>OW443343.2:17271729-22071729 GCA_937001555.2 Hypsopygia costalis | reverse complement strand
AGTGGTTTATCAGTCATTTGAAGATTTTTTTCTTCGGTAGGTAGTAATTGTACTACCTTGGTTATTGTAGTACCTTGGTTATTGAACCACGCATACGAGTGATAAAAGTGATGTTAAAACGCCTGAAAAATAACTATAAGCAAATCTTTTATTCTACTGATTTGCCTATTTCTTTTTGTAAGGCAACGAATTCGAGATGGGGCGTCTTTTGTGACTGAATTCTTTAGTACTTACTCGGATTCGCTAGTTAAAGTTTGAACTTAAGCTTATTTTTGTTTATCTTAAGCAGTTTTGCTATTAATAATTATCATGTTAAATTTTATTAATAGTATTGTATTATTAGAATGTTAAATTTTTATGCTGACAACAGTATTACCTAAAAAGAACCAGTCTTCCCGAGCCTTTACCGATCGGTCCACTTATGAGTTCGCAATAAGGCAACAATAAAATTCAGAGTACACTTAAGTCACATATTCAACACATCGAGCATTTATAATAGCAATAGGTTCTAGTGAAAAGAGGTCATATTCCGCCAGACTGGGAAACTACTTCTACCTCACAAAAGACCGTGCTGACAAATAATAATACCCTTATGTGAGGTTTGTTGTATTCCTTCGAATGAATGTCACCAGACTTGAGAAGATACTGCGTTGACAGCGGGGCGTTCCAGCTTGCGAGTATATCGCATGTCAACGCAGTATCTCGTTTATTACAACCCTGGATGGATATGCCTATATTTGAACTAAAATAAAAAAAAAATACCTACTGACTTAACTCCATAGTTGTCACGGTGGCTCTATTATCCAGTACCAAAAACAGTGTTAGCACGCCTAACGACTCTCTTTGAGGGCCCTCTGATCCCCGCTCGTTTAATCTGTTCGTCTTTGACTGCCCTACAATAGTGATGGGCTAAGTGAGTAACTAGGTGTATTATTGGGTGTTAGTTTGCCTTTGAAGATTTTTTTCTTCGGTAGTGAAGAAAAATTCTGGAGAATTTTTCCTCTTACGTTTTGAGACTCTTGTTATTTTTATCCGGCTACAGAAAACGGAAGAGTCATGTGTTTAACATATAGGTATGTATTCGAACTTGTGTTCCCACATAAATTCATAATCGGCGATCTACTACAATACGCTTTTTAAGAGAAGTTCTGGAATTGACTTCCCTCAGCAGTATTCCCAAATAAATACGACATGGGAGCTTTAAAGAACAGAGTCAATTTTTATTTTAAAAGGCTGGCAAGTGTTTTGTTCAATTAGCATCGGCGAGCCGATGATAATTGCTTTCCATCAGGTGACCCGCATGCTCGCTTGCCCCCTCTTATTAAAAAAAAAACTAATGTGATCTTGGTTGGGTTTTACATGGTTTAACATGAGTGTCACTGTAAAATAAAATTGGCGGAGTTTTGGCGCAAAATTCGGTGTCCTAATATTTTTGCGCATCTATCAAACTTTATTTGGTTATTTGGGGCAATTAATTCATAAATAAATTATCGACAATTTGTTAACTGTTCAAAACTCAAAACCTATACGACATGCCATTTTCTTGGTTTAAATTTAAAGAGATAAATATTATGACATTACATTCTCAATATATTTATGAAAATCTTATTTACGTTCATAAAAATCAAATCAAATTTAGGAAAAACAGTGATCTCCATCAATTAAATATAAGAAATAAAAACAAACTCGCTATGCATATTTCTAGGCTCAATAAAATCTCTAACTCATTCCCAGGTCAATGTATACGCTTCTACAATAAACTTCCAAACGACGCGTTTAACTTATCCATGGGTAAATTTAAGAAATATATCAAAACTAGACTATGTCAAAAGGCTTACTATTGTATCTCAGATTACATAAATGATAAAAGTATTTGAAAATGAATTGCTCTTGTTATGTTATATTAATGATTGTATTTGTATTTAATGTAACGATATTGGCATTTAAAAGAGTCGGCCTTGAGTTTCTTGCCAGTTCTTCTCAAGAAGCCCCGTCGCCGGAACTGGCACTTAAATTTACTTTCACATTCAAGATAGTGTGATGAAAGTGAATCTAAGCTGTGCGGATTTAGAGTAGTAATGATTTATAGATGTCCTTGTATTTAATTTGTATGACGTTTCTAAGTGCTTTATAAAGTCCAAGGAATAAAGACATTTTGATTTTGATTTTTTTTTATTTTGAATCTAAAAAAAACTATCCAATTACTAGCTCGAGGAAAGTAGCCAAACTTCACTGTTACTCAATTTTTTTTTTTTTTTTATATATGAGAGGGGGGCAAGCGAGCATGTGGGTCACCTGATGGAAAGCAATCACCACCGCCCATAGAAATCAGCAACACCAAAGGGTCACCGATCCGTTGCCAGTCTTTTAAGGGAAATATTGACTCTGTTCTCGAAGGCCCCCATGACGTATTTGGGAATACCGCTGGAGGAAGTTGATTCCACAATTTCACAGTTCGTGGTAGAAAATGTCTCAAAAAGCGTACTGTAGTAGATCGCCAAATATCGAGATGATGAGGATGGAATTTTAATTTATGGCGAGTTGTACGATAGTGGAACTCAGCGGCAGGTATCAAATCAAATAGCTCATCCGAGCACTCCCCGTTATATAATTTATATAGAACGCAAAGAGATGCAACATCTCTGCGTGTAGAGAGAGACTCCAGCCGATCAGAAATCATTGGGTCACCGACGATTCGAACAGCTCTTCGTTGTATGCGGTCAAATGGAGCAAGTAAGTACTGGGGCGCACCAGCCCAGAGATGTGAACAGTATTCTATATGAGGCCTAACTTGGGCTTTATACAGTTGATTTATACAGTTGAGTTATATTATGGCGGGATTTCTTCTCTCTACTGTTTAATAATATTTTTTAATATATTTCATGTACTCAGTTCCCGTTATTAGGACGAGTCTTAAGCGATTGTCACATTATCCAACTCAATTTGAAAATTGGCATGAAATTGAGTACCTAGTGTAATTATAGCGTGTTGAACGTCCAACACCCTATCCAATTTCATGACAACTTCCAAGTTGACGTCGTTAATGTGAAAAGCGCTTAACAACTACACATTTTATAAGAACATTATCATTGATTAAAATCCATTAAATAGTTACTAATCTCCATTAAATAGTTGGGGTGTATGTGGCTCACCACTACCTTAGAGCCAAAGCCAACCTCACCTGCACGTGGTCGCCCTGCTGATGAACGGACGAGGCTCTGGCGAAAGAGAGGTAGGGCTCAGTGCCCGGCTTAGGAAGTACCTCCGCCTCACAGAAGACCGCAGCCAAATAGCATTCCCTGGGGGCATCGACCACTAACATATATTAGTGATCGATGTCTGCAGCGGTTGTTGTGTTCCTGCGAGTGAGTGAGGTCTACAGACAGCATAGAAATGCTTGGGGGATTGCTGTGGCGACATTGTGGGAGCGGCGGAGGATCCCATCTGTTCATTGCCAGGAGGACTGAGCTGACCCGGCGGCCAGGGAGACCCGTTGAAACGGTTGTTACGCTGGCCGCCCGCGGTATAGTACAGGGGCCCAATCGTGGCTAACCACCTCGAGAGGCTGCCCTATCATACCGCGCATAATCTCGGGGTAGATCGTCGTGCCGGTTGGTGACCGGAAGGTGGGGACCCGGCGACTACCTCCGAGGGGGTGCGGGGGCCCTTCCGTCCGTCGGGTCAGTGCAGCTCCTCTAACGGCAAGTTTATGGAGGGACGGGGCCACCGCCCCCTTCCCTTCTGTCGTGACAGCAATTTCCCTTCTTCACGTTTCCCGTCCTACACTTATGACAGCGCAACAAAAGAGAACTGGTCATACAGCGGTGCACTCCCCCACCACCCTGTTAAAGGTGGAGTTTGCTAACATCCGCGGACTCCACGCAAACCTCAACGCCGTCCATCAGCACCTCGAGACGGCCCGGCCTGCCTTGCTGTTTCTGACGGAGACACAAATCCAGCGTCCAGCGGACACTTCTTACCTGCAGTACCCCGGCTATGTACTTGAGGAGAACTTCCACGCGAAAGCCGGGGTTTGTTTGTTTGTCCGTTCGGATGTTTGTTGTCGCCGTCTGCGCTGTTATGAGGATCCCTCCTTTCCCGTCCTTTGGGTGCATGTGACTGTGGGCCTCCGGAGCCGGCTGTACATGTGCCTATACCGATCACACAATGGGGATATGGAGACAACTCGACTCTTCGAGTACCTTAGTCGGACGGCAGATGAAGCGCAGGAGCGGTACCCTACTGCGGAGATGGTGTGTTTGGGAGACTTTAACTGCCACCACGACTCTTGGTTGGGTTCCTCCACAACCAACCATGCAGGAAGGACCGCTCATGCGTTCGCTCTGTCCCACAGCCTGACGCAATTGGTAGATCAACCTACCAGAATACCTGACATTGCTGATCAGGCGCCCTCTTTGCTCGACCTACTGCTGACCACCCACCCTGAGGGATACCGGGTTTCTGTTGAGGCACCCCTGGGCACCTCTGATCACTGCCTGGTGTCCACAATAGTGCCAAGCGTAGTCCTGCCGCAACCCGCGGCAGTCAAGCGCCGTGTATGGCACTACTCGTCAGCAGATTGGGACGGTATGCGCGACTACTTTGCTTCCGTCCCATGGGGGCAGTGCTGTTTCAGTGAGAAGGATGCTACGGCGAGTGCTGCGGCTATTGTTGACGAGATTGGATTTGGGATGGAGTATTACATCCCTTACTCCGATGTCGCCATCAAGAGCCGGAGACGCCCGTGGTTTAATCGCGAGTGCGCCGATGCCGTTAGTAACAAGCAGGCGGCGTACCGTGCTTGGACCAGGGGCCGCGCCCACAATGATCCCAACATCAACTCGCTGAAATCAGCCTACAACGCTGCCACCAAGGTATGCAAGAGGGCATACATCAGAGCGGACGCACAGCGCGTTGCACGAGTGGGACAGGAGTTGGTGTCGCATCCCACTGGGTCACGCAGCTACTGGCGACTAGCTAAAACTGTGCAGGCCAACTTTTGTGAACCGTCGCTGCCACCGCTGAGATGCCCCGATGGCTCACTGGCACATCGGCCGCAGGAGAAAGCCGACCTCATGGCTAGCCTCTTTGCGGCTAACTCCCGGATCGATGATTGTGGCACACAACCACCAACTATACCCTCCTGTGGTTCTAACATGCCTGATATTCGTATCAGGCAGTGTGATGTGCGATCAGAACTACAATCACTCGATGTCCGAAAAGCCAGTGGTCCAGACGGTATTCCGGCGATAGTACTAAAAAAATGTGCAGCAGAGTTGTCTCCGGTGTTAACGCGCCTCTATCGTCTCTCGTACTCAACCGGTTGTGTTCCGGAAGCTTGGAGAGAAGCTAATGTGCAACCGGTCCCAAAAAAGGGAGACCGTTCGGATCCATCAAATTACCGCCCCATAGCCGTAACCTCAGTACTGTGCAAGATCATGGAGAGGATCCTCAATAACCAACTGATCCGCTACCTAGAAGATCGTTCCCTAATTAATGACCGACAATATGGATTTAGGCCGAAACGATCAACGGGTGATCTTCTAGCGTATGTGACGCACCTCTGGGGTGAGGCAATCGATAAACATGGTGAATCTATGGCAATCAGCCTAGATATTGCCAAGGCGTTTGATCGGGTCTGGCACAAAGCACTTCTCTCCAAACTTCCGGCATACGGTCTGCCTGTCCAGCTTTGTGACTGGATTGCTAGCTTCCTGCATGAACGTAGAATCCGCGTCCTTGCAGATGGTTGCGCTTCGCGGTTCATGCCAGTGAATGCTGGCGTCCCCCAGGGTTCCGTTCTATCGCCCACCCTCTTTCTGCTTCATATCAATGACATGCTACCTCTAGGAAACATTCATTGCTATGCTGACGACAGTACGGTTCATGGGCGATATTTCGGTCGACCTGGTGCTGGTAGGACAGAGATTGGTGAGAAACGGGAGACTCTTGTCGTTGAACTGGATCGGGTGTTGGATCTCATTAGTAAATGGGGTTCCAGCAATCTGGTCGAGTTCAATGCTAAGAAAACCCAAGTGTGCGCGTTTACCACAAAAACATCTCCATTCCATCCTACCCCCAGCCTTCAGAGCACTTCGCTTAATTTACGAGAGAGCTTGAACATGCTAGGCATGGATATTCGCTGCAACCTTAACCAAAGGGAATATATTGAGAGCCTCATTTCAACAGCCTCAAAGAAACTCGGGATCCTGAACAGGGTGCGGCGGTTCTTCACGCCGGACCAGCTTTGTCTTTTGTACAAGACTCAAGTTCGGGCCTGCGTGGAGTACTGCTCGCATCTCTGGGATGGTTCCGCCCAGTACCTCCTCGAGGCTCTCGACAGGTTGCAGCGACGAGCGGTCCGTATAATTGGTGACGAAGAGGTCACCAAGAATCTTGAACCTCTTCAGCTCCGGAGAGATATTGGCTCACTTAGCGTATTTTATCGCCTATACCACGGTGAGTGCTCTGAAGAACTGTTTTCCCTTATCCCTTCCTCCCCTTTCCGTCACCGAACAACACGTACAGGCTTGCGATGCCACAATTTCACCGTTGGTATCATTCCGTCGCGTACTAAAAAATTTGGCAACTCCTATCTATGTCGCACTATTAAAAAGTGGAACGCGTTGCCGGCATATGTATTTCCTCAATCATACAATATGGGATCCTTCAAGCGAAGCGTGAAGAAGCATCTTGTGGGCCAGCATGGCGGCGTCAACTGACAGGACATCAAGGTCTCTTGTCCGTTGCCGTTGCGATTGGGGCTCTTCTTTTCGCTTACCATCAGGCGAAGTGGAGCCAATATGCTGAGCTAATATAAAAAAAAAAAAAAAAAAAAAAAAAAGTTACAAGGAAATATAGCAACAGTCGGATACATACACGTCAAATATAACCCACCTTTTGCTCTTCCCGCAATCGGGTAAATCTAGCAGAGGGGCAATTCTCTTAATGTAATTGTAGTCAAAATTCAGATCCGATCCAGTCTCGTTCTCACAAATGTCAAATTCGGTATTCTCGTATCACAATTTGAAAGTCTAATTTAAGTGGGATTATAATGAATTATGACCAATAATTAAACAAACTATGAATGTTATTTTGCCAACAATAAGAATTGATAATAATTAATGAATGAAATCAAGTTTATAATTTTTAGTCAATTCACAATTCGATCTCGATTCTGTCAACTTTTTTTTTGTATATATGAGAGGGTGGCAAACGAGCAAGTGGGTCACCTGGTGGAAAGCAATCATCACCGTCCATGGAAACCAGCAACACAAAGGGATCGCCGATCCGTTGCCAGACTTAAGGGAATTAAAGACTCTATCATCGTCAGGTAATTTTAGTCTCCACTACAGGAGCACGATCCTCTCTCGTCCGTTCCAAACAGAAGGAGGATTTGGCTGTTGTTGATGTTATATAATGTATTTCCCTTAGTCGCCTTGTACGACATCCACGGGAAGAGACAGAGTGATTCTATTCTATTAAAGATTCTATTAAAAACTCTATCCCATATCGTAATTGCGGAAATACCGCTGACGGAAGCTGATTCCACAATTTCACTGTTCGTGGTATAAAAGCTGCCATACATTAACCAACATGTTAGCCGTGTTGGTCATGTTGCCTAACAATTTAGCTGTGTATGGACGTGTTGTCAATTAAAATATCTACCAACATGATTGACAACACATCCAGATATTATATTGTTAGGCAACGTGACCGACACGGGTAACATGTTGCCTAATGTAAAATAATTACGAGAATTTGCCTTCTGAACACAAAATCGAAATGCCCAGACAGAAGGGAATTTACAGTACCTACCAGGAGCTTAGAAGCCCTCAGGAGGTACTCAAAACAAACACAACACGCCTATATCCCACTTTACATAATTCCATCGTTTGTATGCCCATTCCATGCACACCTACATACTTATGTGGTAGGCTGTACATTTTATACGACTGTTTGTACTAGACGTGCACAGATGTGCATAAAAGTTTGTAGTTGTAAATTATTGCTAGATAAATAATTGAGTCGGTTATTTTGAAAGGGGTTTATTTTGAAGGACTATTTGTAGAAAAAAAAATCAATGGGCAAAAAATATGTCTAAATAGTAGGATGATACATACCTACTATTTAGACATACGAGTATTTTTTGCCCAAAATAAAACAGGGCGTCCAAAGGTGATATCACCTAGAGGGAAAGTATTTTAAATATGAATTTTACAGACTGAAGGCTTTACTTTACTATTAACTAGCGGCCAGTCCCGGCTTCGCACGGGTGGACAATTTAGTAAAAAATATAGCCTATGTTACTCAAGGATAATGTAGCATTCTAATGGTGAAAGAATTATAGAAATCCGTCCAGTTGTTTTTGAGTTTATTCGTAACAAACATACAAAAATACAATGTTTCCTCTTTATAATATTATTATAGCAGCCTGTCCCGGCTTCGCACGGGTAGCCATATTTTTATTTTATTTTTTACATTTATTTTTGTTTTCTTTTTTTTTTGTTGTTTTATTTTTATACTTTTTAAACGCAATTTAACCAACTCTTTTTTATACGTACATGAATATTATGGTGTCACGGACTTTTAGTACATTACAATATTGTCTACAAATCAGTAGTATTGTTCTATCATCAATAGTTTTTGCAGCGACAGCAAAGGATGATTTTTACTTATACAATATTGCAATTCTCGTCATAACTTTTAAACAGTGCTTCCGATTTTTATGAATTAAAAAGGATTTTACTTCTAGATAGATACAATTATATACCTTGATGATAAAACTATATATTTGGATAAGGGTAATATATCTTGAGAGGAATTTGACCCACTTTTGTTTTTGTTGGAACATTAATTGAAAAATAGAACACAAAACCTCTTATTGTGACTTAAATATAGGTCTTGGATATATAGTCTTGCGAATTTTTTTGTAGATTATATTAAGGCCTATAAATCCGTAATACATTGTTTTGTTATAACATCAACAGTTTTCACATCGCACGTCAAGAAAGATTTTTGTTCTCTACCTTGTGATACAATATTGCAATTTTCTTACGCATCCCTAATTCTTTCGAAATTAAAATATAGCCTATATTACTCCCTGATAATGTAGCTTTCTACTGGTGAAATAATTTTTGAAATCAGTCCAGTAGTTTCGGAGCCTATTCGTTACAAACAATCAAACAAAAAAACAAACAAATCTTACCTCTTTATAATATTAAGATTTTTAAAATATTTCTTGCCTGCAATCATTTCTTTTATATTTATTATATTTATTCTATATTATTTTCAATAAAGAATTAATTACTTTATATTTATTATTTATAATTATTAATTTATTTTGTGCGCTTTATTATTCAGTAATATTTTCTAAATACCTATCTAATATCGCAATTTTGCCTTTAAAAGTTATTTATTTCATTCTTAGAATTCATAATTAAAGTGATACTTTAATTTAGTTTATTCTCGTTGAAACGGCGGTCTACGCTCCCTCCGTCTTACGAATTTCCGTTCAGGCCATCAGGCCACGTGTCCTGACGCGAGTTTAACATTTTTTACCCATCCCAAAAAGTGTACAACACCGCTAAAGAAGTTTTCACTTAAAAAAATAACCAATTTGGTCGAGCCGTTCTCGAGTTTTGCGCTTAGCAACATTCATTTTTATTTATATACGAGATAAAGATGTTTGTAGTGTGTGTAATCTTAATAAATCAAAGTACACCTCCCGTAGGTACAGCTCTATGAAGTATTGTCTACTTATAGCAGAAGTAGAAATCCTCAAATAATAGACTGTAAGCTTCTTACAGGACGCAGTCACAGGTGCACAGACTCCTTGCACACAGACTTTGGACGTCAGCGGCAAACAGCGGCAATTATATTTACTTGTTGAAATTGAAATAGTTTTCAGAGATATAGAGTTGGAAAGAGTACTTAGAAGATAAATAGATAGAATATGCTTTTTTTTTTTTATTCTACATTGTGTGGCAGACAAGCATATGGCCCGCCTGATGTGAAGCGGTTACCGTAGCCATATTAACGCTCGCAACATAAAATATCGCTCGCGCGCCGCCACACCCGCTGCCAACGCAGAATCTCCTTTCTTTCTGGTGACCTCACTCACTCGCAGGAACACAACGATCCTCAAGGGAATTGATATTTGGCTGCGGTATTCTGTGAGGTGGAGGTACATTCCCCAGTCGGGTAGCTTAGAATTACGCTCCCTACCTCTCTTTTCTCCAGAGCTTCGTTGGTCAGTCAGCAGGGTGCACCGCGTGCAGGTGAAGTTGGCTTTGATTCAAAGCTGTTGATGAACCACTTACACCCCTAATGCTTTATTTTTATAATATGAATTTAAAGTACAGTGAATCAATAAATTATTACAGACTTGTATATATGCAACAAGACGGCTATATTGCTGAGAGTTATCTTTTCAAGGCAACCTTAGGGTAACGAATTACCTATTTGTATGATACGAATTAATCTTCACAAATCTTCGATTTCTTGACTTGGCTTGTATGTATGAGCAACGTACATTAAATAATTAATTATAGAAATATTGTTGGACAATTTACACAGCGCCATCTAGTCTCAAATTAAGCGCAAAGCTTGTATTATGGACAACAGATAAATGTACTTAAATACATTTTTTTGTAAATTCAGACTTATAGTACCTACATAGAAAACACCCAGGCCAAGACAAACAGAAGATCTGAATTAGTATGTCTTTCTTTCTCGTATAAACTTACATACGCAAACACTGAGGTGACGAGCGAGAGACATACGATGTTTTTGAATAGAATAGAATAGAATCCTTTATTTGCTTAAATGTGGGTATGTAATGGGTATGGTATGAAATGTGACGGATCAAACTTCTAATGTTATTTGTACACCACAAATAACATTAGAAGTTTGATCCGTCACATTTGCCAGAAATATTTAGGCATGCAAATATACACTAATAATATATTAGATTAATAATTTGTATTTAAACACCGTACTTACGTCTGTGCACTTCGGTATACACAGGTGAGCAATGGACGGTATTCTCGAGCAATGAATGGTATTCTCTATATATAGATAGAATTATGTTCGGGTATAGGAAACCCCACATAGTGCAGGACGAAACTTTTACCCACGTGGTTTACGGAAGGTTAAGAAATAAAATGTCTCTTAGAAAATAGGCAGATAAATATCGCGACAAGCTTTTATAAAATTTTAATTGTGTAATAGGTACATAGTACTGAATTGATTAGTTTGATTTATTTAAACGTTTATTTTCATCTTTTTAGGTCACTTAAATAAAAGCTTGTTTTAAAAAGTTTTTTTTATAGTTTATTTATTTTTTAGTTCTCCTCAGCACGTCCTTTTATTTGATACCGATAATGTGATAGTGCAGAAAAAATAACGAGTCCGCCATCTTGGATTATCCGCCATACTGGATTTAATGTAACGTAGTATTATTTTTCGTGTTCTCCTTAGCAAGCCTTTTTATTTGATACCCATATTGTGGTAGTGCAGAAACAAATACTAGTCCGCCATATTGGATTTAGAATGACATCACCTAACTAACCATGCATTGTCATCTAAACTAAGCGTGTATACAAAATTTCAGCTCAATCGGTTGAAGATTAAGTTGCAAGATTTCACCCGGACAAACATACATACATTGCAAGTTAAATAAAAGCTTGTAAAAAGCATTGTCATTGGCGAGAATATCAAATTCGCCATAATGAAGAATTGAATTGAATACATAATCTCTGTTTCTCTTTAAAGCCAGTTGTGCTGATCTGAAATCCTAACCACATAGGATACAGTTATTGCCTTTTATTAGCATTTTCTTTTTATTAATAATAATAATAATAATCATTTATTTGCTTAAAATATGGTTACAAGTTGATCTTATAATATTTGTAGTGCCTCATATTTTGCCAAACTTTATTAGCGTGCAAATTTGTTTCTACAATTATTTATCATGTAAGAACATTAAGCATTTAATTCAGACATGTCAAGTACATACATATTATCAAAATTCATCAATTAATTTATAAACATCCAATTCAATAATAATTACAATATGCCATTTAATCTATGTACGTGTCAGTATTTTATATAATGTCAAAATTTAGAGGATAAAAATTCATCGATAGAATAAAAACATTTATCAGCCAGCCATTTAGTCAACTTATTTTTAAAATTGTTTAAAGTCAGTTCACGCATGAAAATAGGAATTTTATTGTATAATTTTATAGTCATATAATAACAATTCTTCTGATATAATGTTGAATTTGAATTGGGCAGCAGTAATTTTGTGGGATCTCTAGACAAATACTTTCGATTTTCATTTGCTTTCTTAAACATCTCTGGATGCTTCTTTACAAAAAGTCCAGCTTCTAATATATATAAAGACGGTAAAGTTAATATACCTAATCTTTTGAACAAAGGTCTGCATGAGTCCATTGGGTGGGCTTTACAGATAGCTCTAACGCACTTCTTTTGTGTGATGAAGGCTTTGTACCAATGGGTTGAGTTCCCCCATAATAGTACCCCATAGCGGAGAACTGAGGCTACGTACCCATGATAGGCTATTAGGGCTGTTTTTTCGCATGTTGTTCTGCGTAGTGATTTAATAGCAAAGATAAATTTATTTAATTTAGTGCAGATATTATTGAGATGCCCTTTCCAGTTACAATTACTATCCAATGTAACACCTAAAAATTTTATTTCATTAATGTCTTCTATCGTATCATTGTTCAAATTAATATTTATTTTTTGTCGTATATTTTTATAATTATTAAATTGTACTATTTTTGTCTTTGCTATGTTAATTGTCAAATTGTTATCATTCATCCATTCAATAAATAAGTCTATTGTAAATTTTAATATGTTGTCATAGTTTATAGATTTCTTATCGTCAGGTACTATAACTGATATGTCGTCTGCAAAGAGTATACATTGATAATTAGTAATATTAGGTATGTCATTAATGTATAATAAAAATAAAAGTGGTCCTAACACGCTTCCTTGTGGGACACCGTAATTATTTAACTTGTGTGTGGACTTGTATGATGTAAGCAACTTATTTTTATCAATTCTTGCTATTTCTACATATTGCCAACGATTTTTAAGATAGCTATTTATCCATTCCCATGATTTACCTCTAATTCCGTATCGTTCGCATTTGTTTAATAATATTGTATGGTCCACGAAATCGAAGGCTTTAGTCATATCGAAAAAAATGGCTGACACTCTATTTCTTTTATCAATATTTTCCACAATATGTTTCACAAACTTATATGCAGCCAGTATAGTGGATTTATTTCGTTGAAAGCCATTTTGTTCTTCTTTAATTTAAATATTTGACTGTTTATGCGCTTATGTTTCAAATTCACACTTTACTTTTAGGTTTTATGGTAACTGTTTTAATAGTATTCCGTATTAGTCACTCACTGTATATAAACAACGTTTTCTCACTTCAACGACTTTATAGTTTATCACAAACACTATCACATATTATTCAGGCCACACGTAATTTAGATTGTTGGAAATATACTTGTTTTCCTAATAAAATTATTTTTAATTTCAAAAACTACAGGACGTCACTGTTAACGTATCAGCGCCACCATCTTTCCGCACCAAAAAAATCAACAAAACCTTTCTGTGCCGAACCCTAATATTGTGGAATTCACTGACGGCACACGTATTTCCTTCTGACTATAACCCAGGGTCGTTTAGACGAAGCATGAAGAAATACTTACATGGGTGGTCAAAGGCTGAACCACCAACGCTACGATAATCGCAGTGATGGTGGTCCTCACATTTAGTCTTCTCTTGTGCTTTTCATCAGGCAAGGTATTTTGACCGGCCACATTAAAAAAAATCTAAAATAAATGACGTCTGTGAGACGTGTAGGTCGGTTGTTAAAGATTAGAAAAGAAGCTCAGAAGCTCGAGATAAATAAATCCACCCACCGACAGGCCACGGTCTACGTTGCTTAACTGTCACACGCAATGCTGTCGAGTTGCTCAGTTTTTTATCACGCTTTACTTTCCAATAACAATATTTGCCATTTTTTACGTGAATAGAGAGCAAAAGAAATTCGGTAGTTGGCACAAGGAAAATAACTTAGATCAAATACTGTTTCAAGTTCGTGAACGACAAAGGGGTGCAAATTGTCCCCCCACGTATGCGGAGTGCACATAAGTTATTTGTCTTTTGCATTGTAGATTTGGTGGGAAAATATTTGGGGGTAGCTGGGAAATATTCTTTATTGTCATAAGGTATTGTGGTTTGGAGAAAGTGGATAAAACTTATGTGTTTTACGATCTTTTATTTAGTTTCATCGCGGTGTTTTAATCAAATCTTTCATAAGAGGTTTAAAGAGAATCACAAAAAATATTTTTTTGTTATTCAAGAAAATAAGTAAATAAATATAAGAAAATAAGTAATTAAATATTCCTGGACAAATTACACATTGAGCCGCAAACTAAGCATAGGTTGTACTATGGGTACTAAATAATGACATACAGGATATGACCATGCGCACAAATATTCGTTTTTTTTTTCTCCTTCGTCGAGTGGCAGACAAGCATACGGCCCGCCTGATGTGAAGTGGTTACCGTAACCGTATTAACGCTCGCAATATAATATCACTTGCGCGCCGCCACCCCCGCTGCCAACGCAGGATCTCCTTATTTTCTGGTGACCTCACTCACTCGCAGGAACACAACAACCCTTAAGGGAATTGTTATTTGGCTGCGGTATTCTGTTAGGTGGAGGTACATTCCCCAGTCGGGTAGCTTACAATTACGCTCCCTACCTCTCTTTTCGCCAGAGCTTCGTTTGTCAGAGTTAGCAGGGTGCACCACGTGCAGGTGAAGTTGGCTTTGGTTCAAAAATGTTATAAACTTTTTCTCTTACACCCCAAAATGTCCTAAACGGGGATCGAACCCGCGAGATAACAAATTGAAAATGAAATATCAAGTTATCTAATGGGGAATATGCACGTGACTTAAATATGGACAAAATATTTTTTTTTGTAACATTTATTGCTACTGAAAACACACTATACAATTATTTTTAGAATTTATTTTAATTTAATAATGAAATTTAATCATCAAAAAGTGGCTGTTTTGAAATTACCGCGCAAATTTTCGAAACGCAACACTATTGGTGGAACAAAACGTGACGTCAGTTTTACACGAGACATCTGCTGTCAACAAGGTATTTGTATGGTTTCTTTTTTGAGGAATAATTGTTATTGTATTGTGTCGCTGTTTTTTATCTTAAGTTAATAGTTTTATGTGTTCAAAGTATTAATTAATTGTGAAGAAGGATGCCATTATTTTGTATTTAATATAATTTTCTGTATCCTCTTCAATCTGCAACCCAAAAATAATATAAAGGTTAATAAAACTAGTCTCGAACTTGCCTCTTACTCTAATAATTTAGATGTTTTTATTCATGAATAATACTTATACATACATAAAGATAAATTTAGAATATCGAATAAGAATTTTTAATAATATCTTTACAACTTTTTGTAAACTAGGTTATGTTTTTGTAGAGGTTTGTGAACAAAACAAGTAGGTAGGTAAAAGTAAGAATGATTTGTCTAAGTATTTTACTTTTTTAATATCCTTACTTACATTGAAATGATCTTCACAACAGTATAAACAGCTCAAACACGATACATTGTCTCTTCTCATCGCCTTGCACCACTTTTTCCTTAGATTTTCACCTTTCGGCATAAGGAAATACACTTTGTCAGGTGCAGTGTTGATGTTATTTGGACACATAGGAACGACACAATATTTATAATATGGTTTTTTGTACTTTTCCATGGTAATTAAGTCGATATTCACTCACTTTATTTATTTTTTGGTAATTTTGTAAACCAAACACTTTGCTGTTGACATCGAACTCGTGTAATGGTGACGTCACGAACAAGCGCGCCAAAATGGCCGCGTTTAAATTGATCGCGATTTTAATATTTAATTTTTTGCATAATAGTTTATATTTTGGACGTGATATTTGTATGTTTGGTAATGTAATAACTAGTAGAAACATATAAAAAATTAAAAAAAAATCATGCATATTCCCCATTGTTATTATTTAAAAATATGTAATTTCGGGCATCTTTCCAGAATATTATAAATTAAAAAAAAATGGAAAATCACCTGCCCCGCCTAGATGGGATTTAATTTTTTTATTATTGTATTTTAAAATAATACTAAAAAGTCATAAAATGAAGTCAGTGCAAGGAATGTCATAGGATAACAATTTACATTGTTATGTACCCAGCTTCTAACAGATGACTAATTATTATTTAAAATTACTTGTTAACTATAGTCTATACTAAGTATATACTAGGTATAGTCATGGTTTTCAAGCCGCATAAAGGCCACTGGCTTGGCTTAACGACTATCATCTAATGACAACAACCGGGACCGACGGCTTAACGTGCCCTCCGAAGCACGGAGGAGCTCGAGGTAACTAAACCCATCCATGGACAGGCTACGGACGACGTTGCTTAACTTGCGTGTTCGATTAGACTGACACGCGCAACGATGTCATCGAGCTCCTCTTAGACGCGGAACAACGCCCACAGTTGGGCAGCGTGGTGGAGTATGCTGTAAACCCTTTCGATTGAGAGGAGACTCGTATCCCAACAGGATGAATAAGGATTGTCGACAGTCATTGACGAGCCCGGTGTTCGAATGGTTAGCAATGGCCACTTTGACTCCGAGGCTGCGGGTTCGATTCCCGCGCAAGACAAATATTTGTGTGCATGAACATGTCTGTTTGTCTTGGTCTGGGTATTTTCTATGTATTGTATGTTTGTAATGTAAGTATGTATGTAATGTATGTTTTTACAAAAAAAAATGTGTTTAAGTATTATATCAGTTATCTAGTACCCATAGTACAAGCTTTGCTTAGTGTGGGACTGGATGACCGTGTGGAATTTGTCCAGGAATATTTATTTATTTTTGGAAATAGTGACGCCGCATCCACAAATGAATTGGCTTTAAATAAAGCTAACTAGTCGTAAAATCGAGTCAATGCAGGCAAAGCCAAAGATAACAATTTACAGTGTTAAGTCCCCACCTTCCTTATCAAAACAATATAACACTCATAATTATCCTTCCGAATACAAATACACCCTGAATACACCCCTAAGGAACGTAACAGGATTTTAGGGGTCCGTTATCAGTGTTTGAACAGAACAATAAGGAAATTTATTGTTTCCTAGTTATTGCAGGCATTTACATGAAGAATACGGTTTACATGAACTTGGGTCTAAATGTTTGTGCCGAATTTGCAGTGTTTGAATTGGGAAATACAATTTGTTAGGATTGTCTCACACTGACATCTGATCAATGAATAGACATAACTTACTCATTTCATCTCATTATTTCATTTCATTACAAGTGTACGCCATACCCTCTTTTATTTATGAGAAGGGGGCAAACGATCATGTGGGTCACCTTATGGAAAGCAATCACCACCGCCCATGGAAATCAGCAACGTCAAGGTGACGCCGATCCGTGGTCAGAAATACATACTCTGTTCTTGAAGGCGCATGTTGTAAATATTCGGCAACACCTCTGTGGGAAGTTGGTTCCACAATTTCAACGTTAGTGGTGGAGTATGCTCTAAACTTCTTCGATTGACCAATTGGATCAGGATCAGTATCAATCCATAATCATTCCGATTATGGGTTGATCGGTGTCAATCCATAATCCCAGCTGTTAATATTTTCTGTGCTAGTATTTAGTCTGTCTTTTAGAAAGGCGGTACATGAACAGCAAAAGAAGTAAGAATCTAGTATAGAAGGGGGACGATCCAAAATTTTTGGTTATACAAACGCGTTGGGATCGAGTTAGATGTATTAAAAATGTGAATCGGGAGCGAATGTACTGGAATTGTCAAGCATTTGAATTTTCAAGGATTTGAATAGAAGAGTCAATAGAAGGAGGTTCGTACAACATTGTGACTTACTTGGTTTATCCATCCGAAAACAGCCACCTTAAGGTGAATACTTCGAAACGCGTATCCGTCTATCCACCCTGATAAGTAAGATAATTATGTGAATTCCGATTATCAAGCTCGTTCAGGGTGTAAGGTAGAGTAACGACCCTATGTCTACGGCTAATGGAGCATTAGCTGTAGACATAATTACCCTATCTGCGCATCAACCTTTCGGTTGTATCACAGGATTGAAAGTTTTCCAGTAAACCGGTTGGTTTTCTGGTTAGACATGAGGACGTTTATCCGCTCGCTCCCGCGCCCAGCCCCCTTACCACCATCTCTTATTGCGATTCAATAATTGAATTGATTGCTTATTCATACCAATGAATAAGCGACTCTATTCTCTTCTTAAAATAGAGTCGCTTATTCATTGGTATGAATAAGCATTCTATTCAGTTATTGAATCGCAATAAGAGATGGTGGTAGGGGGGCAGTAAACCATCCAGGCACTCAAGCGATTGGTAGCAAGGGTCACTTCTCTTTCGCCTGCAAACAGAGTACTTGGGTTAGATTCAGGGTAGATAGATGGACCCACGTTTCCGAGTATCTACCTTGGAATGGCTGTTTTAAGGGGGATAAATGGAATAAGCCAACATTGTCATAACTCAAGCCGTTCGAAATGTTATAACATTACTGATATTCTTTGTTCTCCATGTTATTATCATCAAAATACACTAATTGC
This sequence comes from Hypsopygia costalis, assembly GCA_937001555.2. Classification (NCBI taxonomy): domain Eukaryota; kingdom Metazoa; phylum Arthropoda; class Insecta; order Lepidoptera; family Pyralidae; genus Hypsopygia; species Hypsopygia costalis. The sequence continues at coordinate 22,053,017 of OW443343.2, read as the reverse complement.
CTTCAAGTCAAGTTGTCTTGGGATACTTGAATTACATTTACATAATATTTTGTATTATTAACAATTAAAGGCATTACTCTCTTTATAAAGTTTCAGAGCGAAGTATTTCAATAACTCAGCTTGAAGAAAAGCGTTGAAACAAATTACAAAGTTATTTCAAGCACGTTATTCTAAAATATAATCTAAGTGGGTGTCAAATGGCTGAAAACTTAAGGGGTCCATAACTTGAGACCGACAGCGACAGGACACTTTGCATCTAAAAACTTGATTGTCTTTCCTTTAGAAGACAATGTGACGTGGAGTTATTATATATTTGATGCGGCGTTTTATGTATAGAGCACACACAACTTTAACTTATATATTTTGTTTTGAGTGGGCCGTTGACGCCAATAGCACTGTGTGATAGTACTAACGTTTGATACGCTTTCCCCTCAGAAATATACTTAGCCTGTGGCTTCCCTCGTGCACTTCATTGTCATATCTCAAGGATTGTAGAGTATTTCACCCTGTAAATCAACTAAGCAAGAGGACCTTAAGCCGTTAACATACTGGCCTTATGTGATGCCATATATGTATGTGATGGTACGTCAGTGCCATCGCTTCATATAAATGGCATTCTTTATTATTCCATTGGGGCCTTATGGGCACTTCTTTTATGTAAAACATATTCGTATTCATTTTTGAAATCATTTTAGAAAATGTTTGTTTGTTTGTAATATCTTTATTGCACATGTTACAATTTTTATAAACCTCTTATATGAATAGATATTTATAGTACAAAGGCGGGCTTATCCCTATAAGGGATCTCTTCCAGCCAACCTATGAGTATTTAAAGGGATTGCAAAATGAATGAGGGTGTAACGAGATTGAAGAGAAAGGAAATTTAAATAAACTAAAGATCAGAATCACATAACATTGGGAAACATATGTAATCACTTTTTTTTTATAAAACTCTCACACATAATATTTTAACACACGTAACAGGAAAACCTCGCAGGGTTTATCTGGTAAGGCGAGTCCTTAGTCTTACGAGTGCTTAGTCCATAGCTTAGATGTATGTATAATAATAGCGTTTATTAGTTCTTAATAAAAAACTAATAAGTTAACTTACCTACTATGTTTCGCCTAAGCGATTTGATTTCATACTCACTATCATACGAGTTAATGTGGAAATTATAAATCATAAATTTATGGCAGCTGCCATATTGGATGAAGACAATTGTGCAATCGTGCATTGTCACGAGAGTGCAAAATCAAAGGAGTGTGCCAAACAGCTCAATCGAATACTGGGAAATGGGTCAAATTCAACTTAAAATTAAAGACACCGTGGAGAACTAAACAAAAGCAAAATGCCACATCATTATTTAATTTATTTTCGTAACTCTTCCGCAAGCTGTCACTGAAGATCCATTCAAGCGAATTGACGGAGGCTTTTACTGAAAATTGTGGAGCCCTCGTCTTCAGGCAAGTTTTAAGTCATTTCTACTTTTCGATCCATAATGTCCTATTATTGACGTAGGCACGTAAAATGTTATGATTGTCAGGATTTAGGGAGTAAGTAACGATCAGACGTCATCACATTTCAGAGATTTTTTAATCAGAATATATTGTAATTATTGTAATTATTTTTGAAGTGAAAACTTCTTTAGCGGCATTGTGCACTTTTTAGGATGGATAAAAAATGTTAAACTCGCGTCAGGACACGTGACCTGATCGAAAATTTGTAAGACGGAGGGAGAGTAGACCGCCGGCGCGGCGTAGGAGAGGAAGTACTATCCCCCTCTCTTTCTACCGCGCGGCGAAAATGAATGCCTGCTCCTGCTGTTTATTTTTAATATAATATAAATTGTCATGTTTGAATTGCAACTTATATACTGATAAATAAAGCAATTCGTGCGAAATTATTCCCAAATCATTCCAAAACATTCAAAAATGCACAACGTTAATGTTCAAGTTCATCTGTCCCTGGGTGGGTTAATTATCTTGAGCTCCTCCGTGCTTCGGAGGACACGTTAAGCCGTCGGTCCCGGTTGTTGTCATTAGGTGACAGTCGTTAGGCCAAGTCAGTGGTCTCTAGATGGCTTGAAAACACTGGCCTCCGCCAACCTACAGTTGAGCAGCGTGGTGAAGTATGCTCTAAAACCCCTTTAATAGAGGGGAGACACATATCCCAGCAGTGAGTTAGTTAGGGTTGACGACGATAATATTTTTATTGTGTAACTAGATTCTAAGTTTTATTTTATGTTTTATATAATTTGCATGTCTCAGAGAAGACAAAATGTATATGGGAAAACATTTTGCGCAAATAAAATGATTGATTGATTGATTGATAAATATAAAACGACGCGTGCGTATGTGGTCAACACGATAGAAGTGAAAACTGTGTGCCTTATTTCGGCACTGCCCAGGTCTCAGATCTTGATTTTAACTAGACAAAAAATTAGTCGTTAATTTGTCGAAATTTGTCGCCCAAAGCAAAAAATTTGTCGGGGTCCCGTTAAAGAGTTATAAGGTTTTTTTTTGTGGCAGTGCCGAAATAAGCATTTCGGCACTGCCCACTCGAGATCTATTAAACTACAAAACATAGCGAACATATGATTTTCCCCAGAATTAGTCGTCAATTTGTCGAATTCAGACACCAAGTATCAGAATTAGTCGATCTCCCGTTAAAAAGTTATAAGTATTTCTTTGTGGCAGTGCCGAAATAAGCCTTATTTCGGCACTGCCCAAAAAAAAACTACACCACCTAGCGAAAATCTGATTTCACCCAGATGTTGCCTTGAATTTGTCGAAATTTGTCGGATATAAAACACAACTGGTCGATGCGTAATTAAAAAGTTACACGCATTTTAATAATTCTCATAGTAAATATAGTCCGAGATCTTACATCAAAATTATATCATGCACAAAATGCAACAGTAAACGTTTCATTTCCTTCCTTTTTCAGAGTCTGGCAAAGTTTGTCAATGCATGCAACTGTTTTCTGATCTACGAATGCTTTAGGTGTTCTTTAGCACTACATTAGTTGCTTTTTACGATAGCCATATGTGAATGGGGTGGTGTTATTCTACTCTGCCTACGTTAGGCTCTCTGACTACAACGCGAATTATTAAAATGCGTGTAACTTTTTAATTACGCGTCGACCAGTTGTGTTTTATATCCGACAAATTTCGACAAATTCAAGGCAACATCTGGGTGAAATCAGATTTTCGCTAGGTGGTGTAGTTTTTTTGGGCAGTGCCGAAATAAGGCTTATTTCGGCACTGCCACAAAGAAATACTTATAACTTTTTAACGGGAGATCGACTAATTCTGATACTTGGTGTCTGAATTCGACAAATTGACGACTAATTCTGGGGAAAATCATATGTTCGCTATGTTTTGTAGTTTAATAGATCCCGAGTGGGCAGTGCCGAAATAAGCTTCTTTCGGCACTGCCACAAAAAAAAACCTTATAACTCTTTAACGGGACCCCGACAAATTTTTTGCTTTGGGCGACAAATTTCGACAAATTAACGACTAATTTTTTGTCTAGTTAAAATCAAGATCTGAGACCTGGGCAGTGCCGAAATAAGGCACACGTGAAAACTTCATCTCTCACTCCCTCGCTCCCTCCCTGATTTTCCCCGAAGGAGCGTTACAGAGCAGAACTTTACATACTCGAGCGTGACGATTCAATCTAATTCACTAGCTACAAAATTTTATATTCAGCGCTCTTAAAAAAGTCACTTCAAAAACACTGTATCTATAATATAAAAAAATGAATCGCTGATTGTGTTGCTAAGCGCATCTCGAGAACAGCTGAACCGATTTCGCTAATTCTTTTTTTAGAATATTCCTTGAAGTACGAGGATGGTTCTTACGTAGGGAAAAAAATTAAAAATTACCTGAAAGAGTCTAAAAACAACACTTTTCTATATTCCCATACAAACGATTCGTAATAATACTTAAAAGTCAATTTGAACTTTAATACCATACCAAAAAGTTCAAGTGTTTGTGGAGAGGTTCCGGGAAGGCAAAACAATTGAGATTTTGGGGTGTAAGTGGTTCATCAACATCTATGAACCAAAGCCAACTTCGCCTGCACGCGGTGCACCCTGCTGACTGACAAACGAAGCTCTGGCGAAAAGAGAGGTAGGGAGCGCAATTGTAAGCTATCCGACTGGGGAATCTACCTCCACCTCACAGAATACCGCAGCCAAATAACAATTCCCTTGAGGGTTGTTGTGTTCCTGCGAGTGAGTGAGGTCACCAGAAAAGAAGGAGATGCTGCGTTGGCAGCGGGGGTGGCAGCGCGCAAGTGATATATTATGTTGCGAGCGTTAATACGGTTACGGTAACCGCTTCACATCAGGCGGGCCGTATGCTTGCCTGCCACCCGACAAAAAAAAACGTTAATATTGTATAAATATTGATGTCAATATTTGTTAGGCGAAGTTCGCCGGGTCAGCTAGTGTTAGTATATAAGTGACTCACCACGATCTTTAGAGCCAAAGAGAGGTAGGGTACAACGTATTTGTAAGCTCCTCCTAGAGAAGTACCTCCACCTCACAGATAACCGCAGGCAAATACCATAAGTTCAATTCTCGTAATAATTTTATTAGCGACAAAATTGAGTTTAGAGTTGACCAAACCGAGATTGAATTATAAATTGACTAAAATAATATATTCATTTTCATTGATTATTGAATACCAATTCTCAGTGCTAAAAGAATTCTATTCTTATTTTTATTTACTTTTCGGTCATAATTCCATACAATCATACTTTAAACGAGTAACCCATTGGTCGAATGGCTAGCAATAGCCACTTTGGCTCCGAGATCGCGAGTTCGATCCCCGCACATGACACACATTTGTATGCATGAACATATCTGTTTGTCTTGGTTCTGTGTATTATATGTATTTATTTACACAAAAAAGTATTTATGTACATATATCAGTTATTTAGTACCCATCGTACAAGCTTTGCTTAGTTTGGGACTAGATGGCGCTGTGTAATTGTTGGCAAACGATATTTCTTGTTGCGAGCTTTAATATGGCTACGGTAACCGCTTCACATCAGATGAGCCATTACGCTTATTTCATCATCATCATCAGGTCATTTTAGTCTCCACTACAGGAGCACGACTCTCTCTCGTCCGTCTCAGACGAAAGGAGGATTTGGCCTACACTCCCCACGCTGGCCAGACGGTTTGGGGAGGCCTGATCGATGTTTGATAATGTATTCCCTTAGTCGCCTTGTACGACATCCACGAGAAGAGACGAAGTGATTCTATTCTAGTCTGCCGGAAAACACACAGCCATGCCGGAAACCACACGGCCATATGCTTATTTGGCGTAGTATATTAAAAGTACGGTGATTGAAGCATTCAACACAATATCAAGATTCAATTTCGCACCTCCGTTTAAATCGCGCGTTGAAGCCCAAACAAAGCAAATGTGACGTGACCTACATTCCCTCAAAAGAGTCTTTCTGTCGAGTTCCACCGCTATTTATCATATTTCCCGTTTATAATATTCAAATATACGAGGCAAAAAGATTCACAAAAAGTATAAATATTAATGCAGTGATGATACAGGTGCGGAAAAAGTTTTAAATGTAATCAAATATTGATTTTAATATATGAATTTGGTTCTTGTAATCAAATGCGGACGAATAAATAGGGACGAGCCCGGTGGTCGAATGGCTACTTTGACTCCGAGGTCGCGGGTTCGATCCCCGCACAAGACAAACATTTGTGTTGAACATGTCTGTTTGTCTTGTTCTGGGTGTTTTCTATAGTACTATATGTATGTATTTACAAAAAAAATGTATTTAAGTACATTTATCAGTTATCTAGTACCCATAGTACAAGTTTTGCGCTTAATTGAGGACTAGATGACGCTGTGTAAATTGTTCACAAATATTTATTTATTAAATACATTAAAAAAAAATGGGGAATGGCTGTGTCATGAGCACGGTCGTGTGTTGTACGTGAATACGTTATATGCCCTAAAATTATCTCAAAATGGCAGCGCTTCCCTCTCCCCCGCACGTGATGTTCTATAGTCTTTACTTAGCGTAACAAATTCTTTGATCCTTCATCTATCCAGTGGTGTGATTGAATTTTGAAGATGAATATGATAGATATGTAGTTGCAACACCAAACTGTATCCCCCGATTTTGTTATCATTATTTTTTGAATTGCCTCCCTATGGAAGCAATTTTAAAGACGTCATCAGCATCATCATCATCAGGTCATTTAGTCTCCACTACAGGAGCACGACCCTCTCTCGTCCGTCCCAGACAGAAGGATGATTTGGCCTACACTCCCCACGCTGGCCAGACGGGTTGGGGAGTCCTGATCGATGTTTTATAATGTATGTAAGTAGCTCATGGGGTGTATCTAATGGGGTGTAAGTAGCTCATCGACATCTTCCGAGCTAAAGCCAACCTCACCTGCACGTGGTGCACCCTGCCGACCAGCTAACGAGGCTATGGCGAAAGAGAGGTAGGACGCAGCGAAATATCATACTGTGCTCCCCTTTCATTGGTCAAATTGGGAGGGGGGCACAGTGCGGTCGTTCGCTCCAGGCTTGGCCAGCATCCGACTGGGGAAGTGCCTCCACCTAGCAAAAAGCCGCAGCCATAATGGCTATGCTGTGTTCCTGCGAGTGAGCTAGGTCACCAGGGCTTTTTTACAGAGAAGTTGTTATGCTGACGGCAGTGAGACCAGCGGCTGTCGAACCGCCGTTAGCGGTGTAGGCGCGATGTGTTGGCGCGGCGGTCAGGGAGACCCGGTGAAACGGCTGTCCGCTGGCCGCCCGCAGGTCAGTAGGGTTCCCGAACCCGGGGATCACTTAATCTCCGCCCCGGGAGGCTGAACCGCCAGCCTGTGTAAAGTCCCTGTTGTAGTAGTCGTGCCGGAGGAGGAGACCGGAGTGGACCCGGCTGCTGCAGCAGGGGGGGACCGGGGGCCCTTCCGCTCGCCGCGCCAGCAAACCGCACAACCTACACTGTACTGCGGGGGTAGACACCGCGCTTTTTTGTCCCTCGCGTCGTCAGTGAAACAGCTTCTCATAATCCTCTGACACCTTTTTTATGGCCATGAAGAAAAAAAGAAAGAAGTTTTCTCCAGCGGCATCCCCTTCCACACTTAACGTGGATTTCTGTAATATTAGGGGACTTCACTCAAATATAAACGCAGTTCACCACCATCTTGAAACTGCAAAGCCGACCCTACTTTTTTTAACGGAGACGCAGATATCTTGCCCGGCCGATACTTCTTACTTATTATACCCCGGGTACAAACTTGAACATTCTTTTGTACGTCGAGCCGGGGTATGTATGTACGTCCGGGATGATATTTGCTGTCGACGTCTTCACGGCCTTGAAGACAGGGACCTGTCAGTGTTGTGGGTACGCGTGGATCAGGGCGGCCGCACCCGTATCTACGCGTGCCTTTACAGGTCTCATAGCGGTGATGCAGACACAACTCGATTGATCGAGCACCTGCAAATGACGTCTGACAAAGTCATTGAAAAGTACCCCTCCGCGGAGTTAGTGATTTTGGGAGACTTTAATGCCCACCATGCCGAGTGGCTCAGCTCTCGGTCCACTGACTTCGCGGGGAGGTCTGTTCATGATTTTGCTCTGGCCTATGGTTTCTCACAGCTGGTTCATTCTCCAACGAGAATACCAGATATAGAGGACCATACCAGCTCTCTACTGGACCTTCTGCTGACCACACACCCGGATGGGTATACAGTCTCGGTGGATGCGCCACTTGGCTCATCGGATCACTGTCTCATCCGGACACAAGTGCCATGCGCTAGCCCTGTCGCACCCCGGTCTACCGGTTGGCGTCGCATGTGGCACTATAAGTCAGCAGACTGGGATGGATTGCGTGAATTTTACGCATCGTACCCGTGGAGGCAGCTCTGTTTCGAGTCGGAACATATAGACATCTGTGCATCTGCTGTAGCTGAAGCCATTTTAGCTGGAATGGAATTATTTATTCCAAACCGGCGGGTAGCTACTTCAGGTGCTAAGAAGCGGCCGTGGTTTAATCGGTCTTGTAGGGAAGCTAAACTCCGCAAGCAAGCTGCTTACGAGGCTTGGACCACGGCACGTATTAACGGAGCTCATAATGTTTCTGACTTGAAACGCGAGTTTAATGCTGCCTCGAGGTTCTGTAAGAGAGTAATTGCCAGGGCAAAATTCGAGTTCATCGGCAGGATTGGTGAGCGCCTAGCTAAGCACCCATCTGGGAGCCGTGCGTTTTGGTCGCTCGCTAAGGCTGCCGAGGGAAATTTTTGTCAGTCGTCCTTTCCACCACTTCGAAAACCGGATGGTAGTCTGGCCCACAGTGCTAAAGAGAAAGCCGATCTGTTGGGGAATCTCTTTGCCTCAAACTCGACTTTGAACGACGGGGGTGCTGCACCGCCCTCCATCCCGCGGTGTGGTGATTTAATGCCGGAAATCTCATTTTCTCAACGAGATGTTCGGCGGGCATTATTATCCCTCGACGTTCATAGGTCGAGTGGGCCAGATGGCATTCCGGCAGTGGTGCTAAAGCTGTGTGCTCCTGAGTTGTGTCCTGTACTTACGCGCCTTTTCGCGCTCTCTTATTCCACCAGGCAAGTTCCATCATCGTGGAAGACTGCGAACGTGCACCCTGTGCCCAAAAAGGGTGACAGATCAGACCCATCGAATTACAGGCCTATCGCTGTTACCTCCCTTCTCTCCAAGGTAATGGAGCGCATCATTAACATCCGGCTCCTGAAATACCTAGAAGAGCACGATTTAATCAGCGACCATCAATACGGCTTCCGTCATGGTCGCTCGACTGGTGATCTTCTAGTGTATCTTACACATCGCTGGGCTTCAGCCGTGGAGAGTCAAGGTGAGGCATTGGCTGTCAGTCTGGATATGGCGAAGGCGTTCGATCGGGTCTGGCACCGTAGTCTTCTTTCGAAGTTGCCTGCATACGGTCTACCAGAGGGTTTATGCGAATGGGTCGCTAGCTTCTTGTCCAGCAGAAGCATTAGAGCCGTTGTTGATGGCAGTTGCTCCGATAGCATGGACATTAATGCTGGCGTCCCGCAAGGCTCTGTATTGTCCCCGACGCTGTTTTTGCTGCATATCAATGATATGTTGTCTATTGACAGCATTCATTGCTATGCGGATGATAGCACCGGGGACACATTTTATACGGGCCGCGCTAATATTCCCCGCTCTCTGGTGGAGGAGAGCCGCGAACGACTTGTGTCGGAAATCGAGAGCACACTAAGTAAAGTGTCCGATTGGGGGCAACAGAACTTAGTGCGATTCAACCCCTCTAAGACACAAGTCTGCGCGTTCACCGCTAAGAAAACCCCTTTTGCTGTGGCTCCTCACTTCCAGAATACACCCCTTACTGTCGCTAAAAGTATTGGGATTCTAGGCGTTGAAATCTCCAGCGACGTCCAGTTTCGATGTCACCTGGAGGGGAAGGTCAAGCTAGCGTCGAAGAAACTAGGCGTGCTCAACAGGGCCAAACAGTACTTCAATCCGCGGCAAAGGCTTCTGCTCTACAAAGCTCAAGTACGGCCGCATATGGAGTGCTGTTGCCATCTGTGGGCGGGAGCGCCTAGATACCAGCTTGCACCTTGTGACTCGATTCAGAGGCGTGCTGTGAGGATTGTTGACGATCCCAAACTGACAGACGGTTTAGAACCTTTAAGTCTGAGGAGAGATTTTGGGTCCCTTTGTGTGTTCTACCGTTTGTACAATGGGGTGTGTTCAGAGGAGTTGTTTGACATGATGCCCACGGCCTCCTTTTACAGTCGCACCGCTCGCCATCGACAGGGAATTCATCCTCACACATTGGAGCCGAAGTGGTCGCGTACCGTGCGGTTCCAGAGAAGTTTTCTCCCGCGTACGGTTAAGCTGTGGAATGAACTGCCTGTCGAGGTTTTCTCAGGAGACTACAGCATGGGGTTCTTCAAAAAGGGCGTGAAGAGGTTTTTACAGGGTCGGCAACGCGCGTGTGATGCCCCTGGTGTTACAGGCGTTCATAGGCTACGGTAACTGCTTTCCATCAGGCGGGCCGTATGCTTGTTTGCCACTTTAGTGGTATTAAAAAAAAAAAAAAAAAAAAAAAAAAAATGTATTTCCCTTAGTCGCCTTGTACGACATCCACGGGAAGAGACGGAGTGATACTATTCTATTCATTCATTGTTCCATCAAGTGCCAACAATCAACAGTATTTAGTAATTACTCTGAGTTAGATTTATTAAATTGTACACCGTACGAGTGTCGCAGAAGGACAATATAGTAAGTAGAGCATAATAATTGATATATCTTTAGGGTATATGTAAACAAGTAGAATAAGTGAGCAAATCGCCTGTGTAAGTTATAGGCACTACATAAATAAATAAATAAATATTGTCAGACAAATTACACAGCGCCATCTAGCCCCAAAGTAAGCGAAGTTTATGTTATGGGTACACCTCATAAACATACGTAAATACATTTTTTTTGTAAATACATACTTATGATACATAGAAAACACCCAGACCAAGACAAACAGACATGTTCATGCACACAAATGTTTGTCCTGTGTGGGAATCGAAGCCACGAGCGTTGGTGTCCAAGCGTCATTGACCGCTACGCCACCGAGCTCGTCAAACATACCTAATAAATAAATATATTCTTTAAATGAAATTCGAGTATAGACACACTCTCCATCTCAATTTGTCAGGTCCAAAAACACAAAAGCAGATCTCGATCTTAAATTAGACCCAATAACTAAGCCAAGGGCCTGTCCTTTAGCTTCTCGAGAGGGGAGAGAGGTGTTGTTTAGTTGCTCGTAGTATTTAGCTCGTAGGGGTTGTTTACTGCAGACAACCCTAGGGCATCTATACATAAAAATAAAATAAATATTTCTGGACAATTTACACAGCGCCATCTAGTCCCAAATTAAGTACAAAGCTTGTGTTATGGGTATTAGACAACTGATAAATGTACTTAAATACATTTTTTTGTAAATACATACTTATAATACATAGAAAACACCCAGACCAAGACTAACAGACGTGTTCATGCACACAAATGTTTGTCTTGTACGGGAATCGAACCCGCGACCTCGGAGTCAAAGTGGCCATTGCTAACCATTCGACCACCGAGCTCGCCGAATACATAAATAAATATTGGCAGACAAATTACACAGGTACTAGATAACAGATAAACATACGTAAATACATTTTTTTTTGTAAATACAAACTTATTATACATAGAAAACACCCAGACTAAGACAAACAGACATGTTCATGCACACAAAATGTTTGTCCTATGTGGGAACCGAACCCACGAGCGTTGGTGTCGAAGCCGCGTCATTGACCGCTACCCTACCGAGCTCGTCTATGTATGCACTGTTTATGTAGTAGCTCGGGCATCGGGCTTCGCGGCTTCATTTGCGTTCAACCCATGAGTATGGCCCGCGGAGCAACCAGCGCATCTAGCCTAAAAAAAATGAGAGGTCAGTCGAGAATATATTTTGTCGGACATATCCATAAAAAAGCCAAACATGTCCGGCTGGACACCTGGCATCCCTACACCATCGTACCCGGATATGCCGAAAGCTTCAAAAGAAACGTATCCCTTATTATAAACATTAATGAACAAACTAGAAACGAAGGAAAGGGACCAAGGTTCCTAACCAATCTCGTTAAAAACTCATTCGTTTGACAATATCTTAGTGCTGGCACAAAATAGGGTATTGGGGTCCACAATTAATTTCAGTGGGGCTTGCGGTCGCCTCCAGAAGTGGTATTCTGGTATGTTCTACTTTGTACTCATATATCACGGGCCATGCAGTCTCTGTTGTATAACATTTTAAACCTCAATCAATGTATAATGAAAAGCGGTTCATACTACAAAGGCTTCGATCAGTATCAGTATACTAATCAACGTAAAGATCAATTAGAATAATTGCAGTGTATTAAAAAGATATATATTTCGTCTATTTACATCACTAGTTCTATTTCATTTTCTATATTCTTAATTATATTGATTTAAAATATAATGAAAATAATCAAATTTTATTGTGAGTTTACAAACATGTTGGTGCATGTTATTTACTTTCTATGTAAGTTATGATCTATGTTTTGTATGAAAATTCGAGTTTACGGAACTTTAGAAGCGTTTAGGACATCCATCAAATAATTACTTCCACTTCACAAAACACCACAGCCAAATAACAATTCCTTTGAGGGTTATTGTGTTCCAGCGAGAGAGTGAAGTCAACAGAAAGAAAGGAAGGAGTATAGGCTGGCAACGGATCGGCGACCCTTTGATGTTGCTGATCTCCATGGGCGGTGGTGATTGCTTTCCATCAGGTGACCCACATCCTCGTTTGCCGCTCTCTCATATATAAAAAGGAAATATGTATATATAAATATCTTAGTATGTCATCATCATCATCATCAGCCTGTATCTATCCACTGCTGGATATAAGCCTTCCCCAATGCTTTCCACCAAATACGATCCTCCGCCTTCCGCATCCAGCCGCTTCCAGCCGTTTTCTTAAGGTCATCGGACCATCTAGAAGGAGGGCGTCCAACGCTTCGTCGTCCTACGCGCGGCCTCCACTCTAATACCTTCCTCACCCATCTGCCATCACTTACTCGGCAGATGTGACCCGCCCATTGCCACTTCAGCTTGCAAACTCGAAAGGCTATGTCGACAACTTTAGTTCTCCGTCGAATTTCTTCGTTCCGGATTCGATCCCGCAGAGAAACGCCGAGCATAGCCCTCTCCATCGCTCGCTGCGCGACCTTTAGCCTGTGGACCAGTCCAACGGCCAGTGTCCAAGTCTCTGCACCATAGGTCATTGCAGGGAGGACGCACTGGTTGAAGACTTTAGTCTTCAAATATTGGGGTATCTTTGCGGTGAAGATGTGCCGAAGTTTTCCAAAAGCTGCCCAGCCCAATCGAATGCGTCTATCGATCTCTTTGTTGAAGTTACCCCGGCCAAGCTGTATGGAATGTCCGAGGTAGACATAGTCTTTAACCACTTCAATCTGTGTATTCTCTACCATAACCGGGCTAGGGATCTTAGTATGTAGTTCTTTGTAAAAAATAAACTAGGTGATTTGTTAAAGTACTTAGTGATTTAAATCACATACCGTTTGCAAACAACAGTTCAGGAAAAAGAAAAAAATTATATAACAGTAAGATGGATTTGAATGAACATAAAAAAAAACCTGGATTTAACCTTATATTTTATGTGTATGCTCTTATATTCAATATTCAGTAATATGTTCTTAATTCTACAAAGGTTTAAAATATAAAAAAAGTTAAGTTATACAATATTGCAATAAAATTCTATAAAGAGTAGTTAGAAAAGACGAACTTCAAACGTCCCAAGTGGAACAACACACTCTCTCAGAGACACAAATGTGTAGGTCCAATACAAATGGCGAATTCACCGCAGCGATCAATTATAAAACAGAATTGGTTCGATGTACGGAACCTGCCTGCTAATGTATAGCTGCAATCATTTTAATCTCAACGTTTGCCTATCCGCTTTATTGGCACAGTAATACTGCGATCAATTTAAATTCTACAGGCGAGGTTTATCTGTTATGGTTTTTATAATGGAAAATGGATTAAATTTACATGATATTACTTGAATTATGCTCGTGAATTGTGTTAATTTTGAATTATTATTTACGAGTTTTTAACTTTTGTTTTTAGCTCAGTAGGTACACTTGTCCGAGCCCAATATCATTGGAGAGCTCAAAGCGGCCAGACTCCGCTGGCTCGGACACGTAGAGAGAATGGGGGAGGATCGTGCCGTAAAAAGAGCCTTCATGGGACAACCAATACCTCGGACGTCCAATCGGTCGGCTACAAGCCGATCGATTGGACGTCCGAGGTACCGCTGGAGTGACGAGGTGCTGAAGGACCTGCGGAACCTTGGAGTTAGCAATTGGCGAGAGTTGTCCCAGGTTTGATCGTCGTCTGGTATCGGAGGCCAAGATCCACTTTGGGTCATTGCGCCGTAGCAGTAAGTAAGTAAGATACACTTGCAGATCACAAGCACGATGTACTGACCAGCCCCCTTACCACCACCTCTTATTGCGATTCAATAACTGAATAGAATGCTTATTCATACCAATGAATAAGCGACTCTATTTCAAAATGAAATGCCAGTAGGGCTGCCCAGCCCCCTTACCACCAACTTTTATTGCGATTCAATAACTGAATAAAATGCTTATTCATACCAATGAATAAGCGACTCTATTGAACTTACTCAAATTAATTTTCTATTGAATAGAGTCGCTTATTCATTGGTATGAATAAGCATTCTATTCAGTTATTGAATCGCAATAAGAGTTAGTGGTAAGAGGGCTGGGCAGCCCTACTGGCGAAACAGAAGCCGATTACCATCGAATATTTTTATTCGAAAGATAGGTTTCGTTTTAGTTATCGAGAGACAACTTCAGCTGATCGGTATAATATGTAATGGCTAAGCTGAAGTTTGATTTAAGCGAACAAAGCATCTGATGAGAATCGCCTTCAGCTTCAGGATCGGCGAACCCTTGTTGTTCAGTTGCTGATATCCATGGGTGGTGGTGATTGCTTTCCATCATGTGACCCACATGCTCGTTTGCCCACCTACCCCTCTTATATAAAAATAAATAAATAAATATTGTCGGACAAATTATACCGCACCATCTAGCACGTTAGTACTAATACTTATACTGTGCCCATAGTAGGCGAAGCTTGTGTTATGGGTACTAGACAACTGATAAACATACGTTTTATAACTACTTATGATACATAGAAAACACGCAGACCAAGACAAACATACATGTTCATGCACACAAATGTTTGTCCTACGAGTATGTGGGAATCAAACCCACGAGCATTGGTGTCGAAGCCGCGTCATTGACCGCTACGCCACCGAGCTCATCGAAAAAACACAGCTATTGTTAATAGATACCGTTATATAATTTAAATACCGTTATATAATTATAATACTGGACGAAGTATTCTCGGGTAGAATTCAAATTCCGCTCAAGTCCGTCTCGCACTTGTCTAGTTATTTGTTAAATCCTAATTTCCTGTTTGTGACTATACGAACGAATGCTAATGATATCCTCATTCATTCACTATTCTCAATCTTTCAGGTCCTTTCAGTCTCAGAAATCTTCAGTGTTCAGTAAGATCCGCGGGAAAACAGCGAGACGCAGCACCTGCTTGAGGCTGAATTATTATTTAAATTTATCGTTTCAGCGCTTTAATTGGTGTAAACTTTAAGAGGATTAAGTAAGTTCTCAGACGGCAGCAAGTACATCGATGTTATGGATTTCTCTTAAAATGCGTGAAAATAATTATGTACGGAACTTCGTTTAATGCGATTAGTACGCAGAATACGCTCCGACTGCGAAAGTACCACCACCTCACAGAATACCGCAGCAAAATAACAATTCTCTTAAGGAATTTTTGCATCTTATATTCTACTGCGTGAGTGTATGTATCTTGTATTCTACAGTGTGGCGTTATCAACCTGTTAAGTAATTACACTACTAATCAAGACAACTATTTAAATAACAATAATTCTCTTGAGGGTAAGGTCGTCGCCAGCCGATGGCCCAGGGAGGGGGGGGGGGGGGGGAGTTGATATGGAAAAGTATGAATTGTAGGTAAAGTCGAGAGCTCATGAAGCTTTTCACTTGTAGTATGAGCCTTACGTATGAGCATTACAGCGATTGTAATAATAACGGTTCAGCAATAAATAAAACTTATAAATAAATAGGCATGGGCAGCTGAAACTCCCTACCCCCCCTTGGCGACGCCCTTGCGTTGTGTTCCTGCGAGTGTGTGAGGTTACCAAAAAGGAAGGAGTGGCAGCGGAACAGGCGGTGCGCTAGCGATATTTCATGTTGCTAGCGTTTATATGGCTAAATTGTTGACTGCTTCATATCAGGCGGGTTGTAGGCTCTTCTGCCACCCGACGTATTATAAAAAATAAAAATGCCTTTGTAGCCGTGAAAGCAGCGCCCCTTTGAATAAAATATCATATTTTCTAGCATTTAGGATGAATGTCAGATATTCCTATGTACAGTTTATTACCAATACTAAAGCCAAGACTACATAAAGTAGAATTTCAGATATTCTTTTGTTTTATATTTGAGAGGCGGGCAACGGATCGGCGACCCCTTAGTGTTGCTGATCTCCATGAGCGGTGACGACTGCTTTCCATCAGGTGACCCAAATGCTCGTTTGCCCCCCTCTCTTTTAAAAACGAAATGCGTAAGGCGGAGGCTATTATTTGCTGGAAAGCATTGGGGAAGGTATCTACCCACTGCTGGAAATAATTCCAGCAGTGGGTAGATACAGGCTGATGATGATAATGGGGACTATATTAGAATAATATTTAATTTATTTATTGCCCTAATCATTATCATCATCTCTAGAAATTAAGGAAATTTTAATATAAAAACAAATGCATGTATTTTTTTTTAATTTTAATATAAAGTAAATGGTACAGCACTGAACTTTGACTGTACAATAAAGATATTACAAATAAATAAACATACTCAAGTTATTTTTATAATTTGTCAACACATATTTTATATTCCAACTATCCAATTTCCTTTTATTACACAAAAAAGCCTTTATCCCCACTACAACTGAGTACGAACACGTCGAACAAACCGCGGGGCGACAAGCCGGCTTTCAAGGAGGATTTGGGGTAATAAAAATAAAATAAATGCCCCGTGCCATATTGCATTACTCGCTTTTTTGGCAGGCATAGCCAAAATCTCCAGCCGTTTGTTTCGTTTACTTTTTTTATCGACGCGATTTTATTTTTGTGTGTTTTTTCATTGTGTTTAGTCTGAAAAGGTTTGGAAAATGGTTTTTATACTAACTGCTCAAACCTTGTAGCATAGTATAAGTAATATTACTACGTACAGTATGGGCCTCTCCCTGCCGCTCTCTCGTGTCGACCTCACCTCTTCTCTGAGACAAATCTGGAACAGTTTGTATGGCGCCGCACGCACACACGGTCATTCACGCTCTGTACGTGATGTCTTTCTTTATGTAATAGTAAACGACGCGACATTTGTATGGAGTGACCGGGGTGTCCTTGTAGTAAATGTGGTAGCAACAAGGCAGAATTTCCAATCGTTCTGACGGTTTTGCAATTCATATTATTGGAATCTATATGTTAGGTAACAAATTCATTGTTTTAGGTCCTCAATAGTGCTAGACTGCAGTGGACTTCATTGGCTTTTTTGGTGGTTGCTGATTCGGTGGTATGTATTTACCTATCTTTTTGCAAAAGCCTCGTTTGTCTATGTTCCAAGATTTCGAGTGAAACTGCGGATTTTTACTTCTGACTTCTGATTTGGCCCTCTGAACCTAATAAGTATAAAACAAAGGCAAATTTATTGTGATACTTTGTAATAAAGTAACGCTGTTCTGAATCAAATGTTAAAGAAAGTGAGATTTTACACAGCCCACGCACAGCACACAGAGCAGCACAGTGAGAGTTTATTTTTATACAGCGTGTTAAATTATCACACACAAATAAAAAGTGATTACCAATTAATGTTCTTTTATTTATTATTTAGATGGATAAAAATGCTTATTTATCAGATGCAATAAACAATAATTATGAAATATTGAATAGTCTTCTCAAACTAGAAGTCTAAAATTCTGCTTATGTTTGGCGTAAGGGTGCAATATTGTACTAGAATGTTAATGACAATAAAATTCTAAAGTCCATAAACTAGTTATTTAATAATAGGTAGTTCCCAAGACACTACAACATAGTATTTTCGAACAGGTGGACATCGCACAAGTAATGTCCTTAATGTTACAAACATCCTTGTAGTGTAACTGATATTAGTACATTTAAGTCCATTCCTAACAATTGCCGCAAAATGTTGGTATTTCGTGAAAACTTTGGTAAAAGACAGAAACAATTAACTGCGAAAATTGCAAGTTACAAAGGGGTGCCTAATCTCTAGTTTCTAATAACTACTGAATAATTTATTTAACGTAGATATAATAAAATCAATGTCGCCGCCTATCGCTCATTCACTAACAAATTCACCTTTGTTCGTACTTTCCAGACGGCGTCGTTTGAGCCATCCGGCGGGATGTGTGGTTCAAGTTGTGAGAATAAAGCGTATGGAGAGGCTATATTGACTTGATAATTATTTTTATATGAGAGGTTCGTAGTTGGTCAAGTGATTTGATCTAATATTTCTAACACAAAAACCATTCAACACAAGAAAAGAAAATCCTATAACATAAAAAACCGGACAAGTGCGAGTCGGACTCGCCCACCGAGAGTTCCGTAGGTACGTAGTATCATTATTAAATTTGATATTTTTCATTATAAATAAGAAATAATGCGTCGAAAAAAATAAATAAAATGTATTTTGCAATGTGTACATCAAGCCCTTTCATATGATACCCCATTTGAACTAGTAGTTTCAATTTGAAATTTCGACACCCTATAAAAAATATAGACCCCCTATTTTTTAAGATCTATTTATAAATGTATAGTTTTGAGATTTATTCCTGTACTTGTAGTCTATAACGATGTTACTTGCCAAATTTCATAGTTCTAGGTCAACGGGAAGTACCCTATAGGTTTTGATTCCCTTGGCCGTAACTTTTTTCTACGTAAACTTAGCAGTTTGATTTTTTTTTAACTTCATGGGACCGTAGACCTGAGTATACAGTTCAAATTTCAGCTTGATACCTCCACGCATTCTCGACATAGAAATTCTTGACAGACAGACAGACAGACAGACAGACGGACAACAAAGTGATCTTATAAGGGTTCCGTTTTTCCTTTTGAGGTTCGGAACCCTAAAAAATGCTAATAAGTAAGTTATTCATATATTTTTGCTATTGGTATGATCTAAATGAGTAACTTTGATGGTGATGTTCGTGACTTCGTCAACATTTATTTAATCGTCATGCACAAAAAATGATTTATATGAGATACGACATAGTAGGTGCACAAATAAAAGTTATGGAAACTATATAAAATACTAATGACATTAATAATACACAATTTTAGGGTGTAAGGGGCTCACTACGATATTTAGAACCAAAGCCAACCTGACCTGCACATGATGCATCCTGCTGACTTGCGAAAGAGGTTCTGGAGAAAGAGATGTATGGTACAGCGTATTTGTAAGCTACCCTACTGGGGAAGTGCTCACAGAATCCCGCAATCAAATAACAATTCCCTTGATATTTCTTATGTTTTTACGAGTGAGTGAGGTCACCGAAAAGGAAGGAGTTCGGGTCACTTCGCGTGACCTCACGCTCACAGTCGGGCAGCTTACTACAGATACGCTGTGCCCTACGTCTCTTACATTTGTGTACTCACCAAACCTAACCAAATGTTCTACCGGTTCATCTTAATTCCCGCTGTCTCTTATGACTTGAGCTCGGCAATACGGCAAAGTTCATCAGTGTCTGACGGTAATATCGTTACTGAACTCAATCAGGGGACATTGACGACACGCCGTAAGCGCAACTCGATTACACCGTATTATTCTCGCCTCACCCCGTGCTGTCGTCAGTGCGAATTTTGATTCTTATTTTTTTTATTTCGCCAATTGACGATATTCGGCGATTGTTAGACGAGACTGGAGGTGTTTGATTTTATTACGTGACAATTTTATTGGATACATTTTTGTAATTTTATTTGAAATACGTATAAAAGCTTTCGTCAAGATGTTGATTTATATAAATTGAATTATTTCTTACGTTTTCTTTTACTCAATATTATGCGATGAATAAGTATCTTCATATTATTATTTAAATAGTTGATTTCAGTCAACTTGACAGAATATTATGAATGTATTAAAAATGAAAAAAAAATCCATTTATATTTTTTTTTATATACTACGTCGGGTGGCAGGCAAGCGTACGGCCCGCATGATGCGAAGCGGTTACCGTAGCCATATTCACCACGCCAGCAGCCACGCTCGCAACATAAAATATCGCTCGCGCGCAGCAACCGCCGCTGCCAATGCAGCATCTCCTTCCTTTCTCGGTCACCTCAGTCACTCGCAGGAACACAACAACCCTCAAGGGAATTGTTATTTGGCTGCGGTACCTACTCCGTGAGGTGGAGGTACACTCCCCAGACGGGCAGCCCATAATTACGCTCCCTACCTCTCTTTTCGCCAGAGCTTCGTTTGTCAGTCAGCAGGGTGCACCGCGTGCAGGTGAAGATGGCTTTGGTTCAAAGATGTTGATGAACCACTTACACCCCAAAGCTTCTTCTTGCTTTCAAATCTTGCTGACGGCTCGCACATTTTCGATGATATTCAATATACACGGACGAAATCCTTAGCTAGGCTTCAATGCTACGAAAATTTGTTTTGTTTTAAGAATACCGAGTAAATTTAGATAGCTCAAGTACGTATTTCATTACAATATGAAAATATACAACGAAGTTCTATGTGCTAGGCTTGAAAAGACCCTGTATTACATATTTCTAAAATATAAGAATTAAATTTAAGAAATAAAAACAAACTCGCTGTGCATATTACGAGGCTCCATAAAATCTCTAACTCGTTCCCAGGTCAATGTATACGCTTCTACAATAAACTTCCAAACGACGCGTTTAAATTATCCATGGGTAAATTTAAGAAATATATCAAAACTTGACTATGTCAAAAGGCTTACTATTGTATCTCAGATTACATAAACGATAAAAGTATTTGGAAATGAATTGCTCTTGTTATGTTATGTTAATGATTGTATTTGTATTTAATGTAACGATATTGGCAATTAAAAGAGTCGGCCTTGAGTTTCTTGCCAGTTCTTCTCAAGAAGCCCCGTCGCCGGAACTGGCACTTAAATTCACTTTCACATTCAAGATAGTGTGATGAAAGTGAATCTAAGCTCTGTGGATTTAGAGTAGTAATGATTTATACATGTTCTTATATTTAATTTGTATGACGTTTCTAAGTGCTTTATAAAGTCCAAGGAATAAAGAATTTTTGATTTTGATTTTTTTTTCAATTTCAATTCATTTATTCCAATAACAATACAATATTGTGTGGGAAAACATTAGGCATAAATCAATAGTTATTTGTTATGCAAGGCTGCAAAGTTAATTTTTGGCGCGAGTACCTTGTATTGAAACCTGAGCAAGCGAAGGATTCTAGGATTGAGCCACGAGCGAAGCGAGTGGTTCAAATATAGAATCCTGAGCGTAGCGAGGGTTTCAAAGGTACGAGACGCTAAATAACTTTGCTGCCGAGCGCAACACACAACTTTTCACCTCACTAAAGCGAGGAAAATGTTAGGTGCAAGAAAAACAGTTTTAATAAATAATCATCAATGGACTGGCTGCAGAGAATATAAACTATTACGAAACCAATGAGGTTCTATATATATGTAATTTATTGTACGAAACCTTTATTGAATAAAAATATTCGAATTTTAAAAACACTTTCCACGCTAGCGGATAAAGTGCGATTTTCCACGCAGATTTCGAATGATAAACAGAGCTTTTACGAGCTAGTGAGGTGAAAAATATATTATAATATGACGGCAATAACTATCGCCCGACAGCATTTTCCAACATTTTCAAAAGTATTAGAATCCGCAATGGCAAAACTTTTTTTTTTATTTGAGAGGAATCACCTGATGGAAAGCAATCAGCACCACCCATGGAGATCAGCTACACTAAGGGGTCGCCGATCCGTTGCCAGCCTATACTCCTTCCTTTCTTTCTGGTGACCACAATATCCTTTTTTTTTTTTTATACTACTTCGCGTGGCAGACAAGCATACGGCCCGCCTGATGTGAAGCGGTTACCGTAGCCATATTAACGCTTGCAACATAAAATATTGCTCGCACGCCGCCTCCCCCGCTCCCAACGCAGCATCTCCTTCCTTTCCTTCTGGTGACCCCACTCACTCGCAGGAACACAACAACCCTCAGGGGAATTGTGTTTTGGCTACGGTATTCTGTGAGGTGGAGGTACATTCCCCAGTCGGGTAGCTTAAATTACGCTCCCTACCTCTCTTTTCGCCAGAGCTTCGTTTGTCAGTCAGCAGGGCATATCTTTCAAATCAAATGCTATGCAGAAATTTAGCAACCCGACTAATCTACTAGAAACATTAATATCGCTAGATCCGATAAAGTGAAGGTCACTAATTCCATACAACAGGGAAGCGTCCCTGCATATTTACTTTTATAATCAACATTAATGATTTATCCAAAGTAATACCACACCCCGGCCACTCCACACAAATGTCGCGTCGTTTACTACTACATAAACAATGGCGTCTGTGCAGACCGTAAATGAGTGTGTGTGCGTGCGGCGCTATACAAACTGTCCTGATTTATCTCAGAGAGGAGGTGAGGTCGACACGTGACAGCGTCAGGGAGAGGCCATACTGTACGTAGTACTATTACTTATACTGTGGTAATACAATACCATTGTACATTATTTGCCGATTTAAAAGATGAATTTAAAAATATCATACCACCATTAATCTCTTGGTTCATTTAAACACTATCTGGAAGTAAAGGTCAACAAGAATAAATTGATGCAATTCCGACCTTACCAAATACATTCCATGTCTATAAAGTATGAATTTCAAAACGAAAAAGTAGAATGTGTCAATGTTAATTCTTTATTAGGCATATCTTCTATTTCCTGGACCTCTTCAGACTATGTTGAAGATGTTTGTCAATAACTTAAACTTAAGACATATGATTTTAATACTTCCACATATTACATAACGATACAATATTTTTAAGAAACTAAATTAAAAACTAAATTAAAAATAAAAATAAAACTACATATTATCTAAAAAAGGCCCCCGTGGCATTGTACCGAAGATGCTGGCAGCGTTTCCTCGTTGTATAGCAATACTAATCCGTTGTGCAAGAAAGCCGCCAGCTCTTCGGTCACCAGTGGCTTCGACCAGGCGCTTGGAGAGCTCATTCATGAATTTTAGCGCATTAGGACCCCACGAACCCAGGGTCTCGACTCCGAAAGGCACAAAAGTGTATTCCGAGCCGAGACCGCGATATTTCGTAATTTTTCTTTTCTCGGCCGCCTCCGCCGCAGCGCCTGCCTTGTGTGTAGTTCCCTGGAGATGAGACGGGGCCAGAGTATCGGCGCAAGTAGCGTCCCAAACCAACGCCCGTCCCATGCTCCACGGAATCAGGGTCATGCCGTCCGGTCTCTTACCATCGTCTCTCGAAATACCGTTTGGTTCAAGTAATGCAGGTACATTGACGGTGGCAAGACATATAAGACATATGTATTTTTCGAATCGAAATATTGTATGGTAATCGCCTTTACCATCGGCGATAGGCCCCCAGGTTAGCCGGTAGGACCCCTGTAGTTGTAAATACAATTGTTCGTTTAGTAGATAAATCACCTCTCGCGCGTAGGTAGACTCTCGAGCGTATGGCCGTTGGTTACCGGCAGACTAGAATAGAATCACTCCGTTTCTTGCCGTGGATGTCGTACAAAGCGACTAAGGGAAATACATTATCAAATATCGATCAGGCCTCCCCCACCCGTTTGGCCAGCGTGGGGAGTGTAGGCCAAATCCTCCTGATGATGATGATGATGCGTAGGTAGATGGCATAATTATCAAAGAATTGCTCTGAATACAGGCAGGAATATTGTACACTTCTCTCAATCAAACTAAGCAATAATTATTGCAATTATTGCCTCCAATTTACTCCAGGGTGTGTTCCGTCCATGAACCAAGCCTAGATAGTTTTCAAGGTTTGCCTACCACATTAATAGCTGTGGTTATGGCGAGGTTTAGAAATCATCAAATAACCAATTTAACTTGACCCTACCAACCTTAGTAGATTCACGTGTAGCGAAACGTTGGCAGATTTATTGATTATGCATTTTATAGACTTCACAATTTTTTACATACCAAAAAAAGGGAGCTCGATGACATCGTTGCGAGAGATCACATTGCTGCGCGTGTCGGTCTAACCAAACACGCAAATTAAGCAACGTCGACCGCTTATAAGGATTTATCTCGAGGTTTATTTATCTCGACCTCTTCTGTGCTTTAAGTGTGCTTCTGTGGTTAAGCTATCGGTCTCGGCTGTTATTGTTAGGTGACATTCATTAAGTTAAGACTGTGGGCATTGCGTGGCTTGAAAACGCTGCCTCCGCCAACCCGCAGTTAAGCAGCGCGGTGGAATATAACCTAAAACTCCATCAATTGAAGTCAGGCACGTATCAGCAGTGAGATGAATATGGGTTGAGATAGTGAGGTTAGCTGTGTCATAAAGACAGTTGGACAGGCAGACATGACGAAACTCCTAATGTAGGACCCTGAAGAAGTTTATAAATAGGGTTGAAGCGTCACATGTTAATTTGAAAGAAATTATTTATAAAAAATAAAAATATTAAATAAATAGATACGCAGTTCTTAGGTATGTTGTTGATCTTTTTCAATAAAGGTCCACGGAAGGGTTTTCGAAACTGATGCCCAATTTAATTTGAATGAATACGATTAGATAAGTTGTCTATTCGTTCCTATAATGGACCACAGAGGTTCTTTTGAAATTGGTGCCAAATTTCAAAAGAACCTCTGTGGTCCATTATAGGAACGAACGTTATCTTAGGTAATATATCCATCCCTACAACGGACAATGGAAGGTTTTTCGAAATTGGTACCAAATTTCAATTTGAATTAATACGCAGTCCTTAGATAAGTTGTCTATATTTTCCTACAACGGACTACAGAAAGTATTTCGAAATTGGTGTCAAATTTCAATTTAAATTAACACACAGTCCTTAGAAAGATAGAAGTTTATGCTTTCCTACAACGGAGCTCGGATGGTCGTTCGAAACTGGTGCCAAATTTCAATTTGAATTAATACGCAGTCCTTACATAAGTTGTCTATCCGTTCCCATAACGAACCACGGGAGGTGTTTCGAAATTGGTGCCAAATTTCAATTTGAATTAATTCGCAGTCCTTAGATAAGTTGTCTATGAGTTCCCACAACGAACCACGGAAGGTCTTTCGAAACTGGTTCACACAACATTTAGTATTCCGTCGGCCAATATGAAAGCCTTTGAATAATTGAAACGTCACTAAATAGGTCTTCGTATTTAATATTTAGTAGGTTCAGGGTAATATTTTGATGCCTGTACCGGAGGGTCGATAAAGAGAATGTAAGATTCAGATTGTATGGACTTGATTTGGCCCACCACACATTCCCACCACTGTGTCTCCTGTGTAGCCAGGATTAACAGCGTCGACCGCCAAAAAAGGCAATGAACAGTGAAGTCCATTGCAGTCCCGGGGGTAAAACTACGGCTGCCTCTGTATAAACTTGATTGTTGATTATTAAGAATTAAAAGTTATTTTTTTTTATACTACTTAGGGTGGCAGACAAGCATACGGCCCGCCTGATGTGAAGCGGTTACCGTAGCCATATTAACGCTCGCAACATAAAATATTGCTCGCGCGCCGCCACCCTCGCTGCCATCGCACTTTCTGGTGACCTCACCCACTCGCAGGAACACAACAGCCCTCAAGGGAACCGTTATTTGGCTGCGGTATTCTGTGAGGTGGAGGTACATTCCCCAGTCGGGTAGCTTACAATTACGCTCCCTACCTCTCTTTTCGCCAGAGCTTCGTTTGTCAGTCAGCAGGGTGCACCGCGTGCAGGTGAAGTTGGCTTTGGTTCAAAGATGTAGATGAACCACTTACACCCGAAAGGTAAGTAACTAATTAAATTTCATAGTAGAACGTCTGATTAATCTTTAAATAAAAGCTAAAGTTCGCTCAATTTCTGATTAAACATGAAATCTCGAATACTACCTACTTGACCTATGAAGCTGAAATTTGTCAGGAAGGGAGTCTACGAGTATAAGTAAGAGACGACAGCTAGACATTTTGAGATACGGAGCCTTCGCAGGGAGCGAATTAAGGAGGTCTAGAGACGGCTAGATATTCTGGTTTTAAATGCAAAATAAATGAATGCGGTAATATTTTATTTCACTTCGACTTAACTGTGAGAGTAAGAACATTGGGTCTCCTGAGAAAACCTCGACAGGCAGTTCATTCCACAGCTTGACAGTACGCGGGAGAAAACTTCTCTAGTACATGGCCCATATCAATCGGCGACACACTCCCTCACACCGCTACCCGTCTCGTAACATATTCTAAACATGTAATCTTTTCATTAGGGCTGATGAGGGCGCAGTAACTGTGTTACCTTTACGTGAGCCAACCCTTTGAAATATCGGGATTTGTGTATTAAACACGTCTACATGATCAATTTAGGAAGCAGGGTTGGGACTATATGTGAACACGCGTAGAAGCTGAAGGCTTTCAAGTTACGTATGCAATACATGATTATTATACTGGACAGATCTACATATAATAAAAAAACCGGCCAAGTGCGAATCGGACTCGAGGGTACGGTACGTAAGATCATTATAAATTTGATATTTTTCATCATCATCATCAATACATATAATAAAACAGTAGGAACCGCGTGTCTGTACATTTGATAAAATTAACAAAAAATGGGTGTAGGCGATAAAAAAAGAGTAACAGAACACAAAAAATATTTTTTTGTCTGTCTGTCTGTCTGTCTGTATGTACTCGCTAATCTTTAAAACTACTGAACAGATTTTTACACGGTTTTCACTAAAAGATTAAGCTCATCCCTGAGCAACATATAGGCTTGTTTCATCAAAATCTGATGTCAGATTAAAAAGTTAGGTATCGTCATTTAAAGTATAAAGAAAATTTTTAGAAAATCACTGACTCACTCATCACGAAATCTCAGAAACTAAAAGTGCTAGGTGTCTCAAATTTTGTATGGGGGTTCCTTTCAGGACGTAGATGCTCACTAAGACGGGAATTTGGAAAATTCAACCCCTAAGGGGGTGAAACGGGGGTCCAAAGTTCGTATTTTATACTTTGGTTGGACTATTTTATACGAAATTTTACACGAGCGTGTTTCAGGATTTTTCAAAATTCAACCTGATGGGGTGAAATGAGGTGCAAACGTCTGAAAATCGTCATGGGTATTGTTTTTATGGTTTATCGGGTCGCTGATTCCGAAAACAACAGCTATTTTATAATCTAACATAATCGACGTGACACAAGAGCACTCTTGTCCCCACAAGAGTGCTCTTGTGTCACGTCACGTGCGATGGGGTTGAAATGTCATAATAATCTCAATATGGGTGTTGATTCTATGGTTTTCTGAGACGTCAATTACGAAAATGGCATCGATTTGAAAACGTGGACACGAAATTTCCATCTCGGTATAAAAATCCAAGATTTGGAACACCTGATGCGGAACCATAATGGTTACGGTAAACTATAGGAAATATAAAAATACCGCCTTAGCAAAAGCTGTTCAACCTGATGATCATTTTTTGTTGAGGTATAAAAATCCAAGATTTAGAACACCTGATGCAGAACCATAATGGTTCCGGTAAACTATAAGAAATATAAAAATGACGCCTTAGCAAAAGTTGTTCAGCCTGATGAGCATAAATAGTTTAATAAAATATTGATTGTATTGTAAAATAATAACCGCGCAGTGCTACTTTTATTCTTACCTGCTACAAGTTAGACGCAATAGTTTTATTTATTTACAAAGGTAACGTGGTCTGTTTAGTCACTTTAATATAGACGTGTAGGTACGCTAAAATTGAAATGGAACGATTGGTATATATTCGCACAAACCAGAAGAATGCGTGCATTTGCAGGACGCTATGTAGCAAGATTTTGTGATGCAAAGTCTTTTAAACAACGAGGGGAAACTGTTTTTCTTAGATGCTCCAGGACTGGAAAACATACCTGACGAGAGCAATCCTCGCTGAAATCAGGCGCCAAAATAATATCTCACAGCAGCATCGCCAGGTATTGCAGCCATATTACTTCTAGGCGGAAGGACGCAAAACAATTTTCAATATTCTACTCGATTTATACAGAACGGAAACACCGACATGCTTTGTGACACGAGACTGTGACAAAACGAAAATGTTTCAAGATTGCTGTCTAATCGTTTCAGATGAATGCGAAATCGCCAACAATGTGGCTTCAGGTCTTTTCATATTAGCTTCCGAAGGAAAGACTCCCTTCATTTTTATTTTTATATATTTTTTTACACTATGGTTACTATCTTAAATAAAAATAATAATTTGTTGACTTTTAACGTATAATACTGCCCCAAATATTTTATAAAGTCCGAAAATCTGCTAGTTATAAATAAGAAATAATGAGTCGGAAAAAATAAATAAAATATATTTTACAATGTGCACATCAAGCCCTTTCATATGATACCCCATTTGAACTAGTAGTTTCAATTTGAAATTTTGACCCCTATAAAAAATATAGACCCCCTATAAAAAATATAGACCCCCTATTTTATAACATTTAATTACAAATGTATAGTTTTGATATTTATTCTTGTACTTGTCTATCTATCTAGGTCAACGGGAAGTACCCTATAGGTTTTGATTCCCTTGAGATTGTGTCGAAATATGCGTTTTTTTGCTCAATAAACGGCCGTAGCTTTTTTTTACGTAAATTTAGCAGTTTGATTTTTTTACAACCTCATGGGACCTGAGTCAGTTCAAATTTCAGCTTGATACCTCCACGCATTTGCGACATATTGGGTCTTGACAGACAGACAGACGGACAACAAAGTGATCTTATAAGGGTTCCGTTTTTCCTTTTGAGATACGGAACCTTAAAAATTGACGAATTGTCAAATGGTTAGCAATGGCCACTTTGACTCCGAAGTCGCGGGTTCGATCCCCGCACAAGACAAATATTTGTGTGCATGAACATGTATATTTGTCTTGGTCTGGGTGTTTTCTATTTATTATAAGTATGTATTTACACAAAAAAAATGTAAGTATAATATCAGTTATCTAGTACCCAAAGTATAAGCTTTACTTAGTTTGGGACTAGATGGCCATGTGTAATTTTTCAATGGACAGGCTGCGGTCGATGTTGCTTAACTTGCGTGTTCGATTAGATTGATACGTGCAACTACACCATAGAGCTCCTCTGCATCTGATGTATCTTATACCTCGATTAGTTGCTTGAAACATATTGTTGACTACCGCTTTACCCGCGTGATTTAAGATGTAGTATGTGTTTCCCCTTTCCCTTCAGTAAAAATCCTATTAAAATTACTATATAAGTCAACATAAATATACTATTTTAATAACAATATCCTTTTCACTGGCATCTTAAAATTTGTATTATTACAGTAGAATAATAGACGCTTTAATAAGAATTGCAAAAATCCAGTACTTGAGCTGATAAAAAATCTTTTTTGCAAGACAAAGCTATGGGGTGCCATGAAGGGTGCGAAGTGTAATTCACAAAATTATCCCCTTCATTGTGAGATGATGTTGCTTCAAAAGGGGACGATTGCCATGACTTGCCAAAGGGGTGTCGATGATGTGCGAATAGAATGGAGATATATTTTCAAAAATAAAATTTAACGGATAAGAGGAAAAGCGCTTTCTAAAATCTCATTCTTTAACTTGCCATATTCTTGACTAAACTGTTGTAGATGAAATGTCTCGAACAGACAAGAAATTTATGTTACGTATTCGATACCTAACGATTACAACATTTTTAGGAAGTGGATATTTTAGGAGTGGAGCAATTAAGAAGTGGACGATACGTGAGATGGACCAATTAAGAAGTGGACGATACGTGAGATGGACCAATTAAGAAGTGGACGTCATGAGAATTGGACCAAATTAGGAAGTGGACGTTGTGAACCGGAAGCGATTCCTTCAATACTTTAATAATGAACATGAATACAAAGGGGCGGATTAAAATTTTTATTATTTAAATGCAGATCATGTCTCGATCCCACAAATGTCATATTTGGTATCGTATCACAATACGAAACTTCAAAGTATAATTATAGCATGATGAAATCGCAATATGACCGAAAATTAATTAAACTAAGAATGAATATATTTTTTAATTAATTAATTTAAGTATACAGTTTTTAGCCTATACATAATTCAATCTCGATTCAGTCAACTTTCAATCTGCAATTAAAACTAATTACGAACTCTGCAGAACTATCTATTGGATCAATCCATTGGTACGCTTCGACATGAAAGAAGGAAAAATAAACAAACAAACACCTGGGGACACATGCACTCGACGACTCTCGACTTTGGCCCAAAAATTTTCTTCTAATTGAAGCATTTACTTAGGTATGTTTTAAAATTTTTAATGCATAATTTTCTTCGCAGCTCCATGGCGATTGAAAGGGGATGCGTTTAATAGTACTTAAGATTCATTTGATTTATCGTAGTCCAAACAAATTGCATTTACACCTGAAAATGAATATGGAAATGACTTAAAAAAAAATATATATATGAATTGTTGCAAAAGTGCCCATGCACTGGATTTTGCACCATAAGTTGCAGGTTCTTTCCATATCGACCCTGCAACTTATGGTGCAAAAGTAGCTTTTGCTAATTTGCCAATTGTCAAATATTTTTTTATATATTTAAACTTTATTGATCATACAAAAGCCGTCTTAGAGCTAAGAGCATTCTCTGCCAGTCGACCTTTGGGAAAAGGAGATAAAACTTAAATCATCATCAGGTCCATTTTAATCTCCACTACAGGAGCACGACCCTCTCTCGTCCATCCTAGACGG
Source organism: Hypsopygia costalis (assembly GCA_937001555.2). Classification (NCBI taxonomy): domain Eukaryota; kingdom Metazoa; phylum Arthropoda; class Insecta; order Lepidoptera; family Pyralidae; genus Hypsopygia; species Hypsopygia costalis. Next base: position 22,022,323 of record OW443343.2, on the reverse strand, counting down.
AAGGAGGATTTGGCCTATACTCCCCACGCTGCACTGGCCAAACGGGTTGGGGAGGCCTGATCGATATTTGATAATGTATTTCCCTTAGTCGCCTTGTATTGTACGACATCCACGGGAAGAAACGGAGTGATTCTATTCTAGTCTGCCGGAAACCACACGGCCAAAAAAATGTGAAAAATAAAACTGAAATGTGGTTTACAAAATAACAGTAATTAACATACACACAATAAATAATAATAAATAAATAAATATTCTTGGACAAATTACACACGGCCCTCTATTCCCAAACTAAGCAAAGCTTGTACTGTGGGTGCTAAATAACTGTATTTTTTTTTGTAAATACATACATATAATACAGAGTATTTATTATTACAATAGTATTATTCTGTGATAATATGTATATGCACACAAATATTTGTCTTATGCGGGCATAAGACAAATATTTGTGTGCGTATCGAACCCGCGACCTCGGCGTCAAAGTGGCCATTGCTAACCATTTGACCACCGAGCTCGTCAAAATAATTAATAATTCTTATGAAGACTTACAAGCTTTTATTTAGTTTCACCGCAATCTCTGTAATCAAATATTAGTAGCCAAATTTCACGTACTTCTCAGGGACCGACTGATCTGAAATTTTGCCTTGCGTTAATGTATCGCATGTAAGTGTACCTAAAAACTGTAGCTGTACATTGTAACAAATGCCGATCATTTTTTTTAAATTCGGATCACCAACTATGGTCGCCATAGGCACACTGAAGAAAAAAAAACCACGACACTATATCGTAGTCCGCTGTCAATGTGTTATTAATAATAAATAATATGATTATGAATTAATTAGAGGAGATGAAGGTAAAATTCTTAAGATGTTTTTTGATCTTATGAATTTTATGATGCACCTTCATCTCTATATAATTCACAATAATATAATAAAATGTATAACTCGCTATTAATATTATTATTAAAAAAATTTGGATACCATTTATTTTTTAATAAATTTGTAAAAAAACAAACAGGAATCCAAACAAAACACAATTCCATTAATCATGCGGACATTTTATAACAATCAACGCGCGACGGACAAAAACACTGCGGAAATTTCCCGAGTGCTTCGTATAAACATAAAAACATTTAAACAGTGGTCACCGCAAGTCAATTACCGTAGAACGGAAAACAATTACACGACTGTTACGACTGTTCATTTTGGGAGCTTAATAGTAGCTGCTGAAATTCGTGATGTATAAGTAAACTATTATATGCAAACAAATTAATGATATATTAAAAATCCTTTTTAATCTGGCAATTTGATTTATATGTCCGGCAACCATATATATATGCATCAATTATTATTATGGGTAATTGTGACAGATTGAAATATAAAATTATAAACGATAAATATAACTCCCGCATGTGCCATGCCACTACTCGGTTCATTGCCACTTCAGCTTGCGATCTTTAAAGGCTATGTCGACTTTGGTTCTTCGTCGAATTTCTTACTTCCGGATTCGATCCCCCGAGTATAGTCCTCTCCGATGATCTCAAGCGGCTGGATGCGGGAAGCGAAAGATCGCATTTGGTGGAACTAATCAATCGTTCCATGAATCGCTACTAACAAATTCCAACTGATAGGGATACTATTAGCACAGCATAGTAAACAACCAGTACTTTGACTTTATACTAGCGCCCAAATCGGCGCACGCACACAACCAAGCGTCATTTACACGACCGCTCAGGAAGATTTAGTGCGCCGCGCACCAAAACTTCCTTTTTTTTTGGGCGCTAGTATGAAGTTACAGTACTGGTTTTATTACTATGCTGTGCTATTAGTTAAGGACCATATCCCCACATCATCTTAGTGATGATAGCTAGCCGGCTACATTCTTTCTACACCAATCACTGTATAGGGGTTCATGTGGAAAGGTAGGGAACGGACAACTTCGGTCAGCCTATATGTTTCTTTTTTGTAGGTATGTATTTTTGATTTCCTTTTAATGTATTGGACTAAAAATTGCCTGAATAAATTAATACATTATATCCAGCCGAGTGGCAGAGTTGGCCGTGTGGTTTCCGGCAGACTAGAATAGAATCACTCCGTCTCTTCCCGTGGATGTCGTACAAGGCAACTAAGGGAAATATATTATAAAACATCTATGAGACCTCCCCAACCCGTCTTAGCCAGCGTGGGGAGTGTAGGCCAAATCCTCCTGTCTGTGACGCACGAGAGAGGGTCGTGCTCCTGGAGTGGAGACTAAAATGACCTGATGATGATGATCCAGCAGAGGGTAGATACAGGCTGATGATGTTGATAATAACGGGTACCATTTGTATGATGAATAGTAATATTAGGTACTAACTACCTAAATCACCGAGAAAAGGTCGTTTTTTAAGCGAAAAGGATTTCTCAAAAATCATGTAAATAAAAAGACAAGTGTAATCTAATTGCCAAGCAGCTGACATATATGTTAACAGGTATTGGTAACAGATGGTTTTATATTGAATAATGACAGAGCTTTAATGAACTTACCCATAAGAAGAATAATGTAAACATAACTTCTGTTATGTATATTTTTTTTATATGAAACGACTCCTCCTATTTCAGTTTGCGGGCAACAAGGCAACCTAAACCTATGCGCAAATGGCCCAAGCCTAACTGCCCTTACACAGATTGCTTGCATCATGCAATAGTACATATTATTTTAAAACATTGCCGGATATACATATATTAGGTATTCTTATTCTTAAGTATATTATTTTCTCAAACTTTATCTGAAGCTTTATGCTTTTCATAAAATATCGGATTTTACAGATTTCTAAAAACCTAAACTTGCATGTTCCAATTCCATCTCCCGCAAGAACAAATCCCGCCCATTCTAAAACGTAATGCATTCAACTCTTTTGATCCTTAAAAGGAACACCGCGAACGACACTTCCCATCTGAAAGAACCTTTCAGCAGAAGGCTTTGAGCGGATAGCGCGGCAAATGGCAAATAAAAAACACATTTTTATGTCCTCGGAAATGGAATGTGTTTCAGTGTTAATGAAGTTTAAATCTCTTGAAGTAAGTTTGTAGTATGGTAAATAAGTATTGTTACTTGCTAGGCTTTACACTCGGGTTCACTACAAAAATATACAATTGTTTTTTTTATATATATGAGAGGGTGGCAAACGAGCATGTGGGTCACCTGATGGAAAGCAATCACCACCAACCATGGAGATCAGCAACTCCAAGGGGTCGCCGCGCCGATTCGTTGCTAGCCTATATTCTTTTCTTTCTTTCTTTCTGGTGACCTCACTTACTCGCAGGAACACAACAACTCTCAAGGGAATTGTTATTTCGCTGCGGTAGGTATTCTGGGTGGTGGAAGTACTTGCCCAATCGGGCAGCTTAAAAAAAATACGCTATGCCCTACCTTTATTTTCGATAGAGCCTCGTTTGTCAACAGGATGCATTACGTGCAGGTGAGGTGAGGTTGGCTTTGGTTCAAAGATGTTGATCATCTACTTACACCCCAAACCTTAAATGTTGATGTTAAACTTTATTATGTTGACTTTGAATATATTATGTATGTATGGATTTTAACTTTAAAATTCTTTAAACCGTTTTTCCGTGATTGACTTATTTACATCCATACATCGTCATGCTGAAAAGATCCTGTTGCAAATACTATGTGAATGTGACTCTCTGATGATAAAACTCAGCAATTGGGGAAACACGTTATGTGTCCAGAGGACTTTCTCTAGATACATTTTACTGGCAATTTTAAGGAAATCATCGTCCTAAAGATCCTACTGTTTGTCGTAGAAGTCCAATTGGATAATGAATTATGAACATGAGTTCTACAGCAGACTCGTAAAACAAAATATCAAACTTGGCCGTGATGTTACCAGTAGTCCCAAAACAGAAAGGATCTTCACTAAATCTATATCTAAGTAAACGAAGTAATTTAGTAACATATACATAAGAACGCACCGTCCTAACCGCTGACCCTAGAACCGAGATTTCGGGTTAGTATTATAATGACTTAGTATACAAATTGACCTAAGCACTATAAAGATGAGATATCAGAACGACCAGCCCTACAAAAAGTCTATATCTGAAATTGACGAGGTAGCAAAATGACTGCTTATCGAAACGACTACTCTGTGAATCGAACATATCGCAGGTTGACTGGATAGCCACAATGACTGTACAGTACATTCAAGATAAAATTTAAAAACTAGAAACATTCCAAATAAAATTATTGAAAAAATAAAACGCACGATAATACAACACTTCTTGCATGACAAATTTCCTTCGGAACAATACTTCTTTATAATAATTAACAGTTATTATATTTCAAGTGGACAGTATGTTTCAAGTGGCTATGAATAGAGATTCGAAAGGAATAAGTTTTGTACCGAATTACACCTACATTTTGCGATCTGGTAATATCGCTATCTAACCGTTTTGAGATTTAGATGTTTTGCTACTAAGTCGTTTTGAAATGTGGTCATTATGTTTTTTAAAAATTCTGATATAAAGGCGTTCTGGATATAGTCTTTCTGAGATGTGAACTATATGTCTACTTGGTCGTTCAAACTTGACACGTAGTGAGTTCGGTAATAGGTCTAGAGTTTCCCTAAGAGAGGATTTTATGAAAACACCCACAGGGTATCGACCCGGTGGGAGTTCTTCTTGACTGACTCTTCTTCCACTGACTGACTTCGTGACTTCGGAATGCGCGACTTAAGTCGCGGGCGCAAGCTAATTTCAAACATCTAGTCTCAAGCTGAATTTAAAATGGTAAGAAAAAAACATGCCTGTAAATTCGATTTACGGACGATAATTTTACGTGATAACATCATAGCAATCGTGCCTCTCTATCGCTTGTTCCGCGTTCTCGCTTGCACGCTCGGCTCAGGCGGAACGTGACAATGAGTCACGCTTTTTCAGGCGTGCAGCAGGCGTTCATCGGTTTATAAGACGTCAAAAAATCGATAAAGTAATATCACTAGTGCGATAAGTGTAAAGAATAATCACAAGTGTTGTAAAATTAACTGTTAATACATGTTGACTGGTCTTTAAAGAACAAATACAACCAAAGTTTCTTACATATCATTTAAGGAATCGCCACTTAACGGCGTCAAATACGTAGCAAAGCTGACCACGCCGCGGTTGTTTGAGACTGAGTTTCGTTTAATACTCTTAAATTTCCTGAGACGTCAGCCCATTTACGTATACTTTAAATACCCCAACAATAAACAAAGAAAACGTTACTTGCAAACAATTAAAATTCACAACTGAACACATTAAATCGTAGTAAAATTACACCGACAGTCTAGGGAGACACTTCATAACTAAGCTCGCCTTTAACAAACTCTGATCCCGCACACAAGCGGAGGCTTTTGACGGCTATTAAATATTTTATTGTGAAGTTTATAACTTGAACAGAATTCCGTTAATAGCCAGCCTCGCCATTGAAACGATCAAACTCTGTCATGTTTTGAAAATACTTGGGCAACTCGTAAATTCGGGGGCCGTTAATGAGACTCGTACAGTCGAAGTTGCCTTTCTACTGAAGATAATTTTGACGTGTGTTCGAAATTTGTTCTAATTGGTCCGCGTTTCCTTGTTTGAAATTGTTGCATGATTTTTGAAATTTTCGAGTTTTGTCTCGTAGGTTTTATTTCACTCTTTTTTCCTTGCGATTCTTTGTATTTAACAAGGGGGATATTGTTCTAACTGATACTAAGTGGCATTAAATAGAAGCTAGAATAATAAATTCTTTAAGCCATTTTTTTTATATTAGCTTAGACTAGTGCCCCCGCTTCACCTGATTGTAAGCAAAATTGCAGCAGCAACTGAGAAAAGACTAGACAACAGTGTTCTGTCAACGTAGCCTATGCCTAATAGCTAATGCGCCCCTGTGTACTAACCTTCCGGTTATATCACAGGATTGCAAGTCTCTCGTCCAGTAAACCAACCAGACGAGAGGAGGAGAAAGGCCCTTCTGGTTTTTCGCCTATTTGCCTCTTTTGCTACCCGTATACAGCTGTCTCTTTCGCACATCCGGTTCACTCCCCACTACCAACCAGTAGGCAGACGAGAGAAAGTGGGGACTTGCTCGACCGTCTTAGCTCATTGAGTCGAAAACGCCAGTCGAAAATTACCCCCGCACCGCTCTTGCGCTCAGTAAACCAACTGAAATGGAAGCGGATAAAAGTGTTCTGTCAATGGATACTGTCATGTTGGCCCGCGAGGTGTTTCTTCGGGCTTCGTTTGAGGGGTCCCATGTTGTTGGAAGGAGGAAACATATGCGACGTTCAGCAAGGCGTTTCACTTTTTAATGGTACGACCAAGGTAGGAGTTACTGAACTTTTTGGTACAGAAAAAGATGTTCTGAACGGTATAATAATGACATCACAAGACTGTACGAGTAGTTCTGTGACGGACGGGGAAGGTGGAATAAGAGAAAATAGTTTTGCTTTCCCATAAGTCATCTTTGACATTAAGGGAAAATTGACTGTTTATTTCTTTTGTATATTCTTCTTATCAGTGACCCCAGATGAATCGACAATCTGATAAAGATGGCAGGCTATTTGTGTCCACACACCGCCCGCAGTGCTGCCAAATGCAATATCATTTTTTTTTATACTATATGGGTGGCAGAGACAAGCATGCGGCCTGCCTGATGTGAAGCGGTTACCGTAGCCATAATAACGCTCTCAACATAAAATATCGCATGCGCGCCGCCACCCCCTCTGCCAACGCAGCATCTCCTTCGTTTCTGGTGACCTCACTCACTCGCAGGAATACAACAACCCTCAAGCGAATTGTTATTTGGCTACGGTATTCTGTGAGGTGAAGGTACATTCCCCAGTCGGGTAGCTTACAATTACGCTCCCTACCTCTCTGTTCGCCAGAGCTTCGTTTGTCAGTCAGCAGGGTGCACCGCGTGCACACAGTTGGCTTTGGTTCAAAGATGTTGATGAACCACTTACACCCCAATATCACCCCAATATAATATCGAATTGTAGAAGTTATCCCTACTTTACCAAGTCGTATTACATAGCTACTGCGCCTATGTTCAGTACTGGACATCCTTCGACTAAAATGATGATGTATAGCAATGATTCCCTATCTTCATTTGTTAGGGGAGCACTTCCAGTCCCTATTAATTGTACAGACCCAATTGTCCTATAAATCTACTACACTGTATCTCGTGAATACAATGTTTGGTTCAATATTGCTCAATCTTTTACATTATAATTCTGTACCACGGTCATTGGTTCTCACGGACCACTAGTGGTCCGCGGATCACCGGTTGGGAACCCCTGATGTATAGGTATGATGAGGGGTTCAATGATTAAAGCCAACCACAACTGCATGTGATGCACTGCTGATTAACTAACGAGACTTTTGGCTTTATGTACCATTAATACATACAAATACTCCTTGTATTGCGAGCTTCTATGGTACCCGTTTTACATGTCTAAGAAAACCTCTCTATAACCGCACAGTACCCGACCATTTCCCAGACAATTCCCTTCATTTTAAACATCACACTTCATAAACCGCAATACCATTACTTAAATCTGCGACGTTATATTCATTTAAGATATAAGCATCATAAAACTGACACCTTTATTAACCATTTCATATGTATATCTCTCGTTACATTCAATTTACACTCAGCAGGGACAAGCATTTGAAATTTCGACTGTTATATGAACCACAGCCTAAACAAACTCCTTCATAGGTTACAATTTTACTGGAACTTTCTGAAATGCTGTTTTAGATATTTTTCAAGCTGTGGTGTTACAATTTTGTAAGATGTTATACCCGAGAGGTTTTAAAATGTTTAATAAGCATAACCCCAGGCTTTTAAGGGTTCACGCATCGTTTTCCTGTAGATCTCATGGGTTCATTAGAAGGACTTTGTATGCGGTCGGATTCAATGAATTTTATAATACTGTTCTTTTAGAATGGTGTTGGTTTTTTTAGCCTTTATGGATTTTGACAAGATTTGTGAATGTATTACTGACTTTTAAAAGGCTTTTTATAGGTTACTGGCGACTGAGAAAATTTGTATGGGTGCAATAAAATACATCCTATTTTACTCGATGATAGAGTAGATAGGTTTGTGGTGTAAGCGGCTCACCACGATCTTAGGAACCAAAGCCAACCTCACCTGCACGTGGTGTACCCTGTCGCCTAGCGAAAGACGCTCTGGCAAAAGACGTAGGGCGTCTCAGCATAATCCTAAACTACCCGATTGGGGAAGGTACTCATCACCTCACAGAATACCGGAGTTAAATAACAATACCGTCGAGGGTTGTTGTGTCTTGCGAATGAGTGATGTCATCAGGCAGGATTAGGATATATTATGAAGGAGTTACGAGCTTATATAATTCTGGTACGCTAACCGCTTCATATTTGGTGTGATGTATGCTTGTTCGCCCGACATGAGTATAAGAAAAAGGTATCAGTATAAAAAAAAAGAGAGCGGTCTTAAATTATATTTGATATATATATTCTTTTTAGACATTCTTATAGAAGTACATGTGATATCGTAAACACCCTACCCTACCCCTACCGCCTTGCGGATTGCGATAATTAAACTTCAGCGTAAATTAGTGACTATTGTGTTTAGCTTAGCTGGTAACAACTGCTAAGTTCTATCGACAAAAAAAAATGTTTCTCAATATATATACCACGAAGAGCAGTTCGAATCGTCTGTGACCCTATGATCGATCGGACTCTTTCTCTACATGCAGAGATGTAGCGTTTCTTTGCGTTCTATACAAATTATATCACGGGAAGTGCTCGGATGAGCTGTTTGATTTGATACCTGCCGCTCAATTCCACTACTGTACAACTCGCCATAAATTAAAATTCCATCCATATCATCTTGATAATTGGCCATCTACTAGAACACGTTTCCTAAGAAATTTTATACCACGAACGGTGAAAATGTGGAATTAACTACCCTCAGCGGTATTTCCGATCAACTACGACATGGGTGCCTTCTAGAACAGAGTCTTTATTTCTCTTAAAGGGCTGGCAACGGATCGGCGACCCCTTGGTGTTGCTGTTGGTGATTGCTTTCCACCAGGTGACCCACATGCTCGTTTGCCCCCCTCTCAGATAAAAAAAAAACTTAAACTTCAGACCTATATTTTGAATCAAAATATTTGATGGTAATTGGCTTCAGCGTAGAGGGTAGGGCTGAAACTCCTAGTTCTCTGGTTAAGAATTAATAATTTGCGTGACCTAGAATACCTAAACTCCCACGCTCCTTGTTACCTAGTCCGATTAAATTCTTTGAATATTCCGAGGTCGTGCTAGATTTCCCTTGAGAACGACTGATCCGGATGCCCAGATGTGATGTACATAGATGGATGTACTGACCGGTATTTTTTATATCTATACTGAATTTGCAATACACAATATTGTGCCCTGCCGAGTCCGGTGGTCGAATGGCTGACTGCAGGGTCGCGGGTTCCATCCCCGCACAAGACAAATATTTGTGTGAACATGTCTGTTTGTCTTGGTCTGGGTGTTTTCTATGTGTTATATGTATGTATTAGAAAAAAAAGGTTTATTTTAATATCAGTTACCTAGTACGAATGATCCAAACTTTGCTTAGTTTGGGACTAGATGGTAGAGTGTACTTTGTCCAGGAATATTTATTTCTATATATTATTACACAGCGATTAACCAACAAGAGATCCGTATCCCAGTAGTGGGATGTACACTATATGTGTTGTTGATTATGATTGTATAATATCCTCGAACAAAGAACCATACTGTAGTCCCATACAAAATCCTCGATAAGACTTTAATTCCATATCTTGATAGGTATCATCATCAGCCTGTATTTACCCCCTACTTAGATGTCGCTTATCCACCAAATGCGATTTTCTTCCTCTCTCATCTGTCATCAACTGTAACTCGTAACAACTATTGTCATACAGGCATACATGTTTGGTCTCATAAAAAAAAACTCGTCTCAGAATCATCCACAAGGTGTTAACTGGTATGTAGGTGCTCCCGGCCAAGGTGCCAACTGGTATACTGTAATTACTTAAACTGTGACAGCACCAAGTATACAAATGTCTAAAGAGGACTATAAATCCAAATAGCACCACGCTAGCTAGTTTTATAAATCAGTAGTGCAAGCCGCATCGTTTCTTATAGCAATGAAAATTATAGTGAGATATGCATTCACGTTTAGTACCGTTAACAAAATACGACACTAATATTTAATGATTAATTTTTGATATAAACATATCTTGTCGTCAACACTTATCCATCCCACTGTCGGGATACGGGCCTCAATCGAAAGGGTTTAGAACATATTCCACGACGCTGCTTAACTGTGAGTTGGGGGAGGCTAATTTTTTCAAGCCTCCTAAAGACCACTGACTTGGGTTAACGACTGTCATCTACAGCAGTCGGGACCGACGACTTAACGTGCTCTCCGAAGCATATCTATTTGGCATTAATTGGGCACTAACGTTGATTTTATTAAATTAATTTTAAAGTACCTATGGTAGTATTATACGATATTACCATAAAAAAATGACACGTTCTGGAATTGGAAAACGTTTTTTATTATGTGTTGTTATAGCGATCTTAAATAAATAAATATTCCTGGACAAATTACACACGGCTAAGTAGTCCCAAACTAAGCAAAGCTATGTGTACTAGATAACTGATATTATACTTAAATACATCTCGTATATGTTTGACGAGCTCTCTTGACGAGCTCGGTGGCGTAGCGGTCAATGACGCGGCTTCGACACCAACGCTCGTGGGTTCGATTCCAACACAGGACAAACATTTGTGTGCATGAACATGTCTGTTTGTCTTGGTCTGGGTGTTTTCTATGTATCATAAGTATGTATTTACCAAAAAAGAAAAAAAATGTATTTACGTATGTTTATCAGTTGTTTAGTACCCATAACACAAGCTTTGCTTACTTTGGGGCTAGATGGCGCTGTGTAATTTGTCTGACAATATTTTTTATTATATTTATTTATTTATTGTTTAATTAACATATTTAGTCTATGTATCGTATATAAATTTATGTTTTTATAAGTATTTATTGTGTTTATGTTCATTACTATTATTTTATGCCGCATTCGAGTCTTCTCTGCTTTTCCTAAAGGTTGACTTGACTGGTAGAGAATGCTCTAAGCATTAATAAAAAAAAAAAAAAAAAAAAAAAAAAAAAAAAAAAAAAAAAAAAAAAAAAAAAAACACTTTATTGCAGACTTTGTGGTCCATATTTTGTTAGTAAAAGAAACTTACAAGCTACATTAGTTTTATTTAAAATACAGATAATTATAAATCCATTTATATTAGGATTATTTCAAATATATATATTTTAAAATAATCCTAATTTAAATAATACCCGCCACGTCCCCTGGAGGCACTAGGTACAACAACATGAGTCTGTATCCAGTGCCTCCAGATGTGACAGTCAGGTTTGTCTCTAACAACTTCCAGGATGCTATTGGCGCTCCCGCGAACTCTGCGCATCAACGATGCTATTCTTCCGCGCAACACCGCATAAAAATCGTTGGTGTGCGCTATAGCGAACATAGTTGAGGCACTGCAGTATCGCGGAAGCCCCAACATCACCCTGAATGCGTTGTTATATTGTACTCGGAGAGCATTGAAAGCCCGCCGTGTATAGTTAACCCAAAGATTGCACGTATATAGCGTTTGACAGTAAGCTTTAAATAAGGTTATTTTTACCTCTGTACTGCAACGTGCAAAGCTTCGGGCCAACATATTACACCGCACTGCCAATGCTCTCCTTTCCCTCTCCATGTCTTCATCGTCCCTCAGATCTTCTGTAACCACATGTCCTAGATATTTAAAACGGTTAACTCTCCGTAGGATATCCCCATTTAGCTTAACCGGTGGCACATGACTAGGTTTTTTAAGTCCCGCATTGAAAATGAGCAGTTCGCTTTTTTGCACATTATATTTAAGGCCATGTGATTCAGCATACTTTTCACATATAGATACCAACATTCTGAGGGCTCTTATAGATGGGCATAACAGAACCATGTCGTCCGCATAACTTATACTATTCACAAAAAGCCCTTCAATTGAACACCCGACCCTGGCCTCACAAAGCTCAATGATCAGCTGATTTATGTACAGGTTGAAGAGCGTAGGCGAGGTTAGACCCCCCTGTCTCACCCCACACTCCAACCTGTACTCATCAGAGAACTGTCCAAGCCACCTGACCCGGTTTGTCTGATGACCGTACCAATATTTGAAGATATGTATCAGCTCCACTGGCACTCCAGTGTCACGTAGCTTAGTCCAAAGTATATCATAACTAACCAGGTCAAATGCCTTTGAGAGATCAAGGAAGGCAGCATATATTGGGGTATTCCTTTGTGTATAGTACCTGACGGTATGCTTCAGTGACAAAATTGCACACTCGGTTGATAATCCCGGTCTGAAACCAAACTGCGCGTCATGCAGTTTCACATGACGTTCAAGTTGTCTCTGCAGCAAACCATCAAGCACTTTAGCTGTGATAGTCGCTAATGAAATCGGGCGATAATTGGTTTTATCGGATATATCACCCGTTTTATTTTTAATTATGGGCACAACCACTGTCCTCATGAGTGACTCCGGCAAATAGCCATGTCTCATGCAGACAGTGAACAACAACCCCAATAATCTTGACAAATGGCTACCTGCATGCAAGAAGTGTTCAACGCTGAGGCCGTCATGCCCCGGCGACTTCCCTCTCGTCATCCTTTTGATTTCTATCTCAACTTCCTTGGCTGTGATACGATTGGGCACATAGGACATGTCGACCCCACCGACCTTCCCACCTCCCGGTATGCCTGGAGTCAATGGCTGCACATGAAAAAGCGACTTAAAAACATTAGCTATTTCCTTAGGCTCAGACACACCATCAATGCTCACCGGTACCCCTGACTTTGAATTCATTTTTTTTGTTTCCTTCCAAAACCCCTTAAAATCCTTATTTTTATGTTTGGACGCTATCATATTCATCTTAATTAATTCCTGATTATTTTGACAAAATTTCATTTTCTTTTTAAATATCCTTCTAGACTCCCGCATAGCCTCATGTATTGGCCCTGTCGTTGGCCTTCCGTGCCAAACCCAATTTAAAAAATTTTGCCTTGAGACCTGGTGAGCATCTCTGACGTACCTGTTCCATCCCCTTACAGAATGTTTACTACTGCAATTTGCATCCCCATTTCGACCCACATATGTACTCATAGCTGCCTCTTGTAATACATTAATAATACTATTATATAAATCATCAATTATTTTTAAATGGTCATTATTCTTATTATTACACATATAATCACAACATTCACATAAATTCTGGGGAAAATCAATAGCCTTTAATTTATTATTACAATATTCATTATATAATTTAATTTGATTGTCATCCCGCTCACCCCATATAACCTTATTACTAGAAGACGCACTCGGCAATTCATATGTTGGCACGACCTCCCCTAGACTACATATTATTTCAAGAGGATAATGATCTGACCAGTAAACATCGTACTGCACTCTAACTGAAGTTATTGATGGCCAAGCCGCCTCAGTCACCAAGCAATGGTCAAGCCACCTTCTACTAAAATGTGCATCACTGACAAAAGTATATGTGTTAGAATACATACCTAATTTCAAGATATCAGCACATTTCCATTTTTGCTCATTACAAAAATTATTAAGTTCATTCCCAAAAAGCTCTCCTGGATGTGCATTGAAATCCCCCAGAATGTATACATTCTCAGTACCATTACTTTCAATGATTGCTACCACTTCACTTAAGCACTGTAAATAAGGTTATTTTTACCTCTGTACTGCAACGTGCAAAGCTTCGGGCCAACATATTACACCGCACTGCCAATGCTCTCCTTTCCCTCTCCATGTCTTCATCGTCCCTCAGATCTTCTGTAACCACATGTCCTAGATATTTAAAACGGTTAACTCTCCGTAGGATATCCCCATTTAGCTTAACCGGTGGCACATGACTAGGTTTTTTAAGTCCCGCATTGAAAATGAGCAGTTCGCTTTTTTGCACATTATATTTAAGGCCATGTGATTCAGCATACTTTTCACATATAGATACCAACATTCTGAGGGCTCTTATAGATGGGCATAACAGAACCATGTCGTCCGCATAACTTATACTATTCACAAAAAGCCCTTCAATTGAACACCCGACCCTGGCCTCACAAAGCTCAATGATCAGCTGATTTATGTACAGGTTGAAGAGCGTAGGCGAGGTTAGACCCCCCTGTCTCACCCCACACTCCAACCTGTACTCATCAGAGAACTGTCCAAGCCACCTGACCCGGTTTGTCTGATGACCGTACCAATATTTGAAGATATGTATCAGCTCCACTGGCACTCCAGTGTCACGTAGCTTAGTCCAAAGTATATCATAACTAACCAGGTCAAATGCCTTTGAGAGATCAAGGAAGGCAGCATATATTGGGGTATTCCTTTGTGTATAGTACCTGACGGTATGCTTCAGTGACAAAATTGCACACTCGGTTGATAATCCCGGTCTGAAACCAAACTGCGCGTCATGCAGTTTCACATGACGTTCAAGTTGTCTCTGCAGCAAACCATCAAGCACTTTAGCTGTGATAGTCGCTAATGAAATCGGGCGATAATTGGTTTTATCGGATATATCACCCGTTTTATTTTTAATTATGGGCACAACCACTGTCCTCATGAGTGACTCCGGCAAATAGCCATGTCTCATGCAGACAGTGAACAACAACCCCAATAATCTTGACAAATGGCTACCTGCATGCAAGAAGTGTTCAACGCTGAGGCCGTCATGCCCCGGCGACTTCCCTCTCGTCATCCTTTTGATTTCTATCTCAACTTCCTTGGCTGTGATACGATTGGGCACATAGGACATGTCGACCCCACCGACCTTCCCACCTCCCGGTATGCCTGGAGTCAATGGCTGCACATGAAAAAGCGACTTAAAAACATTAGCTATTTCCTTAGGCTCAGACACACCATCAATGCTCACCGGTACCCCTGACTTTGAATTCATTTTTTTTGTTTCCTTCCAAAACCCCTTAAAATCCTTATTTTTATGTTTGGACGCTATCATATTCATCTTAATTAATTCCTGATTATTTTGACAAAATTTCATTTTCTTTTTAAATATCCTTCTAGACTCCCGCATAGCCTCATGTATTGGCCCTGTCGTTGGCCTTCCGTGCCAAACCCAATTTAAAAAATTTTGCCTTGAGACCTGGTGAGCATCTCTGACGTACCTGTTCCATCCCCTTACAGAATGTTTACTACTGCAATTTGCATCCCCATTTCGACCCACATATGTACTCATAGCTGCCTCTTGTAATACATTAATAATACTATTATATAAATCATCAATTATTTTTAAATGGTCATTATTCTTATTATTACACATATAATCACAACATTCACATAAATTCTGGGGAAAATCAATAGCCTTTAATTTATTATTACAATATTCATTATATAATTTAATTTGATTGTCATCCCGCTCACCCCATATAACCTTATTACTAGAAGACGCACTCGGCAATTCATATGTTGGCACGACCTCCCCTAGACTACATATTATTTCAAGAGGATAATGATCTGACCAGTAAACATCGTACTGCACTCTAACTGAAGTTATTGATGGCCAAGCCGCCTCAGTCACCAAGCAATGGTCAAGCCACCTTCTACTAAAATGTGCATCACTGACAAAAGTATATGTGTTAGAATACATACCTAATTTCAAGATATCAGCACATTTCCATTTTTGCTCATTACAAAAATTATTAAGTTCATTCCCAAAAAGCTCTCCTGGATGTGCATTGAAATCCCCCAGAATGTATATGTCCAAAATGGTTTTTGTGCATACATTTAGTTTCAAATATTTGTTATAATTTTATATAAGCGGTGTACACTGTGTTTGGTAATATACATAAGTATATAATATACATTAAATTATATATTTTGTGATCACTAATAGCTCTGTGTAATATAATAAAATATTGTATGACATTAAGTCAATAAAATATGATTAGTGTCGATTGTTGATAATAGATGGCGCGCTAGCAAAATTACATCTCGCTATGGTTTCGTTCACTGGTTAAACTATACTTTGTTGAATATTTTTAAATAAATGAGTTCCTACAGTAGTGTGTGTGTGTGTTTCAATTCGAGCGACGCGTCCGCAGCGACATCTGGTGCCGAAACCCGGGAAGAAATCAAATGGACTTGTAAAAATCGTGAGTACTAAAATATAGTGAAAAAGTGACAAAGTTAAAAAGACTTAGAAAAATTCAGTGAAGTGAATCATAGACTTAGTGAATTTAGTTGTGTTTATAGACTTAGACTGTGGTGTACTATCTGGGACTTAGTTTCTGGCCGTCTTCAGGGACTTAGAAAATTCACGGCTATCAGGAACTTAGTTTCTCAGCGTGTTTGTGGACTTTAACATTTTACTGGTGTTAACGTCTGGGACTTTGTTTTTTGACCGTGCCATCGACTTGTAATTTTTGCACGACTTTTCAGAGACATAGTTTCTGAGCGGTATTGCGAACTTACGAACAACAGTTAATACTACAAAATGGAGTCCCTTTTATTAAATCAAGTGGATCGTTTTGAGCGTTTGCTGAAGAGCTACGCAAACTATAAAAAGTCACCTAAGGACCGCCTTACTGCTTCGTATGTTGAGTCAAGGTTGGAGAATTTAGAAAGGTTATGGTCAAAGTTTGATAATGAACATTCAGAAATTATAACATCCGTAAATAGAGAGAAAGAAAGAGACAAAATTATTTCTAGTCAAGATTATTTTATAAATGATATATACAATCAGTTCGAGGAAACGTTTATGGAATATAAGTCGAGGTTGAAGGATGACTTCAAGAAATTAAATGCGGTTACTTCAACGTGTCAAGTCTCAGAGTGTACAAAACTTGCTCAACCGAGCAACCAAGCAAGGCTGCCACAGATCCAACTCCCTAAGTTTTCAGGTTCTTATGAAGAATGGCAAGGTTTTCACGATATGTTTTTGTCACTGATCCACCACAATGATGAATTGAGTGCTGTACAGAAGTTGCATTACCTTAAGAGTAGTCTTACAGGCGAACCAGATAACTTACTTAAGAATCTTTCAACAACTGCAACTAACTACGAGGAAGCATGGAAGCAGTTAATACGACGTTATAACAACAAACGTTACAATACGAATGAGATTTTAAAACGCTTATTTTCTCAAACGAATGTCGTGAATGATTCCGCAAATTCAATTAAACAACTTCTGGACACTACATCAGCATGTTTGAAATCTTTGAACAATCTCGACATCGATACAGATTCTTGGGATGTTATAATAAATTACTTGGTGGTATCCAAGCTTGACTCAGAATCACGTAAGATTTGGGAGCTGCAAATAAGTCAATCCGATTCCGATGAATTGCCCACATGGAGTTCACTCGTAAAATTTTTGGAGACAAGATTTCGAACACTTGAGATGCTGGATAGTGGCAAGCAGCAAAAATCAAATACAAAACAAAACGTCCACAAACAGATATCTAAACAGAAATCATTTCATTCAACAATGCAAGAAGAGAAGAAGAAGATCGCTTGCGTGATGTGTCCTGGTCAACACTTACTACATGTTTGCCAACAATTTCAAAACCAGTCTCCTCAAGAGAGATCAGCGTTTATACAATCCAAGAGACTGTGTTTTAATTGTTTTTCTTCGAGTCACTCGGTAAAAAATTGCCGTTTACCTACGTGTTGTCGTCGGTGTGGCCGCAGGCACCATACACTACTGCACTTTGACAGGGGTCAAATTCAAGAGTCAACGCCGGTAACCACTACGAGTATTGAGAATCGTGGTCCGGTGGAATCGTCAAGTGGAACTCCAGAGAGAAGAATGACTGCACATTTCGCAATGGACAATAAAAGTGAAGTGTTATTAGCCACTGCTATGGTTAAGGCTGTCTCTGCTAGCGGTTATTCACAAATTGTAAGAGCGTTAATAGACCAAGGCTCAGAAGCCTCGTTTGTGACTGAATCCATCGTTCAGTCTCTAGGGTTGAAACGTGTACCTGTGAGTGGTCGTGTGTCCGGTGTAGGAGATGGCGAAACTAGAGTTAAAAGCATGGTTTCTTTAAGGTTGGAGTCCCTTCATAATCCAGAATTTACTGTACAGGTTGATGCTTTTGTATTGAGTAATTTAACATCTTTTCTTCCCACGAGCAAGGTTACAATTAAAGATTGGTTAGAGATTGAAAATTTGCCTCTAGCTGATGCGCACTATGGATCACCTGGGCGAATAGATGTTATTTTAGGAGTAGAAGTCCACAGTGAAATTATTTTGAGCGGTCTTTTAAAACATCCTAATAAAAGTGGTTCGATTGTGCAAAATACGCAATTCGGATGGGTTTTATCGGGTCGAATCGAAAATGCATCATCCCCAAAGCAGAGAGTAATTAATTTGCATATTCGAGTGAAGGAGGACGAACTTCTGAAACAATTTTGGGAAGTGGAAAGGGAACCAAATATGATAGAAAAGAAGATGACCAGAGAAGAGATCAGATGCGAAGAAATTTACGAGAAAACCACAGAGAGAGAAAAGGATGGCCGTTATAAAGTTCGTCTACCATTTAAGAATTCTGAGCCAGAATGTTTATACGGTCAATCAAACCTAATTGCACGTCGTAGATTTCATCTGCTAGAGAAGAGATTGCTTAAGAAGCCATCCCTGTATGAGGGATATAAAAGAGTTATGGAGGATTATATTGAGCAGAATCATATGAGAGAGATTAAAGAGATTGATGAGATAAATAAGCCCAAGGCAGTTTATCTCCCTCATCATCCAATCGAAAGATTAGATAAGGAGACAACAAAGTTGCGTGTTGTTTACGATGCTTCATGCAAGGGGACCAATAATGTGTCACTAAATGATACGCTTCTTGTAGGCCCTAAACTCCAGCAGGATTTGCGCCATATTCTGATGAGATGGAGGCGTCACCCAATTTGTTTAGCCGGAGATTTAGTTCAAATGTATAGACAGATACTCGTGCATGAAGACGACATCGATTTTCAACGAATTTTGTGGAGGCCTAGTCCCAACCAACCCATTCAGCACTATAGGTTATTGAGACTTACTTTCGGGACATCAGCGGCACCATATTTAGCAGTAAAATCACTCCAGCAGCTCGCTAAGGACGAACAGCATAGAAGCCCTATAGCAGCTAATATTACTCTAGAGGACTTTTATATGGACGACCTTTTAACCGGATGCGAGTCAGCAAGTGAAGCCATTACCATTTTCGACCAAATGAATGATCTGATGAGAGCCGGTCGTTTTCGCTTGCAAAAGTGGAGCACTAATTGCGAGGACTTGCTAAATCACATCAGAGCGAGGAGTGAAGACTCAAATGAAACTTTAATTTTCAAGTCTGATGATACAGTCAAGGTTTTAGGGATCAAGTGGAATAAGAATTCCGATAAATTTGAGTACACTTACCAGTTGCCTGAACAGAGTGGGAGTGTCACAAAACGGAGAGTGTTGTCTGAGATAGCGAGACTTTACGACCCTTTAGGATGGATTGCTCCTATGTTAATAAAGGCCAAAATATTTATTCAGAAATTGTGGAAGTCGGGTTTAGGCTGGGACGACAGTCTTACTCCAGATCTTCTGAATGAATGGCTTTTATTTCGTAACGATTTGAGCAATGTACAACACATTACGATCCCACGATGGCTAAATACAAGAGCAGGTGATAGCATAGAATTGCATGCATTTGCAGATGCATCACAGGCTGCCTATGCTGCTGCGGTCTACATTAAAGTGAGAGATGCCATAGGCAATATTCATGTTCATTTAGTGACAGCAAAGACCAAAGTAGCACCAGTCGAAAAGGAGATGTCTATTCCGCGACTCGAGTTGTGTGCGGCTTTGCTGGCTACTCATTTGATTTTTGAGGTATCACAAATTATGAAAATACCTAAGGATCAGTTATTCGCGTGGTCTGACTCCATGGTGGCACTTGCATGGATTAGAGGAGAGCCCAGCAATTGGACAACATTTGTGAGTAATAGAGTGTCAGAAATTCACGCCATGTTAGACTGTGAGCAATGGAATCATGTCAAATCTGTTGACAATCCATCAGATTGTGCGTCAAGAGGTTTATTCAGTTCAGATTTAACAAAACATAACTTGTGGTGGTTTGGCTCAAACTTTTTGTCCGAAAATTTTGAGTATAAGTCCGATCAAACATTTTCAACAAACGAGGAGCAGAGATCCATAAAAACTTTAACTGCTGTGATACAAATTAAGGAAGAATTTATTTGGACGAAATTTTCTAATTTACAGAGAGCCTTAAGAATATTGTCATATTGTAGGAGATTTCTTAACTTAATATCATCTAAAGACAAGAGAATTACTGAAAAATATATAACAAAAAAGGAAATGGACGAGGTTATGGATATTTGTATTAAAGAAACCCAATACTTACATTTTGCAGCTGAAATCAAGCAGTTAAAGTCTCATGGATGCGTGTCTAAATCGAGCAAGCTACACACTCTTAATCCTTTTATTGATGAGAAAAAGATTCTAAGAGTTGGTGGGCGCATCATTCAGTCACAAGAAGATTTTAATAAGAAGCATCCTGTGATTATACCTAGTGAATCTCATTTTACTAGGTTGATAATTTCAGATGCTCACGTTAAGACACTGCACGGAGGGCCACAAGTTATGCTTAATTTTTTGAGATCCAAATTTTGGATAATTAGAGGTAGAGAGCGTGTCAAGAAATTTTACAGAGGATGTGTTACCTGTACTCGGTACTCCCGCCAAAATAACAATCAATTAATGGGGCAGCTGCCGAGAGCGCGAGTCACACCTACCAAGCCGTTCAAGAGTACAGGTGTTGATTTTACCGGACACATCAATGTAAGATTTTCCCCTGGTAGAGGATCCAAGGCATACAAAGGGTACATCTGTCTCTTTGTGTGTCTAGCAACCAAGGCGATTCATCTTGAAGCCGTGTCTGATTTAACGGCACAAGGCTTTATTGCTGCTTTCCGTAGATTCGTATCCAGGAGGGGCCATTGTCAAGATTTATATAGCGATAATGGCACTAATTTTGTTGGTGCAGATAAAGAACTGAGAGCTATGTTTAACAGAGCCATATCTCAACTTCCTAGTGAGATTGAGCAGTTACTAGTAAAGGAAGGTACTACCTGGCACTTCATACCGCCTCAGGCTCCTAACTTCGGGGGCTTGTGGGAGGCAGGTGTGCGTTCAACTAAAGCGCATTTAAAAAGGGTTATTGGGGACTCCACTCTCACATTTGAAGAGCTATCTACTGTGCTAACGCAGATTGAAGCGTGTTTAAATTCGCGTCCACTATCGTACTTGAGCGAAAATCCTAATGATCCACTGCCATTAACGCCTGGTCATTTTTTAGTAGGCGAACCACTTATTGTTATACCGGACGAAGACTACTCTAAGGTACAGGTTTCTGGTCTGCGTAGATGGAAATTTGTACAAAAAATTGTTAGTGATTATTGGAGAAAGTGGTCCGACGAATATTTGGTAACATTAAATCAGAGATACAAATGGTTTACTAAAAAGACCGAGCCAGAAATTGACGATGTTGTGTTAATTAGAGATAATAATTTGCCACCTGCGAAGTGGCTGTTAGGTAGAATAACGGATAAGCACCCGGGCAGAGACAATATCACCCGCGTGGTAACTATTAAAACTAAAAATGGATTTTGTAAACGTGCATGCAACAAATTATGTTTTTTGCATTCTGATGTTTTATCTTAAACTAAGATTTTTTTTTTTTGTATTCATTAGACATTTAAGTTGCAATGAGAGTTACGTTTGAAACTTAAGATGTTTAAATGTAGTGTAACATTTCTATAAAAACAAACGGACTCGTCATTTATTCATAGTTTGCTTTTGAAATTCTGTTAAAACCGTGCCGTAATGGTGGGCGGAACCTCGCCGTTATAACATTGATTGTTTCTTTATATTTTGTGATTGTTAAAGAACTTGTTCTTTGGTGGGCGGGATGTCCAAAATGGTTTTTGTGCATACATTTAGTTTCAAATATTTGTTATAATTTTATATAAGCGGTGTACACTGTGTTTGGTAATATACATAAGTATATAATATACATTAAATTATATATTTTGTGATCACTAATAGCTCTGTGTAATATAATAAAATATTGTATGACATTAAGTCAATAAAATATGATTAGTGTCGATTGTTGATAATAGATGGCGCGCTAGCAAAATTACATCTCGCTATGGTTTCGTTCACTGGTTAAACTATACTTTGTTGAATATTTTTAAATAAATGAGTTCCTACAGTAGTGTGTGTGTGTGTTTCAATACGAGCGACGCGTCCGCAGCGACAGTATACATTCTCAGTACCATTACTTTCAATGATTGCTACCACTTCACTTAAGCACTGTACAAAGTCAACTAGATTGTCTTGTCCATTAGTAGGCATATACACCGAGAAAAGTAGTATCGACCTTCCAGCTACGCACAATTTTATGCACACTATACGATCACTGGTACATGGGATCACTGACACACTAGTGAACTTTCTTTTATTCCACAGAAGCGCAACGCCCCCATATGGACGACCACGTATTATCCCTTTCGACGCATCAACTGCCGATTTTCCATGATAACCGAATTCTTGATTTATACTACCTAAATATGTAATTTCGTGAGGTAGTAACCAGGTTTCTTGTAACGCGATAACGTCTGCCCTTTGAGTAAGCATCCTTACACATTCTTTAGAACGCTTAACGGATTTACAATTGAAAGTTGTAAAAACAATTTTTTTTACAACTTTCAATTGTAAATCCGTTAAGCGTTTTAGATTAAGTCCGCCCTTTGTACCCTTATTCTATGGTCAATAAAATTTAAATAAATAATATAGGTACTATTATATAATATTTAGGTAACATACCTATGTATGTTTTACCTAATGGTCTATTTAATTTACCGCCAATTTGGCGGTACATTATGCATGTCATTTCATGCTAGTGAATAGTAGTAATCTTTAGAAAATAAATTTGTAAGTCAATTTTTGCCGATGGTACAAAAATCCCACACAGCCTAGAGGAATGTAAAAATTACTCTCAGTCTGGTATTATACCAAATGAAGACATTATCCGGCGCAGGCGCACGGGATGTAGCCTTACGCCGCCATCTTGGTTCAAAGTTCAAGGTCGTGAGTGATAGGTCGCTTATTATTGAAGGTATTGTTGATTTTTGAAATCGATGTAAAATACAGTGTTATTGATCTTTAGTACCAGTTTAGGGCTGACGTTTTTATTTTTATATTACGTCGGGTGGCAAACAAGCATACAGTCCATCTGATGTGAAGCGGTTAGCGTAGCCATATAAACGCCCGCAACATGGAATATCGCTCGCGCGCTACATCGCCACTAACCATCACAGCAACTCCTTAATTCCTGGTGACCTCACTCACTCGTAGAAATCCAACAACTCAATTGTTAATTGGCTGTGGTTTTCTGCGAGACGCAGGTCTTTCCTCAGTTAGGCAGCTTATAAATACACTAAGTTAATTTTTACCAGAGCCTTGTCAGTCAGCATAGTGCACCACGTGCAGTTGACTTTAGCTCAAAAATGTTGATGAACCATTTACACACGAAAATAATTATGATCAAGGAAAAGTGTTTAAGCTAATTTCTGTAAGGTAGTTAATTGATTCAGCTGTTATTTTGCGGAAGTCAAATTTACAGGCAATTTGATCTACGCTACTTTGCGTGCTTCCGCCAGCAATTAGTTTATGCAAACTACTGCCGGCCGGCACCCACCCACTACCGTTAGTAGTTGCATGCGACTGCCGTGGCTGCTTTGGTCGTCTCTGCTCCAGCTGCTGTGGTCGTCTCGGCGAATCTCCAACATCTGAAACAGAAGAACCCTACCTCTCTTTTGCCAGAGCCTCTTTTACTAGTCGGCAGAATCCACGTGCAGGTGAAATTCGCTTTGGCGCTATAGATTGTAGTGAGCCACTTACACCCCATATTACAATTATATTCCTTGTTCATAGTTATATGATGTGTGAAGTACTCTACTGTATTATATGGACCCTGTGGAGCCATAAAAGCCTTTAAGTTAATGATTCTTCCATTAAGCCGAAGCAGATAATACGCGAAATAGTTCAACAAAAACTTCATTTTAATACTTCACACGCGAGCTCGGAGTATGCATACCATAAAAATGCTGTAATAAACTATGCACCTCCCCCGACCGTATGTATACAGCAGAGGCTTTCATGACAGCGTTTCGGCAAAGGGTTTGTTCCCTTCAAAACTATTTTGTCAAACGCCCGATTCAGTAAGTTTTTACCGCTTTTTATACTACGTCCAGTTGCACTAGCGGCCTGATTTGTAGCGGTTACCGTAGCCATAATAACGCTCGCAACATGAAATCGCTTGCGCGCCGCCATCCTCGGTGCCAACACAGAAACTGCTTACTTTTTGAAACCTGCGAGTACCAGAGCCGAGTTCAGAGATACCGTTCTGTATGCTTCAATATTTTTTATTTATGCGTTGAATCAAATTGAGTTGCGTCTGCACACCCACTTTGTTGGGTGCCGGTGCTCATGCACTAACCGCATACGTGATAACTGACTCTACTACTGCTGTGAATATGGTCCCAACCACCTCGGCTCCCAGCCAAATAATTTTCCTAGCTAATAAACTATTTGTATACCTTTTGACATGCGTCGGGTTATATGCTTATTATAAGTCAGTTTGTCATCAACTGTGAGGCCTAGGATTTTCACCTACGCACTCTACCCATACTCAGGAGCGGTGAGTAGAATTTCAGTTTGTTTGTCATTACTATTGCTTTTGTTTTATGAGGTCCAAATTTAAGTTTATTTCGAGTTCTCTACTCCTGTACATGCGCAAGGATAGCATTGTCCCATTTTTAAACTTCTAACGCTGTATCTCCCGAGAAGATTAGGACCACATCATCCGTGAACGCCTGACAGTGGTCAACTAGCTGGTGCAATTCTTTTAGTAGCGGAGCCAGAAGTAAATTCCATAACGTTGGACCCCCTATCGATTTCTGCACGCACCTCTTCGTGATGTCTTTGACTCACTCTGTTCCAGCATATCTAACTTAAACTTTTCTTTCTGATAAGTAGTTATCGACTAAGCATCTCGCCGATACTGCAACGCACAGCCGGCCACCAAGTGATGTCGAATGCTCCTTCTATGTCAGGATGTATCAGTGTTATAAGCTAACAGCTAAAGGCAAAAAAGCTCAAAGTTTAGTTTAGCTGTTTCTTTATATGTTGTATGATGACATAGAGAGAGTCTTCGGTACTACACCGTGGTGTAAAGCGTACTAGATTCCGACTCATACTCTGCAGAACGTGACATCATATCCTTCTCATCATCATTTTTTCAAGGATCCTTCCGAAGTCAGGTAAAAAGGCCTGTAAGATTTTGGGTGCGTGTAGTTTTATGAGCTTCATTTATCCGCTCATCGATGTCAGTCAGGCGTCAGCTTCATGGTAAAATTCCACGTGCATATTTTAAACGAGCCTCAGTTTTGCAGGGTTGAATTATGCTCTTAAAATTTATAGTGAGCTTATGTCCCTACATCTTTTAGACGAGTTTAATGGATCTAATATGAAAGCGTGAATTCCTTATTTTACTTTAATTTTTTTTCCTCGGCCACGTTTAATTCTATTTTTATTCAAGTAGACATTGTGAGAATACGATTTTTACATGATTTCACTTTTAAGGGTGCCAACGAGGATTTATTACTAAGACTCGTCTGTCTGTCCGTCAGTTTGTTACAGAGTTGTATATTTTGAATATAATTTTGAATTGTAATACTTTGGGTCCATCAACATCTTTGTACCACAGCCAAACTTAACTGCACATGGTGCACCCTACTGAATAACAAACGACGCTCTGGTGAAAAGAGAGGTAGGGCATAGCGTATTTTTAAGCTGCCCAACTGGGGAAGTACCTCCACCTTACAGAATATCGCTTCCAAATAACAATTCCCTTGAAGGTTATTGTGTTCCTGCGAGTGAGTGAGGTCACCAGAAAGAAAGAAAGGAAGGAGGAGTTGGGGGGTTGATGCTACTCACGTCCGCAGGCTTTACCCTAGTTTCCCTGCACGTGACCCCTGGGTGGTGCTAATCGAGTAGCTTTTTCTGAAGTGGTAGAGCTAAGTTGGAATCATTTAATGTCCATGACAGGGTCGCGATCAACTTATGGACATTGAGTGACTGCAGCTCGTAATTGGGCCGGCTCGTCCGGGGCAGTACCACTCTCACACAGAAAACCGGCGTGAAGTAGTAGCTCGCTATTGCGTTTCGTGCGGTGAGTGTTGAGACCCGGAGCCCAATCCAAAAACCTCAACTCTGGATATGGCAGTGGCATTAGGAAGAAGAATACCCCAGGAGGGTACCGTCACCGTTGGTGAAGGAGAATCCCTTCCTGAGTTTCACTACTCAGGCCGCCCGACGTATTCTGGGGCGGGCACTATGCCACTCTGTATCTCTGCCAGGAGCAGGCGTAGGAAAAGGACGGTGGCACGTTCCCCTGAGCTCTATATCGAGCTATGTAACATAAGGGGACTTCACTCCAACCTGAATGCCGTCCACCAGCATCTTGAGACGGCTAAGCCAGCCTTGCTTTTTTTAACTGAGACA
The DNA here is from genome assembly GCA_937001555.2 of Hypsopygia costalis. Lineage (NCBI taxonomy): Eukaryota > Metazoa > Arthropoda > Insecta > Lepidoptera > Pyralidae > Hypsopygia > Hypsopygia costalis. The sequence continues at coordinate 21,995,566 of OW443343.2, read as the reverse complement.
CAGATATCCCCACCATCTGACATCTCGTATCTGCGCTACCCAGGGTACAAACTGGAACACAATTTTGTGCCACGAGCCGGTGTGTGCGCGTACGTTAGGGAGGATATCTGTTGTCGACGTCTTGGCAGTCTTGAAGAGCGGGGCCTGTCAATTATGTGGCTGCGTGCAGACTTCGACGACCACATTCGTATCTACGCGTGCCTCTACAGGTCCCACAGCGGTAACGCCGAAACGGAGTGCCTTGTTGAGCACATCCAAACGACGACTGACAGTCTACTCCAGCAAATGCCTTCTGCCGAGATTGTGGTTATGGGTGACTTCAATGCCCACCACATCGAATGGCTTGGGTCACGCTCAACTGACCATGCTGGAAGATCTTTTCATGACTTTGCCTTGGCATATGGTCTAACGCAGCTGGTCTCTTCACCTACACGGGTACCGGATGTGGAGAACCATGTGCCTTCCCTTTTGGATCTTCTGCTGACCTCCCACCCGGACAACTATCGCGTATCTGTTGGCGCCCCTCTTGGATCCTCAGATCATTGCCTGATAGAATGTGTGGTGCCACTCATACACCAAAAGCGACCGCGTACCGCAGGTATCCGTCGTGTGTGGCATTTCAGGTCAGCAGATTGGGATGGGCTGCGTGACTTCCTGGCTTCCTACCCCTGGGGGCCAGTTTGCTTCTCGCTGGATGATCCCAGTGCCTGTGCAAATGCTGTCGCTGATGTGGTCCTGCAGGGTATGGAACTATTTGTTCCTAATTCTGCGGTGCCCATTGGCGGCAAATCTCGACCATGGTTTGGTGGGTCTTGCAGAGCCGCGTCGCGTCAGAAGCAAGATTCCTACCGTGCCTGGTCCAATGCTCGGGCCACTGGAGATCCAAATACCGGCGTACTCAAAAAAAAATACAACGCTGATTCCAGATCGTTGAAGGGTTGTATTGCGAAGGCAAAGTCCAGATTTATAAGCGAAATTGGCGAGAGACTAGTGCGCTTGCCATCTGGGTCTCGTGCGTTCTGGTCGCTCGCCAAAGCCGTACAGGGTAACTTCTGTCAGTCGTCGTTTCCACCACTGCAACGGATGGATGACTCGCTGGCCCATACTGCAAAAGAAAAAGCCGATCTCCTAGGGTTTCTTTTTGCATCTAACTCGACTCTCGATGACCAGGGAGCCACACCACCTACCATCCCTCGGTGTGAGAGCTCTATGCCAGAAGTAAAGTTCACGCAAAGAGCCGTGCGTAGAGCGCTTTGCTCCCTGGACATCCATAAGTCGAGTGGGCCGGATGGCATTCCGTCCGTTGTTTTGAAAATATGTGCCGCGGAGTTGGCCCCAGTTCTAGTCCGCCTTTTTCGGTACTCGTACTCGCTTGGCGTGGTCCCCAGCTCGTGGAAGGAGGCTTTGGTTCACCCGATCCCTAAAAAAGGTGTTTGCTCAGATCCGTCCAACTACAGGCCCATTGCTATAACTTCCTTGTTTTCCAAGATAATGGAAAATATTATCAACCAACAGCTGATAACATACCTAGAGGATCACCAGCTGATTAATGATCGCCAATATGGCTTTCGCCATGGTCGTTCGGCTGGTGATCTTCTGGTATATTTGACTCATTGTTGGGCAGAGTCAGTGGAAAGCAAGGGCGAGGCTTTGGCTGTTAGTCTGGACATAGCAAAGGCCTTTGATCGGGTGTGGCATAAAGCGCTACTATCCAAGCTTCCCTCTTTTGGGTTACCCGAGAAACTCTGCACATGGATTGCCAGCTTTCTCACTGGGCGGATCATTAAAGTTGTGATTGACGGTGCACGCTCGGATCCATTACCCCTGAACGCTGGTGTGCCACAAGGCTGCGTATTGTCTCCTACATTGTTTCTTCTGCATATCAATGACTTGCTGCACGTATGCGGCATCCATTGCTATGCAGATGACAGTACCGTAGACGCAAGATACAGTGGTCTATGTAATGTTTCTCGGGATTGCGTCGATGAGTGCCGGGAAAAACTTGTGTCTGAGATTGAGACGTCTCTTGGACACGTCTCTGATTGGTGTAGACTGAACTTAGTCCAACTGAATCCATCAAAGACACAAGTATGTGCGTTTACCGCAAAAAAGTCCTCATTTGTCGTGGCTCCTAGATTGGAAGGTACTCCCCTTACTATTAGCTCCAGCATTGGTATCTTGGGTGTTGACATATCCAGAGATGTACAGTTCCGTGGTCACTTGGAGTGCAAGGCCAAATTGGCTTCTAGGAAAATTGGCATCATCTGTAAAGCCAGAAGGTATTTTACACCACAGCATCGCCTTCAACTGTATAAAGCCCAAGTTAGGCCTCATATGGAATACTGTTCACATCTCTGGGCTGGTGCGCCCCAGTACTTACTCGCTCCATTCGACCGCATACAACGAAGAGCTGTTCGAATTGTCGGTGACCCAATGATTTCTGATCGGCTGGATTCTCTCTCTACACGCAGAGATGTTGCATCTCTTTGCGTTCTATATAAATTGTACCACGGGGAGTGCTCGGATGAGCTGTTTGATTTGATACCTGCCGCTGAGTTCCACTATCGTACAACTCGCCAAAAATTGAAATTCCATCCACATCACCTTGATATTTGGCGATCTACTACAGTACGCTTTTTAAGGCATTTTCTACCACGTACTGTAAAGTTGTGGAATCAACTTCCCTCAGCGGTGTTCCCAAACAAGTACGACATGGGGGCCTTCAAGAACAGAGTCAATATTTCCCTTAAAAGGCTGGCAACGGATCGGCGACCCCTTGGTGTTGCTGATTTCTATGGGCGGTGGTGATTGCTTTCCATCGGGTGGCCCACATGCTCGCTTGCCACCCTCTGTTATAAAAAAAAAAAAAAAAAAAAAAAAAAAAAAAAGGAGTATAGGCTGGCAACGGATCGGCAACCCTTTGGTGTTGCTGATCTCCATGGGCGATGGTGATTGCTTTCCATCAAGCGGTCCACTTGCTTGTTTGCCCCCCTCTCACATAAAACAAGGTAGACATGTTTTTATATACTACGTCACGTGACAGATAAGCCTACTGAAGTGATCCCGAAGTCCACGCGGACGAAGTCTAAGACCGCTAGTTGTTAATATAACAGCAAAGGAAAAATTCGGTGTGTAAGTGGTTCATCAACATCTTTGAACCAAAGCCAACTTCACCAGCACGCGGTGCACCCTGCTGACTGACAAACGAAGCTCTGGCGAAAAGAGAGGTAGGGAGCGTAATTGTAAGCTATCCGACTGGGGAATGAACCTCCACCTCACAGAATACCGCAGCCAAATAACAGTTCCTTTGAGAATTGTTGTGTTCCTGCGAGTGGGTGAGGTCACCAGATAGGAAGGAGATGCTGCATCGACAGCGGGGGTGGCGGCGCGCGAGCGATATTTTATGTTGCGAGCGTTCATATGGCTACTGTTACCGCTTCACATCAGGCGGGCCGTATGCTTGTCTGCCAACTTACGTAGTATAAAAAAAAAGAAAAACATAGTTCATAACGCTACATTTGTATAAGTATCTTAACACAGTTTTGGGCACTGTAGTAAGCAACCTATAAAGTTACCATAAAACACATATAAGACACTAGAAGTGGCATATATGCATGGAAATCTTTTCTTAAGTATGCACGGATGCTTGTATGTTTGCCCGTTTATGCGAACGTGCCACTTAAACACAGCACATAGATAAAGGATTATTGACCAATAAACGATTGAACGTCGCGTGTGTGTGCTTAAGCTTGTACTTTGCATGTGTAGTAGTAGACATAGTGGGTTTTAGAATGTTGTCATTGGTTTTGTAAGAAAAGAGCAGCGACCGCCTTTCTACCCTCTATTTCTATGAAAGTAATCCAAGATCAAGCGGGCTATGTAACTACCATTTGAGTGATTTGTCATCATCCTATACCCTTAGAGCTGCCGCACATTAGGCCACCAGTGCCGGCCACAGCTAAGCCACTAGTGGCCGCTACAAGTTGTGGAAGACATTTTTCATACATTTTGTATAATATCGACGCATACTGAGCGATCGAGTGGCCGCGTCAGAGCCACAAGCTGCGAGAGTGGTTAGTGCTCGCTACTTGTGGCCGCGCTTTGTCGCTCGCTGCCCGCTCACACTTCAGCCACTCGATCACAGTCGCTGTTGATACTTTCTATCCACCAGTGGCACCGACTAGGGACCACGTACAGCCCCCTTACCACCATCTCTTATTGCGATTCAATAATTGAATAGATCGCTTATTCATACCAATGAATAAGCGACTCTATTCCATTTGAAATAGAGTCGCTTATTCTTTGTTATGAATAAACATTCTATTCAGTTATTGAATCGCAATAAGGGGGTAAGGTGGTAAGGGGGCAGGCACTAGTAGCTGTGACTAGTGGTTGCATCTAGTAGTTTGACCTAATCACTTGTAGTTGCGTTTAGTGGCGGCTCCTTGTGGCCTAATGTGCGGCAGCTCTTACTCTTGACGACACTTTACTTTTGACGAGCTCGGTGGCGTAGCGGTCAATAACGCGGCTTCGACACCAACGCTCGTGGGCTCGATTCCCTTAAAGGACAAATATTTGTGTGCATGAACATGTCTGTTTTTCTTAGTCTGGGTGTTTTCTATGTATCATAAGTATGTATTTACAAAAAAAAAATGTATTTACGTATGTTTATCAGTTGTCTAGTACCCATAACACAAGCTTCGCTTACTTTGGGGCTAGATGGCGCTGTGTAATTTGTCTGACAATATTGATTTATTTGCTGGCATACGGGTCTCCCCTCAATCGAAGAGGGTTAAGCTTGAAGCTGCTTAATAACTCTCATCTAATGTCAACTCCTCCCTGCCTTCGATGGCTTAACGTGCCATCCTAAGCACGAAGGAGTTCGAGATAAATAAACCCATCCATGGACAGGCTACGGCCGCCGTTGCTTAACTTGCGTATTAGACTGACACGCGCAACGAAGCCATCCAGCTCCATACGATATAATAAAAACAAAATCACAAAGGCCACCGAGCGAGGCCATTGAGGATTTTATCAACGTAAAAACACTATGTTTATTTTACCAAAAAGGTTTTCACCTCTTGTAACATAAATGTAATTTTTTTGTTCAGCCCACGCTCCGAGGCCTACATGGTCGCAAAAAATTACAATAAGCTATTTAGTTGGCTCGTTACGACGAAACAAAGAGGCGCCATCTTTACCACCTATCTGATATTGAGAACCACGGAATTGCTACTTTTGGATATGGCTGTGACTTTTTATATTTATATGAGATGGAGCAAGTGAGAGTGTTGGTCATCTGATGTGACAAAGTAATCACCACCGCGCATAGAAATAAACAATACCAAGGGGTACACGATCTGTTGCCAGCCTTTTAGGGAAATATAAACGCTGCTCTTGTAGGTTTCCATATCGTATTTGTTTGAAATTACTGCTGAAGGGAGTTGATTCGACTTTTCAGTTCCTGCAAGAAATTATCTTAAAAAGCGGTTTTGGGCTCTTTGCCTACAGTTTGGTAGTAGGTCTCACTGTCCTTTAGCACGACGAGCTCGTGGCGTCCGATGCTCGGATTCCCAAGCATCGGCGACACTTCCGAATTTCCATGATAGGGGTCGGAGCTATAAGACGTGGTTCCTTAAAGAGGGGCGCTCGATCACTTCCCGACGCGCTCTGCACGCCTAATGTAATTGTACCCACACTCAGATGCCAGATAGTTACCAGATGTTCATGACAAGTACCGGAGCTGTAAGGTACACTCTCATCTCGATGCACGGAAAACGCCTACCCCTGGGTTAAGCTTAGACCGAAATGAAATGAAATGAAACGAAATGAAACGAAATGAAACGAAATGAAACGAAATTAAACGAAATTAAACGAAATTAAACGAAATTAAACGAAATTAAACGAAATTAAACGAAATTAAACGAAATTAAACGAAATTAAACTAAATTAAACGAAATTAAACGAAATTAAACTAAATGAAATTAAATGAAATTAACTGAAATTAAATGAAATTAAATGAAATTAAATGAAATTAAATGAAATTAAATGAAATTAAATGAAATTAAATGAAATTAAATGAAATTAAATGAAATTAAATGAAATTAAATGAAATTAAATGAAATTAAATGAAATTAAATGAAATTAAATGAAATTAAATGAAATTAGATGAAATTAGATGAAATTAGATGAAATTAGATGAAATTAGATGAAATTAGATGAAATTAGATGAAATTAGATGAAATTAGATGAAATGAAATGAAATGAAATGAAATGAAATGAAATGAAATTCTTTATTTGCTCATTTACAGTCGTTATTGTAAATATTAGGCCAATGTCACATAGTTTGGCAACTGTAAATTGCCTTTAGAATGTAGGCATGCAAAATAATGGAATAAACTACATTGCAAAGCCTATCCGGCTTTGCAGTGTAGTTCAGAATCGATATAATAGGTACATGTTTAGGTAAATGAAGTCACAAAAATATCTCCCCGAACGTAAATGTTTACAAATCTCACAAAATAATAAGTCCGAGTCAGTAGTATATTCATACATACATCGAACATGAATTTCTTGTGATTATTATTATACTAGCGACCCGCCCCGGCTTCGCACGGGTGCAATGCTGATACTAAATGTACTACAGAAGGTCTTTGCGCTTTGTCCTATCCAGTCCTTCCCCAGTTATAGGCACACGCCGCCGGCTCCGCGGCCGGTACCGCCACAGCCGTTATGTCCCTGCATTTTAAATGTGTAATATCTTCTAAACTATTCATTTAAATTACATGCTGTGAAGGGCCATATTGATCTATATTAAATGCGCAATGTATTCAAGGTACTTAATTGGATAAGGATTAATTCTGTATTGCTTAAAATCGCTTCGTAAATAAGGCATTATTTCTTGTAAAAAGCAAAGGATAAAATAACGGTTATTGTGTGTTACCACTAAGAGATAGACATATACCATCGCGAACTTTTTTGTAGACCATTTTAAGGTGAACAATACTGTACTACATTATTTTGATCTATCTCGTTGGGTTCAGCCAGCGTTTGCAATGAAAGAGCAAAAAAATGTGTTTATTTACGACATCACATTAGAAACCTCTAAATTATCAGTGTTTTTCTACTATTTTATGCATATATTATACGTATAAACTTTCCAGTTGAATCACTCTATCTATTAAAAAAAACCGCATCATAATCCGTTGCGTAGTTTCAAAGATTTAAGCATACAAAGGGACATAGGGACAGAGAAAGCGACTTTGTTTTATACTATGTAGTGATTATATGCACAATCAACAAATATATACTCAACTTCTTTCGGCAGTATTCATAAAAAATACGACATGGGAGCCTTCAAGAACAGATTGTTGACGAGCTCGGTGGCGTAGCGGTCAATGACGCGGCTTCGACACCAACGCTCGTGGGTTCGATTCCCACACAGGACAAACATTTGTGTGCATGAACATGTCTGTTTGTCTTGGTCTGGGTGTTTTCTATGTATCATTAGTATGTATTTACAAAAAAAAATGTATTTACGTATGTTTATCAGTTGTCTAGTACCCATAACACAAGCTTCGCTTACTTTGGGGCTAGATGGAGCTGTGTAATTTGTCTGACAATATTTATTTATTTATTTATTTTGCCTTAAAAGGCTGGCAACGGACCGGCAACCCCTTGGTGTTTCTGATTTCTATGAGATCTGATGATTACCTTTCATCAGGTGACCTGTGGGTCACCTGATGAAAGGTAATCATCCTAATCATATCGATCGTTTGTACTCTTCAAAATATGAAGGACCATAGCTCTCAAAAATAAAAGATCAATGTTGAAATAGAAAGCTTTGTTGAAAATATGTATGATGTTATTATTATTTTTTTTTTTTTACTTTTATTTTGCCTACATTACAGTACCTATCCAATGGTCGTTAATCCAGAACTCCGTAATGGCTAAACCTAATGGTCGAGGAGCGGACGCCTTGTAAATATAGTCGTTAGCATTTATTCACATAATGACTTTATTATGAAGGCGTCCATTTAATGACTTACCACTACAGCCGCCTGGTGGTCGCCTGCGTAGATATTCCTGATAAACTAAAGAACAGTGAGATATATCAATTGTGTATGTGAACTTGGCATACCAAATTCTGGCACCTTACTATTTGCACCTTCAGTATGCCTTGTGGTTTCCGGCAACCTAGAATTGGCCGTGTGGTTTCCGGCAGACTAGAATAGAATCACTCCGTCTCTTACCGTGAATGTAGTACAAGGCGACTAAAGGAAATACATTATGAAACACCGATCAGGCATCCCCAACCCGTCTGGCCAGCGTGGGGAGTGTAGGCCAAATCCTCCTTCTGTCTGGGACGGACGAGAGAGGGTCGTGCTCCTATAGTGGAGGCAAAAATGACCTGATGATGATGACTATTTGCACGTCAGTTGAGCTGCACTTGATTAACCAACGCTTATGGGTTTTAATGAGGGACTGCAGTGGACTTCACTGTAGTCCCTCATTAAAACCCATAAGCGTTGGTTAGTGCTTTTTTTTGTAGTCGCCGCTGTTAATTCTGGCTACACAGGAGACACAGTGGTGGGAATGTGTGATAGGCCCCCGTCCCGATAATGGCTGATAAGGGAATGGAAGAAAAAGACACACTGAAGATGACAAGTGAATGATACGAATTAAACTAACACCAGAGGGGCTCGGAATTAAAATGTCAAAATTCAGTTCCGATCCAGTCTCGATCTCACAAGTGTCAAATTTGGTATTCTCGTATCGCAGTATGAAACTTCAAAGTTTTTTTTTTATACTACGACGGGTGGCAGACAAGCATACGGCCCGCCTGATGTGAAGCGGTTACCGTAGCCATATTAACGCTCGCAACATAAAATATTGCTCACGCGCCGCCACCCCCGCTGCCAACGCAGCATCTCCTTCCTTTCTTTCTGGTGACCTCACTCACTCTCAGGAACACAACAACCCTCAAGGGAATTGTTATTTGGCTGCGGTATTCTGTGAGGTGGAGGTACATTCTCCAGTCATTTCAAGCTACCCTGCTTACAATTACGCTCCCTACCTCTCTTTTCGCCAGAGCTTCGTTTGTCAGTCAGCAGGGTGCACCACGTGCAGGTGAAGTTGGATTTGGTTCAAAGATCTTGATGAACCACTTACACCCCAAGTGTAATTTAAGTGAGATTATATCGAATTATGATCGAAAATTAAACAAACTAGGAACGTTATTTAGCCAACAATGATAATTGATAATAATTAATTAATGAAATCAAGTTTATATTATTATTAGTCAATTCATAATTCAATCTCGATTCGGTCAACTTTCACTCTGCGATCGTAACATATTTACGAGAATTGTCCTATTATTTGATCGGGGCCTAAATAGTATAATTATCCGTCAAGTGACTCTTTGTCTTACTGCCTATATGGTCGGCTGGAATAGATCTCTTGTAGAGATAAGCTCACCTTTGTACACTTTTAATGTAACTGTGTTATGCAAATTTATGTGCAATGAAGGATATATAGAAATAACAACCAATTACGCAAATCCCTCATAAAATAAAGTGTTCGAAGATTATGTGAAAGATATCAAGAAATGAAATAGGTACCACAGTCTAAACATTTTGTAGAAAAAGTGCAGAGAGGTAATTGCTTCATCGACCGATCGCTCGCTCGGATATCATCGTAATAATAGGCTCTGATCTAAACCCGTGTTCACATTGACGAATTGAAATTGACGATTGATAATTGATTTTTTTATATATACGGCCCGCTTGATGTGAAGCGGTTACCGTAGCCATATTAACGCTCGCAACATAAAATATCGCTCGCGCGCCGTCACCCCCGCTGCCATCGCAGCATCTCCTTCCTTTCTGGTACCTCTCTTTTCGCCAGAGCTTCGTTTGTCAGTCAGCAGGGTGCACTGCGTGCAGGCCAAGTTGGCTTTGGTTCAAAGATGTTGATAAACCACTTACACCCCAAAAAGAGCTAGCGAATATTGGGGATATATAACTCCATCCATAGATAGGATACAGTCCACGTTGCTTAACTTGCGTGATCGACTAGACTGACACGCGCAATGACGCCATCGAGCTCCTATTTAGCCTGATGAATATTAATTATTTTTGTATTTAGTTAAGTATAGAATTAAGAGGCATTACGAAGTACACTAGCGCCGCCTGTGAAAAAAAATCGTAGTACGTAATTGGAGGAACAAGATTCAAAATTTTTTCCCTGTAACTTTTTTCAAGAATCCAATAAAGAATTTTTCGTAATAAATTAATTAATTGTATTAAACGGGTGATTCACGTTGGAGCCTAAGTCGCATACTGTGCGGTCCCAGAGAAGTTTCCTCCCGCGTACTATCAAGTTGTGGATTGAACTGCCTGTCGAGGTTTTCTCGGAAGACTACAGCATGGGATTTTTCAAAAAAATGCGTGAATGGTTTTAACAGGGTCAAAATGCGCGTGTGATTTTTTTTTATGTGAGAGGGGGAAAACTAGCATGTACCTACCTGATGATAAGCAATCACCACCGCTCATGGAGATCAGGAACACCAAGGGGTCATCAGGGGTTGCCAGCCTATACTCGTTTCTTTCTTTCTTTTCTTTCCTTCTTTTTTTTGCCCCTCATGTTATAGGCGTTCATAGGCTACGGTAACTGCTGTCCACCAGGCGGGACGTTTGCTTATTTGCCACATTAGTGGTATAAAAAAGACTCACGTATATTTCTCCGGAAAGTCGACTAGTTTCAATCTCAAAACCGGACGCGTACCGTCTCTCGATCGCGACCAACACTGCGTGTTTGTTGCGTTTCGAGTCCTAATTGAGGGCCGAGGGCCTAATGCCCTCGACGCTCGACTCGAAAGCGTAGGGGATTGGTGCGAGGAGATTGATGGAGAGAGGGTGGACGCGTCTGGACACTCGCCCTAATGAAGGTCTTCGTTTAAGATTTAAACTAGTCGGCTTTCCCGACAACTATACGTGAGTGTCCCGTTTAATATAATTAATTAATTTATTATAATGTCTCACGTACAAAGTTTCACTTAGAATCGTTCAGAATAAAAAATATATTAAAAAAGAGTCCCGTATGCCTATGCTTAACATAAATTGGTTCAGTGCGAGTACCATTCAGTAATTTACGCGTGCGTTTTCAATATTATTAGAACGCGATGAGGTATGCTTATAGCTTTGCTTTATAGCCAGTTATATTAGCTTCAGTCGCCTATTTATTATTGTATAAACCCATTTAAAATGACTAAGAATTAATGTAAAGACTATGTAGTCTGTATCCAAGTTCAATAAAAATTATATTAGTATACTTTTGTATCGTTATTTCGTATGCATACGCATATGTATATTGATGCTTTTTTCGATTCGAACATTCATCATTTCATAAAGAAGTTTTTTTTTTATAAATGAGAGGGGGGCAAAGACAAAATAATATATTTTATAATAAATAAGGTAACATGTAAACAGATGTTATGGTAAAATAAATCACAAGCCTATTTAGCCATTATAAAATAGTATGGAAGATATAAAATAGTAAGTATAAACTCCATTCCATTCCATTTGTTTATACTTACTATTTTATAATAGCCATTATAAAATAGTAAGTATAAACAAATGGAACTTAATTTTAACCGAATTAAAAATATCTGAGCAAACGAGAATGTGGATCCATGGAGATGAACAACGCCAAGGGGTCGCCGATCCGTTGCTTGCCTATACCTTTCATTCTTTCTGGTGACCTCACTTACTCGCAAGAACACATCAACTCTCAAGGGAATTGTTATTTGGCTGCGGTATTATGTGAAGTGGAGGTACTTCCCCAGTCAGGCAGCTTCAAAAATACGCTATGCCCTACCTCCCTTTTCATCGGAGCCTCGTTTGTCAGTCAGCAGGGTGGTGCACCCTGCTGACTGACAAGGCATGGATGCATGCACTGCATGGAGGTGAGTGAGGATTTGGTTAAAAAATGTTGACAAACCACTTAAACCCCAAAGTAATAGAAAAGTATTCGATAGATATATTAAAACAGAGATTTATTGGAAAACATCGATTTAATGTGTTCATGCAATAATAAGTAGGTATATAAATAAATAAATAAATATTGTCAGACAAATTCACAGCACCATCAAGCCCCAAAGTAAGCGAAGCTTGTGTTATGGGTACTAGACAACTGATAAACATACGTAAATACATTTTTTTTGTAAATACATACTTATGATACATAGAAAACATATAGTATAATTAGATGACAATAAAATTAAAAAATATCGATATTATTTCAAACTGGACATCCGTCCTCGCCCGATAGTGTCTGCAATCACTTAAATCTTTCGTATGTTAATTTCAGTTTCCATTTTCCTAAGTATGATTTTGGTGGAATTAATTTAACCCATAAAGTCAACAAGAAAATGTTCTAAACACTGATTAAAATAACTCCCCGTCTCATATGTCGCGAACATAAACAAAATAAACCAAATACATCTCGTATAGCTGTTAGTTATCACGGCGCGGCAGGCGAGATCTGTTTGAGGCAATTTCCTTGGAAAAGCTGCCTCTTAAGTAAATAATATTGCGTATGTGGACTTTAATCGCATGCTGTTCATCGAGTTTGGAATTCTTTAGAGAAAACAATTGTAGTGATAATATTGGCAATATTCAAGGAGTGAACTTTTCGGGGTGTAAGTGGTTCATCAACATATTTGAACCAAAGCCAACTTCACCTGCACGTCGTGCACCCTGCTGACTGACAAACGAAGCTCTGGCGAAAAGAGAGGTAGGGAGCGTAATTGTAAGCTACTCGACTGGGGAATGTACCTCCACCTCACAGAATACCGCAGCCAAATAACAATTCCCTTGAGGATTGTTGTGTTCCTGCGAGTGAGTGAGGTCAACAGGAAGGAGATGCTGCGTTGGAAACGGGGGTGGCGGCGCGCGAGCAATATTTTATGTTGCAAGCGTTAATATGGCTACGGTAACCGCTTCACATCAGGCGGGCCGTATGCTTGTCTGCTACCCGATGTAGTATATAAAAAAAAAGCTAGAATTTCCTCTTGTGTAAGTGAAGAGGCTTGTGATCATTTTTGAGCCAAATTCTCAAACAAAAGGAAAACGCATTAGATTGGGCTTGAATTAATAATAACGATTAGAACAAAGAGACGATAAAATTAATATCTATAAAATTCTTGTGTCGCGGTCCAAAACGGCTGGACCGATTTATATGAAATTTTGTGTGCATATCGGGTAGGTCTGAGAATCGTCCAACATCTATTTTTTATATCCCTAGATGATAAGGGTGACCCACCCCTAAAAATTTTACAACCCCTAAACAGTTTTTTTTATTGACAATTTTTTTTATTTTTATTTTATTATGATTTAGCATTGAAAAATACACGCAACTTCAAATTTTCACCTTTCTACCATCCTAAAATTATATGGCAAAACAACATTTGTCGGATCAGCTAGTAGATAGTAATAGTATTTAATTTCCCCACTTGCTTGGATGTCGATGGAGATTGTCTAAAAAATAATAATACGCCAGTAAAATGTCAAAAGTTCCATCCCTAACACATTGGCATGAAATAAAGAATAATATATAACCGGCCAAGTGCGAGTCGGACTCGCGCACGTAGGGTTCCGTACCATTATCTATAAAAACCGGCCAAGTGCGAGTCGGACTCGCGCACTAAAGGTTCCGTACCATTATCTATAAAAACGGCAAAAAAAATCACGTTTGTTGTATGGGAGCCCCCCTTAAATATTTGTTTTATTTTTATTTATTTTTTTATTTTTAAAGTGAATATATAACTAAATATTATGTGAGTATTTCAAGCCCCTACCTTTTGCCGTTATCAATTGCGAGCAAAAACGAGCATAAAAAATCACGTTTGTTATATGGGAGCCCCCTTAAATATTTATTTTATTCTGTTTTTTAGTATTTGTTGATATAGCGGCAACAGAAATACATCATCTGTGAAAATTTCAACTGTCTAACTATCACGGTTCATGAGATACAGCCTGGTGACAGACGGACGGACGGACGGACGGAAGTACGGACGGACTGACGGACGGATGGACGGACGGACAGCGGAGCCTTAGTAATAGGGTTCCTTTGTACCCTTTGGGTACGGAACCCTAAACACGGCAGAAATATCACGTTTGTTGTATGGGAGCCCCCCTTAAATATTTGTTTTATTTTAATTTAATTATTTATTTTTAAAGTGAATATATAACTAAATATTATGTGAATATTTCAATCGTCTACCTATTACCGTTATGAATTGCGAGCAAAAACGAGCAAATAAATCACGTTTGTTGTATGGGAGCCCCCTTAAATATTTATGTTATTTCGGTTTTTAGTATTTGTTATTATAGCGGCAATAGAAATACATCATCTGTGAAAATTTCAACTGTCCAACTATCACGGTTCATAAGATACAGGCTGGTGACAGACGGACGGACGGACAGCGGAGCCTTAGTAATAGGGTTCCTATTAACCCTTAATAAGTACAGAACCCTAAAAAAGAAACATAGGCCAGTTCAAAACGATGTGTGTTCGACTATCGTAGAAATTCCCTACATTTTATAAAGTAATATTTCAGAAAACCGAACCTGAAATTCATTGAAATAAAAACAGCCGATAAACATATCACAGTATTCAATACATATTGGCGATATTTTAACAAAAACGCGTTAATCCGACCGTAACGACGTCGATAGATACCGGTTGTCACTACGGCTCGTTTGTTCAATAACTGTTTATAATGTTTTGTGACAACGGCTTTAAGGATATAGTTTTTGTAGTAATTTTTTATTGCTTTAAATAACTAAAAGCTGATATATCTCAATTTCAGTGATTGCATTGTGTATCGTATTCAATACATAATAGTGATATTTTAACAAAAACGCGTTAATCTGGGCGTAACGACGTTAATAGATACCAGTTGCTTCTACGACTAGTTAGTTCGATAACTGTTTATAATATTTTGTGACAACGGCTGCAAGATATAGTTTTTAAAGTGATTTTTTATTGCTTTATATGACAAAAAGCTGACATGTTCATTTAATAAGTGATTTAATTGTGTATTATATTCAATACAAAATGGTGATATTATAATAAACGCATCAATCTAAGCGTAACGACTTACATAGATACCAGTTACTACTACGACTCGTTTGTTCGATAACCGTTAATTATGTTTTGCGGCAACAGCTACGGATACATTCATAGCATTTTTATAGCGATTTTTTTCTAATTTACGTAACAAAAAGCTGTTATTTGGTTAGTAACTGCATTGAGTACTAATATTATAAAGCAAAGATTTGTTCTTCTTTTGGCACTATATTTTTAAACAAAAAAAAAATATATTAGGATATTGAATTTTTTTCGTTATTTTTTTCGTAATTTTAATCATTATATAATTAATTTTATGTTGTTGTCAGATTTATTCATCCATGTTATTTTTTTATTTATATAAAAGGTATTTAGATTCTATTTCAGACAATCGAAAAGAGATAATACTAATTTAAAATGTCGAACAAAACATATAATGATTTGCTGTGTGAAACATCAGAGCTACTAGTAGAAGCAACACAAGCAGATGAAGCCATCTTTGAAGCTGGTTCAGCAGAACGTACAGCGATTCAGCCGCTGCTTTCAGAAATACGTATAAGATACACAATTCTTCTAGAAAGATTAGACACAATTTATGATCAGCTCTTACAGCCACAAAAGCGCATTATTGTTAGAAGATTGTTAGAAGCTTGTCTTGGAAGACTGATTGAAATTAAACATGATTTGGTTGAACTGCATTTGTCCGATTTTACTTATGATGATGATGAGGTAAGTGATGGTGCTATTTTAGTTATTCACAGCTGAAGTAAAAGTAAAAAAAAAAACAAGAAAAAATAAAATATTTATGCAGTAATTGCTACGTAGAGCAGTTTAAAACTTCTGATTACGAAAACAGAATAAATCCTAAGAATTATTTGAACTTAATTGCTATCTTCATAAAATTTTCACCTATCCTTTCAAAAACTTCTAGGCACTGCAAAAGTTACAAGTAACTCCACAAGAAGCAGAACCGGTAGTGCCACAATACTTCATAAGGGAGAGACAAGAAGAAGTAGATAGTCGTCGGCAATTTGTTATAGAAACATTGAGAAAGTTAGGCCATGAGCCAGTTAAAACTCAACCGTTAATACTGACTGAGCAACAAGCTGTGTTAATTATACAAAGTCATGAAAGGGCTAGACAGGGAAGATTAAGGCAAGTATTTTAATTGTAGCTAACACAAAAATTATTTAGACAATGGTAAATGATCTGCTTATCATGACACATAACTTACTGTTTGATGGGTAACAGTGATTAATATCATAACAAAAAAGAGTCTCTCTGCATTGTTGTTGCAACCTAGTATTTATGATCAAAGGTCGTAATAGGCATACTAATAGCAACAGTATAAGTAATAGTACTACGTCACGATGCTGATTGTGTACCTCTTCTAAATTATATAATAGAATTAAAACAGATACAAATACACAAAATGGAAGAAGAAAAATACAAAAATGTACTGGTTTTGTTTCTATTTAAGCACTTGCAGTTGAAATGTAATGGTAAATTATGTTCGCAGGGGACAATTCATGAAAGAAATTCGGCTCTTGAAAGAAAAGGGGAGGGACCAGAAAGGAGAAATGTCTGCAACTGCTGCGACTGCAATACAAAAGGTTTGGAGAGGATTCATGGCACGAAGATCTACCAAAAAGAGGAAACGCGATGAACAATTGCTAATCGGTATGGAACTACCTCCATATACTCATTCAATGGAGATAAAAAGGATGGAAGAGGTAAACTAGTTTATAACTCAAATTACAATTAATCCAATTATTTTGAGCATAAATGAGGCTCTGTTATAGAAGGGAGAAAAGAGGTAGGGTTTTTCAAGCACGATTAAAACAATACCTTCATCTGACAAAAGACCTCATCTAAAAATAACACCCTTGCAGATTGTTGTGTTTTTGTGAGTGAGTGAGGCTACCAGATGTACTAACTACCTATAATATTTTTTGTAGTCTTAAGTATGTGATGATGTCAAATAAAATGCGTTTCTCTTTTTTTCTTTTGTAAGGCCGTTTGCTTGTTTTTCAAGTCTTATTAGACCATTAGCAGAATAATTAAAATTAAATAATTTCTGTTTCACTTGATTTAGGTTAAAGATTATCGAAGAAATCTTCAAGCTGACAGAAAGAAGGAATATGAAGAGGCACTAATTTTCATAGAAGAAAAACTGCGAGCTGAACATGGAGCTAAATTAAATGAACAAATAGGTGATGAGTTGAGACGATGGATAGTAGAGTACTTTGAGAGGACCGGGAGGTTTCCTGAGTTTCCTTCTGAAGAGGGCGGTGGAAGCAGAGCTATGTACAGCAGACAAGGTATTTTTTGTCAGTGTTATTTAAATTAACCACGCAAATTTTAGTCTTAACAACAACATCATATCGATTATTTGATTTTTTTAAATCTCAAAAAGACGTATATGCTACCATAAAAAATGCAGCATATAAATGTTTTCATAACTTGGCGAAATTATAGTAACTAACTAAACTATTTTCTATTCACCTTTGTTAACTTATTTTTATAGGTACAGGAATGGACAGTGAATTGAGTAAAGCTTCTCCGATATCATCTAAAGAATCTAAAAAAAGCAAAGATAGCAAAGAGAAGAAAAATAGTAATGGTGAAGATACTAAAGCTAAAGAAGGTGAAGGTGAAGATTTGCAAATTTTCAAATGCAGTACCTCAGCTTTCCTGCAAGATATTGTTAACACTAACGAAGAGTAAGTCCACTTTTAACAATATTTTGCCATGTACAATTTTCTCCATAGTGAATAATAATAATATCTATAAATGTATTTATACTATTCTAAATTCAATAGCAAAAAAAAAAAAAATACCCTTAAACAAAAAACAATATTCTAAGACATCAACTGTATTTTATTAGGTTTGAAGATATTTGGAAATTCAAGGATAATGACGATCCACATGAAAGGTATTACAAAGATGTTGTAGAAAGAGACAAAATGGTAAAAATAGAGCAAGAAATAAGAAACATTGTAGACGAGATCATGAGAAGTGAGTTAGAATTGTTACAAGCAGCATTCGATAGAGACAGGGCATTTAAAGGAAAAAAAGGCAAAAAGCCACAAAAAGTAAGTAATTTCTTAAGTCTTCTCAAAAAAGGTTACTTGTGATAATGTGATTTGGCAAGAAATGAGCTAACCTTTTTACAATTTTTTTTTACAACAAGTTTACAGTTTTGAGATCTTGCTTTGTTAAGTTGTTAGAGTATGATATGATATAAATGAAGTAAAAACAACATTGGTTTTTAAGGCGCGCCGAGGAGGTAAAAAGAGTAAAAAGAAGAAGGAAAAGGATCTTACTCCAGATAGAACAACTGAGTCACTTTTTGAGGAACTAGTCTCCAATGGCATTATACGCCCCTACCCTCTTGTAAAGATAGATGACTATTTTGGAGAGAAATGTTATGTTGGAGCACAGAGGAGGAGTGAAGGTCTCGAACCAACTCCTTGTCTTGGAGATATACGGCAGCTGATAAAAGAATATTGTATTTTACCACTTGGTTCTGAGCATGTTCGAAATTTAGCGCCGTTAGTAAGGTCGGTCTTAATATCTGGTGAGTTTACTTCTAGTCCATAATTTTCATTATCATGACTATTTTTGGTCTGTAGTAAACTTCACGAAAGCATATATTTTTTTATATCAAATCAGGGGCAAAATACCTGTTGGTTTAGTTTAGTGACTATACATTCGACATCGAAATATGACTAACGTAATGAGCAACGGATTAAACTACCATCAGTTATTCATCTACTATTCATTGTTTTAAAAGACTAGTTCACTGTGAACACAGTTATAAATTTAAATATTTCAGGGCCTGCAGGTAGTGGTAAAAAACAGTTAGTTCACGCAATCTGCACAGAGACTGGAGCCATGCTCTTCGATCTAACGCCAGCAAATATAGTTGGAAAGTATCCTGGGAAATCTGGCCTAATAATGCTTATACATTTGGTAATGAAAGTGTCTAGATTGCTACAGCCATCCGTGATATGGATGGATGATGCCGAAAAACCATTTGTGAAGAAAATACCAAAAACCGATAAAACTGACCCAAAACGATTGAAGAAGGATTTAGTGAAAATAATAAAAGGTATTATTTCCCTAAAAATAACGATAAATAATTTTGATGAATTGTGTATTCCCAATGTTATTAATTTAGTTAGGATAGTTACTGAACTATCATAACTAAATTAATAACATCAGGCTAAAGATATTATTTTAATATTGTTATAGATTTTTCATTATACATCAACGAATAAATACTATAGTTAATGGTACACCCATACTAAATTGCGATAACGTTATAAATAATACTATAGAGAGGGCATACCCATAAGAAATTGCGTCGGTTCCCCTCGCCTGAGAAATCTGTTTCTATTGCTGTTCTTATCATGTCGGCGCTTTACTATACTTGCTATCTCGTTCCCTAGCTGAGTGCGTAATAAGCATAATTGTCTTTTTCTCTAAAAATAAAAAAAGGATTTAATTGAAAATACGCATTAGCATCAAATATTATTGTGTACTTTAGAGAACTAATTGCGAAATGAGACAGTTGGCTCACTTTTCGGGTGGACGTTTTTTACGGTTGTGGCATATATTACTTTAACACCATTGTTATAAACACAATGTTGTATGATATACCTGAACTAGATGTGTTGGGCACAAAACTGTCACAAATCAAATATATTATTGAAATATCCTAAATATTAGAAATATATCATCCATATATTGACTTGGTTATCAGCCTAGTTATTTTTAATATTTTAAATATTTTACAGGTATATGCCCCGAAGATCGAGTTTTATTTGTTGGAACATCTAGGTACCCTTGGGATGCAGAACAAAAACTTTTATTTCAATGTTATGCTAAAGTAATGCAAATACCAAAGGCTGACTATGGCACTATATCATTGATGTGGAGAACTAAGTTACATCAAGCTGGAGCTTTATCTCCAAGACTGGATGTATCTTGTTTATCAAGAGTTTCAGATTCTTATACAATTGGTTAGTAAACACGGATATTTACGTTAATTATCAACATCTGTGATATATATGTTACTTTGCTATTAATGAGGGTATTATTAGTCAAATTATGTATGAGTATTTTTTTTTATTTTATTGATTTATTTATTGACATGTTACACTTCAGATATGTTTTATGATATTTGTTTTTTTATTGCACTCAATATCTCTGTTTCGACATACACACATTCCACTCTTCAGTATTACGAAATGATAAGTTACAACAGCGAGCTAGAAACCTTATCTCCTTGTTACAGTTCTGTACAGATTTTTAATAATTACATCATCAGAATATTTTTTTAAATTTACAATTTCATCAGCAGGTCATTTTAGTCTCCACCATAGGAGTACGACCCTCTCTCGTCCGTCATAGATTGGATTTGGCCTACACTCCCCACGCTGGCCAGACGGGTTGGGGAGGCCTGATCTATGTTTTATAATGTATTTTCCTTATTCGCCATAAACGTCATCCACGTGAAGAGACGGAGTGATTCTATTCTAGTTTGCCGGAGACGACACGGCACATTTACAATTTATCAATAACTAATTCAGTTTTATTGTCATTCAATGCTATTTCACCCGTTTGGTTTCTTTCCTCAGGTACTTTATTAGCAGCATTGGATACAGTATTAACTACAAAAAGACGTCTACAGTTACGAGTGCGAGCACTAACTGCCCAGGAAGTTGCTGTACAACTAAGTTTCAGTGAACCAGTGTATGCTGAACAGGTGACTACTCATAATTAACCATATATGGTCAAAGTTTAAAGATTTGTGAAGCTAATATACTAATAGTATAAAGATGTTATAAAGGCGACTTATGGATTAATTTTGGATAGCCAAACTATGTTTTAATAGATAACCGTAAAATTACTGGTTGGTCGCTTATGTCGATCGTTATTATTAATTCGTCATAGTCATTTTGGTAATTTGGGGGTGTAAGTGGTTCATCAACATCTTTGAATCTAAGCCAACTTCACCTGCATGCGGTACACCATGCTAACTGACAAACGAAGATCTGGCGAAAACAGAGGTAGGGAGCGTAATTGTAAGCTGGGGAATGTACACAGAATACTGTAGCCAAATAACAATTTCCTTGAGAGTTGTTGTGTTCCTGCCAGTGAGTGAGATCACCAGAAAGGAAGGAGATGCTGCGTTGGCGGCGGGGGTGGCGACGCGCTATCGATATTTTATGTTGCGAGCGTTAATATGGCTACGGTAACTGCTCCACATCAGGCGGGCCGTATGCTTATCTGCCACCCGACGTAGTATAAAAAAATGACCTTCTGATACGGAGGGGTTGCTGCTGCCACGCTCACGGTCGCGGTCGTCCAGTGCATTTCAGACTTAATGTTACGACACTTATGACTCAGACCGACTGTTAGATTTTTTGTCAAGCGGACATGCATTCAGCCAGGCTGCTGAGGCTGCCATTAAAGCAACTCCTTCCTTCACCTTCACTCAACAAGTTTCTAGATATCTAGAATTTTTTATTTGGCTGCGGTCTTCTGTGAGGTGGAGGTCCTTCCTTAGTTGATCAGCTTATAATTACCTCCTGGTAATTATAAGCTGATCAACTAAGGAAGGATATAAGGATATACCTCTCTTTTACCAGGGTCTAATTAGTCAGTCAGTAAATTCTAGATAACATAATATAAACCTTATTAAGGCATACCACAATATTTTTTCAGGAATCTGCAGCAGAAGCGTGGTGGTACAAGACACCATTGGAGAAAAGGAGACAGAAAGCGATACAGATGATGGAAGAGATGCAACAGCAAGAAACTGAAGAGAAGGCTGCTGGAAAATAGACTATAATTAATAGTTTGTGTAATATAAAGTATTTTTATAGTGGATCATAATCTTTACTATTAAAGGAGAAATATTTATTAATATATTAATTATTAGGTTGGGGAAAAAGTCTTTTCGTATTTTATATGAAAATTCAAAACATTTTTTAATAAAGTTTATTTACATTTAACTAAAGTATGTAGGTGCCATTTTGTTCGATAACTTTTTGCCATCTTGTAGGTAGAGACATGATCCCATTACTATAGAAAATTTGGGACTTCTGTTCAAAAAACCACGACAAGTGGTTAGTGGTTTTGGCAGTCTTCTCGTGATGTTAACCTGACAATGCCTAAAGAATTCTGAAGAGACCGAAACAGGTGGAAATCAGAAGGTGCAAGGTCAGGACTATACGGCGGATGCATTAACACCTCCCAGTCAAACTCTCTTAATTTTTGCTGAGTGGCTAAAGATGTGTGAGGTCTAGCGTTATCATGATGAAAAATCACACCCCATCTGTTAATTAATTCCGGCCGCTTTCTCTCAACTTTTTGCTTTACTCTCATCAGTTGTTCACAGTAGAGTTCAGAATCGATAGTCCTGCCTGGCGGTAACAGCTCATAATGAATAATGCCCTTCCAATCCCACCATACACACAGCATCACCTTGTTGCGGGTTAACCCGGGTTTTGCCAGAGTCTGTGAAGCCTGACCGGCCTTTGACCACGACCTTTTTCGCACGTTCTTGTCGTACGTGATCCACTTTTCATCACCAGTTATAAGCTTCTTCAAAAACGGTTCACTTTCATTACGTCGTAGAAAACAATCGCAAATGAGTACACGGTTCATTAAGTTTCTTTCAGTGAGATCGTGAGGCACCCAAATATCGAGCTTTTTAATGTACCCCGCTTTTTTCAAATGCGCCAAAACTGTTTTGTGGTCAATTCCTAATTCTTCAGCTACGTCGTAACTACTGATATGCCGATCTTGCTCCACTTTTTCAAAAATGGCATCCATTTTATCCGTAACAGGGCGACCAGAGCGACGTGCATCTTTCACATCAAAATTTCCTGATTGAAAACGCTTAAACCAAATTTGTGCTACTCTCACAGACACTGCACTAGGTCCATAAACGTCACAAATTTTTTTCGCAGCTTGCGTTGCATTTTTACCTTTTGTGTAGTAAAATTTTAAAATGAATCAAATTTCTTCATTAGATTCACTCATCTTGACAGTAAAAAAAACAAATGAAAATCACACATTTACCTAATTTGAATTTGGAATTATCTTTTTTAAAATTTAAACTTTTTAAAGATATCAAAACCTGCCAGATACAAATGGTATAACCAAAGAGATTTTAATACAAGTTCATACATACTATAATGCGAAAAGACTTTTTCCCCTACCTATTACATCGATGATTTTTGGTCTGGTCTGGTGATTTTTAGGAGAAATGGATATTCTCACAATCATGTAATTAAAGTAACATGCAGTAGTGTCTATTGTCGAGTAGCTAAATATTAGATATAGATAGATTAAAAAAAAATTTAAGGTAAAATTGTAATTCCGAACTCTTGAACGTTAATCAATCAATCTATTATTCAAATTGGCCACATCTTTCGGAATTACTGTTTTATTTTTTTATATAGCTGTACCTACGGTTTTGCCCGCGTAATTTGTCTATGTAATATGAAATGTAAAAAAAATGATAAAGAAATAATTTTCTTCCTTTTTATATATATTTCATAGCCAGTCTTCTATAGAGTGATGAAGCATAGCATAGCGATGAATCCTAAGTTTATGTAATAAGAGACTTGCTGATAGAAATCAGAATATTGTATCTTAGAAATAGTTCTATAACTTAGTAATTAAGTGTAATTGTGTGTGCCAACCAATATAAGTTAATAGTGACTTAGACAAAATATTTTATTCGTTAACACTAATTATAGTAATTGTGAACAAGCTACCATTTCGGATATAGATGCCTCCAGCATTAACCTATAGATACTTTAAAAGTAAAATATTGTATGGATTTTCAAAGAACAAAGATGGTTTGAGAGATACACCTGGTCATTCCCACGACTTTTCCTCCAAGGAAAAATGTCAACGAATTTGGAAATCTTATAAGTTCTGAAACTGAATGCGGTCCAATAGAACTGTTAGTACTATTTCTTATTTTGTGCCTGCATGACCTTATTTTTTGGAAAAAAAAAGAGACAAAGAAATTCGAATGAAAAATGAACGAAACCTTTTTTGGGATCACTAGTGTGTCTATCTTTTACAGTCAATTTTCTCGGAATCTAAGGTACCAGTTCAATTGAATTATTGAATTAGAACAAGGTACTAGATACATATGAATTTCTGAGACACAACTTGGAGCTCAATAACCTAAGACTATTCAGATTCAATTTTTTGATGAAATTTACTTAGGATCCGTTCTTCGGAGGGCACGCTCAGCCGTCGGTTCCGGCCGGTTGTTATTACTCGTAGATTTAGACGGTTTGAAAACACTGGCCTCTGTCAACTAGCAGTTGACCAGCTTGGCGGAGTATACTCTAAATCATCATCATTTTTCGAAATTATTACGCTATGTTGTACAACAATCAATTATTTATCACATCACCATGTTTCTGAAACGCCACTGCACAAAAATTATCCACGATTTCACCTTAGATTCCCAAATTAATAAATACCTCTAATATCGATCGTACCGATAAGTGCAGACTGACAAACCGTGTCCAGAAATGGTTCCAATCAGCCAGTACTACGTATCTCGTTCTACCATATAGTGATACCGTGATATCTCCCTCGCTCAGCCATTTGTTCCTATATTCCGCTAGGTTTATTAACTTTATGGATAGACTAACACTTGGAGATGCCAAAAAAATATCGTGTGTGACTGTGTCATTGGCACGGCCGTGTGTTGTACTTGAATACTATCATCATCATCATCATCATCAGGTCATTTTAGTCTCCACTACAAGAGCACGACCCTCTCTCGTCCGTCACAGACAGGAGGATTTGGCCTATACTCCCCACGCAGGCCAGACGGGTTGGGAAGGCTATAGGGAGGAATACTTTATATGCACTAAAATTGTCTTAAAATGGCAGCACATCTCTCTCCCCTACGCGTAATGTTCCATAGTCCTTACTTAGCGTAATAAATTCTTTGATCCTTCATCTATCCAGTGGTGTGATTGAATTTTGGATGTAGAGTATAGATTCGAAACTACATCGCCTAACTGTATCCCCCGATTTTGAGGTCATTAGATTTTTTGGATTGTCCTCGTATGATTCTATTGACGTCTATTAACGTGAATACGTCTTTAAATTTGTTATCATAGGAGGACAATCCAAAAAATCTATTCATTAAAAAGAGTCTATATCATTAAAAAGAGCTTAATCGACGGTTACCATTATGTTGCTAGAAGGCAGCGATAAAATATAATATAATTTAAACTATAATACAGAAAGAGTAGTGAAGTAGTGATTGTTCCAGGCGAAGCTATCGAGTATAGCGTCATGGAAGACTTAAACGTTACTGCATAAAAAAGGCAGAGATATTGGAAAAATCTTAGAGAAAAAAGGGTGGGTGATTTTAAAAGACACCTGGCATCTTCTCACGGATATTTCTCGAACGTTAAGAATTCCTTAACGAAATCCGATTGAAAAATCTTGTTTTGAAAAATTTTACAATTCGGGGACCTTTAAGTTGGTACCCATCGCTTTTACTTATTTATTAATTTGAATATTCTTTTTCGAACGTGAATAAACACTTAATACGCTATGTTATTTAATCATCATCATCATCATCATATTTTAAAGTTTTAACTTAAAGACTGGTGTATGTTTTATCTCGATACGCCCCGGCCACTTCATACAAATATCGCGTCGTGAACTATTACATAAATAAAGACGTCTGTATGGAGCGTGAATGAGCGTGTGTGCGTGCGGCGCTATACAAACTGCTCTAGATTCGTCATAAAGGAGAAGTGAGATCGATACGAGAGTGCGGCTGGGAGTGGCCATACTGTTCAACCCTTACTTCTTATCTCACTAGAATACTGCCCTCTTACCACCAAGTCTTATTACGATTCCATAACTGAATAGAATGCTTATTCATACCAATGAATAAGCGACTCTATTCAATTTGAAATAGATTGCTTATTCATACCAATGAATAAGCGACTCTCTTCAATTTGAAATAGAGTCGCTTATTCATTGGTATGAATAAGCAATCTATTCAGTTATTGAATCGAAATAATAGTTGGTGGTAAGGGGCCTGGTCTCCCGTCAATCGAATGGCTTTAGAGTTTATACTCCATGCTGCTCAACTGCAGACTGGCGGAGGCTAGTGTTTTCAAGCCGCGTAAATTCCCCTTGACTTGACTTAACCACTGTTATCTAATAACAACAGCCGGGACCACCGGCTTAACATGCCCTGTAAAGCACGGAAGTGGTCGAGATAATAAATAAACCCATCCATAGGCAGGCAACGGCCAACGTTACTCGGTATATAAGAGAAAATGTTAATAATTGTTTTCACGCGGACAAAGTCACGTGCGGCCGCTAGTGTTAACTAAATGTATGTTCACAAAGTTATTCATATCGCGAATTAACTTAAAAAAGATCAAACAAGCAAAGTATAGTCGACGCGAAAATAAACTGAAAGTTTGCACAAAGGGTGTTGTAACAGCTTACTAACGCAGATTTCAGCCTTACTGCCGCTGTTACATGCCTTTGTGTTCAACACCTTTGAGAGTCAAACAATGTTTTTTTTGCCCATTTGTTTTTCCATTTTTTTGGATCGATAAGTCTTTTTAATATTGGTTGGAAAGGTTTCGCTTCAGAGTTATTCGCTGTTTTTAGCGTTCCCTACCCAAAGGGTAAAACGGAACGGATCCTATTACCTACTGAGACTCCGCTGTCAGTCCAACCTTCCGTCTGTCACCAGGCTGTATCTCATGAACCGGGATAGTTAGACAGTTGAAATTTTCTATTTCTGTTGCCGCTATAACAACAATTACTAAAAAACAGAATAAAACAAATATTTAAGGGGGCTCCCATATAACAACGTCATTTTTTTTTTGTTCGTTTTTTCTCGATATTAATAATGGCAACAGGGTAGACGTTTGAAATATTCACAGAATATTTAGTTATATATTCAATTTAAAAAAAAAGCCCGTACTATGGGTACTAGACCACTGGTATAATACTAATAAAAAGAATTTAGTATTTATTTTAATATTATAATTTAGTATTTATTTTAATTGTATATTTAATGATTAACTTTTAGTTTTGGGTACTTTATATTAGATACATAATTATAAACAACGTGGATGTATAATACTTAAATACATTTTTAATTTAAAAATAAATTATTGAAATAAAATAAAATAAATATTTAAGTGGGGCTCCTATAAAACAGACTTGATTTTTTTGTACGTTTTTATAGATAATGGTACAGAGTGCGCGAGTCTAACTCGCACTTGGCCGGTTTTTTTTTCGCTTATACTATAAATATGAAAAGATAAACTTATTTGCCTTGCACGGGACGTATTTTTTTTATTCCATCAGCTGGAAAATAAGCATAATTATGATCCGCCTAATGTAAAGTGGTTCGTCGTCATCGTTAACCCTTATGTAACTACACAGTACATTTATCAGTTGTCTGGTGCACATAACACAAGCTTTGCGCTTAATTTGGGACTAGATCATCATCTAAGCCTTTCTTCTACCGTGTTGGTATAGGCCTCCTTCAGTCTTCTCCACTCTGATCTATTTTGGGCCACATTTATCCAGTTCGTGCCCACTAACTTCACGATGTTGTCCTTCCATCGCATTTGTGGTCGCCCGACAGGTCTTTTTCTGTCCCAGGGTCTCCATTCCAGAACACGAGTCCGACTTTCTGGCTATATGTCCAGCCCATTGCCATTTGAGCTTTGCTACGCGGCGTGCGATATCAAAGACCAGACTTCTTTTCCGGAGCGACTTGTTGGTTTTCTTATCCCGGAGTGTCACTCCTACCAGTTTTCTTTCCATCGCTCTCTGTGCAACCCCTAGTTTGTGGACAATGGCCTTGGTTGTCACCCATGTCTCAGCACCATACGTAAGAACTGGTAGGACGCATTGGTTAAAAATCCGCGCTTTCTGCTTTTTTGTGATATTCATGTTAAAAGCAAAACCAAGTTTGGCAAATGCGGCCCAGCCTAAACGGATTCTCCTGTCTATTTCGTTCTCCTGGTTCTCTTTACCCATCTTCAACTCTTGGCCCAGATAGACATATTTGCTGACGGTCTCTAATGGCGTACCACCTACCGTTATAATATAGTTGTTGTCGGTTTCGGTAGTCATTATTTCGGTCTTATCCAAGTTCATCTCTAAACCAACTCTCCGCGAGGAATTATAGAGATCTTGCACCATACCTTGTAGTTCTTGTGGGTCGTTGGCAAAGAGAACTATGTCATCCGCAAATCGAAGATTACTCAAGGGACTAGATGGCGCTGTGTAAATTGTCCAGAAATATTTATTTATTTCTTTATTTCACTGCGGGTAGGCGGAGGTCAGTGTTTTCAAGCCGCCTAAAGGACACTGACTTGGCTTAACGACTGTCATCTAATGAGAACAGTCGGGACCGACGGCTTAACGTGCTCGCCGAAAGACGTGGAAGCACAGTGATTACCTTACTTACCTTACTTATGCTTACATAATTAAATATCGCTTGCGTGCCAACCGGGGTAGCGCGGGAGCGTTTATTTTCGCGAGCATTTATATGGCTATGGTAATCGCATCACATCACGCGGCTTGTATGCTTGTTTGTCCTGACATTTATCTATCTATCGATTTGCAAATATAGTCAGTCGGGGATTGCCAAATGCATAAACAGATGACTGCAATTCCCTGCTTTCAATTCCCAATCGTATTCTAGTAGTGGACTAAACAATACGAGCTTTGGTAGGGGTGGTTGGTTTGATTACCAGGAATATTTAATTTAGCTTATACGACAAAGGCATTCTGCTGTGTATGCAGTGTACCATGAGGAGTCCCGGCTATTGAGCGTCATCATCATCATCGGGTCCATTTTAGTCTCCACTACAGGAACACGACCATTTCTCGTCCGTCCTAGACGGAAGGAGGATTTGGCCTACACTCCCCACGCTGGCCAAACTGGGTTGGGGAGGCCTGATCGATATTTGATAATGTATTTCCCTTAGTCGCCTTGTACGACATCCACGGGAAGTAACGGAGTGATTCTAATCTAGTCTGCCGGAAACCACACGGTTTATTGATCGTAATTATTAGTTATTGGATTTTTTTATACTACCACACCCCGGCTACTCCATACAAATGTCGCGTCGTTTACTACTACATAAACAATGGCATCTGTGCAGAGCGTGAATGAGCGTGTGTGCGTACGGTGCCACACTTTCAGTTTTCTACTGTTCCAGATTAGTCTCAGAGGAGATGTGAGGTCGACACGAGAGAGCGGCCGGGAATGGCCATACTATACTAACTATTATTTGTACTGTGATACGACGTCGGGTGGCAATAATACGGCGCGCCTGATGTGAAGCGATTTCCGTAGCCATAAATGCTAGGTGTAAGAAATATATCACGCGCGCGGCTGCCACTGTGATACGACGTCGGGTGGCAATAATACGGCGCGCCTGATGTGAAGCGATTTCCGTAGCCATAAATGCTAGGTGTAAGAAATATATCACGCGCGCGGCTGCCACTGCTATTAACACAGCAACTCCTTACTTTTACTTACTGAACATAACAACCTCTAAGGGAATTGTTATTTGGCTGTGATATTCTGTGAGGTTACTTGAAGGTACTTCTAGTAACCTCACAGAATATATAACCAAACAGGTAGCTTCTAAATATGCTTGTGCTCAACCAATCTTTCGTCAAAGTCTCGTCTGTCAGTCAGCAGGGTGCATCACGTGCAGGTTAGCTTTAGCTGACTGTATAACTGTTGTAATTAAATGACGGTCGTTAAGCCAAGTCAGTGGTCTTTGGGCGGCTTGAAAACACTGGCCTCCTTGAACTCGCAGCTGAGCACCATGGTGGAGTATGCTCTAAATTTCACGCCAGTATGACTAGATAGTAGGCGATATTCTATTATCTACAACATCCAGGAATATTTATATTTATTTATTTATTTTTGACGAGCTCGGTGGTCGAACGGTTAGCAATGGCCACTTTGACTCCGAGGTCGCGGGTTCGATTCCCGTACAAGACAAACATTTGTGTGCATGAACATGTCTGTATATCTTGGTCTGGGTGTTTTTTATGTATTATAAGTATGTATTTACAAAAAAAAATGTATTTAAGTACATTTATCAGTTGTCTAGTACCCATAACACAAGCTTTGCGCTTAATTTGCTTGGCGCTGTGTAAATTGTCCAGAAATATTTATTTATTTATTTATTTATTATTTAAAGTCATCTTAAGTAAGTACATTACAGTACTTATAGTGTTTAAAAAAAAAACACGACTTCGCTGGTATGGTCATGTGATGAGGAGACCAGAGAACCACATGACGAGAAAAGTGCTCGAACTGAAATCGGAACCAAGACGCCGCGGTAGACCCCTATTAACATGAATATTCGTCGTAAAGAAAGACCTGGAGAAATCCAACACAGATCCATTGACGGCACAGAGTAGATCATTATGGAGACGAAAGATTAGGAGAGCCGACAGCCGACCCCGAATATAAATGGGAAAAGGCCGGAGGAAGAAGATAGTGTTTCAAAATTAGATTATGAACTGCTACTGCTACATCTAAAAATAATAATAATTGAAACGCTTTGATTATGTTATACATATCTACAAGTGTTTTATGGCATATAGGTATGAAAGTTTTTTTGGAATATATGATTATGATTTGATGTTTTACAACAGTCGAAATGAGGGATCATTTGAAATATGGGACCCAAAAACCCTCATTTCGACTGATTTTCATTTGAAGTATGGGACCCAAAAACATTATTTACTTGTGTACCTCTTCTGAAGTAGGTTAAAAAGTACAACAGAACTGATCGTAAACAAGGAAGTGTAATCAAAATGGTAATAACCAAAGGTCTCGAGTAGTGTTATATGAGTATTTTATGGCGGCTCAAGTTCACACGTTTTTCTTTATAGCTCCAACCCTGATGACTTTGTTACGACTAAACTAAGGCCGTTCTAACTTTATACTCTACTAGATTTCGCCCTCGGCTTCGCCCGCTTTTACGAAAAAAATTGCTTGTCTGTAAAGTCGATATTGGCCGTGTGGTTTCCGGCAGACTAGAATAGAATCACCCCGTCTCTTCCCGTGGATGTCGTACAAGGCGACTAAAGGAAATACATTATCAAACATCGATCAGGCCTCCCCAACCCGTCTGGCCAGCGTGGGGAGTGTAGGCCAAATCCTCCTTCTGTCTGAGACGGATGAGAGAGGGTCGTGCTCCTGTAGTGGAGACTAAAATTACCTGATGATGATGATGAAAGTCGATATATTTACGTCATAACGTCATAACCTATCATAGGCCTATCGTGCCTCTCTATCGCATGGGCCGGTCACATCTGCTGAGTAAGTGATGGCAGATGGGGGAGAAAGGTATTAGAGTAGAAGCCGCGCCTAAGACGACGAAACGATGGACCTTTTAGATGGTCCGATCATCCTACGAAAGCAGAGGATCGCTGTGATTTTCCCGCAGTAAAACGTAGCCTATGTGTTAATCCAGGGTGTCAGCTAACTCCGTACCAAATTTAATTAAAATCTCTCCAGCCGTTAGGACGTGAAGAAGTAACAAACATACACACACACTCACAAACTTTCGCCTTTATAATATTAGTGTGATAGTGTGATATATAGATCCAGCAGTTGATATATGCAGGCTGATAGTGAAGATGCTATATGTCTGATATAATGCCACGAATAAAGATTTAGTCACCAATTCACCACAAAATAATCATTAACCCCTTTATTAAAAGCACAGTTACGAAAACAAAGCTTCGATTGTGCATCCATTGAATAAAGCGGGCACAAATTAATGTCTAAATCAAACAGGAAACGCCGCGCGCAATTGTGCACATGCGATATTCATTAACGTTGTATAGCGCCGATTGGAATATAACGAATTGAGTTTACTCCTGTTTATGATTTTGATATATACCCATAATATTCTAAATTGTCCCAAGACAGAGATGATCTTGATCGCTTGTGACTACTATTATCTACAACTAACAGTGGAAAATACTACTATTATCTACTTACTATCATCAACAACTAACAGTGGAAATAAGTATGTAAATTTTTTTTTTATACGTTAAGACGGCGGCGCGCGAGCAATATTTCATGTTCCGAGTGTTAATATGGCTATGGTAACCGTTTCACATCAGGTGGGCCGTATGCTGTGTTCCGACGCAGTATAAACAAACAGGCTCTTCAATGCAATGTGCCAAAGTACATTACAATTACGACATTACTGTATTTAGATAGGAGTTGACTAGACGCAATGAGTGAATAAGGGAGACCATAAAAGATCCAAAGCGGTTGATGTGTTTTAGTATTCTGTAAGGCTTGAACTCTAAGATAAGAAGAAGCATTGGCTTCAGAAGGAAAGCAGTTGCCAGTCTATGGAAATGGGAGTTGCCAACTCTATAAAAAACCCAGCAGTGGGTAGACACAGGCTGATGATGATGATGAGATTGCGTCAAAATTCATTAATCGTGTCCAAATAACAAATGTCGCCACTACTGTCCAATTTACAGATTTAGTGGTCTAATTCGATGTCATTACCGTAACTGCAGTCGATTAGGTTAGTTTGTAGGTACACTATAGCTCGTTTACGTATAGTACATTCGCCGTTTCGGTTTAATAATTATAGTGCAACGTTAAATAGCCTTTAATCTTCCCAATGTCCTGAGCTATCTTATTCCTTCTTCCTTCCTGCCTTCGTGGACTATCCCAGAAAATCTTCAAATAACTGCCGAGATTCGGCATGAACCCATAATCATGCCACTGTTGGGATACGGGTCTTCCCTCAATCGAAGAGGTTTAGAGCATACTCCACCACGGTGCTCAAGCACGCTCAAGTGCGAATTGGCGGAGGCTAGTATTTTCAAGGCGTCCTACCTAAGGCTACTGATTGATAGACAGGTTGCGACGTTGCTTAACTTGCGCGTTTGATTAGACTGACACGCGTTACGATGCCATCGCGTTGGCAAGATTAGGATGTTCAAATAAAAAAATCACGCATTTTTGACCAACCCCTGTGTACCCTTGGTGATAAGGCTTTGTTAACGGAACCACTAATGAAATAATGACGTGTTTTCTTCTTCCAGTCGATAATGTTCAATCTCAGTAAGTAGAATAAAAGCAACCTTAACTTAAAACAGAACTATTGTTATAAGTATCACAACACAATCTTTTTGCACTTTAAAGATACAAATAAGTAAGTAAAGTCTTTTTTTAAGAAGCATTGGATGCTCTCGTTCTAGATGGACCATGACGATGATGATGATGAAGAAAGCGGTTGGAAGCGGCTAGATGCGGGAAGCAGAAGATCGTTGTTGGAAATTGAGGGAGCATTGAGGAAGGCGATTCAGCAATGGGTAGATACAATCTGATGATGATGATGATGATGATGACTAATAAATTGTGGAATGAACTCCTCATAAAGGGAGAGGAGAGTGCACAATGCACAAAGCTGAAGTACTCGACTCATTCTAAAATAATACACAATAAGGATTTTTTTTTAAATGAAAATCATCACAAACTTCAGTATAAAGTATCTAATAAAAGTAATACATTAAACCCTTGTTTAATGTATCAGCTACGACAAAGAAAATTACAGGAAATGGCCGCTCACAAGTTAAAACTTCAATTCAGATTCATAA
Organism: Hypsopygia costalis; assembly: GCA_937001555.2. NCBI lineage: Eukaryota > Metazoa > Arthropoda > Insecta > Lepidoptera > Pyralidae > Hypsopygia > Hypsopygia costalis. The sequence continues at coordinate 21,961,714 of OW443343.2, read as the reverse complement.
TTAGAACCTTTATATTTATACTAATATTATAAAGTTGAAGAGTTTGTTTGTTTGTTTGTTTGTTTGTTTGAACGCGCTAATCTCAGGAACTAATAATAATAATAATAATAATAAAATACGTTTATTAACATCACAACATGAAACAATAAATTCACACAATACACAATAACAATAAACATTTCATACAAACATGTACATAATTATGATGTTAATTGGCCATCGCTCGGCATTACTGCTGTGTAATACACACAGCGCCGGTATTCTGCGACAGCCAACAGGTGCCGACACGAACCTCATCGGCCGAGGTATACCATTTTTTATATAAAAGAAAAACAAAAAATCAATCCTGGCATCCCTAACCGTCAGACTATCCAGCACGTATAATGGGGACAGTTCTCCACAACACACACCGAACAGACAGACGGCACCGGGAGGCCCAGTATTTAGCACAAACACGACAGACATTGTGCAATTAACAGCTTGACACATCCCCACCCCCATCACTTCACTGCTTCCCTTTAAAACTTACGCTATTTATGAACACTATTTTTATGTTAAAATAAATTGATAAAAGCGAATTAATTTTAAAGTGGAAAGTGATCGCCAACAAACAGAGACAGAGAAAGAAGCCGAGTAGTGTCCGTTGCACTGACACTGTCGTCTGACAGCCCGGCAAAAGTGGTAATGGAAGGAAGTGATGCGTCAAGTAAATCTTTCCTTGTTAAACTATAAAATGTGGCGTGAACACACAAGATCGCCTTGAGGAAAAGTTGAACTAAACATAAATGTGATAATCGCTAACCTCTTTCACCAGATTAATACATGCAGGCTATTTCTCAACTATATACAAAAAAACAACCGAACATCATTTATACCAGTTCCGCACCGCACCGCGTAAATTGTGACGGAACATGCACGACAAGGAATCACAATGAACTCCAATTGTAAGAGGAGATTGCATTTCAGAATCAAATCCACGCCGCATATGCTCGTAAAAGTAAGTGTGTTTCAGACTAAAGAAGAACACTATATTTTCTACCGCATGGCTCAACAGGATACACGCCATAACATTATCTCAGCAAATCATCACATAATAATGGCGTACATTTTCTCAGCTCATTACATAAATAGTACAATAAGAAACAAAATCCCACTCCAACCTGTCTACCTATTTATCTATAAAACCTATTTAATATTACCTATTAAACATTCTGTGCCAATGAGATTATTGAAATTTTATGCTTAGTTTGTAATTTATTTAGGTATTTATTATAAAGCATTGTAGATGTAAAGGGAATTGTATTTGTAACTACTGGTTCGAATTGAAAAATTCTTTTTGTGTTAGGTAGCCTATATTTCAAGGAAGGCTATAGGCTATATAGCATCACGCTTCGACTCATAGGAGCGGAGCACGAGTGAAAAATAGGAAAAAAATATTCCTTTTGAGGGCTTACGTCGCGTGCGCTGCGTAAACGGTTGAAGTTACGCAAAAATCATGTATGACGGAATTGTTCCTCTTTAAAAGTTCTAAAAAAAAGTCCGCGACAGCATATGTCTATCTTTTAAGATTAACTCACTATAACCTTTTTTTACCTACTTTCTCCTATTGATTACCATGAAAAAACGTTATAGTGTGTCAATCTTAAAAGATAGACATATACTGTCGCGAAATTTTTTTTAGAACTTTTAAAGAGGAACAATTCCGTCATACATGATTTATGCGTAACTTCAACCGTTTACGCAGCGCACGCGACATAAGCCCTCAAAAGGAATATTTTTTTCCAATTTTTCACCGGTGCTCCGCTCCTATTGGTCGTAGCGTGATGTTATATAGCCTATAACCTTCTTTAAAATATAGGCTAAGTATCTAACACTAAAATATTTTTTCAAGAGTAGTTCCTGAGATTAGCGCGTTCAACCAAATACACTCTTCAGCTTTATAATATTAGTATAGAATTAGATAGTATAGATTAATTTTATATATAAAACTAGCTGTTACCCGCGGCTTCGCCCGCGTGGTCCAGGGAAGCCTGCTGCCATTGATTTGTGTATATTTTTCTTTTGTTGTATTTTTTTTTACTTCGTGGGATAAAAAGTAGTACCAGTATGTACAAATTTTAATGATGATTGGCTGCATAGTTAAGGCATGAAGAAATAACAAACAAACGAATTACTTTAACACTTATAATATTTGTATGGATGGAACGCCCACACTCAAGAGAAAATAATTGTTCACCACATAAATGTTTGCCCTGTTTATTTTTCCTTCGAATAAAATATTTTTCCTGGATAAAAAGTGACCTATGTCACTCTCCAGACCGGAAACTATCCCCTGTTAAAACTTCACATCAGTACTTACGTTCCTTTCGACGTGATAGAAGGACAAATGATTACAAAGTTTATTTTTTCCCATGGGATTAAATTGTTTTTCCGGGATAAAAAGTAGCTTATGTCACTCTCTAGATTACCCTATTAAAAATTCATGTCTGTACTTAGGTTTCTTTTGACGTGAAAGAAGGACAAATGAACTTTATTTTTTAATAACGTACGTTTACGGTATGGAGAGTGGCATAGGCTACTTTTTATCCAGGAAAAACATCTTATTTCTACGGTAAATACATACTTTGTAATCCTTTGCCCTTCTTTTAAGTCGAAAGGAACCTAAGTACCGACATGATTTTTTTTAACGGGATAGTTACGTAGTAGAGTACGGACATGACTTTTTAAAATGGGGATAGTTTACTGTTTGGAAAGTGACATAGGCTACCTTTTATCCCGCAAAAACATCTTAATCCCATGGGAAAAAATAAACTTTGTAATCATTTGGCATTCTATCATGTCGAAAGGAATGTAAGTACCGACATGATTTTTTTAACAGGGGATAGTTTCCGATCTGGATAGTAACATAGGCTACCCATAGTACCTATTTTTCCTTTGTTGTATTTTTTTTACTTCGTGAGGTATAAATAGTAATAACAAACGTTCCTTAATTAGTATTATCAATATTATATAAATAGTAATATCTCACGAAGTAAAAAAAAAAATACAACAAAAGAAAAATAGTAACAAAGTTTAATGATGATCCGCTACATAGAGCGTTAAGAAATAACAAACAAACGAATTTACTTACTTTTAACACTTATATGGATCAAGACAAAAAAATTGTTCACCACGTAAATGATTGCCCTCTGCGGGGATCGAATTATTTTTTCCGTGGGAATAAAATGTTTTTTCCTGGATAAAAAGTAGCCTATGTTACTATCCAGATCGGAAACTATCCCCTGTTAAAAAAATCATGTCGGTACTTACGTTCCTTTCGACATGATAGAATGCCAAATGATTACAAAGTATGTATTTACCCGTAGAAATAAGATGTTTTTCCTGGATAAAAAGTAGCCTATGCCACTCTCCATACCGTAAACGTACGTTATTAAAAAATAAAGTTCATTTGTCCTTCTTTCACGTCAAAAGAAACCTAAGTACAGACATGAATTTTTAATAGGATAATCTAGAGAGTGACATAAGCAACTTTTTATCCCGGAAAAACAATTTAATCCCATGGGAAAAAATAAACTTTGTAATCATTTGTCCTTCTATCACGTCGAAAGGAACGTAAGTACTGATGTGATGTTTTAACAGGGGATAGTTTCCGGTCTGGAGAGTGACATAGGTCACTTTTTATCCAGGAAAAATATTTTATTCGAAGGAAAAATAAACAGGGCAAACATTTATGTGGTGAACAATTATTTTCTCTTGAGTGTGGGCGTTCCATCCATACAAATATTATAAGTGTTAAAGTAAATTCGTTTGTTTGTTATTTCTTCATGCCTTAACTGTGCAGCCAATCATCATTAAAATTTGTACTACTTTTTATCCCACGAAGTAAAAAAAAATACAACAAAAGAAAAATATACACAAATCAATGGCAGCAGACTTCCCTGAACCACGCGGGCGAAGCCGCGGGTAACAGCTAGTATTTCAATAAAACCTTTGTGGAGCACCTTAATTAATTCACGGAGCGGTGTCAATCATGACCTCTTAATTTGTTGAGGACCTTTTATGCGCTAAATTTAAGTTATTTCGAGTTTTGAAATTAAATTTTAATTTTAAATGGTATTTTTAAAATTTATACTTTTAATTTCAAATAAGTACTACTTTCATCATTCACTGGTTTTGTAAATCGAGTATGTTTTTTTTTATTCTATGTCGGGTGGCAGACAAGCATGCTTTTTACCCGACTGCGACAGAAGGAGGGTTATGTTTTTCGAGAGTATGTATGTATGTATAATTGTTTGACACGCTCTGCAGCCTGAACGGCTGGATGGATTTTAGCTTGAGAGGTGTCGTTAGATTCGTATTTGCTGTGAGAGTGACATAGGCTACATCAAATATAAACAAAAAAAACAATATGGCGGCTGTGAGCCGCAAAATTGTCGTTGCAGTAATTTTTTTTTCTTCTATATATATCGATATGGCTATCAAAATAATAAAGGTCTCGATGACCTGATTTCAAATATATATTTGATATATTAGTTTTTGCCTGCGGCTTTGCTTGTATGGAATTATATTATTGTTGCGCGTGATTAATAAATCTGTTGTAGGTGCAGTCGGGTTTTTGATTTTTTTAATTAACTTGTTTGAGATGCTTTTCTGATTAACTTGTCTGATAGCCATATTAACGTTTGCAACATGAAATGTCGCTCGAGCGCCTCCACTCCCGCCGCAGGAACTCCTTTCATTCTGATGACCACACTCACTCGTAGAAACACAACAAAATACCGCCTACAATTACGCTGTATCCTACCTCCCAGGATATTGGTTGGTTGGATCATGGATGGTTAAGCTTGTGATAAAATTGCTTTTGGGGTGGAGGATATTATTCTGTGGTGGAGGTGAAGTCCGAGGTTAAACTAGTCAAACCTAGGAGCGCCTTGATCTAGAGTATTAACTATAACACATGTAAAACTAAGGTAGTTTTATTTATTTAATTGTCATCTCAGGTGTAATTATTTGGTATCTAATATTATTTTCCAGTGATATAAATACACTTTTTGGTAAACTTTTTTACATTGTTTGGTGATAAAATTTTAGTGGCACTTTTATTATTTGGGAACACAATAAAATTATATTTTGATTGTTGATATTATTTCCAAGTAATTCTTAATTAATATTAAGGTCAGTGTTTTGATATTACTTTGTGATTCATTTTTTCATTGACATATCTACTATTTTAGAAACAATTACTATTTATTATAGTATATTGATTAAGTAACTGATTAAATTATACCCTATCACAAAACACATTTTTAAAAGTAAAGAAAAGGACTGAAACTTTCATTTGAAATTGTGCAAATTGCAAAAGAATTTATTATTGACAATAATAAAATTGAATCATGCCATAAATTTAATAGTGATTTTTAAAGCGAAAGAAAATAAAAAAAAATAGTTAAATTCATTAGATGACAGTCGTTAAGTCGGTGCGTGTCCGATTAGATTGACGTGCGCAACGATACCATCGGGCTCCTCACTCAATTCGCCTTTTTAGAAAGCTTCAATGTTTCTTAATAATTTTCAGCGATGTTAAGTTAAGTTCAAAGGTCGCGCAGCGAGCGATGGAGAGGGCTATGCTCGGGGTTTAAATGCGGGATTGAATCCGAAATCAATCGATCAATCAATCATCTTTATTTGCAGAATACAGTTACATAAGTTGTTATTCGGGTATACAAAGTCAGGTACAGTGTAGCCCGCAAGCAGGCGTGCAAAATATTTATGTCAACTTATACACTAATACTACTTAATAACAATTATTATTATTACAATGAATGCTGCATTACAGAAAATTATAAGAAATGTCAATTAAATAAAAAAGAAATGTCATATATATATTAATTTACTATTTAAATTTCAGGAACGAAGAAATTCGACGGAGAACCAAAGTTGTCGACATAGCCTTCAGAGTTTGTAAGCTGAAGTGGCAATGGGCCAGTCACATCTGCCGAGTAAGTGATGGCAGATGGGGGAGGAAGGTATTAGAGTGGAGGCCGCGCATAGGACGACGAAGTGTTGGGCGCCCTCCTTCTAGATGGTCCGACGACCTTAAGAAAGCGGCTGGGAGCGGCTGGATGCGGAAGGCGGAGGAGGATGGATCGTATCTGGTGGAAGGCATTAGGGAAGGCTTATATCCAGCAGTGGGTAGATACAGGCTGATGATGATGATGTTAAGTTAGGCCTTAACAGGCGGAGGTACATCACAACCTCTCAAGAAGTAACACAGCCTATTCCTTATATTCTTTCCAATGCCTTGTTACAATCAAACGAAATATCATAATAGCCAATGCATCTGTATCTTTATCACTTTTATAACCACATACTAATACAATAAACTATTCAAAAACCCAAACTCTCATTAGATCCGGACATTATAACCCGACTATAATAATTTGGTATTACGCCCCATAATCCGCTCATAGTGGTGGCGAACCGCTATATTTTGTCGCTTATCCCCCTGTCATAAGCCAGCAGGTGGCCTTAAAGTAATAATTTTATGAGATCCCACTTAAGTTCGTACCTGATAGCATTCACGTTTACTAGTTTGGCTTCTGTCCGCGCGTAGTGATGTGACATCCATTCGTCTGGATATCGATAAATGATGCGTAAAATAAATGCTGTGTGACCAAGAAGAGTAGAAAAAATAGGGGCGCCACTTCTCGTGAACACAATGTTGCTATAAACCAACAAAACTAGAACCAAAATAACAAGTTTAGTTCTGGTTCTAGTTTTGTTGGTTGGACTGTACCTAGGTGGCATTATTTAGTTGTAAAACTGTAGCTGTAGGAGTAAAAGCATTTCCATTCAGTTAAACATAAAACAATGTAAGTACAGCAAATATATATATGTATATATATATATATTATATGTATATATATATATATATATATATATATTATATATATATATATACTGTCTATGATATATGGTCATTATTTTGATTACTTAAATTTTATTATATTTAGGTTAGTTTTTGTATATGACTACTATATGCCCAAGATTAAACACTTAACATTAATCAACGTACATTTTAACTTGCTAAAATTTTGCATTAACTATTTCAACTCAGCCGTAGAATAAAGACCGATCTGTATTGTTGGTTGTTCACTTTCGTGCGTTTTTATGGGGAGCTAATGTCAGATTGAACGTTATTTGATTCTAAATATCGAAAAATAAATGAGTTAAATAAATATAAAAACGTATGTCTGAAGAATTCACATTTCCTATCTAGTCTAGCTAGCATAGCTTGTTAATTCTTAATAAGTCGATTTGTAATTTATTTAGCTAGACGATCATAATAAAATTTTCTTTATTTCCTAACCCTATAAATATTTTTGATTCTATACGTAGATACGCTTTAAACACGCAATAGGCCTTTTTATACATATTTTATGGATAGTACTCATTAAACATGTTATATGTACATTCGTTCACCACAAACGGCGATATGACACAACATTGAATGCGAAGCACCTGCTAACGTTTCAATCGCCGTCTCTCAGATTTCTCTTGTAAGCCGGGAGCGTCCCGGCGTGAAGACTTATCCCGGGCGATGCCTGGACCGGGCTTAAGTTCCCTCCACCACCAATCAGAGCACGTTCTTTCTTTGAGACGTGGCCTAAGTTACAAGTGTTTTGTCAAATATTTTCGGATCAGTTTCATTCTTTTGTGTATTTATTTATTTATAACTTTATTCACCAGAAATATATTGATACAATTAGCGGACGTAAACTTGTTTTTTTCTTTTTCTTTTAAACTCTTTTTCTCTTAAACTTGTTTTTTCTTTTTCTTTTATTTTGTTGTATTTATTTTGACAGTCATTATTTTAAACTCCATTTTACAGTTTTCAAAATATTGTATTTACGAGATTGTTTATATAAGTGATAGTGATATACTTAACACAATAACTTTTACTTATGTCGACCATACCCAAATCGTAATACAAAAAACAAATCTCCTATGTAAAACATAGAATTATATTAATAAAATGGAAAAATAGCAGAGTTATTTTTCACAATTTCATATAATTTTGAAATAAATTTAGATGCCATAAGGTAGATTATGACAGGACTTTGTTGCTGCTCCATCTGTATTGTAACACATATTCGCAAATAATTAACAAGAGTACATAGTAATTCCATATATTTAACATGTATACTAAAACTTGTACCTAAATCTAATTTATAAGAGTTTTTTACTTTGGTACAAGTTCAGAACAAACCTATAATTGGAATTATTTTTCTTGAAGTTTGTACCACACTTTCAACTTAAGTAGAATATCGATAGCACACCGGGACATACTCGAGTGTTACACATCACTATAATGAGGATTACTGACGATCTTTTACCGTGTTGATTTTACTATTAGTAGGTAACTCCTACTTAGCTATAGTTTATTAAAAGTATTATTGCGTCAATTAGTTTAGGAATGGTTGTATTAGGGTTCTATAAAGAATTTCTATAATAGATAATCTTGACAAAAGTATTTATAATTTAAGAATACTCTACAGAATCGGTTTTGTTTTTTTTTATATATGAGGGGGGGGGGGGGGAACGAGCATGTCGGTCACCAGATGGAAAACAATCGCCATGAAGCCCATGGAAATCAACAACAATAAGTGTTCGTTTGATCCGTTGCCAGCCTCTACTCCTTCCTTTCTTTCTGGTTGTATTAGGGTTCTATAAAGAATTTATATAATAGATAATCTTGACAAAAGTATTTATAATTTAAGAATACTCTACAGAATCGGTTTAGTTTTTTTTATATATGAGAGGGGGGCAAACGAGCATGTCGGTCACCAGATGGAAAACAATCGCCATGAAGCCCATGGAAATCAACAACACTAAGTGTTCGTTTGATCCGTTGCCAGCCTCTACTCCTTCCTTTCTTTCTGGTGACCTCACTCACTCGCAGAAACCTTATTTGGCTGCGGTATTCTATGAGGTTGAGGTAGGTTTTGAAGAACCCAATGCTATAGTCCATAGCATTGGGTTCTTCAAAACGGGCCTGAAAAGGTTTTTACAGGGTCGGCAACGCGCGTGTGATGCCTCTGGTGTTACAGGTGTTCATAGGCTACGGTAACTGCTTTCCATCAGGCGAACTGTATGCTTGTTTGCCACACTGGTGGTATAAAAAAAAAGTCTCGTTTGTCAGTCAGTGCTGCACCCTGCACCGCGTGCAGGTGAGGTTGGCTTTGGTTCAAAGATGTTGATGAACCACTTACATTCCAAAATTTTGTCTGATGTAGGACCGTGAGAGAAAATTTTGGGGTGTAAGTGGTTTTTTCTAATTAAGTATGTATGACTACGAGGCATATTATTATGTTCCTGATGAAAATTATGAAATTATTCACTTTACAAAAGATCGCAGGCAAATAACTATATCCTACAGGATTATTGCTTGGAGGTGAGCAGTGAGGTGTAATACGCTCTAAACCTCTGATTTAAGGCGAGACAAGTGTCCCAGCAATGGGACGATAACGATTGATGCCGATTGAGGTTACCAAATGTAAGGAGATGTACGATGATGCGTTGTAAATGCTTACATTGTAGCAAAAATAAACCAAAGTAATTGTCTGGCATTCACTCAGTCCCGCACCACTTACCGTCGCAGTAAGACGTTGCCGCAAATAAAAATAGTTATTGAAAACTAGAAGATAAAATGCCTTCCTGTGTTTCATTCTTTTCCTTTCTTTGTGTATTGCATGAATATGTATATGCATAAGTATTGACTAACTGCTTTATAACCAATTATTACTATCGTAATGCTCGCCTATTCCTTGATATATGACACAACGCCATCTAGTCCCAAACTAAGCAAAGCTTGTACTATGGGTACCTACTAGTAGCTAATATATGAATGTATTTTTTTTATTATAACACACAGACCATAACAACAATATATTCATGCACACAAATATTTGTCATGTGCGGGGATCGAACTAGCGACCTCGGAGTCAAAGGGGCCATTGCTAGCCACTCGATAACCGGGCTCATCTATCGTCTATGTACCATCTATTATATAAGATATCATAACGTTTGACGGTATAAAAATACAATATATTTTTATGACGATTGTATGAATACCATGCATGAATATTTCATTTACTTATAATACCAACAAAAACCACCTGATATATCTAATCGCAAAAACTTAATAAATCACAAGCGTTAGTCAATTTAACGCAGCTCTGGAATCCCATAAGCCATTTCAGAGAGTGTGCTATGGAAAAATCCCGACCGCAGAATGAACGAAGTGTCAACCGTGTGTCTTTCTCATTTATCATCGCCCCATCCCCGGATAGTGCCGGGAAATTGGAATGATGTCGAAACTGACTTTTTTCGCATTTTCCGCGGCAGGTATGCGGATTATTATCATTTATTTTTTATATAAATTGAAATAGTATGTTGTGATGTGAGGGTGGAAAATAGGTTTTTGTATAATAATATGATTTGACGATTTTAAAATCGAGCGTATGTGAGATTTTAATTTACAAATAGATTATCAATTACAATGTTGATTGCATTCGTTACTACTCTTTGCAGTTTTGCACATATTAATTGTTATTTCAATAACTTTCTGTTTACTCAATAACTACATCAAGGAGCCCTACCGCCGAAGCTGAAGCCGATTACCATCGAATACTTTGATTCAAAAAATAGTTATTACAAAGTCAAAGTCAAAATATCTTTATTCCTTGGACTTTATAAAGCACTTAGAAACGTCATACAAATTAAATATAAGACATGTATCTAAATCATTACTACTCTAAATCCGCAGAGCTTAGATTCACTTTCATCACACTATCTGTGAAAGTGAATTTAACTGCCAGTTCCGGCGACGGGCGTTCTTGAGAAGAACTGGCAAGAAACTCAAGGCCGACTCTTTTAATTGCCAATATCGTTACATTAAACACAAATACAATCATTAACATAACAAGAGCAATTCATTTCCAAATACTTTATATAAAACTATAGGCTTACCCTTTTGACATAGTCTAGTTTTGATAAATCTTTTAAATTTACCCATGGATAATTTAAACGCGTCATTTGGAAGTTTATTGTAGAAGCGTATACATTGACCTGGGAACGAGTTAGAGATTTTATGGATCCTAGAAATATGCACAGCGAGTTTGTTTTTATTTCTTAAATTTAATTGATGGAGATCACTGTTTTTCCTAAATTTAGTTTGAATTTTATGAACGTAAATAAGATTTTCATAAATATATTGAGAATGTAATGTCATAATATTTATCTCTTTAAATTTATTTCTCAGTGTCTCCCTGGGACTCATCATATAAATAGCTCGCTTCTGGAGCACAAAAATTGAGTCTACATCCGCAGCACTACCCCAAAGCAATAAACCATATGACATAATGCTGTGAAAATAGCTAAAATAAACTAAACGCGCAGTGTCAACATCAGTCAGTTGACGTATTTTTCTTACTGTTTAGTGTGCAGCAGATTATTTTCATTAAAGTAATTAAGTAACTGAGCGAGAATTCGTTTTTCAAAAATCTTACTAAATGTAGATAGTATTGATATTGGTCTGAAGTTTGTGGGGTCTAATGTACTACCTGCCCCCTTACCACCATCTCTAATTGAGATTCAAGAACTGAATAGAATGCATATTCATACCAATGTATAAGCGACTCTATTTCTAACGGAATAGAGTCGCTTATTCATTTTGATTGAATAAGCAATCTATTCAATTATTGAATCGTAATAATAGATGGTGGTAAGGGGTCTGATTTAAACAAAGAAATAATTTTGCTTAATTTCATCAAGTCAGGAAACACACCACAATCAATACATTTACAAAATTTTCTTGATGCAGTTGTATTAGTAAGTATATTAATATTAAAATCTCCACAGACCAAAATAGTTTTACGTTTAAGTTATTGACAAACATTTTTAGCTTCGGTAGAACTCCAGAGTTACTGCCAGCTAAGCTAAACACATGTACCATAAATCTAAACTGAAGTTTGATTTTCGCAATCAAAAATACAGGTAGGCTTTAGCTTAGCCCGTAGAGTCCCTGGAATTTGAAGTCTCGGTAACTTAAATATCAGAACAGATCAGAGGGGCAATTCTCGTAATTAAAATGTAGACAAAATCCAGTTCCGATCCAGTCTCGATCTCACAAATGTCAAATTTGGTATTCTCGTATCACATTATGTAACTTGAAAGTTTAATTTAAGTGGGATTGTATCGGAATATGACCACATTATGACTGAGAATTAAACAAACTAAGAATGTTACTTTGCCAACTAAAAGAATTGACAATAATTAATCAATGAAATCAAGACGTATTTATTTTTAGTCAATTCACAATTCAATCTCGATTCCGTCAACTTTCAATCTGCGATCGTAGAAAAATTACGAGAATTGGCCCTCTGGCATGATAACCGGTTATGATCGATTACCATGCGTATGTTCTGATTTTTCTTCGCATATGATCTGCATTCTTTACTTCATGCACAAAATTAAATGTTATTCAATTCGGTACTTATTTTTTTTTTAATCTGAGAACATATACCTCATAGCATGCCGTTAATATCAATGCGAATCTAGAGACAGATTTCTTTATTTATGACAGCCGACGGCTCGAACTTCAGTTCTGATTTACGGGCGCGAAGCAACGTGTTTCTCACAAAACACTGAATATAAATCAAAGAACAGATGGGGGGAACGTTCTGGCTGCCTGTTTTTGGCGCTTTTTTCTTACTTATGCTATGTGTAAATATTAATATCGCAGTCTCTGTATCGGCGTTTTTATTGCTTTTACAAAAGCATGATTTAGATTTTTTTATCTAGCTTGCATCCGCAATTTTCAACCGTTACTGAATTTTATATGTGTACCCGACACTGACTTGACGTGTCGAATGGCTAGCAATGAGTACTTTGACTCCGAGGTCGCGGGTTCGATCCCCGCACAAGACAAATATTTTGTGTGCATGAACATGTCTGTATGTCTTGATCTGGGTGTTTTCTATGTATTATAAGTATGTATTTACAAAAAAAATGTATTTAAGTACATTTTATCAGTTGTTTAATACCCATAGTACAAGCTTTTCGCTTAATTTGGAACTAGATGGCGCTGTGTAAATTGTTTAGAAATATTTATTTATTTGTTGTAGTATAATATAAAAGTATTTATTTTAAGTGTTAATATGATTACTTTTTAATTATTGTGTGCTCGTTTGTATCAGCTGTTACCAGATATTGTATTTCTTGAAATTTGTGTTTCTTAGTAGGTGAGTTATGTAATTCTTTATGAGAAATAAATCTTTAACCTGAATTTTGTACGCTTATTTCCGGTTTCACGTGGGTTTATTTTTTAGCCTTTAGTCTTTATAAAGTTGATACTGTTGATTGATGGCACTTGGTGGAACATTATTATCATAATGTTATAATAAAGCACTTGTACTATTCCACGTTATTAAATTTAATATTACCGACCGGTTTCGCCGCTAAAGCATTATCAAGGTAAACAGATGGTGTTTGTAATTTCGTCTTTATAGTTACCTGTTTGCCAAATTTCAAGCCGATCCAGTTATTTGTGATGTGTGTTTATAGATCCGTCAGTAACAGTCGACTTTAATAGACACAGATTAGTTCCTACAACGCCTTTGTAATAATGTTTAGTTTATAATTAGCCAATATAATTAGCTAATATATAAGATATATAAAGCACATGTACTATTCCGGTTTCACCGCTAAGGCATTATCAAGGTAAACAGATGGTGTTTGTGTCTCTACAAGACATTTTATACCGTACAATCAATGACAAAAATTATCCAAAATCGGTCGGTAAAAATAAATATAATTACGTGGAACAGTACAAGAGCTTATTTTTTATTATATATATACATTATGATAATAATGTTCCACCAAGTGCCAACATTCAACAGTATCAACTTTATTTAGTAAAATCGCATTTAGTCTACTGGAACACTTGAAAAGTATACCTAATAAGAAAAAGTCAAGCGACAGTGCTAACGCGACGAGAATTGCATTGTTTTGGTTTCAACATACTGTACTCGTACTGTTTAATTGTTTTTTAGCATTATTTAAAAGTATCAAATCTATTTTTTGTACTATATCGTCATCATTATTATCAGCCTGTATCTACCCACTGCTGGATCTATATCCAGGCCTATGGCCTTTCACAATGCATTCCACCATATGCGATCTTCCGCTTTCCGCATCCAACCGCTACCAGTAACTTTTTTGAAGTCGTCGGTCCATTTATATTAATATATTATATTATATATAACACTGGCTTCCACTAACGTAAAACTCGATTATATACTACACTAGGTATATATTCGATTGTATACTACGTTGGAAGCTAAACAAGCATATGGTCCGTCTAATGGTTACCCTAACCATATAAACGCTCGCAACATGATATATCGCTCGCGTGTTGCCAACGCCGCCGCTTTGAACGCAGCAACTCCTTCATCCTGGTGACCTTATTCAGTGGCAGAAGCACAGCAATCCTCAAGTGAATTGTAATTTGGCTGCGGTATTCTATGAGGTGGAGGTACTTCCCCAGTCGAGTAGCTTACAAAATACGCTATGTCATACCTCTATTTTTGCCACAGCCTCGTTTGTCAGTTAACTGGTGTAGATGAGATTGAATTTGTTTTATAGATGTTGATAAGGCGGTTTCCTTACACACAAAATTACAATCTTTTAATATTCACTTTATTTACGATTGATTTTTTAACAACTTTTCCTGATCTGTCACCATTTTAAAATTTGGCTCGGAATTTTGATATCACCATGTATCTAGAACTTACGAGTATGTAATATATACGTCATAACATATTAATTTGCTACCTAAAGATACTTTGAGATAAGATATGAAAATACTTTCCATAGTACATTTTTGTCGATGAAACCAAACAGAAAGCAGGGTGATTACAGTTCGAAAGAAACAAACCGAGAAAATTGATGGGACCCTTGAGCCCATCCAGATAATTTGTAAACGACAAAATTTATAATCCGCTCCCAACGAATTTAATCACTGAGACGAGGTCCTCAAATAGTCAAAACAAATATTAAACGATTAAGAAAATTAAATTTACCGCTTGTCTCACAAATTAGTGAACCTACCCAAATTTTGGCAACCCTATAAATATATACGACTGCAGTATAATAAAATTGCAAAGTAAGTACAACTATAAAATGCAGTATATAAAATTTTGTTATGTAACTTTATTTGTGCGTTGTTACTATGTAGGGTTGTGCCGCAACAATTTGGGGGGTTAAATTAGGGTAGGGGGTCCTAACAAGAAACTTGTTAATGGATTACATTGTGGTCACAAACGACGTATGTACGCCGTCTATAAAACTTTAGGGCGCTCCAGTGGACTTTGTCATCTAATTTAAGAACTTAGTCGCAAGCATAAAGTTTGGTTTGATGCTTTGTAGATTGTTTTTGGTTTTTGATAAACTGAAATATTATTTTGTGCAAGCGTAAATTGAGCATTTATACATCTCTCGGATTTATAAAGATTTTTTTGCTTTTTATCACGAGAGCAAAAAATAAGATTTAACAATTTGAGTCCATTTCATATTAAGATTTAAGGCTTAAATAATATATTCTCAATAAAGATTACGGATAATCCCCTTACATGAAAGCAATGTTACTTATTATAAACTTAGTTTAGTTCACATTTCTATGGTGAAATCGGTAGTTTTCAATAATAGAATTGTGTAATTGTGACTTAAAACTGTTAAAAGAGTCTACAGCCTTAATATAACAAAGTAATTTATTATAAAACAATGCTGGGATCACAGGTAATACTTTTGTAATACTATTGTATACCTACAATTAGAAATTAATTTTAAATTAAAAAAACCGTGATTACTCATAGTAAATATTAAGCATAGAAAAATTCATAGACCTATAGAAAAAAAAAAATACAAAAGTAACAGGCAAACTATCATTATGTATCACCTAAACGTAAGTACCATCATTACTACAGCTCATAGACATCAGTAACAACAGAAGGTCACTGATCTACAATTTCACTGTAGAGTAGAAAATGTCTTAAAACACGTACTATGGTAGACGTCACACAAGTGTGACGACATCAGCATCATCTTGCCACCATTACTGCGATATGTCCACCGTCAGTGAGGGCTTAAGATGCAACTTACCCGAAAGATATTCACATATGAAATTTCGCATATTCTACTCACAGATCTTTTGACGTAACTCAATAACTGAACTCCTAAACAGAGTCTATTATACCGTCGGATCCTCCGTCCCTCTTGTAAACAACTCGTTAATAATTGGTCTTAACCCTCGCATGTTTTATTCATATCAGCTGTAAACCGAACTAGCCTAATGAAAAGGGACACGATCACATCAAAATGGATGTTTGTTACACCGTAATGTTGTCTTTGAGGAGCTCGATGACGTCGTTGTGCGAGTCAGTCTAATGGAACAAACCGTTTTGTTTGGACGTTGCAAACAAAGTTAAGCAACGTCGGCCGTTGCCTGTCCATGGATGCGTTTATATATCTCGAGCTCCCGACGGCTTGACGTGCCCTCCGAAGTACGGAACTTCGGAGGGCACGTTAAACCGTCGCTCCCGGCTGTTGTTGTTAGATGACAGTCTAAAAGGTTTGAAAACACTGGCCTCGCCAACCCGCACTTGTGCAGCGTGGTGGAGTGTGCTCTAAACCATCGATTGAGGGAAGACTCGTATCCCAGCAATGTGATGAATAAGGGTGACGAAGAAGAAGAAGAAAAATGATTTCATAAAAATGATGTTCATAATCAGTTACAAACCTTGATTAAGATGAGTGTATATTTGAATTATTTTGTCATTGCGATACACGTAGAGAATTATTATATGGAACGTGAAAACAGTTCAACATTGTTTGTGTACATTTTGTATAAGTAGTTTGGAGAATATAGTCTCGGTGCATTTTGTGCTACGTACAATAGAATTAACCACAGGTTTCGATAAGTCTAAGTCAACTATTACTCACAGAATGTGTTTATGCTCTAATCCGGTAAACTACATTCACCTGACTGACCTATTATATATTCACCTGACATTCATTTTTGAATATTGTGGTTTAAAGATATATTAGAGATAGTTATGAGATGTGCTAAGAATGATTTTGGAATGTATTACGAACAGTTTTAGGATGTAGGTGGGTTGCCAAATTTGCATCCTGCAGTACTGTCGCCGGGACGCGGGACATAGAGGCCTGAATCGGTCATCCCGATTAAATCAGGACAGTTGACAAGCCTAGATGTGGCAGATATGTTGAGATGTGTTTTAGTTGCTTATGGATTATTATGTGTAGATATTATTTATGTTCGACAACAACATATTTGCTAAAGGTTATAGAATTGCCAAGAAGAATGCCATTATACAAGAACTGCTTGTCCAAGATTCGCTTCGGTGTGACAGGCAGCATCAAGTAAACTTATTAAGCTTGTACTTCGCATTACATTTGATATCTTGTTCTCAATACAGTTTGGACTTGAGGATATTGTTCCAAGTTTAGGCTCCTTTTATATCGCATCTATTAATATTGTTTAGTGTGAATAGGCCTAAGGGCTGGTAACAAGGGTCTTCATGTAGTAGGATGGAGTTGGTTAAGTGTTCTGTCAAAACTATTGAGTAAGTATATCGAAGATACAACACATGTGTATAATTCTATGTTATTTTATAAATTCTATCTCACACATTTTAACATATAGTTTCCTAAGTGCGCAATTATATACGTTTGTGCATGCCATACAGCTGCTGTACACAGTGGATTTTTTTTAAAATTTTGGTACAATATTTTTACATTTATGTTTAGATTTTATAGTTTTCCTTTCATTTAATTTACCATGTTTATTACAGAGATGCGATTCTTATAAATGATCTCAACGATTGATGCCATAAAAGAACAGTATATTACTTTTGTAAAATTTTGACCTATTGGTGGATATAGAAAGCACATGTTTAAAAATTTTTGAATATAGTTTTGTTTCCTTTTAAAAATAAATTATTCCTTTGTGTGAAATGTGTTTTACCATTGTCAAGGTACACAGTTTCGCTCTAGGTTGCACACCACATAGAATAGATATTTCACATAGAGTCCTCAGTGAAAATAAAAAAACTTATTTCATGACTTTTTTTTTTTTTAATATTTTTGATATATTTTCACCCCTTTCAGGGTTACACTTCATCCCGGGACACACTGTATAACAGTGCATTACATTATCTGTAACCACCTAGGGCTTTACGTGTAACAAAAAATGTATATAACAGCTAATTCAAAAAAAATAGTTAGAATTGCCCTTATAATTCTAACCACACACGCACCCGGCAGGCATTTCATCCAAACAGAACTTCATAAAGAGAAATATGTCAGGCGGCGTCATCACTCAGACAAGTTGGATGCTCCCAAAGTATTTTAACGCGCACCCTAAAGCTGTTCTCCTCGGAAAATGGAAAAAGTTTGATTGTGAAGACGTTTTTTGTCACTCCATGATTCGGACATTTCTAAATATTTCTTTGTTATCTAGAACAGCGGAAGTTTTTGGATTGGTGCTTCAAATAAAACGGCATTGTGTGTTATTTCGATAAAAAAATCCTGTTTTTTTAACGTTCCATTTTATTTTTCTTTTACTGTGTTTATAAAAGTGATGTAAAATAAGGTTTTTTAAGTATCTCTAAAAATGTTGTCGGTTTTATAACTCTTTAACCGACTGCGGAGTAGGTTTTTAGGATGCAAACTTTTTTATGTACTTAATTCTAACTTTGGTTAACTCAAACCGATCATCATGCATGAAACTTTGTTACCTCAGAGAATATCGCAGCCAAATAAGAATTTCCTTGAGGGTTGTTTTGTTCCTGCGAGTGAGTGAGATCAACAGAAAGAAAGAAAGGAGTATAGGCAGGAAACGGATAGGCGACTTCTTTTTGTTGCTGATCTCCATGGGTGGTGGTGATTGCTTTCCATCAGGTGACCTGCATGCTCATTTGCTGCTCTCTCAAAATGAAGAAAGGTAAGTTTTTCGAGTGTATGTGTGTATGTAGTTATATAAATTTATTTAGCATGCTGTATAGTCTAAACCGCTTGACAGATTTCGACATTATGAGGTGTCACCAACGCACTTCTTGGAACGTTTAGAACTAAAGATACTTTAAGGACAGTTTTGACTGGGGAAGTATGTCGTATTTTACGTGTTTACTTTTCGAAATAAATAAACATACTATTCGGCGTACGTTGATTGGATAGATCTTTATTTGTTGAATTATTTATTTTAAATTCACAGGGTTCAACTTTACTTTCTTCGTTAGGCGTGTGCGGGGATATGGACACAATAGGAACACATAGAACCCCCTCAGAGAAGTTTATTGTAATGTTGTACACATTATAAACATTTTATTAATTATATGAATTACAAGCTTCTACCCGCTATACGTAGCCGTTAACTTTAAAAAAAAAGTTTCCTATCCTAATACCTTTGAGAATATCAATCAAAAATCAAAAATCAAAAATGTTTATTTCAGTAAAATTAAAAATCATACAAAAACAGAGGTTCACTCCTTCTTTTAAGTGTTTAACACACCTGTGTCAGAAGGAGCCGCTTCTCCTTATCGACAAAGAACACTTACTTAATCACTAGTTTTACATTTAAATATCAGAAAACAATAGTACATAAATTTAATATGCATGCATATGAAATAATAAAACACAAAATATATATGAATGTAGTGTGTGTGTGTATGCGTGCGCGCGTGTGTGTGTGTGTATGTGTGTGTGTGTGTGCTGTGGATGTGGGTGTGTGTATGATGTAAGGAGTTACATACCCATGCTTATGAATTCAGGTGTCATATTTAAGCAACCGTTCCACATCATCATATGCTAAAGGCTGTAACCAAACACATAGTTTGCGTTTACATTCGCGGTAGGTTAAGGGATAGATCTCGATAATCCTATTTATTCTATTGTAAAGGTGCGATGACATACGAGGGAAATGATGTTGGGCAAAACAGCTATAAGCACTGTGTATTGTAGCAACTCTGTCTCGTCGTCGCTTTGAATTTGGGTACAAACTTTCATGCATGATGATCGACTGAGTAGTTTCGGAGTAAAAGCGTTACAAACAAACTCACATTCACATTTATAATATTAGTAGGGATTTACAATATTATCTAAATATATAAAAGAAGAAACTGACTGACTGACATATCAACGCACAGCCTAAACGGCTAGACGTAGACACTTGAAATTTGGAAGGGACGTAGCTTAGGTACCGTAGAGGTGCACTAAGAAAGGAATTCCCGAAATTCCCACGGGAACGGGAATTAGCGGGAAAATCCTTTTATATGAAAAATCTAAACTGCTTAAGTTAGACGCTTGAAATTTGGCATGCAGGTACCTTAGTAAACTTAATGCTTAGTTGCAACAGAATATTGCAAAATTCCCACGGGAACGGGAGTTAGCGGGAAAAACTTTTGTATGTAAAAATCTAAATCACATAAGATAGATGTTTTCAATCTAGCATGCATGCATACCTTAGTAAATATAAATTTTAGTTATGGCTGTATTTTGAAAAATTCCCATGGGAACGACAGTTAGCGGGAAAAAAATGTTGTATGAATCTATATATATAAAATTCAAAGTCCTGACTGACTGACTGACTGACTGATATATCAACGCACAGCCCAAACCGCTGGGTCTAGAGATTCCAAATTTGGCACGTCGGTTCCTTATGACGTCTAGGGGTACACTAAGAAAGGATTTTTCAAAATTCATCCCCTAAGGGGGTGAAACGGGGGTCCAAAATTTGTATGGGGAAACGAGATTAGTTGGACTATTTTATCCGAAACTTTACACGAGTACTTCTATAGATAAATGAGTAAACACGTGTTTCAGGATTTTTCAATATTCAACCCCTAAAGGAGTGAAATGGGGTGAAAAAGTCTGAAAATCGTCATGGGTATTGTTTTTATAGTTTATCGGGTCGCTGATTACGAAAATAACAACTATTTACTAATCAAACGTAGCCGACGTGACATAAAATCCCCTCTGTGGGGGTGCGATGGGGTGGAAATGTCTAAAATGGGGTGACAAAGTCTAAAAATCGTCATAGGCATTGCTTTTATGGTTTATCGGGTCGCTGATGACGAAAACAACAACTATTTTGTAATTAAACGTAGTCGGCGTGACATAAAATCCCCCCTGTGGGGGTACGATGGGGTTGAAATGTCATAATACCAATATGGGTGTTGATTCTATGGTTTTCTGCGACGCCAATTACGAAAATGGCATCGATTTGAAAATATAACATAGTGGACAAGAAATTACTTAAAAGGATTTTTCAAATTTTACCCCTAAGAGTGAAACAGAGGTCCAAAGTTTGTATAGGGAAACGAGTTTACTTCGACTATTTTATCCTAAATTTTACACGAGTACTTCTATAGATAATTGACTAAACACGTATTTCAGGATTTTTTAAAATTCAACACCTAAAAGGGTAAAATGGGTCCCAAAAATCTGAAAAACGTCATGGGTATTGTTTTTCATCTGGTAGCTGATTACGAAAACAACAACGATTTTAAAATTCAGTTGAAATGTCTAAAATGCTGTAAAAATGTCTGAAAATCGTCATGGGTATTATATTTATGGCTTATCGGGTCGCTGATTACGAAAATAACAACTATTTTCTAATCAAACGTAGTCGACGTGACATAAAATCCCCCCTGTGTGGGTGCGATGTGGTTGAAATGTCATAATATCAATATGGGTGTTGATTCTATGGTTTTCTGAGACATCAATTACGAAAATGGCATCGATTTGAAAATATAACATAGTGGATACAAAATTAGTTAAATGGACTTTAAAAAAAATATTCCTAAGAGGGTGAAACGGAGGTCCAAAAATTCTATGGAGAAACGAGATTAGTTGACTATTTTATCCTAAACTTTACACGAGTACTTCTATAGATAAATGAGTAAACACGTGTTTGCCCCGAATTTCACGTAAGCGAAGCCGCGGGCGAAAGCTAGTGAAATATATTTTAGGTTCCAATTTAAGTCGCTTCATTTTATTTCTGTTTAGAAAATTGGTTTATGACAAGAGCATTTCCATCTCATATAGATACGTTGATCTCGCAAATGGCTGTGGCGAAAAAAAAATATAACACAGGGCTTTACGAGGGCGGAATATCGATCAATCTAACAATTTCATCCCCCAGGTATCTACCAATAGAATAATGCTTAACATCCTAAGGTAGAAACAAGCGTGTTTTGCATACAGACTACTCGCTTTGGCATCCAACACGGAACTAATTGGCGGTGGAAAGCCGGACATTGTATCAGATTTGTGAGAAAATTGAACCTTTGAATACCGCATTCTACTTTGACAAAACCTATTTTGTGGCTACGAATGTGCAAATAGGAATTATTCAATGCATTTCCTTGTCATACAGTTGTGGGCCTTAAGAAATTTTTTACACACTTCAATAGGTCTTCTCTTTATACCAGGTCGACGAAGAAATAAGCTACGATGATAATTAACTAGTGATTGTTGGCACTTGGTGAAATATTTTCTAAACACCTTGGTAATGCTGTAAAACAGAAACCGGTCGGCATAAATAAATTTAATTAAGTGGACAACAGATTTTATTCAGTTATTAAACTCAGCAGAGAA
The DNA here is from genome assembly GCA_937001555.2 of Hypsopygia costalis. NCBI lineage: Eukaryota > Metazoa > Arthropoda > Insecta > Lepidoptera > Pyralidae > Hypsopygia > Hypsopygia costalis. The sequence continues at coordinate 21,938,977 of OW443343.2, read as the reverse complement.
TTCATTTCACAAGTCAAAGTCGAAGAAATTTTCAGTGTAACATTTTTCATTCTTTATTCTTTATTGCATAAACCATGGTTACATAAAATAGTCTTAACAAGAAGGTGTATAAGGGCGAGCTTATCTCTTTAAAAGATTTTTTGACGAGCTCGGTGGCCGAATGGTTAGCAATGGCCACTTTGACTACGAGGTCGCGGGTTCGATTTCCGCACTAGATAAACATTTGTGTGCATGAACATGTCTGTTTGTCTTGGTCTGTGTGTTTTCTATGTATTATAAGTACCTATGTATTTACAAAAAGAAAATGTATTTAAGTCATTTATCAGTTGTCTAGTACCTACCCATAACACAAGCTTTGCGCTTAATTTGGGACTAGATGGCGCTGTGTTAATTGTCCAGAAATATTTATTTATTTATTATTTGTTTATTTCTTCCAGCCAATCTTAACAATCAAATCAATTAAAATTTGGAATATATACCGTGCATGCATCATATGCATTTAGTAAAAAGCGGTTATTTTAATATTATTTATTTATTTATTATTCGGAAGACTAACAGCTTTTAAATCTTATTACATTAAAAAGGTTAAACAATTGGAAGCCAGTAACAAGTCTTCAAGTATAAGAGTTAGATAAGGGACTCATAACACGAACAGAAATAATAACATGATAACATTGTTCTATCAACCGTTTCACCATATAGCAATTATATATAAAAGATTTACACTATATTGAAGCCTGAAGATTAGATACATATTACAGTTTGTCACTAGCTACTTAACTTACGTATATTTTTTGAAAAATTCGCTACTTAGCAGCCTTCTCACCGCCGCCGGTACACTGGTATTGAATATATCAAGATTTAGTTTACGGTTTAGTTTATTGAATTTGCTAGTTGCTCGCAGCAAAAATGAATTTAGTCAATAATTACTTTGGACTAATGGTACGTGGTATGGGGCATGAATTACAAACAGACACTCCAATTTTTCTTATCTGTATAGATGAGATAGGGAAATTAAAAGTACATTATGGTCAATTTTGCTTTATGGATAATATGTAGAACGTTTAGACTTCCTATACACGGAACATACAAATTATCTGTCGACACCTAAACCGGCTTCCCGGAGTCTTTGTATATAGTAATCACAGTCCGTGCAATTAGTTCACAAAGGAACCATCCAGCTTGTTCGGTTCCGGTTTATACGCAAAATTACTGCGGAAAGCCATTTGTTGCCTTGTTTATTCTTACTAAGGTACACAACTTGTGTTTAATTGAAGTACACATTTCAATAACACGTAAGAGTATACTATTCTGATTTAGTAGCAACAAGGGAGGAGCTCGGTGACGTCGTTGCGTGTGTTATTCTAATCGAACACGCAAGTTAAGCAACGTTTGCCGTAGCCTGTCCATGGATGGGTTTATTTATTTCGAGTTTCTCCATGCTTCGGAGGGCACGGTAAACAGACGGTCCCGGCTGTTGTCATTATAGATTACAGTCGTTAAGCCAAGTCAATGGCCTAAGAAAACACTGGCCTCCGCCAACACGCAGTTGAGCAGCGTGGTGGAGTATGCTCTAAACCCCTTCATTTGAGGGGAGACTCATATCCCAGCAGTGGGATGAATAAGGGTTGGGACGACGAAGGGAGAATTACCAAGCGTTCGGAAGATTATACAATTCATATTAATGAATTATTATTGAAGTCGGTGAGTTGCACTTGACTAGCCATCTCTTTGAGATTTTAATGCCTTATTTCCGACATTACTGTCTCTCACATTGCTAAGAGGGGAAATCAAATTCCAAAAGCTTCTTACTCCTACTAATTTCTTCTGATTAAACTCGTTGTGAGTTCCAAGGGAGCCGTAGTCTTACCCCCGGGACTGAAATGGACTTCACTGTTCATTGCCTTTTTTGGTGGTCGCCGCTATTAACCCTGGGTACACAGGAGACATAGTGGTGGGGGTGGGAATGTGTGGTGGGCCGCCGTCCAGTAAAAGTAGACATTTTATAATAAAATAATTTCCATTATTCAATCAAATCAAATTTATTTTTACAGACCGGATAAGTATCTATCTCAATAAATACAAATTGCACGGAATCTACTATTATATTTTGTGATGCAAATCACATCAAAATTCATCGCAAGGTTTATGTGGAGTAAGCTGATAAACATACAGTAGAAAAAAATCGAAAATTTGTTTATAAACATCGGCGTCACCACGTATAAACATAAAAATACATATGTCTGATTTGACTTTTCTTTTTTAAACTCAGTTAAAAATAATTTTGGAATATATTATACAGAAATATGGACTTATAACAAACAATGAAGCACCACCCTAAAGAATTCCCATTATACACCTAGACTACTGGGAACAGGGTCTACTCCTAAGGGACACTTACTCGAAGGGTTAGGGAATACACAATTTACAGCACAAAAGAGTTCTTATGAATAAAAATTGGGTATGGATGCGTTACTATTGGTACTTTAAACCGAATTGGGGTGAAAAAACACTTCCTTCTTGTCATCACCGATATAAAATACTAGCTAGATTTTTTAAAATAGGTCATAGATTTTTAGTTGAACCTTGCTCTGAAGTACTTTTTCGTTAAAACTGACCGTTTTCGAGAAAAATCCAAAACACCTAAAATTTTGACTTTTGACACCGAATAAATTTCTTAGCACACATGGGACCGATGGGGACTTTTGGCACTTCATTTGTAATGGTAAACTGAAGGTCTTTACAGAAATTTGGCTGTGTCGGAATTTTTGTTATTTGATCACTATTTTTACGTCTAAATTGACCGGACTATTTAATTTAAGAGGAAAAAAACAGTTTTGGCGTATACGAACTTTTTTTTATCGCGTGTGAAGTTCTATGAATTGTAGCGGCCTTCAGCAACCTCACTCCGTTTTTTCTATTGACAGAAACGAGTCTATGACACTTTGTTATCGATTTATCGGTCGCGTTCTAAATCCTTCTTGATCTTTGCATTACAAATAAAATCCATAGAAAACTAATATATTTTTGAATTCTAGAAGAGTTTCTCCTATTTATCAATTTCATTCAAATAAGGTTTCAAGTTTACCTATAGGTAATCGATCGTTTATATAACTAAAATTAATCGATCGTTTAAGTAAGTAAAATTATAATTTTTATGGCATAATTTTGCAGGTTAATAGGTACATCCTTTTTACGATGATTATAATAAAAGATAGTTACCGTGCTGAAACAATCATTACCGAAATTTTAAAACTCGTTATCTGCCAGCGATCCCATGGCGGTCTATAATGTTCTCTTTAAGTACCTATCTTTCTATATAATTTAAATCTGTGAAAATATTTTTCTGAATGAATAGTATACAGAATTGGTTCTAGATACCTATCTAATATCGTTTAATAGTGTATATATATATGTAGTTCAATAATGATTTAAATTTTTAATAAATTTTTTGTTCGACCCAATGACGTAACGTAGGCGCGTTACGTTACGTCATTGGGTCGAACAAAAAATTCCTTGTTGACGTGTTTTTGCGTTGTATTAGGACTGGCCGTGTGGTTGTTTTCATAGGTATTTAATGTGTATTATGTTATAATGTGTATTATATGAATTGGCCGTGTGGTTTCCGGCAGACTAGAATAGAATCACTCCGTCTCCTCCCGTGGATGTCGTACAAGGCGACTAAGGGAAATACATTATAAAACATCGATCAGGCCTCCCCAACCCGTCTGGCCAGCGTGGGGAGTGTAGGCCAAATCCTCCTTCTGTCTGAGACGGATGAGAAAGGGTCGCGCTCCTGTAGTGGAGATTAAAATGACCGGATGATGATGATTAGGACTGACTGTATTTAATAAATAAAAAATATATAAAAAATAATAGATAATATAAATTCCGATGATAATACAATAAACAGAAACGACAGCAGGCTGTGGAATGAATGCCATGAGTAATCTCTGATGTATCAAGCAACTATCGGTTACGATGATTGCTCGTGTAAGCGATAATCCTTGTAGGTATTGTAAGCTTCTATACGGTAAGGCAACCGCTTCACATCAGCTGAGCCTTATTGTCTGCCGCCAGACGTAGTATAACAAAAAAGAGACTTCAATTCATGGCTTATTTTAATAATACCTAGTAACTAAAATGTATTTCAAGCGCAGGTTTCAGGTATTTCACCTGAGTACGTGTCAAAATTCGCCCAGACGAGATTTGCACGCTATGCACTAACGGTTTTATGAAAATTGAGAACAGCGTTTATATCCCTAGGGATGAGAACTTCATGATGTTATTTCAGATTGTTAGGATTAACTGAATGTGAATGTTTGTGACTGTGGTTTAGATAGATAGAATATGCTTTACAAATTTAAAGTACAGTGAATCAATTAATTTACAGACTTGTATGCAACAAGGCGGCCTTATTGCTGAGAGCAATCTTGTCAAGGCAACCATAAGGTAACGAATTTGTGCAAGGAATGGGCAGGATTCGCAAATAAGTAATCTACTATATAAAAATAAGTCGGGTTTTCCTTCCTGACGCTATAACTCCAGAACGCACGAACCGATTTCCACGGTTTTGCATTCGTTGGAAAGGTCTCGGGCTCCGTGAGGTTCATAGCAAAGAAAATTCTGGAAAAATTTGAAAAGAAAAGCGGGAAAATCTTTTTTCACATACAGCGCCATCTCTAAGGAAATGGATGGAAACGAAAAGATTGAACCACAGCGAAGCGTGGTCGGGCCGCTAGTAATAAATAAAATAAACATAATGATTATTTTGTATTTTTGCTATTTCACTTAACTACCGTATTATGACCCCCCCCCCCCCCTGTTTATTTAATTTGTAGTATTATATTTTATTAAATGCTTTATTTTGCTTCTTCAGAACCGCATTCGTGATTTTCTGCTTGGCCTGAAGGTTGGCTGGTAGAGAATTCTTTTGGCGTTAACTTAGCCTTTTGTACCTTTAAATAATTTATGTTCAATAAAGTTTTTAATTAAGTAAATACCGGGCTTTCTTTTTGCCATTACAGAAGCAATTAAAACGTATCTATAGGTAAAATATCTCGATGGATCTGTTTTTCCATTAAACCACAAAGATAAATATTCAATAAAGGTACAACACATTGCGATTATGCAAAAGAGCAATAAAATGCACATGCTGTGTCAATTTTTGAAACGTTTTAATACCGAGATGGAATAATTTTGCATTCTGTTTGATGTACTATCGATTCGTGGTTCGGAAAAATATTATGCGGCATTGTACAACGGTTGTCGGTTGCCTTTGGCATGGCATTCAAATGCAAAAAGATTTTTATCTTGCTTCTTACCAAACCCTGGTCACTCCATACAAATGATGCGTCTATAGGTGCTTTTCACGGTATTCTAGCCCACCCAACATCTTCTGGGGCTAAAGCTGAGTATGATATGGTAGCACGTAGGTTCTGATGTTTATGTTATAAATCTATTCTTTATGTATGTATGTTTGTGTGTGAATAGATGTATGTACGGATGCATATGCCTATGTGCATACGTATATATGTGTGTATATGTGTGTTTGTATGTTAATGTAACGTGTAGTGTAAATGTGTGTATGAAAACTAAAGTGTTAAATAGGCGATAAGATACGATGGGACTGACATGTCTTTTTAAGACCATACCCTGTTCACTCCATACAAATGTCGCGTCCTTTACTAATACATGAACAATGGCGTCCGTAAAAAGCGTGAATGAACGTGTGTGAGTGCGGCGTCATACAAACTAATACGTCTCAGAGGGAAGGTGAGATCGACACGAGAGACCGGCAGGGAGTGGCCATACTATCGTCGATCTTTATTCATTACTCTACTGGGAGACGGGTCTCCCCTTAATTGAAGATGTTAGCAGAGGTCATGTTGAGGCGCACAATGAAGGAGCGCTCTCCAGTGTTGCGATACACTGGGTTGCGAATTGTCGAGGAAGAAAACCTCGTTAAAAATTACTGAGGAGATGAGGTGAAACCGAGGCCGGGAATGTCTGACGACGCCCGGAGAGCCGGTTTCATCATACTCAAACAGGTAAGGAAGAAAACCTCGTTAGAAATAACTCTTGGTGTGGGCGTGCCGTATGTCTCCGACATAACCACGCTTGGGCGGCGTGGTATCCTTATGGTAACGAATTTCCCCACGTAAATAAAAAAAAGGCCAATGTTTTTAATCGGCTGTCATCTATTGATAACAGCCGGGGCCAACTTTTAAAAAAATAATCCAACTGCGTTAGAAAATTACCCCCATTTTCCCTCTTTTCTGTACCCTATGCTACTCACCCAACGATATTTAACGTAATAGAGGAATATCTATGATTGAGACAAATTACGTTCTCATATCATATTTCAAGTTGTGAGCGTTAATATGGCTACGGTAATCGCTTCACATCAGGCGGGCCGTATGCTTGTCTCCCACCAGACGTAATATAAAAAAAAATAAGGAATAAACAATCAGCTAAGTGCGTTGGCCCTAAATATTTTTTGTCTATTTTCTAATTTAGAAGGCTTAATGCTGATCTCCAGTCTGACAAGTGAAATTAGTCGAAAGGAGATCCCTCCTTAAATGTAATTAATAAGACTTTAGTGATGAATGAGTTGGTTTTAAAAAATACTGGTTAGGTCCAAACTGTTCTTATTAGACAGTGTTCCGTAGTATTGATTTTTATATTATGTATTATATTGCATCAAGTAATATTCATCTCACTGTTGAGATAAGGTGATATCTTCTATCTAGATTTAAAGCTCGAAGACTATGTATTATAAGTATGTATGTATTTACAAAAAAAAATGTATTTATGTAGGTACGTTTATCAGTTGTTTAGTACCCATAACACAAGCTTTGCATTTAATTTGGGACTAGATAGCGCTATGTAAATTATCCAGAAATATTTATTTATTATTTATTTCTAAAGCGTACTCAACCACGTCGCTTAACTGAGGGTTGGTAGAGGCCACCCATTGTCTTTCAGCCTACCATCTAATAATTCCAGTCGTCGAATATAAAAGTAAACATTTCTGGAAAAATTACCCACGGTCATCTATTACCAAAAACAAATTGGTGTAATTTTCAAATTTACACTTTTAACCCTAAAAGTATTTCAACTCAATAAAACTTCATTTACTCGAAATAAATCTGAAATTGTTGAATAAACCATATTCATATAATGCTCGTTAACAGGGTTCCTGTTTTCATTTTCCGCACTGGCAACGGAACCCGTTAAGAATTAAAATATGCCAACACAATTCGACATATTTTTCACCAAAATAAAAACAGGGGTCGAAATCTCTCTCTAGGGGTGCGAAATCGAAATTACTGCATTTTCTCCCCGCCTTAGTGCGATTTAAAAGAAAGGTCTTGACAACTTAATACTTACGTTACCGTTTGCGCGTTCCGTAGAAGTTTATTTTTTGGATATTTAGGATTTTTTTAGTGTAAAATTTAATACCTATAAAATAACTTAATATAACTTTTTTTTATTTATTAAAACATAAAAATGAATATTACAATTATTTCTTGACGCCTAAAAACCGTTAAAGTTTGTCTAGGCGTTGCACATTCGCAACTTGGCTATTAAGTCTTTACAATATTATGGTTATGTACTTACTTACTTCTGTTTCTCATTATTGAATATTATATATATTCATATATTATTAAAGGACGCGACATTTGTATGAAGTGAGCAGGATATGGTCTTAAAAAGTCGTATCTTATAGCCTATTTAACACTTTAGTTTCCATGCACACATTTACATTACACGTTACATTTAATAATATTATAATCCGACTTATACAATACAAATAATACAAACATACCTACTTACAATTACTTGTTTGTGGAAGCTGGTGTATCGTGTTAGGTATGAATACCTGTGTTACGAACCACCAGGCCTCCACCTCCGGATGCGAAACAGGCACATTTAACAGCACCAAATACACCTTTACAATTATTATAATTACAATAACAATAATTAACATACAAACACACATATACATACATATAGACGTATGCACATAGGCATATGCATCCGTACATATACATACGCTGTCCCAAGAGTGTGTTACATATTCTAAAGCTGAAAAACTCGATGGCATCGTATCAGACTAATCGATCACGCAAGTTAAGCAAAGTCGTTGGGATAAAGTCGGTAGGCACGTTAAGCCGTCGGTTCCGGCTGCATTAGATGACAGTTGTTAAGCCAAGTCAGAGGTCTTTAGGCGGCTTAAAAATACTGTCTTTCGCCAACCAGCAGTTGAGCAGAGTCGTGGAGTATGCTCTAAACCCCTTCGATTGTGTAACATTACATGTTGCGGGGTTGGTGGTTGAAGATGAGTGAAATACCAAATATGGTCACATGATGTGTATTCAATGTATACAGCAGTGAGAGGCTTAATTACTAAATTATCAGCTATTTATATTAACTTATTGCTATGTCAACAACATTCGTCAATGTCGTAGCGCGTAACGTGTAGTCGCGGTGAAACTCTAAATATGGACTTTTAACCGCAATTGGGGAAAGACCCGTATTCCTACAGCGAGATGATTATGGGTCGATGTCAAATCTTCTAAAACTTAGGCAATGTTTCTTTTTTGTAAGTATCCAAAAGGGTTGTACGTGTAAAAACTGTGTTACGGCTGGGTAGTACCATCGTTCACTATAATTTAGAAATGTATTAAGTTAATATGTTTTTTATATCATTAGATTTCAAATATGTCTGAAATGAAGTAATTGTTGGTTCTTCAGAAGTTATAAAAAAAAAATGTTATTAATTAAAGTCCCAAGTTGTTACTTTTTTTAAATTTCATTGATATAGGATACCAAGCAGAGACGAAAGAAATTATTTCAATGATTGCGTTTGCCTGTGCTTTCTATATAAGAACTACGGTTGATCAAAAGGCAGCGTGTTTTATTAGCTGTATTGGTGTTATTAGTTAGACAATACTTACCTATACACATATAATAGAATAGATACTAAGTTATGCGGTTGTGGCACATTGTCTATTCTAACTTCAGAAAATGTTCGTATACTTGCTTCTTAAATGAGTAACGCCACTGTGCTCGCCTGATGGTGTCGGGGAGAGCTTTCCATAGTCATACAGCCTTAATGGCGAAAGAATTAGAAAAGAACCCAGCCCCCTTACCACCATCTCTTATTGCGATTCAATAATTGAATAGATTGCTTATTCATACCAATGAATAAGCGACTCTATTTCATTTGAAATAGAGTCGCTTATTCATTGGTATGAATATATTTCCAAAAAGCAATCTATTCAATTATTGAATCGCAATAAGACATGGTGGTAAGGGGGCTGTACGGTGTGAAGGGACAGAGAGGACTAAACTATTAGAGCGGGCGCTGTATGGAGTTGAGTGTGCAAAATATGAGGACCGCATTCTATAAACAGTTTTGAATTCAGAAAAGCTTGTAGATTATGATTCTGAATGTTGCCAGGAAGTTTCTTGGTCCAATTTTTTTTTATACCCCATTCCCTTGGATATCGAGTAAATGGACTGAACAAATGCTTTACAACAATTTTTATCATTGTTTTATTGAAAATATCCAATTGTTTCTTATGATTAAAGATACTTATAGCTACTAAGTGGAAATAAAAAAACAAAAAAAAATGTTGAAAAAAATATATTACATAAAAGGATATTTTATGTAATATTTTTTTTTTATAAAAATAAATGTTTACATAAAATGATTACAAAAATCTTATCGATCGACCTATACGATCCTCTTTTGAAAAAAAAAAAGAATACTGCTCTGCCGTGTTTCTGGACATACAAACAGCCTTTGATAAGGTGTGGCACAAAGGCCTTCTGTGCAAGACAAGGACATCTCTACCCCATAGCTATTATCTACGTGTAGAGTCCTGTCTCGGTAATCGAATATTTCAGGTGAGAGAGGAAGGAGAACTGACTGAACGGACTTCCATAATGTAATAGTAGGAGTTCCACATGGATCAGTGCCGACTTCCCAGAAACACTGATGTAGAAAATAAATCAAAGATCAAATGTACATGCCAATCACTTTTATAATAAGGAAAACAAAGGAGTAATTTATAAAATGCACTTGAATGTACAATAACGCATAAGCAAAAGGAAGTTGAGTATGCAAAATGTGAGGACCGGCAATACACTTTCCATTTTTAGGAGAATGTATATCTACATTTTGCATAATAAGGATTTGCATGTTTTGTTAGTATTATTATTTCTTTTTAATACTTTTTTATTTTTACCCGCGGCGGAATGGAGACGGTATATGCGTTTGGGGTGCTAGGATGTTTGTGCAAATCAATGTTGCCGTTTGTGCAAATCTCCAAAACTACGAATCCGATTTAGATGCGGTTTTCAGTGAGGGTTCGGGTTTGATTGGTGCATGTTCTTAGATAGGTGTTACGGTGACAACTTACCAGGGGGCGCTGCAGTAAGCATTTGTTTGTAAAACCAATGTTGCCATTTATCTCCAAAACTACGAGTCCGATTTAGATGTGGTTTTCAGTGACGGGTTTGGTTTTGATTGGTGCATGTTCTTAGATAGGTATTACGGTGACAACTCACCAGGGGGCGCTGCAGTAAACATTTGTTTGTGAAACCAATGTTGCCAAATGGCAATAAATATCTCCAAAACTACGAGTCCGATTTTGATGCGGTTTTCAGTGATGGGTTCGAGTTCGATTGGTGTATGTTTTTAAATATAAATAATACGGTGACAACTCACCAAAGGGCGCTGCAGTAAACATTTTTTTGTGCAACCAATGTTGCCATTTATCTCCAAAACTATGAGTCCAATTTTGATGCGGTTTTCAGTGATGGGTCCGAATTTGATTGGTGCATGTTCTTAGGTAGGTGTTACAGTGACAACTCACCAGAGGGCGCTGCAGTAAACATTTGTTTGTGCAAAACCAAAACTACTAGTCTGATTCTGATGCGGTTTACAATTGTAATACCTACGCATGCTCTCTAAAAAGTTTGAAATAAAAACAAAATTAAAAATTTTGAAAAAACACACGACGGTTAAAACGTAGTTGAAAAAGGATAAAATAATTTTGAAACCCCCGACTTAAAGAATTTATGCCATGAACTTAATAATAAATCCAAGAAAATCCGTCGGGGGCTGCCATCTCTATTTTAAATTTCAACATAAATATAAATAAGTATACAAGTTACTATAAAACTGCCAAACTAGTTCATTTAATGGCAGCCCCAACGGATTTTCTTGAGGTTTCAAAATTATTTTATCCTTTTTCATCTACGTTTTAACCGTCGTGGGTTTTTTCAAAAATTTTAATTTTGCTTTTATTTCAAACATTTTAAAGAGCAAGCATAGGTTTAGTTTATAGTATTCAATTGAAAACCGCATCAGAATCAGACTAGTAGTTTTGGAGACAATTGGCAACATTAATTTGCACAAACATCCTAGCACCCCAAACGCATATACCGTCTCCGTTCCGTCGCGGGTAAAAAAACAAACTGTACAAATATAAATAAAAATGTTTGATTACTTATGTAATAATTTCCTTTTATGTTTTTTTTTTCAGCAATATTTGTTTAATTTTTTTTTTGTTTTTTTATTTCGACTTAGTAGCTATAAGTATCTTTAATCATAAGAAACAGTTGGATATTTTCAATAAAACAATGATTAAAATTGTTGTAAAGCATTATTTGTTCAGTCCATTTACTCGATATCCAAGGGAATGGGGTATAAAAAAAAAATGGACCAAGAAACTTCCTGGCAACATTCAGAATCATAATCTACAAGCTTTTCTGAATTCAAAACTGTCTAAAGAATGCGGTCCTCATATTTTGCATACTCAACTACCTGTGGCGCCTGCACTATATGGCGAGATCGCAGAACTCTATCGTGATTCGAACCTAATAGTTGAAATTGGGATTTGACGTATACAGAGGCGGACAGACTATTAAGAACATCATTTACTAAAACATATTATTTTATATAATAGCTATAATAGGGTCCTTCCAATACCGAAGTGTATTTACCCACGGAACCCCAGTAGAAAAATATGTCGCAAAGTCATTTGCTGTTTGGAAAGGGGCATTGGGAAATTTATGACCCAGTACGTGTTCTTGGTGCCAAATTGTGATATTTTTTAGATTTGCAGCGAATTCGAATCTGGAACTTACTGCATTATAACTAGTAGGATTAGGACTGGAATTGCATGAGTGTAATAAAAATTATAGATAGGCATCCGTTTCTTATAAAAAAACATCCTCTTTATCTCTAAGTTAGGAGGTGATTAAAATCCGGAGAGCTTCCCTTTACGAGTTGATAAATTCAGGTGGGTACCGGCTGGCAGTAGTTGACATGAACTAATTGGTGGCGGATGCACAAAATAACACCTGAATCAATTAACTGTCTAATTATCTAGTACCCATAGTATAAGCTTTGCTTAGTTTGAGACTAGATGGCGCTGTCTAATTTGTACAGGAATACTTATTTATTATTTATTGTAACACCAATGTACTTATTATCTGACAAATAAACGAATTTCAGTACATTTCATTTCATTTCACTTTCAGTTTCATATTTGCGTGCCCTAGCCGCTAGTACTTACAGAAAATATAGAGTTTCACTAGTACCTAAATGTTTTGCTACAGTACGTAAGTACTGTTTAGAATTATGTATTCCGATTTATATCTCCAAACTCTCTATTGTGGTGATTTCTGAGTTACGAACATTTTCGTTTGTACGAAATTTTCTCTCTTATGTCGATTTTAAAGATATTTGCGAAATTTGTTTGAAGCACATTCAACTTTGTAAGACTTCCATTATTCGAAGTTAAATATTTTGCATGAGTGGTTCGTGGAGATAATAGATCAGGTTTATGCCATGGAATATTATCTATATTTCAGTCGAAGGATGACCACAATAGGACTCTCAATTTCCCACCCTGCCGGTAACATCACCTTAGATATAAGTCCATATAATCGATACAGAGTAATCAAAAAAATGCACTCTGTCCATACATATGCTATAGTACAGTTAAACTTTTTCATGACGCGACCCCTGAATATGTAGAAATCTTTTGCGACCCTTTACTATCCAAGAATCCTAATCTATACGCATTTTATTAAATTACAAATATCAAATATGTACATCGGTTAATATAATAAGTAATGAGGTACATACATAGCCGTCGATTACATTTCGAAATTAAAATTTTCTTGATAAAAAATATCTTTTTGAACGCTCTTTTTTACAGCTTCGCGACCATCCGCGACCCCCTATAGACGCTAGGAGACCTCCTATGAGCTCGAGATCCACAATTTGAAAAACACTGATAACAAAACAAACACGGATAACATTGATGCACTCTATTTCATGGAACATGTGTCTTAGTAGTATAACATTGATCTCTTTAACTTATAACGAAACACTGTATAGTTTCCACATTCTTAAGCACTTTAAGAGCATTTCCTTTGCCATTAAAAAGGCAAGTAAACACTAACGCGACGTCCAGTCAAGATGGATGGCCAAAGAGAAGACATCCAGGGTACAAGAAACCCCACTCGTGGCAGGATGTAGGCAGGAAATGGCTTTGGCTTCCGGTCCGCGGGCGATGTGTAAGAATCGGCGGACCGTTCGTTTCAGCTACTGTCTAATTTGTTGTATATTTACTTTGGTAATAAAATTCCTAGGGTTTTTTATGGTTCGTGGTTAGTCGACGATACCTCATAGTTTAACTAGGCTAGTCTGTTTACCCGGGTATATTGTAATAATTATGACCTATGGCCTAATTATGTGTAATTGCCACCCACCCACAGAAGCCTAACTAATTTCTCACAACTTCAAAAGAATAAGATGCTTTAAATATAATGAGTTACAGTATATATTAATTGTACGTAAGAAAGATAGGAGATGCTGCGTTGGCAGCGGAGGTGGCGGCGCGTGAGCGATATTTTATGTTGTCAGCGTTAATATGGCTACGGTAACCGCTTCACATCAAGCGGGCCATATGCTTGTCTACCGCCCAAAGTAGTATAAAAAAAACGCATTATAAAAAGAAAGAACAGATATTTATTTGACATTACAAAGGCGATTGCCCATTCGTGAATGGATAAAAGTAAGTAGTAAAATTGTTATAATTTTATAATAAAGCACTTGTACTGTTCCACGTTAGTGCGTTATTATAACATTATGATAATAATGTTCCACCAAGTGCCAACAAACAACAGTATCAACTTTATTTTTAGTAAAATTGTTGTTTCATCACTAAACCTACACTTAGTTCTATATCAGCCCTAGATACGTTCTAGAAAGTTTGGAGGGAGTTGTTTTCCGTGTTTGATTTTAGATTATGTTAGACCATACCCATAATATAGACTTAATTCAGCGAATTAGCAGTCTAAATGCTATGTTCAAATCAAAGCTAAAAAGTATGAACCTCTTTAGCTTAGATGTATGTATGTAGCTATATGTTATATTATATTAAGTTGGAAAGTTGAAAAATAAGAGTGACGATAGTAAATAATAATCTAAGAGTACTGCTCGTGGTCAATCTCCTTTAAAACTACACAACCAATGTACAGTTGTACAATTAATTTTGAATAAGACACAGGTTTATTGTTGTATATAAAAAAATCTAGAGAATGACTAGGGTTACAATGTTAATTTAAGATTTTTTTATTAACATTAACATTATCGTAATAATACATATTTTATGCGTAGTTAATTTTTTTTATTTTTTATTGTAACATAATAATATTATATGTGCATGTGTGTCGCGAAAATGGATCCAACTCTATTTTTTTTTATACTACGTCGGGTGGCAGACAAGCATACGGCTCGCTTGATGTGAAGCGATTATCGTAGCCATATTAACGCTCGCAACATAAAATATCGCTCGCGCGCCGACACACCCGCTGCCAACCCAGCATCTCCTTCCTTTCCGGTGACCTCACTCACTCGCAGGAACACAACAATCCTTAAAGGAATTGTTATTTGGCTGCGGTATTCCGTGAGGCGGAGGTACTTCCCCAGTCCGGTAGCTTACAATTACGCTCCCTACCTCTCTTTTCGCAAGAGCTTCGTTTGTCAGTCAGTAGGGTGCACTGCGTGCAGGTGAAGTTGGCTTTGGTTCAAAGATGTTGATGAACCACTTACACCAAAAAATTCAATGTTATATAGTTGAAGACAAATTGGTAGAGTTAATGATTTTTTGTTTTTATATTCCATAACAATCCTCAACGTCACCGAAATATCGTAAAAATTAATCGCAGTAGGTACGAAGGACCTTTATTTGCAATAGAAATAGGGATAATTTCGACACCTACAAACATTGCCCATAAGTTGGCTTCTTAATTACATATAAGTACACGCCTAACGGTTTTTGTTCTACTTTTATGTTCTTGTGGTCCAGCAACGTACACCACTTTTACAAGTTAATGTGTATTTTTTCCACGGCCCAGGTTAACTACGTAGGCCATTACGTGTAGGGAATTATCTTTTAATTCTTTCGACATTTATATATACATTAAAAACAAAATATTGTACTTATACATAGCCATTAGAAAATAACTTTTTATTTATTATTTTTATACTCAAAAAATCTTTTTTTTTAAACAATTAGTTGTTTAAAAAAAAAGATTTTTATGATGATAATGTGCCACTTTAGAGTGGCACATTATCATACGACTCGCGAGATAGTAAGCACTTATCTCAGCCTATGAACGCTCGCTAAACCACAGATATCACTCGCGCGTTGCCGACCCTGTAAAAACGTCATCATGCCTTTCTTGAGGAACCTCATGAAACCAGGAGACTACCTCCTAGGAAAACCTCTGGAGGTCGTCGGAAAATTCATTCCACAAATCGAAAAATATTTGTGTTACCCGGGTAACCGGTGTTACCCGTCGTATATTTGCCCGTTTCTAGTGGCAGTAGCGTTTCGCGTAGCGCTACGAATGCTACATTCATCCCGTAACTACGCAGGACTCTTATTCTAGTAGTGTTGCGATTTACAAGCGGTTGACTGTACTATTATGTATATTGAGGATACTTTTTATGTTAATTATTTCTTTTTATTTATCTATTTTATTAAAATAGCTAATTTGCAAGTCGTTTTCAAACCTTAGTTATCCCACTGCTGGGATATGGGTCTCCCCTCAATCGAAGGCGTTTAGGTCATACTCGACCACGCTGCTCAACTGTGATCATAAACAAGTGATTTAGTACCTCAGTACAAGTAATAGTACTACATATATTGAATGAAAACAAGGTATATGGTAAATAATAGTTTACCATATACCTTGTTTTCATTCAGTTACGGTCGTTGCATTCTATTCAAGTAACTAAGTATGAATTACTTAGTTACTTGAATAGAATGCAACGACCGTAACTGCAGTAGTCGTTTTTTTTATTTATTTCTTTATTAAGTTTATTGTCGAATGACTTGAATATATAATTTTATCCAAATATGGAACAGAATATAACAACTTTAAAACTTAAGTAACTAAAATAAAACTAACCTAAAACTAAAATAAATGTAAAAAATTTGACGCATGTGGCACATCATTCCCAAGATGCTAGCAGCATTACCTCGCTGGATAGCTAAACTGATCTTGGATCACCAGTTACGTTTATCAATCTTTTTCCTAATTCTTTTACAAAGGTTTTTGTGCTGGGACCCTATAGATCAAGGGTGTATATAATAATACATTCATGAGTTTTCATCATATTCGTTTAAATCTAGGCTTGTTTGTGACAGAAGTCACTACACTCCCATCCACTTAATTCGAATCAACCCTAAAACGGCCGCAGTATACACTAAATAGCAACTAAAACTATACACACAATGTAATGTAATAGTGTTGGCTCCGTTCCAGATAGTTTCACGCGGTGTAGCTGCTCGATGATGGCTCGCAGGATTAACCAATGTTGTTTGCACTGTAGTGTACTTGGTTTATACTTTATATTGCACTTATGTGTACTCTCTTGAGAGCATCAAGTTGTATTGTACTGTAGCTTATGTCCGACTTAAGTTTGCTTTGTTTAAATTTTTCTTTACATCGGGTAGCGGATAAGCATACGGGTTATCCGTAGCCATATTAACGCTCTGAACATGAACTATTGCTCGCGCGCCGCCACCCGCGCTGCCAGCGCAGCAACTCATTCCTTTCTAGTGACTTCAGTCACTAGTAGGAACACAACAATCCTCAAGAGAATTGTTATTTGGCTGCGGTAATCTGTGAGGTGGAGGCACTTCCTTTGACTCGATTCAAAGGCGCCCTGTGAGGATTGTCGACGATCCCAAACTAACAGACGGTTAGTTAGAACCTTTAAGTCTGAGAAGAGATTTTGCGTCCCTTTGTGTGTTCTACCGTCTGTACAATGGGGTGTGTTCAGAGGAGTTGTTTGACATGATGCCAACGGCCTTCTTCTACAGTCGCACCGCTCGCCATCGACAGGGAATTCATCCTGACACATTGGAGCCTAAGTGGTCACGTACTGTGCGGTTCCAGGTCTTGAAATTACTTGGTAGATGGAGAGAAATAACATACCGTGTTTCACAGGAGACGTTTTTATTGCTAGGACAATGATAGACAATTTTTATAAGACTATACTGTCAATATTCAAATTGAGATTTTAACTCAGGTGTGCCCGCAGTGACAGCAAGTAGATTGCAACACCCCCCCGCAATGTGGGCACCCTGTATATAAACAACAAAAGCATCAAAACATTAATCTATACACTATACATTACACTGTACACTCAAACACAAAAGAAAAATATACACCTGACACCAACTATACACACCATATAACTACTACCTACATATAAAAATAAACATGATAAAAAAAAAAACTCTGTACATTACTAAGCTAACCTAAACCTAGTAAATTTGCACATTTGTCGTGCTTAATTTTCGGCAAAGGTTTGGTGAGTATGTCGGCTATCATGTATTGTGTAGGTATGTAGTGTAGTTTTATGTTGTGATGTGTGAGTGTATCTCGAATGAAGTGGTGTCTGATGTCAATATGTTTTGTGCGTGCATGGTATGTGTTATTGTGGGCTAGTTTTAATGAGCTTTGATTGTCTGTGTGAATGTCAATGGGGTGAGAAATGGAAAAAACTTCATTAATGAGCGACCGGAGGTATATGGCCTCCTTGCAAGCATCAGCGAGAGCCATGTACTCGGCCTCTGTGGTTGAGAGCGCGACAGTCCGCTGCTTGCGAGCTTCCCAAGATATTGGTGAACTGCTCATTAGGAAGACAAATCCTGTGTATGAACGTCGGTCCACAAGATTGTTTCCATAATCCGCATCGACATAACCAATAGGGCAAAACTGGGCAGTAGGACGGAAAGACAGTTTAAGGTTTTTGGTACCTTTTAAGTACCTAAGGACACGCTTAGCGGCCTTCCAGTGTACCCCCCCGTAATGTGCATTGAACTGAGATAGGTATGAGACGGCATGGGCTATGTCCGGTCTCGTACATATCGCAATGTACATTAGTGAGCCGATGAGCTCTTGGTACGGGACATCTTCATTCTCATCCTCTTTGTTTGGTAGTTCCAGTTTTAGGCCAGGTTCTAAAGGTGTCGTGACTGTAATTGCATCTATCATGCCAAATTTATTTAAAAGTTTTACTATATAATTAGTCTGGTCAAGAGTGATGACATCATGACTTTGTTTTATATTCATGCCAAGACAATCTTTACATATACCAAGATCTTTGACAATGAAGGCCTCTTTAAGTGCAACTTTGAACTGATCCTTCATACTGTCATTGGTGCTAACAATGAAAAAATCGTCAACAAATACAGCAACGATAAGAAGGTCGTTACCTTCTCGTCTATAATATAGACAATGTTCGTTGGCCGTCTGTTTTAGTGAGAGCTTTTGCATAGCTTCACACACTTTAACATTCCACTGACGTGGAGCTTGCTTTAGCCCATAGATTGCCTTTTTAAGAAGACAAACTTTTCCTTTGGCGTCAGTAGAAAAACCTTCAGGTTGTTCCATGAAGATCTCCTCTTCTAGATCGCCATTTAGGAAAGCAGTTTCGACATCTAAATGTTCTACTGTCAAATCGCGGTAAGCAGCGAATGCGAATAAAAGTCGCACAGAGGACAATCTAGCGACAGGAGAAAATGTTTCACCGTAATCCACTCCGGCGACTTGAGTGAAACCTTTCGCAACTAGTCTGGCCTTGTACTTTGTGATATTGCCACTGGTGTCTTTTTTAATTTTGAAGACCCACTTGCACTTGGTAGT
Organism: Hypsopygia costalis; assembly: GCA_937001555.2. Classification (NCBI taxonomy): domain Eukaryota; kingdom Metazoa; phylum Arthropoda; class Insecta; order Lepidoptera; family Pyralidae; genus Hypsopygia; species Hypsopygia costalis. The sequence continues at coordinate 21,919,720 of OW443343.2, read as the reverse complement.
TTTTCTACCAGGCCGGTCAACGAGAATCCACGTTCCATGCTTCTGAAGAGAGTCAAATTCAGCCTTCATAGCTTCAAGCCACTTCTCCTTTTGTGGATGATCCATGACTTCCCTATAGGTTTCCGGTTCATGATCTGAAGTAACGTAGAGCTTTTCCTCATATCTCTGAGGTGGATGTCTATCTCTCATTGGATATCTCCTTTGAGAGTTAGTTTCAGACTCTACATGTTCAGACTCAGAAACATTCGGTGAAGCCGCAGGAGTTATGTATTCATCTGCATCTGGCAGATATGTTGCAGGTGACGTGTCCAACGTCGCAGATGACTTATCTGGGTGTGGCAAAGGAAGCTGGTTGGTTGGAACTGACTGAAGCGGAACTGATTCGACGTCCAAGGGTATATAGACTTGTTGTGGTGGCTGAAAAGACGGTAATTCGCTGTTTGAATGTTCCGGGTTAGACATAGATGTAGGCATTTTGTTTTCTAAGAAAACGACATCTCTCGCAATTATTATTTTGCGAGGATTATTGGGATCAACAAGCCGGTAACCTTTAATCTCACTAGAATAACCTACGAAGATACAGGTTTGAGTTTTAGAGTCCAGTTTGGTGCGTTTTTCTTTTGGTACCAAAACATGAGCTTCACAACCAAATACCTTTAGATGAGAAAGATCAATTTTCTTTCCCGTCCAAACTACTTCAGGAACATTGTTCCGTAGGGCTTGTGTAGGCATACGGTTCTTAAGATAGATTGCCGTATTTACAGCTTCGCCCCAATAGGCTAAAGAGAGTTTAGAGTCTTTCAGCATGGATCTAGCTTTCTCTATGATAGTCCGGTTGGCGCGTTCTGAGACACCATTCTGTTGAGGAGTGTACGCAACCGTAGTCTGATGAATAATACCATTCTCCTTCAGAAAAGTACTCATATCTTTGTTGACATATTCGCCTCCGTTATCAGTACGTAAAACTTTCATACGTTCGCCAGTCTGATTCTCCACTAAGTGCTTAAACTCTACAAACTTACTAAAAACATCTGATTTTGATTTTAATAAATATCCAAAAGTTTTGCGACTAAAGTCGTCTGTAAATGTTAGCAAATATAGGGCTCCGCCCCACGAGTGTGTGCTCATAGGCCCACAAAGATCCGAATGAATTATTTCAAGAACCTTACTCGATTTACTAACAGAACTTTTGAATGGTTTTCTAGTTAGTTTTCCTTGTAAGCAAGGAACACATTTATCTATAAACTTACCATTGAAGTCAATACCTATGCATTTATTTTTTAAAATTTGCATAGAGTTGGCATTCAGATGGCCAAGGCGTCTATGCCAAAGTGCCGCAGACTCTTTTGTCGGTGTGTAAAATACACTAGATTTGTCTATATCTAGTCTGTACATACCTTTATAGAGTGATGCTTTAGCTATGACTTTTCTTGGCATATTATTTTTCAAAGTGATTGACGCGCCTGACGATGTAAACAAAACATCGTAACCATTTTGCACTATTTTACTAACAGACAGTAAATTCGTGGCAAGTCCGGGAATATATAAAACGTCTTTGATTTTATGCACACAATCAGAAATATTAATATTTACAGTACCTCTGCCCTGACTGAGGATTTGGTCCTTATTCGCGACAGTTACAGGTATGATGTGGGGTGAGATACTCTCAAACCAATCTTTCCTATTGCTCATGTGTGAGCTTGCACCGGAATCTAAGAACCAATCTTGTGAACCTGTGGATGAAGGGTTAGTTAAACAAGATGAAAGTGTAAATTCTGATGTATTATGAGAATAAACCTTTGCCGAAACTTTCTTGTTTTTATTCTTACAATCCCCAACTAAATGCCCTAACTTTTTACAATATATACAGAACGATTTTTTCTTCTGTTTGGTTATTAGAGCCGAAGTTGACGGTTCATCGTGTCTTTGGGTAGTGGTAGTGTGTACACGAGAATCTTCTTTAAGAAGCGCTGACACTATATTTTCCGACGTGATCTTGGAGTTAGAATGTTCAAGAGTCATGACGAGTGGCTGGTACTTCTCGGGTAGGCCAGCTAACATTATAATTCCTAGGAACTCGTCTTCTACTCCTGCTCCTATTGCAAGTAGCTCTTGCTGTGTAGCTAATGAAGCGTTCACATATTCTTGGATATTGCCATGAAATTTGTTTGTAAGTAGCTTTTTCATCAGCTGAAGTCTCCTAATCAGACCGCTGTCGGCGTATGCCTTCTTGAGACAATTTAACGTGTCGTATGCAGTTTTTGCAGATCGTATTACCGGGTATATCGACTCGTCACATGTTAAGCATATTTTTGCTCGCGCTTTGCAATCTTTCCTCCTAGCCTCTGGGTCGTTAATGTCAACCGGTTCTTTAGTGACATCCCATAGGTCTAAATCGGTCAGAAAACATTCTAATGCAAATATCCATGTGCCGTAGTTGCGTCCATTTAATTTACTAATGGAAATACCTTGCGGTACCTGTGATGTTTGTGCCGGCTTCGTTGCCGATGGAGTAATATTATTTTCCATAGCACTTTTTCACTACTGTTACTTCTTCTACCTTCGTTACTAGAAGCGCAGGCCCATAACCTCTTGAAATTACTTGGTAGATGGAGAGAAATAACATACCGTGTTTCACAGGAGACGTTTTTATTGCTAGGACAATGATAGACAATTTTTATAAGACTATACTGTCAATATTCAAATTGAGATTTTAACTCAGGTGTGCCCGCAGTGACAGCAAGTAGATTGCAACACCAGGGAGGTTTCCCCCGCGTACTGTCAAGCCGTGGAATGAACTGCCTGTCGAGGTTTTCACAGGGGACTACAGCATGAGGTTATTCAAAAAGGGTGTGAAGAGTTTTTTTACAGGGTCGGCAACGCGCGTGTGATGCCTCTGGTGTTACAGGCGTTCATAGGCTACGGTAACTGCTTTCCATCAGGCGGGCCGTTTTCTTGTTTGCCACACTGGTGCAGCTTGCAAATACGCTATACCCTACCTATCTTTTGCCAGAACCTCTTTCGCTAGTCGGTTCTTTCAGTCGGTTTTGTCAGACATCCATCAACGTACGTTCACGTAACTCCACAGCCCTACATATAATTTTCCTTTTTTAGTTTCACCGCAGTCGAGTAAACACAGGAAAACTAATAACACCAAAAAAAATTAATTCAAAACACGATAATTTATCCAATCTGTTTCATAAACACGTTAAATGGGTGAAATAACTCATATTTTTCAATTTACTGTGTTATATTGTTAGAAAAATGCGACACACAAGCGAGCTAAATGTGTAAATCATTTTTCAGGTGAAATACGATCACATAAACCGTTTCCGAAAGCAATTAGTTCATGTTACGACCGCAGACGTAGGTGCGGCGGAAACATACGCACTGTACAAATTAAACGCGGCGTTTAACTGCGAAATAGATCAATGTTAATTTCAAGTTCAACTTCTTTATTTGCATTTCATGTTGTACATCGGTTCTCACAATATGTAATTAGTTCCAAACATGAACCCTGGTGGGACACAGCAAAACATAAATCTAAACAATCTAATGCATTCTAAATGCCTATTTTATGTCTATAAAATTAAATTATTAATAAAATTAAACTATATAATGGCATATGTTATTCACAAAATTACTATTAGTTAGAAAAAGGGTCAGAGAATGGGATCAAATTTTTTTTCTTAAGAGAGGGAGGCAAACGAGCATTTGGATCACCTGATGGAAAGCAATTACCACCAGAGAGAAAGAAAGGAAGGAGTATACAGGCTGGCAACTGATCGGCGACTCCTTGGTGTTTCTGTCCTCCATGTGCGGTGGTGATTGCTTTCTATCAGGTGACCCACATGCTCGTGTGCCTCCCACTCACATAAAAAAATAACCTTTTTAATAATAATCCTTGGCCGTGTGGTTTCCGGCAGACTAGAATAGAATCACTCCGTTTCTTCCCGTGGATGTCGTACAAGGCGACTAAGGGAAATACATTATCAAATATTGATCTGGCCTCCCCAACCCGTTTGGCCAGCGTGGGGGGAGTGTAGGCCAAATCCTCCTTCCGTCTAGGACGGACGAGAGAGGGTCGTGCTCCTGTAATGAAGACTAAAATGGACTTGATGATGATGATGATGAATAATAATCCTGAGCTTCATTTTCAACCCTCTCTCTCTCACACACACGCAGTCGTTGCGCGAGTCAGCTAGTAATTTAATAAAATGTAGGTCATGTAGTTTCCGGCAGAGTATAAATTGTGTTATTAATCCCATGGACATTCTAAAGGGTTCTAATTTGTTATTGTCAATTGCGTATCTGGATATATACGTTTATTGGCATATTGTATTTTGGGCCATATCGTTCGGACGGATCGAAACAATACTGACAAAAACCTCAGGCGTTTCTGTTCTAAATCGCCGCGTTTTTCCAAAATAGTCCGTATATATTTGATACTAAAGCAATCGTTTGTAGAACAATGTAGCTTTATGAGATATGCGATATAAAAATAAGAATAGCCTATTTATTAGGTTTTTGTTTACGTTAATAAACAACTTATACTACGTCGGCTGGTAGACAAGGATACAGTCCGCCTGATGTGCAGCGGGTACCGTAGCCATATTAACGCTCGCAACATTGAATAATGCTCGCGTACCGCCACTCCCACTGCTTCCTTTCTTTCTGGTGACCTCATTTACTTGCAGGTACACAACTCTCCTCAATGGAGTCGTTATTTGGCTGCGGTATTCTGTGAGCTGGTGTTACTTTCCCAGTCGGGCAGTTTACAAATACGCTGTACCCTACCTATCTTTTGTTAGAGCCTTCTTCTTACGCTAGTCAGCAGGACCACGTGCAGGTGAGGTTGGCTTTGGCTCTAAGGATCATAGTGAGTCACTTATACACTTTTTTATGTGCGTATGCTCGTATATTTTGCTGGGAAGTTGTTAGTGGTTATAAGAAACCATGACTATGGATTTAAACATAGAGAAGTGAGTGAAATTTTCATTGAAGTCGGTTCAGTTTGCTTAAGGAAGTTTGTGTGTTGTATTTTGATGGTATACAAGCAAACGTCCCACCTGATGTGGAGCGGTGTAGCCTTTATACACTTCAACTTGAACTATATTGCCGAAATCCCCGCTCTCAAAAACTCGTACCTTCCTGGTGACCTCACTTACTCACAGGAACACAACAACCCTCTATGACTCTATGAAATGGATAGTTGGCTGTGGTGTTATGTGAGGTGGACTACACCAATCGGGCAAATTAAATTACTACATACTGTACTTCTCTTTTGCCAATGCCTCGATAAATCTTATTTATGAGTAAGTAAGATTACGCGTTAATAAGCAGGATGTACTCGTACCACGCGCGAGGTTGGCTTTGGTTTGAGATGGTGGAGTTAGCCAATTTTCCCAAAATATTTTATTTCATTAAGGTATAGCGTATTTTTTAAGCAGCTTAAAATTACCACCACCTCTCAGAATAACGCAGCCAAATAACAATTCCCTCAAGGGCTGTTGTATTCCCACGAGTGAGTGAGGTCACGAGAAACACAGAAAGGAACGAGTATACGCTGGCAACGGATCGTCGACCCCTTGGTGTTGCTAATCTCTATGGGCGGTGGTGATTACTTTCCAACAGGTGACCCACACTCGTACCCCCTCTTTATAAAAAAAAGTGAACTTTTAACTTAGCACTTGTTTAGTATATCGTCTAGTTGGTCGATGTATGTGGGTCTGAGGATACTTATATCGACGACTTCACTTGCTCTCACTCAGTATGTTCGAAACATGTAGACAATATGTAGTTTCAAAGTAATGTTATAACATAGTTTTCAGAGTCTGGTATAACACAAAGGCCGTGTTCACACATTTGTTTATGAATTAAAACTCTTGTGAGTAGCATGTGTTAGGAATTTTGCGGAAATTCAATAAAGTGCATAGATGCTCTTTACCTACACAGTTCGCTGACAAAAGGGTATGGTCTCAAAAACAGCGGGGATTACTTATAAAAGATGACTTATTTTGAAATGACATATTTAACGCGTATTAGATGCTAGCCTACACTACACAGGCAAGTATCCTGGTCTCCTACTGCTATAATTATATACAGCAATTTCGATAAATCCACTTTTTTCTTTTCTACAATTTACTTTGCAAACTTTCTGCTTTGTCCAAGGATTTGAGTCTAGCATTAACGAGGAAGCGGTGGGCTAGTTAAGATACTGGTTGTCATCACTATTTAAGCCGATAAAAGTCCAATACCGAAAGCAGCTGATTTGCAGAATCTAGTGTTTTAAAGCCGCTCCCTTGGCTTAACGACTGTCATCTAGTGACATCAGCCCCGATCAACTGCTCTGAACCAGACAAGTCCTCGGAATAAATAAAGCCTTTCAGAGGACGTCGCTTAACTTGTGTAATCGATTACAATAGCATAGGCAACCCCGCCATCGAGCTCCTCAGAGTAGAAGTCATCCTACATTGCATTTTCCGGTCCGGTGATATAGTATTCCAGAATATTTCTGACCCAAAGACTGTTAGACATACTCGTTAGGTAAGCTTACGCCGACTTTAGCGACTTGATATTTAGTTAGTAGTTTAGTCTGGTGAATAGAAAATCTTCAAGTATAAAGTATGTCGGATGATAGTAAATCTAAGCGATCTTTATATTATACAGGTCATCATAATCATTCTCACCACTAGTGAATAGATTTCTTCTATCTTGCACTTTCCCTACTTCTCTAGTTCACATTTTGATTTCGCTACATAAGTATCTAATTAAAGTTTACCCAGATTTTTTATTCCGGTAGTCATATCTAGATCTGTGTCAACTGCTCCAAAAGGTGATGTTTTATTAACACGCTCACAGTGAGGCCCGATCCGAGTGACTATTTTAATTAACTGCGATACTGGAATTTTCTTTATTAACCACCGGAAAAGAGTTGCCTACAAACTGGATTAATTGAGAAATGAAAAATTCAATTTTGCATCGGACTCAACTTCCTCGGAACAAAAGGTATGAGAGAGGAACTAACGGCTTGGGGCGAGTTTTTTATTATTCAATTCTATTTGAAGCTTTAATTGTGAAAAATTATTACTGCTTTATATTTAAGTTATAAGCGGCATTAGACTATATAAAAATAATGATATAAAATTTGGTGTACAATATTATATCAAATTTCTGAAAGGGGCCCCTATGCGTTGGATGTATATCCTTGCGCACGCCTATTGTGATGACCGGGCTAGACCCGTGATCAAAAGAGTCAATGTAAACATAACAACAAGTTCATATATTTTCCTTTTCGATAATTTTCTATTCTGTATTAAGCGCTACACCCACAGTTAATAGTTATTACATATATAGAATAATCGTAAATGAACATTTAGGTATAGTTTAGGCCTAAAAATATCCCTTTAAAAATCCGCATACAGTAATTCTCTATCAAAAAAATATCTAAAACCAATAAATAATCAATAATTATCCTTTAGGGTAACCTTATAACGTTGAAAAGGGACGAAATGGACTATAGATGTATAAGAATAATGAAAATAGGCAATGAATGGTTTTATGAGATTATATTTGATAGTTTTTGGTATTTTTTACAACAGTTGGCACGAACTTCACTTTTTTATCTACAATGTCAAAACTACAATAATAGAAAAATAGAAGGTAACTTCAAAATCAAAAAAAAGGTAAAAGGTACAATAACATAACCAAGGAGTCTGCAACATCCCGGGCCCTTGTGCAGAAAAGCACAAAGTTGATAATTTACGCAGGATGAGAAGGCCCCCTGGTGTCAAGTAATACTAGCTTTCTGCAGGGTCGCCGTAGCAAGCCCCCTGCAGTGGCTACATCTACCACTCTCACTACACCATCCTTGCCAGGGTATAGAGCGGCAACGCGTCCGCGCGGCCATGTACTTCTGGGTAAGTTTTCGTCAACTATTATTACCACATCCCCCGTTTGCAGATTGCGCTCTTTGTTGTTGTTTTGGCGTGGCTGCATCGTCGGCAGGATCTCGCGGACCCATCGCTTCCAAAAATGGTCGCTTAATCTGAGAGCTTTTTTCCAGTTTGCTCTGCGGACCAGGTCTCCATCGTCTAGAGCAATAGATGAAAGTCGTTGATTGGACGAGTTTCCGATTAAGAAATGGAAGGGAGTTAATGTTACGTCATCATCCGCCTCTACAGAAACGTGGCTGAGAGGCCGAGAGTTCACAATTGCCTCTGCTTCCAATAAGAAAGTTGATAAGACTTCTTCCTTAGGAGCTCTTTCGTGGAGGGTGGCGTTCAGAGCCACTTTAATACTTCTAATGAGTCTTTCCCAACAACCTCCAAAAAACGGTGCGGCAGCTGGAATGAAGCTCCACTTTATGCCTTTGTTAGATGCAAAATCTTGTACTTCAGGCTGATAAAATTCTTTAAGCAAGCGATTAGCTCCTACGAAACACGTGCCATTATCGGAATAAATAGTGTCGGGGGTGCCCCTTCTGGCAATAAAACGTCGTAGACTCATTATGGCCGAATCTGCTGAGAGCGTGTGAACTAACTCTATGTGCACGGCTCTTGTAGTCATACAGGTGAAGAGGGCTACCCATCTCTTTTCCTGCCGTCGTCCTATCGTTGTATTTAATGGCCCAAAATAATCAACTCCAGTATAGGTAAATGGGCGTTTATGGTGAGCAAGTCGCTGTGGTGGTAGATCACCAGTCATTGGGTTAAGTGGTTTGGTTTTGCGTATGCGACAAATCAAGCATTCTTTGGCCACACCACGAACTACGTTTCTCAAACGTAGAATCCAATATCTTTGTCTAATTTCATTAATGACCATTTCATGGTTTGCGTGACCTGCTCTTCGATGGAAAAATTGCACCAACATACGGGTGATCGAGTGGCGACCATCCAAGAGAATAGGAAACTTGACATCTGTGTCCACATCTTGAACAACTTTAATCCTGCCAGCCAAGCGCAACAAGCCGTCTTTTCCCATCGTTGGTGATAATTTCAAGAGACGACTTGACTTTGGGATGGGAGTCGAACTTTTGATACATTCAATCTCTTCTTGAAAGCATTCTTCTTGGACGCACTGCAGCACATGCCTTTCAGCGGCGTTAATCAGTTCCGCTGACAAGGGTGGGAGCGTGGTAGATGTAGAAGAGGTCGCAACTTGGCGGTCTGTAACAGTGGAGTTAGAGTTAATGCCACGAACACGATTCAAAATTGAACGTAATTTAGCCGCAAATTGCAAAACACGCGCGGTTGCTCTAAGTAAACGCAACCAATCGCTAAAACGACTGAAGTCGGCGGTAACAACCAGATGGACAGGCACAGGTTGGGAAGACTGTTTTCGCTCTTCTGTAGCCTCAGCCGGACCAGCTGGTTCAACTGGCCAATTCTCAATAGAGTCGAGCAGAAATGGAGGGCCCGTAAACCAACGGTGATTAGAATCTAAATGGAGAGAATTTGCGCGAGTAGCGTCATCGGCGACGTTCAAGCTAGTTGGAACCCACCTCCAATCATTGACACTCGAATTCTCTGTAATCTCACCAACTCGATGGGCCACAAATGGCTTGAACGTTCGCGCGTCGCTTCTAAGCCAGCCTAAGACTGTCCTTGAATCCGTCCATAGGAAGGTACGAACAGGTTTTTTTTGTGGTATTCCTTGACGCTGACAGCAAGGCGAGAGGCAATCAGAGCAGCTTGTAACTCTAAACGCGGAATAGAGGTCGGTTTTAAGGGCGACACTCTCGCTTTACTGGTGATGAGAGCGAGCTTGCTGGTGCCATCAGAGTACAAAAGCCGCCAATATGCCACACAGGCATAAGCAAGCTCACTTGCGTCAGCAAAAATATGTAACTCTCTATTTAGAGGTTCGCCATTTTGTTTGGCGTACCATCGGGGAATCTTAATGTTAGACACAAATGAAAGCGCTTTGAACCATTCGGTCCACTTGGTAACATCAGACGGAGGTAAAGGTGAATCCCAATCAATCTTAGACCTCCAAATCTCTTGAAGCAAGATGCGACCTTTTATCACGATTGGTCCGATTAAGCCAATAGGATCGTAGATTTTCATGAGATAAGAAAGGATCTTTCGCTTGTTTAAATTTTCCTTAAAAACGTCACCATCAAGACCTGTCCTAAAACCGAGCGTGTCTGAGTGAGGATCCCAAGAGACACCTAAAACTCTCACATTTGAAGCGGTATTACAAAGTTGAACTTGCGTAGAAGGTATAGCGCGCAACTCATCCGGTATCAGACGTAGTGCATTATAATCATTTGATGTCCAACCGCGCATTTCAAAGCAACCGGCAGCATGAACCTTCACTATATCCGATGCCAGCTGAGCCGCGACGTTGACGTTATCGGTGCTACATAAGTAGTCATCCATATAATGGTCTTTTACAATCGCATTGGCTGCTTCAGGATGTGAAATTTGATGAACCTCAGCATTTTTATTCTTTATGTAAAGTGCTATGCATGGACTGGGTGAGGCACCAAAAATTACCGAAGTCATTCGGTACTACTATTATCGGTTCAGTAATTTTTGATTGGGTATGTCGCCAGCGCCACAGAAACCGTAGGGCGTCTCTGTCTTGTACGCGGATGCGGATCTGTGGAAACATCTCTTTGATATCTGCAGTCATGGCAATGGAACCTTCTCTAAACCTAAAGAGAATACCTAATAAATTTTCTAATAGGTCAGGCCCTGGAAAAAGCAAAGAATTTAACGATACGCCTTTGTTCTTTGCCGCTGCGTCATGAACGACACGAAGTTTACGTTTTTGTGGGTGGTAAACCCCAAAATGCGGTAAATAAAAACGAATTTTTTGTGAATTAGACGAGCAACCAAACGTAGAATCGGAACTTTCAGCTAATTTTTGGCAATTATAATTTGTACTAGGATCACATTTCTCTGCATATCCTTTGTCGACCATGTTGTCTAAGAACTTCTTATAAACATCAGCAAATACAGGATCGCGAAGCATTTGTCTCTCTAAACTGTAGAGGCGTGATAAAGCTTGAGGATAACTGTCGGGAACATTCCCGATGTCGTCACGCCATGTAAGCCCTACCTCATACCTCCCTGACGGCAATTGCTTAGTGGTAGAGTCTAAAATCTCTATAGCGCGTAAATCCTGCTTATTGAGCAAAGTGTCGCGTTTACAGATGCCTAAAGCGTCGAGTTTGTACTGTTCTTTGACTAAAGATTCTAAACTTTCGTTTTCTGACCGTTCGCTTAGATCTACTAAACAGTGATTGATAAACTCCGTCGGTTTGGTTTTGCTAGAAACTTCTCCGTACAAAGTCCAGCCTAACGATGTATAGCAAGCTACCGGTTCGTTAGTCTTGCCACTGCGTACCTCCCGTGTAATAGAAAGATGCCAATGTTGAGCACCAATGAGTACGGTGGGGACGGCACTAGTATAAGACAAAACGTTGGTCAAATCGTCTAAGTGGCTATAAGAAGCTAGTTTTTCTTTTGAAATTGTTTGCACATGTAAATTGAGCGATTTCATCGCTCTAGCATGTTTTACAGGATAGATGTCATTTGAGTGTTTACCCTGTATATGAAAATCGACAAGCATAACTTTAGTCTGTTTTTGTAGGCCACCTACACCTTCAATAACGATCTCTTTTTCGGGCCCTGACAAACCAACACGAGTAGCTACACTTAAGTCAATTATCGTTGCGGAACTGCCATCATCAAGTAGTGCGTAGGTAGCATACGAACCTGCAGGACCATAAATAGTGACGGGCAGCACCTTTAATAGCGTCCTGCGCTCCTCGATGGATGGCTCGGAGGTTGAATCGAGCTGGAGACCCGTAGTAGAGACGACGAGCTTCTCTTCAATAGGAACGGCAGATGAAGACGCAGAAGGAACATCGTTGTGAATAGGAGCAGCACACACTGTATTATTGAAAAGATGTGTATCGGGTGACTGCGTTGACGTTTGCGTGTCCTGCCTACCATGCATAAGAGGGTGGTGGCGCAGTGCGCAGCCATCGATCCCACAAGGATTCACCCTGCATGATTTCCATTGATGCGAATTTCGACGTAAACATTTGTAACAAACTTTATTTTCGCGCAACCAGCGCCACCTATCATCTATGGATAGAGTTGTAAAATCACCACATGCCTTTATACCGTGATCCTTTTTGCAGTAAACGCATTTAGACTTAGTGTTAGGTTTATTTTTGGTAACGCTCACGGAATTGACACTTTCGCGTTTAGGAGGCTTGTACAAATTATGTTGTACGGGTGAAGCGATTTGCAAATATTGCGTAGCTTGTAAAAGTTCAGTCGACATACCGTATTTTGTATGACGTTCATGCTCACGTGTTAGAAATTTAGACATTACTTCAAGTTTAGAGCATGGAAAACTTGAATAATCAAAATCGGCTGCGAAGTCGGACCATCGTTGCCTCGTATTATAATTCAACTTACCTAAAACGGTATAAAAGAGTGCCGGTGAGGATACGTACTCTTCTTGGCCTAATAACTTCATGACAGAAAGACTGTTGCGTACCTTGTTGGCTATTGTGCCTATCTCCTTAAGGTCGTTGCCCAAACGCGGCAATGTACGTATCTCGTGAACCTGGGCGAGGACGATCATTTCAGGGCACGCGAAGCTCCGCTCGAGTGCGTGCATGATCTCCTGGGGATCCTCTGTAGAAAGTAGGAGCGACGCCACGGCCTCCCGTGCGTGTCCTCGAAGCGCATTTCGTAAACGAGCGACGTTTTCTAAAGAGGAAAAAGCAGGTTTAGTAGTAGGTTTAGTTAAGCCATTCTGACGCACTTCCAGAGTACGTAAGAAGATCGATCTTTGATCTGTCCGTCTTTGGTTCTTTGCTTTGCATAGCTAATGCTTTGGTCGCTGCTGCAGTGTCAGCGATAGCCTGCAACATTAAAAAAGACGATAAATCGTTGGTTGAAACGTGTTGTGCTTCGGAGCCCACGTGAGAGGGTGGCGGCTTGGCGGCTGCCAACCTTGGCGTTTTAGAAGATATATGTGACATAGCGCGATACGAGAGGTGTGCTGCTGAAAAAGGGGCAGCAGCCTGTCGGGGCAGCAGTGGCGGGATTGCCGACTGGCCAGGCTGCGGGACCTCCTGTTCGTCATCCGCTTTGTGAAAGTGAACTACGTTAGAAGTAGAAACGTTTTGTACCCACTGTTGTGTCCTGCTCATGCGTGTAGAGCTATGCCTACTCCTATGGCTACCTTCCTCATGCACCTCTGCTTCAATTTGTAGAAGCTCCGCGCGATGCTCTGCTTCCTCTACCTCCGCGAGTTGTTCGGCAAGGCGGCGGCGGCGCTGTGCTACATCAACCTCTGCTCGACGGCGACACTCGACCTCCTCTAAATCCGCAAGTTCTTTGGCGCGCTCAATCTGACGGCGCTTGAATGCAGCCTCTGCGATGGCCTTTCGGGCTTTCACGGTTGATGAACTACGGCTAGTCTGTGAGGAGCGCGTACTGCCGGCGTGGGCACGGTCATCACCATTGCCTATACCGACTTTATTGGTTGTGTCTATCGGTTGCACTTGATGAGCGATTGATGATGATTCGACATGAGGTGCGGTAGGGGTGGTGGTATTTTGTGATAACATGGCTTTGCTCATACTACGCGTGATCATGTGAGGCGAAAACGGAAACTAAAAATGAAAATTTCACAAAAAATACGAGATAAAAACTACAATGACAACTATTTTAGGTGCGATGAAAATGTATTTACGGGTGAAGGACCAAATGAAAAGGGACGAAATGGACTATAGATGTATAAGAATAATGAAAATAGGCAATGAATGGTTTTATGAGATTATATTTGATAGTTTTTGGTATTTTTTACAACAGTTGGCACGAACTTCACTTTTTTATCTACAATGTCAAAACTACAATAATAGAAAAATAGAAGGTAACTTCAAAATCAAAAAAAAGGTACAATAACATAACCAAGGAGTCTGCAACAAACGTTATTAGAGCACTACACTAATCCCTTAAAGGCGCGTAAAACCAAAATCGCAAAGCCATTAATTTATTAATAAACAGGATATATAAACCCCAAAAGTGTTGTAACAAAAAGCTATTGCGGTAAAACAAGGAAAGACTTATTAACTGTATTTAATCCCCATATAGATTACCGAAGCGTATTCCAAAAGTCGATTTATCATGATTTACCAAACACTCGCAAATCATAAACTTGTAGCGTTTGAAGTTTTCTGTAAATAAATTTGTATTAGCTAGTATTGTGGTTCAGGGGTAGAAAAATACAGTGTTTTTAGGGTTCCGTAGCCAAATGGCAAAAAACGAAACCCTTATGGATTCGTCATGTCTGTCTGTCTGTCCGTCCGTATGTCACAGCCACTTTATTCCGAAACTATAAGAACTATACTGTTAAGACTTGGTAAGTAGATGTATTGTGTGAATCGCATTAAGATTTTCACACAAAATTAGAGAAAAAAAAAACAATAAATTTTGGGGGTTCCCCATACTTAGAACTAAAACTCAAAATTTTTTTTTTTATCAAATCCATACGTGTGGGGTATCTATGCAGGTCTTTAATAATGATAGTGAGGTTTCTAATTTTTTTTTCTAAACTGAATAGACACTTCCAGTGGTATGTAAAATGTGTGTCTCTGCCCCCCCCCCCAGTAACATCTAAAATAAGAGAATGATAAAACAAAAAAAAAGTATATGATGTACATTACCATACAAATTTCCACTGAAAATTGGTTTGTACGAGATCTAGTAAGTTAGTAGTATAAAAAAAAAAACATTTAATTTCATAAACATTAACCTTTATGCATAAACCGTGAACCATTACTTGTCCAACTACGCGAGGAGGCATACAAATTGATAATATTTTTGGAAATATATCTTGTCAAACTGCAACAAGCTTATATTGTTTAGCTATCACAAGCCTATATGGGCTCACATATAGTTAGATCAAAATCCCATCATGAACGTACATAATTATAATGTTTACTTATCAATAACTTAATTAAAAAAATACACTATTATTAAAACAACGATCAAAGTTACAACGAACTACAAGAACTTTTATATTATGTTACTTGCTGCTACGGAACCCGACCCCATGAGCAAGTCCGACTCGCACTTGGCCGCTTTTTTTTATACTACGTAGGGTGGTTAACAAGCATAGGGTTCACCTGATGTGAAGTGGTTATCGCGAATGCCATTCCCGCTGCCAATGCAGCAACTTCTTTCTTTCTGGTGCTCTCACTCACTTGCAGGAATAAAACAACCCTCAATATAATTGTTATTTGGTTGTGGTATTCTGTGCGGTGGTGGTACTTCCACAGTCGAGCAGCTGACAAAAACGCTATGCCCGTCCTTTCTTTATTATATAATAGTTTTTAATTAATTAACCAAAAACCAATAGTAATTAATTAATTATAAACTATTACTAATTAAATAATTAATTACAATTTATTGCATATTACGTAGTTACAATATGGTGTGTGGGTGTGGAAAAGTCAGGAGTCCATAATATAGCTAATTTGGTGTACCTATCTCTCGCATAAAAGTACGAGTTACTTAATTTATAAAAAAAATGGGACAATTTATTCTTTATTTGCCAATTAAAACATTTCATCATCATCATCTACAGATACCTCCTGTTGATTATAGGTCTTCCTCAATCCATTAAACGCAATGAGGAGCCTTCCTCATCCAATCCCAGCCGCTTTGTTGAGTCATTGATCCACATAGGGGGCGTCCAACCGATCCAACGCTTCGTCACCCTATCGGCGGCAAAAATACAATAACGTACATAATTTAAATACTTATAAGAAAATAATGTATGTTCAAGGGTAGTCTTATTGTTCAAAGCAATCTTTTTAAGGCAACCTTAAAAGTAACAGATTTGCGTGAAGAAGATTAAGCTCGATGAATAAATTATTTACAATGTAATGTGATTTACATAATAAAGTAATTGTGTACATGTATACATTTTTCAATTGTACATTTCCTTGCTCTATTCTACTATAATTATTATTTTCTCATTTGGCATATATCGTGTATTATTATTGTATCACTCTAAGGTTACTAGTACACTATGCCTATAAGGCAGCCTGTGCACATTTTATGTGCATAAAAAAATAATTAACGAATAAAGTGCCCATGCTACGACGTGCATTTTTTAATAAAGTGTCAAAGATCCTCGTATAACATAACACAATTTTTTGTTAAAATTATATTTAATCAACTCGCTGCCACTTATGAATTAAGCCTTATTTACATGCTGTAAAGTGTAGGGGTACGTGATAATTTCGTCCCCACAATAACGTTCGAAAATCTACGATTATTCAAGGATTTACTGAAACCGTGTAGGGTTTAATTTGAAAATATGAGAATGACGATATAATTACCAACCGAACAGGGACCCTTTATTGGGGTATAAATCTCGGTTTGGACAAAATGGAATAGCTTTTATAATGACTTATGCCCTAAATAAGTATTAATTTGAAATAGATGTTAGTTTGTCTGAATCCATTGTGAATTTCTGTAGTGTCTAGACCAGTTTTTCTCAAGGGGTACAATAATGCCAATGTGCGGGCACTTAGCTTTACAACAACTCAGCTCAACAAAAATTTTAATTCATTTAGGGATCAAGACAACAGATGACTGTTGTGGGGGGATTATAGTGTTGTCATTTTCGTGAATCTTTAAAGAATAAATACATAATTATATATAACGTATAAAATGCTTAAATGTAATTAATATGTTGAAGACAAAAACTTCAAGGAATTTACGGACCAATGATGGACTTTTGCGTAGGGTTAATTAAGTTAATTTAATGTATTAAAAAAGAAGACAAATATTTTCAGTCAATAATTAATAAAAAACTACTATGTAACACTGCTAAAAATGCCAATTACGATTATTATTATATATGGTAAGTCCAAATACTGTTTAGAGCCGGACAATTTTTAGTGCATGAAATAACAGCTAGATCCATTAAGTTTGAGAACTCTTGCCCTAGGACATCGTTGCTTAACGTGTCTAGTAGCGAGCCCCTATTTCCTTATTTTTACTTTATTGGCCAAAGAATAAGGGTACAAAAGGCGGGCTTTACTTTTTTAATGCTAAGAACATTCTCTACCAATCAACCTTTGGGAAAAGCAGATAAGACTCGAATGCTGTTCATAAACTAACAGTAATGAACATCATAATCATTATTTTAGTCTCCACTACAGGAGCACGGTCCTCTCTCGTCCGTCCAAGACTGAAGGAGGATTTGGCCTACACTCCCCACTCTGGCCAGACGTGTTGGGGAGGCCTGATCGATGTTTTATAATGTATTTCCCTTAGTCGCCTTGTACGACATCCACGGGAAGAGACGGAAGTGATTCTATTCTAGTCTACCGGAAACCACACGGCCAATTCATATAATTTTATAACATATACACAATAAATACCTATGAAATTGTAAAGAACATACACACAATAAATACCTATGAAAACATAAACTTACATACGATACATAGACGTATGCTAATTATACACATATGCGATGTATTCTGCAACCTGGTTCAAACGTCAGGCCAATAAAGGTACTCGTATGTAAATACCTTTATGCATGATCGCGTTAATTCCCATTATTATTTTCATAGACCATAGAGAAGTTGGATACGGAAAACGGATAAGTGCACAATAATTATTGACGAGCTCGGTGATCGAATCGCTAACAATAGCCACTTTAATTCCGACGTCGCGAGTTTGATATATAATCATCCAACTATTATTATGGTGGAAAGCATTGGGAAAAGCATATATCTAATCCAGCCATGCGAAGTCACAGGGTAATGACAAATAGTTTTTTTTTTCATACCACTAAAGTGGCAAACAAGCATAGGGCACGCCCGATGGAAACCAGTTACCGTAGCCTATGGACGCATGTAACACCAGGGGCATCACACGCGCGTTGCTGACCCTGTAAAAACCTCTTCACACCCTTCTTGAAGAACCCCATGCTGTAGTCTCCTGAGAAAACCTCGACAGGCAGTTCATTCCACAGCTTGACAGTACGCGAGAGAAATCTTCTCTGGAACCGCACAGTACGCGACCACTTAGGCTCTAATGTGTGAGGATGAATTCCCTGTCGATGTCGAGCAGTGCGACTGTAGAAGGAGGCCGTAGGCATCATGTTAAACAACTCCTCTGAACACACCCCATTGTACAATCGGTAGAATACACAAAGGGACGCAAAATTTCTTCTCAAACTTAAAGGTTCTAAACCGTCTGTCAATTTGGGATCGTCAACAATCCTCACAGCACGCCCCTTGAATCGAATCAGGTGCAAGCTGGTATCTAGGCGCTCCCGTCTATAAATGGCAACAGTACTCCATATGCGGCCGTACTTGAGCTTTGTAAAGCATAAGTCTTTGCCGCGAGTTGACGTACTGCTTCGCTCTGTTGAGCACACATAGTTTCTTCGACGCTAGCTTGACCTTCACCTCCTGTAAGTTCTTTTGTAGTTTAGTGTACTTATGAGACTTTATAACAATAAATCTAAAACCAATAACTCACTGGCAATAGATGCAATAACTATAGAATCGGTTTATTGAGAGGACAAGCTGGTAGACAGCATGTTGTCTCTGCTCAGATGCTTAAGAACTCGGATTAAGAATAAATTGGATTAGTTACTATTCTTATAAAGTTGATACTGTTGATTGTTGGCACTTGGTGGAACATTATTGTCATAATGTTATAAGCACTTGTACTGTTTCACGTTATTATATTTAACATTACCGACCGGTTTCGCCGCTAAGGCAAGGTAAACAGATGGTGTTTGTGTTTCTACAAAACATTTTTATACCGTTCCATCAACGACAAAAATTATTAAAAATAAAAATATTAATAAGGTATTCTGAAATAATTTACCTACCTGTGTTGTCACTTTACCACTAAATCGGGGTAAAGTTACTATTTTTATTAGCAATATTTCACCTTTGTACAGTTTTGATTAACTATGTTATGCTAATTTATGTGCAATAAAGAGTACTATATATATTATTTTTATTATAGAATTATGACATAATCGCATTGGAACATGTCTGTATTTCCCAAAGATAAAGAATGGTTTTATCGTAACGGCCTCGCAAGAGGCGACCGCAGCAGCATCCATGGTCCATCCATGGACCAACATCTTTTATGACTGGTTGCGTAGTGAGTGTGTTGAATACAACATAATGTAAATACGTAGGTCACACTAAAAGTTTTGCGTAACTTAAAAAAACAAAAAATATTATGTTTATTGCTTTTCAAAATACTCTCCTTTACATTTAGCCGCTTAACAGTAGCCACATTATTTTCGTTGACGGCAGTTGAAGGCCGCCGCCCTTCACGAAATTCGTCATGTAACGAAACCCGACCTATCTCAAATTCAACAAACCATCGCCTCACGGTGCTTAAACAAGGTGCTTCTCTCCCAAAAGCATTTTAAAGACGAGCGGCACAGTCTTGCGGAGAGAGAGAACTTTTAAAATCAAAATCATAAAAAATCATCGCTCTGAAATCTTTTCGACTCAGTTCCATTTTCGTTGCGTACGTAGAACTTTGATTTGTGATGAAAAACAATTGACAAATGATTTCCCGCCAATTTTTTTTTTATTATTAAGAAGGTTGCAATCGTTTCAAAAAATATAACATTCGAAATTAAAATAGTTCCGATTAGCTAGAAGTGCAAAACTTTTAGTGTGCCCCATGTAGGTCGCTACTATCAACAGTCAGACAGGAGGAGATGTTTTAACATCACTCATTTATTGTGACACGGGTGGCAATATACCAGTTATATTTCCTTATATTGCAAGCGTCTATAGGTGACGGTAACTATTTAACATCATGTGGGTCGTATGCATATTTGGTTTCTGCAGGGGCCGCCGATAAAATTATTGGTGGGGCTCTGGAACTCTTTAGAAGTTGCTAACTCTCAAATTAAAAAAAACGCTTTTAAAAGAAAATGGAAAAAGCCAAAAATTAAATTTAAATAAATTTACAACACACTTTTAATACATTAGATACATACAAAAAAAGTCAAACACTTCAATGAAGAAAAAAATTTGCATTCAATAATTGAATAAAAAAATAATTAAAAATAACACATAAATAAAATTCACTTAATTAATATGTTTACGATACAGGCGCTGTAACATAATTCTTCGCGGTAATCAAAACTGCCAGATAAATTAAGTAATAATTTTATCCCCACGTCCCATCCTGTGCCCGCCTACTCCGTGTCAGTGGTCGGTACGTACCTTAGTTTATACTATGATATAAATCAAGAGACAAACCAAATAGCCTATAAAAGTGGAATACACCGACTGTGGTCATTGACCTTAAGGTCATTAATGGAACGGGACACGGGACTGAGATCACAGTAAGCTTTCTGTTTTTACTTAATTTACATTTCATGGTATGCTTGCTGTAATACCTTTGGAACAAAACTAAAATCGGTCTTGTTCATCAACATCTTGGAACCAAAGCTAACTTCACCTGCACGCGGTACTGACTAACAAACGAAGCTCTGGCGAATAGAGAGGGAGCGTAATTGTAAGCTACCCAACTGGGGAATGTACCTCCACTTCACAGAATACCCTTGAGGGTTGTGGTGATCCTGCGAGTGAGTGAGGTCACCAGAAAGGAAGGAGATGCTGCGTTGGCAGCGGGGGTGGCGGCGCGCGAGCGATATTTTATGTTGCGAGCGTTAATTCAATATGGCCAGCAATGACATACTTCCCCAGTCGGGCAGCTAACAATATACGCAATGCCTTAACTCTCTTTTGGTCAGTGCCTCGTTTGTCAGTCAGCGGGATGCACCACGTGCAGGTGAGGTTGGTCTTGGTATAAAGATATTGATGAATCACCCCATAAATTATATTAAGTGTTTTTATGTGTGGACGCGAAGCGTACAGTCACTGTACCAAGCTTCCAAAAAGACAAAATCGTCAATCGCTGTTCAGACTCATAGAAAATATAGGTCTAATTTTGGATAAGAGATGTTATTTAGTTATATGTCTATTGTTATTGAGTTTCTAAAATGCGGTATGGTTTGGATTTTGGAGTTATGTTAATATATCAGAGCATCAAGTACATGGCCACGTCCCTACGAGGCAATCGCTTTTAAAGTTTTTAAAGCCCCGCAATGATGCCTAGGTGGTGTGTAGTAGGTGAGAGTCCGACATAACCAACATACGATCTCGCTTTATGCTACGGACGGGGATTATCCAAGAGTATTCACCAACTCCTTCCCGTAGTCACCTCCGGAAGGTTGTCTATCGTGCGTGCGCGTAGGGGGTAAAAAAGTTAAATAAAAACTAACAAACATCCTAGCATATTAGGTATTCTATGAGTTGGCCGTGTGGTTTCCGGCAGACTAGAATAGAATCACTCCGTCTCTTCCCGTGGATCTCGTACAAAGCGTTAAAAGAAACATTAATAAAAGTTGATTTAAAAAAATATAATAGGTAGGGGAAAAAGTCTTTTCGCATTTTAGTATGTATGAACTTGTAATAAAATCTCTTTGGTTATACCATTTGTATCGGGCAGGTTTTGATATCTTTAAAAAGTTTAAATTTTAAAAAAGATAATTCCAAATTCAAATTAGGTAAATGTGTGATTTTCATTTGTTTTTTTTACTGTCAAGATGAGTGAATCTAATGAAGAAATTCGATTCATTTTAAAATTTCATCATCATCATGATAACGCTAGACCTCACACATCTTTAGCCACTCAGCAAAAATTAAGAGAGTTTGACTGGAAGGTGTTAATGCATCCGCCGTATAGTCCTGAACTTGCACCTTATGATTTCCACCTGTTTCGGTCTCTTCAGAAATCTTTAGGCAATGTCAGGTTAACATCACGAGAAGACTGCCAAAACCACTTGTCGTGGTTTTTTGAAAAGAAGTCCCAAAATTTCTATAGTAATGGGATCATGTCTCTACCTACAAGATGGCAAAAAGTTATCGAACAAAATGGCACCTACATACTTTAGTTAAATGTAAATAAACTTTAGTAAAAAATGTTTTGAATTTTCATATAAAATACGAAAAGACTTTTTCCCCAACCTAATATATGAACCGACTTCAGTTGGCGAGCGCAGCTTATTGGTGGAATACCCCGGGAGACACTGCTGGGCAGCAGGTGTCTTCCGGGAGAAAAGTTATTGCATCACACAAGATTCCTTAGTCGTATGACATCCAGCGCAGAGCAATGGAGTGGCGCAATTTTATTTTGCCGGTAACCACACGGCAAATTGAAGGGTTTCCTTCGATTTTTTGTGGGATCCCATCATCAGACTCTGACTTGGTGAATATGGGACCACCTCGCAATCATACCTATTCAAATAAAAAAACAGAATTTGACCACACCTGCTTATAAAATTTAAGGGTTTCCCTTGATTTCCCTGGGATCCCATCATCAGATCCTGACTCGGTGAATAAGGGACCACCTTGCAATCATACCCTTTCAAATAAAAAATGAATTTTGAAAATCGGTTCACAATTCGCAAAGATATTCAATAACATACATACAAAAAAAAATTCAGTCGAATTGAGAACGTCCTCCTTTTTTGAAGTCGGTTAAAAAACATCGATCAGGCCTCCCCAACCCGTCTGGCCAGCGTGGGGAGTGAAGGCCAAATCCTCCTTCTGTCAGGGACGGACGAGAGAGGGTCGTGCTCCTGTATTGGAGACTAAAATGACCTGATGATGATGATCCTAGCATAAACCGATTGTGCCAAATGTGATTGTGACTAAATAGGTATAAACCCTTAATACACAATTAATCTGGAGACTTTGAAATTTTATTTCGAGACGGCGAGTCCCTGTAGTTTTTGAAATATGGTCGTCGTATAATCGCTGATTCTAAAAGTAGAATATCTGCTTGAACCCTTGGGTTTTTTTTTTTTTTTTTTTACGCCCCACGCGCGCGATGGACAACCTTCCGAAGGAAACTACGGGAAGGAGGTGGTGAATCCTCATGGATACCAACGTAGCATAAGGCTACGTTGATTATGTCGGACTCTTACCGACTAAACACCACCTAGGGACTGCTTTTAGCCTTGCGGGGCCTTAAAAGCTTCATCTAAGCGATCGCTCGTAGGGAACGAGCGACGCAGAACCCTTGGATCTCATGAAGCTTCTTATGAAATCAAAAGTAATGGCTGAGCACATCAAAAAGACCAAACAAATTCAATAACAAAATGATAGCCAATCAATGTCCATGTAATGAAAAGGTGGGCTGTATATTAATAACAGTAAAGTTTATGAGACGTTCAGATTTATAGTTAGGGACCGATTTTAAGACCTTTTTTATTTGGTAGGTTATGTCAAGGACTGAGTTATGTACCAGTTAACCTTGACTGAGCTAAGATTGTTCAGTTTAATTTTTTTTATACCAAAGCAATAATGTTATCACTCTCGAAAAAAACAAGGCAGATTTTTTCATCGAATCATATTTGGTTTGATTTGATAAGTTTAGAAAGTTTCTTCGTTAAAAGAAAATGAATAAATCCATCTTTTTTGGTGAGAGCACACCCCGGCCATTCCATACAAATGTCGAGTAAAGCTATTACATAAACAAAGACGTCAGTGCAAAGCGTGAATGAGGGTGTGTGCGTGCGGCGCTATACAAACTGGGGGCCTAGCCAAATGGCAGTTTACGAAGTAGAATAGCGTAGCGATCGCTAATTTGAACTGTGGAGATCATACTAAAATGTTCGAATTGACAAATGTCACGTGATCTATCTAACGTTCGTTACGCTACGAATTACACTTGGCTAGGGGGTAGGGGGGTAGGTAGAGGGGCTGTTCCAGATTCGTCTCAGAGGGGAGGTGATGTCGATACAGAGAGCGGAATGAAGTGGCCATATTGCACGTAGTGCTATTACTTATACTGTGGTGATACTTGGCAATGTACAATTTTTATAGTAGTAGTAGTAGTGATGTGTCCCTACGCTGCCGAATAGACCATCATTCCCTGTGATTAAGTTACCCCTGAACAGGTTTTTTTTTATACTACGTCGGGCGGCAGACAAGCATACGGCCCGCTTGATGTGAAGCGGTTGCCGTAGCCATATTAACGCTCACAACATAAAATATCGCTCACGCGCCGCTACCCCCGCTGCCAACGCAGCATCTCCTATCTTTCTAGTGACCTCACTCACTCGCAGGAACACAACAACCCTCAAGGGAATTGTTATTTGGCTGCGGTATTCTGTGAGGTGGAGGTACATTCCCCAGTCGGGTAGGTTACAATTACGCTTCCTACTTCTCTTTTCGCCAAAGCAGGTGAAGTTGGCTTTGGTTCAAAGATGGTGATGAACCACTTACACTTCAGTTTTGAACTGTAATGGCATCAACCCATATTCATCATACTGCTGGGATACGAGTCTTCCTTTAATTGAAGGGGTTTAGAGCATACACTATCACGCTGCTCAGCTGCTGATTGGCGAAGGCCAGTGCTTTCAAGCCGTCCAAATGTCACTTTTTTTTAAATGAGAGGGGGGCAAATGAGCCTTTGGTTCACCTGGTGGGAAGCAATCACCACCACTCTGTCCTTGAAGGCTCGCATGTCGTAATTGTTCAGAAATACTGCTGAGGGAAGTTGATTCTACAGTTTCACCGTTCATGGTATAAATTGTGTTAGCAAACGTACTGCCCTCTTACCACCATCTCTTATTGCGATTCAATAACTGAATAGATTGCTTATTCATACCAATGAATAAGCGACTCTATTCCATATAGACTCGCAATAAGAGATGGTGGTAAGGGGGCTGTAGTAGATCGCCAATTAACAAGACTTGCCTTGGCTTAATGACTGTTATTTACTGACAACAGCCGAAACTGATGGCTTAACGTGTCTTACGAAGCACGGGGGACAGACTGAACGTCTAGTAAGCAACTTAAGTTTTGCGGCACAATTTTAATTTTGCAACATTGTGGACCAAAATACTGTGTGGTAAGGAGTAGTAAATTTTCAATTTATAATATTACAGCTTGTGAAAATGTCACTTCACCAGCAGTTGCTCAGTTTGTTGCATTTTATGAAATGGGTTTCTCGTTTTATTGCTTTAT
This sequence comes from Hypsopygia costalis, assembly GCA_937001555.2. Taxonomy (NCBI): domain Eukaryota; kingdom Metazoa; phylum Arthropoda; class Insecta; order Lepidoptera; family Pyralidae; genus Hypsopygia; species Hypsopygia costalis. Next base: position 21,894,630 of record OW443343.2, on the reverse strand, counting down.
GTTCACTTCGAAAACCAAGATTTTAGTGTTGTTTATTAAAATATAAATGTACAGACGTTGTTTATTAGTTCATTTAAACTTTATTGACCACAAAATAAGAGTACATAAGGCGGACTTAGTGCTAAGAGCATTCTCTACCAGTCAACCTTAGGGAAAATCAAATACTTCTCATAATCAGAAATTTTGTTTGTCAGTCAACATGGTTAATTACTTACATGCCAAGACTTTATATAGTTACATAAATATTTAAACAAGTAACATTTTGCCGCCTCTTTACATTTCCGCAACGCTACCAGTAGGTAGCGTATTAGTTTAAAATGTTTTTATGAAGTGATTCAAAATCCGTAATTACTTATTCTTCTGGTGTATACGTTGCAGAAATGCAAAATAGTAGTAGCTCAGTTTAAAGCTTAATGCCTTAAGTCTATGAACGCTTGAAACACCAGGGGCTTCATACGCGCGTTGGGAAGCCTATAAAACCCTCTTCACGCCCCTTTTGAAGAACCCCCAATGCTGTAACCTCCTGAGAAAACCTAAGTAGGCAATTCATTCCACAGCTTGACAGTACGCGGGAAAAACTTCTATGGAACCGCACAGTACGCGACCACTTAGGCTCCAATGCGTGAGGATGAATTCCGAGTAGAAAGAGGCCGTGGGCATCATGTCAAACAACTCCTCTGAACACACCCATTGTACAATCGGTAGAACACACAAAGTGATGCAAAATCTATATATACATTTTTATTTCCAAAAACGACCCATGCATAGCACAAAACTTAGAAATTACAACACTTTAGATTAATAAATCAAATAACACTATCAAATATGATAAATAACTACCACACCTACCAAAGAAAATTAACATTTCAACATTTTATTAATAGATAATAATTAAGTTAGAATAAGATGTCAGATGCTTTATTGTAGGATGCCATATAAATTATATGTGTGGGCTTGATTTGTGAATGTAAATTATAGGTTAGAATTAGCCCGTGGGTAAAACTGTGCTACTGTGTTGTGGCTCGATAAAAAGATCGGACGATAACGATGAATATCTAGTGATTGTAACGACATATACTATTGTATTGAAATATAGCATGATACGTAGTATAAGTAACTATCTGGCTGGTCCACAAGCTTAAAGGTGATCTTTAAGTACTGAGTAACGAAGTAGAACGGAGAGAAGGAGGAAGACCTTAGGAAAATAAATACAGGTTTTACTGTGCAGTCCTGACAGCCCAGGTAGTCATGCTCACTAAAGTGTTCAAACTGGTGGTGGTGTCGTGTGGCGGGTCGCCGCATTCCCAATAAAATGGTTGAATGCGGTGATGGCTGCCCCATGCATCAACTCGTGAACGGGTGCTGCCAGAGGGGACTGGTCTGCCCTGGCTGTCATGGTTGCAAGGTAAACAATAGGAGAATTTAGGTTAAGTAGTAATAGACAATAATATAACTATTAGCACAATAGCGACGTGCAATTTATTAATTGTAAGAATATTATAAGATAAAAAAAAAACAGAACATTGTTAATAAAAGGTACGGACCCCGGGTCTGTAGACTGTAATAAATATCAATAAAAAAAAATAAAAAAAACGAAGTAGAACGAACGAGTCCTCTAATCCAGTGTTTTTCAATCTTTTTGAATACGGGACAACTTTACAAGTTATAAATTTCTAGCGACCCCCTCCTCCCTTTTTTATTTATATAACGTCGGGTGGCAGACAAGCATATGGCCTGCTTGATGTGAAGCGACTGCCGTACCGTAGCCATATTAACGCTCGCAACATAAAATAGCGCTCGCGCGCCACCATCCCCGCTGCCAACGCAGCATCTCCTTCCTTTCTGTTGACCTCACTCACTCGCAGGAACACAACAACCTTCAAGGTTTTTATTGTTATTTGCCTGCGGTATTCTGTGAGGTGGAGGTACATTCTCCAGTCGGGTAGCTTACAATTACGCTCGCTACTTCTCTTTTCGCCAGAGCTTCGTTTGTCAGTCAGCAGGGTGCACCGCGTGTAGGCGAAGTTGGCTTTGGTTCATTGATGTTGATGAACCACTCTAAAACCACCACTCCCTGTCCCTTCCTCCTCCTCCGAACTTCAACAATTCATCTGGCTATGAAAGATTTTAAATTGTTAGTGCCATTTGCTTCCGATTTTGTTAACATGAAAAATAAGGAGAGAACTAGGACTTCCACTAGAACAAGATAGAAGTTAATAAAAAAATCAAAAACCCGACTGCACCTACAATAGATCACGCGTAACAATAATATTATAATTCCATACAAGCAAAGCTGCAGGCAAAAACTAATATATCAAATATATATTTGAAATCAGGTCATCGAGACCTTTATTTTGATACCCATATCGATTTTTATTTAGAAGAAAAAAAAAATATTGCAACGACAATTTGGCGGCTCACAGCCGCCATATTGATTTTTTTTATATTCGATGTAGCCTATGTCACTCTCACAGCAAATACGAATCCAACGACACCTCTCAAGCTAAAATCCATCCAGCCGTTCAGGCTGCAGGGCGTGCCAAACAATTATACATACTCTCGAAAGACATAACCCTCCTTCTGTCGCAGTCGGGTAAAAAGAGTTGTTTAAAGATTTGAGTTGATGAATTATTGAACAATACCCTGCTTACGTATATTTATTGTAATGTATGACCTATAAACATTTGCGTTTTTTCCCCCTCGACCCCCGGAATATAACTTGGCGACCCCCCTGGGGATCGAGAACCACAGTTTGAAAATCACTGCAAATGCTAAGTAGCGGCCATGGTACGTTTATGACGCTTGTGGCATATCTATAGTTTTTATGAAATCATTGGTTTCAGCATTCGGTTCAGTTATAAAAATTTCTCTCCATTGATTGACGAGCCCGTTGGTCGAATGGCTACTTTGACTCCGAAGTCGCGAGTTCGATGAGTTCGATCCCCACACAAGACAAATATTTGTGTGCATGAACTTGTCTATTTGTCATGTGGCTGTTTTCTATGTATTATAATGTATGTATTTAAGTGCATTTGTCAGTTGTTTAGTACCCATAGTAGCTTTGCGCTTAAATTGGGACTAGATGGTGCTGTTATATTAATAAATTGTCCAGGCAAAATATTTATATTATTTATTGTTATATAAATCCTTGCTCTATCATAATAAAGTCTTATCACACAAAATATTCTAGCCAAACCTAAATTTAAGAATACGAAATACTAAACCCGATTTTCAAGAAGATTTCGAACTGAATCTTATTCCCAGTTGTCGAAATTCACCCAACTGCAATCTTTATGTGTCTATTCATAAGATTGAAAATTGTTTGGCTAGAGACAAAATGACGGTGGTATAGTAACTCAATACATTACACTGAATTTGCGTATGCTCAAGGATTTTCTGGATTTCCACCTGCAAACACAAACTTTGGGGGAATGGTGCATTTTTTATTGTCCTTACTGTCTGTTTTCAGCTTTAGTTTTAGAGTTAGGTTTTGGCTTATTTCAAGTTTGTTTAGAATACCATTTCTTGGCAGGTAAACGCCTGTCTGAGATAAAAATTTTATCAGTCTATTTTCTTTTATGTATCACTAGATGTGGTCTTTATTTCACGTATTTGAGATGAAAATATATATTTACCACCATTGGAAATTAGAACTTCATGTAGACTATAAAATTAAAATCAATATTGGATTCCTTATATTTTCGTTAAAATATAACGTAGATATTTAAATAAATAAATAAATATGAATTCTGCAGGTTATTGATATTAATTATTAATTTATGTGAAACCATTTGTTATGGAAGAGTGTGTTGTAACTGTAGAGAAGTTCTCTATAAACCACTGTTGAAATTGGTTATAACTGTAAACTGCCTGACTATCAAAGGTGCTATTGGTTGTGAATTAATAAAATATACTTTCCAAAATTGACTTCGTTTATTATGCCACCACTGTTACACTTTCCACAATTCTCAAAGTACATAAAACTAATAATTTGAACCAATAATCTCAACCAATACTAGCGCGTTATACTTGTGCGCCGGATCGCTACGACAAAAACGCTGATCCGGCATAATGTGTCCCTACAAGTGGCTCCTTCTGACACATGTGTCTCACAATTGAAAGAAGGAGCCCACCCTCCACATTCTAATACGTAAATTGTGAAAGAAATAAACATTTTTTCATTTTCATTAGTATGTCGGCTCTGAAGTGAGTCAATGTAAATTTTTTTTGGTCGACGCAGTACCATATGACGTTAAGCACATTAAGCTGTCGGTCCCGGCTTGGGAAAGCCGACCGTGCTAAGGCTGCTCCGAGACCCGTGGGCGGCCACCGTGGCGGTCGCCTTAAGCCAGCATCCGTCCTCCACCCCTCGCAAGGCGAGAGTTCAAATGGCCGGTATACAACTATGCAATGTAGACGAACATGCTCAACCTCTATAGCTACACCACATGCTGTGATTACACGCACAGAAAGCCACGTCGAATCTGGACCCATGATTGGCAAATTATGGGCTTGTTTGCCAATCCCCAAGATCCAAACAGTCGGACCTGTAGTTCCAGCTCCAAAACTCCGCTCCATCCGGTCCTCGTCGGGAAGGAGGTTTATGCAGATGCAGTAATATGAAATGTTATACTCCTAAAAATGTAATACTTGTATAGTAAAGGTAAAAGTAGCTTCTACCCGGGCTTTGCTCCGTCTAAATACAGTTAAAAAGGAATATAAAGTATTTTATTTTATCACATCTATTCGAAAAGAACTAGTTTTTTCTATGTTAACAGGGCCTTAAATAGCGTTTTAATCCATAAGGACTAAAAGTGATTTGTATTAGGAATGTACATGTTGTTAGTATAAGTTTCAATCACCAAAGTATCAATCACGAAGATTGTATGACTAAGTCACAGTATGTGTAAATAAACGAAGTCGACGCGTGTAGATTTATCATGTTTTCATACAAAAACGTTCCTAGTTTTTCGTCATAAAAAATCTAGAACTTCTTTTGAAAAATCCAAAAGGCATTTTCATGGTGTTTAAACTAACCTATACAGGAAATCTAGAGGAATATCTCTGTCCCATTAGAGACCAAATTTTTTTTATTCAAGAGAAATTAATTCAACAAAGGAACTTTAATAAAGGAGTGCTACATTGGAGAGCTCAATCGTTAAAAACAAGTGACTAGTTTGAAAGTTCCGAAGTGGGTCTCATCGGCGACTAACTACCCTGCACTGAACTACATCTAATTGGCACCGGTCTGCTCCGCTGAGGGTTGGAACTTTATCAACTAACCGAGTTAACGGACAGTAAGTATAACTAAAACTTCAAATCGCATGAGAGTTGATTTATTACTCCGATTGGCCTAACAAAGAAGTGTAATGTTTTAGGACTCGTCATTTCCTAAGAGACTACATGCATGGAATTCGTCAAAAAAGGCATGACAAGGTCGGCAACGAATGAGTGATACCTCTGGTAAAGCGAGTGTCCATAAGCTGCAATGACTGCTTATCATCAGGTAGATTGCATGCTTGTTTGCCACCTTAGTTGTATAGTAAAAAAATGCATCGAAATTCGAAAGCACATAAACTGATTAAATTTCCTATCATTGAGACATTATTACAAACAAAGTATCGCGGCGATATCGCAGCGATATGTGACAATACAGCGCCGGCTCTGGGGTACAACGAGTGGTGCTATCAGGTGACGTGGGATATCAAGTCAAAGCCAAATGCAAGAAACAATTACGCAGAACGTATTTTTTTTTTTTGAGTGGCGTTCTTTGCAAAATTTCTCTTCAGACTTAAAGGCTCAATTTTTGTGTTTTATCTCTCTGTCTCACTCAATGATTTCTTTGAGGTGGAGGTGGCTGCCCGACAGGGGAAGCACCCCTGACTAGCATAAGTCTGAAGAGAAATTTTGCAAAGAACGCCACTCAAAAAAAAAAAACAGGAGTGCTTTCCTGTCGGGCAGCTTACAAAAAACAGCTTTGCATACCCTACGTCTATTTTTACTACTTACACCCCAAAATCAATTTTAAGTCTCTAAGATAATAAACTAAGTATCAACTGATGAACTTTAAACTAACAAGGTACCTACGCTGCAACAAGCCAGTTGTAAATTCTATGTAATTTCCCCTGAGCTAACATTCTCGTGTTATGTGACGATATAAAATGTAATGGGTTACCGTTATGAACGCTTTCATGGGGTCATATCACAGAATATGGATTGCATATGCATTTCTGAACGGTGTTGTTTCTATATGTAAAAGGTCCCGATGGAATCCTTATGACTTGGCAGTAAAAAGAGTTTTTTTCCGCAAATGCGCAATGTATATTTTGTGGCAATTTTTCATTCGTATCTAGACTATAAGTAGGGATGCAAGATGTAAATAAAATATCGATATATTGATAACAATATCGATTGAGCTAGATATCGATATATCGGCCTAGGTAGAGTGTAGATATATCGACATAAAATCTTTTTTTCTTTCTTTAACAAAATACTTCATCATCTCATCATCATCTCAGCCATTGCAAGTCCACTGCTGGACATAGGCCTCCCCTCTAGATCTCCAATAAGACCGGTTGGAAGCGGCTTGCATCCAGCGCGATCCTCCGGTCTTAATGAGGTCGTCTGTCCACCTTGTGGGTGGACGTCCTACGCTGCGCTTGCCGGTACGTGGTCTCCACTCGAGAACCTTTCGACCCCATCGGTCATCCGTCCTCCGTGCTATGTGCCCTGCCCACTGCCACTTCAACTTGCTAATCCGCTGGGCTATGTCGGTAACCTTGGTTCTTCTACGGATCTCCTCATTTCTGATTCGATCTCGCAGAGAGACTCCGAGCATAGCCCTCTCCATAGCTCGTTGGGCTACTTTGAGCTTGTCTATAAGGCCCATAGTGAGGGACCACGTTTCAGTGCCGTAAGTCATCACTGGTAACACACATTGGTCGAAGACTTTCGACTTGAGGCACTGCGGTATGTCGGACGAGAAGACATCACGCAATTTTCCGAACGCTGCCCAGCCGAGTTGGATTCGGCGACTGACCTCTTTCTTGAAGTTGGACCTACCTAACTGGACTACTTGTCCTAGGTAGACGTACGAGTCAACAACTTCAAGAACCGAGCTCTCAACAGATATTGGAGTGGGTACAACATGGGCATTACACATTACCTTCGTCTTGTCCATGTTCATTTTAAGACCCACTTGTTGAGAAACTCGATTGAGGCCTTCGAGCATCGTGCTGAGATCTTCCATCGAATTTGCCATACTTAACAAACAAACAAAATACTTATATAAATCCAAATAACCTTTTTAGTTGTATCAAACGTACATTGATTATGTAATTTCTTATCTCAATTAATCAGTCAATCAGAGAAATAAATTTATGAAACAGAAATTGCGTTTAATAATTTTCAATCAAAATAAATAAATATAATATATATAACGTGTATATATATATAATCTTAAACTTAAAATTATAAATTGAAAAAAAAAATATATAAAATAAAATATTTTGTGCTGACAAATTGAATTTGAAAATAATAATGTTGCTAGTTCAGTATGTCAGCATTTTACTCCATTTAGTAACTAACTATACCATTTTGGTCGGTTTCGTTCGATATTTAGTTAATTCGATATCGATATATCGATAACGGTATATCTTCGATATCGATAAGTTTAGGCGTCGATATATCTATATAAATAGGTTATTAGATTCGTTGCATTCCTAACTATACGTTATAAGTTGCAGGAAAATGAGGATATCAGGGACTTCGCGAAATTTCCTAGGGAAATCACGAAATCACGTTGTTGTGTCTTTGCCAGCCCAATGGCCACTTACTTTAGCTTAACGGCTGTTATCTTAACGTTCACTCCGAAGCACGGAGGAGCTTAAGATAAATAAATCCATCCATAGATAGCCTCCGGTCGACGTTGCTTAACTTGCGTGATCGATTAGACTGATACGCGCAACGATACCATCGAGCTCCTCTGACCATCGACGCCATCGAGGCGGGATGTGGGATCGTTTGAAAAAAAAAAACCGGACAAGTGCGAGTCGGACTCGCCCACCGAGGGTTCCGTAGGTACATGGTATCATTATTAAATTTGATATTTTTCATTATAAATAAGAAATAATGCGTCGAAAAAAATAAATAAAATGTATTTTGCAATGTGTACATCAAGCCCTTTCATATGATACCCCATTTGAACTAGTAGTTTCAATTTGAAATTTCGACACCCTATAAAAAATATAGACCCCCTATTTTTTAAGATCTATTTACAAATGTATAGTTTTGAGATTTATTCCTATACTTGTAGTCTATAACGATGTTACTTGCCAAATTTCATAGTTCTAGGTCAACGGGAAGTACCCTATAGGTTTTGATTCCCTTGAGTGTGTCGAAATATGCGTTTTTTGCTGAATAAACGGCCGTAACTTTTTTCTACGGAAACTTAGCAGTTTGATTATTTTTTAACTTCATGGGACCGTAGACCTGAGTATACAGTTCAAATTTCAGCTTGATACCTCCACGCATTCTCGACATAGAAATTCTTGACAGACAGACAGACAGACAGACAGACAGACAGACAGACGGGCAACAAAGTGATCTTATAAGGGTTCCGTTTTTCCTTTTGAGGTTCGGAACCCTAAAAAAACAATATTTAACAACAAATTGTATAAAAAGATGAGTTTCGCCCTCATTTAATTAGCTTATATATTTTAATATTCGTAAGCTAAAGTAATAAATAGCGTTAAAGCAATAGCGTTAGACGATAACTGTTGGACGTAGAGTCTGTATTGCTGCATCAATATTTATACTCCTAAAGTTGTAACAAACCGCAGCTCACAGGCGGTTACCATAGCTTATAAATGCTTGCAAAATTTGAAACACCAGGGGCATCAATAACGAGTTGCCCTGTAATAATATGATTTAAAAAGAAAAAAACCGACTTCATTTGGTAAGCGCAGCTTATTGGTGGAATACCCCGGGAGACGCTGCTGCCCGTCTTCCGGGAGAAAAGTTATTGCGTCACATAAGATTCCTTAGTCGCCTGGTACGACATCCAGCTCAGAGCAATGGAGTGACGGAATTCTATTTTGCCGGCACGGCAAATTTAGAGGATTCCCTCGATTTTTCTGGGAGCCCATCATCAGATCCTGACTTGGTGAATATGGGTCCATCTCGCAATCATACCCTTTCAAATAAAAAAATAGAATTTGACTATACGTGCTTATAAAATTTAAGGGTTTCCCTTAATTTCCCTGGGATCCCATCATCAGATCCTGACTTGGTGAAAATGGGTCCACCTTGCAATCATACCCTTTCAATTAAAAAAAGAATTTTGAAATTCGCGAAGATATCGAATAACATACATACAAAAATATAATTCAGCCGAATTGAGAACCTCCTCCTTTTTTGAAGTCCGTTAATAAGAAATAAATAAATATTCCTAGACAAATTACACACTGCCATCTAATCCTAAACTAAGCAAAGCTTGTATTAAGTATAGATAAGTAATGTTATTAAATACATTTTTTTAAATACGCATACATAAACTCGTATTACATAGAACACACCGAGAGCAAGACAAACAGATATTTTCATGTACAGAATTTTTTATCTTGTGCGAAGAACGAACCCGCGACTTCGAAGCTATAGTGTTCTTAAATATACATCTTTTTATACTACGTCGGGAGCCTTACAAGTATACGCCCCGTCTGATGTGAAGCGGTCGTCGTAAACATAATATTAACGCACGAAATATGAACAAGAATATTACTTGCGCGCCATCACCCTCGCAGCAATTTACATCGCGGTAACCTCACTCACTCGCAGGAACACAACAATCCTTAAGGGAATTGTCATTTAGCATTGTTATTGTATAAATATAATCACTACGATAGCGCTGGTTTACGCAATGGCTACAAATTCAAGTTCAAATGATTTATTTTGCTAAAACATAGGTTCAAAATATAGTTGTTGGTATGAATAAACGATCCATTATGTTCTGCCTTTTTCAACACTTTAGGCATGCTAAATGTCAAGATTAATGGCAAATTTAATTAAATTAATTATAAATGTCCGGTTAAGTAATTCTGATAGTCAAAGAAAATTCAAAAGTCAAAGGAAAAAGTTATATTTAGTTTATGTCAAATTGTAGAAATATTCCGAGTCAAATTGTAGAGAGATCCCTACATTGATTCCGAGGATTGAGTAAGACTAAAAATTTCATAGGCTTTTTTGGAGACCACAGCAACCACACCACGTGGCGTAAGTGGCTCACCACGAGTCAAAGCCAATCTCACTTGCACGTGATGCACCCTGGCAATTAGCGAAAGAGGCTCTGGTAAAAGAGACGTAGCTATGGTAACCGCTGCACATTATTCGGGTCGTATGCTTGTCTGCCACCCGACGTAGAATAAAAAAACACGCAGAAAATACTAATGCGTTCTATTGTATTTATTCGGGCTAAGCAACAATATAAAACAAATAAAGCCAGCAATATTCGATATACTTACATAAAAGAAATAATGAAACAACCCTTTTCATCCCTAATTGGTCGGAGGGGAGATATTATATTACCAATAAATTCAATCGTGTTCCTATACCGAGCAACTTAAAATTAATTTTGGAGATGTAAATAATATTTTTGTTTCATTCTGACATAATTGTGGGTTCATTAAAAATAATGTGTTTTTGTATCAGTTTCATGTTATGTTTGTAATTTTGTATTCCTTTTTCGTGCTTAAGAGGAAAATCATGGAATAAATGAAAGGATAAGTGATGTAAATATACTTTATTGTCTATATAAGTATAAATAATATAGGTAAATATTTCCAAAAACTTGACTTACTAGTTCTCTACTTTCCCGTCACAATACCGATTTTCGTTGTTTTGTAGCTGCAAAAACAATGACCACGAGTGCCCACGACAACGTCCAACGCAAACGGTATCGTCGCACGCGCATATCATGTTAACTAAGAACGTTTTAATTTTCTGACGCGGCCTCTCAGGCCTCGTGTCGGTACTTATGTAAGTTTTTTTTCTTTTTTTTTCTTTCTACACATAATTTCACTTAGAAGCATTTATTTTTCAGTATATTGTAAAGATATACCTATGTTAAAACCATTTCTTTATTTAAAAATACACGCCATAATTATGAGCGGCCTCTTAGGTCTAACGTGTCGATGCTAACTAACGTTATAAAATATATACTGATACGTAAAGGTTAAAGTTTATATATGTCCGTTTGTCTTGTCATCGACTCTGTAGCGTCTTTTCCCGTCTGATGACCTCGTTTACTCGCAGGAAGTAAACAATCCTCAAGGGAAATACCCTTTTACCATTGGTTGCATCTTCTATGAGGTGACGATACGTTCCAGTACTTTGATTTAATTCAGCAGAGTGTATTACGTACAGGTACTCTTATACCCCAAAATTTGTCACGAACAGGTTACTATCGTCTAAATTTGGCGCCGGTTACAACTTACAATAGAAATGATGCTCAATCTCGCACGCCCTAACCCGTTATAACATGCTTTTATTAGCTTCACCTGTATGTTTGCTTGTTTGTCAGTTTGTAACCCTCTTCTTTGAACTTGATTTTGACCCACTTTGAACGGTCAGATTTAATTTAAACTTTGTAGGTATACTTATCAAGGAGCGATGACAATACAATCATTTGACAAGTTTATTAAATTATCCTGGTATATTATTAATTTCCTCACGTATCACATCGAACTGAAAAGCGTGGGGTGCTCGAGAAATGAAAAATATGGCACAAAGCACCCCACGCTTTTTTTACAATAATAGGCAGAAATCTTTTTCGTTCATTTATATTTTCTGCCTATATTAATTATTATTCGTTTTTATTTAGTTCGAATGATCATTAAAGCGTATTTTTTTAAACTATATTTATCTGTGCAATGAATCGTTAAGCTGTTTAGGGCTGGCCAAATGCAAACTATACTGCACTTTATTTCCATTGCCCAATAGTCTCTTTTTATCTAAATGTTCTTTCTTGAGAATTTTTTGTTCAATAGGAAATAGTTTTAGATAATAAACATATTATTTTCTTACTTAAAAACTGTGGTCTAATATCTATCACTGGAACTAGTTTCATCTAAATCCTCAGGCAGTGTCACTGAGCTGGGGCATGGCACGGTGCCATACACAATCTACAACACATGTCACTTGTGAACTGTCTTGTAGGTACACCAGTGTTACAAAACACAAAATTTAATTTCATTAACTGCATGAAAACTTCCATAGTGTTGCTGCACGTGATAGCATCCAACATGCAAGTTAAGCAACAACAACGATACCCTATCTATGGTTGGGACAATATATATAAGGTCCTAACTTATTAATTGACAATACTGAATTGAGGATGCGTATTGCTTAAATACATCACATTACTAATGGAATTTCACGGCTAGCAATTATTATTTTTTTATTTTAAGAAAAAATAAATTATCATTTTAATCAAATAAATACCATATACAGAACGCTTTAGTGAAGAAAAGTGTTTGTATAACAAAATTTATTTATCATTAAAACATGTTTAAAATGTTCTTTTTTATCTTTACATAAAACCGTCCTTGTTCACGAGTTCATACCAGTGCAAATGTTGGTAGTATCATGTGCGCATGTGCAGTCTACCTACCATTCATGCTTGCGCGCTGCGCGAACGGCGAAAGACAATCAGTCGCCGCTAAACTGAGTTTGTGAGCGCACGCGTGTTTTCTGCATTACCGGCCGGCGCCGCTACCGCCCGACAACGTAGTGCTCTTGCTCGTACGTTTTAGTTTTAGTGTGATTTGTTCAAATTTGCCATGCCAAACCGACGTTACACCAACCAGGAATACCTGGCAATGGTAATTGCGTACCGTGATAGTGAAGTGATAGTGGGGAGATTGTTCTGCAAGCGTAGAATCTACTAGAGCGAAGGCTCGGAACACGTGTCAGCAGGAACACGATTCTCACAGCTGTTTACCCTTCCGAGAACATGGACGGTTCGACCAACCTGCGGTGGACGCTGGTAGGACTCGATATCCTGCTGTCTTGAGGAGGAAATATTGGACTTTTTTAGTCAGCATCCGATGGCAAGTACCTCTGACGTATCTACATATCAGCTGCGATTGCGAGTTCTCGACATTTCAATCTACGCTATTGAATTGAGACCTCATTAGATCGAAAGAAAAAATAAATACTGTACCGTTGGTCTCGATATACCCTACATCTTGCCAAAACCGCGTCTGTTTATCAGCTGGCTGCACCACGTGCACTAAAGATCAGCTTTAACCCTAGTAGGTAATTGGTAGTGCATTGATAATAATGATACTAATGGCCGTTCGCTTATGAAAGACAGCTGTGAGGGCGATGACCTTGTGCTTCCGAGAAATCAACAGACATCGACTTCCGAGAAATCAACAGATTTGACGAGCTCGGTGGCGTAGTGGTCAATAACGCGGCTTCGACACCAACGCTCGCGGGTTCGATTCCCACATAGGACAAACATTTGTGTGCATGAACATGTCTGTTTGTCTTAGTCAGGGTGTTTTCTATGTATCATATGTATTTACAAAAAAAAAATGTATTTACGTATGTTTATCAGTTGTCTAGTACCCATAACACAAGCTTCGCTTACTTTGGGGCTAGATGGCGCTGTGTAGTTTGTCTGACAATATTTATTTATTTATTATTTATTTATTTATTTATTTATCGGCCGTTACGGCTGGCCCTCTACTTTACTTATTGGGGTATGTACGGAAGTTAGAAAGCTAGCTACATACCTATGCCGTCAACTCGTATATGGGCGATGACTTCTTTTATTTAAATACGGCGCGATTGAGTTTAGATGAAATTTTAGGTACCTAACAAGTATAATACTTGATCGAAGTACCTAACTAATTTTTTGACAAAGTTGTTATTATGATTTTAATGTTATTGAATGTTTCTTTTGAATCTTTTGCAACAATGAGTCTTGCGGCCCTATAAAAAAGTAAAGGGGTATGTTTGGCTTACCGCGATCTTTAGATCCAAAGCCTGCACGTGGTGCATCCTACCGACTAGCGAAAGAGACTCTGGCGAAAGAGAGGTAGGGTAAAACGTATTTGTAAGTTGCCTGAGTGGGGAATACCTCTACATCACAGAACATCGCAGCTAATTTACAATTCCATTGAGGGTCTTGTGTTCCAGCGAGTGAGTGAGGTCACAAAAATGAAAGGAGTTGCTGCGTTGGTAGCGGGGTTGGCGGGGGCGCGCGAGCGTTGTTACCGTCGCGACCGTTAATACGACTACGGTAACTACTTCACATGGAACATGTCTCCAGACAAGCAGGGGAGAGTGACTAAAGGATTAGGGAGAACACAAAAGATCCATGAGGGTCGACGTGTCACCGGTGCTGCAGCACTGGACCCACTCTAAGATAACTACTTCACATCAGGCGGACTGTATACTTGTCTGCCACGCGACGTGGTATAAAAAAGTTAAAAAGAGAGGGAAAAACAGAGTTCAACGCTCGCACGCGTCACCGTAGCTGTCATATGTGGCAGTACTTGGTCGTATACGTATCGTCGTACCTAACTAGTCATTATTACAATTTCATTCTTACGCGTGATGGTAAATGCGTAAGGAAGCAAGTTAGAATATTTTTTCTTGGTATACAGAAAAATAATATCATTTTAAAAACATTTTTATTTATGCAAAATTTCATTCACAATACGATGTATACAAGCTATAGATGCCAACCATATAGTATTGTCAATTAAAAGGTTAGGACCTTATATAGTGTTCAAGGAACGTTAAACCGTCGCTCACTGGTGTCCCAAATAAAAAAAAAATACATGGTAAACGTGTTTATTGAAAAAAATATTTAATGTACAGAAATAGGCCGCTTACGAATTTGTTATAAGTATATATAGAATGTGTTCTATTTTTTATGTATAAAAAAAGATACTTTCCAAAACATCTTATTCAAATACCATAATATCTCTTTTAAAATTATCGTATAAATTAAATTACGGAAAAAATCACAAACAAAGTACTTGTATCCGAAGATTTCGTTTATCCGAATATTATTAATAGTAAAACGTATTATGTAAATCCTAAGAAGAATAACTACGAGAAAATTCGTTCACCCGCCAAACTTAAGAGCGAACCCAACCTTTTGAAGTCAAAAGAATATTTCATCAAGATAATATCTTTGAGAATCTTTTTATATTAAAAAAAAGCATACGAACCTCTTCATATTTTGTAGCAAATTTTTGCTTAAACACACAGCTAGTTAAGATTTTGAGAGAGGGTATTAGACTATTAGATAAGTAGAGATGCGACTTTTTGCGTGAAAAATTCATCATTCACATATTCACGACGACTGCTCGGATAAGCTCTATAACTTGATGAACGGAAGGACCGTTGAGTTTTACTATCATGTAACTCGCCATAACTTAAAACCCTATACGTATCATCTTGATAATTGTAGATCTAATTAATATTTAAATAGTTGATTTTGGCTAACTTGCGAGAATATTATAAATATTAACAAAAGTGCTAAAAATCACCTAGGTGGGATTTGAACCCATGATAGGCAGATGGCGCCATACTGCGACTTCACAGCAGTAAAAATATAAAATGCAAAAATTCGCCACTATTACAAACCTTGCTAGTAGCTCAGTAGGAAGAGCATTCGACCGGTAATCGAGAGGTCGTGGGTTCAAGTCGCACTTAGACGGGAAGGTGAATTTTTCCATTATTAAAATATTTATAATAATTGTTGATCTATCACAGTACGTTTTCTAAAACTTCAACAATAATTGTACAATTAACTTCCGGCAACGGTGTTTCCAAACATATGTGACTTGAGGGCATTCAAGAACAGAGTCTATATTTCCATTAAGAGGCTGGCAGCAGATCGGTGAACCCTTGGTGTTGCTAATTTGTATCGGTCACAGATCGGAGGTGGTGATTGCTTTCCATCAGGTGACCAACATGTCATATAAAAAAAGACAGCGAGTTATCTTGGTCTAGTCATCTCGATCTCTCGTCATGAGATGGACAACTCATGCCTATTGGACGATTTGACATGACGATGACTGACGGGGCAAGGGGTCTCAGGGTCATTGTGGAAGTGTACCCGCCAAGTCTCCGCTATCAAGTATATTTTGGTGTACATTGCTAATAGTACTGCTTTATTGCAAATCATTTACAGTAAAAATAGCAAGTTCTTCACAGGAGTATCTTGTTTTAGTCAGAGAAACGTGTCTGAAGCAATATCAACATAAGTGAAATCACAGGAATTTACCAGTGCAGTCAGATGACAGAGCCTAGAAGTGTTTCTGACTAAGAAATAAGTAGCAACTAGCGCGTCAGATAGTTTAATTCTAGAGCCATTAACTAAGATTCGACACATAATTCTTAGTAGCTCTGCTTATATTTTATAACAAAGTTTTAATTGTACTAGCAGCATACAAAACATTTTCCTCTGTTGTTATAAATATTGAATAACAAGCTGACCCGACAGACGTCCTGTCTTCTTAACAACGAATATTGAATACGAATTGTTTTCACGCAATCTGTGAAAAGTCTAACAGTTTTGTCAAATGACATTTCTTCCATAAGAACTTTCTCCTAACAATAACATATACAGCAAAAAAAGAACTAGCGAAATCACGCGATACCGATACCGTGACCAAGCGAAATAGGGATTCATTTTTATATATGTAGATATAATTGGATAGAAATAGATATAAATTATATACGTATATATAAATAGTTCAGCTATGATTATGATTATAATCATGAAAATATTTTTTTTATAGTAAAATGCAGATCTCAACAAAACTTGGCATGTTTTTTTATGAAATCATTTTAAAGATAATATTTATCTACAAATTATATCGGCAGAAGAGAGTGTAAAAAAGGTTACTAAGTGGAAGATGAGGTAATTATAATAATAGTATGCACCAGTGGAATACACACAAAAACTGTGAAGTATCACGGTATGCTTATCTTAGATTTGAAATGGTAGTTTGAACATAACACCTAGCTGAGTGTGGCCATAAAATTTGATGCGTCTTATGGGGATATGAAGCAAAAGCCAGCCGCTGGTAACAGCTCACTCGAATCAGTTCCTAAATTATATATTGTCATTGAAACAATACAAATTATACTATCAACTGATAGTATTCTACTAGAAACTACTGAAAAGTACTAGAAAGTACTGTAAAACCTTACAGTACTTTCTGTTTAGTTAAATCGAGAAATTGGAGAACAGGTGCTTCCTGTTGTCGTATATTTGTTTGGAATCAAAATGTATAAAAAAAAACTTATTTAAAATACAATTTAAAAATAGTGTTTTACTGGAGTGTTGCACAATATTTTCAGTTATTAATTTATTTTTCACTCAGTACATGATTACTCATATGATAGTAGAGCAATGTCCGCGAATGATTAAAAATATATGAAGGTCATTAGCAAGTGTTGTCATTAATGATAAATATGCGGAACTAATTCTTATCGGAATATGATATTTTTTATACAACTAAGGTGGTAAACAACTAGATGCGACCTGCTTGATGGTAAGCAGTCATCGCAGACTATGGACGCACGCAATATCAGAGGTTTCACTCACACGTTGCCGACCCTGTAAATACCTCTTCACGCCTTACTGGAAGAATACTGTAAGTCTCTTGGGAAAACTTCGACAAATAATTCATTCCAACAACCTAATTTCACTAATTATTAGATACGTTACCAAAGTAAGCAAAGCATATACTATGGATATCTAACTTTTAAACATACACAATTAATTTTGTGCATACATGTATACACACACATCTATCGAGTGATTGCAGATGGGGGAGTGGAGGCCGCGCTTACGACTACGAAGCGTTGGACGCCCTCCTTCTAGATGGTCCGCTGGATGCGAAAGGGGGAGGCTCGTATTTGGTGGAAAGCATTGGGGAAGGTTTAGTAATGCAATCCAGCAGTGGATAGATACAGGCTGATGATGATACATGTAATACATATAAAATACCTAGACATGTTCATGCATACAAACCCACCACCTTCCCATGGCTCCACCGACCTCGCGGTCATATGAGCCGAATCGCGAGAGATGCGCGCGACACCGTTGCTCTGAGGCTCTTTTGTGCCGCGGCAATTCTTGACTCTCTACAAATTATTTAATCTACATTGCATACAGATGTATCTTGTGTGCAGGGACCGAAA
This sequence comes from Hypsopygia costalis, assembly GCA_937001555.2. Classification (NCBI taxonomy): domain Eukaryota; kingdom Metazoa; phylum Arthropoda; class Insecta; order Lepidoptera; family Pyralidae; genus Hypsopygia; species Hypsopygia costalis. Next base: position 21,876,399 of record OW443343.2, on the reverse strand, counting down.
ACGCGACCAGCGATGAAAGAATGGGGTGTAAGTGGTTCATCAACATCTTTGAACCAAAGCCAACTTCACCTGCACGCGATGCACTCTGCTGACTGACAAACGAAGCTCTGGCGAAAAGAGAGGTAGGGAGCGTAATTGTAAGCTACCCGACTGGAGAATGTACCTCCACCTCGCAGAATACCGCAGCCAAATAACAATTCCCTTGAGCATTGTTGTGTTCCTGCGAGTGAGTGAGGTCACCAGAAGGAGATGCTGCGTTGGCAGCGGGAGTGGCGGCGCGCGAGCGACACTATATGTTGCGAGCGTTCATATGGCTACGGTAACCGCTACACATCAGGCGGGCCTTATGCTTGTCTGCCACCCGACGTAGTATAAAAAAAAAAGTCGATCCATAAGCCAAAAGTACCTATTGCTAGCCAATTGGCCACTCCGGCTCTACATAATTTACATAAAGCTGTCCGCTTCAGGGCAGATTTTTAAATTTAGCCTACATCGCTCTGTTCATAGCCCAACAGCGACAGACCAAATGACGTATGTCCAAAATGATGTACGTACGCCTGTAGCGGCGCGCGCGCACCATGATAACATCACGTCAGTTCGAATTATAAATGCAATTGTCGACTACGCGATATTGTAACAGACAGTTTTGACAACCATTTTTTATATATGCACGAATGAGTCAAATGTAATTTATACGGGGCTCTTTCTAAATAGTACACTTTTTGGACTGACCAATACTAATAGTTATAAGTACGTTTTGATGTGAGACGCTTGATAGCATCGTTGGGCTTATCAGTCTAATAGATCACGGAAGTTAAGCATCGTTCACCTTAACCTGTTGGTGCATGGGTTTATTTATCTCTAGCTCCTCCGTACTGCGTAATTCAAATAAGAATTATCAAAATAATTATTTGTCGTTACACGGGTCTTTTCTTAATCACTAGTAATAGTGAGATAAATCTCAAAAAGAAAGACAATTTTGACTCCTGTACTAGCAAGAGTCTGCCCTCTTTTTTAGCATTTAAATAACACTATATGTTGAGATACGGCACAGAGGCATAGAGTCTTACTATGAGCATCATTCGAAAGCTCAAGATTGCGCAGCATGCGATGAAGAGAGCTATGCTCGGTACTCCGAGTATAGCTCTCTACTCTCTCTGTATCCCTACGTCATAGGCTCTGGAACGTGTATAATAGAAGTGGAGTTACCACATAGTTTAAACGATATGTATATCAAGAACAAGGTAGGTCGCAAGACGCTACCTTGTGGAACACCGTAACTAATATTTTTTCTTCAGCATGCTGAAGAGGCAGCGTGCATGCCACATAGTTTACAAAACTGATGTCCGATAAGACTTAAATTCACTTTCACATTCAAGATAGTGTGATGAAAGTGAATCTAAGCTCTGCGGATTTAGAGTAGTAATGATTTAGATACATGTTCTTATATTTAATTTGTATGACGTTTCTAAGTGCTTTATAAAGTCCAAGGAATAAAGATATTTTGATTGATTTGACAGGAAGGACCGAGAAGGATTTGGAGTAGCGACCGCGGACCAGGAAACGCTGCGTAGGATTGCCGCTCATTAGATGGACCAACAATCTGATAAAGATTGCTGGGAGTCGATAGTTGCAAACAGCACAGAACCGATCATTGTGGAAATCTATTGGTGAGGCCTAAGTTCAGTAGTAGTCATCCTTTGACTGAAATAATGAATCACGATGATGATATAAAACTAGGTTCCGCCCTCTGCTTCGCCTGTACGATACAGGCATATCCTTCGAGAGCAGTTCATTTCCGGATACAAATACTAATCAGATACAGATACTATTATTTATTCTGGACTTATAATAAGTGGGCACAATTTCATGGTAATGGGTTCAGTAGTGAAGACGTAAAAGACGAACAAACTCACTTTCATCGAACCAAAAGGTCGACCTTTTAGTCGGTTTAAATTATAATTATTTATTTGTACATAATATAGTTCTCTAAGCAAAAGAAAAAGAAAGATAATAGACTTTCATTGGTAGAAAAACTCTGTATATAACGATAAAGAGGCCCCAAAATATATAAATATACCCACTCCATTACATATTTATACTTATTGTATAAAGTTATGAACAATTTGCAAAACTAAACAAATGAAAATCAACTTAACAGTCATTCAAATAAGGTTTAAAATTAAAGTATAAACTCTTCTGTACGTTTCGGGAGTATTGTTTTCACAAATTCGCCGGGAAACCATAATAGGAGATCATAACAGATCCGTCCGTAAATAAGATTTGATATGGCATCTAAACGTGGTCTACATGTGTGGAGACGGCTTAATATAGGCTGCTAATTTTTGTTAATCATTAGGGCAAACCTAACATCATCTTTTCCTAATATATTCCAGTGATAGCTAGACCCGGCTGTAATAAAAACAACATGGAGAATTTTTCCCGTTTTTATTGGTCGTATGGTGATATTACGAGTATATAACCCATAGTCTTTCTCGGTAAATCGGCTATCCTAAAGATATTTTCAAACCGAACCACTTGTTCCTGAGATTAGTGCTAACCAAACATAATGTACCCAGAATTAACAGTAGCGACCACCAAAAAGATAACAAACCATGAAGTCCACTGCAATCCCGGGATAAAATACAGCTACATTGGAACTCACAACGAATGTAATTAGAAGAAATCAGTAAGAGTAGGAAGCTTTTGGATTTTTTTTTCCCATCTTGCAATGTTAGAGAGAGAGAGCAAAGGCATTAAAAGCCTAAAAAGATGGCTAGTAAAATACTTTTGGGTTTGCCCTAGACGTATATATTGTCAAAGGCCATTTCAGTTTCTAGTTCACAGTACATAATTGGATAGAAAGCCATCTCCACTCTACCGAGCTCGGTCGCCACAACGAGCGTACACCTCATACCTTACGATGTAAATATATCGGATGTTCGGCCTATAAAGTTAACGTAAACGCTTCTCTGCGAAATCAAACGCATCGGCTAAAGGTTTACGTTCAACGTTTATGGCCCTGCGAGCCCTTCAAATCTTGGGTAGGTAACGCCAAATAATTGAAACAGCAACTCGATTATGCGGAAACAGTTGATCAGTCAACAAAACGCAAGCCTCTGTAAGAGAGCTATCCATGGATTGATAATACCCCTCTGGATTGAATCTTCTTGGTTATGCACACAAATATTTGTCATGGGCGGCAATCGAAACCGCAACCTCGGTGTCAAAGTGGCCATTGAACCATTCGACCACCGAGCTCGTCATCAAAAAGAAAAAAAAACCGGACAAGTGCGAGTCGGACTCGCCCACCGAAGGTTCCGTACGTAGGATCATTACAAATAGTTTAGGAATCTAACCCCCTATTTTTTTATATTTAATTACAAATGTATAGTTTTGAGATTTATTCTTGTACTTGTAGTCTATAACTATGTTACTTGCCAAATTTCATAGTTCTAGGTCAACGGGAAGTACCCAATGAGTTTTGATTCCCTTGAGAAAGTGTCGAAATATGCGTGTTATGCTGAATAAACGGCCGTATCTTTTTTTTACGTAAACTTCTGCTAAGTTTACGTAAATTAAATTAAATTTTTTAAGGCAATTTGATCTACACTACTTTGTTTTTTTAACGTAAAATTTTTTAACGTAAACTTAGCAGAAGTTTACTTAAAAAAAAGATACGGCCATTTAGTCACCATAAAACGCATATTTCGACACTTTGATTTTTTACAACTTCATGAGACCGTAGACCTGTGTATACAGTACAAATTTCAGCTAGATACCACCACGCATTCTCGACATAGAGGGTCTTGACAGACAGACAGACGGACAACAAAGTGATCTTATAAGGGTTCCGTTTTTCCTTTTCAGGTACGGAACCCTAAAAAAAGGAAAGAAGGTGTGTTCGTACAAAAGATCAGTAACTGAATTGACTGATAGTCCCGCGAACTCGCCTAGTGTACGCTACGGACAAAGCAATTGCTTCTTTCCTTCCCTACAATCACCATTCCTCCATTTACCCAGAAACCAAAGTCACTGTCTTCAAAATATCACCGCCCAGAAAACATATAGAGCGAGGACGATTTAAAATTGGAAGCCATAAAGGCGCGAACCGACCGGATGTTGGACTCGGGGCCCATCAGATCCGTATCAGGACAGACTCCCGCTAGCGGATTCATTTCCGCTCCGCCGTTGCATTTTGAATTTTAGAATTCTATTCGTTCAAAATAGGTCATGGGATTTTTTAGTTTGTGATAGAATATTGAGTTTCTAACCGTTTTTAATCTGTTTTATCAAGTTTGTTGTCAACAAAAGAAATATTAGACAAAAGAAGTTTCATTTAAGGGTTAACGCTCCTGTCATATAAAAACACTAGGCTATCCCCCTTCCAACACTAAATTATTTTTCAATTCATTCACTGTCCGCGCAGCGCAACTTTGGAACAAATCTCTCCCTATCAGGTTTGGCGGCTTAGGTATTCGAAAAATTTCTAGTGTATCCTTGCCAGCTTTTCTTTCTTCGGTCCACAGCACATCCGCTCTTTCGGCAAATATTTTAAAAAGGTCTCTTCCAAATTGCAATATATCCTTTTTGGACGAAGCAATGAAAGCTTGGCAAGTGGCCTGGCCGAGCCCAAATTCACTTGTCTCTCGACAACGGAGCTGGGATGAAGTGATTTGCGATGCTACATTCAAAAATCTTTTAAATAACAGCACAGGCTCCGAGCACGCCAGACTCAAGGCAGTTTCACAAAGGGAATCTGGGCATTGGTTAAATGCGTACCCACGTCCCAATATAGGAAACTGCCTTGATCCTGATACCCTCCGCATTGCAATCAGTCTAAGACTCGGAGCCAAGGTGTGCACTCCACACAAATGCCCATGTGGCACCGAACTTCGACCAACTCGGACACCATGGGCTGTCTTGTATTAGGAGTGCCGGTCGTCTATCTCGTCACGCCACTCTTAACGACATTATCCGTCGCTCTCTTGCCAGCGTCAATGTACCGGCTATCTTAGAGCCGCAAGGTATCGTACGTGACGATGGCAAGAGGCCTGACGGTATGTCTCTCGTTCCGTGGATGATGGGTAGAGCCTTGGTGTGGGACGCCACATGCGTAGACACCTTGGCTCCTTCTCATCTTGCAGGAACGAGAAATCACGCTGGCGCGGCGGCTGAGACGGCTGAGCGACTTAAGATCAACAAATACAGTGTTATCGGCCCCGAATATACATTTGTCCCATTCGGGGTCGAAACCCTTGGTCCATGGGGTCCCAGCACAAAAAGTTTTGTAAAAGAATTAGGAAAAAGATTGGTCGACGTAACTGGTGACCCAAGATCTGGCACATTCCTCGCCCAAAGGATCAGTTTAGCCATCCAGCGAGGTAATGCTGCTAGCATCTTGGGAACGATGCCACATGGGCCAAAATTTTTACATTTATTTTAGTTTTAGGTTAGTTTTATTTTAGTATTATTTAATTTTAGGTACTTTAGTTTTATAGTTGAATTGTACGTATATTTTTTATTGGAACAAATTACCACCTCAAATAAGAGATTGTCCATCCATTATTGGTTTTAAAAAAAGATTGAAGGAACACTATTTGTGTCAGTTATGAACGTGTATGTATTTATAGTTGATATGTAAGTATCTAATATTTATATTTGTATGTATTGTTTGATTGTTGATTGTTTAGCACATAGTTCTTCTTTTTTTTTTCGATTAATGATTTTTTTTATAGGTATTTAATGTTTTTAATGAGTCAAAATATCGTCTCATTGTAATCTTTTCCTTATATGTATGTAACTATCCGTCAAGTAAATGTTGTTGTTACTGCCTATAGGGTCGGCTGGAAGAGATCTCTTGTAGAGATAAGCTCACCTTTGTACACCTTTTTAATGTAACAATGTTATAATAATTTATGTGCAATAAAGAATATTATTTCGCTTTCATATGAGATAACTATCTATATATATATGCCGTGTGGTTTCCGGCAGACTGGAATAGAATCACTCCGTCTCTTCCCGTGGATGTCGTACAAGGCGACTAAGGGAGATACATTACCAAACATCGATCAGGCCTCCCCAACCCGTTTGGCCAGCGTGGGGAGTGTAGGCCAAATCCTCCTTCTGTCTGGGACGGACGAGAGAGGGTCGTGCCTCTGTAGTGGAGACTAAAATGACCTGGTGATGAATGAAATGATGATGAATGGGATATCTAGGTATCCTATTACTGAGGAGCTCGATGGCGACGCGTGTGTATCTAATTGAAAACGAAAGTTAAGCAACGTCGACTGCCTGCCTGTCCATGGATGGGTTTATTTACCTCGAGCTCCTCTGGGATAATACCAAGCTGTCGATTCCGGCTGTTGTCATGAGTTGACAGTAGTACCTAAACACTGAGCTTCCCCAACCCGCAGTTGAGCAGCGTGGTGTAGTACGCCCTAAACCCCTTGGATTGAGAGGAGAACCCTAGCCCAATAGTGGGATGATTATAGGTTGATGCCGAATATAATTTGACGAGCACGGTGGTCGAATGGTTAGCAATGGCCACTTTGACTCCGAGGTCGCGGGTTCGATTCCCGCACAAGACAAACATTTGTGTGCATGAACATTTCTGTTTGTCTTGGTCTGGGTGTTTTGTGTATGTATTATAAGTATGTATTTACAAAAAAAATGTATTTAAGTATAATATCAGTTGTCTAGTACCCATAACACAAGCTTTGTGCTTAATTTGGGACTAGATGGCGCTGTGTAAAATTGTCCACAAATATTTATTATTTATTTAATTTATAATTATGTATATAATTTGCTAGGTAAATTGAACTAAAATTGCAATTGGATATATTCAAAAAACCTATCACAGATTCACAAAGAATAATAATATGGCGGACAATACAATTATGTGTGCGTTTTATCAAATTTTCATTCTCTTTGATATTCAAATATTCATAAAGTTCTTTTATATTTATTGAAATAGTGAATTCATATGACGTTTATATTGAATACCTACTTTTCTTTACATACAGGATTAGTGCCCTGCTGTGATTTCGCTCATAACCTGAGGACCTGCACCTGCACCGATGTAATGTTGCACGGAGAGGTGACTTTTGGGCAATTATAACTGCTTCTTTTGAGTAGGAGATGAAGTTTGGCTGCCCATCGTAAGTTTCATTTATTATAATTCACTTTCAATTCACTTTATTCGTCTTCCCGAAACACCTACTTAGGCTCGGAAGCCATGTTGCTTCCACTGTCTGAAAACAGTGGCTGGCAGGGTCGCCATGTAATGTGCACACAGGGGGGTGTGCATTGAAACAATTTGCTGGTCGGTAACTGAATCCTAGCATGTCGACCTGTAGTCTGGATACAGTAGTACTAGTAATACTAGCACAGTACAAGTAATAGTACTAAGTAGTAGTAGTAGTATGAGTAGCTCGATGGCGTCGTTGCGCGTGTCAGTCTAATCGATCACGCAAGTTAAGCAACGTTGACCGTAGCCTGTCTATGGATGGGTTTATTTATCTTCGGAGGGCACATTAAGCTGTCGGTCTCAGTTGTTGTCGTTAGACGACAGTCAGTGGCCTTTGGGCGGCTTGAAAACACTGGGCTTCACCAACCCGCAGTTGACTAGCGTGGTGGCTGGTGGTGTATGCTCTAAACCCCTTCGATTGAGGGGAGATCCGTCTCCTAACAGTTGTATGATTATGGTTGATGCTGTAGCACTTCTTCTTTAGTCGTTCACTCTTGACAGAGTGGTCGTGGTCACCCATTGTCGCTCCCCATGGCGGTTGCTGCTCCCGCAATCCTTCTCCACCGGTCTCTGTTGGTGGCTTAACGAGCGCATTCTGTCACTGATGTTTTGGTGACTGATTTTATAAAGTCGGGCCATCTGGTTGGCGATCGACCGCGCGCTCTCTTGCCTTCGACCAGTCCCTGCACTACCAATCTCTCCATGGCGTCAACGTTTCTGCTAACGTGTCCAAAGAACCTGAGGATTCGTAGTTGCACAAGCGACGAAAGCTTACTGACTTACACCAAGTTCTTTGAGGTTGCTGTAGTACTAGTAGTACAATATTACTTATTTTGTGGTTTCAGGCAAACTTTTGAAAATACTTCTATCCGACTTTCATTCGTTCTTTAGTTTGGTCCCTGTATGTAGACATTTAATTTGGTTTGACCTAATTTATTAAATAAATAACATATCAACCTCATCAACACGTAGTGCACCCTGCTGATTGCCTAACGAGGATCTGGCAAAACAGAGATAGAGCTTAGCTTCATAAGCTGCCCGACTAAAAAGTAGCTCCGCCTCACAAAAGACCGCAGCCAATTCATAATCCTAGAGGGTTGTGCTCCTGCGAGCGAGTGAGATTATTAGAGAGTAGAGATGCGATGCCATATTCATCACAATGTATTTACGAGCTCGGTGATCGAATGGTTATTAATGGCCACTTTGACTCTGAGGTCGCGGATTCGATCCCCGCACAAGACAAATTTTTGTATGCATGAACATGACTGTTTGTCTGTCTGGGTGTATTTTATGTAAGAATTATATGTATGTATTTACAAAAAAATGTATTTTAATATTATATCAGTAATCTAGTACTCATAGTACAAGCTTTGCTTAGTTTGGGACTAGATGGCCGCGTGTAACTTGTCCAGGAATATTTTGTTTAATTTTATTTTTATTATTGTCAGTACAAGTTTTGTATGGGAAATCCACAGCAATGAGATGGGAACGGGACGATTGAAGCACAGTGAAGCGTGGGCTGGCCGCTGGTCTATGAATAAAGATTGAATTTGATGGTAGCGGGGATGACTGCATGCGAACGCTAAACGCTAAACTAACCGCTTCCCATCAGGCAGGCTGTATCCTTGTCTACCACCCGATATCAATACATATACTTCAAAACACGTGAACAACTTTTCGAAATTTTACAGATATTTTAAAATTTTATTAACGAAAAAGTTTTAGTAAAGAACTGCTTAAGATGCAAAACAGCAATTGCCCATAACACAGCTTGATAATGTTCTTACAATAAAGCAATAACTAAGTACAGTTAAGCTCATAAATATCTGTACATACGTGTGCACATACATCGCTTTCCGTCGCACGTATACTCTCTGGTCGGCAATACATTGGCCTGATAGCTATCTCTCTAACAGGCGGCGTTAAATCTTCGCGTTCAACTTATTTATGTCGCTGAGTGTACTTCGATTTACGCGGTTTGAACCAGTTCGAACCGCTTTAGGCTAAATTGTAATCTCTTCAATATTTTAAAGGATTGGTGTTTTTAGGGGTCCGTATATCAAGCGGTCCACATACAAAGCTCGTCTACTCCCATTGATTTTTCTTAAATTTCATATTGCGAGCGTTGATACGGCTACAGGAACCGCTCACATCAAGCGCGCCGTATTCTTGTTTCCACCCGATGTAGTACACAAGAAATACGCAATACCACAACTAATACTTTTGACAAAACTTTGCAATAAACATAAATTTAGCCAATATGACATGCTCATAGTAGGATGTCACGTACCAAAAACAATAATGTATGGAGAAAACATAGAGACAATTTGATCTACACTACTTTGCGTGCTTTTGCCACAATTAGTTCATGCAAACTACTGCCGCCGACCGGCATCCACCCACTACGCACGGCGGAAGCACTCAAAGTAGTGTGGATCAAAATTGCTTGTAAATTTTGACTTCCGCAAAATAACACCTAAATCAATTAACTATCTACAACATAGAGAGACGTCTGCATAAATTGCAATAACATTGATAACTCATTGATTTTACTGAATTAAAAATAAAACATTTGTCGATGACTCACTAGTAAATTGTTTATTTGTTTATTTTATTTAGTATAACAAATAAGTTTACTTAATACTGTAAATCGGCAGGGAATTCATCCTCACACATTAGAACCGATGTGGTCACGTACTATGCGGTTCCAGGGAGTTTTTCTCCCATGTACTATGAAACTAAGGTATAAACCAGTTGTCGAGGTATTCCCAGGAACCTTCCCTTGTATTCCGAAGAGTTGTTGGATAAGATGTCTACAAACTCCTTCAACAGTCGCGTCACTCGCCATCGGCAAGGAATTCACTCTCATACATTGGAGCCAAGATAGTCGCTAACCGTGCGGGTCCAGAGAGGTATTTTCCACGGACTCTCAGATTGTGGAATGAATTACCTGCCGACGTTTTTCCAGAAGACTACAGGATGGGATTGTTCATGATTGTATGTAGATACAAGCTGATGATGATGAAAAAATACGGGACCAATCTGGAAGTACATTCGTTCGAATAAAAAGAAGTTTTTTTCATATCGGTTTATAAATCACGCAGTATTTAAGGAACAAACATTAAAAAAAAATACACCCGTATTGAGAACCTCCTCCTTTTTTGGAGACGGTTAAAAAGGGCGTAAAGAGGTTTTCACAGGGTCGGCAGCGTACGTGTGATGCCTCTGGCAGGGGTCAATATGTTGCGGTAACTGCTTTCCATTAAAAAAAAACAACAAAAAGTGGTCAGTAGTTGTACAATCAACACTATTATCCTTGTTAAGGCCCTATCATCACAAAGAAAGGGCAGCATAACTGTAAGCTGCCTGACAGGGGAAGTACCTCTACCTCACAAAATACCGCAGCCAAATAAAAAATCCTTTGAGGGTTGCTGTGTTTCTGCGAGTGAGTGAGGTCATCAGGAAGGAGTTTCAGCAACGTTGCCCTCGTCAGTGAATCAGCAGAGAATGCTCTATACCATCGACTAAGGGAGACCCTAATCCCAGCAGTGATATATATATATCGGTTGATATCGGCATACACTTAAGTGGTCTCAGGACCACATAAGTAACATAATACGTACACATTGATCGTAGTCTTAATTGATACCCATTTGCCTAGGATTTAATTTTTGTTTCCGATATTGCCTTAGCTTTGCCACTCGGCACGTGGACAGCTGAGGTATTAAATTTCCTCCGCGTAGTCGCAATGATGGGTACGTTGCGGAACAGGAAGTGGCTATGGGTGACAAAAATAGTGCAATTTAAAATTATTATATTCTTAGATTAAAAAATTTAAATCAAAATATTTTTCATGTAAACCAGTTTTTATATTAAACTAGTGTGGTTCATCATCGTCTTTAGAGCTAGATAATCTCACCTGCACGTTATGCACCCTTCAAACTAGCAAATTAAAGATAAACTTAAAGATGTAACTAAACTAAAAAAATAAAAATGGCGGAGAAAGTAACATTATTAAAATTCACGTAAGAAATCATAGTAATTAAATTAAAATTAAACGTATTTCTTTTTATAAACCGTAACTTGACGGTATATTTCTTTATAAATAACACACCGCAGGTGTAAGAAGTTACTACAGCATAGGCAGAGGATTTGATTAAGTGATTCCGATCGAATATTTTGATTCCAAAAATAAGACTTAGATTAAAATTAATGATAATCAATACAGCTCCAGAATCAATATCAGATGAGCTTACACCAGTACCACCAGTCTAAGCTGAACATTTATTTTTGCGATCAAAAAATCCAATGGTAATCGGCTTCGGCTTCGACGGTAGGGCCTCTGGAGCCGATGAATGCAAAGAACACAAAGCCGATCATTGTGAAAGTCTAAAGGGGATTCCTATATTCAACACTGGACTTCCTTTTGAATAAAATGATGATAACGGTAAAGATAAGAACTATTTCGATGCTTTTAAATTAAGCAGGTATCTCAAGATTATTTTGCGGCAAAAAGTAGTTACTAATAATATTTGCATGATGAATGTCTTATGAACAATGTCATTATGAAAAATGTATTAGTACGGTTTTATAAACTTTAATGTTCCTACATAATTTTCTTTAAAATGATATAAGAAGATATTCTCAGTAAAATAATTATCTAGTATAAAATTGACATTGTACTGAAAATTTAAAATGTTGCACATTGTCTTGTTAAAGTTTAATATTTTTTTTCGGAAATAAATTTTTATAATTTCGAATATTTTGCGGCCTCCCGTAATTCACCTTCAAATCTGGTGTATGTTCTATTAAGATATGGAAGTTGGGTCTCCAGAATAGACAATGTTCTAAACTTATAAAAAAATATTTGTCAAAGCCGTAAAATACACAAAACCAGAACGATCTTAAAATTTTAATAACTCATGTCCGATTTTTTTATGGTCGTTCAAAGTAAAATCCATTTCAAAAGTATGAAACTATTAAAAAATATATTTGAGTTTTCCTTAAGGATCTCCAAGCTGCCTGGAGAAGCATCATCCAGAAGCATTCTAGTAGCACCTTTCAAAACCGTACCAATTCTGGAAATAGAAAACCCTTTGGAAAGAAATATACAACGAAAAAATCTTCCACTATTCGTGTACCATGTAAACTTCCCCATCTAACCACCCCGCCTGATGTAAAAGCCTAGCGCCATAATCTAATTTCATGAACTTATAGTGATGCACTTAACACTATTGAGGTTTTTTTCGAGACAATATTGTCGAGATTTAGAGACAAAGGAGCTAAGGCGGAACAATAAGATACAGTTAAAAGGAAAGGAAAGTGGATAGATTAAAGTTATTTCTCTTATTCTTAAAATTGAAGTATTTTTTTTTATCGGGCCGGGGGCACCACACATTCCTACCACTGTGTCTCTTGTGTAACCAGCATTAACAGCGACAACCACCAAAAAGGGCAATGAACAATGAAGTCCATTAATTCCCTGCATTCCGTGCATTCCACTGCATTCCATGCAGTCCCTGGGGTAAGACTACGGCTGCCTTGGAACTCACAACGAATTTAATCAAATTATTAGAAGTAAGAAGCTTTTGGAATTGATGTAATTTATTTATTTATTTAACATTCAACAATGTATACACATTTATATATATATATATATATATATATATATATATATATATATATATATATATATATATATATATATATATATATATATATTTCACCTTACAAGCCTCACTGGGCTTATCATAATGCCGGTAGGTCGTTAACATAAACCGTGTCTCTTAAAGATATCTTTTACATTAAAAATTTTTGCATTGGGTGTACATTTTTTTATACTGCATCGAGTGACGTTAAAAAATTATAAATACTTCAGGAAATAACCAATGATTGTTAAAAACAGATCTGTTTTATTCGACGCAATAAAATAGATCGTACACCACATTTGAAGTTAGATCTCCAGATTAGGGTAACAATTTTTTTTTTAATTATTTTAGAACATTGTCAGTTGACGCCTGTCAAGATAATAAAAAAAAAATTGTCAGTGTCTTAAAATACACAAAACTAGAACGATCTGTGAACTTAAAATTTTAGTAATTTATCTCCGACTTTTTTATGGTCTTTTTAGGGTTCCGAACCTCAAAAGGAAAAACGGAACCCTTATAAGATCACTTTGTTGTCCGTCTGTCTGTCTGTCTGTCTGTCTGTCAAGAATTTCTATGTCGAGAATGCGTGTAGGTATCAAGCTGAAATTTGAACTGTATACTCAGGTCTACGGTCCCATGAAGTTAAAAAAAAATCAAACTGCTAAGTTTACGTAGAAAAAAGTTACGACCGTTTATTCAGCAAAAAACGCATATTTCGACACACTCAAGGGAATCAAAACCTATAGGGTACTTCCCGTTGACCTAGAACTATGAAATTTGGCAAGTAACATCGTTATAGACTATAAGTACAGGAATAAATCTCAAAACTATACATTTGTAAATAGATCTTAAAAAATAGGGGGTCTATATTTTTTATAGGGTGTCGAAATTTCAAATTGAAACTACTAGTTCAAATGGGGTATCATATGAAAGGGCTTGATGTACACATTGCAAAATATATTTTATTAATTTTTTTCGACGCATTATTTCTTATTTATAATGAAAAATATCAAATTTAATAATGATACTACGTACCTACGGAACCCTCGGTGGGCGAGTCCGACTCGCACTTGTCCGGTTTTTTTATACTACATCGGGTGGCGACGGGCCGCCTGATGTGAAACGATTACCGTAGCCCTATAAGCGCTCACAACATCAAATATCGCTCGCGCACTGCCACCATCGCATCCAACTGCAACTCAAGTAGCAACTCCTTCAACTCCTTTCCAGGTGATCACACTAACTCCTAGACACACAGCAACCGTCAAGGGAATTGTTATTTGCTTGGAAGATTTTTCGTTTTGCGAGCATTAATATGGCTACAATAACCGCTTTACATCAGGCGGGCCGTATATATGTCTGTCACCCGACGTAGTATAAAAAAAATGTCTCGCAGACCCAGACACATTTTTTTTATACTATGTCATGTTTATACTAACGTTTTTTATACTAAATCATGAATGGGCTGCCAAATTTGGAGTAGTAATTTTAATTTATATTGCTCCTTAGGTTTAGCAACAGGCTCAGTTGGTAGGTAGTCTGATTTTGTGTGCTGCAACGCTGATAAAACAGAATAATACTTTCAAAAAAGGAAAATATTGTGAATATGAAAATAATTAATACCCTTCAATATTTTCAAAGAATAATTGAATTCCTATATCGTCGTTCCGACTCATTGCCTTTATTTATTCACGCTATTGTTGACAATAATGAGCTTTGGAAACATAAATTCTGTTTTGTTATGAAATAAATTACATTGAATGAACATTATTATTCAATTTTAGAGAATATAATATTCACTTTTTCGTTATTCAATTGTTTTCTTTCGTTAATTGAGCGTATAGTTTATGCGTCTATGATTGTATATTGAATTTATTTTAGGTGAAGCAATATAGAATCGAATATTCAATTATTGTAATTTCATAGGAATATTGTTTGTAAATAAATAAATAAATAAATATTCCTGGACAAATTACACACAGCTATCTAGTTCCAAACTAAGCAAAGCTTGTACTATGGGTACTAGGCAACTGATATAATATTTACTAGTACCTAGTACCCATAGTACAAGCTTTGCTATATAGAAAACACTCTGACCAAGACAAACAGACATGTTCAATTGTTCATGCATACATAAATGTTTGTCTTGTGCGGGGATCGAACCCGAAACCTCTGAGTCAAAGAATGGCTAACAATGACTGCTAACCATTCGACCACCGAGCTCGTCATAGAATAGAATACACTTTATTGTACCAATATAACAAAGATACATACAAAAAACTTGCAAAAATTAAAAGTACAAAAGGTGTCTTATCGCTAAAAGCAATCTCTTCCAGGCAACCCTCTAAGGGTTAAGAGATAGATTAATAGTCATGTTTGTGAAACTACACATATTATACTTCAAAGTCGTCGTCAACCGTTATTCATCCCAATGCTGGGATAAGGGTCTTATCGACCGGGTTTAGAGCATACTACAGTCCTGCTACAGAATTAACTGTGTTGCAGAATATCACAGCCAAATAACAATTTGACTTTTAATATGAAAGTGCTATTAGTACAACATTAGTTATACCACAGCCTATGTAACGCTCGGTGCTCCTTTTCCTACCAGTCGTCCAACGGGGACGTCGAGACAGAGCAATTGCGGGGGGCATGCGGTGCGAGGGAGCGGCAGGCGCGTACTTAGTAGCTGTATAGCTAGACTAGAAGACTGTATAGTCTTCCACTATAAAGGCTGCACGACTTTGAAATTCACCACTCGTAGATGTGAAGATGGCCATATTCAGTCTTTCAAGTCTAAACTACAAAACCTTCGGTGATGTCAAGCTAAAGAAGTAAATTTTTTATTTACATAATAATATTTATTGTAAGATTAGTTAATTAAGTTTGTATTTTAAGATTAGTTTATTTTTAGTTAATTTAGTTTATATAATACCTGGAAATAATTACCATATTTAAATATAGAATTATTTATCATTAAAAGAAGTAAATTAAACTAGTATCTATTTATGGATGAATTGTATCTGATGTATTATTTATATATATTATGTGTTATTTGATATGTGCCTAACTATTTGTAAATAGACATTGTGCTTTTATTTTATCTGCCGTGCGAAATTTGTAAACTCCTGTGAGCGTTCTATGGTTTAGATCTTATAATGCTACTATAATAATACATGATTCATTACTATGTAAATGTGTGGTTTTAATTCTTTTTTTTTTTTATACTACGTCGGATGGCAGACAAACATACGGCCCGCCTGATGTGAAGCGGTTACCGTTGCCATATTAACGCTCGCAACATAAAATATCGCTCGCGCGCCGCCACCCCCCGCCGCCATCGCAGCATCTCCTCCCTTTCTGGTGACCTCACTCACTCGCAGGTACACAACAGTCCTCAAGGGAACCGTTATTTGGCTGCGGTATTCTGTGAGGTGGAGGTACATTCCCCAGTCGGGTAGCTTACAATTACGCTCCCTACCTCTCTTTTCGCCAGAGCTTCGTTTGTCAGTCAGCAGGGTGCACCGCGTGCAGGTGAAGTTGGCGTTGGTTCAAAGATGTTGATGAATCACTTACACCCCAAGATCTTTAACCAATATCCAATTTATGTATAAACCTTACTGTTATTTTTTATGCTTTATTGCATCTAAATTATACAGTACAGGTAGTATACATAATACAGTTATGCAAAGGCGAGCATATCTCTATAAGAGATCTCTTCCAGCTAACCTGTGCTGTGGAATGGTTTGTAAAATAACGGATAGCAAAGTATATTATGTTATATGAAAAACATTACTAACGTATACACTGTTGCATAGGTACTCTACATAACATACACAATCAACAAATCTATAAATATAAACAAAAGCATATTTTCCAAACAGATAAAAATTTCATTAAAATAAAAATTAAAATAACGAAAGTAGTGCTACAATATTTACCAGTATTCAAAATACCACACAACAAATAAAAAAAAAATATATCAAAATTTGCAAACAACGGGGAACTGATAAAATTGGAGCAATATTTTTCAATAATCAAATTGCGAGTCGAATGCGCGCTCACAATCGCGGTACATCTCCGATAATAAATTAAAAGTAAATGAATATCGCAAACAGGTAAATTGTGTGTGTGCATTAAATATTACAATTTGTATTGTCCATAATTGCCATATCTATACTAATATTATAAAGCTGAAGAGTTTGTTTGTTTGAACGCGCTAATCTCAGGAACTACTGGTTCGAATTGAAAAATTCTTTTAGTGTTAGATATTTCAAGGAAGGCTATTCACGCTACCACCAATAGTATATAATATATAATACCACCGGAGCACCAATGAAAAATGAAAAAAAAAATCCTTTTGGCTTAAGTTGCGTGCGCTGCGTAAACGTTTGAAGTTACGCAAAAATCATGTATGATGGAATTGTTTTTCTTTAAAAGTTCTAAAAAAAAGTCTGCGACAGCATATGTCTATCTTTTAAGATTGACTCACTATAAGCTTTTTTATGGTAATCAAATTTGTTTGCAATTAATGCATTATTTGCAAACAAATTTGAAAGTAGATATAAAATTAGTGGGTATCTACATAAATTATTCACCATAAGTTTTTTTTCTTAATTATACGGTTATGTTAAGTAAGTAAGTTCCTATGGTCTTACCACGATAACTGATATTCACGCGGACCAAGTTGCGGGCAACAGCTAGTTGTCTATAATTGATTTGTCCATAATTGACGTCAAGAATTGCTCCCGGCACGAAAGAGCCTCAGAGAAATTGCCGCATCTCCCGCGATTCGGCTCATATGACCGCGAGGTCGGTGGAGCCATGGGAAGGTAGTGGGTTTCATTCATAATTGCGCGGCCTTAGCGTTGTCAATCAGGCCTTAGGTGGTCGAAGCTGTTAATTCTGGCTACACAAGAGACACAGTGGTGGCCCTCCGTCCCGTTAAGCCACATAAACTGGAAATAACAAACCAATCAAACGAACTCTTCGTATATTAAAAACTCATAACTTAATTTGAGTTAATAGTTGCACAACAAAGTTATCGATAAAATCTGTTTTTAAAAAGAATACACGAATCGAATATACAACACGATGGGAATAAACAATATGGCCGACGTGCGTGATTTACGCGGCGCTCGGATATTGTTGAAATTCGTGTCGATAGCGCTTTTGTTTCACTGTCTGCCTTCTTATCGCCTCGCAGGGATGGGAATCTGTATTATGTGTTAAAAATTCTATCGATGTTTGAAACGACATTCAATTCTGGGTTATTGTAATACTGTTATAATAGTAAATGCTTATATTAGTAATGATCTATATAATGATGTATGTCTATATACGTTTATACGAATATAGTAATCGTGTTTGTATATAGATTGTTAAGAGTAATTCTTGAATACGTCTTTAAAATTGCTTAAATAGGGAGGCAATTCAAAAATACAGTTTGGTGTTGCAGCTATAAATCTATCATCTCCATCCAAAATTCAATCACACCACTGGATAGATGAAGGATCAAAGAATTTATTACGTTAAGTAAGAACTAAAACATTACCGGCGCGGGAGGGGGAAGCGCTGCCATTTTGAGATAATTTTAGTGCATATGACGTATTCACGTACAACACACGGTCGTATCCGTAATACAGTCACACCGCATTTTTTCAAAATCTTGCTGTAATTACATAATACGTGCGCTGTAGTTGTAATGAATGAATTGTAGTTGACCTTTATTATAGGAAAAAATTAGGTCAACTGTTTGATGGGCTACATGAAAAATCTTTTTAATTTTTATACAACACCAAGTACCAAGCAAGTATACCGCATGTGAAACCAATGCCGTAGCGATACAAAAAGTAACCATCACTGCTCCTTTCTTGTTTCAGTCTTGATTTGGCCTTCTGTAAGTTCTTAAGGTACTTTCGCAGTTAGGCTTGATGTGTAATACCTCCCTTTCGCCAGAGTATGTATGAAAGTGGTCCACGTTACTGTAGCCTTTACGAAATATTCCGATGGTTGACAGTGGTCAAGCCTATGAGCGAGACGATTCGTGATAAACCTTGACAATAGCTTATACATGTGAGTCGAGATCTACCATAATCTTCAATAAGGATTTATCACCCTTCTTGAATAACAAAACCACCAAACTCCTGGTCCAAGCGGCTGATGAGAATTAAACAGATGTTATAGTTAATTTTGAATCAGAGTTCCTCCAGCTTTCAACAGTTCTGTTGTATCTTCACCATGACCTTAACCATTTTTAAGCTGTTCAAGGGCTATCCAAATCTCACCCATGCTGGTGTCTTCGGTGTAGTGTAAGGTTAAAGAAGCTTGGTGATCAGGTGATCACCTGTACGAGTAACCGGTGTAAGGACAGGTGACTGTGCAACATAAAGTTTGCCATAAAATCTTTCTACCTCCGCAAAGATTTCTGGCTTTGAAGAGAGTATCCGACCATCTTCTAGCTTGAGCTTCGACAGTCGCGTTCTTCCTGATGGCTGTGAAAATACTTTTAGTCTTTTGTTGTGCGCTATCGTATGTTCAATGCATTTGGTATTGGTGCTATAGCCACGCCGTATCAGCCTTCTGATTTCCTCATTTAAAGCCGCATACGTCAAAGGTCTTGCAGATGCTGTCATCTACCGTCGCTCCCTCATAAGACCCAGATTCTTGCTAGAAAGCCCAAGCTTTCTTGAGAAAGAAGCCAAGCTTCTTGAGCTCTTCTTGAGCTTGAACTCTGATAGTAGAAAGACGCTTGAATATACAAATCCAAAAAAGGCAAGTAGAACTTTCACTATAACATAATGAATTAATTGTAGGTACAATTGACCAAGAAACTGGTCTTTTAGTTTTGACAAAACTTCGTAACAAACGTTGCAAAGATTGATCTTAGTGACAGTTACGAAAACAAAAATGAGCCTTCTTAATTTGAAAATTACAAGCGAATATCAATATAAAAATAGTATATTACTAATTTGGCCCACTGTACCAGACATTGCAAACTTCCATAAACTTCTAATATTGTACCTGCACCGGTCGTTGACAAAAGTTTACGTAATAATTAACTTTTAAAATTGAAAACTATCGATAATTACCGTCTAATCGCTCTTTTACATCACTATCGAGGGACAGTCTACCCATAGCCGCATGGTAAATCGGAAAGGCGAAATATTAAATGCATTCCACCATAGTATCGCGGTGGCAAATTTATGGGGTAGCGGCCTATAATCTATTTATAATCTCCCATATTTTGTTTAGAGAATACCATTATGTATTGGTAAGTTATTGGGGCATGTTTACCTTGTCCATAGAAATGTTCTGCAATGTTTAATGTACTTTAAAAATAGTATTTTTGCTATTTAGTTCACTGCAAGTAACAGCCTCTAATAAGTCATGCTGCCACTTGGGTAATAAAGTAATTGTAATTTTTAATAAAAACTAGTGGTTGGGTCTCGCGTACACAGTTCTCGAGATAAATTTTCAAGAATGACCATTATATTATTTATAATCTATCAGCTATGAGCTATAACAGCACCAAAAGGGAGCCTGCTCCCTTACCACCATCACTTATTGCGATTCAATAACTGAATAGAATGCTTATTCATTGGTATGAATACGCATTCTATTCGTCGCAATAAGAGATGGTGGTAAGGGGGCGATTTCCTTTCTCGTGATATAATCTATGTCCATAACAATTTTCTTTCAAATAAATAAATATTCCAGGACAAATCGCACACGTCCATCTAGTCCCAAACTAAGCAAAGCTTGTACTATGGGTACTAGATAATTGATATTATACTTAAATACATTTATTTTTGTAAAAAAATATATATAAAATACCCAGACCAAGACAAACAGACATGTACATGCACACAAATATTTGTCTTGTGCGGGGATCGAACCCGCGACCCCGGAGTCAAAGTGGGCATTGCTAGCCTTTCGGCCACCGGGGTCAAATAGGTTCAGCCGTTTAGTCATTCACTTTCACATTAATATTATACCTATTATTTTATTATTTTAAATTACTACTTAACGATGTCTATTTACAGTGGAGCTCGATGGCGACGTTGCGTCTGTCTGTCTAATCGAATACGTAACGTAAGCAACGTCGGCAGTAGCCTATCCATGGATGGGTTTATTTATCTCGAGCTCTTTTGTCTATTAAGCCGTCGGTCCTGACTGTTGTCATTATATCACATAAGTTAAGCTAAGTCACTGGCCTTTGCCAACTCGTAGTTGAGCAGCGTTTTTGAGTATACTCTAAACCCTTTCGATTGAGGGGAGATCGTATCCCAGCAGTGGGATGAATATGTTAATGACGATATCTGTTTTTGCTATAATTTGATTAGGAAACGAGACTTCTCAGACAGGCAACACAGTGCAAAAATATTTATTAAATCACGAACATACAAAGTACAATTGTTCTAACCAGTTTGTCATATTTTTGCTTTGTGCAATGTTGTTAGTTATTTCCAGGCCTTGTTCTCCATTTTAGGGTTCAGTATCGAAAATTATAGGTAACCAAAATTATAGGTTTTTTTCAAGGAATTTCATCATCACCATCACCTGTATCCACCCACTGGCTTTTCACCAAATGAAAACGATTCTCTGCCTTCCGCATCCAGCTGCTTCCAGCCGCTTTCTTAAGATCATCGAACCGTTTTGGTTTTGGAAACCACCGAAAAGTTTTGGGGTGTAAGTGGTTCATCAACATCTTTGAACCAAAGCCAACTTCATCTGCACGCGGTTCACTCTGCTGACTGACAAACGAAGCTCTGGCGAAAAGAGAGGTAGGGAGCGTAATTGTAAGCTACCCGACTGGGGAATGTACCTCCACCTCACAGAATAACGCAGCCAAATAACAATTCTCTTAAGTGTTGTTACGTTCCTGCGAGTGAGTGAGGTCACCAGAAAGGAGATGCTGCGTTGGCAGCGGGGGTGGCGGCGCGCGAGCGATATTTTATGTTGCGAGCGTTGATATGGTTACGGTAACCGCTTCACATCAGGCGGGCCGTATGCTTGTCTGCCACCCGTCGTAGAATAAAAAAGAAAAAAAAAACCATCTAGAAGGAGGGCATCCAATGCTTCGTCGTCTTACGCACGGCCTCCACTCTAATATCACTCTAGTATCACTGGAAATTTACCGACTAAGAAGATTGTTATCAATAATGTAAACGTAAGTCATATTTTCCGAATCAAAATATTCCATGGTAATCAGCTTCAGCTTCGGCGGTAGGGCCCCTGAACGCGGACAGTTATTGTTGCAGCGCTATACAGCCCTCTCAGTACCTCGATATAGCGGTGGTCGACTTAGCATCGCTGTAAAGATTCCGGAACAGACGAAGTTTCGATGGAATCGAAGGCTTTCTCGTAATCCAGAAAACCCATACAGAACGGCAAATTATACTCTGTGGTGTGGAATTGCAATGTATGTATGTGATCCACTGTACTGTACATCTTTGTTTAAAGTGTCAGCCCTAGAGCACAATACGCACACATAGACACGTGTACAAACGTCATTTGGTTTAATATATGCAAACACGCGAATTTTGTATGGAGTGGCCAGGGTTTGACTGTACGGTAAAAACAGAGTTATTAAAAAATAAACATACGGAACGCGCAACATTCATTTAAACCGCGTACTAGTTTTTCTTTTTTCATACCAAATCACTGCGTATGGACTGCGGTGCCTATCTCACAAAGCAATACGGGAGTGGAAAAACACAGCATTGTTCTAGTACGGCTTGTAGTTTTGATAGGTTTTGACATACACATGAATTTTTGAGAGGAATGTGGGCAGAGTTTGAGTAATTTCACTGTTAAATCTATGTTTTGTTTTGTGTTCAACTTTATTGCATAAAAATCAGGAGATATACGGTTTACAAAGGCATTATTATTCCTATGAGATATCTCTTTCAGCCACCATGGCGTCCTCTGGATATTTTTCCCATATAAATTATAATAGTCTTCTCCCGCGACTTTATACGGGTATCCCATGGCAATTTTCAAAATTTTATTACATCAACTAAAGAACCCAATTTCTTTGCCCAATTTCAGTTACCGCCGTTGATGAATCAGCATCATAAAATTAAAAGATACTAGTTTCCGACAGCGGTTTCGCCCGTGTGCAAACTTTACCGAGAAATTGAAATTAGTGTGTGAATCAAGTTCAATCATTTTTTGTTTGACATTTGACGACGTCTCGGTGGTCGAATGGTTAGCGACAGCCACTTTGACTCTGAGATCGCGGGTTTGTCTTGGTCTGGACGTTTTCTATGAATTATTTTTATGTATGTTTTTACAAATATATATATATATATATATATATATATATATATATATATATATATATATATATATATATATATATATATATATATTTAAGTATTATCTCAGTTATCTAGTGCCCATAGTGCAAGCTTTGCTTAGTTTGAGACTAGATGGCCGTGTGTAATTTGTCCAGGAAAAAAAAATATATTTAGCCATTTTTCGTGATTGATAAATAAACATCCAAACATACATACTCATTTTCAATTTTAAAATATCATTTTCTGTCAAATTGTCGATGGCGTCGTTGCGCGTGTCGGTCTAATCGGAAACGCAAATTAAGCAACTTCAACTATAGCCAGTTCATGGATGGATTTATTAATCTTAAGCTCCTCCGTGCTTCGGAGTTCACGGTAAGCACGGTAAGCGAGACAGATGTTTCGGCTGTTGTCATTAGATGACTGTCGTTATCCTAAGTCAGTGGCCTTTAGGCGGTCTGAAAACACTGGCCTCCGCCAACCCGCAGTTGAGCAGCGTGGTGGATGGAGTATGCTCTATATCCCCTTCGTTTGAAGGGAGACCCGTATCCTAATAGTAGGATGAATAAGGATTAACGACGACGATCAAATTCTCTTAAAGCAAACGCATTTTCGACTAGTCCGTAGAATAAAGTTCGAGCTGTATTTTGATCACTTCACTTTGATGTGTTTTTATGAGCAGCTAATGTAGGATAGAACATTATTTGATTCTAAATATCTGAAAATAAATCATGATAAGAAATTTCTAAAAACTTATTTTTATTTATTTATTTATTTAACTCACACATAAATTTACAGTATCAACCAAAACATTTATGTGGTACATTACAAAATTTATAATTAAACTAAAATTCATAATTTTAATACAATTAAAATAATGAAAGTATATTTAAACAATAATAAAATAAAGATAAATGAAATAATAACAATATATAATAAATTAATCATAAAAAAAATAATATATCTAATTTAATAACCAATACGAAATCAAAAAATATACAAATCAATTTCAATATTCATTTCAATTATATTATATTTAAATTAAACTTAATTATATTTTATGTAATAACATTTTTTAGTATTCTTTACAATACTTACATTATTTGAGTATTCCTTACAATAGTAAAGAATACTCAAATAATGTATTCAAAATGCATCAATTAAATGCATACAATACATACATATGCCAGTGTAAGAAATATCGTACATTTTTTTTTTACTTATATAATCGAGCTAATTTTAGAAATAATGAGACATTGTCAACAAATACGTCGGCATCCAAATAACATGTATGCATGTTATTCAGTAAAGCTATAGCCCGTTCTGTAGGCGCCCGACTGCCTTGCTGCGTCCGTACTGGCGCTGGGCCCTTGAATAGACGCGGACGGCGACGCAACGGAACTTCACCACAAATCCTATTAGGCACTATTAAAGAAATACGTTCCAAAGCATGCGGGTTGTCAACTTTGTTTTGCAGAAGTAAACAATAGTGTAATATCAACTGCACAGTCCGTCTAAATTCAAGGGTTTCCATACCAATCATACCCGATACAAATAGTGAGGGATACATGAATGGATAGTATCCGTACAGTTTTTTATAAATGTTACGAGCAAATTTTTTTTGAATTTTTTCAATAAGTTGAACATATTTTTTCTCAAAGGGATCCCATACAATAGCTCCAAATTCCAATCTACTACGTACATATGCATTGTATAGTAAAAAGGCAGTTCCAACCGACCTGAACTGAGGTGTGATTCTCATCAGAAAACCTAAGGTCTTACTCGCGTTGCTACAGATATCTTTAATGTGCTTATGGAAATCTAGCATAGGAGTCATTGTTATTCCTAGGTCTCGCTGTTCGTTAACTCTTTCGAGTGGAGCGCCAAGAAGGGTATAAACGTACTTAGCCGGAGACTTTGAGCGAGTGAATGTCAACACTTTACACTTGGAGATGTTTAGGGGCATGTTATTCAGCCGGCTCCACTTTCCTACAGCATCGACGTCACGCTGAAGTGCCAAGTTATCTTCGAGTCTGCTAATACCTAGGAATATCTTGACGTCATCAGCAAACATTAAGCACTCCGCGGTAGTAATGACACCTGGCAGATCATTCACCATTATCAGGAATAAGCTAGGCCCCAGCGTACTACCCTGACTTACACCCGATGTAGTGCAGTATGGTTGAGACTGACATCCGTTGAGCTGAACATATTATATCTGAAGAATTCATATTCCTTATCTAGTATAGTATTTTTTTTTTTATACTACGTCGGATGGCAGACAAGCATACGGCCCGCCTGATGTGAAGCAGTAACCGTAGCCATATTAACGCTCGCAACATAAAATATCGCTCGCGCGCCCCCACCCTCGCTGCCAACGCAGCATCTCCTTCTTTTCTGGTGACCTCACTCACTCGCAGGAACACAACAACCCTCAAGGGAATTGCTATTTGGCTGCGGTATTCTGTGAGGTGGACGTACATTCCCCAGTCGGGTAGCTTACAATTACGCTTCCTACCTCTCTTTTCGCAAGTGCTTCGTTTGTCAGTCAGCAGGGTGTACCGCGTGCAGGTGAAGTTGGCTTTGGTTCAAGGATGTTGATGAACCACTTACACCCCAAACAAACTTACAAAAGTACAGCTTAACTCATTTTTGTTCCATAATCACATCGGACTCTGTTCTATGCATACGTCGATTTTATTAACTCTCTATCTTGTCTTCTCCGTAGTTAGATCTAATATTCCAATTAGGTTTTCTACGGAAAATACAACATTAATAATTAATTAAATAATTTTCATAAAACCTTCATATTTCCATTCCAAAACATAGCAGCAGCGTTAATTCTATCAAGAAATGTTTTAATTAAAATATACACCAGCATTCATACAGTAAGTAGGCATTAAAATAATTAAAAAATTCGTGGTTTTATTTAAGACCGCCAACGCCCTATTTAAAGAAATAAATGATTCATTTTTTGCTCTCTTTAAATTTTCCGCCTCCTTAAGCCAAGAGGCTCGTAATGACGTTTACGGCCAACAATGACGTCATAAAACGAAGCCTGCCTGGTAATATCTTTAAAGCCGGCGTCACACCTGAACTAGTACCTACTATGGAACAGTCGATGATAATTCACGTGTGTGAATTTGTAGCGAGTTTATAAAGTGAGTTGAAGTTAATAGGTCAGCCCCCTTACCACCAACTCTTATTGCCATTCAATAACTGAATAGAACGCTTATTCATACCAATGAATAAGCGACTCTATTTCAAATTTATTATAGGTTACTACTTTGCAAACTTACTACTTTTAATCAATCGACGTGATATTTTTGGCCTACTCCTTAGACAAAATCCAAAGTTTCGGCCCGAGGTCCAAATAAAAAACAAAAAAAAAACATTTTGTCATGTCTTTAAGAAAATAATACGCTATTCAGACATTAAATTACGTAATCGATGCGTTTGAGATGTGATGCTGGGGAAGAATGCTTCGCATTCCTTGGACGGCTCAAAAACGACGATATTTCAAATTGAATAGAGTCGCTTATTCATTGGTATGAATATAATAGGTACTTAAAAATATTTTTTTATACATACATAGAAAAGACCCAGACCAAGAGAAATAGACATGATGAACATGTCTATTTCTCTTGGTCTGGTCTGCACGCAAATATTTGTCTTGCGTGGGGATCAAACCTGCGACCTCGGAGTCAAAGTGGCCATTGCTAGCCATTCGACTACCGAGCTCGTAAGTTTGTTTTTAAAATACCCATTTTGATAATCTACTTGTGTATTAAAGTACAAACAGAGATGTTCGCATTTACGAGTATATACTGGGTCCCAATTTCGGGCTAGGTAAAAAAACGTTTTACAAATCTTTGAATGCGAATGCATTTAAATTAATCACTTTTAAATACAACAAAATGAACTCTGCGTTTAATCCAATTTATTTTTCTCGTTACATGCCGTCCTGTATCGCTTTTTGTCACTTATGACTCTTTCTTTTGTGGTGTAAGTGGTTCATCAACACCTTTGAACCAAAGCCAACTTCACCTACACGCGGTGCACCCTGCTGACTGACAAACGAAGCTCTGGCGAAAAGAGAGGTAGGGAGCGTAATTGTAAGCTACCCGGCGGGGGAATGTACCTCCACCTCACAGAATACCGCAGCCAAATAATAATTCCCTTGAGGGTTGTTGTGTTCCTGCGAGTGAGTGAGGTCACCAGAAAGAAAGGAGATGCTGCGTTGGCAGCGGGGGTGGCGGCGCGCGAGCGATATTTTTTATGTTCCAAGCGTTAATATGGCTACGGTAATCGCTCCACATCAGGCGGGCCGTATGCTTGTCTTCCACCCGACGTAGTATAAAAATAAAAAATAAAAAATATGACGAAAGATCGTGATCAGCCACTTACAGGCTGATCACGATCTTTAGAGCCAAAGCCAACCTCACCAGCACGTAGTGCACCCTTCTGACTAGCGAAAGAGGCTGTGGCAAACGAATGGTAGGGTACAGCTTATTCGTAACAGCTAGCGTAGTTCCTGTGAGTGAGTGAGGTCACCAGAAAGGAAGGAGTTGCGTTGGCAGCGGGCAGCAGCTTTAGTTGCGTAACAGCAGGTGGCACAGATGAGGCTTAATTTGTCTCTAGAGATGGTAAGCCATTACGCTTGAAAATATATAGGTACCCACTTCAAGTTTTACTAGGAAAATTGGGGATCTACTTCCTAGTGATATCCGAAGTTTCGGGCAAAGTTCGGAATTATTCTAATACGAATTTCATTCAATTGGGTTGATGAATGTAGATTTTTCACTCAGCTAGGCCTAATTTACTCCATCTCCTTAAGTCGGTCTCTAACTGATGAGGATCGTGGCTAAGATGAAAGCGTTGCAGCAAATTCTTCCAATTACTGTGGTCTTCTGACTGATGAAGAGTTTGAGAAACTGGCATTTGCGATTCCTCAGACACCTGGTCGAACATCTTTTAGGGCTTCGTCCTATCGGGCGCTTGCCATCCATATCGACAGGTATTATAAACTTCTTCTAGTTATCTGTACCCAGGCGGACTTGCGGACACACACTCCCGAGACGCGCTGCTGCGTGTCGAGCTTGAGTTCCTTTAGGATCGAAAGGTTGGTACATTGAGCCGTTCAAGGAATGCGAAGCATTCTTCCCCAGCATCACATCTCAAACGCATCGATTACGTAATTTAATGTCTGAATAGCGTATTATCTTCTTAAATACATGACAAAATCTTTTTTTTTTTATTTGGACCTAGGGCTTATACTTTAGATTTTGTCTAAGGAGTAGGCCAAAAATATCACGTCGATTGATTAAAACTAGTAAGTTTGCAAAGTAGTAACCTATAAAACTGTGAAGTCAAAAGTGAGTCTATCCTAAACTTCGAAACTACTATATTGAAACAAGTGGTAGGAGCTACAAGCTGCGACTTGTTTACCGAATGGGGTTTTTAATTATACGCTTGGATATTATGGACGCCAGTGTCGTTGGTATAATACGTAGAAAACACCAAGATCACCATTAAATACATAAGTACAGATGTTTTCATCTAAAACCTAACAGGAATACAATAGATACTGCGGTTATATTGATATGGACTCTGTTACCGTGGGATTTTTTTTTTAATGAGAGGGGGGACACGAGCATGTGGGTCACCTGATGGAAAGCAATCACCATGGAGATCAGCAGCACCAATGGGTCGCCGATCCGTTGCCAGCCTATACTTCTTCCTTTCTTTCCATCTGGTGACCTCACTCACTCGCAGTACAAACGTCGATGATAATTCACGTGTGTGAATTTGTAGCGAGTTTATAAGTGAGGTGAAGTTAATAGGTCAGCCCCCTTACCACCAACTCTTATTGCCATTCAATAACTGAATAGAACGCTTATTCATACCAATGAATAAGCGACTCTATTTCAAATTGATTATAGGTTACTACTTTGCAAACTTACTACTTTTAATCAAACGACGTGATATTTTTGGCCTACTCCTTAGACAAAATCCAAAGTTTCGGCCCGAGGTCCAAATAAAAAACAAAAAAAAACATTTTGTCATGTCTTTAAGAAAATAATACGCTATTCAGACATTAAATTACGTAATCGATGCGTTTGAGATGTGATGCTGGGGAAGAATGCTTCGCATTCCTTGGACGGCTCAAAAACGACGATATTTCAAATTGAATAGAGTCGCTTATTCATTGGTATGAATATAATAGGTAGGTACTTAAAAATATTTTTTTATACATACATAGAAAAGACCCAGACCAAGAGAAATAGACATGTTCATGCACGCAAATATTTGTCTTGTGCGGGGATCAAACCTGCGACCTCGGAGTCAAAGTGGCCATTGCTAGCCGTGCGTGTCGAGCTTGAGTTCCTTTAGGATCGAAAGGTTGGTACATTGAGCCGTTCAAGGAATGCGAAGCATTCTTCCCCAACATCACATCTCAAACGCATCGATTACGTAATTTAATGTCTGAATAGCGTATTATTTTCTTAGATACATGACAAAATCTTTTTTTTTTTATTTGGACCTAGGGCTTATACTTTAGATTTTGTCTAAGGAGTAGGCCAAAAATATCACGTCGATTGATTAAAACTAGTAAGTTTGCAAAGTAGTAACCTATAAAACTGTGAAGTCAAAAGTGAGTCTATCCTAAACTTCGAAACTACTATATTGAAACAAGTGGTAGGAGCTACAAGCTGCGACTTGTTTACCGAATGGGGTTTTTAATTATACGCTTGGATATTATGGACGCCAGTGTCGTTGGTATAATACGTAGAAAACACCAAGATCACCATTAAATACATAAGTACAGATGTTTTCATCTAAAACCTAACAGGAATACAATAGATACTGCGGTTATATTGATATGGACTCTGTTACCGTGGGATTTTTTTTTAAATGAGAGGGGGGACACGAGCATGTGGGTCACCTGATGGAAAGCAATCACCATGGAGATCAGCAGCACCAAGGGGTCGCCGATCCGTTGCCAGCCTATACTTCTTCCTTTCTTTCCATCTGGTGACCTCACTCACTCGCAGTAATACAACAACCCTCAAGGGAATTGTTATTTGGCTGCGGTATTCTGTGAGGTGGAGGTACTTCTCCAGTCGGGTTGCTTAAAAAATAAACTACGTCCTAACATCTCTTTTCACCAGAGCCTGGCTTTGGTTCAAAAATGTTGATGGAGCACTTACACCCCAAACTTGTACCATCCATGGTACTAGGTGTCAAAGGTAGTCAAAGGTGATCCGGATGGCAAATACCGAAGTCTATTTTCTAAATATAGGTGTAGAACCCTATTTTATAACCCTTGTAATTAATGGAGCAGTTTAAAAATCTGTCTACGACGCATTATCTCTCATGTTAGCAACATTATCGAGTTAATGATCAATTTCAATACACATGCACTGTTTGTAGAGCCCCGTGCGAACAATCCTGATACTGGCTGCTTGTGATACCTAAATTGTATGGTACAAGGCATAGACTTTTAGTACAGAAGCGAAAAGGTGTTCGCGGGACAAGAGAAGTTGTGACTCGCTAACAGAAATAGAGAATTTCGCGAAGCGGAGTTCGTCTACTTAAGTGAAGGGAAAGAAAAAAATCTCCATAGTATCAATTCATAAGTCTCTAAATTAATTAATTATAAAAATATCTCCAAATTAATTAATTATATCACATGCTGCAAACACTGCAAAAGAAACATAACCGCACTCGAATCGAAAAAGAATACACTTAAACAAAATTCGAATAAAGTTTGTAGATCCTAATATGCCATTGTCTTCAGAGTATCGTCCTCAACCCTTTTTCATCCCACTGCTGGGATACGGGATCCTCTCAATCGAAGGGGTTTAGCACATACTCAACCATGCTGTACCTACAATTGCGGATAGGCGGTCCAGAGTATTGTCAACGATAAGTCAACACAAACAAATTCTAATAATCGACGGGCAGACTCATTTCCCATCGACTTTCCTTAGGCTTTGTATAATAATAATAGTTAAATAATAAGTCCGCAGGGCAGCTTGTGTGGCGAGCTGTTGTGTGAGTAGCGACACCACGGACCCGAGTCTCCAGAGAGTCGGTCAGGGCCTTCGTCTCCGGCGTGTCTTCATCGGTCGGAGTGTAAACACAAGAAGGCCCGCAGGACTCTCAGCTCTGGCTTGCCTTCATTGGCCGTCCAGAGAGGAGCCGCTAGAGCTATATGCTCCAGGGGTGGAAGTGTTAAAGGGCATCACGCCGCGAGTAACTTCGGAGAAAGCGCAGCACACCTCTCGACACCCCTGAGTCACTCACACCGGTGTTGCCTCCGGCCGATTTCCTGGCATTTCGGAGGCCCATCTAGTGAGTGGCAAGCCACCGCCTGCCGCAAATAACTAGCAATAAAAGCAGTTATGGCAGGCGTCCGTCCCTCTTCTGTAATAGCCCGGTATTAAGTTCACCCAGATCTCATCTCCATAGCCCATTTATTTTCCATCACACTTCGCAATAGTCTCAACGCCTGCCGAGACCTGCTCATGGGTATATCGTTCCATTGATATATCCTAGAGCGGGTTACGGCGGGCGTACAACATTACATCAAACTTCTCAAAGGGGCCTCTACGTGTTGGATCTATATCCCCGCGTATGCCTATCAAATGACCGGGCTTGACCCGTGAATTAAGAGAGATAAATAATAAAATACGTTTATTAACATCACAACATGAAACAACAAATTCACACAATACACAATAACATTAAACATTTCAAACAACATGTACATTATTATGATGTTAATTGGCCATCGCTCGGCATTACTGCTGTGTAATACACACAGCGCCGGTATTCTGCGACAGCCAACAGGTGCCGACACGAACCTCATCGGCCGAGGTATACCTTTTTTTAAAAAAAAAAAACAAAAAATCAATCCTGGCATCCATTACCGTCAGACTATCCAGCACGTATAATGGGGACGGTTCTCCACAACACACACCGAACAGACAGACGGCACCGGGTGGCCCAGTATTCAGCACATATACGACAGACATTGTGCAATTAACAGCTTGACACATCCCCACCCCCATTTCACTGCTTCCCTGACTCTAATGAAGCAATGGACCAGACATATACTATATAAGTTATAAAGGAAGTACCTTTATAACTTATATAGTATATGTCTGGTCCATTATCCCGTGCACCATCAGATTATTTCCCTATTTGGAGTCAGCTCTTCCATACACTTTTGCCATTTTTGACGTCTTTTGTCTTTTGTATGAACATCCACTACAATAGCCCTTCTTCTTTCACCAATGCTAATATCCGTATTTTCTTATAGCCATCTCTTTGACGCATCACGTCGTTAAATCATTGCAGGCGTTTCTCGGGCACATTGTGATGTATTTCTTTTCTATTATATACCAATACAGTCGTTAATATCCATTTATGTACCACTATATTTAGGGAGCTTTTAAAGTTGCGACTGAAATTATATCGTTGTCACTATTCTAGTGACGCCCCTTAATTGCACTATCATGACAATCATCCCACTACTACTTCCCACGAGCAGACTCAATTCACGGTTTCATGAGCAAGAACCGTAAACTCTTTCAATCATGTCTATTTTTTTAGTAAAATTTCTGCTGATCCAGTTTTCCTATTTTTAACAAACTTTCCGCTATATTCTCGTTTCTTGTACCACAGTTATCGCGATACTAAGAGACAATAGCGCCATTATTCCAAGCTGAGCAAGTTAACAATGAACCAAACGCTGATTAAGCGGTTCCCTACTGATCGTAAATTATTTTGTTCTACCGCCAGCACCGACCAATCCCGCAACGGAAAGTCGTCGTCCCTATTGGACGAGCGCGGAGTTAGAGTAGAATAGACATAACTCTTCAGAGTTTACAAGCTGAAGAGGCAATGGGCCGGTCACATCTGCCGACTAAGTGATGGCTGATGGGGGAGGAAGGTATTAGAGTGAAGGCGGCGTAGGACGACGAAGCATTGAGCCTTCCTTCTAGAATCTTGAAGAAGAGCGCTCAATGCTTCGTCGATCGGACCATCTAGAATCTAGATGGTTCGATGATTTTAAGAAAGCGGCTGTATGCGGCTGGATGCGGAAGGCGGACGATCGTATTTGGTGGAAAGCAGTAGGTAGATACAGACTGATGGGAATGATGATTAAGCCATAACCCGCAGTTAAAGTTAAGCTCTAAATCCCTTCGATTGAGGGGTGTCCAAGTTATCACAATTACCCATAATAATTGATAATGCCTTAAGGCGAAACCAGTCGGTAAAAATAAAAGTATTTAAGTGAAACAGTACAAGTGCTTTATTAATAACAAACTATAAATAATGTTCCACCAAATAGTAACAATCAACAGTATCAACAACAGTAGTATTGGTTGATTAATAGTACAATACAATACTATTTATGACACCAAAAATAGTAATAAAAAAATAATGACAATAGTGACTTAAAATATAAAGTACAAAAGGCGGCGTGGCCTTATCGCTTAGCGATCTCTTCCAGGCAACCTTTGGGTAGTGGAGACCTGAATAAAAGGTAGGTTAAACCTGAATAAATTGTTTATTGACTTCGTGATACTAGTCGATTTAATACCTTTTAGTATTCATAGTACTATGATTTAATATTTTTGTGGTATCTATCCGATTTTAAATCCGCAAGGCCGACGAAAATTCAAACCGAACCAATTCTATTGTCCTGAATATATTGTTCAAATAATTTCATCATTGTCCTCTTTGAAAAAAAAGTTAATGTAGGTGTAAGTGGGGTGTAAATGGTTCAACTATATCTTTAGAAGTCAAAACCAATCTCAGTGCAAATAGTGTATGTACCCTGCAGTAAAAAAAAATTAAGTGAAAACTTCTTTAGCGGCGTTGTGCACTTTTTGGGATGGGTAAAAAAATGTTAAACTCTCGTCAGGACACGTGACGTGATCGAAAATTCGTAAGACGGAGGGAGAATAGACCGACGGCAGTATGAGGAGGTATGATGATATCTAATTGTAGATTAACAGGACTAAGCTCTAAGATGATCCTTGATGCTCAGTTCTCTACTAGTGCGTCGTCATCAACCCTTGTCAATCCACTGTTAGTATACGGGTCTCTCTTCAATCGAAGAGATTTAGAACTTACTTCATCATGCTGCTCAACTGTGTGTTGGCAGAAACCAGCAAGGGAAGACAGACGGACGTTGCGTAAAGAGTCCAGAGTAATATTACGAATGAATAAACAATAAATACGACTATATTCGATACGAGCATTTAAAGAACGAAAAGGTCATCACATATGGAAAGAGTGTTGTGATAATATAACTAGTGATGAAACAAAGAATGATATAAAGTTTTCAGCGAAATTCATTGAGCTTATGAAATCGTCCGGTCGTTCTTTCTGTCCGTTGCCATGAAACTCAAAATTTAGAAATTCTAACTTCGGATTCGTGTAGAGCATCAAAAAGTTATAATGTAAAGTGACCTTGGTTTTCCGAAAAAAAGTCGTTCTGTCTATTCGTCCGTTGCCATGAAACTCAAAATTACGAAATTCTGATTTCGGATTCGTGTAGAGCATCAAAAAGTAGTATAAAGTGACCTTGGTTTTCGGATATCAATTCGGGATCTCTAAAAAAAAATAAAAAATTTTGCTATGGTGCTCTGCTGCGCGTGCGATGTTTTTTATTATTTTTATATATTTATTTAATAACAAAAGAAGCATCTTTTCAAGATGCCTAGAGGCATCTGACTTCGCTTAAAACGACTGTCATATAATGACATCAGCCGGGGCCGACGACTTAACGCGCTCTCCAAAGTTCGGAAGAGCGCCAGATAAATAAACCTATCCATGGACAGGCTAAGATGTATGCTGCTTAACTCGCGTGTTCGTTTAGAGGGACATTCACAACGAAGCCATAGAGCTCTACTGCAATCACGCATTACTTAAATAAATAAAACTTCCTGACAAATTAACCACTGACATCTAGTCTCAAATGGGTCCAGTACACTTTTCAATGACTGCTAAATAACATTACATTCTCAGCGAAATTCATTCACCGGAAATCGTCCGGTCATTCTGTCTGACCGTTCCCATGAAACTCAAAATTTAGAAATTCTGACTTCGGATTCATGTAGAGCATCAAAAAGTAGTAATGTAAAGTGACCTTGGTTTTCCGAAAGAAAGTCGTTGTCTGTCCGTCCGTTGCCATGAAACTCAAAATTTCGAAATTATGACTTCGGATTTCGACCTTGGTTTTCGGTTATCAATTCGGGATTTCGAAAAAAAAATCGCTATGGTGGCGCATGCTGCGCGTCCGATGTTTTTTTAATAAAAAATGTATTTAAGTGTGTCCTGTTTATTGGACTAGCCACATCTGCCGATTGACTCTAACTACAATAAACTGAGGATCTCGATGGCGTCGTTACGCATGCCAGTCTAATCAAACACGCAAGTTAAGCAACGTCGACCGCAGCCTGTCCATGGATGGGTTTTATCTCGAGCTCCTCCGTGCTTCGGAGGGCACGTTGAGTCTTTGTCCAGGCTGTAGTCATTAGATGACAGTCGTTAAGCCAACTCAGTGGCCTTTAGGTGGCTTGAAAACACTGGCCAACCCGCAGTTGAGCAGCGTGGTGGAGTATGCTCTAAACCCCTTCGATTGGTCATTTTTGGGCCAGCCACATCACTGTAACTACTAAAAACTAGAGTAAACTTAACGGTAGTAGATGGATGCTACCCACCAAGCATGCACGAAAAAAAAAACTGTTGCCGGAAACATACAAAGTAATGTAGATCAAAAAATAAATAAACAGAATATTAGTTACTTTACACAACATTACATTAAACAAGAGTAAACTCCAAAAACATCAGCAAAATACTGTTCCTACAATATTTTCTTCTATCTAATATACAATCACAAACATTGTTAAACTATGTGAAGCAAAAATATAAATTACAAACTTGTCGAATGTCCTTTGCGATTGTTTCTGTAATACCTCTTAGTGCAATTCTGTCTCTTATACCTTGAAGTTTAAATTGATTCTGGCTTGAACAGAATGAGCAATTTCTCAAAATGCGCAGATATCGCTTGTTTGATGTTATGTCTTCCTGGCCCATTCCTTGAGTA
The DNA here is from genome assembly GCA_937001555.2 of Hypsopygia costalis. Lineage (NCBI taxonomy): Eukaryota > Metazoa > Arthropoda > Insecta > Lepidoptera > Pyralidae > Hypsopygia > Hypsopygia costalis. The sequence goes on along the minus strand of OW443343.2, from coordinate 21,840,072 downwards.
CAGCTGTACAACTGCGACTTTGTAAGGACTTGTTCATATGATTACATTGTTTATGTACTTGTGTATTAACAATTTGAGGTATAAGTGGTTGATCGACATCTTTGAACCAAAGCCAACTTTACTTGCACATAATATACACTGCTGACTGACAAACGAGGCTCTGGCGGAAAGAGAGGTAGGTCATATCGTATTTTTAAACTGCCGGACTGTGGAAGTATCTCCACCTCACACAATATTGCAGCAAATAACAATTCCCTTGAGGGTTGTTGTTTGTTGTTCCTGTGAGTGAGTCAGGTTACCAGAAAGAAAGAAAGGAAGGAGTATAGTCTGGCAATGGATCAGCGACCCCTTGGTTGCAGATTGGTGGTGGTGATTGCTTTCCATCGGGTGCCCCACATGCCCGATTGGCCCTTTCTCACATATTTAAAAAGAAATATTTTGACTAATATAAATGCTATAGTGCGACCAAAAAGTCTAATAACGGCTATATGGTATTTTATATATCGCGATATAGAGAGCTTACTCAATACGTAGGCATGAATACATGCGTATGCGAAGGTGATGACTAAGCGCTTAGCAGGCATTTTTCTCGTCATAGTGCATCGGAAAGTGACCGTGTCTGGCCTACAGCTCCGGTACCTATCATGGATATTGGAAAGTGGTGGTAGGGCCCCGATGCTTGGGCGACCGAGCGTCGGTTCACCATGAGATTAAGTATATGTACATACTCGACTTAAGAGTGCCTAAGTAGCCTGCTTGCAGGTGAAAGGGCAGTAAGACCTGCTGCCAAACTGCTTGAGTGCTTGGTAGGTTTACCGAGCGCGAAAGCGCTGCGGGTAAAGGTCCTCATAAAATAATAATAATCATTTATTTGCTAGAATACACAATAAATCATAATATGGTCTTATTACAGTTCATTTCGAGGTGTAAGTGGTTCATCAAGATCTTTGAACCAAAGCCAACTTCACCTGCACGTGGTGCACCTTGCTGACTGATAAATGAAGCTCTGGCGAAAAGAGAGGTAGGGAGCGTAATTGTAAGTTAGCCAACTGGGTAATGTACCTCCACCTCACAGAATATCGCAACCAAATAACAATTCCCTTGAGGGTTGTTGTGTTCCTGCGAGTGAATGAGGTCACCAGAAAGAAAGGAAGGAGATGCTGCGTTGGCAGCGGGGGTGGCGGCGCGCGAGCAATATTTTATGTTGCGAGCGTTAATATGGCTACGGTAACCGCTTCACATCAGGCGGGCCGTATGCTTGTCTGCCACCCGATGTAGTATAAAAAAAAAACATTGGTAGATGCATTCTGCCTGCATGCAGACGTGCAAATATTAAGTAGTATTTTTGTCACAATATTCTATATATATTTTTTTTTATATATATATGAGAGGGGGGCAAACGAGCATCTGGGTCACCTGATAGAAAGCAATCACCACCGCCCATGGAGATCAGCAATACCAAAGGATCGCCGATCCGTTGCCAGCCTTTAATACTTTAATACTTCGTTGGTTTACTATACAAGATACTTGCAATCCTGTGATATAACCGGAAAGTTGGTACACAGGGTCGCTTAGCTGTATACCGCATAGGCATAGGTTCCGTTACCGTAATGGTCACCCCGGGCTCGTCTATATATCATAGCTACTCACAACTCAAATTATATAACAACTGTTGTTACAGTTTATTGCAATAACTATGTAACCACACAGCGATATTTATTATATATTGACTTATAGCTATACACTCGTTCGTACAGGCCAGTCATAATAAATTTCGTTTCGCACATTCCAAGCAACCATCACATGCATTTGTTTTGTTGTGTTGATCTACTTTTTATGTAGAAAACGTGACTTTTAATATTATTCCTACATTATTATTATTTTTCTAAAAAGTTTATCGTCTATTAGAACTATAATAAAGGTTCAATTGTTCACCTTTAACAACTGTCACTCATTTTTTAATGCCGTCACTGTACCTAGTTGCCTAAATAAAAAGTAATGTATCACAACAGCATGTAAGCACCCTAACACACTTGCCGCTTGGGTGGGTCAGCGGCACAATTATATTTATCGCCGCGTACCGGCGTGTCCTCGAACCGCGCATAAATCAGCGCGCGTACGCTCACGTCTCGATACGTCGCGATCAAGAATCGCATGGTGCCGGCTGTGGGAATGCTCTTTACATTGATATTAGGATTTATATCAGTAAAAGAATTGTTTCATCTACATTCATCGTCTTCAACATATAAAGCCCAAGTTAGGCCTCATATGGAATACTGTTCGCATCTCTGGGCTGGTGCGCCCCAGTACTTACTTGCTCCATTTGACCGCATACAACGAGGAGCTGTTCCAATCGTCGGTGACACAATGATCTCTGATCGGCTGGAGTCTGAGATGTATCTCTGCGTGTAGAGAGAGACTCCAGCCAATGATGATGCTGTAGCAAGAGATACTACAGCATCTCTTTGCGTTCTATATAAATTATACAACAGGAAGTGTTCAGATGAACTATTTGATTTGATACCTGCCGCTGAGTTCCAATATCGTACAACTCGCCATAAATTAAAATTGCAATCCACATACATCATCTTGATATTTGGCTATCTGCTACAGTGCGTTTTTAAGACATTTTTTGCCCCGAATTGAAGTTGTGGTATAACTACCCTCAGCAGTATTCCCAAATAATTACGACATGGGGACCTTCAAGAACAGAATCAATATTTCCCTTAAACTGGCTGGCAATGGATCGGCGACCCCTTGGTGTTGCTGATTTCTATGCGCGGCGGTGATTGCTTTCGATTAGGTGACCCATATGCTCGCTGCTCGCTTGCCTCCTCTCCCTCAATTCCAAAATATCTCAAGCTTCGATTTCAGTTTCGAGATGTCGATCCACGTCTGTGTCGTAGTGTTGACCCAATTTTCAAACTCCCTGTTTTCCAAACGAATGCTTTTTTTAATTTATTTAGTGTGCAAGCGGTTCGACTCTGGAACGCGCTCCATCTTGAACTGAGAAAGGCAATTCAAAAAAGGATTGCACAAATATTTCATAGCCTTTGAGTAGACGCCACCTCCTGCGTGTTTGTATTGGTTAAGCAAAGGTTAGGTCATGATATCACTACCGAATAAGTACGTACTTGATTAATTGTAATGTGTATAAGTAATGGATTGTATATTGATTTATATTGTTTCAGATATCAGATATAGATTTTTTATTATTATTTATATGTTTTAATTATATGTTGTCTCTCACTGCCGATTACGAATTCCATCCGGTAAAATCCGGTTACTAAAAGGCATCGGTTGACTGAAAGAGATTCCTTCACGGAGTCCGCCCTTGCAACTATTGTTTTATGTATCCGGCTTATTTCCACTTGTATCGTATTGCAATAAAGTTTTATAAACAAAGTAAAAACTCAACATTACCGATATTTATACTCCTTCCGACCTTCCTTCGGACCGAATCCGGAACGAAGAAATTCGACGGAGAACTAAAGTTGTCGACATAGCCTTCAGAGTTTGCAAGCTGAAGTGGCAATGGGCGGGTCACATCTGCCGAGTAAGTGATGGCAGATGGGGGAGGAAGGTATTAGAGTGGAGGCCGCGCGTAGGACGACGAAGTGTTGGGCGCCCTCCCTCTAGATGGTCCGATGACCTAAAGAGAGCGGCTGGAAGCGGCTGGATGCGGAAGGCGGAGGATCGTATCTGGTGGAAAGCATTGGGGAAGGCTTATATCCAGTAGTGGGTAGATACAGGCTGATGATGATACTCCTTTATCCAGGAGGTGGGTCCAAATTAGGAAATTTTATATTTTATTTATTACCATTTATAGTTACAGCTAGTCAAGTTTTGAATACTGCTCTATAATATATGAATTTTTGTATAAACTTCTTTAGACACGCTGAGCATTTAATTTTGTAGCTATTGAATAAGACTGAGCCGTTACGCTTAGGTATATAACGCGTCACGCTCGGCTCTGTAACGCTCTAGGTTGAGTGTGCTCTCGGCAGGCAGACGAGAGATAAAGATTTAATTTCTGTCGTATGATCAAGCACACGCCCTTTTATTTTTCAAATCGTTATCATAAATTTTGAACATTTACATAAGTTATCGCTTCTTAGCTAATTTTAATACTTTACTTTAAAAAATATTCACATAAGGATAAACATAGTATTTAGATAATAATCTAAAAAATACTTACATGTAAATAATCAGATTAGTTATCTTTATACTTACCTTACAATAAAATTATAATGGTGTCAGTTTGTACATAATGAGATATCAAAGAAAAAATATGATTGGGTATTGAATGGATTTTTAGAATTAAACAAATTTTAAGAATACGATCAGTTATATATTAAATATTGAAGATTTATGCGTGATGCGTGTACATAACGGTTCTGTTCGTATGTTGAGAATCGACAGACATGTTGACTACAGAAACAGAGAGACTAGGTTTTTTTTGTTATATAGTTAAATAGTGTGAAGATGGTTTTTACGGGGTCAGCAATGCATCAGTTATGTCACTAGACCATCTGACAGTCGCTTGTTTACCACTTAGTGGTATAAAAATGTAGCTCAACTTGCAGCAAAGATGACATGGACCTCGTCAATACGTGTTACAAGCTGTTAATAGGATACTCTACGACCTCCGATATCCGTAGTCAGATTGCATTGTTAGATCGCTCTGATCCTGTCCACTATTTTGTATTTATAGAAAGATCAATTAAAGGGCTTGATAGCTATAGTTAGGTAAATTTACTATCTGAGACGTGACGTCATAAATAATAAATGATAACAGCAAATCTTCGTTACTTTCCATCAGAAAGGACGCTTAAACTCGTACTACGCTGATAGGTACAATGGGTACGAATGGCTAATAATGATCAGTGACGTGCAGTGAGCAGTAAGTGCTGCTATGCGATTGTGATGAAATAATGAGTGATGACTATATAAGTGAAATACTTAGTTCAAGGCATCCTATATGTGCGATATGAAGATTTAAAAGTGATAGACAAAACAAAACGACAAATCAGACCTCATATAGGAAAAAGACTGTGAAACAGACCTACTCGTAAGTTAATAAATCATCGAAATGAAGATCAGATAGAAATTTATAATCTCTTCTAAATAAAATGCTGAAACTATCAAAATAGGACTAATCAAATCTGAAACGGAATTCAGATAAGATACAGAAGTACCTATAGTTGATAATTACTTTACAAACTGAGTCAGTTCAGTGATACAACTTATTAGGAACATACTTATTTTGTATACAAAAAATGACTTTAAAAATAGTAGTGTTATATTTAGCAATAGTTTTAGCTGTGGCAGAAAAAGTGAGCTATGAAGGTTACAAATTATACAAAGTTATTCCAGAAAATGAAGATCAAGTAGAAGACCTTTATAATATTAGAAATAATGGCCTTGGACAACTTTGGGAGGATTATATAGTAGTGAATGAAGATGCCAGAATTATGGTGCGATCTGAAAATGTGGAGGAATTTCTTAAACGAGTGGAGCAATCACAAATGAAAGCAGTTTTAGCTATAGATAATTTACAAAAGTAAGTAAACTTTATACTATTGTTATATATTACAAATATGTACAAATGAAAATATTATTAAAGGTTTTTTCCCGTTAGTTCACAAAAAGTCGTATGTCCGATAATGATTATTAAGCCTTTGTTGCTTCATATTCGTGTTATCGTTATTGATTACTTGAGTAACATTGACGTAGAAAAATACATTATTGTATGATTGCGTATTGCATGTTTAATGTTGATACCAGTGACTATTTTTTTAACGGGACAGGGATCCACCACACATTCCAACCGCAGTGTCTCCTGTGTAACACCTGCGACTACCAAAAAAGGCAATGAACAGTGAAGTCCATTGCATTCCCGGTGTAAAACTCCGGCTGCCTTGGAACTCACAACGAATTTAATCAGAAGAAATTAGTATGAGTAAGAAGGATTTGGAATTTGTCTTCCCCTCTTAGCAATGTGAGAGACAACATGGCATATAGGGCATTAAAACCCCAAAGAGATGGCTAGGCAAGTGTAGCTCAACTGCCGTGCACCACAGATTTTAAGTATCTATTACTGGTGACTATTATTAGCACTACATAATTTTGTAAACGTTTTCCTTTAATAAAATCATTAGTATTGTTCCAATTAGTTTCTAAATTGGTTTTGCCAATACGACATTATCAAAGCATACAGATGATGTTAAGATAAAGATGAAGATAAAAAATATTTATAATTATCTTATATAAACTACAATATCAATTACTTTTCTCTGAATCTCTGAACCTTTACTTTCATAATCAAAAGCACTTGTACTGTTCCACGTAACATTTATTTTTACCGACCAGTTTCGCCGCGTAGGCATTATCAAGGTAAGCAGATGGTGTTTATTTTAATTTCGGTCTATTTCTGCAAGTACGACTAACTTATACGCATTTATTTATTGGATAATTGGGAAGCAATAAGCAGATTTTTCAGAATTGAAGTTAATGTTACTAAATATTATATTTATTCTCGATCCATTTATCTAATTTAGATACACTTGGTAGACACTACAGCGTATAGGTATTCGTTATTATTTTCCATTATATGCAATCTACTTATACTATAGAAATAAATTTATAGAAATAGAAACATTACGGTACTAGGTACAGCTAAAAGTAGATCGTGCTTGACAGTCACAACGCGAGTTTCTTTTTATATATGAGAGGGGGGCAAACGAGTAAGTGGGTCACCTGATGGAAAGCAACCACCATCTTCCACAACCAGCCAGGAGACCAACAATGGGTCACCGATCCGTTGCCAGCCCATACTCCTTCCTTTCTTTCCTTCTACTGAACTCACACGCAGGAACGCAACAATCCTCAAGGGAATTGTTATTGGGCTGCGGTATTCTGTGAGGTGGAGGCACCCCCAAGTAGAGCAGTTTATAAAATACGCTATGTCCTACCTCTCTTTTTGCCACAGCCTCTATGGTGCATGATACCTCCATACCATGATCCTCTATGATGGATGCACTACGTACAAATGAGGTTGGCTTTGGTTCAGGAGATGTTGTGATCCACTTACTCCCCACTACTCCCGTGATAATGGACGATTATATAAATGCCGTAATTTTTTCCACTCCCAATAAAATGGTTGAATGTTGCGATGGCTGCCCCATGCATCAACTCGTGAACGGGTGCTGACTGCGGGGACTGGTTTGCCGTGGTTGTCATGGTTGCAAGGCAAACAATAGGACGATTTATATTAAGTAGTATTAGATAATAGCTAATAGAACTCTTATAACGTACGGCATGAACGATACAGTGGAAGTGTCTAGGTTGAAGTGCTTTTAGCGGTCTACTTTATATCTACTTATAAATTAAACAAACTGAAGTGCCTAGGTTTTGGGGTGTAAGTGGTGCATCAACATCTTTCAACCAAAGCCAACTTCACCTGCACGCGATACACCCTGCTGACTGACAAACGAAGGTCTGGCGAAAAGAGAGGTAGGGAGCGTAATTGTAAGCTACCCGACTGGAGAACGTACCTTCACCACACAGAATACCGCAGCCAAATAACAATTCCCTTGAAGGTTGTTGTGTTCCTGCGAGTGAGTGAGGTCACCAGAAAGAAAGGAAGGAGATGCTGTGTTGGTAGCGGGGGTGGCGGCGCGCGAGCGATATTTTACGTAAAACCTAATTAGGTGGACCGTATGCTTGTCTGTCACCCGACGTATGTAAAAAAAACCTAAACTTTCATTACAGTAAAGCATAACAAACTAAAACCATTAATTCCAGGACCATAGATGATCAAATGAAAACATCTAAAACTAATGAAAGATCTTCCTTCCTGTCACTCAATTGGGATGAATACCATGATCTTGATGCAATATATACTTGGTTAGATGAAGTAGCTGCAGCCTATCCTGATGTAGCCAAAACAATTGTCATGGATGTCAATTCTTTCGAAGGCAGAGAAATAAAAGGCATAATAATAAATTATAGGCCAGAAGTGACCTATCCATTCATCGGAATGATAGAAAGCACAATTCATGCCAGAGAATGGATCACTCCTGCAGTTGTAACGTGGATTATAAAGGAGTTTTTGACCAGCACTGACCCTGATATTAGATTTTTGGCAGAAAACGTGGAATGGCATATATTCCCTGTTGTGAATCCAGATGGTTATGTCTATACTTTTACTACTGTAAGTATATTTGACTTTTTTTGCCGTGATAATGTCTTTTACATCGATCAACGCCGGCTACACGCATGAAAAAGCATGATTCATTGTTACATTCCGCCTGAGCCGAGTGTGTAAGCGAGAGCATGGAACAAGCGATATAGAGGCATGATCGGCCTAAGCGTTCGATGTTTTCTTATGATGTTTCACGTAAAGTTATCGTCTGTAAACCGACTTTAAGTAAACAATAGGAGGATTTATGTTAAGTAGTAATAGACAATAATATGATCATAAGGATAATAAAGACGTGCAATTAATAAATTGTAAGAATATTGTGAAATAAAAATAGAAGATAGAATTTAATAAAAGAAAGATAGAAGTTATTATAAGGTACGCAACGTATTCAACGTGTCTGTAGATTGTAATTGTAATTAATAAAAAAAAAAACGACTTTACAGACAACAATTTTTTTTGTAAATTATGTGATTTATACGAATAAGTACTGGTAATTTTGTCATATATTCAAAAGTTGACGCAAAACCCACGAAATCCAAGATAATTTCGGAATTACTAATTGATTACAATAATTGTGATAACCGGAATTCCTTGGTTATTAATTGAAGCTTATAAATTTTGTTATTAATTATTGATTCGATTATGAATTTTTATTTTGAAATGACCCCAACGATTTTGGTAATTAGTATTGTCCTATTTCATTGTCACACGGTCCCTACAAATACTCCCTCATCTACAAAAGGATTTTTTTTCGGAGAGCGCTTTAAAGTTTCTAATAATATTATGTATTTAACGTTCTTTGTGACGTAAAGTGATGAAATTTCGCATGAAGTTTTAAAAAATAATGAAGAACATAATTACTTTCAGGACAGAATGTGGAGAAAAAATAGAAGTACCAATAATTTTACCTCCTGCAATGCAACTCAAGTCAGTGATGATATGAGCAATGGAGTCGATTTGAACAGAAATTTCGATTATGCTTGGAATAGTAAGTATTGTGGTCATTTTGGGTGTAATGTTGTAAACTATCTCTCTATGTGTAGGCATACACCTGTAACAATACTGAAGGAATGGCGTCATTTTTAGGGTTCCGTACCTCTAAAGGAAAAACGGAACCCTTATAAGATCACTTTGTTGTCCGTCTGTCTGTCTGTCTGTCTGTCTGTCTGTCTGTCAAGAATTTCTATGTCGAGAATGCGTGGAGGTATCAAGCTGAAATTTGAACTGTATACTCAGGTCTACGGTCCCATGAAGTTTTAAAAAAATCAAACTGCTAAGTTTACGTAGAAAAAAGTTACGGCCGTTTATTCAGCAAAAAACGCATATTTCGACACACTCAAGGGAATCAAAACCTATAGGGTACTTCCCGTTAACCTAGAACTATGAAATTTGGCAAGTAACATCGTTATAGACTACAAGTACAGGAATAAATCTTAAAACTATGCATTTGTAAATATATCTTAAAAAATAGGGGGTCTATATTTTTTATAGGGTGTCGAAATTTCAAATTGAAACTACTAGTTCAAATGGGGTATCATATGAAAGGGCTTGATGTACACATTGCAAAATATATTTTATTTATTTTTTTCGACGCATTATTTCTTATTTATAATGAAAAATATCAAATTTAATAATGATACTACGTACCTATGGAACCCTCGGTGGGCGAGTCCGACTCGCACTTGTCCGGTTTTTTTTTAATATGAGAGCATGTTGGTCCCCTGATGCAATGCAATCACTATCGCCCATGGAGGTCAGCAAAACCAACTTCGCATATTTGTATTACGGGCATAACAATATACGCATATTAGCATTATATCAATCTCCTGGCTTGTTCCCTATTTGGGGTCAGCCCTCCTGATACATTTACGCCACTCTTGACGATTTTGTGTCATTTCTGGTGTTAGGCCCATCGTCAGCATGTCATTATGGATGGTTCGTATCTAGTAGAAGGTAGGCGGCCTCTGCCTCTTTTGCCCTCCTTCATTGTTAAGACCCTTCGTGTCATATGCTCTTCACTTCTACGCATTACGTGTCCAAACCAGCGTAGGCGGCTTTCTCTCATTTTCTGTTGTATTTCCACTACCCTATAGGTGCCTCGGATGTACTTGTTTTCAACTTTATCCAATCTCGTGACACCTCCTGCCCATCGCAGCATTTTCATCTCATTCTAACTATATTAAAATAAAATAAAGAAACTAGCACATATTTTTTAGTAGTTTTGAAACTTTGGCCGGGACTTAGAAGTCGTATCAAAGTACACAAAGATGCGACTTCTATAGTTCGCCCCATAATAATCCAAGAAATTAAACTTGATTTCTCAAATCATTAGGGTTACACCCCTTTTCAGGTTCACTGCCACTTGTTCAGACAAAGCTAACCTCACCTACACGTGGTGCACTCTGCTATATAACAAACGAGGCTCTGACGACAGCCGCCAACCCGCCTGCCCAGCGTGGTGAATTACCTGACATCACGATAAGGATTTTTATTGGTAGACCATAATTAGGAGGTAGAATTTTCAGCATTAAAAAGAGAAGACTACTAAATCCCTTCTTATTTCCTTTTCAGCCGTTGGAGTTAGCCCAGACCCTTGCAGCAACACTTACCCAGGACCTATGGCATTTTCCGAGCCAGAAGCATTAGCTATTACACATTACGTCACGAGGTTGCATGGAGTTTTTGCGTACTATCTGGCATTCCATTCATACACGCAACTGATTGTCATCCCCCACAGTGACCTGACTGTTGCTGAAGCTCTTGAAAACGTCAATTATGCTGACATGGTATTTATTTACTTTTTCTGTACCTACTTGTTCATACTGTGCTGTATCGGAGAGGTTTTTTTTTCAGCAGAATGCGAAGATGCATGGCGTTCTTTTTTTTTTATACTACGTCGGGTGGCAGAGAAGTATACGGCCCGCCTGATGTGAAGCAGTTACCGTAGCCATATTAACGCTCGCAACATAAAATATCGCACGTCCGCCGCCACCACGCTGCCAACGCAGCATCTTCTTCCTTTCTGGTGATCCCACTCACTCGCAGGAACACAACAACCCTCAAGGGAATTGTTAATTGGCTGCGGTATTCTGTGAGGTGGAGATACCTATATTCCCCAGTCGGGAAGCTTCCCTACCTCTTTTTTCGCCAGAGCTTCGTTTGTCAGAGTCAGCAGGGTGCACCGCGTGCAGGTGAAATTGGCTTTGTTTCAAAGATGTTGAGGAACCACTTACATCCCTAATTAGTAAAGAGCTAATTAGGGATGTACACATCAACCCAATTCATCCAACTTCTGGGATACGAGTCTTCCTTTCAAAGGGCTTTAGAGCACACTCCACCAATGCTGATCAACTGCGGGTTGGCGGAGGTCAGTGTTTTCAAGCCGCCTAAAGGCCACTGACTCGGCTGTCATCTAATGACATCACCCGGGACCGACGGCTTAACGTGCCCTCCAAAGTACGGAGGATCTCGAGATTAATAGACCCATCCATAGACAGGGCATGGTCGACGTTGCTTAACTTGCGTGATCGATTTGATTGACACGTGCAACGACGCAATTGAGCTCCTCGATTCTTTACATAGGGTGTAAAGTGGGTTTTATATGACTGACAACACTCATGTGACACCCATTTACACTTACTAACACCAGCTCCCTTACCACCAACTCTCATTGCGATTCAATAACTGAATGGAATGCTTATTCATACCAATGAATAAGCGGCTCTATTTTAAACTGGATGGAGTCGCTTATTCAATGGTATGAATAAGCATGCTATACAGTTATTGAATCGCAATAAGAGTTGGTCGTAAGGGGTCTGATGTTAAAGACGTTCTTAGACTTCTGTAGCTGCATATCATCAGTTTTACGACCTTATAATATTTACAATATTTCAGACGAGCTCGGTGGTTTTTGTAGATATGTATATATACATATTATAAATAGAAAACGCCTGGACCAAGACAAACAGACATGTTCATGCACACAAATATTTGTCTTGTCCGGGGATCGAACCCGCGACCTCGGGGTCAAAGTGGCCATTGCTAACCATTCGACCACCGAGCACGTTAAATGAGTTGAACATGATGATTTTTATACTACGAGGGTAGTAAACAAGTAAGCATCGCAGCCTATGGGCGTTTGCGTCACCAGAGGCTTCACTCACACGTAGCCGACCCTGAAAAACCCCTTTACGAGTGTCTTGAAGAACCCTATAATGTTTCATGATTGCGTTCTATTACTGCAGTGTCCTGCGGCCCATCAGGCGAGTGCTGATTATCCCATTTAAAAAAAAGTTTGTGTGAATATTGACAGAGCGACTAAACAATATTTAACCGACTCCAAAAAAGGAGTAGATTCTCAATTCGGTTGTATTTTTTTTAAAGTTTGTTACTTCATTAGTCCATCCTTTATAAACCAATTTGAAAAAAACTTTTTTTTTATTTGATCTGAAAAAGAAATGGCACCAATCTGGAAGTATAGAGTATAATTCCAGATTGGTGCCATTTCTTTTTTCATATCATAAAATTCTGATTGTGTTTTTAACTTTTTTGTGGTGCTTACGATTGCAGAGTAATTATTGGAGTCGTTTTTTTTTTTGTTAAAAATATTTTTCTCATTTCAGTACGAGGTTGCAATTAGAGGTGCTGATAAAATTAAAGAAAGATACGGGACTCAATATACTGTGGGCGTATCTTCCGACATTATGTGTGAGTATATAAAAAAAGTGTAGGTAAGAGTAGAGTTAATGGACGCCTTACGCCAACACAATTTTGCATGAGGAAAACGACGCGAATCGCCTGTGTGAATTTCAATATAATAGGCTAGACGACAATTTTTTCTTTCGATTTGTTATGTAAGGTCGTCACAATAATATAACTATAGGTGAAAGAATTACTTCGATAGCATAAAAACTTCTCGAGATATGATAACTTGTAAATCACAATTTTGAACTTTCCCGAAAACGCTCCATATAAAAGGCTACTGAATTATGACGTCACACTTATGTATTTTCTTTAGGTTAAAACAAAAAATTGTACGATAGCTATGTGAAATACTGCGTTTATGTAGCTAGTGCCTTAACAAAAGTTATAGTATTTTTGATTGTTTTTCCAAAGTTAATATTTTTTTTTATAATTTCATTCTTTTAAATTGGACTTTCCCACTACACTTTGATCGATCATAGAACAAGTCGGACATAAGTTATTGAAATTTCAACATCGCAGATCGTTCTAGTTTTGTATATTTTATGACACTGATAAGTATTTTTATAGTATTTTATCATTGTCGTCTCGCCTATTGCATCTTTATTATTAACCATCGTGTTTCCCGCGCTACAAATGCATGTGTTAGTAAAACTGCTTAAAAACCGATAAAAAATCTCTCAATTATATTTTTGTCGAGGACTCATCATTAGCACAGGCTAATGATGAGTCCTCAACAAAAATATAATGGATAGATACAGATCTATCCACTTTCCCAATGCTATCCACATCCAACCACTTTTAGCTTTTGAACAGCTAGAAGAAACCCTACACTTCGTCGCCTATTAGGCTCTACTCTAGTACTTTTTCCTCCTCCCATCTGTCAACTATGACTCGCAGATGTGTGAGAGCTATGTCAATCACTATCTCCCCTATCAAATTTCGTCATTCCGTATTCGATTCCATAGAGAAACCCCAAGCACAGCTCTCTTTATCGCTCGCTGTGCGACTTTTAGTCTGTGCACTAGCCCGATGATCAACGTCCAAGTCTCTGCACCGTAGATTATAGCGGATATCTCCCCGCACTGATCTTTAGTATTGAAGCATATCTGCTGTGAGGATGTGCTGAAGCTATCCAACAACTTTTTCGAGCACATATTAGAATAATGTTCACTATATCACTACCACAACTGAGACTAATCTATTGATACCACATATTTAAATCCGTCAAACGGTTTACGCTGTAGAGCATAACAAGGATTAGTTGTTGTTACATGTTCCCTTGTTCGTGTCGTTCCGGCAGAGTAGAATAGAATCAGTCAGTCTCTTCCCGTGGATGTCGTACAAGGCGACTAAGGGAAATATATTATAAAACATCGATCAGGCCTCTTCAACCCGTCTGGCCAGCGTGGGGAGTGTAGGCCAAATCCTCCTTCTGTCTAGGACGGACCAAAGAGGGTCATGCTCCTGTAGTGGAGACTAAAATGACCTGATGATGATGATGACGATGATGACATGTTCCCTAGATGGCTCGATTACCTCAAAAAAGCTCATGGAAGCGGGTGCATGCGGAAAGCGGAGGATCGCATATGGTGGAAAGCATTCGGGAAGGCCTATCTCTATCTATATCTAGCAGTGGATAAATACATGCTGATGATGATGATAATGGTATGACAATCGGGCAAATACTAAAGCGTATATGACTGTGCTTTACAGATCCAATGAGTGGAACGAGCTTTGATTGGGTGAAGCACGCCACAGAGGTACCAGTTTCATTCTTACTGGAGCTCAGAGACCTCGGCGAGTATGGATTCTTGCTACCTGCAGAGCAAATAATCCCAACAAGTCTTGAAACCATGGACTTCTTAGTAAATATGGATAAGAATACAAGAGACATTGGGTTTGCGGGATTCCCTAAAGCTGCTGCATCGAGTGTACAATCTATTGCTTTTCTTGTTTTTAGTATGGTTTTTGGGTTACTATTTAAATTGAGATTAATGTAGAAAATAATGTTTAATCTGAGTATATGAAGTACGGTTTAGCTAAGTAGCTACACATTATAAAGTCATTCACTTCACCATTTAAGATCCACATAATTACAGATTGATATAATATGTAGAATTATGATAAATAAAATGTCTATATAATTAAAACTCATGTGAAACTTTATAATAAAATAATTGTGATTATGTCAGTGTTCGTCATAAGGTGAACGTGTATAGACACTCGTCCTGATAAAGGGCTTCGTTTGAAATCCAAACTGGTCGGTTTTCCCGACAAATATACGTGAGTGACCAGTTTAATATTAAATATATAATTTATTAAAATAAAAAAAAGCTTTTATTATTTGTTAATAAAAAAATAAAAAGGTTTATTTACAACAAAAAAAAATAACGAGTGTGCTTTAGACCACACGATTTAAGTAAAACTTCTTTAGCTCTACTAACTTATATCTCCCTCTCAACTTCCGTTCGCCGTTTCCGTAACGCTCTCGTCACGTATTCACAGCTTACTCTCCAAGTCAATCATGCGTAAAGAAGTTTTAATTAAAAAAGCGGTATGCTTGAACCACGTGACAGAAGTGAAAACTTCATCTCTCACACCCTCGCCGACTTTACAAGAGTTATAGTGACCGAGTGTGTTGCGTTACACACCTGACCGTGACTGCTATGTCTTATTCACTAGTCACATAATTTGTGTACAGCGCGTTAATAGTAGTTTATGAAACTGTTGCATAATAAGGGTTATTAAAATACGAGTGTGAGTTTAAAACATGAGCCAAAGGCGAATGTTTTAATAGACCACACGAGTATTTTAATACCTAATTATGTGCAGTTTCATACACTACTTTATCTAATCTCATGAAATATATGATAATAATATTTTAAATACAACTATGAAGTTAATTTAACAGCTATAATTCTTACATATAAATCCATTTGCAGATCGAGCATGCGTAGTGCGCATGCGCCGCGTTCACAGATTATATAGAAAAATTTTGCATAGTTGCAATGTATTTGCATTGCAACCTGTTTAAAATACCTGTATCCAGGGCTGAAGCTGTATCGAAATGGTAAAAAAGTTATTTTACGATACAGTTGTCCATAGAAGAGCTGTATCGAAAAATAACTTTTTAAATTTATTTTGATAGCTTGTGCGTAAAGACTGTCATTAAGATACTGTGTTTAGTTTTTTAATGTGTAATTTTCAGTATGAGATTAGATAAAGAAGTTTTCACTTCAATTTTTTTTTTAAAGGTCACATTAGTCATTAATAATAAAAAGGACTAAAAAGTTTACTTACTGCGTTTTGTTTATGAACACCCTTTCATTTAATACCCATATCTTATGAGTACCTAATGTGGAAATTGTGAATTGTAACTTTTTGGAAAATGAATACAGCAGACAGAAGAACAGAAATAGCGGCATTTAGATAATTGTGCATTGTCAATAGAACCAAATGGCACACTGCTCAGTCGGAAACTGAGAAGTTAGAGTTTTAATCCAATTCACAAACGGAGTAATACCACTCACTCGCAAAAATACAACTGAACACCAAGGAATTGTAATTTAGCTCTGGAGTTCAGATACTCCCAGTCGAGCTGCACCAAATTTAAACAATTTATTGACAAAAAAAACAACCAATACATACAACACATTTGCCTGATACTTATACATGTGAACGATTTAAATTTTTTAAATATATGTTGTTTATTAGACTTATCTTTTTTTATAACCAGTGGTAGACTAAGCTGTATTGTGGGTACCACTAAAATTAATAGACAATATTGCTTTACATCTCTTTCATTGACAGTGGAGTACAGCTGTGTTCGCTTTCGCTATCAAGAATTGAGGAGCTCAACCTCCATCGAATCTGCCCTAACACCACTCCTCGTTTGAAGCAATATGGATTCAGCGAGCAGCATTCGATGACGCTCCAGCTTGTTTGCGTGCTTTCTGATAGCGTCATTTCGTAACGCTCAGTATTCACTGTACTGACAGAGGGCATCAAAACGAGCCATTATTCCATCCAGAATACAGAATAAGGCAGTTGCATCTTAGATTTTCTACATTTGTTTTGTAAATTTGGGGTGTAAGTGGTTCATCAACATCTTTGAACCAAAGCCAACTTCACCTGCACGCGGGGCTCCCTGCTGACTGACAAAGTTGACAAACAAAGCTCTGGCGAAAAGAGAGGTAGGGAACGTAATTGTAAGCTACAAGACTGGGGAATGTACCTCCACCTCACAGAATACCGCAGCCAAATAACAATTCCCTTGAGGGTTATTGTGTTCCTGCGAGTGAGTGAGGTCACCAGAAAGGACGGAGATGCTGCTTTGACAGCGGGGGTGGCGGCGCGCGAGCGATATGTAATGTTGCGAGCGTTAATATGGCTACGGTAGCCGCTTCACATCAGGCGGGCAGTAAGCTTGTCTGCCACACAACGTGTATAAAAAAAAATACATCTTCTTAATATATAAAAAATTCGTGTCACGTTGTTTGTCCGCGATTGAATCTTAAACTACTGAACCGATTTTAATAAAATTTTACACAGTGTGTGCAGTTTGATCCAACTTGAGAGATAGGATAGTTTATCGTACCTAAAAATATTTAAAGGCGATACGAAGTTCGCCGAGGCAGCTAGTATTACTATACGTTATAGATGTTCTGCTATTGCTTAAGTAGTCAGGGCCAAGGAAGAATCATACCTTTCAGGGTATCAACGTGAGAGGCGAGCATATCAATTCGGAGAACGTAGTACGGCATTTGGGTATCCAGATCGACCAGTCCTTCAGGTGAGGTCGGAGCTTGAAATCTACAAACGTACTTCTGCCGTTGCCGTTAACAACATATAGATATAGATATTTCTGGACAATTTACACAGCGCCATCTAGTCCCAAATTAAGCGCAAAGCTTGTTTTATGGGTACTAGACACTGATAAATGTACTTAAATACATTTTTTTGTAAATACATACTTATAATACATAGAATACACCCAGACCAAGACAAACAGACATGTTCATGCACACAAACGTTTGTGGCCATTGCTAACCATTCGACCACCGAGCTCATCTACAAGCACGTCTGAAAGCAACAGAGCCAGTAAAGTACAGATTCAGCTCAGGAAATGCGTCTCTAGGTATTCAGACATATGGTATACCGTTGACGTATAGTGTGTATTATTGTGGTATTATGTAGAAAATCTGAAGTGCAATTGCCTAGTGGAATTTTGGATGGAATGTTAGCTCGTTTTGATGCCCTCTGCCAGTCACAGAGGGGAGGTGAGGTCGACACGAGAAAGCGTTAGGGAGATGCCATACTGTACGTAGTACAATAGTACTTACATACAATAGTAACAATCCTTAGAGTCAAAGCACAGTATAAGTAATAACTTATACTGTGCTTTGACTCTAAGGATTGTGGTGAGCGACTTACACCCAAACCGTATTGCGAGCGTATATATGTATGCTTGTTTATTGTGTATGTTTGTTAATATAAAAAAAAACACTTTTCTTCTCAATATTTCAAGGCTAATAAACCATGCGACTTTCTAAATATAACTGAATAGTTAGGCAAACATTCGAAAGGTTATCTTCTTGTGTATATTTCCTGTATTTTACTTAAATGCCAACGTGTCAGTATCACTGAAAGTAAATATTATATTGGTCATATCGATTAGAAAGATAGGGATGTGAGTAACAGATAGGCATGGCCAGGAACTGATAACGTATTAGGGCCATTGAGAACTTGCAACAGAATATCTGCAGTGTAAGGTATACAAGCTATGGAGTTTGATAGGAACGTTGTGCCTTGCGGTTGTCGGTATAATCGATTCGACGCCATCATTAGACGCGCGCGCCGAATGTCACCGCGCCGACACGCACGTAAACGCGCTCTCATTATTTATTATTTAATAATTACAAATATTGTTCATTAGACATAAAAAATATACCAAAATATTCAAATAAGTATATTAGAGCTAGATTCACTAGTGTCAGTGCATATTAATAGATAGAAAAAAGAAGATATTTATTACAAGAATTTTAGACATATCAAAACATCGATTCACAAGCCGCAGTTGAATCACCGTGCAGAGGACGCAAAGCCCGATACTTTATATGGTAATTATATCGGCCGCATCACTGTCTCCCGCTATGAATCACCGATAACACGTATCCAGTACATGCTATCTACGACGCAACTACAGTACCTAATTTTCAACATATCTTTTTATCATACTGGTGGCTCACCGGTAGAACACGGCTTGCGACTTCTGCTACCCGTAGTTCGAATCCAGGGAACCATACCGCCGAAGCTTGAACCCGATTACCATTGAAAAATAACTCTTACATTTTAGTTATTGACAAATATCTCCAGCTCAGTCGATAGACCTCCAGGGTTTCTACTAGCTAAGCTAACTACAATTACCATCAATCTAAGCTGAAGTTCGATATTTGCAATAAAAAAATCGGTAATCTATCGGCTTCAACTTCGGCGGTAGGGCCCCAGATCACATTTATTATCACATCACATTCGGAGTAGATTCACATTCAGAGTACATTTTTACAACATTTTATTTATTAAATTTTCTTTCAAGAATTTTCTTTTTTCTGTTTTTACAATTATTTGAAGTAAATAACAATAAACAAAATGAGCTTTGATAAAGTGACTAAACGTAAAACGTAAACCACACAAGCGATTGAACTACACCACTAGTTCATACTCATCGGTTGACTCTGAAGCAGAGTTACAAAGAGCGACGTGTCTTCCTGATTTATCGACATGAACGACTTTTTAGAACAAATAAATACATTGAAAAAACAATTAGAGAGTGCACCCCACTAGCCCAGTCTAGACTCACTACAGAGTATGGTCACTATAAAATTACGGCAATTATTAAAACCATATGCACAATCTAAAGACTTCTGTCATGTCAAAACATAAAACCGACTAGAGATGACTACATAATAATTAGCGCCGGTAAAAATGACTAGCATTATTGTAGAGATTTCGTCAGTTCTAAAATTATTCGAAGGTATTAATGTAATATTACTAGGCGTGCCTTAAAATAAATACTTAGGTAAATGAATGGAAATTGAACCGGCAAAAGGCGTATGTAACCATTTCGAAAAATGTAAACTAATTAATCATCAATATAACAACTCTTGGAATCGGCGTATCAATTTACAGGCATTGTCATAAAATAAAATTACACATAGACACATGTGATTACGAAAACAAGTTTATACCAAAAAATAATAGATAATACTATAAACATCAACATGTTAGTGGTAATAACTACAGTAGTCCAATTAATCAAAAATATTTACAAACATTCGTCAAGGTCGTCAGCTGATGCAGGGAAAGGTGGCGCCTATGAGCCAGGAGTGAGAGCTGATCGCTTGTTTAAATACGTCTGCTGACGACCTTTCAACCAACATAGATGCAGCTGAAGTTTTTATTTATTCAAAG
This sequence comes from Hypsopygia costalis, assembly GCA_937001555.2. Taxonomy (NCBI): domain Eukaryota; kingdom Metazoa; phylum Arthropoda; class Insecta; order Lepidoptera; family Pyralidae; genus Hypsopygia; species Hypsopygia costalis. The sequence goes on along the minus strand of OW443343.2, from coordinate 21,819,692 downwards.
TTGCATGTATGCTATCATCTGACAAATTTTCAAGTGAGAGGAAATCACTGAACGACAATTTTTTTGCATGTTCCTGTGACCAAGATGACGTGTAATCCACCACGGTACGGCCAGCTGACTTGTTTTTACCTTCGAATATAGGTATATACTGTTTTAATTAAGATGTCTCCACTCTAGAACTTGCCGCCCCCATCTGCCATCCCTGCAGTTGTTCTGCACTGAGAATGGCTTTTGGTCCAAGATCATAATGAACAATTTACACCCCAAATATGAAAGATAATAAATAACTTTTAATGTGAAACATTTATAGCGGCGGGTGAGCCAAATTTTTTGCGTGGTGACGCGTCGCCATGCTCAAATTTTTAATACTAGCTTGGATACTGACCACATATTTTTAAAACTTAAAGAATCTAGAGTAGCAACGGACTCCGCCCAGTAAGCGACTGTGACCATGATCGCAGCGACTAACAACTGGTATTACTCTCTTGTGCAGTCAGGACACTGTACGACCGACTAGTCGCTTTTTTTAACACGCTTTTATTAGCTTCACTTGTAACTATGTATGTAAGAAAATCTTGGAATCTTAATTTGACCCACTTCCTGGTTTCCGATTAGGATGAAATTTTGCACACGCTCTGAGTTCTGATGACAATACAATAATTTGGTACTGTCGAACTGATCTGATGATGGAGCCGGAAGGTATGAACTGGAACTTCATGATAGAACATCGTATCATAGATCACAATTACGTTTCGAGGTCTGATGATGAAGCCGGAAGATAGGCACTGGCATTCCATGAAGGAATATCGTATCATAGTCGTGTTTGCACTTGTGAGAAAGGCCACGTAATGGACTTTGAACACGATCAGGTTTCAAGGTTATAACAAACCTAACGGAACAATACAACCTCACCTGCACGTGGTGCACCAGAAAGAAAGCAAGGAAGGAGTATAGGCTGGCAATGGATCAGTGACCTCTTGGGCGCTTTCATAGCATATGAAACTAAAAAGTGAAAAATAAATATAGTTTAAAAAAACTAAAAAAAACACGCCTTTAAAGCACATCAAACTAAAAAGTGAAAAATAATTCTTAATACAAGCTGAAAATAATAATGAGTAAAAAATACTAGTCTTATTGTGAAAAAAGCGTGGAGCGCTTTTTGCCATTTTTTTCGTATATCGAGCAACTTAAAATAACAATAAATAGACTAACCAAATATTGTGATTGTAATAAAAGGGTGCTTAAAAAGAAAAGTAAAATATGACACAAAGCGCCGTATGCTTTTTTCACAATAATACTAGTATTTTTTACTCATTCTTATTTTCAGCTTGTATTAAGAATTATTTTTCACTTTTTAGTTTGATGTGCTTTAAAAGCGTGTTTTTTTTTAGTTTTTTTTAAACTATATTTATATATATGAGAGGCGGGAAAACGAGCATGTGGGTCACCTGATGGAAAGCAATCACCAACAGCCCAAGATCAGCAACACCAAGGGGCGCCGATCTGTTGCCAGCCTATAATATACTCCTTCCTTTCTTTCTGGTGACCTCACTCATTCGTGGCAACATAACAACCCTCAAGTACTTGTTATTTGGCTGCGTTATTCTGTGAGGTGGAGGAACTTTCCCAGTCAGACAGCTTAAAAAATACGCTATGCCCTACCTCTCTTTTCGCAGGAGCCTCGTTTGTCTGTCAGTAGGGTGCACCACGTGCAGGTGAGGTTGCAATTGGTTCAAAGATGGTGATGAACTACTTACACATACAAAAACGTCGCACACAAGCAGCAGTGGTCGCGCGACTAGTCGCACAAATTATTGGTCGTTGTCGCGGTCGCCTAATACGCACAGGCCGTCAGTGTTTGGGAGGCCTAACATAACACAAGTCTTTTTTTTTTCGTAAATATATATGGATTATCTTTTTGTCAGGTTCGGTCAGTTACGTTTAAATTGTTAACTACGAAAGTTATAGTAGATAATCGGATTTCGCAATTGCCTATATTTATTTATGGCAAGCTAATCTAATGTTTGTAAAAATAATTTTAGGTTGTATTCCAAATGTTAAATGTCATTATCAATGTATAAGTCAAGTGGTAGTGTTCAAATAATTTATTATATTTTGGTGAAAAGTAAATATTTGGCTCCCAACTAACATTTATGTAAGTATATAATATAAGGAAGAAAATCGTCGTTGTAAACAAGTAGAATTGTATAAAATAAAGACACTGTCAGTTTTTTTTTTTCATTTTATTACTCTATTTTTAATACCTTGGGCACAGCATAGTAAGACAACCAGTACTTTAACTTCATACTAGCACCCAAATCGGCGCACACACACAGCCAAGCGTCATTTACACGACCGCTCAGAAAGTTTAGAGTACTTACACAGCATACTAATACATCCGTATTACTATGCTGTGCCTTGGGTGTTAGTAGTTTATTAATATCTTTGAACCAAGGTTAAACTCACCTGCACGTGGTGCATCCTGCTGACTAACAAACGAGGTTAAGTCGAAAAGAGAGGTAGGGCATAGCGTATTAAGCTGCTCGACTGGGGAAGTACCTCCACCTCACAGAATACCGCAGTCAAATAACAATTCCCTTGAGGGTCGGTGTGGTCCTGCGAGTGAGTGATGTGGTTGCTTTGCATCAGGTGAATATGGTTGCTTTCCACCACGTGCTAGTCTGCCCCCTCTCATATACTTATATAAAAAAGAAGCTTCCGGGGGTCTATCTAGTACAATACCTGGACTAAAACGGTACCGCCCGTAATTGCGCTCACTTCAATATCGGTTATTGCGCCAAAAGGTAGACTATGTCATTCTTCGGGATATAATCTAAGTTCATGGCAAATTTTATTTAAATTGGTTCAGCCGTTTAGTCGGGAATAGATAACCTACAGGCAGACACACTTATAGATAGGCGGCGGCGCCAGAATGCTTAATAGATCACGTTATGATTCGTATTTCTACGATATATTTAGGAGTATATTGTAAGCGTATTATAGGCTACGATCACCTCTTGATATCAGGTGGTCGCTTTCCATCCAATAGGTATAGGTATATTAGATAAAGATAAATTTATATAATTATCACACACCTTTATTTTATACTCGTAGATATTTTACAAAAAAAATGAATGAATCAATTGAATATAAATTTTAAACACATCCAATATATATTTTTTTTAATAGAAATCTCGAATACAGCCAGTATTCATATATTCTTGGTACCGCCTAACAGTCAATGAATGTAGTGTTACGTGGTATTACTTATTAGCTGAACTAAATTTATGATTTTATGGAAGTAATACAATGGATATAAAATAAATATTAACTTCAGTACTATATTAAGATAATAACACAAAAAAAGTTCAGATAAATATCTCACTCCACAAAACAAATCACAGACAACTGAGACCAATCGATGTGACATTTTTTTAATTAAGTCATTTGTTCTATATTAATTTAATGGAGCTGATACAAATTTCTGAACGCACACATAAATATTTGGCAACCAATAAATATCTCAATCCTTTTTCAACACTATTTCTATAGGAAAATGTTTTTTCTTTTATTTTATTATTTTTCGTCAATTTTCCACTATTTTAAATACTTATTATTCTATTCCCGACGAAAACAAATCCAAAAAACTTAAAAATTATAAAAATCGGTTCAACTGTTCTTGAGTTATAAATGGTGTAACTAACACACAACTTTGTTATATATATATAAGTATAGATTAAGAATTGAAATCTACTGCATGATACTATATAATGTAATTGTTAAAATGACGAGCCCGGTGGCGTAGCGGTCAATGACGCGGCTTCGACACCAACACTCGTGGGTTCGATTCCCACACAGGACAAACATTTGTGTGCATGAACATGTCTGTTTATCAGTTACGTATGTTTATCAGTTGTCTAGTATCCATAACACAAGCTTCGCTTACTTTGGGGCTAGATGGCGCTGTGTAATTTGTCTGACAATATTTATTTATTATTTATTGTTGCCATACAATTTATTAACCTTAAATTATGCTTGATAATAATTATCACCACATATACTCAACATTTATGGATTGTATATAAAATCAATAATCTAAGCGATTACTTTTAGATAATGGCGTCAAGTATCAGTGTCACTTACAAATAGGCGACTAACGTGGGTGTACAAGCTTTGTAAAAATGGATTTCAGTATCCTGTACATATTAGCATTGACTTTAATTACTCTATGTGATGCTTCAGTGAGTTATAAAGATTATAAAGTGTACAGAGTAGTTCCTGAATCAGATGAACAAGTCCAATATTTGATTGACTTGCAAAAGTACAAATACGATTTCTGGACGGATCATTACAGTGTGGATAATATTGTACGTATTATGGTTTCTCCTGAAGAAGATGGGGAGTTTAAAACTTATATGAAAAATGTTAGTTTAACTGCAGAAGTCGCAGTTAAAAATGTACAAGAGTGAGTATTGGTTTTACTGTTTTTGTTTAACGATAAGAGTTACACTAGTTACTAAATCATCACCCTGTAAATAATTATTATATCTATTTTAATATATTTTAATTTATATGATTGTTATACACACTAGGTATTTGTGCTCATCAAACACATTTTTAATTATGTACGTTTTAAATATTCTCAATTTTTGGCGTAAAAGTAATAATAGTATATAGTATTTATAACTCTTTAGCATCAAATTATTAGTAGCACCTTAGGGTGTTTTGGTTTGTTTGTTTTTAAGAACTTTATTGCAATATTTTTTAAATAGGTAACTCTGTTTATAAAAATGTAATATAGTATACAAGTGCGGATTTTCTCCGTAATGGATGTCTTCCAGTCAATTTTGCCTTGGAGCCCTCTATTTGATTATTTAAATGGAGTTTTTCTTGATTGATTCTTTTTCTTACAACTTTAGTTTGTTACTTAATTACAAATGTCGACATGCAAACCAACACAAACAATGACATTCTAAAACAGAATTTGTATAATGAAACCAGTTACGCCAGAATATTTTCAACGATTACTTTAAATTGATTAGAATTGCAATCTCTTTAATACAATAATTTCCATTTAACATTAAATTATTAATTAAATAACACACAATCTTAATTACAAGGAGTGTTTCTTTGATAAAACGGATCTTATGAATCAATATTATGTTTATTAAAATTTCCGATTCAGGAAAATTATATAGATATAATGTATTTGCCAGTCGAATCGAGCCCGCTTCTTTTTAAAGCTGCTAATTTAAAATTATTGTTGATTGCATGCACCAATGAGACATAACTACTAACTATACATTCTCGCTGGATCATAATGCTGATCTTATAAGATTTATCATGTATACTCTAGCCATATTATCTATATTCTTGTCCTTAGGATAATTTATTATATATGCCCTTGACTTACACCTCGCTAAGCGTAATCTGTAGTGTTAGAGTAAAATCAACAGGATTAGATTATGACACATTTCCAAATCTGCCATTACACTAACGGATATTTTAAAAAATTACAATAAACAAGGATGCTAAGTTTCCGTATCAGGAAAATATAAGATAACATCAAACTATGCCGCTAGTTTCTTGGTAGTTTGACACTGTTCCGCTTCCACCGTCGAATTCAATTCACAGTTATTTATCATAGTGATTGACCTCCCTCGGGGTTCGTTTTCGTTTCTACTATGAAAGCGATTATACCAAAAAGGTACGATGCGTTCAGTAGCCAAACCTTCTCCAATCACAGAATTAAGGCTGTGTCTGGAGAGGGTTTGGAAAATGTAAGATAACATCAAATCATGTCGCCAGTTTCTTGTTTGTTTGATTCGGATGCGCTTCCACCGTCGCATTCAATTCACCGTTATTTACCTTAATGATTAGTCTTCCTCAGGATTCATTTTCCAAGTTAATGTTTCCACTATGATTATTCCAAAAACGTGCGATGCGTTCATTAGCCAAACCCTTTCCAAACACAGAATCAATGCTGTGTTTGAAAAATGTAAGATAACATCAAACTATGCTAACTTCTTGGTAGTCTGATTAGGATCCGCTTCCACCGTCGCATTCTATTCACCGTTATTTACCTTAGTTTCTGGCCTTCCTCGGGATTCATTTTCCAAGTTAAAGTTTGCACTATGAAAGCAATTACACCAAAAACGTATAATGCATTCATTAGCCAAATCCCCTTCAAACACAGCATTAATTTAGCAAGCTGTTTCTGCTGCGTTAGTTCCACATCAGAACTCGTATTTACTTTAAAAGTTGAATGAAAAAACAGTTGAACCAAATGTTGTACATTTTTTAAATTTGCAGTTATAGTGTAAAAAAGTTTGACCCTGGAATCTCACACCATGCAGGTTTAATTTTAACTCAAAGTGGCCAGTGTGTTAAAAAGGCAACTTCTTATTTAACTCTCTATTATTATTACTGGGAACGCAATGTACTTTACTTTTTGTTGTAATTTTGGTAGATGTCCTTGTAAATCCTGGCCACACGGGAAATACAGCCGAGGGAATTTGTTGTGAACTTGTCTCTTAAAATTCTACATATTTAAGGGAGGCGACGTCAGCACATTCCAAATAACACATTCAAAAAGAGCCGTTACAAATACTAATAGTTATATGATAAATTTGTTAGATCTTTTTTTAACTATTCTAGATGAAACATAATGACCGTATATGGTCCTATATACGAGTATATACAGCACTTAATAACTTCTTATCCGAGTCATTTACAAAAACTAGCAAATTATTAGAGATCTATAAAACATTCATATACTTTTTCAGACTTATAGATGCTCAGAGAATTCCAGCAGCTGAATCAAGATCATCATTAGGCTCAATGACATGGAACCAATACCATGATCTTGCCGCCATCCACGCATGGTTAGACGAAATCCAAGCAATGTACCCAGACGTCGTCAGCACAATCCAGATAGGGACTTCGTACGAAGGACGTGAAATTAAAGGAGTGGTTATAGATTTCAAGCCTAATGAGAGACCAGATAGGCCTTTAACAGCTATGATTGAAGGAGGTATCCATGCCCGTGAATGGATTTCTCCAGCAACAGTTACGTGGATCATCAAAGAATTCTTGACGAGTGACGATGCTGATGTCAGATTTATGGCTGAAACGTTTGTTTGGCATATATTCCCAGTGATCAATCCTGATGGCTACGTTTATACCTTCACTGATGTAAGTACAATTTTTGCTACTTATTTTTGTAGTTTGTAGTCGAAAAACTCATCCTATTTTAAAAATTATTAATGGATATTTAATTGATCTTCCTTCTCCCTCAAATATTTCAACTTCATGAAATTTTGGGTCAATTCTAGCTCTTTGCCTTATTGTTCAAGTTGTTACAGGACTATTTTTAACAATATATTATACAGCTAATATTGAATTAGCTTTTTATAGTGTAAATTAATTAATTATGAAAGAAGAATAGATAATACGAATATAAAAATAATAATACAATTAATCTTATTATAATAGAAGTAAAAGTAATAATGAATAATTTATTTCCAAAAGTTTCCTACTGCTACTAATTTGTAACGATTAAATTCGTTGTGAGTTTCAAGGCAGTCGTAGTTTTTACTCCCGAGACATGCAGTGGATGTCAATTTGGTCGCCGTTGTTAATCCTGCCCCCTTACCACCATCTCTTATTGCGATTCAATAATTGAATAGATTGCTTATTCATACCAATGAATAAGCGACTCTGTTCCATTTGAAATAGAGTCGCTTATTCATTGGTATGAATAAGCATTCTATTCAGTTATTGAATCCCTATAAGAGATGGTGGTAAGGGGGCTGGTTACACAGAAGACACAGTCGAGGGAATGTATGGTGGGCTCCGTACTCGTTTCTGTTGTTTGTCAATTTATTTTTTTTAATATGTAGGTACATACATTTAAGTCATAAATTTAATTAAAATTTGTTTTACGTGGTTATTATCGGATTTTACCAATGCAATAAGCAAAACTATTTACTAAAAATTATCAACTGGTAGAAATACTGTTTTAAAATTTGACTTTTTCTTTTTTTTATACTACGTCGGTACTACGGCATACGGCCCGCCTGATGTGAAGCGATTACCGTAACCGTATTAACGCTCGCAACATAGTATATCACTTGCGCGCCGCCACCCCGGCTGCCAACGCAGAATCTCCTTCTTTTCTGGTGACCTCACTCACTCGCAGGAACACAACAACTCTCAAGGGAATTATTATTTGGCTGCGGTATTCTGTGAGGTGGAGGAACATTCCCCAGTCGGGTAGCTTACAATTACGCTCCCTGCGTCTCTTTTCGCCAGAGCTTCGTTTGTCAGAGCCAGCAGGGTGCACCACGAGCAGGTGAAGTTGGCTTTGGTTCAAAGATGTTGATAAACCACTTACATCCCCCCTACCGCGTCCACATGGAACGTAATCACGACCTCCCATAGAAATCAACATAACCAAGGGGTCGCCGGCCCGTTGCCAGCATTTAAGGGAAAAATCGACTCAGTTCTCAAAGGTTACCTCCGCATTTATTTGGGAACACTGCCGAGGGAAGTTGATTCCACAATTTGACAGTTCGTGGCAGAAAATGCCCTAAAAAACGTACTATCGTAGATCGCCAATTATCAAGATGACATGAGTGGAATTTTAATTTATAACTATATTATATATATTATATATATTATTATATATATTATTTATAACTATATTCGTATAAGCATTGCCATTCAGCGTGGCAATGCCGCCAGCCTTCTGGGCACGATGCCTGTAGACAATGATGCGGAGGAATTTTTTGACGCCGTTTAGTTATATATTTCTTTCTATTTTTTTTTTCTTTATTAATTTTTAATTACTTAAGTTTGTATTTTAAGATTAGTATATTTTTTGTTAGTTAATTTAGTTTATAGTGTAAATTTGTATCCATATATAGTAGTTGCATGAGTAAACAGACAGTTGATTTATAACTACGTAGTTGTACGATAGCTGGTTTGAAGAAATGCCAGTAATCAACTTAATTATCATTATAAGCAAAAAGTTTGTACCCCTTTTTACAAAAATTGGACTTACGTGGAGTATGAAATTTCGCACACTTAAAGCATATAAGTATGGAAAGAGTGCAGTATGCTAATTATTAAAAAAAAAATAAGTATGCATAAAAAATACATTATATCAATAAAAAAATATTACGCACACTACCATGTATTTGACATACACACACATATATACTCTATTGTTTATTGTTAAAGTCATAATTTAAATTAATTGTGGTCGAATTTTGATCAATGGGCGACCACTAGTTATGATAAATATGGCAATAAGTTGTACGTTAACTTCCTAGCGATTGATGTATTGTGTGTGTTCATTGAGGGTTTTTTAATCTATCCGTTTTGTTTGCGTAGGTCTGATTTTTGTCATTCGACAAATTCGGTTGCAACTCCAAATTACTTTCAAAACTATTGAATGCTAGATTACATTAGCTATTTGAATTAGCGTTATCGTTTTAAACAAGATGTCTCATCTATCTATCTACGCATAACTCAAACCACTAGATGGATGGGTTGAAATTTTCCATACAGGTAGCTATTATGACGTCTGTATCTGTTAAAAAAAGATTTTTGAAGATTCCTACGGAATACCGAGATAATAATATGCGCGTACGAACTCGCAGACACAAACTAGTCTTGTAAACCTATACAAAACATTACCATTACCTACATTAAAAATAGAAAGATAATTTACCATCTTATCGTCTTCAATCAAAAACCATGTCGGTACCTATAGATATCAATTAAAAAAAAATGAAATTTGACCTAAATTGTATTCATAATAATACATAATTGAAAATGACAAGCATCTTTAGAGATAAGGACTAAAAGGTATTTAAAAAAGTTTTCAAAAATTACGTTCTCGTAATTAAATAAGTCACGTTCCCATATAGTAGCAGCTGCAGCAGTACTCTTATGCGAGATGGAAATGCGTGAAGAATACTCTAGACACTATTTGCATTTTTCTCCATAATGACCAAAAGCCCAATGCCAAGATCTCATGTTCTTAGAAAGAACAGTGCACGTTATTATTATTATAATGTGTAATATTGATCGATAATAAATGCTAAGTAGTAACAATTAAACATGCAGATATTGTGATCAAATATACTTGTGATACATCTAGCACATCTAGTGAAGTTACTTTGTATCTTTGTTTCTGGTCACTGCCGATCTACGCCTGCGCCCGTGCATTATGTAAACAAACTTTTTATTTATCTACCCCGATTATTGTATACGTCTTTAGTGCGCTCTTTAAACGAGTATATTGTAAAATGGTGTTAAGTTCTCATAGTAAGTGAATTTGTAAATTCTTCCTTGAGAATAAATAAATAAATCTAAAATCTATATGCACCCGGCTGTGAATCGAATGCGGGCCTCGTGTCGGAGCTCCTTGCCGAAGCTAAAGCTGAAGCCGATTACCATAGGAGAAGCTAAAGCTGAAGCCTATTACCATAGGATTTTTAGAATGCGATAATTACACTACTGCTTAGATTGTAGGTAATTATGTTTAGCTTAAGCGAAAGAAACCCTAGAGCACTACCGACTAAGCTGAAGATGTTTGTCAATAATTTTAACTTAAGACCAATTTTTGGAATTAAAAAATTCGATGGTTCGGCTTCACCTTCGGCGGTAGAGCCCCTGGTATTCAAGGCAATATCTGCTCCCGGTAATTTCACCCAGTTGGTAAGAAGTGACAACATGATTATGTACCGGTTCTGACAGAAGTTGCACCATAGTGTGATATATCCTTAAAGTCATCTAGTATGAAAAATTGTAATTACAGCAAAATGCTGACGAAAGCGTGCACTGGAGTGTAAGAGGCTCATCACGAGTGTAAGAGGTTCTTTAGAGCCAAAGCCAACCTCAATTGCACGTGTTACACTCTGATGACAGACAAGGCTCTAGTAAAAGTGACCTTGGAGTATTTATAAGCTACCCGAAATAACAATTAAGTTGTTGTTTTCCTGTAAGTGAGTGAGGTCACCAGGAAGGAACTACTTGCTACGTCAGCAGCGTGGGTGGCGGCACGCGAGTGATATTTCATGTTGCGAGCGTTGATTTGCGTTTTGTAAATCTACAGAAATAATTTTGACGTTATTTTAAAGATAATTTAGTATTGTAGTACATTACAAAGAAAATGCAAATTAAGAAGCCAATTTTAATGTTATAGAGAAAATATATTAAATTTAGACGAATTTTGAGCATATAATCGACAATGTCAATTAATTTAACTAAACCCAAAGACAAAGACAAAGGGACAGAGACAAAGGGTGGACATGTCTGGACATTCGCCCTGAAGAAGGTCTCCTTTTGAGATCGAAACTAGTCGGCTTTCCCGACAAAAAGACGTGAGTGACCCGTTTAATTTATCTAATTAATTTAGTATAATGTCTCAAGTGAGTTTTAATAATAATTAATTTAACATTATATCAATGTTATTTCTCTGTTCAAAATTTAATTTATAAGTGCTAGACAATGTCTAGGTTTCAATTCACGTCTATAAAATTTAAATTAAAGATGGCTGCCATACGAAGGGAGAGGAGTATGGACCCCCATACCAAGGGGAACGGCGTATTTTTATCGATGAAATTTAATGTACTACATGACATGATAAATTATATTAAAGTAAAACTGGTATAAAAACTTATATATTTTATCTATAAAGAAAAGAAAAAGTTACCTACGCGATAAAAAAAAAGAGAAATTTGCGTACAAATAAAAAATATGGCCAAGAGCTGCCTGTCGGCAGTTTTGGGATGTAAGGGGTTTATTAGCATCTTTGAACCAAAGCCAATTTCACCTGTAAGCAGTGCATCCTGCTGCCTGATAAACGAAGCTCTGGCGAAAAGAGAGATAGGGAGCGTAATTGTCAGGTACCTGACTGGGAAAGGTACAGCGTATTTGTAAGCTGTCCGACAGGGGAAAGTACCTCCACCTCACAGAATACCGCAGCCAAATAACAGTTACCTTGAGGGTTGTTGTGTTTCTGCGAGTGAGTGAGGTCACCATAAGGGAAGGAGATGCTGCGATGGCAGCGGGGTTGGCGGCGAGTGAGCGATATTTTATGTTGCGAGCGTTAATATGGCTATGGTAACCGGCGGGTCGTATGCTTGTCTGCCACCCGACGTAGTATAAAAAAAAGTGTCCTCAGAAAACTGGCAGCATTATCTTGCTGGATAGCGATTCTAATTCTCTGAGCTAGGTAATGACTAGCCTTCTGATGACAGGACGTGTCCCATTTTTTGAGATGTTTTAGTCTAAATTAGTTTTCTGTATAAAATAAATAAATTAATATTAGATATTAATAAATACATTTATTATTGCTTCTAAATATCAAAAGATAAATGAGATAAGAAAATTCTCAAAATGTATGTACTCAAAAAGTATTCCCTAAAGTACATAATGTCTGTCTGAATTCATAGATATCTAGTGTTGCTAGCTTAACTCGTTTTTGTTCAATTGCAATTAAATTTACAAGGTCGTGATAATCAAGTAGATTTAATCTAAACAATTTTTGCATCATAAATGACCAATAGAAAGATTAAGATTATATTTATTACCTATTATACTTTTATACTTATAAAAAAAAATACAAATTAGCATACGTGAAGGTTAAATTACAAATTAAATGACACTATCACTGTTATAATGTGGAAAATCGCTGCATTGTGAGCGAGAGATGTTTTTTTTTTTTTTATGTGAGAGGGGGCAAACGAGCATGTGGGTCTCCTGGTGGAAAGCAATCACCACCGTCCATGGAGACCAGCGACACCAAGGGGTCGCCGATCAGTTGCCAGCCTTTTAAGGAAAATGAAAACTCTGTTCTTGAAGGCACCCATGTCGTAGTTGTTCGGAAATACCGCTGAGGGAAGTTGATTCCACAGTTTCACTGTTCGTGGTATGAAATATCTTAGGAAACGTACTGTAGTAAATCGCCAATTATCAAGATGATATGGATGGAATTTTAATTTATGGCGAGTTGTACGATAGTGGAATTCAGCGGCAGGTATCAAATCAAACAGCTCATCGGAGCACTCCCCGTGATATAATTTGTATAGAACGCAAAGAGACGCTGCATGTAGAGAGAGAGTCCAATCGATCCGAGATCATTAGGTCACCGACGATTCGAGCTGCTCTTCGTTGTATGGTTAACATATTCAACTATATCGTCGCATCCGTCGAATATAGTCCAATGTGACCATGGAACATAAACGAGTTAAATAGCTGGACGATATAAGGAATATAAATCTATAGACGTACTTTTATTTTTAACCGACTCCAAGAAAGGGCGAGGTTCTCAATTCGGTTGTATTTTTCTTATATATTTATTACTTCAGTACTCCGTCATTTATAAACCGTAAATTATTTGATTTATATTTGAGAAAAAAAAACTTTTTTTATTAGAAAGAGTATACTTCTAGATTGGTCCCATTTTTTTATATCATAAAATTCAGTTCTGACAGTGTTTTTAACTTTTTAGTGGTGCTAACGGTTGAAGAGTAATTTGTGAATCCGGTTTTTTTTTTGTTAAAATTATAATTTTTGTTGTCTCATTTATCTTCCGAAATTTAGAATCGAATAACGTTCAGTCCGACATTAGCTCCCTATGAAAATGCATGAAGTGAGCAATAGTCTATATATTAACTATACGGAACGGGGGCTCACTACACATTCCCACCACTGTGTCTCCTGTGTAGCCAAAATTAACAGCGATGTAAAAATGGTAAATAAATGAAAAAAAAAAATATAAGTAAACAACGGTGCACAAATCATAGTGAGATTAGTAGATCCCACTTTGTCCGTTGCGTATATCCGTTTATAGATAATGTAAGGGGCAATTCTCGTAATTAAAATATAGTCAAAATTCAGTTTCGATCCAGTCTCGATCTCACAAATGTCACATTTAGTATTCTCGTGACACAATATGTAACTTCAAAATTAAATTTAAGCGGGATTATATCGAAATCTGAGTGAAAATTAAACAAAGTAAGAGTGTTACTTTGCCAACAACAAGAATTTATAATAATTAATTAATGAAGTCAAGTATAATTTTAGTCAATTCATAATTCAATCTCGATTCGGTCAACTTTCAATCTGCGTTCGTAGAAAAATTACGAGAATTGGCCTTTGGTATGGTTTGTCCCACTACATTGCAACTTAATGCAGGAACTTGAACTCAACTGCCAGTACCATATCCTGCTAATATAGATTATATGTCGTCATTATTATGTTTTCGTTGATTGTCATATTGTGTCATATGATATTATGTCATGAGACGACCTCGCTGGTGAAATGGTTAGCAATGGCCACTTTGACTCCGAGGTCGTGTGTTCGATCTCCACACGAGACAAATATTTGTATGCATGAATATATCTGTTTGTCTTGGTGTGGGTGTTTTCTATGCATTATATGTATGTATTAAAAAAAAAAGTATTTATGTATTATATTCAGTTATTTAGTACACATAGTACAAGCTTTCTCTTGACAATAACAAATACAACAAAAAAGATTATATAAAAAAGCGAAGAATTAGAAATTGTTCCATCCGTTCACGTGTGATGCGATGACATACCTAGGGAACATAGACATTAATTTTTAACCTAATTGGGGGGTCTCAATTCGGCTGTATTTTTATTTTAATGTATGTTACTTAAGTAACAAACATTAAAAAAAAGTAATTAATTACTGCGTCATTTATAAACCGATTTGAAAAAAAACTTTTTTTTATTTGAAAGAGTATACTTCCAGTTTGGCCCATATTTTTTTCATCATGATCATCAGCCTGTATCTACATACATAAATGTAGAGTAATGTTCGGAGTCGGTTTTTTTTTTGTTAAAATTATTACATATATAGACAATTAAAGATGGTACTCGTAACAGATACCTGATAGATAACAGAACCTGAATGACTTAGCAGTTTTTTGTAATAAAATAATATACTTATACCTAAAAGGAGCACAGCGATAGCGAGGACCTCGATAGCGTCGTTCTTCGTGTCAGTTTAATTGAACACGCTAGTTAAGCAACGTCGACCGTATCCATTTCCTTGGATAGGTTTATGTATCTCGAGCTCTTTCGTGCTTCGGTTAAGCTGTCGGTCTCGGCTGTTGCCTAATGGCATATTATGTCATACTTAATGGTAACAGTCGTTAAGTCAAGTTTAGGCGGCTTGAAAACATTGGTTTTGGGTGTAAGTGGTTCATCAACATCTTTGAACCAAAGCCAACTTCACCTGCACGCGGTGCACCCTGCTGACTGACAAACGAAGCTCTGGCGAAAAGAGAGGTAGGGAGCGTAATTGTAAGCTACCCGACTGGGGAAGTACGTCCACCTCACAGAATACCGCAGCCAAATAACAAATCCCTAGAGGGTTGTTGCTTGCTTGTTGTGTTCCTGCGAGTGAGTGAGGTTACCAGAAAAGAAGGAGATGCTGCATTGTTTTTTTTTTTTTTTTTTTTAATACGAATCCAATCGCAATATGCGCACACTCAGCGGTGTAAAATGTCGCTGAGTGTGCGCAGATCGGCTTACTTCGTACATAGCGCACACCCCGGTCGTGGACAAGGATTTTATATATGTTAAAATTTTATTTATTTTACATCCACATATAATTTTGGTTTAGAATACATAAATAAATGAAGCAATAGCATAAAAAGAAAAATTGTCACAATATTTGCTGCATTGGCAGCGGGGGTTGCGGCGCGCGAGCGATATTTTATGTTGCGAGCGTTAATATGGCTACGGTAACCGCTTCACATCAGGCGGGCCGTATGCTTGTCTGTCACCCAACGTAGTATAAAAAAAAAACTGGCCTTCGTCAAACTGCAATTTGGCAGCGTGGTAGAGTATGCTGTAAATCCCTTCAATTGAGGACAGGACAGCCAATATCCCAGCAGTGAGATGAGTAAGAGTTGACGACGATGCGTCAGTACTGCATGTTTTTTCCCTATCGATGCCACTCAAAATTATCGATTGTTTATATCACTTCGTAGAAAATTTTATCCGTCATAGGTATTATAATATGTACATTACTTATTTCTCGTAAAGATTATCGACGTAATAATTCAAACATTTTTTTTATCAGTGAGTGAGTGTGAAAGTCGTCACGTGTAAACGTTAGATGACTTGACATTTAGTGAGTCATATATGATTCAAACGTATACTATACATTCCTATGTCTTTCGATATCATTTAGATACGATATCTATATTTTGTATAATTGTTGATAAGATCGGACGCCATAAATGTTTCGATATGTAGGCCTCCTCAGATAAACATTCGGTGGCGACATACTACATTAGTACATTATTCATCATCATCAGGTCATTTTAGTCCCTATTATAGAAGCACGAAAGTGCTTACTCTCTGTCTGTCCCCTCTCTCGTCTGTCCCAGACAGAAGGAAGATTTGGCCTACACTCCCCAAGCTGGCCAGACAGGTTGGGGAGGCCTGATCGATGTTTTATAATGTATTGCCTTGAGTTTCTTGCCAGTTCTTCTCAAGAAGCCCCGTCGTCGGAACTGGCACTTAAATTCACTTTCACAGATATTGTGATGAAAGTGAATCTAAGCTCTGCGGATTTAGAGTAGTAATGATTTAGATCTTATATATATATATATATAGATAGTCTTATATTTAATTTGTATGACGTTTCTAAGTGCTTTATAAAGTCCAAGGAATAAAGATATTTTGACTTTGAGTTTGACTTATTTCCCTTAGTCGCCTTGTACGACATCTACGGGAATAGACGGAGTGATTCTATTCTAGTCTGCCGGAAACCACACGGCCAGTAGTACATTATTAGGACAGATTATATTAGTATATCGGGAGTCAATACAAGAAAACAAGTAAACGTGAATTTCTTTTTACTATGTCGGGTGGCAGACAAGCATACGGCCCGTTGTGTTGTGATTTGAAGCGGTTACCGTAGCCTTATCAACGCTCGCAATATAAAATATCGCTCGCGCGCCGCCACTGCCGCTGCCACCGCCGTAACTCCATCCTTTCTGGTGACCAGAAAGACCACAACAACCCTTAAGAGAATTATTACTTGGCTGCGATATTCTGTGAGGTGGAGGTACATTCTCCAGTCGGGTAGCTTACACTTACGCTCCCTACCTTTCTTTTCGCCAGAGCTTCGTCTGTCATTCAGCAGGGTGCACCGCATGCACGTGAAGTTGACATTGGTTCAAAGATGTTGATGAACCACTTACACTCCCGATCGAATGTGCGTAATTTCATCGAGTAGATTTTTTATAAGAATCATTGACCTGCTATTCGACGGACTGTAGTCAAAAGTTCCTAAACAATACTGTTTTAATAGTGCAATTGAAATGTTTAAACGAATGAATAGTATATTCCCTGCAACAAATAAATTTTCATTAATTTACTTTGTAGACCTAATCGTTCTCAAATGCGTGTTTTATTCCAAAGTAAAAATAATCTAACTGGTACTGCACTTCTGACCATCGACTGTATGTCTTTGCGAATGAGCGTGATGGGGTCGTTGCGCACGTCAATCTAATCGAACATGCAAATTAAATAATGTCGACAGTAACTTGTCTATCGATGGGTTTATTTATCTAGAGATCCTATCTTTGGAAGGCACAATAATCCGACGGTCTCGACTGCTGTCATTAGATCATAGTCGTTAGCTACCAAACGACTGGCTTCCGCCAACCCGCAGTTGAGCAGCGGGGTGAAGTATGTTTTTTAACAAGCTTTTTTAAACAGCTCATCCGAGCACTCCCCGTGATATAGTATGCTCCGAAATCCCTTCGACTGAGGACATACCTGTATACCAGCATTGGAATGAATATACCTACCTAACACAAAACTACAAATTTGATATGGTATTATATTACCATCATCATTATCAGCTTGTATCTACCTACTAGTGGATATAGGCATAGGCATTCCCCAATGTTTTTCACCATACGCGATCCTTCGTTTTCCGCATCCAACCGCTTTTTTGAAGACATCTATCCACCTAGATAGGGGGCGTCGCTTCGTCGTTGCATGGTGTCTGCTCGAACTTTCCTTCCCCATCTAAATATAACACAGGTATTTCCGGCAGACTAGAATACAATCACTCCATTTATTCCCGTGGATGTCGTACAAGGCGACTAAGAGAAATACACTATCAAATATCAATCAGGCCTCCCCAACCCGTTTGGCCAGCGTGGGGAGTGTAGGCCAAATCCTCCTTCCGTCTAGGACGGACGAGAGAGGGTCGTGCTCCTGTAGTGGAGACTAAAATGGACCTGATGATGATGATAATGCTGAAATCTCCTATTTCAGAATCGTATGTGGAGAAAAAATCGCAATCCAGATAATTTTGTGGATACTTGCTCGACCCGCGATAGCGGCAATGGGATTGACCTGAACAGAAACTTCGACTTTGTCTGGATGAGTAAGTATTTTTTTATTTTCAGTAATTTGTTACGTCTTATTGCAATGGCTGGTTTTATTCCTCAATTCTGAGGGTGGTAATTCCTTTCACGGGTCACTTTCTCATTGACAACGCCAGTCCTGTCTGTTTTTGGATGTGGTGAGGGGATCATGGAGTTTACGATCGAGTGTGGTGCGAATTTAACCTGTCCATCGTATCGCGCTTCTTCCTCGTAGACACTTTTTTTTTATACTACGTCGAGTGGCAGACAAGCATACGGCCCTTCTGATGTGAAGCGTTTACCGTAGCTATATTAACGCTCGCAACATAAAATATCACTCGTGCGCCATCTCCTCCGCTGTCAACGCAGCATCCCCTTCCTTTCTGGTGACCTCACTCACTCGCAGGAACACAACAATCCTCAAGGGAGTTGTTATTTGGCTGCAATATTCTGTGAGGTGGAGGCACATTCCCAAGTCGGTTAGCTTACAATTACGCTCCCTACGTTACGCTCTCTTTTCGCCAGAGCTTCGCTTGTCAGTCAGCAGGGTGCACCGCGTGCAGGTGAAGTTGGCTTTGGTTCAAAGATGTTGATAAACCATTTACACCCCAAAAATTTGATCTGTCCATCGTATCGCGCTTTTTACTCGTGAACACTTTCCGACGACCTTGCTTTCCTAGGCAACAGGCGACTCAACTGATGAATGAAGGACATGAATGATGCTATAAATAGTGGTTTCAATGTGTTTTCTTTTTTTTTTAGCTGTTGGAGCATCCAACAATCCATGCACGGATACCTATGCTGGCCCATCGCCTACGTCAGAACTCGAAGCCCAAGCAATATCAAGATACGTCCTCAGTTTGACCCAAACCAGCAACATGATCTACTATTTCGCCTTCCACTCCTACTCTCAAATGATCTTGGTGCCTTATAGCCACGTTGAAGACTATGGCGTTCTGGAGGTGGATAATTATGCTGATTTGGTAAGCCATCAATTTATACAAAATTTCATTCAGATTGACATTTCAGATCAGAGTTACCCTTAGTACAAGGTTTGCTTAGTTTGGGCCTAGATGGTAGTGTGTAATATTGTCCAAGATTATTTATTTATTTATTCACCATTTAACATTTGAAAACTAATTTTCTATAACTTTTTATGAATAATACTGTAAAGTATTATATTTTTTAAGGCTATAGAACATTTATTAATAGTGATTTTTGAGATCTCACTTTTAGCAGTTTAAGAAAATTTAAACTGCTAAAAGTGAGATCTCAAAAATCACTATTAATAAATGTTCTATAGCCTTAAAACGCTCTATAAGTTAAGAATAACGGCTTCAAAAGTTCTAGAACGGTGGATCCTAATATAAACCTTTATTAGTGACACATATAGCCCACTAGTTGATGGACAGCTGACTGATGAATGACTGGGAGATTCAAAGTTGTACTTGTGCGTATGTTTGCTTTAGAGGTTTTATTTTCATTATTCATAACTTTGTACAATGGGGTGTGTTCAGAGAAGTTGTTTGACATGATGCCCACGGCCTCCTTCTACAGTCGCACCTCGCGATGCCCAATGCTGTAGTCTCATTGCAAAACCTCGACAGGCAATTCATTCCACAGCTTGACAGAACGCGGGAGAAAACTTCTCTGGAACCGCACAGTACGCGACCACTTAGGCTCCAATGTGTGAGGATGAATTCCCTGTCAGCATGGGGTTCTTAAAAAAGAGTGTGGAGAGGTTTTTACAGGGTGTGCTGTCCCTAGTGTTATATATGGCGTTCATAGGCTGCGGTAGCTGCTTACCATCAGGCGGGCAGTAAGCTTGTTTGTCACATTAGTGGTATAAAAAAATAACTTCTTAAAAATGTTTATACACAAAACTAGATTCACCTCACGAAATCAGTTAAAATTCCAAATTAAAAGAAACGTCATGTAATAATTTTATGTCAAAGGTCAACCTTATCAGAGTGAAAATCCGGTGTGTTGTCATTTTAACTATAATTTTATCAAAACCACAACAGAACAGCGTTAAAACGTCTTTGAGCGGACGTGTAGTTGTAATAGGTTTATGAAACGTATTTGAATACGAAACTTAAAGTCAGTATATTAATGTTTTATGAGCCTAATAGTTAGTGAACGGCCGTGATCACAGGCTAACTATCTCAGAGGCCTCAGGTGGCCCGTGCATCCTGATCGAAATGTGAGGCAATAATAAAGGTATGTAAAAATACCTTACATGCATGTTCGCGTTAATTCCCGTGGTTAAAATAATTTTAACGAATTTTGGCCGTGTGGTTTCTGGCAGACTAGAATAGAATCACTCCGTTTCTTCTCGTGGATGTTATACAAGGCGACTAAGGAAAATACATTATCAAATATCGATCAGGCCTCCCCAACCCGTTTGGCCAGCGTAGGGACTGTGTAGACCAAATCCTCCTTCCGTCTAGGACGGACGAGAGAGGGTCGTGCTCCTGTAGTGGAGACTAAAATGGACCTGATGATGAATTTAATAATTCACGAATTGTAAAATAAACCCGAAACGAGGAGCTGGATGACGTCGCTGCGCGTATCAGTTTAATCGAACGCGCAAGTTAAGCAACGTCGACTGTAGCCTATTCATGGATTTTACTGTTTACGGTTTATTTATTTCAAGCTACTCCGTGCTTCGGAGGGCACGTTAAGCCGTCGGTCCTGGCTGTTTTCATTAGATAACAGCCATTAAGCCAAGTCAGTAGCCTTGTTCATCAGTTGAGCAGTGTGGTAGAGTATGCTCTAAACCCCTTCGATAGAGAGGAGACCCCTCCATCGATTATCGGTTAGTGACGAAAATAAACCCAGGAAAAAAGAAAGCTCTCTTGCAATGTCTTTGTTCAAACCACTTCGTGAGGCGCCCTTGAAATGTCTTCGCAAAGAATGCACGCGAAATAATTATAATAATTTACATCAGAATTGAAGTAGTCATTCTAGATATACTATGTAAAATTATATACGTGACTGATTAACGTTTATCTATCGTCATTATCATAAATAAATTCACAGTAGACGTTGATTCTATTTATACCAATAAATTTAAGTGAGACACCTTATAGGGAATCTCTTTTGATTGGCATTTGTGAATTAAATGACCCAACTGTATAATTGAACTATCATCATGAGATGTAAGTGGTTCATCAACATCTTTGAACCAAATCCAACCTCACCAGCACGTGGTACACCGTGTTGACTGAAAAACGAGGCTCTGCCGAAATGAGAGGTAGGGCATAGCGAAATTTTTAAGCTGCCTGACTGGGGAAGTATCTCCACCTCACAGAATACCGCAATCAAATAACAATTCTCTTGAGAGTAGTTGTGTTCCTGCCAGTGAGTGAGATCAACAGACAGATAGAAAGGAAGGAGTATAGGCTGGCAACGGCGACCTCTTCTTTCTGGTGGTGATTGCTTTCCATCGGGTAACCCACATGCTCGTTTGCCCCTCTCACATAATAATCTCAGAATGACGTTTGAAAAAATCAAACATCATTCTTCTCTGTATTTTTTTTTTTAAATGGAAAAATTCACATCTCCTTATGGGACCTGAACCCATGTACTATCGATAACCGAGTCGAGAGCTCTTTTCAACTGAGCTACCAGGAAGGTTTGTCATAGTGACGACTCTTTCCATTTGATGCTGTAAAGTCGCTATGTAGCGTCATCTACCTATTAAGTACAGTTTGACGAGCTCGGTGGCGTAGCGGTCACTGACGCGGCTTGGACACCATCGCTCGTGGGTTCGATTCCCATTCGTGGGTCTGTTTGTCTTGGTCTGGGTGTTTTCTATGTATCATAAGTATATATTTACAAAAAAAAAATGTATTTACGTATGTTTATCAGTTGTCTAGTACCCATAACACAAGCTTTGCTTACTTTGGGGCTAGATGACGCTGTAATTTATCTGACAATGACTGACTGTAATTTGTCTGACAGTATTATATTATTATTAAGTATTACACTAATAAACAAAATAAGTTGTCCAAAATCAACTATAAAATTAAATATTAAAAGAAATTTCACTGATACGATGATGATATAAAGCGCATGTTTTTTTTTTTTATTGATAATAATTACAATCTACAGAACCTGGGGTTCGTACCTTTTATTAATTAAACTTCTATTTTTATCTTACAATGTTCTTACAATTTATTAATTGCACTTCGCTATTATACTAATAATCATATTATTGTCTATTACTACTTAACCTAAATCCTCCTATTGTTTGCCTTGCAACCATGACAGCCAGGGCAGACCAGTCCCCTCTGGCAGTTCACGAGTTCTGCGATCTCAAAATTTTAATAACTTATGTCCGACGTGTTTTATTGTCGATCAAAATTTGGTGGGAAAGTCCATTTTAAAAGTATGAAATTATAATATTACCATTGCAGAAACAATAAAAAAAACTATAACTTTTGTTACGGCACTAGCTACATAAACGCAATATTTAACATAGCTGTCGTACAAATTTCTGATGAAATGCATAGAAAATAGCGTGGTATGACGTCATAACGTGGTGGCTTCTCGGAATTTACGGGATAGTCCAAAATTGTGATCTTCAAGTTATCAATACTCGAGAAATTTTTATGCTATCGGCGTAATTCTTTCACCTATAGTTATATTATTGTGACGTCTTTAAATAACAAATCGAAAAAAAAAATGGTTCACAAGCCTATTAGGAACATCTCTTTGATGCATAATTATCATTTTTAGCAGTTTTCTATCATTATTAATTATGTCATGATCACTACAGAATTATTTATTTATCAGTACTTTAGATAATTAATGATACTACCAACATATGGCTTGGATTTAGTAGGTATTTGATTTTTAACTCAGATAAGTAGATATATAATGAATACTTGAAAAATTAATTAAATAAATAGTTAATTGATTCAGGTGTTATTTCGCAAAGTATTGCAAATACATAAATGTTTCATCTGTTCTGATAATGGCTTCATAATAAGTATGCTTGTCTGCCATCCGACGTACCTAATATAAAAAAATATCTACAGATTTTGTATCATCATCATCGATCAGGTCATTTTAGTCTCCACTACAGGAGCATGACCCTATCTCGTACGTCCTAGACGGAAGGAGGATTTGTCCTACACTCCCCACGCTGGCCAGATGGGTTGGGGAGGCCTGTTCGATGTTTTATAATGTATTTCCCTTAGTCGCCTTGTACGATATCCACGGGAAGAGACGGAGTGATTCTATTCTAGTCTGCCGGAAACCACACGGCTATTACGAATATATTACAGATTTTGTATATTGATATATTATTAAATTACGGAAAGCTTACAGCATGATAAAAACATTAACTACCTGTTAGTTTTACTCGTAACCCCAATCCAGAAAAGTCTTTAGCCTTAAGTAAAAACTCTTCAACTTTATGTATCCTGGCATACTCGTAGATGCAGGATGCTTGAATTACGAGTATTTCCAAACACAGTAACAACTGCAATCTCCTCTGATCATTCAGAACAACACAGTTTGCACATTAAAAATACATAAATTACACAGCGCCATCTCGTCGTAAACTAAGCAAAGCTCGTAATATGACTACTACTAGATTTGAATCCACAATTGGGTACGGGTGGTACGGGTTTCCCCTTAATCGAAGGTGTTTAGAGCAGAGATCCACTACGCAGCTCAAGTGAGGGTTGGCGGAGGCGAGTGTTTTCAAGCCGCCTAAAGGCTTTGGCTTAACGACTGCTATCTGGTAACAACAGTCGGGACCGACAGCTTAACATGCCCTCCGAAGCACGGAGACTACTAGATAACTGATAAGATTACTTATATTTTTTTTTGTAAATACTTACATATAATACTTAAAAACACCCAGACCAAGACCAACAGACATGTTCAAGAACACAAATGTTTGTCTTGTGCGGGGATTGAACCTGTAAAAGTCACAGTAGCCATTACTAACCTAGACCACCGGGTTCGTCAAATTTGGATACTATTTAACGTAACATCAAATTATATATATATGATTTTGTAATGCATGCTTATTTATTAAATAAAGATTATTATTATTATATCAAATAAATACATTGCAAACCTATCGTAACCTTTTTTGCACATCAAAAAATACTTATTGCACATAAGATGGAGGATTTGATGGCGATCAGCCCTCTTACCACCATCTCTTATTCAAATTCAAATATCTTTATTGTTGAACATAGGTATATATAGGTATTACACTTTATCAGTCTCACCATGTCCTGTCCTTGGTTGGACATACAATAATTAATACAAATATTATATACTTTTGTCTATTAAATTATGAATCTCTAATATAAAATAAAAAAGAAATAAACAACGTCAATTTAAAAAAAATAAGTCAAGTCAACGTTATCAATTATTAATAATGTCATTCTATTCCAAAGTGTCTATGTATTATTCTATTATAAATTGCGATTGAATAACTGAATAGAATTCTTATTCATCCTAATGAATAAGTGACTCTATTCCATTTGAAATAGAGTCGCTTATCCATTGGTATGAATAAGCATTCTATTCAGTTATTGAATCGCAATTAAGAGATGGTGGTAAGGGGGCTGATTAATTTGATGTTTTGTGTATCAATTTATTATTTTTCATCAAATTTATCTCGATAATTTTTCCAGTGTAATTTATTTATTTATCAGTATATTGTATTATGTTAACAGGCTTTATACTTAAAAATAAAAATAAACTACGTACTTAACATACACGAGTAGTTACGTATAAACAAATGTAATAGTACCTATGCTGAAAACATAGATTTGCAAAATAAATGTATTTGAAACTAAGCAATAATAGTCATTCAATTAACTAAGTAATAAGGGGTGTAAGTGATTCACCACCATCTTTTTGCCGAAGCCAACCTCATGTGGTGCGCCCAACTGATTAACTAACGAGGCTCCGGCGAAAGAGGTAGGACAGAGCGTAATATAAGGAATATTTCAAGGTTATAAATAAATATATTGTCAGACAAATTACACAGCGCCATCTAGCTCCAAAGTAAGCGAAGATTGTGTTATGGGTACTAGACAACTGATAAACATACGTAAATACATTTTTTATATGTATAAGGTTAGTTCAAGGTTATAAATAAATATATTGTCAGACAAATTACACAGCGCCATCTAGCTCCAAAGTAAGCGAAGATTGTGTTATGGGTACTAGACAACTGATAAACATACGTAAATACATTTTTTTTTGTAAATACATACTTATGATACATAGAAAACACCCAGACTAAGCAACCAGACATGTTCATGCACACAAATGTTTGTCCTATGTGGGAATCGAACCCACGAGCGTTGGTGTCGAAGCCGCGTCATTGACCGCTACGCTTGGTTGCGTGAGTTAGTCTGATCAATCACCAACTGAAAGTCATCTTGTAGAATATAAAAAACTACGAAACTACTGTAATAGGATGTGCAGGGATGCTAAACGCCAATATATTCATTCTTCTTTAGAAGACCTTCCTCAGGCTCATATTTGGAAATTCCTGCGGACATTAGGTGTGGGTAAGGCTTCTGAGAATACAAGTGGGTCCTTGGATTTAAATTTACTTAATAAACATTTCTGTACACCTCCAGTTTCGGTGGATTCGGCTACCAAAAATACTACGTTGGCTTCACTTTCTCCACCCTCTTCAACCACACGTGACTCTTTTTCATTTCGTAGTATCACGGAGGAGGAAGTTAAAAAGAGCATATTATCCGTTACTACAAAAGCTGTGGGTAGTGATGGCTTGAGTCGGGAAATGCTCGTTCCAATCCTAGACTATATTGTCCCCATAATAACTTATATGTTAAACTTTTCTCTATCCACAAATGACTTCCCGAAAGCATGGAAGATGGCTCAGGTTATCCCCATTCCGAAGACATCTAACCCTTCGTCTTTTTCTCAATATCGTCCAATTTCGATTCTTCCACTTCTCTCTAAGATTCTAGAAGGTGCTGTTCATAGGCAATTACATGCTTATCTCTGTCAACACAAACTACTCGGTCCCTTTCAATCGGGTTTCCGCCCATATCACAGTACAACGAGCGCGTTGCTGAATGTCACAGATGACATTCGTTTTGCTATGGATAATAAAAAACTTTCCCTTATCATTCTGCTTGACTTCAGTAATGCGTTCAATTCTGTCGATTTTGACATCCTTCTGGGAATACTTCGCTCTATCATATCTCCTTCAGTGATGGCTTGGTTCGATTCCTACCTTCGTGGACGTTATCAGCGTATTAAGGTTGATGAAATCACATCGGATTGGACTCGATTAGTTGCTGGCGTACCGCAGGGAGGTGTTTTATCTCCACTTCTTTTCTCGATATTCATCAATGAAATATCCAAAGTGATTACTTCGTCCTTTCACCTCTATGCTGACGATTTACAAATTTATAGTCATTTTCCCTTCCATGAAGTATCGGAGGCCATTATGGCTATGAATAATGAGCTTAGTGCAGTACAGAGATGGGCCGAGAGCTTTGGTCTTTTAGTAAACCCTATGAAATCACAGGCCATTATTGTTGGTGGTCGCCAATTGAGAGGCAGGCTCAATACAATACAATACAATACAATTCATTTATTGCTTAAAACATGGTATAAAGGTGGTACATCGTGAAATGTGCGCATGTTTAGCTAATACAATTTAGCATGCAAAATTATGTTGATTATGACATTTGACATTGACAATAATTTAAGTATGTAGTCACTAAAACATATATCTCCAATTAATTATATATACACCATTCGTCAATTATATTGAAATTTAAAACATACAAATGTTCATATACATTCTGATTTAATTTTTATATTTTCGGTCAAATCTTTAATATTATAGAAATTGTATTTCTTTAGCCAATCACATAGTTTGCGTTTAAATAAATTGTAATTAAGCGTTTTTATGTCATTAGGTATCTTATTATAAATGCTGACACACATTGCGATGCAATTTTTTGCATATTTCGCAGACTTAGGTGTATCATACAACACAAGTCTCTGTGGATTCCTTTTTAATCTAGAATTAATTTGACATGATCTTTTGAACAGTTCCGTATTCTTGTATACAAAATTACACACTTCATATATATAGAGCGCTGGTAACGTCAATAAACCCAAATTCCGAAAAGAATGTTTACAGGACTCACCAGGTGGAATTCCGCTCAAAGCTCTGATGCACTTCTTTTGTGCAATGAATGCCCTCTGTTTGTCTATTCTCATTTACAGTGATTTGCCGCAGGTGAGGTTTAATGGTCTACCTATTCCCTTCTCTAACAAAACAAAAAACCTGGGAATAATAATCGACGAATCACTGTCCTGGACGGCTCAGGTTAATGATATTAGTAAACGGATGCATTATACATTTCACTCACTCAAGCGACTCCAGAATTTTCTACCTATCAAAACCAAAATTATGCTAGCTCAGTCCCTCTTGCTCTCTATTCTCGACTATGCAGACGTCTGCTATCTGGATGCGACTGAGGAGTTACTAAATAAACTGGAACGCCTGCAGAACTTGGCAATTCGTTTTATTTTCAATCTGCGTAAATATGATCACGTATCTGAATTTCGTATTAAATTGAAGTGGCTCCCTATCCGCCTTCGCAGAAATGTGCACATATTATCCTTCCTTTACAAAATTCTGAAAAATCCTGATGCACCCCAATACCTTCGTTCCCGTTTTCCACATTTACCTACTCCGACCCGTTCCCAACGTCCCTGTCTCACCAAAACTTTGAATTATCCCTCATCGAACACATGTTTTTTCTTTCAGTCCTTTACTGTCCGTGCGGCGCAGCTCTGGAACAAACTGCCTGGACATATTAGAGATAGCTGTACTGTCGCTACTTTTAAAAAGAAGCTAAAGGAGCACTATCTTACTCATGACTTGTGATAAGTTTAATTTAGGTAGTATGTAACTCGTATTGTATAAAAGATACTAAAATGTTATGCATAGCTTGCTAGACTCCCAGCCATGTACAATTTCTGTATGTAACAGTCGGGTTGGCTGGAAGAAATCTCTTGAAGAGATAAGCTCACCTTTGTATACTTGTCTGTTCACAAATTTTATGTATTTGTTGTTATGCAATAAAGAATTATATATCAATCACGCAAGTTAAGCAACTTCGGCCGTAGCCTGTCTATGGATGGGTTTATCTCGAGCTACTCCGTGCTTCGGAGGACATGTTAAGTTGTTGGTCCCGGCTGTTGTCATTATAGATGACAGTCGTTAAGCTAAGTGCCTTACAGTGGCTTGAAAACACTGGCCTCCGCCAACCCGCAGTTGAGCAGCATGATGGATTATACCTTAAACTCCATCAATTGAGTGGCGACCCATATCCCAGCAGTTTGATGAATAAGGGTCGACGACGATATTATAATTTAAGTACTATTTTTTTTTATTTCTTACAGTACGAGATTGCTATCAGAGGGGCGGAGAAACTGACAGCAAGACATGGAACTCCATACACTGTAGGAACGTCATTGGCAATATTATGTAAGTATTTATGAAAAACATAGCGGCCCGCCCACGCTTCGCTATTGCGCAACCTTCCCGTTCTGTCTCATTCCAGTGGATTTCCCATACAATTCCTTTGTCCTGACAATTTCATCACTTCTATCGTCATTTTTACTATTTTTTTCTGATAATTCAATAGCTATTCTGCTGTTCGGAATGTAGACAATTTCAACAAATCAAAAATCATCAAAATCGGTACGACGGAATTATTTATCTTAAAAAGTTCTAAAAAAAGTCCGTGATAGCATGTGTCTATCTTTTAATATTGGCTCACTATAACCTTTAAAATGGTAACCTTGCGCTAGTATAAAATATAATAGCTAAAAACCTTCCGTCTTCTGATGAAGTTTCACACAGAAAACGGCTCACATCTTAAAAACTATGGTTTGTTTCTCTTTGACATGTATGAAGATAAGAATATGAAGAGGTTTTTACAGGGTCGGCGACGCGCGTGTGATGCCTCTGGTGTTACAGGCGTTCATATGCTACGGTAACTGCTTTCCATCACGCGGGCCGTATGCTTGTTTGCCACATTAGTGGTATAAAAAAAAAAAGATCCTATTATGCTATTTTCTATTATTATATATTGCTCCTATTAAGCTATTTTTTTTTTGAAGAAATTTTTATTGAAGAATTTGAGAAGATCCTATTAAGCTATTTTTTTATTGGCAGTTTAAGATAAAATTAAATTAATGTGTGTAATATAGTGCGCTGTGTAAAATAATACAAAATTAATGTTGATTTTTTTTAACAGATGGCGTTAGCGGCGGAAGCTTCGACTGGGTCAAAGGAGTCGCTAACGTACCTATTGTCTATTTATTTGAACTCCGTGATCTTGGCGATAACGGATTTCTACTACCCACAGATCAAATCATACCAAATAATGAAGAGATCATAGACTGCTTAGTACAAATGGACAAGACAACCAGAGAACTTAGTTATTATTCGGGAACTGTAAATATGTATAGGTCAATTATGTCTGTGATAACCTCCGCTGTATTTTTAGCTGTGTTCAAATAATTTTATTTATATTGTTATTAAATTATTTTTTACTTTTTTATATAAAATTTATTTTATTAACAGCGAGTCTCTTGACCATGGGCCATTTTTTTTACTATAACTATGTATAATAAGTTACATTTAAAGTACATACTTTAAATAATCGCATTTGGAACGAAGAAATTCACGAAGAACCAAAGTCTCAAATTAGCATAGCTCTCAAAATTAGCAAGTTGAAATGTAAAGAGTCAGCGATGGCAGATGGGGAGGGAAGTCCTAGAGTGGAGGCTACGTATGGGATGAAGTGCGTATAAGGTGAAGTGTTGGACGCACTCCTCTAGATGAACTGATGATGGTAAGTGGTAAATGATGATGATGATGGTAATTGGTAAGTGCGTAAATGGTAGAAAACATTATGACATTTCTTTATCCAACGGTAAGTAGATCATCATCAAGTCATTTTAGTCCCCACTACAGGAGCACTCTCGTCCGTCCCAGACAGAAGGAGGATTTGGCCTACACTCCCCACGCTGGCCAGACGGGTTGGGGAGGTCGATGATGATCGATGTTTGACAATGTATTTCCCTTAGTCGCCTTGTACGACATCCACGGGAAGAAAGGGAGTGATTCTATTCTAGTCTGCCGGAAACCACACGGCCAAGTAAATACAGGCTGAAAATTATGGTGACGACTAAAAGACTCCCGAATTAAACTTACCGAATTAAATGAAATATTTTTTTATGAAATTATTTATTCTGTCGTTGGACCCTTGTGGGAACTTAGACTTGTCTTATTTTTATCAATGATATAAGGTATATATATATGAATGTTTACATATGGTTAGTATTTACTATACCCATAGCACTAATACCAACTAGTATTTAAATAATCGAGCAATGCCATCCATTAAGAAGTGAATGAATGAATGATATTTATTTCTCATTAAGTTGTGGTTACAAAGATGGAATACGTAATAAAATAGATAGCCCATTTAACCGGTTTCGGCATGCAAAATTAAATTTAAATAACAAATTATATCAAACAAATTAAATTACACGATAATCTTTTTTCAATTTAAATTGTCAAAATTCCAGTACAATGAAATAGAACTTAAGGTCAAACACAGTATAAGGATAATTATGTCAGAAAGTTATTATGGTACAAGATATGTCAATACGATACAGTGGTACACTTTGCCGGCATAATGTGATAACTCTTTTCTACAACATGGATCCTTCAAATGAAGCGAAAGAGAAGATCAGAAGGCCAATTCTCGTAATTTTTCAACGAACGCAGATTGAAAGTTGACCGAATCGAGATTGAATTGTGAATTGACTAAAATTATATACTTGATTTCATTAATTAATTATTATCAATTCTTGTTGTTGGCATAGTAACATTCTTAGTTTGTTTAATTTTCACTCATATTTCGATTTGATCCCGCTTAAATTTAATTTTGAAGTTACATATTGTGTTACGAGAATACCAAATGTG
Organism: Hypsopygia costalis; assembly: GCA_937001555.2. Taxonomy (NCBI): domain Eukaryota; kingdom Metazoa; phylum Arthropoda; class Insecta; order Lepidoptera; family Pyralidae; genus Hypsopygia; species Hypsopygia costalis. The sequence goes on along the minus strand of OW443343.2, from coordinate 21,788,211 downwards.
ACATTTATGAGATCGAGACTGGATCGAAACTGAATTTTGACTATATTTTAATTACGAAAATTGCCCCTATGAGTGGCAGTGATCAGTTGCTGCTGCAATTTGGGCTCTTCTCTTAGCTTACCATTAGGCGAAGCGAAACCACTCTACTGAACTCATATAAAAAAGCTCGGTGATAGAACCTTTTTGGAAAATAAAAAACGTACGTAGTAAGTCGGTGAAATTTTCTTTGAAGTCAGTTCATCTACACTAGTATTATAAAGAGGAAAGATTTGTATTTTTGTGTGTGTATGTTTGTAATGCATTAACTCAAAAACTACTGTGCCAATTTCGAAAATTCTTTCACCATTGGAAAGCTACATTCGTCCTAAGTAACATAGGCTATATTTATTGCTAAATAAAAGGTAAAAATATAAAAAAAAATCTTATGGCCACCCGTGCGAAGACGGGACGAGCCGCTAGTTTATCATAAAAAAATGTACCAAATTTATTATTAATAACATTAAACACTCTGCATAAGTTACCAGAGACAGCAAATTATACGAATTAAGTACAGAAGTTAATTAGTTAGAACACTTCAAAGATTAAATTTATCAGTAGTTATGATTACTCACATATGTACTGAATGCACTAGGTACTTTTTGAAGTAGCTCAAGGGTATAAATATTCCTGACAGGTACTTATAATAAATATTTAATTTACCTTCGACTCTCTTCGTTTCAGCTCCGTAGGCCGTGGCATGCTATTATGACCTGTAACATTATCTGTAACATTACTGAACAAACGGGCTCTCCTACTGATAGTCCTCACCGGTACGACAGATGCTCTGTCAAAAGAGAGGTAGGCTACAGCGCATTTCTAAACTGCCCGACTGGGCAATTACCTCCACCTCACAGAATGCCGCAACCGAATAAGGCCTTTTGTACACGCTAAGAAAAGTCGCCGGGCCTATGCAAGAATTCGTGTCGTTTCTACACACGAACTGTGTACACTGCTTCCGCGCTGACCAAGAAAAAATCTTGACTGCGCTAGACATGACGCGCGACTTTTGCTGCGGTGCGGTGGTTTTCGTGCCTAGACAAAATTCTTGTTGTGTACATGATGAATTGGTCCTATCTGCAGTAGACACGGTGAAATTTCGCGTGTACAAGAGGCCTCGCAATTCCCTTGCGGGTTGTTGTATTCCTGTGAGTGATTAAGGTCACCAGAAAGGAAGAAGTTGCTGCTTTGGCAGCGGGGGTGCTGGTGCGAGCGATATTTCATGTTGGGAAAGATAATATGGCACATCAGGCGGGCCGTATGCTTGTCTACCACCCGACGTAGTATAAAAAAAGAATATCAACACATCTGCAGTTAACACAGTAACTCCTTCCTTTTCCGGCATCCTTACACTCCCGCAGAAACACAACGACCCTCAAGGGAATTGTTTTTTTGACTGCGGTATTCTGTAAGGTAGGTGTCTGTACTTCCCCAAGTTTAAGTCGCTTATAAATACGCTGTATAAATATTATAAAATAAATATATAAATACGCCCTCTTTTGTGAAAGCCTCGTCTGTCAGCCAACATGGTGCACCACGTGAATTTGTGGTTGGCTATGGCTTAACGGTAACGATGAACCACTTACACCTCGAAGTTTTTCATACTAGATTAGAAAGCCATGGTCCGCTTCGATAGAAAAAGAAGAATTCTTCTAGTTTTCGAAAAGTGTTCCAAAATTAAGGATACGGAAAGTTACACTGTAGAAGAAAAAGTATTTCCTCAAAAATGAGATAGAAATGAATGGTGTTACGTTGTGAATTCGTCGTAATTAAAAAAAACTAGATCTGCAAAAAAATTGCAAGATATAATAAAAACTTTTTATTATTTCTGACTGTACTATATTTATTTTAATCTAATTCCGTATTGCAACGCGAGTGCTACTTCAAGTAAATAATAATAAATTACGAAACCCTCGACAATGTGACGCATGACTGAAATCAGATGTCAAAATGGGGCTCACAAATCATGACGCCTACCTATCCGGGACGGTTAGGACAGCGAACGCAATGAAGTCGCTGTTACTACACAAAATCTAAAATATATATTAATTACGACTCTTAAACTCATACAAACTATAAATTAAGAATGAAGAAATTAAGAAAAATTACAATAATCTGATGGTTATACCATCAGATTATTGTAATTTTTGGTTCTGTTATGTAAGCTCTACATAATGTCGATTAATGTCGATATAAAGTCAATGGAAATAGATGAAAATGATTTCATTTTCATCTATTTCTACTAGCAAACATTTTTAACAACAAAAGATTAATGTCTAATAAAAATAATAAGTCTAATAATAAGTCTTACTATTGCCTTATTGGTTTGTAAGTGGTTCACCGCGATTTTTAGAGCCCCGTGTGGGGAAGTACTGGTTTGGATCAGTACTTCCCCACAAGTACGCTGTACCCTACTTCACAGCCGGATCCGTAGTTCCAGCTGCCTCTCCGCCGTCGGGTCCTCGTGGCAAACGAGCAAATGGGTCACCTGATGAAAAGCAATCATATAATACAACGAAAAAATAAGTAAGTTTCTCCATACATTTCGATATCCACGAACCATTTTCAATTTATATGATAATATTTTGTAATGATCCCTTTTTTATTGTTTTCTTTTCTAACCTTGCGTAAAATTAAACCGCATGAGGGATTTAACAATGCAAGCATGGATTCATGAAGAGATGCGAGGGAAATGTAATCATATAAAAAAGAAGTACTTATGTGGGGTAAACCTCATAACGTAAGACAATTTCATACACGGAAGTACAGTCATATATGTTTGTAAGTAAATTTTGACAGTTATACCTTTTTTGCAAGCTTTTACTTACCGAGGGGTCTGTCAATTTTAGCGATGCAAATTAAATTAAAGAAAGGAAGAAAGGAGTAGGTATAGGCTGGCAACGGATCGGTGATCTTTTGGCGTTGCTGATTTTCATGGGTGGTGGTGATTGCTTTTTAATAAGTGACCCACATGCCCGTTTTCCCCCACTATTATAAGAAATGGAAGTTAAATTTGAACACTTTCCGATTCATCTGAAATTTTGCAGACTTGCCTTAGTCCCGTGCTAATGCACGATAATTTAAATGCCGCAGTTTTTAATCCAAGATGGCGATTTAACCCCTATGACATGGGTATCAAATGAAAGGGCTTAATGAGAGAAACGCAATAAATAAACTTTTTAGTTTTTTTTTATTAAAATCTGTGAAACGCTTGTTTCTTTTTTTTTATACTACGTCGGGTGGCTATTGTCTCATTTATTTTGATTACACTGCGCCACCTACCTTTTATACTTATTTTTTCATCTACTTTATGGTTGTCTGAAGAAAATCGCATCGCGATAATGCCGCCCTTGTACTCTGATTTTGTACTTGTATTTTTTTTTTTTGTAAATTTTGTATTGGTAATAATAAAGTGTATTGTATAGTATGTCTTTTTATATTTTTCTATGATTAAACCATTTGGATTTTAATACAACTATACTTTTTGTAATATAAATATTTAATAAATAATAATCAATAATAAATATTTCTGGGCAATTTACATAGCGCAATCTAGTCCCAAATTAAGCGCAAAGCTTGTGCTATGGGTACTAGATAACTGATATTATACTTAAATACATTTTTTTTGTAAACACATACATATAATACATAGAAAACACCCAGACCAATAAAAACAGACATATTCATGCACACAAATATTTGTCTTGTGCGGGAATCGAACCCGCGACCTCGGAGTCAAAGTGGTCATTGCTAACCATTCGATTCGATTCGAGCTCGTCAAAAATTTAATATTAATATTTTGTTAATATTTTGCATTTACATTTCTTTCAATTCTAAATTGCTGAAGCTCTGGACTGAACCTTCGGACATGTCAAGTTAATGGTATATATTAAACTAGTATTTATTGTGTCTGTATGTATTATATGTATGTATTGTATCTTATTTATTAATTATGTACTGTATTGTGTAAGTATTACTTATGTATAGTAAGTATTGTATATTTTCCTAGAAAAATATTTGTACAGATATATTGTAAAGTGCTTTCATATATCTACCTTGCAAAATTAGTAAACTCCTGTGAACATTCCATGGTTGATTGGAAGAGATCCCTGATGGATAAGTCCGCCATTGTACAACATGTTTTTTGCATATACCTATTTGTTATTGCTGTATTGCAATAAAGTTTTTGGGGTGTGAGTGGTTCTTCAACATCTTTGAACCAAAGCCAACTTCACCTGCACGCGGTGCACCCTGCTGACTGACAAACGAAGCTCTGGCGTAAAGAGAGGTAGGGAGCGCAATTGTAAGCTACCCGACTGGGGAATGTACCTCCACCTTATAGAATACCGCAGCCAAATAACGGTCTCCTTGAGGGCTGTTGTGTTCCTGCGAGTGAGTGAGGTCACCAGAAAGGAAGGAGATGCTGCGATGGCAGCGGGGGTGGTGGCGCGCGAGCGATATTTTATGTTGCGAGCGTTAATATGGCTACGGTAACTGCTTCACATCAGGCGGTCCGTATGGTTGTCTGCCACCCGACGTAGTACAAAAAAAAAAAAAACATTTTATGGAATGTGTACTGACATGATTCATGTTTACGTACACATATACCTAGCATAGTTTATCTGCCTACCATATATTACTATAACATTGCCGCTAAGGTAGGCTAGCAGAAATCTCTTAAAAAGATAAGCTCGCCCTTGTATACCATTTTATCAAATATTTATGAAAAAACAAACATTTTAAATTTTAACATAATGATACACCATCATCATCATCTCATATCCAATTGTTTTTACAAATTTTCACGACAGACTACGACATTTATCATCATCATCAGGTCTTTTTAGTCTCCACTACAGGAGCACGACCCTCTCTCGTCCGTTCCAGACAGAAGGAGGATTTGGCCTACACTCCCCACGCTGGCCAGACGGGATGGGGAGGCCTGATCGATGTAAATGTCTATGACATTGCATACGTGTAATCCGTCAGTCATCTAAATAAAACTGGTGCGATTGGCTTTGGTTCAAACACGTCGATGAACCACTTACACCCTAAATGTATGAAGGATGCAGGTGGCATTGGACCGATCATGCTGGAAATCATTTGTGTAGGCCATTATTCAGCAGTGGACAGCAATATGGTGAAATGAAGATGATGATGAGGTGTAACAACATTGAAAAGGTGAGGAAACGCTGCTCTATAATTTTAACAAAAAAAAATGACTCCATACATTACTCTACATTTATGTATAGATTCAGGCTGATGATGATGATGATGAAAATAATATGAAACCAATCTGGAATACTCTTTCAAATAAAAAGATTTTTTTTTTCAAATCGGTTTATAAATCACGGAGTAGGTACATAATTAAGTAACAAATATTAAAAAACAAAAAAAACAGTACAGCCGAATAGCCGAATTGAGAACCTCCTCCTTTTTTGAAGTCGGTTAAAACTGCTTTTTGGCCATTAACAGCAAAGGAGACTTTCTCACAGAAAATTTCCCCAAACTCCCATATTTAAAATATTTAAGTTTCACTTAACAAACTAACACTTAACAGACAGTCTTGATCATCAATCATTGGTAGTCGTTAATGAGCTAAAACTAAATTCTTAGTTACAGTTGACTCAACTTACCAATTTAAACAGAACTCTCCTTACAAACATTTTATTACGAAGACTGTTTACGGGTTAAACTGGTCAACTATAACTACTTTGAGCCGAGAAGTGCATGACATGCCTATGTTTTGGTAGTTCAAAATATATTGGTTTTTAAAAATCTATAATTATTTTAATAGGATCATTTGTGTCGGAAAGTATTATAAAAACTATAAACCACTGACTTAGTCGTTTAGTGCGGCTCTAAAATTTTATGCTCGAATAGTTTCCGAGTTATTTTCGTTAAAAAGGATGACTATTTGTAATAATTAGTTGGGTGCCATCAAAGGGTTATTAATGTCAGCGGATTTTGATTTTATTGTGGTGTTTTTTTATTGTTTTATTTATAATAGTGTTCACTGACCTTTATAATAATAAATAAATAAATATTGTCAGACAAATTCCACAGCGCCATCTAGCCCCAAAGTAAGCTTGTTTTATGGGTACTAGACAACTGATAAACATACGTAACTACGTTTTTTTTTTTTGTAAATACATACATAGGATACAAGAAAACACCCAGACTAAGACAAACAGACATGTTCATGCACACAAATGTTTGTCCTATGTGGGAATTGAACCCACGAGCGTTGGTGTCGAAGCCGCGTCATTGACCGCTACGCCACCAAGCTCGAAATATAATTAATAATAATAAATATCTCTGGACAATTATTTACACAGCGCCATCTAGTCCCAAATTAAGCGAAAAGTTTGTGTTATGGATACTCGACAACTGATAAATGTACTTAAATATTTTTTTTTGTAAATACATACTTATAATACATAGAAAATACCTAGACCTGTTGGAATAAGTATACAAAAATAAATCTATCTCGCTCTGTTTAATAGACATCTGTCTTAGTCACACAGTATTGTTTATAATATCTTTAAACAAAGGGCTGCATTGTTAAATGCTCTGTATGCCTTAGTCAGCTAACCAAGCTGTGTGGTCCAGTAGAAATTATATTCCAGTTCAGTATCGTACGACTCCTTTGTAGTAGAACACACCTTTCTAAGAGTGCATAAAATAAATTTAATTATTATAATTTGCACTGAACGAATCTTTTATTTTTGGCTTCCTAACCTAACAGGTTATGGGCCCAGTGTACAGTACAAAGTGGACTTTTTAAGTGATTGAAAGAAACAGACTTTTTTAAATACGATAAAAAACGCTTTAAGTGGTAACGTTTAAGACTTGTGATTTTTGTAATTTTGGTAGAGAAACTATTTACGTATTCTAAGTGACTTTTTGTGTTATTTTCTAACTGTAACGATGGACGGTTCAAAAGTAAAAAGAAATATTAGACTGTTTGACGGCGAAAAGTATTCTTTATGGAAACTTAGAATACGCAGTTTATTAAACGAACTTGAAGTGCTGCAAGTAATTGACGAAGAGCCTCCTGTACGCATCAACAGTGATTGGACGAAGAAAGAAAAGATAGCGAAAAATACCATCATCGAATATTTATCAGATTCTTTGCTGGGGTTTGCTAATGAAGAAACAGCAAAACAGATTTTCATAAAACTCGACGCAGTGTATGAAAGAAAAAGTATCGCATCCCAATTGGCATTGAGAAAAAGGTTATTGAATTTGAAATTAGAAGACAGAGAAAAATCGAATATCTCAGGGTTTGCTTTCATGGTTGGAAACGAATGCTATTCTGAAGAAGGCAACAGCACCAATAAAATTACATTCATATTAGACTCTGGTGCCTCAGATCATTTAATTAACAGAGAAGATCTAACACGTGGGTTCATAGAACTTCAGTCTCCAGTAAATATTTCTGTAGCTAAAAACGGAACGTTCATTAGTGCGACAAAAAGAGGCACTCTATCTATTACCACTGATACGGGAATGAGTGGATTGCTACAGGTGTTCTTTTCTGCTCAGAAATTTCATATAATTTGTTATCGGTCAAAAGAATGCAACAGGCTGGAATGACCGTAATTTTTGGTCAAAATGGTGTACAAATACTCAACAAAGAGGGTAAGATGGTAACAAAGGGTGAGTCTTTGAATAATTTAATTGGTATTAATTTCATGCTTAATAAATGTGCTTTGAATTGCTCATCAAATAGGGTCATGAATAGTAACTATGATTTGTGGCATCAAAGATTGGGTCACATAGGCAAATCTAAGTTCTTGCAAATTAAAACCAAACAAATGTTTTCTGATATTGATCGATTACATAATATTACACCCAGTGAAAGTTTATGTGAAGCTTGCATATATGGAAAACAAGCACGTCTGTCATTTCATAAAAGTAAATCTAAAATTATTAAACGACCTCTATTTAATGTGCATTCCGACGTGTGTGGTATGATCACTCCTTCGACACTTGACGGCAAAAACTATTTTGTGATATTTGTAGACGAATACACTCACTACTGTGCGACATACTTAATAGCTCATAAATCAGACGTTTTTGCTGCTTTTCGAGATTATGTTGCTAAGTGCGAAGCTCATTTTAGTTTGAGACTTGTCAATTTATATTGTGACAATGGTGGCGAATATTTATCGAGTGAAATGAAAGAATACTGTATGCAAAAAGGTATAACCTACCATTTAACAGTGCCGCATACCCCTGCTTTGAATGGTATTGCCGAACGTATGATAAGAACGTTAACAGAACGAAGTCGAACTTTAATAGCAGGCGCTAAGTTAGACAAGTCGTTCTGGGGTGAGGCTGTGTTAACTGCTACTTATCTTATCAATGTCAGCCCCACAAAAGCACTGAAAGTAGATAACACACCGTTTGAATTGTGGCATAATAAGAAGCCGCAACTTAAGTATTTAAAGGTTTTCGGTTCAACTGTGTATTTTCTTAACAAAAGTAGAAAAGCAAAATTCGATGAGAAATCCTTGAAAGGGATATTGGTTGGTTATGAACCGAATGGTTATAAGGTGTGGAATGTGGTAGAAGAAAAGTTTGTAAGAGTCAGAGATGTAATTGTTGATGAGATTAATTTCTTGTCAAGTAGGCCAGTGAAGCCTGAAGGTATTGTATCTGAAAATACCAGTAACTCTGACGAGCACATGTGTAGCAGGTTGTGCGCATCTGATAATATAAGATCAGATGATGTGAAACAAACGGGCAGTGTACCCTGCGCATTAGGTCCACCACCTAATAAATCTGTACGCAGTGCAGATGGGCATACATGCTATGATTCATTTCAAGATAAATTGACTGGATCTCGGAATGAAGTAGCTTCTAGTAGTTCGAGTATTATTAGAAGAAGTGATCGAATTAAAAATTTGCCTACAGTGTCTTATGATGAAAACAGTACTGATATTTCTGTGAACTATTTGTTATACGCAAAGTCTTTAATTTGTACAATTCCTACATCGTATACCGAAATTCAAACCAGGCATGATAGGCTTTTGTGGCAAAAAGCTGTTGATGAGGAAATTAAATCACTTATTGAAAATGACACTTGGACGCTTGTTCCGAAACCTGAAAACAGAAATATTGTTGACTGTAAATGGATATTTAATATTAAAAATGATGAGTTTGGCAAACCTTTGAAATATAAAGCGCGTTTGGTCGCTCGCGGTTTTAGTCAAGAATATTTAATTGACTATGACGAAACTTTTGCGCCAGTTGCAAGAATTTCAAGTTTTAGATTTATATTAGCATTTGCAAATCAATTCAATTTGCTTGTTCACCATATGGACGTCAAAACGGCATTTTTGAACGGCAAACTAAAAGAGAAAATTTACATGAAAATTCCTGAAGGAATTCCAAACGCAAACAACTTAGTTTGTAGATTGAATAAAGCTTTATATGGTTTAAAACAATCTGCACGTTGTTGGTTTAAAATGTTCGAACACACTTTGATCACACTTTGATTGAAAAGGGTTTTCAATACTCATCAGCTGGTCGTTGTATTTATTTCCTAGATGCCGGTGACATTTCAAAAAATATTTATGTTGTACTTTATGTCGATGATCTTGTTATTTCGACTGCTGATATAAATACCATGAATAGTTTCAAAACTTATTTAATGAAAAAGTTTAAAATGTTAGACTTGATGGAGATCAAATGTTTCTTAGGAATTAAAGTGGAAAGATCACATGATACAGTTACATTAGACCAAGCAATGTACATAAAAACGGTCTTAGAAAAGTTTAACATGAATGACTGTAATTCTGTCAATACACCTTTGGAAAACAAAGTAGACTTTGACGCTTTGAGTGCAATTGAAACAACAAAAGCTCCATGTAAAAATCTTATCGGGTGTTTGATGTATGTTATGTTATGTACTCGTCCCGATTTAAGCTTTGCTGTAAACATTCTAAGTAGATTTGGTAACAGAAATAATAACTCACTTTGGTCACATTTAAAACGAGCGTTACGTTATTTAAAGGGAACTACTGACTTGAAACTAACTTATAAGCGGAATCCAAATGTTTATAATAACATTCTCAGTGGCTTTGTTGATTCCGATTGGGGAAGTGATGAAGTTGATCGTAAAAGCACAACAGGATACTTGTTCAAATTGTTTGAACAATGCACAATTTGTTGGCAAACAAAGCGTCAGTCAACAGTGGCAGCGTCATCTACTGAAGCAGAGTATATGGCTTTGTTTGAAGCCGTGAGAGAAGCTCTGTGGTTAAAGTCATTAGTGACTAGTATTCATGTAGAAATTTCAAATCCGATTCCTATTTTTGAGGATAATAACGGATGCATAAGCATTGCAAGTAATCCGACAAGTCATAAACGGTCAAAACATATTGACATAAAATATCATTTTTCTAGGGAACAAGTTGAGAAAAATGTAATTAAAATGATTTATGTGTCCACAGGTAATCAACTGGCAGATATGTTTACAAAGGCATTACCAGCCGCTCGTTTTTCGGCACTGAGAGAAAAACTCGGTGTATTATCATTTAATGTTAAAGCTCTGTCTAATGAAAAGTGTGTAGTGTAAATATATACTGCAAATGAGATTACATAAGAACATAATTAAGTTGACTTGGTCTGATTAGGTTTTACTGGGGTTTCCCTAATCCTGCGCAACGAATGTTGGACCAAGATATTGATGATTGTTTCCCCAGACAAAGAATGGTGTGTTCATAAGTTTGATATTGTAAATAGCTTGTGATAGATATTTTTTTATTATTATTTATTTTTGAGGGGGCGTGTTGGAATAAGTATACAAAAATAAATCTATCTCGCTCTGTTTAATAGACATCTGTCTTAGTCACACAGTATTGTTTATAATATCTTTAAACAAAGGGCTGCATTGTTAAATGCTCTGTATGCCTTAGTCAGCTAACCAAGCTGTGTGGTCCAGTAGAAATTATATTCCAGTTCAGTATCGTACGACTCCTTTGTAGTAGAACACACCTTTCTAAGAGTGCATAAAATAAATTTAATTATTATAATTTGCACTGAACGAATCTTTTATTTTTGGCTTCCTAACCTAACAAGACCAACACAAATAGACATGTTTATGCACACAAATAATTGTCTTGTGCGGGAATCGAACCCGCGACCTCGGAGTCAAAGTGGCCATTGCTAACCATTCGACCACCGAGCTCGTCTTTATGTTTCGGCATTCGGCATTAACCCATAATCATTCCACTATTGGAATACGGATTTCCCTCAATCGAAGAGGTTCAGAGCGTACTCCACCAAGTCAACTGCGGATTGGCCAGTGTTTTCAAGCCGCCTAAAGGCCACTAATTTGACTTAACGACTGTCATCTAATACAACAGCTCGGACCGACGGCTTAACGTGCCCTACGAAGCACGGAGGAGCTCGAGATAAATAAACCCATCCATGGACAGGCTGCTGTTGACATTGCTTAACTTGCGTGTTCTATTATCCAACTCCAACGTTTATGTAGTAAAGTATTAATAATAAAGGAAAGTCACTGAAATTGTTTCTTACGGAATAGCATTATGATGCCCCTGGTGTTACAGGAAGAACATAGGCTGTTTTTTTTTCGGTTTTCACAAATAATTTAAGTTCAGCTTCGAGCAAGGCCTTGTTACATTGAAATCTGTTATCAGTGAAAAAAAGTTATTATCATTAAAAATAAATGGAATTCGACCTTTAAAAATGCTCTAACAAAGGTCACTAAAAGGGTCGATCCCAATCCTTGTCTACAGTACAAAATTTTAATATTGAATAGGAGTGCTTAATAATATGTATTGGATTTCAGGCAGACGAAGTCGCGGGCAATCAGCTAGTGCGACTATTAACTAAAAATTATGAGAAAAGAAAAATCGACTTCAAAGGAATCGATTCCTCTTTTTATTTAAAATACTTTACTGGAGCCTCTATTTTTACTAAAATTATGTGTACACTTGATTTCATTAATATGAATTAATGAAATCAAGTGTACACATAAAATATTAATTGACATTAATAATTGATTATAATTATTACCAATTCTTAATGTTGAGAAAGTACTCTAAGTTTGTTTAATTTTCGATCATAATTTCCTTATAATAGCTCTGAAATTAACTTAAACTTGCATATCGTGATACGAGAATACCAAATGTGATAATTGTGAGATTTATGGATTGAACTAAATATTGACTACATTTTAATTATGAGCATTGCCCCTCAGATCTTCACCGTAATATTTATTTTCGTATTCCGCTAATTCTCTAGGCACCAAGCCGTTTGGGACCGAAAGTCTATTAAACATAATTTATTACACAGCATGTATTGATGTGTTGACGGTCTTCCCCTATTCGTACTGTAGCCTATGTGTTCTGTCGCCCTTTCGCATTCTTTGGGACTATTTTAAGTTAATTGATTCGGGAGAGACCACATATGTAAGGCTCGAGTTTTGTGTATAGCGGAAATACCGCATTGAAAGACATTCAGTATTATAGTTAAAATTTATTGACCGCGTCGATATTGTCGCGCTGCATGCTTTTGAGGTGTTCATCAAGATCCTTGAACCAAAGCCAACTTCACCTGCACGTGGTGCACCCTGCTGACTGACAAACGAAGCTCTGGTGAAAAGAGAGGTAGAGAGCGTAATTGTAAGCTACCCGACTGGGGAATGTACCTCCACCTCACAGAATACCGCAGCCAAATAACAATTCCCTTGAGGGTTGTTGTGTTCCTGCGAGTGAGTGAGGTCACCAGAAAGAAAGGAAGGAGATGTTGCGTTGGCAGTGGGGGTGGCGGCGCGCGAGCAATATTTTATGTTGCAAGCGTTAATATGGCTACGGTAACCGCTTCACATCAGGCGGACCATACGCTTGTCTGCCACCATACGTAGAATAAAAAAAATAAAAATGGTCCATTGATAAAAATTCTTATGAGTGAGAGGATTATATACTAAAAAGTTACTATAAATACGAATATTAATATAATAACAACGCAGCTATTCCTTCTTTTCTGGTGATCTCAAACACTCGCAGGAACACGGGTTGTTGTGTTCCTGGTTGTGTCCAAGGTTGTTATTTGGCTGCAGTATTCTGTGAGGTGGTACTTCTCTAATTTGCCAGAGCCTCTTACACTAATCTGCAGGGTGCACCATGTGCTGGTAATGTTGGATTTGGCTTCAAAGATCATAGTGAGTCACTTACACCCCAAATTTGGTCTATCATGTGAAGAGAACTGATCACTGTTTTCAAAATAATGAATGTAAGAAAAGAAAACAAAGATACTTCCCCGAAATCGTTACCCGACGGTATGTACCAAGAATGGCAGCACTACCTCGCTGAATAGCAATGCCAATCCTCTGAGCATGGTAATGGCCAGCCTTCCTGTCGCATGACACTTCAACCGACCTCCTGCATATCTCTATAGATTGCGAGCTGATGAACCCAACAGCCCTAATATGTAGGTCTTTGTGAGATTCTATTCCGCTAATCGCTCAGGCCCGCTCCTCCTATGAACAAACCCGGTACCTTTTGTAAAGTTAAGTTATGCCGATTTTTTTTTACATTCGTTGTCTAGGGTATTTTGGGATAGCCCGCGATGGTCTAGTAATATTTTGTGACTTCCTTTGCAAGTTTCAATGTTTTTTTTTTCGTTAAGTATTCTAAGTACTATTTTTGTTCAAAGAGGACATCGGTATATTGTACACTATCGTAATAGAAAATAAAAATTATATGTCATAATCATAGTTAACATAGCTAAACTCCTGTTTATCGTCCTATGGAAAGATAATAAAGCATTTAAGTAGTATAGCATACGTAGATTTAGGTCAATTAATCATCATCATCATTATCATCTACCCACTGCTGGATATAGGTCTCCCCTAATGCTTTCCATCATAATATGCGATCCTCCGCTTTCCGCATCCAGCCACTTCCAGCTGCTTACTTGAAGTCGTCGGTCATCTAGAGACGGGGCGACCCACTCTCACTCAATATAACAAAATAATAATTATATATTTGTTAGTTTGTAATATTTTATTGATTCACTGTACTTTAAATTTGTATAATACAAATAATGCATATTTTATCTATCTATCTTTGCTCATAACGGTTAAAAACTCATTTCCAGTGGCTAATTATGGGTAAAAATTTGCTTGTTTTATTTTAAACTGGTTAAAAACCGCTTATTTACAATATTAAACCGCTTATTTAAAATTTAAAGTCTTGACTGAAAGTCTTGACATATAGACAGATGGTCAACGAAGAGTTCCTATAAGAATTTCTTATTTCCTTTTTATTTGGACTTCTAAACGTACGGGACGGGGGGGGGGGGGGGGACCACCACACATTCCCACCACTGTGACTCCTGTGTAAGCAGGATTAACAGCGTCGAGCACCAAAAAAGGCTACGAACAGTGAAGTCCATTGCAGTCCCGAGGGTAAAACTACTTTTGGAATTTGACTGCCCTTCTTAACATTTTTTTTTTATCCTACGTTGGGTGGCAGACAAGAATACGGCCGCCTAATGTGAAGCGGTTACCGTAACCGTATTAACGCTCGCAACATAATATATCACTTGCGCGCCGCCATCCCCGCTGCCAACGCAGCATCTCCTTCTTTTCTGGTGACCTCACTCACTCGCAGGAACACAACAACCCTCAAGGGAATTGTTATCTGGCTGCGGTATTCTGTGAGGTGGAGGTACATTCCCCAGTCGGGTAGCTTACAATTACGCTCCCTACCTCTCTTTTCGCCAGAGCTTCGTTTGTCAGTCAGTAGGGTGCACCACATGCAGGTGAAGTTGGCTTTGGTTCAAAGATGTTGATAAACCACTTGCACCCCAGTCAGCAGGGTGCACCACAATTTAGCAATGTATTCATTGCTAAAATACAAAAGTAAAAGTAGCTATTACTTGACAGGACGCAATATGATAAATGAGGCATTAAAAGTATCCCAGTGACGTAGTCGAACTGAAGACCTATTGTTTATAACTTGATCAACCGAATAGGTAACTATCAAGGCTAAATTCCCCGATCTAACCCGTTCATTCCTAAACCCTGTTTGCGGTAACAATTAGATTAAGGAAGTTCTAAATCCGACAAGCATTCGGATCTTCGCAACGTCGGCGCATTGTTCGACCAACATCCGCTTATTAGTCCAAAACTATTCGCACTAAGGCGATTATCATACGGGCCGGCACGAAACAGCGCGATTTGAACAGTTCAAGAGGTTTGATTTATTTTACTATTCTGCAAAAGGGTATACTATCATCATCATCATCAACAACAGCCTGTATATATGTGTGTGTACCTTTATGTTATATTATAGGCCTTTCCCAATGATTTTCACCATATGCGATCCTCCGATTTCCTCATCCAACCGCTACCAACCACCTTTTTGAGATCGTCCGTCCATCTAGAGAGGGCGCCTTACGCTTCGTCGCCCCATACGTGGTCTCCACTCTAGGACTTACCTCCCCCATCTGCCATCGTTGACTCGGCAGTTACTTTATATTATATGGTATACTATAGATGGCTTCAAAAATATATAATAAAATTCCAGCAACTTATAAAGATTTAAATACAAATTTATTTAAGTCAAACCTTATAAAACTACTTATTGACAAACGCTATTATAATTGAAATGTTTTTCTTTTTACTAATAAGCTGTGACAATTTAAGATATACATACATATTTATTTATGTATATGTTATGTGTATATAATATGTGTGTGTGGATTAAGATAGATAGAATATCCTTTATTTTTCATAGTACTAATTTAAAGTATAATGAATCAATAAATTATTACACTTGTTTATTTGCAATACGGCGGCCTTATTGCTTGCGAGCAACCTTATCAAAGCAACCTAAGGGTTAAGGAATTAATTCCAATTTCTGACGTTATATTATTAATTAGTAGACCATTCATAAATATATTCTATCGGCCATACACACTTCCATTTTAAGTACTTGTATGATATATAACAATACATGTTCCTAACAAATAAAGTTCTTATACTGTGCTTTAACTTAAAGTTTCTTGAGCACATAGTAAAGCAGTTACGAGGAAATATGCATATATACAAGGTCGCCAAAGCTGAAGGCGTTTATTATTGGATTTTTTGAATGCGAGAATGACTCTACTGCTTAAATTGTTGGTAATTATATTTAGCGCAGATGGAAGAAACTGACTAAGCTGGAGATGTTTGTCAAAAACTTTAGCCTAAGACCAATTTTTGGAATTAAAAAATCCGATGGTAGGCTTCAGCTTCAGTGGTAGAGCCCTAGATCAAACAGTAACATTCATCAAGTTAATAGAATTTAAAGTTCGTTTGCATGCACCTCCATTTAAATAACTACTATTATGCTATTTTACTTCGAATTTGTCTAAAATTGATTTACTAAGAAAGTTAAACCAAAGCGGATCACTGTTTAAAAATAAAATAGAACTTTCCGTGTCGTGTAAACCACGCCATCGAGTATGTCACGTGACGAAATATCGTGTCGTTTTCCATATCAATTAACGAAGCTGTCGGGTGTTGTTGTTGTTTTTTATTTATATGTGTGGTCTAAGTTATTGTTGAAATATGAAGTCTCAGTTTTACTCTGACATTTTCCTTGTTCCATGGTGTTTGTTTGTAAAATATTTATTGTCTTAAATATTACATAGCACAGATTGTAGTGATAAGACGTAGCGTACAAAGGCGGCCTTATCACTATAAGGGATCTCTTTCAGTCAATCTTCGAGAAAGGAAACTGTGAATTGGCGGCAAACAAAAAAAAATATGTATCATATAAAAAAATACAAAACATACATCTAAAACGTAACAATATATACTTTAAAATTATTATTGTTTGTATATACGTTGATATTTTGATACAGGTAAATATATAGATAATACATAGGTGAAACGCTACTAATATATTTGAGCTCATATTCATGTCCGATTTACTCAGATAGTCGTGGGCGTTTAGAAGAATTGTTATAAATAAATAAATAAATATTGTCAGACAAATTACACAGCTCCATCTAGTCCCAAAGTAAGCGAAGCTTATGTTATGGGTACTAGACAACTGCTAAACATACGTAAATACATTTTTTGTAAATACATACTTATGATACATAGAAAACACCCAGACTAAGACAAACAGACATGTTCATGCACACAAATGTTTGTCCTATGTGGGAATCGAAACCACGAGCGTTGGTGTCGAAGCCGCGTCATTAACCGCTACGCCACCGAGCACGTCATCGGTGTTATGACGAAATAGCGTATATATAATCGTCCGCGTGACGCGTGTTGATGACGACATATTCATTCCACTGCTGGGATACGTGTCTTCTCTGAATTGCAGGGGTTAAGCCGCTCCATTATGCTTGTAGGTTGATGACGGTTACCGTTGTCAAGCCCTTTCTTTTAACCATTTAGCGACTACAACGGGCGCTGAGAGATTTTTCTATGCATAAACTAGCGATTGAGTGATGTCACCAGAAAGGAAGGAGTTTCTGCGTTGGCAGCGGGGGTGGCGGTGCGTCAATTATTTTTCATGTTGCGAGCGAATGCTCGCAACATGAAAAATAATTGACGCATTGATATTAATATATGGATGCAGCAATCGCTTCACATCAGCCGAGGCGTATGCTTATCTGCCACCTGACGTAGTATAAAAAAAGTATCATGAATTTACAGGCTACTAACCTACTTTTTAGATGATTCTAGTAGATAATCTTATATTACTGCCCTAAAGCATAGCGTACACGGGTAGAGAAACCTGGCGAGTAGGAGTACCACAGTACGGTTTTTAAGACATTTTTTTTCTGCCGCGTAAGGTGAAATTTTGGAATTAACTTCCATCAATGGTGTTCCCGAATAAATAGGACTTTGGAGTCTTCAAGAAATGAAGCCTATATTTTCCTAAATAGGCTGGCAACGGATCAGTGACCTTTCGTGTTACTGGTGTCCATGGGCTACGGAGATTGCTTACTATCAGGTGACTAAGATACTAGTTTATCCCCTTCTATTATAAAAAAAAGCATTGCGGTGCTACTAGCACGCTAAGATAATGAAAGCAGTAGTCAAGTAACGCCACTCGTTCGATTTTACACTATACATGTAAGCTAGGGTTCAGGTTTTTTTTTTATACTACGACGGGTGGCAGACAAGCATACGGCCCGTCTGATGTGAAGCGGTTATCGTAACCATATTAACGCTCGCAACATAATATCACTTGCGCGCCATCACCCCCGCTGCCAACGCAGCATCTCCTTCTTTTCTGGTGACCTCACTCACTCGCAGGAACACAACAACCCTCAAGGGAATTGTTATTTGGCTGCGGTATTCTGTGAGGTGGAGGTACATTCCCCAGTCGAGTAGCTTACAATTACGCTCCCTACCTCTCTTTTCGCCAGAGCTTCGTTTGTCAGTCAGCAGGGTGCACCACGAGCAGGTGAAGTTGGCTTTGGTTCAAAGATGTTGATAAACCACTTACACCCTATCTATATTTAGGTAGGTACTTATATTATGATTTACATGTTCATGTTTTATATTTTTCCCCCACCATCTCGTTTTTTCAAAAATTCTTTCAGTGACTCGAAGTGAAATAATCTGGAAATTAATGTTATATTTTCATAAACTGTAGGTATCAACTTAAATGGTAGTATTATAATTAATACGATAAAGTTTTACAATGAAACAATACTTATCGGTACCTATTCACTTTTAAATTTTCGCGTTGCATGATTTATGATAATAATTTCAGGAATTAACGCGATCATGCATAAGGATATTTACATACGTTCAGCCTGTAACCGTGGCCGGTGTTATCAGAAAGTCATTCTCGTAGTTATTTTAGGATCGCAGAATGAAAGTTGACCGACTCGACACTAAATTATGAAAATTGTATACCTACTTGATTTCATTAATTAATAAATATCAAATTCTATAGGGACCAGCAGACCATTTCTAGTACTCTTCCAGGTAATTACGTGGAACAGTACAAGTGCATTATGAACATTATGATAATAATGTTCCACCAAGTGCCAACAATCAACAGTATCAATAAATGGGCTTATATTTCTATAATATCTTTATTTATTTAACAAACAGAGATAAAAAAGTGTGAAACGCTAAACAAAATTATCTACCAGCTGTATGATATTTACGTATGCGTATTTTGAAGCCGGAAGCCGTCGCTTCCTCGCACGGTGTAACGCGGCCCGCCAAAGAAACAAAACCAACGTTCATAATTGATGGGGAAGCGACGTCCCATTTCGTCAGCTGTCGTCTATGGTTGACATTTGAGATGATGTTTGACTGATGGCGTTTAGATCGCACGATTTTTTTTTCGAATTAATTTTTAATAGCAAAAGAAGAATACTTCAAATGAAGTCGATAATCCATACTTCAATATTCACACTAATATTATAAATGTGAAAGTATATTTGATTATTTCTCCTTCTTTCACGTCAAAAGAAACACATGCATTGACATTTTTTTTTAAATCGTATCCTCACATGCCGTTGTCTGTTGGCCGTTTCCGGCAGACTAGAATAGAATCACTCCGTCTCTTCCCGTGGATGTCGTACAAGGCGACTAAGGGAAATACATTATAAAACATCGATCAGGCCTCCCCAACCCGTCTGGCCAGCGTGGGGAGTGTAGGCCAAATCCTTGTAGCTCCTGTAGTGGAGACTAAAATGACCTGATGATGATGATGATGACATGCCGCTGGCTTTGCCGCCAGCATTGCCACCGGCTTGCGGATTTCCTTGTACTAGCTTCCGCGCGTGTAAAGCTACGCGTGCTGGCGGCATAGCCGCCGTGCATGTGTGGATACAACATAACGGGGATAGATTTAGGTCTGGAGAGTGATATAATTATACAGGGTGGCGATTTAGTCACCTGCAATATTTGAAGGTAACGTAGGGCTAGTTGTATTATAAGTAAAAATGGTGATAGCATTATAATTATCTTGAAAAAATTAATTAACTAATGTAAAAATTATCATTTATACCTACGCATTGTTTACCAAACTCATTTACAAGTGGAGAGCGGGGTGCACTCGTCTCGTACGCCGGGCGCTGTGTGTTAACTAGTGTTCACTATCCTTAGAAAAAATAAAACAATTCGAGAAAAAAAAAACTTAGTATTTTTCCATTTTATTTGAGTAGTATATCACCTAAAGATACAGTTCCTTAATTATTTCAGGCGAATAAATCGCCTTCCTGTATATTACTTTTTGTTTCAGAAAAAACCCATGGAAAAAGAAAGTTTATTGAAAATTCTGATTACACGAACGAATTCGCTGGTGACAGCTGGTAACAAATAAAATGCAAACAAGGTTTAAAAAAAAAATTGATGCCAATGCGAAATTAGTTGCCGGCGTTTGTGTAAACAGATCAATTGTGTATAAACTTAAAACACGTCCCAGATGGCAGCATCCAAGCCTACTTTTTTTATACTACGTTGGGTGGCAGACAAGCATACGACCCGCCTGATTTGAAGCGGTTGCCGTAGCCATATTAACGCTCGCAACATAAAACATCTCTCGCGCGCCGCCACCCCCGCTGCCAACTCAGCATCTCCTTCCTTTCTGGTGACCTCACTCATTCGCAGGAACTCAACAACCCTCATGGGAATTTAGTCATTAAACCCAATAACAATTGCACTGTCTACTATTTTAGGATGTGAGTGGCTCACTACGATCTTTAAAGTCAAAGTCAACCTCCCATGCACGTAGTGCACCTTGCCGACTAGCGAAAGAACCTATGGCAAAAACGAGAGGTAAGTCACAGCATATTTGTACCTACTACTAGCTACCTGACTGGGAAAGTACCTATACCTCACAGAATACCGCAGCCAAATAAAAATTACTTTGACGGTTGCGGTCCTGCGAGTGAGTGAGGTCACCAGAGAGAAAGAAGTGGTTGCGTTGGCATCGGGGTAGCGGCGAGCGGGCGATATTTCATGTTGCGAGCGTAACTCCTTCACATCAGGCGGGCTGTATGCTTGTCTGCCACCCGACATAGTATAAAAACACACTATCCGTTTTCCTGTTTAATCTAGTTGTCATATTATTATAGTGAAGGAGTTAACTTGTCTCTCCTGCGACTTTTGTAAGCATCTATATGCTATTGTAATGGCTTGACAGTGTCAAGCCATTAACTGCTTTCATTTTCCGCTTATGTATTGAATTTAACTTGTTCACAGTACTCGTCACGTGCTACAGTTTCGCCGCAAAAACCATGTCTAATGCGACGATATAAGAATGGTTCAAGTGTTCAAACTTAACGCTACAGTTGACAGTACAAATCTAGATCAATAGATTGACAAAAACAAACGTACCTACCAGATTAAATTATCGTGTCGTGTCGTGTAGTGTAAATGATAGAAATAATAAACACCTATCGCGTGGTTTACCTTCTACTGTTTTCAAAGCTTTTAAGTTTGGTTTGTTATTATTAGTAATAGTCATAATAATGTTAGTTTATTTTTTTAACGTCAAATGAGTTATAATGTCATTGACTTTATTTCTGAGTGACATTTTTATAGTCATAATATTTTTTTTACACAACAAATAAGCATTATAGCCCGATGACTGATAAAAAGTACTTACCGTAGCTATATATACAGACACTTGGAACAAAAGGAGCATCGCTTACGAACTGGCACGTCCAATGCAAATGCAGTATCTCCTTGGTAACCTCACTCAATCGCAGGAAGACAACAATTCTCAAGGATTTCGTTTAGATCTTCTATAAGGTGGAGGTACTTCCCTAGTTGGACTCGATTTGACCGGACATAATTAGGTATTGTTATATGGCAGTAGGGCAGCGTATGATTCCCCTGACCCTTATCTCTTTTTTGCCAAAGTTTCGTTTGTTACACAGAGTACACCACGAGCGTCTGTATGGGTCGTTATTTTTTTATTATATTAATTTAATAACATATTATACCTACATAGTTACAACCCCGTCATTTCTAACAATCTTGTCAACCACTCCACGGAACAAAACGACTGAATTGCTCTAAACTGCCGAACACTATATGTGACTAATGCAGTATAATTTAATTCTGTATATAATTTACTTATTATTTGAGGAAGTCAGGCAAATAATACAAGCTATTGTCATTTGATATGATGATGATATGATATGATGCCGCTCACACACATACGCTCTGCACAGACGTCATTGTATAACTATATATTAATATTTTCTCCTTATAAAAAAACTATAACCTATTTTAAAAATCCTACTGGGCTTTGTGTGTTCTACCGATTTTACAATGGT
Organism: Hypsopygia costalis; assembly: GCA_937001555.2. Classification (NCBI taxonomy): domain Eukaryota; kingdom Metazoa; phylum Arthropoda; class Insecta; order Lepidoptera; family Pyralidae; genus Hypsopygia; species Hypsopygia costalis. The sequence continues at coordinate 21,765,873 of OW443343.2, read as the reverse complement.
GTGTGTTCAGAGGAGTTCTTTTACATGATGCACACGGCCTCCTTCTACAGTCGCACCGCTCGCCATCGACGGGAAATTCATCATATCATATTGGAGCCTAAGTGGTCGCGTACTGTGCGGTTTCAGAGAAATTTTCTCCCGCGTACTGTCAAGGTGTAGAATGAGCTGCCTGTCGACGTTTTCTCGGGAGGCATGGGGTTCTTCAAAAAGGACGTGAAGAGGTTTTTACAGGGTCGGCAACTCGCCCCTGGTGTTACAGGCGTTCATAGGCTACGATAACTGCTTTCCATAAGGCGGGCTGTATGCTTGTTTGCCACTTTAGTGGTATTAAAAAAACTCAAGTAGTGTGTGCTTAGACTAATCTATACATTTTACTATACGTATATGTAGAGGAATTCCTCGGCCCCGTATGCCTATATAAAGCAAATTTCTGTGTTACTTGGCATTTTTTTTTTCTGTTACAAAATATTTTAAGGAAATATAAACAAAGGCGGGTTTATCTCTTTTAGAGATCTCTTCAAGCCAATCTTTAAGTGTTTGGTAGGAAGTGTTGAAGTATTAGGTAGTCAAAAATTACGTTCGTACGTTTTGTAATTGCTGAGTAATATCCAAATCCCAGCTTTCAAAATCGTCAATGTGTCATCATGAACTAGCTATTTCATATACCTGTTTCTTGATAATATCTCCATATTATCAAGAAACAGGTATATAACGTGTCGTATGTCCCGGCTGTTTAATATTAGATAGTGTTGTGATTCATTTCCGATATTAAAAAGTAATTTATTTAATTGTTCTCATTATTGTGCAATTTGTCTAAATATTTCATTTTAATTATAAACTGAGAAAGGCTGATCGTGACCGAATTGACGCTTTTGAGATGTGGTGTTGGAGGAAAATGCTGCATATTCCTTGGACCGCCTTCCGCACCAACGCATCTATTCTGCGAGAGCTAAATATAAAAACAATGTTATTATAACATTGTTTCGGAATCGGAAAAGCACTTGTACTATTCCACGTTATAATAATATTAATAACGTGGAATAGTACAAGTGCTTTATTATAACATTATGATAATAATGTTCCACCAAGTGCCAACAATCAACAGTATCAACTTTATATAAAAACAAGATTATCTACCACCTGCCTCCGCAGAATACTTGAATTTTTAGGTCACATCGCTCGAAAGGATGGTCATAACCTCGAACAACCTATGGTAACTGGCAGGGTTGACGGCAAACGACCAAGAGGCCGCAGCCCGATGAGATGGTCTGACCAGATCCGCACATCTCTCACTCAAATCTCCACAGTGCCCTCCACGAAAGATCGCAATAGTTGGAGAAAAATTATTAAAAGGAAGATGTTTCTGCATGGGAGTCACGACCCTCAGTAATGAAGTATACGACGCGAGGAGGAGGAGGAGGATAAACGGGTAATGTACTCCTGTTTTAATAAATTGTAAATAGAAAGAGGGGTTTTAATAGTCAAATCAAGTGTTGTATTCCGGATGTATTTCTGCTGCTTTTAAATGAATATCAGTTGAATAATGGTTGTTGTTTTGACTAGTAAAATTCTCTTCTAGACAGTGTCAGTGATTTTAAATCAATCTTGTTCGAAGCGTGCTGGAGGCAACAAGTGCCTAGTTGAAGTTGCTATAGATGTACCTCAAGTGGTATCCTCAAGAACCATTGAGTTTTATTATAGTAGCAATATTGAAGTCAAGCCATTCCTTTTCGTCTTTGGGTGGTTGAAATACCCTGACCAATACGTAATAGCTGAGTATATCGTGATATCATGACCGGGCGGGAGTTAGTCATAAACTGCTTACATTCAATAAAAAAAATAACCTTCAGGTATCATTTCTAGTTCCTAAAAGTTTTAATCCTCGCCTGGCTGACTTCGTGTTTATTTGAAGTAGAGGTAATTTCAGCAGGTTAAGGCTAAGTTATTTATAAACGTTTTGTGAAATAATAATTTCAAAATGATGTCCGAAAAAATAGTCACATGAAGCGGTAGGTCGACAGTTTGAAATTAAAGATATGACACACAAATACAAATTAAGCGCAGCGGCGCCTGCGCTTACCGTCAAGCGTCATTCATACTCTGGTATGAATGACGGGGCATTTCTTGTAATTAAAATGTAGTCAAAATTCAGTTTCGATCCAGTGTCGATCTCACAAATGTCAAATTTGGTATTCTCGTATCACAATACGTTACTTCAAAGTTCAATTTAACTGGGACTTTATCGAAATATGACCGAAAATTTAACAAACTAAGAAAGTTAATTTGCCAACAATAATAATTGATAATCATTAATTAATGAAATCAAGTATATAATTTTAGTCAATTCACAATTCAATCTCGATTCGGTCAACATTCGATCTGCGTTCGTAGAAAAATTACGAGAATTGGCCTTCAGATTTATTGCAGACAACCCTATATCATCGTGTTTGCAATGAAACAGCACGCATTTTGTTAAATTTATTCACTAAACAAATAGATGAACATAATTAGTATCAATCTATCTGTTTTTACCTGCCAACCCAGTAGGTAGTGATACCGGGAAAATAATAGACTCCCAACGTTTGTATATTGTAAAGGCTTCATACTTTCTGTTGGTATTAAACTATTCTTTAAACCTAAGAGTGCAATCTTTAATAAACAATTATTTATAAATTTTAATTAGTTGTAGTTTGACCAAGAATTTTTTAGATAACCCACTCGAGTTATATTTTCAGCGAAATTTATTGAGCTTATAAAATCGTCCGGTCGTTCTGTCTGTCCGTCCGTTGCCATGAAACTCAAAATTTCGAAATTCTGACTTCGGATTCGTGTAGAGCATCAAAAAGTAGTAATGTAAAGTGACCTTGGTTTTCCGATATCAATTCGGGAAAGTGGCCAAAATAATTAAATAAATAAATTTCGCTATGGTGGCGCATGCTGCGCGTCTGATGTTTTAATATACAAAATTTAATATAAAATACTTTTCATCGCTTAAACAGATTGGTGAAGGTCGTGTCTACTTCGATTAACTTATAGTTTTATTGTACCTATTGCCCTCTGAAGCATGAAGAACACAGTATAATCATATGATATTTTATGAATAGACGCGTCATAGGCGAACATCACGGCAGTAAAAAAATATTTATACTGTTTATAAGTTAGCTACAAAATGCTTACTAAATACGTATTTATTCATGCCAAAAAAGGAAAAAATAAACACAGAAAGGCATTTTATTTACAAATTTTTAATAATTGGTTTTGATTAGCGTTTAGAGTTTAAAAAGCCGGGCAATTACCTTGCATATTTTTTTCCATAATAGAGGCAGATAGAATTCTAATTTAACACATCTGAGGTATAATCCGTCAAATTCCTCAAAAACTTAGTCACAGTAATGCTATCTACATACTCCATGCCTCATATGATTGTTCCAAAACAACAATTCAACACGGCTACTCCATTAGCGACTCATGTCAAGTCACTCCGTCGTATTGACAGATGATGCCATTTCGGCCGGGAATCGAACCCGCACCAGGGGAACGTGGCTAACGATCCGTATGATTTATTACTGTCATTACTATTCAACGTTTCTGTAACGGGAAATATGCCATTTTTTTATTTCCTGAAATCGACTCTATATCGTTTGGTGTAAACGTTCTTTTTCCATGTGGTAATAAGTATTTTAGTTTATTTTCCTTTTGGATGTACAGAAGAAAGGACTTTATATGATGGTAGTAATTGTGTTTTAGAACAATTTCCGCATATTAATGATTTTCTTTTGGGGTTTTGTGATTTAGTAATTAGGGAAATGTGTTTTTCTTTGGGTAATTAGGTTTAGATCATTGTTAGGGGTGAGAAGCATCCTATATTGACGAGCTCGGTGGTCGAATGGCTAATTATGTCCACTTTGACTCCGAAGTCACGGGTTCGATCCACGCACAAGACAAATATTTGTGTGCATGAACATGTCTGTTTGTCTTGGTCTGGATTTTTTATATGTAGGTATTATATGTATGTATTTACAAAAAAATGTATTTAAGTATAATATCAGTTATCTAGTTTCCATAGTAGAAGCTTTGCTTAGTTTGGGACTAGATGGTTGGTAGTATGTAATTCGTCCAAGAATATTTATTTATAAATCTATAATTATAGACTATTGCTTGAAAGAATTATTCACGTGTTACTGCTGCTAATGTTGCATATACTCGTGCGTGAGCTTTTTAATGATATTATTGATTTGGCAACACGTGAGTGATGTCTCTGGTATTGCAAGCTTTCCATTGGCCTCTATAGCTGATTATTATCAATCTGATTGTATCATACTTTGCCACCTTTATGTTAGATAAAATATTACTTATTTACAGCATGGCAGAGTTGTAGACTCTGGTACTGATTGTATCACTATGTCCTATATCTATTGTATATCGCCTATATATACATTCTATATATAGAATGGGTTAATAATAATTATCTTTTAGAAGATGAACATATAATCAAGTTCACGTGCACGTGGTGTACGTGGTGCACCCTCGACTAACGATAGACGATCTGGTAAAAGAGAGGTAGGGTACAGCGTATTTGTAAGCTGCCCGACTGAGGAAGCACCTCCTCATAGAATACCGCAGCCAAATAACAATTCCCTTGAGGGTTGTTGTGTTCCTGCGAGTGAGTGAAGTCACCAGAAAGGTAGGAGTTGCTACGTTTGCAGTGGGTGTGGCGATGCGCGAGCGATATTTCATGTTGCGAGGAACAAACAAACCAAGAGAGTGAAGAGATGTAACCGCTTTTGCAGGTAACCATAGGTTTATCTGCCACAAGACGTAGTATAAAAAAAATGAAAGAAAAAGTCAAACTCACAATAAGTGTAAACACATTTTTTAAAATACACGCTTACTGGAATGCCAGTCATGCGGGATGCAAAGGCGGCTAGAACAGTTTTAAACCAACAGTTTTTTTCGCTAGAAAATAATAATAATAAATGAATATTTATTGACAGTTTACACAGCGCCATCTAGTCCCAAATTAAGCGCAAAGCTTGTGTTATGGGCACTAGACAACTAATAAATGTACTTAAATACATTTTTTTTTGTAAATACATAGTTATAATACATAGAAAAAACCCAGATCAAGACAAACAGACGTGTTCATGCACACAAATGTTTGTCTTGTACGGGAATCGAACCCGCGACCTCGGAGTCAAAGTGGCCATTGCTATCCATTCGACCACCGAGCTCGTTCGAGAATAGAAACGAGTTTTTGCGTGTTACTAGTCTATTTGCGCTACTTAGACTGAGTTTTTTACCTACATAAAGCAATGAGGACAAAAATTGGCGCGATTTCAAAATAATTCATGTTTAATAACCTAAGTTTAAAAATAAGTCACATAACTTCATAAATCGTAACTTTTATATTATGTTACTTGCTGTTACGGAACCCTTCATGGGTCAGTCCGACTCGCACTTGGCCGCTTTTTTTATAAACCGGTATACATACAAAAGCTTTACAATTAGGGCTTGCATTCGAATATTCGAATAATTCGAATAATAAAGGGGTTCAAATATTCAAATATAAAATCCGTGATATTTGAATATTTGAATCCCTTTATTATTTATGGGGCATGGATAGAGTAAAATACAACTCTATCCATGCCCCATGCAATGTTAGGATTGCTCCATTCTTCATCGTATTCAACCCATGTTCATCCAACTGCTGGGAGGGTCCTCAATCTAAAGAGTTTATAGTCTTATTTAATTTTGATAAATGCTTGCGCAGCCATATTGGAAAAATAGCGACTTATAAACTTTTTTTCTTTTGACAATATCTTCTTTTCACGAGTCATAACGCGGTAATCACGACGTAAGAAGAAAATTATGTAATAATTTAAACTAGAGTAAGTCTCCTACAATTTGTGTAATAACATTTTTACTAGAACTTATCCCACAAGCTGCACCACTACGGGGTAACAAAATTACTAAGTATTCGATGGCTTATTTTGCATAGATATGTATTTTTTTTTTTTTTGGTTGGTCTATTACGACTATACATTCTATTACGACATAGATTACATAAAATCTAAATCCAATGCGAGCAAAGCCGCAAATCAGAGTTACTAAATAATAAGACTAAAGAGCTCTTACATTGTTTTTATTAATGCAAAATATGTAAAATAAGGCAGTCTATTCACGAAACAGAGTGAAGTATGCACAACAATCCCGAAGTTTGTCGAGTCTTGGGAAGTCTTGAGCCACCTTATCATGCTAAACGGGGATGACAGTATTCTGCATTGAACAAGTTTTAATTTATTTTAAAGAAATTGGAGGTTTAACAATTTACAGGTACTGGAATTTTGACAACTGGTACTGATTGTATCACTTATGAATGAAATAAACTTAATATTAGTGTGAAATAATATTAGTCACTATTATTCAGTCAGAAAATGACCACTAATAAATTGTCAGGCTACGAATTAGTTAAGTCAGGTATATAATATTGATTTACGCGTAGATGAGAGATATTAGCTTGAAAATTTTCATGCAGATGCAAATATTCAAACTGAAGCAGTCCTAGTAACTATCAGTTACTACTATGAACTTTTTACCAACCGCTAAGGTACCCCTTGTAAGTAAGCTAAAACACTTATCTATTATATATATTGTTTTTAGTCATCAAGATTGCCTTATTATTACATAACATCATCCATAAGAAACACAACAGCCAAAGGGTTGTCACCTACAACTTTGTATATCAAATATTAATAATTAAGGAAATTAATTTCAAACAAAAGACACCAGTTTTATCTCACTGTCGTTGTTAACGCGGGTTCACTCCAACTTTTACGAAAGGCCTATTAATCAAGGTTGGAGTGTTGAGAAATTTGACTTGGAATGTTACACTTTTATGATAAACTTTGAGTTTTGTCGCGAAACAATTTCAACTTGATAAATTGAGTGGGATTTTTTGGTTTGTGTTATTTTATTTATTTATGTAGGTTATTGTCCATTTTATAAATTAGAAAAAATATAGAAAAAAAATTAGGTGCAATACTTGGTATCTCTGTAACCGGAATCCGGCGCATAGTATAATATTTAATACTAAAATTAGAGATATCAAGTATTGCACATATTTTTTTTTCTCTTCAACCAGTACTTTCTCACAGTATTGACAAGTCCGGTTGTCGAATAGCTAGGAATGGCCTCTTTGAATCGGAGGTCGCGGGTTCGATCCCCACACAAGACAAATATTTGTGGGCATGAACATATCTGTTTGTCGGGCATGAACATATCTGTTTGTCTTGGTCTGGGTGTTTTCTATGCATTGTATGTATGTATTGACAAAAAAAAATGTATTTAACTATAAAATCAGTTATCTAGTACCCATTGTACAAGCTTTGCTTAGTTTGGGACTAGATGACCGTGTGTAAAATATCCAGGAATATTTATTTATTTATTAATATTTGTATTATACCTACTGAGAATTGTCGCCAAACTGTAAACATCCATTTAGGTTTTGTATGGTCGTTTAGAAGAGAGTCCGCATGGGGCCACTATTGTACACTTAATTCTCTTTTATTTTATGTATTAAAATCTATCCTCACCTGGACGTGGTGCACTCTACCGTCTAGAGTGGCGTAAGAGAGGTATAGTACAGCGAAATTGTAAGCTGCCAAACAGGGGAAGTACCTCTACCTCACAGAATAAAGCAACCAAATAACAATTCACTTGAGGGTTGTTTGACCGGAGTTATTAGTAGCTTAACCGAGCCTTGAATCCTCCAACCGACATTCATGAACATGAGCAAACTTCATATCGACACAGTGTAAGTTACCTATAGAAGGTAGGGGGAATGAAGAGACGATCAAATCAAGCGTAAAGCTATACATGTGCGTACTAGAGATCGACATATGAGTATATAGATAGCAAGGTCACACACACACACACTTCCCCTCACATTCTCAATATGATAAGTTTGGATATTGCCATCTTTGCTTGAGCTGAGTGAATTTATGAAAATTGCATTGCGGACTACTATAAGTTACAAATTGACATATATATTTCTTATATAATTGACAATATTTTGTGACTGAATAAATAAATAAATAATACATATTACAGTCAAATTCCAGAAGCTTCTTACTCCTACTAATTTCTTCTGTTTAAATACGTTGTGAGTTCCAAGGCAGCCGTTGTTTTACCCCCGGGACTGTAGTGGACTTCACTGTTTATTGTCTTTTTTGGCGGTCGTCGCTGTTAATCCTGGCTACACAGGAGACACAGTGATGGGAATGTGTAATGGACCCCCGTCCAGTTCATGTCACGATGTTGCCATCTTTAGGTTTCGATATCACCTCGAAACTTATAATATGGCTGATGATTACCTTTGGGACTGCAATCGATGCTGCTAATCCTGGCTACACAGGAGACACAGCGGTGAGAAAGTGTGGCGAGCCCTCATCCCGTATAATATTTATCATCAAAACTTATTATAATCACCGGAGGATCGCAAAATCAAGGAAAGCATCGGGGATGACCAATATCCAGCATGGAGAGATACAGGCTAACTATGCTTCATCGCTCCATACACGGCTTTCACTGCCAAAATCATCTCCATAACAAAATTACCAATACAAAACCACAAAAAAAAAGATAAAACGTTCGACAAGGGAATTAGCACCATTTTAACACCACGCTTGTTTCACAGTAAAATCCCTGTTATTGACATATTAATAAATCTTCCGAAGGGTTTATAAAACAAAAATGGCTCGCAAAACGTCGGCCAAATTAAAAAGTAAACACAGGGCATAATTAAAAAATGCGAATTCACTCGTTCCATTTAAATTATTACCCGGCGAGCTGCGGAACTGACTTCGTTACGTCAGCTTATGGAAATGATGGTGAAATATTTTTTTATGCGTTCATTGGAATTTTTGCAAGGAAAATATTGTAAGTAATTTTCGATATCTGTATAATTTTATAGTTAATTGATTCAGGTGTTATTTTGCAGATGTCAAATTTACACTATTTGATCTACACTACTTTGAGTGTTTGCGCCACCAATTGGTGGCAGAAGCACGCGAAGTAGTGTGGATCAAATTGCCTGTATCTCTAAATGTGGCTCACATTTAGATATACAGATAGATTCGTTTATTGCCGGTGTGTGACCGTCGACCGACACATAAAAAAAAAAGCGGCCAAGTGCGAGTCGGACTCGCCTATAAAGGGTTCCGTAGCAGCAAGTAACATAATATAGTTCTTCTAGTTCGTTGTAACTTTGATCGATGTTTTAATAATAGTGTTTTTTTAATTAAGTTATTGATAAGTAAACATTATAATTAGGTACCTAAATGATGGGATTTAGATCTAACTATATGCCAGCCCATATAGACTGGTGATAGCTAAACAAGCTAATATATATTCCAGTTTGGCAAGAAATATTTCCAAAAATATTATCAATTTGTAGTTGGAGAAGTAATGGTTCACGGTTTATGCATAAGGTTTATGTTTATGAAATTAAATGTTTTATTTTTTATTTTATATTTGAGTCGATTGAATGAAAGGTAAATCGCGGTTTATGATTTATGACGTACTTATTTAAGTTACCGTAGCCATATTGACGCTGGCAACATAAAATATAGCTCGCGCGCCGCAACCCCCGCTGCCAATGCAGCATTTCCTTCCTTTCTGGTGACACTCACTCGCAGGAACACAACAGCCCTCAAGGGAATCGTTATTTGGCTGCGGTATTCTGTGAGGTGGAGGTACATTCCCCAGTCGGGTAGCTTACAATTACGCCCCTTATCTCTCTTTTCGCCAGAGCTTCGTTTGTCAGTCAGCAGGGTGCACCGCGTGCAGGTGAAGTTGGCTTTGGTTCAAAGATGTTGATGAACCACTTACACATCAAAATTTTTTACTAACTAGTTCAGTACCTTTTAAATCAACCCATATTTATCCCACTCTGGCAGACGAGTCTCAGTCTAAGAGGGGTTTAAGTAGTACTCCACCACACTGCTCAACTGCGGGATGGCGGAGACCAATGTTTTCAAGCCGCTCAAAATCTACTGATGTGGCTTAAAGACTGTTATCTAATGACAACAGCCGGCACCGGCGCACGGCGACTTACCTAACATAACCTTCGAAGCTCGAAGGAACTCGAGATAAAACAAATTTATGAACAGGCTACTGTCGACATTGCTTAACTTGCGTGATCGAGCGGAGGTGAGACGGAATAAATAATTTCATTTCATTTCATACCTTGGAGGAAGGTCACTTGCTTGAAGTCCCTAGGCGGCGAGATATCGTGCTGGACAAAAGAAGGTGGCTGAGCTTACCAAAAGAAGGTGGTTAAGTAGCTAGTTGGTTTACTGGACGCGATATTGGGGAGGGTAAAAGTCCTCTTGCCTGGCGATCCGACGATATCACACGTTTGCGAGTATCTCGTCCAGTAAACTAAACTGGACGAGATACTCGCAAACCTGTGATATCGTCAGAAGGTGTGTGCACGAGGGAGAATTAGCTGTAGGTATAACTTCATCCTTGTACCTCCTTTATGCCGCACGCAATAGGTATCAAAAATGTGTGTAGAATGGCGAAGTTTCCAATGCCATATCCGATGAAACCACAAACAGGAGTTATAATACCTAATAAAATAATATTACTTTATATCAATTGTTTTCAGTTTATAACAATCTAGTTGTAAAAAAGTTGTAAATAATTCAACAAGTAGGAATATATTAATAAAAATTATCACATAATATTATAATCTAATCATAACAAAAATATATCCATTGTTGCACTATGGTACTTTTTACACGTACCTACATACACAGTTTCTATCTTTTTCCCTCGCTGAGTGCGTAATCGGCGCTATAGGCTATGGTGCCTTTTTTCCTGCAAAAATATTAAATTAACCTGAATTACACGTTAACATCAAATATTATTGTGTACCTACTTTCCCGTGATATGTGATCCCTTGAGCTTAATTTACTTTATCAATACAAATTGTGCATTTTCTTTTTACAGAACACGATATTTTTATCTATTTCAATCAATTGTCATATACCTGACATTTGACGCTTGTTTGTTCGAATTAATTGCGAGGTAAGCCAATTGGGTCACTTTTCGGGTTTTCGTTTTTGAAGCTCAGTGGCATTATCACACATAATATTATTAGCTAATCATAACAAAAATATATCCATTGTTACACTATGGTACTTTTTACACGTACCTACATACACAGTTTCTGTACAAACTATGTCGCACATTATACCACATTATAAGTAATAGTACTCAACGTACGGTATGGCCACTCGCTGCCGCTGTGTCATGTCGACCTCAACCGCCTCATGAGACAAATCTGCAACAGAATGTATGACGCAGGCAGACCAGCCCCCCTAGCCAAGTGTAATTCGTAGCATAACGAACGTTAGATAGATCACGTGACATTTGTCAATTCGAACGTTTTAGTATGAGCTTCACAGTTCAAATTAGCGATCTCAGCCCCCCTAGCCAAGTGTAATTCGTAGCGTAACGAACGTTAGATAGATCACGTGACATTTGTCAATTCGAACATTTTAGTATGAGCTCCACAGTTCAAATTAGCGATCGCTACGCTTTTCTACTTCGCAAGATGCCATTTGGCTAGCCCCCCAGCTCATTCACGCTCTGCACAGCACTCATTTTTTTATACTACGATGTGAAGCCGTTAACGTAACCATATTAACGCTCGCAACATAAAATATTGCTGGCGCGCCGCCACCCCCGCTGCTAACGCAGCATCTCCTTCCTTCCTGGTGACCTCACCCACTCGTAGGAACACAACAACCCTCAAGGGAATTGTTATTTGGCTGCTGTATTCTGTGAGGTGGAGCCAGTGGCGGTCTAACAGGGGGGTGGAAGGGGCGGCCCGCCCCGGGCCTCCGGTCTTGGGGGCCCCCAAATGCCTCCGCGTTACCCTGATCAAATCCTAAATAAAACTTTAATAAAGTTGATTTAAAAAAAAAAAATAAACCGACTTCAGTTGGCGAGCGCAGATTATTGGTGGAATACCCCGGCAGACGCTGCTGCCCGTCTTCCGGGAGAAAAGTTATCGCGTGACACAAGATTCCTTAGTCGCATTGTACGACATCCAGCGCAGAACAATGGAGTGGCATAATTTTATTCTGCCGGCTACCATAGGGCAAATTTAAGGGTTTCCCTCGATTTTTCTGGGATCCCATCATCAGACCCTGACTTGGTGAATATGGAACCACCTCGCAATTACCCTTTCAAATAAATAAATAGAATTTGACCATACATGCTTATAAAATTTAAGGGTTTCCCTGGATTTCCCTGGCATCCCATTATAAGATCCTGACTTGGTGAATATGTGACCAACTTGCAATCATACCCTTTCGAATAAAAAAAGAATTATGAAAATCGGTTCACAATTCGCAAAGATATCGAATAACATACCTACGTACAAAAAAAATATTCAGTTGAATTGAGAACCTCCTCCTTTTTTGAAGACGGTTAAAAATGTGCTTAGTACCTACATAACTTCATCAAGATCAAAACTTTATTTATCTAGACTTTATACGCAGTACTGATATTCTTTTAACTTTGTTGAACGCGTCCAATCCGTTTGGGGAATCCCGTCTTTGTAGCGGGTACTCCCAGGAATCTCTGAATGAATGAAGTGCAAATAATAGATGATCAAACGAGCTTCTGAGTGAAGTTCGATCACTATTATAATGACGACCTCGGTGGTCCAATGGTTAGCAATGGCCACTTTGACTCCGAGGTAGCGGGTTCGTTCACCGCACAAGACCAACATTTGTGAGCATGACCATGTCTGTTTGTCTTGGTCTGGGCGTTTTCTATGTATTATATGTTTACAAAAAAAATGTATTTACTTACAAAAAAAAATGTATTTAAGTATTATACCAGTTATCTAGTACCCATAGTAGGTACAAGCTTATCGCTTAATTTGGGACTAGATGGCGCTGTGTAAATTGTCTAGGAATATTTATTTATTATTATTTATTTATTTATTATTATACTATTTTATACTATATTTATTCAAATGTTTTTTTCATTCGAACTAGTAATTCCTGAGATTAGTGCGTTCAAACAAACAAACAAACAAACTCTTCAATTTTATAATATTGGTATAGATTTAATTCAACCGTGAACGAAAACCACGTACACGGAAGAGTAATATTGAGAGCATCATCTCAACAGCCTCAAAGAAACTCGGGATCTTGAACAGAGTGCGGCGATTCTTCGCGCCGGACCAGCTTTGTCTTTTGTATAAGACTCAAGTTTGGGCCTGCGTGGAGTACTGCTCACATCTCTGGGACGGTTCCGCCCAGTATCTCCTCGAGGCTCTCGACAGGTTGCAGCGACGAGCGGTCCGCATAATTGGTGACGAAGAGGTCACCAAGAATCTTGAACCTCTTCTACTCCGGAGAGATATTGGCTCACTGAGCGTATTTTACCGCCTATACCACGGAGAGTGCTCTGAAGAACTGTTTTCCCTTATCCCTTCCTCCCCTTTCCGTCACCGAACAACACGTACTGGCTTGCGGTACCACAAATTCACCGTTGGTATCATTCCGTCGCATACTAAAAAGTTTGGCAACTCCTATCTATGTCGCACTATTAAAAAGTGGAATGTATTTCCTCAATCATACCTAAATTATCCATGGGTAAATTTAAAAGATTTATCAAAACTAGACTATGTCAAAAGGCTTACTATTGTATCTCAGATTACATAAATGATAAAAGTATTTGGAAATGAATTGCTCTTGTTATGTTATATTAATGATTGTATTTGTATTTAATGTAACGATATTGGCAATTAAAAGAGTCGGCCTTGAGTTTCTTGCCAGTTCTTCTCAAGAAGCCCCGTCGCCGGAACTGGCACTTAAATTCACTTTCACATTCAAGATAGTGTGATGAAAGTGAATCTAAGCTCTGCGGATTTAGAGTAGTAATGATTTACACATGTTTCTTATATTTAGTTTGTATGACGTCTCTAAGTGCTTTATAAAGTCAAAGGAATAAAGATATTTTGACTTTGACTTTGACTTTATACAATATGGGATCCTACATACACTTAATTTTATCAGGATAAGTTATGTTCACAGTCATCTTTAGCCGTAACTAATAATGTCCTTATATTACCACTAGCTGGCCCGGCTTCATATCGCCTTTAAATATTTTTGCGAAAATTGTTCCGATGAGTTATAAACTGTCCTATCTCTCAATTTGGGTCAAACTGCACACATTGTGCTAATTTTTATTAAAATCGGTCCAGTAGTTTAGGATTTCATCGCGGACAAACAACGTGACACGAAATTTTTATATATTAAGAAGATTAAGAAGGTCATAATAGTAGTACTAGCTGGCCCAGTGAACTTCGTATCGCCTTTAAATATTTTTACGTAAATTTTTCCAACGAGTATTATAAACTATCCTATCTCTCAAGTTGAATGAAACTGCACACAGTATGCAAAATTTAATTAAAATCGGTCCAGTAGTTTAGGATTCCATCGCGGACAAACAACGTGACACGAAGTTTATATATATTAAGATAAGAACATTATTGGTTACGAAGGGAGAACCGTTTTCTGGCGGAATTTAGTATAGGTATGCCATAATACCCATACTAAATTGCGTCAGAAAACAGTTCCCCGTCACCTTGAGACGGACTATCGCTATCCTTATCATCTCGATGCTTTAATACACTTGCTATCTTTTTTCCTCGCTGAATGCGTATTAGGCGCAATGGTGCCATTTTTCTTGCAAAAATATTAATTTAACCTGAATTACATGTTAACATCCAATATTATTGTGTACTTTCGTTTGATATGTGATCCCTTGGGCTTAATTTACTTTATCAACACAAATTGTGCATTTTTCTTACAGTAAGTACAGAAGAGGATATTTTTACCTACCTACTTCAATCAATTGTCAGTTATCTCACATTTGTCGGCTTGTTTGTGCAAACTAATAGGCATCTGAACCATTTTTTTTTTATTTGTGATTTAAAGACGTCACAATAATATAACTATAGGCAAAAAAATTACTTCGATAGCATAAAAACTTCTCGAGATATGATAACTTGAAGATCACAATTTTGGACTATCCCGAAAACGCTCCATATAAAAGGTTACAGTATTATGACGTCACGATATGCTATTTTATATGCATTAAATCAGAAATTTGTACGACAGTTATGTTAAATATTGCGTTTATGTAGCTAGTGCCGTAACAAAAGTTATAGTATTTTTTTATTGTTTCTACAATGGTAATATTATTTTTTTATAATTTCATACTTTTAAAATGGACTTTCCCCACCAAATTTTGATCGACCATAAAACACGGCGGACATAAGTTATTAAAATTTTGAGATCGCAGATCGTTCTAGTTTTTTTTATTTTACTTTTTATAATTTTAGAACATTGTTTAGATGCCTATTACGAGGTGAGACAATTGGGTCCACTTTTGGGTTTTCATTTTAGACCCTTAGTGGCATTGTCTATAGAATATGGTTAGTGGAGTACCTACCCCAATATTTATTTTCATGTTAACAACTATGTAACACATACCAATCACTCTCCAATGAACTTACTAGCTTGAACACTACAACCCTCTATTATATTGTTATTTGACTGCGGTCTTCTGAGAAGTATCGAATTGAGGTTCTCCGAATATTACCACGTTTTACGCCAAAGCTAACGGAGCTTTGGCGAATGACATATTAATTTCGGAGAACCAAGATTCGAGACTTCTCAGTAATCTAATCAGATATAGTGTACCACGTTTAGATGATGTTGAATTCATACGAACACGCTACATTTAGAACTACATACATACATGTATAAACATGAGTAGTTTCAAAATTAATGATAATTCATTAGTCAACCGCCTCTTAGGGCGTGTACACAAGGGTAATCAAGTAAAACAATAGGCATATTTTACAGGCGTGTATGAGATGTGATGAATAAGCGTAATGTGTCATGTAGGCGCGCCCCTAAACTAACGCGGTGGTGGATTTCGACACGGTCTGTAACCGTTTAGTGATTCTTTATTAGGAATTATGATCATGAAAGTCTGGTGGCGATGATAAATTTTGTAAATGATAGTTACAGGCTCACAGCGTAGAGAATGGTCGGCATTACTTTGAAGATCCCGGTATTCGAATAGCTAGCAATGGCCACTTTGATGTCGAGTTTATGTGCGTGAACATATCTGTTTGTCTTGTTCTTGGTATGTTCTATGTATTATATGTATTTATTTACATATATCAGTTATCTAGTACCCACAGTATAAGCTTTGCTTACATTAGGACTAGATTGCGCTGTGTAATTTTATCAAGGAATATTTATTTATTTTGATACGGTAAAATGCAAGTTGTTAGGTAAATCAGGATCTTAGTTTCACACACAGCTGCTGTTTCTATCAATCTTTGCATTACTCAATGCCAATGTGAATAATTATAGTTTGATCAATTATTATTCCGTTTGGTACCTAGTTTCATTTGACAAATCTTGTTTATTTATTTTTTCTAATGGAGATATCCTATACCGATAAGTACGTTATTTACAAAGTTTGATGCAAGAAAGTTAATTAAATACGTTTACAGTATAATACAATTAGTTAATAAATAAACTGTTAACAGAAATAAATGAAATGTAGAGTTGGGATAAGCCCGTTGATAGAATTCGCTTTGTCATAACTAATTAATTTCGTTTAGTGTTGATAATTTTAGAAAATGCCAACTTTTGGGCGTTACTGCGAGTTTTTGTTTCTCGGCATTAATTTTTAGGTTACTTTTTATTTAGAATTTGCAAATTAAAATGAACTGTGAATATTAATGTTTAGGTTCGCAGTCACTTGAATGAAAAAGACGAACTTGCTTCAAAGAGTATTGACGTAATCGCTATAGGAAATATTTTTTCCCCCTAAAATTGTATTCAAGTAATTCCAGCACTTCAGTCGCTAGATCGCAGCGCTATGTCGGCTTTATTGAAACCAAATTAAAAAAAAAAGCCCACCATACATTCCCACCACTGTGTCTCCTGTGTAGCCAGGATTAACAGCGGCAACCGCCAAAAAAGGCAATGAACAGTGAAGTCCATTGCAGTCCCGGGGGTACAACTACGGCTGCCTTGGAACTCACAACGAATTTAATCAGAAGAAATTAGTAGCAGAGGAAGCTTATGGAATTTGACTTCCCCTCTTAGCAATGTGAGAGACAGCAATATGGCAAATAAGGCATTAAAAGCCTAAAGAGATGGCTAGTCAAGTGAAGCTCAACTGCCGTGCACCACGGATTTTAAGTATCTACCTAACAGTATTGTGGACCTAAAACATTGAGTTGTTACCTAACACATCGATTCCAATAATAAGAATTGCAAAATCGTCTGAACGCTTGGTAATTCTCCCTTGTTGCTATCAAATCAGAATAGTATACTACCCCGGATGCGACCTGTAATGAATTCAACATGTCATCCCGCTCCCGCCGCCAAAGATCACACTCCCAGAGAACATGATGTGCTGTTTGATCGTATTCATAATTTGCAGTAGAACATTCACATAAGGGCGACGGCACTAATTTAAACGAAAAGAGTTTAGCCTTAAAACTGCCATGCCCAGTCAAAAATTGCGCAACGGGGTGATCCACTTCTAACCACTTTTTCTTTAATCTATCTCTTACCGATTGAAAAAACAGATACAAGTGGCGTCCTTTGGTAGAAGTATCCCACCTTTCTTGCCTAGTATTTTCTCACGATCACGCATTTTCAGAAAATCAGGGACCATATTTTTAGATGTATAGTACATTGAAGCGCGGCGTTGTACTTCTAAGTCTACTGGTAATACACCTGCTAGCACGGGTAGTGCCTCGGTGCTTACAGTTCTATACGATTTACATAAAAATATCAGAGCAAGGCGCTGGCTTTGAAGCAATTTACGACGTGCTGCACTTATAGTAGCCCTATCAGCCCATGCAGGTGAACCGTACGTAACACAACCTAAGTATGTGGCGGTATAAATAATTTTTAACGTTTTGAAAGTTAATCCCCACGTAGAGGTAGAAATTCGTGTTAACGCATAGAAATTCTTTTTTGCTTTTTCACCTACTTGTTTCATGTGCTCGATATAGTTAAAATGTCTGTCCAAAAGCAAGCCCAAGTAACAAACCGAACTTCTATTTGCAACTGATACTCCATTAAAATGAAATCGCGGTGAAACCTGTAAAATTTCCCTTAAGCAAGAGTTGATATGTTTTATGTGGTGCAAAATCTAGACGATTACTATAACCCCAATCTGAAATTAAGCCTAGGCTAGCGTTGGCTAGTTTCTCTATGCTTGATCTTGAATTAGCACTGATTAATAAAAGACCATCGTCAGCGTAACCAGTTAATGAGCACCCTTCCGGTAAGGGTAGGCTAAAAAAATCATCAAAACCGATATTCCAGAGATACGGTCCCAACACTAAACCCTGGGGGCAGCCCTGCGTGAGCACCTTAGAAGCAACGTAATGGCCAAGTTTTAATTTCGTTGTACCATTAAAAAAATACGAACGAATGAGAGAGTAGATATTGCTAGGGCAGCCACCAAGCATTATTAAAGGCACCTGAGATGTCTAAGAAAATAGCTACAACATACTTGTTCTCCGAGAGCTCAACAACTTTGCGAACTGCGAGCACAGCATCAACAGTAGACTTGCCAATGGTGAAGCCGTATTGATTTTTATGAAATTGTGGGCCACCGGGCAGCAACCGTGGTACAACTAATCGTTCAAGTAGTTTACCCAACGACGGTAGCAGAGTAATAGGTATAATATTTGAAACCAAATATCAAAATTTTAATAAATAAGGGAATTTAATTTGACTCTTGAGCTCACCGACTAATCTTTGTTGTAAATATTTATCACAAATTTATCACAAATTTATCACTAACCCAAGACCTATTTATGGCATCTAAATATTCCATCCGAATCGGCTCGGCTAGCGGCTACTAGGGCTAAAAAACCGGTTTCTTACATGCAAAATATGAGAGGGGGGCAAACGAGCATGTGGGTCAACTGATGGAAACAATTACCACCGTCCAAGGCGATCAGCAGTACCAAGGCGTCGCCGATCTGTTGCCAGCCTCCTTCCGGTGACTCAACAACAAGGAACACAGTCAACAGTTCCTGCGAGTGACTGAGGTCACGCAGGAAGGCAGTCCTTCCTAACACGACACGTATATAGTGACAATTTTAAAGAATTATTGTAAGCTATTGCTACATTATGCTAATTATATTGTTATTTTAATTCGCTATTGCGCCATTGATTTATATTGTTTTAAGTGTATATAGTTTTATGTACGTTGTAAAATATATAGATTTTAATTATATAGTAAATAAGACCTTGTCCATGACAGGGGTGTGCGCTATTTACGAAGTAAGCCGATCTGTGCACACTCAGTGGCACTTTACACCGTCGAGTGTGCGCATATTGCGATTGGCTTCGTAAAAAAACAAAAAAAAAAAACACGACACGTATTTGTGAGGAGATTTCTATCTCTGTGACCTTTTTTATATAGTAGGTTAATTAATAATGTAACAAAAAAGTAAAAACTATGAATAAATGAAATAATAATTCAATAATAAACAAAATCAATTTTATAGACTACCTTTATTCATCACCGCCATTCATTTAAAATAGAAATCGAAGCGAATGCTCTTTTATGCTTCCTCTATATGACAAAAGCAGTCAATTTCCAAGCTCTTTGTTTCTTTGCCGGTGCTAAAGCCAGACAAAGCTACAATAATTGTTATTATTGCGCCGTGTGTGGCAAATGTCCACTAAATTGCATTCCGGGACCAGATGCACTCTTATGGTTTATGTCAAGATAAGGCACGGCTTATACGAGTATGCGCTAAGACAAAACTAATATCTATTAAACGGAAGGAAATTTCTTTAGAGTTGTTTCATTACGGTGGTCGAATAGCAATGGCCACTTTGACTTCGACTTTATGTTCATGACTATTTGTCTTGTTCTGGGTGTTTTCTATGTATACATATATTTTCAAAATGACAATAAATTAAAATTACTCATTCTGCAAATTTACATAGGTTGAATGCTAAAGAAATACAATCAGCTTCGATCGCTAATATTAATGATCGAAGACAGTCAGTTAAAATATTATAAAGACTTTAATTGACATATCTACTCGTATATATTTGTTTGTCTTTCTTTCACTTCGAAAGGAACCACTGGATGGACCTAATTTTTTACGGAATAATTTAAGATCTAGAAAGTGACATAGGCTTTTATTCCACGGGAAAAAATGTTATATTAAAATAATGACCACATGACCACACGGACAAAGCCGCGGGTAACAGCTACAGTTAATAAATGGCCTTTTTACGACATCCTGTACCATCATCATCATTATCAGCCTATATTTAACCACCAATGGATAACGCCTATAGGCATTCCCCAATGTTTTCCACCGCATGCATATGTCATACTCCGCTTTGCGCATGCAACCGCTACCAGCTACTTTTTTAAGGTCGTCGTCGGTCCATTAGCGGGATGCCCTACTATTCGTTAGATGGCCTCCACACTAGGACTTTCCTCTCCCATCTGCCATCACTGACTCGGCAGATGTGGACAGCCCACTGTCACTTCAGCTCGCTGACTCCGAGATTTATATCGATCACTTTGGTTCTGCGTCTATTTTTTTCGATCTCTTAGAGAAATACTATGCATAGCTCTCGCCATTGCTATGCGACGATTTAGTCTGAACCAGCCCGAGGGTTAGTGTCCATATCTCTGCACCAGTCATAGCACGGAATGCCCCACTGACTGAAAACTTTAGTCTTCAAGAATTGAGGTATATCTTCACTGCAGATGCGCCGACACCTTTCAAAAGCTCTTTGTGAACTTTTTTATTACGATTCATTACGTAAAAGACAATAATATAATATAATGTTTGTTTTGAATAAATTATTGAGCATAATTTGAAGGAGAAATATATATGTTTGTACTAACTATTGTACGTCCAACCAAGGACAGGACATGGTGAAACTGACAAAGTACCTATAAATACCTATGTTCAACAATAAAGATATTTGTATTGGTATTTTGAAATTATCCCGGCCTAGCTGTATGGCCTGTCCGAGATTGACGAAGCCTTTCATAATTCTGTGACATTTTTAAGAGATTCTTAATTTCGTGAAATGGCCTGTTAAATACAGAAACTTTGCGTTTTTAAGAACTGTCACTTATTACAACGAGAGATTACGAAGTTGAATAAAAATGTACCTTTTTCGTTGGGTAATAGGAAAAGTTAGGCTGACGTTTGAACTTGGCATTCCTTTAATTATAATGGATTGACCAAGCTTTATTTTATTAAGTGTTAAGTTTTGACAGTTTTCTTTTAATTATACCCTAAAAAGTGACTGTCGCTCCTTTAGGCTCGTTGATATTTAGTATAATTATATACTTTGGATTTGTTATGTCAGGACGTCACATTATTATAACTATAGGCAAATAAGAAATAAATATTTCTGGACAATTTACACAGCGCCATCTAGTCCCAAATTAAGCGCAAAGCTTGTTCTATGGGTAGTAGACAACTGATAAATGTTCTTAAATACATTTTTTTTGTAAACATATACTTATAATACATATAAAACACCCAGACCAAGACAAACAGACAGGTCCATGCACAAAAATGTTTGTCTTGTGCAGGGATCGAACCCGCGTCCTCGAAGTCAAAGTAGCTATTGCTAGCCAGTCGAGCTCGTCATATAATTAAAAGAATTACTTCGTTAGCATAAAAACTTTCACGATATTGATAACCATTTGCATTGTTCCGTTGATTCTTTGACGAGCTCGGTGGCGTAGCGGTCAATGACGCGGCTTCGACACCAACGCTCGTGGGTTCGATTCCTACATAGGACAAACATTTGTGTGCATGAACATGTCTGTTTGTCTTAGTCTGGGTGTTTTCTATGTATCATTAGTATGTATTTACAAAAAAAAAATGTATTTACGTATGTTTATCAGTTGTCTAGTACCCATAACACAAGCTTCGCTTACTTTGGGGCTAGATGGCGCTGTGTAATTTGTCTGACAATGACAATATTATTTGCTGAAAATTCCTCTACGTAATAACTACGTCATCATTAGGTCCATTTTAGTCTCCACTTCAGGAGCACGATCCGCTCTCGTCCGTCCTAGATGGAAGTAGGATTTGGACTACACTCCCCACGCTGGCCAAACGGGTTGGGGAGGCCTGATCGATATTTGATAATGTATTTCCCTTAGTCGCTTTGTACGACATCCACGGTAAGAAACAGAGTGATTCTATTCTAGTCTGCTGGAAACCACACGGCCAAACTTACATAATAGCTTAACTTACACCAAATAATTTTCCGTCCAAGCAGCATGTGAAACCTATTTCCTTTAGACATAAAGATGTCTCCTACTCTTGGCTCCAAATCGGCTCTGAGGTCTCTCAACAACGTTATGTCGACTAAAAATTATTTATATAGTATTGAGTTTTATGTATATGTTACCGGAAATGTATGAATTCTAGGAATTTTATACAACACATATATCATGACATAAAATATATCACAACATAAACATGTGTTAAAGGGTATTCGTATTTAAACTATGTATGTTGTATAATTTTTGTCATATCCATTATCATCATAGCGATGATTATACTTTGTTATTATACGCCTTTAATTTTAATGCTTTTGATACTTTTTTTTTTTTTTTTTTTTTTATACTACGTCAGGTGGCAGACAAGCATACGGCCCGCCTGGTGTGAAGCGGTTGCCGTAGCCATATTAACGCTTGCAACATAAAATATTGCCCGCGCGCCGCCACCCCCGCTGACAACGCAGCATCTCCTTCCTTTCTTTTTGGTGACCTCACTCACTCGCAGGAACACAACAACCCTCAATGGAATTGTTATTTGGCTGCGGTATTCTGTGAGGTGGAGGTACATTCCCCAGTCGGGTAGCTTACGAGTACAATTACGCTCCCTACCACTCTTTCGCCAGAGCTTCGTTTGTCAGTCAGCAGGGTGCACCACGTGCAGGTGAAGTTGGCTTTGGTTCAATGATCTTGATGAACCACTTACACCCCAAAAATCTCTAACTAATAATACTCTAAGGTTGACTGGAAAAGATCCCTCTAAGGGATATGCCCGCCTTTTTACTACTTGGCTTTGTCTTTTATTTGTTATTATATTTTTGATATACAATAAAGTTATAACAAACAAACAAAACCTTCTCGAGATATGATAAAAGGAAAATCAAAATTTTAGCTCTAAAACGCTCCATGCAATATGCTAGTAGAAGTCACTCATTCACATTTTATTTATTTATTTGGCTTGCCAACAATTGTTTACACTATTACTTAAGCTAATACATGTTTTTTTTTTTTACAATAAGTGTAACAATTACTTACAGGCTAGCACCACTTGCACTATATTAGACAATGCAGAAGTTGTGTAAAAACACATAATTTAAAACAAAAATACATATTAGTTTGATGCATTAACATTAGTACAGTATATATATATATATATATATATATATATATATATATATCAATACCATTTATAAATAGGTATATGCATTAAATCAGAAATTTGTACGACAGCTACGTTCAATATTTCATATAGGTAAGTAGCTAGGGCCGTGAAAAATTTGTAGTATTTTTTATTTTTTCTGCAGTGTTAATATAATTAAAAATATTTTTTTTATACTAAACTCATTTGCAAAAAAAACGGGCACCTAAGCAATGAACCATTTCAAATGTTAATATTTCTTTGTTTGATAATTATAGGTAGTTTTATCCACACAATTTGCTAAATTAATAAGAAAATAATCGTTTTCATCAGTATTTCATAAAATTTAGATACAATTTATGGGAAATAATGCTAAACCTCGCTAGTAGTGTATATTCGCTAGTAGTGCATATGCTCATGAAGTAAAAATAAAAAAGTTTTTTTGTTTGTTTTTCTTTAATAAAGTAAAAGCAGATAAATGTTTAGTATCGAGTGTGACCCCCTCTAGCTAAAATCACAGCTTGAATTCGTCTGGGCATGCTAGCGAGTATATCCCGGATACTTGCTTGCGGAATACGTTCCCACTCCGCAGTAATCACATTCTTCAGCTCTCTGATGGTCTGCGGAGCCGGGTGTACTGATCTCACACGCCGTTTCAGAACGTCCCAGACATGCTCTATGGGATTGAGGTCGGGACTTCGAGCTGGCCAATCCAAACGACGAATGCCGACCTCTTGCACATACGCATTAACATCGCGGGATCGGTGGGCGCGAGCATTGTCGTCCATAAAAATCGAGTCTTCACCTAGAGCGGCCAATGCGGGTTGTGCATGAGAAATTAGAACTTCCGTTATGTATCGATGCCCAGTCAGTGAGCCGTTTTCAATGAAGACTAACTCTGTACGATCCATTGAATTTATTCCTGCCCAAAACATAACAGAGCCCCCACCATAAGGTGTGATTTCTTCGAAACATGCCTCTGCAAAGCGTTCTCCTTGTCTTCTTAGCACTCGCCGACGTCGATCTTCACCGAACAGAGATATCCTGGCTTCATCAGAGAACAAAACCCTATTCCAATCGTCTTGAGTCCATGATTCACAATTTCTAGCGAACCTAAGCCTGTGAACTCTGTGCTCACGGAGTAATTTGGGGCCGCGGGCCGGGCGGTGACTGCGTATATTGGCAGCGAGAAGCCTCCTCCTGACCGTCCATAGACTAATATGCACATTTCTTACTTCTTGGAGGTTGTTCTTAAGATCCACATACGAAGATTTGCGATTTCTCAATGCGCGACTCACAAGAAAACGATCATCCCGTGGTTGGGTACATGGTTTTCTTCCAGAACCAGGCCTTCTCTCGACGGAACCAGTCTCCTGATATCGCTGCCAGGTCCTTTGGACTGTCGAGCGACTAACATTTAGCCTCCTAGCCACGAAACATTGGCTGCAACCCTCTTCAAGCAGCGCGATAATTTTGGTAGCTTTTACCACTTTATCTACCATTTTTGATACAGCCAAACAGCATTAAATAAAGCTTTGACAGTCAAGGATATGAAATTAATCGATAAAAATTGAATAAAAGTTATGAAAGTCGATGTTAACTTCTGGAACTTCGCGCCAAAAATGTAGGATAAAAAGGGGTTTTCTGTAAAAATGAACATCAAATGAAAAATTGAATTTAGAACGTACTTTTTTAAATACCACAGCATTTTTAAAACCGGCCAGTAACGTGTACAAACGATTGAAACCTTTTTGGTATTGTATCTTTTTAAATATGAATGAAAATCAAAACCGCCCGTTTTTTTTGCAAATGAGTGTATGTCGGGTGACAGACAAGCATAAGCCTGATGTGTAGCGGTTACCGTAGCCATATTAACTCTGTCGGCCAGCTTACAAATTAATACGCTGTACCCTACCTTTCATTCGCCAGAGCCTATGTCGCTAGACGGCAGGGTGCACCACGTGCAGGTGAGGTTGGCTTTGGCTCGAAAGATCGTATTGAGCTTACACCTAATTTTTTTTAAACTATGAAAATATTTTTTCTGTGAGGAATTCAAGAATGAAAACTGCTATGTTGATAAAATTCAAGTCTGTATTACAATTTTTTTACTTGGATAATTATTAGAATCTGCAAAGGGCATAAATTAATAAACAGATCAGTATAAAGTTTAAATAAAAATGGAAGAACAATGTCCCCGACTCTAGCGAGTAATTTGTGTGAATTATATGGAAAGTTGCTCAGTCGGTGTTAAATCATCTCGGAAAATTTTGCATTTGTTTGAACTGGGCGTCAGTTTCATAAAGTGTTTCTTTTTTAGTTAATTGATTCAGGTGTTATTTTGCGAAATTGAAATTCACACTACTACCGTTAGTAGATGCGTGCTGCTGCCGTGGCTGCTTTGGTTTCAGTTCCAGCTTTTTCAGATAGAGTCGCAGAGACCACCGCAGCGGCTGAGCAAAATGAAACCTTCTAGCAATATTAATTCCTAATGTTCATCATTCAAAAAGTAACAATGACAAAAGCGGAGTCTCAATTTTGTGTTTTGTTTGTCGTGTCATGTTATAATGACGCCAGCATATCCAACCAAACTTAACCACAGCTTACTATTTTAGGGTAGGTACAGCGTATTTGTAAGCTACCCTACTGGCGAAGTACCTCCATCTTACAGAATACTGCAACCAAATAAAAATTCTCATAAGGGTTGTTGTGTTCCTGCAAAAGAGTGAGGTCACCAGAAAGAAAGGAGTTGCTGCATTGACAGCGGAGTTGGTGGCGCGCCAGCGATATTTCATGTTGCGAGTGTTAATATGACTATGGTAACCGCTTCACATCAAGAGAGCCGCCTCCTTGTGTACCATTCGACGTAGTGTAAAAAAAAACACAAAAGTAGTGACTATACTATTCGATTCAAGGATCAGTCCGCGAAATATTGACCTTAAAAGCACTAATATTTGTTCGAGTCACGTGTCCCAAAGTATATCGGAGAGACAGACAGACAGAGAGATTAGACAGGGTAAAAAATTTTACACAGAAAATTTCACACATAATTTTAACAAAAAAAAAATTGACTCCAAACTCTACTCTACATTATGAAAAAAATACCCCAATGCTTGAAGACTAAAGTCTTCATGGATGCGGAAGGCGTATCTGGTGGAAGGCATTGGGGAAGGCTTATATCTAACAGTCGGTAGATACAGGCTGATGGTGATGATGATGATGATGATAAAAAAAAATGGAACCAATCTGGGGACCTACCGCCGAAGCTGAAGCCGATTCCCATCGGGATTTTTGATTGCGAAAATCAGACTTCTCTTTAAGTTTGCGATAAATACTTTCAGTTTAATCGGTAGAGTGTCTCCGTCCCCACTGTCTAAGCTTATTCCTATTTGGACAAATTTAAGATTAAGTTAGATTTTCGCAATCAAAAAATCCGATCGTAATCGGCTTCAGCTTCGGCGGTAGGCCCCCTGGAAGTATACTCTGACAAATTAAAAAAGTTTTTTTTTTCAAATCGGATTACAAATGACGGAGTAATGAAGTCACAAACATTACAAAAAAATACAGCCGAATTGAGAACCTCCTCTTTTTTTGGAGACGGTTAAAAATACAGTCGTATTTCCTAAAGCATATTCAATTAATGTCATACTTAAACGACACGGGACCTAACGAAATAAAACAAAACATAGAGGGCCCTGAATTATTTCGGCTTATTAGATACTTTTCATGATACTTAATGGGCCAGAAAAGGGAAGAAATTTATGGCATGGCGATAAATCGCGGGCAATTGGGATACACGCCCTGGCACTTAGCAGGAATTGGGGGTTTGTAAGCGATAATAATAATATTAGCACATCACACATGTAAGTATCTATAGGACTGAAGTGGTGATGTAAGTTATTTTCAACCGACTGCAAAAAATAGAGAGAGATAAAAATAGAGAGACAGATAATACTTTCGAGTATAATGTTATTTATGTGGGGTGTAAAAGGTTCATCAATATCTTTGAACCAAAGCCAACTTCTTCTGTACGTGGTGCACCCTGCTGACTGAAAAACGTGGCTCTGGCGAAAAGAGAGGTAGGGCATAGCGTATTTTTTATGCTACCAAATAACAATTCCCTTGAGCGTTGTTCCGGTGAGTGAGGTCACCAGAATGAAATGTAGAAGTATAGGCGGGCAACGGATCAGCGACCCTTTGGTGTTGCTGATCTCCATGGGCGGTGGTGATTGCTTACCATCAGGTGACCCACATGCTTGTTTGCCCCCCTCTTATACAAAAAAAAAATATTTTCGAGCATAATGTGTTTTTGTCTAATTTTTTTATACACTCGTATGTACTGCTGCATTTAGGCTTATCCAAATTCAATTAGGCTAATATTCTTTTTTATTTTCAAGATATATTTTTGACCGATTTGAATATTATTAGATATCTATAAAGATTTGACTCAGTTGTAGAACTGGCTGTGGCATAGGGTATAAATATTATCTCATTTTTAGGGTTCCGAACCTCAAAAGGAAAAACGGAACCCTTATAAGATCACTTTGTTGTCCGTCTGTCTGTCTGTCTGTCTGTCTGTCTGTCAAGAATTTCTATGTCGAGAATGCGTGGAGGTATCAAGCTGAAATTTGAACTGTATACTCAGGTCTACGGTCCCATGAAGTTAAAAAAAAATCAAACTGCTAAGTTTACGTAGAAAAAAGTTACGGCCGTTTATTCAGCAAAAAACGCATATTTCGACACACTCAAGGGAATCAAAACCTATAGGGTACTTCCCGTTGACCTAGAACTATGAAATTTGGCAAGTAACATCGTTATAGACTACAAGTACAGGAATAAATCTTAAAACTATACATTTGTAAATAGATCTTAAAAAATAGGGGGTCTATATTTTTTATAGGATGTCGAAATTTCAAATTGAAACTACTAGTTCCAATGGGGTATCATATGAAAGGGCTGGATGTACACATTGCAAAATATATTTTATTTATTTTTTTCGACGCATTATTTCCTATTTATAATGAAAAATATCAAATTTAATAATGATACTACGTACCTACGGAACCCTCGGTGGGCGAGTCCGACTCGCACTTGTCCGGTTTTTTTATACCATGTCGAGTGGCAGACAAGCATACGGCCCGCCTGATGTGAAGCGGTTATCGTAGCCATATTAAACCTCGCAACATGAGACATAGCTCGCGCGCCGCCACCTCCGCTGCCAACGTAGCAAATTCTTCCTTTCTGTTAGTTTCTATGTGTTCTAAAGTGGATTTCTTTTAGCTAAAGCGATGAAGTTGACATCATCTCACGCATATGGCTACTTTGTCGTCAACCCGTATTCATTCCACTGCTGTAAGACGGGTCTCCTCTCAATCGAAGGGGTTTAGAGCTTACTCCATCAGTCTCTCAACTGAGGGTTGGCGGAGGTCAGAGTTTTCAAGGCTTAACAATTGTCATCTGACGACAACAGCCAAGACCGACGGCTTAACGTGTCCTTCGAAACACGGAAGACCTCGAGATAAATAAACCCATCCATGGACAGGCTACGGTCGACGTTGCTTAACCTGCGTGATCGATTAGACTACCACGCGCAATGACGTCATCGAGCTCCTTATGGCTCCTCCTTATGGCTACTTCAATCATCAAAATAAAATAGGTTGTCTGTCAAGTCGGTTTACGGGCGATACGGGCGAATTTTACGTGCTAACGTTATAAGAAAACTTCGGCCGATGGAGTTCAAGAGAGATAGATGTGTCACGTCCCTTGTTCCGCGGTTTACAGACTATGATTTTACGTGATAACGTCATAAGAAAACATCGGCCGATGGAGTGGAAGAGAGATAGATGCGTCACTTGTTCCGCGCTCTCGCTTGCACCCTCGGCTCAGACGGAACGTGACAATGAGTCATGCTTTTTCGTGCGTGCAGCTGACGTTCATCATTGAAAATAACTCATTTTAATGTAAACGAAATCTATAACTACAGTATTGATAACAAATGACCACTGAACTACGTAAGTTCATGTAAAGTCGGTCTGTTACTGATATATATGGCGCCATAAATCGTCCGCCATTAGGGCACCGTGGTCGACTGTCCCCGCGTTTATATCGAGGATTATAGGCGAATGTAAATGTGAGAATAAGTATTGTTCTTTTGTTTTATGTGTCAATAAATTTGCTCTTTCATTTCGCAGGGTACCTATGTTAATTAAATTTTATTGAGTATCATCATCATTAGCTTGTATCTACCCACTGCTGGGTATAAGCCTTCCACAATGCTTTCCACCAAATCCGATCCTCCGCCTTCTACATCCAGCCGCTTTCTTAAGGTGATCGGACCATCTAAAAGGAGGGCGACCAACGCTTCTTTGTCCTACGTGCGGCCTCATTATTATCATCATGATTGAGTATACAGGATGTTAATTATTATCATTATTGTCAGCATTTGTTTACCCACTGCTAGATATAGACCATCTCTAATACTTTGCGCCATAAGCGATCCTCCGTTTTCCGCATCCAGACACTTTTTTCTCTGATTGCTTTAACATAGCTATCGATGTATATTATCCATAATGGATCTCTACTTTGGCGTGTATATAGACTATTTTATGAAGCCTAGATCTAAACTCTTTTCGTTTAAATTAATGCTGTCGCCCCTATGCGAATGGTCTACTGTAAATCATGAATTCGATAAAACAGCACAACCTGTTCACTGGAAGTGTGATCTTTGGCGGCGGGAGCGGGTCGACATGTTGAATTCGTTGCATGTCGCATTCGGGCTAGTACTATTCTGATTTGGTAGCAACTATGGAGTAGGAACTAGGGATTATCAAACATTCAGACGATTTTGCAATTCATATTATTGGAATCGATGTCTTAGTTAATAACTTTTTTTATATGCTACGTGAAGCGGTTACCGTAGCCATATTAACGCTCGCAATATAAAATATCGCCCACCCCCGCTGCCAACCCAGCAGCTCCTTCCTTTCTGATGACCTTACTCATTCGCAGGAACACAACAACCCTCAAGGGAATTGTTATTTGGCTGCGGTATTCTGTGAGGTGGTGGTACTTCCCCAGTCGGGCAGCTTCTTACGCTCCCCAATAGTGTTAGATTCCATACTTAAAATCAGTAGTACACGGCAGTTGATCTTCACTTGATTAGCCATTTCTTTAAGCTTTTGATGTCTTATTTGCCATATTGCTGTCTCTCACATTGCTAAGAGGAAAAGTCAAATTCCAAAAGATTTTTACTCCTACTAATTTCTTCTGATTGTATTCGTTGTGAATTCCAAGGCAGCCTTAGTCTTACCCCCGGGACTGCAATGGACTTCTCTGTTCATTCCCTTTTTTGGAGGTCGCAGCTGTTAATCCTGGCTACACATGAGACACTGCACAGTGGTAGGAATATGTGGTGGGCCCCGTAGCCTAGAGCTAGCTTCAGTGAGTTTACTCATATGTTGTAGAACCTAATGCTCGCAAACGGCCCTAATTTCACAGAAATATAATAATTTTAATATGTAATTTAATTTCAGTCATTACTTTTTGGAGTTATTTATTTTCTCAGAACACTACAGGTAAAAGGCAAAACATAAACGGATTACTCTTTGGTCAATGTCAAAATAATTGTCAACATAGAAGGATAGAAGATTATGGTCAGAAATTTTTGCAGTTCAACAACAATTTGTGTAGTTCAAAATTAGTTTTTTGATTGAACAAAAAATGTATATTCAAATCTTATCAGTGATTGTAATTTTCATGATAAACTTAAAAGTTATTCAAAGTCTTAGATACGAAAACTTCACACTATTCGGAATTGTTCCTATGGAAGAAGACCATTTAAGGTTCCTGCAGAATTTGGATAAGCAGAAATATTTAGACATGAAGTTCTGGCAAAAACCGCATAAACTTTTCTATGATGTTCAGTTAGTTGTTAATCCACTGGATAGGGATTTATTTCTAGAGAGAGCAAAACATTTTAATATGCAAGTTGATGTTTTGATACCCGATATACAAAAGTACGTAATATTTATTTAATTAATGATGCATGAGCCCTACCGGCTAAGCTGAAGCCGATTCGCATTGGATTTTTTGTTTGCGAAAATACAACTCAAACTAAGCTGGCGGTAATCCTGGAGCTGTGCCGATTAAACTGAAGATGATTGTCAATAATTTAAACTTAAGACCTATTCTTAGAACTCAATTTCCGAATGACAATATTCTATGGTTATCGGCTTCAATATCGGCGGTAGGGTCCCAGGTTGAAGTTCTTTGTTTGTACACAGAGTATGAAATAAAAAAACCGGCCAAGTGCGAGTCGGACTCACTCACTAAGGGTTTTTTTTTTTGGTTCGGCCATTATCTATAAAAACGGAAAAAAAAAAAAATAGGTTTGTTGTATGGGAGCCCCCGTTGAATATTTGTTTTATTTTAATTATTTATTTATAAAGTATAACTACTATCTATATATTTGTCAATATCGAGCAAAAAAATAACGTTCATTGTATGGGAGCCCTCTGAAATATTTATTTTATTCTGTTTTTTAGTATTTGTTATTATAGCGGCAACAGAAATTTTTTTATGAGAAGGGTGACAAGCAAGCATGTGGTTCACCTGATGGAAAGTATTCACCACCGCCCATAGAAATCAGCAACATCATGGGATCGCCAATCCATTGCCAGTCATTTAAGGGAAAAATTGACTCTGTTTTTGAAGGCTCTACAGCTGAGGGAAGTTGATTCCACAACTTCACAGTTCGTGGTTAAAAAAATTCCTAAAAAGCACACTGTGTTAGATCAATTATCAAGAATGGAAAGTAAGAAATGGAAGTTTAATTTGTCCCTTTCACGAGCATCACAATGTGCGCCAAACATGGGCAAAATGAGCAAAGTAAATAATTTGCTGACTAAGGGGATTATTTACAACTTTGCTAACTGAGGAGATTATTTATTTAGGCAATATTTTTTGGGATGTAAGGGGCTCATCATGATCTTTAGATTCAAAGTCGATTTCACTCAGGGATCGAAAAGGTTTGTAAAATACCGGTAAAGAACCGGTACTTAGGGGTTCTGATACCAGAACCCGAACCGGAACCGAAACCTAAATGTAGAACCTGGACCGAAACCTTTATTTTACAGGTTCCTCTTTAAATCATGTCCGAACTTGAATTAAACATAGATCACGTACACGCGGCGCGTTACGCTGTCACGACGTAATCATTTTGGCACATTGCCGACCACACACGCGTTGCGTCAACATTTGTTAATTAAAATATTTAATAAATATTTTTATTTTTATTAAATATTTTAATAAAAAAAAATGCCGTACCTATTCAATTCAGGTAGGTATAGTAATTAGTTACAAATTATAGATATAAACTTTACAACTACTCGACTCATGAGTGTGAATGAATGAATAATGATGTGAAAGAGTGTAGGTTAGAGAAAAACATCGTTGGCGTGGCCACACCCGCTACCATCGCATCATCTCCTTCCTTTCTGGTTACCTCACTCACTCGCAGGAAAATAACAACCCTCAGGGGAATTGTTATTTGGCTGCGGTATTCTGTGAGGTGGAGGTATATTCGACGAGTTCGGTGGTCGAATGGTTAGCAATGGCCACTTTGACTCCGAGGTCGCAGGTTCGATTCCCGCACAAGTCAAACATTTGTGTGCATGAACATGTCTGTTTGTCTTGGTCTGGGTGTTTTCTATGTATTGTAAGTATGTATTCAAGTACATTTTCAGTTGTCTAGTACACAAGCTTTGCGCTTAATTTGGGACTAGATGGCGCTGTGTAAATTGTGCAGATATATATATTTATTTATTCCTCAGTCGGGTAGCCCTGATCCCTGATTCGATCCCTGATCGAAGGCTAACTGTCAGCTGTAAGAACGAAGAAATATGCCAGACATGGTCGAACGTATCCCTCCTTCTTAAGGAACCTTTAAATCGGTACCGGTATATTAGAACCTTTATTCAGAACCGGGTCCGGTGGAACCGAAACCCAACCGGAACCGAAACCGGAACCGTACCGAAAAGAGGGACCTTTTTACAAACCGAAATGAGGAACCGGAACCCAAATTTGTACCGGTTTTCAATCCCTGATTTCACTATACTTAGCACTATCTTCTTTCTATTATTTGGCTGGTAGGCGAAATATGCAAACATATACATGTTTATTTCGCCTACCAGCCAAATAATATTTCTTCACTATTGTTATGGTTCGCTGGAAGAATCTCTTAAAGATATAAGCTCGCCCTTGTACACCTTGCTTACGCTGTTTTTATGTAACCATGTTATATGCAATAAAGAATATAACAATAGTACTCATAACTTCAAACCTGCATTTTGTACCCTTATTGTTTGATCAATAAAGTTTAAATAAGTATTTTTTTTTCATTACAGAGCATTTGACGAACAAAGTGTTCGTGATTATCACCATTCCTATGCAAAAGAATCCCGTTGGGAACACTACCACAGCTTAGAAGACATATATCACTGGCTAGTAGATTTAGCTAACAAATTTCCGAAAGTGACTGAACTGAATTCTCTTGGGAAGACTGCCCAAGGCAGAGATATTTATATTCTCTCCATCAAAAGACCTGGTGCTAAATACAAAGCAGTTGTTGAAGGTGGCATACATGGAAACGAATGGGTTGCAATAGAATTTGTAACGTATTTGACATATCAGTTATTGCATGTGAATATGACAGTGGATTCACATCTGCGTCGCATTTCAATGAGTTATAATTGGTATTTGATACCTGTTCTTAATCCTGATGGTTTTGAATTTACTAGGAATGGAGTAAGTATATTAATTGTCACATTGAAAATTTGTGAAAAGGTGTTTAATAGTACATTGCTTGCTTTTTATTTGTACTTTTCGTCAAGGCATCATATTGAAAATTTCTTTACGTCAGTTAAGACATGACATTTGTGAAATATGTGGTGTAGCTACTATTCAATTAACAGATATATCATTAAGGCATACCATAAATACTCTTAAGTAAGGCCTCCGCCAACCCGCAGTTGAGCAGCGTGGTGGAGCATGCTCTAAACCCTTCGATTGAGGGAGACCCATATCCCAACAGTGAGATAATTATGGGTTGATGTCGGAGGTCTCTTTAGTGCGGTGTGTTGCGTTGCGTCGTCGCAGCATCAACGGTGTGTAGTTTTACATTTAGTGACATGTCACATTATGTCACACGCAACATTTCAACGGTTCGACAGACGAGTGACAAAGTAAGCGGAAAGTGATGCGCTTCGGTGTCGTAGCTTCGATGTCCGGATTCACTACTGACCTAGACGCACACTACGTTGTACTGTTGCGTTACGACGTCTTATTGTGGAAACGTAGGTGTAGCATACAATGCGTTATTATTAATAGTATTTTTTATAGTATATGACATAAGCATCAATAACAATATATACCTATATTTAAATATATTTTTGGTATGTAATGGCATGTCTCTTTATACTATTGTTACTCTATATTAATAATGATCGAAAATTGTTACGCAGAAATACTGACTTGTTTGTATTGATAACAATTTTATTGTATAATAGTTAAGTTTACTGTAAACATTTGCATGCTATCTAAGTAGCTAAATAAGAAGAAACTGTGAAAATATAACATCTTGTTAATACCTTATTTAATGCAAATAAATATTCATTCATTCATTCATGCGTTGATCCGTTGCGATAACGCAGCACAAAGCAGTTATGAAGCCTCGGCCTAATGGAGTGACCAATGTTCAGGCAATGGACTGTATTAATTGAGACTGTATTTGGAACGCTTATATACGCCGAAAAGTCACTCTTGGAAATGAATAGGCTCCAAAACCAATGAACCGATTTGATGAAACTTATCACAATTAAAGATTTCGGCATGTTTGAGGTTTGTGTCGAAAAAAATTTAAGATCCATCATGTCCTTGAGGAATGATCATCAAATACATTTTCCATTGAAATCAATGGAAAATGTAACACTCGGCGAATCTACTCGCTCCACTCAATCTCGATTTCGACTCCGTGGGCTAGAATCCGGTCTTTTTTTTTTTTTTTATGTGAGAGGGGGGCAAACGAGCATGTGGGTCACCTGGTGGAAAGCAATCACCACCGCCCATGGAGACCAGCGACACCAAGGGGTCGCCGATCCGTTGCCAGCCTTTAAAGTCTAGTTAGTCTAGTTAGATTATTGTACTTAATTTGGCGTTATTCATTTAGGATCGACTATGGAAGAAGAATAAGAGAAGCGTAAATGGTAGCTTTGGTGTCAACCTGAACAGAAACTTTGGATACAATTTTGGAAGTGAGTACTTTTCATTTTGTTTAAATTTCGTTTTCCGTTAGTGTTTGCCATTGAATTTAGATACTCGCTGTTAACATGCTGGCGCTCCTACTGCTAACTTGACTAGGCTGCCAGATGTACGAAGATGATGATGTTCGTACATCTGGCAACCTCAATCATTAATGAGAACATAACATTTCTCAAATGTTTTGTTTATTTAGCTTTTTTTTTATACTACGTCGGGTGGCAGACAAGCATCCTGGCTTGACAAGGCTCGCCTGATGTGAAGCGGTTACCGTAGCCATATTAACGCTCGCAACATAAAATATTGCTCGCGCGCTGCCACCCCCGCTGCTAAATCAGCATCTTCTTCCTTCCTTTCTGGTGACCTCACTCATTCGCAGGAACACAACAACCCTCAAGGGAATTGTTATTTGGCTGCGATATTCTGTGAGGTGAGGGTACATTCCCCAGTCGGGTAGCTTACAATTACGCTCCCTACCTCTCTTTTCGCCAAAGTGTCAGGTACTGCCAGGTACTTGTTCAATTGGCAATTGCATTCATGCGACTGAATGATGTGATCACTAAACTCCTAAAGAGAAGCTTACCAGTGAAACTTCTTGAATATAAATAGTATCATAATGTAACTTGAACACCCTTCGACATCAACATATAATCATCCCACTGTTGGGATACGGGTCTCCTTTCAATTGAAGAGATTTAGAGCATACTCCACCACGCTGCCCAATTGCGGGTTGGCGGAGGCCAATATTTTCAAGCAGCATTAAACATCCGAAGAATACTCCATAAACCCGTAAAGCTGATGAGAGATTTTACCTTTCTAAGTGTTCCTGTTTAGAACAGTTGGTTGATGCCAGCGGCTTCAGTCTACCGCATCGCTCACCACGATTTTGGAACCTAAACGGTTGCGTACAGTGTCGTTCCAGAGAGGATTTGTCTAGTGCATTATTAAGTTGTGGAATAAGCTCCATGTCTAGAGATGTAAGACATAGCTGAGGGTTATTAAAGACAGCATGATCAGGTTTTTACAGCGTAAAGAAAGTCTGAGTGATGCCCCTGGTGTTTCACGTATCCATGGCATAGAATGCGGTAGCTGATTCAGACTACCAGTATGCTTGTTTTTCACTCCATTGGTGCTTAAAATTATAGTATGTGCTATGATTTCTACTTTGTATCAGGTAGGCGGTCTGCTTATTCTAATACAAGAAAGAAACGCTATGGAATAATAACGTATTTAGATTAAACTTGAGATAATAACATAATTTCAAGAAATGTTTACCTTTTCAGCATTCGATTCAAGTACCGATCCAAAAGACGAAAACTACGCAGGACCTGTCCCGTTTTCAGAACCAGAAACGCAAGCTCTAATGAGATTCTTACATAACAATAAAGATAACCTCAAGTTCTACTTCTCCTTCCATAGCTATGGACAGAAGATAATACTTCCATTTAGTGATAGAATAAACCATTTTGGAGACTTTGTTGAAATGGTACGAAACAACATTAGAAGTTCTGTAAAATAATTACAGAACTTCTAATGTAAGTTTGTTTCGGATGTAAAACATTACATGTCGCGCAGCGAGAGTTGAGGTGAACACAGTACTCACACAGACGCTTTCAATGTGTACAAGTGAGATAGAAAATGCAGGGATACAAATGACACAAAATCGATCGTTGTGAAAATCTAGGCTACGTATTCGCGATTTAAAGCGAAGGCTAATGCGAAGCGATCTGATGTGGTAACATGACATTTAAATGCCGCCACTCACGGTGGCACGGCACTCCGCATACGTTGGTCAACTATGACACTTCAATACGCATTAAGTGGCTGTTGTTTTCGCGCTGCGTAGCGCCGCGCCACTTAGCGTTCGCGTGAAGATCGCGCCTACGCTAGACATGGCGTAAATCATAACACGGCGTCCTACGTAACCAAACACTTGCGCAGAGCGGCATTTAAATATCGAAATAAGGCAGTTCGAAGTTCTACGAGCACATGAATTTTCCCTGTAACACTGTAAATAATAAAAGAACGCTTCGCAACCAACTCATACGAAAATTTCATGCAAAATTCGCTCACTCGCTTTGCTTCATAAATCGGCAAGCGCAACATAGGACAGTTCAATAGGCGTAGACTAATTGTTGTCGTCGCTCCTACCCGCGCCGCTACACGTTCGTGTCAACAGCCCCTATGCAAGATGTTAACACGACATCATAGGAGAGGCACATGTTTAGCAATAAACGTCCTTTCGTTTATTGGTGATGATTACGATGATGAATCACAATGAAACGATAAATATACGACTTTTTGAATCATCAGCACTGCTATAACATAATGTTTTAAAAATATACTGTAGTATAGCTGTAGCTAAATAATTTATTTATGCCGTAACTATGCTATGAAATTGATGAAAAAGCTCGCAAATCGAGTTTTAAAATCACGTAGATTTTATATTCGGATTGTCAATATAGACGGA
This sequence comes from Hypsopygia costalis, assembly GCA_937001555.2. Lineage (NCBI taxonomy): Eukaryota > Metazoa > Arthropoda > Insecta > Lepidoptera > Pyralidae > Hypsopygia > Hypsopygia costalis. The sequence goes on along the minus strand of OW443343.2, from coordinate 21,727,531 downwards.
ATATTCATGTTCAATTTGAAATTCTAATAGCTTTTTGTTTTCAGGAAAATTATGGGAAACAAGCAATAATAGAAATGTTTCACTACAGTGGCGTTAAGTACAACATTGGCACTTATTATGATACATTCGGTAAGGCCCTCAACATACGGCTCATGGCGTAACCATAGTATATGTCTTTTGTTTGTTAAGTGTAGTGCAAGAGGCGTGTCGAGTACATACAACTCATAACAATTACGGATTTCATGACGTGCCGCGACTAGCCATATGCCGAGTTGTTCAGTGTTGTGGTGTAGAGGCGAAACACGTGTCGTAAAGACGACCTCGGCAGCCGGGGCGACGGCATCGCATGATTCTTAAGTTTTATATATTGGAGACTCTCAGAGATGACCGCTGCAGCTGGAGCAGAGACGATCAAAGCAGTCACGGCAGTCGCATGCATCTACTAAAGTAGTGGATGAATCAGTCAGTGGGTGGGGCTGTAGTTTGCATGAATTAACTGGTGGCGAAAGCACGCGAAGTAGTGTGGATCTAATTGCCTGTAAATTTGACTTCCGCAAATTAACACCTGAATCAATTAACTATAGATAGTTAGAAACTATAACTTTATAACGAACATTGTAAATTCGCCCTTTTGCTTTCGGTTTAAGATTTACAATTCAGACTATTAGAGGCAATCATTTATTTGAAAATAAAGTCAAATATATTCTAGGTTGGCTAAGTAAGCTCCCAGGGTTTGGTGAAGACTTTTTGTGGATATTGATTGTACATTTAGTTCTAGTGCCATACATGAAATTTTATGACTGAATAATTACTTTAAATTAGGTACAAGAATTTCTGGTAACAGTGCGAGTTGGGTGAAGAAATACCATAAAGTCAAGTAAGTAATTTCTAATATTTTGTATCCAAAAAAAAGGCAACCGTCTATGACTGATCCATCAAGACACAGTTCAGACCATTGGACGGATAAGGTTGAAATTTAGCGTACAGGTAGCTATTATGACATAGGCATCCGCTAAGAAAGGGTTTTTTTAAATTCCTACGGGATACTGGATACACGTGTACAATGTCGTGGGCGGCAAGCTAGTAATTTATAGTTCATTTTCAAGTTAAAGTCACAATCCAAAAGCTTCTTACTCCTAAGAATATCTTCTGATTAAATTCGTTGTGAGTTCCAAGGCAGCCGTAGTCTTAGCCGGCACTGCAATGGACTTCAATGTTCATTGCCTGTTTTGGTGGTACACAGAAGTGTAGCCAGGATTAACAGCAGCGAGCAGCGGCAGCTGTAGAGTGGCCGCCTCTCCTGGCTCAGTGGTGGGAATATGTGATCACCCAACAGTAGATACTCAGAAATGCATGTCCATGTATCCATCCTCATCTGGTTTGATAATCGTAATTCAAAGAAGATCTTATCAGAGAAATAAATGGACGTGCGTCTCCAAGTATCCACCTTAGGGTGAATAAATGGAATACGCCAAACACAGTAGTAGGAATGTTTGATGGGCTTGTTCATAGTTGTCGGTGTGACCTAATGTGCTTATTACAGAACCTCATAATATGTTACAGCCACATCTGCCGAGTACGAGTAAGGTAGATGGGAGAGGGAAATCCTAGAGTGGAGATCTCGTATGGTTGACGGGTGCCTCCTCCTCCCTCCTCCCTCCTCCCTCTAGAAAGACCGATGACCTCAAGGAAACGGCCAGAAGCATCTGAATGCGGAAAGCAAAGAATCGCATAAGGTTAGGAAAGGCCTTTGTCCATCAGTGGATAGATACAGGCTGATGATGATGATGATGATAAGTTACACGCCTCTTTGGCTCAAAGCGATGTGATGTGTTGATGAGACACTTAAACCCTATTTCTTTTGACAATATGTGTTATTTCTCCATCACCAGATATGTCTACACATTTTATCTTCGAGACAACGGGTCTTTCGGCTATGCCCTGCCATCAGACCAGATCCTGATAACTTGTAATGAAACTCTTATTGGATTGGCGGAGCTGATGTCTGCAAAATTGAAATATCTGAGAGCGGACCTGTTTTCTTCATCAGGACCCGCTGGCTGGAATGTTTCGAATCTCTTGTTTTTTGTAGTATTTTTTGTTTGGATATAGATTTTTATAACAAAACTGTTATTTTTTCATTCCATGTCCTAATAAGCATATTATACATATACAATCCCGGTCAATACATAAAAAAATAGTCCACAGGCTAAATATCGCGCAGCGAGCGATGAAGAGGGCTATGCTCGGGGTTTCTCTGAGGGATCAAATCCGGAACGAAGAAATTAGACGGGGAACTTAAGTTGTCGACATAGCCTTCAGAGTTTGCGAGCTGAAGTGGCAACGGGCTGGTCACATCTGCCGAGTAATAGCAGATAGGGGAGGATGTTAATAGAGTGGAGGCCGCGCGTAGGACGATGAAGCGTTGGACGTCCTCCTTCTAGATGGTCCGATGACCTTAAGAAAGCGGCTGGAAGCGGCTGGATGCGGAAGGCCGAGGATCGTATTTGGTGGAAGCATTGGGTAGATAAAGACCGATGATGATGATACAATCCCGGTCACGTTTATAGGCTCACTACACGAAATTTCATAGAGAAGAGATGTTCTCAGCGAGACATTTTATCTTAAAGAATTTAACGCAATTTAAAGAATTTAGTAAGACCTTCTCCACATCGAAAATGCGGGTGCAGGCGCGCGAATACTTGGACTCGGTTACTGTAAATGTGCTTGCGCGGTTACATACTTGCTGAAAGAGTTTAATTTTTCCACACCGCCACCACTCCCATACTTTCTGGTGTGGGAGGGCATTTAAATGCTATCTTTCGTGTACCTTAATATAATTCTAAATTAATTATATTAGATTTGATAGCATAATAAGTCCCGCTGAAAACACCTCATCTGTACGAAATTTCGTGTGTTGGGCCCACAGATGTGTCCGGGAGTATATATGCCAGGACAATCACACAAACGGCTTATATGATGTAGTTTATTTACAATACAGGGATTTATAAGGGTAAAACAACTCTAATCCCTTTATTTATTTTTATTTTTTTATAAGAGGGGACAAATGTGCATGTGGATAACCTGATGGAAAGCAATCACCACCGCCCATGGAGATCAGCAACACCAAGGGGCCGTTCCGTTGCGAGCCTATACTCATCCCTTTCTTTCTTTCTTGTGACCTCATTCACTCGCAGGAACATATGGCAACGCTCAATAGAATTGTTATTTGATTGCGGTATTCTGTAAGTACATCCCTAGTAAAGGAGCTTAAATAATACGCTATGCCCTACCTCTCTTTTCACCTGACCCTCGTTTGTCAGTTATCAGAGTGCACCGCGTGCAGTTGAAATTGACTTTTGGCGTTATCTTTGAAGATTTTGATGAACTACTTATACCCCATCTACACACTATACACAATACAATCTAATCTACTATAACAATCTAACTAGTTCTAAATTCGGGGAAAATCCGTTTCATCCAAAAATACACCTTTGTACTTAAAAATAAAGATTGTGTTTGGTTTTGAGATTTCTTAGAAAATTGGTTGAAAACAAAGTGTAGTCGTCGACAACCTTTATTAATTTCACTGCTGGGATACGGATCTCCCCTTAATCTAAGGCGTTTAGAACGTACTCCACCATGCTGCCGCACAACTGCGGGTTGGCGGAAGCCAGTCTTTTCAAGCCGCCTAAAGGCCACTGCCTTGGCTTTAGGACTATCAACTAATGACAACAGCCGAGACTGACGGCTTAACGTGCCCTCCGAAGCACGAAGGAGCTCGAGATAAATATACCCATCGATGGGCAGGCTACGGTCGACGTTGCTTAACTTGCGTGTGGGCAACGGCGACATCCAGGTGCTCACAAACAAATTTTCGATAGTTACAAAATGGTAGTAATAAACCGAGCATCTAAAATTGTGAAACTGGGCGACTATTATACTGAGTTGGCGACTAAAGTTAATATTATTTTCCGTTACAATTTTTTTTTTATACTACGTCGGGTGGCATACAAGCATACGGCCCACCTGATGTGAAGCGGTTACCGCAGCCATATTAACGCTCGCAACATTAAAAATATCGCTCGCGCGCCGCCACCTCACTGCCAATGCAGCATCTCCTTCCTTTCTGGTGACCTCACTCACTCGCAGGAACACAACAATCCTCAAGGGAATTGTTATTTGGCTGCGGTATTCTGTGAGGTGGAGGTACATTCCCTAGTCGGGTAGCTTACAATTACGCTCCCTACCTCTCTTTTCGCCAGAGCTTCGTTTGTCAGTCAGCAGAGTGCACCGCGGGCAGGTGAAGTTGGCTTTGGCTCACAGATGTTGATTAACCACTTACACCCTTGATATGAAACATACAATGAATGGTTAATAAATACTCGTAGTTTATGGATTAGTTAGTAATAGAATATCTGAGAGTTATTTTTACAAGTCGCAGATTTTATAAATAGATCTGTATGCTGGCAACAGTGCGCTGATCGCAATTTGATTACAAAGGATTGACCAAAAAAATTTTTTTTTTAATATAACTAATGTCAAACTAATATATATTTATTTAGTACTAATTTAGGGATAATATTTACAATAAGAATATTTACAAATAAAATATTTACAAAGAGGTAGAAAAAAAAGGAAGAAAAGAAATAAAACAAAAATTATAAATAAAAAATTTCCCCCAAATCGTTGCCCGTTGGTAACGTACCAAGAATGCTAGCAGCATTACCTCGCTGAATAGCAATGCTAATCCTCTGAGCAAGGTAATGGCCAGCCCTCTGGTCACATGAAGCCTCGACCAACCTCCCGCATATCTCTTTAATGTCAAACTAATCATTTCTGAACTTTGACATAAGGGAAAATGTAATCTCGTAGGCTTTACATAAATTTTAAATATAAATTTTATATCAATGAAATTACAAAATGATTACATTAAAATCATTGTTAATCTTATTACAAATAAATTATTGCATGTGCGTTAAAAATTACAGTAACTACACATTGTATAGAGCGATTCCAGTGGATCAAGAGCAGTTGAATTACTTCCAAAATCTCAGTCATATATATGAAATCGATTATTGGCGGACTCCTGGTATGGCGTACAAACCTGTAGACTTCGTAATATCGCCAAAAGAACGGGATTTGTTTCTGCTAGATGCTACTAGAATGGGCATTTACTTGACAACATTGATTCCTGATGTACAAAGGTAAATTTACCTATGTTCCTTAAGAATTTTACCTACTGGAAAATATTTGATCAAATTCTATGATGTTTGAATGACTATGGGGTGTAAGTGGTTCATCAAAATCTTTGAACCAAAGCCAATGTCATTGCCAGCTATATGACAAACGAAGCTGTGACGAAAAGAGATGTTCGTATTTTGTAAGCTGTCCGACTGGGGAAGTACCTCTTCCTCACAGAACACCACATCGAAATAACAATTCCCTTAAGGGTGGTTTTGTTTCTGCGAGTGAGTGATGTTAACAGAAAGGCAGGAAGAAGTTGCTGCGTTGGAAGTGGAGAGGGCGGGGCAGCAATATTTCATGTTACGAACGTTATAATGGTTACGGTAACCGATTTACATCAGGTGGGCCGTATGCTTGTCTGCTATCTGATGTGGTATATAAAAATGGACAGCCAAGGTTGACTGGACGTGGAAACCCAATTATTTTTTTTATATTAGCTCAGCATTGTGACTCCTTATGGTAAACGAAAATAGGAGCTGAAATTATAATACGGCGGCAGGTGCTTCTTCACGCTTCGTTTGAAGGATTCCATGTTCTGGAAGGTGTAAACACAAATGCCGGCAAGATGTTCCACTTTATAAACGTGCGACAGAGGTAGAAGTTGCCGAAGTTTTTAGTACACAAAGGGGAGGAAGTTAAGATGCAAATACATTATCCTTCTTTCATTCGCGCAGTCGAGTAAACCGCTCCATAATGATTGGCGGCGTTGGAAAACTTTTTTATTACACTTTTGCAACCCTTTTCACATGAAAGGCCCGTAATTATGCCTCACTTGTCACGTAACTGAAAATTATTCATTAAAGGGGTATATGTAGTACATATTAACGTTGCTTTCTTAATAAATTCATGGCAAAAGCAGTTACGATAGTAAAGATTTTTTTTTGTCCTTCAAAAAGACGAGGTGAAGATGGGGTGTAAGCAGTTCATTATATCTTTGAGCCACAGCCGCTATATAAACGCAACATGAAAAATATAATTGGGGTAGGCTCACCAGGATCTTTAGATCAAAAGCCAACCTCACATTCACGTGATGCACCTTGCCTCCTTTCACTCGCAGGAATACAACAACCCTCAAGGGAATTGTTATTTAGCTGCGGTATTCTGTGAGGTGGAGGAACTTCCCCAATAGGGCAGCTTACAGATACTCTGTACCCTACCTCTCTTTTGACGAGCTCGTTGGTCGAATGGTTAGCAATGGCCACTTTGACTCCGAGGTCGCGGGTTCGATCCTCGAACATGACAAACATTTGTGTACATGAACATGTCTGTTTGTCTTGGTCTGGGTATTTTCTATGTATTATATGTATAAAATTACAAAAAAATATATATGTAAGTACATTTATCTGCTGTCTAGTACCCATAGTACAAGCTTTGCGCTTAATTTGGGACTAGATTGCGCTGTGTAAATTGTCTAGAAATATTTATATATTTTGTCATAGCCTCTTTCGCTAGTCGTCAGGGGTTACTACGTGCAGGTACCCGTTTTTCATTTCGGTACAGGCCGTCACATTCCACCACTGTGTCTCCTATAATCTTACTTATACAGGGGAGACAATGGTTGGAATATATGGTGGGCCTGTCAAAAACACATACACATTAACATAGTCTACTACCAAAAATACAATGAACAGTATAGTCCACTGCAGTCCCGGGGGTAAAACTACGGCTGCCTTGGAACTCACAACGAATTTAATCAGAAGAAATTAGTGAGAGGATTATGATGATATGCTGGAGATTTTTTTCAGAGCTTTTGACTTGCAAACAGTAAGGACATATATAAGACGAAATATAGATACATTTAACTGGGAGAGTTACTACCGACTAAATGATATATACAGCTGGATAAAGGACCTTGCAAGTCACTACCCCAATGAAATGAGCGTTTACAGTATTGGCAAAAGTCATGAAAAAAGAGATATACTTGCTGTCAGCATCATATTAAAAGACTGTAAACGGAGGTAAGTTAGTCATAGCAAAATCGCAGGTGATAATCAAATGGCATAAATTACGTCAACTGTCAAACAAGGGCAAGGTCTGCCTGATGTAAGGTTGGGTTTAGTGCTCAGCCGTCGGTCAGCGCCTATCTTACGCGGTGATCACCGGTCGCGACCAAGCCTTTAGGTACAGCTATACTCACCACCTTCGATAACCTTAGGGTGTATATATACTGGAGCAATTACTCGTAACAGAATAAGAAGCCCCTCGATGTTCAGCTATAACCGCGTCGTACCGCGCCGCGCCGCATCGCTGCGCAAGTTTGAAATAACCCTTACGAAACTTCAATGAAGAGTAAATGCAAAGAAGTGTTACAGGCAAATATTTACTCATCATTTTAGTATTACGTCGAACACAGCTACATCGAGCACTCGCAGGAACATTACATCGTAAAGCTCAATAAAATGCTCTAGTGTATTAATGAATGAATTAACGAATGATTGAAATAAATAATGAATGAACGACCGATCGGATGACCGATGAATGAACGAATGGATGAATAAATAAACGAATGAATGAACGAACAAACGAAATATTTGTAAATTACCTTATTTTTAAATAAGGTAGTAACAAGGTAGTAAATATAGTTTCTTCTTACTTAGCTATTCGGATAATATGCAAAAATGTTGATACAATAAATTGACAAAAATATAGGAACGAATGAATGAACGAACAAAGGAACAAACGAATGATTAAATTAATATTTATTTGTCATTTAAATAAGGTAGTAACAGGGTAAACAAATATAGTTTCTTCTTACTTAGCTATTTGGATAATATGCAAAAATGTTGATACAATAATTTGTCAAAAATATACCTACACACACCTTTACATTATAAAGTCATGTATAATGTTTAATATCAGTCAATAGAAGATTTTTTCAATATTGTGCATATTGACCATGTGTTACAGCTAACTGATTTCAAAACTATTATTTTCTAGATCGAAAGTAATTGTAGAAGGAGGCATCCACGCTCGAGAATGGATATCGCCAGCTTTTGTTACATATTTGATAAACAAAATCATCCACGCTGGGCAGGGTGAAGATAATGAACTGAAAAAAATTGCTCTTACGTACGAATGGTTTTTTGTACCAGTTTTAAATCCTGATGGATATGAATATAGTCACACAGGGGTAAGATTTTTACACTAAGTAAGCTTTGACCCGCGGTTTCGCCTGCATGAAGATATAACTACTTAAATAAATATCCCAGGACAAATTACACAGTCCATTTAGTCCCAAACTAAGCAGAGCTATGGGAACTGATATGTATCTGATACTTACATACATTTTTTTTTTGTAAATACATACATATAATACAAACAAAACACCCAAACCAACACAAACAGACATGTTCATGCACAGAAATATTTGTCTTGTGCGGGAATCGAACCCGCGACATCGGAGTTCACTTAACTCCGATGTCGCGGGTTGCATTTCCATTTCTAACCATTGGACCACCGAGCTTGTCCATAATAAGTATCCTATGTGTTAATGTAAGTTATAAAAAATCTGTATGCCAAGTTTCACCAATACCTATCTGTTTAGTTGTATTTGCTACATTGAGTAACAAACATCGAACCCTCCAAACATCATGCACATCTATATAAATAAAAGAGGAAATTGACTTGCTGTCTGATCGATCACCGCACAGCTCAAACCACGGTCACAGCATTTTTTCAGCAGCACGGAAGTTTTGGTGCGCCGCGCACCAAAACTTCCTGAGCGGTCGTGTAAATGACGCATGGCTGTGTGCGTGCGCCGATTTGGGCGCTAGTATGAAGTTAAAGTACTGGTTGTATTACTATGCTGTGACGAGGTTGATCGGGCTCAAATAGGCATAGGTACAGGTAGTTATTATAACGTGAGCTTACTTACGATAAGACGAATTTATGTTTGTAGACTTGTCTAGTCTACAAAAGGTGGACTGTAACAAACATTTCAATCACCACTTTGAGTATGATATCTGATTCCATTTTGATAATCTTCTTCTTCTTAGTCGGTACACTCTTGCTAGAGAGGTCGTGGTCGGTACACTCTTGCCATAATATCGTTGTGAATCATGATGAGTGATGATCTTACGTGGATAATACGGCGCCATTCGTCGCGGACTGCAGGTTTCTCATTAGTAATCTACCATGTGGTCTGGTGTCTTCAAGTTTTCCCTGCACTACGAGACGCTCTATGGAGTCTTTACCACGATGAGATTCATCGCCGAAGAAGGTCAGAATGCGTGATTGCACTGTGGTTGATAGGTGCTGCCTGATGCCGAGTTCTTTTAATATGGAATCATTTGTACGAAACTCTATCCACGATACTCCTAGTATCCGTCTCCAGCACCTCATATCCAAGGCAAATTTTAACAATATTTATATTTTATTGCAGGACAGATTATGGAGAAAAAATCGCCACAACGGCGACTATGGTGTTGATTTGAACAGAAATTTTGATGCAGGTTTTGGAAGTGAGTTTGAGAAATTTTACAAAAATGCTACAGTAAATTTAAGTCAGTCTTTTTTTATACGAGAAGGGGGACAAGTGAGCATGTGGGTCACCTGACGGAAAGTAATCACCCCATGCTATGGGTTCGCCGTTGCCAGACCTTTATGGGAAAAATTTACTCTGTTCATGAAGGTTCTCATGTCGACTTTATTTGGGAATACTGCTGAGTTATGGATGGAATTTTGGGGTGTAAGTGGTTCATCAATGGGGTGTAAGTGGTTCATCAATATCTTTGAACCAAAGCCAACTTCACCTGCACGCGGTGCACCCTGCTGACTGACAAACGAAGCTCTGGCGAAAAGAGAGGTAGGGAGCGCAATTGTAAGCTACCCGACTGGGGAATGTACCTCCACCTCACAGAATACCGCAGCCAAATAACGGTTCCCTTGAGGGCTGTTGTGTTCCTGCGAGTGAGTGAGGTCACCAGAAAAGAAGGAGATGCTGCGATGGCAGCGGGGGTGGCGGCGCGCGAGCGATATTTTATGTTACGAGCGTTAATATGGCTACGGTAACCGCTTCCCATCAGGCAGGCCGTATGCTTGTCTGCCGACATAGTATAAAAAAAAAAAATCTAGTAAATAGTAGTGTACAGTTCATTTATTCATATACTCGTATTGCGTTTGAAAATTAACTTAAAGCTATATAACAATTACTGTAACCATTACTTTGAGAATGATCTTCATTTATTCGGTTTCTTCTCTTCCATTAAATGCCCAAATTTCATTTTTAAACTCTAGCGGTGCCGATTTTAAATGCTGGGTTATAGTAACAGAAGGGAACAACCTTCTGTTACTATAACCCAAAAACAGTTGTTAAAATCGATTTCCTTCTTTTTAACATTAGGTGTTATGTACTAATGGCAAAAAAAATATATTTGTTGTCGTTTCTCTCGTTTGATCAATTACAAACTTTTTTTACGACTAGGGTGACTAGGATGATTCTATAAACGTACGACCTCCCTGATGTTAAACAGTCATTGCAGCCTACAATACCACAGGCGTTTCCAACCATGTAAAAATCTATACTTATATTATAACACTGTTATAAATGAAAGAATTTTAAAGTATACGATTTAGTTATAATTTCTGTATGCTTTTTTTTATATCTTTCAGGTGTAGGCATAAGTACGAAGAAATCATCAGAGATTTATTGCGGCACAGCGCCGTTTTCTGAGATGGAATCTAAGGCAATGGCAGTATTTGTCCAGAAGCACGCTGACCAGTTAGAATACTATTTAGCGTTTCATTCCTACGGCCAGTACATGATCATACCATATGCACATATGAAGAAACACGTTGGAAATTTTGATGAAGTGGTAAGTGTGTATTATATGAGGACCTTCTCGAGGGATTACCAAAAGTTTGACATTATAAGTCGTTGGTGGAAGTTAATGTTTATAAAATGATTATAAATAAATAAATAAATATTGTCAGACAAATTACACAGCGCCTAGATGGCGCTGTGTAATTTGTCTGACGCGCCCCAAAGTAAGCGAAGCTTGTGTTATGGGTACTAGACAACTGATAAACATACGTAAATACATTTTTTTTGTAAATACATACTTATGATACTTAGAAAACACCCAGACCAAAACAAACAGACATGTTCATGCACACAAATGCTTGTCCTATGTGGGAATCGAACTCACGAGCGTCATTGACCGCTACGCCACCGAGCTCGTCAGTTTTAGTCCGTCATTATACTTTATTACTTTTTAAAAGTGTTTTTTTTTTTGTTTAGTTTGGGATAAAGCTGTGTAAAATCTAAGGATTTAATGGCTATCCTTCATATTCAGATCCAGCTCTTCCTGCTTATAGTTCATCCCGCTGATTATTTTGACAAGGCTCTTATGAAATAGATGGTATAGCAGTACTAAGTCAGGCTCTACTGGGAAACCTTAAAGTCCTCAGAAGACCACAAACAAACAGGCTACGGCAAACTCTTCACACTTCAGGCTATATATGCTTTCCGCTAAGCAGGACATACAAAATGCAATTTTCCCCAATATTATACGAACAAAGAGCGAGATAAAAATATAAAGTTTCTTTTTATATGAGAGGGGGGCAAACGAGCATGTGGGTCACCTGGTGGAAAGCAATCACCACCGCCCATGGAGATCAGCATCGCCAAGTGGTCGCCGATCCGTTGGCAGCCTTTTAAGGGAAATGAAGAATCTTTTCTCTTTTCGAATCTCGAAGGCTCCCATGTCGTAATTGTTCGGAAATAGCGCTGAGGGAAGTTAATTCCACAGTTTCACTATTAAATAGATTTTTTTTTTCAGAAACCTATATGTTTGTATGCCGCTGAAGCAATACGCAAACATTACAACACGGGATATACAGTTGGGACTGCCTTCGATACTGTTGGTAAGAGAAAGAAATAGGGACAAACCCACAACACATCCCCACTGCTGTGTCTCCTGTGTAGCCAGGATTAGCAGTAGCAACAACAACAACTTTTAAAATGGCTATGAACAATAAAGTTCATTGTAGTCATGGATAGGGTTGCCATGTCCCCAAACCTAATAGCCGGACAGAGCAGCAAGTTTGGCCGGACATTTGGCTAAAAAAAGCCGGACACCCTACATTATTGAGGATTTTATGTCTCAGTATTAAAAGGTGTATGTATGTTGTACATAAAATCAACGCTCGAATCGCTCTACGCTCTGCGCTCTCGCTAAGCGTAAGGTAAAAAGCCTAACAAAGCCGGATACCGTTTATTTTGGCCGGACACGCAATCAAAAAGCCTAACTATGTCCGGCTTTATCCAGACACCTAGCAACCCTAGTCCTGGAGGTAGAATCTTGGAAATCACAACAAAACTAGCAGAAGAAATTTGTAGGATTAAGAAGCTTTGGAATCTCACTTTCTTCTTTAGCTATGTCAAAATTCAACAAATCGTTCGAGTGCAGATGCCAAACATCACACTCCCAGATGATTATAACGTACTGTTTGCGTTAACTCAGATAAAAATGGTGTTAAAGTTATCGTGACAAACAGCATAAAGTTTCCAAGCCCAGTTAAAAGTCTAACAGGATGAGCAGCTTATAAAAGAAGAAGTTTTAGACAACTGAAACATAGCACACAGTATTGACATCAACCCATAAACATCCTACTGTTGGGATATCTCTCTTCGCTTCAGTTCGCTTTTGAGATAGATGTATCTTTAAAGGTAAAGTTGTATTCACCAATCGGGTGTCTAATCCGAGTACTCATTATTATGCAACTTAAAAATTAGGAATATGTATATCTAGAAAAGAAAATGGCGTAACTCTCTATTATCTTTAGAGTCAAAGTTAACTTTATGTACAAACATGTATCCTACAGAATAGTAAAAGAGGTTCTGGTGAAAAAAGAGAAAGGGGAGGATAGAGCGATATTTTACTAAGAGCAGCCTGATTGGTGAAGTACGGCTACCTCTCAGAAGAGCCATGAAGACCGCAGCCATGTAACAGTTCTGCTCTGCTACATGAGTTCGTAACATACTCGTATATCTTTGTTTTAGGATATACAACATCAGGCGTTAGTGGTTGCTGGGCTAAATCCAAATTCGGCGTTCCGTGAGTATTGTTCCAGTATTCTTTTTTCTTGTAACTAATACTGTCTTTCGATTTTTATTATGGTCACTATTAGGCAAGGGGAAATCCTTGATAAATCAATCAACAGTAAATTATTGTGGCTGAAAAAATTGCACTAGTGGATTAAAAAACTACATGATAGATATTGTTCCTACGGCGGCAACAAAGTTGAAATGAAAAGTATATTCGATATAACGATAGAAGAGAAGAGAATATTTGTTGTCCAGGCCTTAATAATGTGAAAATTATCGAATTTTGAGGAGTATACCCATCTAGGATTTATCATATCATCTCACGATGTTGTCACCTTTAGGTTTCGATACCAGCTCGGAATTTATAATTTGATGACGGTATAGCTGGTAACCTCAAACGGTTTACACGATCTTTAGATGAGCTTTTTGTAATTTTAATGCTATTTCGGATGGCAAACAAAAATACGACCTACCTGATGCGAAGCGGTTACGTATCGTAGCCATGAATGCTCGCAATATGATATATCGCTCCCGTCCCACCAACACCGCTGCCAACGCAGGAATACTTCCTTTCTGTGGTGACTTCACACGCTCGCTGGACTCCACAAGTTGTTGTACAACTTGTGGAATTGTTATTTGGCTGCGGTATTCTGTGAGAGGGAGGTATTTCTCCAGTCAAGCAGCTTACAAATACGCTGTACTCTACCTCTCTTTCGACAGAGCCTCTTTCGCTAGTCGGCAGGGTGCACCACGTGTGAATGAGGTTGTCTTTAATTCTAAAGATCGTCGTGAGCTACTTAGACCCCAAAAGTATATTTTACAACTTTTCCTTTGGTCACGTTTATCTTGTTCAATAAATGAATAACTTCATTTATTTAATAATGTTTCTTTAGTATTCTGCATTTAGTTGATACTCGTATTTTGGTGAGGGAAAAATAAACAATAGCAATATTCATAATCTAAAGTATGTAACATTTAGAGTTTAAAAATTAAAAAAAAAAAAAATACATTTTGACAACCGCATAAACTAAATAACTCATTTTTTTAAGTTACGCAACACTTCGCTGATTATAAATCTTATTTATTGAATTTTATATTGAGTTAATTAATTTTCCTTCTACACATTTTTGATATTTTGAACTTATTCATTAATCCATTTGAAATAGAAAATTTATGATATTTCTGAAACGGTACGAGATATAAACTTTGTTGTCAGACTGAAATATGTTATATGCATTGGTTGTCACGAAAATGGCAAAAAGTGAATTTGCCCAAAATCGTAGTTAGTCATTTTTCCACCTACGCAGACGAATTTGAATACATGTTTCATAAATGAAAATAATAAAAAGTTCAAATAAGGTCTTTGTTTCAGATATGTAATAACATTTGAGCTGAGAGACGATGGTACAGAGGGCTTCGCCCTCTCCCCTAAACATATTCTACCTACGTGCAAGGAAACTATGGATGGGCTGATTTCAATACTAACACCTAAAACTAGGCAATTTCAAAAGCTGCATAGGAACGACGATGTAAAATTCGGTGGTCAAGGCCACAAAGTATCAGACAATACTTCTATAGTGTTATTGTTGAATTTTTTGATGTTTATTATAGTGAAATTTGACTGAATTTGGATTTTTATTCATTCTTCTTCTTCTCAGTCGGACACTCTTGGCAGAGTGATCGTGATCATGATCAGGTCACTACAAATGGTGGCTCCTTTTATATTTCTCCATTTGGTTCTGTTGGAGGCATTGCGGGAGCAATCGGACATGGAGGATTTTGTGAGAGACTTAATTAAATCTCCCCATCTGGTTGGAGAGCGGCCGCGAAGTCTCTTGCCTTTCACCTTGCCTTGGACTACAAGACGCTCCATAGAATTTTCTTTACGGGTAATATTTTATTCATTAAAATATTACTAAAAAAAAAACAAAAATATTTGGACAATATATTTTACATAATAGATTGTGAAGGCTGGCAACGGATCTGAGCCCTTTTTTTACTGATGTCTATGCAGTCCATAGTCCATAGTGATTGCTTAACATCAGGTCTCTCCAATAAAAACAAAACACACACCAGCCCCCTTACCACCATCTCTTATTCGATTCAATAATTGAATAGATTACTTATTCATACCAATGAATAAGCGACTCTATTTCAAATGGAATAGAGTCGCTTTTATTGAATCGAATAAGAGATGGTGGTAAGGGGGCTGGCCTATTTCACTCCGTACTTTACGCTTGAAAATACGCGATTCCCGGTCGACTGGGCTGACTGAGCGGGAGCCCTGCCGCCGAAGCTGAAGCCGATTACCATAGGTTTTTTTTATTCCAAAAATTGGTCTAAGATTAAAGTGATTGACAAACATCTTTAGCTTAGTCGATATAGCTCTAGGGTTTCTACCAGCTAAGTAAACATAATTAGTCACAATCTAATTCTTGCATTCAATAATTCCGATAGTAATCGGCTTCGGCGGTAAGCCCCCTGGCCTGTTTCACTCCGCACTTTAGGTAGGAAAAGACACGGTTTCCGGTCGACGAATCTATAATATAAAAATGAATCGCTGAATGTGTTGCTAAGCGAAAATCTCGAGAACAGCTGAACCGATTTCGCTAATTCTTCTTTTAGAATATTCCTTGAAAAACGAGGTTGGTTCTTACGCAGACAAAAATTTTAAAAATTGCCTGAGAAAGTCTAAACACAACTCTTTTCTCCCATACAAACGATTCGTAGTAATACTTAAAAGTGAATTTGAACTTTAATACCATACCATAAAGTTCAAGACTGTTAGGTGGTACGAAGTTCGCTGGGTCAGCTAGTTAAATATATAAATACTACTATGCTAGCTAATGTTTGTACAAATATAGATCATCTAACAAAAAAATATGTGAGTGCGACGGACAAAAAACATTTATTTTAGAATTTTTGTCTGTCTGTTTGTCTGTTTATTTTGACATCCAGCAAAAACTAATAGCTATCTACATTAAATTCGATGCGGTTTTCACTGCCATATCGTTGTAGCGTAATTAAAAATTTCATTTAGTAATGAAACAGGTACCAGATTTTAAATTACACGATGGGTAGAAAAAGCATCAACCCATAATTATCCCACTGTTGGGAAATGGGTTTCCACTTAATCGAAGGTTTTATAGCATACTTCACCACGCTGCTCACCTGCGGGTTGGCGAAGGCCAGTGTTTTCAAGCCACCCAAAAGGCCACTGACTTGGCTTAACGACTGTCGTCTTAAGTAAAGTCTAAAATTGAAGTAAACCCATCCATAGGCTACATCCGCCCATAGACGCCATCGAGCTACTCTGTGTATTATGTATTTTACCTATTTCATTTTGTTTCAATGTTTTAATGGCATTTTATTATGGTACGTTCGATGTATGTCTAGATGAAAGTAGCATTTCGTTGAACATCGAAGGCATCGGCCTACTAGTAGCTCTTGTACTATGCTATTATGTATACAGAAGCATTTTGAAGATAAAGATTGAATACGTTCGTGTTCTCCAGCAATAAACTTAAAACGCTTCCCCCATCTAATCACGAAATTAAAAACATTACTCGTTATAACTTAATCCCTGTCCAAATTGAGAATGGAAGCATAAATGATATTATCAGTGGTGATAATATGACTAATGATGCGTATAATCGTCTGGGCGTCACGACAAATCGTCGGTTGTCGTGACAGAATGCAATTTATTTCGTGAGCGTCAACCATTATATGATGAACTCTTGTCCGAAATGTATGTAGGAGTAAGGGCTTTCCCGTACTTTATCGGATACTTTAGAGCAAAAGCCTTCTGGTTTTGGGTGTGGTGCATCCTACCGATGAAAATCTGCTAATAGAGGAAAGGTTAATTTGAAGTGTAAGTGGTTCACTTCACCTGTACGCGGTGCACCCTGCTGACTGACAAACGAAGCTCTGGCGAAGAGAGAGGTACGGAGCATAACTGTAAGCTACCCGACTGGGGAATGTACCTCCACCTCACAGAATACTGCAGCCAAATAACAATTCCCTTGAGGGTTGTTGTGTTCCTGCGAGTGATTGAGTTGCTGCGTTGGCAACGGGGGTGGCGGCGCGCGAGCGATATTTCATGTTACGAGCGTTTATATGGCTACCATAACCGCTTCAAATTAGGTAGCCCGTATGTGTGTACTTTAGTCCAAGGGATCACACGTGTGATCCTTTGGGTTATATTGACTTTATCAATATAATTATGTATTTTCATGATACAGAAGACGTCATTTTTACCTATTTCAAGAAATTGTCACAAACGTCAATGTCATCGGCTTGCTCGTGCGAATTAATTCCGAGGTGAGACAGTTGGTTCACTTTTCGGGTGTACGTTTTTGACGCTTGTGGCATATTTATTATTATTTATTATATTAGTATTTATAATATCATTGACGTGGCCACATTTTTCAGTAAAAAAATGCCTGGCGTTTTTCTGCCATGATATAAACTATTCAGTCAATATAAATAGTAGTTTATGAAACTGTTGCTTAATAAGGGTTCTTAAAATACGAGTGTGAGTTTATCACGTGAGCCGAAGGCGAATGTGATAATAGCATCACACAAGACCTAATTATGTGCAGTTTCACACTACTTTAGCTAATCTCATGAAATAAATGATATTAATATTTTAAATAAAACCATGAAGTTAATTTAACAGCATTATTTCTTACTTATAAATCCATTTGCAGATCGAGGATGCGTGGTGCGCATGCGCGACGCGTCGCGCGGGGCCGCGTTCACAGATTATGTAGAAAACTTTTGCAAAGTTGCAATGCATTTGCATTGCAACCTCATTAATACAGCTGAACCCAGGGCTGAAACAGTATCGAAATGGAAAAAAAGTAATTTTTCGTTACAGTTGTCCATAAAGAGCTCTTTATGGACAACTTATATACAGCTGTGTTTAAAAAGTTACTTTTCAATACAACTGTATTGAAAAGTAAATTTTAAATTTATTTTGATGGCTTGTGCGTAAAGGACTGATATTAAGATTCCATGTTTAGATTTCTAATCTCTAAATTTCCGTATGAGAGTAGATAAATGTTGTATTATGCACCTGTCCTTAGTTAAACTGTGACATAACTGAAACGTTGCATCTCGTTAACTTTAATAATGATGGCGGCACTAGAGATTAAGCAGAAAATTTAAAGATACAGTGGAATTCTTGCCAAAGGCCGAGTGGCCCTCAGCCGCACTCGACTCGTCTTTGTTCCCTCGAACCGTTGGAATCTGCACAATACCGATATTTAGTTTACTGGTTTTAACCCAGTTTTCGTATCGGGGCTTTGTTCTCGTCTTTATTATTTCAGAGTTTCGTGACAACTGAAAGTATGAGGTATTTAAACCTGTGGTATTGTTAAATACTACGCACAGTACCTATGGTCAAAGAGCTCGATGGAGTATAATCGAACGCAAGTTAAGCAATGTCAGCCGTCGCCTATCCATAAATGGGTCTATTTATCTCCAGTTTCTCCATGCTTTGGAGGAGCACGTTGTGACGTTGATGTACAACGATACAGAAATCACTGAAAAATATTCTTGAACACGCAAGCATACATACACACTCAATTAAGCATATCCACGCAAGCAGACTATTACTTTGGCTCACTTCGCTGAACACACTCCTGAGTATTTTTTAATTAATTCAACTATATTGACCATAGATCAAGGGTAAAAAGGCGGACTTAATGCTAAGAGCATTCTCTATCATCCAATCTTTGGGAATAGCAGATAAAACTCGAATGCGGTTCATAAAATAACAGTAATGAACATACACAGAATAAATACCTATGAAAACATAAAATTATATATGATACGTAGACATATGCTAGTTATACATATATACATAACTATACTCATATAGATATTTATACACGGAAACACAAAGGAAAGGCAGTAAAAGAGACAATGATGATTATTGCTTGGAGAAATTCTCAAGTAAATAAACTTGAACACTATTTCTGAAAGTGAACTTCTACTTACTTCATTTACTTTTTTTTACTTTTGAACTGGAAGATTATCTGATGGAATCAGGTAACATGTTCCAGAACCGGCGATGCTTGCAATAAAATATTTCCTAGAACAAGTTATTGGGACACGAGTTTGTTTTAATTATATTGTAACTATATATAATTATGTAGCTAGGTAGGTATGGAGGAGCTTCTTCCAGTACAGCCCCCTTACCACCATCTCTTATTGCGATTATTGAATAGATTGCTTATTCAATATGATAATGAAATGGAATAGAGTCGCTTATTCATTGATATGAATAAGCATTCTATTCAGTTATTGAATCGCAATAAGAGATAGTGGTAAGGGGGCAGGTGTTTTCACGCTAAACGAAAGGAGTCAGCCTTTAATATTTAAAAACTTATTGACGTAATAAGGTCTTATAAATCGAAGAATGCCGGCTGCACGCACGAAAAAGCAAGACTCATTGTCATGTTCCGCCTAAGCCGAGCGTGCGAGCGAGAGCGCGGAACAAGCGATAGAGAAGCACGATCGGCCTAAGCGTTCGGCCTGTGACGCATCTATCGCTTTTCAACTCCATCGGCTGATGTCCTTTAATATTTAAAAACTTATTGACGTAATAAGGTCTTATAAATCGAAGAATGCCGGCTGCACGCACGAAAAAGCAAGACTCATTGTCATGTTCCGCCTAAGCCGAGCGTGCGAGCGAGAGCGCGGAACAAGCGATAGAGAAGCACGATCGGCCTAAGCGTTCGGCCTGTGACGCATCTATCGCTTTTCAACTCCATCGGCTGATGTTTTCTTATAACGTTATCACGTATTCAGTAGACAATCGCTTCTTTTTCTTAAAAATAAACATATTTTGATTAGATTTGACGCAAGCGGAGTCTCGAGCAAAATCTATTCCTTAACACATTAAACGAACTGAATTATAAAGGCTGAATAGAAAGCTTTTAATGCACTTAAAAATTAAACTGCTTAAAGCATCTAAGACGTCGGGAAGTGTCCCGGACCCGGTGTCCCAATTAATTAATCCCGGAGTTGGATCCGGGCCAGGAGCTCTAACCGCAGCCCTCGCAAACAATGGCCAATTTGAGACGATGCGCATTGTGTATTAAAAAGTAAACTCATTTAGAGATCTAGGTCCAGTTAGTTCTTTAAATTTTCTAATAGAAAGTAAACTGAATTTAATCTGAGAAGGTTTAAATTCTCGTCCTACGTAGGTATTTCAAAGCGAACGCGATAGTGAAGCCAGCAAAGCGATACGACTTTATCCTACGTGTGCGAAAATTTTCCCGCGTCACCGCCTCAAACCGGCACATCCCACTATATATACCGCTTACTAACCTGCAGGAACTGAAACCATTCAAATACAGTAAACCGAAATAAATATTTTTTGCCAACGTTACAAGCTAATTAATATTTCTGAATCATCGATCAACTCTGAATCAATTAAAAAGTTTTAATTGAAAAAGGTCTATTTTTTTAGTACCTGCGCTACGTATTTTTATTATAAGACATCATCATCATCAGTCTATATCAACCTATTGTTGTAACTTTTGTTTGTTTGTTTGGATGTTCTTTAATGTGATAATATTTAATATAATAAATCTTAAAATGATAGAGTAATACATAGCCGGATTTATCCCTAATAGAGATCTCTACCAGTAAACCTTTTGAAAGGAGCACAATCAAGGCAAGGAAGCGCATAGGTACAACAGGTAGCAAAATGTACATTTTGCTATTAATAGATAACAAGAATATAAACTACACATAACTTTTACCCATCTTATTATTTTTTTTCAACGTATAATATGTTGCAGTAAATAATAATAATAATATTACGTAATAAATCTAAGTAATAGATCTCCATATCCCATTTATTTTCCATTACACTTCGCAATAGTTTCAACGCCTGCCGAGACCTGCTTGTTGGTATGTCGTTGCATTGACATATCCTAGAGCGGGTCACGGCGGGCGTACAACATTACATCAAACTTCTCAAAGGGGCCTCTACGCGTTATCCATATCCCTGTGCACGCCTATCAAATAACCGGGCTTGACCCGTGATTAAAAAGAGATACATATTACGTAATAGCGACCGATACGATTTTAAAAACCTATCCCTTCTTGAGGATATGAGAAGCTTGAATCCTTGCGCGTGTCAGTCTAATCGATCACAAGTTAAGCAACGTAGACTGTATTTGTCTATGAATGGGTTTATATATTCGCCTTCTTCCATGTCGTTAAGCCGTTGGTCTCGGCTGTTGTAATTAGACGACAGTCGTTGAGCCAAGTCAGTTGTGTTTGAGCGGCTTGAAAACAGTTAGCTCCGCCTACCAGCAGCGTAGACTACGGTCTAAACTGCTTCGATCGAGAAGAAATTCTTATCGCAGCATGGGTTATTACAGATTTCTTATGAACTAAGAAACGATGAAGTGGCTCATTATGTTGCTGCTAAAGCTCTGACTGTATTACAAAGTGTGCGACTGGGGAAGAACCTCCATCTCACAGAAAACCGCAGAAAAAAATAACAGTAACTACGTAAAGGCATTAGAGGCGTAGAGCATAGAGGTTACTTTTTTTTATTCTTTATATTGCAAGCATATAGATCACGGAAATGAACGTTGTAGTTTAGCTATGGCACCAAACGGGGCATAAGTCTGTCTGCCAACCTAGCGGTATTAAAAAATATGTGGGCTTTAATCGGAGCTTAGTTAATCAAGCAATATAAAAATCTTTTCCTTGAAGTTCCTTCTTCTTGACCTATTAAAACTGGCTAGGAATATAAAATGAGAATAATTTTATTGAAATTATCTTGGCGACGCTTTCATAGTTCTCAATATTTATGAGTCTCAACTTCGAGTTTTACCTGAATTTATTAAAATTGTACTGTCTAGATTTTCTGCTCGGTTTATTAAAAACCTCCGTGCTGTAACATTTAAGTAAAGAATAATAACAATTCATTAACATAATATATGTTACAGGCAATTTAATGATATAATAAATATATGAATGATATCTTTTGAATGGTAGCTTTTTTGTTATTTTACAGCTAGTAAACCCAACAGACGTAGTCCAGCCCCCTTACGACCATCTCTTATTGCGATTCAATAACTGAATAGAATGCTTATTCATACCAATGAATAAGCGACTCTATTTCAAATGGAATAAAGTCGCTTATTCATTGAAGACAGCCCCCTTACCACCATCTCTTATTGCGATTCAATAACTGAATAGAATGCTTATTCATACCAATGAATAAGCGACTCTATTTCAAATGGAATAAAGTCGCTTATTCATTGGTATGAATAAGCAATCTATTCAGTTATTGAATCACAATAAGAGATGGTGGTAAGGGGGCTGTCTTCTTAACAATGAATATTGAATGAATTCGAATTGGTTTCGCCAATCTGTGAAATGACTGACAGTTCAATTAATCAATCTAAGTAAAAAATTATTTGCATAGTTCTGTCAAACGACATCAAGTTACATTAGAAAAGTTTATATGGTAGTTTAATTTTCTTATATTTTGTAATTTTCGGGCAACTTTCTTATTTTTTTCTAACTTTGCAACACCCAATATAGTCCGGTCAAATAAGACTGAAGGTTACAAAAATTCCCATAGAGCTAAAAATTGGTATGAATGTTCAGAATACCATTATAAATGAATTGTGAAAAGTCCCCATAAATCCCCCTTGTGCAAAAATTTTTATTGATGGTGAAAGTTTGCAAAAATAGGTTTTTCACGTTTTTCAGCTAAACGGTGAGTTTTACAGCAAAAATAGTTTAGACAAAAATTGAAGATCATCCGATTCTCTACAAAAAATGTATCTACACTTTTTTTCATAAGTATTACCATTTCCGTGATATAGCGGTTGAAAGAATTGAAAAAAATATTTTCTTCGTAATATGCACGTTAATGTACTTTTATATACATTTTTGAACCGTTATACGAGTAAACACATGAGTCCCTATGTCTTATATATACAAATTATAGAATATAAATGAATGTCAAAACCTCCTCCCCTATTTTCATTTAGTCGCATGGCCTTGAGTAACATCTGTCTTCCATTCAATTTTCAGCGTGGCGATGCTCGTATACCTGCTCCGTTTCGAAGATCTCATACTCAACAAAATACTGTTAATCGTAAGCATTCCTTCGTAGTGACAACTCGTGGCTATCGCTTATATTTTGTAACAAAATTTCTGCATTTTACTGTTTTTTAAAAAAAAATGTCGCAATTCTGCTTTATTTGTAGTCAACCTTTGACTGAAAGTGGAGTTGTTACTGTTGATCGCGGCATGAAAGCATTAAATGATGCAAGTATTGAAAGAGGTGATGAGTTTTCGGAGTACCTGAAAGAACAGACATCTGTAAAAATTCATGTGCAGTGTCGAAAAAATTATACTCGAAAAAGTAGCATTGATGCCGTGAAAAGACGGCGCCAAGAAGAAGAAGCTGGTTCATCAAAACTAAGTCCTCCTCGTACTAGAGCACGTGTAAGTGAAACTACATTTTGCTTCAATCAGTGTTGTTTATTTTGCGGCAATGAATTAAATGAAGAGTTGGAGAAGAAAAAAGCACTGCAGTACCGTCGTAGGATTTTTACACTTGCGTTCAAAGACAGTATTCTAACTATAGCTAAAACTCGTTGTGATGATGTAGCCAAAGCTGTTGCTGCTCGAATTGAATTTGAATATGATTTAGTCGCTGCCGAGGCTAAGTATCATAACGATTGCTACAATTCTTTTTTGAAACCGACTACTGGGGGTAAAGTCGGTCGTCCTCAAGATGAAGCTACAAATATTGCGATGAGAGAAATATTTAAGTATATTGAAAATAGCGATGATTGTCAATTCACATTAGACGAATTGAAAAGTATTTGTAAAAAATCAACATTAGATAACAGAACCATAAAAATGCGATTGAAGTTGGAGTATGGTGATAAAATTATTATTACAGAAAAATCAGGATCATTAACATTCGTATGTTATAGTGATAGTCACCATAATATTTTAAATCAAGCTTGGTACGAAAAAAAAAACCGATAAAAAAGAAGAGCGATTTCGCATCTTATAAGCTGCAGCAGCAATTATTCGAGAGGATATTCAATGTGCAGTGTTAGATAATTCTAATTATCCTCCACCAGGTCGTATGTAGTTTCGCTTACTCGTGCTCTAGTACAAGGAGGACTTAGTTTTGATGAACCAGCTTCTTCTTCTTGGCGCCGTCTTTTCACGGCATCAATGCTACTCTTTCGAGTATAATTTTTTCGACACTGCACATGAATTTTTACAGATGTCTGGTCTTTCAGGTACTCCGAAAACTCATCACCTCTTTCAATACTTGCATCATTTAATGCTTTCATGCCGCGATCAACAGTAACAACTCCACTTTCAGTCAAAGGTTGACTACAAATAAAGCAGAATTGCGACATTTTTTTTTTTAAAAACAGTAAAATGCAGAAATTTTGTTACAAAATATAAGCGATAGCCACGAGTTGTCACTACGAAGGAATGCTTACGATTAACAGTATTTTGTTGAGTATGAGGTCTTCGAAACGGAGCAGGTATACGAGCATCGCCACGCTGAAAATTGAATGGAAGACAGATGTTACTCAAGGCCATGCGACTAAATGAAAATAGGGGAGGAGGTTTTGACATTCATTTATATTCTAAGAATTTTATAATTTGTATATATAAGACATAGGGACTCATGTGTTTACTCGTATAACGGTTCAAAAATGTATATAAATGTACATTAACGTGCATATTACGAAGAAAATATTTTTTTCAATTCTTTTAACACGCTATATCACGGAAATGGCAATACTTATGAAAAAAAGTGTAGATACATTTTTTGTAGAGAATCGGATGATCTTCATTTTTGTCTAAACTATTTTTGCTGTAAAACTCACCGTTTAGCTGAAAAACGTGAAAAACCTATTTTTGCAAACTTTCACCATCAATAAAAAATTTTGCACAAGGGGGATTGATGGGGACTTTTCACAATTCATTTATAATGGTATTCTGAACATTCATACCAATTTTTAGCTCTATGGGAATTTTTGTAACCTTACCTCTATTTTATGGACTAATTTGACTGGACTAATAGGATCTACAATGCTACTGTAATTATATTTATACACAGCATTTGAGAAGTTTCGGCATATCCTCATCCCAGTGCTTGAAGACCAAAGTTCAATCAGTCCGTCCTCCCCGGTATGACCTACGGTGCAGAGATTTGGATGCTGATCTTTGGGCTGGCTCACAGACTAAAAGTCGCACAGTGAGCGATGGAGGGCGCAATTCTTGGAGTTTCTATGGAATGCGGAGGATCGCATATGGTGGAAACTAGAGGTGGGCGTTGAATGAACGAACCGTTTTTTTAAACTGTTTTTTGTGCGTGAACGATTAAATTAGTTTACAGTTAACAGATAAACCAGTTTATTCTTCGACTGGTTGATGAGTCCGTTGCGTCGCGTCGCGATCGTCTCGTCTCGTCTAGTGACTTGACAAATGAGGTTTTCGTTCGTTTATCCAGTCGACGCAACGAGACCGTTTACTGTCGTCGATGAACTAGTTTAAAAAACAGTCTAATTTTCGACTAGTTTACGTCGTTGTTGACGTAAACTAGTCGAAAATTAGACGGAAAATTAGACGTAAACGGTTTACGTTTACCAATCGCTTATGTGAAGAAATAGTCTTATCGACGACGACGTAAACTAGTCGAAAATTAGACTGTTTTTTAAACTAGTTCATCGTCGACTGTAAAATCGTCGACGACCCACCACTAGTGGAAAGAATTGAGAAACGCCTATATCCAACGGTGGATAGATACAGGTTGATGATGATGATGATGAATGTATACATTATAAATAGTATTAGTATGTTTTCGGACGTTGTAGTACAGATTTATTGCAACATCAAAATAATTTGGTTCAAACGATACAACTGATTTGCACCAAAACATACATCAGCACGCAACACCAATAAACGAACAAGGAAACAAAGCTTCTAACAATCTCTAACTTCCTAAATCAATAAAAGAACCGCGTCCGCTGAAGTATTGCGGAAAAAGCTATAAATCGCCTTAATCCTCAACAAGTAGTACAATGAATGTGGATGCCAATTACATCTAACGGTTGGCATCACGCCAGATATACGCATAAAACAATCGCGAGCCCAAAATGCGTATCTTTGTTATGTTGGTATAACAACTGACCCAGTTCTGCCAGAATCCTATGAGATATGTCAGTTTAAGCAAATATTCCTGGACAAAGTACACACTGCCATCTAGTCCCAAATTAAGCAATCTTGTACTATGGGTGCTAGATAACTGATATAGTACTTAAACACATGTTTTTTTTATAAATACATCATCATCATCAGCCCATATCTACCCACTGCTGGATATAAGCCTTCTTCCAATGCTTTCCACCAGATATGATCCTCCGCCTTCCGCATCCAGCCACTCCCAGCCGCTTTCCTAAGGTCATCGGGTCATCTAAAAGGAGAGCGCCCAACACTTCGTCGTCCTACGCGCGGCCTCCACTCCAATACCTTCCTCCCCCATCTGCCATCACTTACTGGGCAGATGTGACCGGCCCTTCAATCTGCAAACTCTGAAGGCTATGTCGACAACTTTGGTTCTCCGTCGAATTTCTTCGTTCCGGATTCGATCCCACAGAGAAACCCCTCCATCTACGAGTATATAGCCACATACATATAATACACAAAAAACACCCAGACTAAGACAAACAGGTATGTTCATGCACACAAATATTTGTGTTAAGCGGGGATCGAACCCGCGACCTCGGAATCAAAGTAGCCAATGCTAACCATTCGACCACCGAGCCGTCATAAGTAATAGTACCTACTTACATTAGTTTGGCTAGTCCCTACCGCTCTCTCAAATCGGTCTCTATATTCCTCTGAATCGAAACGAATGTTGAACTACGACGACGGTGATATCGCATGCACACCTATATCTACTCATGCTCTGCACGGACGTCATTGTTTATCTAATAGTTACACCTAGAGATGGGCAAAATGCCAGGCATTTACAATAATTGCCCAGTAAGTACCTGTAAATGCCCAATAAATGACTAGTTTTGGGTATAAATAGGGAATTTATATGCACTTTATGGGCATTTATCGTAAATGCCCGCCATTTTGTCCAGTTACACCACAGATAATGCACCATAGAGTTTTCCATTCTTATTTTTAAGAGAACTGGTGTTGACGGCTTAGGCGCAGAACGTCTACTTCGCAGAATGTCTACTGGTCGTAAAATGTATCTTTCTCATATTATGAATGAATGTGACTTTCACAGAATGCCTCTTTCGCAAAAGATCACTTTCGCACAATGTCTCTTTCGCGCAATGTCGCTTTCGCAAAATGTGGCGACAGGGCCGTGGTGTTGACTTGACCTACGAAATATTTAAGGGTAGTAATAAACCAAGTATCTAAAATTATGGGCGTATTTACTTACTAACTTGGCGACTCTATTATTCTTACTAATGAGTCGAAATTTAGAAGTCTTTATATGAAATCTTAGCCGTGTGGTTTCCGGCAGACTAGAATAGAATCACTCCGTTTCTTCCCGTGGATGTCGTACAAGGCGACTAAGGGAAATACATTATCAAATATCGATCAGGCCTCCCCAACCCGTTTGGCCAGCGTAGTGTAGGCCAAATCCTCCTTCCGTCTAGGACGGACGAGAGAGGGTCGTGCTCCTGTAGTGGAGACTAAAATGGACCTGATGATGATGATGATGATATGAAATCTTATGATACCTCGCAAATCTATCTGCGCCGAATCGTCCTAATCGCGAGGGGCGGTGTGCGAGGTGTCATATGATTTCATATAAATAAAATAAGCTCAATAACTTAATACAAAAATCCTACACGAAAGTAGAAATATATTTAGAAATAAAACTTATTAATATAATATTGTATAGATACTTTATTCCAAATATGACATTTTACATTTATATACTGGCTACAGGAAAACATCACGGCAGTAAAAAATTGCGTTTACTCAATACCTACTCAGTATACATGCAGTACGCTAAAAATGGAAAAGAACGTGAACAAACATGAAGGCTTTTCAATAATTATTTTTGATTAGCGTGCATGTCTTGCCGTGATGATAAACGGGATGGCACTAAGTAATCACTCAGTCCCACGCCATTTATCGTCGCGCTAGAAAGCAAGATATATAAGGTCCATAGCCCGATAATCACCCAGCAATGGAGGCAGGTAGAAAGCGTAGGTAAAAACATTTTAGTTTCTGAATTATTAAATTACTTTCTGAAACTCTTAGTCAAAATCTCAGTTGCCTGGAGACGATCTAAAAACTGCTCAACAATCAGATGTGATCTCATTCATTACCGCGCACGCATTACCGAGTGCAGGCCGAGCAGCGTAGACGACGTCTCCTGATTTATCGGCCCACCTCCTGCCCTTAACGACACGCCGTGATGTACTGCCAATCGTGCTTGGTACAAGTTACAGGAGAAAGCGACGTGAAACATACGGGTACCATGCACGTTAATATGAGTACACCTTTAACTTTATGGTACCATAATCAGAAAAGGGAACTATAACGAAAATACATATACTGTCTTACCTTATTGTTAATCTTAGAGACAAAAATGTAGAGTCATTATTTAGTTTATATGTATAGTCAGCTTGTTGTTGCAACCTTTGAGTCAGAAACATCACGCAAACTGGCCTAAATCTCGCGAATATAGATAACGTTTCACGTTAACCAACGGGTGGAGCTGTGTGCCCCGAGTCCCAGACACAGCTTTACCTATTTTTTATGCATTGGAAATTTGGGATATTATAGAGATTAATAAGCTAAAAATCATAAAAATGCTGGCGTGTTCCTCTCGCGTTTCAACTCACATTTTGTATAGCTAAGAGCATTTCTGGCTTGACACTGCGATCTTTGTACCATTCTTATGCCGTACGTCATAAGAGATACAACTGCAGTATTGCTGACCAACATGATCTGCTTACTGTACAATCTCGTTAAAATATTTTTTTATGCCACTAAGGTGGTCAACAAGCCCGCCTGATGGAAGGCAGTTACTTTTTGTTGTTATATAAGGCTGGATGCTTGTTTTCCTCCTTAGTGTTATTAAAAAAACCTTTTATAACATTTTGCAGCGTCCATAGGCTATCGTAACTGATTTCCTTCAGGCGGGCCTGTATTGTTTATATAATACCAATATGAGCTTTTTAACACTGTCATCGTAAAACCTCTTGGTATTGCTTTGTTTTATAACAAAAACTCTAAGACGTTTAATTTCTCTTTTCACTTGAACCATCAGAAAAAAACGGCAAATGCCGAGTGCAAGGAACAAAGAGAATTATTCGAAGATGAAGTCAACCGTGTTATTGTGGTAAGAGAGACATGCGTGATTAATGGTGAATGTAATTTACACTAGCGTTTTTGTTCCACTGTTTATTTTATGTATTTTGTATAGTTTGTTTGTTTGACAATTATTTGTACACTCAACTTAAATAGCACATCAAGCTGACAATTATTTGCACACTTAGGAGCACATCAACCTATTTATTTGAAGTACTGTCTATATAAACCTATAACGTGCCAGTCTGTCGGTCTGTTTGTTACCTTTTCCCGACTAACTGGCTGACCCGATTTGTATGAAATTATGGATTAACATAGATTATATCGCGAGGATGGGCATACTTCCCAATCGGGCAGCTAATAATTACCTCTCTTTGTGCCAGAGCCTCGTAAGTAAATAAATAAATATTGTCAGACAAATTACACAGCGCCATCTAGCCCCAAAGTAAGCGAAGCTTGTGTTATGGGTACTAGACAATTGATAAACATACGTAATTACATTTTTTTTTTGTAAATACATACTTATGATACATAGAAAACACCCAGACTAAGACAAACAGACATCTTCATGCACACAAATGTTTGTCCTACGTGGGAATCGAACCCACGAGCGTTGGTGTCGAAGCCGCGACATTGACCGCGCCACGCCACCGAGCTCGTCAATCAACAGGGTGCACCAAATGCAAGAGAGGTTGGCTTAGGCTATTAAGATGATGGTGAGCCTCTTATACTGCCAAATATAAGGTACAGAGATAACCTAACATACAAAATACATCATATGTATGTTACACGAGACCATTATCAAAACAGAGGCTTCGTCGCGCGACATTTCATTGCAGACGACCGACCGGCCAGCGCTAATTGTGATTAATGATCGTTTGGTCGCGACGTCGTTTGTCTTGCGACTGCCATCACGACGCACTTTACTTTTCATTCTGAAGCTTGAGGGCAGCGCAGTTGTGCGACTTTTTAACCGACTTCAAAAAACGGACCGTTCGAGGTGTGTTATGGGTTTGAAAGTTTGTGGCGATTATTTAAAAACTACTGATCCAATGCTAATCGACTGCATATTTTTCTGAGAAGTTTTTATATACATTGTCCTAAATTAAAAACCAAAGCTGGCTATGATATATGTCAGTAGAATTTTAATTAATGAGTCATGTGCTTGAAATGGATTCATGTTTCTCAAGCTAGCAATTCAATACAGAGAACACCCCAGTTTATGCAACTGGGTGTCAATACGTCTATTTGTCGTAGTGTTAAATTGTTTGGCCGCGTGGTTGCCGGCAGACTAGAATAGAATCACTCCATCTCTTCCCGTGGATGTCGTACAGAGGAGACCAGGCCTCCCCAACTTGTCTGGCCAGCAGCAGCGTGGGGAGTGTAGGCCAAATCCTCCTTCTGTCTAGGACGGACGAGAGAGGGTCGTGCTCCTGTAGTGGAGATTAAAATGACCTGATGATGATGAATGAAATTGTTTGTCCTAAATATATTTCAGCTCCTCATGATAACGGACGTCAGTGACGTTACTTAATATTATTAGGGCAGAATTTCTGCGCTAAGATGTGTGTATAAAAAATATACATCATATATTCAAAGAAATCACATTACAGAAAAACCTCTTTTAACTTTTTTTTCTAATCTTTTTTTATATTAGTGTTAACATGATCTTTTATTAGTGACTTGATGGTAAACAATTTCAGTGCATTAGGTTTAATTAGCTAGCAAAAAATGCTTGGCTAGTCAATGAATTTTATATTTTACTACTAATGTCTTGTACTGTAGTGGTACAAGATATCATTGGAAGCAATGTACAGCAGTTTCTTCAGCTTTGTACATAGTAATTTACATAGCAAAGGCCATCGCTTCATTGCAGATGTCATTATTAGTTCTTTGCGATTAATCGCACGTCTATGCAAACAAACCTCAGTGAAACTAAATTTGGCGAGTAACCGCGTAATTATTGCTTGAACATTTGATTTACACTAAGCTAATGCAATTTGTACTTATAATAAACTGAGACTATTTAAATTTTAGATGTTGTGGTTGTGTGATTTAAATTAAGATGTACATGAAACAGCTTGATGACGTCGTTGTTCGTGTCTGTCTAATCGAGCACGCAAGTGCTTAGGTAATCTGTCCATGGATGTTTATTTATATCGAGCTTATCCGTGCTTCGGAAGGCACGTTAAGCCATCTGTCCCGGCTTGTCATTAGAGATGACAGTCGTCAAGCCAAGTCAGTGGCGTACAGGCCGCTTGAAAACACTGGTCCTCACCTACCCGCAGTTGAGCAGCGTGGTGGAGTATGCTCTAAACCCCTTCGATTGAGGGGAGACCCGCATAAATAAGGTACATATCGCATGTACCTTATCATAATGGAATAATTTATCCAGCTTTTAAAATGCCTGTATCCAGGGCCATTAGGCTATCTGGCACGTATAGTGGAGACAGTTCCCCATACACATACCATTAATGGAGGTCTAACTTAAGATACTAGATCTTAAGTTAGTATGTTTTATCTTGATGCACCGAATAGAAAAGGAGGAGAGGAGGGAAAAGAAGATACCAACAATAACTGTTTACCTTCTGCAATCCACGCAGACAATGTCGCGGGCGGCCACTAGTTATAAAATAAAGCTACAAAATTCACTGTCGATCACACGTAAATCCAGCCATCGAACGCTTCCAAAACCCCTGAATCAAACACTTTCGTTAATTTCCGTCACAAAATGGCGGAGTTTACCTGTCAAAATGTCAACAGTTAAAAATGAAGTGCAAAGTGGCCGCTCAGCCATCGGGCCGTGGCTAATTAGTTGGGGCAATCAATCTTGTAAAGCTCCATTCATACTTACAGTGACCTAAATAAAAATTGATATAAAAAAATATTGGTTGCCTGTAAAGTCGGTATACGGGCGAAAGTTTTACGTGACAACGACTTTGAGTGGTAAAATGTTTTCGAGTGGAAGGGATGCATGCCTTTCACTTTTTATGTCTGTCTCTCTCGCTCTTAGAAGGGACACGCGTCCACGACACGCCTACAATGAGAGCGAGTGAAAGGCACGCGCCTTTCACTCGCTCTCATTGTAAGCGCATAACGTGACCCAGTTTCTTGAAGTGTCACCCGGCTAACCAATTTATAAGACGTTGTCACGTCAAAACAAGCAAGCATACGTAAAAATTAAGATGAAGGAAAACAAGCATCCGACTTGCCTGATAGTAAGCAGTCTTCCCATCCATCCAT
The DNA here is from genome assembly GCA_937001555.2 of Hypsopygia costalis. Classification (NCBI taxonomy): domain Eukaryota; kingdom Metazoa; phylum Arthropoda; class Insecta; order Lepidoptera; family Pyralidae; genus Hypsopygia; species Hypsopygia costalis. The sequence goes on along the minus strand of OW443343.2, from coordinate 21,694,617 downwards.
AAAAAATAATAGATAAAACGATGGGCTGCAATTGAAAAGATGTTATAATAAAAATATATAATTTTTATTATAACAACTTTTCAATCGCGGCACATCGTTTTAGCTATTATTTGTTTAACTATTAGGTAAAAAAGGTAAAAAACGAGAATTCTGCAGAACTGAATAGTTTTTAAAATGCGTCGAGGCATAAAAATTATTTTTCTAACTTAAAATTTTTCTTTTCTTGAAATAAGATTATTCTTATTCCTAGCTTGTGACCTTCATCTATACATTGAATGAAGGATTTGGAGCCGTATAGTGCCACAAACTTATCTGATCCGGTGGCCAAATTTAGAACTAAAGACGCCATCTTGAAATGTCATTCACGAACGAGTACAGGTTGGTATTGCCAGGTACAATTAATTTATTTACCACTTGTACACATTACATATATATCTTTTTCTATACATACAATTAAAAAATCGTCGATGAGTTGTTTCTGTGCAATATTATTACTCTCTAATATTATGTAATAGCTATGATCGCGACTTACCGTGGTGCATTTTTAAAACTAATCAACCAAAAAAATAGAAGGCAATTGATATTTAATTGAAACACCACACAACACAATTAATCAGTATATCAATGCTATTATTTCAACAGTGTATTTACTTCTTTGATTTTAATGTTTCCTATAAAACGAGTGGCATTTCGTTTAATGGCAACACTTAAGTCGATTGTACCGCCCCCGCCACATAAGTTTGTGGCCAGATAAGTTTGTGGCACTGTACTGCTTGCTAGCTGCGTAAGAGAAGTCTATTCAGCTTGACATTTTTTAGTACCAAAATCGGACTTCTGTTTAAATTAGTGACAAATATTCTAAGCCAAACAAAATTAGTATTAATCTAAGTTAAAGTTTGATTTTCGGAATCGAAAAATCTAATCGACATCGACTTCAATTTAAGCAGTAGAGTCTCTATTTTTACTATGGTAGGGTCCTACACTGTGATAATTAATAATTTATCTATTATCGAAAAGATCAGATCTGTAAGTCTAATTTTCCTCTTTAGGTATATATTTTATGCATCAAAACCTACACGGGCTGAACCCTGCAGACTGACAAACAAGGCTCTGGCCGCAATGGGAGAGATGGGGTACTGCCCATCTCTCCCAAGTAATTCATAGTCAAAGGTCGTCCGTCTGGACGGGCACCACCTCCACCTCACCTGAATACCGCAGCGAAATAACGATTTCTTTAAGAGTTATTGTGTTGCTGCAAGCGAGCGTGGTTACCAGGAAGGAAGAAGATGCTGCGCTGGCAGCGAGTGCAACATTTGTGTGCATGAAGATGTGTGTTTGTCTTGCACTGGGTGTTCCCTATTTGCCCTGGGTGTTATATATTTTTTAGGTATATTTATCATCAGTTATCTATTACCAATACTACAAACTTTAGACTGATAGATGGCAGTGCGTAATTTGTGCCCAAGAATATTTATACATATGTATTTTTATTAATGCCGCTAGATATGAAAGCGCCCTAATATGAAACCTGTGTCATTGTGATCGCCCAGTGACGTGGCTTAATTGCCGATGCACATTAACAGATTTATGATCAAATATCACATTGTAATTATATTTTAGTCAAAATTCACATTGAACTGCCTGTCCGCGTTCATTAATTTTCATTATTACCTACTGCTTATGAAAATGGGAATTGTTTTCGAAATAATACGATACCTATCGCTTTAATATGTTGCATGGTCACATTTTGAGTAAAGTTTTAGGGAATTGTTGCTTTTAATAATGTAGTGCTATTATCTGCTTTGCAAGTATGTGTGTTAGAGGCAGTCAAATTGGGTCCAGCGCAGAATGTCTATTTTGCAAAATATTCGTAAATTTGTCCTAAAATCTATCTTGCTCGTAATGTCTCTTTCGCAGAATGTGCCTTTCACAGAAAATACCCCTTTCGCAAAAGATCGGTTTCGCATAATGTACCTTTAGCAAAATGTCTATTTCGCAAAATGTTGCAAAACAAGGACTTCAAGTCCCTGAAATAAAGTTTAGATAAAAATAATTATTCAAATTCAAATCGTTTATTTGATTTTGAATAATTATTATGAAAGAAAACAACACTTACCGTGAGATTTTTCTTCGGAGAATGCAAAAAAAAATATTGCATACGAGGTTTTCACTCTACGGCGACTAAATATACGCACTCTAATAATCGCAATAGGATGTATATGAATTATTACTCATCTACATTCTATGAATAATTAATAACACATCCTATTGTTGACGACGACATAGTTCTAAATAGATTTATTGCCCAACTTTTCTTACAATTCGTTGAATAGACTTAAGTGACAGATTGATCTCTACATACTATAGAATCCCTTAAAAAACAGGGGCCATTGTTCTCTGGTTGTTATAGATCATTTGATAGCAGTACTACCAAAGATAAGTTTTAAAGGACATGCCCTTATCTGAAAATACCGAAAGTAAATTAGTTAATCTACTTACCTATATTGATAAGATAAGTTAAAAAAAATCGATTAATTGCTTAGGTATTATTGTAAATTTATTGGGTCCCGTATAGAAATATCTTCGTCAAACCTTACTCATTCCACTACTGGGTTACGGGACTCCCCTCAAGCAAAAGGGATTTAGAACTCTACTGCGGGTTGGCAGAGACCAGAGTTTTCAAGCCGCCTGAAGGCCACTGACTTGGCTTAACGACTGTAATGTAATGACAACAGCCGGGACCGACAGTTTAACATGCCATCCAAAGCACGGAGGAGCTCGAGAAAAATAAACCCATCCATGGACAGGCCACGACCGACGTTGCTTAACTTGTGTGTTTGATTAGACTGACACTTGCAACAACGCCATCTAGCTCCTCCGAGTATAAAAGTATATGAGGTGAAAAAATAATATTTTCCCATTAAGTATAAATTCAGTATAGAAAATCTAATCCAGCAATAGGTAGATACATGCTGATGATGAGACCTTAAAGTAGGGTAAAAAGACGAGTGTGCTTTAGACTACACGACTGAAGTAAAACTTATTAAGCTATACAGCTGCAGCTTCTTAAGCTATATATAACGCATCTGCCTCTCAACTTCCGTTCACCGTGTTTTTTTTATTTTTTTTATACCACCTAAGTGGCAAACAAGCATTTGGGGTGTAAGTGGTTCATCAACACCTTTGAACCAAAGTCAACTTCACCTGCACGCGGTGCACTCTACTGACTTACAACGAAGCTCTGGCGAAAAGAAAGGTAGGGAGCGTAATTGTAAGCTACCCGACTGGGGAATGTAACTCCACCTCACAGAATACCGCAGCCAAATAACAATTCCCTTGAGGGTTGTTGTGTTCCTGCGAGTGAGTGAGGACATCAGAAAGGAAGGAGATGCTGCGTTGGCAGCGGGCGTGGCGGCGCGCGAGTGATATTTTATGTTGCGAGCGTTAATATGGCTACGGCAACCGCTTCACATCATGCGGTCCGTATGTTTGTCTGCCACCCAACGTAGTATAAAACAAAAAAAAAAGCATACGGCCCGTCTGATGGAAAGCAGTTACCGTAGCCTATGAACGCCTGTAACACCAGGGGCATCACACGCGCGTTACCGATTCTGTAAAACCCTCTTCACGCCTTTTTTGAAGAACCCCATGCTATAGTCCCCTGAGAAAACCTCGACAGGCAGTTCATTCCACAGCTTGACAGTACGCGGGAGAAAACTTCTCTGGAACCGCACAGTCCATAACGCTCTCGTCACGTATTACACCAGCTTACTCCCCAAGTCAAGTATGCGTAAAGTTACTTCAATAAAAACCTGTGCTATAAGGCTAGCTAACGTAAAGTACAACAATCAATTATTTAAAACGTCACCATGTTTCTAGAACACTATTATACAAAATTATCCATTTTGATCATGTCGATAAGTGCAGAAAACCTGTCAAACCGTTCCTAAAAACAGTTCTTTCAACTTACGCCACGTATCTCTTTCTACCATACGGTGAGACTGCTAGCTAGTGACATCTCGCTCGCTCGGCGGCTTGGTTCTCTGTACCTCTAGTTATAATAACTCTATGGCCGATACCATACGTAATACTATTACTTATACCACAGTCATAAACTGTGATTTCGAGTAGGACTACTGAACCCTAAAATACATGATAACACAAGGAATGTGTATTTTGATAAACACAGCAATCGAGATATAATTATTTTAAGTCCAAGTGAACTGACATTGTGTCAAAATGTTTACTAAAATAGTTTTATTTTGTGTTTTAGTGTTAGTTTCTATTGAAAATGGAAGGTATGTCGATTTGTTTGTATATTTTCTACACATAATAAAAAAATCTAAAGTTTCCTGTAAATATTTTTAACGAGAAAATAACAACCTATGAGCGATATGCGTAATCAATACAATGTTTAATAAATATATCAAAAAATTAGTCTGGGTGATAAGTAATTAGTGACAAAATACAAATAATTCTTTTAATTTTTTCGATCGGTATGTACACGATTATCTCTAAAACTACAAAACAGATTTTTTTTTTCGATTTTCCTCAATTGATTAAGTTCAGCTTCGAGTAATATTTAGGCTTAGTTTTATTGAAATCTGATTTCAATGAAAAAAATAACTGAAATTCGCCTGTTACAAAATGCATAGCAAAGGTTACTGAAAAACTTACATGGATAAAGTCGCAGGCATCAGCGAGTAAGGTAATAAGTCTGCCTTTTAGTTCCCTTGTTCATTTACAGGAGCCTGGTGCAAAAACCACGCATAAATTAAATAATGGTCAAATTATTAATAGCGTATTCAATGTGTGGTAAATTCAAAATAGTTAAATGTACAAACAGACAAAACCACTGTTCTATACTACGTCGGATGACAACCAAGCCTATCGAAACCGGAAGCAGTTACAGTAGCCATATAATCAATAGCAACATGAAATATCCCTGCCAACTCAGAAACTTCTTCCTTCCTGGCCCCTTACCACCAACTCTTATTGCGATTCAATAACTGAATAGAATGCTTATTCATACCAATGATTAAGCGACTCTATGCAATTTGAAATAGAGTCGGTTATTCATTGGGATGAATAAGCATTCTATTCAGTTATTGAATCGCAATAAGAGATGGTGGTAAGGGGGCTGGTAGCGTAACACACTCACAGGAACACAACAACCTTCGAAGAAATTTCTTATTTGGCTGCGGTATTTGTGAGATGGGGAACTTCCCCAGTTGGACAGCATAGAAACCTCTTTTTTGCCGAGCCTCGTTTAGTTATTGTTTATTTTATAAGATACATACCTCCCTTAATAAGTATTCAATCTGCACTTAGTCCATAATTTCTATATATTTCAGGGGGTTCCGTACTGAAACTAAGAATACAGAAACCCGAAATACTGGCAGACAGCTGTACTGGGAAACTTATCAAAGCATTGAAGACATTTTCAATCATTTTGAAGAATTAGCGGCAGCTCATAGCAATGTCGTCTCTATTTTTAAAGCTGGCACAACATTTCAAGGTTAGTATAATCATTATAATAGAATCTTGATTACGAAATCCAATAATCTCAGTTTCTGATGACGAGCTGTCGGATGGCTGTTGAGAATTGTGACCGTGAAGACCTAGGCAGTTGAGATTCATATGCCATATTTCTTCGTAAAATTGCCTTGGGGGAAGAAAATTCCAAGGCTTCCTTCCTTTTGCTATTGTATTATTACTTCTGATTAAATTCTTTTCGCGTATATAGGCATTTACCACTGGAATGACAATGGAATCACTATTCATTTCCTTTTCGTTAGTCCTAGCTTTTAATCCTTTCAGAGGGTAGTGCAGAAGATACACCAGTGCAGTGGTCTCATTTGTGGTAAAGTGTCTAAGGCCTGTTTTGATATACCTATTTTTTTACTTCAAGAGACAATCTTATGAAGTCGTTTGTACTAATACTAGGTCTCTGCATCAACCCATATTCATCCCACTGCTGGAATACGGCTTAATGACTGTCATCTCATTAGATAACAGTCGTTAAGTCAAGTCAGTCACAACAGCCAAAACCGCCGTCTTAACCTACTCTCAGAAGCGGGGATGAGCCGAGACATCTGTCTCGAGCTCATCATCATAGAGATTGGTATATATATATATACACCAATCTACTAACAGGCTACGGCAGACGTTGCTTACCTTGTATGATCGATTAGACTGACATGCACGACGACACCATAGAGCTCCTCAGACGACGACATAGTATCAGATACTCTGATGCTAGGTCAAAAATATAAATTCTGATAACAGACTGTAATCTCCAATATTTTTTTTTATTTATTCCAGGAAAAGATATCAAGGGCATCAGAATATCCCGTGGTAGCAGTGGAAGGGTATTCGTTCTAGAAGGTGGTCAACTAGGCGCTGACTGGCTTTCACCTGTCATAGTGTCCTACATTGCTGACGAGCTAATCAAAGGCGAAGATCCTGAAGCATTAGCTGCCTCTCAAGACTTCGAATGGCACATTATACCTTTTATGAATCCTGATGGGTTTGAATACTCTGCCAATTTTGTGAGTAACTTGCTATCTTTAAGCCTTTAAGACTATAAATAATATTTGTTCATTAAAAAGTATTTGTGATGTAACATAGGTATTGATAGGTACTCGTATATATAATCTTTATTTTCCATATCACCAGTGAGGTCACCAGAAAGAAAGGAGAAAAAGTATAGGCTGACAATGGATCTGCGACCCTTTGGTGTTGCTAATCTCCATGGGCGGTGGTGATTGCTCTTCATTATTTGGGGTGTAAGTGGTTCATCAACATCTTTGAACCAAAAGCCAACTTCACCTGCACGTGGTGCACCCTGCTGACTGACAAACGAAGCTCTGGCGAAAAGAGAGGTAGGGAGCGTAATTGTAAGCTACCCGACTGGTGAATGTACCTCCACCTTACAGAATACCGCAGCCAAATAACGGTTCCCTTGAGGGCTGTTGTGTTCCTGCGAGTGAGTGAGGTCACCAGAAAGGAAGGAGATGCTGCGGTGGCCGCGGGGGTGGCGGCGCGCGAGCGATAGTTTATGTTGCGAGCGTTAATATGTATGCTTGTCTGCCACCCGACGTAGTATAAAAAAAAAAAAAAAAAAGACCCTCGTTTGTCAGTCAGGCAAGGTACACCACGTGAGGTTGGCTTTGGTTCAAAGGTGTGGACGAACTACTTACACCCCACTTAGTGAAAAGGATTAGGGAAGGTTTACTAGATACCTAGCAGGGTAGGTATAAGCTAGTGTCTGTAATGTCTATGCTGATGATACGTATTCATAGCTGGTGTGGACTGAATCTATTTCCGTGAGTTATATACCCCACTCGAACTCGAAGGCACAGATTTGCGACAAAATTTTTCAACAAAATTGGCAAATATACATATTCGACATCAAATGAGAGAAAGAATTGGGGTGTACGTGACTCACCACTATCCTAAACCTAAGCCACCTGCACGTGGTGTACATCTGTAATTTCACTGACGAGGCTCTGGCACAAACAGAGGTAAGGCCGCGTAATTATAGGCTGCCAGAACTGGGGAAGTACCTCGCAACCAAATAACAATTCCCTTGAGGACTGTTCTATTCCTGTGAATGAGTGAGGTTACCAGGAAAAAGGAGTTGCTGAATTGGCAGCGGGGGTGGCAGCACGCGAGCGATGCGATGCGATATGGCTACGGTAACCACTTTACATCAGGCGGGCCGTATGCTTGATTACCACCCGACGTAGTATGAAAATCATCTTACTTGCTTTGTGATTTTCAGGAGAGATCATGGGTGAAGAATAGAAGAATAGACAACCTGACCCCTGATGGAGTAGATCTTTCAAGGAATTGGAATTCAAATTGGGGAAGTAAGTATATTACAAATCATAAACCTATCAAGAATATTGCTGTTCAAAAGGACACCCATATACATTGATAATGTCAAGTTGATAACCGTTTATAAATACAAAAGCGTGATTATGTTTTGCCGTTAAACCACACTTCGGTACTCCATACAAATGTCGAGAAGGGCGGGTAGGTGTGTTTATTTAAATTTCCTTATCTATAATATAAAAATGAATCGCTGAATGTGTTGCTAAGCGCATATCTCAAGAACAGCTAAACCGATTTCGCTAATTCTTTTTTCAGAATATTCCTTGAAGTACGAGGATGGTTCTTACGTAGATAAAAAAATAAAAAATTGCTTGAAAAGGTCTAAAAAAACAACACTTTTCTATCTCTCATAAAAACGATTCGTAATAATACTTAAAAGTCAATTTGAACTTTAATACCATACCATAAAGTTCAAGTGTTAGTGGAGAGGTTCCGGGAAGGCAAAACAATTGAGTGACGTTGACGTGACAATTACAGCGGTACGAAGTTCGCCGGGTTAGCTAGTTTATATAGGTATAGAATCAGATTCGGACAATTCGGAGCGTATATATACGTATAATAGGCATGCGAGGTGTATAAGATTATGAAATCTTCCGAAAGAGTCCGAATCGGAAATGGCGTGTAGGTGTGGGAGATGTCATATGATTTCATATAAAGAATTCTAAAATTAGACTCGTTCGGGTCATTCGACGCGTTCAGTTCGGATCAGTTTGCGTTTATCTTAAAGGACAAAAACAGTGTTTTTTTTATACTACGTCGGCAGACAAGCATACGGTCGGATTTGAAGCGGTTACCGTATGGCTATCCATATTAACGCTCGCTACTTGCAATATCGTACCGCCATCCCCGCTGCCAACTCGGCAACTCCTTTCTTTCTGGTGACCTCACTCACACGCAGAAACAACAACTCTCGAGGGAATTATTATTGGGTTGCAGTATTCTGTGAGGTGGAGGTACTGCTCCAGTCGGGCGGCTTACAAATACACTGTACTCTACCTCTCTTAAACTGGGTCATGCGATGTCACAAATTGGTTAAAAGTGATATTTTCTTTTCAGTGTACGGTGGTAGTTTCGACAATAGTTCCGACATCTTCTTTGGATTGGGTCCATTTTCGGAAGTTGAAACTAGATCTGTTTCAACATATATCTCATCACTGGCTCCGCGTTTAGCTGGTTTCCTTTCGTTCAGGACTTTTGGACAACGACTACTGATACCTTTCGCTCATACAGATGAACCAATGAACAATTATAATGAAATGGTAAGTGATTGTCAATTAAGTACGTATTTAATATCAAATATGGCATGCTAGCTCGAAGCCATACATGTAAAGACGAGCTTGGTGGTCGAATGGCTTGCAATGGTCGTTTTCTATGTATTATATGTGTGTATTTACAAAAAAGACTCCAAAATGGCGATTTTCAAGTTATCATTTCTCGAAAAATCTTTATATTATAAGTAATAATTATATTATTGTGACGTCCTTCCATAACAAATCGAATAAAAAAAATGTCCTGCTGCCGATTGAATGAGAACATGTATCACGATGAAGCTGATAGATCGTTTGTAACAGTGAGAGAGACAATAACGACGAACATCAAAACAGCATGCTTAAATGAACATAATTAATTATTGAATCAAATTTAATCTAACGACAGTTAATTGTAATCAAACATTGCTTCAATCACAGTAAACTAGAATCTATACGATCACAAAACTTTCAACAAACGTAACGATCGAGTCAAAATTTAATCCCATCACTGGAAACAGCCGATTGCCATCGAGTTTTTTGATTGCGAAAATTGGACTTTTGTTTGAATTTGTGATAAACATCTTGGATTCAATTAGTAAAGCGTTTCCGTTCCTACTGGCTAAGCTTATTACTTCTTAGCACTAATTTTGAAGGGTGACGTTAGATTTTCGCAATCAAAAAACCCGATCGTAATCAGCTTAAGCGGTATATATAAGATTATGATAATTTCAACAGTTATATTAATTTGATCAAAATTCAATTAAATTTCGATATACCATAATGATACTTTGATTGAGGGTTACCTTTTGATTCTATAGTCGTCGATTTTAATACTACAAGTAAAGCTGACGATATTCGCAGGACCTTTTATCTAAGAAGATTTAAAGGAGGAGGATTTTGTTTCTCTGATATTAGTTTTTGATTTTTTTCGATTAATGTTTATTCGCTAGTTAATTGTATATATAAAGAAGAACCAACCCTTGGTTGAAAGAAATCTCTTGAAGAGATAAGATCATCTTTGTGTACTTGTCTGTTATTGACTAATGTCTGTATTTGTTGTTTTGCAATAAAGAAGACAATTTACCATATTTTTTCAGATTACAATTGGAAGGCGGGCTATGGGATCGCTGGCTGTTAAATATAATACTCTGTACTTGGTTGGAAACTCTAGAGCAATTTCTGGTAAAACTTTAAAATTTTCTTCCAAAATTTTTAATCCAACTTTCTAGAAGTTTAATTTCAAAAGTATCCATTTTGGAATTCAACTTCGAGAAAGGTCTAAAATAACTTCAGTCTTTGTCGGTTGAATTTACTACAAAATAATTATTGTTTTGTAATTTTTTCCATTTAAAAATTTTAATGAAATTATTTCTCAGTGAAATTTTCTATCTTTAAAATACTTCACCTCCATACGGCTTAATTTTGGGATGCCCTGGGCTATAATTAAAATGTGGACTATCTTTTGTTTCAAATAAGCAATATTCTCTATCTTCTTTCCAGATGGTTCTACGGGTAACGTCGCAGATTGGGTGAAGCACCGATTCAATCCACCAGTAGTGGCAACCTATTTACTTCGAGGAACAACTCACGTGCTCTCCGATGACAATGTCTTACCATCTTGCGAAGAAACCTACGATTCAGTTATGGCAATTATTAGGGAAGCGAAATTCATAAATGTTCTTTAACATGTTCCTTAACCCACTATAAATTACAAAATCTACCTCTTCACTTCACTCTTCGACATTTATTTTAGTTGGTTAGGGTTCCGTACATCTGAATGAAAAACAGACCTTTAAAAGAACACTTGTGTTTCTTTCTGTACCTCTGTCATAGGCTCTGGTTGCCAATTTGCTCCAAATCTACTGGATCGATAAAAATATTAAACTGTACCGTCCATTGCCTTAAAATGACTGTATCTTTTAATCTCTTATTATTATGATTGAATGCAATTGAAATGTGCAATCAATTTTAATTGGAAAGTATAGGAGAAAAAAATATTTATCTTCAACAACAACTTTGTTTTTGAAACAAATTATTTGTATCACTCCTTTGAATAATTAGGCCAGACTTATCATATTGATTGTACGGAATCCTCTCCATGGGAGTTCAACTTACTCTTTTTCGGTTTTTAGGGTTCCGAACCTCAAAAGGAAAAACGGAACCCTTATAAGATCACTTTGTTGTCCGTCTGTCTGTCTGTCTGTCTGTCTGTCTGTCTGTCTGTCTGTCTGTCTGTCTGTCTGTCTGTCTGTCAAACATTTCTATGTCGAGAATGCGTGGAGGTATCAAGCTGAAATTTGAACTGTATACACAGGTCTACGGTCCCATGAAGTTAAAAAAAAATCAAACTGCTAAGTTTACGTAGAAAAAAGTTACGGCCGTTTATTCAGCAAAAAACGCATATTTCGACACACTCAAAGGAATCAAAACCTATAGGGTACTTCCCGTTGACCTAGAACTATGAAATTTGGCAAGTAACATCGTTATAGACTACAAGTACAGGAATAAATCTCAAAACTATACATTTGTAAATAGATCTAAAAAAATAGGGGGTCTATATTTTTTATAGGGTGTCGAAATTTCAAATTGAAACTACTAGTTCAAATGGGGTATCATATGAAAGGGCTTGATGTTCACATTGCAAAATATATTTTATTTATTTTTTTCGACGCATTATTTCTTATTTATAATGAAAAATATCAAATTTAATAATGATACTACGTACCTACGGAACCCTCGGTGGGCGAGTCCGACTCGCACTTGTCCGGTTTTTTTGAAATACTTAACGCTAAAGTTTTTTGTGTGTGATTTTTTTTTCTGTACAAATTAATCCATTTGCATACAATATTCATCAATAAGTCCATCCAGCAACTTCAGGGTTGTCACATGGTAATTCAATTTTAGCATCCACTCAGTTAGTGTGAACAGGGAACGTGTTAATATTTTATAATTTACGTTATATTCAAATAATATAATTAAATGTCATCAAGTAGGTATTAATAAACTAATTTTATAGTAAAAAAAAAATATTATTTTATTCAACCATTTTGTGTATCCTATCGCTTAAGCTGAAGCCGAATCAGGGGCTCTATTGTCTAAGTTAAAGACGATGGGAACTTTTTGGGGCGAACTTGGTAAGCGCAGTAGTGCTTCTAAATAAATTTTAATTATTTAATGTATAATGCTTTTGATTCATAATAGAAATAGTGTATTATGGTTTGATTTGTATTTGAGTGATTAAAGTTAGTAGAATCTTTGATTAAAAGTTTTTGATACAAGGCAGTCATTCCAAGAAGTCATGCAAAACAGCAGGAAAATTGTACTACCGGTTTTACTGTTGACTTATTACAATTAATAAAGGAACAAGAAGATTCCTGATGATATTTTTCGGCATGTTCCTGTAGCCGGGCATAAGGTGAAGTAATAATGTAAAGACGGGCTCAAAAGGACATTGATTCCAGAGCCGTAAAGCTATAAGATAAGAAAAATAAAGCCGATGTGGAGTGGATTTAGATTCCAATGAGTGAGGATGTACTTCCGCTCGAAGGCGAGCGGTGTGACTGTGCAAGCAGGTCGTGGGCATCATGTCAAATAACTCATCTTTTTTTTTTTTTAATACCACTAAAGTGGTAAACAAGCATATGGCCCGCCTGATGGAAATCAGCCTATGAACGCCTGTAAAACCACAGCATCACACGTGCGTTGCCGACCCTGTAAAAACCTCTTCACGCCCTTTTTGAAGAACCCCATGCTGTAGTCTCCTGAGAAAACCTCGACAGGCAGTTCATTCCACAGCTTGACAGTACGCGGGAGAAAACTTCTCTGGAACCGCACAGTACGTGACCACTTAGACTCTAATGTGTGAGGATGAATTCCCTGTCGGTGACGAGCGGTGCGACTGTAGAAGGAGGCCATTGGCATCATGTCAAATAACTCTTCTGAACACAGCCCATTGTACAGACGGTAGAACACACAAAGGGACGCAAAATCTCTTCTCAGACTTAAATGTTCTAAACCGTCTGTTAGTTTGGGATCGTCGACAATCCTCACAGCGCGCCTTTGAATCGAGTCACAAGGTGCAATCTGGTATCTAGGCGCTCCCGCCCATATATGGCAACAGTACTCCATATGCGGCCGTACTTGAGCTTTGTAAAGCATAAGTCTTTGCCGCGAATTGAAGTACTGCTTCGCCCTGTTGAGCACACCTAGTTTCTTCGACGCCAGCTTGACCTTCCCCTCCAGGTGACAATGAAACAGGACGTCGCTGGAGATTTCAACTCCAAGAATCCCAATGTTTTTGGTGATGGTAAGGGGTGTGTTTTGGAATTGAGGAGCCACAGCAAAAGGGGTTTTCTTAGCGGTGAACGCGCAAAATTGTGTCTTAGTGGGATTGAAATGAACCAGGTTCTTTCGCCCCCAATCGGACACACTATTCAGTGTGCTCTCGATCTTCAACACAAGCTGTTCGCGGCTCTACTACACCAGAGAGCGGGGAATATTAGCGCGGCCCGTGTAATAAGCATCCCCGGCGCTATCGTCGGCATAGCAATTAATGCTGTCAATGGATAATTAATATATCATTAATATACAGCAAAAACAGCGTCGGGGACAATACCGAGCCTTGCGGGACGTCAGCATTAATGTCCATGCTATCGGAGCAACTGCCATCCACAACGGCTCTAATGCTCCTGCAGGACAAGAAGCTAGCGATCCATTCGCATAAACCTTCTGGTAGACCGTATGCAGGCAACTTCGAAAGAAGACCACGGTGCCAGACCCTCACCTTGACTCTCCACGGCTGAAGCCCAGCGATGTGTAAGATACACACATCTAAACACACAACATTCAAAGGCTTATTCGTCCCTTTGTCGATCACGACAAGCTAGGGCTTCCCTTCTTAATCTGCTATCATGCCATATGATGGAAAGCATTGAAGAATAGAAGGACTATATCCAACAGCCTACAGACTGATGGACACAATAATGATTACATTTTAATTTATCCTTACTATAATATTATAAATGGGAACACTTTCCCATTTTGTTTGTTTGTTTGTTCAGTAGTTAAGGCGTGAAAGTTTTGAAACCAAGTTCAGTAAAATATAATGTATCAGATTTTATGAGAGTGAAAGAGACGTTTTCGTTTCTGTCCAGGGTTACCGCCAATGCTAAAGTCGATTACATTACCATCAGACTTTTTGATCGGGAATATTGATCCTAGGTTCAAGTTATTGACACACATATTCTGCTTAGTCAGTAGATCTCTATAGTTGCTACCAGCTAATGTGGTAATGGTATTTACCGCCAATTTAAACTAAAGTTTGGGTATGATTTTATCAATTACCTAATAAATGCATTTTCAGTGACCTAATAAATTATATTTGTTCCTATAATAGTAGATCTGTCACCTAAATTTAATTACCAAATAATATAAAAAGGCTTACCTAAATATCAATTAATCCTAACAAACAAGGCTTTGATGATAAGAAAGGTAGGACATAGCGTATTTTGTAAGCTGCCCGACTGGAAAGCACCTCCCCTCCACCTCACAGAATACTGCAGCCAAATAACAATTCCCTTGAAGGTTGTTGTGTTCCTGCCAGTGACTGAGGTCACGAGTAAGGATGGAAGGATATTTCATGTTGCAAGCGTTTATATGGCTGCTTTGTTTTACATCAGGCAGGCGGTATGCTTGAGATCCAACCGATGTATTTTAAAGAAAAAAAAAATGGGGTGTCGCTGTGTCATATACACGCCGAGTGTTGTGCGTGAATACGTTATAAGCACTAAAATTATCTCAAAATGGCAGCGCTCCCCCCCCCGCAAATAATAAAATAATTATATGAATGATTCTTATACATATATATGATATATTTAATTTATAAATATTCCTGGACAAATTACACACGGCCATCTAGTCCCATACTAAGCAAAGCTTGTACTACGGGTAATAGATAACTGATATTATACTTATAATACAATGAAAACACCCAGACCAACACAAACAGACATGTTCATAGACACAAACGTGTGTCTTGTGTGGAGATCGAACCCGCAACCTCGGAGTCAAAGCGGCCATTGCTAACCATTTGACCAACGAGCTCGTAATAAGTACCAGAGACGGTGGGAGAGTGATTTTTTTTTGATGGGTGTTTACATTCAAAGCTTTCATTAGGAAACACTTAAGGTCAGCTTTTATATACATTACTAGCGACCCGCCCCGGCTTCGCACGGGTGCAATGCTGATACTAAATGTACTACAGAAGGTCTTTGCGCTTTGTCCTATCCAGTCCTTCCCCAGTTATAGGCACACGCTGCCGGCTCCGCGGCCGTTATGTCCCTGCATTTTAAATGTGTAATATCTTCTAAACTATTCATTTAAATTACATGCTTTGAAGGGCCATATTGATCTATATTAAATGCGCAATGTATTTAAGGTACTTAATTGGATAAGGATTAATTCTGTATTGCTTAAAATCGCTTCGTAAATAAGGCATTATTTCTTGTAAAAAGCAAATGATAAAATAACGGTTATTGTGTGTTACCACTAAGAGATAGACATATACCATCGCGAACTTTTTTGTAGACCATTTTAAGGTGAACAATACTGTACTACATTATTTTGATCTATCTCGTTGGGTTCAGCCAGCGTTTGCAATGAAAGAGCAAAAAAATGTGTTTATTTACGACATCACATTAGAAACCTCTAAATTATCAGTGTTTTTCTACTATGTTATGCATATATGATACATATAAACATTCCAGTTGAATCACTCTATCTATTAAAAAAAACCGCATCATAATCCGTTGCGTAGTTTCAAAGATTTAAGCATACAAAGGGACATAGGGACAGAGAAAGCGACTTTGTTTTATACTATGTAGTGATATAGGTATATATATATATATATATATATATATATATATCACCCATAAAAAAAAACACTCTCCCACCGTCTCTGGTACTTACTACTACTGTACTGTACGGTACTGTATCTAGAAACAATTGATCTATAAATAAAGGAGTAATAAAATAACAAATAAAACCAGTAAGTAATAAAGATAGCATATCTATAAACTTTATGAGTCGAATTTTAGGACACTATTCGGGTCAAGTATGAACGTATGAACATGATAAATAATAAACTTTTATATCTCGTCAGTTTCGTCGTTAACTGATTTTCGACATATATGGGAGTTTATATGGCTCACCGTCATTTATAGGCGCGTCGTCGCTCACTGGTAAGTCGACGCGGCGCTGCGTCGTCGCGGCGTCACAGCGGAGTCGCGGCGCGATCCTCATTTGTCAGTACGCAGGGTGCAATACGTGCAGTTGAGATTGGCTTTGGTTCAAAGATAAATAAATAAATAAATATTGTCAGACAAATTACACAGCGCCATCTAGCCCCAAAGTAAGCGAAGCTTGTGTTATGGGTACTAGACAACTGATACGTAAATACATTTTTTGTTTTGTAAATACATACTTATGATACATAGAAAACACCCAGACTAAGACAAACAGACATGTTCATGCACACAAATGTTTGTCCTATGTGGGAATCGAACCCACGAGCGTTGGTGTCGAAGCCGCGTCATTGACCGCTACGCCACCGAGCTCGTCGAAAGATGTTCATAAACTATAAGTGGTTTATCAACATCTTTTTTACACTATCAGATCTTTTTAATAAAGCATTGGCTATTTGATAGCGTTTTATAATAATTATTATTTTAATAGTTGATTTCGGCCAATTTGCCGGATTTTTTTTAATGGAAAATTTCACCTCTGCCGCTAGATGGGACCAAACAGACCAATTAAACCAACGACCTCTCGATAACCGGTCGACTACTCGTTCCTAGTGAGCTACGAGGAAGGTTTGTCATATAGCACCAAATAACGATATTGAATAATAATGTTAATATCGATATATTTAGCTGTTATTATTCTAGTAAATCACATAATATTATATTTATAATAATAAATAAATATTCCTGGACAAATTACACACCGCCATATTATTATAGTTCTCCACTAAACTAACCAATGCTTGTACTATGGGTACTAGACAGCTGATAAATGTACTTAAATACATTTTTTGTTAATACATACTTATAATACATGGAAACCACCAAGACCAAAACAAACAGACATGTTCATGCACACAATTATTTGTCTTGATCGTGGATCGAACCCGCAACCTTGGGGTCAAAGTCGCCATTGTTAGCCATTCGTGCACCAGGCTCGTTGATTATAATAAAATATTCTTAATATAAAAAAGAAATTATTTTTAACGATATTTCTAGGTATTTTCCATTATTTCAATACCTTCCCTAAAATATAATTTAATCTAAAATATACGAAAACTCATCAGCACCATTTTATAATAATATTAAACCGACTATTGTTTGAAAACAAATTCAACTATCTCGACCTTTTTCGTGTAACAAACTAAACACATTAAGCTATTCGAATGAAAGTTTTATCGTAATAACGTTAATTAATAGATAAACTTCATTAATAAAAGGTTCGAAAACTCATATTATATGTATGAGAGGATTCTGTCGTAGTACGGATATAGCAATTTGACAGGTTTCTAAGGAAGGTTCAGTTTTAGTATGCAAGAAGATTACGCGCTTGCTGTGGTCGCATGCTTGTCTTGAGAAGTATCGCTAGCTCGTTGTGTTGGGTGCAAGAAATATGGCTCGCTCGCGTGCGGTAGCGAGCGAGAAGTGTCTCTCGTCGGCAGTGGCAGTACGAGAGAAGTTTCATTCGCTAGTTGAGGTATTGCGCGAGAAGTATCGCTCGCTTGCTGTGGTAGTGCTCGAAAAGTATCGCAAGCTCGTTGTGTTGTGTGCGAGAAATATGGCCTGCTCGCAGGCGGTAGCGCCCGAGAGTATCACTTCCCGGCAGTGGTAGCACGCGAGAAGTATCATTCGCTTGTTGTGGTATTGTGCGAGAAGTACCGCTTGCTCATAGTGGTAGTGCCCGAGACGTGGAGGCGTTGCAGCAGAGTACAACACGTAGCGATCTCTCGTTATGATAGTGCGGGAGAATCAATAAATCAAAAGTTTATTTGCGAAGGATATATACAGGTGGTTTCAAGTTACATAGACCATCATATTTTGCGGTATATAACAGTATAAACATTATTTTTACAACCTTTTATTTAAAACTAGTAAAATAATATTCGAGATTACTATATCTCATTTTAGCTTTTATAGGTAGTTAAAAAATTGCTGTGAGTCTGTGACATACAGACATACGGTCAGATAAGGTTTCCTTACTTAATATGGAACCATAAAAAATAACTCATGATACTACTTATTATAAATAGAAGCAATAAAAGATGAGGCCAGTCTATAAACGTAATTAATGATAACGACTACCTAAAATTTTATTAGCAAGAGCTCCCGAATTAACTACCTATTATTACATATCAATATTTTATTACGAAACTTTTCTTCCATTATCAAATTAGTGTTGTAAAAGTTACAGTTTATTACACGAGATTACAATTTTATCAGAGATTTCAAATTATTTTATGTAAAACGAAGTCTTTATGTAAAAAGAATCAGTATTTGTCTCGACAAGCCTTTGGATGTTGCTATATATTGAATATCATAATTGAAGCAATCAAATCAAAGAAAATGTTACGAAACCTAATTTTAATTTCGATTTTATCATCGAATCTGGTTTTTGGTGAAAAGTTTAAATTCACCAATTACAGCTTGTACAGAATTTTGCCGAAAAACAGTCATGAAATTACATTGCTACAAGATTTAGATAGCAGTGATGAATATGATTTTTGGAGTGAACCGACATCCATCAGAGAACATGTGATGGTATTGTCAAGTCCAGATGACAAAGAATCATTAGAAGCATTCTTAACTCACAATGATATTGCATTCGAAATAACTTGGACCAATATTCAAGAGTAAGTACGCACTAGACGTAAATATTTTAAAAGATGTCATCTGAATTACATAGTATCATTTGTACTATGAATGTCAGTAATAATACGTTCTGAATACGATGAGATTGCTAGCTATTTAATAAATTAAAAACTAGAGTTATGTTAACATTTTGCATTAAAGAAGAAATCCAGTTGTTTTGAATGTGTATTGACCTTCAATTTGCACCCATTTTTGTCTATGTGCATATCGACGAGATCGGTGGTCGAATGGCTAGCTACTTTGAGACCGAGGTCGCTTTTTCGATCCCCGCACAAGACAAATATTTGTGTGCATGAACATGTCTGTTTGTCTTGGTCTGGGTGTTTTCTATGTATTATATGTATGTATTTACAAAAAAAGAAATGTATTTAAGTATTATATCAGCTATCTAGTACCCATACTCCAAGCTTTGCTTAGTTTGGGACTGGATGGCAGTGTGTAATTTGTCCAGGAATATTTATTTATTTTGTCGTGTATGCCTTCATTGTGCAAGTTTGATGTGGTGATATGACTTTAATAGCATAAGTATAATTAATTGGGCACCCATTTTTCTTCGTAGTTGTTCGTAGTTCTCTCAGAAATTTTAGTAAACTAATTATTTTCAGATTAATTGACAAAGAAGTGGTCAGAACTTATACTAGAAGTAACTTAAGAAGCATGCAATGGGATGCCTATTACACTCTAGAAGGCATTTATTCTTGGTTAGACGATTTGATTGCGACATATCCCTCTATAGTCACCGAAATAATTGGTGGTACATCTTATGAAGGCAGAGATATTAAAGGAATTAAAATATCCCACGGTTCTGGAAAGAAAGCAATATTTATTGAAGGAGGTATTCATGCCAGAGAATGGATATCACCAGCAGTTGTAAATTACATTACTCATCAGCTGCTAACAAGTAACGATGAAGAAACAAAGGCTGCAGTACATGATTTCGATTGGTATATCTTTCCAGTTACGAATCCTGATGGCTATGTTTGGACTTTTGATGGGGTAAGAAATACGAGACATACCAATCTGCATTACTTATTACATAAATACATGATAGAGATCTATTTATTAAGAAAATATATTTTTACTATGTGAAAATTGGACATATTAAAGAGAAAGTAGCTTTCAATGGACTCACTCGTTGGGTAAAATTATAGCAGCAATGATGATATTAACTTTAAAATTTAATAATAACAATATCCACGCTAGCTAAGTTAAGACTCAATAGTAGATCCATATTTTATGGTATTCTGTTTTGGAAACCAATAATTTCATCATCAATTTGTGTCTATTCTTTTTATACTTTACAGTACCGACTATGGCGTAAAAATAGACAACCTTATGGAGATGAATTCGGAGTTGATCTAAATCGTAACTGGAATAGTAATTGGCTATGTGAGTAAACATATCTATATATATAAAAGAAAGTCGTGTTTGTTACAACACTTATAACTCGAGAACGGCTGGACCGATTGCCATGGTTTTTGATTTGTTGCATTTGTTTCCGTCCCGAATAGCAGAATAACTCTTAAAAACATTGGAAAATTCTCGAAAAAATAAAATAAAAGAAAAAACATTTTCCCATACAAATGAAAGTGTCAGTTGAAAAAGGGATTACGATATTTATTGGTTGTCAAATATCAAAACGTCAAATCGATTGGTGTCACTTTTATGTCGCGAAAGTTGTCTGTGATTTGTTATGGGGTGAAAACGCTTTTCCCATGGGGTTCGAGCGCAAGAATCAAATCAGAGTAAACATCAAAAGAAATGACAATTACAAATCACCAAAATGATAAAACCTATTTCAAAACTAAAAAAAATAAAACAAAACGTTTTTTTCTCTGCTCAACTGCGAGTTGGCGGAGGCCAGTGTTTTCGAACCGCCTAAAGACCACTGACTTAACTTAACGACTGTCATTAAATGATAACAACCGGGACCGACAGCTTAACGTGCCTTTCGAAGCACGGAGGAGCTCAAGATGAGCTAATGATAACAACCGGGACCGACGGCTTAACGTGCCTTCCGAAGCACGGAGGAGCTCAAGATGAACTAATGATAACAACCGGGACCGACGGCTTAACGTGCCTTCCGAAGCACGGAGGAGCTCAAGATGAGCTAATGATAACAACCGGGACCGATGGTTTAACGTGCCTTCCGAAGCACGGAGGAGCTCAAGATGAGCTAATGATAACAACCGGGACCGACGGCTTAACGTGCCTTCCGAAGCACGGAGGAGCTCAAGATGAGCTAATGATAACAACCGGGACCGACGGCTTAACGTGTCTTTCGAATCACGGAGGAGCTCGAGGTAATATAAACCCATCCGTGTACAGGCTACGGTCGACGTTGCTTAACTTGCGTGTTCAATTAGACTGACACGCGCAATGACGCCATCGCGCTTCTCTATTATTTTCTACTATTCATTGTTTTAATTCCATAAAATCATAAATTTAGTTCAGCTAATATGTACCACGACATTCATTGATTGTCAGGCGGTACGAAGTTCGCCGGGACAGCTAGTTTTATTATAAATCTAAACTAACTTGACTTTATCAAGATCCAGAAAAGGAATTGTTCTTTTTTCAAGTATCCCGAATCCTGAATCTACTTACTCTAAATAATATTTGCTCAGAGCTACAGTAAAAATATTACTTTATTCGTCTTCTGAGTATACAGTATCTTCGGAACTATTTAAAATATTTCGACTAAATTTGGATATTTTTATATATAAAGGATTTATTCACTGTATTTCTAGTGGAAAGCTCCAGTGTTAACCCAGCATCAAACACCTACGCAGGACCAGGACCCTTCTCTGAGCCAGAAACAAGAACATTATCTGAGTATATACGCCCAATTGCTAAGGACATAGAGTTGTATTTGTCATTCCATTCTTCTGGTCAGATTCTTCTGGTGCCTTTCGGAAATACTACAGAACCGTTAGCGAATTATTATGATGTGGTATGTATTCAGTGTTTTTGTTATGTCTTTAGAAAATTTACATATTCTCAAAGAGATAATCTGAATGTGTATTATACGTGATATGTTTAATCTTTCTCCATATTGTTCATTTCTACCACAAATATTTTATTTTTTATCGGATATTTCATTTAATTTCTAATAGACCCTTCTACTCAAGATCTGATCACGAAGTAATAAAACTTATTCTTGATTTTCGTGGATTCACTTCTTGATTATAGAGTTCACAGAAGGTGTGACGTGATGCCTGATGTATTGTTTGTTCATTTAGTTAATTTTGCCGTTTTAATAAATCAACGAAGAAAGCATAATGTAACATCGTCGTGCCGCGTTTTCTTAAAATACTATAAATGATGTCTAAACGCAATAATCATCCTTCTCGCTTTTTAGATGAAAATTGGCAGACGTGCAATGGGTGCATTGTCAGTCAGATATGGAACTGTGTACACATCAGGAAACATAGCTGAGGCTATTTGTAAGTATTATAGCCCTTTGGTTTATTGTCAAAACCATAATCAATGATAAGAATTATCACATCGCATATAAACTAATTGAATTATAACAACAGGACTGTTGCAAAAGATTCAGATTGTTTTAAATAGTTTTAATAAGTTAATATATTGTTGTTAATATATTGTTTTAATAAGGCGGCCTTTAAAAAAAACATATTTTCAAGGGATTTCACAATGATACCGTGGGTGATAAAACAATAATGTCTCAGCAACTATTAAACTTACATGTTTTATTCCTTCATATTTTTTGACGTGACAACGTCTTATAAATTGGTTAGCCGGGTGACACTTCAAGAAACTGCGTTACGCTCCGCGCTCACGTTATGCGCTCACAATGAGAGCGAGTGAGAGGCACGCGTCCCTTCCACTCGGGCATGGTTAGCCCGCCTAAGAGCGAGAGAGACAGACATAAAAAGTGAAAGGCATGCGTCCCTTCCACTCGAAAACATTTTACCACTCAAAGTCGTTGTCACGTAAAACTTTCGCCCGTATACCGACTTTACAGGCAACCAATTTTTTTTTATATTCCTCTTCAGATCATGCAACTGGTACGAGCGTGGACTGGGTGAAAGAACATTTACATGTACCCTTGGTATATTGCTATGAACTTCGAGACCGTGGAACTTACGGGCATTTGCTTCCAGCTGATCAGATACTACCATCTGGAGAGGAAACAATGGATTCAGTAATGGATTTAATTTACCAGGCTAAGAGATTTGGGTACATGCGGAATTAAATAACATATAAATTGTTAACAGTAAAAAAAATATTACATATTCCTATCAACCTGTTTTTACTTCAACTATACCTATAAATTGTTAATAATAAAAAAAACTTCAAAGGACGTGTTTCTATTTTTTAACCTGTTTTTAAGTAGCTATCATCTACTGCTACCAAAAATGGTACAAATACTCAAAGTGAAAAAGAAAATTCTTGATGTGATAATTTCTTATAAATCGATGAATGCCGGCTGCGCGCACGAAAAAGATACTTATTGTCACGTTCCGCCTGAGCCAAGCGTGCAAGCGAGAGCGCGGAACAAGCGATAGAGTAGCACGATTGGCCTATGTTTCTTATGACGTTATCACGTAAAATTATCGTCCGCAGACCGACTACACAGACAACTAAGAGACAAGAGACACATCACCATACGACATATCTGATGAGTAGCAATTACAGTAGCCATCGCAGCAACTTCTTCCTGGTATCTTCACTCACTTGCAGGAACACAACGACCCACTAGGCTTATTCTTTTTGGGGTGTAAGTAGTTCATCAACATCTTTGAACCAAAGCCAACTTCACCTGCACGCGGTGCACTCTGCTGACTGACAAACGAAGCTCTGGCGAAAAGAGAGGTAGAGAGCGTAATTGTAAGCTACCCGACTGGGGAATGTACCTCCACTTCACAGAATACCGAAGCCAAATAACGGTTCCCTTGAGGGCTGTTGTGTTCCTGCGAGTGAGTGAGGTCATCAGAAAGGAAGGAGATGCTGCGATGGCAGCGGGGGTGGCGGCGCGCGAGCAATATTTTATGTTGCGAGCGTTAATATGACTATGGTAACCGCTTCACATCAGGCCTGCTGCATGCTTGTCTGCCACCCGACGAAGTTAAAAAAAAAATAGGAATTGTTATTTGGATGCGGCCTTCTGTCAAGTGGAAGTGCTTCCCCAGTCGGGCAGCTTATACTCTGCCCTACCTTTCTTTTTGCATGAGTCTCGTCAGTGAATCACCAGGTATACCACGTGCTGGTGAGGTTGGCTTTGGCTCTGAAGATTGTGGTGAGCTACTTACATCACAAGTTAACACTACGTAGGTCTTTGGAAATATATTCCATTTGACGCGAAATTCATTATCACAAGAATGGCAGTAAGAGTACAATCCTCATGTCATCGTCAATCCTTACTCTTTCCACCAGCAGTGGTGCTAATAATATTGATCTCCCCTCAATCGAAGGGGTTTAGAGCATACTCCACTATGCTGCTAAACGACAGGTTGGCGGAGATCAGTGTTTTCAAGCCGCCTAAAGGCCACTGACTTGGCTTAATGACTGTCATCTAACGACAACCACCGGGACCGATGGCTTAAGGTGCCCTATGAAGCACGGAGGAGCTCGAGATAATTAAACCTGTCCATGGACAGGCTGCGGTCAACGTTGCTTGACTTGCGTGATAGATTACACTGCCACAAGTAACAACGTTATTGAGCTCCTCCGATCCTCATGTCATCATCATCATCATCGGGTCCAATTTAGTGTCCACTACAGGAGCACGACCCTCTCTCGGTCGGCCTAGACGGAAGGTGGATTTGGCCTACACTCCCCACGCTGGCCAAACGGGTTGGGGAGGCCTGATCGATATTTCATAATGTATTTCCCTTAGTCGCCTTGTTCGACATCCACGGGGAGAAACGGAGTGATTCTATTCTAGTCTACCGGAAACCACACAGCTAACCCTCATGTACCTC
Source organism: Hypsopygia costalis (assembly GCA_937001555.2). NCBI lineage: Eukaryota > Metazoa > Arthropoda > Insecta > Lepidoptera > Pyralidae > Hypsopygia > Hypsopygia costalis. The sequence goes on along the minus strand of OW443343.2, from coordinate 21,669,573 downwards.
ATGTACCCATCATCCTCATGTACCTATGAGTTATTACTTGCGTGGGTGTGATAGAGCGTATGTTCAGTATATGGAAATGACAACACGAAGCAAAAATAATGATGACGACGATGTTTGTTATTTGGCTGCGGTCTTCTGTGAGGTGGAGGTACATTCTCAGTCGACCCTAAAATGTATCTACCTCTCTTTCGAAAAGTAATTAGTAAAGAAACTACATGGGACTACATTTGGTAACTACATCATTTGTAGTTCTTGCATGCGGTATAGCTTCTCGTCAATTAAACAGGCTTTGATGAAAGACCTCATCGAGCCTTTTTTAGGGTTCCGTACCCAATGGGTAAAAAGGAACCCTATTACTAAGGCTCCGCTGTCCGTCCGTCCGACCGTCCGTCCGTCTGTCACCAGGCTGTATTTCATGAACCGTGATAGATAGACAGTTGAAATTTTCACAGATGATGTATTTCTGTTGCCGCTATAACAAGAAATACTAAAAAATAGAATAAAATGAATATTTAAGGGGGCTCCCATACAATAAACGTGATTTTTTTGCTCGTTTTTACTCGCAATTGATAACGACAATAGGTAGACACTTGAAATACTCACATAATATTTAGTTATGTATTCACTTTAATAATAAATAATTAAATAAAACAAATATTTAAGGAGGGCTCGCATACAACAAACGTGTTTTCTTTGCCATTTTTATAGATAATGGTACGGAACCCTTCGTGCGTGAGTCCGACTCGCACTTGGCCGGTTTTTTTTTATACTACGTCGGATGGCAGACAAGCATACGGCCCGCCTGTTACCGTAGCCATATTAACTCTCGCAACATAAAATATCCCTCGCGCGCGCCACCCCCGCTGCCAATGCAGCACCTCCTTCTTTTCTGGTGACCTCACTCACTCGCAGGAACACAACAACCCTCCGAATTGTTATTTGGCTGCGGTATTCTGTGAGGTGGAGGTACATTCCCCAGTCGGGTAGCTTACAATTACGCTACCTACCTCTCTTTTAGCCAGAGCTTCGTTGGTCAGTCCGCAGGGTGTACCGCGTGCAGGTGAAGTTGGCTTAGGTTCAAAGATGTTGATAAACCACTTACACCCATAAAGCCTGAATTGCCGCTTTCACTTCACAGAAGGCGGTAGTCGAAATTACACTACCCTAGAGGACTATTGCAATCCTGCGAGTAAATGAGGTCACCAGACAGTAATGCTTGCGATTAGTAGGTACCACATTCGACTCAAAGGGAAGGTGAGATCGCCTTGTGAGAGCGGCAGGGACTGGCCATACTACGTAGTACTATTACTTAAAGGTACTGTGGCCATACTCTACATTACTTATACTGTACCAATGAGTAGATACAAGCTGATTATCATAATGAACTACGCAGTGCTTACTTTATCATTTGCCTTTACCCTTTATATCGGGTCGGCCCAATATGTCTTTTTAACCCACTCCAAAAAAGGAGGAGGTTCTCAATTCGGTTGTATTTTTTTTTAATGTTTGTTACTTATTTACTCCATGATTTATAAACCGATTTGAAAAAAACTTTTTTTTATTTAATAGACTATACTTCCAGTTTGGCCCTATATTTTTTCATCATCATCATCAGCCTGTATCTTCCCACTGTTATGTATGTTATTTCATTACTCCGTAATTTATAAACCGATTTTAAAAACTTTATTTATTACCAAAAAAGGAGGAGGTTCTCAATTCGGTTGTATTTTTTTTTAATGTTTGTTACTTAATTACTCCATGATTTATAAACCGATTTGAAAAAAACTTTTTTTTATTTGAAAGACTATACTTCCAGTTTGGTCCCATATTTTTTTCATCATCAGCCTGTATCTGCATACATAAATGTAATGTTTGGGGTCGGTTTTTTCTGTTAAAATTATTCTACCATTCCCACTTATTGTTAGATAACAGGAATAACTGTAGATACAGTTACTCCTTTCTTAGCCAAATATTCTCTCATACACTCATCTCTTTTTTAGTCTTCCTATCTCATTATATGAATTCACGTTCAAATTCGTTGTTCTTTTCATTATTTTGTCTTTCATCACTCTGAACTATAAGACTACACCACGATTTCGTTGCAATATAGGTACCTACGGTTTTCTTACCTAGCTACTTGAAAAGCTCGTCATTATTTTATCAAGGTTATTGCTTTTATTGATACCTATAAAGAATCTTGGTATAATTTCATATTATAATCTGCTAAGTCTCTGGTATTTATACGTAGGTACCATATACATTTTTTGTGATCAGATCATTATTCTGTGTATTATTCAATTTATGGCTACGTTATTGCCCAAAATAAAGTTTTATTACTCTTGCTTTTCCTTTGTTATGGTATTGTCTTATTATTTTAACCAAACTACATAAATAAGGGGTGTAAGTGGCTCAATACCATCTTCGGAGCCAAAGCCAACCTCACCTGCACGTGGTACACCCTGCAGATAAACGGACGAGGCTCTGGCGAAAGTCGCCAACCCGCCTGCCCAGCGTGGCGACTCAAGGGCATTTCTCTCCAATGTTTACACAAGAAAATATATGGCCCCCAGTACCCGGCAGCCCTACTATCCCGGGCCAAGGTGGCGGTCTCGGTTCCGGCAGGGCGGAGGGTGCGAACAATCTCCGGTTGGCAGGCCACCAACAAAAACTGACAATAGGCACTTTCAACACACGGACTCTGAGGCGTGACGAAGATGTGGAAGAGCTGGAAGTAGAATTGAGGTCAGTCAAATGCCAGATTCTAGGTCTGTCGGAAATCCGACGAGAGGGAGAGGAGACCGTGATACTCGAATCTGGCAATCTCTTCTACTACCGTGAAGGGGACCGGCTCTCCCAGGGCGGTGTCGGGTTCCTCGTTCATAAAGCTCTCGTCAACAACGTAGTGGAGGTATCCAGTGTGTCGTCGAGGGTAGCATATCTTGTGCTAAAACTGACAAAGAGACACTCTTTGAAAGTAGTACAGGTATATGCTCCAACGACGACACACCCGGATGAAGAGTTCGAGGCCATGTATGAGGACATTACGAAGGCCATACGTAATACCACCAAGACCCACTTCACGGTTGTTGTCGGGGATTTCAATGCCAAGGTGGGAGTACAAGAATGCGACGAATCGGTTGTCGGAGGGTTTGGTTTGGGGTTGAGGAACCACAGGGGGCAAATGCTGGTTAATTTCCTCCAAATGGAGTGGCTCTTTTTGATGAACTCGTTCTTTAAAAAGAAGCCCCAGAGGAAATGGATCTGGCAAAGCCCCGACAAGGTGACTAGGAATGAGATCGACTTCATAATAACGATAAAAGGCGGATATTTAGAGATGTCTCGGTGGTTAACAGGTTTGGTACCAGTAGCGACCACCGACTTGTACGAGGCACCCTAAATATCAGCTATAAACTCGAAAGAGCCCGTATGATGAAGTCGAATCTACGTCCAACTCTTCCTCAGATCACTCAAGCTTCGGAAAAGGTCCAACTGGAACTTCAAAACCGATTCGATTCGTTGGAAACCACTGCGGACATGGACGAGGCATCAGATAGAATAGGGACAACACTACACGAAGTCGGCAGGAAACACTTTGAGCGGCAGCATAGAGCTCGGGAGGCCAAGCTCTCTAGCGAAACTCTGGCTCTTATGCAGAAGAGACGAGAGGCGGCAGCGTCTGTTAGAGCTTCGACAGAATATGCAGCTTTAAATAAGCAGATCAGAAGGCTGATACGGCGGGACTGTCGCGTCTTCAATGCTAAACGAGTTGAAGACGTGATAGCTCGCAACAAAGGGCTGAAAGTCTTTTCTCGGCCTTCTAAAAGAGCTTATCTGTCGAAGCTCAAACTAGAAGATGGTCGAATCGTGTCTTCTAAGCCAGAGATATTCGCAGAGGTGGAGAGATTTTATGGTAAACTCTATGCTGCACATGCACCTGTCCCTACATCAGCTGCTCGTGTAAGTGATCGCCGAGCCCCGCTAACCTGACACGAAACCGAGGATATTCCAGACATCAGCATGGGTGAGATTAGGATAGCCCTTGAACAGCTGAAAAATGGTAAGGCTCCCGGTGAGGACGGAATTACAACAGAACTGTTGAAAGCTGGAGGAACTCCGGTTCTAAAGGAACTACAACGTCTGTTTGATTCCGTCATTCACAATGGGACCGCACCAGTCGCGTGGAGCAGTAGTTTGATTGTCTTGTTCTTCAAAAAGGTGACAAAACCTTATTGAAGAATTATAGACCGATCTCACTCCTGACTCACGTGTATAAGCTGTCTTCAAGGGTTATCACGAATCGTCTCGCTCGAAGGCTTGATGACTACCAGCCACCGGAACAGGCTGGGTTTCGTAAAGGCTACAGCACCGCGGACCATATATATACATTGCGGCAGATTGTGCAGAAAACCACAGAGTACAATTTGCCGCTCTGCGTGGCTTTTGTGGACTACGAGAAAGCCTTCGACTCGATCGAAACTTGGTCTGTTCTGGAATCCTTACAACGATGCCAAGTCGACCACCGCTATATCGAGGTGCTGAGATGGCTATATAGCGCTGCGACAATGACTGTCCGCGTCCAGGACCAGCAGTCTAAGCCTATCCAGCTGCAGCGGGGAGTACGTCAAGGAGATGTCATTTCCCCAAAACTATTCACCGCTACTCTGGAAGACGTATTCAAGACGCTGGACTGGAAAAAACGGGGCGTCAATGTGAATGGCGAGTACATCTCACACCATCGGTTTGCCGACGTCGTGGTTATAGTGGCTGAATCACTGGAGGATCTCAGTCGTATGTTGGTCGATCTCAATGCTGCTTCTCGACGTGTGGGGCTGGGGATGAATATCGACAAGATGAAAGTCATGTACAACGACTATGTCATCCCTAGCCCGGTTATAGTAGAGAATGCCGCTACTGAAGTGGTTAATGACTATGTCTACCTCGGACATTCCATACAGCTTGGCCGGGGTAATTTCAACAAAGAGATCGATAGACGTATTACTGGGCTGGGTATCTTTTGGAAAGCTTCGGTACATCTTCGCCGCACAGATACCCCAATGCTTGAAGACTAAAGTCTTCAACCAGTGCGTCCTCCCTGCAATGACATATGGTGCTGAGACTTGGACACTGACCATCGAACTGGTCCACAGGTTAAAGGTCGCGCAGCGAGCGATGGAGAGGGCTATGCTCGGGGTTTCTCTGCGGGATCGAATCCGGAACGAAGAAATTCGACGGAGAAGTAAAGTTGTCGATATAGCCTTAAGAGTTTGCAAGCTGAAGTGGCAATGGGCGGGTCACATCTGCCGAGTAAGTGATGGCAGATGGGGGAGGAAGGTATTAGAGTGGAGGCCGCGCGTAGGACGACGAAGTGTTGGGCGCCCTCCCTCTAGATGGTCCGATGACCTAAAGAGAGTGGCTGGGAGCGGCTGGATGCGGAAGGCGGCGGATCGTATCTGGAGGAAAGCATTGGGGAAGGCTTATATCCAGCAGTGGGCAGATACAGGCTGATGATGATGATGAACTACATAAATATATAGGTACATAAAAAACAAATTCCCACGATTCTCTTCAAGCGAACATTTTTTCTTAAAGGGAACTTTGTATTATCTATCCCCTCGGTTTTGGGGTTAAGCCGATCTAAATTTTTATAACTTTTACCCCGGAATTACCCGTTTATATCAGACATGTAACCCAGAGATTTCCAGGTCATTTTATGGAATTTAAAAAGTTTTGGACCATAAAATGATTTATATTTTTTTGTTATGCGGTAAGGTCACCTGCGACTTTTTAGTTTGATTTTCTTACATAGGTATATTGTTAGCAGATAGCGTTAATTCAAATACAGGTTGAGAGGTGATCCAAATACCAGTCTTTTTAAAAGAGTTATAAAAGTTTAAGTTGGCAAATAACAACAGTTTTCAATATGAATAAACCTATGAACAACTATGGAACACCTCAGGTAAAAATAGTAAATGTATAGAAAGAATAATAAAATGTATTATTGTTATCACATTTTTTTGATTTTTAACCACCGACGCAAAAAGAGGGGTGTTATAAGTTTGACATGTCTGTGTGTGTGTATGTGTGTGTGTGTGGTTCTGTCTGTCCGTGGCATCATAGCTCCGGAACGGATGAAGCGATTTCAATTTAGTTTTTTTTTGTATTAAAGGTGACTTACGGGCGAGTGTTCTTAGACATGTTTGATGAAAATCGGTTGAGCCGTTTAAAAGTTGTGGCGGGGGGGGGGGGGGGGGGGCGGGGGGCGAGTGGGGTCTCAAATGAAATAGCATCACATGCACTTTACAATATTAATAATAATAATGATGAATAATATTAAAAATAATAAGGAATCTTTGGTTATTGTGTCGGGGGTTATTTTAAATTTTTAATTTAATATTTTATAGTTAATATAAAAAAATGTAATATTTTTTTTTATATCTATATAAATGAATCCCTATTTTCTTCAGTCTCGGCATCACGCGTGAACGACTGCATTGATTTCACTAACTTTTTTCACATGAATACGTCTTTAAAATTGCTTCAATAGGCTTCAATAGGCTAGCAGCAATTCAGAAAAACCGGCCAAGTGCGAGTCGGATTCGCGCACGAAGGGTTCCGTACCATTATCTATAAAAACGTCTATAAAAATATTTGTTTTATTTTTATTTAATTATTTATTTTTAAGAGAATATATAACTAAACATTATGTGAGTATATCAAGCGTCTACCTATTGCCGTTATCAATTGCGAGAAAGAACGAGCAAACAAATCACGTTTGTTGTATGGGAGCCCCCTTAAATATTCATTTTATTCTGTTTTTTAGTATTTGTTGTTATAGCGGCAACAGAAATACATTAGGTATCTGTGAAAATTTCAACTGTCTAACTGTCACGGTTCATGAGATACAGCCTGGTGACAGACTGAAAGACGGACGGGGCGGACGGACAGCGGAGCCTTAGTAATAGGGTTCCTTTTTACCCTTTAGGTACGGAACCCTAAAAACTAATGATAACAAAATCAGGGGATACAATTTGGTGCTGCAGCTACAAATCTATCATCTCCATCCAAAATTCAATCACACTACTGTATAGATGAAGGATCAAAGATCTTGTTACTCTATGTAAGGACTATGGAACATCGCGTGCGGGGAGGGGGAAGCGCTGTCATTTTGTGATAATTTTAGTGCATAATATAACGTATTCGCGTACAATACACGGCCGTGTCCATGACACTACCACACCCCATTGTTTCGTTGTGTTTGTTATAGTTAGGAGAAGGTTCTTATGAAAAAAAAAATACCCAATTGAAATTCAATATTCATATTATTTAAATAGTTGTCTTGGCTAACTTGCCAGATTAATATTTTTTGAATCCTACTTAAGAGGGGGGGGGGGGGGGGGGGCAGATAAATATCAATATTCATAGTTGGCCGTGTGGTTTCCGGCAGACCAGAATAGAATTACTCCGTCTCTTCCCGTGGATGTCGTACAAGGCGACTAAGGGAATTACATTATGAAACATCGTTCAGGCCTCCCCAACCCGTCTGGCCAGCGTAGGGAGTGTAGGCCAAATCCTTCGTCTGTCTGGGACGGACTAGAGAGGGTCGTGCTCCTGTAGTGGAGACTAAAATGACCTGATGATGATGATGATACATAGTTAAGACAAGACGTTTGTCGGATTATTACAATAAAAAATCCCTCCGATAGCGGCACAAGGTTCAATTTTATTATTGTTGAAATAGTGATGTTGAAGGTAATACTCGTAGTTACTTGAAAAGCTCGTCATTAACATATCGAGGTTATTAGTATTACATATATCTTTATAGAACCTTTGTATAATTTAATTAAATATTATAACCTGATAATTTTTGAGTGATTACTTGTAATCATAATGTTATAATAAAGCAATTATGATAATAATGTTCCACCAAGTGCCAACAATCAACAGTATCAACTTTACTTGTAATCACTCGTGCCATATAGTTTATTAGGATCCTATCGTTACTGTATAGCTACTGTGGTTATCATTTATGACTGTTATTGCCAAATTGAAGTTTACTATATACATTCTTCTTGCTTTGCTTCAAGTTATTGTAATATCCTACAAAATAATAATAAAGTTGATTAAAAAAAAAATTGAAACCGATTTCAGTTGGCGAGCGCAGCTTATTTGGTGGAATACCCCGGCAGACGCTGCTGCCCGTCTTCCGGGAGAAAAGTTATCGCGTGACACAAGATTCCTTAGTCGCCTTGTACGACATCCAGCGCAGAGCAATGGAGTGGCACAATTTTATTATGCCGGCTGCAATAGGGCAATTACCCTTTCAAATAAAATAAATGAATTTGGGAATATGGGACCACCTGGTAATCTTACCCTTTCAAATAAAAAAAGAATTGTGAAAATCGGTTCATAATTCGCAAAAATAACGAATAACATACATGCAAAAAAAAATATTCAGTCGAATTGAGAACCTCCTCCTTTTTTGAAGTCGGTTAAAAAGTGTGTCTGTTGTGTCTGTTTGACACCTCATTATAAATTATGCAATAAGTTTTAAATTTTGAGGTGTTAGTGGCTTACCATAATATTTAGAGCCAAAGCCAACTTCACCTGCATGTGGTGCACCCTGGCGACTAGCGGAAGAGGTAGGGTACAGCATATCCGTAAGCTGCCCGGCTGGGGAAGTAGCTCCACCTCGAATGAGTGAGGTCACCAGATTGAAAGAAGTTGGAGTTGATGCCATATTTCATGTTGCGAGCGTTTATATGGCTACGGTAACCATTTCACATCAGGCAGGCCGTATGCTTGTTTCACATCTGACGTAGTATTAAAAAACACAGAATACCGCAGCCAAACAACAATTCCTTTGAGAGTTGTTGTGTTCCTGCGAGTGAATGAGGTCACCAGAAACGAAGAAGTTGCTGCGTTGGTAGCGGAGGTGGCTGCGGCCCGGATATTTCATGTTACGAGCGTTAGCATAATATGAAAATTCGCAAGGGGCTCTTAAAAAAAGCATGAAGCGGTTTTTACAGAGCCGGCAAAGCATGAATCTCGCGCGTACCTCTGGTATGGCGAGCGTTCATAGGTAATAACTGTTTACCGTTAGGCAGGTTGTATTTTTACCACCTTAGTTGTATAAAAATATTTTTTTGTGTCATGACAAACTCATAAATTAATTTAGTGAAATGATGAAATGGATCGTTTACAAAATTTTAACAAAAAAAAAACCGACTCCAACCATTACTCTACATTTATGTATGTAGATACAGGCTGATGATAATGATGATGATGAAAAAAATATGGGACCAATCTGGAAGTATACTCTTTCAAACAAAAAAGTTATTTTCAAATCGGTTTGTAAATGACGGAGTAATGAAATGACAAACTTATCACTGGGTAGATACAGGCTGATGATGATAATGATGATGATGAAAAAAATATGGGACCAATCTGGAAGTATACTCTTTTCAATAAAATAAAAAAAAATCAGATTCGTTTATAAATCACGGAGTAATTAAGTAACAAACATTTAAAAAAAATACTGCCGAATTGAGATGCTCCTCCTTTTTTGGAGTCGGTTAAAATGATGTATTTCTATAATCGAAGAGATGTAATGCTCCAAATTAAGCTACAGGTGCTTAGTTCCTGAATGGAACAAAACCGTTACTCAAGTATAGCAGTAATGTAAAATTTCAGTAGGACTTCGTCTGCACGAATGTCGGTTATCAGTCTAAAAAGCACCCTTTCGAATCGAATGTTCTTTCTAATACCTTTGGGAATATATGTACAAAGTTTCATAATGATCGGTTGAGTAGTTTCGATGTGAACGCGTAACAAACAAACTCACTCTCACATTTCTAATATTAGTAGGATTTGTTTAGTGCCTCGGGATAGTCTAGATCATGTCAAATTTAATTCAAAACGTTTTAGCTATTTAGACCTGAAAATGAAACAAACAAACAGACAGACTTTCACGTTTTATAATATTAAGTATGTATTTGCATACATAATATTTGAATTTGAATTTTTCAAGTAGCTCTTATCTTATCAAATGGATTTATTTAATTGTCTTTCAACACTTTATTACTAATAACTTGTTATTCAATTACACCATAAACCTTATAGTCTACTAAACATTACTTTTTGAACACTCTGGCATAACACAAGGATGTTGAAATTTATACTTCTTTTGCTTTTACCTTTGGTTATGAGCGAAAAATTTCGCTTCGATAACTACACGCTGTATAAAACACTGCCAAAGGGTGAAGCGCAAGTAAAATTGCTGCAAGATTTAGAAATTAATGATATCAGATATGACTTCTGGAACTCTGCAATACCGTCTGCAACATTTGTCTCAATTGCATCAAGTCCTGAAAATAAGAAGGAACTGGAGAGGTTCCTTAGCGATAATGGAATACAATTTGAAGTAGCAATGCCTAATATTCAAGAGTAAGTAAAAATGTGATATTATTTTTAAGTTCAACTTCATCTTTTGACTAATCCTAAGCTTCTATTTGGAATTTTTCTATTTTCTAAGTCTAAATGGGAAAGAAGTAAAAAGTTAATTTTAAGTATAAAGTTTTCTTCCACGCACTATCAAACTGTGGAATGAACTGCCTCTTGAGGTTTTCCCAGGAAACTAAAGCATTGGGTTCTTCAAAAAGGGCGTGAAGACATTTTTACAAGGTTGGCAACGCGCATGTTACCTCTGGTTTTCCAGGCGTCCATAGGATACGCTAACTGCTTTACATCAGGCGGGCGGTATGCTTGTTGACCACCTTAGTAGTATAAAAAAGACAAGTTTTTATAAATTGTCAAAATGTATGTTTTCATACGATATACTCGTAGTTAGCTTATTCATGTCGAATAAATGCCAGTAAGTGTATGCAAATTAACATTTTTTGGGGTGTAAGTGGTTCATCAACATCTTTGAACCAAAGCCAACCTCACCTACGCGTGGTGCACCCTACTAACAGACAAACGAGGCTCTGGCGGATAAGATATGTAGGGCATAGCGTATTTTGTAAGCTGCCCGACTGGGGAAGGACCTCCACCTCACATAATACCGCAGCCAAATAACAATTCCCTTGAAGGTTGTTGTGTTCCTGCGACTGAGTGAGGTTACCAGAAACGCAAGAGTTGCTGCGATGGCAGCGGGGGTGGCGGCGCGCGAGCGATATTTTTTGTTGCAAGCGTTAATGTGGCTACGGTAACCGCTTCACATTAGACGCGCCGTATGCTTGTCTGCCACCGACGTAGTATAAAAAAAAAGTTCTAATAAGTTCTCGATGGATCCACGACCGAAAAAATGTGGCTAGGTGCGAAAAGCGGAGGATCGCATGTGGTGGAAAGCATTGGAGAAGACCTATATTCAGCAGTTGGTAGATACAGACTGATAATGATAAAGTCTAAACTGTTAATGCTAATTGCTCTCGTGCCTCGGTTACTGGCTAACGAGTCCATAATTCGCCAGTCATGTGTCCGGATTCGAAATCGATTTATGTGCGTGTAATAATGCATATGGTTTAGCTACAGAGGTTGAGCATATTCGACTGCTTTGCCATAGTTGTCAGCCTGCCGTTCGACCTCGCGCGAAGCATTTGGCAGCTGGTTTAAGGCGAAATTAATACCACAATGTGGCCAAAGGGGCTTGAAGCAATCTTTCCCAAACGGGCTTTTCCCAAGGTTGATAGCCAAGCTATAGCATGTTGAATTCATTGCAAGTTGCATCTGGGGTAATATATTATTCAGATTTGGTAGCAACAAGCGAGAATTACCAAGCGTTCAGACGATTTTGCAATTCATAGTATTGGAATCGATGTGTTAGGTAATAACTCAATGTTTTAGGTCCCCAATAGTGTTAGAAACTCAAAATCCGTGGTGCACGGCAGTTGAGCTTCACTTGACTAGCCATCTCTTTAGGCTTTTAATGCCTTATTTGCCATATTGCTGTCTCTCAAATTGCTAAGAGAGGAAGTCGAATTCCAAAAGCTTCCTACTCCTACTAATTTCTTCTGATTAAATTCGTTGTGAGTTCCAAGGTAGCTGTAGTTTTACCCCCGGGACTGCAATGGACTTCATTGTTCATTGCCTTTTTTGGCGGTCGCCGCTGTTAATCCTGGCTACACAGGATACACAGTGGTGGGAATGTGTGGTGGGCCCAAATTTATTTTTTAAAGCCCAGCTATAGGCATAGGGTCCTTGTTAATGCCAGTGAGTTATTATTTTAGAGCTATCGACAAAGAAAATGTACAATCCTACACAAGAAACAATATTAGAAGCATGCGCTGGGATGCATATTATGAATTAGATGATATTTACGCCTGGATGGACGATCTAGCACGTACTTACCCAGATATAGCCAGTGTCATCATCGGTGGTACATCTTATGAAGACAGAGACATTAAAGGTTTAAGAATATCTCATGGGTCTGCGGATCCTGAGAAGAAAGTAATATTTCTTGAAGGTGGAATACATTCTAGAGAATGGATATCGCCTGCAACAGTTTGCTATATTACCTATGACCTGCTTACAAGTACAGATGAAGAAACTCAAGCTGCAGCTCGTGATTACGATTGGTACATTTTTCCTGTTACAAACCCTGATGGCTATGTGTGGACTCATGAATCGGTAAATATTGTCACTTAAAGAAAAACATTTGAACATATTTCAGAATACATACATAGACGAGCTTGGTGGTCGAATGGTTAGCAATGGTCACTTTAACTCCGAGGTCGCGGGTTCGATTCCCGCACACGACAAACATTTGTGTGTATGAACATGCTTGTTTGTGTTGCTCTGGTTGTTTTCTATGTAATATATGTATGTATTTAGAAAAAAAAAGTTTACAAGTTCATATATCAGTTATCTAGTTCCCAAAGTACAAGCTTAGCTTAGTTTGAGACTAGATGGCGCTGTGTAATTTGTCTAGGGATATTAATTTATTTATTTACATCACTACATAGTATAAAACAAAGTCGCTTTCTCTGTCCCTATGTCCCCATGTATGCTTAAATCTTTGAAACTACGCAACGGATTATGATGCGGTTTTTTTTAATAGATAGAGTGATTCAACTGGAAAGTTTATATGTATAATATATGCATAACATAGTAGAAAAACACTGATAATTTAGAGGTTTCTAATGTGATGTCGTAAATAAACACTTTTTTTGCTCTTTCATTGCAAACGCTGGCTGAACCCAACGAGATAGATCAAAATAATGTAGTACAGTATTGTTCACCTTAAAATGGTCTACAAAAAAGTTCGCGATGGTATATGTCTATCTCTTAGTGGTAACACACAATAACCGTTATTTTATCCTTTGCTTTTTACAAGAAATAATGCCTTATTTACGAAGCGATTTTAAGCAATACAGAATTAATCCTTATCCAATTAAGTACCTTAAATACATTGCGCATTTAATATAGATCAATATGGCCCTTCACAGCATGTAATTTAAATGAATAGTTTAGAAGATATTACACATTTAAAATGCAGGGACATAACGGCTGTGGCGGTACCGGCCGCGGAGCCGGCGGCGAGTGCCTATAACTGGGGAAGGACTGGATAGGACAAAGCGCAAAGACCTTCTGTAGTACATTTAGTATCAGCATTGCACCCGTGCGAAGCCGGGGCGGGTCGCTAGTTTTATATAAAAAAGCAAGTATTAAGACAAACTTTGTTTACAGTTTAGGATGTGGCGAAAAAACAGAAGACCTCAAGAAAATGATGCTATAGGCGTTGACTTAAATAGAAATTGGGACAATAATTGGTTAGGTATGTCACTTATAATCTATTTATTATACCTCTATATTTTCTGATGCTATCTTCATAACCAAAAAAGATATCTCACAGCAATAATGTTTTAATTGCATTTATGCGTATTTGTATGACTGCAACACACGCCGAACAACGGAGCGGGTGATGGGGCTTCGGTTTATTTGTGAGCTCTAATATTATTAGATGATGGCTCGCGGTTGGACTGGAGTTGTGTTCCAAGTTCTGTTTTATTATTAAAATTATTTAAAGTTTCTGTATTTTGTGTGTTCAGTGTGCAAATAAAAAAGTTATCTATCTATCAACTATCCTTTTTCTGTTTTTATCTGGTGACGTCACTCACTTGCAAGAGCACAACCCTCAAGGGAATTGTTATTTGGCTGCGGTATTCTGTGAGGTGGAGGTACTTCCCCAGTCGGAAGCTTAAAAATACGCTATGCCCTACCTCTCTTTTCGCCAGGGCCTCGTTTATCAGTCAGCCGGGTGCAGCACGTGCAGGTGAGGTTGACTTTGATTCAAAGATGTTAATGAGTCACTTACACTCCATAATCCATGTCATAGAGTTTCATATAGAAATTATAAATTGCCATTTTGTGACAGCTACCATATTGGATTAAAAATGGTAGCATTTACATAATTGTGTATTGTTACAAGAACCAAACGAATGTGCCAAATTTAAGTTTAATCCGATACTGAAAAATGGATTTAATTCTAATTGCAAAGTTTGCAAAAATAAAAACTTATAAACATGGATTTAATAATTCATTTTAATTATAAAACAATGTATTAAATCAGAAATAACATCAAAAGTGAAGAAAACCGTAGCATTTGGTCTACCAAAAACTGCACGCTTACATATATAATATTGATATATTATACAATGCTGATATATTTCTTTTAGTCCACGGAGCTAGTACCAATCCAGCATTAGATACGTTCGCTGGAACAGCACCATTCTCTGAGCCGGAAACAAGATCGCTTTCAACGTTCATAGAAGGGATAGGAGACAGAATCGACTTGTATCTCTCATTCCATTCATACAGCCAACTTTTATTGATACCTTTTGGGAATACTACAGAACCAGTGGCAAATTATTATGATGCGGTAAGAATTCTATTCAAAATGACTTATTTTTTTAGTACATGGAGCTAGTACAAATCCAGCTTCAAATACGTATGCTGGAACTGAACCATTCTCTGAGCCTGAAAGTAAATCTCTTGCAACGTTCATCGAAGGAATCGGCAACAGGATCGATTTGTATTTACGAGGGGAGGTCAATAAGTTCGCGGAATGAGAGAGAAGGAGGTTGAAATTAAACACCAAATTATTTTTCCTTTTCAATATATTCTCCTTTAACCCTAATACATTTTTCGGATCTCTCAAATAGCTTGTTTATACCATCGAAAAAAAATGATTTGTCTTTGGTGTCAAAATAGGCCGAAATTGCCGACTTGACTTCATCATCGTCGTCAAATTTCTTTCCACGCAGCTCTTTCTTCATTTTTGGAAATAAATAATAGTCACTGGGGGCCAAGTCTGGACTGTATGGTGGGTGGTTTAATTGTTCAAAGCCGCATCGGTGAATGGCAGCCGTCGCAACATGGCACGTGTGGACGGGTGCATTGTCGTGCAAAAGGAGCACACCTTTTGACAGTTTTCCTCTTCTTTTTTTCTTAATGGCTTCTTTCAATCTTTCCAGTAAAGAAGCGTAGTACTGTCCCGTTATAGTCGCACCACGTTCTTTATAATCGATCAGTAAAATACCTTCTGTATCCCAAAAGATAGTCGCCATGATCTTTCCGGCCGATTGTGACACTTTGAACTTCTTTGGAGGAGGTGTGCCTTTTTTATGCCACTGCATCGACTCTTGCTTCGACTCAGGTTCATAGTGGTGAACCCAGGTTTCATCTCCAGTAACAATCCGGGCCATAACTTCTTCCTTTCTCTCTCCACAGAGCTCCAGAAACTGGTGAGAGCACTCGACACGCTCGCGTTTTTGAAGTGGCGTGAGCATTCTCGGAACCCATCTTGCACTGACTTTAGTCATCCCAAGATGATGATGTAGGATATTTAAAATACTTGATTCGGATACTCCAACCATTGCTGCAAGTTGCTTCTTCTTCAGTCGGGCATCTTCCAATACAAGTTTTTCTACTTTTTCGACGATTTCCGGTGTGGTGGCCTCAATTGGCCGTCCGGAGCGGGGGTCGTCTTCAATGGACTCCCTTCCTTGTTTGAAAAGACCATGCCACTTGTAAACCATGGTTTTACCAGGGGCAGAGTCCGCGTAAACCGCTAACAGCTCTTGAAAAATCGTCTGAGCGGATTTTCCTTGCTTGGTAAGAAACTTAATAACGGCACGGTGTTCAATTTTCTCCATACTGGCTGACTTCTTCCCGATTTAGTTGTTTGCAGGTCGATAACTCAAAAGTTAATGACACGATTAGGTTCAAACTTGGTATATATACTCTTAATGAGGTGCTTAACTAGTGCCTACCTGGACGGGTAAATTTATCCCCATCAACCCCTCCATTCCGCGAACTTATTGGCCTCCCCTCGTATCATTCCATTCGTCTGGCCAATTATTGTTACTACCTTTTGGGAATACTACAGAGCCGGTGGGAAATTATCATGATGCGGTAAGAAAGGCTATGTTATGTTGTTCCTAACAATCAATTATACTCCTATCGTATTGATCGCTGTTTTTTGTTGTCTGTAGTATGCATTATAGTAGTGGTCTGTTTGACATCGCTGGAGGGTGTCCACAAAAGCCATATAGAACGACAAATTGTACTATGTGATTTTCTGCATAATCTACCGCAATATATGTATGTGGTCTACTGTACTGCACCTTTTAAGAAACCCAGCATGCTCAAAGTACTTAGTGTGAGTTGTTGTTCGCGATTGATCATGTCAACGTAAACAAACCGACCAAATAGAGAAGAACTCTCATGTTGTGAATTTAAAAAACGCGTGTTACATATCAAGATTATGTGGCTTACTTGATCACATTTTGAAGTGAACAACCCGGGTAATTTGGATATGTAACACGCGTCTGGTATATTAATAATATGTATGTTTTCTGGATTTGGTCGGCTTGTAAAACGTTAACGTTCAAATGTGACCAAAAACTGGCTCCTCTGGTGGCTGGATGTCATCGAGTTTTAGAGCGAGACAATTCGTGACGACCATCGAAAACAGTCCAACATCCAAAAAAAAAAAAAACACAGAAAACATCGAAAGCAGAAAACAGTATGCATGGTTTGGGAGTGAGATCGGTCTATATTTCTTTAACAATGTCACCTTTTTGAAAAACAAGACAAGACAACCACACTCCTGGTCCACATATGCTGGTGAAGCCTAATACTATAGATAATTTATAGTATAATATTTACTTATCTGTAAACTTAATGTATTGGCGGTCGTACTGGCATGACCTAATTATTATAGACATGGATATGTTATAAAATGCTAATAGCTTTTTATATAGTTGCCTCGCTTTAAGTAAAAATATGCTACAAACCGCTTACTCATTACCGACGCATTTATACATGCAGTACATTAAGAAAAGAAAAGAACGTGTACACAAAGGAAGCCATTATATCTAGAACTTTTAATAATTTGTTTTGATTACCACTAACGTCTTGCCGCTATTGTAAATGCCTCGATACTGAATGAATTCCAGGCAATTACCTTGCTTTGTTCTTGCCACAATGAACGCATCTGTAGATAAAACATCTTAAATAATATGGCACGTTTTGATCAAACTTTAATAAAAATCCTTTTATTATATCGGTTTGTTCTTGAGTCAGCTCTTCAGTGAATATTCCAGATCGAACATAAAATTAATCATATACAGTTCGCGAAGAACAATTTTATGTTGCGTGGTCACCGTACACGCAGGCGGGTATTATTTTTGCCTGCGCTCAACTTAGTATAAAAACCCTTAGTATAAAAAGCTTAGTATAAAAAGTATACAGATCATAACACAAATATAAAAATTGTCTTTAATTTTCCAGATGAACATCGGCAGACGCGCAATGGGAGCATTATCTGTAAGATATGGCACATGGTACACAACTGGGAACATAGCTGAAGCTATATGTGAGCCAAAATCTCTTATAACAATATTTTAACCACTAGATAATTATTACTCTGTGTAAAATCATTGCGTATTTAAATAGCTAGACATGGATAAAGACTTTGCAATATAACGAGGGCTAATATTTGTCGTTTAGGTCCTCAATATTGTTAGTTACCTAAAATCTGTGAAGCACAGCAGTTGAGCTTCACTTGACTAGCTATCTCTTTAGGCTATTAATGCCTTATTTGCCATATTGCTGTCTCTCACATTGCTAAGAAAGGTAGTCAAATGCCAAAAGCTTCGTACTCCTACTAATTTCTTCTGTTTAAATTCGCTGTGAGTTATAATTTGGAACTTCGTTGTTCATTAATTTTTTTGGAGGTAGCCACTGTTAATCATGGCTACACAAGAGAGACAGTGGTGGGAATATGTGGTGGGCCCCCGTCACGATATTTGTCACGTCTATGTGATCGCAATCAACTGGAGGAGCCGTTCAAAGCTGTTTTGCAAAAAAGCTATATACAACTCTTAATTAAAATTTAATGAGAGTTGTCAATAGATTGAATTGAACTAAAATTTAAATTTTCAAATCACGAAAATCACGCATGTCAGAAAGATGATTCGTCGTAAGTCACTATCAATAACAATGAATGGAAATCTTAACGAAATAATCGATCTAACATTTTGTCTATTCTCGCTACCTTGGACTTAGTGAACGAAGTTTGTTCCTACGGGAATGATACTTCTATTGAGATAAAAGTACGTCATTTTTCGCCGCTACAACTATTTCTACGTAAAGTTTCAAGGATTCACGACAGCTCCGGTATTTCCTTGGAGACTCTATTATCCATTAACAAATTAGTTGATATAGAAAGTTTATTTAAATACAGATAAAATTTTATCGAAATTTTATTTAAATACAGATAAAATTGCCTTTTACTAAAGTCAACTGTCAACCAAATCGCTGGATCTAGTGATTCCAAATTTCTTATGAGAGTTCTTTATGAGATGTAGGGGTGCACTATGTAAGTTTTTTTTTAATTCCCACTGAGATACCGGGATACGGCGTACACTGATAAAATGGTATAGTTCTTTTTTTTCTATGTCCCACTACTTAGGTATACAATATTAATATTTAACGTTATGTATATACTAGCGACCCGCCCCGGCTTCGCACGGGTGCAATGCTGATACTAAATGTACTACAGAAGGTCTTTGCGCTTTGTCCTATCCAGTCCTTCCCCAGTTATAGGCACACGCCGCCGGCTCCGCGGCCGGTACCGCCACAGCCGTTATGTCCCTGCATTTTAAATGTGTAATATCTTCTAAACTATTCATTTAAATTACATGCTGTGAAGGGCCATATTGATCTATATTAAATGCGCAATGTATTTAAGGTACTTAATTGGATAAGGATTAATTCTGTATTGCTTAAAATCGCTTCGTAAAAAAGGCATTATTTCTTGTAAAAAGCAAAGGATAAAATAACGGTTATTGTGTGTTACCACTAAGAGATAGACATATACCATCGCGAACTTTTTTGTAGACCATTTTAAGGTGAACAATACTGTACTACATTATTTTGATCTATCTCGTTGGGTTCAGCCAGCGTTTGCAATGAAAGAGCAAAAAACGACATCACATTAGAAACCTCTAAATTATCAGTGTTTTTCTACTATGTTATGCATATATTATACATATAAACTTTCCAGTTGAATCACTCTATCTATTAAAAAAAACCGCATCATAATCCGTTGCGTAGTTTCAAAGATTTAAGCATACAAAGGGACATAGGGACAGAGAAAGCGACTTTGTTTTATACTATGTAGTGATACTCGTATATGCATTGTACAAATTCTAGTCAATCAAATAATCATTTCATGTTTGATTTTTTCATTTAATATTATAGATAGTTTGTTTAATTTCTAGGAATAAATACAAAGAAGTCAATATTTGAAGTACTACAGAACGCATATACCTACATAGAATAGTTAATGTTTGTGCCAAAATTATTACTTTCCATAAACTTCAAGATTATTGCAAATTCTTTATGAAATATAAGTTACAAATAAGTCTGCAATAAAGATACAGTGTATAAATAAGTATTTAATTTAATCAAAAAATCCGTTGGTATATTAGATCTGAAATAAGAATAAGTAATAACCAATTTAGCTCGGTGGTCGAATGGTTAGCAATGGCCACTTTGACTCCGAGGTCGTGGGTTCGATTCCCGCACAAGACAAACATTTGTGTGCATGAACATGTTTGTTTGTCTTGGTCTGGGTGTTTTCTATGTATTATAATATAAGTATGTAATTACAAAAAAAAAAGTATTTAAGTACTTTTATCAGTTGTCTAGTACCCATAACACAAGCTTTGCGCTTAATTTGGGACTAGATGGCGCTGTGTAAATTGTCCAGAAATATTTATTTATTTATTTATCAGCGGTCTCTCATACTCTCTCAGACCGCAGCTTAGCGACTGAAAAAGGGGTAGGTGGTTAAGAGTTAAAACATGTATGGATAGTTTATATATTTTAAAAGTGTTTTTTTATAGGTATCACTAATGCACTAAAGCACCGAAATTATATTGAGGCCTAACCATTTTTTTTATTATTTCCAGATCTAGCAACCGGAGGCAGTGTTGACTGGGTCAAAGAACATCTTAACGTACCTTTGGTGTACTGCTACGAACTCCGTGATCGAGGTACCTACGGGTTTCTGCTACCCGAAGACCAGATCCTACCTAATAACCTGGAAACCATGGACTCTGTTATAGAAATTATCCATCAAGCAAAGAGATTCGGCTATATGCAAACCTACACGAGTGGGGGAGTTAGTTTGAAGAATACCTTCGTACTTCTGATCATTGCTATGGCTTATGTACTGAATTACTGATATTGATATTTTTTTATGTTAATAAATAAATATATTAGAAAAGGATTATAAATATAATATTAATAATACATCCCAATCTATATACATAGACTTTTGCCGGTAGATCGGTCAAAATACTGTAAACAATAATAATATACATTATAAAAACTTCTAGATGAAGCTTCTAGCTTCTAGATGAAGATTTCTCGAAACAAAATCCAGGACTCTATCGGTGCGCGGAATTTCATTTTGCCATTTTACCAAAAATGATCCTGGGATATTCTTGGACAAATTAAGACAGTTGCCATCTAATCCGAATCTAAGCAAAGCTTGTATTATGGGTATATAAAAGCTTGTGTTATGGATAACAGAGCTTGTATAATATATAACTGATATTATACTTATTTAACTATAATATCGACAAGCAGTTCATTCCACAGTTTTGCCGCACTGCCGCGGTTATCTCTGCGACACGTGTTTCGCCTCTACGCGAGGCATCCTCCAGGCGATCTGTAGATGTTGATGGTTAGAACAAGTTATAAGTTAATTTAAAAAATCAAAAACCCGACTGCACCTACAACAGATTTATTAATCACGCGTAACAATAATATAATTTCATACAAGCAAAGCCGCAGGCAAAATCTAATATATCAAATATATATATTTGAAATCAGGTCATCGAGACCTTTATTTTGATACCCATATCGATATATTTAGAAGAAAAAAAAATACTACAATGACAATTTTGCGGCTCACAGCCGCCATATTGATTTTTTTTTATATTTGATGTAGCCTATGTCACTCTCACAGCAAATACGAATCTGACGACACCTCTCAAGCTAAAATCCATCCAGCCGATCAGGCTGCAGAGCGTGCCAAACAATTATACATTCATACATACATACTCTCGAAAAACACGACCCCTCTTTTCTTCTTTACCCTCGTTCTGTCGCAGTCGGGTAAAAACAACCTACAAAATCATGTTCAGTTCGGCAGTCGGGGTGGCGCGGCGGCGGCCGCATGTTTCTTCTGTCTCAGATGTTGGAGATTCGCCGAGACCGATTCCACAGCAGCTGGAGCAGAGACGACCAAAGCAGCCACGGTAGTCGCATGCAACCACTAACGGTAGTGGGTGGGTGCCGTCCGGCAGTAATTTGCATGAACTAATTGGCGGCGGAAGCACGCAAGGTAGTGTAGATCAAATTGCCGGTAAATTTTGACTTTCGCAAACACCTGAATCAATTAACTAAATTGCGTATAAACACATACGTATATTAAGAAATTCGTATTCTTAATTCAACTTCTAAATTCTCTTTTTCCTTAACAATCAAAACAAATCACTTCACCACACACGGAGCCGATTTACAATATCCAAAGGCTAGCATTCTAAGTATATGTCCGGTCACAAGCTAGATAACCGAGGACTTTAAGTAAATAGGGAGGCTGCTATTGCGATTAACTGAGCTTCTATTGACTGAGCGTAGCACAAGCATGTGAAGATTTAGCCGCTAGCCATTAGGCTATATGAGGCTGTGAGATTTTAACGGTATTATGCAGTACGAAGCACGGGAAAATAAATGATAACTTCGATGAAATATTCGAGTTCTTCAAAAATTGCGTCTCGTAGGGAACTCATGGGTAGGAAGTAAACGATGGAATGCAAGCATTGTTAGGTATTCCAGTGATCGTGAGTATTGGATGTTATTTTTATGTCTATGTTAATATCATTGACAACTTTAATATATATGAATGTGGCTAAAGAACAAAGTACATTATTTAGACTATTTAAAAAATATTTGTGTTCGTATTTATTGGGGATGAGTAAATAGTAACGATAGCCGTATCATTTTTTATTTTAAAATCTAGGCAGTTGGCCTCCTTTGGTTCATCAATGGTTACAACGACATTATTTTAATATACACAACTATTTTATTAAGCCTTCGCTTTTGTTGTGAAGGCATTTTGTATCAAAGCTTCTGTACCCATATAGTAAAGGCAACATTGGATTGCATTAAATCCAGCATTCGGTAAGAATTGTCGCTTTCAAATTCTAGTTGGGATAGAAACGATTCGAAACCGGACCAATTACAAAACTACTTCTAATATTTTGTATTAATAATTTAAGGTACTAACTTACTATGATGTGTTAAAGGAGAGTTACACTATTCTAGACAGCACTCTGCATTTAAGATCGATATTTTGGCGATCTCCCTATCAATGTTTTTATTCATTTTTAAATCGGTTTTGGGGGTCACTGTGTGCAGTACTAATGAATGAAATGATAACACTTCAACACTAGCTTTAATGTGATTATGATTAGCATATTACTAGCATATTATAATTGAATTTATTTATTACTTTCCTAATTAATTTTAGACTGATTTCTTTACTTCTCTATGTAATTATTATTATTTATTCGTCACTTAAAATACGTCCATACCATATAATATTTGAGGGGGGGAGAGTGTGAAGAGAAATGAGAGAAGTTTTAAGTATAAATTTTTACTTTAAATGATTAATTATATTAAACATCCCAGACTGTGACAAAATATAACTATTAAATATAAATATAACTGAATTGTTCGTTATTGAATAAACTGGGCCATAGAACCACGTTTTGTAGAGGCGTTATCGCGATCTGGCTCTCTTTGAGCTCAAAGCCTGAGGCCAGTGGGAACTGCTCGTAGATTCCTTCGGTCAAGTTAGAAAACAGGAAAAAATCTTTTATACATACTAATCTATGTTATTTTTTTGTAAATTTTATTACAAAAATTGACATGAAATATTTTTAATATAAATCAAAGCAAATCAAAATATCTTTATTCCTTGGACTTTATAAAGCACTTAGAAACGTCATACAAATTAAATATAAGAACATGTATCTAAATCATTACTAATCTAAATCCGCAGAGCTTAGATTCACATTCAGCTTAGATTAAAAAACTTCTTTCACAACACAAATGTTTAAATTCATTTTAAATTGGTATATTTCATATAGCTGAGAGTAAATAAGTCGCCCATAAAGCCATCTAGTTTCCAGCTTATACTATATGTTACTCGAATTAGGGAGGAATTATGAGAATTGTTGACGCTCTTAAGCGAGCACGGTATCGAGTTTGCGGAGAGATTTTGTCTACTGTTATGTGTTCTACTGCTTGTACAACGGGTTGCGTTTTGATGAATCGTTTGACACGGGCCGTTCGCTATGGCTAGTTGGTAAGGAAATCATACTCACACACATTAGAACAGTAAAAAGAATCCGCGTCCATCATCTTTAACATCGACATTAAGTCTGTGGTAGGCTTGAACATTTCTTAAATCTGTATTACGAACAAAAGACATTACTGTCAAAGACAAAGACCTACTGTAAAAGATACTGGGTATTATTTAGCTTTTTCCCCAAGAGACTACAGCTTGGGGTTTATCAAAAAAGGCGTGAAGGAGTTTCTACAGGATCGGCAACACGTGAGTGATTCTTCTTGCGAGTATCCCTAGGAAACTGACTGACTGTTTGATGAGTTACTGGCTGATTAACATTTGGCAGATCGTATACTTATTTACCACTTTAGTTGTATAAAAAAAGGAGTAAACAGATGGATCTGTTTACTGCATAGAATAGAATATCGACTCTATAAAAATAAGTCAGTCTCTGTTGAGTTATAAGACTGCACTGTCAAAGCCTAAACAAATCCAAAATATAACATCGAATCTACTCAAATAAATCACATAGCTACATCCCTAACGCGAATTCCAGCCAACAGACGAAAAAGCTAAACAATTTGAAGCTAGAAATTCAATTTGTTCCCATACGTATTCCAAAAAAACAGAACTGTATCGGACATTGTCCATATTTGGGTGTTGCCGCAAACAAAGGTGCAATAAAATATGTAGGATATATACAGAAGCAAATTTATCGGAAACCGCGGTCCGGGCAATGGTCGTGTGCATGTCGAAATATGCATTGGATTGGAATGTAACTATTTGTTCTCGATAGCAACTCGAATGAAACTAGAAAGGTAGGATTAAAACAAGTAATTTGATATACACAATTTTGCGTGCTTCTGGCGTCAATTAGTTCATGCAAATACTATCGGCCGTCAACCACCCACTACCTTGTATAAACCTTGCTTACTGACAAACGCAGCTCTGGCGAAAAGAGAGGTAGAGTATAGCATATTTTTTAAGCTACGCGACTGGGGAAGTACCTCCACCTCACAGAATACCGCAGCCATATAACAATTCGCTTGAGGGTTGTTGTGTTCCTGCGAGTGAGTGAGGTCACGAGAAAGAAAGAAAGGAAGGAATATAGGCTGGCAACCGATCAGCAGACCCTTGGTGTTGCTGATCTCTATGGGCGGTAGTGATTGCTTTCCATCAGGTGACCCACATGTTCATGGTAGGGAGCGTAATTGTAAGTTACCCGACTGAGGAATGTACCTCCACCTCACAGAATACCACAGCCAAAAGTGAGGTCACCAGAAAGGAAGAAGATGCTGCGTTGGCACCGGGGGTGGCAGCGCGCGAGCGATATTTTATGTTGCGAGCGTTAATATGGGTACGGTAACCGCTTCACATCAGGCGGGCAAAAAATCCCGTCGATTAAGTGGAGCCCTGTATCCCAGCAGTGGGATGAATTAGGGTTGACGACGACAACACATGTAGATGTACGATGTATGTACATGTGTTTGACGAGCTCGGTGGTCGCATGGTTAGCAAAGGCCACTTTGGACTCCGAGGTTGCGGGTTCGATTCCCGCACAAGACAAACATTTGTGTGCATGAACATGTCTGTTTGTCTTGGTCTGGGCGTTTTCTATGTATTATAAGTATGTATTTACAAAAAAAATGTATTTAAGTATATTTATCAGTTGTCTAGTACTCATAACGCTTTGCGCTTAAATTGGGACTAGATGGCGATGTGTTAATAATTGTCCAGAAATATTTATGATTATTTATTATTTATGTAGATAACAAATACAAAACAAATCGTTTAAACTGAAAGCTAAAACAGAAACAGATAACATAACGGAATTTTTAAATCCATAACAATTACACCACAGATACAATAACACAAATAGTAGGAGCAACACAATCAAATTTAACATTCAAAACTAGACTAAAGGTTATCACAACAAAGTCGAAATTCTAATAACAAACACCTCGTTTGAATTTCACACATCAAAAATTCTAGAAACACGGACAAACCCACGCAACGGTGAAAATAATTAATTTCTACCAAATCCATTACTGTTGAGTGCTCTGCCGTGAAACTGTTGGTTCAACAATAAACTGTACTATTTAATAATCATAGTGCGAGTGTCGTTTCGGTTTGTTCACACGCGATTAATATATATATATATGTATTTATTTTCAGATTTACACTGTATTTACAATCCATAATGTTAGTGACAAAGAAACTTACAGACTATGTTAGTAACTATAACTATACAGTGGGGAGAGACTTCAATGTGAGCCCGGCCTCGGCGATTTTGAGCCTTGAGTGCGAAGATGATTTCGCACCCAATGCTCAACAAATGGGTTTTCCAATTTTTCAGACAATAGTTTCAGAACGCTGTTAGGGCTCCCGCGCATCCTGGTCAGCATGGATGCAGCCCTTTTTCTGATGATTGCAAAGAAGTCATCCACCCGTGCCTCTGCAAACATTTGAGACGCGCTACAGAAACGCGGAAGCCCCATCAGCATCCTGAAACCATTATTATACTGAACACGGAGAGCGCTGTAGGCTCCCAGCGTATATCTCACCCATAGGCTGCACGTGTAGAAATTTTGGCAGTATGATTTAAATAATGTAATTTTAACGTCGTTACTGCAACGCGCAAACCTGCGAGCTAACATATTGCTGCGAACCGCCAGCGCCCTCCGTTCTCGTTCTATATCCGCATTATCAGATAAGTCCTCTGTGACTAGATGTCCTAGGTATTTAAATTGTGTAACCCTTCTAAGTGGTACACCATTAAGAGTCACAGAGGGAATACTATCTACTTGCAAGGGTTTTCCCTTGCACTGGAAGACCAACAACTCACTTTTTTTAGTGTTATATGAAAGTCCATGTGATTCAGCATATAATTCACATACTTTCACTAATTTACGAAGCGCGCTAATGGATGGGCTCAGCAGGACCATGTCATCCGCGTAACTGAGATTATTTATAAATTTTCCATCTATTGAGCATCCGACATTTGTCCTGTTGAGCCCATCAATGAGGTCATCAACGTAGGCGTTAAATAACTTTGGAGATGTTAGCCCTCCCTGCCTAACCCCGCATTCCAACTTGTAGACATCCGAGTAGACATTCCCCCATCGGACTCGATTTGTTTGAGAGCCATACCAAAACCTCAGTAAACTAATCAGTTCATCCGGGACTTGCCGTTTATTAAGCTTAGACCACAATTTTTCATAACAGACCAAATCGAAGGCCTTGGAGAGATCGAGAAAGACCGCATATATTGGTGATTTTCTATCAGTATAATACCTGACGGTCTGCTTGAGCGCCAGTATGGCACTTTCAGTACACAAACCACTACGAAAGCCAAACTGCGCATCGTTAGGCTTTATGTATTTATTCAGCTGACGGTCAAACAGACCATCAAGTACCTTTCCCAATAAATTTGCAAGTGATACAGGTCTGTAGTTATTTATGTCTGCTATATCACCAGACTTATTTTTGAGTACAGGCACTACTACACTCTCCATAAGCTCGGATGGTAAATATGTGTGTCGGATACAAAACGTGTATAGCATCGCAAGTACGCGGTATATATGAGGTCCAGCATGTACGAGGTGTTCAACTACCAGTCCATCATGACCTGGAGATTTGTTTTTCGCCAATGACTACACCACACACTTCACCTCTTTCGCAGAGAAACCTAAAGGTTGATCAGATAAAGATGACTCACTATCCCCCATGCACCTTCCAGATATCAACCGCGGAGCAACCCTAAAATGACGCTTAAAATTGTTAGCTACTTGTCCTGCAGCCGACGCACCACTCACACTCATAGGCAGACCTACTCTAAAGTTCAACTTATTTGTTA
This sequence comes from Hypsopygia costalis, assembly GCA_937001555.2. Classification (NCBI taxonomy): domain Eukaryota; kingdom Metazoa; phylum Arthropoda; class Insecta; order Lepidoptera; family Pyralidae; genus Hypsopygia; species Hypsopygia costalis. The sequence goes on along the minus strand of OW443343.2, from coordinate 21,641,788 downwards.
ATTTCCAAAACTCTTTAAATTTTTTCTGTTGATGTTGTTCAGCTATTTTATCCATACATATTTGTTCTCTATGATTTTGACAAAATTTCAATTTATTTTTAAATTCATTTTTACTGCTTTAATGAGAACTGAACTAAATAATATAGGAGTACTATTACTTATACTGTGATATAGGTATTACATATCCCTGCCACCATGACCAGACTTGAACTTAGAGATCTCAGAGTTTCTTTAATTCAAAGGAGAATCCAAGTTACTTTTGTATATACGCTTTTTCTAATTATGACTTTTTAACATTTTTAACATACTGTATCATTGAACCAGATTTTTAACATACTGTATCTTTAAACTTTGAAGTCACATCGATTAAAAATTGATTTTTTTATATGAGAGGGACCCAAACTAGTATGTAGGTCACCTATTGGAAAGCATCACTACCACCCAAGAAGATCAGCCCCCTTACCACCATCTCTTATTGCGATTCAATAACTGAATAGAATGCTTATTCATACCAATGAATAAGCGACTCTATTTCAAATGGAATAGAGTCGCTTATTCATTGGTCTGACTGGCAATTGATCGGCAACCACTTGGGTGTTGCTGCCCCCTTACCACCATCTCTTCATTTGAATTTCCATTTGAAATAGAGTCGCTTATTCATTGGTATGAATAAGCATTATATTCAGTTATTGAATCGCAATAAGAGATGGTGGTAAGGGGGCAGCAACACCAAGTGGTTACCGATCAATTGCCAGTTCACTCGCAGGAACACAACAGGGATGTTGTGTTCCTTGTCATTATTACAAATCCCTTGAGGGATCAAGGGATTTGTTATTTGGCTGCGATATTCTGTAAGATGGAGGCACTTCCCCAGTCGTGCAGCTTAAAAAATCCTATGCCCTATCACTCTTTTGCACCACGTGCAGGTGAGGTTGGCTTTGGCTCAAAGATGTTAATGAATTACTTATACCCCAAAAAAGAAATGTGTTTCTTTACGTGAAGATATGACATTTGAAGAGAGGTAGGGAGCATAATTGTAAGCTCCCCACTGGGGAATGTACCTCCACCTCACAGAATACCGCAGCCAAATAACGGTTCCCTTGAGGGCTGTTATGTTCCTTTATGTGAAAGGAAGGAGATGCTGCGATGGCAGCGAAGGTGGCGGCGCGCGAGCGATATTTTATGTTACGAGCGTTAATATGGCTACGGTAACCGCTTCACATCAGGCGGGCCGTATGCTTGTCTGCCACCCGACGTAGTATATAAAAAAAAACATAATTTTATAAAATACTTACCTACACTTTAGAAAATTGAGAGTGAAAGTTTGTTGAAAATTTTCGTGGGATAACGGGATACGCCCAGGCGAAATAGAGCCGGGCCGCTAGTTTCATATAAAATTAAGTACATAAAAATAATATAATACAAAAATGATGTGCAAATATCCACTTATCTCTTTAATACACTTTTATCATTACCATCAGGCAGGTCTTATGTTTGTTTGTCACCTTAGCTCTATAAAAAAGCCAATCTACAGTTACCACTTTACATCAGGCGGGCCGTATATTTCTTTAGCACACTGCCTAGTAAAAAAAAGCATTATTACATATTATGCAAAACTACTTATTATGATGATGATGATGATATAATGAAATGTTGTTCTACTCATCAACATTTACAGATCGCCTGAGCATGCCTCGCGTAGAGACGAAACACGTGTCGCAGAGACGACCACGGCAGTCGGGGCGGCAGCAGTTGCACGTTTCTTCTGTTTCAGATGTTGGGGGTTCGCCGAGACGACCGCAGCAGCTGGAGCAGAGATGACCAACGCAGCCACAGCAGTCGCATGCATCTATTAACGGTAGTGGGTGAGTGTCGCCGGCAATAGTTTGCATGAATTAATTGATGGCGGAAGCACGCAAAGTAGTGTAGATCAAATTGCCTATAAATTTGACTTCCGCAAAATAACGCCTGAATCAATTAACTAAATAATATGTAACTTTAGTTACATATTACACTTACATAAGTGGCTTACCACGATCTTTAGAGCCAAAGTCAATCTTACCTGCACGTGGTGCACCCTGCCAACTAGTGGAAGAGGTTCTGGCAAAAGAGAAGTAAGGTACAGAGTATTTGTGAGCTGCCCGACTGGGGAACCTCTACCTCATAGAATACCGCAGCCAAATAACAATTCCCTTGCGTGTTGTTGTATTCCTGCAAGTGAGTAAGGTCTCCATGATGGATGGAAAGAGTTGCTGCGCTAGCAACGGGGATGGCAGCGCGCGAGCGATATTTCATATTGCGAGCGTTTATACGGCTACGATAACCGGTTCACATCTGTTGGGCCGTATGCTTGTCTGCCACCCAATGTAGTATAAAAAAAATGTAAAATATCCGGTCGGCAACACCCAAACGAAACCAGGGAAATCAACTAGTGTACCCCGCTTGTAATGCAAGGTGCTATCATGTCCCAAAAACGCTGACTCATGGCAGAAAACAAAGATGTTTAACCGATAATTATTAATGGCGTTGGTAATCGTTTGCCTACAAATGTTGTTGGATATATAAATATTATATGGTTTTGTCTGTTTGTACATTTAAAAAAGATATTTTGTTCTTCATATTATTCGCATCATCGCACTTCATATAATTAGACCCTGTTATGCAGAATAGATCCAACCGACAAACTATGCCAACTTAGATTTATCAATTGGTCTCCGCTCCGCTTCGACTAGATGCCGCGACGCACTTGTAAAATGCGGCAACAAATACTACGCCGAACACGGCGTACCCGAGCCTGTTGCGATACAATTCTTCACGCACACTAGCATCTCTGCACATTGTTTTACGCACACTACAATATTGAGTTGCAGCATTCACGGAGCTGTAGTTTTTAGATGGTGCGGCATCTAGTCGAAGTGGAGCGGCGACTAATTGTTAATCTATGTATGCCAAATTGAGAGATATACATAGCGAGAAACTTCATATCGAGTGTTATATATTCGCAACAGTTTCTAGCAGTTTGATGAGATATATGCTTCCCAAAACTTATACTGCGTAATATTTTTATTCCTATTAAACTTCGAAGAGCTTCGAATAGATTTAAACAAATAAATTGATTCTGATTCTGATTCTGAGCTTTAACTTAAAAATAATAAAATATCGGTTGGATGTATTCTGCATAACAGAGTCCAATTTAAGTACCACACTGAAGTGAGAGAAAATACTTCCGAACACGACCGATATTGTATAATAATGTTATAATAAAACACCTGTACTATTCCACTTAATTATATTTAACTAGCTTTTGCCCGCGGCTTCGCTCGCGTGAAATTTGGGCATTTTAGATTACCCAAGACAAGTCTAACACGCAACGCAACCACCTTCATGTAGCACCTTTAATTGTACTAAATGCGAATGCAAGAACTTTCCCGATAACTACTATAACCGTCCCGCCCCCGCCGCACCAATAATAGGAATCAACACCCATATTGATATTATGACATTTCAACCCCATAGCACCCCCACAGGGGTGATTTTATGTCACGTCGACTATGTTGGATTATAAAATACTTGGTGTTTTTGTAATCAGCGACGCGATAAACCATAAAAACAATGCCCATGACGATTTATAGAATTTTTGACCCCATTTTACCCTTTTAAGGGTTGAATTTTGAAAAATCCTGAAACACGTATTTACTCATTTATCTATAGAAGTACTCGTGTAAAGTTTCGGATAAAATAGTCCAACTAATCTTGTTTCCCCATACAAACTTTGGACCCCTTTTTCACCCCCTTAGGGAATGAATTTTGAAAAACCTTTTTTAGTGCACCCCTACACATCATAAGAAACCTACTTGCCAAATTTGGAATCTCTAGACCCAGCGGTTTGGGCTGTGCGTTGATATATAAGTCAGTCAGTCAGTCAGCCAGTCAGTCAGTCAGTTTCTTCTTTTATATATTTAGATATAGACATTCAACCTCATCGTACCTCAATAGAGGATGATAATCCCGTTAGCCACGTTGAATTTTAAAATCGTTGTAGTTTTCGTACTCAGCGTCCCGATAAACCATAAAAACAATACCCATGACGATTTTCAGAATTTTTGACCCAATTTTACCCTTTTAGGGGTTGATATTTTCAAATCGATGCCATTTTTGTAATTGACGTCCCAGAAAACCATATTGATATTATGATTATCAACACCCATATTGATATTATGATATTTCAACCCCACCGCACCCCCCTCAGGGCTGATTTTATGTCATGTCGGCTATGTTGGATTATAAAATAGTTATTGTTTTCGTAATCAGCGACCCGATAAACCGTAACAACAATACCCATGACGATTTTCAGACTTTTTCATCCCGTTTTACCACTTTAGGGGTTGAATTTTGAAAAATCCTGAAACATGTGTTTACTCATTTATCTGTAGAAGTACTCGTGTAAAGTTTCGGATAAAATAGTCAACAGTATCAACTTGATATTGTATAGCACTAGTTAACCTGCGCAACTTCGTCTGCATACCAAAAGAGAGATACCTAAATTTTCCACATTTTTGCAACATTATTCATTGAGCATCAATTGGTCATAACTACAGATGAGCAAAATGCCAGACATTTACAATAATTGCCCAGTAAGTACATATAAATGCCCAATAAATGCCTAGTTTTGGGCATAAATAGGGAATTTTTACGTACTTTTTGGGCATTTTTCGCAAATGCCCAGCATTATGCCCATCTCTAGTCATAACGAGACGTTATACATATAGCCTACTATACTATTATATTGAGTCGCAAAAATCAGAAAGTAAAACAAAATAAATATTTAGCTTTAAATTATAAAACAGTTTTTTTTTTTTATATACCACCAGTGTGGCAAACAAGTATACGGCCCGCCTGATGGAAAGCAGTCACCGTAGCCTATGAACGCCTGTAACACCAGAGGCATCAAACGCGCGTTGCCGACCCTGTAAAAACCTCTTCACGCCTTTTTTGAAGAACCCTTAATTGGATTTAGCCTAGCCTATGGAATTAGCCTTCAGAGTTTGCAAGCTGAAGTGGCAATGGGCCGGTCATATCTGCCGAGTAAGTGATGGCAGATGGGGGAGGAAGGTATTAAGAGTGGAGGCCGTGCGTAGGACACCGAAGCATTGGGCGCCCTCCTTCTAGATAGTCCGATGACTTAAGAAAGCGGCTGGATGCATAAGACGCAGGATCGTATTTAGTAGAAAGCATTGGGGAAGGCTTATGACCAGCAGTGGGTAGATACAGGCTGATGATGATGATGATGATAATGATATAATTTTTAAGGCCTCAGTATAATATTTAATCGTAAATACAATTAACGCAATACGACCAACAAATTATTTCAACACAGTTACCGTTTGGAACCAATTTACGACCGATCGGTTACATATAATTACTTTTTATTTAACTAAAAATGCAGCCGAAACCAAAGGGCGTGACTATACTGTATATTGGCTGTCAAAAAAGGCGATAAACAAAAAATAACATTAACGCGTTGAGCGTATCTCGGCACCGATCAATTACATTCGAAATAAGAGCATTTCTTATCAATAATGGATCAATCAATGCAGTAGGGATCGCACGAATTGGTCTGTAATTGAGTGAAGCGAACGGAGTGAGCTGGTCGCTTATATACGCTGAAAAGTCCCTTTTGGAACTAAATAGGTTCCTAAACCATTAGGTATATACACCGAAAAGACATTCTTGGAAATATATAGGTTCGTAAACCACTGATCAGATTTTGATGAACAGGTGACAATTAAAGACCTCAACATGATTGAGGTCTTTCAGGAATAATCATCAAATACATTTTCTATTGAAATCAATGGAACACGTACTCGTTGTGGATTACCATCCCTGAGAGAAATTCCGAGCATAGCTCTCTCCATAGTTCTTTAAGCGACTTTTAGCTTCTGAACCAAACCTATGCTATTTGAGATTTAGGAAAAACAGTGATCTCCATCAATTAAATTTAAGAAATAAAAACAAACTCGCTATGCATATTACTAGGCTCCATAAAATCTCTAACTCGTTCCCAGGTCAATGTATACGCTTCTACAATAAACTTCCAAACGACGCGTTTAAATTATCCATGGGTAAATTTAAGAAATATATCAAAACTAGACCATGTCAAAAGGCTTACTATTGTATCTCGGATTACATAAATGATAAAAGTATTTGGAAATGAATTGCTCTTGTTATGTTATGTTAATGATTGTATTTGTATTTAATGTAACGATATTGGCAATTAAAAGAGTCGGCCTTGAGTTTCTTGCCAGTTCTTCTCAAGAAGCCCCGTCGCCGGAACTGCACTTAAATTCACTTTCACATTCAAGATAGTGTGATGAAAGTGAATCTAAGCTCTGCGGATTTAGAGTAGTAATGATTTATACATATTCTTATATTTAATTTGTATGACGTTTCTAAGTGCTTTATAAAGTCCAAGGAATAAAGATATTTTGAATTTGAATTTGAGCTCGGTGGTCGAATGGTTAGCAATGCCCACTTTGACTTCGAGGTCGCAGGTTCGATCCCCGCACAAGGCAAACATTTGTGTGCATGAACATGTCTGTTTGTTTTGATCTGGTCGTTTCTATGTAGTACAGTTCTCTAGTACAACAAGTTTTGCGTTTAATTTGGGACTAGATAGCGCAATGTAAATTGTCCAGAAACATATTATATTTATGCAATTTATTACATTACGTCAATATTTTTTTATATTGGATGAATTATAAAAGAATTTACTTTTCAATTTACTTTGGACCAATTTAAAAGGACCCCACTGTAAAAGCAATGCAGTGAATAAACATAATCGTTCACACAGTCCAATCAATCGTTACGGTCGATTGACCGCCTCCGCGGTATACTCATTGCGATGAATCTAGTGCGGTGTAAGTAGTATACTATAATTTGTACTTATTACATCAATAGTATAATTATAATAACGTCCATGTGATTACAAATTCCACCCGAAGTACATAATCGATTCTCGTAGTCTCCAACTTCGATCTGATAACACGCCTGCTTTCTATTTTTAGACATTTTATATAATGGACGGGTCATAGAATTTTTGGAAGTTGAATATTGATATTTATTCCACATTTGCAATAGGTAACCACGATATTAGATTGTATAACAACCAATTACTCTCTGTTTTTGTGCCAATTACAACCCGCGTGAAATATACTCATGTGTATGTATATATGTGCCTAAAAGACGTGAAATGAGTACCTATAGCACGGTAACGTAACTGGAACGAATGCAGTCTCATAATCACAATCATTCAAAGTAAACGTTTAAAGATATTTATTATTAAAATATTATCAGGCGCAAGATACCTACTTCGTTATGTACACACACATTTGCGCGTATACAGACGTAGTTTGTTTGTGTAGTCGTTTTTTGTATCGCGTGGCCGGGGTGTGACGTCGCTGAACTTACTTGATATTTTGGGGTGTAAGTGGTTCATCAACATCTTTGAATCAAAGCCAACTTCACCTGCACGCGGTGCACCCTGCTGACTGACAAATGAAGCTCTGGCGAAAAGAGAGGTAGGGAGCGTAATTGTAAGCTTCCCGACTGGGGAATGTACCTCCACCTCACAGAATACCGCAGCCAAATAACAATTCCCTTGAGGGTTGTTGTGTTCCTTCGAGTGAGTGGGGTCACCAGGAAGGAAGGAGAATCTGCGTTGGCACCGGGGGTGGCGGCGCGCGAACGATATTTGGCTACTGTAACCGCTTCACATCAGGCGGGCCGTATGCTTGTCTGCCATCCGACCCGACGTAGTATAAAAAAATAGTCTGGCACGCGCAACAACGCCATCGACCTCCTCAATCCGATTTCAACACAAGTTGATTCACAAATAATTGTAACAATGGGATATTGTTGCTATGAAATTATGGCACATAAAAATATTCCCATAGTCATTTGACTATGGGAATATTTTAATAAATATGGTACTTGATGACGAGAATGCGTGCTGTTTTATTATGATTTCATTATGATTACACAATGATTTATATAATGAATTCAAACATTTAATATCCTCCTATCCTCCTTCTTTCTTTCATTTGGTGTGCTGCGCTTTCTCTGTAGTTACTCGCAGCGTTATGCCCTTTAACACTTCCACCCTTGGAGAATATAGCACTAACGACTCCTCTGGATGGCCAATGAAGGCAAGCGAGAACTGAGAGGCTTCTTCGGTTTAATTCGCGAAACTGACGAAGACACGCCGGAGACAAAGGCTCTGACCGACTCTCTGGAGGTTCGGTACCCGTGGTGTCGTTACTCACTAACAGCTCGCCACAAGCTGCCCTGCGGGCTTATTATATTATTTTTTATTTATAAGGCTTTATTATAAAGTATGTTAGATGTGTATTTGTATTTTTCTTAATGATAAGTTCAAGCTCGCTACAATTTAGACTCTAATTTCTGATCATTACCCTAACTAAAATCGTACCCTCAAATTATATTCACATTTTCCTAATATTTGAATAAGTCGTCATTATTCGGTCGACACAATAGATCCAACCGCCATTGTAACTAGAGCATACTTGGATGTGGTAAATTCAAAATGATTTGTAGTACGAGCAAACTTTTCGGTTTTTATTTTCAAATCACTCATTGAATTCATCTTATTCGTATATTTTCAATTATATTATGATTTGGATTGCGACGATCAGTTTCTTTTCCCCTAAATATTATATTTACAGGTTTTACTTCACTGATTATTTTCCTTTGTAGGTTATGAAACAAAAAGTTGGTAAGAGTCAAGAACGCAACAACCCTCAAGGCAATTGTTATTTGGCTGCGGTATTCTGTGAGATGGTGTTACTTCCCCACTCGGACTTACAAATACGCCGTCTCCTACTTCTCTTTTGCCGGAGCCGTTTTGGATAATCGACAGGGTGCACCACGCGTAGGTAAGATTGGTTTTGACTCTAAATATCGCGGTAAGCCAATTACACCCCAAAAACAGTAATAAAAATATCTAAATTTATTTGAAAAGCAGTTGCGTGGTCTCAGTTGGAAGCGAACTACTAGATACTCTATCTATCTATAACAGCCCTTGTTGCGTCCGTCTTCGAACGTAGGCCTTCTCTCTCATCCTCCATGAGTCTCTGTCCTTTTCCACCTTCATCCAGTTTATGCCGGCCTGTTGGCGGATGTCATCCGTCCATCTCCTAGGAGGTCTTCCTCTACCGCGGGTGTTGGCGCGTGGTCTCCACTCCAATGTTCTCCTCGCCCAGCGGCTGTGATCCATTCTAGCTATGTGTTCTGCCCATCTCCATTTCCGGCGGTCGACTTCTTCCACTACGTCTATCACTTTCGTCTTTTGTCTGATCCACTCGTTTCTTTTCCTGTGCATCAAAGTTATGCCAAGCATTATCCTCCATAGCCCTCTGTGCAACACGAAGCTTCTCAGCAGACTTTTCTGTTAAGGTGGTGGTCTCCATTCTATATGAGAAGACCGGCCGGACACACTGGTTGAACACTCTGGTTTTCAAGTGTTGGAAGATTTTTTACGAACGGAAAATAGACCCATTTGCTCTGAAGGCTGCCTATGCTTGTGTTATCCTTCTTTCGACCTCTGCCACCCGGTCTTCCAATCCAAGAGTAATTTTGTGACCCAAATAGATGTAGTTGTGATCCAAATAGATGTAGTACTAGTTAGTATTTAGTAATAAATATTCGTACAACTGTCTCATCGGCGAATTATCAATATTGCCGCATCCAAACCAACCGACTCCATTTACTCGTACACTCCAGTACCAAGGGAGCGCCAGTGAGCGAACAATAGATTTTTATTCGAAAGAAGCCACTCAACTTCGTATTTGTGTAACTGACGTCCATTTTACCGGTTTTCACTTAAACCTGACCTTTTGTATACATGCTTTTACGATTCGCTTACAGATATTACGTATTTGTTATGTTTGTTTGTATTTTCAACGGTTGATGCAACTGTAAATTCGGTTAAAATCAACAGCCAAATTGGAGTCAGTTAGTTAGTGAAATGCATAAAATCTTGACACATCTGCAGAAAATCAATCGAGGCTTCTGCCACGGCATACTACAAATTAGGATTCAATTTATTTATTACAGGTAACGATCCATTTTAATTTTTTAATTTACATATCCAATAACGATCCATTAGATAGTAAACAAAATTTAAAAATATATTAGCAACAATAATAAAAAAGAAAGGACAAATTGGACCATTGGAATTGGATTTGTTATGCAGAATAAATCCAATATACATTTTGTTACTTTTAAGTTAATGCCATAGTTAAAACTATAAATAAGTTATAGTTAAAGCTATAAAGTTTAATAGGAAATTATCACGCAGTATAAGTTTTGGAAAGTATATGTCATCAAACTGCTAAAGTCTGTTGTGAATATCTTAAACTCGATTTGAAGTTTCTTGCTATGCAATTTGGCATACATTTTGGGGTGTAAATGGCATCAACATCTTTGAACCAAAGCCAACTTCACCTGCACGCTGTGCACCTTGCTGACTGACGAACGAAGCTCTGGCGAAAAGAGAGGTAGGGAGCGTAATTGTAAGCTACTCGACTGGGGAATGTAACTCCACCTCACAGAATACCACAGTTAAATAATAATTCACTTGTGGGTTGTTGAGTGACTGAGGTCACCAGTAAGGAAGGAGTTGCAGTGCATTGGCAGCATGGTAGCTACGCGCGAGCGAAATTTTAAGTTGTGAGTGTTGACTGATGATGACATGATGGCTGGTAGTCGTTTCATGTCAGGCGGCCGTATACTTGTTTACCGCCCGACGTAGTATTTAAAAGAAAAGTAACCCTATATTTATCCCACTGCTTAAGTACGGATCTCTATGGTTACTATGGTTAGTACAGTACGGATCCGCGATAATATGCTGGCCAGCAGGTTTGCTCGGTGTAATTTAATGTAGTCAAAATTGAGTCTCGATACAGTCAATCCGATATTCTCTTATATATTTATTCTCTTATATGAAATTTCAAAGTTTAATTTAAAGTGTCATTATATCGAAATATGACCGAGAATTAGAAAAACTAAGAATAATATTGTCATAGCTATTATATAATTTTTGTCAACAAATAGCTCACAGAGTCAGCGAGTTGAAGTGGCAATGGGCTGCCCACATCTGCCAAGTTAGTGATGGCAGATTGGTGAGGAAAGTCTTAGAGTGGAGGCACCGTACGGGGCGATGAAGCGGATGGATGACCTCAAAAACTTTTTTGGCTGGTAGCGGTGGTATTGGGAAAGGCATATCAGCCTATATCATTATCAAATGATGATGATGATGAAGAATAATACTCTGCTAGCAACAAGAATTGATACTAATTACTGAATGAAATCAAGTATATTTTTTAACTATTTTCGTCAATTCACCATTTAATCTCGATTCGGTCTACTTTCATTCACCTTCTGGTTAAAAGTACGCTCTTCAAGGCGTACTGTCAGGGTCTGTACATGGGCGGTCTAGACTAAGTACGCCAAAAAATCATTTGACACCTTACGTGTCCAATATAGCAACATTTTCAGGACGCTGTTGGGACTACCACGATTTTGTAGTGCTTCCGGCATGTTCGCACAGGCTCGAACCGATGACTTTTATGCCGTCATGCGGAAGTAGGTCGCGTCGCTTATGAAAAGGGTGCGAGCAAATAACAATAGCGTCCTGAAAATGGTGGCTGGGGATATAAATGCACCTATACCACAGTATAAGTAATAGTACGTACAGTATGACCAGTGCCACCTGCTGGTGGAGGTACTTCCTCAGTCGGGCGGCATATAATTACGCTGCCCTACCTCTCTTTGTGTCGGAGCAGATGACAAGGCTTTCCCGTTAAATACTAACGTATAATTCATTATATCGTCACGCCTCCTAATATACACAAAACTATGATCAGATATCGACCATGAAGCATATATCTGGGTCAACCTATCTCTGTGATATTCAATTACCCTGTTAGGCCGATATCTGCCCTCAGGCATTGCCCATCTCAGAATTGGCTATAACCATCCAAATTGAATGCCATGTGAATTTGAACTGTGCGGGACATGCAATAAGACATAACTTGAATTGTGATTCGGTTTAGAGAACGCAAGCCTTTGATTTGATAAGTATACTATGGTGCTTGCCAATTACTTAGAGTAAGTGATTGTCTTAGGTACAGGTATATGCAAATTTCGGTGCAGTTTGATGTATATGCAAATTTATATGCATTTAAGAGGAGATATGCAAGTTATCTCCGTATGAAATTATCTCTATAATTAGTTGTTGCCCTATTAATTAGGTCGTCGGTGTCATCGTTGCGCGTGCCTATCTAATCGAAAACATAAGTTAAACAATGACGACTGTAATCTGTCCATGGATGTGTGGTGTGTTTATGTTCCTCTATGCTTTGGAAGGTACGTTAAACCGTTGGTTCGTAAAATTGAAATTAAAACCTAATATTCATTCTGCATCCCATGGATCTGAGGAAAAAACCATTTATAAGTCGATACAATCAAAATATTATAATCTTTTATGCCATATATTTTGATACTCACAAGCAAAAATACTTGATTGCTATTAAGGTACCTATGGGGCTAATCCCATTGGCTTATAATCGTGACATTTTGCATGAAGAAAGTTTTTATAGCACAAACATTTACAAATCTAAGGGTGGTTTTGCACCCTACGTTCAGAGGAACTAAATTTAATGTCCTGTTAAGTAAAGCGGTGTAAACTGACAGTCAGTTCTATTTACACATAGCATCATTATTGGCTACAGCATCTTGATAGACGATTGTTGCAGCGGCTGCAGTTATTTATTAGTTTTTAAGCTATTGCATAGCTTCTATCGCGGGCCTTGAGCGCGGTGACCGAATCCAGAAATTCCGTAACGAAAAAACCTCACGCTCCCCACTCCGACGGGCAAGGAGGTGTGGCTTGAAGGCCGTGCATCGTCTAACGTCGTTTCAGTTCGGCAGTCTTCGACTAGACATGCGCAAAACAGTACTTTGAAACGTACTGCTATATGGCATGACATATCGTACCGCGTCATATGGCATTATAGCAGTACCCCGAACATGACACATGACACATGATTAGACGTATTGTACGACTCTACTAAACTCGTTTTATTTATTTAATAATAGAAAAAATTGTTTTCTTATCGGTCACCACGCTCAAAAAGTGTAACTTGAATTAATATCAAAGAAAAAGCAATACTGCATGAATAAAATAATTAAAAAAAATTATAATTGCATAAGTTGATACAAAATGCTATGCAATAGCTTTACCGCGGCAGTCCCCGAGTGCCACACGTCTTTTTTGTACGAATACGCTTCCTAATACATTTCATACCACGAACTATGAAACTGTGGAATCAATTTCCTTCAGCGGTATTTCCGAAAATGTTCCGATACAGGAACCTTCAAGAACAGAGTTTATATTACCTTTCTTTTATAGTTCTCTTTCATAGTATACAATAACCGCTTTATATCAAACGGACAGTGCCTTTTTTTCCACCCGACATAGTATATATATTTTGATGTTCAAATTGCTTCCATAGGGATGCAATTCAAAAAAATAAATGATAACAAAATCGGGGGATACAGATTGGTGTTCCAGCTACAAATCTCCATCCAAAATTCATACCGCTGGAAAGATGAAGGATCAAAGAATTTATTATGCTAAGTAAGGACTATGAAACATGAGATATTTTTTGTGCATATTATTACAACGTATTCACGTACAACACACACCATTTTTGAAGTGAACACTTCTTTAGTAGCGTTGTGCACTTTTTGGTACGGGTAAAAAATGATTAACCCGCGTCAGGTCACGTGGCTTGATTTGTACTTTTATACTGATAAATAAAGCAATTCGTGAAAAAATATTCCCTAACAATTCCAAAGTATTCAAAAATGCACAACTAAAAAAATGTTCGAGTTTTCACTTCTGCCAACACTACCGGAGTGCAACCCGTTTTTTTTAAATAGTGTATCAACTTAACCAGCATTTCTGACAAATACATTTACCGGCGTATACAAAACTGATCAAAAGAACATGAAATTCACATGAGGAATCATTAATCATGCACTAAAATATTCACTACACCCCATAACACACCCTAGCACGCCCTTACGCCATAAATATACTGAAAATCATGGCACTGATCTCTCGTAAAATCGACCTTATTTTAGGGTAACAATCCACTTGCCTGTACTTTCCAGCACTGGAACTATGGCGGCGCGCATCATTAGGATCATTGGCGTGAGATACGATCGCTTAGAATCGTCGTCAATCCTTACTCATGCCACTGCTGGGATACGGATCTCCCCTCAATTGAAGAGGTTTAGAGCTTACTCCACCACTGAGGCTAGTGTTTTCAAGCTCAAAGGTCACTGACTTAGCTTAACCACAGTCACCTAATGACAACAGCCGGGACCGACGGCTTAAGGTGCACTCCGAAGTACGAAGAAGCTTTCTGGAGCTCGAGATAATATAAAGCCATCCATGAACAGGCTACGGTCGACATTGCTTAACTTGCGTGTTCGATTAGACTGACACGCACAATGATGCCATTGAGCTCCTCGTTTAGAATATTATTATTAAAACTTATATTTTTATTAATTTTTCACATTTATAAAGCTTACAAAATACAGATAAATATACATAAAATTAGCAATCTTGTTTTTTCTTGAATGCTAAGTCTACGTCAACCTAATAGCGACTTCGACTCGAATATCCCAGTATCCTGTGAGAATTTCAAAAAAATCCTTTTAACCGGCTCGAAAAAAGGAGAAGGTTGTATTTTTTTTAATGTTTGTTACTTAGTTACTCCGTGATCAGTTTGAAAAAAACTTTTTTTATTCGAAAGAGTATTCTTCTGTACCACAAATATTATGCAGTATAACAGTTTATCTCTAGCTAACACTTTATCTCTAATCGCCTAATTTCAGAACCATCAGTCACAATTATTTTTTTTATAGTAAACTTCACGTTTAGTTCGTTGAGCCTTGAGATCGATAGCACAGACAAGTGGAATAACACCCTAAGACGATGTCTATAGCAAATATTCAGGAACATTAGCATATGAATGATACAGCCTTAAAAAAGCCCCCAGGTGGTGTCCGGACCGGAAATAGGTTCTGCCGTACACGGTAAGCTTCGGTTTGGTAATAGAATGTAACTGTTCATGTCACGAGTTGATTTATGTCGGAATAATAAAGAAAATTATAAATCTAAAACAACCCCAAAGTCAAAAGTTTTTTAAACTCAAATCCATATTATGATGATAGAAGAAACCAAATAAAATAAATCTTAGTTTGTATAAAACAGAGTAGTAATGGTTACACTATACATATTTATAAACAACATGCAAATTATCAATCATTCACCATAATATAAATTTATTCAGGTGATTTACAGCAAAATAAATGTAAAATGGATAACTACGTAAACTTATGCCAATTACAGGTCTCCGTTCTTTATAAAGAACATGGTAATAAAATGAAATACAAATACTGTCAAATTATTTTGATCATTTAAGCATGTATAATATATCATGATATCTGGCCGTGTGGTTTCCGGCAGACTAGAATAGAATCACTCCGTCTTTTACCGTGGATGTCGTACAAGGCGATTAAGGGAAATACATTATAAAACATCGATCAGGCCTCCCTATTCTGTCTGGCCAGCGTGGGGAGTGTAGGCCAAATCGTCCTTCTGTCAGGGACGGACGAGAGAGGGTCGTGCTCCTGTAGTGGATACTAAAATTACCTGATGATGATTATGTCATGACGAGACTGCTTGCATACACACTACTGAACATAGTTATTATCCTTCAGTCGCAGAATATACCTTTCGCTAAATGCGCTCATACGCAAAACGTACCATTCTCAAAATTCTTTTTCTAAATGCACCGTTCTCAATGTTTAGTTATTTGTATGTAAAATAAAAAAAAAAGCAGCAGCAAACTGTCATTACATACCTATTTAAATCTATGCTCTATATACTATATAGGATAACAACACAATACAAATATAATAAACAAACATGACCAAAAAAAAAAAAAAAAAATCACTCGACCAATATAACAAAAAACTAAGCGTAACAGGCAGGGCAGCAACACGGGTCTCCGGCGGATCGGACCGGACTCCGTGTTGCTCTATGGTAACGGACCACTGAACTATGACTGAACAGTAGTCTCAATCGTATGGACAAAATTGCACCTACACACACCTACACAAACACATCCATAAACTTCACACGCACATGCACTCCAATACATACAACACACAACTAGGAGTACTTCTTATTATTATTATTTATTATTATTATTTTTTATAGTTGTAAATGTAAATAAATTAAAAATAAGCAATTGTAACATATTTAAATAAGCAATGAATTTAATCACTTCACATGCATACTTTGTCACACAGGACAAGTATTATGGTGTATGCGCGGGAGGGCCTGGTGACCTGTGACACAGGTTCCTCTGAACCTACATCAGGCACCAGTCTCTCACAAGCACTTGATATTGTATGTTAAGTTTCAATGTATAGCATTTACTTGTGAGAGAAAATAAACAATTATATTATTAAAAAAAAAAAAAAAAAAAAAAAAAAAACTATATAATAAATCTTCTTCATCCTCTCACACTTTCACTCTCACAATCACATACTGTTTCACACCCATAACACTTACACATGTACACCACACATACACCCCCTTTTGACGTCATAATGGTTTATAAATTGATGAACCCGGCTGCACGCACGAAAAAACATGACTCATTATCACGTTCCGCCTGACCCAAGCGTGCAAGTGAGAGAGCGGAACAAGCTATAGAGAGACACGATCGGCCTATGTTTCTTGAACTTGAACAATCTCAATTGTATTACCTCGGAGATGGGAGCAAACGACTCCAACACAGTTTAATACTAATGCGGTCGTTTACGTACGTTATTGTTTTATATATGTGCTTATTGTTGTTAAATTCAATCTTTATATTCTAATTATAGTTTCTGTATTTCGTACTTATGTTTTAAGTTTTGTGCATATCGTGTAAAGTTACGTATTAGTGCTTGAACACCGGTTTAAGTATGCGACGTCAAGCGTTAACAAACATACATACTAACAGTTTGTTGTTAAATTAGAAGCAAATTGTCGACGTTAGTAATTATATTTACTTTGAGTACTCAATATTTGATTATGATATAGGAATGAGTAAATAGCTTTACACGTGTTATTTTCGTAGATATGGAGACAGAAGTAAATTAGTTCATGGGTGGCTGTTAAGCCTTCATTCTTCTATTGAGGGGACATTAGATTTCAATGTCGTAATCGTCGAGGTATACCTTTGCAAAAAATCAATCGATACATCCAAGGCCGTCAGACTATCCAGCACGTATAATGAGGACAGTTCCCCACAACACATACCGAACAGACAGACGGCACCGGATGGCACAGTATGTGGCACAGACACGACTCTACAGACATTGTGCAATTGATAGCTCGACACACCACCTCCCCACCCCCATCTCACCGCTTCCCTGACTCTAATGGCCAAAAAAGGATATAGTCATAGTCATAACCATGTTATTTATGCTGTGTTATTTCAAATGCTCAAAGGTTGCGTGGAGTGGTTTGAGATTCCTTTATGAAATAAGTCCGCTATTATAAGAATTGATATTTTTGTATAATAAATACATTTACAACAACAGCAAGCATCTTTTTCTTAATTATAAATAAATCACTATATTATAATTATATAGGAATATATATATTTTTGAAATGTCATTCCTAGACAGAAGGAGGATTTGGCCTACACTCCCCACGCTGGCCAGACGGGTTGGGGAGGCCTGATCGATGTTTTATAATGTATTTCCCTTAGTCGCCTTGTACGACATCCACGGGAAGAGACGGAGTGATTCTATTCTAGTCTGCCGGAAACCACACGGCCACAGGCAACTGTTTTATTACTTTATTTTAGCAGCGTATACACTCGATTATATCATCACAATAAATGGTGGTCGCAGACGGTAGAATATATAAAACTACTATCAAAGATAAAAGACAATGACGTCTGTATCTATAAAAGGCAACCGTTATCGACTGATATCAACGCACAGCTCAAATCACTTGACGAACACAGGCAGCTATTATAACGAACGCACCCACTGAGAAAGGATACAGGACGGGGGATGACCACACATTCCCGCCACTGTGTCTCCTGTGGATTAACAGCGATGACCGCCAAAAAAGGCAATGAACAGTGAAGTCCATGGCAGTTCCGGGGGTAAAACTAAGGCTGCCTTTGTAACTCACAACGAATTTAATCAGAAGAAATTAAGTAAACCACAAAGAAAGGATATTAGAAAATTCTCACGGGATACAGAGATACGCGTGTATGAAGTCGCGGCCGCAAGCTAGTCTGGCATAAAACTCTTTACTGGTCTTCCAATATCCACCGTCAATGAAGCTACATCTCTTAGCTTGCACCAACACCCAAAAAGAACATGCGAGGCACGTCTAACCCCGGAACGGGGCGACTGCGCTGATTTCGGTCTCTTTTTACTTTTTCATTGATAGATAGAGCCGATTCTTTTATTAGGAGGTGCCGCAGAGTTCTTTTAACGGATTCCTTTGTTAAGTCCCCAGTGGAACGAACTCTATTTTTGAGGAGATTGAGTCCGATTGGGAATTGAAATAGCTTATTGTGTCTAGAAAGAGATGTTTACTGAAATTTAACTTTTATGTGGTAATGTTCTGTGTATATTTTTGAAGTGAAAACTTCTTTAGCGACGTTGTGCACTTTTTGGGATGGGTAAAAAATGTTAAACTCACGTCACGTGGCCTTATCGAACGTCGATTGATCCTACGTCGCGCCGTTGGAGAGGAAGTAATATCCCCCTCTCTTTCTACAGCGCGGCGAAAATGTATGCCTGCTCCTGCTGTTTATTTTTGATATAATATAAATTGTCATGTTTGTGTACGATAGCGCAATAAATCAATATTGCATTTTACGACATAAATGATAGTACTTTTATACTGATAAATAAAGCAATTCGTGCGAAATTATTCCATAACTATACCAAAATATTCAAAAATGCACAACGTTAATGTTCAAGTTTTCGCTTCTGCCGGCACTCACGGATTTTTTCATGTATCGAAAGTTACATTCTGTTGAATGCTGTCGTTTCTAATTAGTGACCTAAAAAAGACAAAGATATTTTACGATACAGAATGAAAGTTGATCGAATCGAGATTGAATTTTGAATGAACTAAAAAAACTTTATTTCAGTAATTAATTATTATTAATTTATTATTTTGGCAAAACAGCATTTTTTTAGTTTGTATAATTTTCGCTCATACTTTGATATAATCCTATTTACATTAGACTTTGAAGTTTCTTATTGTGATACGAGAATACCAAAGACATTGTGGGAGATCGAGACTGGATCGATAATAAATTTTTGACTACATTTTAATTACGAGAAATGTCCCTCTAATCAATGTCTCACTCAAAGTACAAATCTCGGTTTAAAATGTTTTTATATTTTTATTTTTTAAATTGTAATAAAAGTGTAATAAGTAAAATTCAGACCCCTATCTTAAAAATCGTTAAAGAGAGTCATTTAAGTGAAACTAGACTGCTGTGTAACACAATTAATTTAGATAACTTAGCACTATTGGAAACCAATAATAGAATAAGTTGAAACTTCCTTCTCCATATAAGTATTAATTTATTAAACTGGCGAACAGTAAAATTAAGCCACTCTTATCTTTTTCATACAGAAGTGTCTATTATATACAACTTCTCTAGGAAGAAGTTATTTGGAGTAAATTAATTTAAATACACATTCGAATATTTTGTTGGGAATTTAACCGAAATAAAATTACCTACCACGGAATTCGTTTATTACAAAAACATCGTTATTCTTTCAAGCAACTCGTTCATTGCGGTGAAAATTGATTGACTGAATTCTTTCAATCAGTAAATATAAATTGATTTTTTTTTTATCATATAGCAAGAAAATAAATTGAGGTAAGTAATAAATATTTATTAAATAAAATAAAATTAAATAAAAATAATTTTGTGCTCCTGCAAGTGAGTGACTTCACCCGGAAGGAAGTTTTGCTGCGTTGGAAGTGGTGGTGGTCAGCAACGCGTTGCCTCTGGTGTAACAAACGACCGCGACGACTGCTTACCATCAGGCAAGTCATATGGCTAACCACTCTAATGATGTAAAAAAATATTATGAAGCAAAGTCTTTACTCACTGGACGATATTTAGAAATGAGGATAACCGCAGTAGAAAGTAACCGATGTACTAGTGTTAAGCACGCTAAACGCTGGCAGTGGGCCGCCGCGGGTCACGCAGTCCATAAAATTGACAACTGCTGGGGAAGAAAGGTTCTGATTTGGCAATATCGTTGCCTACTGGAGGACGTAGCGTGGGACGACACCCCAGTAGAAAGAGTCGATGGTTACAAGTTGCTCAGAATCGGGGCCTGTGGCAGGCAGTGGACTAATACCAGCTGAAATGATGACGATGATGATGAAAGTCATTATCCGCATTTGTTCGGTTGCTTCGTTTAAACAACGCAGTAAATTTCGATGCAATTTCAACTATTATTTAGAGAATTTCTTGAAGATTTATGATAATATGTACATTTATATAATCGCACGGACATAGCCAGTGCCGTGCAATAGTTTGCTACAGAAAAAATTATCTGCATTAGTACGGGTCAACGGTTACACCCGGCGCCGTATAAAAATGCATTAGTATTTTTTTTATTTTTAAGGAAAGTTTGGAGTAAAAAAAAAAAGGATGAGCGAATTTTATTGTCCGCCAGTGCAATATCTATACATCCATAGTGTCCAAAGTAATCCAATTAGGACGCCACATATTCCCACCCACAGATTTTCATAAATAAGTTCAGATTAGTCAATGGCGCGAGATCAAACAGCGGCCCTGCGTCTGCGCCGTCTGTTAATATGAGTCGTCCATTATTTGCACAGACTAATGGAAGATAATAGAAGTTGCAGAATATGTTTTTTTAATCGCGGCCTAAAAAATTTTTTTGTGGGTAATGAATGAGACTCCGCTGTTACAATCGGGTATACAATGGGTCACGCTTGGCTATGTAACGCTCGTTTGGGGTAAAGTCGACAGGAAGGGAGGGTGACGCAGACATCATTGCAGGGATTGAAAGCGGTAAAGGTGGGTATGGTACTGGTATAAAATTACGATATCGTTTTGATTTAAAGGTAGAGCCAAAACGGTTGAGAATTGTGGTTACGATACCGGTAAAACAAGAAGAATACCTTTATTTTTTTACGGTACCATTATACCCTTATATTACCAGTACCTTAACCAAAACCATTTCGGTACCGAAAAAATGATGCGACAACGACGCGACGTAGGTATCGATCAAGTACTTACCTACCAATGCGGCCGACATTGTGGAAAGAAAACCTTTATTTTATAATTTAGATACCTAAAAAAATAACGATACCGGAATATTACAATACCGAAATTATTAAGATACCTTTACTTTAAGGTATCGAAATTTAAAACCTTTATTTTATAATTTAGATATCTAAAAAAATAACGATACCGGAATATTAGCATATGTACCGAAATTATTAAGATACCTTTACTTTAAGGTATCGAAATTTAAAGGTATGACGTCATACCTTTAACCGATATATCCAAATTTTTTCGGTTATTCAATCCCTGCATCATTGGGAGCGAGAGATGAAGTTTTCACTTTTGTCGTGGAATTCTTTGTGCTTATTTTGCCCTGCAGTGTAAATAAAACTCTTGCTTATTATATTATCTGATTTCAGTTTGTCTCCATGCAAACACATGAATTTAATGTCCTGTACATATTGTCTATAGGCAATACATTTATAATTGACTACTGGGGGTCTACAAGTTCTGTATGTGCTCTGTTAGTAGCAAATTAGTATTTTTGAAGGATATGAGATTTCAATTTTTTTTTTATTATAAATGTGGTGTAATTTGGACAATTTTAATTAAATACAATCTTTTACGGAGTTCACTAGACATAAAGCGATAAGTGGTGAGGCATTGGAGTGTTAATATAAATTTAGATTATATTTTGTTATAAAATACCGCAGTGTTTGCGCTTCGACAATAAGAACAAGTGTTGGGTGAATGAAAATTATCCTTTGAAGTTATTATTTATATTTTTTAAAAATACAACCACTAACAACTTCTTTGCATAAGGTGATTTTGCGTACATTATTCATAGGAAACAATAGTATAAAATTTTATAACTAAAAATATGAGTTTGTCGTTAATAGACAAACATACAGCTGGATAACAAGTCTATTATATATTCTTTATTGCATATAATATTGTTACATAAAAACAGTGTAAACAAGGTGTACAAGGGCGAGCTTATCTCTTTAAGAGATTTCTTCCAGCCAACCAGCATAGTATAGAAATATTATTAGGCTAAGGCGCCATATTAACAACATTAACATGTCTGCACATGTTAATGTTGACATTTTAAGGATTTATACACACAAAATATAATTAACTAATTTGAGTTAAGTAAAGTTAAATGCTCTGTTAATTTCTTTTTGAAAGTGGCCACAGTGATACTGTCTTGTATTTCCACTGGTAATTTATTCCAGAGCAGTGCTGCACGAACAGTAAATGAGTTAAAGAAAAAAGTTGTGTTGGAAATCTACAAACATACAGCTAGACAACAAATCTAGAGATTTGTTATCGCGTCATGTTTTACACGGGTTATTAGAATAACCCGTGTAAAACTTGACGCGATTTACTCAGTATTCTCTATAATTTCACCTTACACTGTACAACATACGTCACTTAACGCGAGGTGTAACTCAAATCGGTTAGTTAATGTGTTTACTGGTTTCAGTTTTAAAATACAACGTTTTAAGTAAACAAATATTTTATGTTGTATAATACTCACTGTATGGGGTAATAACTCACACGGTTCATCATTTGTTTTTAGACTGTTCAGAAACAAAAATTATCATTTTTTATAGTCTTTTTTATAATTGATAATAAAAGAAAAATTAAAATGTTTCCTTACTGCGTTTTGCTCGCTTATCGTGCGCTTTCATCTGATACATATATTATAGGGATTATTTAGTTTCTTAGTTTAGGGGTTATTCATTCTAATCTTTCACGGCATGGTGGTCAAATGGTTAGCCAATGGCCACTTTGACTCAGAGCCCGCGGCGGGTTCGATTCCCGCATAAGACAAATATTTTTGTGTATGAACATGTCTGAGTGTTTTCTGTGTCTTTTAGAAATGCATTTAAAAAATATATTTAAATATAATATCAGTTATAGTACCCATAGTACAAGCTTTGCTTAGTTTGGGACTAGATGGCAATGTGTAATTTGTCCATAAACATTTATTTATTTATTAGTGACCGATTAAGCTGAATTTTGGTACACTAACTTGATTCTCGTGACAATGCGGGGTTAATGTGGGCATATGGTATCTATGTATGTGACTCACCACTATCTTTGAGCCAAAGCCTGTATCATCTGCACGTGGTGCACCCTGCTGACTGACTAACGAGGCTCTGACGAAAGAGAGGTAGAGCAGGCGTAACAGTAAGCTGCAGGACTGGGGAAGTACCTCCAAATAACAAAACAAAAACTTAACAGAAGACCGCAGCCAATTTCTTTGAGACTTGTTGTGTTCCTGCGAGTGAGTAAGGGCACCAGAAAGAAACAAAGAAGTTATAGGCTGGCAACGGATCGGCGATACCTTGGTGTTACTGATCTCCTTGGGCGGTGGCGATTGCTTTCCATTAAGTGACCCACATGCTCGTTTGCCTCCTTCTCACATAAAAAAAAAATAAAACAAGTTTTATTAATATTGTTTTTGTTTTTTAATTAGTGAAGACATAAACTTCGAAATAATTTTGAAAACTTGACAACTTCAACCGGCGTGCAGTCGTTTGTGCTATAATAACATAAATCAGGGTCGTTTTACACCAAGCGACATTTACGCGAAGTTGACACGTTGTCAGTCGCTGCTGATTAGGCGACGTGCATCTCGAGAACTTTTATGATATTGTGACACAGATTTCAGAAAACCTCTCTGGAACCACATAGTTCGCGGCCATCTTGGCTTCAATGTGAGAGGATGAATTCCCAGCCGATGACTAGCGGTGTAATTGTAGAATGAGGCTGTAGGCATTATATCAAATAACTTTTCGGAACACAACCTATTGGATAATCGGTAGAACACACAAAGGAAGGCAAGGTTTGTAGAAGGAGGCTGTAGGCTTCATATCAAAGACAACCCTTGGTACAATAGGTGTTAGTGCAACTTCCATGAAAATTTGTGTAATTCTTTAATTTCATTATATTAAAATCAGTTGCTTATATAAAAATCTGTATGTATTAGAACATCTGTATATATTGAAAAAAAATGTTCTAAAATTTTTGTACAGAAATTATTAAGTCTGCAAAATAAATTCAAGTCTGCAACGATCCTTATAGCGATCACCTCAAAATATATTGACACTGTTTCCGGGATTTCGTCCACTTACGGGTTACTTTTCTATATTTAACAAAAAAAAAACAAGTAAGTAACACTATTAAGAAATTTATTTCTATTTAAACTCAATTAAATCTTCAATGATCAATGAAGTGTTAAAGTTCCAGAAAAGTTTTCTACCGCGTATTATCAAACTGTGGAATGCTGTCTGTCGAAGTTTTTTCCAGGATACTACATCATGGGATTCTGGAAAAGGGACGTAAAACGGTTTTTATAGAATTTCCATGGTTTTTAAACCTTAACGGCATAAAAAAACATATTTCATATTCATACATCAGACTCTCTACAACCAAAAAGATTTAATATATCTAAGTATACAGTATTGCCCTTAAAGTAAACACCTTATACCGTCCCACTCTTACCTCCTAACTAAATGGTTGAAGTAAATACCTCCATTCGTCACTACCCACTTGATGTCAAAGGGTTTGCTCAGTAAAGTTTAACTATGGCGCCTATTAAGCAAGTACTCGTAGTGTAATTAAATGCTAATGAAGCAATATCTGCCATGCTATTGGGCGACGAGGAGGATCGAATAAATAAATCGATACTAGATGTGGCACATGCTAAAAGCACCAAGTATGTTTTTCAGTTTATTGTGAAATGGAAATGATACGCAATTAGATTTGTATCTAATATCTAGGAATTCTAGTATCTAGAAATAGTATCTAGGACACAGCCACTCTCTACGAATCTTAGAAAATATGATTCCACTGCGGTATTCTGTGTTGTTGTGTGAGGCTCAGAAGAACGCAATCCCTAGTCGGGTAGCTTATAATTAGGCTGTGTCCTACTTCTCTTATGCCAGAGCCACCGACATACCCCATCTGTATGTTAACTCCAGCGGAGGAACCGCAGTAAAATTACAATACCTATGGGGCCATCCATAAAATACGTCACACATTAAGGGGGAGGGAGGGGGTCGATGAAGTGTGACATTGTGTGACAAGGGGGTGAAAGAGGACCTAAATTTCGTGACATGACATTTTAAAATCTATTATAATCTAAGTGTTAACAAAAACTATTTACGAAAAACTCAAAAACATTTGCAACTTTAGATGTAAATTTGCAAAATATGTGACGTCACACTAGGGAGGGGGGGAGTCTCACAAATGTGACCAGCTGTGACAAGACGGGGGAGGGGTAAAAAAATAATGAAATTCGTGTGACGTAATTTATGGATGATGAGGATTTTTGTACCAACGAGTAAGGTCACCAGACGCTAGGAGATGCTCGGTTAGTAGTGGGTTTGCCAGCACGTAAGCAAATAATCCTTGTATTGTAATAGAGAAGCTGGCCGCTAACGATGGCCTCGTTGCACGTGTCAATCTAATCGATCACGCAAGTTAAGCAACGTGCAGCATAGCCTGTCTATCATCATCAGGTCATTTTAGTCTCCACTACAGGAGCACGACCCTCTCTCGTCCGTCCTAGACGGAAGGAGGATTTGACCTACACTCCCCACGCTGGCCAGACGGGTTGGGGAGGCCTGATCGATGTTTTATAATATATTTCCCTTAGTCGCCTTGTACGACATCCACGGGAAGAGACGGAGTGATTCTATTCTAGTCTACCGGAAACCACACGGCTAATAATAGCCTGTCTATGGATGGGTTTATTTATCTCGAGCGCCTCCGTGCTTTGGTGGGCACGTTAAGCCGTTGGTCCTGGCTGTTGTCATTGAATGACAGTCGTTAAACCAAGTCAGTGGTCTATGGGCAGCTTAAAAACACTTAGCAACCCGCAGTTGAGCAGCGTGGTGTGGTATGCTCTAAACACCTTGTATTGAGGTGTTACCCGTATCCCAACAGTGGGATGATTATGGATTAATGCGAAAGCGTGTATTGCTATAACCACTTTACGTAAGACAGAGGGTATTCATGATTGGCATCCTGCGTAACTGCGTAACTAGTATAAAATGAAACCGGCCAAGTGCGAGTCGGACTCGCGCACGAAGGGTTCCGTACCATTATCTATAAAAACAGCAAAAAATCACGTTTGTTGTATGAGAAAAATTTTTGTTTTATTTTTAAATATTTGTTTTATTTTTATTTATTTTTTTATTTTTAAAGTGAATATATAACTAAATATTATGTGAATATTTCAAATGTCTACCTATTGCCGTTATCAATTGCGAGCAAAAACGAGCAAAAAATCACATTTGTTGTATGGGAGCCCCCTTAAATATTTATTGTATTCTATTATTTAGTATTTGTTGTTATAGTGGGAAAAAAAAAATCATCTGTGAAAATTTCAACTGTCTAGCTATCACGGTTCATGAGATACAGCCTGGTGACAGACGGACGGACGGACGGACGGACGGACGGACGGACAGCGGAGCCTTAGTAATAGGGTTCCTTTTTATACGGTACGGAACCCTAAAAATGGGCTGTGGGTAGTATCTTGGACACGACCGTGTGTTGTACGTAAATACGTTATATACACAAAAATTATCTCAAAATGGTAGCGCTTCCTCCTCCCCGCATGCCAAGTCCAAGTCCTTCCTTAGCGTAACAAATTCTTTGATCCTTCATCTATCCATAGTGGTGTGATTCTATCTATAGTGGTGTGATTGAATTTTGGATGTAGACCATAGGTTTGAAACAACAACGCCAAACTGTATCTCTCGATTCTGTTACCATTAGATTTTTTGGATTGCCCCCGTATAGTAGCAAATATAAAGATGTATTCGCGTCTAAAAATTTGGTACCGAAATAACATATCCAGCATTTCTTATTCTATGTCGTACAGATCTATTTTATACTGAGAACAGGTCTCCGTACTCATCACTTATTGCAAGGAGAGTGAATAAGCAATACTCAGTCGAGAGTCAGTTTATAAATTTGCAAAAATATTCTTGTGTAAATACTGGTGATGTCCACGTTGACACCATGGAAGTGAGAATATAATTTTATGATACACGTGACATGTTTATTTTTTATTTATTTTTTCTTTTTTATACTACGTCGGGTGGCAGACAACTATACGGCCCGCCTGATATGAAGAGGTTACCGTAGCCATATTTATGCTCGCAACATAAAATATCGCTCGCGCGCCGCCACCTCCACTGCCAACGCAGCATCTTCTTCCTTTCTTTCTGGTGACCTCACTCACTCGCAGAAACACAACAACCCTCAGGGGAATTATTATTTGGCTGCGGTATTCTGCGAGGTGGAGGTACATTCCCCAGTCGGGTAGCTTACAATTACGCTCCCTACCTCTCTTTTCGCCAGAGCTTCGTTTGTCAGTCAGCAGGGTGCACCGCGTGCAGGTGAAGTTGGCTTTGGTTCAAAGATCTTGATGAACCACTTACACCCCAACCTTCCATAATTTTTAAGCAGCCCGACTGCTTAAAAAATACGCTATGTCCTAACTCTCTTTTCGCCAGAACTTCGTTTGTCAGCAGAGTCCATCACGTGCAGATGACGTTAGCTTTGGTTCGAAGTTGTTGATCAACCACTTATACCCCAAAAAAGTAATACATAAATCAGCGAAATAAAAAAAAAAGTACTGTATTTACAACTTTGAGTCACAACTACAATCATTTCGATATCTGTCAAATCTATTGCTCTGTCAAGCCAAAGATATTGCCTTTTTTTTCAACATCCACAATCTTAACCCTTCTGCAACATTCCTAAATCAACGGTAGCCACTAACTTCAACCCGTATTTGCTCAAGATCTTAAAACAGCAATCGCCAATCCCTACATTTTAGCTCCGAGTCAATACTTGGCATTCAAAATGAAATGTTTATTCAACGAACATAGTATATGGAATATTTAATTATTAAATAAAGGAGCGAAATAATTCTCCAATTAAATTTAGTTAACCCTATATGCGTGATTTATTTTCACCGTATGATGGTTTATATCCATAATGTTCTGAAAAAGATGGTGGATAGCCTTAGACTAAAGAATTGTAGATACGAATTATGTTAGAACAATTTGTATGTAAGTACTGGCTTCTGCCGGCACCTTTAGAAAATCATATTTGGTAATATCCACTCGCGGCTTCGAACGATTTAACAAGTATTCTCTGCAATAAATAATTAATAACTTATAATTAATAAGTTATTAATTATTTATCACAGAGAATACTTGAATAAATGAATGAGTTTATTTGCGTTGAAGGAGGTAACATATGTAGATGTTAGTATTGTATTACACTGTCAGCCAACTGGTGGCAAGCAAAATTATATAATGGTAAAATATGTCACATAGTAATTAAAAATAGAATGTCATTATATAATATCAATAGTCAATTACACAATTTTAGTAGTTTTAGCCTTATAAAAACATTAAACAACCAGCCATGCAATGAAATTTTATGGTTGGGTGGCATTTGCAATGAAAAATAATAATGCCAATACTTGTTAAAGCAAAGTTAATATACATTTGCAAATGTATATTAAGTGATGAATACGGCACGGCATTAACCCATTATCATTCCACTGTTGGGATACGGGTCTCCTTTCAAACGATGAAGGTTTAGAACATACTCCACCGCGCTGCTCAACTGTAGGTTGGCGGAGGCCAGTGTTTTCAAGCCGACTAAAAGCCGCTGACTTTGATTAATGACTGTCATCTAATGAAAACAGCCGGGACATAATCTAAACTTAAAAATAAAAACACAAAATAAAAATATTAAAAAATGACCTCAAGGTCGTTGTCCGCAGGCAATGTTCCCAGAAGACTGGTTGCATAGCCTCGCTGTATAACCTATGCTCATTCTTTGTGCAAGGTTCCACCAGCCCTCCGGTTATAAGACTTCTTTGAAAAGTTTGTTTGTATTATCTTTATTGTTAAAATTACAATGAATAAGTACATGAAAAATAAAGCGGTACAAAGGCGGACCTATCCCACATGGGGATCTCTTCCAGTCACCCTTAGAGTAACTGCGTGGAGTGGCCAGAACAGCGATTAGCAAGTAGAACAACGAGTAAAACTTGAAGGAAGGGAATTCGCAAACAAATAACTAAATAAAATACACAAATAACTAAATTATAAAACTATAGTAGGTAGACAGGCAATGAAAACATCAGATAATTTCAAGTCTCATCAGTAAAGAATATTTTTAATCCCGTTTTGAAGGAAAATAACAATGCATTCTACATTTTTGCCGATCTTACTGTGAAAGAATTTGTATACGCATTGGTGTTTTGAGTAGATACGAGTATGTTTAAAATCCGAGCCTCCGAACAACGCAGACGACAATCGATTTCACGAAACCGAAATCGTTATCTACCTTAGATATAGAGAAGCAGATGGATTAAACAGCACGTTAAAAAACAGAGTGAGTATGTGGAAGTCTCTCCGAATCCTAATAGGAAGCAAACCCAGCTGCTTGTGAAAACGTGAGACATGGTCATATTTACGCAAACCGAAAACGTATCTAATACAAAGGTTCTGTAGACGCTCCAATTAATCAAACAGCTCTACAGTCGGGTCCAGATACGCCAAAGTTTGTGATAGATAGAAACAATATCAAGATAGGAAAAAGTATGTGGTCTAACGTGCACCACGGCGTCCACGGCCTTAAGAGTCTCTACCCCAAACGGCTCAAATATGTAATTATTGCTTATGCATATTTGCGCCGTTTAAGGTACTCAGCAGAAATCGCCGTTACGTCTTAGCGCTGGACTCCGTGGCCGGGAGTTGGAACCAGTGAGACTGTTTTTTCGTTAATTAATATAAAACAAATAAAACTTATAGGTATCGATTGTTAATTCGCAAGTTAAGTCCACCAAACAGGGTTTGATAACAAACAATAAGTGAATGTAACACAAAGGCCTACTGGCGACATTTGTTCGTGTCTCACGCCATCTCGCGTGCACCAACCTTATATACATCGGTTGTGTTGTCTGAAACTGGCTTTATGTCTCTTTTAGTGGGTGGAATTAGTACCTTATTTGATAAAGTCGATACCCTGGAAGTCAAATTTCTTAAGCAATACTTGAACATGAATTAATACGTTGACCGTCGGACTGATTCATAAGCTTAAAGTCGCACAGCGAGTTATGGAGAGGGCTATGCTCGGAATTTCTTTCAGGGATCGAATCCGAAACGAGAAAATCAGAAAAAGAACCATCGACATATATTTTTTTTATTCTACGTCGGGTGGCAGAAAAGCCTACAGCCCAACTGATGTGAGACGTTTACCGTAGCCATGTTAACGCTCGCAAACTCCTTCCTTTCATTCTGGTGACCTCATTCACTCGCAGGAGCACAACAACCCTCAAGGGATTTGTTATTTGGCTGCGGTATTCTGTGAGGTGGAGGTACTTCCTAAGTCACGCAGCTTACAAAAACGCTGTACCTTACCTCTTTTTCGCTTGAGCCTCTTTCTAGTAGGCAGGGTGTACCTCGTGCAGGTGAGGGTGGCTTTTGCTCTAAAGATCGTAGTGAGGTAAAACTCCTTCTCTACTGGTCACCTCATTCACACACAGGAACACAACAACCCTCAAGAGAAATATTATTTGACTGTGGTATTCTGTGAGGTTCTCAGAGGACTTCTCCGGTCGGGCAGCTTACAAAAAACGCTCTCTTTTCGCCAGCTTCGATTGTCGGTCAGTAATCAGAATGCACCACGTGCAGGTTAGGACAGCTATTGTTCAAATATGTTTATGAACCAGTTACACCCCTAATGAACTTAAACGCAAAGCGGAAGAAGCAATATGACAGTGTAGCCAGTTGCTAATACCTACATTGCATGTTGGTATTCATGTTGCCAACAACTGGTTCGGATTTCTGATTTCTTTTTTATCGACTCGACGAGCGCGGTGGTCGAGTGGGTAGCAATGGCTACTTTGACTCCGAGGTCGCGGGTTCGATCCCCGCACAAGACAAAATGAATGAACATGTCCGTTTGTCTTGATCTGAGTGATTTCTATGAATTATAAGTGTGTATTTACAAAACAAAAAAATAACGGGTTGCACTCTCGGAGTGCCGGTAGAAGTGAAAACTTGAACATTAACGTTGTACATTTTTTAATATTTTGGAATGGTTAGGAAATAATTTCGCACAAATTGCTTTATTTATCAGTGTAACAATACTATCATTTATATGGTAAAATACGATATTCATTTATTGCGCTATCGTACACAAACAAAAACTATTCAAAGCAATCTCAATCGTATCGTCTTTGCTTAAAGTGGGATTTTGAAGTCTCGCAGCTTTATCTTATGAACTGTCATTTAGAAACAATTTCGAATCATTAAAATATTCAAAGAATTTTCAATCGTATCGTCTTTGCTTAAAGTTGGATTCTGTAGTCTCGTACATTTGTCTTACGAATTGTCAATTTCGAATTATTAAAATATTCAAAGAAATCTTAATCGTATCGTCTTTTCTTAAAGTTGAATTTTGTAGTTTATCAGCTTTATCTTACGGATTTCCGATCAAGACACGTGATACTGAAGCGAGTTCAATATTTTTTACCCATCCCAAAAAAGTGCGCAACGCCGCTAAAGAAGTTTTCACTTTTAAAAAAATGTATTTAACTAGATGGCGCTGTGTAAATTGTCCAGATAATATTAATTGTTTATAAAGGACAATTTTTGGTTGTTGTAATTTTATTTTCTCTGTAAATTTACCGTGTACTCGGTATTCGAGAAGTGTGAACGATATTCAAAGGGCTCTCGCCTCATCGCATACCGACCAGATGCTTCTTGTATTATTAATCGTAACAAACTATTTACGACATAACTGAAATGTTTCTCCTTTCGTGAGGGCCATAATATATATTTATATAGATTAAAGATTAAATTACACTGTTAGGTACTATGGGTACTAGCACAGGTACTATATAACTGATATAATGCATAAATACATTATTTTTTTGTAAATACCTACCTACCTAAATATAATACATAGAAAACACCCAGACCAAGACGAACAGACTTGTTCATGCACACAAATTTATGTGCATGAACAAGTCTGTTTGTCTTGGTCTGGGTGTATCATATTTATTTATATACCTACTATAAGTGTACATTTTACGACAGATTTTTAAGAATACAATCTATTTACTTTTAATTCTGCGGAATGCGTGGGTGATGTCCCCGGTAATGTACGCGTCCATATTCTGTTTCAGGCGTGTCGTAGGCTCGTTTTCACCTTCTACTACATCGACATATTCATCCCACTGTTGGGATAATCTCCCCGCAATTGAAGGGGGGTTTGGAACATACTCCACTGCAGGTTGGCGGAGTTTCACCTTACGATAATCATCATCAGGTCCATTTTAGTCTCCACTACAGGAGCACGACCCTCTCTCGTCCATCCTAGACGGATGGAGGATTTGGCCTACACTCCCCACGCTGGCTAAACGGGTTGGGGAGGCCTGATCGATATTTAATAATGTATATCCCTTAGTCGCCTTGTACGACATCCACGGGAAGAAACGGAGTGATTCTATTCTAGTCTGTCGGAAACCATACGGCCATATTATAATAGTAAAGTACAAAATATATTTTTTCGTTTTATTTATATTTGGAGACCTCGCTTGCTTCGCTCACCTAGTGATTAATTCTGGAATAATAATAAATTAAAATTAGTATAGTACCTATATAATATTGTATGTATGTTAGTTTTAAGGTGTTTATGTATGGACTTATGTTTACTATTAATTGTAAACATGTTGGCCTGCAATAATTGATTTTTATTAATATTTATGTCTATTAAATTCACGGGATTAAACCTGGTCCTTTAAAAGACGTGCGCGGGCAATGCGAATGGCTATGCATATGGCGAATGCATATGGTTCAACGCGTAGTCACTATAGCAACCCTTAGAGAAGTTTAAATTATTATTATTATTATTATGTAGGTATTATAATTATTTTCTTATACATATATTATAGACGTCGACTCTATTAAACTTTAATAAAATAAACATAAAATGGAATCGAGATATCTGTATTACCTACTTATATAATACATAAAAACTATTTTTAATATGTCAATTATAATTTTTATCTCATCGACGTGCTCGCCTAAGTTTGGACTGGTACGTTTGACACCTGAATGGTATAAAAATAAAAGCTTTAACATAAAACATAACACATCCCAGACAAAATGTAACGATCTTTGCCTTTAGCGAACATAGTACTTGGACACTTCGATTTTAGCCCCTATACCGTACATCATAAGAATGATACAAACGTAAAAGTATCATGTTTGAGGTCTGTACAAATTATAGAAACACTACGTGATACATTTTGCGCGGGGACAGTGGATGCGCGTGCACACTGCGCCTTCTGCAATATATTATAGCATGCGCTGTTCTGGCACGCACAGCGGCGACATCTCATAACGAGCGTGTCAACTAACTCCACGCCGATTGCTGATACATAAACATTGTAGGTGGTAGGGCTGTCCAAAAATATTTTTATTGTACACAAAAAATAGTAGTTTATGAAACTGTTGCATAATAAGGGTTATTAAAATACGAGTGTGAGTTTATAACACGAGCCGAAGGCGAGTGTTATAATATACCACACGAGTATTTTAATACCTAATTATGTGCAGTTTCATACACTACTTTATCTAATCTCATGAAATATATGATAATAATATTTAAAAAAAACCATGAAGTTAATTTAACAGCTATAATTCTTAATTATAAATCCATGTGCGGATCGAGCATGCGTAGTGCGCATGCGCGACGCGGCGCGCGGCGCCGCGTTCACAGATTATGTAGAAAAATTTTGCAAAGTTGCAATGTATTTGCATTGCAACCTGTTTAAAATACCTGTATCCAGGGCTGAAGCTGTATCGAAATGGTAAAAAAGTTATTTTACGATACAGTTGTCCATAGAAGAGCTGTATCGAAATAGTAGTTTATGAAACTGTTGCATAATAAGGGTTATTAAAATACGAGTGTGAGTTTATAACACGAGCCGAAGGCGAGTGTTATAATAATACCACACGAGTATTTTAATACCTAATTATGTGCAGTTTCATACACTACTTTATCTAATCTCATGAAATATATGATAATAATATTTTAAATACAACCATGAAGTTAATCTATCAGCTATAATTCTTACATAAAAATCCATTTGCAGATCGAGCATGCGTAGTGCGCATGCGCGACGCGCCGCGCGGCGCCGCGTTCACAGATTATGTAGAAAAAATTTGCATAGTTGCAATGTATTTGCATTGCAACCTGTTTAAAATACCTGTATCCAGGGCTGAAGCTGTATCGAAATGGTAAAAAAGTTATTTTACGATACAGTTGTCCATAGAAGAGCTGTATCGAAAAATAACTTTTTAAATTTATTTTGACAGCTTGTGCGTAAAGACTGTCATTATGATACTGTGTTTAGTTTTTTAATGTGTAAATTTCAGTATGAGATTAGATAAAATAACTTTTTAAATTTATTTTGACAGCTTGTGCGTAAAGACTGTCATTAAGATACTGTGTTTAGTTTTTTAATGTGTAAATTTCAGTATGAGATTAGATAAAATATATTAAATTTGCAGATGCTTTTAATTGTCCATGTAAAGTCGGGATTATGTCTATAAAAGATTTCTGCCAGCCTTTAAAGGCTGGCAGAAATCTTTTATAAAAAGAGTTTAGAGTTGGTTTACTTGGTTGGTTGGTGTACTCTCCTGAGAAAATCTGAACAGGCAGTTCATTCCACATCTTTATAGTGCGTCGAAGAAAACTTCTTTGGAACCACACAGTACCTCCGTGACCACTTCAGTTTCAATGTGTGAGAATGAATTCCGTGTCGATGGTGAGCGGTGCGACTGTACAAGGCCGTAGGCATCATGTCAAAGAACTCCTCTCTGAACACACCCCAATGTACAATACATTACAGTGAATAGAGTGTCCGATTGGGGGCGACAGAACCTAGATCAATTCAACCCCGCTGCGAACGCGCGGACTTGTGTCTTACAAGTCTGCGTGTTCACCGCTAAGAAAACCCCTTTTGCTGTGGCTTCTCAATTCCAGAACACATTCCTTACCATCGCGACAGAGAGAGAGAGAGTATGGAGCCCTGACCACCAGTAATTTGGGTCTTCGCTCCGCTACCAGCGGGTGCCCCTTTTATATATTTTTAAATGTATTTTTTTTTATAATTTCATATTTAGAAATGTAAAAAAATGGGTAAAAATATGAATAAATGATTAATAATAATCTTCATTACCAGAAATATCATACAGAGTATGTATTTTCCCGAGTTCCCACACTAGGCTAAGCCTGTCCTGTGTGCAACTTTACTTTACTTTGATATAGCGTTTTAAATACATACCTATGCGATACTAAACACTATTTAGTAATTTATATTCTAGTACTAGCGCGTGATTTCAATAATGAATACTTTAAACCAATATTACATACTTCACCATCAGCTATCTATCCACTGCTGGATATAAGTCTTCCCCAATGCTTTCCACCAAATACAATCCTCTGCTTTCCGCATCCAGCCGCTTACTCGGCAGATGTGACCCGCCCTTGCCACTTCTCAACTCAACTTTAGTTCTCCGTCGAATTTCTTCGTTCCGGATTCGATCCCTTAGAGAAACCCCGAGCATAGCCCTCTCCATCGCTCGCTGCGCGACCTTTAGCCTGTGGACCAGTCCGATGGTCAGTGTCCAAGTCTCTGTGTTATTTTGAATAATATTACAATACATACTTAGAATAATATTAATATTACACTACTTAGAGCTGTTGAAATAATGCAAAAAGACTGTGTACCATCAGTCTTCTCTCAATCGCGTAATTACTAAAATGTCTGCCATTGCACTGCACAGCCCGTCATTAATCACGAGAATCAGCGACGTGGAATCAATAGAACTGCATTCTAGATTATCATCTAGATTGATAATATATGGTTTGTAGGCTTTGGTGAAAGATACATTCATTTTTGATATATTATTTACTGGATTGACCCAAAAAAGTGAATGAATGAAAAACAAATGGGGTGTGTTCTAGGTGAGTACGTTATATGCACTAAAATTACCTCAAAATGGCAGTGCTTCTACCTCCCCCGCACGCGATGTTCCATAGTCCTTACTTAGGGTAATAAATTATTTGATCCTTCATCTATACCACAGTGTTACTATGTTTAAAACTGTGTCTATACATTGGTGTGATTGAATTTTGGATGGATATATGTAGCAACATTAAACTGTATCCCCGATTTTGTTATCATTCGTTTTTTTTAATTGAATTGAATTAGTAGGGACTGAAGCCATTTTAATGCCGTATTTACATTAAAAAATGTAAGTAAATAATTATTGGAAATATTACCTACATTTCAATACTAAAGGCTAGTAGTAATGTTCTAAATTATAAAAAATATTTATCAGTATCATAAAATACACAAATTAGAATGATCTGTGATCTTAAAATTTTGATACCTTATGTCCAACTTGTTTTATGTTCCATGAAAGTTTGGTGGCAAAGTCTATGAATTATAAAAATATATGACATTATTTAAAAAGATAATATTGGAATAACATTCGGAAAACAATAGAAAATAGAATAATTTTGTTACGGCACTAGCAACAACAGAGGTCGGCTATGAAGAGCTTTAGTGTGTATAAAGTCTTTTTCTAATAATCTTCCCTACTTATTTTTTATCATAATGAAAAAAATCGATTTACTATAAGTACTATCCAGTGCTTTTATATCTTAAACCGAACCAAGTAGAAGCCATTAATTCTTATTGTTTCCATTTTAAATATCTTTTAATACTCTTTCTTCGCTATGATCGATAGTTGCAGCTTCAAGTAGCCTTACTTCAAAGTTATTACTCATT
Source organism: Hypsopygia costalis (assembly GCA_937001555.2). Classification (NCBI taxonomy): domain Eukaryota; kingdom Metazoa; phylum Arthropoda; class Insecta; order Lepidoptera; family Pyralidae; genus Hypsopygia; species Hypsopygia costalis. The sequence continues at coordinate 21,604,405 of OW443343.2, read as the reverse complement.
GTTTCATCTCCAACTTTTGCATTTTGGTCCTTAATATCTAGGTAGTAAGTTTTTCGATTCTCAATAAGATCTATTTCATTTTCTTCAGTTGAAAACTTTGACAACTCTATAGATGATCCTTTAATCGTAATGAACTTTCTGAGTGAGATTACTTTTGTTGCAAGTTGCAAATGTTTTGTGGAATAATATTATACGTCCAAAATTTGATTTTTTTATACTACCGGCTAATATGAAGCGGTTACCGTGGCTATCTATACGCTCGGAACACGAAATAACGCTCGTGCCAACCTTCGCTGCCTTCGCTGCCAACGGCTATATTTGGCTGCGGTATTCTGTGAGCTGCTGCGATGGCTTCGATGCGCGTGTCAGTCTAATCGAACACGCGAGTTAAACAACGTCAACCGTACTTTGTCCGTAGATGATTTTATTTATCTCGAGCTCCTCCCTGCTTCGGAGGGCACTTTAAGCCGCCAGTCCCGGTCTTTGTCATTAGATGACAGTCGTTAAGTCCAAGTCAGTGGGCTTAGGCGCGGCTTGAAAACACTAGCCTACGCCAACGCGCAGTTAAACAGCGTGGTGGTGTATGCTCTAAACCCTTTCATTGCCCGTATCGTAAGTAAGATAAATAAGGGTTGACGAAAAAGAAAAAGAAAGATGAATATTATTTCACATCCGTATATAAAATGTACTCTTGTACCACACCAAATTGTAACAATGTTCCGAAGTCACAACCCTGTATTTTACGCGTAATTTTAAATTCCAAGCACCCATTGTTGCCGCCTATCCACTTCCATATCGGTATTATTTTATAAACGCTATGTACACCAGTTTTACTGGACACATGTGAATGGGGAAAAGTATAGAAGAATCATTTAGTAGGTAGTTTGTTGTGAATCTCTCTAATGGATCGATACCAGAATAAAAAAAATCGAATCAAAAATAAATTTGATAACATAGCTCTGAGGAGTGAATAACTTCTTTTTCTATTTTTTGAAAAATGGAAAAATCAAAAAAAGGGGGGCAGGTGGATTTTTCCACCTAGGTGGGATCCCACCTAGGGGGGGCAGGTGGATTTTTCCATTTTTCAAAAAATATTTATCTGGCAAGTTGGCCATGACAACTATTTCAATAATAATAACTTTTTTTCTCTTTTTTTTACATGAGAGGGGGGCAAACGAGCATGTGGGGATGGAAGCAATTACCACCGCCCATGAAGATCTGCAACACCAAGTGGTCGCCGATACGCTGCCTTTTACGTTCTTTCATTCTTTATTTCTTTTACGACATCTGAAGTGTCAGTTTTCCGACTTCATCTGCCTCAACAGCGATGGCAGATGGGACAACATACCCTATACCTAACGGCTAATGCGCCCCGTGTGCCAACCTTCCGGTTATATCACGGGTTGCGAGTCTCTCGTCCAGTAAACCAACCAGACGAGAGGACCTTTACCTGCTCCGCTCTTGCGCTCGGTAAAACCAACCGAGCACGCAAGCGGAGCAGTAGCAGGTTTTACTCTGCTTTTACCTGCATGCAGGCTACTTACGTACTCTTAAGTCGAGTGGCAGATGGGACAGGAAAGTCTTAGAGTGGAGGCTGCAAATGGAGCGGAGCGACAAAACATGCAGCGTCCTTCTTTCCTGACGGACCAATTAATTAACCGGCTGTATGCAGAGGTTTGTATATAATAATAAATAAATAAATATTTCTGGAGAGTTTACACAGCGCCATCTAGTCCCAAATTAAGCTCAAATCTTGTGTTATGGGTACTAGACAACTGATAAATGTACTTAAATACATTTTTTTTTTGTAAATACATACTTATAATACATAGAAAACAGCCAGACCAAGACAAACAGACATGTTCATGCACACAAATGTTTGTCCTATGTGGGAATCGCACCCACGAGCGTTGGTGTCGAAGCCGCGTCATCGACCGCTACGCCACCGAGCTCGTCATCAAATGGAGCGGAGCGACAAAACATGCAGCGTCCTTCTTTCCTGACGGACCAATTAATTAACCGGCTGGATACAGAGGTTTGTATATGGTGGAACATGTGTTCCACCATATACATTGGTTTTCTTCCTTTTGACGTGAATACTTCTTTAAAAATGCTTCCATAGGGAGGCAATAAAAAAAACGATAATAAAATCGGGGGATAGAATTTGGTGTTGCAGCTACATATCTATCATCTCCATCCAAAATTCAATCACACCACAGGATAGATGAAGGATCACAGAAGTTATTAAGATAAGTAATGACTATGAAACATCGCGTGCGGAGAAGGGGGAAGCGCTGCCATTTTGAGATAATTTTAGTGCATATAACGTATTCACACGGCCGTGTCCATGACACAGCTACACCCCATTTTCTATGATCAAGGCTTATATCCAGCAGTGGGTGGACACATGCTGATAATGATGATGATGATTATTATTATAGTTCATTCTATGTGTTGTCACTGTACTCTGTGATTTTTCTAATTATTATTTTTGACTACCTTGTCATTAGTCTGCCAGTGTATGAAGGTAGAGATCATCTTATAGTGGTTGATGCAATGCAGTAAGTTGGATCCCAATAAGGACACGTATGTTTTCGTATCATAGATGAACTGCGAAAACAGTGTGGCAAAAGTGTTATGTAAATTTATTCTGTATGCTGTTTAGATTCTAATTTATCGCTACAATGGACCAAATAAATGGAATAAATAAATAAATATTGTCAGACAAATTACACAGAGCCATCTAGCCCCAAAGTAAGCGAAGCTTGTGTTATGGGTACTAGACAACTGATAAACATACGTAAATACATTTTTTTTTGTAAATACATACTTAGGATACATAGAAAACACCCAGACCAAGACAAACAGACATGTTCATGCACACAAATGTTTGTCCTGTGTGGGAATCGAACCTACGAGCGTTGGTGTCGAAGCCGCGTCATTGACCGCTACGCCACCGAGCTCGTCAGGAATATCACCCTTAGAATGATATAACTTTTTAAATTAAATAAATATTCCTGGACAAATTACATACAGCCATCTAGTCCTAAACTAAGCAAATCTTGTACTATGGATACTATAATAACTGATGTTATACTTAAATACATTTTTTTTTGTAAATAAATACATATAATACATAGAAAACACCCAGACCAAGGCAAACAGACATGTTCATGCACACAAATATTTGTTTTGTGCGGGGATCGAACCCGCAACTTCGATTTTAGTTAGTATCTTCCCATGGCAACAGACTAGATTAAAGATGCTGGTAAGCGTCTTACACCCAGTTTTCCAACTACCTACTTATACTTGATACACAATCATCATCAGCCTGTTCCTACTGCTGGATATAAGCTTTGCCCAATGCTTTCCACTAGATACGATCCTCCGCATCCAGATACTTCCAGCGGCATTCTTAAGGTTATTAGACCATCTAGAAGGAGGGCGCCCAACGCTTCGTCGTCCTACTGGCGGCCCCCACTCTAATACCTTCATCCCCATCTTATACTGGGTACTTGTACTTGATTTAATCTCGAGCTCTCATGAATACAAGTCTGACCCAGCTACGGAGCTACCAAGCTACTCTGATCAAAATGAAAGCCTTATCGCCTTCGGTCGAGTTTTATTTTTGACAAGTGCCATCGATACTCACCGCGCTATTGTTCCGCGCCGACACGTCACTTTGTTATTTTTGGTACATCTACAATGGTTGCAATTTAGAAAAAAAAATGTATTAAGAGCCATATTACATTTTGACTGTGATTTTTGCGTAAAATGGCCAATTTTGGCGTTCTCGATCTCGGAAACAAAAATACATTAACAATGTTGACTTATTGAATAGCACAGAATAGCTATTGGCATAGTACATAGCGGCCTCGCTTTTTGTAATTTTTGCTTAACTTTTTAAATAAACCCAAAATTTCAGAGAAAGATTTTCATAAAATGCGCGCAATCACTTTTTTGAGCTCCTGGATTGTACTGTTCCAAACAAATGAAATAAAAAAAATAGAAGGTTATTTCTTATATAGTCGTATAGTACATAGCGGCCTCGGAATTTTGAAATATCATTGATTTAATATAGAAAAAAAACATTCCTTTAACACAAAAAACTTCGAAAATCGCTTTAGGTAAGCTGTGAATTTATCGAATTCACGATAAAATTATTGAGCAAAATTTATACCAGAATAATTGTTACTTCATGAGGAATAAACGATGTATAAATTTGGAGCATGAATTTATTATCTTATGTATATACAAACGATAAATATAACTTCAAAATTACTACAAAAAGCGATGCACCGGCCGTTCAAATTTAGTACGGCGCGAGAGCTCGTCAGCGTGAGACCTATGTCGAATTTCTTCGCGCCAATATCGACCGGGCGTCAGAGTATAGTACGACTACCAAGTTTTGATCACGTAAGTACAATTCTTTCTAGTGTTTGTTTTCTATGGAATCTACATAGCTTAGCAACAACATATTGTTGAATTATTCTTAATATTCATTTCATTATTTTCAGCATGGGTCGAAAAGCTCGTAGGTATCAATGTGCATGAAAGTAAAGATGTACATTTACATAAGAAAATAAAGCAAGGTACTTCTTTCCTCAATCATCATCATCATCAGCCTGCATCAACCCACTGTTGGATTTGGCCTTTCCCAATACTTTCCACCATATTGTCTAAGTCTGGGTGTTTTCTATGTATCATAAGTATATATTTACAAAAAGAAAAAATGTATTTACGTATGTTTATCTGTTGTCTAGCACCCATAACACAAGCTTCGCTTACTTTTTTTTTTATACCACCAGCGTGGTAATCAAGCATAAGGCCCGCCTGATGGAAAGCAGTTACCGTAGCCTATGAACGCCTGTAACACCAGAGATAATATAAGAGGCTTCACACGCAACGCGCGTGTGATGCCTCTTATATTATATTTAATATAAATTATATTAAATATAATATAAGATTATAAATAAATATTGTCAGACAAATTACACAGCGCCATCTAGCCCCAAAGTAAGCGAAGCTTGTGTTATGGGTACTAGACAACTGATACATACGTAAATACAGTTTTGTCAAAATTCATCCTCAACCCCACGGATCGAGAAGCCGCATTGAGATCGTTTAACATTCGACTAAGATCCTCCAGCGATTCAGCCATTTTCTTTCCTCAATACACCTATTTAATATAATACTCATTTATATTTTTATTCGGCATTAATAACAATAATGGAACTGTTTCAGAATTAATAACTACACTGCCAAGAAAACATTACGATGGATAAATAAAATATTCCGACATCATCGATTGAGGTGCGGTATGATTTTTTTTTCTCTTACCATCTATCGACATGGAAATCGTTTTCGAGGTAATTTGGGGTGCAGATCACGAGAATGAGCTCAATTCGTTTCGGTAATGAGATGACAAGATTTTGAACACATCTGTTCATCTCATCATCATTTTCTACAATCAATAGTGGCTAATTCACACTACATAGTTCGAATAACATTCTGACTGATGAAAAAGCGTAAGGAACTTTGTTTTCGTCGGGGATCCCACGACGAAAAACAGAAATTTTTTTTTCTTTATATAGTTATCCTGGTTGCATCCCAGGCTTCGAGTCTGGGATTCACATATCTCATTGATTTGTGTGATTTAACTCCGGGGTGGGTTTTGATGTACGATTGCCACTTAACCTAATCTGATGTGCCACTTTTGCCGCAGCCTCATTAGCTTATTGGCAGGGTGCACCATGTGTAGTCGAGGCCAGTTTTAAATTTTGAAAAACCCTGAATCACGTTTTTTATTATTTTCATTTTTGACTTAACATTATTTTTAATTATTTTAATTTAAGACTTTTTACTTACCTAGTTAATAAAAGATACTTTTTTTAGTTAATAGAAGATTTTATCATTCGAGGTTTCGACTCTACGATGATAAGTCAGTCAGCCAGACTCTCTCTTTATATGAAAGTATAGATATACTAACTGTCAAATTCATAAATCACTGGTGAATTGGCGTGGTTTAACTTAGTTTATTTTTATTTTAGATACCTAAAGGCCACGACGTTCTTCTTCGTTTGAAAAATTTAATTAATATAGACGAAACGACCAATACCAGCACTTGAAGAGATAGATACGAGGACAATAGAAACAGAATCTGGGATTGTAAGTATGAACAAAATCATTTAGAAGCTGAAGCTGTTATATTCATTTCAGATTTTATTAATAATAATAATTGTTTCAGGTAATAGACTACGTAGTTCAAGAACGGAGAATAATTGATTTTCATTATTTTTTAAACAGTTGTTTGATCATGGTGGAACATTTGGTGCTTTTTCACACCAAAACCATGGATTGATTTGATAGAAATTTGGCAAATAAGTAGTTCTGATTAAAGTTGTTTTACACTCCCATGTAAATTGTAACTAGTTTTATTCTTATCTATAATTTTAATCTAAAACCAAAAAGTACCTAGATAAATAAAGGATTAGGTAATAAAATAAATTTTATTTTTAAGAAAAATCATCTGTCTCATTTATGGTACATATAATCTGTTTCTTCCCATACTAAATCCATGACACTCTAAAAATGTGTAGGTACAACTATAACAAATTACTTCTTAAGTAGAAATACTAAAAAAATACGAAACTAGAGAGAAAGTATCAAAATCGCTTGTTCGTAATTTCAACATAGAAATTATGAGGACTCGTGACCACGTGACCGTCGGGACGCTTCAATACCGAATCTCGCATAGTGCAAATGTGTAATAGGGCTCTTAAGTTTTGACATTTAACATTACACTATGATTCATATTCCCTTGAGTTGTGTTCTTGCGAGTGAGTGAGGTCACCAGAAAGGGAGAAGATGCTGCATTGGCAGCGGGGGTAGCGGCGCGCGAGCGATGTTTTATGTTGTGAGCGTTAATATGGCTACGGTAACCGCTTCTCATCCGGCGGGTCGTATGTTTGTCTGCCACCCGACGTAGTATAAAAAAAAATATATGATACGCAATGAAAAATTCAAAAAGCTTCTTACTCCTACTAATTTCTTCTGATTAAATTCGTTGTGAGTTTCAAGGCAGTTGTAGTTATAACCCTCGGTACTGCAATGGACTTCACTGTTTATTGCCTTTTTTGGCGGTCGTCGCTGTTAATCCTGGCTACACAGGAGACACAGTGGTGGGAATGTGTGGTGGGCCCACGTCACGTAAAAAATACGCAATGTATATCGTAGTTAGTTCTAGATTATTTTATTTCTTTTTTCTTACGTTAAAGAATAGTATGACCTGAATGACTATACATAGAGTGATAATTGTGAGCTAGATAAAATATGAATTCTGTGTGAAATAAGTATCCTAATATTATTTATAGACACTTGCCACCAAAACCACTGGCCTTCACCAACCGCACAATACGCTCCAAACCCATTCCATTGAGGAGATACCCATATACCAGCAGTGTAATTAATATGAGTGATGTAGTGTAGATAATAGATAGAATTTAATTCTTGTATTCGTCATAGTAAAAGTTAGTAAGCAATTAGGTAATGTTAGTCAGTTAACATATGCTATGTATCGAACTGCTGCTCCAGATATAGAATAGGGCTCCTTATTCCGTACCGATAATCTATTGATTGCCTGCAGGTATGAGACGGTAATAGCTTCTGGATTAATATAACTTGCCAGTAACGTGTGTTAATTTAGTTAATGGAATAATGTAATGTGATCAAGTGTAATTTATGGTTTTGAAGTCATTGTCTTGTTAATAATTGATAGGTTTTCATTTCTATAAAATAGCTGACACCTTAGTCTAAATTAGTTAGGCAGAACTATTGTTTTTGTAAAATAAGTTGACTAAGACTTTCTAGACACTCAAAGGATTTTTTAGAGTTATGGGAGGCTCATCATCAACTTCTGAGTCTAAGCCAACTGCACCTGCACGTAATGCACACTGCCGTCTAGTTAAAGAGGGTCAGGCGAAATAGAGGTACGGTATGTCGACACAAAATGAGGAAGTACTCTCTACTTACAGACGAATGCAGCCAAATTATTGGCTGATTCTTTGGCATCATTATGCCCTTGTAGTGTTCTTACGGGTAAGTCACCAGATGTAAGAAGCTGTTCCGTTAGCAGCGGAGGTGTCAGTCGTAAGAACTATGTAGGCGTCTAAGGATGAGCGGGCCGTATGATTGATTGACACCCGGCGTAATATAACACAATATATATATAAAAAAAACGGGATGCACTCCGGGAGTGCCGGCAGGAGTGAAAACTTGAACATTAACGTTGTGCATTTTTGACTATTTTGGAATGGTTAGGGAATAATTTCGCACGAATTGCTTTATTTATAAGTATAAAATTACTATCATTTATGTGGTAAAATACAATATTCATTTAATGCGCTATCGTACACAAACATGACAATTTATATTACATTAAAAATAAACAGCAGGAGCAGGCATACATTTTCGCCGCGGGGTAGAAAGAGGGGGGGATATCACTTCCTCTCTATGCCGCGCCGGCAGACCGTCTTACGAATTTTCAATCAGGCCACGTGTTCCGACGGGAGTTTAACATTTTTACCCATCCCAAAAAGTGCACAACGCCGCTAAAGAAGTTTTCACTTCAAAAACTAATTGGACCAGGATATCTGTGTGGTTACTTAGTGTAAGGTATACTTTTTGCTATTAGATCAGATACACAATGAGCCATTGATTATCCGTTTAGTTTATTCTATGTGTTAGTTTTAAATTACCCACTTAGCTATGTAACGGAAAATATACATTTAAATGGTATTAACATCTATCGCAACCTCTTTACTTTCTTTATTTCAAGGCACTGTAGATTATGCTGAAAAATATTTTCATTTTTCTCTTTTTTTTTTTCATAAAATATGGGACCATTGTAGCTTTACCATCACCACCAAGAAAACGAATTCGCGAGGCAATCACAACCGACGGTATTTTGACGGGTTCCATCGAAAATAATCTTATTTTCTTATTTTCAACGCGAGGACAATACAATGGAGGGCGTAACGAATAACTTGATTTATAAAAATGCATGCGCAGTTTATGATGCGTTTCGAGAACAAATAATATGGCTGCTGTTGAATATTATAAATTAAACTTTTGTATATAAACTTTTGGATAAAATAGGTCATTCAATATGTATTGCATAAATTTTGGGGTGTAAGTAGTTTATAAATTTTAGTCACTGCTGACTGACAATCGAGATTCTGGCGAAAAGAGAGACGGGGCATAGCGTATTTTGTAAGTAACGATACCCTTGAGAGTTGTTGTGTTTCTGAAAGTAACTGAGGTCACCAGGAAGGAAGGACTTGCGGCGTTTTCAGCGAGCGAGCATTATTTCATGTTGCGAACGTTTGTATAGCTGCGGTGGCCGCTTCACATCATGAGGGAAGTATACTTGATTCCCACCGGAGTACATAGTATAAAAAATAAATTAAAAATAATCATTTGGTTAAATAAGTACCAGTGTTAACAATATTTTTTAAAGTTATTACATTGAGAAAGAAACCATTTTTCCACTTTTTTATCTCTGTAATAATAATAACAAATAGGTGAGTTTCTGTAAAACTTTCTCTCCATTTTCGACTAAAAGTAAGCATGTATGATTCCCAATCTTCACTATTCTACAACTGTGGTTCAAACCTACAATGATCTATGACGAGTACATACCACAGACATTCAATTTCAATAGTAAGGTACATCATCATCAACATCAGGTTATTCTAGTCTCCACAACAGGAGCACGACCCTCTCTCGTCTGTCCCAGACAGAAGGAGGATTTGGCCTTCACTCCCCACGCTGGCCAGACGGGTTGGGGAGGCCTGATCGATATTTGATAATCTATTTCCCTTAGTCGCCTTGTACGACATCCACTAGAATCTCTGCTGCTCTGCCGGAAACCACCGGCAAATAGTAGTAAGTAAGGTACAACATACGTCGTAACAACTTGGTCACAGAATAAGTTAAGTTTACGAATAGTTTCCCCTGTGCATGATAAACAGGATGTAAATATAGTTTAAAACCAATGATGTTGAATTTCAAATGATATTCAAAAACAAACACCCGAAAAGTGAGCCAAGTGTCTCACCTTACAATTCTCACAAGCAAGTCGACGGACCTGATGTTTGTGGAAATTGATTTAAATAGATAAAAAAGCCGTTTTTGTATTTTGAAAATGCATAATTTATGTACATAAAGTAATTAAAGCCCAAGAGATCACATATCACACTAAAGTACACATTAATAATAATTTTATTTTAACATGTACTTTAGTTAATTTCATGTGTTTGCAAGGAGAATTTTGCGGTCGGTGAGGAAAAGAGATAGCAAACGCTCGGTGAGGAAAAGATTAAATCTCTGACATGAAAGGGTAGCGTTAATCTGTATAACTATTTATAGCTACATTTTAGTATGGGTCATATCTAGAGAAATATAAGATCATTGTTTAAAAGACAGAATTCGCCACACCTATGTTGTCATTTGTTCAATGGTTCGTATACAGTTTGTAGGCGCAAATGCATGTTGAGTTGGTTTTATAGATCGTCTGTATACATAGAGTATAAATCGACATAGAAAGCGCATTATTTTTATCTGATATAAAGACGCACAGTATCAATAATTTGCTCTAAAATAAGTGACAGTCGAGAGGAGTTCGATGGCGTCGTTGCGCGTGTGAGTCTAATCGCACACGTAAGTTAAGCAACGTCGACCAGAGCCTGTCTATGGATGGGTTTATTTATATCGACTTCTTCCGTGGTTCGGGGAGCACGTTAAGCGTTCGGTACAGGTTGTTTTCATTAGATGACTGTAGTTAAGCCAAGTCAACGGCCTTAAGCGGCTTGAAAACACTGGCCTCCAACCCGCAGTTGAGTAGCGTGGTGCAGTATGCTCTAAACCCCTTCGATAGAGGGGAGACCCGTATCCCAGTAGTAGGAAGAATAAGGGTTGTCGACGACGAAGTGACACTGTACACAAAATTATAGTTCGTATATATCCAATTCAGTACTTCCTCAGAAATTGTGGTGACCTACCAACTTACAGAAACATAACGATTTTTTATTTTGTAGATTATATTTATTATGTACATCCGCAAAGCATATTTGCTTGATATAGAAACATATTATTATGTGCAAAATTTTGGTTACTATCTGCAATATAGGTAAATAAAATGTACTAGAAGCAAATTTATGCTGTCTGTCTCTTAACTTTCCTGTCTGTCTGTCGCTTAAATTTATCGCATTTGAGTTTAGCTATGATTTTTCTACAATTTAGCTACGATTTTTAACAGATATTTAATATATATTTTGGAATTATATTATTATAAAATCATTGAAAATCCTACGATTTATTGCCCGTAGCAATATTTTATAATTCCGTCGTTACTTCATACAGGTCCATGTTCAGTCCATATTATTTATACTCTATGTTACTATCACTTTATCGTTCTATCTCGAAATTCGATTTATGTGATGTATAGATTTATGAAGTGTGAGGTTTTATTTATACACTGTCGATGTTAAAGCACATTTCTCTTTCTGTGTTTGTAGAGAATAGGTGCTTTCTCTAAGTCAAAAACTCTGACAGTGTAAAACATATTATCTATTCTAATATCTGCTTCGCTCGAGTTGAATCCAGAAAAGTTATAGCCTACGTATATGGCAGATTTTAATCTACTAATGTCTGCCCGTGGCTTCGCTTCTCTTGATCTGAATGTTTTTTTTTTAATATATATATATTACATGTAGGTATAATACAAAAAAAGTATGTTTACCAGGTGCCTAGTGTGTTTTATGTGAGAAATCATATTCAATTAATTAATTAAATTGAACGGGTCACTCACGGGAGTCGTTCGATGTGTTCGTCGCGATAGAGGGAGAGAGTTCACGTCTGGACATTCGCCCTGAAGGCTAATTCTCGTAATTTTTCTACGAACGCAGATTGAAAGTTGACCGAATCGAGATTGAATTGTGAATTGACTAAAATCATATACTTGATTTCATTAATTAATTATTATCAATTCTTTTTCTTCGCAAAGTAACATTCTTAGTTTGTTTAATTTTCACTCATATTTCGATATAATTCCGCTTAAATTTAATTTTGAAATTACATATTGTATTACGAGAATACCAAATGTGACATTTGTGAGATCGAGACTGGACGAAACTGAATTTTGACTATATTTTAATTACGAGAATTGCCCCTCTGATGAAGATTTCCAATTGAAATCGGGACTAGTCAACTTTCCAACAAAAAAACGTGTGACCCGTTTTACATAATAAATTTATTAACTACGTCTAGTTTTATTAAAAATTACCTATTGTATACAAGGACTGCCCATTTGGGATCTGAATCACAAACGGTATTTGAGCGGTTACATATGGTTATATTCAAGCAGGGATATAAACGTACGAATGCATATGCAATTTACGATGCCATTAAGGTAGAAAACAAAATTCCCCCGCTACTTATCCCATATAGAAGATTATAAATATTTATTAAAACCATCGATAATGCAATTGGATAATGCTAAATTCAAGGCAATTGTTTAGCACCATAGCATCCAGGCACAGTATAAGTAATAGTACTAACGTACTCCAGGTGTGCGCTGCAATTATGGATTTGAGAAGAAAATAATAGGTGAGGTAGAAACGGAAAATTTATTTCTATATGACGAGCCCGGTGATCGATTGGGTAGAAATACAAAAAAATACAAAATAATTTATTTCAGTAACTTGAGATACGAAAACAATAGTAGATGCTGGAGTCTCCTTATAAGCAAAAGTATGCTTGTGCCAGGAGGCTCCGTTCTTTCTTAGCACTAAGATTTTTAAGATTAGGTACTAAAACAAATTTTTAAAACTATGTATATTAAAACAACGAAAACTTTAAACAATACTAATACCTACAACGAAAACATAATGATACCACTAACTAAGTACATTGACTCGGAGTGTTGCTGTGTGTGCACTTGGTGTGTTTGTGTGTGTAGAAATGTTCACTTTGACTCCGGAGTTGCGGGTTCGATCCCCGCACAAGACAAATATTTATGTGAACATGTTTATTTGTCTTCACTTGACTAGCTATCTTTAGATGCTTTAGAGATTAATGCCTTATTTACCATATAGCTGTCTCCCACATTGCCAAGAGCGGAAGTCAAGTTACAAAAGCTTCCTACTCCTACTAACTTCTGATTAAATTCCTTGTAAGTCAAGGCAGTAGTTTTACCCTCGGGACTGCAGTGGACTTCATTGTTCAGTGCCTTTTTTTGTAATCGCAGCTGTTGATCCTGGCTACACAGGAGACACAGTGGCGGGATATGAAGTGGGCCCCCGTCTCGATTACAATAAGAAATGCTCTAAAAAAACATAAGACATATCCTTATCAGCCTGTATCTACACAGTGCTGAATATACGTAAGCCTTCCCAAGGCTATCCATCAACATGCGACCTTAGGCTTTCCGCACCCAACTTTTTTTTAGTTATGCACACTTAAAGCCTTAAATTCGACGAAATATCCACAGTCACCACTACAGGACTTTCCACCTCAATTTGCCACTGCTATTTCGGCAGCTGTGACTACCACCACTGCTACTTCAGCTTGCTGACAGACATGTGTCGACAATCCTGGTTCTGCATTGAATTTCCTAGTTCCGTATGCGGTCCTGAGAAACCCCTGCTTGCTGTATGACGTGCGAACCAGGCGATCATCTACTATATTATTTTTGTATCAATCAATCAATCAATCAAACAATTCTTTATTCCTTGGACTTTATAAAACACTTAGAAACGTCATACAAATTAAATATAAGAAACATGTGTAAATCATTACTACTCTAAATCCGCAGAGCTTAGATTCACCTTCATCACACTATCTTGAATGTGAAAGTGAATTTAAGTGCCAGTTCCGGCGACGGGGCTTCTTGAGAAGAACTGGCAAGAAACTCAAGGCCGACTCTTTTAATTGCCAATATCGTTACATTAAATACAAATACAATCATTAATATAACATAACAAGAGCAATTCATTTCCAAATACTTTTATGTAATTACACGAATCTTCGCGGTAAATAAATAATAAGTAAATATTCCTTGACATTTTACACAGAGCTAAACTCAAGCTCGTACTATGGATACTAGATAACCGATGATAAATACATAAATACACTTTTTTTGTAAATAAATACATATAATACCTAGAAAACACCCAGAACAAGACAAATATACATTTTCATGCACACAAATAATTGTCATGTGCGGTGATCGAACCCGCAAACTCGGAGTCAAAGTGACCATTGCTAGCCATACGACCACCGTGCTTGTCATAAAGCAGGTGAAGATTAAGTTTGGATACAATCATCACTGCAATTAATGCTACGTAGTTTGCTAGTCCTTACTTTGACCACCTAAAAAGTTGTTGAGCAACTATATAATAAATAATATTGACATGACATACCCATACCAAATTGCGTCAGAAAACTACTAGGCAATGTCATATGAAGTCAAGTCACGGGTACAACTAGTCTTACTAAAATAGAAATACCCACGCCACTTGCCTCGGCAGTTGTTTTAAAAATCAGTAAGCAGTGAGTGGCGAATACAAAAGTGCATTATAAATTTAAAGCGGTCCGACTCCTCGTTAAAATATCGGGTTTTATTGTTTGTTTGTTTGTTCTGATGGCGGTTTAAGGTTGCGTATAATGTGTCCTCATCCCTGCTTTTGTTACATTTAATCATTGATCTTGATTGTCCAGTTCTCAAGCGAATTGATTTCGGATTGAAGCTTCTCGAAGGTCGTCACAGTAAAAATATTTTAATGTTTTTTTTTGTTCCTACCGCTTAAGCTGAAGTCGATTCAGATAGATATTTTATTATGAGAGAGGTCAAGCGGATCACTTGATGGAAAGTAGTCACCATCACCCATAGGAATCTGCTTCAGATTCAGATTTGAATCGGCTTCAGATTAGGCGGAAGGTTCACTAAAACCTATGGAGAAATGCCTGAATTTCATGGCTGGATTTTCTTCTCTGTATAAAAGGCAACCATTAGACTGTGCTCTCAAGGCACATCTAGATGAACTGATATCCTCAAGGGAACGGACGGAAGCGGATGGGTGTGGAAAACGGAGGATTGAATATGGTGGAAGGCATTAGGGAAGGTCCAGCAGTGGAGATACAGGCTGATGATAATGATGATGATAATTAAGACAGAGCTCAACTAGACTAATGAAGTTGAAATTTAGGACAGGTATTATCACGTAGGATATTATGAAAGCATTTTATTATCAGGCGACAGATGAAAATCAGTGTTTTTTGCACAATATGCACTGAGCTGCATGCAGCATGCGTGGCCATTTGCCTGCTGCAGCACACACATGCATATTTATATGTGTGACTGTGGTATGTACTACAGTCACACATATATAAAAAAATAATTAGAATGGTATATACTCTGGGTTTCTCAGGAGCAAATTCGGAACTAGGAAATTCAATGTAGAACCAGAGTTGTCGTCATAGGTCTCTCAGCAAGTTGGAGTGGCAGTGGTGGTGGTTGCTACAGTTGCCTAATTAGCAGTGGCAGGTGGAGGAGGAAAGTTCTATATCGTGTTTCAAATATAGATATATACGTTTATTACTTCGATCAACAATAGTTGTCTATTGTTGATCGAAGGTTTATTACATAACAAACGTATCTATCTATTTTTGAAAAGTCCTATGGGATACTGGGATACGTCCTAGGAGCACGTTAGTCGGTTCATAAATACCAGCGGTTTCGTATACCATCTTCAATCATCGAGCATGTCACTATATAGGTAACATGCATCAAAAGTATAGTTGACTTGAAAAACTTCTTTATTTAACAAAGTCGGTTAAAAATTCATGAAAGCATTTCACAATAGAAACGCAAAAATACCTTAGTTTTTTTCTTTTTCTCCAAGTACAATATAAAACAGAGTAAATTCCGTATCAGTCCTCATTCGATCGACCCCGTTCATTCAATCACCCCGTTACAAACAAGAGATTGCTTTTCACTTTATCGCCAATCCTTTTCGGCAGATTTTTTTTTCAATTTTCTAAATTATTTCGCCGGGAGATTGTTTCTTAAAATATACGCACCATGTCGTTGGCATAACTTAAGATTGTATACAATATATATATTTTTCTTTTTTTAAGCTATTGTATAGCTTTTATCGCGGGCTTTGAGCGCGACCGCATCAAGAAATTCCGTAACGAAAATAAAACCTAACACCCCCCACCTAATATGACCTTTGGACTTGACCTGGCTTAAGAACATTTCCTTATACAATACATACTCATATTTCGCCAGTGAGTATTATGGAGTCAATGGCGCAGTTGTAAATGTGTGACCAATTTGAACTATCGTTTAGATACGTTCGCGCCACGATGTGGTCATTACTCTTTTTGTAACTTTATTCGATGTTGGTGAATGACTAAAGACTTTATTTGAACTTTTTCGCTATTATTATTTTTGACATTCGATTTTGACATCATTATTTTTGACATTATTACTGATTTTGGGATAAAATTTTAATTTAATAAAAATACATACGATGGCATAAAAATGCAATAGCTTCACCGCGGCAGTCCCCGAGTGCCACACGTATTTTTCTTTTTATATGAGAGTGGGGCAAACGAGCATGTGGGTCACCTGATGAAAAGCAATCACCACCGCTCATGGAGATCGGCAAGGGGACGCCGATCCGTTGCCAGCCTATACTCCTTCTTTTTAGGGTTCCGTACCTCAAAAGGAAAAACGGAACCCTTATAAGATCGCTTTGTTGTCCGTCTGTCTGTCTGTCTGTCTGTCTGTCTGTCTGTCTGTCTGTCTGTCTGTCTGTCTGTCTGTCTGTCTGTCTGTCTGTCTGTCTGTCTGTCTGTCTGTCTGTCTGTCTGTCTGTCTGTCTGTCTGTCTGTCTGTCTGTCTGTCTGTCTGTCTGTCTGTCTGTCTGTCTGTCTGTCTGTCTGTCTGTCTGTCTGTCTGTCTGTCTGTCTGTCTGTCTGTCTGTCTGTCTGTCTGTCTGTCTGTCTGTCTGTCTGTCTGTCTGTCTGTCTGTCTGTCTGTCTGTCTGTCTGTCTGTCTGTCTGTCTGTCTGTCTGTCTGTCTGTCTGTCTGTCTGTCTGTCTGTCTGTCTGTCTGTCTGTCTGTCTGTCTGTCTGTCTGTCTGTCTGTCTGTCTGTCTGTCTGTCTGTCTGTCTGTCTGTCTGTCTGTCTGTCTGTCTGTCTGTCTGTCTGTCTGTCTGTCTGTCTGTCTGTCTGTCTGTCTGTCTGTCTGTCTGTCTGTCTGTCTGTCTGTCTGTCTGTCTGTCTGTCTGTCTGTCTGTCTGTCTGTCTGTCTGTCTGTCTGTCTGTCTGTCTGTCTGTCTGTCTGTCTGTCTGTCTGTCTGTCTGTCTGTCTGTCTGTCTGTCTGTCTGTCTGTCTGTCTGTCTGTCTGTCTGTCTGTCTGTCTGTCTGTCTGTCTGTCTGTCTGTCTGTCTGTCTGTCTGTCTGTCTGTCTGTCTGTCTGTCTGTCTGTCTGTCTGTCTGTCTGTCTGTCTGTCTGTCTGTCTGTCTGTCTGTCTGTCTGTCTGTCTGTCTGTCTGTCTGTCTGTCTGTCTGTCTGTCTGTCTGTCTGTCTGTCTGTCTGTCTGTCTGTCTGTCTGTCTGTCTGTCTGTCTGTCTGTCTGTCTGTCTGTCTGTCTGTCTGTCTGTCTGTCTGTCTGTCTGTCTGTCTGTCTGTCTGTCTGTCTGTCTGTCTGTCTGTCTGTCTGTCTGTCTGTCTGTCTGTCTGTCTGTCTGTCTGTCTGTCTGTCTGTCTGTCTGTCTGTCTGTCTGTCTGTCTGTCTGTCTGTCTGTCTGTCTGTCTGTCTGTCTGTCTGTCTGTCTGTCTGTCTGTCTGTCTGTCTGTCTGTCTGTCTGTCTGTCTGTCTGTCTGTCTGTCTGTCTGTCTGTCTGTCTGTCTGTCTGTCTGTCTGTCTGTCTGTCTGTCTGTCTGTCTGTCTGTCTGTCTGTCTGTCTGTCTGTCTGTCTGTCTGTCTGTCTGTCTGTCTGTCTGTCTGTCTGTCTGTCTGTCTGTCTGTCTGTCTGTCTGTCTGTCTGTCTGTCTGTCTGTCTGTCTGTCTGTCTGTCTGTCTGTCTGTCTGTCTGTCTGTCTGTCTGTCTGTCTGTCTGTCTGTCTGTCTGTCTGTCTGTCTGTCTGTCTGTCTGTCTGTCTGTCTGTCTGTCTGTCTGTCTGTCTGTCTGTCTGTCTGTCTGTCTGTCTGTCTGTCTGTCTGTCTGTCTGTCTGTCTGTCTGTCTGTCTGTCTGTCTGTCTGTCTGTCTGTCTGTCTGTCTGTCTGTCTGTCTGTCTGTCTGTCTGTCTGTCTGTCTGTCTGTCTGTCTGTCTGTCTGTCTGTCTGTCTGTCTGTCTGTCTGTCTGTCTGTCTGTCTGTCTGTCTGTCTGTCTGTCTGTCTGTCTGTCTGTCTGTCTGTCTGTCTGTCTGTCTGTCTGTCTGTCTGTCTGTCTGTCTGTCTGTCTGTCTGTCTGTCTGTCTGTCTGTCTGTCTGTCTGTCTGTCTGTCTGTCTGTCTGTCTGTCTGTCTGTCTGTCTGTCTGTCTGTCTGTCTGTCTGTCTGTCTGTCTGTCTGTCTGTCTGTCTGTCTGTCTGTCTGTCTGTCTGTCTGTCTGTCTGTCTGTCTGTCTGTCTGTCTGTCTGTCTGTCTGTCTGTCTGTCTGTCTGTCTGTCTGTCTGTCTGTCTGTCTGTCTGTCTGTCTGTCTGTCTGTCTGTCTGTCTGTCTGTCTGTCTGTCTGTCTGTCTGTCTGTCTGTCTGTCTGTCTGTCTGTCTGTCTGTCTGTCTGTCTGTCTGTCTGTCTGTCTGTCTGTCTGTCTGTCTGTCTGTCTGTCTGTCTGTCTGTCTGTCTGTCTGTCTGTCTGTCTGTCTGTCTGTCTGTCTGTCTGTCTGTCTGTCTGTCTGTCTGTCTGTCTGTCTGTCTGTCTGTCTGTCTGTCTGTCTGTCTGTCTGTCTGTCTGTCTGTCTGTCTGTCTGTCTGTCTGTCTGTCTGTCTGTCTGTCTGTCTGTCTGTCTGTCTGTCTGTCTGTCTGTCTGTCTGTCTGTCTGTCTGTCTGTCTGTCTGTCTGTCTGTCTGTCTGTCTGTCTGTCTGTCTGTCTGTCTGTCTGTCTGTCTGTCTGTCTGTCTGTCTGTCTGTCTGTCTGTCTGTCTGTCTGTCTGTCTGTCTGTCTGTCTGTCTGTCTGTCTGTCTGTCTGTCTGTCTGTCTGTCTGTCTGTCTGTCTGTCTGTCTGTCTGTCTGTCTGTCTGTCTGTCTGTCTGTCTGTCTGTCTGTCTGTCTGTCTGTCTGTCTGTCTGTCTGTCTGTCTGTCTGTCTGTCTGTCTGTCTGTCTGTCTGTCTGTCTGTCTGTCTGTCTGTCTGTCTGTCTGTCTGTCTGTCTGTCTGTCTGTCTGTCTGTCTGTCTGTCTGTCTGTCTGTCTGTCTGTCTGTCTGTCTGTCTGTCTGTCTGTCTGTCTGTCTGTCTGTCTGTCTGTCTGTCTGTCTGTCTGTCTGTCTGTCTGTCTGTCTGTCTGTCTGTCTGTCTGTCTGTCTGTCTGTCTGTCTGTCTGTCTGTCTGTCTGTCTGTCTGTCTGTCTGTCTGTCTGTCTGTCTGTCTGTCTGTCTGTCTGTCTGTCTGTCTGTCTGTCTGTCTGTCTGTCTGTCTGTCTGTCTGTCTGTCTGTCTGTCTGTCTGTCTGTCTGTCTGTCTGTCTGTCTGTCTGTCTGTCTGTCTGTCTGTCTGTCTGTCTGTCTGTCTGTCTGTCTGTCTGTCTGTCTGTCTGTCTGTCTGTCTGTCTGTCTGTCTGTCTGTCTGTCTGTCTGTCTGTCTGTCTGTCTGTCTGTCTGTCTGTCTGTCTGTCTGTCTGTCTGTCTGTCTGTCTGTCTGTCTGTCTGTCTGTCTGTCTGTCTGTCTGTCTGTCTGTCTGTCTGTCTGTCTGTCTGTCTGTCTGTCTGTCTGTCTGTCTGTCTGTCTGTCTGTCTGTCTGTCTGTCTGTCTGTCTGTCTGTCTGTCTGTCTGTCTGTCTGTCTGTCTGTCTGTCTGTCTGTCTGTCTGTCTGTCTGTCTGTCTGTCTGTCTGTCTGTCTGTCTGTCTGTCTGTCTGTCTGTCTGTCTGTCTGTCTGTCTGTCTGTCTGTCTGTCTGTCTGTCTGTCTGTCTGTCTGTCTGTCTGTCTGTCTGTCTGTCTGTCTGTCTGTCTGTCTGTCTGTCTGTCTGTCTGTCTGTCTGTCTGTCTGTCTGTCTGTCTGTCTGTCTGTCTGTCTGTCTGTCTGTCTGTCTGTCTGTCTGTCTGTCTGTCTGTCTGTCTGTCTGTCTGTCTGTCTGTCTGTCTGTCTGTCTGTCTGTCTGTCTGTCTGTCTGTCTGTCTGTCTGTCTGTCTGTCTGTCTGTCTGTCTGTCTGTCTGTCTGTCTGTCTGTCTGTCTGTCTGTCTGTCTGTCTGTCTGTCTGTCTGTCTGTCTGTCTGTCTGTCTGTCTGTCTGTCTGTCTGTCTGTCTGTCTGTCTGTCTGTCTGTCTGTCTGTCTGTCTGTCTGTCTGTCTGTCTGTCTGTCTGTCTGTCTGTCTGTCTGTCTGTCTGTCTGTCTGTCTGTCTGTCTGTCTGTCTGTCTGTCTGTCTGTCTGTCTGTCTGTCTGTCTGTCTGTCTGTCTGTCTGTCTGTCTGTCTGTCTGTCTGTCTGTCTGTCTGTCTGTCTGTCTGTCTGTCTGTCTGTCTGTCTGTCTGTCAAGAATTTCTACATCGAGAATGCGTGGAGGTATCAAGCTGAAATTTGAACTGTATACTCAGGTCTACGGTCCCTTGAAGTAGTAAAATAATCAAACTGCTAAGTTTACGTAAAAAAAAGTTACGGCCGTTTATTCAGCAAAAAACGTATATTTCGACATTCTCAAGGGAATCAAAACCTATAGGGTACTTCCCGTTGACCTAGAACTATGAAATTTGGCAAGTAACATCGTTATAGACTACAAGTACAGGAATAAATCTCAAAACTATACATTTGTGAATAGATCTTAAAAAAAAGGGGGTCTATATTTTTATAGGGTGTCAAAATTTCAAATTGAAACTACTAGTTCAAATTGGGTATCATATGAAAGGGATTGATGTACACATTGCAAAATATATTTTATTTATTTTTTCGACTCATTATTCCTTATTTATAATGAAAAATATCAAATTTAATATTGATACTACGTACGGAACCCTCGGTGGGCGAGTCCGACTCGCACTTGTCCGGTTTTTTTCTGGTGACCTCACTCATTCGCAGAAACACAACAACACTCAATGGAATAGTTATTTGGCTGCGGTATTATGGCTGAGGTAGGGGGACATCCGCAGTCGAGCTGCTTAAAAAATACGCTATGCCCTACCTCTCTGTTCGCCAGAGCCTCGTTTGTCAGTCAGCAGGGTGCACCATGAGCATGTGAGGTTGGTTTTAGTTTAAAGATGTTAATGAACCACTTACATCCCAAAACTATACCACCCCTTCAGCCCAAAATAGTTTGTACTACGTCGGGTGGTAAACAAAGATACGGCCCGCCTGATATGGCTACGGTTACCGTAACCGCAACTCCTTCCTTCCTGGTGACCTCACTCACTCGCAGGAACACAATAACCCTCAAGGGAATTGTTATTTGGCTGCTATATTATGTGACGTGTGTACTTCCACAGACGGACAGGTTATAGAAACGATGCGCCCTACCTCTCTTTTGCTAGAACCTACTTTATTATTCAGTCGAGTGCACCACGTGCAGCCGAGGAGAGTTTTGACACAAGAATAATGATGAATCACTTACACGTAAATAAATGCAAGCGAATTATAGACAGTACAGCTTGTAAAAAGACAGATTTTTATTCAAAAAGTCTTATTTAAAAACATTATATTGTAATAAAAGCAATACTTAGGCAATTTTTGTTTCTGCATGTAAGTGTGAAAAAGTT
The DNA here is from genome assembly GCA_937001555.2 of Hypsopygia costalis. Lineage (NCBI taxonomy): Eukaryota > Metazoa > Arthropoda > Insecta > Lepidoptera > Pyralidae > Hypsopygia > Hypsopygia costalis. The sequence continues at coordinate 21,582,420 of OW443343.2, read as the reverse complement.
CAAGACAAACAAACATAAATACACGCTTCAAACATATTTTCTCTTCTTTTGTGTCCCCAAAAGGTATAATCAGCAACGCAAATACGTGAGTGCAATGCGTGTACAGCGCCTAGTCAATTAATTTGGCACATCCAATATGGGATAGTTATATCTGTTGTTATATCTGATATTATCATAAATAGAGATAGTATTTTTGTATAAAACTGTTTCCATGCAAAATTAGTCTTGTGCGGGGAACGAACCCGCGATCTCATAGCAAAGTAGCCATTGCTAACCATTCGACCACCGGGTCAAAAAGCAGGTGAAGATTAAGTTTGAAGACAGTTATCACTGCACTTAACGCTGCGCTGATCCGTTAATTGCATTTACCTTGACTACCTAAAAAGTGGTTGGTCAATGATGTTATTAATAATATAAACCCATACCATATTGCGTCAGAAAACAGTTCCTGGCCGAAAGTTCTATGACTATCGCTATTCTTATCATCTTGGCGCTTTAATATACTTGCTATCTCTTTCCCTCGTTGAGTACGTTATCGGCGCCTTTTTCTTTCCCTGGACTGCAATGGACTTCATTCCTCATTGCCTTTTTTGATGGTCGCCGCTGTTAATCCTGGCTACACAGGAGACACAGTAGTGTGATAGTGTGGTGGGCCCCCGTACCGATAAAAAAAACTTTTCATATTTATAATATTAGTAGGTTTTGTTAGCCATTACTTAGTGTTGATTTGACACGCTGACGCTTTTTTTTATACTACGTCGGGTGGCAGACAAGCATACGGCCCGCCTGATGTGAAGTGGTTACCGTAGCCATATTAACGCTCGCAACATAAAATATCGCTCGCGTGCCGCCAGGCCTGCTGTTAACGCAGCATCTTCATTCTTTCTGGTGACATCACTCACTCGCATGAACATAACAACTCTCAAGGGAATTGTTATTTGGCTGCGGTATTCTGTGAGGTGGAGGTACATTTCCCAGTTGGGTAGCTTACAATTACGCTCCCTATCTCTCTTTTCGCCAGAGCTGTCAGTGAGCAGGGTGCACCGCGTGCAGATGAAGTTGGCTTTGGTTCAAAGATGTTGATGAACGACTTACACCCGAAAACGCTATCTCAAAATTGCAAATTCTCTTTTCTTGTTAATGTGGTATGTAATTTAAATGCCGTCTACTGTACAATTGCGTGCATTTTCCTTACGTTTCGTACTAAAACTGACATCTCGAGATAATGATAATAAATATGATTATTGGATTTAGTGAAAGGGTTAAGGGCAGAGACCTTGAAAGCTTAAGTTTTATTTCAACGGATACGAAGGAGATCTGTTTCGGTACAGACAGCACGTTATTTTTTTATTTTAAACTGATGATTTTACTATGTTTTTTTATACGACGTCGGGTGGCAGATAAGCATATATACTCGTAAGAAGTTAGTTTAGGCTATTCTTTATTATCCAAACAGCTGAATACATTTTTATGATATAAAGCTGGATGGTATCGTTGCGCATGTCAGTTTAATCGATCAAGGAAGTTAAGTTGAACTTGCAAAGTCGATTGTGTATGGGTGGGTTTATTTAACTCGGGCTCCTCCGTGCTTCGGAGGGCACGTCAACCTTCAAGGGAATTGTTATTTGGCTATGGTCTTCTGTGAGGTGGAGGTACTTCTCCAGTCGGGCAGCTTACAACACAGCTTCCTATCTTTTGCCAGAGCATTTTTCGCTAGTCGGTACGGTGCACCATCTACAGATGAGATTGGCTTTGGCTCTTAAGATCGTGATAAGTCACATATACCCCAAAGTTGCATTATAAAATCTTTTAAATACATAACAAGTGTAAATAAAAAATAGAGTACACGACAATTTTCTAAAGTTGCTTAAATATTTCGAGGAGCTCGATGGCAATAATAAGTATTTCTGGACCATTTGCACAGCGCCATCTAGTCCCAAATTAAGAGCAAAGCTTGTATTATAAGTACTACATAACTGATAAATGTACTTAAATACATTTATTTTACATACATGTAACCCTGCACAAGACAATTTGTTTTATTACATATAAAACACCAAACACAAATTGTCTTGTGCAGGGACCGAATCCGCGACCTCGGATTCAACGTAGTCATTGTTAGCCATTCAACCACCCGGCTCGTCTTGTAGAAGTTGAGACTGTTGACGCTGTTTTACGAGAGAGGTACCGCGTGCGAACTCGTATGCTTTTAGTAATTAAGTCATATAAGCATTTTAAAATAATATGGCTATGTAAAAGAAACGTAATGCCAACGTTTAAAAAAAGTTACTTACTCTGCTATCTGTACGCGGCACGCGGTGGGTAGAACCCGGTATAATACGAACCGGTCCGAGCCCACCAATGCGTTTTGAATGCTGCCGCTGCCGCCAATAACATATGCTCGCTATAAAAAAAGCAATGGTTAACATTGTTAGGATTGATAGCCACTGGTTTATAAAGCGATGCGGTAATATTTCTAATAAATGAAATTTTATCATATTTAAGAATGACAGGAATTAGAAGATATGGAGGAAAAGCGAGAATGATAAATGTAAAATAATTAGATATTCATGGACTTAATAAAAAAAAAAATCTTACATAGGCTTCCTAGTGCCAATAAGTCCTCATAACTTACTAGCATTTTGTATAGAGCGTTTTCGCGAAAGCACAACAATGTGATTTTCAAATTATAATAATTATCTCGAGAAGTATTTTTGCTAAGTAATTATTTCACCTTTAGATAATCTAAAGGTGAAATAATTACTATGTCATCCATACATATTAAATAAATAAAAAATGCAAAGTAACCTATTTTGTATAGAGTCGTTGTTTGTTTCCTCTTGACTTTAATATTTTTATGTTTTCTGTACCACCTTTTTAATAATATAATATTATTTATATTGTTCAGATGATCTACATAGTTTAGTAAAACTGACTTCACCTGTAACCTGTAACTACTTCTACTTATATAGGTGTGATTGTAGAATGAAATAAAGCAATTTCTATTCTATTCTGTTCTGTTCTGTCCTGTTCTATTCATAGAAATCTATAAATAATTATGACAGTATTTTTTAATTAATGAAATAAATGTCACAGCATCATCTTATATATCAGTACAATTTATAACATACTAAAATATATAAAGCGATATTATTGTTTTATATCTTTGCTTTTATTGTAAACCTTTCTTTAATAAGTAACCGTACCACAAAGACTCGAGTATAGTTTCTATATTCAAAAGCGTAAAGTTCAAAATTCAAATTAAAATAAATTTTGCAATGAGATGGTACGTCAAAATGTGAAACGTGGTGGTTATCGCAGATTTTAAGTTATGAGGCGTCTGAATGTAAGCATTAAAATGGTTCCCTATTATAAAAAAAACTGTTATAGGTCCGGATTCCTTAGTTGTATATTGCCCAAAATAACATAGATAGATACATAGATTTTTTTTATTTGTATTATAGGCACGCACTTACAGTTATAAAAGAGTAAACGGTACACATTGAGCGTAATACAATTAGGCAATAGCTCAGTGGGGATGTTACAACGTACTAATATTCTGCTATCACCCAAAGAAGGTGCAAGTGCATCATTTCTATACATACTAACATTGTAACGTATTTTACACTTGAATGTTCTATAGAACTGCAAGCTGTCTAAATCTGGGTTCTATTCTCACGATTGAGAGACAGTGAAATTAGGTAGAGGAGTTGCTGCGTTGGCAGCGGGAGTGGCAGCGCATTAACGACATTTCATGTAGCGAGCATTTATATGGCTGCAGGCATATTAGGCAGACCGTGTGTCTGTTTGCAAGGATATTTATTTATTTATTTAAACACTTTATTGACCACAATAAGATGAATGGTACAAAAGGCGGACTTAATGCTAAAAGCATTCTCTACCAGTCAACCTTCGGGAAGTGCAGACATCCACGAATGCGGTTTAAAACTATATTTACAAGAAACATAAAAAGTGACTAATATACTATACGTAAATTATACCTAAGCATACACATATTACATTCATAAATAAGTACATACATATTCTATCATACATACACATACATATACATTCATACATACATATCGACGGTTAAAAGGTACTAGGGCATAAGCGACATTTTGATCGAAAATGAGTTATGAATGCCATCCTACTTAAAATTTTCCGTTCTTTCTAATGCGCTTACTCCCATGGCTCTACGATGACTTTTTTGTCGTTTATGCCAAAGCAAAAAACAGCGTTTTCGAAGTATGCCTCGGAGTAACCGACGAAATTCTAGGCCTTTTTTGCCCTTAAGGTGCTTGTACCCCTGCAAAAATGGTTTCAGTTTTGGTTGACGGTCGCTAACGCGTTTTTACTTTTAACTTGAGTAGACATTCCGGGCGCTTACGGCTCTTTACTATTAGCCCCTGTTTTGAAACCTGGAACTAATGCTCCTTTACCTTTCTCATTAAAATTAATAGGCGTCGGTTATACCTTACTACTTTTTTTTTGTTTACAATACAGTTGTCGCTTATTCGCAATTACTAAAATTCATTTGTTATTGAACTGTCGGTTATGCCTTACTACTATTTACAAATTAACAATATGCTTGTCGCTTATACGTAATTACTAAAGTCTAAGTTCATATTGAACTGTCAATTATACCTTACTACCAATTACAATATTTCAATACTATTGTCGCTTATTATTCCACATCCATTTGCTATTTTCATACAACTCCGTCGCTTGCGATATTTTGTATTACTTGGTTGTACTCAAGCGGCTATTCAGCAAGTCGCTTATACCTTAAATCCTCCTGTTTCTTTCGCTCAGTTGTTCTTACCACTTATATGCTGATGATTTCCAAATATATGTGCAGACAACGACAGAGAATGTGAACAACACTGCAATTGAAAAATTAAATGATAACCTATGATAACCTATGATAACCCATGTAATGTCAGCTCTTGGTCTAGAGATTTTGGTATACCTGTAAAACCAGCTAAATGTGTGCCATGATTGATTTCAGCTCTGTGTCGCCTGTTATGTTTGAATATACTGTCATTTCGTTCAATAATACTGCCAAAAACCTAGGTCTTTATATAGATTCCACTCTTAGCTGGACCTCGCAAATAGCTGAGATGAGTTGTGCATTGTCATATCGGCATTGAGTTTCCTTAATCGGTTTAGGAATTTTCTTCCTTTACCTTCATTACAGTAAAACCTAGGTCTAAATGTAGTGTAATTTATTTCCAGATCTAAATGTAGATCTCAATAAATTGGACCGACTTATCAACAACGCTATTCGTTTTATCTACTGTCTTCGCAAATTTGATCATATCTCTTCATATCGGTCTCAACTTAAATGGCTTCCTGTTCATCAACGGAGGCAACAGAGATTACTCTGCATACTTCTCACTATTCTAACTAGTCCTCTATCTCCGGAATACTTGAAATGTAAATTTCAATTTGTGACTCTCACAGCCTTCCACTTCGTTCTGACAATACTCGTCAGCTTTACATTCCCCTTTACCATTCTGGCTTCAAGTCTGATTCCTTCACACTGCAAGCTTCACGTCTATGGAACGATCTGCCTGAATGACTTAGAAGGATCTCAAATAAATTCAATTTTAAAAAGAAAATCCACGCTTATCTTTTGCACGGTTTAACGAAGAACAGAATCATCATCTTCCTATATTATCTATCTATGTATCTGTATGTATATTTATAATAGTGATATATTCTTATGTATGTTTATTGTATTTGAATGAATAATATCGTTTATTCTATTTATTTCTTTAAGTTGAATAGACATTACATTATATCTATTTCGTAGACACTGTTCTATTTTATTATTTTTGTTATCTGCTTTAGACCCGCATTCGTGTATTTCTGCTATTCCAAAAGGTTGACTGGTAGAGAATGCTTTTAGCGTTAAGTCCGCCTTTTGTACCCTTATGTAATTTTGTGGTCAATAAAATTTAAATACATTATAAAACATCGATCAGGCCTCCCCAACCCGTCTGGCCAGCGTGTGGATTGTAGGCCAAATCCTCCTGTCTATGACGGACGAGAGAGGGTCGTGCTCATGTAGTGGAGACGAAAATGACCTGATGACGATGAAATGTTAAATAAAAATAAAATCAGTCGGCTTAAATCTTTCGGTCGGTAAACTTCAGTAATATTCTCCTATCATTTATCCTAAAGTTGTCTAGAAGAGATTGCTTTTTAGGCCGCCCATTAGATTAAGATTCGTTAGATTAAGTTTGAAATAAGTTACTGTAACTCAATTTTTAATATGCAATAAAGAATTTTGTATTTCGATAGATAATGAGTTTATATAATACAGTATAGTGATGGGTAACCCTTTAAATGTACCCAGTTACTTAAATCTTGTTTTAAAACAGAATCGTGTTGGTTGTTGTTCTATTATTTTTAAGACCTGACATTTAATCCACCTTACTATTTCTTTACTAGCTGTTAACACCTTCGCCCGCGTGGTCATTATTTTAATGAAACTTTTTTCCTATAGGAATAACATGGATAAAAAGTAATCTACGCCACTCTCCAGACAGAAAACTAACCACTGTTAAAAAATCATGTTGGTATCTAGGTTCATTTCGACGTAAGAGAAGGACAATTGATTACAAAGTTTATTTTTTCCCATGGGATTAAGATGTTTTTCCGGAATAAAAAATCACCTATATCACTCTCCAGACCGTAAACTATCCCCGTTCAAAAAATCATGTCGGTACTTAGGTTTCTTTTGACGTAAAAGGACAAATGATTACAAGTTTATTTTTTCCCATGGGATTAAGATGCTTTTCCGAGATAAAAAGTAGCCTGTCACTCTCCAGACCGTAAACTATCCCCATTAAAAAAATCATGTCCGTACTTAGGTTAATTTTGACGTGAAAGAAGGACAAATGATTATAAACTTTATTTCATCCCGAGGGCATAAGATGTTTTTCCGGGATAAAGAGTAGCCTATGTCACTCTCCAGACCTTAAACTATCTGCAAAAAAATCATGTCAATCCGTTTGTTACTTTCGACGTGAAAGAAAGACAAACAACAAGCAAACAAACAAACACACTTTCACATTAATATTATTAAGGAGTTTCAGTAAACTTACAGCTAGCTTAAGTGTATTTTTACATTATAGTGGTATTGATAGCCAATTAAAAGGTTTCACATATAGCACTCGAAAAAAAAATCAACGGTGGTACTTAAATAAACATTACAAAATGATTCTAAAATCAGAGGAAAAACATTTTAGCTAATGATCGCTTCAAATGAGCTCATATTATAGAGATACGTCTGCTTATATTGTTGGATATTCTCGATTTCCATAGGGGACATAAATCTTGATAATGTGGAAGTACTACATTACCTTTTTTTAATTCATCTACCAGTGTCGTTAATGTCTAATAACCTCACAATATTATTGCTAAGCTCTGTATCTTATGCTTTATTAACTTTTGGCGCAATTATGTGAATATTAACTTGTCCTCCTCTACCCAATTAAGTTATGATATAGTCATGTTGTTTGTGCCCTATTACTTATTGGTACGAGGATATCAAATGTAGTTAAGTCTTCTATACTCTTGGTATTTTTACATGTTTAAGTAACTTATGCTGAATTACCTCACGAGGAAAATAAAATCAATTGATCTAAGCGACATAAAACCACATAAAACAACGTATAATTATATTAATAAAAGTTCCCATTTATGCCTTTATATTTTTATTCTACAGCTGTTTTGGTTTTATCAATAAAAGATAATAAATAAAAAAGTTATATCCATTTTTCTGCAATTTCAAACTTTGAACTACTTTCCTGAACAATTTGGTTTTGGTCGCTTATACCCTATAACCTTTTAACCGTCGATATATAAATATATATATATATATATATATATATATATATATATATATATACATAAATATGCCAAATAAGATGACTCAGTGCTGAATTAAGATATTATACTTCGTGTATTCCACCACGCTGATCTACTGCGGAATGGCGAAAGCCGTTGATTTCAAACGAAACCAAAGACCATTGACTTGGGTTAAATGACTGCCATCTTTTGACAACAGCCAGGCACGACGGCTTAACGTGTCCTTTGAAGCACGAACAAGCTGTGGTCAACGTTGCTTAACCTGCGTGATCGATTAGACTGACACCGCCATCGAGCTCCTTACAGCTCATGTGATCGCACCTATATTACAAACTGAGCTCTTGCGGAGCATACGGAGCTCGTAAGTTTCATATTATGCTCCCTGTGGGAGCACTTCAGAGGGAGAAAATGGGGGCAAGCCAGGCTTCCAACATCGAAAAAATAAATTTATTTTATGATATTGATCAATATCAGTAATTATACATGCATACTATGGAGGTTGAAGACAATTCTTGAAATAAGAAACATTTTTGTGTATATTGAATTAAACTGACGGACAATGAACTAAGTCACTTATAATTATTCAAGTTTATATATATTTATACAGGTGAATGCATTTGAATAATATGAATAAGAAATTAAACTAATTGGCTTATAAAATAAAAACTTTGATTTTATATTAAAATCTAGATATGTTTAATATTGTGGAGCCAAGGTTCTATTCCGAAGCCATTGAATGACTGTATTGTAGATGACAATACAAGAACATGCTTCTTAGTGCTCTCAGAGCAACACAGCCACCAGCATTCTACTGGTAGCTATGTTTCTCTAAGTTAATACTGTATTGAATAAAATAGTTTTGAGCAGCAGAAGATTGAGCAGGCAGAACAGTGACGTCATTAGGTTTACTTTCAGTGCATTTTTTTTTACAAAATCTGTTTTAACAGATGATTAATAGTTATTTGTTATGCAAGGCTGCAAAGTTAATTTTTGGCGCGAGTACCTTGTATTGAAACCTGAGCAAGCGAAGGATTGTAGGATTGAGCCACAAGCGAAGCGAGTGGTTCAAATATAGAATCCTGAGCGTAGCGAGGGTTTCAAAGGTACGAGACGCTAAATAACTTTGCTGCCGAGCGCAACACACAACTTTTCACCTCACTAAAGCGAGGAAAATGTTAGGTGCAAGAAAAACAGTTTTAATAAATATTAAATTACTTGAACAAACCGTACGCTTTTATGTATTTTTCGCGCGAGTTTTCCGGAAGAAAACTCAACTCGGCATTATGTACCGCTTGCACTAATTCTGCAGGTGTTAAATTTATATCTTCGTCGCTGCTAGCTTCGCTCATATTTTATGATTTCTTTCGATTTTATCAAAAAACAAATCAAAATAATGGAAGTAAAGTGAATTCAATAAAGAGAAGAAAATTTTAAAGTTTTTTTTTTTAATCAAATTTTCTTGCCGGCCAGTGCGATTCTTTAAATGAGGCTGGCGCATGACATGAAATAAGTATATGCATTTCAATCATCAATGGACTGGCTGCAGAGAATATAAACTATTACGAAACCAATGAGGTTCTATATATATGTAGTTTATTGTACGAAACCTTTATTGATTAAAAATATTCGAATTTTAAAAACACTTTCCACGCTAGCGGATAAAGTGCGATTTTCCACGCAGATTTCGAATGATAAACAGAGCTTTTACGAGCTAGTGAGGTGAAAAGATATTTAATTTAACTAAGATGTCAACATCTATATTAGAGACGTTTACAGGTAAATGCTGTTTTTTGTCGCTTGCTGCTCCCGCTGGATTACACTACCGGGACAAAAAGTAGCTTGTCTGTCACCCGACGAAGTATGAAAAAAAGTTTTTTTTATACCATCGAGGTAATAATTTTATGTCGTCCTTACATAACAAAGCGAAAAAGAAATTGTTCAAATAGCCTATTTATAAATGGTTCAATTTATTTGTCCTCCAGTGTATATCAATACAATGAATAACGACTCGCCGATGTCTCGCTTGAAGCCTTACCATATCAAGATTACAAAAGGTTTGTGGGCGCGAATTTGGGGAGTAACATGATCATAATTTATATTTTGAGTGTTGATAAAGTTATTTATAATACTTAAAGCACGATTGGAAACATTTAATTTAAAATTTATACTTTTTTGATGATGTATGTAATAAAAAAAAATTGGTTGTCTGTATAGCCGGTTTACGGATGATAATTTTACGTGATAACGTTATAAGAAAACATCGGCCTATGGAGTCGAAGAGAGATAGATGCGTCACAAGCCGAACGCTTAGGCCGATTTCTCGTTTGCTCGCTCGGCTCAGGTGGAACGTGACAATGAGTCATGCTTTTCGTGCGTGCGTGTTCGTCGTTTTATAAGACGTTATCACTTCAATAATCAGACGTAACTTTAGAATTAAGTTGTTAAAAGAAGACTGCTACTTCGACTATGAGATTGCAGGAAAATACATTTATGTGCATGAACATATCCAGTTGTTTTGGTCTGTATATTTTCTATGTAGGTATTTACAAAAGAAAAAAATGTATTTAAGTATATTAATCAGTTAGACGAGCCCGGTGGTCGAATGGTTAGCAATGGCCATTTTGATTCCGAGGTCGCGGGTTCGATCCCCGCATAAGACAAATATTTTTGTGCATGGAGATGTCTGTTTGTCTTGGTCTGGGTATTTTCTATGTATTATTGTCTTTACAAGTAGTATTGTGGATATACATATTTAGACTTTTATACAATATGTATATACACTCTTTACTATGATTTTTATATTTTTATTTTTTTTACTATTTTATTTTACTTTTATTTTTTTATTTTTTTTCTCTTATTTTGGTTGAATACCATTTTTTTATTGTATTATGATAATTTTGTATTATGTATAATGATAATATTGTATGGCGATTTTAAAAAGACCTATATTGACAGAGTTTCTTTCGGCATTTCTTCTCGTCAATGGTCATTCCGAAATGCTGGTAGATAAAAAAAAAATATACCTAATTGTAAAAGACGTGTCTAAGTGCCCGCGAGGGCCCACAGAATAAAGAATTTTGACTTTGACTTTGACTATATGAATGTATTTACAAAAAAAAAATGTATCTAAGTATTATTTCAGTTATCCAGTACCCATAGTAGGTACAAGCTTTGCTTAATTTGGGACTAGATGGCAGTGTGTAAGTTGTCCAGAAATATTTATTTATTTATCCTGTTATTCATGCCTAAAAGCGAAACCTGTCGCAAAAATAAATTTAATTACGTGGAACAGTACAATTGCTTTATTAATAACAGAATATTTTATCTGTTTATCTGGCCGTGCATCACGTTGTAATCCCGACCCTGTTAAATATTTTTTTCCACAGGTAAACATTTTAAATTTCACAAAAGTGTAACCCTTTACAAAAGTGTTTGTCTAATAAACAAATTTGACAAACGCATGCTAAATTTCACACGTTCTGTATACTAAGCTAATGTTGCGGTTAAGAAATAAAAATAAAACTTTTGTGGCCAGCCCTACCCTACAACGTAAATTTTTTTTGAGAGAAATATATGTGCAGAATAGGGTTGTTGACCGTATGAAATGTAGATATATTCTTTCGCCTAACTAAATATTTTCCGTAAGGCGTAATCAGTAAAGATCGCCAAAAAGATGGCAGGATGACCTTAAAATCATCTTAGGACCCCCATGGACAAGAGTAGCAGACAAGGGCAGACAGACAACAGTGAAAAGAGTTAGAGGATGCCGAAGTAAGAGACATTTTGTAGTTTTCAAATCACTATGTACTAGATTTAAGTTTTAAATTTTGTTTAAATTTTTGTATAAAGTGTCAAGTGTTGTTAAATTTTCGGAAATAAAAGGCTTTATTATTCTTATAAATACTTTCCAGTCGGACTCGATATGTGCTACCTCTCCTTCGCCAGAGCCTCGTTTGTTAGACGGCAGGGTGTGCAGGTAAGGTTGACTTTTTTATTTTTTTATATGAGAGGGGGGCAAGCGAGCATGTGGGTCACCTGATGGAAAGTAATCACCACCGCCCATAGAAACCAGCAACACTAAGGGGTTGCCGATCCGTTGCCAGCCTTTTAAGGGACTTTGGCTTTAAACATGGTGGTTATTCTATGTTTTAGACAATACGGCTAGAGCAGTTATAAAAATGGCGCACAGTAGTTACTTGCACCTACTACCAGTGAGTGCCGGCCAGCGCAAGTTCGCAGGTTCCAACCGAAGGCTCATAAGTATTTCACGAATAGAAGTTGATCAAATCGAGATTGAATAGTGAATTGATTTTAGTCTTATGACTAAATTATGTCATCATCATCAGGTCATTATAGTCTCCACTACAGGAGCACGACCCCCTCGTCCGTCGCAGACAGAAGGAGGATTTGGCCTACACTCCCCACGCTGGCCAGACGGGTTGGAGAGGCCTGATCGCTGTTTTATAATGTATTTCCCTTAGTCGCCTTGTACGACATCCACGGGAAGAGAAGGAGTGATTCTATTCTAGTCTGCCGGAAACCACACGGCCACTACACACTAAATTATGTACCTACTCGTGTAAAATTATGTCTCTAATTGCCCCGTAAGAAAAGACCCGTATCCCAGGAGTGGAATGAGTAAGGGTTGACGACCAAGTTGCAGCAGCCCCCTTACCATCATCTCTTATTGCGATTCAATAATTGAATAGATTGCTTATTCATACCAATGAATAAGCGACTCTATTCCATTTGAAACAGAGTCGCTATTCATTGGTATGAATAAGCATTCTATTCAGTTATTGAATAGCAATAAGAGATGGTGGTAAGGGGGCAGATAGGTATAGTTGTAGGTACTTATGACTCGATGAGTTACGAGTCAAGTCAAACGGCACTAATTCCTGTAGTGGAATACACATACCCTATAAAGAACCTTACACGCAAAGGATAACATTTGCAAAATTTGTTGTGGAAAGATTATGTGTTGAGTATGAAAATAATAAGGTCAGTGGGTAGCTTTCGGGGCGGGTTGTTGGAGTTGGGGTATACTCTTTGGGGCACTATGAAACGTGCAGAAAACAAAAAAAAAAAAAAAAAAAAAAAATTGTGTTTTATAAGGGGCATGGATGGGACTTGGAAAAATTTTCGAGTTTTTTTATTTTTTTTTTTATTATCATATTTTTATATGCGCACATCAAAGATCACATCAGATAGATCATTTCTTGTCATGTACAACTTTTTCGTAATAATAATGTGAATTAACGAGATCACGCATATGGGTATTTCCATACCTTTATTATTGCCTGACGTCTCGACCAGGTTGCACCGGCCGAGGGCACAGGCTGACTGTCCATGCAACCAGGGGCCCTACCGCCGAAGCTGAAGCCGATTCCACCGAATATCTTGATTCGAAAAATAGGTCTTACGTTTAAGTTAATGCCAAACACCTTCAGCTTACTCGGTACAGCTCCATCGTTTCTACCATCTAAGCTAAACACAAGTAGCATAAATCTTTAAATTTGACGAGCTCGGTGGCGTAGCGGTCAATGACGCGGCTTCGACACCAACGCTCGTGGGTTCGATTCCCACACGGGACAAACATTTGTGCGCATGAACATGTCTGTTTGTCTTGGTCTGGGTGTTTTCTATGTATCATAAGTATGTATTTACAAAAAAAAGTGTATTTACGTATGTTTATCAGTTGTCTAGTACCCATAACACAAGCTTCGCTTACTTTGGGGCTAGACGGCGCTGTGTAATTTGTGTGGAAAAAAAAAAAATCTAAGTTGAAGGTAATCGGCTTCAGCTTCGGCGATAGGGACCCTGGCCGAAACGTCAGGCAATAATAAAGGTATGTAAATATCGCGTTAATTCCCGTTGTTATTTTCATAAATCATCCAACGTGAAAGTTTAAAAGTTATTATTATGTGTCGTTGTTGTAATGTCTTTATTGTACCTACAAGAATAAATAAACAAACATTGAAAAAAAAAAATAACGACAATATACAAAAACGGATCCCTATAGAATAATAATAATAATAATCTTTATTTAACATTATTGGTTTTACACTGTTACATATTTTAACACTTACAATAAATACGGTGACATTGTTTATTACTATTACAGAGTATTTAATTTACAGAGTATTTAATATCTTATTATTAATATCCAAAAATGGTACCTATAACAGTGAATACAATGACCACTACCCCCCCGCGCTAGTAAAAACTGTGTTAGAAGTAAAATCAGTCGAATGGATTTAGAGCATACTCCACCATCTGCTCATCTGCGTATTGTAGGAGGTCAGTGTTTTTAAGCCTCCTAAATGCCAATGACTAGGCTCAACGTCTGTCATCTTATGACAATAGCCGGGACCGACGACGGCTTAATGTGCCCTCCGAAACACGGCCTCGAGATAAATAAACCTATCGATGACATTGTGTGTTCTTTTTCATTTGTACAATTTTAGAAAATTGTCACTTACCCTATTTTATAGTTTACATTTGTTATTGAGACGAGCTCGGTGATCGAATGGCTGGCAATGGTCACTTTGGCGCGTGTTCGACCACGCACATGACATAATTTGTCAATATTTGTGTGCATGAACATGTCTGTTTATACGTGGTCTGGGTGTGTTCAATGTATTTATTTAAAAATGCACATATACTCCTATCAGTTATCCAGTACCCCTAGTACAAGCTTTGCTTAGTTTCGGACTAGATGGCGCTGTGTAATGTCAAGGAATATTTATTTATCCTATAAAAGACTTTTTATGTACATTGTGCAGCCACCTTAAAGAACATGGAATGCATGGGTGGTGTTTTGTACAAACGGTCAAACGCTGCTGGCTAGATAGCCACCTACTGCGAAACGAACGGTAATCATTATATACTGCACCTTTCCATTGTAATAAATCTCTCATTATAATGACACGGAGAGACAAGAGACCATACGGCCCTCCTGATGGTAAAGTAAGCTTAGGAGCATATTCCTTTACTTGCTAATGTTGATAGAGTATAATGTATGGAAAATAAGCGTATTACCTGCCTGATGGTCACAACCTTAAGGGCCATTACTCATACGTTGTCGACAATATCAAAGCATTATGATACTTACGTTAATTAAACACACACAATATATATATATATATATATATATATATATATATATATATATATATATATATATATATATATATATATATATATATATATATATATATGTATATATATATATCTACTATATAAAAATAAGTCGGGTTTTCCTTCCTGACGCTATAACTCCAGAACGCACGAACCGATTTCCACGGTTTTGCATTCGTTGGAAAGGTCTCGGGCTCCGTGAGGTTTATAGCAAAGAAAATTTTGAAAAGAAAAGCGGGAAAATCTTTTTTCACATACAGCGCCATCTCTAAGGAAATGGATGGAAACGAAAAGATTGAGCCACAGCGAAGCGTGGTCGGGCCGCTAGTATATATATATATATATATATATATATATATATATATATATATATATATATATATATATATTATATATATATATATATATATATATATATATATATATATATATATATATATATATATATATATATATTATACGAATAACTTAAAATGTCACAACTAGTCAGTAAAAATTCATTTTCATCCCCTCATCTCGGAAAGAGTATTTTTGCTCTTCGATATCTGAGTGCAAAAGTCGTTTTTATAATTTCAAGAGAGGTAGGGAGCGTAATAAGCAGTCCGGTACTTCTCGTTAAAATCAAAGCGATACGTATTTATTTGAATCTAAAAATGTAATCGACAAAAACTCTTGTCAAATAAGTAATTCCCAATAATTTCACAAAGGAGCTATCTCGCCACTCAACAAAGTACCGATTATAAATCGATACAAACAATCGTAGGAAGCCACAAGCACATTTGGTATAAATTTATCCCCGACTCGATTACCGTTATCGGTTGCATCGCTCGCTCCAATAGAATAGATAATCGAGCTGAGGCGTCTGTGAGCTACAAAGAAACCGAGAACGCGGATTGCCGTGAGATTGGGTATTTTCTTTCGTGTGAAAAGTTAATGACTTAATTAAAGATAAAGATAAATTTATTTGCTAAGAACATGTGTTTGTTATACATCATACAAGCATTAATACAAATTGCAAGTGTGTATGTGTGGTGGAATACATGTCTTGCTGTATTGTACGACAGCATGCAAATATGATTTATTACATGTCATGTTTTAATTTATTTAATAATATAACATCAGAAATTACAATTAATTAATTATACACACACAATAAATATTATACGAATAACTTAAAATGTCACAACCAGTCAGTAAAAAATCATTTTCATCCCCCCATCTCGGAAAGAGTATTTTTGCTCTTCGATATCTGAGTGCAAAAGTCGATTTTATCCGTTAGAGGATAAAGTAAATTTGTATTTAGAACATCGTGTGCACTAAGTTTGTGAATTCAAAACATCATTAAACCTATTTACTTCTACATCCATAGTGCCGAATTTACCATACATTATTTTTAATTTGTTAAAAACTCAGACTCGTAACCTCCTTGGTGTACTTTTTTTAATTTGCTTTATTTTGTTAAAACCTTATGTTAAAAACAAGAAACTTGAAAACAAGTGAAAAACTTAAAATGTAGTAGTTAATACCTAAACTGAAATAAAAATGTCTTGTGATTGTAAATTATTTTTTTTGCATTCAGTCATTTCCTCGCTAAGGTGGAATGAAAAGTTACGTGTTGCATTCGAGTGCAAAGATTTTTCACCTCGTGCTCTTTTGATTCCCTCGCTAGCACTCAGGATTCTAATTTTTGCACCACGCGGTGCACCCTGCTGACTGACAAACGTAGCCCTGGCGAGAAGAGAGGTAGGGAGCGTAATTGTAAGCTACCCGACTGGGTAAAGTATCTCACAGAATACCGCAGCCAAATAACAATTTCCTTGAGGATTGTTGTCTTCCTGCGAGTGAGCGAGGTCACCCGAAAAGAAGGAGATGCTGCGTTAGCAGCGGGGGTGGCGGCACGCGAGCTATGTTTTTAATGTTGCGAGCGTTAATATGGCTACGGTAACCGCTTCACATCAGACGGGCCGTATGCTTGTCTGCCACCCGTCGTAGTATATAAAAAAAAAATGTGTTAATGTTAATAGACGTTAATAGATATTAATAGCGTCGTGTCGGGTCGCAATATCAATATAATATAATAATGCAACATATAATAAAATCGTAACTGGTTGCTGTCTGTACATTGGAGATATAAGAAAAACTAATATAGGGGGCTTTATGAACGCAATATAACCCAAAACAATTATTTTTAGAATTTTTGTCTGTTTGTCTGCATGTCTGTTTGTCTGTACGTTTGAGCACACTAATCTCAGAAATGGCTTAACCTATTCCTAATAAAATTGTTGAATGCGGCGATGGCTGCCCTATGCGTCAACTCGCAAACGGGTGCTGTCTGGGAAGACTGGTCTTCTTGACGTGTTTAGTATAGAAAGAACCCCTTCTTTCTATAGTCATTTTAAGTCATGAGAAACAAGAAAAAGAAAATAAGTATGTATAATAACATCACAATATTAGGAAACAACCATTAAATTATAACATTATAGCGACGTGCATGTAATTATAAAAAAATGCTAATGTATTTTTAAAACATCGGACGCGCAGCATGCGCCACCATAGCGAAATGTTGTTTTTTTTTTTTCGAAATCCCGAATTGATATCGGAAAACCAAAGTCGCTTTACAATACTACTTTTTGATGCTCTACACGATTCCGAAGTCAGAATTCAGAATGAATGAAGTCAGAATTTCTAAATTTTGAGTTTCATGGCAACGGACAGACAGAACGACTGGACGATTTCATAAGCTCAATGAATTTCGCTGAAAATAAGTGTTAACAAAAAGTAGATTCTGGAATCCGTAGATTGTAATGTTTAAAAAAAATCCTAAATATTTTTCAAGGTTTCTTACTAATTATCGGCACGGATAGGTACGTAATATCTCCTTTGCTGACTAGACATCGTATTAATTAAGTTATTAATAATTTTACAGTATTAATATATCTTACACTCCCCTATTAAGCAACTGTCAATACCAAATTCACTAACCGAATAACTTCAATTTAATAATTACAGCCCTTGATTTCAACCGGTTAAATAATTGATTTAATTAATTAGATGCGGTTACAGGCGATAAACTATGATTGAATGTGGTAAATGAACAAGCTTTTAGTGTTTGGGACTATAATTAAATCAATACCTCAATTTATATAATATTGGAAACATTTTATCTGGGCTAATGCTTGTGTTAATATAGATATCGAGACATTAGTATTAGTATGAGGAGAGACTTTTTTAGGGTTCCGTACTCAAAGGGTAAAACGGACCCTATTACTACTATTACTGAGATTCCGCTGTCCGTCCGTCCGTCCATCTGTCACCAGGCTGTATCTCATGAACCGTGATAGTTAGACAGAAATTTTCACAGATGATGTATTTCTGTTGCCACTATAACAACAAATTAAAACACAGAATAAAATAAATATTTAAGGGGCTCCCATACAACAAACGTGATTTTTTGGTCGTTTTTGCTCGCAGTTGATAACTGCAATAGGTAGACGCTTGAAATACTCACATAATATTTAGTTATATATTCACTTTAAAAATAAATAGGTAAACGAAAATCGACACCAACGCTCGTGGGTTCAATTCCCACATAGGACAAACATTTGTGTGCATGAACATGTCTGTTTGTCTTAGTCTGGGTGTTTTCTATGTATCATAAGTATGTATTTACAAAAAAATATGTATTTACGTATGTATGTTATCAGTTGTCTAGTACCCATAACACAAGCTTTGCTTATTTTGGGGCTAGACGGCGCTGTGTAATTTGTCTGACAAAGGTTAAAAAATCAGATTATATATATATATATATATATATTTAAATGGTGACATATTTATTTCAGTCTCTATCTTTTTTTACCTCAAAGGTTCACAAAGTATCCAATAGAATCCTACTTACGGATCCCAGAGCGTTGAATTAACGCATTCCTACATTGAGCGGTTCGAACGCTCGTGCATCTCTCTTGCATACCTACCTGCTATTTACTTGTGCGGAATTGTAACGGAGGAGATAATGCTTCACTTAGTTCAAACAATACTCTATTATGTAGATTACTAGCTTTAGTCTGTGAATTGTAATGGGGAAACAAAAAAAATAGATGTCTGTAAAGTCGGTTTACGGACGATAATTTTACGTGATAACGTCATAAGGAACATAAGCCGAACGTGTCTCTATCGCTTGTTCAGCGCTCTTGCTTGCACACTCGGCTCAGGCGGAACGTGACTATGGGTCATGCTTTTTAATACATGGCACTCATCAATATAAAAGACGTTATCACGTCAAAAAAGAATATTATAAAAATAATTAAGACTTAAGTTTTCAATAAGTGCGTATTCCCCGCTGTGACCTACGGTGTAGACACTTGGACGCTGACAGTCATGCTGTTTCACAGACAAAAAGTCACACACCGAGCGATAGAGAGAGCAATGCTCCTATAAGGGATCAAATCCGGAACGAAGAAATTCTACGGAGAACCAAAATTATGTCAACAACAAGCTCTCCGAGTCAGCAGGCACAAATGGCAGTGGGCCACATCGGCCGTGTCAGTGACGGCAGATGGGGGAGGGATGTCCTAGAGTAGAGGACGCGTAATAGAGCGACGTAGCGTGGGGCGCTCTTCTCAAGATTAACCAACGATTGAGGTCGTTAGAAATGGCTGGATGCAGAAAGCGGAGGATCACATGTGGTGGAAAGCATTGGGAAAGGCCTATATCCAGCAGTGGGTAGATAGGCTGATAATAATTAAAACTCATTTATGACAGGTCGCTAAGGGTGTTTTCTATATATTATTTGTCGGGAAATCCAACTAGTTTCGATCTCAAACGGAGATCTTTATGAGGGCGAATACCCGGACGTAGCCGCAGCGGTCGTGGATGACCTGTTTAATTTATGAAAGAAAAATTGTATTTTTTAGGGTTCCGTACCCAAAGGGTAAAAAATAAAAAGGTTTTTTAAATATGTTGATTTAACAAACACTTTCAAGATATTTGGAATAAATTATCTCATCGCAACTTTACTTTTTCCATTATTTTTTTAAGATCTTAGGACATAGCCAAATAGACATGTGAAAGATTCTCTTAATGACAAGCATGGTCGAGTGGTTAACACTGGCCACTTTGCGTCCGTGGTCGAGGGTTCGACGCCGCACTAGATATACAAAATATTTGTGCGTATAAACATGTCTGTTAGTGTTGGTATGGGTGTTTTCTACATAATATTATATGTAAGTATTTACAACATAAAAAAATAAGTACATTTATCAGTTACCTAGTAACTACAGTAAAACCTTTGCTTAGTTTGCGCTGTGTAAATTGTCGTGAAATATTTATTTATTCAGCTCAAACAGACACAGATTTTTTATAAATTTATACTAGGGGCAAGAGCCTAATCACTTAATGTTAAAATAATAAAAATAAAAAAAAATCAACTATTAATCTACACCTTTTTACACACTATTTAGATATAGATAAAAAATAATAAATTAACTATACATAATTTGTAGCACTAAAAACTGTCGATAAAGATCTATTGACAGTATAAATTACAACTTAATTACCATTAATACCATCTTAATTAATTCTCAGTTTGACAAAACAACGAGAAGAAATTCGAGCCAACACTAAACACAGATAATAACGAACTTACCATCTCGTTCTTAATATATTCTTGACAAAAAGAAGTTCTTAATCACAGAAAGCAACAACTTAATTAAGAGCTCTAAAAGGAATATACGAATATAAATTAGGGTAATGATTTACTTTATCATCTTCATCATTATCAGCATGGTACCCTACCACTGACGCTGAAGCCGATTACAATCGAGGATTTTGATTGCGAAAATTGAACTTAACCTTAATTTGTGTTAATAGTAATAAGCTTAGACGGTAAGAACGGAGGCGCTCAACCAATTAAACTGAAGATGTTTATCACAAACTTTAACTGAAGTCCGATTTTCGCAATCATAAAATCCGATTGGAGTCAGCTTCAGCTTAGCCAATAGGCTTTTTCGGATTTTTCGGATTTTTTTTTTGATCGGCCACCTGTAGCCTTTGGGTACGGAACCCTAAAAAAGTAATACTTACTCGCAAAATATAAAAGTAAATGTTGGAAATATTGTTGAAACAACAGTTGTATCATACCCAGGCCACTCTATATAAATATCGCGTCGTTTACAATTACAAACAATGACGTCTATGCAGAGCGCGAATGTGTGTGCGTGGAGCGCCATACAAATTGTTCCAGATTTGTCTCAGAGGAGAGGTGAGGGCGACACGAGAGAGCGGCAGGGAGAGGCCATACTGTACGAAGTACTATTACTTATACTGTGGTTGTACGTAACTTCTTAAGGTTTGTTATGCTGTGTCCAAAAAGTGGTCCTGCGAAACTGGACACAGAAGATTGTTATCAAAACGGGTCGAAATTTCAATTTATCTCCCTCGCACGCAACAGAGGCTTTTATGCAAAAAAATAAGAGCGAATGGAACTCATTAGCATCGTTTTAGGCACCACTTTAATGTCTTAATTTGAATTTGGTTGGTCATTGAAAGAAGTTTTATTTAATTCTGCGTTCCTTATGTCGGGTACGATCGTTTTAAAAAGAATTGATTATTTGGTTGAGTTGTTTTGTAAGATTTTTATTTAACTTCGAGATATTTGACGAGCTTGGTGGTCGAATGGTTAGCAATGGCCACTTTGACTCCGAGGTCGCGGGTTCGATCCCCGCACAAGACAAACATTTGTGTGCATGAACATGTCTGTTTGTCTTGGTCTGGGCGTTTCTATGTATTATAAGTATTTATTTACAAAAAAAAAATTGGTTGCCTGTAAAGTCGGTATACGGGCGAAAGTTTTACGTGACAACGACTTTGAGTGGTAAAATGTTTTCGAGTGGAAGGGACGCATGCCTTTCACTTTTTATGTCTGTCTCTCTCGCTCTTAGAAGGGACACGCGCCCACGACACGCTTACAACGAGAGCGAGTGAAAGGCACGCGCCTTTCACTCGCTCTCATTGTAAGCGCATAACGTGACCCAGTTTCTTGAAGTGTCACTCGGCTAACCAATTTATAAGACGTTGTCACGTCAAAAATGCATTTAAGTACATTTATCAGATGTCTAGTACGCATAACACAAGCTTTGCGCTTAATTTGGGACTAGATTGCGTTGTGTAAATTGTCCAGAAATATTTATTTATTTATTTTGTGATGAGAGAGGTATCTTAAGTTATATCGCTTATTTAAAGCAAATGTATGACCTTAACGCATATTGTAATAAAATTGTTTATATATAGCACCATATAAGTAATAGTACTATGTACACTATGCCTTCTCCTACTGACTTCACTCACCTCCCCTCTGAGTCGAATGTAGAACTGATTGCAAGCTACCTAAAGACATGGCTAGTCGCTTGTAGCTTGTCGAAGCTAGAAGCGACTAGCCATGTCTTAAGGCTTTTAATGCCTTATTTGCCATAAAGCGGTCTCTCACATTGCCAAGAGGGGAAGTCAAATTCCAAAAGCTTCCTACTCCTACTAATTTCTACTGATTAAATTCTTTGTGAGTTCCAAGGCCGCCGTAGTTTTACCCCTGGGACTGCAGTTTTTTGGTAGTCGCCGCTGTTAATCTTCGCTACACAGGAGATACAGCGGTGGGAATGTGTGGTGGGCCCCCGTCCCGTACCCTAGCGATATATAAAAAAACCGGCCAAGTGCGAGTCGGACTCGCGCACGAAGGGTTCCGTACCATTATCTATAAAAACGGTAAAAAAAATCATGTCTGTTGTATGGGAGCCCCCCTTAAATATTTGTTTTATTTTAATTTCCTTATTTATTTTTAAAGTGAACATATAACTAAAGCGCCATCTAGGCTCTGATAATGTACTACACAATTCTATTCGTCTTGCAATACATTTTATAAGTTCGTCGGCTATTACTCAGTTTGGGACACTTGCGTCTAACAAAAATTTACACGTTAAATGTAAATAATTCGCAAACAGATTACTATATCGAAAAATGATCTTACCACACTCCCAATGTTTCTGAAAGACCTATCCAACGACACCCCATAACATGGGGTAGGTGCAGAAAAAAAAAATCATCCCCATTTTACATGTAGGTACATTTTACGGGGTATCCCGAAAAAAAAATATTTTTCAAAATTTTATTCTACCACTTTGTCAGCATAGTTAATATGTGTCTACATGCCAAATACAGAAAGCTTGATACTAGAAAGCTAGTATCAAGCGTCTCTGAGCTAGGCCGCGGACGGACGGACGGACAGACGGACATGGCGAAACTATAAGGGTTCCTTGTTTACGGAACCCTAAAAAGGCCACGATACAAACTTACATACAAATAAACAAGTTTTTGATCGCCCCAAGCCGAATTGAAGACCTTGTTTACTTCGCTTGCAAAATCAAAATTATTGAACTAAATAATTTTATAGCACACTTTTTTCTTTAATCTGAGTACATAAACTAAATGAAATTCAACAATTAAGTTCAATAAAGCCACCAAGTAACTGCACAATGTTCGCCGACTTGATGGTAACTTAACGGGTTAGATGCTCGACTTCATTACTTTAGATTACTTAAACATATACTAAGCTGGGTTGTCCGCACATTGGCATATCGTTGCTGATATTTAGTTTTCATATAGTAATAAATTCCTTACTGGTATACTGTGATTTAAAAAAAACTGGATTTAATGGAAGTTGTTATTTTTATTTATTTATTTTATTTTCTTCGGAAAACAAACGGTATACAAAAACTAATTACAGTATTAACGATTAAAGTCTACAAACTATTAACATGTTTTCGCATATAAAAATCTACATGCTTACTTATAGTACAGAGGTAAACAAGAAGAATATCAGGGAACCATGTCGAACCAATTTTTTGAACATTTAGTCTCTAAACTGTAGTATTTTGAGAAAATTATAAGCTAAGTTACTGAGTTGCTTTCGTAGATCATTGCGTTACCTTCGACGGATCTAGAACTTCAAAACGAACTAAACGAATGGATCCATTTATATACAAATATACTCGTCTTATCATGGTAAGTACCTATTTTAAAAATAGGTAATACAAATAAGCAAAAAAGAATAAATTGTCCACGATATATGAAAGGGTTTGATGAGCGAAATACAGTGAAATATTTTATTGTGTTTTTTTTTATTAACAACTTTTTAGTTGTATATTTCTTGTTATAAGTTCGTTCCACGACCTGAGATCATTATAATATTACTTACATAGGAACGTGTAGATGAGTATTTCGATATTGTACTATCATTTAAAGTTACTTTACTGTTCTATATCTACTGTGGCCGGTGCCCTCATTTAAGTCAGCAGCGCCTCGTTCATACAATATGAAGATATTCAACTAAAACTCCTTAAGGAAGCTAGGCCGTGCAATTAATTAGCGAATCGTTATCGAGATAGCCAATGTTGCTATTAATCAGAAAGAGATCGATCCGATAACAAGGACAGCACGCTATCGGCTCATTCCTTACTGGTCCGTGATAAACCACCCTAGTTTGTGTGCTAATTAAGATACTATGTCGGGTACAGATGGAGCAAACTGTACAAGACCGATCGTTGTGGCGGTGAGAAGCCGAAGTGAAGTATACCAATGAATTATTCCCCCATTAAAATTATTTTGCGATGGCAAGACTTTTGTGCTCCAGAATTGCGAAGCCATACAAAATGTTCTTTTTTTTTACAGTAGTTACACACGCAGTCTGCGTTTGCCTGATTTATGATGACTACGTCAGACATTTCTGCCTAAACGGTAATGCCAGTCAGTTCCGCGTGCTATGTGGCTCGTGGCTTGGCTATGGTGACTCAGTGTAGTTCCTCCGGGCGGCCACAGGCAACAAGTATTTGTCCGTGAAACCCCGATGAAAACAAAGAGGTCACATGGACAATACCCCCGCTTATTAATGTCATTGATTGAAATGACTGGGATCGAGTACCTACCACGGGCAATAATAAATATATTATTACTAATATTTCATATATCCCCAAGAGGGACTAATCTGGGGGACCATGGGCATGTGGTCTACCCACAGCTACTTCAGCCTGTTGATCCATAAGGGTACATTATAACGGGTATCATTTAAGCCATCGCCAATTTAATTAGTTTTGTGTTTCTTAACTAATAGGGTTTGCCCGCAAAATAATAGATTTGTCACCAAAATGTAGTCATAATAGATTTGTAACCAAACAATATAAAATCGATTCCACAATAAATCACCTAAAATCATGGAGATATAGGGTCTAGTACCAAATAAATGTTTTTGTATGTATTAAATTGTCAATTATTAATAATTAAGCTTACTTGGCACCACATCATTCATCATCTAGGTTGACGGAGCTCCGCTTCGCGGAGCTCCTATTTCCGATGACAGGACACAAGAAAACCCTAACCTAACCAAAAATCAACTCAAATCTAACCAAAACACGATTTATTACATTGACCAAGTATTGGTAAGACTCGTCAGTGAATAGGACGCCAATTTGACTTCGCCCCTATTAGCCATTTTTTCATTAAATTAAGGAGCTGATCTATTTATTTGGTGACAGATCTATTATTTTGATGATCAAACGAATTAAATGATACTAATAGTTTGTTAAGCTGATGATTTATATTTAGAGACAGTTTTGATTAAAATGATAACTAATATATTTCTTGGGGATAGATATTATTATTAGGATACTGCAGATTAGTGACACATCTAAACTTAGGTGACAGAAAATATTGTTCCCCATTATAACTCTAATTATACAACATATGCACTGATGCATGAGTTTAACCCCTTCACATATCCGTAATAATATTTCATAATAATGAAAACATACAATCTTCAGATTATAACAATGCCTACTCGTATGTTTCTTGTAATATGAATTCAAAAATAAATGGATTCTCATATTATACCTTCTAATTAGGAAATATAATATTCGCTAATTAAGTTTGCGACTTTAATTAAAACCCGCCTGAAATACTATTAGTAACGTAACATGCTTTGTTTGCGACGAAATTCGCATGTCGTCGAGAAGAAGTCTTTTGTTATTGTGACATGCGATACTGTCTGTACGTCATTATTAAATTAGATATATAACATAAAAAAAGACATTTTTTTTATGTTTGACTTTATACTGGCACTATATCTGGCACCTATACCAGGATCGTATCTGGTATAGGTGCCAGATACGATCCTCCCCCTTTCACATCCAGCCGCTTTCAGCCGCTTTCTTAAGGTCATCGGACGAGCTAGA
The DNA here is from genome assembly GCA_937001555.2 of Hypsopygia costalis. Classification (NCBI taxonomy): domain Eukaryota; kingdom Metazoa; phylum Arthropoda; class Insecta; order Lepidoptera; family Pyralidae; genus Hypsopygia; species Hypsopygia costalis. The sequence goes on along the minus strand of OW443343.2, from coordinate 21,556,129 downwards.
AGGAGGGCGCCCAACGCTTCGTCGTCTTATACGCTCCACTCAAATACACCCCCCCCCCCCAATCTGCCATCAAACAACGAAATAACTAGACATAATATGGTTTTACTTATTCAAAGTCGACTTGTTACATAATGTTATGGAATATAACAAAAACAACACCTTACAACGAACGTTGAATTTCGCCGCGGGCGGTAGCTCATGCACAGGGTGTTCGTTATTTATTAAAATCTGCTATTGTAGTTCAAAATAGCTGTTAGTGCAATAGCCGTTGTAAAATAGGTGTTCGGATGCTCGCAGCGGGAATTTAATGGAATAATTTAAATTTTAGATATTGGATTAGCGTAATTTCTATTATGCGTAAAGATTCCAGATTTGAAGTAGGTAATATTGGTTATACTTAGTGTTCTACCAAGCCTTCGGTTTGCTTATAATATAATTTAATAATATTAAATTAATTGTCTTTATTTACAGTTACAAGGTCGCATCAGATAATAAAACATATCCAAACAAATACAGCACAAGCGTGTCACACCAATACTTGGCACGCAAATTAATGAACAACTATTGATTACCTTAATTAATATATATTTATGTAATGAAGCGAATAACTATATAATTTACGTGATCGTAAGCAGTCATCATACATAGCCTTTACTTAGTAGTTAGGTACTAATTTTTAGAATTTAATACAAACTAGGTACAACATAATTTCATCTTTATAGAAACATGAAAAAGATATCATCTGTCGTGTTTCTTTATGGGTGAAATTATAATATGTTGTAGTTCGTATTAAATTTAAACACCACTACGCAAACCACTTACACCGCAGCAGATTGGCTTTGGTAAACTCATGATCTGAAGTGCTGTGTCGTATTATTAGGGTAAATCCCCTACAAAAATGATCAACAATGAAATAAATATTTTAAAAAAATCTTTTTTTTTTTAAAGTACAACTAATCGCTATTAAATATGAAACATCCTATAGTTACCACCGTTTTATGAAGGAGCAGCGATGGCTCGATAACCAAGATATAGGCGATCTTATTCAGAACTGGCCACTTGATTTATATCTTTATTGTGGAGAGCCTAGTATAAGTCTCCGGCCGTAAAATAAAATACCTCAAGATAATACCGAAGCCAAGGATATTAAATATAGAGAGATAGATAGGTTATGGCACTGGTATGTACCAGTGCCATAACCTATCTATCTCTCTATATTTAATATAATATGTAATGTAAATAAAATATATCAAGCAACACATGATGCTTGATAAGTTTGCGGCATTTGGGTTTACTTCTGCATTGCTTAAATTTTTTTCATCGTATTTAGGTAATCGAACGCAGTATGTACAACATTGGGGCTGCAAGTCTGACTTATATTGTACCTACTCCGGTGTAAGTCAAGGTTCCAACTTAGGTCCTTTAGAATTTCTTATCCTTATTAATGACCTGCCGGAGGTAGTTGGTGCAGCACAGTGTCTGTTATTTGCGGATGATTTGAAATTATTCCTTAAGATCGATAGTGAGATAGATAGCGTGCGCCTACAGCGAGATATCGACAATGTTGTCGCATGGAGTAATCGTAATAAACTGAAGTTTAATACCGACAAGTGCTTTGTTATGTCGTATACTAGATCGCAAAATCCATATCTGGCCAGCTATCGTGTGGGAAATGACTGTACGCCTCGGGTGTCGTCTATAATTGACCTAGGCGTATTGATGAGTAGCGATTTGACATTTCGAGAACACATTGATAAGATCTGTAAGGGTGCATACAGGGCATTAGGATTTGTACTGCGGCAGGCACGTCACCTGGATTGCATTTCATGTGTAAAAATCTTATATAATTCATATGTTAGAAGTAAACTTGAGAGTAATGCAATTATCTGGAATCCGTACGAGGTCAAGTATATTTCTATGATTGAAAAACTGCAGAAAAAGTTTATTAGGTGGTTATTCCATAAGCAGTATGGGTATCATGTCGGGTTCCCAACTATATACCCTAGTGATTTTTTGTTGGGAATGACTGGGTATAACACTCTGGAAGTGAGGCGCACTGTCTCGCTGATGGGGTTTGTATTCAGACTTCTCAGGGGTTTTACGAGCGATCCGGCTGTATTGAAATTGATTGGGTTTCATGTGCCTGACAATTATATTCGTGCCCGTGCACGTAACTTGTTTATGCCGCCTAGCAGTAGAACGACTGCAGCGTATAATGCTCCACTTACTCGAGCGGTGCGACTTATCAATGTCATGATTGCAACGAACCCGACGCTAGACCTGTTTAACTGCTCTAAGGAGCAGTTTCACAAAGCAGCAATAGATTATGCCGAACATCTTATATAATTAATTATTATTAGTAATAAGTAATGTAATTATTATTATTCTTATATTATTATTTTTTAATTTTGACTTTAATTGTTTTATTTAAATTTGAATTTTGATTACAATTTTGATTTCAATTGTTTGTGGATTATGATTTTTCTTTATTATTTTTTTAAATTGTTTTTTAATTCTAATTAAGTATATAGTTAGTCTCGTGCAGGGATCGAACTCGCGACCTCGGGGTCAGGGTGAGTTCGTGAAATTCTCTTGTGTATTTTTTAATGTAATTCTTATTATTATTTTTTTGTATATGTATCTAATTATTTTGTTTGTTATTTTGATTTGAATTTTTGTTATTATTATGATTTATGACATTATTAAGCGAATTGGGAAACTGTAACGCTAATAATTGTATGAAATAAATAAATAAATATTTTATTTAAACAGAGTTAGTTACTTAATATAAATGGGAAGAATGATCTATTTAACTGATGGTCAATCTCAATTACTAGCTATACTATATAAGTGACTCAAAAACAATTGTAATTTGTGTTAGACATTTACCCGATTCTGATAGCTGGAGAAGAACAGTAACACAGTTAAATTAATACCTAAATATATTGGTTGTGTTGTATAAAATAAATTGTTTTCTATAATGTTTCTCATATACTACAAATTGTAAATGCAAGTCTTTCAACAGGTGTTCAACTGTTTGCGATTTGAGAGCGCAAAACCTATCTATTTCTTTTCACTTCTGATCTTTCCACAAACCTGTTAGATTGTATGCGCTGGAGAAAGGAAGTATAATAGACGATATTGTTATCAGTTATGTGAGTACAATGCGATAGTTTTTATTTATAGGTTAATTAATGGTCGGTATTAGGTGTATTTAACGCCATGTGGAATATAGTCTTTGAAAAGTTATTCGACTTGGTAACCTATCTTACTTTCGAGAATTTCTGTACGAGAACATTGACGTTTTACTATTCTAATATTTTTACTTAACAAATAACATACACGCATTAAAATGACACAAGTACAAACAAAACAGAGATTCACTGATGAGAAAATTAAAATTGAACATCAACGATGTAGGATTGGCTCAATGTATATTGACTAATCCTACATCAGTGAGGGCAAGAATGTTTTTTGACTTAATTACCGCATCTCATCACTGAGTCTCTTGGATTAGGGTACGATGGGGCTGGCATATCTAGAAAAGATTTAAGCCCCTTTAAAAAAAAAAAAGATAATAAAAATAAAAAAAATGGCCACTTTGACTCCGAGGTCGCGGGTTCGATTCCCGCAGGACAAATATTTATGTGTATGAGCATGTCTGTCTGTCTTGGTCTGGGTGTTTTTTATGTATTATAAGTATGTATTTACAAAAAATGTATATAAGTACATTTATCAGTTGTTTAGTACCCATTACACAAGCTTTGCGCCTAATTTGGGACTAGATGGCGCTATCCAGAAATAATATATTATTGTCGTGTGGTTTCCGGCAGATTAGTATACAATCACTCCGTTTCTTCCCGTGGATGTCGTACAAGGCGACTAAGGGAATTACATTATTAAATATCGATCAGGCCTCCCCAACCCGTTTGGCCAGCGTAGGGAGTGTAGGCCAAATCCTCCTTCCATCTAGGACGGACGAGAGAGGGTCGTGCTCCTGTAGTGGAGACTAAAATGGACCTGATGATGATGATCATGATGAATATATTATTTATCGGCAATAATTTATAATCATTCCACTGTTTGGATACGGGTGATCCCCTCAATAGAAAAAACGGTTTAGAGCATACTCTACTAAGCTGCTCAAATGCGGGTTGGCGGACAGAGAGCGAGTTTTTTGTATATAAAGTTATATATTTTTAGTATGTATGTTTAGTACTGGGTCATTTTCTTTGACATCAGCGATACGACTTGCTTCATTATGATGAACAAAGTCACAGAAAGGAAAAAATGTTGGACAACAAAAGGTATCCTGGCTAGGACACATCCGAGAATGGACCGGAATAGCAGTGCCGCTGAGCTCTTCCACAGAGCTAGGGACAGGAAGATCTACCACGCTGATTGCTAACCTTCACTAGTTGGAAATGCACCTAAATACCTATACTCTATAGACTACTAAAGATCTATAGACGAGCTCGATGGTCCAATGGTTAGGAATGGCTACTTTGACTCCGAAATCGCGGGTTCGATCCCCGCACAAGACAAATATTTGTGTGCATGAACTACTCTGTTTGTCTTGGTCTGGGTGTTTTCAATGTATTATTTATGTATTTAAAAATATTATTTATGTATTATTTCAGTTATCCGTGTGGTTTCTGGCAGACTAGAATTGAATCACTCCGTCTCTTCCCGTGGATGTCGCACAAGGCGACTAAGGGAAATACATTATAAAACATCGTTCAGGCCTCCCCAACCCGTCTTGCCAGCGTGGGGAGTGTAGGCCAAATCCTCCTTCTGTCTGAGTCGGACTAGAGAGGGTCGTGCTCCTGTAGTGGAGACTAAAATGACCTGATGATGATGATTTCAGTTATCTAGTACCCATAGTACAAGCTTTGCTTACTTTGGGACTAGATGGCAGTGTGTGTAATTTGTCCTAAAATATTTATTTATTTTATTTATAGTACATCATTATTAAAATTTTTGCACGCTGCTTAGAATTATTTGTTCCAACATAGGTATTCTGATGTTATATCAGAATATGATACAATAAATAATTCTAAAAATATGTGTATGTTACACGTGTTCCTCGCAAATTAATTAATTGATTTATTGATACTCAATTCTGCTTGAGTTTGCTTCCTGAAGTCACATTTGTGAATTTCTGCTTGTCCCAAAGATTAACTGGCAGAGAATGCCTATAGCGTTAAGCCCGCCGTTTGTGTCAAATTATTGTAGTCAATAAAGTTATTAAGTAAATAAATACATTGATAATGTCGTAAAGACGAAACCAGCTGGTAAAAAAAAGTTACGAAAAAAACGTTTGGAACAGTACAAGTGATATTATGTATTTTATTAATTTATATACATAATAAAAAAAAATGACCTGTTTTTGTAGCGGCACTCCTCGGAATCGGCTTGACCGATTTTTATGATTTTTTTATGTGTTTGGTAGATATAAGAATAGGTTATAAAATATATTCAATAATTATAATATTCAGTAATTTGTCCAGGAACATTTATATAAATAAATAAATATTCTTAGACAAATCACATGATGCCATTTAGTCCCAAACTAAGCAAAACTTCTACTATGGGTATTAGATAACCTGTTATTATAAGTACTTCGGCAGCAACCTATAATCATCCCACTGCTGAGTTGTGGGTCTGTCCTCAATCGAAGAGGTTTAGAGTATACTCCACCACCCTGCTCAACTGCGAGTTGGCGGAGGCCAGTGTTATGAATTCGTACAAAAACTTGGTTAAACGACTGTTATCTGGTGACAACAGTCGGGACCGACGGCTTAACGTGCCCTCCGTAGTACGGAGGAGCTCGAGATAGATAAACCCATTTGTATACAGGCTAAGATCGATGTTGCTTAACCTACGTGGTCGATTTGACTGTAGCGTGTAACATACATAGAAAATATCCAGACTAAACCAAACAGCTATGTTCATGCACATAAATATGAAGCACAGAAGACACAAGTCCTCCGTGCTTCGGAAGGCATGTTAAGCCCTTGGTCCCGGCTGTTGTCGTTAGATGACAGTCGATAAGCCAAGTCAGTGACCTTTACATGGTTTCAAAACACTGGCCTCGGCAAACCCGCAGCTGAGACAACTCGGCAAACCCATTCGATTGAGGGTAAACCCACCCAGCAATGGGATGAATAAAAATTGACGAAGAAGAAGAAAAAGAATTGCTTTACATCAGGAGGGCTGTATGCTTGTTTCTTGTTGTTTTGACGAGGTCGGTGGCGTAGCGGTCAGTGACGAGGCTTCGACACCAACGCTCGTGGGTTCGATTCCCACATAGGACAAACATTTGTGTACATGAACATGTCTGTTTGTATTGTAGTCTGGGTGTTTTCTATGTATCAAAAGTATGTATTTACAAAAAAAAAGTGTATTTGGGTCAATCAACTTTTTTACCTCCGATGAGGTCCGCACGCTGTCCCTGTTCGATAACATAATGTATAATAATAATGACGTATTTTATTTGTATACGTTGTTTTTCTATTATTATTTAGAAACCAATCCCTATAAAACATTTTAATTTTTTTTGCAATTTATCCGTATTTCAATGGTTGTCCAAAAGACAAAAGTTCGTTTTCAGTACTATCGGAGAATGTCCCTAAGTATTATATCACCATAAAACTTTGCACCCTCAAAAAAATCACTATTATAAAATTAATACCAATTACACAAATACATTTAAAACGATATGTATAGTGAAGAAAACGTGTCTGTTGCATATTTCACTTTAAATAATTTAAGATTTTTTTCTTTTTACTTTTGTCCCCATAATCATCATATAAGACGTCGGTCTTTCGGACAACCATAAATTAATTGTGTAATCAAAGTATAGATGGCGTTGTAAGAAAGTAGATATCAAATGTAAATTTCTAGTAAACAGATAGGCGTAACCGCGATTTTGAATTCACAAAAACCGCCGCGTCAGTCGGCCGCGTTCTGCTTGTAAGAGTGGGTGGCTTTATTGTCCGTCCATCGGATCACCGGCAAAAATACGTAAGTACTTAATATATTACAACAAATTCTAGTGCACCAAATGCTATTTCATATGTATGTTTCTGTAAATGTCAAACTAAACAAAAAAAGACATTTGTATTTATTTGACAGCTCAATATTTCAGAAATGTCCTATGGATAACCAGTCACTTGGACAACGAAGTGGTTGTCCCTAGGACAATTTTGGTTGTCCCTAGGACAACAATATTGCAATTTGCAATTTTGAAACAGATTTAAATCATAACTTAACATCTTGACCCCAGGCGCTACCCCTTGGGGTCAAGATGCGAAGTTTTGATTTAAACCTGAGAAACTAAATAACACTGCTTAGCACAATCTTACAAATATGACATACAAGTGCTGTATTCCATGAGTCATTATTTTAATCCTATTTTTTTAGTAGCATCTGTTGCTTAATTTACATTTAGTTCTTGAAATTGCATTTCAGCCTTATATTTTTAGCCTTCCATCTTCAATTTGAATAAATTTTCCGACATTCCCAAGCCCAACAAATATACCTTTCTTCATTTCGTCCCTTCATATTATTCTTAATAAAAGCATGTAATGACCCACTACAGGATCCAAACCCAAGTAATGAAAGAATACATTAGTGGGGGCTTAGGTCCTGCAGTGGATCTGCAGTTCTGCGACAATCACCACAAACACTTTTACTCAATTGTTGCACCCAGCTCATGGCTTTTCATCTTTCAAATCATCTTATAGCTTTACACACTTCCATGCATTCACAGTATCGAATGTAGTATATTCAATACATTCTGTTTTTATTTTTAGAATGGAATTATAGCAAAAAGAAGAAAAATATATCAGGACGCTATAGAGAAAGACTTAAATAAAAAAGAGAGAAAGCTATCACAAAAATAAAAAGTTGATTTCAAGTATACAGCGAGAGGAACAATAACACTGCAGAGCTATTTAGAAATTACGTAAACAGGAACAAAGAAGACGAATAAAAGCGGTTCATAATATGCTTAACGCCACACCTCCAAGTTCTCCGTCGTTTTGCAGGAAATCAATATACCTCAAGATCAACATGAAATTATTCCACCTGCTTCATCTATAGTAGCTGGATATAAAGTAAGAGGAAAAAAAATTGAAAGGGATAGAACTAAAATGTATAAAGAAAATATTAAACTACAAAGCGAGGTCAGGATGTGGAAGAAAAAATATGAAAAATATAAGAAGAGAGCTATCGCAAGGAAAAATCGATTCTTCTTCATTCGTCTTAAGTATTTCACTTAAGACGAATGAAGAAGAATCGAAGACAGAAAGTAAATTCCACATTAAAAACAAAAGTTTTAGCAATGCTGTCAAAGAAAATTACTACAAAATAAAGGCTCGATACGGAAAAAACATGTTGAAAAATATATTTGAGGACATAGACGCAACCCAAAAGAAAGAAATCATCAAGAATAGTTTAGATATAAAAGGAAGAATCAGTGCAAGAATAAGTTCCCACTGTGGTGATACAGAGCTTACAAAAAATATATTTTTCTTAAGAGACGATGAGGTTATTCTTGACACATCATCTCTTAACAAAAATATTTTAACACGGCCGGTAAAAAAGAAACCGTAAGTAAAGGCTTTGCCTTTACTACTACAAAAAGTGCAATAAGGGTTTCTTATATAAACTCAATGAAAAATTTGTTTAAAGCTGATTGTCTGAGAATCCGGGGTACAAAATATTCTTATTTCAATTTTACCAAACATGGTATCGACCATGTTTGGACTTTTACATTCTCAAACCAACAGTAGATGGAAGAGATATGTATCTGTGTAAAATAGATACAAATGCTGAAGATAAGATAGAAGAAGAAGGCTTTATTCTTAATGCGATGGATATAAGTACATTGATTCTGGAAACAGTCTGTGATACTAATAAAATGGATTGTATGTTTGGGGCTTGTGTCCAATGTCAGGATGAAGAAATCTAAATTAAGAGAGACCAATCATACGTAAATACAAGGGTTTGAATGCGTAAGAGAAGAGGAAATCTATCTGAAAGAAGGAAAGAAAATGAAAGAAGGAAAGAAAGAAAATAAAGAATGTAAAAAAACTGAAAGAAGATACAGTACAAAACATGACTGAGAATTTTAAACGAGAACTGAGAATGTTGACAACTATTGACAATTGTTTTTGGCATGCAAAGCCTTTAAAATATACATTCTGACACTTTCTTATTCATATTTTTTATTCGGTACTCTATTTAGATGTAAAAGTAACACTATACACAAAATAATGTAATAACTTTAACGTTCTAGTACTTCCTATGGACAACCATAATGTCCACTGTACAACTAAATTGTCCCCAGATTAAGAAACGTACAAGGATAAATATTTCTTTTTAAATTTAATTTAAATTCATAAAAAAATATAAGATCAGTAATACAATACAAAAGAAAATTTTCACCAGGTTTTTTTTTATTGTAATTACAATATTTTCCATAATTATGAAAAGTTTAGGTTGTGTGAAGTTACAATCGTTGTCCATAGGACAGCATTAGTGCATATATTTCTGAAATTATAAGAAATTTCATGGAATCAAAGACGAGGAATTAAAATGTCTGCATTAATTAATTCAGCAAAGATTTATTTTTTATTATAATTAAAATTGGTACTACTTAAAAATCGTATAGAGTTTAGTCGTCCAGGGGACAGATATACCTTTGGTTGTCAGAGGTTTCGTATAAAATTTAGTCAATTACATAAGAAAACAGTTCTGCTCTCTCTGGAATCACAAAAAATAGATAATTGTCTTTTAAATAAAATATTTAAAAGTGAACATTGAAACAACAAAATAAAAATCTAAATATTCATGATTGGGATATTTAAAAATTGATTGACCCATTTACGTATGTTTATCAGTTGTCTATACCCATAACACAAGCTTCGCTTACTTTGGGGCTAGATGGCGCTGTGTAATTTGTCTGACAATATTTATTTATTTGTTTCCACCCGTTTTTATAGTATAAAAAAAAGTACCAACATTAACAATATACTCCAACTGCACTCATATCTAACTTTTATCAATAGCCAACTTATCAGTAATAGAAACCGCAAGGTTCCCACTTTCCGCATTCGAATAGCATTTTCGTTCGGTTAGTATAGGCCGACCCTTAGTTCGTTGTTACATAGTGTCCGGCGAAATGACATCTTTGGGCGCAATTTTGCTATTACTCGTAAGGCTTGTTTCACATTGCCGACGATAATGTATTTTTTTTTACCTACGAATAAATCGACTCATTTGCTGAATAGAGAGAGGAAGGGAGCGTAATTGTAAGCTACCCGACTGGGGAATGTGTACCTCCACCTCACAGAATACCGCAGCCAAATAACAATTCCCTTGAGAGTTGTTGTGTTCCTGCGAGAGAGTGCGGTCACCAGAAAGGAAGAAGATGCTAAGGTGGCGCGCAAACGATATTTTATGCGAGCGTTTATATGGCTACGGTAACCGCTTCACATCAGGCGGGCCGTATGTTTGTCAGTCACCCGAAAAAAAAAAGTTTGATCTGAGAGCTTAGTGTGAGTTTTGTGGTCACAGTCGAACGTGTTAACGTTTATTTATTTATTTAAACTCTTTATTGACCACAATAAGACCAATGGTACAAAAGGCGGACTTAATGCTAAAAGCTTTCTCTACCAGTCAACCTTCGGGACAAGCAGAACATCCACGAATTCGGTTTAAACTATATTTATACTTATATATACACATACATACATATCCATATATATACATACATACACACATATACATACATAATATAAACATACATTTATTTCCCAAACCGACCAAATTGAGAAAAAGTTTCATATTGTAAATGTACCAGACGCGTGTTACATAGTATGTGATAGTATGCAAATTAGCAGGTTTGCTCACTTCAAATGTGAGCATGTAAGCCATATAATTTTAATATATAACACGCGTCTTATAAAATTACAAAATTAAAGTTCATCTCTATTTGGTCGGTTTTTTTCACTGACAGTCAATTTCAATAGTATAATATTGAATGAAAGTTAATTTCTTGTTGAAAATGTTGAGGTATCAAAATAATTCATCTGGTTGACTATAAAATTGAAATTGTTATTATTTATCTCTTTTTAATCACGGGTCAAGCCCGGTCATTTGATAGGCGTGCGCGGGGATATGGATCCAACGCATAGAGGCCCCATTGAGAATTTTGTAGTAAATTGTTAATATTATTATTTTCATTTAAATTGACATTATTTGATCTAATGTTATTATATATTTGCAAGCCTAAATATTTCTGGCAAATGTGATGGATCAAACTGCTAATTTTATTTATTTCTACATCTGTATATCCATATTTAAGCAAATAAAGGATTATATTCTATTCTATAGAGCAGGGCTGTTCAAAGGGTGGCAGCGCGCGAGCTATATTTTATGTTGCGAGGCTGTATGATTGTCTGCGAAGCGACGTAGTATAAAAAAAAACAGTTTTTAAACTTGTGTGTAGAGAGCCTTACGGACGGCGCAAACTAACGTGCCTATTCAAATAGATTCTGACAGTAAACCTCGAGTTTCGCAGTCAACTTTATTTATTTGCACACTCTAAGGACAGTTTTATTAATTTTCTGACGATTATAATAAAAACGACTTTATTGTTATGGAAAATCCCTCTTAAATATAGGAGCATAAAGTTGATTGAAGTTGTTGGGATGAAAGAAAGACCCTCGTTTCTAAGAAAGTTATTTACATTGTACTATATTTATTTGTTTGATAATTTTATTTCCAATTGTCATGTTTCTTTATTATACAGGCTTTGCATTAAATAATATTTGATATAGGAATATACATACTTCAGCATTCTTCTATTAAATCACTACATAGTATAAAACAAAGTCGCTTTCTCTGTCCCTATGTCCCCATGTATGCTTAAATCTTTGAAACTACGCAACGGATTATGATGCGGTTTTTTTTAATAGATAGAGTGATTCAACTGGAAAGTTTATATGTATAATATATGCATAACATAGTAGAAAAACACTGATAATTTAGAGGTTTCTAATGTGATGTCGTAAATAAACACATTTTTTTGCTCTTTCATTGCAAACGCTGGCTGAACCCAACGAGATAGATCAAAATAATGTAGTACAGTATTGTTCACCTTAAAATGGTCTACAAAAAAGTTCGCGATGGTATATGTCTATCTCTTAGTGGTAACACACAATAACCGTTATTTTATCCTTTGCTTTTTACAAGAAATAATGCCTTATTTACGAAGCGATTTTAAGCAATACAGAATTAATCCTTATCCAATTAAGTACCTTAAATACATTGCGCATTTAATATAGATCAATATGGCCCTTCACAGCATGTAATTTAAATGAATAGTTTAGAAGATATTACACATTTAAAATGCAGGGACATAACGGCTGTGGCGGTACCGGCCGCGGAGCCGGCGGCGTGTGCCTATAACTGGGGAAGGACTGGATAGGACAAAGCGCAAAGACCTTCTGTAGTACATTTAGTATCAGCATTGCATCCGTGCGAAGCCGGGGCGGGTCGCTAGTAATATATAAATAAATATTCTAGGACAAATAACTCACTGCCATCTAGTCCTAAACTGAGCAAAGCTTGTACAGGGCACAGATAACTGATAATATACTTAAATACATTTTCTTTTCTAAATACATACATATAATATATAGAAAACACCCATCATATTAAAAATGATTAAAAAGCTAATCTTCTTCTTTGTTAATGAAAGGCAACCATTACTGACCGATCTATCAACGTATAACTCAAAGTACTGAAACCATTAGACGGTAGGAAATTTGTCATACATGTAGCTGTTATAAAAATGCTCACGGGATACGGGCATACGGAAGCTTAGTCGTGGGCGTTAGCTAGTATTTATAAAAAGGAGTGGCGACAAAGTCCGATCATGGTTTGATATTTGTAATATTGTAATAATAATATCATTATATATGTCCGCAGGGCAGCTTGTGGCGAGCTGTTGTGTGAGTAGTGACACCACGGACCAGAGTCTCCAGAGAGTCGGTCAGGGCCTTCGTCTCCGACGTGTCTTTATCGGTCGGAGCATAAACACAAGAAGGCCCGCAGGACTCTCAGCTCCGGCTTGCCTTCATTGGCCGTCCAGAGAGAAGCCGCTAGAGCTATATGCTCCAGGGGTGGAAGTGTTAAAGGGCATCACGCCGCGAGTAACTTCGGAGAAAGCGCGACACACCTCTCTACATCCCTGAGTCACTCACACCGGTGTTGACCCCGGCCGTTTTCCTGGCATTTTGGGGGCCCATCTAGTGAGTGGCAAGCCACCGCCTGCCGCAAATAACTAGCAATAAAATCAGTTATGGCAGGCGTCCGTCCCTCTTCTGTAATAGCCCGGTATTAAGTTCACCCAGATATCATCTCCACAGTCCATTTATTTTCCATCACACTTTGTAATAAGCTCAACGCTGGCCGAGACTGGCTCATGGGTATATCGTTCCATTGATATATCCTGGAGCGGGTCACGGCGGGCGTACAACATTACATCAAACTTCTCAAATTGGCCTCTACGTGTTGGATCTATATCCCCGCGCAAGCCTATCAAATGACCGGGCTTGACCCGTGAATTAAGAGAGATATCATTATCAGGTGAGGACGCCTTGTTAGAGCGGCAAGACGTGGTCATACTGTACGTAGTAATATAACTGATATTGTGCTACTATTTTGTATGAATCTCTGCGTTCTTGGGTCGCGACATTGTTGCCGCGCTTGAAATTACTTCCTCAAAATTAAAGGTAATTAATCAATTACGTGATGGGCGCTAACCGCAGACCACATCTCCAAACCACAAGTCGCCGCACTTTTAATAAATTTTATATAGATTCATATATTGTTTTTTTATACTACGTAGGGTGGCAGACAAGCATACGGCACGTCTGATGTGGAGCGGTTACCGTAGCCATATTAACGCTCGCAACATGAAATATTGCTCGTGCGCCGCCACCAGTGCTGCCAAAGCAGCATCTCCTTCGTTTCTGGTGACCTCACTGGCTAGCTCATGGCTAGCAATGGCCACTTTGACTCCGAGGTCTTGATTTGTGCGGGAATCGAACCGGCGACCTCGGAGTCAAAGTGGCCATTGCTCGCATGAACATGTTTGTATTTCTTAATCTGGGTGTTTTCTATGTAATATTTGTATGTATTTACAAAAATGAAAAATATGTAAGTACATACATCGGTCATCTAGTTACCATAGTACAAGCTTTGCTTAGTTTGGGACTACTACTACTACTACTACTGAGTATTTTGTCCAAGGATATCTTGGAATTATACCCTAAATTGACTACAAATTAAAGGCCAACGGTAAACGGTTATATTCACATATGAATTGAGAACATTCCCTAGTGACGGAGAATAGCACATTTCTGCAATCGTTCATTGTCCCCGAAATACTAAAACAAAACAAAAACAAAACATGGCTAACGCCCACAAAGTTCCAGTTTTCTATTCTCTTGAGAAGACCCGCAGATTTATTATTTTCGACAATTCAACGTAGGTTGTAGAAGCCAGAAATGTATTTTTTGGAGAAGGTATTTTATTGACGTAAATTTATCCAAAGGCAAATTTTATAGGTACTTATATATGTTATGTATCCGAAATTCGAATATTTAAATTAAATTTATACACTTAATATCTATGAAATATGCATGCATTGCTTTTTTTTCTAACCTGTTAACACCATTGTTAATATATTTTTTCTATCTTAATAGCAACTATTTCTGTGAATAACACTTAATACTTATATAATAAATAGTCAAACTTTACATAATGTTATAACAACTATATTGTATATATCTCAGGAGCGGGGGGAGACTGGTGACTTGTAATACAGGTGGGCCCTGCCTACCTAGCTCAGGCACCTGACCAGTTCTCTCCACAGTTAAGGTTTAATCTCGAATATCAAAAGTTGTTTAAGCTATGTACCTTAGTTAATATTCCTGTTACCTTTGTGGAGAGAACAATAAATACATTATTATTATTAACACACGTAGACAATCGTGTAAAGATTTTCGAACAATTAATGTTTTATTAAACGGCATTAGGTTTCAAGTAAAATAGTTTTTCATGGATTAATAGATATAAATTACACTGTTCTTGTTCATATATCGGACGTTAACACGAGTGACGTTTGTTACCCCGAGCTGAATTCTAGGAATTGCCGTCATGAGTTTGAAAATACCTTTTTTACACTCATGCATCATACGAATTTTTCAATACATTTGCTCGAGACCAATCAATATGCACTAAAAGATAGAACAAGTTCCACAGATTACACAAATTTTGTGTTGATCTAGTCCACAAAATTCTTCATGAGCATTAAATGCCACATCCATTTCTACATACCTCCAACAAAGCTTTGCGTCGCTGAATCGTTTTAAAATCATTCATCACCAGAATGATCTCGCCCTACGTTGTGTTTCGCATCGCAGCTCTTTGTGATATCCTTAATGGCTCCTTTCCTGCTGAATCAGGCTACACAACACATCTAATATTAGAATTATAATAAAAATAGCGTTCACCCTCTAATGTATGCTGGACTTCTATTTATTATATTGAGTGTGGAATAAAAGCGATCATTATTTTTGCATACCTTATCTATTCTGTTCATCGTTTAGAAAAAAGTCGGTACAGCCCTAACCAGGGAGTCCATACTGGACTGAATATCCCAATTTTTTTTTTGACACAGTGCCGTCTAGTCCCAAAAAAAGTTTGTACTAGGGGTACTAGATAACTGGTATAATACTGAAATACATTTTTTTGTATATATATCCATATAATAGAAAACGCCCAGACCAAGACAAACAGACATGTCATGCACACAAAGGTTTGTCTTGTGTCTTGTGTGGGAATCGAACCCGCTCCCTCAGAGTCAAAGCGTCCATTGCATTCGACCACCGAGCTCGTCAAAAAATCCGGAACAACAAGCAGCATAACTCCAGAATGAAATTATCCATTGACTTAAAAAAATAGAACTAATTAAACAGCAACCATAATAGGGCAAACATAAATGCTATTTTACACCCGACGAACCTTTTAACATAAGCAATCCTCAACTCAAAACCCCAACAATTACCATCTTACGTGGGCGAGTTGAAAGAATCAAAAACTCTGTGTCTGTGAAATCTCATAATTTCTCAAGAGTTCAGAGGGGTCACTCTCACAGGGCTATTACGCGAAATCCCTTGCATCAGACCAACGGTTAACACTCTCATTGTGGTTTTAGTTACAAAGAGTCGCCGCAACAAAAGGGCTGTTTAGGATATAAATAACTGGAAGGTACAACTTAATGTGAAGGAAGTGCGTCACAGTTATTGTGTGACTGGAAACGCTTTACTATCATAATACCTTTTTTTTATAATACGTCGGGTGGCAGACAAGCATACGGCCCGATTGATGTGAAGCGGTTACCGTAGCCTTATTAACGCTCGCAACATAAAATATCGCTCGCGCGTTGCCACTCCCGCTGCAGCATCTCTCTTCTTTCTGGAGACCTAACTCAGTCGCAGGAACACAATAACCCTTGTTATTTGGCTGCGGTATTCTTACGCTCCCTACCTCTCTTTTCGCCAGAGCTTCGTTTGTCAGTCAGGAGGGTGCACCGCGTGTAGGTTAAGATGGCTTTGGTGCAAAGATATTGATGAACCATTTACACCCCAAAATACCTAATGATTTTAGGAGAAACTGCTTATCCCAATCATGTATGTCAAGTGACACGTAGTGCCATCTATTGTTTAGTAGCTCAGAAACACAGTATAAATAATAGTACTACGTACGTAGCCACTCCATGCCGCTCTATCATGTCGATCTCACCTCCCCTCTGAAATAAATCTGGAACATTTTGTATGGCGCAACACGCACACACGCAACAGACTTCGTTGTTTATGTAGTAGTAAACGACACGACATTTATATGGAGTGGCCGGGGTGTGACAGCAATAGAACATGCTAATATATTGATAAAAGAATAGAAAGAATCCTCATTTCGGATTCGGAGTGCAATCCGAATCCGAAATGAGGAATTCGAAGGAGAACCAAAGTTGACGGCATGTCTCTTAAAATCAGAATGCCAAAGTACCAGTGCGCTGGCCGAGTCAGCGATAGCAGATGGTGGATGTAATTTCTAACCTGGATGCTGTATATAACGTAACGAAGTATTGAACACCCCGCCAATCTAGTTGTATCAATAAAGGTCACAATTACAATAAAGCGACTGGATGCAGTTGGATGCCGAAAGCGAAGGATCGCATAATAATATGATGGAAACCATTAACGAAAGTCTATATTCAGTAGTGGATACAGGCAGATAATGTTGTTGACGATGATGCTTTTGATTATGGTTCGTAATAGCAGTTGTCAAAGACTCGATAGCATCTTCGGTACTTTTACCGAAACGAACCATACTGCCACGAGTAGAAATAAAAAATATTATATTTGATTAGTTTACATGTTTTAGATATCCAATATTGATAGATATTTAAAAACCGTGGTGCAATGCAGTTGAGCTTTACTTGAGTAGCCATCTCTTTAGGGTTTTAATGCCTTATTTGCCACATTGCTATATCTCACATTGCTAAGAGGGGAAGTGAAATTCCAAAAGCTTCCTACTCCTACAAATTTCTGTGAGTTCCCAGGCAGCCGTAGTTTTACCCCTGGGACTGCAATGGACTTCACTGTTCATTGCCTTTTTTGGCGGTCGCCGCTGTTAATCCTGGCTACACAAGAGACACAGTGGTGAGAATGTGTGGTGGGCTCCCGTCCTGTACTCTAATCATCATCATTAATGCATTCAAACAATTATGTCTTGAATTATACAATAATTTCCAAGTGGCTTCTAAGATGTAGCATAATGTCATTATAGCTTAGAGGCCAGAAAGAAGGAAAGGACGAATTTTAGGCTGACAACGGATCGGCGACCTCTTGGTGTTGCTGATCTCCGTGAGCGGTGGTGATTGCTTTACATCAGATGACCAACATGCTCGTTTGCTGCTGCTGGCGACTGCTTGAAGCTACCCGAAAGGAAGGTGCTTTTGCGATGACAGCGAGGGTGACATAGCGCAAGCGATGTTGTATGTTTCAAGTTTTTACAGTTACATCAAGTATCTATCTATCTATATCGCTCATATTTTCTGCCGCATTGAATTAATGTATCGTATGCCACATCCAGCAATGTACTTTCCCGTGAATCGTTTGATCTCAACAAAAGGTTTTCGCATTATACTGCCCAAGAAGACCTTAAGGAGGTCTTATCCGGAAGATGCCACTTGTAATGTAAATATGGTATTGTGTGCGTGTTTGCTGCAGACTAAGGTGTGTTGGTACATACTTGGAAGTTTTGAGGAAATAAAATTGGCTGAGATCTTTGCAATGATATTGTAATTTATATACTGTAAGGCCACAGATCAAGTCTTTTTTATACTACGTCGGGTGGCAGACAAGAATACAGCCTGCCTGATGTGACGAGGTTATCATAGACATATTAAAGGTCACTCCCACAGCCTATGTAGCAACTCCTTCCTTTTAGGTGACCCCACACACTCGTGGGAATACAACACCCCTAAAGGTAATTGTTATTTGGCTTTGGTATTCTGTGAGCTGGAGGTGTACTGGGAAGGTACCTTCCAAGTCGATCGGCTTATAAATACGCTGTACCCAATCTCTCTTTTACCAGAGAATCTTTCGCTAGTTGTCAGGTTGCACCACGTACATGCAAGGCAATTTCAGTTGAAAGATCGTGATGAGCCACTTTTTCTTTATAGGTACACTCTTGCCGAAGTGGTCTTGGTCATCATTGTGATTCACGATGAGTGATGATTTTGGTACGAGTAATACAACGCCATTCGTCGAAGACTGCAGCTTTATTGCAGCATTCCCTAACCCACCACTTAGTTGCGGCCTTGGTTTGATCCGTCCATCTCATTGGTTATCTACCACATGATCTGGTGCCTTCAACTTTTCCCTGCACCGCAAGATACTCTATAGAGTCATTACCACGACGAGATACATGACCGAAGTAGGTCAGAATGCGTGACTGCACTGTGGTTGAACCACTTACGCCCCAAATAATTCAAAATTCATTTTAAATTGGTCATATGATGATACCCATAATGATTAGCGGTTACTATAACCTTTTAGATAATTTAAACATTAGGAGCATGACTTACGAACGAGTTACCGACCCGAAACCTTCTGACTTACTTACATTTTTTAAAAATTCGGGGTCATTGAAAGGTTATTCTGTATTTATTTTTTTATCAAAAAAAAAACATCCAGCTTAAAATACGAATAAGTTCGTATTTTAAGCTAGATTTTTTTTTTTTCATTTTTACCTAGAACTCTCAATAGGTCTATTGCAGCGAGTACATTTCTTACCGCAGGTGATAAACAAGCGTAAGACCGTCCTCATATAAAGCGATCCCTACCTTAAATACACTTGCAACATAAAATACTGCTTGAGCGCTGCCACCACCGCTTCCAACCCCTCCATCTGCCATTGCTGGGTAGCCCATAGCCACTTCAGGTGATTTTGAGAGCTAAGTAGAGCTCTTTGGTTATATATATATATCAAGCTATGTTAGTGTTAAGTTTATTTCAATTTAATTATATCTGCATTCATTCCACTTCGCAGAATTGAATACTTAGTATAATTTACGAGAACTGCAACTAAGTAATTGTTAATAAAAAACAAAACTGCGTTGACAAAGAATGTTTATTTTAATCTTATCGGCTAACTCTTAGAATCTTACATTGTTTGATTCGTTCACAAAGATGGCTTTATGAGCTTCCCGACGTTGTCATCTTGTTTACAATATTTGATAACACTTTAATCACTTTAATATCTAAAAGACTGTTTGTCTGTGTCTTATAATTTTGGCTTTCACAACCTCACTTCCTTCCTATAAGCCTACACTAGGCCTACAGTTAATGCGCTCCTGTGCATCGACCTTGCGGTCACATCACAGGATTGCGAGTCTCTTGCCCAATACCAGGCAAGAGGACCTACATCCTTTCCGTTATCGCACCCAGCCCCCTTACCACCATCTCTTATTGCGATTCAATAACTGGATAGAATGCTTATTCTTTATATTATTATGAATAAGCATTCTATCCAGTTATTGAATCGCAATAAGAGATGGTGGTAAGGGGCAGTAATCCAAACAGGCGCTCAAATAGTTTGGTAGCAGGTCTTACTCCCCTTTCGCCTGTAAACAGACTACTTGGGCACTCTTAAGTCGAGTAGCTCATTCGCGGTTCTACCACTTCCATCACCACGTTCTGTCGTGATGATTCCCATTGATTCCACCTACCAATTCCGATGATGGGTGCCGGAGATGTAAGGCGCGCTTCCACCCAGCGAGACTAATGGACATTTGAATTAATAAATAATGCCAGCAAGACTTGAAAAAAAGCAGCCCAACCTTCAAATCAATACAGTATTTTTAATTTTTATAAAAATGTAATTTTTTTCCGTACTAAAATAAATTAATCTAAATGTCTTCCTGTCTTATTTACTCGTATTAAGGGGTCCCTGATATAGTGCCTGATTTTCTAGGGATCCGCGGAGCGGAAAATGTTAAGAACCGATGGTCTATAGTCTCCCTGGCTTTATTTATTTTATTTTTTTATACTAAGTCGGGTGGCAGACTAGCATACGGCCCGCCTGATGTGAAGCAGTTACCATAGCCATATTAACGCTCCCAACATAAAATATCGCACGCGCTCCGTCACCCCCGCTCACTCGCAGGAACACAACAGCCCTCAAGAGAACCGTTATTTGGCTGCGGTATTCTGTGAGGTGGAGGTACCGAGACAAACAATAATGCACAAAGGGTGTGAACTATTGTGCTTACGTTTTCAAATAGTATTCTAATGAGCTATTACAACTTATAAATAAATCTACATTGCGTTCCGACGCATGTAAACTACGTAATAAATCTAGAATCAGTCACACCCATAAACGCCTCGCTACTGGCACGAAAATAGAACTATTGGCTCGACTGCATGCAAAATTGTATGGACGATACCGTACAGTAAGTATAAATACATAGCAAAGCAGAGATTTTCCCCTCTAATAGGCTTGTGCCCATGTTACAAAATTATAAAAACACTCTATCAGTAAAGTAAAATACATAAAACTAGAACGATCTGCTATCTTAAAATTTTAATAACTTATGTCCGGCGTGTTTTATGTGCGGTCAAAGTTTGGTGGGAAAGTCCATTTTAAAGGTATGAAATTATAAAAAATAAATATTACCATTATAGAAATAATAAAAAATACTATAACTTTTGTTACGGCACTGGCTACATAAACGCAATATTTAACATAGCTGTCGTACAAATTTCTGATTTAATGCAAATAAATTAGCACGGTGTGACGTCATAACGTGGTGGCCTTTTGTATGTAGCGTTTTCGGGATAGTCCAAAATTGTGATCTTCAAGTTATCATATCTCGAGAAGTTTTTATGCAATCGAAGTAATTATTTCACCTATATTTATATTATTGTGATGTCTTTAAATAACAAATCGAAAAAAAAAATCGGATACAAACCTATTCTTTTTTTTTATACTATGTCGTACTATGTCGTCGTGTGTGTACGTCTGGTGGCAGACAAGCATACGGCCCGCCTGATATATAGCGCGTAATTGTTATTTGGCTGCGGTATTCTGGGAGGTACATTCTCCAGCTTACAATTTACGCTCCCTACCTCTCTTTTTCGCCAGTGCTTCGTTTGCACGCGATGCACCCTGCTGACTGATCAGCATGGTGCATCGCGTGCAGGTGAAGTTGGCTTTGGTTTAAAGATTTTGATGAACCACTTACACCCCAAATTCATATAAACTAATTAAAATTCATTTATTTCGGCAGTTATACATAGCCATAGTAGTTATATAAATTATACACATTTTAAATGGAAATAAATACTATAACTAATAACATAACTGACTTTAGTAAAAGTCATGAGTGTTCGTCGCGAAAAATAGAGGGAGACCGCGTTTAGACATTCGCCCTGATGAAGATCTTCGTTTGAGATCGAAACTATTCTGCTTTCCCGACAAAAATACGTAAAAAACACGTTTAATTAATCGAGTTAATGTAAAACTGTATTTTTTTATCACTGAGATGGCATTGCCGACTTTCATTAGCACTATGTTATCTGAGCTGAATTTTCTGGTCCGTGGATGTAATAGGCTATTTGTCAATGTTCAAAATTTGTATAAATTATTTAACAACATCGTAAAATACACAAAACTATAAAGATCTACAAACTTTCATTCTAATATCTTCCGTCCGATTTATTTTAGGGTCGATCAAAGTTTGGCGGGAAAGTCCATTTAAAAGTATGAAATCCATCCATTGGAGAAGCAATAAAAATACTATAACTTTTATTATGATACTAATAACATAAACGTAATATTTAACAAAGCTGTCGTACAAATTTCTGATTTGATGCATACAAAATACAATCCTGTGACGTCATAACTCAGTAGCCTTTTATACGGAACGTTTTCGGGAAAGTCCAAAATTGAGATTTTCAAATTAACATATCTCGAGAGATTTTTGTGCTATCAAAGTAATTTTTTCACCTATGGTTATATTATTGAGACGTCCCTACATATCAAACCGAAAAAAATGTTGGTCAAATAGCCTATTCCGGAACCATTATGCCCCAACCCAACAGTCATCGATTTTGCGTGTTATATGGGCTGTCCAGTACCATTTTAACCAGCTGATACTTACCATCTTGAAATTTATCTTCCAATGACTCGTCACCTAACATTGTAAGAGGATTGTAAAAATGCTTTTACAATGACTGAAGAAAGTCTGGAGTCACTGAGACCCGTTTAAAAAACGTTATAAATATTTTCTGCTGACATCTTTATGCCTTGAAGACAATGCACTGGTTAAAAACTTTTTGCAATATATTAATAACTGATTCTTAATACAATGAATTTAAAGTTTAAATTACCGTAGCAAAAGATAGAATGGCTGATTTAGCACGTAATTTAAAAATGTATGTAAAACACTACTGTTCGTATTCTTGCTTCGAATGGGTGCGGTATACGAAAATGCAAAGAATGAAAAAAAATTTTTAAGTATACATTATTATACAATATATTAGTGAATTTATTCGCTCGGTAATATCATTCTTGTGGTTAGTTCTCATTTACCAAATGTTCCTGACCCTCGCTTTACATGGGAGGCTATAGAATGGAGAGTTCAAACAGTATTTTAGGAGCAATGAAACTTGGCTGAAAATTGTAGTCACAAAAAAAAATGCGCCAAAATAAACCTTAATCTATATTTAAAACTCGACTAGAGTTTTAAATGTAGATTAAGGATTATTTTGGCGCAATTTTTTTTAAGTAAATAACATCGGTAATGAAAATATAAGAAATTATTAATTGGAACAAAAACCCTAATGAATTATTTTTTTGTTGTTAATATCCTTCATATGTTTTCGCGAACGCCATACCAGCCATACTGAAACAATATACCCAAGGTACTCACAGCATACACAAAAGAGCTTGATGGCTTCGTTGCGCGTGTAAATCTAATCGAACACGTAATGGTCCGTGAGCCAGCAACAGATTTTCATGACCAATTTCCTCTCACGCGATAACTCGGCAAATACTTCAGAGAGTTCTGTTATGCCGTATGGTAAACGTCAGCTGCCGTTCCGTGGGTGGGTTGGGCAGCGGCAGCCTCTTAATCACGTAAAAAAAATAATTGTTTTCAGTCATTTCCTCCCGACTGAAACTTTGTTAAAGGATAGTTAACGCAATTATTCGAAGATACGAAAAAGTCAGCTGGCCGTACTGTGGTGGATTATACGTCAGCTGGTCACACGAACATGTAAAAAAAATTTTTTCGTTCAGTGATTTCATCTCACTTGAAAATTTGTCAGATGATAGCTTACATGCACCTTTGAATAAATAAAAACGTCAGCTGTCTCTATATTGGTGGAAAGGTCGTCAGCTGACGTATTTAAATAAGCGATCGGCGCTCACGCCTGGATCATGCGCTACCTTTCACTGCATCAGCTGACGCCCTTTCCACCAACATAGAGGCAGCTGATGCTTTTATTTATTCAAAGCTGCATGTAAGCTATCATCTGACAAATTTTCAACTATGAGGAAATCACTGAACGAAAGTTTTTTTTTTACATGTTCGTGTGACCAGCTGACGTATAATCCACCACAGTACGGCCAGCTTTTTTGTATCTTCGAATAATTGCGTTAACTATCCTTTAACAAATTTTCAGTCGGGAGGAAATGACTGAAGACAATTTTTTTTTTTACGTGATTAAGAGGCTGCCGCTGCTCAACCCACCCACGGAGCGGCAGCTGACGTTTACCATACGGCATAATACAACTATCTGAAGTAATTCACGAGTTATCGCTTGAGAGGATATACTACCTGGCTCACGGACTATAAGTTAAGCAACGTCGTAGCACGTTGGAGTTTACGCTCAACTGCGAGTTGGCGGAGGCCAGAGTTTTCAAGTCGCCTAAAGGCCACTGACAACGGTCATCTATAATGACAACAGTCGTGACCGACGGCTTACGTGCCCTCCGAAGAACAGAGGAGCTCAAGGTAAATGAACCCATCCATGGACAGGCTACGATCGACGATACTTAACTTGCGTGTTCGATTATACAGACACGCAACGTCACTGAGCTTCTCATTGATTTTGTACCATGATGTAAATCAAATATAGAATATGGAATATGAATTTCAGGGGTACAATAAATCAAAGGAAAACATTTTTGAATTCAAAACTGATACGTGCTTTTTCACCGGCTACAGTTCATAGTACGTTGCGCGTGTAGATAGCGTCGGAACTTTGTAGTTTATGGGTTGCAGTGTCCACGCATAGGCAAGGCTTGATACTGTAGATAAGAGCACGTTCACACGGTGCAAGTTACATTTTACTTTTTTTATACTACGTCGGGTGTGTAACAAGCGTAAAGCCCGCCTGATGTGAAATTACCGTAGCCATATAAACGCACACAACGCAGCATTGGTGTGTAAGTGGTTCATCAACATCTTTGAACCAAAGCCAACTTCACCTGCACTCGGTGCACCATTCTGACTGATAAACGAAGCTCTGGCGAAAAGAGAGGTAGGTAGCGTAACTGTAAGCTACCCGACTGGGGAATGTACCTCCACTTCACAGAATACCGCAACCAAATATCAATTCCCTTTAGGGTTGTGGTGTTCCTGCGAGTGAGTGAACTCACCAGAAAGGAAGGAGTTGCTGCGTTGGCAGCGGGGGTGGCGGCGCGCGAGTGATATTTTATGTTGGGAGCGTTAATATGGCTACGGTAACCACTTAACATCATTCGGACCGTATGCTTGTCTGCCTAATTAAATATAATTACGTGGATCAGTTCAAGTGTTTTATTATAACATTATCATTACGACACTATTCGCCATTTACAAAAATCCAAATGGTTAATGCCGGTAAATACACTGGAATCTCACTAATCCGGCACTATTAAAAACCAGAGGGTGCCGGATTATTGGAATGTTCGGATTCTTCTTCTTCTTCAGCCTGTTGCCACCCAATGCTGAGGAAAGTCCTCTTGCATTGCACGCCATTCGCCTCGATCTTGAGCTTTTCTCATCCATCTTTTCGCAGCGATTTTGACGATGTCGTCAGTCCATCGCATCCTGCCCACGTTTCTACGACCAGTTCTGGGTCTCCACTCAAGTACAACTTTACCCCACCTGTTGTTCGGATTCCTGGATTGTATATTAAAAAAAAATATGTAAAGAAATTATTCTTTAATATATAAAGAACATACATAAAATGTGTTTGGATTCCTGTTCTACACGTTTTTATAACATTGACATCTCAAAATTAACTTGTACATTACTAACATAACATTTTACATACATCTAATCAGCGGAGACTTGTAACTAGCATAGTTTTACTCATATGTGTTATATATTTACACATATTTCGCTGTAAGTCGGCCAAACAATAATAAACAAATAAATACCTATATAAAATTCTTGTGTGTTTGTTACCAAACTCCTCCGCAACGGCAGGACTGATTTTTATGAAATTTTGTGTGCGTATAGGGTAGATTTGAGAATCGGCCAACATCTATTTTTTATACTTTAAATAAATAAAAAATATTTCCTAGAAATAATGTATACAATATGGCAAAACAACGCTGGCCGGGTCAGCTAGTAGTTTTATAATAATCTTTCTCTTCCATATCGCTCCCTCATTGCTGAGGATCGTGACTCCTTTTCATATTGTCAATGATCTGTCGCGATCGATTACGGTCGTTCGCCTGATGTAGTGCGGCACTTATTGGGATATCCAGTTGTTCGGATATTTGGTCTGACCACCGTTTGGAACTTCGGCCTCTAGGTCTTTTTCCTTGTACCTTTCCAGTCAATAAATAAATTCCAGTAAATAATAATCTTAATTTAAATTTAATGGAAGAGGGGCGGGAGAGGTTCGCGTGGAGGCTCCCGGATTCGTGGACGTGTCGGTCTATTGAAATGCCTGATTAGTGAGATTCTACTGTCCTTATTCTGTGAACCAGAAGTCGCAGTGTGAACGCACCTTACACGCTATAAACTATTGTTTACATCGCGTGTTGTTACTAACTTGTATACAATGCAATTTGTTGGCTCGCACGAGGTGTATGCGTAATGAATTAAACTCTATTATAAATGTCGTTTGTTTATGAATGCCATTGTTGCGAGTGTCTGCTCTCTGGCTACTAGTTTTCATGAACCTGTTTGTAGTTATTTGTGGTATTATTTTTATTATTATTGGTATTATTTCTTATTTATAATGAAAAATATCAAATTTATAATGATCCTTCGTACGGAACCCTCGGTGGGCGAGTTCGACTCGCACTTGTCCGTTTTTTTTTCTTTCTGGTGACCTAGTTTACTCGCAGGAACTCAAAAATCCTCAAATTGTTATTTGGCTTCGGTATTCTGTGAGGTGGAGGTACTTCTCCAGTCGGGCAGCTTATAAAATAGGCTATCTACTGCTCTTTTCGCCAGAGCCTCGTTTATCAGTCAGCAGGGTGCACCGCATGCAGGTGAGGTTGGCTTTGGTTCAAAGATGTTGATGAACCACTTACACCCCAAAACAACCAAACACAGATTACAACGCTGCAGTGTCAACAGATACAACACGACCGCTGGAAGTAAAGTGATTATACTGCGACAGTTCACACAGTTGAATTCTAAATTATCATATTTCAGAGAAAATCTTGCAACTAATAGCTCTAACTGCTATTTCGAGCCAATCTCAAGCACAGTTCTACATATTGTTACGCCAAATATGGTTTTAAAAACTCATAAATTCTCACATAATCGACTTGATTCCGCTAAAGCCTTTAGAATACCGTTTACAACGTGTAGGTAGGTATAATCATAAAAAATAAACGAGATAAACCGAAAACCAATAAAATCAGGATTTCGCCCACGAACTGTGTGTCCCATTCGCGCAAACATCACCGAAGCATGGGACTAGTGTGGGCGGCGATAAAGGTCGTAAGCTAGTAAAAACTATAATATAATCTGCTCAAAACATTGTATAAATGTAGGATAACTTGTCCCCGACAGTATGTTGAATTTTAACGCAGTCGTAATTTTAGATAATTAATCTTCATGCATAATAAAGAGGTACATGGGGGAAATAATACTATACAAGCATTCTCTACTTGTGAATCTTAGGGTGATGACATAATCGACTTGACAGAGACAGATATGGCAGTAAGTAGTACAAGAAAAAGAATGTGTTTTTTTTTTATTAGGACACAGCATTGTGACAACTAGCACCTGCCTGATGGGCTTGGAGGACACTGGAGTCACAGAATGGAAGCGACGAAATCACACGCTTCATGTCATCTCGTCGCGTCTACTATGCCGGACTAGAAGGTACCTCTTCACATTCTCATCAGTAAAGTGCGTACTTTTTTATATACAATGGGTACTAGATATCTAGATATCTAGTACATAAATAAAAATCATTTTATAATTCATTGTATATAAAATAGCATTATGGGTGAAAGTATAATAGGTAAAAAGTAAAAAGATATCTATGATATCTTTTTACTTTTTGTACCCATTATATATAAAAAAAAAAGTACAAGCTTTGCTTCGTTTGGAGCTAAAAATAGCAGTTTATTTATTTATCTGTTTATTTATTTTAATATAACAATGCTGGTTTATTTCGTATCAAAAATTGCTGCGTCTCATTTTAATTTAAAGAAACTTTGTAATTGTCTATGTATGATTGTCATTTGAAAATCAGATAGCTTGTGTTTTAGTAGCTTCCAAGTATCGCAAACGCATAGTATATCATACACTGTGACACAATCTTAAACACATACATTTCATAGCAAGTCCACACGCTTTGGAGAGTATGGTTGGAGATTTTATTGCATCGCTTGAATTTTTTTCTTACGTTTACTTCTTATCGGTATTTGCGTGCCAAATATGGAACAGCTAAGTTGGAACACAGGAGAATAATATAGTCGTCTTAATAATAACAAATTGTTTTAAAATATATATATTACCTTTAGAAGCATTTATAACTAAATGCAGTTGATTCTTATGTCAATGCAGTAAGATCGAAAATATAATACGTCTGTAGTGTACTTGCTTTTATGCTGTATCTATAAGAGAAGCAAGTGGTGATGATACACCTACGAAATATAATACACACATAAGGAATGTTGGTGGATTTTCGAGTAGGTATAAAAATGTCTGTAGCATATTGAGTGAGAGTGACAAATTTGTATATGATATCAATATTAATTTATCGCGACTGTTTCAACAAATATCGGGGGTGTAAGTAGCTCACCGCGATACTTAGAACCAAAGCAAACCTCGTCTGCACGCGGTACACCCTGCCGACTAGCGAAGGAGGCTCTGACAAAAGAAAAGTAGGGTACAACGTATTTGTAAGCTGCCCAACTAGGGAAGTACCTCCACCTTACAGAATACCGCAGCCAAATAATAAATGCCATTAGGGTTGTTGTGTTCCTGAGAGTGAGTCACCAGAATAGAAGGAGTTGCAGCGGATACGTTGGCAGCGGAGGTGACCGCGTATGGTTACGTAATCATTTCAGATCAGGCAGATCGTATGCTTGTCTGCCAGACTTAACGTAACGAAACAAAAATACGTGATTCGGTTGATATAAAAAAATGTGATCACGGATTAATAAGTTATATAGTTTACTTCTTGTGAGAGATGGAATGTTTCTTTATCGCAAAAGGTATATTAGAAGCTATATTTATAGTAGCTCAGCATAATGGCTCCATATCACCTGATGTTAAGCAAGAAGCGAGCCCAAATCGCATCGGCAACGGACAAGAGACCTTAGTGTCTTGTCAATTGACATTTCTATACTGGTCCGCGAGATGTTTCTTCACGTATTGCTTAATGCTTACAGTGAAATTATTTATTTTACCACTGGGACCTTTTGAGCACATATGTGTACATATATGTGCTCAAAAGGTCCCAGTGGTCTTAAATTTCTTATGAATCAATAATCTCTTTTTTTATTTCTTTTTATTTTTTTCTGTAGTAGTATTTCGGAATACCTCTCTTTTTCTAGTCTTTTTATACTTAGAAGTGATAAAGATATTTATAATAGTATTTAAAAAAAAAAAAAACTTAACCTTATTCACCGGCGGTGGCAGATTATTCCAGCAGTGCATGGCATTCTTGCACTAATAACGATAAAGGATCCAGGAGCCTTACCGCCGAAGCTGAAACCGATTACCATCAAAATTTTTGAATGCGAAAAGGAAACTACTGCTTAGGTTATTGCAAATTATGTTTAGCACTGGCCGTGTGGTTTCCGGCTGACTAGAATAGAAACACTCCGTCTCTTCCCGTGGATGTCGTACAAGGCGACTAAGGGAAATACATTATCAAACATCGATCAGGCCTCCCCAACCCGTCTGGCCAGCGTGGGGAGTGTAGGCCAAATCCTCCTTCTGTCTCGGACGGACGAGAGAGGGTCGTGCTCCTGTAGTGGAGACTAAAATGGACCTGATGATGATGATGATGATGTTTAGATCAACTGGTGGAAACCCTAGAGCTCTACAGACTAAGCTGAAGATGTTCATCAATAACTTTAACCTAAGACCAATTTTGGACATCAAAAAAACCGATGGTAATCGGCTTCAGTTTCGGCGGTAAGGCCCTGGTATGAATTACATTGCTGTCCTAACTAATTCATAACTCACTAACAATAACTAATAATTTTGGGGTGTAAGTGGTTCATCAACATCTTTGAACCAAAGCCAACTTCACCTGCACGCGGTGCGCCCTGCTGACTGACTGATATTATATTTTTAGGAACCACTTTCGTAATAAACTATAAGAAAATGATCATTACAACAGGAACTTATTATTCTCACACTTATTCGTTTCATTTTAAGCAAATAAATCAATTAAATAACTACGACAGTAATAATAGACCAAACTAGGCTATTGGAATCTCAAACGGGCATAGTCTCCTCGTGGCAAGCGAACTCCAAGACGAACTGCCTCTTAAACGAGCGCGCAGCGGCTTTTATAGCCGATCGGCATCGCTCGGCAACGCTCGTCATCGGTCGTCCTCGTACGTCAGCGGATCATGTCGGCTGATCAACATTTCCGCTAACACGGCCTCTCCTGACCGGAGGACGTCCTCGTTCTCCTGTCTCATGCTGCTGGGCTTCCGCAGCTCCGGAGGTCCCGGGCACAGGTTCTGGCCTTTCACTGAAAGGCACAAGATCTCGTCTGACAGCTCGCTCATCATCGTTACAGTCTGCATCTGAGAACAGAACAAAAAGTGGTCCACACAAACAATTTACACAGTGAACCATAGGAAACATGACGTTCGGTATCTCTGTCAAAAGAAACATGACAGTTCGCTCATCATCGTTACAGTCTGCATCTGAGAACAGAACAAAAAGTGGTCCACACAAACCATTTACACAGTGAACCTTAAGAAACATAACGTTCGGCATTTCTGTCAAAAGAAACATATTAGTTATCTCGTCTGACAGCTCGCTCAGATGTGGACTCCGCATCATCATCGTTACAGTCTGCATCTGAGAACATAACTCCACACAAACAATTTACATAGTGAACCATAGACACGATATTCGCACAAAAATCATATAGGAAGCACGACGTTCGTTATCTCTGTCAACAAAAAAAAACATATTAGTTCACGTATACATGACATAGGCACGATGTTAGCGTATCATGTATACGTTACATAGTCAAACGGTACTCATGACATAGGCACGACGTTAGCGTATCATGTTACCCCTGCATATGCATGACATAGGCACGACGTTAGCTTATCATACATAGGCTTCATCACTTCACGTATACATGACATAGGCACGACGTTAGCATATCAAGTATACGTTACATAGTCGAAACGGTACTCATGACATAGGCACGACGTTAGCGTATCATGTTACCCCTGCATATGCATGACATAGGCACGACGTTAGTTTATCATACATAGGCCTCATCACTTCACGTATACATGACATAGGCACGACGTTAGCATATCAAGTATACGTTACATAGTCGAAACGGTACTCATGACATAGGCACGACGTTAGCGTATCATGTTACCCTGGCGTATACGTGACATAGGCACGACGTTAGCTTATCACGCATAAGCAAGCTCAGCCTCAAGAAGGCAGCACAGGCATCGGGAGTCCACTCCTCCCGCCACGGCACCACGCACTTCGCCGCAGCCCGCGTCGACTCCACAGGAGCCCGCCAGCAGCCGCAGCCCGCACTGACCATGGGGGTGCGCCTGGACCCCACGGTATGGGCCCCGCATACCGGAGTGGAGCTTGTCAGTTGCTTGCGCCTGTTTAATCACAAAAAAGAGTGAATTAATTTCAAATGATATTGGTGGTTTTAGATGCTCTCTGCCAGTGCATTTCTCTCAGCGCGGTTAGGATGAGAGTTCTCCAGGGCAATGTCCTAGGTATGTACTTTTGGACAAATGATTTTAAGAAAGGAAACCAAATGGTACCTAGGGCTCAGCGCCTTAAGTGCGTTTGCTGGAGTAACCCACAACTCGCTTATGTCCGTTCTAATGTATTTGAAAAAGCACTGAACTTGAAGTAGCAAAACTAACCATATACCGGCAAAAAAAATTGCCCAACCTGTTTTACGGCTTTTGGAATGGGTGCTTCAACAAGAGCTTTGACTTTTTGTTCGCTCGGTTGTACCTGACCACGACTTAAATCTTAAGTATTCTATCTTAGGTGACAAAAAAGAGCACTTCCTCAGATTGATGGACAATCCCATCAGCGTTTTGGAGTGCATTACGTAAGTTCATCATTCCCTCATCTACCGTATCTCGCAAAGTAAGTCTCGACCTTGTGACCAGGTTTTTACAGAACTCACCGCAGTATTTATGGATCGTATAGCATCTATTATACGACCTGTCGCGCTGGGGTCTCGGTCCGTGGTAGCACTCACGGAGCACCCTGGCGAAAGCGGAGCTGCAGAGCGCTGACTCGCAGCACCATCCGCAGTCTCTGCCAACGTCGGCTACAGCGGCGGCGTCACCGGAGACAACGCCACTCAGCTCACGTGGCCGCGGTGGAGACAACCGGCGCTGTCCCTCCAATGATGTCATTTGATCTATAATTTGTTGCATTTGTTGGGTTAAAACATTGCTAAAAAGAGCTACGTCGTCCGCCTTTACGACTAGGACATGAATTACGGCGTTTAGAAACGCGAATCACGGTGTCTAGAACGTGAATCACGATGTCTAGAGCGATAATCACGGCTTCTGGAACGAATTTTGGAACGTCTCCCAGAATTACTTCCAGAGTGGCTTTTAGTACGATAATTATTAGGCATTTTTATTGATTTACTTAAAGAAATAAGCAGATACAGCAAAAAGTAAAAGCAAAGAATAGCCAACACTATATCAGATTTGAAATTTAAACGGTGAAACCACAAAATAAAAACGTTTTCACCAACGAGAACGTTCTGCTTTACTAGATTTCGGTAAATAAATTGGAACGTACTCACCAAAAATTACAGACATGTAACTGACTCCGTAAACGGATATAACAAACCACAAAAATATTCCATTTGCCAAACTGAATAGTCAAGTTCTTAAATAGCAAAGTGGGCAGATAAAATTAACTTCATTTTTATTGCGCGTCTCGGATTTTTATTCGGCAAAACAATGTTCGATCTTATGCCCATGCTTGTTACAAAATGAACACAACTCGGCTTCGCCTGAATTCATTTTAGGATTGCAAAAGACATTTACCGTCATCTAAACGATGTTTACGTAATAGAAATACTAGGCGTATGCTTATTATTATTATTTTTTGACTAAAAGATATTTGGCAGTACGCAACATACTAGAGGCGGAAATCAATTCGTCACCGAGTCCCTGTACTATACGCAGTCGAAGTAACGATCGACGGGCGTAATCGGCATATGTGTGTGGGATAACTTAACCCTGTTCAAGCAGTTACCTATCCGTGAAAGGGACTCATAATCACCCCAGTTGTTTCGAGATTAATATTGTCCCAACTAGGGTTAAAGTTTGAAATATAAAAATATTGGTTGGATCTCACCGAGGTGTTGATGGAACGAATAGCATCCACAAGTCGAATTCGTGACCCCAAGTGGCATGCTCGCATCACTGACGGCCTGCTCGGAGATGGACTCCGCAGCACGGGTAGGCTCTGCGGGCGCCTCGCTCGGCAGCATCGGCGGCAGGGACGCTAGTGGCGGGCTGCCACAGTGTCCGTCGCCCCGACAGGGACGACGCTCGGCATCGTGTATGCCGACATCGTGTATATCGACGCAGGCCGGTACGATGACTGGCGCCGCATGCCAGATGCACGCTGAGATGGCGACTCACGTCGCGAGCTCACTGCACGCGGTGGCAGCGACGTGCGGGCCGCCGGCCGGCACGATGACTCGTGCCGCGAGCTCATTGCACGCGGTTACAGCGACCTGCTGACCGCTGGCCGGCACGATAACTCGCACCGTGTGCCAGATGCACGCTGAGACGGCGACTCGCGCCGTGAGCTCGCTGCACGCGGTGGCAGCGCCGTGCGGGCTGCTGGCCGGCACGATCACTCGCGCCGCGAGCTCATTGCACGCGGTTACAGCGACGTGCTGACCGCTGGCCGTAACGATAACTCGCGCCATGTGCTCGCTGCACGCGGTGGCAGCGACAACAACTGCGCGCTGAACTCACGCCGGGATGGCGGTGGCGCGTTCGACACGCTCAGCGAGCGCCGGGCGTGGCGTGCGCGGCGAGGACGCCGGACGGCCTGGCAACCGCCTAGGCTGTCTCCCTGCACGCTCCTTAAACGCTCGCAATCGGGATCGCATTGCAGCTGTCTCCTGCAGCAGTTCGCTGTCTGGAGTGCGATCCCGGCGTCTAGAATCGCGACGCCGACCCTCGTGCTCTGACGAGATCGGTTACTGTTCTACATCTAGATAAAACCTGTAACTGTCAAAGATAGGGCGGTTAAATGGCGATGAATTCTATCCAACTTCTGATTTTAGGAACCACTTTCGTAATAAACTATAAGAAAATGATCATTACAACAGGAACTTATTATTCTCACACTTATTCGTTTCATTTTAAGCAAATAAATCAATTAAATAACTACGACAGTAATAATAGACCAAACTAGGCTATTGGAATCTCAAACGGGCATAGTCTCCTCGTGCCAAGCGAACTCCAAGACGAACTGCCTCTTAAACGAGCGCGCAGCGGCTTTTATAGCCGATCGGCATCGCTCGGCAACGCTCGTCATCGGTCGTCCTCGTACGTCAGCGGATCATGTCGGCTGATCAACATTTCCGCTAACAATATATTATTATAAACGAAGTTCTGGCGAAAAGAGAGGTAGGGAGCGTATTTGTAAGCTGTAACCCGTCTGGGCAATGTACCTCCACCTCACAGAACACCGCAGCCAAATAACAATTCCATTGAGGGTTGTTGTGTTCCTACGAGTGAGTGAGGTCACCAGGAAGGAAGGAGATGCTGCGATAGCAGCGGGGGTGGAGGCGCGCGAGCGATATTTTATGCTGCGAGCGTTAATATGGTTACGGTAACCGCTTCACATCAGGCTGGCCGTATGCTTGTCTGTCGCCCAACGTAGTATAAAATAAAAAATAAAAAAAAATAAGCAATGTAGGTAACTTTAAAAATTTACGGTTGACCATCGCGTATTGTTATATTATAACGATAGCTTCAGGTCCTTTAATAAATGCTGAACTGCTATCGATTTAAAAGTCGATCTTTAATAAAAGTGTACCAACTATACACCTTTCAAATAATGTTTAGCTCTTTATAAAAATAGGCAGTTCAACTGAATCCCCGCAATGCGGCATACTGTAAATGGAATAACTAATATTAGTAACGCTCAATTGCACCTTTTGTTACCTATTTGAGTTCACGATGTTAGAAAATTTAAAACAATTTCTTTGACACGGTACTTTAATTCTATAAATTGTAACCTAGTTTAGTTTTGCGGAATTGTTTAAAACACGCGTAGAAACGTGTCACGCTATATAATTACTGGATATTTGAGGTGAGACGCGAGTTATTGTTTCTCACCTCAGTCTCAAACGTATTTTGATTTAGATATCAATATTATATTATATAAAATTCTCACGTCGCAGATTTTGTTGCAAAACTCCTCCGAAACGGCTAGACCAATTTTTATGTAATTTTGTGTGCATATCGGATAGGATCTGAGAATCGGTCAACATCTATTGTTCATACCTTTAAATGATAAGGATGACCCACCCCTAAATATTTTATGTATATGGCAAAATAACGTTTGCCGGGTCTCATAGTATACATATATGTACAATCCAAGACGTTAATTAATATATCAAATGATGCAAATGCAATTTCCTGTTGTTGTTAAAAATCCCAGGCAGAACTATGTCTGGAAGTGTCAGTCTACCACGTTTAGTGTCATGTGTCAATCTTGATCTCCACGCAGACGGCGCGACTCGTGTGAGTCGTGTGACTAAACACACACACGGTGTGTGCAGTGATGCCTTAATAAAAATTGTTGGTAAGAAATTGAGTTGGATTGTACCTTCATTAAGCCTCACCTGGCACCAAACAACTAGATGTCCCGTCTGATGAAAAGCATTACAGTATTATAGATCTATTTTACGGTATGATACGGTACGGTACCTTACACTTTATAAACTCTCGGAGATTTTAGAGATTAAAATAGTACCTGTAATATAAGGATGATATTTTTTTTTATATTTCAGTTTATGGGGTGTATATTCGTCAACATATTTGAACCAAAGCCAACCTTACCTGCACGTAGTGCACCCTGCTGGCTGACAAACGAGTCTCTAGCAACATGAGCCCATAGCGTATTTTTAACCTGCCCGACTGGGGAAGTATCTCCACCTTACAGAATACCGCAGCCAAATAACAATTTCCTTAAAGGTTGTTGTATTCCTGCGAGTGAGTCAGGTCACCAGAAAGAAAAAAAGGA
This sequence comes from Hypsopygia costalis, assembly GCA_937001555.2. NCBI lineage: Eukaryota > Metazoa > Arthropoda > Insecta > Lepidoptera > Pyralidae > Hypsopygia > Hypsopygia costalis. The sequence continues at coordinate 21,519,522 of OW443343.2, read as the reverse complement.
AGCAGTATAGGCTAGCCACGGATCGGCGACCCCTTGAAGTTGCTGATCTCCATGGCGGGGGCGATTGCTTTCCATCAAGTGACCCACATGCTCGTTTGCCTCCTCTCGTATATATAAAAAAAAAGTTTTAGGGGTTTAAGTCGCTCACCAGCATCTTTGAGTCATAGCCAACCTCACCTGCGCGTGGTCCTATATATATACTCGTAAGCTGCACGACTGGGAACCATTTACACCCCAAAAGTAGTAGTTTCTAAAATCACAGCTAGACTATTAGACACTCACTTGCTACTTACTAATATCCGCGGCTTTTACTGCAAAATTTACTAAGTTCCAACCACTAATAATATAATAATAATAGTGTAATAATAATTTTAACAAAATAAAACCGACTCCAAATATTACTCTACATTTATGTATGTAGATACAGGCTGATGATGATGATGACGAAAAAATATGAGACCAATCTGGAAGTACACTCTTTCAAATAAAAAAAAAGTTTTTTTTTTACTTATTTGTTTATAAATGTCGGAGTAATGAAATAACAAACCTACAAACCTAACAGTGGGTAGATACAGGCTGATGATGATGATGAAATAAATGTGGGACTAATATGGAAGTATACTCTTTCAAATAAAAAAAGTTTTTTTCAAATCGGTTTATAAATCACGGAGTAATTAAGTAACAAACATAAAAAAAAAATACAGCTAAATTGAGAACCTCCTCCTTTTTTTGAGTCGGTTAATAATAAATAAAAAAATTACCGCGAAAGCCGATTAGTTACGATTTTAAATGAATATCACTTGATAACTTCAATACGGACTTGATAACTTTAAATCAAAGATTACTAACATACATAACTTAAAAACACATCTAGACTATTAGACACTCACTTGCCACTTACTAAAGCCCGCGGCTTTTACTGCAAATTTAACTCAATTTCAACCACTATACAGTGTACTAAAAATAAAACGACACAAGTACCCAATATTCCAAGTCATAACACAAAACACGACAGCAGTTTCACTAACAAGTAAGAATATTTCATGCTAAATGCCCTGTCACATATATTTCCCAGCATAGAGCCACATAACTTGTATCTACCAGACACGATGAAATAGCTCGTAAATATCGAAAAGACAAGCATACTAATTGCTTTTTACATATGCTATTTTTAAAGGCTTACATATAGTGTAGGTTTCGTATGCCCGAAAGTATAAATTAACTAAATTTTTATATTCATAATGAATATACATAAATATGTGTCTGTCTGTCGACCTGTCATACACAGCTAATTTGTTTAGAATCTACTGTATAAATATTATAAATACTTTTTATAACTAATATGTAATAGGTAGTTTCAAAACAACACCCATAACCGAAAAGCTGGAAGAAACACGACTTATTGGACCAGAGAACAACATGAAAAGAAAAGTGCTCGATTAAAATCGAAACCAGGAAGCCGCAGTAGACCCCTATTAACATGGATATGCATTGTAAACAAAGACCTGGACAAATCCAACACAAATCCATTGACAACACAGAGTATATCACTCTGATGACAAAGGATTAGGAAAGACGACTCCAAATAGAAATGGGAAAAGGCCGGAGGAAGAAGAAGTTTATTAGTATAACTAATCGACATTTTTTAACTTGAAAATACGACTGTAATAGGCTGAATGAAGCGAATGATCTCTTATCGAAATATAGACATCATCATCATCATCATCAGGTACATTTTAGTCTCCACGACCCTCTCTCGTCCGTCCTAGACGGAAGGAGGATTTGGCCTACACTCCCCACGCTAGCCAAACGGGTTGGGGAGGCCTGATCGATATTCGATAATATATTTCCCTTACTCGCCTTGTACGACATCCACGGGAAGAGACGGAGTGATTCTATTCTAGTCTGCCGGAAACCACACGGCCAACCACTTACTGTTAAAAACTAGCTGCCCGCCCCGGCTTCGCAAGGGTAAAAAGTGGTGTTTTATTTTCCTCGCAATTTTTTATTTTTTTCTCTGCATAAGAACTCCCTCTCCCTTCATCCCTTATCCCTCTAACTTCAAGGAATATTCTAAAAAAAAAATGAATTTGCGAAATCGGTTCAGCTGTTCTCGAGATATGTGCTTAGCAACACATTCAGCGATTCATTTTTATATTATAGATTATGTATAAAAAATGTTTTAGTATATTAAAAAGTAATAAAAATAATTTTATGAAAAACTGACACTCACTCGCACCATTGTAGCTGAAAAGAGGTTAGATAAGAGGACGGTGAGGCTACATACAAAGGCGCTTTGGTTACTCTTGAAACTGAGTTAAAGGGCTTCCTGTTTGCTACGGAACTTGGCAACGCTTACATGCCTGAAAAGGATGCGGGTGAAATATATTAAAGTCTGACTTTCGTGGAATACCAATGATACCTTAGGTTAAGAAAAATAAGTGTTCTTTATGACCTAAGTTATAGCTAAGCTAAATAAGCTATTTATTTCATTTTTATTAAGGGATGAGCTTATGGCGTCTTTGCTCGTGTCAGTTTAATCGAACATGCAAGTGAAGCAACATCGACCGTAGCCTGTCCATGGATGGGTTTATTATTTCGAGCTCTTTCATGCTTCCGAGGGCACGATAGGCCGTCGGTCATGTTGGTCATCATTAGGTGATAGTATCATCATTAGTGACGTAAAGCCAAGTCTATGGCCTTTGAGCGGCTTAAACACTGGCCTGGCTAATCCGTTGAGAAGTTGCAGATGCAGGTGGAGTACATTCTAAACCACTTGGATTAAGGAGAGATCAGAATCCCAGTAGTCCTATGTATATGAATTGATACCGAAAGAGAATCATATTTTCTCTAATTCTCTTTCTTTATTATTGTTTTATTATTTATTGTATTTATTGTCTAAGGCTCTATTTAATGTCTTATTTGTTGGTTGCTTCTGCCACTAATCAAAAATTGGTGGCAGAAGCACGTAAAGTAGTGTAGATTAAATTGCTTGTAAATTTGACTTTCGTAAAACAACACCTGAATCGATTAACTGTCTTATTTGTTGTTGTTAAAACATAGTAACAATTCAGTATAATACTTAAAATAAATAGTTGGTGACATGTTGACTATCATCATATCGTACCTACATACTTGTAGTATGTCGGAATAAATTGTATAAAATTATTAATTACCGTTTCGCATGTCGTTAGTCGTGTTTACCGTTATCATTAATAATTAGGTTAAACGTGTACGTACGTAGCATGACAGTATATATAAATATGTACTTAGTTTTAAGTCATTATTGCTTCTTATCTATATAGACAATATACATGGTAACAATTCCTCCTCCGTAAGACTCGACACACAGGAAAGATAGTATTGACACTTTAATTTTACAATACAAATTTCTTATTAACAATGTATCATTGTCAATACTTAAGTATTTATTAATAAATAAAAGATAGAATGTTAAACTTATTTAGTGTTGCTATTTGTTATGTTGTATATAAGGACCCTATAGTTAAGGACAGTAAGTAAAAAAACACCTGTCTTAACATTTACTTAGAATAAAATACGCATAAAATATTAAAATTCTAGTCATTCTCTACAAAGTAATTTATGACAAGTTCCATATAATTAATAGATTATCCGTATTTCAATTCGGATTTTAAACCTTACTGTAACCACAGTATAAGTAATAGTACTACGTACAGTATGGCCCTGCCGCTTTCTCGAGTCGACCTCACCTTTCCTCTGAGACAAATCTGGAACAGTTAGTATGGCGCCGCACGCACACACGCTCATTCACGCTTTACACAGACGTTATTGTTGATCTAGTACAGCGTTTCCTAACCTTTTTAATGTTGTTACCCCTATGACCAATAAAGGAAACTAATTTTACCCCCCTCCTTAGATTAGATTTTATTGGCTTGAACTAATTTGTTATCTTTTATCAGCTCGATTACCCTTACAGAATTCCTATTTTACCCCTGAGGGGGTAATTACCCCTAGGTTCGAAACCAAGGATCTAGTAGTTCACGACTCGACTATTTTATAGAGTGGCCGGGGTGTGCTGTAACTGCGCTTTACTACTCTCCGATTCTACATCATTACCAAAACTGTGAGCTATCCCACATCAAACACATGTTTTTTTTCTTTAATTTAATTACTGTTCGTGCTGCACAGCTTTGGAACAAACTGCCTGGGCAAACAAAACAGCAGTACTGTCACTATTTTTATAAAGAAGCTAAAGGAGCACTAAATTACTCATGACGGGTTATGAGTTGAAATTAATATTTTGACCTCATTAATTTCCAGGAACACAAAAAATCCTCAAGAGAAATACTATTTGATCGTGGTCTTCTGTGATGTAAAGGTATTACTCCAGTCGGGCAGCTTGCAATTAAGCTCGCCCTACCTCTATATACATATAATATTAAATATATAAATATTTTATAGAAAAGGGAGGAAAACGAGCATGTGAGTCACCTGATGGTAAGCAATCACCACAGTCCATGAACATCAGCAACACCAAAAGGTCACTGATCCATTACCAGCCTTCAAAATATATCTATAATGTGGCAAAAATTGTAGTATACATTCTTTATTAACCACAGTAGCTTAAATATACTTAGTGTTATTCTCTACCACTCTTCTGAATACATTAAATCAGAGTTAGAGTACTTTAAATCAGGGTACCGTTTCTTTTACATTTTGTATACAATTATATAATTATGTAGCTAACGATTGCATTTATTACAGTATAAAGCAACACAACCCATAAAAATATATTCTACATTCAAGCTTGGTCTTTTGAAAAAGTTCATAATAAATGAGCTGAGAATGGTCTGTGAATAACTTGGTTCATTATTTTATAAAACAATTTGTATCTAGAAATTACTGATTTTCATGGTTACTATTATATTTAATTGCAATGTTTTTAAAACAGACCAATTAATCTATAATGGTGTAATGTTTGCCCATTGACATAAATAAAACACTACTTCGGAACAAACAAGAAGCCTACAAACAAATCTATCTATTCAACTAGCTTGATCATAAAATTGCTTTATCGTCCATAACAATTAAATAAAATTGCCCACAATTCAGGTCAGTTAAGTCATCAATTCATTAATAGTATAAAATGATAGGTCCGAACCGCGTTTGCCTCGCGGCAACACTAACACTAACCGACTGAACCGACTCTACCTTTAGGCCGAATGCATTCTCTCAATCTCCAACTTGCATAGACAAAACCCTTGATGCAGCCGTCTCCCACCCTACCTGAACATCCATCTTCTTCTCTCCAATGAAGAAGATACGTCGTACTACTCTCACCTCAAAATTACATTCGGTCGTTTTCGTTTATGCTCGGATGCAATAGCCGGTGTGGCCCGCAGCTAAACATAATTTCAGTCGCCTCTAAACCGTCAAAGGAGGCGTATCGCTGTCGGGCTTCGAACCCGCGTCCGTAATATCGTATTCTCGGTGCATCGACTTGTTTGTATAGGGATGTTTATTCCCAGATAGTGTGTTCTACAAACCTTACAAGGATTTGTACTGTGTTGTGACTCAGTGTGTGATTTAGACGACAGTTTGTTGATTATAATTTTTGTGAAAGTGTTGCGGTCGGTTTGATGGTCAGTCATGTTGCAACTGATATGTACGGATGTGGCTAATGCAGTGAGATTTGTTTGATTGTCAAAAGTAAACATGCACATGTCAGAATATTAGAAATGTCGGTCGGATTCAAACGTTTTAATGGAACGAGCAAAACGCTGCTACATCACAGCGGAAACATGAAATGATTTGGTTTCAGCGAAATGTTATGACTTTGAGAAACATTTAGCATCTGTGGAAATATTTTACTGGAAATACAGCAGTTAACTTGTATAAACATTAGATTAACTGTATCAAAATTAATAGTGTTACATTTTAGTCATTGAAATTTTTGTAAATAGTTTGAGAGTTACAATTTATTGGATATAGATGAGTGTATATTGAAGATAATTGATTTAATTTGTGATGTATTATCTCATTATTTAAAACATGTGGGTGGAATAAAGGCCCACAATGAACAAGCAGTTTTCAGATGAACATGTAACAAAACAATTCATTACAACAATAGAGTATTGTTTGTGATTGAGATAGAGCTTTTTGTTCTTTAATTACTTCTATCTGTGCATGAGTTTGATAATATCCGTGGGTCGGAAAACATAGTATCACTTAATTTCCTAAATGATTTATGTATTGATGAACAATTGGTTATTAATCATGAGTTGATTAAACGAATCATTATTAAAGTTAATAATACTGAGATTAATAATATCAATAAATTGATTTACGATTATAATAGATGAATATGCACAGAAACAGAAGGAACAAACACAGATAATATGAGAAGTAATTATAATCAAACTGTACTACATTTCTCTGTAGCCTTTACTGATAATTTGCATCGTTTTACGACATTTTGCTTTATACATCCGCAACTGTAAAATTTGTATCAGTAACTTGATATTAAAGTTAAGTTTAGTAAAGATACCATAATTTAAATTCAAATAAATCTTGTTGCCAAATAGATAGACCAGCAAACCGATAATGCTTAAGATAATATTTGTTGTTCCCAGTTAAAATTTTCTGACTATAAAATTAACTCCTAATTAATTGTATCAAAGAAGTAAGTGAGACACGTATTCGAAAATTTATAACATATTCTTCGAGGACACAATGAACTGACAAGCACAAGTAAGTAAATATTTGGATTTTTCTCAAGTAACTTTATATTTATTCCATTGATGTTGGAAATTCTCTCGTAATTTCTGAGGGAAACTCCAACAAGTTCTCTTTGAGTTCCGTTGCGAAGTATTCACAAATTATTTGTTCAGTCAACAATGTTTGCATGGAATAAGTAGGTATGAATTACCTACAAGAGTTTATTTTAGGGAAATTTGCACATGTGTCAAAACCATTTGTATTTATTCACAATGTTAAGGTAAAAATCTTGATCGCAGATTCATAAAGAAGAATTACAACTCCCACAGAAATTTAGAGCTGTTTTACAAGATTGTTTGTTGTAAGTTCTTGTTATTAAGATAGCACAAGACTTTAGATAATATACGTTATTAAGATAGTGTTGTCTGCTGTTGTATGTGTAATATATATGTATATATATATTATGTATAATAACTACAAAAGTATCGTTTTAATTATCTCAAATCACTATAGACAATGCTGAAGTTACAATATTTGGAAATCCGTCTGAACTATCTTTCAGAAGGCGTTAATGCATCATAATCAGCAATAAACCTACTTCTGTATGAATGCAAAATATTGAGTAGATTGTAGAATAGCAGGCTTTCGTAGTATATAAACTAAAGTGAAATACTTAATGGTGGTGAACTATTTACTGAACATTTCATCATATACACATTTTACACACACACGCGCGCGCGCGCACACAAACACACACACAAACACACACACACACACACACACACACACACACACACATACCGTGATACCGTGTATAATTTTAGGAGATAACTGTTTTAGCACCGAAGTCGTTTCTTTAATGAATAGGAAAATTAATTTTATAGTCCATTCCACGGTGACGGGTGTTACAAGTTATCTTGCAAAATACTTATACTACCTTATTGGCCAATCATCAAAGTTCAGCTCAATTAGAAACTTATGTCAAAAAATTAATAGCTAATCAGAGATTTAAATAATCTACCTTTCTCATATTTATATGTATGAAACATATGGTCCATTCCACGGTAATCCATACCAGGTAATAGACAAAATAAGTATTTGGATATTTTTTTCTATTCATTACAGATAAGTATATATTCATATACATAATTATAATTATCCAGTGAATAATTTTAGAGGATTATCTTTTTTAGTATCTATGTAGTCTCTAAATTAATATAGACTACAGTCTACATTAATTACAGTACACTGTAGTGTTATTGCGCTTTTTAGCAAATATTTTTAGACATCATTTTTGAATTATTTTCTTTCAGTCATTACTTAATTTTAAATATGCAATTTTAAAATCAAATCCATACTTTAATATTATAAATGTGAAAGTATGTTTGTTTGTTTGTCCTTCTTTCACGTTGAAAGTCACTAATGGATTGAGATGATTTCTCTAATATGATGATGATCGAAGGTAGTCAACCTTCGTTCATCATCGGTAGAGAAAATGCTCTTAGCTTTAAGTCCGCTTTTTGTATCATTGGCCTTACTGTGGTCAATGTAGAGTATAAATAAATAAACTTTTACGTGGATAGTTTAAAGTTTGAAGAGTGACATAGATTACCTACTTTTTATTATACGGGCATTTCTCTGTAAGCTCGTACAGGTCCCATACAAATGCTGTCCTGGCAATTTTTTTCAACATTTGCCAAAAAACTGTGATCCATTTCAAAGAAAATTAACTATTATTTTAGTTAGATAAGGAGGCCCACTGAATTTATACGCATTTTTCGAGATATTGTCGATTTTCTAAAAAATCGTGACAGGGGACTGTTTGAGCCATCAGGGGACTGTATACATACATACATATATTATACATAGAGATAATTAAAGTAATTAACATCAATATTATTACTTACCAGAGGACTGTATGTGGTAGCGGTCCAAACGCGTTTCACCTCACAAATGACGCTCTGACACAAAATATAATTGCGTTTAGCCGCAGCATTCGACAAGGTTACCAACTTCACAACAATTGCGTTTCGTTTCAGTCAAAAAAACGTTTGTAAACATTACAGTTTTTTTTTATTATGGTTTAAAAATTTTGGCAGGGGACTGTATAGAAATTCTGGGGACAAAGTTTACAGGACTTTACTAAATAAATAAAATACGTAATGAGACCTTGTTTTACGAAAATAATATAATATAATTATTTTTCTTTACGATGTTAACTGCCAAATGTATGTAATTTCAATAACTTCTTCGTAAATCTCATTTCTAAGTGGGAATACAGTGATGGGGACAGCCAGGGGACTGTGTTTTTGGAGCTTCTATCCCATCCAGAAAAAATCTTAAAATAGTTATGGTTCTAAAAACAATGGGCCCGTAAAGTTTCGGGGTTAAAGTTTCAATAGAAGTGATTTCTTTAACAATAATAAAATTACTTTTTGAAAAAATCGGTGAGGACAGCCGATATACGAGCTTACAGAGAATCGCCCATACAAGCCCTATTAAATACTCTTCACAAGACAACAAGACTTGCAAACAGGTGGATATGCACTAAAATTTTCAGGGAAAGCAAATTTTATTTTACCTTCTTGAAACGTCTAAACATAGTTTACAATTTGACAGTAACACAATCTCCTTTAGATATCTACTTAAAACTGATTCGTCACTCACTCCAATTTTAAAGAATTCAAAACCTTCCATTTTATCAGTAGGCCAACTGATAAAAATGGACGTTGGTGCTGTAGATTCATCATGGCATCCGTTCGCCTTTCAACTAACAATTCTAACAAATGTACTCACCTGGCATAGCTGACCGACATTTTGAGGTATGATGAATGTAACACGCCGGCACTGACGTTATATCGATATTCAATGTCGGATTCTTTAAGGTTATCCTTTTTTAGTTTCACTGCAACCATGTTCTTATTTTTTAATGTAAGATTGTTTATTTCATTTGTTATATTTGTTAGGTTCCGTTAAATTATTATATGAATATTTTTGTCTTCAAGTGTACTACGTTTTTCACACCTAATTGCAGTTTGTCAATAGATATAATTTAAGTATCATTATTGTGTTGATGGAGGAGTATGACATCTTTACAAGTACAGCCCCTTACCACCATCTCTTATTGCGATTCAATAACTGAATAGAATGCTTATTCATACCAATGAATAAGCGACTCTATTTCAAATGGAATATTCATTGGTATGAATAAGCAATCTATTCAATTATTGAATCGCAATAAGAGATGGTGGTAAGGGGGTAACCTTTTTAAAACTGCTCTATTAACCTATAGAAACAATTTGGGTGTAAGTGGTTCATCAGGGGTGTAAACGGTTTATCAATATAATAACTTTTAAACTTTGGCGTTGCATGATTGAAATTATAATAGCAAAACTACCTTACATACATGATCGCGTGAATTCCCGTGTTTATTATAATTTCGGTTCATTAATATCTTTGAACCAAAGCCAACTTCATCTCCACGTTGTGCACCCTGCTGATTGACAAATGAGGCTCTGGCGAAAAAAGATAGGGTATTGCGTATTTTGTAAGGTGACCGACTGAAGAAGTCCACCTCATAGAATACCGCAATCAAATAACTATTCCCTTGAGGGTTCTTGTGTTCCTCCGAGTGAGTAAGGTTACCAGAAAGGAAGAAGTTGCTGCGTTGGTAACAGGGGTAGCGGCGCGCATGCAATATTTTCTGTAGGGGCCGTATGCTTGTTTGCCACCCGATGTAATGTAAAAAAGAGAAAAAAATGTTATAGATACTAGCAACTTAAAAGCTTAATTTGAACTAGATACTAAAAATTTAATATAAACAGATTCAGCGTTTGAGGCATTCTGCGGAAGCCGCTGCGGCACCGGCCTCAGACCCTGTAGCCGTGAGGTGAGACGGGACCAGGGTATCAACGCATGTAACGTCCAACGAAAAGGCGCGTCCCTACCTCCAGGGCGCCAGAGTCCTTCCATCAGATGTCTTGCCATCTCGAAACAAACCATTAGGTTCTAAAATGGCTGGAACGCAGAAACTGACAAGAGCCCGTTGAAATAATGTCGTTAAGGCCGGCGGACGTGATATACGTCCAACGCTTCTCCTGCATGAGAGGCCGTGATGCCCCAGACGGTCGACGACGGTGCCACAAGGACCATTACTAAACATTGACCATTACTACGACTAATAAAATAGTATTTATAACTTCTCCAGAAAATAAAGTAAACATACATAACATAATTAGGTATATATTTAATAAACAAACATAGAAATACATAAATACAGCGATGATGATAATGTTAATTTTGATGTTGATTTAGTGCTTAGATAAATCGTCTAAAAGAATAGCATGGGTTTTCTTTTGAAATTGAATTTAGTCGAAATTGCCCCTATGTCTCTCAATCTATCAATCTAATGTAATCTTTTATTAAATTATGCTGAAAGTTAAAGTTAAAGATTTCGGTTGAATGAAAAGTTATTAATACCAGATAAATTCAGATATCGAGACTTCTTTGTTGTCAATCATTATTCATCCCACTGCTGGGATACTGGCCTCTGCCAACTCAGTTGCCAAGTCAGTTGAGTATAGATAGAGTATGCTTTAAACCCCTTCAATTGTAGGGTTGATATCGAAAACTTTTTTTAGGTCTCGAGAAATATATTATGAATATAGTATAGCATTTTATTGATGCCTTTCCTTTATAATTCACAGGTGTTTTCCTTTGTCGATAAAGATCTAAAGAGAATACCTTCAGGTATTTAATTCGAAGGCATTGAACTATAAATAAACGAAGCAACCAAGTAGAAACGAAATATTTCACTGTACTCGGGGCGGCTCCAAAAAATAAGGCCTATATTGGGCTCTTTTCATTAAAGATCATTAGAGTTTGGAGGATGAAAAATGAAAAATAAATAAAAGAAGCTTTCATTGTAGGCTTCTGGGGGAGAGTCGGCGCTAAAGCTTTATGTTGAATTTTTGTGGCGACGAAATATGATTCCATCTTCAACCTTAGTATTTGATTTATTCTCTTCGGGGACGCTAAATAGACGTTTTATATTCGCCGTATCAATTCCTTCGCCTTTTAGAAATGAAATGTAACTTCTTCCATCACTTAATTTATAGACGTTGAGAGTTATAAATTCAAGTTTTATATCGGATTGAAATTCTCACTGAGGAGTAATCGCAATGATCGGGCCAAGTTAGAAATAAGTAACTTAATGCTATTCGAGACGTGTCACTACATTTATCCTAACTGGGAGATCTGGCACGACTTCACCGACAGCAAGGCAACTCCATATAAATCTCTCTCGAATATATTTTAACTTGGTAATGGCAGAGAAATGGATCTCGTTGAGGATTCCACTCATAGAAACGTTGGTCCTGCAAAGTTGTCGGTAGTGGAAATTGTCTGATAGATTAATCTAATATTTTTGTTGATAACACTGGCATGGCGGGAAGAAAGGAACAGTAGAAACAAGATGATATTTATACTGATTTATCTTATTGTATTGTGATTTGACAAGCCCGATTTCGGCAACGCGCGTGTGATGCCCCTGGTGTTACAGGCGTTCATATCTGCGGTAACTGCTTTCCATCAGGCGGGCCGTAAGCTTGTTTACCACTCTAGTGGTATAAAAAAAAAGCCCGGTAGTCGAAATGTCCCCTTTGAGTACGGGGTCGCGGATGCGATTTCCGCACATGACAAACATTTGTGTGCATGAACATGTCTGTTTGTCTTGGTCTGGGTATTTTCTATGTATGATAAGTATGTATTTACAAAAAAAAATGTATTTAAGTATTATCCGATATCTAGTAACTAAAGTACAAGCTCTGCGTAGTTTAGGACTAGATGGCAGTGCAGCAAATTTGTCCAGGATTAATATATATTTATTTATTTAATTATTTATTTGTTGATTAAAAATATATTTACGGCGTGCTTTATAAAATATATTTTTGCTATGTCCATGTAATGTATATATTTATATCTCGTACCACGGTGTTTTTTTATTTGATAGATAAATAAATAAATATTGTCAGACAAATTACACAGCGCCATCTAGCCCCAAAGTAAGCGAAGCTTGTGTTATGATGGGTACTAGACAACTGATAAACATACGTAAATATATACTTATGATACATAGATAACACCCAGACTAAGACAAACAGACATGCACACAAATATTTGTCCTATGTGGGAATCGAACCCACGAGCGTTGGTGTCGAAGCCGCGTCATTGACCGCTACACCACCGAGCTCGTGATAGGTATATCAACAACCCATAAGCATCCGACTGCTTGGATAGAGGTCTCCTCTTAATCGAAGGAGTTTTAAAGCACCACCAAGCTGCTCAACTGCGGTTTGGTGGATGCCAGTATTCTCAAACCGCCCAAAGGCCACTGACTTGGCTTAACGACTGTCATTACGTTATCTCTTTTGAATCTATGTTATTATACATTAAATTATGAAAATTTGTTTAAAAGCACACCCGCGCTCACAAAGTTCGCGCCAATAAGACGGCTTATATTATAATAACAAAACTTTGGTACAAAGCTGTGTGCCTAAGTGGTGCGAATAAAACAATATTTTTTACAGTATAAAGATGAAAGTCTTTTAAATAGCATGACTACATTCTTTTCCAAATAACATCCATCAGATTATTAACAAATTTATTTATTCATTTATAAATATATCTTCCAAATAAACTCCCCTTGCCATCTTTCCCCAATTAAATCTCCAAAGAGAAAATACTTTTGAATTTCAAAGTTTTTGGAGTAATTATTGCAAATCCCATAATTTGCTTTCCGACCCTACTGCCAATGATGTTAGCTGAACTCTGATAAAAGGCGACATGTGCCCCACCGTCTCTTTGAATAGATAATGCGCTATGACCGACCGAGATAATGATGCGAACTTGGACGAGAACGGCCCCACTCATTAGGGAGATTCAACTGATGATGCTCTTCAAGGTTTCAGTGCTTTGAATGCGCCTAAAATGTCAAATGGCTTAATGAGTTTTGAACGTACATTTGTTGATTGATTTTTTTACAATAAAGGAGGTTAGTAATATTTGAATGATTCATCGATTATGCATCATCAATTCAGCTTTTCAATATTAATGTGGAAATTTTATTGCAGTCTTATTTTCTTATATTGTTCATCTCATTTAGGGGTGTAAGTGGTTCATCAAGATCTTTGAACCAAAGCCAACTTCACCTGCACGTGATGCACCCTGCTGACTGACAAACGAAGCTCTGGCGAAAAGAGAGGTAGGGAGTGTTATTGTAAGCTACCCGACTGGGGAATGTACCTCCACCTCACAGAATACCGCCGCAGCCAAATAACAATTCCCTTGAGGGTTGTTGTGTTCCTGCGAGTGAGTGAGGTCACCAGAAAGAAAGGAAGGAGATGCTGCGTTGGCAGCGGGGGTGGCGGCGCGCGAGCAATATTTTATGTTGCAAGCGTTAATATGGCTACGGTAACCGCTTCACATCAGGTCGTATGCTTGTTTGGCACCCGACGTAGTATAAAAAAAAAAAATCTCATTCATATGTAAAAAGATAGGTTTTGAATCGAGCACTTATTGGCGCGCGCGATGAGCGCGATTGTACTTCTAAACAAATTGTCATAATTTAATGTATCAGTTAATAAAATTTTATGTATACGTAATTAAATATGCAAGTAAAAGCCGAGTCATACCAAGAAGTCGATTTTTCTGTTGACTTTTGACAAGTAATAGAGGAACAAGAAAATTCCTGACGATATTTTTGGCATGTCCCTGTAGCCGGGAATAAGAAAAATAAATAATACAAAAACGGACTCTAAAGAACATTGATTACAGAGCTGCAATTCGTTATTTGACATTGTCCGTTATTCTTAAAAATAAAACATTCTCAATTTTATTACTTTCATATTGAAATATTCTTGTTTTTTTTTATACTACGTCGGGTGGCAGACAAGCATACGGCCCGCCTGATGTGAAGCGGTTACCGTAACCGTATTAACGCTCGCAACATAATATATCACTTGCGCGCCGCCACCCCCGCTGCCAACGCAGCATCTTCTTCTTTTCTGGTGACCTCACTCACTCGCAGGAACATAATAACCCTCAAGGGAATTGTTATTTGGCTGCGGTATTCTGTGAGGTGGAGGTACATCCCCCAGTCGGGTAGCTTACAATTACGCTCCCTACCTCTCTTTTCGCCAGAGCTTCGTTTGTCAGTCGGCAGGGTGCACCACGTGCAGGTGAAGTTGGCTTTGGTTCAAAGATGTTGATAAACCCCTTACACCCCAAAAAATATATAGAACCTTTATTATCCAGAATTGTAGTTTCGTACATTACTGATCTGACTTAGCTTACGCCTTCATGAACTAGTAAATATCTAGTATCAATAAAGATACCTTTAATGCAACTGATTGTAGAATGTGTACCTACCTACATATCATGTTCTTGGTTGCACAATTTAAACACTCTTGTTCAATATTCTGCGAGTAGCGGTGTTTACAAACGATTACGAAAACATCTAAACCGTATTTAAACTAAGCTCTGATTCGGTTTATTTTTAATGCTTTGATCCTGCCATCATCTCGGTTGATTGCTAGGGGAAACGCGGTCCTAATTTTGTAGACAGTACTAAATTTTACTTTTGAATTTTGTAGTTGTAAAGTGTGTCTGGCTAGTTCTTTTTGATGCTATAAAGTTGGCAGTTGATTTTATATTTTTGTCGGACATTATAATTTTACACTTAAAATTAAATTTAAACACGAAATATTTTTTAAATAGTCAAGTGGATGAATAATTATGTTTATATTAAAAAAAAATGTGAAAACATTCACAAAAACAAAATTCTGGATATTGAATTAGATCTATGTGTACTAATTGTATCAGTAGTCTATTCTATGGAATAGATTACCACACAACTTGATATAAATAATAAATAGAAGGGAAACATACTGTAATTATACTACCTATTAAAGTTCAAATTTAATACCATTTTAAAATAAAATGTTATTTTTATCACAATCATTACGAAAGCAATAACTTCAAACGTTATTTTCGTCCCACTAGCTGGAGATCCAAACTTCTTTTCATATACAGTGTCGTTCTCCGCCCGACCGTTCAAAACTTCCGTTTAGTAGCTACAGAAAAACAGATCATGTCTATGATTTATTACATAAATATTGAACAAATTTTGTCGTAAAGCACGCTTTATGGGCCACTGGTTCTATTCAAAATTTCTCTCGTATTATATTTCAATCCTGATTAAATTATGACCACCATAAACAACGGTAAAGGGAATTTCTGACGTAACGGTAAGCAATTACAGCCATTAATGAGTGATATATTGTAAATATTTTACAAAGGGATGGTGAAATTGATTTCGAAAACAAATTTGAAATTAGCAGTAAACGTAGATTAGAGACAATAACTGAAATTTCCATAAGAAAATGTTGATGTCATCGTAAAAACGAAATGGCTGCTGCTTTTCGTTGGGTACATATTTTATTAAAAAACTTTAGCTATCTTGTCAGTGTGGTGGACGTTACAAGTTTCAAAGACGATCTTCGATCTCGTCCTATATTAAAATATTTCTTCGTCGATCCCTATTATCTCAAGTAATCGCCAAATTTGGTTACGTGAAGAACGTAGAAAGTATCAAAATTAAAAAAAGGGAAGACGATGTTTATTCATTTAATACGGAGGTAACTTTTAAGTAATGTAATTAGGAACTTTGCGAAGGAGTTGCGGAATTACTCGTCCATCTTCCTAATAAGATGGAGGCAAAACTTGCTACAATAGATACTTTGTCTGTCGGAGCTGTGGATGTAATCATACGTGTGCAAACTTCCTCTAAACTATACTCTAAAGACAATTTAACAAAGCGTTGTTACGAATATGGTAATAGGAAAACTCAGACGAGGTAAACATTATTAAGTAAATTTCAGTTTTATAAGTGCGTTATCGTCGTTTGACTTGCAAATTATCAGAATTTTGGCAAATGTAAATTTAATTTTTAGCTTTCAAGCAAATTGGGAAACCAAAATAAAATCACAACATTGATGCAAGTGAAAACGTTTGAATTTGAAATGAAATAATTTTATCTTACGTATTATTTTGCACAATTATGAAGAATACTGTCACGTCATGCAGAAGAACATATTGTTTTCTAAAGCCATACAAATGACAAAAGATGACAGCACTCGAGAACACAACTGGAAACACTTTAAGTGCCATTGTAAAGTACCAGCTACCCATTGTTGGATAGTAAAACGTAAAAATCACTTGACATTGAGGATTTCTTTGGAAGTTGTTAAAATTTAGTGCCGGAATTGTACTCCCGTTAGAGCCTTTCATTCACGTATTCCATAGAATTTTATTGAGTGGCTCTTTCATTAAACCCTTCGCTAATGAGGACGTGTTAATAGAAACTTCCTTGCTTCTTCGTTTATGTAACATTGGGTGGTTTTAATTCGTTTTTTTTTTTACTGTTTTTTTAGATCCGTTATGTTTGCATTAGAGGTTTGTTCATGCGTTAATTAGGGACGCAGTTAACGCTGCTGTTAAAATAAATATTGCAATCAGAGCAGCCATTACCTAAGATGCAAATAGAAGATCATGTATTAGTTTCTGCTTAGTAATTTTAGTGAGTGCACAAGTTTACAATCGAGTTTATTAGTCGTAAGCATTTTTTGCCAAAAGATATATTCATTCTGCCAATAGATATAGACATTTCGAGACAATGTCACTGATATAAAGTATAATCTTAAAACATAAGATACTAGTATTGTAAATCTATGATTAGATGAATATAAGTACAATTACCTAAAATACAAATTATCAAAATGAAAGATGAAGCTTCTAAAATGAAGATAAAGCTTCATTATACAAGACATTAAAATACAATATTGGAAATTGGATGGTAGTTCTTAAGTTTAATATTATTTGGTATAGGCACGCGGATGCGGCGAAATACATTGATTTAATTAAGATATCATTCAGTTAATTAAAGAATTATCTACCGCTCGAAATGAAAACCAAGTTTATGATAATATACTCGTACATTGTATCAACGTAAATAGGAAAATCAAGCCTATAAATTGCGAGGAGCTATCAGAATCGGTGGTGCTAATGAACGGGCATTAGAGTTATAGTTCAATTACTGAGCACATTTACATAAAATCTATCTAGACTAAACTACGTTTGGATTCCGTAAATGTCTTTAATTTTATTTGTTAGTCAGATTTGACTTTCCACTTTGGTTTTTGAATATTTCCAGAAAATTATTAGGTAAATAAGATTAAGCTTGTTTCGTAACGAAAAATTTTACGTCTTGTTATTTTGATATACCTATTTCTTTCTTCTGTTTATTTAACAGTTATCTTCTGTAATCTTATATTCTTCTTTTTTCTTTTTCTTTAATATTGTTTACTTCTTTAGTTTAAAAAATGCAGTGTTCAGTAATTAGTTTGGATAAACACATTCCTTACTAAATATAATATTCTTTGCAGTCACATCTAGCTACAATTTCTACATCTTAACTTCCATTCAGGAATTTATCACTGCTCTAGAGTCGATACGGGAGATTACGTCAGCTTGTTTTATGGTATTGCCGTTGACGACCAGGGTTCGATCGCTACGTTTGTCTTTATTAGCTTGATGGTTCAGTACACGACACCTACGTACCGCGATCTGATCGACTACATTAATAGATTTAGAGATAGGCATGAATAATTGAAGGTTTATTTTTGTTTTACCCATAATGATTCTTTATTAGTACTAGCTTTCCGTTTGTTTACTTAGGCTATATTTTTATGTCATCAGCATCATCATCATCATCAGACTTTGTCTACCTGCTGTTGGATACAAGCTTTCTCCAATGCTTTCCACCAAATACGATCCTAAGCCTTCCGCATCCAGCCGCTTCCAGCCGGTTTCAGCCGCTTTCTTAGTGTCATCGGGCCATCTAGAAGAAGAGCGTCCAACACTTCGTCGTCCTACGTTATATTTTTATATAGGTGACATGTATTCTATTTAAACTTTGGTTTAAAAAAACCAGCTCAGTCCGTGGGAAGTATACTTTATCATGGATGAAACAAAATATAGTGTACTTTTAGGAAAACAAATTTTTTAACGAAAGGTATCTTTAATATGAAGTCAATATCCTTTTACTAATTTTGATCAGTAAAGAAAAACTAAACAAATTTCCTGCCCTAAGGTAAAATGTATACGGAACATGAAAACCTAGTTACTCAAGACCCTTTTTTAATGTACCTACATTTTAAGCAAAATAAATGATTCTGATTCTGCCCTTGTCGCTCCAGGTGTAGAAATATGAAAAATCATTGAAGCATTGCGTTAATATAAATTTTAAATTTCTCGTGGACTGACTGACTCACGACGGATGCTGAATCAGCTGGGGCTAAACATTTTACATATATATTACAAAAATCACTGCACAGACAGTAGGAGTGTTTATAGCTCGATAATAAAGAAGTGTACACTCTCAAAGAACCTTCTCTAGCAATCTTAAACGATTACGATGAAATAATGTGCGTGAAATTCAATAAAGGATTGTTATTGCCAAATAAAATTCATTTATTGGTAATAAAAATCATACCCAGTTATTAAAATCTTTATGGAATTCATAGGCAGTTTCGATTTTTTTTATTAAAATTAAAATGCTCATCGTCTGTTCTATTCATTAAATGAAATAAATACTTAAATTAAATATTGAAATATTCATTGATACTTGTGCTGAAAGTGCTATTAATTTGAACACATAGGTACTTATAGAAATCTAAATAGTTTTATTAGCTGCCTTGGTTTTAACTCACAATCATGGTATTCATTTTAACAAAGTTAAATCGTCGTCAACTCTAGTTATCCATCCCACTGCTGGGATATGGGTCTCCTCTCAAGTGACACGACTGTCATATATAATGACAACAGTCGGGACCGACGGCTTAACGTGCCCCCCGAAGCACTGAGGAGCTCGAGATAAATAAACCCATCCACACGCTACGGCCCACGTTGCTGTAGCCGATGAACGACTGTAACACCAGGGGCATCACATGTTATGTAATTTGTTTATGTGCAATAAAGAGTAAATTAATCTTTTATACATAATCTGTTAAAACCATGGAAAAATATGCGGCCGAACAATTAAAAGTTCATCAAAATTGAAGCAGTAGTTTTTGAAAAAATATTGTACATATATAGGTACAACATACAGCTCAAACAGAATTTCCTTGAAGTCGGTTTCAAATGGGAGGTGAATTGTCAACTGCAAATTATTTACTAACTGCTTTCCATCAGGCGGGCCGCATGCTTGTTTGCCATTTTAATGCTATAAAAAATTGCTAATAATGGTGCCGTAGTTTTAGTGTAGAAATATTTATTACCTACTAATTAATCAATCATTCGAATCGTAATTGCTCGTTACCTTATTGAAACTGTTGAAATCTAAATCGATTTATATCGATATACAGTGTCTGTAACTGAAAGACGGTCATAGTAAACTTATTTACTTGGACGTTTCTATAAATGTGAAGACTCGATAAAGCCACCTAACGTATCGATAAACCTTTGTTGGAATCATTTCTGTTTCCTTGGACCCCGTTAGGTTCTCTTTTGAGTAGTGTAACCATAATTTTTGGATTTTTGGTATAAATCTGTATATACTTGAATTATTAGTGTACCTACGTACAACATGGTACGTAAATTTGGCGCAACTGTTGAGTTATCGCAATAAACATATATTAATTAATTTCGCTTCATCTCAACTTGAAAACTGAATAAGTTTTTTTTTGTTTTTGTTAACCTTTAATAGATTTACTGTAAGTACTAACAAAAATACTAGTAGTACATTTTTTTTCTAAACAAGCTCGACTATCACTTACACTTAAAATTACTACTGTAATTACTGAAACTATTACATGCAACCACTTTAAAGTAAGAAATAAATAAACTAGTTAAATATCATAAACCTCAGTAAGAAATTGTTGTTGTTGTTATTGTAATCTCTTTATTGTACACCAATAAAAACATAATTACAATATTATAAGGATATGTTATGTACAAAGGCGGGCTTATCTCTTTTAGAGCTCTCTTCCAGCCAACCTTTAAGTGTTTGGTAGGAACACATATAGAAAACATGAGCGGAAAAACGTGTACAAGCAAAATGTTGCATGAACAAAAAAAAATTACAATAAGTAGCGAGAAAGTTAAATTTCCTAAATTCATAGGTCACAAAATATTCACCGCAATACGGGTAGCACATTATGTAGGCACATACATTTTAATATTAATATTGTATTTGAAAAGCCTCTACTCAAAGAAATAAAACCCAACAATAATCACAAAATATACACATAAGACAAGTCTCATAAATATTTAAGAGTCCTATATATACGAGTACATATATACACATACACATAACAACTTGAGCTTTATCATCAGGGCATTTATGAATATGTTCGTACCATCGTATTGACTATTAGGGCAACTATGAAAATACGCTACATAAAATTAGTTCCTATAAGACACAAGGAAAAAATATAAGATAAGATAAGTCCCAATCTCTCGGGAATCATGGAAACTCTACGCAGTCGTACTTTGTACGGGTATAAAGTAAATTGCGCATCCTTATCTGTTTCAATGTGGAATCCTTCAGTGTTTCAGCTAAGTTATGAACTTTCAATAAGGATTTCTAATGCCTTTGTAAAATACAGTTACTACTTTGTTCTTGTTATCGAGTTTTATCACTTAAAAAAAGTTATACAATAAATAATATATTAGATAAGGTTTATATTTTAATTGTTATTATATTTTCATCATCATCATCATCATCATCAGGTCATTTCAGTCTCCACTACAGGATCACGACCCTCTCTCGTCCGTCCCAGACAGAAGGAGGATTTGGCCTACACTCCCCACGCTGTCCAGACGGGTTGGGGAGGCCTGATCGATGTTTTATAATGTATTTCCCTTAGTCGCCTTGTGCGACATCCTCGGGAAGAGACGGAGTGATTCTATTCTAACTGCCGGAAATCACCTGGCTGATATTATATTTTAGTTAATTGTAATAAACAGTAATAAAATGTTACAAAATTTTACATAATTGTTTTATTTTTATTAAAAAATTGAAAATTTGTTTCGATTATCGGTCGCTATTTATTAAGACTACTAGCATAAACATATAAATAATAATTAAAAAAAATGTAAACAAAAATAATTAAAAACATGTATTCATAGTACCCTAAATTATGAACTAGTCAATAAAAAAAAATCAGGTCCATGTATAAAATTAGCAAAACATTCGACGAAACACAAATTAAATTTATTGCAAACTATTTAAAAAATCTAAATAAACAAGTCACACAACCAATTAACTACAATAATAGAATCTTTAATTACCAATAAATAAAAACTCCGTTGACAAAACTGAATTATTCAACATAATATTTATGATCATAAATGTTCACAAGTATCAGGTTTCAATTAAAAATCACAAAACTATATCGGTTATGGTCATGATTTGACCATTTTAATGAGATCTACGATGATATATTTTACTTTTTTGTTCCTGTGGTTTTATGTAATACAATACTTTTGAGACTGGGCAGCTTCTGGGAAGCTTCGGCATATCCTCACCGCAGATTTACCCCAATATTTGTAGACCAAAGTGTTCAAACCTCGTGTCTGTCATTTAACAAAACCTATGTGGGTGACATATGAAAGATATGTTGGCCGTGTGGTTTCCGGCAGACTAGAATAGAATCACTCCGTCTCTTCCCGTGGATGTCGTACAAGGCGACTAAGGGAAATACATTATAAAGCATCGATCAGGTCTCCCCAACCCGTCTGGCCAGCGTGGGGAGTGTAGGCCAAACCTTTCCTTCTTCAGTCTGGGACGGACGAGAGAGGGTCGTGCTCCTGTAGTGGAAACTAAAATGACCTGATGATAATGATGATGAAAGTGTTCAATTAGTGCATCCTCCCCGATAAGACCTAAGGTGCAGAGACTTGGACGCTGATCGTTGAGCTGGTTCACAGACTAAAAGTCGCACAGCGAGGGATGATGAGAGCTATGCTTGGAGTTTTTCTAAGTTATCGAATCCAGAACGAGGAAATTAGACGGAGAACCAAAGTTTACGACATAGCTGTCAAAATGAACAAGATGAAGTGGCGGTGTGCTGGCCACATCTGCCTAGTCAGCGAGGGCAGATGTAGGAGGAAAGTCATGTAGTGGAAGCCGCGTGTACGGCAACAAAGTATTTATATCTTGTCTGCCACCCGACGTAAGTAGCAATAAAGGTACTTTTTCAACTGGAAAAGTATCTAATTTTCTGCTTCATCATCATCATCATCATCACTCGCAGGAAGGCGCCGCCACCCCCGCTGCCAACGCAGCATCTCCTTCCTTTCTGGTAACCTCACTCACTCGCAGGAACAGAACAACCCTTAATGAAATTGTTATTTGGCTGCGGTATTCTGTGAGATGGAGGTACTACATTCCCCAGTCGGGTAGCTTACAATAATAATTACGCTCACTAACTCTCTTAAAAAAAAAATTTGGTTGTTTACAATTAAACGAAAAAAATCTGTCCTTCCTCACTCTACGAGTGTCCATGGCAGCACCCAAAAACAATTTAATAAATACCATAGACACAGCGAAGTAGTTATTAAAATGTAACTAACGACTGAGAGTTCGACGAACCGCGGGGGACCATTATCCATTGGTTGTTTTCATTAATTAATGGTTTTCAAAACCAGTTGTCGGTGGTCGAGAATGTTCGCGTGATCTAGCGTGCAATTTCTGTTTTAAGCTGGTCGATATGTTATAAATTTATCTGTTTTTTTTATTGTAAATAACACAGTTAGTATAGTCATAATGAAGTGCGTACGAGTCTCGAATGAGTTCATTCTTTACTCGGGCATCCTTCGGAGACGTCAACCCTCGAGTAACTAAACTCTGCTTGCGCAGCATAACAAAACGCACGAAATAAATATTTATTGTCTGTGAAGTCGGTTTACGCACGATAATTTTACGTGATAACGTCATAAGGAATATAGGCCGATCGTTCCTCTCTATAGCTTGTTCCGCGCTCTCGCTTGCACCCTCGGCTCAGGTGGAACATGACAATGAGTAATGCTTTTTCGTGCGTGCAGCCTGCGTTCATCGATTTATAAGGCCAATGATGTAATACGTCATTGAGATGTACATTTCGGTGCTAAGATTGCGCCATTTTTAACACAATCGGTCAGCCGTTTAGCAGTTACGAGGGATCATAAAAATAAGAATATATACGTGTTCATAATTTTCCTCTGTAGCCTTCGCCGCAGTCGGGCACAGAGAAGAAACATTCATTGCAAACAGATAAGTTATTAACTTTCTAAATAATAAATAATAATTATAAACTTTAATAATCTTTATTGAAAATTTAAGTGATAAAAACAAAACATACATTAAAAACTTAATTAATACACTAATTGAACACTTGCCTGATTTAGGAGTGTTCCTGTCTTTTAGGCTAAAGATATTTTATTTAATTTACATTAAAATAATCAATTGATCGCCTTCGCCTCTTGGGGTGTCTATCGCCTTGGTCGAAGACTAAAGTTTTCAACCAGTGCATCCTTCCTGCATTGGCCTATGGTGCACTTAAACACTAACCGTCGGGCTAATCCACAGTCTAAAGGTGGCGCAGCGAGCGAAGGAGAGGACTATGCTCAGGGTTTCACTGAGGGATCGAATCCGGAACGAAGAAATTCGACGGACAATCAAATTTGTCGACATAGCCCTCAGAGAGAAGCTGAAATGGCAATGGGCCCGTCACATCTGCCGATTAAGTGATGGTAGATGGGAGGAAGGTATTAGAAAGGAGGCCCTGCGTAGGACGACGAAGCGTTGGACGCCCTCTTTCTAGATGATGCAGAAGGCAGAGGATCGTATTTGGTGGAAAGTAGGCCTATATCCAGCAGTGATTAGATAAACGCTGATGATTATGATAATAAGCATGACAAATAAGTTTCATTTTAAAAACATTCAAGAATTATATACCATTTGCATTCATTTAGACATATAAATAAGGAAGCAATTTATGTAATATTCAATTGATTAGGTATCTATTATTGCGCATTTATAGTTTTGTCATGATTCTGCTTCCGTAAAAATAAATATTGTATTCTGTGGCACGTGATCCTTTTTCTAAATGTAGACTGTGGCTCATATAACGGACTCACAACATTCAATTCAATCTGGAAATGTGATATCTTTCTTTGTGTATGTAGGTATAAGACTGATCTTTCAACACACTGCTCGAATCACTAGATGGATTGGGTTGAAATTTGGCATGCAGGTGGCTATTATAACGTAGACCTGTCGAGGTTTTCTCAGGAGCCTACAGCATGGACTTGTTCAAAAAGGGCGTGAAGCAGATTTTACAGGGTCGGCAACGCGAGTGTGATGCTCCTGGTGTTACAGGCGTTCATAGGCTACGGTAACTGCTTTCCATCAGACGGACCGTATGCTTGTTTGCCACTTTAGTGGTATAAAAAAAGACATCCACTAAGAAAGGATTTTTGAAAATTCCCACGGGATATCGGCATACGTGCGTACAAAGTCGCGACTGCAAGCTATTTTTAACCGACTTCAAAAAAGGAGGAGGTTATCAATTCGACTGAATTTCTTTTGTATGTATGTTATTCGATATCTTCGCGAATTGTGAACCGATTTTCAAAAATGATTGCGAGGTGCTTCCATATTCACCAAGTCAGGGTCTGATGATGGGATCCCAGAAAAATCGAGGGAAACCCTTGAATTTGCCCTGTGGTTGCCGGCAGAATAGAATTGCGCCTCTCTATTGCTCTGCACTGGACAAGGCGACTAAGGAATCTTGTTTATCGCATTAACTTTTCTCCCCGAAGACGGCAGCAGCGACTCCCGGGATATACCACAAATCAGCTGCGCTCGCCAACAGAAGTCGGTTTCAATTTTTTTTTAAATCAACTTTTATTATTTATGTCTCCTAGGCATAGGAGACGCAGGTGGGAATGTGTGGTGGAGTCCCGTCCCGTTTTATATATTATATTATATAACAACGTTCTATATAAATAGAGCGCTGTTTGTTTTCCTACAAATAAATAAAACGGGACGGGAGTCCACCACACATTCCCACCTTTACAGTTTTCACATATAGTCGCCTTATCATTAAAGAATTTGACAAGTCAACAAAACAATATTCAAAACCTCTACCTATTGTTTTGAAAATTGCATTAAACAATACAGCTCTAGGGTAAATCTCATAGCAACTTTGTATTGCGATTTTGTTTTTAATCCATACTCTAAACAATCGAACGCAGATCTCAAAGAAATAAATAAAAAATTAGCGCCAGTGACATTTATTTTATATTTATTGCATGCGTGTATATAAATTAGTGTATGCAACTGCGTAAAAAAAGGTAATAAAACACTTGTGCAGTCTATTTTGAAACACGACAAGCTTCCTTACAACAAATAGCAATTCATGGTTTAACAACCATTTCTATATATATGACTGTCGTTTGTTTTATAAAATAAACTATATTATTTTAATTAATTAATTTTTCTCTACTTTGATCTAATACGGAGATCTTCATCAGGGCGAATGTCCAGACGTTCACTCCCTTTCTCTAGCACGATGAACTACTACTAACAAGTGCCCTCTTCTCGTAGGTCTGCGGCACCATTATCATTATCAACGTAATCTGTACTTCTGATACAGCTGCCCTGAACAGGGGTCGCGATTCCATAAATAACACATTCGTAAAAATTTCAGCAATGATATTCTCCCACACTCAAGCCTCCTTTTATCCTGGATCTTACCATAAATTTGAGTTGAAGAAGTTCATTATGGTCGTTAGTTTCTCATACTATGGCGTAACTATATAAATTTCCTATCTTTTATCATTTTGGGGACTGCGATATCGTTACCCACTCTCCGCATTAATATTGTATTTTGTACAGAATGTACTATTACTAATTCTTATTCTGAGTCTAAGAGATCTTCATTATACCGCAGTACATCGATAATTATCTCGAATGCTTCTAGTTTTATATATATATGGCAGATACCACTCACAGAATGTTCTCTCTTACTCACAGTGTTTATTTTTATGGTAGTCATTAACAAATATTAAAATTAACATATTTATTATTGCTTAATTATGTGTTTGCTTTATGTTGCTGTCATACTTTTTTGTATGTCATTTCAGACTTCACTGCAATATACGAGTACATCATGTTTTTAAAATTTCAAGGCACATCCAGCAATATTCAACATCCCTACACAATCGTGACGATTCACACGAGCAGCCGCTCCCGGCGATCACAGTGCTTGTAATAGTCTCTGAAATTATTCAGGTTGCTTCCACGTCCGCCTTCTCCTTTTGCCGTATCTACACATTTAGACATCTGTGTTATTTCGTTACCTATTTTGCCTTCGGCTTCACTGGTAGATTAAGGCATCTCACGTGACTTTTGATTATGTGGAACGGTTGTTTTCTACGGTGCGAGTGCTATTAAGATTGTTATGTGAATTTAACGTGTAATTGAGCTATTACAGTCAGTGCGTCGCATTCAACTTGCAATAGAGCTGCATATAACCTCTTAATAACTATCGGGTATGGAATTTCTCAATTGGCAGTAATCCTTACCACAGATAATACATTTTAATAATATTATGTGTATTTCGACACTTTTAATATTGTTGATGCTTTCAAGTACTCGTACTACTTACCCTTCGTACTTTTAATAATTTCTTTAGTGTTATTGGATAATAATAATCTGCGTTTATGTACAGTTTACTTCGCATTGATAATTACACACAAATGAATTAAATTTGAATTAAATAATTTTATCTAGGTATATTGCAGTTGTGCGTTGTCTGTGACACTTCTGACTGATCTGATGAATGCAGCAGAAAAGAAGTAATTTGCACATTGTCAGTAATTCTACATTCATACTGTATCTCTTTTATTTCTACTGCATAGCTTATAGATGGTGAGTTTATATGTTTTTTTTCTAATAATGTATACTTAATTTAATTTAAATTTGCAATTTCTTGGTAATGTCTGAAGAAGTTAATAAAAGATATATCATTTATCTAATTAATAAAAAAACTTATTATATTACGCACAATAACACAGAAAAGAATATAATGTATCATATTTCTTTAAGGATCTTTATGAGAAATTTAGCTTTATGTCAGTAAGAGAAGGTAAAAATCAAGTTTGACATTTAATATTGAGTATCAATCTTTTTAGATATATTATATCTATACTCAAAAGCACCAATATTCATTCATGCATTGTAGTAAAAATTCTAAATGTTATCTGACATTTATTCACATGTTCACTTCTACGAAATTACATTAGCAAATTGGGGTAAATACCGACTTTATTTACAATATTCTCTTTGTCAGCTACATTACTGAATTTTTCATCGTTTAGGGCAAAAGCACTCTCTTTCTTTAGAATATGATCAGAAATAAGGTCTCGCCTTCTTAAAAATCAATGTGTCCTATATCAAAGAGCTTTGCCTGCAATTGGACTACTTTTAGCTGATTTTGCTTTGAACAAATGGTGCACATGTTTCGTAAAATTCTTAAAATTCTAACTTTATTTCATTTCGTATATTTTAATGACAAAGCCGAAACAGATTGTTTCATCTATATAACGGCATTTTAAAAGCAAATTGATAAGAATATAATCTGTATCCCTGCCAGATTGACTAGTCTAATCTTTATGATCGCATAAAATATACTAGTATATTAATTTTATAATATTTATCTTTTAAGTATTATATATTTATCTTTTAACTAATATGTATATTAATTTTATAATATTTATCTTTTAAGTATTATTTATCTTTTATCGTTTAAGTTACATATATTATTGTGTTTACAGTAGGTATTAAGTTATTTATTTGGGATAGCCGCAATCGTGTTGCTCTGCACTCCCAAAGGTTGACTGGTAGAGAATGCAATAGCATTAAGTCCGCCTTTTGTACCCTTTTACTGTGGTCAATAAAGTTTTAAATAAATAAATAAATAGGTACTAAACTTTAGGTTATTTGTCAGACAATATGTCGCCTGATCAATATAATGCTAGTTGCGTCGATTTTGTCTACTTAGGATAATACTTTACATTATTTTTATCAGAACTTAAAATTTAACAACTGGCTTTCATATACATACAGTTAAGTACCTTCCGAGACGTGGCTTTGCGCATGATTGAACGTCCAAATAGTTCGATTGCCAATGTGTCAAGCAATACAAGAGATAAAATGCATAATAGACGTACAGAAGAACGATTGTTAAACGCATTAGGTACTAGCTCTTTTGTCAAAATAAGCAAGTAGTCCAAATGAACCAATTGAGGATATCAAAATGAACTAATTACAGTTTCAGTGATGGCAGATGGTGGAGGAAAGTCCTAGGGTGGAGACCTCGCATGGACCCCCTCCCGCCTTTGGTAACGGGTGGAAGCGGCTGGATGCGAAAAGCGAAGTGGATCGTACCTATACGGTGAAAGGCATTATGGAAGGCCTATGTACCTATGTACAGCAGTGGATAGATAAAGGCTGATAATGATCGTAAATACACAAAAATTAGAATGATCTGTGATCTTAAAATATTATTAGATTATATAAACATAATTTCAATAAAGCTGTCATACAAATTTCTGACACACAAAATTCCCTTAGGATCAGTAGTACCATTGATGGTACAAGTGATACAACTTTGTTGGAACGTAGACGTCAGCATCTACTAGCCACTGTGTATTCGGGAAAGTCCAAAATTGTTATATGCAAGTTATTACATTTTCAGATTTTTTTTTGCTATCGAAATAATTACCCATAGTTATATTATAGTGACATACAAATCAAACATAACAATTCGAAAAAAATGTAAATTATCTTATTGATATAGCAGGAACTGAATCGATATTAATTTTACTGAATAATTAAAAGAAGTACCTAATAAACAGATTCAAGAAACACAAGAGTTGATGAAAAGTCTTCTCTTTGAAATACTTTGGTACATAAATAGACTTATTTCTCTAAGTATGCTACACAAACATAGTTTTCCTGAGAAGTGAGCTGTTCAAAGAACTTTTCTGTGCAGTGTTGTCCAATGCACTTAGCTTGAGAGTGTTAATTTAATTAAAACAAAAATTTTCTTACAAAGGTGGGATTACGGTTCGTACCTCTTCGTGTTTTGTTTTGTTTAGCACTTTTTAATAAAGAAATTAGTTTGCCTTCACGTTGCTTTTACTTGACTTGGTAGGTAATATAAATTTTCCAATTTTTACACTTATTTTGTTTACATTGTATGACTAAGAAACATTGACACTTGTAAAACTTTCCTGATCCTCAGCAAAGTTTTACATACGGCCCGCCTGATGTGAAGCGGTTACCGTAGCCATATTAACGCTTGCAACATGAAATATTGCTCGCGCGCCGCCATCCCCGCTGCCAACGCAGCATCTCCTTCCTTTCTTTCTGGTGACCTCACTCATTCGCAGAAACACAACAACCCTCAAGGGAATTGTTATTTGCCTGCGGTATTCTTTCAGGTGGAGGTACATTCCCCAGTCGGGTAGCTTACAATTACGCTCCCTACCTCTCTTTTCGCCTTCTTCGTTTGCTCGTTTCTTCGCTCTTCGTAGCGTAGTTCTTTCGTTTGTCAGTCAGCAGGGTGCACCACGTGCAGGTGAAGTTGGCTTTGGTTCAAAGATGTTGATGAATCACTTAAACCCAAAAAAAATACTGAGCATATGAATTGTTGTCACTTTAGAAATTTTCAAATTTAATATAGTCCACACAATTGCATGCGTTTCTCACGCAGCGTCAAACTCCAGCGATCTTTTCCTCAACCGGAATACTAATAAGTTAATCTTTTATATCACGTTTTCGTGAAACAAAGAGATGAGGGCAAGTATGAGATAAAACGTCTTCTATAACTTGATCTACAGTTTGATTTACTGCTTCCCCTTTATCGCCTTCTATTGGAACAGGTGAGGGGAGCAGGGTAGATCTGGTTTCTGAGCTCAAACCACGGTGGTCGAGTGTGAGCCTGTATTAAGCAGCAAGGGAATTATGAAGCATGTGCTCTTTGAATACTAAACGCCCATTTTGTAAGGTCCGGTTAAAGAGGAATGAAAATGGAAGCGGCATTCACAAAGTAGTGTGACCAATGCTACGTTTTTTCTAGAATTTCTATGTGAGAAGTGGTTCATTAGAGCCATTGTAGAAACAGAAGGTACGGGATAAAATAAAGTATGTTTAAAGATGTTTTAATTTGTTAAAATCATCACCATTCGCTTGTGTTTTTCTCTTTAATAATAGTGATGGAAGGACTAGAGTCTTTTAATCTATATATATAAAAATCAATGCCACTTTTCGTTGTAATTTTATTACTCAAGAACGGGCTCACCTATCGAAACCAAATATTTAGGCTTTGTTCGGACTATTTAGCAGATGGTTTATGTGAAGTTTGCACAAAATCGGTAGAGCGGTTCTTCATTTATCACATTTTTTGTAAAAAATTAATACAATAAATGGCGCATCATTTTGTTAATGGGAATTTTGCTGTCAAAATGAAACTTTTTTCAGTGTTGACAGTACAAGCATGTTGTTATGTCATTCATGCGGTCATTTCATTTTGGACGTACTTCGACTTTATGTTGCCTGTTCGAGAGTAGGTACCTGCAGACAATTTGTTTATTCATGCTCAAAATGAAAAAAAAAAAATTGTTTATCCAAATTTTTTGGATTAAGTTTTAAAATAGCTAGCAATTAATAAAATATTTTTTTGTTTGAATAAATGAATTTGATGTTCCAATATTTTTTTTATTATTTCACTTTATACGTAGCAAAGCACGTATCGGGCCGCTAGTAATTTATACTTAAAATTAGCTTCGATTTTGGAGCGGGTCTTTACTAACACAAGTTTTTTTCTAAAACATGAAAAAGGAAAACCCCTACCCTTGTAATCAACACAAGTTTAAAAATAAATTATTTTTCATTATTTATATTATTTTGTCGAAAATTTAAAAATAGTGTTTTTTGAAGTCGATAAAATCTTGTGGCTTGTTACAAATGTAAAAGAACTTGAGTCGCATAATTGAATCGTTTATCATGAGAACTTAATAAGATAAACGTCAGTATATGGTTATTACCTAATTGAATGAAGAGACCGGAAGGAACATTTATGTACTTCGAAAAGTCACTTTGGAAATGAATACGCTCCAAAACCTTTTTGTGGTGTAAGTGGTTCATCACCATCTTTGAACCAAAGCCAACTTCACCTGCACGCGGTGCACCCTGCTAACTGACAATCGAAGCTCTGGCGAAAAGAGAGGTAGGGAGCGTAATTCTAAGCTACCCGACTGGGAAATGTACCTCCACCTCACAGAATACCGCAGCCAAATAACAATTCCCTTGAGGGTTGTTGTGTTTCTGCGAGTGAGTGAGGTTACCAGAAAGATAGGAGATGCTGCGCTGGCAGCGGGGGTGGCGGCGCGTGAGCGATATTTTATGTTGCGAGCGTTAATATGGCTACGGTAACCGCTTCACATCAAGCGGACCGTATGCTTATCTACCGCCCGACGTAGTATAAAAAAAAAACCACTGAACCGATTTTGATGAAACTTGTCACAATTAAAGAGGCTTGAGATTTGTGTGGAAAAACAATTGAGACCCATCATGTCCTTGAGGAATGATCATCAAATACATTTTCCATTGAAATCAATGGAAAACGTACACTTAGCGAATCTACTTGCTTCACTCAACCTTGATTTTGGCCCCGTGGGCTAGAATCCGGCCTTAACAAAAATAATAAAATTTTAATGTCACAAATTGTCACTCCGCCAATCCGCAGTTGAGCAGCGTGGTGGATACTGCTTCCCCTTCATCGCCTTCTATTGGAACAGGTGAGGGGAGCAGGGTAGGTCTGGTTTCTGAGCTCAAACCACGGTGGTCGAGTGTGAGCCTGTATGCTCTAGACCCCCTTCAATTGAGGGGAGACCCGTATCCCAGCAGTGGGATGAGTAAGGGTTAACGACGATACATGGTCACTCAACAAGTGTAACAGTTGCACAACGACTGGCGACTTGCACAACTCAAGAAATAAGTTGTTTTTAAGAGTTACAACTTTGTCGTTTACTTGGGTCGTTAAAGAATCTTTTTAAAACGACAGTCTTATAATTAAACCTTGTGTGAGATGAAGACTCTTGAAAGAGTTAGGGTTCAGGGTTTAAGGACACGATAGAGTTGATAACCGACTCGCATTATTTTTAAAGACTTCAAAGCCTCGAGTGAAATTTATTGTAGTTGGTATACGTTGGTTTGGTTGGCTGGTTAGTATTATAGTTTTTGGTAGGTATTATAGTTTTTGGTGAAATAGATATAGAGATTACACGTTGCCTCGAGTACTTCTACTATAATCTGTAAAATATCTTTATCATTATCTCTTTATAATTTTAATTATAGCCAACGAGAAAAGAGAAAAATATAAGAACAAATTTAATGTATCTAGTTCGTAAGTCAGAGTGAAATATTTTATTACTTACTTCGTTAAAATGTGCGCCGGTCAAATAAACCCTCACCTTGACTTTGTGAAAAGAATTTCTCGTCCTAAATACACACTGTTCGTAAATTTAATTATGTAAATGAATAAACGGTGGAACATGATGTCGATATCCTTACTTAGATCACAGAACAAGAAAGATAGAAACAAGTATGTACATTGTACACCTAATACATCGTTACAAATTTTCACATTTATTGTCGTAGAGCGAGCGAAACGCTTAGAAACGAAAATTAAATACGAAAAGAAAAAAAAAAAAAAAGGAAACGAAACATGTACAGTGCTACAAACTTATCTGACCCGGTGGCCAAATTTGGAACTAAAGTCGCCATCTTGGAATGTAGTATTGCCAGGTACAATTAATTTACTTACCGCGTATACACATTCCATTGAGGTGTATTTTTTTAAATACATATTATCTTGTTCTACACATATTTCATTTCTTACAATAAAAAAATCGTCAACGAGTTGTTTCTGTGCAATATTATAACTCTCTAATATTATATATTAGCTATGATCGCGACTTAACGTGGTCCATTTTTAAAACTAATCAACAAAAAATAAAAGGCAATTGATATTCAATTGAAACACCACACAACACAATTAATAAGTATATCAATGCTAATTTATTTTAGCAGTGTATATATTTCTTTGATTTATAAGTTTCCTCTAAAACGGGCGGCATTTCGTTTAATGGCAGCACTTAAGTCGATCGCACCGCCCCCGCCACCGGGCCAGATAAGTTTGTGGCACTATACGCTAAAAAGTCAGTCTTGGAAATGAATAGGCTCCAAAACCACTAGACCGATTTTAATGAAACTTGTCACAATTAAAAACCTGCATGAGGTTTAGTCTAATAAATATTGAGATCGATGTCCTTGAGGAATGATTATCAAATACATTTTCCATTGAAATCAATGGAAAACATACACTCAGCGAATCTACTAGCTCTACTCAATCTTGATTTCGGCCCCGTGGGCTAGAATCCGGCCTAGTAATATTAGAAGCAATAAGGACGCATTAAGGGTTTGCTTAACTTGGCTGAAAACTGATAAGGCTGGCCTTACACAGCTGGAATCCGTCCCGGAATTCAGGAACTAAATTAAGGATCTTAATTACGGGCGCACAGAATTCCATACAAAACACCTATTCACCACACAATGCTGTTTTTTTTTTTCGTAGAAAAGAAGAAGAAAGAAACCTCGTATAAGTCATTTAACAAAAAATATGTGGGTGACAGGAAAAGAGTAACTCTCAAAACTCAAAACAACTCAAAAAATACAATTTTCATTTTTTTTCTGTTTGTATGTTAAGTTTATCTCCACAACTATTGAACTGATTTTTTCGCTGTTTATACAAATAGATAATGCTCAGCTTTAAGTTAAATTTAGGTTGTTTCATTGGAATCTCATCTCAGCGAAAAAAGTTATTGTTATTTAAATTAATTGAATACCGCTTGTTAAAAGATGCATAGTAAAAGTCACTAAAAGGGTCGAAATTTGATTTCGTGAACGAAGTCGCGGGCAGCAGCTTTTATTTAATAAAGCGAAAGTAGAATATCATGTCAATGTTTCAGCTAAAGCTAAAAACATAGTATCAGAGACTGAAGAAACTCTCAACTCCTTAATTTGTATGTAAGACGGTGCTCTCTTAAACGGCTGTACTGTTTTGAATAAATCTCTAGCTTAAATACTAACTCAATAAGATCTCCGTTCGTGTTGAGAGTTAACGCTCACTGAATTGAAAAAGGTTACTTGATTTGCATTTCAGTTGAGCAGTTTCGTCTTGATGTCTAAAAGTGGGGACAAATCCTCCTTTTTAACAACTTGTTGATGTTACTTGGAAATCTTGTCAATTTTTTGATAAAAACTAAATACACGGCTCAATTGCTGCAATATAAATAAATAAATTAATATTGATTTTATTGTTGCACCAAATGGGAGAAATACTATAAAATATTAAGTTTCTATCGCAGGTAATACTTTAAATATATTTCCCTTAAAAGGCTGGTAACGGATCGGCGACCTCTTGATGTTGCTGATCTCCAAGGGCGTTAATTATTGTTTTCTATCAGGTGACATGGAATTTATATATAATATAATTATATAATTTTCCACATTATGCTATATAATTTTCCAAAAGCTCGTTTGCCTTGTATGAGAGGGGCTCATATAAAAAAAATACATATGTATATATATGTCATTTTAAATTAAGAAGACATTGTTTTAAATGAAGTAGAAACTGTTGGTCAAACCTCTCTCTAAGTGGAATGAATAAATAATGCGGGATTGAGTACATTTCTGATACTTTTAGAATAAACGAGTGAAAATGATAAAGTTTAATTATTTTGATAGAGTAATTTGCATAGCAGAAATGATAAAATATTTTAGCTTTAACAAGAGACTTTGAAATTCAAATTTCAAAAATAAAATTAGAAATGTTCACTTTAATTTGGAATATACACCAAAAGTCATCATCATCATAGGTGGATTTATGTATTTATATGTATGTTTACTAAGTATATACTTGTAATTATGCTATGTATATTATATAATATGTATTTTTTGCAGTAATTATAAATACTACTTTATTAGTCGTATTATTATATTTTATTAAATCTGGTTTTGTTTTGCTTCTTCAGAACCGCATTCGTTTTTCTGCTTGTCAACAAAAAGTTCACTGGTAGTGTTTTTAGCGTTAAGTCCGCCTTTTGTACTTTTATATATAACTAAATAAATAACAAAATAAATATTGTTATACAATGCCTAATTTGTGATTGTTTTTAAATTGATAAATAAATGTAAAGTAATATTTGTCATAAAAATAAAAACCAATTACATTGAAGTATACTTCATTGAATTCATATTGTTATTTGTCACTAAAAGCATTCACTTCAACTACGTGGGTTTTTTATGAAAATTTCATCAATTTAAATGGAAGACTTGTTTTTACCAGAAACTTCCACTAATTTTGTTCTCAAACAGAGATCTTCATGGGGAGATTCTGAAAATTACGGGTCTATGTCCTCGCCAAAGTAAATAACCCGTTTAATTTATTTTTGTTTGGTGACGTGTATCGTGTGAGTTTTATTAACAAAATAAATTAGGATATAAAAAGGTACCTATATGTTTAGGGATGAAAGGTGAAAAAGAGGACGATGAATTTGAATGTGAATGGATATATTGGCTTCTCATTAGAAGCCAAGAATTCCCATCGACAGGGAATTCATCCTCACACATTAGAGCCTAAGTGGTCGCGTACTGTGCGGTTCCAGAGAAATTTTCTCCCGCGTACTGTTGAGCTGTGGAATGAACTGCCTATCGAGGTTTTCTCAGGAGACTACAGCATGGGGTTCTTCAAGAAGGGTGTAAAGAGGTTTTTACAGGGTCGGCAACGCGCGTGTGATGCCCCTGGTGTTACAGGCGTTCATAGGCTACGGTAACTGCTTTCCATCAGGTGGGCCGTATGCTTGTTTTCCAATTTAGTGGTATAAAAAAAAGTGGATGGATTGTCTGAGAGATGATATGGGTAATAAAGGGGTAACTCTAGATATGACGGCTGACAAGGTTGAATGGAAGAAAATCACATACTGCGCCGACCTCAAGTAATGAAAAAACCGGCCAAGTGCGAGTTGGACTCGCGCACGAAGGGTTCCGTACCCTATCTATAAAAACCGGACAAGTGCGAGTCGGACTCGCCCACCTAGGGTTCCGTAGGTACGTAGTATCATTATTAAATTTGATATTTTTCATTATAAATAAGAAATAATGCGTCGAAAAAAATAAATAAAATATATTTTGCAATGTGTACATCAAGCCCTTTCATATGATACCCCATTTGAACTAGTAGTTTCAATTTGAAATATCGACACCCTATATAAAATATAGACCCCCTATTTTTTAAGATCTATTTACAAATGTATAGTTTTCAGATTTATTCCTGTACTTGTAGTCTATAACGATGTTACTTGCCGAATTTCATAGTTCTAGGTCAACGGGAAGTACCCTATAGGTTTTGATTCCCTTGAGTGTGTCGAAATATGCGTTTTTTGCTGAATAAACGTCCGTAACTTTTTTCTACGTAAACTTAGCAGTTTGATTTTTTTTTAGCTTCATGGGACCGTAGACCTGAGTATACAGTTCAAATTTCAGCTTGATACCTCCACGCATTCTCGACATAGAAATTCTTGACAGACAGACAGACAGACAGACAGACAGACAGACGGACAACAAAGTGATCTTATAAGGGTTCCGTTTTTCCTTTTGAGGTTCGGAACCCTAAAAACGGCAAAAAAATCACGTTTGTTGTATGGGAGCCCCCTTAAAATGTGAATGTGAAGCGGTTACCGCAGCCATATTAACACTCGCAACATAAAATATCGCTCGCGCGCCGCCACCCCCGCTGCCACCGCAGCATCTCCTTTCTTTCTGGTGACCTCACTCACTCGCTGTAACACAACAACCCTCAAGGGAATTGTTATTTGACTGCGGTTTTCTGTGAGGTGGAGGTACATTTCCTAGTTGGGTAGCTTACAAT
This sequence comes from Hypsopygia costalis, assembly GCA_937001555.2. NCBI lineage: Eukaryota > Metazoa > Arthropoda > Insecta > Lepidoptera > Pyralidae > Hypsopygia > Hypsopygia costalis. The sequence continues at coordinate 21,481,663 of OW443343.2, read as the reverse complement.
TACACTCCCTACCTCTCTTTTCGCCAGAGCTTCGTTTGTCAGTCAGCAGAGTGCACCGCGTGCAGGTGAAGTTGGCTTTATTACAAAGATGTTGAAGAATCACTTACATCCCATAGTTTTCTTCCGCGAACGTTGTGAAATGAATTATAAATAGACACCTGTCAAGCTACTTCAATAAGTTCTTTTAGAAAGACATGAAGAGTCTATAAGGTCTAAATTGATACCACTGGTGTTGCGAGTGCTTTTACTTATTTGTGTTTTTACTGTTCGCGATTATGAATTATGATAATAATGTACTGTAAATACAAAGGTCGAGTCTATTTTATGACAACCTATAGGCTTCAAGCACGTGTAAGTTTCTCAATTTCCAATATAATTTACGAAATAGAATATTAAATTAACAGAAGCTATACTAAATATAAGACATATTAAATATTTTCTCAGTAAAAGAAATAACAAGTTAGCCTTTGTCTTGTTAGTATAAATATTAGAAAATGCTGTTTCCCTAATTTGAAGAGAACCCTCGTCATCGAGTTGACGTCGAATTTAAAGCTGTTGTTTTATTAAAATGTTTCTATTCGTATAGATATATTTGTCTAGCAATCTTTTTTTCTTTTATGTAAACAAATATTCTCTCACCTAAGGGAAATAAGTCACCATAACATATGAACGCGTGTAATCTTGCCTGAGAAGAGATTTTGCGTCCCTTTGTGTGTTCTACCGATTGTTCAATGGATGTTCAGAGGAGTTGTTTGACATGATGTCCACAGCCTCCTTCAACAGGCGCACCACTCGCCATCGACAGGGAATTCATCCTCACATATTGGAGCCTAAGTGGTCGCGTACTGTGCGGTTCCAGAAAAGTTTTCTCCCGCGTACTGTCGAGCTGTGGAATGAACTGCCTATCGAGGTTTTCTCAGGAGACTACAGCATGGGGTTCTTCAAAAAGGGCGTGAATAGGTTTTTACAGGGTCGGCAACGCGCGTGTGATGCCCCTGGTGTTACAGGCGTTTACAGGCTACGGTAACTGCTTTCCATCAGGCGGGCCGTATGCTTGTTTGCCACTTTAGAGGTATAAAAAAACGGGTGTACTACTCGCGCGTCGTCGATCCTGCAAGAATTGCCCTTAAAGAATCCTATGATGTAGCTTCCGTGGAAAATCTCGGCACAAGGTAAGCGCGAGAAATCATCTGTGCCTGGAACCAAAGAGTACCACTCGGTTCTAAAGAGTGGATCTTGATGTCCTGTCGATGGCAAGTGGTGCGGGTGTAAGAGATCATCATATCAAACAATCCTAGTGGATTGTTGACCTTTTTATAAGCGGTATTGATGATCTTTTTATAACCCTGGGTTATAAAAAGATCATCAATACCGCTTATAAAAAGGTCATCAATAATCCACACCGCTCGTTTCTGAACAAAGTCACAAGATGCTAGCTAATAACCAGGGTCGCCTACCTAAAGGTGACATCAGTATTCCGTGCTGGGTCGAATATATGCGTTAGTACATAAATTAATAGCCTTTGCCGTTTACTCGTAGTACGTTTGATTTGTGGTACTTTTTGAAAGAAGGTTTACTTATCTAGAGAACATCTATGCTTCGGAGGGCACGTTAAGCCGTCGGTCCCGGTTATCATTAGACAACAGTCGGAAAGCTAAATCAGTACTTTTTAGGCGGCTTGAAAACACTGGCATCCACCAACCCACAGTGAAGCAGCATGGTCTCTTATCAAATAGTTATATCTTTTGCTTGTCACAATAAAAATTCAGAATTTCTGTGTCAGGCATTAATCTCTTTAAAACCTCCGCTTTTCTTAAAAGTTAAGAATGACTAAATAATACGCAGTATTTTTTTAAGTAATTCATGACGGAAATATTTGGAGTTCTTTACGACAAATTCTAAGAACGCTTATTGAATTTGTAAAAATGTATCTAAAATGTGAACTCACGATTCTTCAATTTAGGCTCATTAGCTATTTTAAAATTTGCTTTAACAGACCGCCTCATTACTTTACCACACACATTACAATATGTGTGTAACCACAAATTCTCAAATGCTGTCATTACCATTCTGCTGACTCATACGAAACAATTACAAGTAATGAATTGTCTAATTTCTGGCATTGGATACTGACAGCATGTTAATAGACCGAAACGTGTATGGGATTTTGTCATAGAGCTACAGAAGGTGTACATGGTAGAAAAGGGAATAATCTTCGATCGCAACAACTTAACTGTAACACGGTAGCACTATGTGGCTGTATACTGTTCAGTTGCACTTAAGCATCGAATAGAAGCTATGCCATTTTAAAATTTGTATACTTTATTGCTTTCATACTTAGAACATTTTTTCATACTTCGGTATTCTTTCTTAAAAATGCTGGTACATTTTGTCAAAGGACATGTAGTAATTTGATAGGCTATGACATCTAAAACAAAACTTACTTTATTCAAAATAACAGCGAACGTAGTTAGCGAACATTTTCAAATAAATTCACTTTGCGGCGTCACACCATGATTCTCAAATTTTGTGGTCAAGTCATTATTGACATTTCGACCAAATAAATTATAACTCTCAATTGACGACTTTGTGATGAAAGAATGAATAAGCAGCATCTTCACTAATAAATAAACAAATATTGCTGGACAAATTACACACGGCCATCCAGTCCCAAACTAAGCAAAGCTTGTACTATGGGTTAGATAACTGATAAATACTTAAATACATTTTTTTTGTAAATACATACATAATAATACATAGAAAATACCCAGACCAAGACAAACAGACATGTTCATGCGCACAAATATTAGTCTTGTGCGGGAATCGAACCCGCAACCTCGGAGTCAAAGTGGCCATTGCTAACCATTTGACCACCGGGCTCGTCATGTATACTTTAAACAACAAATCAAATTTCAGGCAATTTCTGATCTGAGGGACAGGAGTATGTTCTTTATAGTCGAGTGGATTCAAGTGCACCTTCTGTATCTATTTTGTATATGATTCCGTGGCACTTGACATAGAAAATGCAAGAGTTAAATGCATAGATTACTGTAGAGATAGCTTTTGAATACGTTTGCCTTGCCGGCTTTGGAATGTGACCCAATGTTATTTGTTATTGAATATGTGTACAGAATAAGATCAGAAGAAGTTATCAGATAGTTTATTAAAGCTTCATTTGAATGAGTTTTGTCATGTATTTATGTCTCACAATGAAGTAATAAAGTGACAAAATTTAGCATAGCATCTATTTTACATGCGGACAAGAATGACGTGAAATGTCATGTATTGCTATAAAGCCTTTGGGTTCATATGGTCTAGAGTATTAAAATGTCTACGGTATCAAAAAGTCTATTTATTCATTTGGTCTAGAGTATTAAAATGTCTACGGTATCAAAAAGTCTATTTATTCATTTGGTCTAAAGTATCAAAATGTCTATAATGTTTTTTTTTATATGTAGCTACTTGAAATTAGGAAAATATTATTTTTATATGAAATCGATATTTACATACATAACAAATCTAGGAGGGAAAATATTATTAATCTAGAAATTTAAAGAATAAAATTTTGTAAAGAAAAATGTCTTGATAGGATCAGGCTATCGGTGGCTGGAATATAATAATAATATTAATCTGCTATGTTTATATCTTAGCGATGAAGTTTTAAATGAAAGGTTTCATGAAAAACATCAGCCAAGAAGAAAGAAAACTATTAAGATTAATTCTGAGACTATGCTTTATCAGATACTTTCTGAAGTCGTTTTTCAAGTATTCATTGTGTTACATATTATAATATACATTGTATACATTAAAACTCAGAGCCATCATAATTCCTAAAATCTAAATAATTACCTTTTATTACTAACACAATCAAAAAAGTTATAATCCTGAACCACCCAGCTATGCAAATTGCAAAAAATTCAAAAGTTATAAAACAACACTTCCTATTTAAGTCCTTTTTATATTCAAGATAAACAACATAAAAAAGACTCAGGCAATTAGTCTGCACAATCTAGTCTGCCCAGATGCAAAACGAGCAAAAACAACCTCGCTCCCGACCCATCGCATGATACTCGCAGTAACTTTGAATCAATTGGCCATCGTAATGAAGACATTACGGCGGTATCTATCTCTCCATCTAAGATAATACGGGTTGCATCACGATCTTATGCGGTACGGTTCACAGCATCAACTTTAGCATTATTGACTTTTGACTTAGTGGTTTTTGTATTGTGTAACATTGCTTTTATTTTATTTTGTAAATTAGGTGTTTGTTTAATGTTTGATTTTTATAGCTAATTATCACTAATCTTGAAAAATATGCCATAGAGCACCTCTAGCTGCTCTCTTTATTAGTGTCGTTGCGCGTGTCACGCAAGTTAAGCAACGTCGACTGCAGCCTGTCCATGGATGGGTTTATTTATCTCGAGCTCCTCCGTACTTCGGAGGTCACTAAATGTTATTATATGTATTTTTGATACTTTAATTATTTTGTGTGATATTTTTGCGATTATTTAATTTATAGCCTATATTCTTATTGCATCATGCATGACGATACTATTTTTTTATATGAGAGGGGGCAAACGAGGATGTGAGTCACCTGATAGAAAGCAATAACCACCGCCCATGGAGATCAGCAACACTAAGGGGTTACCAATCCGTTATCAGCTTATACTCCACCCTTTCTATCTTTCTGGTGACTTCACTCACTCGCAAGAACATAACAACCCTCAAGGAAATTGTTATTTGGCTGCGGTATTCTATGAAGTGAAGGTATTCCCCAGTCGGGTAGCTTACAATTATGCTCCCTACCTCTCTTTTCGCTAGAGCCTCGTTTGTCAGTCAGCAGGGTGCACGTGCAGGTGAAGTTGGCTTGGCTTCAAATTTACTACTGTTGAATTACTAATATTACACCCCAAATTGTATTGTGTTTACTTTGTAATTAATAAAAATATTTCGTTCCCTTTACATAAATTTGTCTTGATAATGAGTTCAACGATCTGTTACCCGAAAACAATTCTGTGCCTTGCCAATATATGAGCACCTACAGTTTGTTTGGAAGTTTATTGTGGTTTGAAACTTGTTTATTAATTACTAAAGTTTGTCTGGTATAAAGCCTTTCTTGTTAAAATTAGTTTTTGATAACTCCCACACTGATTTTAAATAATTTAATTGTAACAATATAAATACCACTACCACTACTCTACATTATTATAGTTTACTGAAAATTTCTGTTCACTTTAACATTGCCAAAATTTATAGCATTATTAAGTACAAAAACAATTTTATTTATTTACATTCAATTATAGTCTCGCTCAACTTTGTTATTTCTATTTCTATTATAGTTAATTAAAATCAGAAGGTATTAATTTGCTAATAAAACACAATCATCAACCTCTAATTGGGTATTCTGTAGATCATTAATATACAAACCTTTATCTATATAAACTACGTTGATATGTTTAACACCCCAAACTTTAAAGCAATCAGATTTAGTTTCCGAGGTTTGTCTGGAGATATCCTTTGATGCGGCACCCTTCCCTTCCTTATTAGTATTCGAAACAAACTTTTGGGGTCTTTGCATTAGATTTGTATCGGTAATATATGTACTAGTACGTGTTTCATTGATTGCGTATAATTCACCTGTTTTTTGGATGCTTAAAAACGGCTGGAATTGGTGTTTGTTTGTTAACTTGACTTTAACGTTTTTTGTTTATTTATCTAGCTCACAAGCTTCTTACTCCCACTAATTTCTTCTGATTAAATTCGTTGTGAGATCCAAGGCAGCCGTAGTTTTACCCCCGGGACTGCAATGGACTTCACTGTTCATCGCCTTTTTTGGTGGTCACCGCTGCTAATCCTGGCTGCACAGGAGACACAGTGGTGGGATGTGTAGTAGGCTCCCATCCCGTTAGCTCACAATTACAAATTAGTATACCTTTATTATTAGTTGACCTTTGTACTATCCATACTAATATTATAAATGTGAAAGTGTGTTTGTTTGTTTGTTTGTCCTTCTTTCACGTCGAAAGTAACGAACGGATCGACATGTTTTTTTTTTTGAACCGGCATGATATTTTAACAGGAGATAGTTTCCTGTCTAGAGAGTGACATAGGCTACTTTTTATCCAGGAAAAACATTTTATTCCCACGGGGAAAAATAAAGTTTATAATAATTTTTAACAGGTTTTATCCCACAAAGTAAAAAAAAGTATAACAAGAAAAAATATATACAAATCAATGACAGCTCCCCTGGATCACGCGTGCGAAGTCGCGGGTAACAGCTAGTAATATATAATTTAGCCAGACACGAATAATTTCACTCGACTTTATCTGGATAATAAAGAAGTAAATAGAGTTAGAGCGTGCTAACTTTCTGACTTGAATGATCAATTACAATTTTTAATCAACTAGACATCCGTAATCATGCTATTCATCGATGACTAAATTCTAACACGTCAATATAAATGATAAATGATTCTTCGGATTTACCATGATCTATTGCCATGCAAAAGTATTCGTTACTTACAAATAAAACGTTAAAACGATCGCTTATACAACAAGACACAATCACAATGAATAATTTTGTTATGTTCGAGCACTTGAACCTATTCTGCGTATCGAAAAAAGGTACTTACAACAATCCAAATTAACAGACAACTATGACAAGTTACAAGTGTTTCGTACAACAATATATTTACAGATGAACTCGTATATTTATTCATTACTGTAGATCTTTTTGTTATTCCATATGGTTGAAAATTGTTTGACAAAGAATTTGGAGAGTTGAAAGGGTAAGTTGGTGAAGTTGGAGGACCATTCAGACGTTTTGTCCGCTTTTACAAAGACAATGAGCAAGACAAAGAGCTCTCAGCGAGTGGTCAACATTTTCTCACTCGTCATACTGCGGTTACACCGTTACTTTTAGAGACGTGACTAATATTGACTGATTGTGACAGCATAATAATAATATTATACTAGCTTTAGCCCGTGACTTTGCAAGTGCGTATTTCGGTATCCTGTGAAATTTTCAAAAATCCTTTATTGACCGATCTCTATGTTATTTGTATGCTAAATTTCAACTCAATCAGTTCAAAGGTCAAGATTGAGCTGTGCTTTAGTTGATTAGACAGTTAGTTCGACATCTAGGTTTTATTTGAAATGGCATAGATACTAAATACATTATATAATTTAAATAATTATAAATTTTAGGTATTTATTTCGACTAGAGCCAAAATCAACCTCCTTTGTACGTTGTAAAAGTAGCTATAACGATTAGTCGAAGTGCACTTACAGGCAGTTTGATCTACACTACTTTGCGTGCTTCCGACATCAATTAGTTCATGCAAACTACTTCCGGCCGGCACCCTTGCACTACCGTTAGTACTCGCATGCGACTGCCGTGGTTTTGGTCGTCTCTGCTCCAGCTGCTGTGGTCGTCGGCGAATCTCCAACATCTGAAACAGAAGAAACATGCGACTGCAGCCGCCTTGACTGCCGCAGTCGTCTCTGCGACACGCAGTCGCACGTCGTCACGCAGTGTCGCGTGTCGTATGTTGTTTGGGCAAACAATTTGTATAAATGAGTCTTAAACGGTAGCAAGCAAACTGCGCAGTCAAAGTGATCAGCAAGCTACAAATTATAATAAAAGAACATGACCGATATCCCATACAATATAGGGTTTACATAAAGTTAGCATAAGTCAAAGTTCAACGTTTATAAATTCATTAGTCAAATGGTAAACCATTAAAATAAATCAAATAACCGAGAGACAAAGCACTGTAACAAAGGGTACCATGACAGGGACGGGATCACGATCGCTCCCACCTCGTGATAAACTAACTGTGGGTTAGTCACGAGGCGAATTTATTAACTGGACCACGTTTATAAATCACCACTTTAAATATTTATTGCTGATAAAATTATGTATTGAGAGAGATCACTCTATCAGCTTGTACTTTATTAGATTAATGATCGAGACCCTTCGTCCTTGCAGTTGCTTATGTAGCTTGAAGTGAAGTCGATCACTGATTCATTTCAGAGACTCAAAGGTTGACTGGAAGAATCAACCTGGATAAGTCCGTTCTTGTACACAATCAAACCCCGGCCACTCCATACAAATGTCGCCTCGTTTACTACTACATAAACAATGACGTCCGTGCAGAGCGTAAATGAGCGTGTGTGCGTGCGGCGCGATACAAATGGTTCCTGATTTGTCTCAGAGGGGAGGTGAGGTCGACACGAGAGAGCGGTAGGGAGTGGCCAAACTGTACATAGTACTATTACTTATACTGTGACACAATGTTTATGTTATTTTTAAAATTGCTTCCATAGAGAGGCAATTAAAAAAAACGAATGATAACAAAATCGGGGGATACAGTTTGGTGTTGCAGCTATATACCTATCTATCATCTCTATCCAAAATTCAATCATACCACTGGATATATAAAGGATCAATGAATTTATTACGTTAAGTAAGGAATATGGAGCATCGCGTGCGGGGGAGGGGAAGCGCTGCCATTTTGAGATAATTTTAGTGCATGTAACGATGTACTTACGTAAACACACGGCCGTGTCCATGACATAGCCACACCCCATTTTTATTATACGTGTCAAATAATAGCTATTGCAATAAAGTTTTATAAACAAACAAATGCCTCGTAGTCCCAGCTAGCATTCTAGTAAAATGCCAAATTGTATAATCAAAAGTATGGACCTAATTCTGAATATTAAAAGTTACAAAATCCTTGTGAAGATACCTTCAACGACAACATAATAATATATATTGGGCTCTCCGTCCACTCAGGTTCTCCGTCCACTCACCGCGATGATGTCGTAGGCAGAGGGACTGGGAAATTAAATACTAAAAATCGCGTCGCGAGGGCGCGGCTTAGCATAATCCGTGATACCATTAAAACTTCTTATTCGACCTACTTTGAAATCATTAAATTGACGAAAAAAAAAGCGGTATAAGCCCCACTCCTTCTCACGGCTCACCATCACCATACATTCTCATAATATTGTATCATGTGTAGCAAGAATTAACGGGCTAATTACCACTAAAGTAAAATTGAATAGTCAAATTCATTGAAGACCCACGGCTCCCAGGCAACCCAAAACAAATTGAATCACTCAGCATCTGAAAACAACAACAGTGAAACTTCATTTGAGATACAAGTATGAAGTACACATACATCGAAATTGTAATATGACAATGTATGAACAAAATCCATTGCAAATGAGATTGTCTAATAAAATGAGTGTGTGTGTATGAGACGTTGAATAAACAGCTCCTGGAGCCATACCGCGGAACTGGAAACAGATTACCATCAGATTTTTTGATTTGCGAAAATCAAACTTTAGCTTAGATTTTGTGACATCCATACAGTACAGAAGAAACTTAAACTGAGCCGCCGCGCTGGTCTGGGAAATTTGAAATTTGGTGGGAATGTTCCTGTCTCCAGTATGCAAATGAAAAATAAAAGAGATTTTTTTTCCATGGCATATTGTTGCGGGCGAAAGCTAGTATATGTAGTATCTATTCTCCACACCTTAATATATTCTCCTGAGATTGTAGCTATATAACAGACTTCTATTTTCTGTTTTTTTGCATGCATTATCATGTAAGAGGCTTACAGTTTCTTCAAAGCCCGAATTTCTTTTAGTAATATAAAACGTTTACATACTTTTACGTAAATTTTCTTTTCAGTTATTTTTACATTTTTTATCTGGAATAATTCAAATGTGATTTATCGGCTTACTCACTCATAACTTTCATGTCACTTTTTAGGTGATGTTAAAACCTGACTTTATGATCAGATGATTTTTTTAATATTCCATAACTCTCCTTATTATTTCAGCAACATTTTATAATACTAACTTCATTAGCTTTGACTCCGCTTTTTTGAATAAGTTATTCACTCAAGACAAGTCGAGTGTCCATTTTTAAAAATAGGTCGGGATCAATATGATATGAATATAATTAATTTCGTGCAAATTTCTTTCGATTAAATTATTTGAGTTGGACGTTGTCAAGCAGGCTCTCCCTTCCATCTAGCAAAACTAAAAATACTGTTAACTAACTTTAATTTAAGTATCATCATTAACAGCCTGTATAACTGCTGGATATAGGCTTTCCCTAATGCTTTCCACCATATACGATCCTCCGCTTTTCCGCTCCGCGATCCGACCACTACCAGCCACTTTTTTGAGGTCCGTCTAGAGAGGGGGCACCCTATGCTTCGTCACCCCATACGTGGACTTCCCCATCTGCCGATTAAATTATTCAAAATTGTTCCACTTGTGATACCGTCTATGGGTATCATCCACTTTGCCGGAACTGGCACTTAAATTCACTTTCACAGATAGTATGATGAAAGTGCATCTAAGCTCTGCGGATTTAGAGTAGTAATGATTTAGATACATGTCTTATATTTAATTTGTATGACGTTTCTAAGTGCTTTATAAAGTCCAAGGAATAAAGATATTTTGACTTTGACTTTGACTTTTAAACTATTTAGTTAGATTATTAAATTATTTTTCTTATTCATGTATATCAGCCGAATCAGATTATTAAATTATTTTTCTTATTCATGTATATCAGCTATATTAGCGGCTTGACGTCTTAATACAAAATAGATACATTTTTTTTAATCTAAAAACATAACTCTGTAATCTACTTAAGTACATTTTTAATAAAAACGTTCCAGCTGCCCTCCTCACACATTTTTCGGTCTTTTTAATTCGTTTCAGGTCGGCGCGAAACAAGAAATTTCTCTCTTTACACAAATTCAAAGGGTTCGTTTTGGGCCCGATTTACCGTGAAGGCGGATTTAACCCTCAAACGAAATAAAAGGACACACCGATCGTAAAAAACTGTTGGGTTACCTGATACCCAGGGATGGAGCACTATTTCGTTTAGTAGATTAAGCTTTATACGGTATAATAAACTGCGAAGTATTTTTTTCGAGTCAAGAGTGTGCGGTTCAGTGGCTACAAATGTTATCTAGATCTTATGCACAATTTCACTATTGAAATCAAGTGCGGCGTGATAATTCATTTGGTGAATGAGTTTTTAATTCAGATTCAGTAGTGTTGATGCGATGATAATTATATTTTTTTGCTGTGTATTAGGGGTATCAAACAATAATAATTCGATACAGTTCATCCTTATTCATTGTCGGGATCTAGTTGACGTTTTGTTGTTTATTAAGTACTAATTTCTACCCGCAGTTAATCTCCGTGTGAATTCAGTACTTCTTCTCAGTCGGACACTCTTGGCAGAGTGGTCGTGATCATGGGCAGGTCACTACGAATGGCGGCTCCTGTTATATTTCTCCATTTGGTTCTGTTGGAGGCATTGTGGGAGCATTCGGAAATGTCGTAATGGAACTCAGTAAAAGTATAAAAAATATTTTATGTGTTAATCCAGAACATATGTACGCTAAATTTTATCTAAAATCGTTAAACAGTGAAAGAGTCATAAACATCTATCCATCCTCACCTCCATACATACTTACATCCTCCATTACAATATTTGTTATTGCATTTAAAGTTGTATTGAATGTTTGAAAATCCAATAATCTTACATCCTCACAAACCTTCGCATTTATAATATTAGTAAAATCGGATAAAAGAAAAAACGGTGCGGCCTCAGAAAATTTGTATATTAGCAACCAAACAACATTTTATTACAACATTTTAGCAAAAGGTTTATGATAGGTATTATCCATTAAAAGTTTATAGGGATTTTCAAATTAGAGTTGGGTTGGAAATATGTTAACCAGTTAAAATTAGGTATTACTTTTTGTATTATTGGAAACACATATATGAGCGTGTCTGATATAAAAAATCATCTCCGACTGCCAACGCAATATTTACCAAGCTCAGATCTTATTCTAATAAACACACTCCTGCCGCTCCATACAAATAAATATTCTTGGACAAATTACAGACTGCCATCTAGTCTCAAACTAAGCAAAGCTTGTACTATGGGTACTAGATCACTGATAATACTTTTTTGACGTGACAACGTCTTATAATTCGATGGAGCGCGCTGCACGCACGAAAAAACATGACGTATGCGGCGTTACCTCGCACTGAGGCGTTCCATTACAATTTTCTTTTGAAAAATGCAAACATTCCATCAGTATTTTCTTATTTTTCTTATGACGTTGTCACGTTCAACTATCGTCAGTAAACCGACTTTACAGACAACCGATTTTTTTTTAAATGCATACATATAAAACATCCAAACCAACAAATAGACATTTTCATGCACACAAATATTTGTCTTGTGCGGGGATCGAACCCGCGATCTCGGAGTCAAAGTGGCCATTGCTAGCCATTCGACTGCCAAGCTCGTCACAAACAGACATGTTCATGCATACAAATGTCGTGTCGCTATCTATTACATAAACAATGACGTTTGCGCAGAGTGAAAATCAGCATGTGTGCGTGCGGCGTCATACAAACTGTTCCACATTCGTCTCAGAGAGGAGGTGAGGTCATAGTATGGCTATATACTGTAGTACATAGTACTATTACTTATTTTTTTTTATACTACGTTCGGTGGCAGACAAGCATACGGCCCGCCTGATGTGAAGCGGTTGCCGCAGCCATATTAACGCTCGCAACATTAAAAATATCGCGGAGCCATCCCCACTGCCAATGCAGCATCTCCTTCCTTTCTGGTGACCTCACTCACTCGCAGGAACACAACAATCCTCAAGGGAATTGTTATTTGGCTGCGAGGTGGAGGTACATTCCCCAGTCGGGTAGCTTACAATTACGCTCCCTACATCTCTTTTCGCCAGAGCTTCGTTTGTCAGTCAGCAGAGTGCACCGCGTGCAGGTGAAGTTGGCTTTAGTTCAAAGATGTTGATGAACCACTTACAGCCCAAACTTATTCCGTGATAAAAAGAATTTAAGATTGAGTTTTGTTTTTGAAGTCTTCTAGAAGATTACAGTGATCTAAAGATTTTCTACCTGTCCTAATCGCTTCTGTGTTTTGAATGGAAGCTTTTTACTATTTCTTCTTTAGTGTTTATTCCACTTTATGTCTTCATTTCAACAAAGTTGAACAAAGTCGTATCGACATCACATTTGACAGGTTTTGTCGTTACACACAAATGGAATTTATACATTTTCACACCCTCAATGTATTTGGATATCAGTAACTCAATGCTTATTGTATTTAAAATCTGTAAGATGTAGTTTGATCTTCTTATCTAATATTTTTTTATTATTGTTGCGCCCGTTTCGTTCGGATTAAAGATTTGATCGATTGTTGTTTTTTGTATCGATGTTTTTGAATTTTACCGAATCGGATGCTTCTTGTTTGGTGTACTTTGTTGATTTTATTTCAGCTCTATTACCATTTTATCGTGTTTGTTCATATTCCCTTATATCAAATATACTTATAGACAAACCGTTAACAATTTTCTTCATAAATGATTATTTTCAATATAGAGAGGCAACGCGCCTGTGATGCCCCTGGTGTTACAGGCGTTCATAGGCTTCATAACTGTGTATGCTTGTTTGTATACCACTCTAGTGGTATAAAAAAAAAGAGTTCAGATATGAATAAAGATGCTTTATACCGCAAAGAAACGTTAAATACGTGGTGCATCCTGCCGGCTAGCGAAAGAGAGGGTACAGCGTATTTGTAACCTACCCGACTGGGGAAGTATACTTCAACATGAAAGAATATCGCAGCCAAATAACTATTCCCTTAAGCATTGTTGTGTTCCTGCGAGTGAGAGAGGTTACCAGAAAGGAAGGAGTTGGCTGTATTGGCAGCGGGGGTGGGGGCGCGCGAGAAATATTTCACATTACGAGCGTGAATATGGCTACAGTAACCGCATCTACAGCAGGCGGGCCGTATGGTTGTCGGCCACCCAAAAAAAAAAAAAAAGAAAATAAAACTTCACTAAATAATGGGGTAGATGAAATCTTAGTCATATTAGAATTTTTTTATCAGCTGTCAAAATGACAATTTTGTCTAAAAAATACTTCGATCAACAATATACAACGAAAAATGTATTCGTTATGAAGTAACTATTTTAGTCCACTCAAGTAAAGTATTTGGACATTTAGTTTGATTAAAATTATGCAGTTTCATTAAAAGCTGGAGGTGTAATATTTTCAGAGATCATTAATTTATGATATTTGTTTTAATGAAGCAAATATTAGCACCTACTTTTTATGACATAATTCATCATCTCAATCATTCATGAAAAAAATGGAATGTGGCTATGTCATGGACACGACAGTGTGTTTTAAGTGAATTCGTTATACGCACTAAAATTATCTCAAAATGGCAGCGCTTCCCCTTCCCCGCACGCTATGTTCGATAGTCCTTACTTAGCGTAATAAATTATTTGATCTTCCAACTATCCAGTAGCGCGATTGAATTATGGATGGAGATGATAGATAGTTATGTAGCTGCAACACCAAACTGTACCTCCGATTTTGTTATCATTCGTTTTCTTGATTTGACTCCCTACGGAAGCAATTTCAATGTCAAAAGTAGTTGATGTATGTAATTGATATTAAATACACATTCAGTATAAGTACATAGGTTTGTCTTAGCGAAGTCATAAATACGATAACGCAGATAATATGGCCGCATTAAACTAAATCCTCTCAAGACATCGCTGCCAATAAATCATCCCCAAACATGATTTATGATGTAATAGGCTAATCAGATTAGGGTTAAGGGCGATCAGCTTTTAGTTATAGCACATTACTTTATGCGTTTCTTTCATGAATTAATTTCCAGGAATATGGTATATGGTCTGGGTGTTTTATATGTATTGTATGTATGTATTTACAAAAAAAAAATATTTAAGTAATTCATCAGTTATTTAGTACCTACCCAAGCTTTGCTTAGTTTGGGTCTAGATGGCGCTGTGTAATATATTCAAGAATATTTATTTATTTATATAAACAAAAGAAACATTCAACTTTCGTTTCATTTTTCGCAAGCACTAACTTGTAGGAAGTTAAGGGAATTGTTATTTCGCTGCGGTATTCTGTAAGGTGGAGGTTACTTTCCCAGTCGGGCAGCTTACAAATACGCTGTACCCTACCTCTCTTTCACCATAGCCTCTTTCGCTAGGCAGCTGGATGCACCACGTGCAGGTGAGGTTGGCTTTGGCTCTAAAGGTCATGGCGGACTCGCCTCAGAAAGCATGTAGTCACATACACCCCATATTAGGATGTATGTGACTACAAACACCCCATATGAATGCTACATACACCCCATATGTGACTACATACACCCCATAATGTGACTACATACACCCCATAATGTGACTACATACACCCCATATGTGACTACATACACCCCATATGAATGCTTTCCGAGGACGACTGCTTAGATTAGATTTAACTATAGAGCCTAAAATTTAGAGATCAAAGGTTGAACTAATTAGGTATTCTATACATGGACCGAGGGTAGGTACTAAGTTAATTCTACGAGTTTCTCTTAACTATATCTCGTAAATTCCGTTACCAAATCTAGATTGTTCTACATCAATATTTCAATTTGCTCTAAATTTCTGAACGAAGTTAGAAAGAGATGCATAGAAAGAGATAGTAGATCTTGTAATTCGATGCTGGATGATCATGTTTGTTCCCAGTCCCTTGGCTTTTATCGGGCAATATGGGAGGGTTTTAGTATACCATTATGTTATCCATAGTATAGCGTAGTAATAAAACATATAAGACATAGTGAATGTGCTTTATATCTGATATTTTAGATTACTTTATTGAGAAAGATTTACTCATCTAGATTGTTGAGTAATTTTGTTCATATTGGTGATTGTTGGCACTAGATGGCACTTTTTGAACATTTTGATGTAATAAAAGTAGTTGTATTTTACTTGTAAAAGCGAAACCGGTCGGTAAAAAAAATCATCATCATCAGCCTGTATTTACCCACTGCCGGATGTAAGCCTTTTCCAATGCTTTCCACAAAATACGATTCTCCGCCTTCCGGTTCTTTACGGTCATCGCACCACCTAGAAAGAGGGCGCCTAACGCTTCGTCATCCTACGCGCGGTCTCCACTCTAATACCTTTTTTTTTTATACTACGTCGGGTGGCAGACAAGCATACGACCCGCCTGATGTGAAGCGGTTACCGTAGCCATATTAACGCTCGCAACATAAAATATCGCTCGCGCGCCGCCACCTCCGCTGCCAACGCAGCATCTCCTTTGTGGTGACCTCACTCACTCGCAGGAACACAAAAATCCTGAATGGAATTATTATTTGGCTGCGGTATTCTGTAAGGTAAGAGGTACATTCCCCAGTCGGGTAGCTTACAATTACGCTCCCTACCTCTCTTTTCGCCAGAGTTTCGTTTGTCAGTTAGCAGTGTGCACCTAAGACAATTGCTTGCACAATCACTGCAATTTTCTAATTTATAGGTAACACATATAATACCATCTATAATAGAAAGGCTATACCCTCGTAAGTATTATTTTAATGGATATCTTCAAGCTTACCCATCAGCGTAATCCTGTTTTAGTATAAAAAAAGTCTGAATAAATTCTCTCGCCAAACTTTCCGATCCACAACTGTACAACACAGAGAATGAAATCTGAGATCACGGTATCATACTGTTTATTTACAAACTACGGCGTTGTCAGTATCTTTTGTCCTCTTTTAGCAAGAGTGAGAGTAAGGTCAGACAAAAAATTGCAAAAACTGATCAATGTATAAAAATTGGTTGAAGTATTAGGAGTCTAGACAAAATGATTGCAACTCGAAAGAAAGAAAAGAAATAAATAAGAACAAATATTTTTCAAATTTATAGCAACAAAGAGTGAATAACATACCTAATGTTAATTGTAGTTCAAAGTAACTTATATATCTGTAAAATTCGATAAGAGTTATATCAATATGTCAATTCAAGACAAGTTTTTATTATGAAAACAACTATAAATAATTTATTTAAATTTTCAGGTCTATAAAATATTTTATCTCTGTGCCAATCTGTTGCTGTAATTAAGGTATCATTTTTTTTTTTTTCATATTGAAAATTAAATCTTAAAACAAATTTACAATATTACATACTATTCAAATTGAAAAGAAATAATATTCACAATAGTGGCGTGAGTATTTTTGCAGACGTTATATCCATCCCCAGTAAATATGATATCCCCAGGAGTGGATCGCCAACAAAAGGCCATCCCGATTTTGTTTTGACTAAAATCGAACCCAGAGTGAGATCAAATTTCAGTTTGCTTGTTTTGCTCATATAATAAATATTATTTTTAACGTGAAGACGTTTAAAAGAACCGAGCGGTAGACCAGATAATGCAGGAGAGCGCGGTCAAGCAAAAATCTGATAAGTTACTGCTAGCGTGTTAAGGCTCGATTTCTAAAGGTCATAACCATAAACTATAGGATTCGTATGTATCTTACATGTAATCCGAATATTGCAAACGGCTTTGTTGAGTCAATCAGTGAAATGAAACTTATCCTTTTCTACTTGAAGATTCTATACGCAATAAGCAAGCCATATACGTGTTGTTTGTCCAAGTATTATAAGAAAGATCGACATTTTACAAATCAACGACACCAAGGGGTCGCCGATCTGTTGCTAACCTTTTAAGGGAAAAATTGACTTTGTTCTTGAAAGCTACCTTGTTGTATTTGTTTATATGTTTGTTAAAATTCATAAAACAAATGTAATGCGACTTTTATAATGCTATTTCATAAATTAGAGGAATGACTGTGAAACTCACTATGATCTGTATCATTAACAATATATTGAGTTAAATACATTTAATAATAATTAAGCAAGCTAAGTATATATTTGCACAAAAAGGAAAGAGAGATAAAATAAAGTATCAAAGTAATTACGAGTACGTAATTAAGAATGGAGAACGCTATAGTTCCTTTGATGCGGGTTAATTTCGTTTAGGTTCTAGTATGACGGAATAAAGCCTTTAGAACACGTAATCTTGTTTTTTTATACTAGGTCGGGTGGCAGACAAGCATACGGCCCGCCTGATGTGAAGCGGTTGCCGTAGCCATATTAACACTTGCAACATGAAATATCGCTCGCGCGCCGCCACCTCCGCTGCCAACGCAGCAACTTCTTTCTTTCTGGTGACCTCACTCACTCGCAGGAATACAACAACCCTCAAGGGAATTGTTATTTGGCTGCGGTATCACATGAGTAAAGAAACGGCGGTATTCTGTGAGGTGTAGGTTTTTGTTCTAACTGTAAAATTTGTAGGTTGTTGTTCTAACCATCAACATCTACAGATCGCCTGAGGATGCCTCGCGTAGAGGCGAAACACGTGTTGCAGAGGCGACCACGGCAGTCGGGGCAGCGGCGGTCGCATGTATCTTCTGTTTCAGATGTTGGAGATTCGCCGAGACGACCACAGCAGCTGGAGCAGAGACGACCGAAGCAGCCACGGCAGTCGCATGCAACTATTAACGGCAGTGGGTGGGTGCCGGCCGGAAGTAGTTTGCATGAACTAATTGGTGGCGGAAGCACGCAAAGTAGTGTAGATCAAATTGACATTAAATTATGTTTGTATATTTTGATGATTCTGTTAACGGGACTAGGGCCCACCACACATTCCCACCACTATGTCTTATGTGTACCCAGGATTAACACAGAACAGTGAAGAGACAGCAATATGGCAGATAAGGCATTAAAAGCGTAAAGAGATGGCTGGTCAAGTGAAGCTCAACTGACGTGCACCACGGATTTTAAATATAAATAAATAAATATTTATGGACAATTTACACAGCGCCATCTCGTCCCAAATTAAACGCAAAGCTTGTGTTATGGGTACTAGACAACTGATAAATGTACTTAAATACGTTTTTTTTTTGTAAATACATATTTATAATACATAGAAATCACCCAAACCAAGACAAACAGACATGTTCATGCACACAAATGTTTGTCTTGTGCGGAAATCGAACCCGCGACTTCGGAGTCCAAGTGGCCATTGCTAACCATTCGCCCACCGAGCTCGTCAATATCGTTGATTCTGTTAAACGAATGAGCTTGCATTGCAGTATTAACCTGTTTTTTTTGCATCTTCCGATACATTCACGATTTTCTTTTCATTGAATTTAGTGACCAATGTTTGCGGTTGTCTGTCCCAACGCAACTGTCATACGGCTGCTTTTGTTCCGTCACAATACTCCGGAAATCGAGACATACCGTAACATCCTTATATTTCACATAAAATATAAATGACAACAAATAGTCCCATGCGCATTTTATTGAGAAGGATACAATGGTTTATCTGAATAGAATACGGACTCATATTGTGGGGTTAGTTTCTACTTGTGTATCTTTACTTCCTTCTATGATATATTTTTTCCTTAAATCCTTTTATACGGTTTCATTTGAAAAGATTTTTTAACGATCAAAGGTATTTGGTAAGGATTTTATGGCAAAATCGCTACTTAGCGAATATTGAACGGACAAAAAAGTTATTACGTTAATGTTTACGTTAAAACATTAATATTTACAGCTAATAAAATTGATAAGTAAAGACATTGATAACCAAAAAAGTCTGCATCATTTGCTTTGTATATAATAATAATAATAAATTTATTTCAAAGCAACATGTACATGAAGTTTCACAAACAAAAGTAACACAATAGAAATTTACCAGATAACTATAGAAATTGTGCCATCTGAACTAGTATTTTGAAAATACTGTATCTCAGACGACCTTCCCAGTTTGTATACATTAGGTAGAGACTTTGCGGGAGTGTTGTAATAGTCTATAAGAGTTCTAATATACTTATCCTATTAATAGTATTAACAAAATATAGTAGTATTTTAAAGTAATACATTATATAATTCTAAAGAAAATGCTACACTCATTAATGACAATACCCACATCAATCCTAAATTTGTATAGTAAGCATTAAATATAAACTCCGTTATAAAAATACCAGGTGATCAGTATACGCTGAGCAACAACTTTTCAGTTTCCTCATACATCAGTTTTTGAAGCCATGACTTAATTTATTTTTGGACAGGTGTTTAGATAGTGGGTGAATTTTTAACAACTTATTTATTTTGTTGTACAGGAGCATAGTATAAGGGGAAATCACAGAGTCTCGATACTGTTGGTATCAATTTAACAGAGCAAATGGATCTGAACCATTATTACCATCCAGGGGCCCTACCACCTAAGCTGAAACCGTTCTCATTACATTTTTTGATACTTTGTCGTCGACAACCCTTGTTCATCTCAGTACTGGGATACGGGTCTCCTCTTATGAGAAGGCATCGAGCATACTACACCACTCTGCTCAACTGCGGGTTAGCGGAGGCCAGTGTTTTAAATCCGCCTAAAGGCCACTGACTTGGCTTAACGACTGTCATCTAATGACAACAGCCGGTGAGAACCCGAAGAACGCAGAAGCTCGCGATAAATTAACCCATCTATTTACTGACTACAGTCGACTTTGCTTAACTTGCGTGTTCTACTGACACGCGCATCGACGCCATCGGGCTCCTCAACAATTATACATAGTATTATGTATAAAATTACGAACTGAAAGTTCAACGTTTCAAAAATGCGCACTTTCATAAGATAGATATAAATTCAGATGCAGAAGATTATAAACATCATGAACTATAAAGTTTAATCTATTATTGGTTTTAATATCGCAAGTCTACCTGATGAACCACTTAAAGTAACCAGCACTATTTATGTATAATTTATGAACCTATGGCCCAACGGTTTCAAGTGGATGTAATACAGGCAGATGTTTTAATGGCTGCGGTGTAGTTGTTTCAAAGCTATGGGGAGTAAAGTTGAATTGACTTCCAGTTTCCGATACTTTGTATTTGAGTAAGGTCAACATCTAATTCTGACTAGCCCCGTTTTCAAGTTTTGGGAGATAAATAACAGAAGCAGAGATTGTTTGGTGGTATTTAACCGTCTCTGCGATTCAGTGATTCTTTAGAGGTGAGCAAACAGTCCTTTGCCTTCAAGAGCACTTTTGGGGTGTAAGTGGTACATCAACATCTTTGAACCAAAGTCAACCTCACCTGCACGTGGTGCACCCTGCTGACTGACAGAAGAGGCTCTGGGGAAAAGAGAGGTAGGGCCTAGCGTATTTCTTAAGCTGCCCGTCTGGGCACCTCACAGAATACCGTAGCCAAATGACAATTCCCTTGAGGGTTGTTGTGTTCCTGCGAGTGAGCGAGGTCACCAGAAAGGAAGGAGTTGCTGGTTGGCAGCGGAGGTGGCAGCGCGCAAGCGATATTTTATGTTGCGAGCGTATTTTATGTTGTTAGCGACGATATTGTATTTTTTTTTACGAATAAATCGACTCATGTGTTGAATAGAGAGAGGTAGGGAGCGTAATTGTAAACTACCCGACTGGGAAATGTACCACCTCACAGAATACCGCAGCCAAATAACAATTCCCTTGAGGGTTGTTGTGTTCCTGCGAGTGAGTGAGGTCACCAGAAAGGAAGGAGATTTTATGTTACGAGCGTTAATATGGCTACGGTAACCGCTTCACATCAGGTGAGCCGTATGCTTGTCTGCCATCCGACGTAGTATAAAAAAAAAGCAATAACTATCAATGAGCATTCAATCCAATGGAGTTGCTGGAGCACATTTGCGCTTTTTAAAAATTAGGGGTGTAAGTGATTCATCAACATCTTTGAACCAAAGCCAACTTCACCTGCACACGGTGCACCCTGCTGACTGACAAACGAAGCTCTGGCGAAAAGAGGGGTAGGGAGCGTAATTGTAAGCTACCCGACTGGGGAATATACCTCCACCTCACAGAATACCGCAGCCAAATAACGGTTCCCCTGAGGGCTGTTGTGTTCCTGCGAGTGAGTGAGGTCAACAGAAAGGAAGGAGATGCTGCGATGGCAGCGGGGGTGGCGGCGCGCGAGCGATATTTTATGTTGCGAGCGTTAATATGGCTACGGTAACCGCTTCACATCAGGCGGGCGTATGCTTGTCTGCCACCCGATGTAGTATAAAAAAAAAAAAAAAAATCATTGTGAATCTTTATTTGCATTTATTTAATTTTTAGTCACTGTCTTAGATTAAATCACACCCCGATCACTCCATACAAAATTCGCGTCATTTGCTACATGAACAATGCTACAAAACAACGTCTGTGCAGAGCAGAAATCGCAAAGCAGAACGCGTATGCGTGCCGCGCCATATAAACTGTTCCAGACAGTTTTTTTGTCTCAGAAGGGAAGTGAGGTCGACATTCTCATGTCGACCTCACTTCCCTTCAGCGGCAGAGAGTGGCCATACTGTACGTAGTACTATTACTTATACTGTGATTAAGTGAAATATGTAACAGGGACACAATAATTTTTATACCTACCATACTAGATAGATGATATTATAGTTTATATTCATTGTCATTCCAACTCGCTTTACATGACAAAAATGAAGGTAATCAGTAACTATACGACGAAATGCTTGGGACAAGCCATCTGTTACTATTTATCTAAAAAATCTAAAGAAATAGACAGATTGCAATTGGTTTTAAGGTTAAGGAATAAAGTTTTGAATTTAGGAATCACTCTTCGATCAAAATCACATCGAAAAATTTGGCAGCAACTTATACTATATCTGCATAAAGTTGATACTGTTGATTGTTGGCACTTGGTGGAACATTATTATCATAATCTTGTAATAAAACACTTGTACAGTTCCACTTAATTATATTTAATTTTACCGACTGACGACTGTGTTTCTGCTACAACTAGGAAGAAACACAAATACCATCTGTTTACCTTGATAATGCCTTAGCGGCGAAACCAGTCGGTAAAATTAAATATAATTAAGTGGAACTGTACAAGTGTTTTATTACATTATGATAATAATGTTCCACCAAGTGCCAACAATCAACAGTATAATATAATTAAGTGGAACAGTACAAGTGCATTATTATAACATTATAAATCTGCATATTCGTTGCATTGTATTCATTTCGTGCAATGTATTCGTTGAAATAAACTTTCCTTGATATACTGGAATTCACAATTAGACATTTGCTGTAAGGAACGTACTATTTTTACTATTTATTTTTTACATGTTTTGCCTGACGTAATAAAATTCTATTTTACTTTATAATCTCAAAGGTATATTTTTACTATCATCGCTTGTCATTAATCAAATAAATCAATATCATACTTTAGTTGTTTACAAGAGTTTCAAGAACTGAAATTACTTTTGTTCTTTCTTTCATATTCCACTCTCACTATGTTATTGACTCTAACAACAAAATGAAAGAATTTTCATATTTCATTAGCAAATGTTTGTTAATAATTCTATTTCTTGCACTAACTTTACATTGTTTTGTTTCGTGATTCCGTTCTTTAATGTAATACACTACATATTTGTCTTTCATTTCATTTTCTTGGGCATACACTTATGATTGGCTTTCTTGTTTGGATTTATGTTTGTTAATACAATTTTAAACTTACTTTTGATATTTTTATATAAAACCTACCATTTGACTTATAGTTTCGAGATGAGCTCAACCCTTGTGGTTATAAAATTAAAATCAAAATCTGAAGGTGATACAAATCTAAATTTTTTATTCAGAAAATCGAATGAAATCTATTTTTTTTTTCATACTACGACGGGTGGCAGACAAGCATAAGGCCCGCGTGATGTGAAGCGGGTACCGTAGCCATATTAACGCTCGCGACATAAAATATCCCTCGCGCGCCGCCACTCCGCTGCCAACGCAGCATCTCCTTCCTTTCTGGTGACCTCACTCACTCGCAGGAACACAACAACACTAAAGGGAATTGTTATTTGGCTGCGGTATTCAGTGAGGTGGAGGTACATTCCCCAGTCGGGTAGCTTACAATTACGCTCCCTACCTCTCTTTAAATATTCAGGGATAAAAATATTTTCTGAATAGAAAATTTTAATATGTAATTTTACTAGCCTAGTAAAGTTCCTACTCCAGATAAGTCAAAAATATTTTATATAAGAGCACTATGTACAAATCCATTTTATTTACTAAAACAAATAAAAAAAATAATAACTAAAAATAGTTTTGATAAGTATACATTTTGCTAACAAATCTTCTCAACATTTTTTATTAGCAATTCCAAACTATCAATCTACATTTTCCAGAAGATGGACATTTCGAAAGCGTCCATACAACTCTAACCGTGTGGAAACTATCACACATCCAAAAAATATTGTTCGCCAGATCCAGTGTGTCATCCTATTTGACCGAAGCAAATTGTCAAGGCGGGTTCGGTGTGTCATTTTTTTATAGCCATTCAGTCCCTACTCAGCTTGTTGACACATTGATGTATGATCTATATCCAGTTGTAAGTCCAGAGAATACAGCTCGATATCTTTGTGCAGATTTTTTATAGCAGAATGCAAATTGTCTGTGGATTGATGTGTAAAGATAAATTTCAGTCAATTAGTAGTCTCCATTTTGTTTAAAATCTTGTCAAAAAATTGTTAATATAGTAAATAGTTTACTAGTGTAGGCACTAAATATGACTACAAGTAAGAATGAGTGAATCTGTAACTATATATATCCTACTTACTCGTTGATAGACGTGACTCTAAAATCAAATAAAACAGTTAATATTCTAAGTATAACAACCATTACTTTTTAACCGACTGCAAAAAAGGAGGAGGTTCTCAATTCGGCTGTATTTTTTTTGTGTTGTTTTGTTTGTTACTTCATTACTCCGTGATTTATAAACGGATTTGAAAAAAACTTTTTTTTATTTGAAAGAGTATAACTTCCAGATTGGTCCCATATTTTTTTCATCATCATTATCACCGGCCTGTATCTACCCATTGTTAGATTTGTTATTTCATTACTACGTCATTTATAAACCGATTTGAAAAAAAAAAATTAAACGAGTATACTTCCAGATTGGTTCCATATTTTTTCATCATCATCAGCTACATACATAAATGTAGAATAATGTTTGGAGTCGGTTTTTTTTGTTACAATTATAGTAATATTATAAGACATAGAACTAATACTTATTGGTGAAATAACATTAGTTCTTAAAAAGCGGTGAAAACAAGCCTGGATTATGTATATGTTACATACCATAGTCTGGCTGAGCTAGATGTTTTACTCGTAGGTTAATAGATCATAAAACTAAAATTATTGTCCCAATATGGTCTTTTAATATAAGAAAGAAAGCCCACCGTACATCATTGCGATAAAACCTTAATAATAACTTTAATCGAATTCTCGTAATTTATCCGCCTAATAGCGTATGTGACTAATAGCAATAAACTGGCAAAGCAATAAAGTGGAAAACCCATCATTCGATATATTCCCATTGTTATATGGAAAGAAGGATTTATTCGATTGAACACAATAGAGATGTTGACTGTATGAGAAGCAAAATTTGATATATTTGACTAAAATAATTATCAGAATACATCTTCGTAATAACAATTCGCTTATATTTATAATTCTGATATGAATTATAGAAACATAATGTGTATTTTTGACTTCGATTTATGAGGTGTGATGAAAAGTAACTTATTTGACTAAGGTGTTAATTGATTTAACTTTGACATCTGGTCTAGTTGTACATTATCAGTTTAAATTGAATGATTAAATTCATAATAGTTTTAAACAGGATATGTAATATGATGCTAATAGGATGCTATGCTGTTAAATTACGTCTCCAATGAATGAATAATAGATGTCAAAAAAAGAATGATAGGAATCCCGCAAGGAACATTTTTTTCCATTCCAGCCAGCCTCAATTGAGCAGCTATAACATTGACATTATATTATGTTCGGAATAATAATATAAAAAGTTAAAAAAAAGTAACTAATTCGACTAAGGTGTCAGTATCTCTATCATTTTAACTTTTACATATGGTTCTAGTCGGTTCTAGTTTAGAATCCCAGTTTAAATTGAAAGATTAAGAAATCTTAATACATAACTAAGTACTGTTAAAATTGCGAATCGAATTATACGTAGTAGATGTATATAAAAATAAAACAAGACAAAATTAATAGGGATCCCACAAGGGACCATTCTTTGCCCTAATTATTACAACTGCGTTAATTCACTTAATACGGCGAGAGTGGATAAAATCTCTAAAAGAAAAGCTGAGCATCAAGGAAATAAAGGAAATGAATAAGTAACGGATATCTCGAGAAGGCGAGAGCACATTGAAGCAGAATGTTACATTGATGAAATAAGGGAAGCCCAAATAAGAATGCTTTTAAGACAACGCTACGTGCGCACATTTTCGAGATATTTGCTGAGCTAAAAACGTCTACGCGATCATTCTCCTTGACATTTATTTCGGGGATATCTATTTGGGATAATGTCAGATTTTTTCTGTTGTTGTGTTTAAATTTCAATATTATGTATATTTTAATTAATATTTCTCCATCTTTCAGAACCCTCTCCACTCGATTTCTTATTTTATTATTATTTTATCACATGACAGTTATTATTTTTCTACTTTATTTTCGTGGTATCAAACTATCATATCAATTTCATCATGTTTGTTTTAAATGCCTATTTACGTTAATAATACATTTCATTTTATATGAGAGGGGGCAAGCGAGCATGTGGGTCTCCTGATGGAAAGCAATCGCCACCGCCCATGGAGATCACCTGGGGCACAGTCTTAAGATTACATACAGTCAGATGACTTATGTACTTGCGCGGAGCAACGATGGGGGGGTCGCGGGGAAGCGAGCGACAGAGTCGGCGAGCGCAATGTCCGTTAGTTTGCGCTCTCTAATCGGAAGGGATGTATCTTAAAGTAACTTTCATATAAAGAAAGGGTGTAAGTGGTACTCGTAAAGAATTATTCACGTTCATAATGAATTTGTTCTGTTTTTAAATGTAAATCTATATCTACTACTGCGATGAACTGGAAGTAAGTTTAATGCAACATTTTTGAATTTAAAGTTTTGAAAAATGTTGAGTTTAAAACACGGCCCTATATGTTGTCCGTTAAAGTTTCCACTGAAATTGTATATTCGTATGAGAATCTATTATAATTATAGTAAAATTTAATATCAGAACTCTAAAAATATCAAAAGTAAAATTAATAGAAAATATGTATCGGTTACGCATCTAAGATTTTTTTAATGATGATGACTAAATAATTTTAGGGTTCCGTAGCCAAATGGCAAAAAACGGAACCCTTATGGATTCGTCATGTCTGTCCGTATGTCACAGCCACATTTTTCCGAAACTATAAGAACTATACTGTTGAAACTTGGTAAGTAGATGTATTGTGTGAACCGCATTAAGATTTTCACAACAAAAATAGAAAAAAATAAACAATAAGTTTTGGGGGTTCCCCATACCTAGAATTGAAACTCATATATTTTTTTTTCATGAAACCAATACTTGTGGGGGTATGGATAGGTGTTCAAAAATGATGATGAGGTTTCTAATATCATTTTTTTTCTAAACTGAATAGTTTGCGCGAGAGACACTTCCATAGTGGTAAAATGTGTGTGTGGGGGACACATGACCCCCGCCCCCCTAAAATAATAGAATGATAAAACTAAAAAAATATAATGATCTACATTACCATGCAAACTTTCACCGAAAATTGGTTTGAACGAGATCTAGTAAATAGTATTTTTTAATACGTCATTAATCGTAACTTTAAAATTATGTTACTTGCTGCTACGGACCCTTCATGGGCGGGTTCGACTCGCACTTGGTCCCTTTTTTTGTCTTTTAAATTAAATAATTGAGTACATATACAAAAATTTGAGTAGTTTTTGTTTTGTCAACCCTGACTCTTGATCAAGTCTCTGGCCGTAGGTATGCACAGTGGCGGCACGCATTCAAGAACAAAGGAGTCATATTACTGGTAGGATACCTCTTAATACTGTGCCTGGGGTCACCGATCCGTTGCCTGCCTATACTCCTACTTTTCTTTGTGATGAGCTCACTCATTCGCAGGAACACAACAACCCTCAAACATTAATTCACAATTATTATTATTATACTTTTTTTTTATATACTACACTACATCGGGTGGCAGACAAGCATACAGCCCGCCGGATGTGAAGCGGTTACCGTAGCCATATCAACGCTCGCAACATAAAATATCACTCGCGCGCCGCCACCCCCGCTGCCATCGCAGCATCTCCTTCCTTTCTGGTGACCTCACTCACTCGCAGGAACACAACAACCCTGAAGGGAATTGTTATTTGGCTGCGGTATTCTGTGAGGTGGAGGTACATTCCCCAGTCGGGTAGCTTACAATTACGCTCCCTACCTCTCTTTTCGCCAGAGCTTCGTTTGTCAGTCAGCAGGGTGCACCACGTGCAGGTGAAGTTGGCTTTGGTTCAAAGATGTTGATGAACCACTTACATCCCAAAATTTTTAGTTTATTTTCCTCTAATATTTAGTACTTATTGACACAGTATCATTTTCCTTTTATTTGCTAATTAAATTTCAGCCAAATATTTTATTAATAATCTTAGTAATATTCCGTTATTTACTTCTTCTGTAAAAAGTTAATAATATTAGTAAATATTCTATTAACTTCTACGTCTAAGTCGTAATGAACCAAAAGTTTTCTGCCGTCCAAAACTTTGATACCGCGGTTTGTAGCTAGATACAGATGAACGAAAACCGGAGGGTTAACCCTATTTGAGCTCAGCTAAATAGCCTTAAATTCAATATTTGTACGACCCCAAGTTCGAAGCTGATCAAATAAAATTGTTACATTACTGTCGAGAAGGGTTGTCACATTTTAGGAATGTTCAAGATGTAAAATTGGATCATTTTATTTATTTACCGATATTAACAGACTCTTCAGAGAGCTTGAAGGAGCTGGTTGCACGTGTCAGTCTAATCGAATACGCAAGTTAAGTAATGTCAACCGTAGCCTGTCAATGGATGGGTTTATTTATCTCGAGCTGAGATCGGGGCCACGTTAAGTCGTTGGTCCCGCCTGTTGTCATTAAATAACAGTCATTAAGCCAAGGAGGCCAGTGTTTTAAGCCACCTAAAGACCACTGGGTCTTTAGGTGGCTTAAAACACTGGCCTCCTCCAACCCGCAGTTGAACAGCGTTATGGAGTAGTACCAAACCCCTTCTTCTCTGATATATAGTGATAGGATTGTTCTCTTTAAAGATGGGCAAAATTCCGGGCAGTTACGATAGATTCCCAATAAGTCTGTCTATTAGGCGGGCCTTATGCTTTTTGCCACCTTAGTGGTATAAGTAAGTATATGTAAATTCCTATTTATGCCCAAAAACTGGCCATTTATTGTTGAGTGATAGCCTTTATTTGAGGGTTGATGTGTTCCTGCAAGTGACACCAGAAAAGGAAGGAGTGACCGCGCGCATGCGATATTTCAAGTTGCGAGCGTTAATATATCGTACGACATTGTATAAAAAAATATATTATGTATTAATAGGCATTTGCCCATCTCTTGTTATCTCTAATTAATGCATGGAAATTGACCCTATTTTATTACAACCTTTTATTTAATTACATCGGTGTCTTTATCCAATCTTACAAGTCAAATTTGACGTGCTTCCTAGTAGCAGGAGTTGAAATTTGGCAAACTCTTTTGGTTCTCGTCACTATGCACGACTACATAAAGGCTGATATTTAATAGTCTGCGCCGCCAAAATAGCGCATAATTTGCACATCAACCCTTATGATATTATGTACAATACATATCAACATGAGCGAAACACATTGAATAAATTTAACAACTAATAAATACACAATGTTATTTTCCGTTCATTTTTGTTTCAACATAATTCGTTTTACAAATGAAATATATGCAAATAAGAAAGTGTTTGGAAGCTGAAAATTTGAAAATCACACACGTTATGTTAGGTCTAAAATATGGTATTATAATTTCATGTTTTACACAACCCTAAATTTGACTTTCACTAAGGTGACTACGCTGAAGGTCTCCACACGGAAATTCTACTGCTACAATAAATTTAAGAACCGAAACACAACGCCCAAATTGAGATCATTAGGTATCAACGGATGCTAATAAGTTACGTTGACATTTAGGCAATTTAGAATTTAATAGAGTAATTTTTTCGGTTGTAACTCGTCCGGTGACATAAGTTTCTTTAATTAACCAGCAGAATGAATACTATATATCTTGGCTTTAATCTATTTACTGTGGACGTACGTAATTACGATTGATGGTTCAATTTTGTTTTGAGTATGCGTAATAATTTAGGTTATTTTTACAAGATTTTTGTTTATACTTTAAAATACTCTTACATATAATAGAGTGAAAGTATATACAAGTAATTATACTATAAAGGCACCCGATGGTGATTTTACACGTATTGGCCTGATCGATCACGAAAGTTAATTTACGTCAATCGTAGCCGTTTTATGGATAGTTTTATTTATCTCGACCTCCTTTGTATTTTGGAGGGCACGTTAAGATGACGGTCGTGGTGTTTGTGATTCAATGATATTTAGTTGTAATTTCAATGATATTTAGTGATAGTTAGTGGCCTATGAGGGGCTTGAAAATACTGGTCCCCGCCAACCCTTTTTTGAACAACATGGAGGGATGAAGGGAATTAAGATCTTTAGATCCAGAACTAACCTCGCCTGCATTTGGCACACCCTGTCGACTGACGAAATAGGCTCTGGTATAAAAGAGGTAAGCTGCCCGACTGGGGAAGTACCACCACCTAACAGAATACCGCAGTTAAATAATAATTCCCTTGAGGGTTTTTGAGTTCTTGCGAGTGAGTGTGGTCACCAGATATCTCATGTTGCGAGTGTTAATATGGCCACTGTAGTCGCTTCACATCAGGTGGGCCGTGTGCTTGCCTTCCACCTGTCGTCGTAGTAAAAAATATACGAAATCGCTGGCACAAGCCAGTTTGTCACATTATCTATAATACTTTGTTATTTTATGTTAAAATATGGTTGTATCCAGCTACAATTGGCAGGATAATGAACAAGTGGACACCCTACTACAGTGTCTGCGTCTTCATACAAATGTTTGTTTTATTCTGTACATTGGCTGCTTTGTTCTGTCACCTATTTAATATTGAATTCATAACGTAAAGAGTTGAAATAGAATACGTTACTGCCAAGAATTTGTGTTTTGGTGCTTACTAAAAATCGGTCAAGTGTGTATCGGGCTCGTGCATTAAGGGTTCCGTATCCAGTAATGTAGATTTTTATATAACTTCGCTCGATTACTGAAAGCCTAATTAGCTGATTCTAAGCTCACCGTCTGTGAGCTTAGAATCAGCTAATTAGGCTTTCAGTATTGTAGTTTCTTTTTATAACTTATACAAACTATTCCACATTTGCCTAAGAAGGGTTATGAGGACGACACGTGAGAGCGGCAGAGAGTGACCATACTATACGTAGTACTATTACTTATATTGTGGTGACAGATATATAAACGTTTTGCTATCGAACATACGGAAATTGCGGAATCCTTAAAAATAGGCTCAGTTAAGGCTATGATGGCGTGCATATGGCTTTATGGTAAACGTAGCTTTATTAGCCGTCCATTTCCAAACCGGTAGATTTGCGTGGGTCGGCATGGTCACGAAGACTATTTGAACCAAATTTACTCGTATTTAACAATTTGTTTACCGTCTCTCTATCGTAGTTCAAATGAACTGAGGTTTTATTGTACTGATAAAGTTTATAACAAGCAAATTAGGGCGTGAGACGGTTATTAGTGTTACGATTTACCTAAGTTTTAAGGGTTTTTTATTACGGCCAGGTATGACTCAACGGCAATAATAAAAAAACCGGCCAAGTGCGAGTCGGACTCGCGCAGGAAGGGTTCCGTACCATTATCAATAAAAACGGCAATAAAATCACGTTTGTTGTATGGGAGCCCCCTTAATTATTTGTTTAATTTTTATTTATTTTTAAAGTGAATATAAAACTAAATGTTATGTATTCAAGCGTCTACCTATTACCGTTATCAATTGCGAGCTAAACCGAGCAAAAAAAATCTTAAATATGTATTTTATTCTATTTTTTAGTATTTGTTGTTATAGCGGCATCAGAAATAATCTGTGAAAATTTCAACTGTCTAACTATCACGGTTCATGAGATTCAGCCTGGCGACAGACGGACGGACGGACGGACGGACGGACGGACGGACAGCGAAGCCTTAGTAATAGGGTTCCTTTTTACCCTTTAGGTACGTAACCCTAAAAACGAGTGTGCGGTAGACCACACGACTGAAGTAAAACTGCTTTAGCTCTACTAGCTTATCTCCCTCTCAACTTCCGTTTGCCGTTTCCGTAACGCTGTCGTCACGCATTCACCAGCTTACTCCACAAGTCAAGCGTACGTAAAGTAGTTTTACTTCAATAAAATCATAATTTGCAGACGATTATGAAAATGAAATTAATAAAACTTTTATTTATTAAACTCTCTTGTACGCGGTGCACTCTGTGAATAAATAAATAATAATAAATGAATATTGTCAGACAAATTACACAGCGCCATCTAGCCCCAAAGTAAGCGAAGCTTGTGTTATGGGTAATAGACAACTGATAAACATACGTAAATACATGTTTTTTTTTTGTAAATGCATACCTTTGATACATAGAAAACACCCAGACCAAGACAAACAGACATGTTCATGTACACAAATGTTTGTCCTGTGTGGGAATCGAACCCACGAGCGTTGGTGTCGAAGCCGCGTCATTGACCGCCACGCCACCGAGCTCGTCGTGTATCTCTGATGTCGAAATATCTCTGATGAAACAGAAATAAGATTATATCGCACCTAGTTGGTCGAGTATAGGATACTGCATCAACAGACGCGATATCAGCGTACGAGGGATGCTTTTTTAACCTGCAAACATTATTCGTTTTGGATCAGGCAAGCATTCAGGCCTTATGCTTCAAGTGAGCTCCGGAACAAACTTAACTCCTTCACTGTGTCAGTTAACTACCGTATCCAATGAACCAAAGAAGTTGCTTTACTAAACACCTTTTAAATGATCATAAATTGAACTACTAAACTATCTGCAGAACTCTAAAAATCGCGTTAACATTTTACAAACTGGTTTAAGTGCTTACATACCAGCTTTTTAAACGCCTTTACTGCAATTATGTTGCAAACGAGAATTTCAAGACTCGAATACTCACGATTCAATGAAGACATATCCGATCGCATTGGCGATTAGTGAGCAATATTTTGTCAAATGTTGGCCTATATTGGTAAGTATTAGTATTGGCCAATAGTTGAGCAATTTTTATACCGCTCCTTAGGGCCCTAACAGATATGCTACATTTATCACTGGGATTAGCGTTTTTGCGATTGCATCTACACTCCATTTTGTTTTTGTTTTTAATTAAATGAAATGTTTTTAATTTTCAGTAACACGGTGGCTCGAAACAGATGATAAAGCATATCCAAATAAATATAGTACAAGCGTGTCACACCAATACTTGGCATGCAAATAATAAATTATTACTATATATTTATGTCAAATTACTAATAAAAATAAAATAATTTAAAATACTATAGAGAATATCCGAATTAGAAATGTCAATGTCATAAAAAACAATTTAATATTTCGATAAATAACAATGTACCTACATACAATAATGATAGGCAATAGAATTAAATGGAATATTTGACAAAATGGAAATTATTTTTACCAAACAGTATTTTTTTTTAATTCTTCGATTCTATAGACACATTGTTTTCATAAAATATTATATAGAGACTTTTTTAAAGTATTGAAGGGCAGTGAATGAATGAATATTTATTTGTCAGACAGTGTCTTTATTTACTCTGGTTATATAGCACTATAGACATATTAAAGCTATTTTTTGAAAAATATGTTGTAATACGTAATTTGTTTGCTGGTGATTTGTTGCATTCGATCGCAGTGGCAAAATCGCGCTATGTAGTGGCATCCGAATGTTAGTCAAGTAGCATTCGGTCGCTGCATCGAGAGTCCAGAAGTTGCTGTGCGGGTGCTGTTCAAACGTGTGCGAAGTCTAGCGTTCAGTTACTGTATCGCGCGCGTGCTAATATAACTAAATGCATGTGAATTCGTTTAATATTTTAATATAAATTGTATGCCAATATTGGCTAAAGCTACTGACAGAAATAATCACCTACAGTTTCAGCCAATATTGGCCAAAACTATTTGCGTATATTGGTGCAATCTTCCAATAATTGCTTATCGAACTTAATTGCTCCCGTTTAAATGTGCTTACGCAAAGATTATTCTTATCGGTATACTTTTATCCAACTTGTGCCGACTAAGTAATATAGTCATTCGCCTCGGTACTTACGTTTGCATTAATTTGCATTTATACTTGATAAATAAATAAAAAAGCAACCGGTTAAATGTGAACTGGACTCGTGCACAAAGTGAGCCATATACCAGCGATTACTAAAGTGGGTTCAGCAGAACCTTAGGGTTCGATGGAAAGGTTGCCAAGGTTCCGCGAAGTAACACAATTTCGATTATAATATAATTAAAACATTTAGTTTCTATAACTATTTGATGTGGAATTTAATAAAACAAAAGGGGTTTTAATTAGTATTATGTTACCTTGAAAGTTTAACTGGTGAAGTCTACCATACACTACACAAGACAATTAAATTAAAAGTAAAAAAAACCCCGACCCTCTAGTCTTGTAAAGCCCTTTCATTTGATACCCATATGAAGAAGTGAAAAAAATATATTTAATTCGCCATTTTGTGGTGGCGCCCATCTTGGATTTGAAATTTATCATAGTGTATAGCATCCTACTAGTCGAGCACTTTCATTTGATACCCATATTGATGGGGTTGTTAAAAAAAAATGTTTTTAAATGATTTTGAAGTTGGTTGCGGTTTTCTGTGAGGTGCAAGTACTTCCACCTCACAGAAAACCGCAGCCAACTAACATTTTTTTGAAAGAATTAATGCAAAGGTTATTACATTAAGCACACAGACACTTATAAAAGTATACAACTCAAAAAATCATTAGATGTAGTACTTATATCTAAAACTGTCATCATTGTCAGGTGAGTCCACATGCCTAATTTAAAAGGATTTCACTCAGTATAAACCACGGCATGAGTCAGGCACAGATTTTCAGTGAAACCAATCAGTGAAATACGGGACTTTGAGGGTTGTTGTGTTCGTACGAGTGAGTGAGGTCATCAGAAAGGAAGGAATTACTGCGCTGATAATTTTACGTGATAACGTCATAACAAACATAGGCCGCTCATGCCTCTCTATCGCTTGTTCCGCGCTCTCGCTTGCACGCTCGGCTCAGGTGGAATGTGACAATGAGTCATGTTTTTTCGTGCAAGCAGCTGGCGTTCATCGATTAAAAATATTTCCGTTTTTGCCATGGATAGACCTTTAAACACCACGTGGATACGAATATTTGCACTCTGTCTACCCGTCAGCTAACCAACCTTATCACCTTTTATCCATGTGTAAATAAGCTGCGACGGGATTTTATTAACTGGAAGGATGTAATGGATTAGGGTGGCGTCACACGACACGTGGTAGATAGCGTGAACGTGATGGATCGGGTCCCTTATTATCAATTTGTGTGTTGGCGCCTTAACTTCTGTTTTGATAGGTCTGTCAGTTTGAGACAGGTTTTGTTATCTGTAGTAATAAATAAAAAAGCGTGTGACTATTAGAATCATCATTAGCATATTTAAGAGCATTCTTTGAGCTACAAATCATCATTGAAAGCGCGGTCGAAGGACGTGTAATGCTGAAAGCCTATAATTTTTTCTTTTATAAGCTTTTAGCATTTAAATTTTTCGTTTTATACTCGTACCACTTCGGGTGTTACCGCAGCCACACAAATGCTTGGGATATTAAAATATCGCCACCTCGCTGCCAACGCAGCAACTCTTTCCTTTTATCAACTAGGTCGATGGAATCCCGCTCCGTGGGACTCTTTATTCCTGGTGGTACAACACAACAAACCTTTAACCTAACCGAAAATGAACTTGCATGTAATAAAATATAATTTATTACATATTCTTGTTATAATAAGCAAGCTCACGTGGCAGGAGGAATAAATTCTATATATTATAGCGGCTTGACTGCCACTCGACGTAGTATATAAAAAAAGTCCTTACATAACAAAGGGAATAAAAAATGTTAAGTAGTGTATGACCAATTTATCACATTGACCATAACCTATATGAACACGTTTGTTTGTTTGTAAATCTTTGTTGCACTATAACAGTAATACATACTCTTATACGTAATATTAACACTAGTACAATGGCGGACTTATCCCATCAGGGATCTCTTCCAGTCAACCACGGAATACAGTAGACCGGTTTTCTCGGTGCAGGTATATTTAGCACAATTTAAAATAAATATTGACAATGAAAACATACCTTAATACACATACTTAAAGTATATACACACACACACATATATACATACACTTAAATACACACTAATACATATGTTCATATACATAATATAAGTACATATTACTGACGCGTTAGAAGAATGAACAGACTGAGACTGATAGTAATACAATCTGACATCACTCAGAGGATAAGACACGTGCTCCATATTGTTTCATTTCTTATCATCAAAATGTTGTTAGTGCTGAGAACGTATATTTTAATTATTATGTTAGAATTACATAAAAAAAAGTACAGTCATTTATTAAGTATCCTTTTTTTTTTGTTCACAGGTAATAATTTTTCTGACATCTAGGACGAGGACAAAATAAATGCAAGTATTTACACATAACAATACCTATGGGTTGTTATTAAAAAAAAAAAAAAAAATTTGTACCTATATTAAATTATTTTTTTATGTTTGTACAAACACAAACAATTACAAACAAATTAATCTTTTTTTTATAGCTATTTTTTATTTGTACCTATACAAACTAATCTTTATTATTTTAATGATAACACTGAAACTACTGATTGTTTCTTAGTTTGAAAGCTATTAAAAAAAGGATAAAAAATCATATCGTAGAAGACATCTATAAAATAAATATAGTTTAAAAAAATAAAAAATACGCTGTAATGATCTATCGAACTAACAAACGAAGTTTATGTTTGCCAAAAAGGCTTCCGGATACAAAGGTCTTAAAAGCCATTTTGGCAAATGACTTTTACGATCTTTGTATCCGGAAGCGTCCATATTTTAATATAGGCACAAAATATAAATGAACGAAAAAGATTAATATGTACATAATATGTGAAAAAAGCGTGGGGTGCTCGATAAATGAAAAATATGGCACAAAGCACCCCACGCTGTTTTCACAATAATACAAATCTTCAAAGTATATTTATTTCCCACTTTTTAGTTCAATGTGAGGTATGAGGAAATTAATCAATAATAAAATAAACTCATTAAATTAATGTATTGTCGTCGGTCCTTGATAAGTATTTATAAAGTTTAAATTTAATGGGGTGTAAGTGGTTCATCAACATCTTTGAACCAAAGCGAACTTCACCTGCACGCGGTGCACCCTGCTGACTAACAAACGAAGCTCTGGCGATAAGAGAGGTAGGGAGCATAATTGTAAGCCACCCGACTGGGTAATTACCTCCACCTCACAGAATACCGCAGCCAAATAACAATTCCCTTGAGGGTTGTTGTCTTCCCGCGAGTGAGAGAGGTCACCAGAAAGGAAGGAAATGCTGCGTTGGCAGCGGGGGTGGCGGCGCGCGAGCGATATTTTATGTTGCGAGCGTTAATATGGCTATGGCTAACCGCTTCACATCAGGCGGGCCGTATGCTTATCTGGCATCCGAAGTAGTATTAAAAAAAATGACCATTCAAAGTGGGTCAAAATCCAGCTCAAAAAGTCGGTTACAAAATGGTTTGTCATTTTGTAACCGACTTTTTGAGCTGAAGCAAATATACAGGTGAAGCTAATAAAATCGTACTAAAATAAAAACTGATGTTCAGTTATGTACCTGAGCATCGGAGTTTTTTAATATGTTTCTTCTTAATTTTTTGTCCACTTTCGCGGCTACAAGGTCCTTAAGGCCTCACTGCCAACGCAGCATCTCCTTCCTTTCTGGTGACCTCACTCACTCGCAGTAACACAACAACCCTCAAGGGAATTGTTATTTGGCTGCGGTATTCTGTGAGGTGGAGGTGATTTCCCAGTCGGGTGGCTTACAATTACGCTCCCTACCTCTCTTTTCGCCAGAGCTTCGTTAGTCAGTCAGCTGGGTGCAGGTGAAGTTGAATTTGATTCAAAGATGTTGATGAACCAATTACACCCCATGATGTTGATATGGTGTTGATAATATGTCCTGTCTGTCAATTTATTTACATACAAATTACAACAAAACTTCCGTTTTCTCACTGACTTGAATAACCATATTTGTTATCTACACTTAATTCTACACCTCATATAAGGAAGTGAGCCATTTAAAATCGTGTGAAAAACATAGTCCAAAAATAAAACAAAACAAAAATGGAGACTGAATGTTAATAAGTTCTAAAATGGTCATGTTTATTAAAAGTGCTAAATAAATGAGCTCCCAAAGTCGACTTTTGTAAAACATTAATAAACACGTTTTATCAATAATTAAAAGAATCTTATCTCAAAACAAAGCCAAAATTCACTTGGGTTTTGTGTTGGGAGTTAGAGGTTTGGGCAAACTGCCGCGAGGTTACTACTAGACGGTTAGTTCCAATAGAATTCGTACAATGAAATATATTTTCTTTGTTTTTTATTGCTTCTACGCATAACTATTTATCATTGGTTAATATTTCATAGGAGTAACTAAATGAATTCGAATAAGCTTTCTTGTTTATTTACATAAAAAAAAAAATGTGCAACAAATGTTTTTGCCGCAGTATTTTATAAAAGCGTTATTTAATAGCATCTTGATTGCAAATTACATCACCGTTTTGGTTCTGTTAGTAAGATTATATATATGTACATAAAATAGAGACATGTACAAAAAGCGTAAAACATGTATATATTATATATAATTTTTCTTTTAAGAAATAAGATTATATTTCATTTGCCGTTGGAGACGGATCCCATGGACACGTACTATACAATCAATTTTAAACATCATTTCAGAAACAACTTTTACCGAAGAATAAATCCCTAAAGAAATTTATGTAAAAAGCAAGTTAGCGCGCTGTTCCCCAAAAAGACTTTGCATTCGTTTAAACCTGACCTTTATTCAAGAAGCGAACCGTAACCTGCCGAAGCCTACCTAAAGATGTATTATCTTATTATTAACATAAATTTAATATGAGAGGCCGTTGACAGAAGAAACGCCCTGCCCATTTTATTAGGGTTCTGCTAAATTATAAAAGAACCATTAGTGTATGTACAACTAGCTCACTCGACAGTCGTTGTTCTGTCTTCCTAACTATGAATATTGAATTCGAATTGGTTTCGCGCTCCCTGTCAAATGGCTAATAGTTCTGTCAGACGCCATAAAGATACGTTAGTGTAGTGGTTCAGTTTTCTTAAATTTTCTAATTTTCCACGCAGATTTCTTATTTTTAACTTTAATAAGAATCTTCTCCGAACAATAACAAATACAACAAAAAAAGAATTAGCGAAATCAGTCCAGCCATTCACGGGTGATTCCGTGACCAATGGAGATAGTTATTCACTTTTATATATATAGTTATACAGTATTTCAGAGTAAATAACGGGTATCGATTAACGTCGTATTTCTGAACATACCCGACCTTTATTGAAAAAAAAATATATGATAATATGAAGTTGATATTACCATACATTTCTAAATACAATGCGATGGGATGGGAGGTTATACAACTCTATATGAATCTGCATAACTAAGACTGTACGTCCTCTCTACGTTCAAACTTTCAAACTCTGCAATCACTGCCACATTTTCTGTGTAGCTCGCACTGCTTGCAACTAATTGCAGTTCTTAAAAACAACGTAGACTTTTATCACTTTTTGATAAAGTTGAAATTTCGTATGTTTTTAATACATAATTAATTTTGTCAATCGTTTTTGTAATTTACAATGCGAGTGTTCACTTTTTTTGCACATGCTTATTATTTATGGAAAAAGTAAATTGACCGATTAATAAGCGACTGCAATACTAGGCAAGGTTTAGTTTGGTAGATTTAGTTTGTTTGGTATGGCTTGGTAGGTTTGGTAGATTTGGTTTAGTAGATTTGGTTAGGTATGTTTTATATCATCTTCTGTCGTCAAGTAAGGATACCCCCAGTAGGAAGCCGCCAAGTTTTACAATTTTAGCTGCTCGGCTTATTAGTACCCATTATCTAAAAATACTCTACTTAATAAAACTGCGTGAATGGCTGAGTATACCGAGGGTCTAATGCCTAAACTGAAGACGACTCTGATTGGATTTTGAACTCTGAAAAATCATACTTCTGTTCAGGGTAATAAGAATCAATTTAACTAGTAGAGTCGGTAGAGCTTCAGAGTCCTTACCAGTTGAGCAGAAATCTACACCAAATAAGCTAAATGGAAACCTGATATTCGGAATCTAAAATTGAGATCTGGAATCGACTTACTAATTACACGTTATAGATGCAATAAATTGTGTGAGTATGAGTATGACTTTAGTGTTGGCGTTAGGACTCCTGACTAATTCAATTCTAATTCAAATATATTTATTGCCAATGGGTACTTGCGGTCACTTTGACGAGCTCGGTGGTCGAATAGTTAGCAATATCCACTTTGACTCCGAGATCGCGGGTTCGACCGGGTTCCCGCACAAGACAAACATTTGTGTACATGAACATGTCTGTTTGTCTTGGTCTGGGTGTTTTCTATGTGGTATTTACAAAAAATATATATTTAAGTACATTTATCAGTACCCATAACAGAAGCTTTGCCCTTAATTTGGGACTAGATGGCGCTGTGTAAATTGTCCAGAAATATTTATTTATAAAATGTCAACATCATTAATCTGTAAGTCAACCAATTATCACAATCTAATTAGTGTTTAATAAAGTTCAAAATAACGTGTGAGGACAAATTATATTACATAATTCAAAATTGTTTACGAGTGATCCCATTGTCGCTCAGTGTGAATTATGTCTTACCGCAGCGGGATTCGCTGAAAATTGGCGTTATAAACTTTTAGTACTGTAATATTGCGGTTATGAGAATGTCCCGAAAATATTACAATGTTAATTATGTAAGGGATGGGTACCATTGAACTTTTTGAAGTGAAAACTTTTTTAGCGGCGTTGTGCACGTTTTGGAATGGACAAAAAATGTTAAACTCGCGTCAGGATACGTGACCTGATCGAAAATTCGTAAGACGGAGGGAGAGTAAACCGCCGGCGCGGCGAAGGAGAAGAAGTAATATCCCCCTCTCTTCCTACCGCGTGGCGAAAATGTATGCCTGCTCCTGCTGTTTATTTTTAATGTAATATAAATTGTCATGTTTGTGTACGATAGCGCAATAAATGAATATTCTTTTATACTGATAAATAAAGCAATTCGTGCGAAATTATTCCCTAACCATTCCAAAATATTCAAAAATGCACAACGTTAATGTTCTAGTTTTCACTTCTGCCGGCACTCCCGGAGTGCAACCCGTTTTTTTTATTAAGAAATACTTTTTTGTTACGCCGAATGGCATACAAGCAATTAGCCAGCCTGATGTAAAGCGGTGACTTTAGTCTATACATGTTTGCAAAACAAAATATCCTCGCGCTACCACCAACGCTGTCATTGCAGCATTTTCTTCCTTTGCAGTAATCTCACTCACTCGCAGGAACACAACAACCCTCGAAGCTGGACCCCGCCGTTCCAGTCGTATATAAGCTGTGGTAACTGATTTCCGTCAGTGAGACTGTACGCTTGTTTGCTACCTTAGTGGTATAAAAAAAAGAATAAAATACGCATTTACAATTTGCGTATTTAAAATCGCTCATATTACTAGTTATATCTACAAAGCAATTAGGTTATCATTAAGGAGACGGGGATTTTTGGGCCTGGTTGTAAAAAGTTGCGATATTACCCAAAAGTAGGATTGTTTTTTTTTTTATTTCAAACTGTTAAATAACAGCCTGATTGACATTCTGGAATTTGACAAATCTTAAAGACAAGTTATTGTAACAAGGAAAGTAAATAATCGATTTAATTATAATCGATTAATGCGAATGAAGTAAAAAATAATAATAATAGAAAAATGCGTACTATTACCAAATCATAAACAGAGTTAAAACTGAAAATATAATATAAAGGCATGGCATACATGTGTGACTTTCTTTATATCCTTTGACTGTATCTACATACATATTCTCAAAATATATTTTGTATATACATATTTCGTCCAATATAAATAACTCCATACTATAAGCAGGTTAATGGTTAATATAATTGCTTTCAACGGTAACAAAGGAACAATAGAACCTCATTTATTAATGTTTATTTAACAAGTGAGATAGTATAAAAGGTTTAAAGGTCAAATAGTCTAATAATAATTTCTAATCTAAAGAAATTCTATACTCAAAGGTTTATAGCACAGTATAAATAATAGTACTACAGTATGGCCTCTCCCTGCCGCTGTCTCGTGTCGACCTCACCTCTCCTCTGAGACAAATCTGGAACAG
Source organism: Hypsopygia costalis (assembly GCA_937001555.2). NCBI lineage: Eukaryota > Metazoa > Arthropoda > Insecta > Lepidoptera > Pyralidae > Hypsopygia > Hypsopygia costalis. The sequence continues at coordinate 21,439,128 of OW443343.2, read as the reverse complement.
TTTGTATGGCGCCGCACGCATACACGCTTATTCACGCTCTGTACAGACGTCGTTGTTTATGTAGTAGTAAACAACGCGACATTTGTATGGAGTGGCCGGGGTGTGGTTATTCATCCCACTGCTAGGATACGGGTCTCCCTTCAATCGAAAGGGTTAAGAGCATACTCCACCACACTACTCAACTACGCGTTGGCGGAGGCCAGTGTTTTCAAGACGGCTAAAGTTGCCCTAACGACTATCATCTAATGATAGTAGCCGGGACCGACGGCTAACCGTGCCCTACGAAACACGGACGAGCTCGCGATAAATATAAGTTGAACAGCGTGTTGGAGTATGCTTTAAACTCCTTCAATTGAGAGGAGACCTGTATCCCAGCAGAGGTATAAATATGGATTGATGCAGCATGTAGCGGGATCAGCCAAATAAATAAATATTTCTGGACAATTTAAACAGCGCCATCTAGTCCCAAACTAAGCAAACCTTGCACTATGGGTACTAGAACTTATTATATTTAAATACCTATATTTTTTTTGTAAACACACACAAAGAAAACACCCAGACCAAGACAGATCAAACCCGCTACCTCGGAGTCAAAGTGACCATGCTAGCCATTCGACCACCGGGCTCGTCGGGTAAATAATGCAATTGAACCTACAGAGACACCATCAAAATAAACAATTTCAATAATGATTTAGCTCAGAACCATCCTTTCTTGAACATTTCACGCTTGTCGCTTTTTTAAAATCGTGGATTGTACAGGATTTGAATAATTCCGGCAACAAACCGTGGACGAAATAAAGAGCTTACGAGCGAACGACGAATTCGCTCGTTATCCTCTGAATCGATAATTCGTAGACTTTAAAGATTAATTTTTGAAATGCAACTTTGTTTTTGGGGAAAATGCTGTTTTTTGTTTACGAATTGTTACAGAACACTTTTGATGTCAACCTTTATTCACCCGGCTGTTGGGCATACGGGTCTCCATTCATTCGTAGAGGTTAAAGGTCTTTTTAGGGCCTTTTTAAAGTCATGCGTTTTTCTCCCCGCATGCGGGATCGGTCATAGTAAATTTCCCGCATGCGGGACGAAAAACGCATGACTTTTAAAAGGCCCTTAGAGCACCTTCCTTTTTGGTGACCTCACTCACTCACAGGAACACAACAACCCTCAAGGGAATTGTTATTTGGCTGCGGTATTCTGTGAGGTGGAGGAACATATCCCAGTCCGGTGGCTTACAATTACGCTACCTGCCTCTCTTTTCGCCAGAGCTTCGTTTGTCAGTCAGCAGGGTGCACTGCGTGCAGGTGAAGTTGGCTTTAGTTCAAAGGTGTTGATGAAGAACTTACACCCCGAGTTCCTCAAATTTTATTGTACATGGTAGAAATTACCTTAAAAACATAGTATGTGGTATACGTGATTAAATTTTTAGCGAATGTATGATATACATAACACTGTATTAATTTTAATATGTATGTATATATATTTACATGATTATTCGCCAGTAATAAATAAGGAACTATTTAATAATGGCAAATATTTCGACAAATCTTGATCTATTTATAAAATATTCGAAAATTTTCAACCAAAAATTATGCAGGCATATCAGAGAGGGGCCGCCAAATTTACGAACTGGAAACTTTGATATATCTAAATCGCCAAGTTATTATTTGGGTCATTAATTTTGCGCCAAAACTGTTTGCATATTGTATTATAACTCATACCCTTAAAGGCATAAAGACAGATTCTTTATTTACATAAAACTTTTAGGGTTTTTAAAATTATACAGGTTGTGGTAAGTTGAGTGGTGGAACATGTTCGTAACTTGCAGATAAGTGATCAAGATTTTTTAAGTTAACAATAATTTGAATATGACGACGTATAGGGTTGCTAATAGTCCTGTTTTTCCAGTACTTGTACTGGTTTTTGTTGTATCACACCCCGGCAACTCCATACAAATGCCGCGTCGTTTACTACTACATAAACAATGACGTCTGTGCAAAGCGCGAATGAGCGCGTGTGCGTGCGACGCCACACAAACCAGATTTGTCTCAGAGGGGAGGTGAGGTCGACACGAGAGAGCGGCAGGGAGAAGCCATACTGTATTCTGGGGTAACTGAATAGTTTTTAAGCGGCGATTGGGTATGAACTTATAACGTATTGGGTTTGTAATAGTGCATCGTCGCCGTCATTCCTTATTCATCCCACTGCTGGAATATGGGTCTCCCCTCAATTGAAGAGGTTTTGAGCATACTCCACCACGCTACTCAACAGCTGCTTGTTGGCCAATGTTCTCAAGCCGCCTAAAGGTCACAGATTTGGCTTAACAACTGTCATCTTTTATGACAACCGCCGGGATCGACGGCTTAACGTACCTTGTACCGTCCGAAATACGGAGGACCTCGAGATAAAAAAATAGGCCCCGCTTCGCCTGATGGTAAGCGAAAAGAGGAGCCCCAAAGGGTCTAAATGCTTTTTAAATTAATATAAATGTTTGATAATGGCCGTGTGGTTTCACTCCGTCTCTTCCCGTGGATGTTGTACAAGGCGACTAAGGGAAATACATTACCAAACATCAATCAGGCCTCCCCAACCCGTTTGGCAAGCGTGGGGAGTGTAGGCCAAATCCTCCTTCTGCCTGGGACGGACGAGAGAGGGCTGTGCTCCTGTAGCGGAGACTAAAATGACCTGATGATGATGACAAATGTATTGTGTGTACGTCCCACAGTTTGTACGGTTTAAATCGAACACAAAAATGTGCTGTGTGAACCTAGCCTAAATGTTTCATTCAGATAATCTTTACACGTTGACGACTGACAAGAGCCAAGAGTCTCATTTCGAGGGCAACTCTAAAAATACAATATTTTTCATACCGTCTAATAAAGGAAACGTTCGTGGATCCGAAATCCTGAAAGCCTCAAATCACGGTCAATCTATCTGAGTACGGAGTACTATAAAAATAATAATTCGTCTCAGTGAAGAAAAGTGTTCAAGTTACAAGCGGTAAGCGAATGCTCTTTTCCATAAGATATTTCACGTTTCTCCGTTCGATGATATTAACTCTATTTTTCAACAACGTCTTAAGGCTGCGGTAACCGCTTACATCAGTTGGGCTGTATGCTTGTTTGAAGAATATGAAATCCACGCAGATGAAGTCGCGGGCGACCGCTAGTTAGGCATATTTGTTACTAAAATTGTGTAAGGAGAGAACCCTAACCTGTGTGAGAAAATGATTGAGTTATATGATTGAAAGAGAGGCTAGATATAGACAAAAACGCCTTAGTCGCGCTGCGCTGTTCGAGCTTAAATACTCTTTATTGCGTAGTGTCTAGAGTAATTATTTATTTAAATGGCCTTATGAAGTACGAGTTCTGTATTATTTCTAGTCTGCGCTATGACAAGTGATAGGCCTTTGCTACACTAAGTACTTTTATATATATATATATATTCTGTGGTTATATAGCCACAGAAGAAAAATATTATATAAAAAAGAATTAAATAAAAAAATTTATAGTATTATAATAATAAAAATTGGAGGTTAAAAAAATGTTACAATTTGCAGTCCTGGAAGCAAACAAAAGTTTCTGATAATATTTCTTATTGCCTTTATCAGTCAGCTGGATATTTTTATCAGTGTATCAAACCAGCACAAATTATGATGACTAAACATAAATATCATTATATTAAAGCTGTCATAGATAGCAACCGTGTAAATCGGACATATGGTTGCCTAATAGACATCAGGTGACATAAGGTCAGCCATCAGTGACTTACACTACACGTTAAAACGCGTTCGTGATCCGTCGGCCGACCGGGTGGCGCGATCTAATATCTTCAGTGCACGCCGCCGTCTTTCCAGAATTCTATACGTACTATATCTGTATATTCTTCTTAAGCTTTGTGTAGAGGATGTGCTGTCTTATTACCTGTTAGCCATATACGATTGTGTTGTTGATTTGTTGGAAGAAAAGCCCAGTGTAATGAGATAAGTTGAAGATACAGTTGTAGTTATAGAAGAAGTTGAGGATCAAGAGCTTGATTTAGATATTAATGAAAATATAAGTAAATATTGATTTGAGATCAATTCGATTATGAAAAAGGTAAATACAGTTCTAAATCTTATTGGTAAATTAGGTGACCCGGTGAGCTTCGTATCGCATACATCTAAAACAAGTAGAACACTTTGTATGGGAAGAAATTGTTGCTTTTATTATTTTCCTCGCAATTATTTCACATTTTCTCGCTTTTTTATAAACCTTTCCTGGACTTCCACAAATATTTCAAAATCAAAATTAGCCAAATCTGTTCTCCGGTTCTCGAATTTTAGCAAGACTAACGAACAGCAATTCATTTTATATACATTTTATTTATTTTAATGTCCTTTTAACATTTTAGCTTTATGAACGCAAATTACAGCAAAAATTTGAAGGTATTCTAATAAAATGAAGTATAACTCTAGAAGTTTCATTATTAATAATTAAGAATTTGTACCAGATCTAAAATATTTGATGTAAAATTTAGCTTATTTTATAATTAAACTCATAACAACTGATGATAGATCAAGTGCACCTCTAAAATTAATTATCTACTGCTAGCGTTCCAAGTATTTTATCTGTCCAATTTAAAAGCATACCAAAGAATCGATGATATGAAACTTTGTACTCTAAGAATATCAAATTTTATGATCCAAACGTTAAAACAGTAATCGTTGTCGGCAATACAACATGGCTGACCTTACACTGCTTTAAACCGGTTCTTGCCAGTCGGCGATTAAGTCATCTTCCCGCCGTTTCACCGATTTCGAGTTAATTTCTTCATTTTGTTGCGCCTCACGACTCCCAACTCCTCGTTTTTTTACTCCCGTGCGTCTTTTAACATTTCGACTGAGTGAGTTGGGGCAATTTTTCTAATGGACATTCGAAAATATGTCTGTTGATTGGAAAGCTTTTGTGATAATTGTGATGGTTTCTTTATTTCTTCCACGTTCGCGGACATTTTTACAAGACTAGTAGGTAATTGCCGCCGCAAAAAGTATTTCAATTATGATTATGTCTTTTTAATAAAAATGTTTTGTTTTTCGAATTCATATTTATGATATAGAAATTGAAATTGAAAGAAATTATTTACAAATAAAGCATTCTAACAACAAGTTAAAATTCTAAGGATGTAGAATTTAAGTCTTATGTTCGAAATTTAAAATTTAGGTTACTATAACTAGGATGTCTTTTAGTGTAAAAAGGTCTGCGCAGGAACTTTTGTTCGCGAACGTTTTGTTCACAACAGACAGTTTTCAGTTTTTTCTCTCGGGTCCTCTCTCTTCAAATTCATCTATTTCTATCACTATTGTGAGTGACTGAATCGCAATTTGCCTATTAACATGAAACAGAAACGTAGCCTATTAACGCTAGCAACTCCAGAGAAATGCGTTTTGTCGACTCTGTAAAATCTTCATTACGCCTATTTATAAAGGTAGATATGATATATTGTAGTCTTCAGGAAAACCCACGAAAGGAGCCATTCCATAGCTTGAGAGTTACGGAAGAAAACCAGTCCGGAAATAAACATTACGCAACTATTTTAGTTTAGTAATAATTCGTGTTTAGTAAAAATTTTAGAGTGATAGTGGTTCATCCACATGTTTGAACAAAAGCCAACTTCACCTGCACGCGGTGCACCCTGCTGACTGACAAACGAAGCTCTGGCGAAAAGAGAGGTATCCCTACCTCTCTTACCTCGCGTAATTGTAAGCTACCCGACTGGGGCATGTACCTCCACCTCACAGAATACTGTACCCAAATAACAATTCCCTTACAGGTTGTTGTGTTGCTGCGACTGAGTGAGGTCACCAGAAAGGAATGAAGGAGATGCTGCGTTGGCAGCGGGGGTGGCGGCGCACGAGTGATATTTTATGTTGCGAGCGTTAATATGGCTACGGTAACCGCTTCACATTAGGCGGGCCGTATGCTTGTCTGCCACCCAATGTAGTATAAAAAAAAATTCGAGTGTTGGTAAGTATAAGGCTACTTTTACGAATACTGGAATGGAACTGCAGAAGAAATAAGTCAAAAATAGAATTACATGTGACAGCAATAATTTACCATTTTTTGCGGTACATTAATCTTTCGAGGGCAACATGAGATTTGACCTCGTCAAATCTTCCACGTCAAATTATCATCTCATGATGGTTCGGATTCCGATTTGGTCGTGATTCAGATGTCATTTCGTGTCTTTATCTACGAATGTTAGTCGTGGGTAGTCTAAAATAAATCTGATTGTCTGTCCAGTTATATTTTTTCTACAGTAGGTAACCTAGACTATGTAGATATGTACTTCGCTAAGTAATGTGTTTTTACGACTATCAGAAGAGTGTTTTGTTTTTCGAATTCATATTTATGATATAGAAATAAATAATACTAATTATGGAAATCATTATCCTAGATTGACTGAGAGAGAGAAACTATGTACACAAACATAATTCTAATTGACTTCTAAAAACTCAATACCTACCTTTAGTTGCTTATAATAATCTAATAGGCTATTAAAACTCCGTTACTTTAAAATACAATCGCAGTAAAGCTAAAGTTTACAATGATTCATAGCCCCTTTCCCACATATTTCAAATAATCTTTAGACAAATATTCATTCGATTCTCGACTCTGATGCTAAGGTTGAAGCTTGTCAGTCAGTGAAATGTGAGTACGGTCATTGTAGTTGTGTCCTACCTGTGCTGTGCTTTACGATGCATTACGATTATAATCATAATGTTGTACGAAACGACAACTTCATGAAAGTCATCGTAGGATTAAACCAACTTAGCGGATAATAAGTTATTTATACCAAATTAAGATAAAATTTGAAGCCGTGTAGTACAGAGACTGCAAAATACAATACAAAATAGAGGAAACAATACTACAGTATAAAAGTGCTTTCTTAAATAAGAACCTACTTCAGATACAGCAAAGGATAGATAGATGAAACAAAGTCCTTCTAGTTATGATATCTTGAGTATTGTGTTAAAATCTTTGGATTGCTACTATGATTAAATCTAGTTTCCATCGCTTTTTTTCCTGCAAAGACGGTAGCAAACAACCATACACCCTGACTGATGGTAAGCAGTCATCGCATCCTATGGGCGCTTTTAATACCAGAGGTATCATTCACGAGTTGACAATCTTGTAAAACCCCATCAAGGCTTTTTTAAACAACCCAATATTGCTCTACTCTATTACTAGAGCGGAGTTTTCTGACAAAAGCATTTTATACTTAAATGATAACTCCACAATCATCCTATAATTTGATATACACCATGTTATTGAAATAAAATATTTTAGTTATAACTTTATGGTTTCCTTTAAAAAGAAACAAAAACAATGGAATAGTATGATCGGCACTCGAACTAAAGTGATCATTTCTGTCTGTATTAGATTATACTCTTAATATTTTGCAATTATAATATTATGCTAACCAAGATAATAAATCAACATTGTCCATAATGCAGAATAAATTCAAGCACGCATATCTTTCTCTTTTATCGCCCAGCTAAGACGAGGGCTTATTCTCAATAATGAAATCGCACAAGTCACCGTTGGCGGCATGAATCAACGTCAATAGCTTAGGGTCAAGTGTGTTAACGAAGGCTTCAACTTAGTATGGAATATTCATAAGGTTTCACATATAACAGCCATGAAATTAAGGTACTTAAAATTGATTTTTCTCCATAATTTAGTATATAGCATATGATAATTGTGTTTACTTTTTACAATTTCTGTTTGCCAGAAAATGTAATAATGACTTGCTAGAGAGCTTAATAAAATAAAATATATTCTTTTATGCTACATCTGGTGGCAGACAAGCATACGGCCCGCCTGATGTGAAGCGGTAGCGTAGCCGTATTAACACTCGCAACATGAAATATCGCTCGCATGACGCCACCCACCAATGCCAATCCAGCAACTCCCCCCTTTCTGGTCACCTCACTCACTCGCAGGAACACGACAACCCTTATGGGAGTTATTATTTGGCATCGGTTTTCTGTACTTCTCAAGTCGGGCCGCTTACAAATACGCTGTACCCTACCTCTCTTTCGCTAGTCGGACGGGTGCACCACGTGCAGGTGAGGTTGGCTTTGGCTGTAAAGATCGTGGTGAACAGCTTACACCCCTCATAGTTACTTAAATTATAAAAACATTATAATAATGCCTTTCGATATATCTTCCGTCTACGACAATTTTATCACATTTCTTCTTACTGGTCAAAATTTGGTTGGCGTCATATTAGGCACCGTCGACATTTGATTTTACTTTGTACGTTTCACTCAATTTTCGTCAGCCCTTATTCTCCAGAATACATGAAATGCATGGTTCAGTATCTTTGCGACTCTCATAACCTTCAACTTCGTTGTCTTCGTTCAAACAATTCTTATTTATTCTCAATCCCACTTTTGTATTCCGGCTTTATGTCCAACTCCTTTAGTCTACAAGCTTCTCGTCTCTGAAATGCACTACCGGAATCTATTAGGAGCTCTCCCAGTAATTTCACTTTCAAGAAGAATTACAGGTTAAGGCAATAAACACCTGACATTAATATGGTCACTTTGTTTTATTTATATCCTTATATTTATATATGTAATGCTTTGTAAAACTTTTGATTTACTATGTCTATGTTCACTGGAAGAGTTCGATGATGGGACGACTTTTCCGTTGTACAAAATTGTTAATAGCAATAGTGTTTTAGTTTTATAATTGTTACTTTTTATTTATTTATTTTAAACTTTATTGCCTAAAGTAAATTGGTACAAAAGGCGGACTTAATGTTATTGTATTCTTTACCAGTCAACCATTGGGAGTGAAGAGTAACATGAATGCGGCCCTTCCAAACAAATAACTTACTCACGCGTTGTCGACCCTGAATCAACCTCTTCACGCCTTTCTTGAAGCACCCCATGTCTATCTAACCCAAATTCTATCCGAGAAGACCAATTATTTTTCTGCTAAAAACTTAAACCGAATCGATTTACTACGTAGAATTTTATCGAATAATTCTACTAATACTAGTATTATAATCGATGTTAAATCAACACACAGATCTATTAAACCTAATAAATTATTCAATAAAGACCCAACCTCGGACAAATCAAATGAATTCAGATTGCTGAATGCTAAAGCCTCGTAAATCGAATGCTTTCTATAACACCAATAGTGACAGAACATTTTAATGACACCAGATAGACCAATACGATTATATTGCTCGGAATGCTCGTAAATTTGTTAGTGTAACAATAGTATTAAGTGCGGTCCATTTTGTTAATACCATATTCTCTCGACTTTGTTTTGGTCCAACGCACTCAGTAATAAACGAGGTGGCAGATCGTAAAACTTGACTTTATCGACATTTGTCTGAGATTGTTTATTGCCTACAGGATTACCATTTGTGATTGATTCGAGTTCCTCCAAATAAATTTCATAAGAATTATACTACCACGGAACTTTGTCAGCGTGTTTGTTTTATGTTGAAGTATTAAATTTAAAGAGATACCGACCAAATTTATACCACCGATCAACTCAGATAAAGGAGTCTTATTAAAACAAAATTTATCTTTCCGGACGGTTCATCGATTTACTATGCATTTTACGATTCCATTAAAGATGGATGCGTTGTAAAAGATCGGTCAACGACACCGTGTTGAGGGAATTTTAATTTGACAACTAATAACGTATGGTTTGAAATTCTACAAAAATAGAGTCTAATCAAATCAGCCTGGAGCAAATGGATATGGGTTGCCGACAAAACACATGTAAAGCACCAAAGTATTATTAACATATCCGAAGAAATCCACTCGCTATTTCCTTTGAATCTGCTCAGTTTTTATACTCGTATAATCATCCTTTTAACTATGGGAATAAAGTTGATTGTAGAATAAATTCCAACTGCATCGAAAAATTAGAAGCATCACAAATTGGGTATCATGGTACGAGCCTCCCTCTCGCTTGGTTAATTAAGACATAGATTATCAAACGTTTTGGAGTAGTAAATAAAATTGTAATCTTTTACCGTATAGCATAGGCGTCTCCATAACACGCCTTTATCTAAGAATGGTAAGCCGAAACGCATAACGTTTCTTTGATCCCACACCTACGCACACATTTAAATAGTAATATCCGACCAATAATACTAATGCACTGTCAAATTTTAATGTAACTCAAGATACGAGGGGAGGTCAATAAGTTCGCGGAATGAGAGAGAAGGAGGTTGAAATTAAACACCAAATTATTTTTCCTTTTCAATATATTCTCCTTTAACCCTAATACATTTTTCGGATCTCTCAAATAGCTTGTTTATACCATCGAAAAAAAAATGATTTGTCTTTGGTGTCAAAATAGGCCGAAATTGCCGACTTGACTTCATCATCGTCGTCAAATTTCTTTCCACGCAGCTCTTTCTTCATTTTTGGAAATAAATAATAGTCACTGGGGGCCAAGTCTGGACTGTATGGTGGGTGGTTTAATTGTTCAAAGCCGCATCGGTGAATGGCAGCCGTCGCAACATGGCACGTGTGGACGGGTGCATTGTCGTGCAAAAGGAGCACACCTTTTGACAGTTTTCCTCTTCTTTTTTTCTTAATGGCTTCTTTCAATCTTTCCAGTAAAGAAGCGTAGTACTGTCCCGTTATAGTCGCACCACGTTCTTTATAATCGATCAGTAAAATACCTTCTGTATCCCAAAAGATAGTCGCCATGATCTTTCCGGCCGATTGTGACACTTTGAACTTCTTTGGAGGAGGTGTGCCTTTTTTATGCCACTGCATCGACTCTTGCTTCGACTCAGGTTCATAGTGGTGAACCCAGGTTTCATCTCCAGTAACAATCCGGGCCATAACTTCTTCCTTTCTCTCTCCACAGAGCTCCAGAAACTGGTGAGAGCACTCGACACGCTCGCGTTTTTGAAGTGGCGTGAGCATTCTCGGAACCCATCTTGCACTGACTTTAGTCATCCCAAGATGATGATGTAGGATATTTAAAATACTTGATTCGGATACTCCAACCATTGCTGCAAGTTGCTTCTTCTTCAGTCGGGCATCTTCCAATACAAGTTTTTCTACTTTTTCGACGATTTCCGGTGTGGTGGCCTCAATTGGCCGTCCGGAGCGGGGGTCGTCTTCAATGGACTCCCTTCCTTGTTTGAAAAGACCATGCCACTTGTAAACCATGGTTTTACCAGGGGCAGAGTCCGCGTAAACCGCTAACAGCTCTTGAAAAATCGTCTGAGCGGATTTTCCTTGCTTGGTAAGAAACTTAATAACGGCACGGTGTTCAATTTTCTCCATACTGGCTGACTTCTTCCCGATTTAGTTGTTTGCAGGTCGATAACTCAAAAGTTAATGACACGATTAGGTTCAAACTTGGTATATATACTCTTAATGAGGTGCTTAACTAGTGCCTACCTGGACGGGTAAATTTATCCCCATCAACCCCTCCATTCCGCGAACTTATTGGCCTCCCCTCGTACAGCAACAAGAAAGCTTAAATACCCGACACGACAGTCCTTGTGTAAGTCTGTGTAACTGTCACTTATTATATGTAATGGATTCTTAATATTTTATTTTCTTTACAGGTAAGTACGAGAATTATTACTTCTAACTGAGAGGCGTTTCTTGTAAGTACTTTAATAACATTATTATTGTGCGAGATGCTGGGATTGTTGGAGAGAGTGTGATCGAGTAAAAATCCGATGCCAAATCACTAGGTACACAGCGTGGATTTATTTGCCACAAGTCTTCTTACAGAGTAACTATTTTCTACTCAGGAGCGCTTCAGTGTTTTCTTTCTTCTATTTTCTTATTCAGGAGCGCTTGAGTATTTTTCTTGTTTGCCCGTCGTCTTCAACTGGAGCTGGAACTGGAACTGACGAACGTAGGACATGCTCCGATTAATAAAACGAAATTAAAAGTAGGTCAATCTATAAGGTCGCGAAAAGGGTTGACCAATCAGAGCGACTGAATTATTTATAATCGACTCTATCTCTATCTCTTTCTAAAATTTGCTATTTCTTTCTATCGGCATGTCCTGACATTCGAAAGTTTTACAAATATTGTACAATCTATTTTTCTATAACGAGGGCTTATATAACTAACTTATTATAACAAGAATTATCTAAATACGATCATTATTTACAAAGTTATAAGCATTTTAGTGCAAAGTGCTTACGTCGCGGTAACGCCTTTTCAGGGCACCCTAGCGGGATATTGAAAAACGTCAATTTCTATCCTTTATTGGTTTAAAACTTACAATCTAATGTTAAACACATAAAATATACATTATCATCTATTAACCAAAACAATAATTACACTTAAGGATCTATTACAAGCAAAGTTATACGACTTTCAAATTTTCATAATAAAAAGTGATTCTTACTATTTCTTACGAACTATCTTATAATTTTATAAACTTATAACTACGTATAACCGTTATCTATACATAATATCTATTAGTAATCGTTGTCCTGCACATTTCTCCCGCCGTGCATCGTAGTCGCCGCCGCTCGACACGATGCAGTAGATGGCTGTGCAGGCTTGCTGGTGTCCACCGGGATGACGATGACTTTCTTAGCTGGCCGTCGGAGCACTCCACCTCTGGTAGCCACGTCGACTGTTCTGACGACTCCGTCGGGGCCCGGGTATGTGGCGCAGATTCGTCCACGTACCCAGGTGTTGCGTGGATGGTTGCCGTCGACGATGAGGACCAGGTCGCCGTTGTGCAGAGCAGGCCCTCGTCCATGGGGCTCCCGCCGGTTTCGGAGTTCAGGCAGGTACTCCCGGACCCATCGGGCCCAGAAGATGTCGGCAAGGCGCTGTGAGGCGCGCCAGCAGGCGCGCAGGTTCAGGTCGCGCTCGCTAAACTCGCCCGGTGACTGCAGGCGTCCTGGCCCGCCCAGGAGGAAGTGGTTTGGTGTGAGGGCTTCTGGGTCTTCTGTGCTGACGGAGACGTGCGTGAGTGGCCTGCTGTTCACCGTGTGCTCGGCCTCGACGAGCAAGGTCTGCAGGACTTCTTCCGACGGGTGGCGCTCATGCAGTGTGGCAGAGAGCGCTGTCTTTACAGAGCGCACCATACGCTCCCAAGCGCCGCCCATGAATGGAGCGCCCGGGGGTATGAAGCGCCAGTCGATGGTCTTCTTTGATGCTTCCTCTGCCATGGCCGAGTTGACCGCCTGGCGTAGTTCCTTGTCGGCTCCGTGGAAGTTGGTTGCGTTGTCGGACCACAGTTGCGTTGGACGTCCTCGGCGTGCGATCATGCGTCTCAGCGCCATGATGGCGGAGTCGGTGCTGAGGGAGGCGGCCATTTCCAGATGGACAGCGCGCGTGGTGAGACACGTGAATAGAGCCACGTATCGTTTCTGGTGGGTCCGTCCCACGGTGATTGTGAGTGGACCGAAGAAGTCCCACCCGGTGTAGGTGAAGCTTCGCTGATGGTGTGCGAGGCGACATGGAGGGAGGTCACCAGTCGCAGGGTGCGGTGGAGACGCCGTACGCATACGGCACCTGATGCAGCTTCTGATGACCGCCTTTACAGTGGGTCTGAGGCGTATGACCCATCGTTCTTGACGGCACTCGTTGACGGTTGCTTCGACGCCCGCGTGATGGAGCTGCTGATGAATGTGTTCAATCCACAGCCTTGTTGCACGGTGTTCCCCATGCACCACCAGTGGATTCTTCAAGTCTTCAGGTACACCGGTAGCTGCTTCTATTCGTGTTTTCAGCCGTAGTTCGTTGTCGGTGAATTCGACGGTCAGCTGATGCAACTTACTATTTTTCTGTAGTGGTCTTCCGATCTTCATATCGCCGATTTCTTCACCAAAGGAGTCTTCTTGTGATGCTCGGATGATTAAGTTCTCGGCGCGGCGTAACAAGTCACCTGAGATCGGCCTATAGTGCCTTATTGAAGTTGCAGTGATTTTTTCTGTGTGTTTGACTGCTTGTTTCTTCTTATAAGTTCGGCGCCAATCTGAATCATCCGTAGCATTTTTCTTTGTTCGTTTATAACTCACTATTTGTTTTGGCGGTCGACATAGTTCGATAAATTGAAGTACTCGTGCCGTTGCGCGTAGATAGCGTTCCCATTTTGAAAATCGCTCGACTGTAGGTAGACTGTATACTAGGCTCGGCGACGCTTCTTTGCTTGTTACGGCGTATGTTCTTTCTTCTCCCGTGTCCTTCTGCGTACTTCTTTCTGCTTCTTGTGGGTTGTAGACAGGAAAGTGCGTAGGTAGGTAACAACTGTTGGTGTTTGTACTTGAAGGCGGCGCAGGTTCGACGTAGCCCTTTGCTACGGGTGCCTTCATCTGTTCGCAGTACCTCCTCCGGAGCTCCGTGTTACTACCTGTTCTTTTTTCAACTGTGTGAAGCTTTCTTCGATCTTTGTACAGGTTGTCAGCGGCTATACAGTTCTTCACCTTTCGTTCCATGACTTCATCAGCCGAGTGGTTGATGAAGTTGATTCGATGTCCCAACGTTCGAGTGTGCCCGCCGTGTAACACCCATCCTAGTTGTGTACGCGATGCAACTGGCTGATTTCTTCTACCTATTCGGGATTCTGTAGACAGCAGAAGGTGCCAGTTATCCTGGCCGATGAGGATCTTTGGCTTCATGATGCCATGCTGTAGCTGATGAGAGATGTCCCGTAGATGTTCGCACTCAGTGATTGCTTCTTGAGGTATCTTCTGAGCTGCCAAGTCCAAGTTCTTCATGGTGCGCGCCTCTATCTGTAGCTTGTTTGCTCCATGTCCTCTTGCGTTGAAGGTTACACGATGAGACTTCTTGTAGGTGGCGGTGTCTCCATCGAAGGTCGAGATGTGCAGCGTTTCCTCCGGGCCGTTGGCTCCTATTCGTTGAGCTAGTTCTTCATCTATAAGGGTGATGGTGGAACCATCATCCAGTAGCGCGAAGGTGTCCGCTTCTCCCGCCGGTCCGGAGATGTGCACTGGTGCAATCTTCAAATACGAGGCTGGTTGCGGCGCCCATGCTGAGTTGATCTTCTCTTCGACTTCGGTCTTCAGGTCTTCCTTCTGTGAATGAAGCATTCGGTGGTGGTAGTGCTTGCAGTCGTTTACTTCGCATCTCTTGGGACGGCAGCTATGTGTACTTTTCCTATATCGCAAACATCGGAAGCAAAGTCGGTGTTTCTTCGCCATATCCCAACGGTCGTGCACTGTTGCGTTCTTGAATTTGTAGCAGTCAGCTGTGGCGTGTCCTTGGCGATCACACAGGTTACATTTCGGCTGCCACTGTTGATTCTGCATATTGTTTACTCGATGACGACGGCGAGTTTCATAACTGTCTGTTGATCCTCCTATGTTCTCTGGCGGTGCATACGGGCTGCATATTTCCGCTTCTCTTCTTATGAAACGGCTAAACTTCAACAGGTCGGGCTCTTCTCTCGGTTGGGTGGCTGCATATTCATACCACTGCCTCTTCATTGTTGGAGTCAATTTCTCAACTATATTCTTCGAGACTTCGGGGTTGTACAGATAATACACACAGTTGAGGGCTTGCATTGTTGCAACGATGTTTTCGACTTTCGTTGCGAAAGTGCAGATATCTCGTGGTGAGTCGGTGAGGCGTGGCAATGCTCGTAGTCGATCCATTTCTGCCATTGCTATTGAGTCTGGCCTCCCGAATCTTGTTTCTAACGTCTTCATAATGCAGTTTGCGTCTGCGTTCGCTATAAATAATCCTTGTACGGCTTCTTTTGCAGCTCCCTTTAAACTTCTTCGTAGTCTCGACAAGTTGTCCGTTGTTGAATATTGATGGGCCGACTCGTAGTACGCTGCTTTGAACGTCAAGTAATCTTGATACGCTCCATTGAAGTTCGGTAGTTCGTGCGTTCTTGATCCTGTGTGTCGGGCTGATAGGACGGCTTGTGAGATGGCTGCTGTTAGTTCTTGCAACTCGGTTCGCCGTTCTTGTTCTTGAATAGGCGCGGTTGTATGCGGCGTGAAGCTGTTCGGCTGGCAAGAAGCTGCTGCGCTTGCCTGCGGCTGTGACGTCGCTGCGACGTTCACTGGTGACGCAGCGTTGAGGTTCGGATGCCAGGGCGCTGCGATGGCTGCTGGCTGTGACGGCTGCGTCATGGCGATGTTCGTTGGTGGCAAGGCGGACGACGGAGCGTAGAAGTTCAAGTGCCAGGGTGCTGCAAAGGCCGCTGGCTGGAGCTGCTGCGTCGTCGCAATGTTCGGTGCCACGCTGACAGGCGGTGCGCTGGAGATCGGTGGCCACGGAGCGGCTGTGTCCGTTGGCCTATAAAGCTGCATCGCTGTCTGGTTCGGTGTAGGTGCAGGCGTAGATCTTCCTGCTGGCGGCGGAGGAGGCGGCATCAATACTGCGGCGTGTTCGTTCACGGAGAGACGCGGAGCCGACGGGAGTGCTGCGGTGACTCCCGCCGGTGTTGGCGCTGGGGTGCTCCAGGATGCGGCAGTGATCACTGGAGCCGGTTCAATAGTCGCCTCTGGTTCTGGTTCATGCTGTCCCTCTGTGATGGCAAGGTGGCTGGTCTGTAGCCACGTGCGGACGCGTTTTTCTCCTCCCTCGCTGTTGACTGCAGATGCTGCGTCTTCTTCATCACTTGATTGTGCTTCTATTTCTGCTATACGAGCTTTGGCGAGTTCCAGCTTCGCTTTGGCGAGTTCATGAAGGGCTTCGGCAAGACGACGGGTTTTCGCAGACTTATGGCTTGAGCTCTTGACACGCGACGGCACGGCTGAAGGCGCACGGAAGTGATGACCGGTGGCAGCAGGCGGCGCGGTGGGCTGCTCTGGACGCGGCGCGAAAGGTTCGGTGGCAGCCTGCGGAACGGCAGGTTGCTCAAGACGCGGCGCGTGTGAATCCAGGGCGGCCTGTTGCATGACTGGCCGCACGGCGCTGGACTCGTTGGCTGTGGCAGCCCGTGGCGATGATGTCTGCTCGGTCGTGGCGGATGTGGCGCCGGTGACTGTAGACTCCGTCGCGGTGGTGGCTTCAGACGACGTAGTCTTCTCTGCAGATGACCCTGTAGCCGTTGTTCCCGATGGTGTGGATCCTCGTGGTTTTCCACCATGCTGTGACCTGGTAACAGGCATCTTGGAAATTACTCGATGATCTCTCCCCAAAAGATCCGGCTCGAAGGACCACTCGATGTGCGAGATGCTGGGATTGTTGGAGAGAGTGTGATCGAGTAAAAATCCGATGCCAAATCACTAGGTACACAGCGTGGATTTATTTGCCACAAGTCTTCTTACAGAGTAACTATTTTCTACTCAGGAGCGCTTCAGTGTTTTCTTTCTTCTATTTTCTTATTCAGGAGCGCTTGAGTATTTTTCTTGTTTGCCCGTCGTCTTCAACTGGAGCTGGAACTGGAACTGACGAACGTAGGACATGCTCCGATTAATAAAACGAAATTAAAAGTAGGTCAATCTATAAGGTCGCGAAAAGGGTTGACCAATCAGAGCGACTGAATTATTTATAATCGACTCTATCTCTATCTCTTTCTAAAATTTGCTATTTCTTTCTATCGGCATGTCCTGACATTCGAAAGTTTTACAAATATTGTACAATCTATTTTTCTATAACGAGGGCTTATATAACTAACTTATTATAACAAGAATTATCTAAATACGATCATTATTTACAAAGTTATAAGCATTTTAGTGCAAAGTGCTTACGTCGCGGTAACGCCTTTTCAGGGCACCCTAGCGGGATATTGAAAAACGTCAATTTCTATCCTTTATTGGTTTAAAACTTACAATCTAATGTTAAACACATAAAATATACATTATCATCTATTAACCAAAACAATAATTACACTTAAGGATCTATTACAAGCAAAGTTATACGACTTTCAAATTTTCATAATAAAAAGTGATTCTTACTATTTCTTACGAACTATCTTATAATTTTATAAACTTATAACTACGTATAACCGTTATCTATACATAATATCTATTAGTAATCGTTGTCCTGCACAATTATATTCATCTCTTTTTGACGTCAAACTAGAGAATTTGTTTAGTATGCTTAGTATTTTGTTTTATTTAAAAGGTCACTTCATAAAATCAGCAATTTGCATTGTATTTTTAAACATTAATTTGTTTCCTTTGCTCTTCGAAATTCGTTTACATTTTAGCACAAAGGCGTCCAATTTAACCTAAAACTCAGAAGATATAAGTCACGTCAAAACTTTTCTTAAACAAGAGGAGATCCCTAGAATGGACTGATTAAATACTTTAATCTTTATTTACTGAGTCGTGCCAGAGCCGTCTTAAAATTTAAGGGCCCTGTGCCTTTTAACAAAATAAATACAGAACTGACATTTAACCACTCCTGCCCTGACTTTCCCGCCATTTGTGTGGTATAGTTAGTCATTTAGCGAAGCGACAGCGACGCGGTGACGGGGCCCCGCGTCTTGACTTATAATTTATTTTTGTATGCATTAAATTGGCAAAATGAACAAAAATATTATCTACATACACTATGCCACTGTGTTAACATTACAAGGGCAGAAGCTGTTTTTAATTTGATCAGACGTGTGTCAGTCGTCTTTAGCACAGTCGTTAGATGTTTAAGGTACCTACAGGCTGAGTGAAAGACGATTTTCCCTAATTTACACCTACGCTAATTAAGTTATAAATATTATAGATATATTACTAAGCCGCTGATTAGAACACCCGGTAGGTGCACCAATTGTCACACCAATTCTGTTCGCGTCAAGAAAGCAGGCGAATGTGACGGTTGCGACAAGTGCGCCAACTGACGAAATTTGTTAAAATTCCGTATTATGTGTTTCACAAGTGTACAAATTACGGTGTTAAGGTAGCTAAAGCCCAAGGGATCAGGTATCACACATGAGTAGGTATAAAATAATATTTGTATTATTACGAAATTTAAGTAAAGTTACTATTCTAATAAAGAAAATATATGTTCAGTGAAGAAAAGAAATAGCATCTATATTAAGATATGACAAGGATGGCAAATAGATAAAAGAACATCAGATGCGACACCATAGTATCGATTATACTATAAATTGGCTATATATTAATATTCACGACGAATCATAGTACCTTGTCTTTATTTACATAGAAAGTCTAACTCTAAACAACCTTAACAACAAATATATGAAATCATATCGGAGTTGCTCTAAGAATTAATATGGGCCCTCTTGCAGGGGCCTTGAATTTAATCTTGCGCCCAAGTCCAGAGCGCTTCTAGGACGAGTACGGTTCTGTGACGTTTTGTGAGTACAATTTTGTTTTACGATTTATTGTACAAGTTTTAATAAGACAAGGTAAAGTTTGTTTTTAAAAAGTCTTAAGTGCAAAATGTCTGCTTTTGTAACATCGTAACTCAGTGACCTTGTGGTAGTAACTTTTATTAACTTTTATTTATAACTTAGATACATCACTTTGCTGCCAGCAATTGGCAAATGATTTTATCTACTAAACAATAAATGTTAGTTTACGTTTTAGATATTAATTTGTTTGTTTTTTTTACATATTCAAATACTAGCTTCAGGCAACAGCTTCGCCCTAAGCTCAGTACCAGGCACCAGAATCCAAAACAAGTATCTTTCTAAATCCCTAAACTTCTGAGTATCTAAATTCAATGCGCCTCTTATTTCACACTGGGGAGCAGAATCGTGACTTGCGTTATTACTCTATAACGCAAGTTTTAAAATTATATCAAACTAGCGACCCGCCCCGGCTTCGCACGGGTGCAATGCTGATACTAAATGTACTACAGAAGGTCTTTGCGCTTTGTCCTATCCAGTCCTTCCCCAGTTATAAGCACACGCCGCCGGCTCCGCGGCCGGTACCGCCACAGCCGTTATGTCCCTGCATTTTAAATGTGTAATATCTTCTAAACTATTCATTTAAATTACATGCTGTGAAGGGCCATATTGATCTATATTAAATGCGCAATGTATTTAAGGTACTTAATTGGATAAGGATTAATTCTGTATTGCTTAAAATCGCTTCGTAAATAAGGCATTATTTCTTGTAAAAAGCAAAGGATAAAATAACGGTTATTGTGTGTTACCACTAAGAGATAGACATATACCATCGCGAACTTTTTTGTAGACCATTTTAAGGTGAACAATACTGTACTACATTATTTTGATCTATCTCGTTGGGTTCAGCCAGCGTTTGCAATGAAAGAGCAAAAAAATGTGTTTAATTACGACATCACATTAGAAACCTCTAAATTATCAGTGTTTTTCTACTATGTTATGCATATATTATACATATAAACTTTCCAGTTGAATCACTCTATCTATTAAAAAAACCGCATCATAATCCGTTGCGTAGTTTCAAAGATTTAAGCATACATGGGGACATAGGGACAGAGAAAGCGACTTTGTTTTATACTATGTACCGCCACAGCCGTTATGTCCCTGCATTTTAAATGTGTAATATCTTCTAAACTATTCATTTAAATTACATGCTGTGAAGGGCCATATTGATCTATATTAAATGCGCAATGTATTTAAGGTACTTAATTGGATAAGGATTAATTCTGTATTGCTTAAAATCGCTTCGTAAATAAGGCATTATTTTGTTGTAAAAAGCAAAGGATAAAATAACGGTTATTGTGTGTTACCACTAAGAGATGGACATATACCATCGCGAACTTTTTTGTAGACCATTTTAAGGTGAACAATACTGTACTACATTATTTTGATCTATCTCGTTGGGTTCAGCCAGCGTTTGCAATGAAAGAGCAAAAAAATGTGTTTATTTACGACATCACATTAGAAACCTCTAAATTATCAGTGTTTTTCTACTATGTTATGCATATATTATACATATAAACTTTCCAGTTGAATCACTCTATCTATTAAAAAAAACCGCATCATAATCCGTTGCGTAGTTTCAAAGATTTAAGCATACATGGGGACATAGGGACAGAGAAAGCGACTTTGTTTTATACTATGTAGTGATTAGGCGTAATATAATAATGAGGTCATTTGAATCGAATTTCGATATATTACTTCATATTCTTATTGTTTAAGAGCTATGCATAGGGGTCGCTGTATTTTTTTTATACAACCTCGGGTGGCAGACAAGCACACGGCCCGCCTTATGTCAAGCGGTTACGGTAGCCAAATTAACGCTCGCAACATAAAATATCGCTCACGCGCCGCCACCCCCGATGCCATCGCAGCATTATATCATTGATCGGGAAAATGTATGAGTATTTAAACCGGGTACATACATTCTGAGCTGCGTATCGTCAATTAAACCCACTCTAACATTACACACAACAGATTCGTGTATTAAAAATAAAGAAGTTATATAAACTTCTTTATTTTTAATACACGAATCTAATGGATCAAGTAGCTATACATCATCGCTATTATTTACTTATGTTATTAAAATATAGTCTATATTATCTTTCGCATAAAGTTCAAATTCTATTTCAGAAGTTCTATTTCTAAATTTGTTTTAGTAAAACGAAGAAGTCATTTCATCGATGTCACTGATGGTTTTTCAAATATTGACCGGCTGGCCATTATCTGTGGGAGCGTGACGTTGGCCTAAAGCGGTATTGATAACGCTGGATGCGTCGCCGCCCTAAAAAACGGACTGTTTGTTTTCTGTCTGTGTTTGTTTCGGAAGATATTAAGGTGCGGGGTCTTTTGTAATTAAAAGTGGATGGTAAGGGAGGGTGGGATTCGGTTTTAGTAGAGCAAATGTGTTTGATGACATATTAGATATGTTTTTGTTATCGTATGATACCAGTTCGGAGTCATGAATATTTTTAAATCTAATGTTCAAGTTTTCATATCTGTTCTTGTTGACTTTATATGCCACAGGCATTGTAGATTTGTAGTTTATGATTTCTAATGTAATCTATTTTGATTTGAGATAAAAGGATGTTATTTCGCATAATCTATTAATATTATAAATACAATTAGCCCGCAGGTTCACCCGCATGAATGTCAATTATAATATCACGCCAAAAGGCAGTCTAGGCCCTTGCTCGGGTTGCGTCTATATAAGGAATTCTTTATTGGCTGATATATCCACGTACTGATCAAACCACTATACGGAACAGGTTCAAATTTGGCATATAAGTAGCTATTATGACGTTAAGAAAGGATATTTGAAAACCACGAGAAATAAAGACGCGCGCATCGCGACTCGCGACAGGAAGTCGCGTGTGCAAGCTAGTGGACGATAAATTGGCAATCCGCCCATTTAATTTTTACTGTTCAAGAAAAGTAGATGATAGATCTCACCGAGGCACTAAACAAAGGGAGTATTTTTTTGTAATGTACAGATCTACGGTAATGATAGAAATAAATTTTAATAAGTATTATGCAATAAATCTGTAACAAGATCCACACATGTGTTGAGAGAACATTCAGAAGATGTTAATGAGAAGACAGACATCCGACCTAAGGAATGTCTCAGTGTGTATTTCAACGCCTTAATTGGGAACAAATGTGATGATTTCTGAATGGTTATGAAGCTTGAGTTACTTTTAAATGTTTAAGCGTTTGTTTTGACAGAAGTGTGGGCAGAAAGTAAATAGAATGGGATGCTCGGTTGGATCAAACGCTGAGTAAGATTCCATTTTTTTAAAGAGAAATTTTGTGTCATGTTTCTATTTTTACTTTATGTTGTTAATTAATTTAAATAACGGTCCATTTAAGGATAATAAAAAAAATCACCTGCCCTGCGTGCGTAGGACGCAGCGGTCAGCGATATAATATAGGACGTGAACCGACAATTCCTCGACTACCGGTGTTGTTTAAGCTTAATTTAAATGATACTTAATAATATAAAAAAATGGAACAATTTGTGATTATGGTAGATATATTCCCACTAATAACCATGGATCTAAGCTTAGATACATGCTAATAAGTTAATAACTAAAATGTAAAAAAAAATGTGACAATGTTCAAATGTCTAGGGCTCAATCACGCATACGTTTATGAATGGTTTAAGCCCTAAACTTTAGGGTAATATTTGGTACAAGGATAGAATATGTTCTGAGACCTAATATTATAGATAGGGGGTAAATTCAAGGGATAAAGCTAGAATAAATGAATAAACGTAGTTTTGTCTGTTAATAAACGATTTAAAAAAGGTATAAAACCAAAAGAAATAAAGCTAAATTATTCTATTTATAAATTTATATAACCTTTAATAAATTCATTTGCTGAACAAATTGTGGGCATATATAAGTTAAGCCATAACGGTCATGAAATAGGGTTTAAAATTGTTAAAAAAGAAAATTCCTAAATGTATCGGTGAGAAAAATCTCAAAACAACTCCATTAAACATTCATCAGTGCTGACATTTTACTCTCAATTTTACTTAAATAAACATTTTATAAGCAAAAACTTTCAGAGCATTAATCTTGTAGACAAACACGCAATAAGAAGATATTTATCTCATGTCATCATCTTGTATCTCAATACGAAATCTGATTAACACAACAATATAATACTTAATTGCATCTTGCGATCCGGCCGAGGAATTGAACTCGTATGTTTAAGTTTTCGTGTTTCTTTTTTGTCAAATAAAGATAATTAATCTCTGATATAAGTTGTGTTTGGTTTGGAGATACGTTTGATGTTATTGGTATTGCTTTTTGATGTTATTAAGTATAATATGATATTTGGAAACGTCAATTTTATGATGTTGAGTTAGCGTTTTGAAAATTGCAAGCTTCTGCTGTATCACTAGATATTTGTGTGTTACTGGGATAAAAAGTAGTATAAGTGTGTGTTAATCTAGAGTATATTCTGTCTGGGTGACAAAATTCTTCCAAATACGTTTAGTTTAGTTTAGTTATATTCATATAAATATATTTTTTTTAATATTAAGCGGGTTATTTTTTAATTTGAGATATTACGGTATTTTTTTCTTAAATCTGATATCATAATACCTAATTTTTATGGTACTTTAACAAAATCCTACTTAATTCAGTATTGGACACGCAGGCGACTATATAAAAATCAATCAATAAACAAGACAACATAAAAACAAAAAATATATGTAAAGTAAAAACAATATCAAAAAGTTTTTAAATTAAACAATGCGATGAATCTGATAAAAATCATCTGATAAAAATTGAATAGTAATTACGCATACATAATATAACGTCGAACAAAGAATAAAAACCAATGCGTTTTTGTTCATTAAAATCGCTGATTAAATTTATGAATTCTGATTAAGTCAGAATCTCAATTATTTTCAAATTAAATTTATAGAAACATATAAGCTTAATTGAAGTAAGTTTGTGTGGATGTTAGAAGTACTTGTACTTCTAATATTATATTTTAAACGTTATTTAAAAAGAAATAAAAACAGTATATTTTTTTTTGAGTATAAAAAAATGGGAATTTTATACATGTAATTATAGAAAACTTAATTAAATTACAAAACTAAAATTATTTATAAATATCTTAAAATTAAATTTATAATAAAATTAATACAACTACATTAAAAACTAAAATTATAATAAAATACACAGAAAAAATAAAAAATATCATTACCATAATAATTGTCCCGACAATTTTCGGGGATTGTGGCCAAAAGGCTGGTCGCATTTCCACGCTGTATAGCGATGGAAATATTTTGGCCTAGATATTGGCCAGCCCTTTGGTCACCCGAAGTCAAGACTAGCTTCTTGGCAACCTCCTTGAATAAATCTCGTGCCGATGGCCCCCACGGTCCCAACGTTTCTACACCGAACGCCTTAAATATATAGGAAGTACTCAGTTCTGAGTACAAACAGTATATTGAATGCACAAAATAAAGAAATACTTGAATATTTTTATGTCAGAAAATACCCAACAACAGAACCCGAATGAATTTAAAATAACAATCTAATATTTTTGCATGTAAAATTATAGGACATACTCGTACCAAGTCAGTGATCACCTTATTGAACAAAAAAGATATAGTGATGACTGAATGGACAGTAAATCTTGTATCGAACGACACAACGGTACTCTGGAATGTATTGCCAGTACAAAACCAACGCGACAATTCCTATGAAACCTCGCACTAGTTTTTAGTGAATTCGATAATAACAAGCCCATTCTGGTTGATGAGAAAATTATGTTGAATTGAATTATGGATGAAGTCTTAAAGAACAAAGATCTGAAAGAATGGACTATAAATTTGCGTGAATATTTTTAAATATACCGTATAAATTGTTTCAATCTATCCGAGGGAGATGAATAAATTGCACAGTTTTTCATAATAGTAAGATTACTTGCTTTATTATAATAATAATAAAAATATATTATATGATTTCAGTATGTGAGGGTATAGTTATGAGTATTTTCTATTATTTCACGGAAAGGATTATGTTCTAGATTCATTCATCCATAATTCAATTCAACATAGGATAATTTTATCGCAATACGCACAAAGTTCATGCAGGGTAAGCCGTGGGCAGAATCTAGTATTCTATACATATAATAAAGCAAGGGAAACCCGTGTCTATACATTTAATAAATTTATAAATAAATTAGTTTGGTGATAGATAGATGGAGGAGAGATGAGTATGAACACTCGTCGTCACTCTCATTCATTCCTCTGCTTGGACGCAGACTAGAGCATACTCCACCACGAGATCAGAGCATACTCTACCACGCTGCTCCAATGCGGATTGGCGGTTTTTTTCAGCAGAGCGGAGGATTACTTTACGTGTAAAATTGCAAGTCTCTTTGACTTGACTGTTTGGATTTATTTAAATCCTCGAAATCGCTTTATATTTATAGCATCAGCATGCTTACTCAAATTCTTACGAGAAGGATGATGTATGGTTGAGTACTGCAATTTAAATTAAGCTATCTTGCCTTCACAATTGAATCGAAATGCTCGTGAGCGAATTACAAGACATCCTGCTGGCAGACAATCAGCTCGAAAACCGGTGTAATTACAAGTTCTTTTTTAAAAGCATTCCGTGCAGGGATATGTTAATCAGTAATGGTATTGAGTTTAAATATCATCATCACATCGTTAAAGAGTTTATTTATTATTTTTTTATGCAAAACAGTCATGATATTACTGATATCTGAACATGAACATCAAAAATACTGTTTGTACATCGATCATGTACATTCTTATACAGGATTTTATCATCATCATCATCATCATGTATCATTTCAGCCAAAGTACGTCCACTGCTAAATATAGGCCTCCCTCTTAGACTTCCACAAGGATCTATTTTGTGCTGTGTGTATCCATAGACTCCCTGCAATCTTTACCAGATTGTCCATCCATTGAGTGGATGCCGACCTATGCTGCACTTTCCTGTACTTGATTATAACTCCAGAATCTTTATGTCCCAACGGCCGTCAGCTGCGAGCTTGTAGCCTGCACGGACACAAGATTTAATACTATTCATATTGCTTTAAAAAATCATCATTTTGATAATCATGCTGCTTTGTTTGAGATGTTAAAAGTAGACATGACCGCGTTGGAGGCTCTTATGTGAATTCGTGCTTTATTTGTGTGCAGCTGGCCTAACATAGATTAGACCCACCTTTAATGTATGTAATAGAGCCACAGTCTAGACTTTACTACGAACTAGTATTAGAAGGGTATTCATTTCATTCAACAATATTTACGACGAGCGCTATGCTACTGGTTTGCTACAAACTATTATCCGGAACCAGCTTGAAGTTTAGATTATGGCCACGAAACTAGAGATTTAAAGAATTTATTAGATTGAAAAGAATATGTACATTTACTCAAATGTACATATTCTTTATCATAAATTCTTTAAATCTCTAGTTTCTCATATTCTAGTTCAAATAGTGGGTCTCTGGATGATTTACATTCATAACTGGACCTGCAATCGAGTTCTAGGTAATTTGGATAGGACAACGTTTTTTTTTGTCGTGTTTTGTGTGATACGGGTTGAGTAAAATATTAAGAATTAGGGAAACATACGGAAAAGGAATAGAGCGTGAGGAAGTAAGAATAACACTATACTTATAATTAATCATTTAACACACACCCCAGTCACTCCATATAAATGTATCTTCTACTATTACATACACAAAATGAAGTTTGTGCTATACTTGTGAGTGTGTGCCGCATCAAACCAACCTGATTCGACTTACACGGGAAGAATACATAAAGATAGAAATGTAAAAACTTATACTATACTTATTCATTTTTATTATGTAGATCATAAAGTACTTATAATAGTAAATAAGTCCTATGTTTGAAATGCCGTAGCGTTAATACCTTCTACTATTACATACACAAAATGAAGTTTGTGCAATACTTGTGTGTGTGTGCCGCATCAAACCAACCTGATTCGACTTATACGGGAAGAATACACAAAGATAGAAATGTAAAAACTTATACTATACTTATTCATTTTTATTATGTAAAAAAGTCCTATGTTTGTAATTTTAATATTTATCAAGTATCTCATACTCGCTTCGCTCTATTTTAAGGCCCACATCTCAACAGTGCCTTGCAGCATTCTCAAGTATTGGCCGTGCATTGAGAACGGGTTCCAAGTAAAAACCGTCCAGGGCCGGCATTCATAACAGTTTTTGTCACCTGCCTGCCTCCAGGTATTATTTCAATAATAATTCCAATGCGCTTTATGCAATACGACTAAAGGGTTCCATTACCAGAATCTTTTATGCTTTTATTTTCTTTGGAAACTGATACTGCTCCCTCACAAATATCCAAAAACACGCAGTAAGTAACATTAATTCTTTTTTGTTACACAACATCAGGTTCGAAACAAACATACGGCTGATATAAAGTGGTTATTGTAGACATATAGAGAGTGAGCGATAATCTACATTACGTAATATTTTCAAAATACGCTAACTAATCCCTTTAATTTGCGATCCAACACGGTATTATTTAATCATTTTTTTTTGTTTAGTTCATGACTTTACGAGTGTTCTCTAGATTGCGCCACATAGAATGTAATGTGACGTCACGTGGCCTATAACCAGCCAATGATCAAAGCGCTTCTAACTATATCTCATTTGTTAAATTATGATAAGTAGTTTGTAAGTTATGAAGGAACAGATGAACATACTGACGTACATATCGGTCAAAATCATAACCCTCCTTTTTGCTTCATCGTAGTCGAGTAATTAATATCGAGGTCCAGCTAATCTAAACCGCGGCCAATCATAATTTCCTGGCCTATAATGTTATTGTGTTCATATGTATGAGTGATGTCACTAGAAAAAAACCCTCCGTGGAAAGAAGGAGTTGCTGCAATGGCAGCAGGAGCGGCAGCGTGCGAGCGATACTTCATATTGCAGGACGTGACCGACGTGATATAAAAAGCTTTCCAAACTAGTAATTGATATTACTGATAGTTGAATTTTTAATTGGATAGAACAGGCTCTATGATTGACGTAATGAGCGTGTAGGATAACATTAAGGTGATCATCATAACGAGATAATAACCCTATATAATGAATGAAATGAACTTACATTCATAATCAAATTTAGTAAGACCTTTAAAACATATTTGCATAGAACAATATTAAGGATACTATTATATCAGAGCTAAAATTGAAAACCACATCGAATAATTCATTTAAACAGTCGTCGACCTCCGACCTTTGCTCCAAAAACGTCAGAACTTTAATTATATTCGTAACATCTTAATCATTCTTGTTCGTGAACATTCATTGAATACAAGCGTTGCTACACGTTTTTTTGAGTAGACCATCACTTGTTAATTCTCTCATACCGCCATGATGCCTAGTTACATAGTCGTGGCATACTTAGATTATTACGTTACCCTCATTGTAAGGTACTAGTTTACTTGTCTACGCCACCCGCTGAGCTCTATGTGAGGCGTCTGTACAGTCTGTCTCAAATAAAGACATCATTATCAAACAGTTTTCCATTATCGACTGTACTACCTTCTGATAAAGCATTAATTTTAATATCTTTAACAGAATCAACTTCAGTAAGTTGTGTGGCAAACTATTCACCTCATGCCGTTTCATTACAATCCTTATATCGTTTATCATACTTTACAATCCCATAATTTATTCATAAAGGCGATCTTGTTTTATTTTCACTAAGATTGCTTTACATGGTGTTCTCAGATTTCTTAATACGTGATGCGATTCTCTATTCGTTGGTAAGTTTATTATCGATAACAATATTTTACACGTCGCCAAGTGTTCTGTAAAATGAAACCTTGGCTTATTTATGTTACGAGCGATGGGGTTATAAATGCGTTGTCTTTATTATAAAGGTGACTGTTATTAAAAAATTTGTGCTCCAACCGTCGACGGTAATACGTATCCTGTATCGGACATTTAATTTTCGTTCAGATACTCGAGTTTTTGTACGTATTTTAATTTAAATTCTGTTGTTCAAAACAAATTTAATAAAGTAATGTTTTGCCGATTTCATAATTAGTATACTTTTATGCGATGATTTTCTTTTGTAAGTAAATTATATTGTGCAGTGCGCAGATTAGATACCGAGTACGTGGAAAAAAAGATTAGTGACGTAACTTACCACAAAGGTGAAAGAGGATAGGAAAAATAACTTCTGTCAGAGGACCGGCGCTGCGTTGTGTGTGGCAACTTGCAAAGTTTACTCCTTATATTTTAGCAGGTAAAATAAACTACATGCATTTAGATTAGATTGTAGAAATAATTGCATCATTTAATATGATGCAATTATTTCTACTCACCATCTATCCAAATCGAATTCCAATTCCAACAAAGCAGCATCAATAGATGTATCTGTCACATATACACTAACGGCTCCTAAATGATTAATTATTATTAATGCTGCCTTTCCAACTCGAACCCAGGCATTAATGTCTTGTAAAATTACCACTGGCCACTTTATATGAATATTTAATTCCGCTGCGTCCATTACGACGGTAGCTCGATCAGAAATGATGACCACTTGCGCTTTCAAGTCGGCGCGAATAAATTTTGTGTTTGCATTTAATTTATTATTAAGTGTTAAAATGGTTATAATACGCAATCATATGTGACAACTTTGTGTTTCAAATATACGATATTAACTTTATTTTTAAAATATATGCAATCTCACAATTTTCCTTTGTATCCATGGTGAGGATTTCTTTTATAGTCTAATCCCTGTAATGTTATAAAAATTGTGTTTACTTTTCTCTGCTTTCTTATTACATATTGTCAAACAATAATAGAAAGTATAATTTTAACGATTATTTTTATAAACTTATTAAATGCATAGTTATTGTACTTCTTTGAGTCCTGAGATGAGTATATTCTGAAATAAATGGATAAATATTATTGTTATGTTTTAATCGAATCTGGTTTCAGAATCAGTTACCTAAACGTGTTATCTCTCAATAAAGCTCTAGTTTTAAACAAGTAGACTCGATGTTATTATAAATCAAAAGGACGCCAAACTTAATAATTTCTCCTTCGAACATAATTTAAGAAAAGATGTGATTTATTTTGGTGATAGTTCATATTTTCTGCTGTATGTATCTAACATGCAAGATGTTACTTATTTCGTTTTTTAATATTCACACATAGTTTTAGATGTAGTTGGAATGAATATTATAATTATTATTTACAAATTTCAAGTTTGTATATTTTCTTGTACATTATATTCTATAGCCAATATATCAGACAGCATGTAGTAATAGCCGATAATACTCTATCACTGCTCTTTCATTCTACTTTGCATAGTTGATCACGCAATTTTAGAATATTTAATTCGATAAATTAATGAGGATTTATGTTTATTGTCATTGTTATTATTAATAACATTAATCAATGTGGGAGTAAAAGTTAATCTAAATATGCATTTAGATTCGGTAAGATTTTAATGGAGTATTCATAAATTACTCTGATTCTGATTGTAGTGTATCAATGGTAAAGTTTTGATTGTGAAGTAATAACTTATCTAATATGCAATAGCATATCTACTGCAAAATAAATTATTGAACAGAAATTTATTTGCGCTACTTTGATTTGCAAATCTATAAATGACTGTACTTACTGTAAGCAATATTAATGACAAGCAATATATATAAATAAAAAACTAATAAAGTTTCATTTCACTCATATCAATTGCAGCTGTTATTAATGCTTTTAATGGTTTAGTTAAATTATTTTCATTCACTCTAGTATTGCTGGGTAGGTGCTCGAGTGACGACTTCGTACTGGTGGACGCTGTGTAGAACGACCCCCACTAGATGGAGCGACGACCTCAAGAAAGTTGTAGGGGGTTAATTCACATACTGCAATAGTACTACTACTTTGTCACTTGTTTACTAATTTTGCTCCGACTTAACAATTATCGCTAGGCTAGAAGAGTTCCCTTTCAAGGATAAGTACACCTATGAGCAATTTTTTGTTATTTTCTAGCAGTAATAATAGCTATTCCCGCGGCTTCACCCGTGTGGTCATTAATTTAAGATTTTTTTTCCCGTGGGTTTATTTTTGTCAGGATAAAAAGTAGCCTGTGTCACTCTCCAGACCATAACTATCCCGATGTGACGAGCCCGGAGGTCGAATGGCTAGCCATGTCCGCTTTGATTCCGGGGTCGCGGGTTCGATTCCCGCACAAGACAAATATTTGAGAGCATGAACATGTCTGTTTGTTTTGGTTTGTGTGTTTTCTGTGTATTATACGAGTATAATAAATGTATTTACAAAAAATGTATATATTTAAGTAATATCAGTTATCTAGTAGGTACCCATAATGCAAGCTCTACTTAGTTTGAGAACCTTTACTTAGTAGATGGCAGTGTGTGTAATACATGATTTTCTACCGGGATAGTTGCCAATGGATTGCCATTAAAAACACACACTTTCACGTTTATAATTAGTATGCATAAAGAAACAATTTAAATTTTATTTCATTAATACATAAAACTAAAACGATACACACGAATCCTAAACAACCTTCAATAAATAAGACGAAACCCCGAGAGCACCCCTAAATCTTCTTCGAATGTCAGATGAGCGCGTTCATAATAAAATGAGATGATTTTTTTTACAACCCTTTTCATAAAAGTCGACCTCAATACCTACAAAATTCATGCGCAAACACGTCCTTGTCATACAGGCGGTGTTTACAACGGAATACATCACTCTGGTTAAGTGGATAGGTAACATCAAATCAAAGAATTAAAGGGCATATTTTATGTTGCATTTTCTCGTTGAGATCTTAACTGAATCCATTATTGAATTCATTGAATAATGGATTACTATTTTTTTCTCATTAAATTCGTTGTGAGTTCCAAGGCCGTAGTTTTACCCCCGGGACTGCAATGGACTTCACTGTTCATTGCCGTTTTTGGCGGTCGCCGCTGTTAATCCTGGTTACAGAGGAGACACAGTGGTGGATACGTGTTTTGGGCCCCCGTCCCGTATTCAATTCATTTAATTATTTTCAGATAGATCTATGTAATTGAATATTATAATTTTACTTTTTGTACCTCCCTGCCTCCACCAACATAATAATGAACAGTTCAAGAACAATCACACAAATAAATGAACAGTTCGATAGAGAATCATTATCTTTATAGAACTGTACATAAAACTCAATTTCGGCGAAAATTATTTTCCATTCCACCCTCAATATATGTAATATAATGTTTCACGAGTTCTTACACAGTTTTTATTCCTTTTTACGTTTATGTCTAACAACCAGCAAACTAATCTCTTAGCTTTCGCTATAAAAATAAACATACTAGAATAACTGCTGTTTTTGTATCCTTGGAAAATCGTTCGTATCCAGAGATCGTAAAACATACATAGATATATGTAGTTACATTATGATATCTATTACTAAACACGAATTAAGGGACTTGCTAAAAACTATTTTATTACCGTCTCATGTTTGGACGAATATTAAACGTATAATAAATAATATTCCCCGGGTTTTGGTAATATTTCTTCATAGAAAACTATCCGAACCATGACCATTACAGCCTTTTCAACCCAATCCCACATAAGGATATACGGAATAACGCATTATGATAAGGTTATTACATACTCCGACGTTATATTTGCATCTTACATATGTTACTTATGTAGTATTTCATATTTTGGGCAGCAAACCCGACATAATATGGAAATTAGACTGGTCTGAACTCTCCACGGCCATAAGACTTTGCCGAAATGTGCTCATGCAGAAAATTGTATTTTGTTCCACTGACTTATTTTTGAATATTATGGAACCTGTAAATTTACGTGTATGATTTGGGTTAGGTACCAAATCCAGAAGACCATAAGAAATATTATTTTGGTGTTGTTTATTTACCATACATAAATCAATATGGATTCTATATTATATGTGAAGAGAAAACTTTGTACACCTTTTCTCAAAAACTGCGCGGACGGAGAAGTATGAAATTTCGCACACATATAGTTTATATAGAGAAGGAGTGCAGAATGCTAATATTTTTTAAAATTGTATACATATAAAAATACATTATATGAATAAAAATAAGATTACACACACTACCATGTATTTGACACACACACGCATATACTCTTCTTTTTATTGTTAAAGTCATAATTTTAATTAATATTCGAATATGTCTTAAATTGATAAGCCATTAAACAAATAATAGCATTAGATTTTTGATTAGGTACTATCGAAATTTTGCGGTTATTTTTTAAATGTTACTTATCATGTTATTTTAGAAGTTTCGACTTCAAATCACAAGTTCTGACTTAAATGTCTATTTCATTTGCCATATTTTCATAAAATCATCATTAAAATAAAAATTTCCATCACCAATTTACGTTTTAAATTGCCATAGTATCACTGTTCAATTACAAAACCCATTTGATCTGTCATTCTCATCAATTTATAATACTGTTACAACCAATCAGTGAAGGAATTGATTCTCCTCTGATCCCATTACTAAAGGTGTAAAATTGCCTTCTTATTCAACTAAAGCATATGTATATATATCTTTTTTTATTTTATTTATTGTTAACATCAATTAACCCTTGTCCACGATCAGCATTTACATATTAATATATTTCGAAACCATAAATTAGAGTCGTTTGAATATCGCCCGTTTATTTTTTACGGCTTAATGCGTGAGGTGGAAATTTAACTCTGTTTCAATTAATAATTTTGACGTTGCATTCACTTCGAGCGTGATTTTTGTTCTCAACGTCTTTTTTGAAATCTTATTTATAACTAGCCTTCGTTTGATTAATGGCGTCTTCAACATTTGCGTCCCCTGCTTCTTGTTTTACAAGTTGTGTTACTATCTTTATGTTGATTTAAACATGAAATGTCTATGCTTTTATTTTATCTCCGAATAATTTGCCTTACATAAATTAATTAGTATTGCTTTTTACAATTATCAGTATTATTCATTATGTATTAGTAACTTTCAGAAAACCCCGATAACATTAATATTTTGTTCGTATAATTGGATACAATTGTAAATTTTACTTGAAGATTCAGCATAATGGAGACGTTATATAATTTATTTTACCAGAAATAAGCTATCTAAATTACGATGTGGATGAAATTATTGAGGCGGAAATTTACCCTAGCAATCTCGAAGTCGATTCTCCAAGTTCGCTCACCCCTAAATTCGTGTATCGGGAACAGATTGATTCCGTAGTATTGTTGCGAAACTCCCAAACTATTCCATAACAAAAACCGCTAAACTCCGAACTCTGACCATTTTCGATTGAAATGTCTGCAACTAAAAATAACTTGGAACAAAGCACCCGACGATGTCTTAATTCCACGAAGCCAATACGAATGGCTAACAATTTGTCGGTCTCGTTGGCTTGATATCTAAATTAGTATGGAGACAGGCCTAATGCTTTTTTCTTTTAGTCCCTCAGCAAACTTGACGTCTCAATTAATGGTGTGTAATCTCGAGATCCGAATCGCAAATGGCCAAATCGTGGCATAGTTTTGATTTTATTAATGTTTTATAAAGTAATATTATTGCTATTATGGTACCTATTATCAGTTATTTGTGAAAAAAACTGATAGCAAATTTTGTTATCAAGTTTTTAATTTTATTGTATTTTTCTTTCTTTTTATGATTAATTTTATCCACCAGGTAGAATTGTAGCCAGTCAAGTATTTAATGTCAAATACTTAAATTATTATTCTCTACAATGGTCAATCGTATGGGTTACTTTATTATGTGTAAAGTAATTTTTTAGTTACAAACTTTGCAATGCTAAGATAAAACTGATTATCAATGAATGGTAAACTCTCAACGAAATTCTTCCTAACGAGATCCCTTTGAAACATTTCTCAGAAGACGCTAATTAAAAGATTTAAGATAAAAAAAAAATCAAGCAAACTCCGCCGTAGGTACACTTTGTCAAAAATGAATGCAAAATAATACAATTTGTTTGAGAGCGTCCGCCAACGCAAGGCAGGGCCTGTAAAAACCCCTCAGCTTTTCTAGCCAACTGAACGAACTGTATTTATTTTAGTGCCTAATTTAAATAAGACAGGGCTTAAGTTCTTTTGCGACTTTGTTGAGATTCGTAAACAAATTAGCTTGTACGAAAAGGATATTTTACTTACTGAAAGCTACATTATAGTAATAAAGTAAGCAGAATACTGCCGGGTCGCTTAGAAACTTAGAAGTAATAAAAGGACTTAACTTTCCTATTGAAAATTATGAAGTTAATTAGCGCCGTAATGACATAATAGGTAAAAAAAGTGAAGTAATTTAGGATGATAATCCCTTGGAGCGTTTTAAAAAGTAGTCGGTGAGAAAATACCCACAAAAACCGAACAATTCATCATAATAGTGCCAGGCAATTACTGTTAGAAGCGTTAATGACTGGCGTCCATTATTAATCTGTAGGGAACTTGTTTTGAACTTACAAGACTTATAGCGATTTCGATAATAATCTTGTTTTAATAATTACTCACTTATTTTTCTTCCCACAATCTTGATTAACCCTATTTGTATGTTATTTTTCTTCACGTCCGTTAGACTTAATTTGGTGGCTTGACAACTCTTTTAGGAATGCTTAATTCGTGTGATTTTTCTTGGCTACTGTTATCTGGCAACCTATCTTGGGGAGTGTTTTCCATGAATTCTTTTTGGGCTTCTTATTTTAATGCTTCCTTTTGTCTCTGATGTTGTTTGAGAAATTGTTTGGTAACTTTCCAGAAATTTTTAAACTGTTTAAATCCATACGCTGGGTATTTTGCACTATAAAGTTAATATACTAGCGTAGGTACATTAAGTTTGTGCTTAGCAGAGCACACTTTCTGCCAAATTATTTTGTTACTTTTTCGTTATATTCGTTTTCTGGTTTTAGTGGATCTATGTTTATAAATAATGCTTTATAACTCTCAAGTCAGATATTTCAATAAAATCGCAAATTTATTTTTTTATTTTAAAGTTGTAAACTTATTCTAGTCTAAATAACTAAACAAGTTTACAACTTTTTAATTTAACTGCCATATTAATGTCATTTAAGTGTAATATATACATTGAAAGTAATGATAAAAATTTTGCCAAGTAAAGATGGCAAAATTTTTATCATTACTTTCAATGTAGACAAAACAACGAAAGTTAATAAATAAATAAATAATTCGGAACATATTACACAGCACCATCTATTCCCAAGATAGGTAAAGCTTGTACTATGGGTATTAGATAACTGATAAATGTACTTACATACATTTATATCGTAAATACATACATAGATAACCCTTTCTCCCAGGGAACACAAGAGAGGGAAGACAAACAGCCATGTTTATGCATACAACTTGTGCGGGATCGAACCGGCAACCTCGGAATCAAAGTGGCCATTGCTAGCCATTCGACCACCGAGCTCGTCAATTAAATAAGCAAGAGTAAAACTCTAAACCTGAGTTTTACTCTTCTGAAATTAACTTATGTGTCGTATGGAATAATCACAATTTATTCATAAAATTTACATGTTTTAACTCGAATTACGCAAGCTCATTTGAAACTAGAGACAGCCTACCATACCATGTTTAGTTCGATGATAAATATTAATCACTCACTAACTCAACTTTAAATGTTTCCTGCTACTGTTAGAAAATTACGACTACCCAAACGAATTTAATTCATAAAAGACTTCATTATCATATAACTGAGTTACAAATGTGCGTTGATGGACATTTTTATGCCCGAAATAATTTTAGAGACATTTTTTCTCATTGTTTTCTACTTTTGACGTAATAGTTGTTTTAATAAGTACATATTTTAAGTTAAGTTACTTTTACTATTAAGTGAAAAAAAATGGTTGCCTGTAAAGTCGGTTTACGGACGATAATTTTACGCGATAACGTCATAAGAAAACATCGTCCGATGGAGTGAAAGAGAAATAAATGCGTCACAACTCACAAGCCGAACGCTTAGGCCGATCGTGCCTCTCTATCGCTTGTTTCGCGCTCTCGCATGCACAGTCGGCTTAGGCGGTACGTAATGCTTTTTCGTGCATGCAGCCGGCGTTCATCGATTTATATCGTTACAATGCTTCGATCAAGTATAAACAACTGTTCAACAGTTGTTTATACTTGATCGAAGTTATAATGTCAAAAATATGCTTACATTATGTACGGCCGTGCAAGAAATTTGTTTATTACTACTCACAAGCCCGGTGGTCGTATGGATAGCAATGGCTCTGAGGTCACGGGTTCGATCCCCGCACAAGACAAATATTTGTGTGCATGAACATGTCTGTTTTATTCTGGGTTTTTCTTATGTATAGTATGTATTTACAAAAAAAAGTGTATGTAAGTATATTATAAGTTGTCTAGTACTACAAGATTTGCGCTTAATTTGGGACTGGATGGCGCACGTTAAGCAATGCCGACCGTAGCCTGTACATGAATGGGTTTATTTATCCCGAGCCGCTCGGAGTGCTTCGAAAGGCACCTAAGCCAACTTGTGGCTTTTATGCGGCTTGAAAACACTTATCTCCGTAAACCAGTTGAGCAGCGTGGTGGAGTATGCTCTAAACCCCTTTCGATTGAGGGGAGGCCCGTATCCCAGTGGGATAAATAAGGGTTAACGATGACGACAAACACTACACACTGCTGCAGTTGATAATGTGGAAATGTCTTTAATTTGTTAATTGGTTAGGGGACAACTCGCCCCAGCATTCCTTTGTATATGGACCTAAAACGTTTATTAAAGTTGAACGCACATTTATCCGAGCGGAACGAACCGAGCGAAATGAATTTTAGATTTTTTTTATGAATTCTTAAGCTAAATAAGGGGTGTAAGTGGTTCATCAACATCTTTGAACCAAATTCAACTTCACCTGCGTGCGGTGCACCCTGCTGACTGACAAACGAAGCTCTGGCAAAACGAGAGCTAGGGAGCGTAATTGTAAGCTACCCGACTGGGGAATGTAACCTCCACCTCACAGAATACCGCAGCCAAATAACAATTCCCTTGAGGGTTGTTGTGTTCCTGCGAGTGAGTGAGGTCACCAGAAAAAAAGGAGACGCTGCGTTGGCAGCGGGGGTGGCAGCGCGCAAGTGATATATTATGTTGCGAGCGTTAATACGGTTATGGAAACCGCTTCACATCAGGCGCGCCGTATGCTTATCTGCTACCCGACGTAGAATAAAAAAAATAAAAAAAGCAACCTCGCACACCTATCCGCGCCGGAGACTCGAATAGGGTGGGTAGGAGTGCGAGGTGTCAAAGATTTCATATAAATATTCCTGGATAGATTACACATTGCCAACTAGCCCCAAACAAAGCAAAGCTTGTACTATGGAACCTGGATAACAAATATTTAAGTAAACTTAAATACATTTTTTTTAAATACATACTACATAAAAACACTCAGACCAAGACAAACAGACATGTCATGCACACAAATGTTTGTGTTGTGCGGGTATGGAACCCGCGACCTCGGAGTCAAATTGTTAACCATTTGACCACCGTGCTCGTCTTCATAGAATTCTAAAAATTGATGCCTTCAGTTCGTTCGGCGCGTTCCGCTCAGGTAAGTGTGCCTTCACCTTAAAAACGACTTTTGGCGTGTTGTTTTAGTTCAAAACATATCTTTAACCTGCGTATTTAATTTTGCTCCTACCAGAACATTCAAAGTCGTGATGAAAAATTGACTTAATAACTCAAACATCAACTTATTAAGCCTACACCTCAGTATAAACAAAATTAGCGGCCATTTTGTTTAAGCTCGTTACAGCTCGACACACGCCACTGGCGTCCGTAATTATGACGTTAAGTTAACATGTGTGTGTGCCCTAACGCGCGAATAAATTGATGTGTGTATTAAACGGGCTGTTGATGTGTGAGTGAGTGATGTGCCTGTGTTGTTTGTCGGCGTTTTTGATTCCGTTCTTGTCTAACAATAATTACTATATACCTT
The DNA here is from genome assembly GCA_937001555.2 of Hypsopygia costalis. Taxonomy (NCBI): domain Eukaryota; kingdom Metazoa; phylum Arthropoda; class Insecta; order Lepidoptera; family Pyralidae; genus Hypsopygia; species Hypsopygia costalis. Next base: position 21,399,781 of record OW443343.2, on the reverse strand, counting down.
ACACCCGCGGGCGGCGCAAACGGCCCCCAATATTTTTTGTCTCTTTTTAATCGAACATCTTAATCACAAGCGTGATAGAACTTGGCGCTTTGCGTCCTCCCAATAAATAATTCGGATTTGTTTAATAGTTAATCATGATTGTTATCGTTTTTTCTTATACTACGTCTGGTGGCCGATAAGGATTTATATTTTATATATGTGAGAGGGGCAAACGAGCATGTGGGTCACCTGGTGGAAAGCAATCATCACCGCCCATGGAGATCAGCAACACTAAGGGGTCACCGATCCGTTGCCATGCCAACCTTTCAAGGGAAATAATGACTCTATTCTTGAAGGCATCCATGTCGTAGTTGTTCGGAAATACCGCTGAGGCAAGTTGATTCCACATTTTCACTGTTCATGGTACAAAATGTATACGGCCTGCCTGATGTGAAGCGGTTACCGTCGCCATATTACCGCTTGCAACATAAAATAACGCTCGCGCGTCGCCGGCTTCTTCTTCATTTCTGTTGACCTCATTCACTCGCAGGAACACAACAACCCTCAAGGGAATTGATATTTAGCTGCGGTAATCTGTGAGGTAGAGGTAATTCCCCAGTCGGGTAGGTTACAATTAAGCTCCCTACCTCTGTTTTCGTCAGAGCTTCGTTTGTATGTCAGCCGTGTGCACCGCGTGCAGGTGAAGTTTGCTTTGGTTTAAAGATGTTGATGAACCACTTACACCCGTTTTTGGTTATAATAATAAAATTTCTTTATTCGAGTAACTATGACTCACATTTTGTTAGTAGATAAAGGATACTTATTAACTACGTTTTAGTATATTACATTATTATAATTCTTTGTTTATATTGTGAGCCATTTCTGCACCATTCCATCCGATATGTCACAGCAACGGTTCACGTATGAGCAGTCAAGTCTGCTGGCGATCATATTCAAGATGCTGTTGGAGCTTTCCTGCTCCCCACGCACCAGGGAAGCGCACATCTTGCGCATGGTGGCAAAGAAACAATTCACCCGAGTCTCAGCGAACATCCCCGATGCGCCACAATAGCGAGGCAGCCCCAGCAGCATCCTGAACGCATTATTATACTGCACACGAAGAGCGTCATAAGCTTTTCGTGTACCCTTACAGGGTCGCAGTTGAATAAATATCGCTCGCCAAATATTGATAGAGCTGTTGTCGGTCTGTTTGCTCTGATATTAAAAGCACATAAATTAATCAAGCGGAATCCAGTAATGGGTATAGCGCACTTTGAAGTATCAAAAAGAGCTTTTGGCTATTAAAAATGTTTTATAGGTGTTTCAAATTTTGTTTACTGCTTACCATTTCGTTATTATAGACAATAGGTTGGTAAATTTATTGTACAAGACTAAACTTATTAATTACGTTACACAATATACGAATGAGTAGTTCCTGTGATTAGCGCGTTGAACCAAACAAACACCTCAGCTTTATAATGTTAGTATAGATAAAATGAAAATAATAAAGATAAATTGTGTGGACATCGAATACACTCTGGCACTTGTGTAAGTCATAAGCAGGTCATTGCAATATGCAACATATTGCAATGAACTGCATATTGCACTACCTGAGATTGATGTAGATACCGTAACCTATAGACGCTTACAGTTAAGGCAGTATTGCTCCCGCGCTGGTATTCCCATTCCTAATTCAGCATCTCCTCACATCTGTTCATTCACTTGCAAGAACACGGCAATCCTCAGTGGTTATTTGGCTGTGATGTGATCTTCTACACGGTAGAGGTAACCCCATTCGCGCTCAACAAGTCACTTCACATTCTCCTAATTAGCTATGCAAGTGCAGAGGCCCTACCTCGTAAGCTGAACCCGATTCCTATCAAATATTTTAATTTTCAAAAATAGGTTTTAGTTTTAACTTACTGACAAATATTTTTAGCTTTGTCGGTTCAGGGTTTCTACCAGCTAAACTAAACACAACTGTCACAAATTTAAGCTGAAATTTGATTTTTCCCAACTAAAATCAGGACAGGTGTCCTACCGGCTATGCTGGACCCGATTCCTATCACTATGCTTATGCACTAAAATGCTGGAAAGCCCCTTTCACCCCAAAACTTTCCAGTGTTATTTATTTATTTATTTTATTTTGGTACATACAGCCATGACAATAGCAAAGTTCACAGAGATCTTAACATTAACAGGCAATGAGTACCGAGACAATATGAGACTTTGTCCCAAATAAGCGTAAGTGGTAGATTGAATGAATTTTGAAAACGGCCAAACATTCCCAGACATACAAATTGGAGGATTTGGAGTACATTAATATTTCAAATAATAATAATAAATATTGTCAGACAAATTACACAGCGCCATCTAGCCCCAAAGTAAGCGAAGCTTGTGTTATGGGTACTAGACAACTGATAAACATACGTAAATACATTTTTTTCTTGTAAATACATACTTATGACACATAGAAAACACCCAGACTAAGACAAACAGACATGTTCATGCACACAAATGTTTGTCCTATGTGGGAATCGAACCCACGAGGGTTGGTGTCGAGCCGCGTTACTGACCGCTACGCCACCGAGCTCGTCATGTATGGTAACAATTTATGGGGTGCAAATGGCTCACTATGATCTTTGGAGCCACAGCCTCACCTGCACATGGTGCATCCTGCCGACTAGCGAAAGCGGCTCTAGTAAAAGAGAGATAGGATAGCGTATTTGTAAGCTATCCGACTGGGGAAATAAGTCTAACTCACAGAATACCGCAGCCAAATAACAATTCCCTTGAGTTTCCCAATCAAAGTACCTACTCTATTTAAGTAGATCACTTAGTCGTTTAAAACGCTGTTCTTTAGTCATATAACATGTTATTGTCTAGAATGAGCAACATTTAGCTATATGGCGCCTAATGACTAAACAGCATTTTATTTGACGAGCTTGGTGGTAGAATGGTTAGCAATGGCCACTTTGACTCCGAGGTCGCCGGTTCGATTCCCGCACAAGACAAAATTATAAGTATGTATTTACAAAAAAAAAATTAAGTACATTTATCAGTTGTCTAGTACCCATAACACACGCTTTACGCTTAATTTGGGACACCGGCTGCACGCACGTAAAAGCATGACTCATTGTCACGTTCCGCTTTAACCGAGCGTGCAACCGAGAGCGCTGAGCAAGCGATAGAGATGCACGATCGGCCTATGCGTTCGGCATGTGCTGCATCTATCTCTCTTCCACTCCTTCGGCCGATGTTTTCTTATGACGTTATCACGTAAAATTATCATCCATAAACTGACTTTACAGACAACCATTTTATTTTCAATGGCGGCACTAGAGTGCAGTATAGAACCTCTTTAAAAGATGTTACCTTCTCGATCTAGTTGCCATTGTTTAAGACACCTTACAAATTACTGCTTGTACATAATTAAAAAATTTAAATTGCAAATCATTTCGCCCACATCTGCACTGAACCCTAAAATCGAATAGAGTCATTAAACATGCCTGGACTAAAACAAAACAAGAATAACCTGAGACGGCTCAATCCTCGTTCATTTGCCTCACACGAAACGAGTTACACGACTACAATGTATACCACCGTATACAACTTGTGTAAAGATATTGATACACGTGATAAATGTATGTTGATGCTCAAAGATTTGCTAGCAGGGACTCAAAAACACCTTCATAAAGGATACACATTCATAACGGTAAAATATTCGATCTGTTACAGAATTATTCCTGTAACACTTATTGGCGTGTTTTAAACCTGTTTCGCTAGTAACACTTATAAAGTGTAACAGATATTACGTTTCTGTTACCAATCTGTTAGAAAACTATTTCAAAATTTTTCTAGACGTGTGTACCTACGCACCATACTGGTACGCGCCGCGTGAGCTGTTGCAATCGGTATAGTTATGCCAATGTAAAGCTTATTGACTGTAACAGTTATTAACCCTTATAAACCGGTATTTCGGAAAACAGATTCAAAGTGTAACACTTTCTTTCTGTTTCACTTTAAAAACAGAAATGAAACACTGTTCATAACACTCCATTCGGTTACCGTTAAAGTCCCTGTTTGCTAGTACATATTTGGATAAATACTAGGCCGGATTCTAGTGCACGGGGCCTAAATCGAGGGTGAATGGAACGAGTAGATTCGCTAAATTTAATATTTTTAACAAAAAAAACCGTCTCCAAACATTACTCTACATTTATGTATGTAGATACAGGCTGATGATGATGATGACGATGAAACAAATATGGGACCAATCTATAGTATACTCTTTCAAATTAAAAAAAAATATTCAATTCGGTTTATAACAAATCACGGAGTAATTAAGTAACAAATATAAAAAAAAATATACAGCCGGATACGGATCTCCGATCCGTTGCCAGCCTATACTTTCCTTTCTTTCTTTCTGGTGACATCACTCGCAGGAACACAACAACCCTCAAAGGATTTGTTATTTGTCTGCAGAATTCTGTGAAGTGGAGTACTTGCCCAGTCGAGCAGTTTAAAAGATACGCTATGCCTTACCTCTCATTTCGCCAGAGCTTCGTTTGTCAGATAGCAGAATGCACCATGTGCAGGTGTTGGCCTGATTCAAAGATGTTAAAAACCACTTAAACCCCATTTATCTTTTCTATTTAAAAAGTAGACTGTAAAAATACCCTTATCCTTGCAGTATGTATAAAATAAATACTATAGCATACAAAAAACCTATTTACAATAACGACCAAGGCCTAATTTTATAGCCTCAAAATTATAGGCTGACGCAAGCTTATCATAAGCCAATCTTTTTTCACAAAAACACCAAATTACTCTATTTCAGCTCACTCAAGATTTATGACATAAAAAGAAACATACAGCCAGCAAATACCGCGTATAAAACCCACTTTGGTAGTTCTTAAAGTCAGTAGTCAAACGCACAGCAGCACACTTCGCGATCGTCAGTTTTTATTCCATTTATTCCATGTTTTTGTTTATTTCTTTACATTTGGTTTTGTCAAGAAAGCAAAGAAATTGACGTCTCCATCGCGATTCGTCACGCTTTGCCGTCGCCGGAATGACGATGCCATTTTTTCGAACATTAAAATTGTCAATTCGTTGTGATTTATACTTTAAGGTTTATGCCATAGAGTTCTGAGTTCAACGTTAATAGTTTTAGTGTCGTGAAGTTTAAAATACACAAGCAAAGTAGCATGCAGACCCCTCATAGTGAGACATGATGACTTAATTTCAGACTTACATTTGCTATGGGCGCTAAAGTCGAATGCCTTACCTCGTTATGCGAGTAGTAGGTATGATGGGAAGCTGACTTTTGCATTTTTTGTGCATTTGCGCTGACGGTGTAGAATTTAAATTGCTGCTGTGTACTATATTATTACGTGCTATTTTTCTAGAGAACGTGGCGCTTTAAGAAATATTTTTTCCTAAGTATAATCAATATAATTTTTATTCGATCTTGGTGGTCGAATGGTCTCGCAATTTACTATTGCTACAATTCTAGTAATATAAATAAATAAATAAATATTCCTGGCTAAATTACACACGGTCGTCTAAATCTCGAACTAAGCAAAGCTTGGACTATAGGTACTAGATAACTGATATTATACTTAAATACATTTTTTTTTTGTAATTACATACATACATAGAAAACACCCAGAACAATACAAACAGACAAGATCATGCACACAAATATTTGTCTTGTGCGGGCTCGAACCCGCGACCTCGGAGTCAAAGTGGCCATTGCTAACCATTTGACCAACCTCGACCGAGCTCGTCAACAAGTTCGATTCCCGTTTAAGATAAATATTCTACAGTATGTAGTGACAAATCTGTTATGATGCTTACATGTAGACCACTCACCATTGTAGATAAATCCGCACACGCTATAACCCAAATGGTTGAGTACTGTGCGGTTCTAAACGGATTTTCAGCCACCAATTCACCAGTTATGGTATAAACTTCGTGCTGATATTTTCACTGGAGAGTATAGCATGTAGATTTTCAAGAATAGGCTTTTTACAGGATCGCCAGAGCTCTTGAGTGACACCTCTGGTGTTGTATACAATTGTCTTCCTAACTTTTACGTTAACTACTTATCATCAAATCACTTATTTATTTACCACAACATAATCATAAGTTGAAAATGGGCTATGTGTTGTCTTTTTCTTATCATTCATCATTGTCACATCATACTTAACTAATATGACATATTTTTATAATCAATTAATATTCAATGTTTTATATTACTATTTTATATTTTGCAAGCCATTTATTGGCTGAATGTTCAGGAACATTATTTTAAATTGAAGTCAAGACCACTTGTTGTACCACATTTAAAGCAAATAAATCATTCATTCAAATCATTCATTCATTCATTCTTTAATATTTTTATAAAAATATTTTTTTTATATCCCTACTAATATTATACATGTGAATGTGAGTTTGTTTATAACGCTTTCTCGCCGAAACTACTCAACCGATCATCATGAAACTTTGTACACATATTCTCAAAGGTATTATGAAGAAGATAGGATACTTTTTTTATTAAAAGAAAAGTAAACGCGGGTGAAGCGGCGGGTGGAAGCTAGTATAATAATATTTTCTACTTACTCTATGGTTGCGATAAGATCGCCTGCTGTTATATCACTTTCATTGTATTTTTTCCTATTTTGTGCAATAAAGAGTTTGTATATTTTGGAATATCAAAGAGTGAACATATTTTTATAGCTTTCATCAGTCACTTCATATAAAATCAATGAACACAAAACTACAGGCAATCTAAACTTCTTCCTTTAATTTTCTTTGACTTCCGCAAAATAGCATTTGAGTAAATTATCTAAACACAATATTGTCAAGCTAACCATTCAAACCATATTCATACAAAAGCTTTTTACCCAACTGCGTGGAACCCAAAAAGAAGGGTAATGTTTCGTACAAAATTTCCTTCAAACCTCTAAGCTATTACGCCTGACGCCTTCAAGGTAATGTTGCCGAGCGCTATTCCAATTTGTTTTACTACGTGTAAAAAAGTGTTAACATCACACACGCAATGTTTTCCAGTCAATTTAAGTTTTATCGACGCTATGAAGTAATCCGTATCGAATGTAATTGCCATGTATCCAATTTTATAATGGCATAAAATAAGTCCTTATTACAATTTAAGGTAATCTTGATCATAGCAAATATAATAACCCTAGAAGCAGTGGCGGATCTAAAGCGTTAAAGAAGTTTTCACTTCAAAAATAAAAATTAAAAACCAAATTTTCGGGCGCTAAAAATTACGGGCCCTATGCACGTCTAGGCCTTAGTCCGTCAGAGAGTTACGTTACTTCTAGGCAGGGGCGGATTCATCTCTGACATTTATTGTAAGTTACACACACTTGGAGCTCGATGGCGTCGTTGCGCGTGTAAGTCTAATCGAACACACAAGTTAATTAACGTCGACCGTAGCCTGTCCATGGATGGGTTTATATTATCTCGAGCTCCTCCGTGCTTCGGAGGGTAGATGTGAGAAAGGAAGGATTTGCTGCGGTGGCAGAGGAGATGGGGGCGCACAAGCGATATTTCAGGTTGCGAGCGTTAATATGGCTACGGTAACCGCTTCATATTAGGTGGGCCGTATGCTTGTCTGCCATCCGACGTAGTATAAAAAATTATGCGTAACGATGCCAACGAGGTCCTCACTACGCCAACAAGCTTCTCAATATCAAATTATAGCCAATATTATTTAAGAAGTATATTTTAAGTTCTCTCTCTTGGAATCCCCGACAATATGTTGCTGCATATGTCCGTCTCATCGTAACTTATCACCTATTTAACGCTTTAGTTTTCATACACGCATTTCATCATCATCTGGTCATTTCAGTCTCCACTACAGGAGCACGACCCTCTCTCGTCCGTCCCAGACAGAAGGAGGATTTGGCCTACACTCCCCACGCTGGCCAGACGGGTTGGGGAGGCCTGATCGATGTTTTATAATATATTTCCCTTAGTCGCCTTGTACGACATCCACGGGAAGAGATGGAGTGATTCTATTCTAGTCTGCCGGAGACCACACGGCCAATACACACATTTACATTACACGAATACATACAAACACACTTATGCATATAGTGTAATTCTTTTATTATCACGTTTATGTAATTTCTTTTGTACAATAAAGACCTTACAACAATAACAACAATATTATGCCTTCATGTTATAAATATATCTACTCTATTAATGTTTTCAATATGACTATACAGCTTCGTATTTGTACAATCAAATACATTAATAGTTTAAAAAACACTAGAAAAACACGCTTTTATAAATGCATCTGATCGTGTTCAAAGTCCTTACGTGGCCTTTCTCACAAGTGCAAACACGACTATGATACGATATTCCATCATGGAATGCCAGTGCCTATCTTCCCGCTTCATCATCAGACCTTGAAACCTAATCGTGGTCAAAGTTCATTACAAGACTTTTCTAAGAAATCCAAAACCAGCTATGATACGATGTTCCATCATGAAGTTCCAGTTCATATCTTTCGGCTCCATCATCAGATCAGTTCGACAGAACCATATTATTGTATTGTCATCAGAACTACATACAGTTGTCAATTTTCATTACGCTACGATCCTTGGAAGATGGTTAAATTAGTTGCCTTAGATTCCATTACATAGTTAGTTACATACAAGTCGACCTAATAAAAGCGTATTAAAAAGTGCCTAAGGACGCCAACGAGCTCCTCAATATCAAATTATATCCAATATTATTTAAGAAGTATATTTTAAGTTCTCTCTCTTGGAATCCCCGACAATATGTTGCTGTATATAATTATATAGTTTCATGTTTGTACAATCAAAATATTAAATTCCAAAATCTAAAGCATACTCGTACATAAACACAATCAACTATCTTCCAAGCGAGACATCCAAGAGAATTACGTGCGAAGTGCAAAACAGCTTTGGTAGAGCAGTCGGTTTCTCATATGGGTAGGATTCCATGAGATTACATCTGTACTCAACGCACATAAATTACACCGTTGAAACCAAGATGTGTGATTTTGTTATCCGACTGAGTTTTAGGTTTGTATTGTGAGTTTGGGTGTATAGTTTACTGTCAGACTTTGGTTTTGAAATTATGACGTCACACAACACTGTTTTTAGGGTTCCGTACCCAAATTGTAAAACTGGACCCTATTACTGAGACTTCGCTGTCCGTCCGTCTGCCCGTACCTCTGTCACCAGGCTGTACCTCACGAACCGTGATAGACAGTCGAAATTTTCACATATGATGTATTTCTATTGCCGCTATAACCTCAAATATTAAAAAACAGAATAAAATAAATATTTAAGGGGGCTCCCATACAACAAACGAGATTTTCTTGCTCGTTTTTGCTTGCAATTGATTACGGCAATAGGTAGACACTTCAAATACTCACATAATATTTAGTTATGTATTCACTTTAAAAAATAATAATGAAATTAAAATAAAACTAACATTTAAGGGGGGCTGCCATACAACAGACATATTTTTTTTTCAGTTTTTATAGATAATGGTACGGAACCCTTTGTGCGCGAGTCCGACTCGCACTTGGCCGGTTTTTTTCTCGTTTTTGCTCGATATTGATAACGGCAACAGCTAGACGCTTGAAATATTCACAGAATATATAGTTATGTATTCACTTTAATAATAAATGATTAAATTAAAATAAAACAAATATTTAAGGGGGGCTCTCATACAACAGCCATGATTTTAATGCCGTTTTTATAGATAACTAGCTTTTGCCCGCGGCTTCGCTCGCGTGAAGTTCGGGCATTTTAGATTATCCAAGCCAAGTCTAACACACAATGCCTTCCTTCTACCTTCATGTAGCACCTTTAATTGTACTTAATACGGATGCAAGAACTTTCCCGATAACTACTACATCCGCCCCGCTCCCGCCGCGCCCCCGCGATCGCATTGCACTGATTGACGCCAAATACAAATTTAAAAACCTATTAGGATAACACACGTCTTATTCAATCAGCTTAAAAATAAAGATAATGGTACGGAACCCTTAGTGCGCGAGTCCGACTCGCACTTGGTCGGTTTTTGACTCTTATTGTACTTTCATTTTTCGTTACTTTTCGACGTGATAACTTCTTATAAATTAATGAACGCCTTGATGAATTGGTACGCAAATTTTCTAACAAATTTTGCATTATGAACAATATAAATAATAATAAATAAATAAATATTGTCAGACAAATTACACAGCGCCATCTAGCCCCAAAGTAAGCGAAGCTTGTGTTATGGGTACTAGACAACTGATAAACATACGTAAATACATTTTTTTTTTATAAACACATACTTATGATACATAGAAAACACCCAGACCAAGACAAACAGACATGTTCATGCATACAAATGTTTGTCCTGTATGGGAATCGAACCTACGAGCGTCGGTGTCGCAGCCCCGTCATTGACATATTGTTCGTAAAGCTATCAATACATATACGTACATAAAGGCACCTACTTTACAATCATTATCACGCATCACGTCCTTTTAAACCCTATTCAATATTTTCCGGATCATAATAATTATGTAAATAATTTCAATAAATTCAACCATTAAAACCGTACTATTTTAGCGGAAATATGAAAATGATATGTAAATTAATTAATGTAATCGCGATACAGTTTGCCAGGAGCATTAAAATACAGCTATGGCGGTAGACAGTGTATCTGATACTATATCTGACATGTAAAAACAGGGTAACAATGGTATTTACATTTCATATAACATCGTAGCTAACCAACTTTATTCAAAAGTACAGACAATAGCCCGTGGCATTAGTGAAATAAGCCACCAATTTCTATTAATTCTGTTACAAATTTTAGCACCATCTGTTGGTAGATATTGAAATTGGTTGGGCAGTAATCATGTCCATATTTTGTATCACTTCATCGTACCTGCTTGAGGGATGCCGAAAAATATCAACGTTTGTTTTATAGGAGCCCCCTAAACATTATTTTATTCTGTTTTTTAGTTTCTGTTGTTATAGCGACAATAGAAATACATCATCTGTGAAAATTTCAACTGTCTAACTATCACGGTTCATGAGATACAGCCTGGTGACAGACAGACGGACAGCGGAGTCGTTTTACCGTTTGGGTACGGAACCGTAAAAAATGGGGTGTGGCTCTGTCATTTACACGGCCGTGTGTTGGGTACGTGAATACGTTATATGCACTGAAATTATCTCAAAATGGCAGCACTTCTCCTTCCCCCCTAAACGATGTTCCATTTTCCTTACTTAGCGTAATAAATTCTATGATCCTTCATCTATCCAGTGGTGTGAATAAATTTTGGATGGAGATGACAGATATGTAGCTGCAACACCAAACTGTATTCTCCGATTTTGTTATCATTCGTTTTTCTGAATTGCCTCCCTATGGAAGTAATTTTAAAGACGTGTTCAGTTCAAAATAGTGCATAGTGCAAGCCGTACAGGAAGTGTGCAAGTGCTCATTAGTATCAAGGAAGCAGTGAGATGGGAGGTGGGGAGGATTTTTTTTATTATGTGAGAGGGGGGCAAACGAGCATTTGGGTCACCTGGTGGAAAGCAATCACCACCGCCCATGGAGACCAGCGACACCAAGGGGTCGCCGATCCGTTGCCAGCCTTTTAAGGAAAATGAAAACTCTATTCTTGAAGGCACCCATGTCGTAGTTGTTCGGAAATACCACTGAGGGAAGTTGATTCCACAGTTTCACTGTTCGTGAAAGAATAAGACATCAGACTCTTATGAAACGTACTGTAGTAGATCGCCAATTATCAAGATGATATCGATGGAATTTAAATTTATGGCGAGTTGTACGATAGTGGAATTCAGCGGCAGGTATCAAATCAAACAGCTCATCCGAGCACTCCACGTGATATAAGTTGTATAGAACGCAAAGAGACGCTACATCTCTGCGTGTAGAGAGGAGTCCAATCGATCAGAGATCATTGGGTCACCGACGATTCGAGCTGCTCTTTGTTGTATGCGGTCAAATGTAGCAAGCAAGTATTGGGGCGCACCGGCCCAGAGATGCGAACAGTACTCCATGTGAGGTCGAACCTGTGCTTTATATAGTTGAAGGCGGTGTCGGGGTGTAAAATACCGCCTGGCTTTACTAATGACACCAATCTTCCTGGAAGCCAGTTTGGCCTTGCATTCCAAGTGACCGCGAAACTGAACATCACTCGTTATGTCGACACCGAAGATGGCAATGCTAGTTCTAACAATAAGGGGAGTATCTTCCAAACTAGGAGGAGGTAACGTTCAAGCTATCAATTGGACATTGTCTGTAGTATCTAGCGTCTGTGACACACACTGTTCCTTCTGGTTCCTTCATTCGGTATGTGTTATAGGGAACTGTCCCCATTACACGTGCTAGATAGCCTGATGGCCCTGGATACAGGAATTTTAAAAGCCGGATAAATTAATATATATTTTGATAAGATACATACCTCGTCCGACGTTGTCCGTGTCGGCACCTGTTGGCTGTCGCAGAATATCGACGCTGAGTTTATTACACAACATTAATGCCGAGTGATGGTCAAATTAGCATCATGAGTATTTATGTACGTTCTGTTTAAAATGATATATGTTATTGTGTATTGTTATGTAAATTGAACATATTTCCTTCTTTTATTCTTTCATATACAATTCTAATGATGTGTCAAAAATTACTTTATTATATTGCCACAATTAATGTAATAAATCTAAATCTTGTAAAAGATTCCCCTGCCCACCACAAATGATTGAAAAGAACTGAAAAGAATAATTTTCAAATAGCTGACAAGATTTTCTCGATTCATAGCTAAAAACACTCTGTATTTTCTGTCAACCAAAAAAAAAAAACAGTCAAAATTAAAAATTAAATCTAAATTTGTCCATACGTTTGATAACTTCAATATATCGGATAAACATACAGACAAATACGTTAAAATTTTAATATACCATAATTCTATGTCGAGTGTAATTTGGAGATAACAATATGACAAATGACGTACAACTACAAGACGAATAAACGAAAGTGTGGCCTAGTCAAGTAAATCTTATGAATGATGAAACTAAACAATTTTTCCCGGGAAAGATGCATTAATAACTACGAAAACTATTTTTACTTATAAAAATCTATTTCCAAACAAGAAAATAAACTTAACTTACTGAATAGTTCCGGAAACGGTATCGTAAATTATGCAATGAATGCTGCGATGCGCTGCCAAGTTCCTTTGACCGCGTTTCGTTTTTTCTACTTTCAAAGTATGATTGCAGTAGCTACTCGTATAGAAATTATTGCAAATATCTAGCCAATTCTGAACCATTTGGGCGATTAGCAAGCTTTTTAGAATAAAAATGCTTATTTGTAAAGCATAATACAATTTCTCTGCTTTCGTTAGTCACTCAGACTTATTTACTGTATTTATTATGTGTTTCTTACTTGGAATTTGGGTTTTATTCTAATGAATATTTTATTGTAAATCTTATGTTTTACATTTATCCGTGATGAATATTGATTTAAATTGGCCCAAAAGAACACCTTATATAATATTTGGTGGCACATCGACCTTCTTAGATCTTTATGCACTCCCTTATGTTTAATAACTTCCCGTCTTTTCAGCACAAGAGTTTTTTTTAATACTTTTTAGTATCTAAATCGATTTTAGATGAGCCTTAAAATTTTACTTGTATTTTTATTAACGCCCACTTTGGCAATGTATGATCTTAAGCAATACAAAATCAATTTGTTTATACAGCTAAAAGTATATATCAAGCTTGTCACTTTGAAATTCATATCGTTATTATTATGTAGCACCAAATTATTGTTAAAAATGAACAACAATATCAAGCTAAATTGTGTATTTGATCAAAGTGCATAAATAATGACATTCTGCCTATATATAGGCTTCAAGTTAATTAGCTTTGACAGACGAGAAACTCGTCTATACTAATAGGCTATATTACTGAAATAGGATATTTACATAATGTATCATCCAGCCATCGCATCGAGCAATGTTATATGTCATAAATCATTAACTATACCCGTATCCGCTGACTCGCTTATACTCTGACAATTTGCATTCTAAATATAACTTACCTATGCTAATTTGATATTTCTGGTTATAATGCTCGTTAATTCTAGAAAATTAAAGAGTTTGTATAGAATATGAATTCTAGGAAGAAATTACGAGCGAATATCATAGGAATATATTGCTCAGTAGAAACAGTTGGGGTATAAGTGGTTCATCAACATCTTTGAACCAAAGCCTGCACGCGGTGCACCCTGCTGACTGACAAACGAAGCTCTGGCGAAAAGAGAGGTAGGGAGCGTAATTGTAAGTTACCCGACTGGGGAATCTCCACCTCACAGAATACCGCAGCTAAATAACGGTTCCCTTGAGTGCAATTGTATTACTGCGAGTGAGTGAGGTCACCAGAAAGGAAGGAGATGCTGCGATGGCAGCGGGGGTGGCGGCGCGTGAGCGATATTTTATGTTGCGAGCGTTAATATGGCTACGGTAACCGCTTCACATCAGGCGGGCCGTATGCTTGTCTGCCACCCGACGTAGTATAAAAAAAAACAGAGATACTAGTTTTTTTCTTGGGTGACAATGGAGAGCGTGTATTGCCGTAGTAGGGTTGCCTTCGCTAAACGCTAGCAACCAGGACAAGAAGCGTGAAATTTCCGGATTTTGAATCTTAAAATCCGGACATGTCATCAGTGTTTTAGTACTAGTACTATTTTTTATTCTATGACAAGACGATTATTCGCAGCATGGAGCGGTAGTGATTTAAAACTTTTAACGCTGGACTACAAATGAAATCTCGCCCGGACGCTCCCCGATACTATTGCTTATACTTTCTTAATTAGATATCAAATGATTAGATAAAAACAATATTTGACGCGTTTAAGTTTAAGGGCGCAAAGCTAATAAATATATTTGAATTTGTAATGTGTGCAATATAGAGCTCTTGAATGACTGGCACGTTCGCCGCGCAGTTATCTAGTAAGGTTGGATTCCTTTTATTATAGTATTTAATAGAATCATCAGCTTCGCCACATTTAAGGGCAAAGCAGTTGTCTCGATGGAGATCTTGCCAGAACTATCTGTTCTCTATCATCCTCTTGACTGCTTAATTTCATTTACCTCATTTCTGTTTGATATAACTTCTTCCTACTTTTTCCTCACCTTTTTATCTTTCTATTTCTCTCCTATTATATTATTTACAGTAGATAAGAATTATAAGTTGTCGTATATTATCAAGTGTGTATTAGATATAATTGACAATGGAGTGTGACTGGCTCAACTACGATATTTAAAGCCAAAGCTAACCTCACCTCACTATCGAAATAATAATTCCATTGAGGATTGTTGGGTTACTACGAGAGAGTGGGGTCGCCAGAAAAGAAGGAGTTGCTGCGTTGGTAACGGAGATGGCAGCGCGCGAGCAATATGTCATGTCTCGAGCATTCATATTGCTACGGTAACTGCTTCACATCAGGTTGGCCGTATGCTAGTTGCCACACGACGTATATAAAAATATATAAATATACAAAAGTGTAAAAAAATAGACATAATGGTTCATTACCATCTGTGAGCTAGGTACACATTTTTAACACATGTCGATCTTGTCTTTCTGCACGCGTTGAGATTAAATTCATCTCTATTTCACAGGCTACATCAAAAACATGCCTTATAAAGGATTCATACCAATCCTCATCTATTCATAGCTGCGTATAGCCAATAAAGCATTAACTGTAGTTGCTGCTATCTGAATTTGCATTTCAAACGCTTTCCTAAGGGACCCGGCAGTCGGCTAATGTACGAGAGAGACAGAATTTAGCAATATTAGCCCGCCACGCTTTGACTTCCAAGGTGTCAAGTCAGTAACTTCGGCGAGTTAGTTTTTATATTTAATTGATAATACTATTTTGGATTGGTGTAGAGTTAGTCTTTAATTCAATTTGAATGGTTATAATGTTGAATACATAAACTTCAAGCCATTATAAGTAGTCTCAAAGTCAAACTTCGAGACACCTTCAGCTGGCCCCAGACTCAGACTCTACTAAATTGTCTGTTATTAACGATGAATTCGATCTGATTAATATTGCAACAATTCGCTGATTTTAACGTTGGTGATTTACACTACCATAAATACCCATAATTTAGCAGCTCTGTTGATTTGATAATGTTGCCATATTTAGGATGGTTTGACAAATTTAAACTATGCCAAATTGAGATAATAGAGCGAAACTGCAAATCTAGTTTATATTCCCAACAGATTCTAGCAGTTTGATCACATATACTTCACCAAACCCCGTCATATTTTTATTCCTTTAAACTTAAAACAGCATTAACTTAAAAGTAACAGAATGTTGGTTGGATCTATTCTGGTTAAGAGGGTCCAATTTTGTTTCTCGTTAACCGCTTTTAACTTGGGCCATGAACAAAATAGCTACGCTCTCACACGGTGATAATTCATCAAGAAGTGATAAGAAACAGTGTTGTGACATGCGCATGTATTATATTACACCCACATTACGTGCGACTAAGTGTTACCCGCCCTGTGACACACCACGTTTTAGCTTGGAGTTTGGCTTTTAGATTTTCTTTACTTGATTATTGAAATAATTTGATTTAGCAGTAGCTTTTTTAGTAATTACTAGCTTTTGTCTGTGAATTTGTACGAGCATTTTCTGCTGTTTTAATGTTTTAATTCTACCTCCATAATCTAAAAGAGGATTACGGGTGGCCGTCGTTGGTCTGGTACCGTACCACCCAAGCCTATTTTGATAGAAAACAATATTCTATCGGAATCTGCTCTATTATCGGCTATCTTAAACTTAAGACCAGTTTTCGAAATCTAAATATGTCCTGAAATTTTTCTGTGATCAATTTTCGAAATCTAAACAGATTTTAATAATTGATCTTACGTTTTTGTTAATGACAAATATATTCAACTCTGTTGGTAACCAGCTAAGCTAAAGACAATTACTATTAAGCTAGGCTAAATATTGACAATTTCAATAAAAAAATCCGATGGAAATAGACTTCAGCTTAGGCGGTAAGGTAAGGGCCCTACCGCCGAAGCTGAAACCGATTACCATCGGGCTCTTTAATTTCAAAAATTAGTCTTAGGTTAAACTTATTCCCAAACATCTTTTTTTTTTTTTTTTCTTTTTTTTTTTTTTTTCTCTATTTTTGAGCTATTTTTGAATGCGATAATGAAACTACTGCGTAGATTGTTACTAATTATGTCTAGCTCAGCTGGTAGAAACCTTAGAGGTCTACTACCTGAGCTGAAGATGTTTGTTAATAACTTTAACCTAAGTGCAATTTTTGGGAATCAAAAGAGTCGATGACAATCAGCTACAGCTTCGGGTAGGGCCTCCGGACAGTGAATAGAATTGTTGTTAATTTAAGAGACTCTTGTGTATTTTTTTTAGTATAAGTGTAAGTAGTTGGCAGCAAGAATGAAAACGCGAGAGCAGTACCTAATGTTTTGTGTTGCAAGCGTTCTATGAACTATGTTGACCGCTTCTCATCAAGCGGACCGACTTGTTTGTAATTAAAAATGTTTTCAATTACGTACGCAATTACTTCCGCTAATTATTTTAATTCCTCACTAACCAATGTTAATAGAATTAATTTATTTAACGTTAATATCTGGAACTGTTATTTAGTTAACGCGTAAAATAATACAATAGAAATTCCAAACTTCAAATTTCTCACAGAAACAATGTTATTTTATTATTTTATTGTAAACGAGAATTTATAATAATTATGGTCCGGAAACTTTGCTGGTTGGCTGATAAAATCTATGATTTTTAATTACACCAATAACCAGCATTTACGGGACGTCCAATCATGTTAGGTCCGTTGACGTGGACGTGTCATTTTGAATTTGGAAACGGAATATTAATCATGTTGAATTAGGGTGGGGTCAGTTTATAACATTTTGTACTTTTTTTAAAGTTTGTACCTAATATAAATTGGACTCTGTTATGCAGAGTAGATCCAAATGACATTTTCTTATTTTAAAGTTTAGGCTATTTAAAGTTTTAGGTATGTAATAGGAATAAAAATTTCACGCAGTATAAGTTTCGGGAAGCATATATCATCAAACTGCTAGAATCAGCTGCGAATTTATAAAACTCGATTTGAAGTTTCTTGCTATGTATATCTCTCAATTGGGCATAGTTTGTCGATTGGATCTAATCTGCATAACTGGGTGAAATTGGTATCGTTTTTTACCTACA
The DNA here is from genome assembly GCA_937001555.2 of Hypsopygia costalis. Lineage (NCBI taxonomy): Eukaryota > Metazoa > Arthropoda > Insecta > Lepidoptera > Pyralidae > Hypsopygia > Hypsopygia costalis. The sequence continues at coordinate 21,381,505 of OW443343.2, read as the reverse complement.
TCTCCATACGTCGAGTGGCAAACAAGCATACGGTACAACTGAGTTGAAGCGGTTACCAGAGCTATATAAACTCTCGCAATTTTAAAAATAGCTCGCGCGCCCATATAAATGTTATAAAAATATATTAATATTATAAAAACGCTTCGCTGCCGCCAGCACAGCGAATCCTTCCTTCCTGGTTTCCACACTCACTCACACACTGCAGGAATACAACAACTCTCAACGAAATTGTTACTTGGCTGCGATATTCTGTGAAGTAAATATGTACTTCTCTAATAATAAATGTAGTATCCTCCTTATGAGTACCACACTAATGAATACGCTACGCCCTTCCTGACTTTTGCCACAGCAGAGTTTCATTTGTCAGTCAGCATGTGCAGGGGCTTTGGCTCAAGGGTATAAACCATTTTTACCCTTATTTTACTTTAATAAATAGAGTCAAACTTACAGTGAATTATAAAGCAGTAGCACATTTTATATTTCATTATGATTTTATTATCAATATTTTTAAGGAAAAAATATTTGAAGAAAAAGTTAACTTGTTTAGTATAACAGGGGGCAAGTGAGCTTGTGGTTCACCTGATGGAAAGTAATCACCACCGCCCTTAAAAATCAGCAACACCATGGGGTCGCCGATCTGCACAAAATATCCACAATATTTTTCCCACAACCTGCAATCTTTAATAGACCCATGATTGTAAAAATAATATCGAAAGTTATTCGTTACGCTTTAGTTATTTTAGCATCACATGTTATAAAAATAGATCATAAGATGAATCGAAATTACAGTTGCTATTGCTCCAATCAAAACGGTGTCTATAATTTGAAATTAGTATTCGATCACAGTGTAAAAGTTATGATGTGTTTCCATCGGCGAGGTAAGCAAATGTATTCAGATATAATGCAGACATAGGTCTGATGAAAGCCAGTTTTCCAACTAGCAAATAGCCATGATTTAACAAATTTATTTGAATCAAAAATGGTTATTGCAAGTTCAACAATTCTCAAAGATAATGTTACGGGAAAAGGAGTATTCAAATTCTACTCTGTAACTTATAGATACATAATATAACATGTTATCATCATGTTCATAAAATTAAAATTGAAACTGTAGTTTGATTAATGATTGACAGATTGCTTAACTAACACAAACTGTAGTTTGATTAATGATTGACAGATTGCTTAACTAACACAAAATTAAATATTTTATATACATATATTTAGACATTTATCGACGTAGAAGATCCACAAAAGTATATTCATTAGCATTGAAAAACTTAAGTGACTGAAATTGTTCTCATTGATATGACGGGTACGGTCAGTGTTTTATTGGGACAAATATTTGTTTATAGACTGCAAATTAATGAATACGATAATTCGATTTAGTTATAGACAACATGATCTACGAATGTCATTTCTTCAATAATTAGAAGTATTTTTTGTTAATAAACTTATCAGATAAACTTATAATACATTTTTAACAAACTGAAATATTTTGCCGTTCGCTCTCATCGTAGCCGATGGAAATGCAGTTTAAACGTTAGCTGAGAACACGATGCTCGATTTTGTAATACGATTTGACAGGATGGTTATTGATGATCGAATAATTGGTTTGGGAGCAGAATACCATTCTTTTTTTTATTTGATACGCTCTAGGGACGTGCGTATTTCGATTTTTAATTTTTCATATATGCTTTTGTAATGGAAACAGATTAATTATATTTGATTTATAGGACTGATTAAAAATATTACATAATAAAACAATATACAAAATCAAACAAGCAAGAGATCGAATCGACATAATTCTTGCATTTATGGGATTGCATAAAAATTAGACAAACAATAAAACGTGTCTAAGTGTCCAAAACGGCGCTATTTATAGGCATTGCCCACATTTATAACATTTTGATCCAGCCGTCAATTCTCATACATACACATCAAAATTTCCACACGAACGTCACGAACAAAGTATTCGATATAAAGTACTCGATACTCCCTACCGCTATTTTGAATCGACGTTACCCCCCCTCTGAGTCAACTTGGTACGGTTTGTTCAACACTGCACACACTCACATGTCCTCAACAGTCGTCATGGTATATGTAATAGTTACCGACGCGACATTTGTATGGAGTGGCCGGGATGCGCGTTGTAGTTGTCTGGAAGAGATCGCATATGCTAAAGTTACTTTGTTGCTTTTAATCTACTGTTTAATATTTTTTTAATATAAAAGAAATCCATCCTTAAATTTAAAGTCTTCAAAAGTTGGCCTGGGTGTTATATATGTATTATAAGTATGTATTTCCAAAAATAAATGTACTTAAATACATTTATTAGTTGTCTAGTATTCATAGTACAAGCTTTGTGCTTAATTTGGGATTAGATAGCGCTGTGCAAATTGTCCAGAAATATTTATTTATTTATTTAAAGTTAGTATCTATGTACAGGCAGTACATCAGATACTAACTTTCATTATAAAAGATATAAAAAACAATAATATATATATAAAAAAAATGTTCCTATCTATGTTATTTGCAGAACATTAATAAAATATGACGTTTTTATTACCATAACACGTACTTTCACGAAATCAAATTTGTATAAAATTAGCAAACAACTAATAAACAGGTAATCCGATTTAAAAATTTACATAATTATAACAGCAATAATTTATTTAACAATGTAAGATTTATTGTAATTAATAATATATTTAACAGAATTTGTACAAAGTAGTTCTTAATATTCGAATAACATTAATGTAATATTATGTTATTCGAATATACTCGTAAATAACCTAGTACCATGCACAGAAGTAGCTCATTACAATTTTTTTTATTGTGTTATGTTTTTGACATAAAAGTGATCGTCGTCAACCCTTATTCTTCCCAGAGCTAGGATATAGGTCTCCCCTTAATCGAAGAAGGTTTAGATCATACTCCACCACGCTTTCTAAAGGCTACTGACATAGCTTACCGACTGTCATCTAATAATAGCCGGTACATTATGCTTAACGTGTCCTTCGAAGCACGTAGGAAATAAATAAACCCATCCATGGACAGGCTATGGTTGACGTTGCTTAACTTGCGTGTTCGATTAGACTGAAACGCGTAACGACGCCATCGAGCTCCTCATAATATAATAGTGATTAGTGATAATGAAATTGAAAATAATAAACTTAGGTCGATAGATGCATATCTTGCTAGAGAAAATACTCGATGTCTAGCGGCGTCTTTCATTGTGAGCTATCTTCGGAATCATCTCTGGGATATTATACATCGCGTGTCAGTAATTACGCTGCCGCTTCATTCTCCGAACTAGAGCAAGATAGAAACAGACATTGCTGTTTTGTGATGTAAATTGTACTCTTCGACAAAAAAAAATATATATACAGAATAAAATGTCCTAGTTTTTATAGTGTAGGTATGCCAAGATAGAATTAGATATTGCTGTTTTGTGATGTAAACTGTACTCTAGGACAAAAAAAGGATAACATGTCCTACTCTTTATAGTGTTATATGAGTATGGCATAATAAAATACCAGACTAGAGAAAGATAGAAACAAATATTGCTGTTTTGGTGATGTAAATTGTACTCTAAGACAAAAAAGGATATAGAATAAAATGTCCTGATCTTTATAGTGTTATGTGGGTAAGCCATATAATAAAATACCGAACTAGAGCAATATACAAATAGACATTGCTGTTTAGTGATGTAAATTGTACTCTACGACAAAAAAGGATATAGAATAAAATGTCCTGATCTTTATAGTGTTATATGGGTATGCCACATAATAAAAAGCAGAACTAGAGCAAAATAAAAACAGATATTGCTGTTTTGTGATGTAAATGGTATGTACTTTATGATAAAAAAGATTTAGAATAAAATGTCCTATTTCTTCTTTCTCTTATCTTTATCTTTTTAGTGTTATGTGGGTATGACATAATAATAAAATATCAAATTAGAGTAAGAAAGAAACAGATATTGCTGTTTCATGATGTGAATATTATAGGACAAAAAAGGATATAGAATAAAATGTCCCGATCTTTATAGTGTTATGTGGCATACTAGCGCCGCAAAAAAATATATATATTTGGTCACTTCGTCGTCAACAAAGGGGTTTAGAGTAAGAATAAATCACACTGCTCAACTCCGGGTTGGTGGAGTGGAGGCCAGTGTTTTTTGTTTAAAGGCCACTGACTTGGCTTAACTACTGTCATCTACTGACAACAATTAGGTCACTTAATCAACACTTAAAATGTTGTTGTTTATTTGTATCGCGCGTTGTTATGAATTAGTATCACTTATAGCATTATCACGCCATATGAATAAACGGCACGAAAACTTGATTGAGTGACTTAAAAATTTGTGTTTTTATTTCAGGTATTATTATAAAGATATATTTACTTTGGTTCCACATTTAAGGCAAAAATTAAATAGATATTGTAGCTATTTATGGCAAATAAATATAACTCTTTTTATCGAATAGATTTCCAAGTGTTTTAGAGTCAGTTACTAGCTTGGCTACGTTCGTGCGAAGAAATTAGCTTTATCAATGCTTTTGCGTACAAAAGCATTGATAAAGCTAATTTTCGAAAGAAACAGATTAGATTAGATTAGCTATAGATTAGCTTTATCAATGCTTTTGCGTACAAAAGCATTGATAAAGCTAATTTTCATTAATTAAAAGATCGATTTTGATTATTGCCAGCACAAAATCTATATTATTGTAAAAATGATGACGACATTGATATTGATACAAAAAAAAATAAGCCAAGTATAATACAAATCATTATCATTATGCCACACAAAAAGCGTGTTTTGGCAATATTCAATATAACAGTGTAGCAGCATAGCGAAGCCTTATTTACTAGCGAGTCTATTCAAGTACCTAGCTAAAAAAATGGCATAGAAATACATTAAAGTAATTTTATTTTGTAATAAAAATATCTATAACAGTACCTAATATTTCATTATCGAATAAAATTACTTTTAAATAAAACCTTGCTTCAAATAACTTTACATACATCTAACACCCAATATAATTTACCTGAGTAACACATTCAAGTAGCCGACTAATAGACTAATACTTCAAAAAAATTATGTACATCATACACACAAGCCGTATAATTTACAGCTGCTCAAGCGAACGTCTTCTCACAAATTATAAAACAAAATAATACACCTCTCGCTACGTCTCGGAACATAATGTAGGTAGAGTCAAAATTAACCATAATTGCTTAATTCGGAACTCATGTTTGTGCCCAGATCACGCCGAAAAGGGTATATCGAAAGAGACAGATGTATGCAATGTTGATATGATAGAAAGAGATGATGATATAGAAGGCGCCAGTGCTGTTATACCTTACTGGTAATGGGAAATGTGTGAAGGGAATAGTACAATCATTAGTTCCAGTTTTTCTATGGATTGGTAATGATAATACGCAGAGAAACGCTTGTCACTATATCATGCAGCGTAATCACTTTGGTTCAATAAATAATAGATTAGGGAAATCAGCCACGTATGCTACTTACATATTTTTTTAGTAAATTTTGTTAGTACAGGGTACAAATTTTTAACCGACTTCAAAAAAGGAGGAGGTTCTCAATTCGACTGAATATTTTTTTTGTTATGTATGTTATTCGATATCTTTGCGAATTGTGAACCGATTTTCATAATTCTTTTTTTATTTGAAAGGGTATGATTGCAAGGAGGTCCCATATTCACCAAGTCAGGATCTGATGATGGGATGCCAGGGAAATCAAGGGAAACCCTTAAATTTTATAAGCACGTATGGTCAAATTCATTTTTTTTATTTGAAAGGGTAATTGCGAGGTGGTTCTATATTCACCAAGTCAGGGTCTGATGATGGGATCCCAGAAAAATCGAGGGAAACCCTTAAATTTGCCCTATGGTAGTCGGCAGAATAAAATTGTGCCACTCCATTGCTCTGCGCTGGATGTCGTACAAGGCGACTAAGGAATCTTGTGTCACGCGATAACTTTTCTCCCGGAAGACGGGCAGCAGCGTCTGCCGGGGTAATCCACCAATACTGAAGCTGCGCTCGCCAACTGAAGTCGGTTTCAATTTTTTTTAAATCAACTTTATTTGACGTGTTATAGTAGTAGTATTCGACAACATACCCGCTGCAGATAAAAAAAATCTTCAAATGCAGAAAGCAAGAGGTGGCAATTGGCAGTTGTTACTAGGCCGGATTCTAGTCCACGGGGCCGAAATCGGGGTATAGTAGATTCGCTGAGTATATGTTTCCATTGTTTTCAATGGAAAATGTATTTGATGATCATTCCTCAAGGATCATGTCCTTGAGAGAGATATAGAGATCAAATACATTTTCCATCAGATTTTTTTTTGACACAAACCTCAAGCATGTCGAGGTCTTTAATTGTGAGAAGTTTCATCAAAATCGGTTTAGCTGTTTTGGAGCCTATGCATTTTCAAAAATGACTTTTCGACGTATATAAATCGCGTTCCCCTAGCTCCGCTCGCTGTACTCAATGATAGATAGATAGATGGACTAATCCGTAGAATAAAATCTACCCCCTTACCACCATCTCTTATTGCGATTCAATAACTGAATAGAATGCTTATTCATACCAATGAATAAGCGACTCTATTTCAAATGGAATAGAGTCGCTTATTCATTGGTATGAATAAGCAATCTATTTAATTATTGAATCGCAATAAGACATGGTGGTAATGGGGCTGTATTGTTGGTTAGTTCACTTTCGTGCGTATTTATGACCAACTAATGTCAGATTGAACGTTACTTGATTCTAAATATCGGAAGATAAATGAGAAAATTCTAAAGACATATCTCTGAAGAATTCATATTGGTATTTCTAGTGTACATATTTGTTCCATGATCAGATCGAACTCTGTTCTACGAATGAGTTAGGATATATTATTAATAAGGATTCCGGGACATAATATCTAGCACATAGCGCCATCTAGATCGAATACAATATTCTAAATACAAAAGTGTGTCGGTCTTTATGTCTGTTTATTACTTTTTGTCAAAATATTTCCATCGCTTTACAATTTGGAAATGCGGCCGGCCTTTTGGCTACAACCCCCCAAAATTGTCAGGACAATAATGATATTCTTTTTTCTGGGTATTTTATTGTTATTTTAGTTTTTAATTTAGTTATACATATTTTACTTTGAATTAAATTTAAGTTATTTTTTTATCTCGTAACTTTTTCTTTCCTTCACTACATAGTATAAAACAAAGTCGCTTTCTCTGTCCCTATGTCCCTTTGTATGCTTAAATCTTTGAAACTACGCAACGGATTATGATGCGGTTTTTTTTAATAGATAGAGTGATTCAACTGGAAAGTTTATATGTATAATATATGCATAACATAGTAGAAAAACACTGATAATTTAGAGGTTTCTAATGTGATGTCGTAAATAAACACATTTTTTTGCTCTTTCATTGCAAACGCTGGCTGAACCCAACGAGATAGATCAAAATAATGTAGTACAGTATTGTTCACCTTAAAATGGTCTACAAAAAAGTTCGCGATGGTATATGTCTATCTCTTAGTGGTAACACACAATAACCGTTATTTTATCCTTTGCTTTTTACAAGAAATAATGCCTTATTTACGAAGCGATTTTAAGCAATACAGAATTAATCCTTATCCAATTAAGTACCTTAAATACATTGCGCATTTAATATAGATCAATATGGCCCTTCACAGCATGTAATTTAAATGAATAGTTTAGAAGATATTACACATTTAAAATGCAGGGACATAACGGCTGTGGCGGTACCGGCCGCGGAGCCGGCGGCGTGTGCCTATAACTGGGGAAGGACTGGATAGGACAAAGCGCAAAGACCTTCTGTAGTACATTTAGTATCAGCATTGCACCCGTGCGAAGCCGGGGCGGGTCGCTAGTTATAGATAAAATATATATTATAGGTTTTTAGATTAGTTTTAGTTTAATTTCGTTTTCTTTATAAAATAGACTTTACATAATAAACAGCTAATTATTTAATATTTTAGTTTTTTTTTTTTATATAGCATGTTAATATAATTAATAAATTTATTAATTTACCTTTTTACGACTTCAATGAAATTTGCTATCGGCATATCCTGAGGAAGGCCATTTAGAACATAACCGAGAATCGGCCGAAGCCGCGGGCGAAAGTTAGTTAAATATAAATGAGATACAAGAATTCCTAACTCGCCTTATCACAAAATAAAATCTGTAAGCATATAGCCTAACTTTTTTCTGTTTTAATGGATTCAATTTAGTGTAAAAATATCCTCATTAGGAGCGTATATTTCAATAGTATCTTATGAGGACAGAAACTATTTTGTCATTATTAGCACACCCACGCAGAACTTCGTGAGAGGACATTGATCCTGTATGTCAAAACTTGATTCATTCTACATAAGAAGTATAATTTTTAATTACATAAAACATCAAATCCAAATGTTATTCCTAAAGAAGATGCTTTAGGTAGAAAGGAATGGCAATCAGATGAAATGTTATAGAGAATGTAATTTGCTAATATTTACGTGTCTATTTCTTATTAAGTGTCTACAAAATTTATTGTGTATTAAAAAGCTTTTGTGCAAAAAAAGCGGTTGGTGGTTCCGCTTTCCGCAACCACCAACTGCTTTTTTTGAGGTCGTCGATCCATATTGAGAGGAGCGGTGCACGTATACAGTACTGAGTATGTTTTTTTTTTTCGTTGTGAGATATATATTTTTCCTTTGTAGTTTCATGGATGCATGGTAACATACAAAGAATTTTCTGTTGTTATATACCTAAATGAGCATGAAGTGTGATTTTGACTGTCGTGTGAAAAAAAGGAGTATACGAAATGCTATAACTGTTGACTGTTATGACCCCGGTGGTCGAATGGCTAACCATGTCTACTTACTTTGACTCCGGGGTCGTCGGTACGATTCCCGCACAATACAAAAATTTTCATTTTCTGTTGTTATATACCTAAATGAGCATGAAGTGTGATTTTGACTGTCGTAAGTGAAAGGGTAAAAGGAGTATACGAAATGCTATAACTGTTGACTGTTAAGACCCCGGTGGTCGAATGGCTAACCATGTCTACTTTGACTCCGGGGTCGTGGGTACGATTCCCGCACAAGACAAATATTTGTGTGCACGAACATGTCTGTTTGTCTTGATCTAGATGTTTCCTATGTATTATATGTATGTATTTACAAAAATAATGTATATAAGTATATTTATCAGTTGTCTAGTATAATACAAGACTTCAATATGGCATAGTGTTATGGGGAAATAGCACAGACATTACAAAACTGTTCACATTACAGAAAAGATGTATCCGAATACTGGTTAATATAGATTCCAAGACTAGCTGCATGCAACTTCATAACAGAAAAAATTCTAACGGTTACGGGTATATATATATTAGAAACGGCTCTTTTCGTAAAGAAAAATTTTCATCTCTTCACACTATATTCACGGCCTCAAAACTTACGCCCGAAAACAAAGCTGACACTGCCAGACTCCAAATTGGAATTAGTCCACTCAAGCCCAGTTGGCATGGCTGTAAAAATTTATAATAAAATACCGAACCACATAAAGGAGAGTAACAACATTATTAAGTTTAAAAATGCCTTGAAAACTATTCTGTTGGAAAAATGTTACTATGATATACAGGAATTCTTAAATGATAAATTATAAATCTCTGACTAATTATTGCTAAAAGTCGAATAATAATAATTGTGCTGAAAAATCTAATTATAATTTTTATGTAATATCCTTGCCATACTTTTATCTTTTAATTATTATATGAAACTGACATAAATAATGACTATGTGTGTAATTTTGAAATAATTTAATAGACATTATAATATGTTAATATAATATCCTTGACATTCTAAATGTAACTTTTATCTTTTAATTATTATATAAAACTGACATAAATAATGAATGAATATGTATGTAATTTGGAAATAATTTAATTATCTAATAATTTAATTGACATTATAATATTTGTAATTTATATTTAGAAAATATTTTGCAACGCCCTAACAGGGTTCGTGTTTGTACTAAATTCATACGTTTATAAGACCTATTCTGTAACACGAATGCAAATAAATGATTATGATTATGATTACAAGTTTTGCGCATAATTTGGGACTAGATGGCGCTGTGTAAATTGTTCAGAAATATTATTATTATTATTATTCCAAAATGTGAAGAAATGGGAGTTTATGTGTGAATGTTATTGGTCGAGTTAGAAATAAAAGATAAATTAAAGTTAAAAGTAGATAAAGACACGAGCTGAAACTAGTACACGTTAAAGCCTAGGGCAGACAATAAATATGAAGCAATACAGAAAACTCAGTTTTACTGCCTGCTTATATTACCGATCATAAAATAAGGAATACACATCAAGTGTTTGTAACACGGTCCGAACGTTAAATTTGCGGTCGCCCAATCACATTTGCGAAGATATACGATTTTTTAATACGAAATTTATATTTTTATAGCAAACCAATCAAACTGAGAAAGAATCTCTGAGAAAGAGCATAATAAAATAACACTTAAATCAGTGCAATGTAACAAATAACGCGAGTAAGGATTTTACTACCAGTTAATATTCCATATTTATTTCCCCGAAACAAAGTATAAGTTTGAATGAATCACAAACCGCATATTCATTTGTGTAAATACCTCACTACGATCTTTAAAGCTACACTGCCATCTAGCGAAAGAGAAAAAAGAGAGAGAAAGAAGAGAGAGAGAGAGAGACGTCTGGCAAAAGAGAGGTAGGGTACAGCGTATTTCGATACCTCCAAGGAACACTACGCCAACTAAAATTTCGATAGTTTTCTTTTTTTTATCTAAATCGATTCATTACTTCAGTAACATTATGCTACCTGAATTCTATTTATAAAAGGCATACAGACATAAAAAAATCGACAAATACAAACCGCTAAGTAAATGTATAACTCATATTAGCTGTGTGTATCTATCCAGATACTCAAAACCTCCAATTAACATTACGCCGACTCAAAACATACACATCCGTGTATGTTTTGAGTTGGCGTAATGTTCATTGGAGGTATAGATTTGTAAGCTGAAATTTGGTATGAACATACAAGTTCCGAGGACAGGCATAGGCTACATATCCACAGAACAGTTTAAGTGTCTTGTGGACAAAACCGACATTCATACGGGCGGAGCCTCGAGTGAAGCTAGTAAATATATAAATGTGAAAGTGTAAAAAAGTGTGCATGTCTGTCTGATACATTTTCACGACTAATCGTGTATAAACGGTATGTCTTTGACGAAATATCTAATTTGTCTTTAATCGTTGTTGTGGTAGTACCAAGTGCTAAAACACACTCTGCTGCCTTCTTCTTTCTGGATTGGAGCCTTCTTCTTAAGAAGTACTCTTGTGCCTAGCATTGCATGTGCATTTACACAAAAAAAGCCTGTTTCAATTTTTAACGAGAAAGTGTTATTTTTTAACGTTTTCATTTACATTGAGCAGTCATTAGGTTATATATACCCTTTTGGTCGACGTGTACTTAACATTTTTTCATAATTATATGGCCAGGTGCATTGCAAAATTAACGTCCTTGTAAGAATAAAATGGTACGTCAACAGAATTATTAAGTCGCAGAACTTCGTGAGAGGACATTGATCCTGTATGTCAAAACTTGATTCATTCTACATAAGAAGTATAATTTTTAATTACATAAAACATCAAATCCAAATGTTATTCCTAAAGAAGATGCTTTAGGTAGAAAGGAATGGCAATCAGATGAAATGTTATAGAGAATGAAATTTGCTAATATTTACGTGTCTATTTCTTATTAAGTGTCTACAAAATTTATTGTGTATTAAAAAGCTTTTGTGCAAAAAAAGCGGTTGGTGGTTCCGCTTTCCGCAACCACCAACTGCTTTTTTTGAGGTCGTCGATCCATATTGAGAGGAGCGGTGCACGTATACAGTACGAAACTGTATATTTAGTACAACTTAATACATATTATTTATTAAAAACCTAACAAAAAAATAATATTAATCTAGAACCACAAACTAGAACCAATGAAATGAATTGGGTTCCTATGATTTCATTGATTCTAGTTTATGGTTCCAGATTAATGTTCTTTGCATCTATGGGTTCATTTTTTTTTAACGTTAGTTAGTCTTTTCTTTTTTCTTTTAATTTCACTGATTTTCATAGCCATTTTTTCCATGTATTATTAGGTAGTTATTATTTTTGCAATGTATGTTTTATCTACTTAAAAATTTTAAACGTGTGTAAAATTAATAAAACTTATTTCTTTCTTTTCAGATGCTATCGTGATTCAGAGCCATCATTATAAAGGTTTGTTGAGTGAATAAAAAAAATAATCTCTTTTTAGTAAGAGAAAGTTATAGTACCTACTTCAAAAGTCAGATGATGTTAATGACGGCGCGCCTTTGTAGCAAAACAACGAATTGCTCGTTAAAATGTTTTTTAAGACAAGAGTATCTTATTTTATCATTGTTTACTTTGGCTTCTATATTTCTGAGTTTTATATTTGGATCAGAAATAGATTTTATTGAGTCATAAAAGTATAATTATACCTATTTCAACGTAGACCCAAGAGTTGGTTTAGCTGTAAATTTGCATTTAGTATCGATAAGTGTTAAAATAAATAGGCTGATAAGAGGTGATAATAATTTTATACCTAACATACTTAAATTTCAATCGACCGATATATCAATATCGGGACGGGGGCCCACCACACATTCCCACCACTGTATCTCCTGTGTAGCCAGGATTAACAGCGGCGACCACCAAAATAGGCAATGAACAATAAAGTCCACTGCTTTTTTTTATACTACGTCGGGTGGCAGACAAGCATACGGCCCGCCTGATGTGAAGTGGTTACCGTAACCGTATTAACGCTCGCGACATAATATATCACTTGCGCGCCGCCACCCCCGCTGCCAACGCAGCATCTCCTTCTTTTCTGGTGACCTCACTCACTCGCAGGAACACAACAACCCTCAAGAGAATTGTTATTTCGCTGCGGTATTCTGTGAGGTGGAGGTCATTCCCCAGTCGGGTAGCTTACAATTACGCTCCCTACCTATCTTTTCGCCAGAGCTTCGTTTGTTAGTCAGCAGGGTGCACCACGTGCAGGTGAAGTTGGCTTTGATTCAAAGATGTTAATAAACTACTTACACCCCAAATTTGCAGTCCCAAACTCCCAAGGGTAAGACTACGGCTGCCTTGGAACTCACAACGAATTATAAGTAATTAGTAGCAGTAAGAAGCTTCTTGAATTTGACTTCCCGTCTCAGAAATGTGAGAGACAGCAATATGGCAAATAAGGCATTAAAAGCCTAAAGAGATGGCTAGTCAAGTGAAGCTAAACTACCGTGCACTACGAATTTTAAGTGTCTAACATTATTGGGGACCTAAAACATTGAGTTGTCACCTACCACATCGATTCCAATAAAAAGAATTGTTGTTATTTTAATAAAATTTAATTAAAATCTAATGGCCTATAGTAAACTTGACGAAATTCTTCTTCGCATATGAAACCAATTTAGGGCCACTAACGAAAAAACTTTTTAAATAATATTTCTTAACATTAAAAACGTCTAATTCAGCATTATTTTGAGATATAGTACTTTCATTATAAACGTTGTATTTATGATATAAATTGATATGACATAAATTGGCCGTGTGGTTTTCGGCAGACTAGAATAGAATCACTCCGTTTCTTGCCGTGGATGTCGTACAAGGCGACTAAGAGAAATACATTATCAAATATCGATCAGCCCCCTTACCACCATCTCTTATTGCGATTCAATAATTGGATAGATTGCTTATTCATACCAATGAATAAGCGACTCTATTCCATTTGAAATAGAGTCGCTTATTCATTGGTATGAGTTAGCAATCTATTCAGTTCTTGAGTCGCAATAAGAGATGGTGGTAAGGGGGCAGGCATCCCCAAGCCGTTTGGCCAGCAGCGTGGGGAGTGTAGGCCAAATCCTCCTTCCGTCTAGGACGGACGAGAGAGGGTCGTGCTCCTGTAGTGGCGACTAAAATGGACCTGATGATGATGATTTATGATATAAAAACACTTTATTGTCTTTGTGAGTAGTTTCATCAACATAATCATTTCAAACGTGTGATGTAACTGCTGAATGTTACAAGCTTTAGATTTGTATGCAACGATAGAATACTGTATCGCTTACAATGAGAGAGAAGATTATTTTATTGTATTTTTAACCGACTCCAAAAAAGGAGGAAGTTCTCAATTCGGTTGTATTTATTTTTAATGTTCGTGACTTCATTGCTCCGTCATTTATTAACCGATTTGAAAAAACTTTTTTTATTTCAAAGAGTATACTTCCGGATTGGTACCATTTTTTTTTTAGTATCATAAAATTCAGTTCTGATAGTGTTTTTAACTTTTTAGTGGGCTTACTCGTACGATTGTAGAGTAATTTATGGAGTCAGTTTTTTTTTTGTTAAAATTATTATTTTCGTTCATGAGTACTGAGTATGTTTTTTTTTTCGTTGTGAGATATATATTTTTCCTTTGTAGTTTCATGGATGCATGGTAACATACAAAGAATTTTCTGTTGTTATATACCTAAATGAGCATGAAGTGTGATTTTGACTGTCGTGTGAAAAAAAGGAGTATACGAAATGCTATAACTGTTGACTGTTATGACCCCGGTGGTCGAATGGCTAACCATGTCTACTTACTTTGACTCCGGGGTCGTCGGTACGATTCCCGCACAATACAAAAATTTTCATTTTCTGTTGTTATATACCTAAATGAGCATGAAGTGTGATTTTGACTGTCGTAAGTGAAAGGGTAAAAGGAGTATACGAAATGCTATAACTGTTGACTGTTAAGACCCCGGTGGTCGAATGGCTAACCATGTCTACTTTGACTCCGGGGTCGTGGGTACGATTCCCGCACAAGACAAATATTTGTGTGCACGAACATGTCTGTTTGTCTTGATCTAGATGTTTCCTATGTATTATATGTATGTATTTACAAAAATAATGTATATAAGTATATTTATCAGTTGTCTAGTATAATACAAGACTTCAATATGGCATAGTGTTATGGGGAAATAGCACAGACATTACAAAACTGTTCACATTACAGAAAAGATGTATCCGAATACTGGTTAATATAGATTCCAAGACTAGCTGCATGCAACTTCATAACAGAAAAAATTCTAACGGTTACGGGTATATATATATTAGAAACGGCTCTTTTCGTAAAGAAAAATTTTCATCTCTTCACACTATATTCACGGCCTCAAAACTTACGCCCGAAAACAAAGCTGACACTGCCAGACTCCAAATTGGAATTAGTCCACTCAAGCCCAGTTGGCATGGCTGTAAAAATTTATAATAAAATACCGAACCACATAAAGGAGAGTAACAACATTATTAAGTTTAAAAATGCCTTGAAAACTATTCTGTTGGAAAAATGTTACTATGATATACAGGAATTCTTAAATGATAAATTATAAATCTCTGACTAATTATTGCTAAAAGTCGAATAATAATAATTGTGCTGAAAAATCTAATTATAATTTTTATGTAATATCCTTGCCATACTTTTATCTTTTAATTATTATATGAAACTGACATAAATAATGACTATGTGTGTAATTTTGAAATAATTTAATAGACATTATAATATGTTAATATAATATCCTTGACATTCTAAATGTAACTTTTATCTTTTAATTATTATATAAAACTGACATAAATAATGAATGAATATGTATGTAATTTGGAAATAATTTAATTATCTAATAATTTAATTGACATTATAATATTTGTAATTTATATTTAGAAAATATTTTGCAACGCCCTAACAGGGTTCGTGTTTGTACTAAATTCATACGTTTATAAGACCTATTCTGTAACACGAATGCAAATAAATGATTATGATTATGATTACAAGTTTTGCGCATAATTTGGGACTAGATGGCGCTGTGTAAATTGTTCAGAAATATTATTATTATTATTATTCCAAAATGTGAAGAAATGGGAGTTTATGTGTGAATGTTATTGGTCGAGTTAGAAATAAAAGATAAATTAAAGTTAAAAGTAGATAAAGACACGAGCTGAAACTAGTACACGTTAAAGCCTAGGGCAGACAATAAATATGAAGCAATACAGAAAACTCAGTTTTACTGCCTGCTTATATTACCGATCATAAAATAAGGAATACACATCAAGTGTTTGTAACACGGTCCGAACGTTAAATTTGCGGTCGCCCAATCACATTTGCGAAGATATACGATTTTTTAATACGAAATTTATATTTTTATAGCAAACCAATCAAACTGAGAAAGAATCTCTGAGAAAGAGCATAATAAAATAACACTTAAATCAGTGCAATGTAACAAATAACGCGAGTAAGGATTTTACTACCAGTTAATATTCCATATTTATTTCCCCGAAACAAAGTATAAGTTTGAATGAATCACAAACCGCATATTCATTTGTGTAAATACCTCACTACGATCTTTAAAGCTACACTGCCATCTAGCGAAAGAGAAAAAAGAGAGAGAAAGAAGAGAGAGAGAGAGAGACGTCTGGCAAAAGAGAGGTAGGGTACAGCGTATTTCGATACCTCCAAGGAACACTACGCCAACTAAAATTTCGATAGTTTTCTTTTTTTTATCTAAATCGATTCATTACTTCAGTAACATTATGCTACCTGAATTCTATTTATAAAAGGCATACAGACATAAAAAAATCGACAAATACAAACCGCTAAGTAAATGTATAACTCATATTAGCTGTGTGTATCTATCCAGATACTCAAAACCTCCAATTAACATTACGCCGACTCAAAACATACACATCCGTGTATGTTTTGAGTTGGCGTAATGTTCATTGGAGGTATAGATTTGTAAGCTGAAATTTGGTATGAACATACAAGTTCCGAGGACAGGCATAGGCTACATATCCACAGAACAGTTTAAGTGTCTTGTGGACAAAACCGACATTCATACGGGCGGAGCCTCGAGTGAAGCTAGTAAATATATAAATGTGAAAGTGTAAAAAAGTGTGCATGTCTGTCTGATACATTTTCACGACTAATCGTGTATAAACGGTATGTCTTTGACGAAATATCTAATTTGTCTTTAATCGTTGTTGTGGTAGTACCAAGTGCTAAAACACACTCTGCTGCCTTCTTCTTTCTGGATTGGAGCCTTCTTCTTAAGAAGTACTCTTGTGCCTAGCATTGCATGTGCATTTACACAAAAAAAGCCTGTTTCAATTTTTAACGAGAAAGTGTTATTTTTTAACGTTTTCATTTACATTGAGCAGTCATTAGGTTATATATACCCTTTTGGTCGACGTGTACTTAACATTTTTTCATAATTATATGGCCAGGTGCATTGCAAAATTAACGTCCTTGTAAGAATAAAATGGTACGTCAACAGAATTATTAAGTCGGCAACTTTTCATAAGTAAAATTAACAACAGTCATTAAATACATCTTTTCTGAACACAATTTAAATAATGGTCTCATGACATTTCACTTTAAGCATCTTGAATTTTTTTTATAAGAATCGATAATGAATCATAATTAATTAATAAATAGTGAAATGTTTTTTTTTTTGGCAGCTTAAATCAAGTATTGGCCGTGTGATTTCCGACACACTAGAATAGAATCACTCCGTCTCTTCCCGTGGATGTCGTACAAGGCGACTATGGGAAATACATTATCAAATATCGATCAGGCCTCCCCAACCCGTCTGGCCAGCGTGGGGAGTGTAGGCCAAATCCTCCTTCCGTCTAGGACGGACGAGAGAGGGTCGTGCTCCTGTAGTGGAGACTAAAATGGACCTGATGATGATGAAATCAAGTATTGAGAAGTGGGTAGATACAGGCTGATGATGATGATTAATAACGATTATAATAAAGCTTGTTTATAAAAATGTTTTACGGTATCAACCCATCCCACTTTTGGGATACAGGTCTCCCCTCAATTGAATGGATTTAGAACATCCACCACCACGCTGTGCAACTGCGGGTTGGTGGAGGTCAGTGCTTTCAAGGCACCTAAAGGCCACTGACTTGCTACGACAGCAACCGGGACCGACGGCTTAACGTGCCCTCCGAAG
Organism: Hypsopygia costalis; assembly: GCA_937001555.2. Classification (NCBI taxonomy): domain Eukaryota; kingdom Metazoa; phylum Arthropoda; class Insecta; order Lepidoptera; family Pyralidae; genus Hypsopygia; species Hypsopygia costalis. Next base: position 21,363,356 of record OW443343.2, on the reverse strand, counting down.
CACGGAGGAGCTCGAAATAAATAAACCCATCCATGCACAGGCTACTGTCGACGTTGCTTAACTTGCATGTTCAATTAGACTGACACGCGTACGCGCACACGAACTCCTCGTCTATATAATATCATAATATATAATACATAGAAAACACTCGTACTAAGACAAACAGGCATGTTCATGCACACAAATATTTGTCTTGTGCGGGGATCGAACCCGCGATCTCGGAGTCAAAGTGCCATTGTTGACTATTCAACCACCAAGCTCGTCGGCGAGCTGTTGTAAACAATGTAAAGTTGTGTACAATCAAACTCATCCAGAAGCATTCCGACGAAATTCGGTAGCTTAAATCGAGTGACGGAAATTAGGTGCCGGAGGGCTCGGCTATTATATTCTTTTGTGTTAACTTTATGGTTTATTTGTACGGAAATTTTATAAACAACGGCACCGTTATATTTAGCGTTCTATTGATCGAAATCTTCATCGTAATTCGGCGAATTTTGTTTAATGGAGAATTTTTCTTCCCTTTAAACATTTTCATCATTTCTATCAATAACGGATATTAATAATTTATGTATGATGAAATATGTATTTTTGGAAGGTATTTATTTGGAAGCTGTACAATTTTGTATTGTTTATTTTTGTATAAAAAAAGTCAAACGAACATGCAAGTAACCGTAAGTAATCACCACAGTTCATTGTATTGATGTTATAAATACTATACATCAAATGTGTACTACTGCTGCTACTGATAAACCCATCCATGGATAGGTAACAGCCGACATTGTTTAACTTACATGTTCGATTAAACTAACACGCGCATAAATATGGTTTAATTTTTAGCGAACGCATGATAGAGAAGGAACTCCTGCTTTTTTCTTTTTACTACTTCGGGTGACAGACAAGCATACGACCCGCCTGATGTGAAGCGGTTACCGTAGCCAAATTAACGCTCGCAACATAAAATATCGCTCGCGCGCCGCCACTCCCGCTGCCAACGCAGCATCTCCTTCCTTTCTGGTGACCTCACTCGCTCGCAGGAAGACAACAAAAACCTCAAGGGAATTGTTATTTGGTTGCGGTATTCTGTGAGGTGGAGGTACAACATTCCCCAGTCGGGTAGCTTACAATTACACTCCCTACCTCTCTTTTCGCCTGAGCTTCGTTTGTCAGTCAGCAGGGTGCACTGCGTGCAGATGAAGTTGGCTTTGGTTCAAAGATGTTGATGAACCACTTACACCCCTAAAAGCACCGCAGAGTCAGTCCAATCGAACACACAAGTTAAGCAACATCGATCATACCCTGTCCAAGAATGGGTTTATTTATCTAAAGCTTCTCTGTTCTTCAGAGAGCACATTAAGCCGGTCCCGGCTGTTGTCATTAGATGACAGTCGTTAAACCGAGTGTTTGTGAGTGACCTTTAGGCGGCTTGCAAACACTGGCCTCTGAGAACACGCAGTTGAGCATCCTGAGGGGCAATTCTCGTAATTAAAATATAGTCAAAATTCAGTTTCGATCCAGTCTCGATCTCACAAATGTCACATTTGGTATTCTCGTAACACAATATGTAACTTCAAAATTAAATTTAAGCGGGATTATACCGAAAATTAAACAAACTAAGAATGTTACTTTGCCAACAACAAGAATTGATAATAATTAATTAATTAAATCAAGTAAGTATATAATTTTAGTCAATTCACAATTCAATCTCGATTCAGTCAACTTTCAATCTGCGTTCGTAGAAAAATTACGAGAATTTTCTTCCTTCTGGTAGAGTATGCTCTAAACCCTATTGATTAAAGGGAGAACCATATCCCAACAGTGGGATGAATAAGGATTGACGAAGAGGAAAACGTAGAATAGTTGAACTCAGCGGCTGGTAAATAATAATAGCTTTTTCGAGTACTCTTGTTGGGAAACACCATACTTATCCTGGCTGGGCCCGCGACTTCATCCGCGCGGAATAGTTTATTTTTTATTTATATTAATAAAAAGAAATGTAATTTATAAAATATAAGTAGCCTAAGTTCCTCCTTATTACATCAGCTATCTGCCAGTGAAAGTCCAATCAAAATCGGTCCAGCTGTTTCTGAGAAGTTCCAAAAAAGACAGACAGGCAGACAAAAATTGTAAAAAATGTTATTTTGGTATATGTACCGTGTATACATCCAAATGCATTTAGTAATAATTTTAACAAAAAAAAACCGACTCCAAACATTATGAAATAATATGGGACCAATCCGGAAGTATATACTCTTTCAAATAAAAAAGTTTTTTTTCAAATCGGTTTGTAAATCACGGAGTACAGTGCTACAAACTTATCTGACCCGGTGGCCAAATTTAGAACTAAAGCCGCCATCTTGAAATGTAGTATTGCCAGGTACAATTAATTTACTTACCGCGTATGCACATTCCATTGAGGTGTATTTTTTTAAATACATATTATCTTTTTCTACACATATTTCATTTCTTACAATAAAAAAATCGTCAACGAGTTGTTTCTGTGCAATATTATAACTCTCTAATATTATATAATAGCTATGATCGCGACTTAACGTGGTGCATTTTTAAAACTAATCAACAAAAAATAGAAGGCAATTGATATTTAATTGAAACACCACACAACACAATGAATAAGTATATCAATGCTATTATTTTAACAGTGTATATATTTCTTTGATTTTCATGTTTCCCCTAAAACGGGCGGCATTAGGTTTAATGACAACACTTAAGTCGATCGTACCGCCCCCGCCACCGGGCCAGATAAGTTTGTGGCACTATAAGTAAGTAAGTATACAAACATTAAAAAAAGTGCAGCCGAATTGAGAACCTCCTCCTTTTTTGGAGTCTGTTAAAAAGCGGTTATTTTAGTATTACAAACAGACACTCCAATTTTATTCATCTGTACAGACTTCAAAATTATATAAATATAAATATATATATACCTATACGTTTTTGGGTATAAATGGTTAAGTCATTTTTATTATTTGATTTGCATTAACTACATCATGAATATAAAACGATCTGCCCATCTTACTTAGCACCTATTGGTTTATTTATTACTGACATCGCCACATACTTTAGAACTTCTTTACATAGATCGAATTACAATTTATGGTTTTACAACCTTTTACTTTTAAAGCCCATGTAAGTTTGTTAATTTCTCTATCTATGTAGTGATTTATGCTTGAAGTAATCGAATACTGATTTATCGATTTAAACATTAGCATTCATGATTAATTCAAAAGATTTTACACGTCCATGTCTAACTTTAATATATTTTAGTTTTTCTAATTTAAATATATCCAATAATTAATCAGAAAAAGTGTAGACAGAAACATTTAAATCAAAGTCAGAAATGTCGCTTCTACATCCCTAAGATTAACATTCGTGGAAACAAATCCACTTTCTTCATTCAAATACCGAAGAAGTTTGTAACCTTGTCGTGGCAAATTTATTTTTCTCCGAAGCCACAAAAACCATAGAGTTTGAAACTCGAAAATGGAACGCGTTTATTAACTGCCAGTCGGACATGTTAAAACAGATGTTCCGCCTTGGCGCTTGACGGATGGGTCAGACGAGGTCGGTCGCCATCTTGGAAGATTCCCGCCAATCGCGCGTCCCCGGGGTGCCTGTCAGCGGAACAAGCGAAACAATTACCGGGATCGTGACTTTGTAAACAAAGCAGGTTAAAACGTCCAAGACGATGTAATTAAAGAAAGATTCTGTTTAAATAGGTTTAGGCTTTCAAATAACAAAGATATTCCGGGAATAACTGCCATCCCCGCCGTTTACAACTCTCTTGTTAATATGAAGAAAGGCTCTGCGAGAACGTATTAAATTTTCTCTATAAGTAAGCGAATTCAACGATTTATTTCCCCGTCAATAAACAAACTTTGATAGACCAATCTGCAATCAATAAAAACTAAATAACTGTTTTAATTGCATGCACTAAAATCATTGATACAATAAAACTAACCGGGCCATATTCTGCAACTTCATCCTCATACGTTGTTCCGATTTTACAGCACTATATTAAACCGATACATCGGCAAACATCTCATTAGTCTACACGTTACAATTAACTGTCGGATCAAATCGCGGTCTGGCAGCTTCCAATCATTTCGAAGTGCACCTGTTTCGACCCGCGTCTCCGCTCCGTTTTTAATGAAGACATTTAGTTCCTCGCAGGTGTCCGTTGCTTCATCCCGATCCGACTGCCTATTATGTTGTTTAAAATCATTATGCGCTTTGTTTTCTTCTACAGTTTTTTGTCCAACCCGCAAAATAACTTTATTGTCCCTGTTACAATTTATTGCGGTACAAAGGTGCATAATAAATCGTATCAGTTGTTAAACAGATGTATGTAATTAAGTTGTAAAGTTTGGACAATGTTTTTATGACTATCAAGGGGAATGCTGAATCGACCGACGCTATTCAGACCTCGAAAATGTTTTTAATTTCGTCTAAACAATAGAGCCAAATGAGTGGAGGAAAGTTGTATTTTGATTTTAAAAAAGGAAATGAAACGAGACTGAGCATGTAACTGGCAACATGGCCGCTTTGCTCTGTTTTTTCCTCTGGCAACATTTCGAGCACCACGAGTCAGACAACATGAGGAACATCGTTTTGCGTTTCGAATTTCGAATACTCATTGACGTTTTCCACGATCCTATTCAAATCAAGAACGTCATTACAACCGTACATGAAGTTTAGAAACTGAAACTTAGCGCCAATCGAGATAAGCGTCAAATTCTCTCGTCGTTTGCATTTCACTATCATCAACGTGGAAATAAAAGGCATGCAATGCTATAAGATAATACACGAGATTTCGATTGAAGTTTCTGTATGATTCTCCAAAGTACAATGTACTTTATAGTAATGGGATACAGTTTAGTTTCTATTAGATATTTTTTTTGAATCTGTTTCTCGATATAAAAGTTATTGAATGATCTCTGATTAGATGATTATCGGAGCGGGGTTGCGTTGGATCTTGGCTGTTGTACGAACGTTTTATATGGTAATTGAATTGTAATATAAGCATTGGCTTTCGAGACTTCATTATCAGTGGTTTATTGCGATCGGTATCAGTAACACGAGTACTGTCGACTATACCAACAAGTCTAAGAATTAGGTATCGAGAATAATGATAAACCATTATCGATTACTTTTTAATGACATTTATCATCATGTCTAAAGAAATACACAAGAAGGTTGAGGTGTAAATAGTTCATCAATATCTTTGAACCAAAGCCAACCTTACCTGCACGTGGTGCACCCTTCTGACTGACAAACGAGGCTCTGGCGAAAAGAGAGGTAGGGCATAGCATATTTTTTAAACTTCCCGACTGGGGAAGTACCTACACCTCACAGAATACCGCAGCCAATTAACAATTCCTTTCAGGGTTATTGTGTTCCTGCGAGTGAGCGAGGTCAACAGAAAGAAAGAAAGGAAGGAGTATAGGCTGGCAACGGATCGGCGACCTCTCGGTGTTACTGATCTCCTTCGGGGTTGGTGATGACTTTCCATCAGGTGACCCACATGCCCCACTCTCATATAAAATAAAAAAAACACAAGAAGGGTGTAAGCTCGCCACTATCTTTGTGCTAAAAAGCACGTACACCCTGCTGTCTGACAAACGAGGCTCTGGCAAAAGAGAGGTAGGTCGCCACTGCGTATTTATAAGCTGACAGACTGGGGCAGTACAAATAACAATTCCCTTGATGAGGGTTGTTGTGATACTGCGAGTAAGTGAGGTTACCAGGAAGGAAAGAGTTGCTGGGTTGGCAGCAGGGCTAGCGGCGTTATTTCATATGGCGAACGCTTATACAGCTACGGTAATTGCTTCCCATCAAGCATGCCGTATGTTAGTTCACCATTTGACGCAGTATAAAAAAAAGATCAAGATAACTTGTACGTCTCTAAGCCAGTTACTGAACAGGGACCAGGGGTCCTACCGCCGAAGCTGAAGCCGATTCCCACCAGGTTTTTTGATTGCAAATATCAAACAGAATAGATCAGTGACAATTGTGTTTAATTTAGCTAGCAGAAACCTTGAAGCTTTACCGCTAAAGCTAAAAATGTTTGTTAAGAACTTAAACCTAAGACCTAATTTTTGGGAACAAAATATTCCCATCGAATATTCCCAAAAATTTCCAAAAATATTTTGTGCCTATTACCATCGAATATTACCTAGTTTATTCATCTCAGAATAACCTCATCCATAAACAGGCTACGTTTGTCATTAACTTAACTTGCGTGATCAAATAGATGCGCAACGATACAATTGAGCTCCTCAAATAGGCCTGTGAACAAAGTTCTAAACTTATAAAAACTCTCTATCAGTAACGTAAAATACATAAAACTAGAACGATCTGCGATCTCAAAATTTTAATTACTTATGTCCGACGTGTTTTATGGTCGATCAAAGTTTGGTGGAAAAGTCCATTTTAAAAGTATGAAATTATAAAAAATAAATATTACCATTGTAGAAACAATAAAAAATACTATAACTTTTGTTACGGCACTAGCTACATAAACGCAATATTTAACATAGCTGTCGTACAAATTTCTGATTTAATGCATATAAAATAGCGTATCGTGACGTCATAATACTGTATGCATTTTGTATGGAGCGTTTTCGGGACAGTCCAAAATTGTGATCTTCAAGTTATCATATCTCGAGACGTTTTTATGCTATCGAAGTAATTCTTTCACCTTTAGTTATATTATTGTAACGTCTTTAAATAACAAATCGAAAAAAAAAATGGTTCACAGGCCTATTCTCATGTTTCTTCCCAATTCAGACATGAACACTCCCTTGCACCCAAACCACAAATTACTTAACAGTTACTTTGTAACCCAAACCACTATAAAGACACTATAACTCTTAAATGCTATGGAGAACGTAAGTTAATCGATGTAATTAGGTGTAATTACATAAATTACTTATCAGTCACAAACTCATCAGGCGCTTACATCCAGAGTCGTAAAAAAAAAACAAGTATAAAATCAAAAGTAATGACAAACAATGCATCGATTTTAATGAATCTTAATAAAGTCACCTTGCAAGCAACGTTAAGGAAAAAAAGGGACAATGGAAACGGCAGATGCGTCCAGAGCCTGCACAATTAATTTTATACGTTTATAAAATAACGTCTCTATCCGAAGGAAACCATTTCTCCGAAGATTTGACGCGTTATAAATTTTTGTGTGAATGGTTTTTTGTATGGGGTGTGTCGGCCCCCATATGCTGTGTGATATTTTATTCAGTCTCGGTTTTGTCCGGTCGCCGGACGGACCTTTTTGTCGCACGCTCCGAGCTCTATAGTAGAAGTACTAAACAGTAAACACGAGCGGTTTTTTAATTAATGTTACATTGAATCAAGTTAATTGATAAATGTGTACATTCCATTGTTTGTTGTTTACTTGGTGGTAAATTATTGATATAGTTGATAAGTGTATTTAAGTTAATTGTTTGTGATTGCTGTATCGGAAAGTTCGTGGAAAACAAGTGACTGGTAAAGTGGAATTAAAATTTACACTGAGCTGTTTTATGGTGAGCAAAATAAATTAACAATTTATGTTTCAAATATATTAAAATTGTATTGAAAAGCGGCGGTTATTGTTTTTGTAAAGTTTCAATTAAACTTTTGGGGTATGTTATTGTATTTGTAGTTTATTCTACGTTACTACATACTTTTATACAATTAGGAACAATAACAAATCTATACATATTATATAAATGGTAGAATTTTTTTTTTATTCAAGCTTGATTTATTGTTTTTGTAATTTTATTTAAAAAAAATAACACGTAATTTGTTTGGTGTGTTGATTATTTTCTATAACGAATGAGATTAACTTTAAAACTTTTATATAAGCCCGGTAGTCGAATGGTTAGCAATGGCCACTTTGACTCCGAGGTTGCAGGTTCGATCCCCGCCCGCGCACGAGACAAATATTTGTGTGCATGAACATGTCTGTTTGTGTTGGTCTGTGTGTTTTCTATGGTTTATATGTATGTATTTAAAAAAAATGTATTTAAGTATTATTTATCAGTTATTTAGTACCTACAGTACAATCTTTAGCTGGCAGTGTGATAATTGTCCAGAAATATTTATATATTTATTTATAAGTAAGTACAAAATTATTGACTTCATTCGTAGGTCTGTTACATTACCGGAAGGTCTTTGTGGGCCAAATCGCTTGCGAGATTTAATTACAGATACTGCGGTAAAACTAAATAAAAGTATGCATTTTTCTAATATATTAAATCAATGATAAACAAATCAAGCACAAATCAATCTAACTCGGTAATTCTTGGTCGGTTGGTAAGTTAAATGCAAAAGTAAGTTTGTTTATTTGTTTGTTCATATGTTTGTTGTTTGTTTATTCACGTTTGGTAAGAATTTGGTAAGAAGAGTGTTCGAGCCTTAGTAAAGATTATAATATTATAAACTCATCTCAATTTTACCTAAATGGAGCTGTGAGCAGATGCAGTGATGGAATTTATGAAACAAATATTAAATGAATAATACCTGGACAAAGTATACAGCACCATCGATTACTTATACACACAATTAAATAATCTTTTTAACCGACGAAAAAACGGAGGAGGTTCTCAATTCGACGCGTATATATATATTTTTTATGTATGATCATGCATAATATAATAAATAATAAATAGAGCTAACAACTAAGTTCTTAAACTAATTTAAGTACACCTAAGTAATTTTGAGTCGGCGCCAAACAATCAATGAACAAAGATCACTAAATTACCTCAAATTTAAAGAAATATTAATAACCAAATCAAATTAACAATGCAACATGAAATCTCCAACGATAAACAAAAACATTCCAAAAAATGCGTGTTTGGCGCCGAGTCAAAATTACTTAGGTGTACTTAAAGTAGTTTAAGAACTTAGTTGTTAAGGTCAATAAAAACAAAGTTTATTATTTATTGCTTTTCATTTTTTTCGGCGGTTTAATTTTTTTGTTAAAATGTTTTTATTGTAGATACAATACATAGAAAAATACTCAAACTAAGACAAACATACATGTCCTTGCACTTAAATGTTTGTTTTGTGTGGGGATCGAACCCACGACACTTGGTGACAAAATAGCTATTACTAACCATGCTAAATAACCTAATAAATAAATCAAATAAACGTTTAATAAAACAGAATACCATCATATCATCTAAAAATTTTATGCCTTACAACAATTAATACATCTAAATTAAAATGATTTTAAATTTGACTCAATAATGTATTATTTATTACACTCTATATCAAAATGACATTAATATTTGCGAATACAAAAATTTGTGGCAGATGGTCAACTTGGGGTCCTACAGGGTTCCTACCTACATAATAATTCCATTATGTATTTTTTTTTGACACAACCATTCAAATAGGTCAACAAATAGATTGACGTACAAAGGATGCCGAATCTGTGATGACAATGGAAGCGATTTGTATTTATTGTATGTGTGTGGATGGAATATGCGTGTGAAATGTTAAGGAACTCGGTGGTCTTTTTGAACAAGTTATGGAATCTTGGCTTACGGCAACTTCCTTATAAGAAATGTTTAGTATCGAATATAGACTAAGAATTATTTACGAAAAAGAATTAAATATTTTATGACAATTTTATGTAAATAATTTTTGAATTCGAATTATTTACGAAAATATTAAAAGAGTTTTACGATACTTTAAATTTTTTTCGTAAATCATTCTAATGCAGTGTACTTTTTAAATACTGGATGATTTAATTTTTATTTAAAATATATACCTAATTTCTAATACAGTTTTATTACATCTGCCTATTTGTTATGTCATCGCAGATGTTAAAGATTAGCTGGAAGAGATCTCTCTATGGGATAAGTTCGCCTTTGTACAAATTTATATATTTATGCCCAATCCCAATGTTTTTTGAAAAATCCAAAATTATATGCAATTTATAAATTGGTTTTGCACCCTTTCAAGGAAACATGTTTTATAAGAAATTAATTTAAAATGTGTCTAAACACCCACAAGAGCCCAATGACAAATAAAAATATTTTTATTGATACATAAAATGCCTACCAATAATCGCGTTATTCATTTTCAGACACATTATTTACATATTTGATTTGTAATGTTCAATTGTCTCTAGTTCCAAGTTCATTGATATTCAAGAGTCGATTCGTATGTGCCACTCCTTGCTAGTTGATGAGGTCCGCTTACATTTAAGGCCAGATAGGATGATACTATTTCGACTTCGAGTATCTTTAAACTAAACTAACTGCTAAGATAACAGTTTCATGAAATATAGAAGTGTACAATAGAAAAATTATTGTTTACAGAAATTGTATCAATTTTAGAAATAAACAAGAAAGCGAAGATAAAGGAATAAAAAGAAAATAATGAAGAACAATGAGAAGTAAGAGACAGATATAGTACTTATTCAAAATAAAGTTCGTATATGCCATATTCCTTGCTTATTGATGAGATCTGCTTACGTTTAAGTCCGGATAACATGATACTATTTCGACTAGGAATAACTACGAAATCTGTGGAATTAGAGAAGTTTTTAGTAGAAAAGGATTGTTTGTTTACAAAAAATGTATTTTATTTTCGAAATAAATGAGAAAACAAAGGTAGAAAACATAGGAGTGACAGATGACAATGGAAAGGAATGAGAAACAGAAACAGAAACATATTCAAAACACAATTCTTATGTGCTAAACCCTGCTAGTTGATGTAGGCCGCTTACATGTTCGGATAGGATGATGCTATTTTGACTCTCAGTACATACGTACTCGTACTGAGAGTCAAGTACTACTGAGAGTATATTTAAACCAAATAACCCAAGACTCAGTACGAGTATATTTAAACAAAATAAATATGAAAATGAAAAATATTTATTCACAGTGCCATCTGTTAGTTTTACATAAGTGGTTGAGACCAACCTATTATGTCTACAAGATACTTGTGTGAGGAGATTTCTCTCTTCCGTAACTCAATAATAGGTAATTATGATCTTAAACTGAGATTTATATATTGTATGTAATAAGTAATCAAAGGTCGAGATATCTGTTTCATGAACTACAAAATTTGTGTTGATGGAATTATACGTAGGTACAAAATTGTTTACAACAATTGTATTAGTAGTAAAGAAGTAAACAAAGGCAAAGAAAGAAGTGAAAATAATGGAGATAATTGAAAAGTAAGAAATAGATATGGTATTCAAAATACAAATCGTATGAGCCACACCTTGCTTGTTGATGAGGTTTCGCATATATTTTAGTCCAGAAAGTAAAAAATTGCCTAAGAAAAAAAAATGCGAGATTTCTGAACAGCAATTTCACATGGATGAAGTTCGCAATGGCAAGAAAAAAAAAGATTAGTCATGACATCAAATGAATACAAGAAAAACTACGTTTTCGCTCAATCATCAATAAAAACATTTGGTCATTTATAGATTACCATGGCGCTAACCAATATTATTTTAGGACCTATGGCGCCAAACACATGGTGTTCAACTTTTACGATTGTTACACAAAAAAAGAGTGGCACTTTTTCTGTACTCCAAAAGATCGTAAACATTGTTTACACCACTTGTGAAGACAGAATAGTACCAACCCTTATTTTTATTGTTCTCTTTTACCTTACGGGACCGTTTTAATGTCCCAACGTAGTTTACAGTCAATAGTAATATTGCATCGTCATTTTGAATTGTTAAGTCATCATTGATAACAGTGTCATCTTTAGTATTGACAAGAAATTTAGTATTGTTGGGTAAAAATCTATTTCGTCATTTAGGTTCATGATTTGTGACGATTTTTAAATTGAAAGCTTTTAAAATTATTTTAATGTTACTGATAACTTTGCTTGATAAAACTTCGGCATTTTTCTTTTGCGCTTAAGTGTAGAATTTCATAAGTTATATCACTTGGTGAGTCTATTTAAAAACTTATTTTCAAGATTACATTATCACAGATTTTATAGATGTTGGTTAGGCAAAAAAAATAACGCTAAAAACTAACCAAGTTTTATTAAACGAGTTTCTAAATTCCGAAGTTCTCATAAATAAATAAAAATTGTAGACTGCAAAAGTAATCTGAAGTTATAGGTTACCTACCGTCCCCGATTACCATTCTTATATTTTAAACTTTAGATTTTTATTGTATTTCAAACAAATATACATCAATATGAAGTACTATAAAAATATTATAATACTTGGTTTTATGTTATTTATGATTTCTGGTGTCTTTATTTAGTTGCATGAAAAAAGTAATTTATAAGTATGTAAATGCTCCAAATTCTAAATCATGTCACACACAATGTTTGACGAGCCTAAATTTTCGCAATGGCCCAATGGTAATTAATTGAAGGTATTATTTTAATTTAAAAGTTGCGTTTCAATTAAAAGTATCATTGATAAGTCAAAATATATTGTGCATTATATTATGCACAACCGATTTTATAACGATGGTGCCATCATTATCCCTATCTTATAATCACGCATGATGTGTATCATATTTAAATAGATCATCAACACCTACTAAGTCATTTTTTGTTGAAAACTCATCGATGCGTTTACCTTATACTAATTTAAAGCTTCATCAATCATTTCTCAAAGAAACGCAATTTATGCCACCATATGCCTTCCTTTACCTGGGATTGGAGAAAAAAAGGTGACAATGACTCGAACACGCCAGTAAACTAGCAAGACATCTCAATTTATGAAGTTAACTTTACAATCTAAGGAATCAATTTGTTCTTGGAAATCGTCAGACAATTTTGCTGACAAAAGTTTTTAACTCAATTATTCTTGAGGCCGCGTATTTATGTCTTTATCGAAAGCTTTGATGCTACCGTCCCCGCTTGAGAATTAAACGGAATTTTAGAAGTAAACTGTAACAAAGTTAAAAAGTCAGCAGATAGAATTTCTAAAGTAGATCGTATCGGGAACGGCTCATTGGCGACAGATCCACCGAGTCTCTAGCCGACATTCCTGCATTTCGAATCAGACTATAACTCAACTAGTGACGGGCTCTGATACCTATCTAGACAGCTCCGAAGGTAACAAACTTGACAACTCTTTTCGTACTAAATAACCGAGTTCATAGAGTGTGAAGGATAAATTATAAGCAGTAAAGACAAAAATTTTCATCGGTTCATATACTTTGAGAATTGTGACTTCTAAGAAATTATAGATGCTTATCGGCTTTGAGTTTCGGCACCGCTAACGAAGGTCCGTTTTGGTACCTGTTTATTTTTTGTCTGTATCCTCTGCAACGTCAGTGGAGCACCCACATGTCATGATGTGGAAGTGAGATAGCAAATAATCGATGGCCAGGGATTCCTGTCATCAAACATTTCGAAAAAAAAACATGGTAACGTTCGCACAAGTATTTGATGTCCAAAAATATTCTTGCGGCGTCTTTTATTTTATATTCGGCTATGATAGACATCTTATAAAGCTGTAAATAAAATGGTAACACATTTTATGATAGTATTATAGACGCAGAAAGAATAAAAATGAGGCCTAGATAGGCTTTAAAATATTTGACGCACGTATTTGATTTAATTTTAGATTACATTTATTTCAAAATTGCAAAATTATGTTTCATTTTTTGAATATGTTTTAAAGTATCAAAATTGTATAAATATGTAGCCTAATAAGTATACATAAATTACTTCGGGTATACCAGTGATTTACTTCTGAGCGAGCAAAAAGATTTCCAAGTCGGAGGGGGGGGGGGGGGGGGGAGGTTGTGTGTTTAGGGCGATATCTCACGAACTAAATAAATAAACAATTAGAACAAAGATTTTTTTAAATTTTTATGTTATAATGTACACATAATAGATTAAAAAAGTGTCGTATTACACAATAAAGTTTTTTTAAAGCAAAACTTGAGTTCTTTGCTACCTGTTCCTACTTTCTCAGTACACCCTGCTGACAGTAGTGTATTACATACGCTAATTCTCATGTTCAGTGGGCGTTATAATTTGGTCCAGTAGTATTGGAATATCGTTTTTTTAATGAGGTCTCAGACTTTTAAGGATTACTAGTAGAACTAGTAAATGTATAAAAGAAATTATAAAAAATACTTATTAAATTAGTGATCTACGTCACTTCCATGTCATCCCGGTCACGTTGATAGACTAGTCTATCAATGTGACCAGCTTGACCTGGATCATCCCTTCGTCCCTTTAATCTAATCGCTTAGCAAAAACAATTTCTGCTAATATTAACTTAAGTAAACAAAACAAACCAGATTTGAATGCAAAGCAGCGGCTATATTACCAAATTGCCCCAACACAAAACACAATGAATACATAAAAACTCTGATAAATGCTATCACCCTAATCCTACTGTCCGTTGTTTAATCCCCAGCACATATGTCGCACAAGTTAACGCTCTTTTGTAACCGTATCAAAATTAAGATAATGTATAATGTCCGTCCAAATTTCTACTTTATTATTAGTCTCGTTCCTACAGCTGTCGTGTTTTGTTAGAATGTGTCCTAGTAGGGCAGTGCGTTGCGATATTTCGATCGTTACAACCTTTTACTGTATTAAGTTTCTTGTTATTGCATTTGATTGTAATGTTGACGACGACTTTCGAAATAGAACGGATAGCGACTCAGAAATGAATCACGTGTCAAAAGAAATATAAATAATTGAATCATGAAGATGATTTTTCCGGGATAAAAAGTAAACATTCCCCGTAAAATTATAATATCAATCAATAGGTTTTTTCGACGTGAAAAAAGGACAAACAAGAAATTATGCTTGTTAGTTTATAGAATGACTGGCGTAAATAAAGAATAACTGAATGGTTAAATAAATACCATTTACTATTATTGTATCTCGGTGCACGTATTTTTGTTGTTGTACAAATATGTAAAGCAAATCAAGAATTCGAAAAAGAAGTTCGAAACACTGATGAAAACTATCGTTGCACTGAAAAATTTCTTGTCAGAGTCAGAAGTATCAATACAAATATGTAGGTACATCAACAAGTGTATCTGATCGCTCTACGATGCGACGCTATGAGCTGCCCAGTATTGTTCAGCTAAGGCATCGTTATATTTTTTGTAACAAAATGGGCAGTGACCGTGCCTATAGATTGGTGCGGTCCCATAAAAGTATACAAGTAATGAGCTTCAAAATTGGTAATGACTATATAAAGTTAGATACCTTACGTATGGTTGATATAATTTTAAATTATTACCTCATATCCTGCATCGCTTATTACATTGAACGTTGTTGTTGAAATTTTCACCACCTTGTGTGCAACGGATTTTTGTGTGTTGACATAATTGTTTATGTGATAGTTTACAACAAATAAATAATAAGTAGAATAAATTGTCAAAGATATGTGGTTATTAATATGTGCCATTTTTTTTTTAAAACGAGCGTTATTATTATGTGGCCTAACTGATGTTGTCGCACTATTATAGCTTGGTCTAAAAATCGAAAGCACTAATTTTAGAGTATCTAATATTCAATGTACTAAAATCTATTGGCATACGTATCTTTTGAGATAATGATGACTACACCGTAGTATTGCCCTTTGTAAACCCTAAAATCGTAATTGTAGTATGTTTGTTTTGTTCGTGGTGTATTAATACTGCATGGGGGGGGGGGGGGGGGGGCTTTAACTAATGCAATTACCGACCTCGGCTTCACACAGTCTTGTGTACCCCATATTAGAGTATTATTCCATCTCCGGCGGAGGGAGAGGCTAGCCACCAGAGTTGGCCACCGGAACTGCGAAGGCGAGAATGACTACCTGCCTTTTATTACGCAGAGGTACTACACTTCCCGCAGCGCCGGACACTTTACAAACAGTTAATAATGTATTTATGTACATAAATACATTATTATCTGTTTGTACATTGTTCTATACTACTAAAAGAAATATGTATTACCAAAATTTCAAATGCCTGATTGCTTGCATGCTTTTTTTGCCTACTCATATATGTAATATAAATAAAACAATACAATAGTTAGATAAGTTTACTAATGCTTAATGTTTCTTACATATTGTGCGAATCATAATTTAGGGAATTGAAAATAGGCTAAATAAATTTAGGACAAGTGAACTTTGTGCGTGAACATCAATTAGGCCTATAGTTTGTATGGCAATGACAATTAGGAGCACAAAAAAATAGGCGATCCTATATATACCCGTATAGAATATTTATCTCGGTAACTAATCCACACAGTCACTGTAGTAATTTGTTTTAAAAATGGAGAAGACAATGTTTAAAACTTCAATTCTATAACGTATGACGTTACCTAAGGGTTACACCCTAATTATAATACAATGACAAAATCCAAACGCAAACCCTGATGGAAGAGGCGAAGCCATGACCAATGTTGAAAATGTTACTATTAATAAATGCACCCATATTTACTGCGCACACATCTGACGTATGTCATAACAACCCCTATTCGTTACTCGCGCCTGTTTGTTTTCTTTCCATATTTCGATTTTCAAACGTCGATATTCTATATGTGTCCATGTATTGTCCGACTCTGAATTTCATTTGTCTAATTGATCAAATATTTGCCCTAATTCTGTCGATCGTTAGTTTCTGTCCGCGTTCTGTCAATATGTCCACTAATAAAATACGTCATGACATGACAGTTGACGTAGCTTTTCATTCTATTTTCAAACTTGGACTGACAGTTTAGAATCTTGTTTTGCAATTGTCATCAGTGAAATTTACGTTGGTCTTTGCCTGCGCAATCGACATTTAATAATCTATAAGACTAGTATCAACTTATTTATAATTTTTGGTACCCACTGGTTTAGAATTTAGAATAGTATGCCCAATAAATATATTATGTCGAGAAATGCCATAATTCTTTTTTGAACAGAACAGTTAGTTGTTCAATATTTTTTTAGTATTGTATGACAATATACATTTTAATTACATCGAAATAATAATCGCTATTGTTTTAATTATTTATAGGAACTCATTGCAAAGATCAGTTTAGTTTAGTTACTACTACAAATTTGTGTGGAAATATTTGTATTACTATTACTTACATATATTAATTTCTAAATGTTCACTTTCAGGAACTCCTTGCATATTGTCATTTGTAAACAGAAGGCCAATTCTCGTAATTTTTCTACGAACACAGATTGAAGGTTGACCGAATCGAGATTGAATTGTGAATTGACTAAAATTATATACTTGATTTCATTCATTCATTATTATCAATTCTTGTTGTTGGCAAAGTAACATTCTTAGTTTGTTTAATTTTCGATATAAACCCGCTTAAATTTCATTTTGAAGTTACATAATTTGTTACGAGAATATCAAATGTGACATTTGTGAGATCGAGACTGGATCGAAACTGAATTTTGACTATATTTTAATTACGAGAATTGCCCATCTGATTCAGAAATGTTTGCTGATTTTAATTACAAATTAATATTTGCTTCTTTATCTCGTTTATCTAACTGTCATTGTATATTTCTGCTATTTGCTTTTGTGAAGTTCGCTTCAGCAAATACGTTTAATGGCTTTCGATGTTTCTCCAGTTGTAAAAATTTTACTGTTCAGTTTTATGTGTGACATGGTGCCAGGGAATTTACAGTAAACTTTATGTGGTCGAAGCCTCTTGACCACTGACCATACTTCCTTACACAGTCATATAATTGATATTACTTGTCAAGTTCATAGGTATGTTTATATTTCTGATATTTATGTAGCCTTTGCTGAATTATAAATTTTATTTAGGTAATTCGTCTTCTATTTCAACAAGTTCGATTTATATAAGTAAATAGAATTCTCGACTATAACTGATTTTTTATAAATTTATGATTAAATACTTGTATGATAATTTTTCAAAGCGTACCAAAAATTTTTGTATGAAGTTAGGTTCACACAAATTCTAAATTAGAAAGTTTAGCTTTTCTTCTTTGTATTCGTATACAAGTAAGTGATACTGTGAAATTAATGTAAAGAATCGTCTATAGCGGAATCGACCAGCTCATTACAAGCTTATTGCTGACATTCAAATTTGTATTTATAAAAATACATAATAATATTTACGAAACTAACTCCATTAGTCTGTATACGAAGTAAATTGCAAAAGGTTAGTATTTATCATCAACATAGCTTGCGTAGTTTCCAGGCGCAAAAATCTATTTAAATGAACAGCCGGAGATTGAATGGATAAAGGTAACTTAAATATCTATGTTTACCACCAATTAACATCGCATATGAATTAGCTACTGAGCTTCAAGTTTCACCATCAGAACTCGTATTCATTACTTCATATAAAAATACTCTAGATATAACGCCTTTGATAAACTTTTATTAAGTTTGACGTTAAAAACAGTTCGAAAGTTTCCAAAAACGTCCGAGGCTCGACACTGAACTGACGATAAATCGTCTCTAAATGGTCGCGTAGTTTCACAATAAATATCTGATCTAACACCGTCTTCCTGCCCACGCCCATAATTCAGAGAGAATTATTGGTATAAATTAAATAAACATCTCAAGTGAGACATTTACAACGAATGTCCAAGTCACCGCGAAATTATTTATAGAAAATGTTGCCAGTGGCACTGAAGAGAGTTAATTGGATTCAGGAAATCTAAATGCACAAATAATCAGTGAAGTGGTTAAACGTTTGAGTTTTAAATCGAGCAATGCTGGTAATGTTGATATTTCCTCTGATGTTATCAGAAATATGAATAATATTCTGACTGATAAATTAATTTAAAACTCGGGGTTGAAAAGGAGGAAATGAAAAAAATGTTGTTTGTTAAAAACAAGTTTCTTTTTTCACGCGAGAATATAATTTCCTACGAATATTAGATTATACTGGCTGACCCAGCAAACGTTGTTCTGCCATATAAATTATATTAGCAGTATGAAAGATTACGACTTATTCTCATACATACTTTGGTATATACATAAAAAAAAATCGGTCGAGCAGTTTCGGAGGAGTGCACTCAGACACACACAAGTCAGAAACACCATGACATGAAATACATAGTTATATAAATAGATCAATCACTTCGTCATCAACCCTTATTTATCCCACTGCTGGGATATCTCAATCGAAGAATCAAAGAAAGAATTTATGCTCAATCGAAGGGGTTTAGGGGAATACCCCACCACGCTGCTCAACTGCGGGTTGGCGGAGAAATAGATTATCTACCTATTCCTAATAATTACTCATTTCAATATTAGAAGATGATAAATCTATACTAATATTACAAAGAGGTAAAAGTTTGTGAGGTTATAGGGTTTAATTTTTGGATCTACTGAACCGATTTTGATAGTTCTTTCACCAATAGAAAGCCACGTTTGTGAGTCTTATAGCCTATAATATTAACCCGGAAAATTAAAAGACTCACAGTACAATACCTTTGAGGAAAATTGTGTTACTGCGAGTGAGTGAGGTCAACAGACACATTTTTACTTTCAGAGTTGTCTTAATTATAATTTAATAATTACACTTAACTTATACTTATATAGTTTTGAATATTAACTTCAAAACAACGTCTCAGATTCTTTCAAAACAAACTCCAACGATCAACAACAGACGTAGTGAATAAGGTGAATAAACTTCTTAATTTATTGCCTAACGTCATAAATTTCGCAATGATTTTAAAATCAATCGTAGTGTTTTGATGACGGCAGTATACCACCTGCCAGATTTGTGAGTGGGTGTGACATCTCTCCTGATTCGCTTGAGTTAGGGCGGCTATTCACGGGCGACAGTCATTTGATATTTTCTACTTCTTGTAATCTTTTTCTTTTATTATTTCTTTTAATTTCTTGTAAGTATATTTCTTGTATTATTTCTTTTGCAATTAATTAAATCTTTAAGTGCCTATAACCGTTACTGACTGATCTATCAACGCACAGCTCATTCCATTGGACGGATCGGGTTGAAATTTCGCATACCGGTAGCTACTAAGAAGTAGGCATTCGCTAAGAAAAGACTTTCGAAAATTTCTACGGGATACTGAGATACGTGCGTACTAAATCACTGGCGCAAGATAAATCTATTATAATTCCCAAGAAGAAAGAAGGCAATTCACCAAAG
This sequence comes from Hypsopygia costalis, assembly GCA_937001555.2. Lineage (NCBI taxonomy): Eukaryota > Metazoa > Arthropoda > Insecta > Lepidoptera > Pyralidae > Hypsopygia > Hypsopygia costalis. The sequence goes on along the minus strand of OW443343.2, from coordinate 21,343,286 downwards.
AAAGTGATTTCATCCAATTATTTCTTCACATCATAACAATATTTCTATCGTTAAATTTAATAATTAGATTAAAATTTAATCAGTTACATCTAGCCGTCTAATATAGTGGCAAATCTAAAATCTAGAAATTAACTGAGCTAGGTAAAGACAAAACAAATGATAACTCATTTCTCAAAATGAGCATCGTAAATACCTTGCCTAATCGCCCTTCCTTGAGGAAGCTATTAGCACTTACGCTCAGACTATAAAAGCCTAAATACAAAAACTCAGAAATACTTATGCATAAACATGTAAAACGGTTTATCTCTGGCCGGCAGCAGGGTAAAAAATGACTAAATATTATCAACAAATGTCACGGCGATGAATCGTTCAAATCAGTCGTCCGTATGTGCTTCGCCTAAACGAACTTGAATGTGATAAAAGTGAGATTTTATGATAGGGGTATGTCAAAAACATTGTTCATCTTGGGTGGTCAAACAACACGCTCAACGTGATTTCTTGGTCTAATACACTAACACTTGATGTGTGTTTTGCGTCAGCCGGTTCAGTTTTTAATGTTTATTTTCATATCATTTGAAGAAAACCCTCATTATACTCTTGTGAAACGGATTTAGAAACTGTTTGTTGAATGAGAGCAATAAAGACAAGTGAGATAGTTTTGTTTGTAGTTCTCTTGTTGAAATACAAAGCTAAGTAATTTTTTTAAAAGATGTGAAGTGAGCCAAAGATTTGGTTTTTCATACTTTTTACTAGCTTTCATTTACTTTCGTTCTCCTACTGATTTCTTATGATTATTTAATCAGAAGAAATCAGTAGGAGAAAGAAATGGAACTCATAACGTATTTAATCATTTAATTAAATTCGTTATGAGTTCCAAGGCAACCGTAGTTTTACCCCCGGGACTGCAAGGGACTTCACTGTCTATTGTCTTTGTTGGGACACAGTGATGCGAATGTGGGGTTAATATTTTTTTTTAAATATTAAATAAATAAAATAATTGTTTAAAATAATTAAATAAAAAAAAAATTGTTTCTTCTTATTATATTTATTCCTTTAATCAATTATAACTTTCACATTACAATATTGATGTAGGTAACGCTAAAATTAAAGCATTTTTTTGCACGTAAGCAAAAGTAAAAAAAGTATATTTAGCTATAGAGTACTATTACTTATACTGTGCTATAAGTATGTATAATTTCCCTGCCAACCCGCAGTTGAGCAGTGAGGTGGAGAATAATCTAAACTCTTTCGATTAAGGGGAGATCCGTACCTCAACAGTGGGGTAATTATGTTTTAATGCCGTATGTATAATTTGTTGCAAACATTGTATAAATTTACTGCAATGTCTGAAATAAGTCAGCTGCTAAATAAACATGTAAATGTTAACATAAACTCACAGTTTAATGCAGGTGATAAGTACACAAGTTTCTTCGAACAGTGCACTGTATAGTTCACGGCCCTTAAAATAATACATCTATAGCTAGAAAGATGTGTTCGACTAACCAAGATTATAATATCAGGAGCCAAGACAGGAATTTCGGAATATACACTACCAAAACATAGCAGTTGACGGTAGAAACCAATGTCGATTTGAAGCATTAAGTCGTAACCATTTCTCTCGTAAACATAATTAATTTTGTTTTTATATAAATTTTAAGAGCTTTTTAATGTTTCATTTTTTTTTAATATATTTTATTTTTTATACTACAACTACTACTATTCCAAAATAGGCATTAAAAATCCAGTTGTATAAAAATATCATAACTTATAAGTATAACCAGAATAAGTGATAATTTTGTAAATATTCACACACCAAGCACAATACGGCGAAGAGGAAAATTTGTTACGTTTGTAGTATGTGTTTGGAATAACAATTTTCCATCATTGATGTTGCATACTGAGGCTAGTCCTTAAGGAATAAAAATATAGGTTTTAAACACATGACATAAATATCTATCGACGAACCCAATGGTCGAATGGCATTTTGACCCCGAGGTCGAGGTTTCGATCCTCGCACAAGACAAATTTTGGTGTGATGTGGCATGAACTTATCTGTTTGTCTTAGTCTGGGTGTTTTTTTTTTCGTATTATATATATATGAATTTACAAAAAATATATATTTAGGTATATGTTATGTAAGTAGCAACTAGCACCCATAGCACAAGGTTTGCTTAGTTTGGGGCTGGATGAAAGTGTAATTTATGCAGGAATATTTAATTTTGTTTAATTTAATTTATCGTGAATATTTGTATCTAAAACTTAATTTTTTTATAGACAATTTACACAGGGTCATCTAGTCCCAAATTAAGCGCAAAGCTTGTACTATGGGTACTAGACATCTGATAAATGTACTTAAATACATTTTTTTTAAATACATACTTATAATATGTAAATAGCAAACACAAAACTAAATAAACTAAACTAGATATAGGTAATAACTAAACTTAATAAATGTCTATTATGAAAAAAATGTAGACAAAACTACAAATATATTTTTTTTATCAGATATTTACTTCAATCCAGTAATTTTATTTTACGAGTTTTTTTTTTAAAATAATCTTATACTCAACTCACGACTCCGGTTTTTCAGTAATTGGATTTCAATATAACATGTGAATGTGTAAATTTAAATACCGTTCGCTGTACGCCTGAATGGCATTTGCCATCGTGTCGACACGATATTTCATCTTGCAGACATCTGTCAGAGAGAACAAGTCCAACTTTGTCGCTTGCTCCCGTATTAATTTCCCTTCGTTCTCGTTATTGCCTTTGATTTGATTATTCCTACCGACGTTTCCTCGGGGATATAAAAATATTGCACATTTTATTCCAATCTGGAGAGCGTCTTTAATATCTGAAGTGCTGTTGGTGTTTTCGTTTTGTGAAATGGCTAATTGCTTTCCAGCTATAATAATGGAAGTTCGATTTACCTGATTATTGAAAGGTATGACAAAACATAAAATAAAAACATGTTTTGCATCGAGTAATTGCGTTATGTTAGTTAAAAAATTAACATGCAAGAAACTGTTATTCGAAAGAAAAAACCCAACTACAATATTCTACCTGTTTAGGGTTCTGTACCCAAAGGGTACAAAGGAACCCTATTACTAAGGCTCCGCTGTCCGTCCGTCCGTCTGTCTGTCACCAGGCTATATCTCATGAACCGTGATAGTTAGACAGTTGAAATTTTCACAGATGATGTATTTCTGTTGCCGCTATAACAACAAATACTAAAACACAGATTAAAATAAATATTTAAGAGAGCTCCCATACAACAAACATGATTTTTTGGTCGTTTTTACTCGCAATTGATAACGGCAATAGGTAGACGCTTGAAATACTGACATATTATTTAGTTATATATTCGCTTTAAAAATAAATATTTAAACAAAAATAAAACAAATCTTTAAAGGGGGCTACCATACAACAAACGTGATTTTTTTTTTGCCGTTTTTATTGATAATGGTACGGAACCCTTCGTGCGCGAGTCCGACTCGCACTAGGCCGATTTTTTTTTGTTATTATCATTGTTTTTTCTGCTAACGACATATTGAAATAATATGATCTAAGTCACTCTCACAGCTGCGACGAATCTAATAACACCTCGTTTGTTCAATTCTAGCTAACGGTTTAGGCTGTAGAGCGTACCAAAGAAATCCACATACATACATACTCTCGAAAAACATTACCCTCCATTCTTCTTTACTCGGATATAAATAAGAACTTTGCAATGTCAATGTCAGATACAAAAAACCTTTTTTGTTTATTTATTATTTATTGCACACAATCCAGTATACAATCATAATACAAAAGGTGTACTCAATGCTAAAGATTGTCTCCCACTTAGGTCCTACCTTTGGACGTTATTGGAATCTATTTGAAGGAGGGGTGCTGTATACTTTAATTATTCAAACACAATAAACACCCATTAAGACATACAAGAAATATACCTTTCCAACCCTAATTCAATTAAGAGAATAAAAAAATATTTAATAACCGATTATAATAATAGCTTTGAATATGCGTTGTAAGCGCTGTTGTAATGTAGCATTTCGCATGCATGCATATCGAACTACTGGCTGCGTATAAGCCATTGTATGGCTTCTGTATGTCTTTAAGACATTTGAAACTCTGCGATAAATAGTTTGGAACTTTAATAATGTATCTAAATTGAAGTGTAAATTAATCGTATGCCTGATTGCACATACGATTATTAGCTGCGAGACTGTTGTCGCCTCATGTTGTCGGAATATACTTATCAAAATTCTCAAGACTCTGCGTCTTGATAATAACCATATAAAAATTGAAGTAAACACCGTTTAGATCTTGGCATGATTCATTCATTAAATCTTCATTCAGGAACATACCTACCAAAAGAGACGAGCTCGGTGGCGTAGCGGTCAATGACGCGGCTTCGACACCAACGCTCGTGGGTTCGATTCCCACATATAACAAACATTTGTGTGCATGAACATGTCTGTTTGTATTGGTCTGGGTGTTTTCTATGTATCATAAGTATGTATTTACAAAAAAAAATGTATTTACGTATGTTTATCAGTTGTCTAGCACCCATAACACAAGCTTCGCTTACTTTGGGGCTAGATGGCGCTGTATAATTTGTCTGACAATATTTATTTATTTAAATTTCAGATTTGTCTGTCGGGCGTTTGTTTATCAGTTGAGACTTATAATTGTGTTGAGCGAGCGAACTGAGCGGAACGCTTGTACTTATACCCCGAAAATTCACTCTTTCAAATGAATAGGCTCCAAAACCACTGAATCGATTTTGATGAAACTTGGCACAATTAAAGACCACGACATGCTTGAGGTTTGCGTCAAAAAAAATGAGATTGATCAGGATCCTTGAGGAATGATCATCAAATACATTTTCCATTGCAATCAATGGAAAACATGCACTCAGCGAATCTACTCGCTCCACTCAACCTTGATTTCGGCCCCGTGGGCTAGAATCCAGCCTAGTACATAATATATAGAAATATTTTACAATCCTACTCCATATCTATAATCAAACAGCTGCTGTTACTACTAAGATATTCTAGTAAATTGATGAATTTAGTTGCGATGAAGAGTTGACAAGAGCCATTTGTTCTTTCGATTCTCTATTTGTCCTCCAATAAATCATTTGTCACTCCATTGATGGAGCCCTTACGTTCTATTCAATAAGTTTGAAGTACTGGTTCATTGAATTTGATAGCGACATTCAATATATTCAACGGTACTGTTTCATTCACATTGTTTTGAATAGAAACACATTACCATGTAGCATATCTTTCAAACGTGTCGCGGGATAAACAATAGTCTTTGTTTTTTATATAGATTACGTCAATAATGTATTGGTCTAAAGTGTCTAAACCAATACAATAAGAGCCGGTTAAGGATCTTTTTAGATTCTAAGAGGATCCTTTTACAGCTCTTCGGTATACGTTGGCTTATATTAATCATTCTTAAATAAATTGCAATTAAAAAGATTTCCTACCATTGTAGTCGTCGTTATGTTTATCGAAAGTATTTTGTCAGATCTTTTAATTTCATATAATAACTTTTACAAGTGCCTATTATCGTATGATTGTATATCTACATGATCTTAAAAATCAGGTTTAGTTTATTAAGCATTAAGTGGAGATACTACCCCAGTTGGGCTACTGGCAACATAAAACAGGAGTTTTCTAATAAAAATTGTTCATATAGATCGTATTATGTCCAAAAAGGAATGTCGTATCGTTCGTTCCACTCGATATAGCCCATTCATAATATTTATTTATTTTCTAAGATTTTTTTTGCCACGAATTTTTTTTTGTTATCAAAATTTCCAGTTGAATCAACTGCGGGTTTTCGAAATATGTAGGATCTATTGTGTTGCAAAAAAATATTTTATGTAATATGTTATAATTTTTTTTTTTTTTAAGCAAAAATGTAGGTAAGATGTCATGTAATTGTGAAAATCGATGTCCCTTAGACTAATTTATAATCTCATGACAACTAATATTATACTACTTGATCTACTGACTTGTATTTTTGAGTGTGTAATTTAAACGTTCTCGTGGAACAAGTTGAAAATGACGCAATCCAAAACAATAAGGAGACGAAACTTCCTCATCGAAAAAAGTATATGTACGAAAACAATTAAGTCCGTAAAAAGTTTTGTCAAACTCCGGAACTAAATACGACGAAAATCACTTAAGACCCTTAAGTCTCAGCATTACGATCCCTCCTAAGTTTTTGTCGCGCAAAAAGAGACACAAGGAAGACTGGTCGAGTGTCATACATTTTGATGCTACTGTTTTTGCCTTCCCTTGTTATTGTTGAAACAACAGCGAACCTTGTTCGCCTGTCGGCCGTTTTTGCCTGACAAGTTACTCGACGGCCCCTACTTTAATTTGTCGTGAATAATTACGTAATTATTTGTCTCCGATGTCTCATGTTGTTAAAATTCGGAATGTACAGTCAATGAATTGATTGTTTGCACTTTTGTGTTATTTAACGAATCGTTTCTGGTTATTTAAGAGATTTACGTTAAATGGACACATGCCATGTTACTGTGACTAAAGAGTGTTAAAACGAATAAAATTTATTTTGAAGTTAAATTTATTCTTAAAGATAATATGAAACTTTAATACTTAGGCAATATTTTTAGTGACTTGGTCTGCTTCAGCAATGGCCATAGATAAGAAGTGGTACTTTTTTATAGTTGTCAATAAATTCATATTTAGAAACGAGCTATTTCATTAATTCACAAAAAATAAATGTCTGTGATGAATATATTTGAATAATCTAGTTCGCATAATTGTCCCATCCAATGTCTCAAAAAGACACCTTTTAACTTGTTAATTCGGATTAAAACAGAGATCCCTAAGTTAAACTACCTCAAAGCGTTTGTCCCCGTTAAATTACGTTATAAATCCTCACTCCTTAGATTGCGTTGCACCTAACTTTATTAGAAGAAAAAGTTGCCGTTTCTGTAATTGGCTCTTATCCAAATTAGGCAGGGAAGATCTTCGAAATAATAACTTTTCATCATCCTAACGGTACACGTCAGGGGTTGAAACAACGAAATGAACTGTCAACTCGGTCCAGATCCAATTATTCTTGGGTTTAGAAACGAGAAGATTTAAATTAACCGTCGTTGTTCCTTTCATTTTTGGAGTTTGGGTTTTCCATTTGTGCTGTGATACTTGTGGTTAAGATTCATTTTTATTTGCTACTGCCTTTGTGTAATCATTTTAGCCAACATTATCGTCGATGTCATCTTTTTCTACTTGAAGTTTAATCAAAACTGGTATTTTTTCTGCTTTATCTTTTTTGTAGATTGGTTTTTGTAAGTTTATAAGGAAGTCATCTATTCATATGTTGATTAATATAAACATTAAAGTTCAATATAAATTTGCTATAGACATACTTCAGCTGTTAAGTAGTGACAAATTATTTAAAAAAAAAACGCATGTTTTATATCTCCTCGGATACCAAACAAGTAAATGAGGCTAAGAATCTCTGTCTTTTCTGCTGACCTCAGTTATTAGCAATAACACAACGATTCTCTAATATTTGAACATTAAGAGAAATTGTAGCAAATGTCAACAAGTTAATTGCCGCGATCGTAGCATCTATTTTCAGCTTATTACATACTGTACTCAGAATTTACATGGAACCATCGAAAAAATCACTAATTACAAACTTGAACACTTTGAACCTCCGAGCGTATTCTCACTTATTCCCAATTAACGTAACTTTGCTTTTGTTTCAAGTTATTTTACATTTCCGCCTGCTTCCAAGAAAAAGGTGTTTAACTCACCAGTTTATTAGTACGTTTTATGTGCTCTTTAATTGTGTGTTTATGTGCTGAAGTGTACATTTACTTGCTGGTTCAGATAGTTTTCTTGTATTTTATGGTTGCAGTAAAACATTGCGAAAAGTGTTAAGTCCAGGAATAATCATTCTCCATAACAGATTCAGATTAAGTTGTTAACAGTTGGTATTTTATTAGGAGATTAAGAAAATATATTTTATTCAGTTTCTTCCCTAAAGCATATACTAATAGTTTTTGAGGTGATATAGTTAACAACGGTTAAAATATTGTTATTAATAAATAACAACAAACTGTGGTGTAAAATACTTTCTTGTGTGACCTTTAAGAACTACGTAAAGTATTGCTTAAGTCATCTATAATTTTATTTGAATACATAGTTACTATCATAAATTCCCTTAAATGACATACCAAATTACATTGGCTGAATGACCGTCTTGCTTGGCTACTTAGCATGAATGTGCCAAGTATTTATAAACTTAAAAAAATATATTTATAAACTATATATAATGGGTTTCTAAAATTTAAATGTAATTCTTCAAATTTTCTTGCTCAAGTTTTTTTTTATAAAAAGGAATTTATAAATAAAACAAAGCCAAAACGGCCTAGTGACGTCTCTTCTGATATGTGACATATTTCTTTTAGTAAAAGACAGACTAGTGAATTTAATAATCGCTTATTATACTCGCCACCTTTTTTCTCTGTCAGGTTATTGACAGATTTCCATTTACTCCTCTCACATGATTTGTGGTAAAATCTGCCAAGATTCCTTTATTTGAACTGTCACTCAAATAAACCTATTATTGTTGAGAGATTGACACAAGATTAAAATTTCACGTAGCCTATTCTTGTTTAATTATCGAGTTCGTAAATACAGTAAATATTTTATTTCACAGTTATAGTGACAATTAAATATTATGGATATATTATGGATAAATTTCGATATAATGAATAAAAAACGCAGTCATTATCAGAATTGATTGAGGTAAAAGGAATTTCAGAGGTAAAAGTTGCAGAGATAAAAGATCGAGTTTGACAGAATAGACATTAGCAAACTTAACTAAAACTAAACTCGATCTGTGCACCCGTAAATCTCCGAGGATAGTTAGTAGGCTCGTAACGGCTAAACGACTAATCAATCAATCTCTAAATCCCCACTAAAGAAATCAAACTCTCGATTGTGAGAGACTCTGTGACAAATGACACAGTAATTGCTCCAGATTCTACCAAGGGCATGATTTTTTCTCTTTCTCCAGGAACAAAAATCGAAGTCGCTCGAATAACCCCGTATAGAATTGATGAGCTACTGTTGAAGACGAATGATAAACGAAAGTAGGGTAGTCTTGATTACTATAGATCAGAACACATTGGAGAAAATCAGGTAGATTGTGTAGAACTTTTCCTTTTACGGATTTAGTTAAGACACGTCGACGACGTTGAGTAAAATATATTTTTCTTATCACAAAGTCAACTTTAGATGATAAGGTATATATATAAGACAGTTGGTTACTAATATAATGAATCTATGTAATTCAAATCATAGGATAAGGACATATTTCTGAAAAGCTAATGTGAAATATTCTGTAAAAGGGGTGATATCTACCTATTTTATTTTATCTTGAATTTGCTTATTTCCATAATGCAGTAAATGTTGTAGTTAGCAATATTTTTACAAGCTAATAATAAACCTATCGCAAAATTAGTAATGAATGTTATATAGATTCCTTAGTCGCTATTTGCAACTGCAGACTGTTATTGTCTCTGCTCCGAAGAAAAACTGAAAGATTTATGAATCTCAAAGCTCTTTTGTGGAAAAACTTAACGATTACAATTCCTCAAAAAGCGACGGAATGTTGATGGGATTTTAACTTGGCTTTGAACTGTCGATCAACATGCTTTGGTTACTGTTTTTACACTTAATTTTGCCACTTTATAAATGCGTACTTAAATTTAAAATACGTATTGGGTCATTATAAATTATTTTTTTGAGTGGCGCAAGCGGAGTCACTTTTGAAAATGAATAGGCTCTAAGACCACTTAAACCACTGAACCGATTTTGATGAAAGTTGTCATTTAAAGACCTTGACATGCTTGGGGTTTGTATCGAAAAAAAATTGAGATCGATCATGTCCTTGAGGAATGAATAAATACATTTTGAAATCAATGGAAAACATACACTCAGCGAATCTAGTCCACTCTACTCAACCTCGATTTCGGCCCCATGGGCTAGAATCCGGCCTAGTTATTTATGTATTGTCGATTTTAATATTAATTTGCATTAGAATTATATGCCTTTCACGTCTTGTTTTAATATTGTAATATCAGTGTTCCATACCTCCCGGATATTAATATCATTATTTGTATTTATTTGTAGCTTCAACGCATTTATGTTTCGATCTCATCGTGTTTACCATAAAGTCTTAAGTATTACGTATAGCGATTATCATATCTCCACTTTTGAAGATTACACCCGCTATTTATAAGGGTCTTGTCATTTTTGCAGCACGACCCTAAATATCCGCGGGCGTTGGATAAAATCACCCTCTTCCCTCGTAAATTCGATTTTGAATTTGAAGAAAAAACCGAAAGTGCCCCTTTTCAAAATTTACGGCCCATCCAAGCAAGCCTTGTTTTTGTGGTATAACCGACTACGGTTTAAACTGGGAAATCTGCAGGCATGTTTGGGGTAAAAACTTTGCGTTGTGCCAGATTTGGTACAAGTTATAAGCGTAGGAGTATATTTACTTTAGTTCGAGTGTCTCTTTTTTGGATTATCATCATCGGCCTGTTTCTACCCACTGCTAATATTAGGTCTTCTTATTGAAGAAGACCTAATATTAGCAGTGGAAAGGATTGCCTTTCCACCAAATATGATCCACCGCCTGCCGCATCCAGTCGCTTCCAGAGTCTCTTTTTGAGGTCATCGGACCATCTAGAAGAAGCTTTCAAGCTTTGTCGTCCCGTGCTTGGTCTCCACTCTAATACCTTTCTCCTCCATCTGCCATCAATGACTCAAATGTGGCCGGCCCATTGCCACTTCATTTTGCTAACTCTGAAAGCTGCTATGTCGGCAACTTCAGTTTTCCGTCGAATCCATTGAAGAAACCTCTAGCATCGCCCCCTCCGTCGCTCATGTCTCGTCTAAAACGCATATAAAACGAAGTTAAATTAGCATAAAAGACATTATATTTTATTTACTAATATTTCACTTACAAAAACATCTAATTTTAGTTGGATTTTTGCAACGGTATGTAATTTTTCGGTTATGCTTTAATATTCCTGATTGACAAATTTATTAAGTTGCTTTAGAACTTCATCTTCTTTGTTTCTAATGTATTGAGTATGATTGTCATATTTTACTGGAAAATTATATATAGTGTCCAAGCATACTTTAACAATTCCTCATAAAAATTAAAAAGGTATTCGAAACTACAGAACTTGTCCTTTGTCAAGCCATTCCCAAACTAGACCATATTATATATTCATTAAGTATTTTTGTATGTTGATTCAATAAGTACCAAACTATTGAATATATATTACGCATTTTTTTTCTCATTTGTACCACACATAGGACTTCTTTTCAATTTTGTGTCCGAAGTTTTCGTGCTGGCGTGAATTATTGCGCTTATAATGAGGGGAACAAAACTGTTTTCTGATGCAGTAGCCGAAACGTTTTCCTTTGGTATGCTCAACTTTGTTGCTGTGAGATTTGGATTCGGCAAGAAATGCTTGACTAACATGAGTCAAGATGCATTATGCATATATATCTAAGGGAATGTGCCTACATAATTTATCAATAATAACAAAACACTAAAATGTGGTTCTGTTCCTTTCGTTAGTTATAATAATATTCATTTTCGTTTGTTCCATATCCACATACTGGAGGCCTTGGCAGATCGCCGTATCGTATTGGCACCGTAGTTTGCTTGCGACTTTTTTTTCTACTGGTACTACTTTGACAATTATAGTTTCTTCGTTTCATTTATTTACATACTTCTCTTCTCTTTCTAAAATATAGTTATCATTTAAAATCCAATGAAAATCTATACCACTTTGTTATTCAACCACGACACAAATCCCATCCTTTTTTCACTTGCCACTTTCAAATCGTTTTTCTCTTTTCCTCTAAATAAATAGAAGTGCCATTGTCACAGATCTTTTTTATAGTCGTTAAATCACGAAGTCTATCTATGGACGTACGTGCGTAAAGATTTCTGTTACGCCTTCTGCAGGCGATGTGCTTGATGTTATAATTTCAGAGTCTTCGAAGCGAGAAAAGAGGTGCTTTTTTGTCACCTCTGTTGGTATTTCTCTGGGGACACGAAGTGACTTTTCATTCATTTTTTGTACGAGATTAGCGCGTGCTGTGACTGTTTGATTGTCGTGAGTTGTGATCATGGTTTATTTGAATAACTGCAGCAAATTGAAGTGTGATGGTTCTATGATGGCGTGTGTTTTTTAAGGTTGTACAACTTGATAGTTTTTGCATGTATTCATTGTTACGTTTCGTTGATAATAACAAATATAAAGCCGCGATATTAATCAAGTATCGGCAAGTTTCTTTTGGAATTTCTTCTTAGCCCGTGGCCATACTTACTGAAATACTGAGTACTGTTTTAATAATCTAGGTTTTATTAACAGCACTAGTGCGCTAGTCAAGCGTGATGATCTGAAAAGTATTCAAAACGATTTATGCAATTTTCGGAAACAATATAAACATACTTAATCCAGAAAGTACGCTACGTATAGATCTGTAGGGTTCCATTAGCGACAGTGTTGCTTAAAACATGACACGGTAGGTATTCGAAAAGTTTCATTAAGGCTTGGGTCGCATTGCAGGATTTGCAAGTCGATGTTTTCTTTCGGATGTTATTTTGTTTGTTATTTCTTAAGGACATTTGTATTTGTCTTGTGTTGAAGTTTCTTGTGTTGTTAACAATTGGCTCAGAGTAGTGCAATTTTGTTAAAAGGAAGATTTTTACCAAATCTTGAATTAGAACGTCGTCACTTAGAATAATTGACATTGAATTTTTGCATTTCGAAAATATCTTGAAAATGATTTAATTATATGTAATTAAAACATTACAATTATGATGAATCTGTTGTTAAAGACACACGTCTTTACGCAATTACAATTAATGAACACACCGTTCTTGTCACCTCGTAGCGAATAACAGAATATCGCAGACACAAGCAAAAATATATAGTAAACAGTAACTAACTCTAGCTTACTGACTTTGTTATGACATTTTTAATTTAATTCAAGGAAATTTCTAATAAAGGATTTTATTAATAAAAGATGGGGTTTTTGCTACATGACTGCATATTTTTCTGGGAAAAGTTTAGTGTATTCACACTAGAAGGACGGATAGGGTCACTAAACTTTCCCATCAAAAATATGCATGTCGTAAATATTGCCGTAAATACAGAATGCCGGTGCTGGCTAGGCACATTGTATAGCAACTCGGCACTACTCCCTGCGTCGATTACTCGCGCAGACCGGTTCTGGCAAGCGTTGGTAGATCGGCGCAGACTGCCTGCTCTCTTTTTGAATACGGCATAATACCTGTGTTAATACGCGCATTTATGTATAGTGTGCTTGTCGGCGACCCTTATTCACCCTATTGCTAGAATAATGGTATCGAAGAGTACCTAAGTAGCCTGTATGCAGGTGAAAGGGGAGTAAGACCTGTTAACGTTCCGCTTGCGTGCTCGGATGGTTTAGCGAGCGCAAGAGCAGAGCGGGTAAAGGTCCTCTCGTCAGGTTTTAGTGGACGAGAGACTCGCAATCCTGTGATATAACCGGAAGGTTGGCACACAGGAGCGCATTAGCAGTTAGGTATAGGGTACGTGCTGGAATAAGGGGCCAACTCTCAATTGAAGCGGTTTAGAGCATACTCCACCACACTGCTCAATTGCGGGTTAGCGAAGGCCAGAGTAATCAAGGTGCCTAAAGGCCACTGGCTTGGCTTAACGACTGTCACCTAACGAACAGCCGAGACCGACTGCTTAAAGTGCTCAGAGGAACTCTAGATAAATAAACCCATCCATACACAGGCTAAAGTCGACGTTGCTTAACGTGCGTGATCCACTACACTGACACGCGTAACGACGCCATCGAGGTGCTCTATGTATAATGTGCTTACTTTAAATCAATTTACTGTGGTACAATGCATACTCGACCTAACGTTTGCTCATTAAATTAAAATGTATGAAACAGGTATCTTTTGAACATAATGCTCCAAGTTAAGAGGGAATATTAATTAAAATTAGTGTACTGCTATATTTTAATAAAGCTTTGTACTTTTGTTTAATTTATATTTTTATACATATGCTTATATTAAAGGACTAGAAGAATCACCGAAACATTGTTCTTGCCATTGGATCGTGAATCTCGCTGTATGGGATTTTTATACAGAGGGGTCAAAGCATTTCTAGATCGTGGTAAGCCACTTACACCCCACAACCACAGTATAAATAGTAGTATTATGTACAGTATTGCCACTCCCTGCCGCTCTCTGTTGTCGACCTCACCTCCCCTCTGTGACGGATCTGGAACAGTTTGTATGTCGCCGCACGCACACACGCTTATTCACGCTCTACACAGACGTCATTGTTCTTATGTATGCACCAAAACATTACAATTTTGGGGTGTACGTGGTTCATCAACAATTTTGAACAACATCAACATCTTTGAACCAAAGCCAACTTCACCTGCACGCGGTGCACCCTGCTGACTAACAAACGAAGCTCTGGCGAAAAGAGAGGTAGGGAGCGTAATTGTAAGCTACCCGACTGGGGAATGTACATACTCCACCTCACAGAATACCGCAGCCAAATAACGGTTCCCTTGTTGTGTTCCTGCGAGTGAGTGAGGTCACCAGAAAGGAAGGAGATGCTGCGATGGCAGCGGGGGTGGCGGCGCGCGAGCGATATTTTATGTTGCGAGCATTAATATGACTACGTAACCGCTTCACATCAGGCGGGCCGTATGTTTGTCTGCCACCCGACGTAGTATAAAAAAAATGATTTACGAGACATCCTGCTAACTTTAGCGAATATAACGAATTACATTGCTGTTTCATACCTACACTTACTTCATAATTGTAGTTAAAGTGTAGAGTTATCTTATCTTATCTTGAAATGGGTCCAGCGCCGCAGCACCGGTGGCACGTCGACCCTCTTGGATCTTTTGTGCACTCCCTATTCTTTAGTAACTCTCCCCTGACTGTCTGAAGACATGTTCCATGTACTTCAGTACGCCTTTAATTGGGAAGAGCCTGAAGTCCTCCAGGTCTGGGTACGCCTTTCCAAAGATTACCATTCGTTTGCCAGCTAGGGCATCACATTGACACATCAAGTGCTTCATGGTCTCGTAAGGTGCCTTGCATGTTCTGCATTCTGGGCTATTAATAAGTCTCATCTTGTGTAGGTGCCCACGGCAGGCGTAATGTCCAGTCAGTGCCCCAAGGATGAGACGTATCCGTTTCCTGTCGTATCTCTGTACATGTTTGTACCAATTAACTGTGCCTTCGCCGATGGTTTCCTTAGAGTGAAGTAATCCACTCATCTCCCTCCATTCAGCCAGATGCCTAGACTTGGCCGTGTCATTTATGGCCGTAATGACTGTTCCATATGAGAGACCTACAAAGGGTTCAGGTCCAATAAAATTCCTGCTTGATCCCTCCCTTGCCAGTTCATCAGCCTTCTCATTGCCTTCAACGCCTGTATGTCCCGGAACCCAGACCAATTCCAGGGCATTATTTCTGCCCAGTTTATTAAGGGCATCAATACCCGCAAGAGCAAGTCTAGATTCCACCCTGTCAGAGTTCAGGGCCATGAGAGCTGCCTGACTGTCACTGAGAATGTAGATGTGTCGATTAGCGACCTTTTTGTCTATATTCATTTTTGCACAAGCGGTTATGGCATACAATTCAGCTTGAAATACAGTAGCATATTGTCCCATACTCTGACTGTGTTGTATGTCCTTAGAGAAAATGCCGGCTCCTGTACCTTCCAATGTTTTAGAGCCATCAGTGTACCATATGAGGCTATTTTCCTCTTTGGGCTTGAAGTCATTCTTCTTCCATTCATCTCTGGTTGGAAGATGTATTCTATAGTTCCTTTTGAATATGTACTTCGGCAACATCTTGTCACTGCACATTTCCGTTTTTCTTTTGAGTTCTAATGTATACTCCATTTGCGTATGCCTGGTCTGAGGGGAATGTCGATCCCATAGGCCAGCTTTTTCAATCCTGTATAAGGCTTTACTAGCCTCCGCCTCAATGAATATATGTAGTGGTAACAGTTCAAGGACCATTTCCATTGCTGCTGTAGGTGTAGTGGGAAATGATCCCGTGACTGCACAGCAGACTATTCGTTGCAGTTTCGTCAGTGACATCTTACTTGTCACTTGTCGTACCTTCGGCCACCATACTAAACAGCCATAAGTTACTATAGGTCTTACCATTGCTATATATAGCCATCGCAGAATTTTTGGTTTTAAGCCCCATGTCTTCCCATAGGCGCTTCTGCACATATTGAAGGTTCTTGTTGCCTTTTGAAGGACATTGTTCACATGAACATTCCAGTTGAGTCCCTTGTCCAGTGTCACTCCAAGATATTTAACCTCATCAGACCATTGCAGCTCCTTGCCATACAATGATACTGTTTTTAGACCAGTTAGGTTCCTTAGCCTTGTGAACGGAACTACTGTGGTTTTCCCTGGGTTGATAGACAGGTTGTTTGACACACACCATTTCTCAACAATCTTTAGGGCCGTGTTCATAAGATCCGTCACTATGCTTGGAAATTTTCCATTGATTAGAATGACTATATCATCAGCATATCCGATAGCCACTGTGGGTCCTCTGTTCAGGTCATTAAGAAGTGAATTCACTACTATACTCCACAGTGACGGTGACAGTACGCCACCTTGAGGGCAGCCCTTTGTGGTGCTGGCGTATATTTTATCGTCCATAAGCTCAGCATTAATGATCCTGCCTTTGAGCATGCTTTGTATCCATCTACATATTGTATTTGGTAAACCATGTGCTGCTGCAGCCTTGTTAATGGAGTCGAATGTTGTTTTATCGAAGGCTCCTTCTATATCAAGGAATGCTCCGACGCATATCTCCTTGTTTTCAATTGCCTTCTCTGCTCTGCTTACAACGTGATGTAGGGCAGTCTCTGTCGACTTACCTGACTGGTATGCACATTGCAGCTTGTGTAAAGGGTTTCTGTTCAGAGGTCCATCCCTTACATATCTGTCTACCATTTTCTCTAAAACTTTAAGAACGAACGATTGTAGACTTATAGGTCGATACGCTTTAGTATCCTCGTATGTGGCCTTACCCGGCTTTGGGATAAATTTCACGTTTACCCTGCCTAATGCACTTGGCGTATAACCAAACGCTAATCTGGCTCTATACAGCCTACATAGGTGTGGTATGAGTATGGGGGCTCCTTGTTGCAGCAAGATAGGGTAGATACCATCTGGGCCCGGAGACTTATACGGCTGCAAGCTCCTGATTGCCCATCTGATTTTGTTATCATCCACCACCTTTTTAGCTATGTCCCAATCATACCTATACGTTCTTACATTGTTAGTAAGTGCATTATTGATGTACTCAGTGTCATCTTTATCCAGTTCTTTAAAACCAGGGAAATGGGTTTTGAACATTTCTACTAACGTTTCTTTCCCAGTTTCCGTGAGTCTTCCATTCACAGTCCTCACTGCTGTTAGAGGATTTGCTTTTACAGAAGACATTGCTTTCGCCATTCTCATGCCCTCCGGGACAGTATTTATGGCTTCACAGTGCCCTCTCCAAGCTTTTCGTTTCGCCCTCCTGACAGCTTTGCTGTATTCCGTAAGGGCCTTATGATAGTCACCAAAGTCTTTCTTGGCTTTAGCTACATTGAAAGCTCTTCTTGTTTCCTTTCTCAGCCTAGCTACCTCGTTGGTCCACCACGGCTCCTTTTTAGTTGTTATTTCTACTTCCGGACAGTTGTCTGTCCAGGCCGTCCTTATAGCAGTGACAATACGATCTGCTTCCAGTTCTATATCAAGAACACTGTTTAATCTACAAGTAGGCGTCCCCAGCTCTAACTTCAGGTCGTCTTTATATGCAATCCAGTTAGTATGTCTGGGGTTCCTCCTTCGTATACATAGCGGTGATGATCCACAGTCATACCTGAAACATATATAGTTGTGGTCCGATAGTGTGACCTCATCAGACACATGCCAATCATATATGCTTTTACTTGCCTTATTACATGCCAACGTAATATCTATAACTTCTTGCCTTCTAGCATTAAAGAAGGTTGGTCTATTACCTTTATTTAATAACTGCATGGATGAGCTTACCAGATACTCGTTGAGCTTCTCTCCCCTGGTGTTGCTGTTGGAACTGCCCCAAACAATGTGGTGTGCATTCGCGTCGCAACCAATGATGAGTTCCTTTTTCTCCCGCGCTCCATACCTTACCAAGGTATCAAACTGCGTTGAGATGGGCTCCCTCTCCTCATAAGGCAGATATGCCGAGGCCATTATAATGGTTTTACCATCCTTAAGTTTTATTTTTACGGTAGTTAAGTCCCTGTAACATAGATCATATAAGGGCACCGCATCTATGCCCCTCCTGACATAGATGCAGGTCCTCATATCATTAGTAGCGCTTTTATACATAATACAATCATTTAAGCTACCGAAGCCCTTTATCTGACCCTTGTAAATATAAGGTTCCTGGATTAGGGCAATGTCATATTTATTTAACCGCAGCTCTCTTGAAAGTATAGCTACGGCCGCCTTGCAGTGATGCAAATTAATTTGAACGCACCTGATTCCTGCCATCTTGACGTCTAGGTGTACTCCCGTCCATCAATTTATGAGCCCTCCTCCGACGAGGGCTCCAATGTCGCCGTGGCACTAAGGTCCAGCGGCGCTGGAACCGCATAGAGGGCGCCTATGTCCCCCAGTATCTCTGAAGTCGCCGGTGATGCCAAGTCCATCCTTTCGAGACCCATAGACCCCGGCTCAATGTAGGGCAGCACCGGCGGCAACAGATGCTCTTGCTGCACTCGCAGCACCTGCAGACTCGGCGTCGAAGAGTGCTGCTCTGCCGCAGCCAACGGAGATATTCCGCTTAGCCTGCTTAATGGTGTTACTGGTCTTGAACCTGGTTGAGGGGCCACCAACTCAGCCCCTCGCAAGTCCACCATAACATCTACGCGCGTCGATGGGGCACCACCAGACGCGCTCTCACCTTCGCCTCCCAGGTCGACCACACCCGCCCCAGGAATGGTACCATCTCGTCGGTCATCTGTGGTTGCGGCGTCCTCAAGAAGCTTGAAGACGTCGAATCCCACACCCCCTTGGAGCCGATATCCCTTGGACTTGATGTGGTCGGCTGACGCTCGGTCCATGAGTACTATGCGTCTCGTGCTGCTCTCGTCCGCCACAACATCAACCACCTTCCACTCTTGCGTGTGGAGCTGTGGGTGAATGCGTTGCATCATCCTCAGCAGCCGGCTGGTTTCATAGACGACGAAGTTCATATAAAGTGTAGAGTTAAATTTATATTATGTATATCTATGTGACTATGCACTCAACACGCCGAGCGCAGATTAAATAATAGTTACTGCTAGAGTCGAGCTAACTAATTTATATGTCTACGGACTAGCACTGGATTTAGCTCTAAAGGACAGACACGTAGCGAATATTACAGCAGCGTCTCATATTCACTGTTTTTTTTACTTTTTAAGTTATTACTATTTTTAAGCATAGCTTTTATCGCGGGCTTTGAGCGCGGCGACCGAATCAAGAAATTCCTTAACGAAAATAAAACCTAACACCCCAACCTAATATGACCTTTGAACTCGACCTGGCTTAAGAACATTTCCTTATACAATACATACTCGTATTTTGCCAGTGAGTATTATCGAGGCAATGGCGCAGTTGTAAATGTGTGACCAATTTGAACTGTCATTTCTACGTTCGCGCCTCGATGTGGTCATTACTCTTTTTGTAACTTTATTCGATGTTGGTGAATGACTAAAGACTTTTTTTATACTACGACGTGTGGCAGACAAGCATACGGCCCACTTGATGTGAAGCAGTTACCGTAGCCATATTAACGCTCGCAACATGAAATATCGCTCGCGCGCTACCACCCGCTGCTAACGCAGCAACTCCTTCCTGGTAACCTCACTCACTCGCAGGAACACAAGAACCCTCCAGGGGATTGCTATTTGGCTGCGGTATTCAGTGAGGTGGAGGTACTTCCCCAGTCGGGCAGCTTAAAAAATACGCTATGCCCTACCTCTCTTCTCGTATATGCCTCTCTTATATACTGATATAACTTTATGACCGTACTTGCTGCAAAACTGTCGCCACTCAAGAAAAAATAATTATTTGCTAAATACATACCTATATAACGAATCAAAAAACTGTGTAACAGGATTGTTTAAAAAAAAAATTAAAAAAATAACCTACCCGTTTATTAATAACTCATAAAATTGATAAAATGATATACTGTGTGAAGTAAATTGTGTCAAGGACGGCCGTTTTCCAGGATTCATTATGTCACCAATCTTCTAAACTATAAAAATAACTGCGGGGCTTAATAAATTAACTTAATAAACAATTCTGTAACACAGTTTTTATTCGTATTTATCGAATAAAAGTTTTTTTACTCGAGTGGCGCAAGTTTCGCCAAATGGAGACCCTTAAATTAGCGTACAAGTATGAATAAAAAATGGCCGTGTGGTCTCCGGCAGACTAGAATAGAATCACTCCGTCTCTTCCCGTGGATGTTATATAAGGCGACTAAGGGAAATACATTATAAAACATCGATCAGGCCTCCCCAACCCGTCTGGCCAGCGTGGGGAGTGTAGGCCAAATTATGTAGACTTAAATGACCCGATGATAATGATGATGAATAAAAAAAATTGTGAACGAGATCCTTTATTTATCCATCTACTCTACTAGTAAGTACTCTTTCAAAAATGAGGAAGAAAGTATGTCTTTTCTTCCATACAAATATGCGGGAGGAAAAGTACCTATATGAAAATTCATTGTTGCCCTGCTTTAGCGGAAGGAAAACGTGTGTGCAAATCCATTGTTACCCTCTTTTTTACTTTTTTCGGGATGAATTAAATTTATGGTTTTACGGCCCTGATTACGAGTTATTTAGAGTCCGATGTTTGTATTATTTCTTCATAAATGTCCTGGATTCATAATTAGCGGTCCTGTACGACTGAAGTAAAACTTCTTTAGCTCTACTAACTTATATCTCCCTCTCAACTTCCGTTCGCCGTTTCCGTAACGCTCTCGTCACGCATTCACCAGCTTACTCCCCTAATCAAGCGTGCGTAAAGAAATTTTACTTGACTAATAATATTAACAACTGTTAAAATACAATAAATTTTATATCTAAACTTTGCTTAGTCTGACACTGAATTGCTGGCGCTAAACAGCTTGATCAAATACATTTTCTTTTATTTTCGACATATTTTGTATAGATTTAGAATGTAACAAACCAACCATGGCTCACTCTCGCCCTAACTGAACATTATCTGCCACTAAACAGTGACATGAGTCGCTATATCAAAGGGATTGTCATTTTGTTTGATTATTTTACTGGCGGTGTGGATGAAAATAAATGCGACGGTTGTATGCATTCATAATAGTTGTCGGTCGCTGACAAAAGCTAGAATAATTTCTGTGAATGGAAATTTTATTATTTGTATGGCAATCACTTTTCTTGTTCATTTGCCTATGTATCTTGTTAATGGATACTGTATTGTAGATGCATTTTTCTACCATCATCATCATCAGCTTGTATCTATCCACTGCTGGACATTGACCTTCCCTAATGCCTTCCACCATATGCGATCCTCCGCTTTCCGCATGCAGCCGCTTTTGACCGTTTCCTTGAGGTCATCGGTCCATGTAGGAGAGTGTGGGGGGGGGGGGGGGGGAGACGCTTCTTCAATTCGTCGTTTGCAATAATATAGTTAGAGAAAATTGTAAACAAAAACTGTTAACTCTACAGCCAATTTATTATAAATACGTATGTACATTTAAAAAAAAATATGTGTGGGATACATATACACTCGGGGATAGCCGCGGTAAAGCTATTGCATAGCAATTTTTAACAACTTATGCAAATCAGTAATAATGTAAAAATAATGATGTCAAAATCGAATGTCAAAAATAATAATAGCGAAAAAGTTCAAAAAAGTCTTTAGTCATTCACCAACATCGAATAAAGTTACAAAAAGAGTAATGACTACATCAAGGCTACGTAGAAACGATAGTTCAAATTGGTCACACATTTACAACTGCGCCATTGACTCGATAATACTCACTGGCGAAATACGAGTATGTATTGTATAAGGAAATGTTCTTAAGCCAGGTTGAATCTAAAGGTCATATTAGGTGGGGGGTGTTAGGTTTTATTTTCGTTACGGAATTTCTTGATTCGGTCGCCGCGCTCAAAGCCCGCGATAAAAGCTATGCAATAGCTTAAAACACATAGAGAGAAAGAATATATCGCGGCCTTGTCGCTAAGCAATCTCTTTTATGCAACCAAACATAGGTAAGAATAATAATTTTGCAAGGCGTGTATGGCTACCGTGGTCAACCCTTATTCATCCCACTGCTGGGATATGTGTCTCCCCTCAATCGAAGGGGTCTAGAACATACTCCACCATGCTGCTCAATTGCGAGTTGTTTTCAAGCCGCCTAAATTCCACTGACTTGGCTTAACGTAACTCCGAAACACGGAGACACGGAGCAACTCGAAATAAATAAACTCATCGATAGAGAGGCTGCGGTCGACGTTGCTTAACTTGCGTATTCGATTAGACTGACGCAACGACGCCATTGTGCTCCTCATTGAAGGCTACAATAAGACTATATCAAGTGCGCATAATACATTAAATCGATAAAAGTGCACGTTTCATACAATTTCATTCACAAAACGATCGATTGATTGGCTCATCCACTTCCAGCCCGCCTAGCCAAGTGTAATTCGTAGCGTAACGAACGTTAGATAGATAACGTGACATTTGTCAATTCTCATACTAAAATGTTAGATTTTGACAAATGTCACGTGATCTGTCTAACGTTCGTTACGCTACGAATTACACTTCGCTAGGGGGGCACCGTAGGTCATAGCTATGACCTACGGTGCAGAAACTTTGACGCTAACCGTTGGGCTGGTTCACAGACTAAAAGTCGCACAGCGAGCGATGGAGAGAGCAATGCTTGGAGTTTCTCTAAGGGATCGAATCCGGAACGAAGAAATTCTACGGAGAACCAAAGTGGTCGACATAGAGTCAGTCAGTCAGTCAGAGTCAGCGAGTTGAAGTGGCTATGGGCTGGCCACATCTGCCGAGTCAGCGATGGCAGATGGGGGTGGAAAGTCCTAGAGTGGAGGCCACGTATGGGACGACGAAGCGTAGGGCGCCCCCTCTCTAGATGGACCGACGATCTCAAAAAAGTGGCTGGTAGCGGTTGGATGCGGAAAGCGGAGGATCGCATATGGTGGAAAGCATTTGGAAAGGCCTATATCCAACAGTGGGTAGATACAGGCTGATAATGATGATGATGAGGGGGGCAGCACTTGGACCTAAATCGATATAATTTTGCACAGTGCGTAGAGTTTGCCTGTTGTCAAGGACTATTCCCAGCTTTTACGAATTTCCCACGGGATACAAGGAGATATGCATACGAAGTGGTTGCCAGCTAGTAAAATTTGAATTTTACTATCATACGTAGGCAAGTTCCTGAGAATATCAATTTATGGGCGGGCAAATACCCTATTATGACTAACGCTGGCGTCCATCGCACTAACCTGTAAAATCTTACTAACGCTTACGATTTCTTCCGCATATCGTACGAGAGAAATTATTTATTGATTTGGCTGTATATTAAATACCTCGTAAGAAGGTAGTGTCAGAGAATGCGTGTACGGTTATATATGTAATAGCAAATCGCATTCCATAAACATACAATAGATTATTAAATATACTATTCAAGATCATTCATTTATTATATGCATATTATGTTCTGGGATAAAGTGTAACACTGAAAAGGGGTGAAAACAGATTAAAAATCATCTACAAAAAAAAAATTGAAAAAGAATATAATAATGTTTTCTTTTTTTTTTAATGAATTAAGATTTTTATTTTTCACTAAGGACTATGTGAAAATATCGATTTATTTCAAAGTTATCATTGATTACGTTGAAATAAAAAAAATAATCGTGTCAGGTAGTAAGCTATGAGAATACGATTCCAAATAGACAGCAAAAAAGTGACTATCGTTACCTAAATGGTGCTTTTAGTCATATTTTTTTTTTCATGGAATTTTTCATTATACATAGAGTCTTAGTTAAAATTGACAACATACTTATATTGTTGTATTTTAAAATATTTTTTGACGATAATTTTTGATCTATTTTCACCCGCTTTCAGGGTTGCACTATAGGTAGGTGGTCGCAGTCATCCGAAACGACTTGACCGATATTAGTAATTTTTTTTATTTATATTTGGTAGGCATGAGAATTGGTCGTAAAATATATTTCATACCGCTAGGTAATTAGGGTGTCCCTAACCATATTTTCTTCTCTATAATATAAATTTATAGCAACAGTACAGAGTGTCGCAAGAGATAATATAATTTAGTGTAAACTAGCTTATTCTCCAAGATAAATTTAGAGGGTAACTTTAAAATAATGCCAGAGGCGCCAATTATCGTCCCAACAACTATAAATAAAGGATTCCATCTTGTTTTGCGTTTGTATCTTGTTAACTCGAATTTCTTCTTAGGCTGATTGAGACAAAGTATTGCTTTGAGCTATATTTCATAGAATATATTCATTTTGCTATACATTGGGAAGTATAGCAGATGGGGGAGGAAGGTATTAGAGTGGAGGCCGCGCATAGGACGACGAAGTGTTGGACGCCCTCCTACTAGATGGTCTGATGACCTTAAGAAAGCGGCTGGGAGCGGCTGGATGCGGAAGGCGGAGGATCGTATCTGGTGGAAAGCATTGGGGAAGGCTTATATCCAGCAGTGGGTAGATACAGGCTGATGATGATGATTCATTTTATGGAACTTGTTAGGTAATTAAGTTTTCAGCTTATTTCCAATAACGTTACATTTTTTTTTTTATACTACATTACATACATTACATATTAAACTTGCTTTTTTATCATTTCGTAAATACATGTAGTGTCATCTGTTGATGTATAGCTAATTTAGAATTAACGATAATACATGGCACTGTATGTATTGTAATATGAAAACGCATTTTTACAAGGAAAGGTCCAAAATAAATGAAACTAGCTTCTACCCGCTGCTTCGCCCCACACGAACACACTAGATAGGAAAAAAGTATACTATGTGTTAATTAAAAATATATTCTACTCGTATATGTATGCCAAGTTTTATTCAAGTCCGTTTAGCCGTTATTCCGTCAAACGGTAACAAACATCCATATATCCACAAATCCATACATATCCTCACAAATTGTTACATCCATACTTACATAATAGGTCGGGGAAAAAGTCTTTTCGCATTATAGTATGTATGAACTTGTAATAAAATCTCTTTGGTTATACCATTTGTATCTAGCAGGTTTTGATATCTATAAAAAGTTTAAATTTTAAAAAAGATAATTCCAAATTCAAATTAGGTAAATGTGTGATTTTCAGTTGTTTTTTTTTACTGTCAAGATGAGTGAATCTAATGAAGAAATTCGATACATTTTAAAATTTTACTACAAAAAAGGTAAAAATTCAACGCAAGCTGCGAAAAAAATTTGTGATTATTATGGACCTAGTGCAGTGTCTGTGAGAGTAGCACAAATTTGGTTTAAGCGTTTTCAGTCCGGAAATTTTGATGTCAAAGATGCACGTCGCTCTGGTCGCCCTGTTACGGATAAAATGGATGCCATTTCTGAAAAAGTGGAGCAAGATCGGCATATCAGTAGTTACGACGTAGCTGAAGAACTAGGAATTGACCACATAACAGTTTTGGCGCATAAAAAGCTCGTGGTCAAAGACCGGCCAGGCTTCAGAGACTCTGGCGAAACCCGGGTTAACCCGCAACAAGGTGATGCTGTGTATATGGTGGGATTGGGAGGGAAGATATTCATTATGAGCTGTTACCGCCAGGCAGGACTATCGATTCTGAACTCTACTGTGAACAATTGATGAGATTAACGCAAAAAGTTGAGAGAAAGCGGCCGGAATTAATTAATAGAAGGGGTGTGATTTTTCATCATGATAACGCTAAACCTCACACATCTTTAGCCACTCAGCAAAAATTAAGAGAGTTTGACTGGGAGGTGTTAATGCATCCGCCGTATAGTCCTGACCTTGCACCTTCTGATTTCCACCTGTTTCGGTCTCTTAAGAATTCTTGAGGCAATGTCAGGTTAACATCACGAGAAGACTGCCAAAACCACTTGTCGCGGTTTTTTGAACAGAAGTCCCAAAATTTCTATAGTAATGGGATCAAGACTCTACCTACAAGATGACAAAAAGTTATCGAACATAATGGCACCTACATACTTTAGTTAAATGTAAATAAACTTTATTAAAAAATGTTTTGAATTTTCATATAAAATACGAAAAGACTTTTTCCCCAACCTAATATATACTGATATCATAAATGTGAAAGTGTGTTTGTTTGTCCTAGTTTCACGTCAAAAGAAACCAATGGATTTATATTATTTTTTTAAGGGGATAGTTTAATGTCTGTAGATTATAACGTAGGCTACCTTTATACCAGAGAAACATCTTACTCTCAATTACTGAAAAAACAAAGTTTTAGAAGCCAAATACAAATTTCCATTATAATACTTCCATATGAATAATTCTGTATTCCATTATAATACTTCCATATGAATAATTCTGTATTTCCATAATTCATAAAATATCCTGCATTGGGTCGAATATGATAAAGCACGTCAGGTGGATAGCCTTCACAGATTTTCTGACATATAGGCCCTGATATACATATTTTTGTCTGTGTTGCAAAATTGTAAGGCTAAAATTTGTTGATCCAGCGCTTAATTTTATCCTGTTGACATTTCCACGACATCCCTAGTCATGTTGACATAAACCTACGAGTTTATAAATCCAACAGTGTGCGCATGAACTGGCCGACCAATTTCTGATCGCCAAAAGCAAGGCCAAAAGCATCGCCAAAACCTGGCAAGGAACCGACTGGAGCATTAACTGAACACTGCTCAATAATGAAAACATGTCGGTTTTTCATGTAGCGACCTATTTAGTATTAGTCCTTAGAGCCATTTATGCTGGTCTGCTGCCTTTCCGCACCAAGAAGTTCAGCAACTTACTTCTCTGCTGAACCATAATGTTGTGGAGTTCTCTGCCGACACACACATTCCCCTCTTCCTATGCATGACTTACATAGGTCGTCAATGGGTGGATCGCCAGCGCTGCGATAATCCCAGTGACAGCAGTCCTCACATTTAGTCGTCAATTATGCTTTCCATCAGGCATTGTGGAGACATTTTGACCAATCAGATTTTTTTTTAATAATTCTAAACTGTTACTCTGTACTTTGCTCAACTTTGCTAACATATCACAAATAGTTCTAAAATAAAATCGTGCATGAATTTTGGAACACCATATAAAATATGGTAGTCTTATGACACAATGTCTTTAAATAATTCTATAACAAAGTTAAAGGATTTGTTCTTCCCAATAGGACTATAAATTTCAATTTGAAACGGCGAGAATTATTTGGAATATTCTGCCGTTAGAATATGTCACAAGATATAAGGTAACCAAAAGTAATTTACTCTGTTCAGATACGTGTCATCCTGGTTTTAATTTAAAGATACTGATATGATATGGAAACTCGGGAGCACTGAGCTGTATAGAACATTATTAAAGAAAAGAAGCTAATGAACATTGATGACAACATTAAAGACTGGTGGTCGAATGGCTGGCAATGTCCACTTTAACTCCGGGGTCGCGGATTCGATCACCACACATGACAAAAATTTATGTGCATGAACATGTGTGTTTATTTTCTTAGTCTGAATGTTTTCTGTGTATTATACTCGTATGTATGTGATTACGAATAAAATGTATTCAAGTGTAATATTAGTTATCTAGTGCTTACACGTATGTGTATATATTATTATTATATGTAGCGTATTTCAATTGATAATGAAGAATAGACCACTTAATAAACTGAATGCAATGTAAGTACTGGACTACGAAAACGCTTCTCTCGTTGTCATCAAACAAAAGCTTGTTTGAAGAGGAAGTATCATCTTGGATTTTCTTGTCCGTTGATTTTACTTTTGTCTTCTGCATTAGCCCCTTCTTTTTCATTCACTCTGGACATCAACCACAAAGTTACCATATTTTGGTGATCGTAGGTTTATTTTAAAAGCATTAGATTTTTCTCATATCAATATAGAGTTGGCTCTACTTCGACTGTATGTCGGTAGATGGCGCTATATCATATTGCATACAAAATGAAGTTAACTTTGACGAAAACGAATACACGTAAAAAGCTCGCATTCAGCATGCAGAACATACATATTGGAGAAATATTAGGAGCGACAAATGTAGTCGCATTCCAAAACGGTGTTAATATACATGACGTTACCTGTACTATCTCCCAGTTCAATGCATGAGACTTAGTCGTCAATCAAGTCGAACTAGTCGGTAAAGACCGACTCACTATCCCCATTCATGTTTATTTCTGAAGCCTACCCGCGACGTTGAGTTTTATTAGCAACATAAATATGATTGTGTGTGGGCTAAAAATGTATGGAATTGTCGGTGTTCCGAAGTCTTAATTCAAATAGTTTTAGTGCAATTTTATTATCTACGGTTTTATGTTTGTTATTTGAACAAATGTTTACTGTATTTTGATTTATGATTTTATTTTTAAGATGCAATTTATTTTAATTAGTAAACTCCACCGCCACTACCGCCAGTAAGTAAACTCCACCCCACAGAATAACACAGCCAAATCACAATTCCATTGAGGGTTGTTATGTACCTACAAGTTTGAAAGGTCACCAGAAAGGAGGGAGTTGCTGCATTGGCAGCGTGGGTGACGGCGCCCGAGCGATATTTCATGTTACGAGCGTTAACCGCTTCACATCAGGCGGGCCGTTTGATTGTCTGCCACCCGATGTAGTATAAAAAATATAGATGTATTTTTCTAATATTTCGAGGATATTAAGGATATACGAAAAGAAAAGTCCCATTTTTACAATAGTGAACTATTTATGTTCAAATTTTTAAAATGCCATTGTTAAAATGAGCGTTTTTGGCACATAGCTATTGCAGTAGGAAATATGCAAATCTAACTCCACACACAAAGTTCAACGCAAAATCCTCTGAATGCAATGCAATCTCTCGAAATGCACTCCCGGGCCAACTGCGAATTCGTGACCCAATCCAACACGTAGACAATTATGGAAAGTCAACTTTCATACCTTGTGCCAAGATATTTAAGTCATGTAGGAGATTCCGGCAATATCTGATATTATTGTTATTAGTTTACAAGTATTTGTAATGTAAAGGCAGCCTTAGCCTTTACATTATTATTATTTACTTTATTTATCAGCCTTTTGTGCAATATACTGTGTGTACACCAGAGAACTAATAATAAAATATTAGTTCTGTGGTGTACACGGAAAGAAATTAAGTATAGTTAATAAAAATGTCTGTCTTAAGACGACACAAATTTATAACAAGATTCCAAGTGATATTACGGAGTTCGCTCAATTCAAAAGTAAATTTCATAATTGGCTAATTGACAAATGTTTCTACTCCCTTAATGAATTGATACAAATTGACGTAAACTAAATAAAAAAATGATATTAAAATATATTCGACATAAAATAACAAGAAATATCCTTCGTCAGAATTACTTATCAGAATTAATGATGAAGTTTATAAGAATTACTTAACATGACATTTATAATAATAAATTTAATTAAATTTATAATAAATGTCATGAACATAATGGATCTTTACAATTTACGCTCCCTACCTCTCTTTTCGCCAGAGCTTCGTTTATAAGTCAGCAGGGTGCACCGCATGCAGGTGAAGTTGGCTATGGTTCAATGATGTCGCTGAACCACTTACAAACTTATAAACAACTTGAATTGCTTTAATTTTTTGCGATTCTAAATGATAAAACTACGTAAACTGTTTTTGTCCTCTTACTAAGTAGTCCCTAGCAGCCCCCGTTTACGAGTAAAGTATGTAACATGTAAATTTTATTGGGTATACGGCGCCACATGACGCTACCACAGGATTGAACAATTTATTGAGCCCGGTTTCTCGAGATCGGTCAACAACTTTTTCTCCTTTTTTATTAACTACTTACATTAAATGTATGACTAATACTATTTTAATAAAAAAAAAAATCTGGACAATTTACACAGCGCCATCTATAGTACCAAATTAAGCGCAAAGTTTGTAAATTACCAAATTACTACCTACTTAAAATACATATGAGAACACCCAGATCAATACAAACAGACATGCATACAAATGTTTGTCTTGTGCGGGGATCGAACCCGCGACCGCAGGGTCAAAATAGTCATTGCTAGGGTTCGTCCATTTTATTTTATTCGCTTTTCATGACTAAACGGCTGAACTAAATTACAAGAAATTTGACATGGACATGGATTATATTTCGATGAAGGAAATAGCTACTTTTTTCATAAGGCGTTCGTTGGTAGACAAGCATACGGACGGGCTGATGTGAAGCGGTTACCGTACAATACAAACGCTCACAACATGAAATATCGCTCGGTCCTTCCTTCCTTGTGACTTTAATGGAATTATTATTTGATTGCGATTTTCTGTGAAGTGTAGCTGTACTTCCCCATTCGCTTCAGTTTAAGAATACGCTGTGCTCTACCACTCTTCCGCCTCGTTTGTAAATCAGCTGGTTGTACCCCGTGCAGGTGAGGTTTTGACTTTGATTCATATACCTATACTGATGAACAACTAACTCCCCAAAATTTCTTACAGCTCTCAATTTTAAACATCGCTAGAATTTTATTGTATAACCCCCAAGTAGAACTTGAATCGAATAAGAAATTTCCTTTAAATTAAGATCTCTTCCAGTGGCCCTTTAGCTCTACAAGCACGTACGATTCCTTATAAATTGGCTCGTTTGAAATCTTAATTAAGTCGGAGTTTTTAGACTGACATCCAGCCCCAGTCGTGTGGTCGCCCATCTAGTTAGACTGTTTGCTCTGGTCGTTTACCTGGCTGTTTATGGTCTGCCACTTGGAGTTAGAATATTTACTAAGCTAGGGAACAATATTTTATAAAGTCATTATTGTCATGGGTATCTCATTTGATTGATTAGGCTAGACTTTCTATTATCTACTATTATCGAAAAACTAAAAAACATTTGCAACTCTAAATGTAAAATTGCAAAATATGTGACGTCACTCTAGGGAGGGGGGAGTCTCACAAATGTGACCAGCTGTGACATGGACCCCGTCCAGTCCGAGGGGTCAAAAAATCATGAAATTCGTGTGACGTAATTTATAGATGGCCCCTATTGGCTATTAAGATTATAGTGAGCCATTTACATCCCAAAATATCAGGGTTATAGTTATTTATTATAACTAAAAAAAAATTTATGAAATCTGGGGCCACACCGCCGAAGCTGAAGCCGATTACCATCGGACTTTATGACAGTAAAAATCAAACTTTAGCTTAAACCATAAATGCTGAAACCACAGAGCTCTCCGACTAAATCATAGACTAAATTGAAGTTTGCTATTATCTTAAACATAAGATCTATTTTCGCGATCAAAAAGCATATGGTAATCGACTTTAGCTTCGGCGGTTAAGGACACCCTGGTTAAGGACACCCTAATCACCTAGCGATATAAAATACACTTTACGACCTATTCTCATACCTACCAAATATATGTTAATTACATAAAAATCGGTCGACCGATTTTAACACGAGACACGAGCACCAGCAAACACCGTAACACGAGATTTATATATATAAAAGATAGATTGATTGTAAGACATCAAGAAATGGTTTATTATCTTCTAGAAGAAGTATACATGTCGCAGCCAATTCGTAAAAACCGCCGCATTACATAACGTCTAGCTGTTTTAAAAAATGACGTAGCCATTATTTCAACCCGCCGTTTTATCATATGATAGATTACACGAGTGAATTATTACCTGATGGTGCATCACCAAGAATACTATAATAATAGAATCAAATAGCTTGGCTATTTCTAATCAGAACACAAACCTATCCAAACCTTTAATACAATAAAAGATAATTTAAATACAATCTGCCTGAAGTTAGCCGTTTTGTAATGTGGCGGTTCCACCAATTGGCTGCGACATATATACCGAGAGTTAGTTTGCAATAACACCGCTAGTGTACCGAGTAACCGCATAAATACATGTAAGTTGATCTATATGCACCCGCGTGTGTTCCGTGCCTTAACAAAGATTTATAGATCAGGGTTTAGCTTGAATTAGTTGGTCGTGATACTTGCGGTTTATTTCGTGGATTTTACTAGATAAGACACACGATTCTTGCGGAAATTAGATCACACGTTTCTTACAAAGCTATCTACTAACTACTTCCTATATTCTTATGAGAATTATAGTCTAATACAAACGTATTAGACTATAATTCTTAGTAGTCTTATACCAACGTATTAAGTAATCGCACGGCGTAAGTACTAAGACAACAAAGTTGTATCGCTAATGTGTTTACGTAGATGATGAAACTGTTGCATAATAAGGGTTCTTAAAATACGAGTGTGAGTTTATCACATGAACCGAAGGCGAATGTGATAATTGCATCACACGAGTATTTTAAGACCTAATTATGAGCAGTTTCATACACTACTTTCTCTAATCTTATGAAATAGATGATAATAATATTTTAAATAAAACCATGAAGTTAATTTAACAGCTTTATTTTTTACTTAGAAATCCATTTGCAGATCGAGCATGCGTGGTGCGCATTGCATTTGCTTTTGAGCAGTGTGGTGGAGTATGCTCTAAACCCCCTTCGATTCAGGGGAGAGCCGTATCCCAACAGGGGATGATTATGGGTGGATGCCGTGCCATGCCGTGCCTAAATGTCCAATAGTTCCTCAGTCGGGACCAATGTCTACCTGTATTTTACCAAAGCAGTGTTACCTAGCCGCTGGACTAGATCGAAGAGTAGGAAACTATATAAAAGAAGAATGAAACTCTTCTAAATCTGCCCTCTATATTTATGAGGCCACTTACAAACAAACTATGGATGTTAGTATAGGTAGATCGCTTTGATGTGGAAAGAATCCGTGATTTGTTTAAGAAAATAATGGACGATAATTATCAAAGAATTTGGACGTTCCGGTCTCTGAGTCGGGCGCCAAATTAGCCCGTTTAAAAATAGGATGTTTATACGCTCACGTCGGTAAATTATGGATATGTGCTGTTTAGACTTTATATGTATACGAGAAACAAACATAATTTGGTGTCATCGCTCTGATGAGAATAATCTTTAACTAAAATCTGCTTGCAATGTTTATGAAGGAATATTTCTTAACCTTCAAATACCGATGTGCAATCTGAGTTACGTAAGTACATACATTAGGTCTGACGGACTTTACAGTTTAATATTAATAACATCTAGTAGTTAATACTAATATGCTATGTAGTAATACTATGGGTACAAGATAACAAATAACTTAAATACTAGCTGTTACTTTAGGCGTGAAAGAAGGACAAACAAACAAACACACTTTCACATTTATAATACTATACTAGGATATAAAATACCCAGACCCAGAAAAGAAGACATGTTCATACACACAAATGTTTTTCTTGTGACGAGATCGAACAATAGTTTCATAAAGGACTAGCCACGTGACGTGAGAAAACAGTTGCAGAGTTGAAAACAGTAGATTCAATTCAACCGCGGATTAAATAAGAATATTAGCGAATCGCTATTTTCATTAGCTGACAGTTGTTAGGCCAAGTCAGTAGTCAAATACTGGCCTTCGCTAACCCGCAGTTGAGTAGAGGTAGAGTATGCTCTAAACACCTTCGATTGAAGGGAGGCCCGTATATCAGTAGTGGGATAAGCAAGGGTTGACGACGAATAGTAATCTAACATACATTTAATTCAAAGTAGAAAATATAACAATAAATAATAAAGTGTATTATTTTGTCAATACCATATATTGCAAAGTTATTACAAAACCGATTCTAAAACAATAAATATCAACGATGAACGTAAAAAATGGGAACAGCCTAATATATTTGACAGTTCAACTGATCTCGATTCTCAAACAAAACTTTGGACTCAATATGCACGAGTCCTGACATCTTGCCAAGTCCCGCCTCACCCCCAGGCGCCATGTTAGGCATATGCAATGCTTTGGCATAAGAGGCTTGGCACAACCCTTGAAATGCCAAATACTAACATATATGCTCCACTTGGAACCTCTTGCTGTTTCCATGAATGTGAAGAATTGGGTTACAGTATGTTTCATTGTTGCAAGTATTGGTTATTTGTTTAGGGTTTGATGAATGATGTCAGCGGCCACTTCATTATTATTTTAATAAAACCTTTTTCCCGTGGGATTAGACGTTTTGTTAGGATAAAAAATATCATAGGTATGTCTCTCTCAAGATTTTAAACCATCCCTCTAAAAAATTATGTTAATCCGTACATAATATTATTGTGGATTTTTAGCACTAAAGCCACAATCAAGTATTCGACCTGCCTAATGGTATGTTATCGCCTTTGTACGCTAGGAACATCAAAGGCACCACTCGCGCATGAAAACCCAGTGAAAACTCCTTCACGCCTTTCTTGAAGATATTACCCATACTGTGTCCCAAAATCTGTTCCAATAAGTTCATTCCACAACTTAAAGAATTCGCACGAGAAAACCTAAGATGAATCTCTACCGATGGCGAGCCGTACGGTGAATTACATTATTATAACATATTTTTTGTTACAATTTAACGTAAATAAAAATGAAACATAAGCGCTGCTAACCGCTCCTTAACATGTCCCATAACTGAAGGTTGGCTGATAGAGATATCTATTAGAGATAAACTCACCTATGCATGCCGCACTTAACGAGATTTTTTTTTAATATTCAATAAGTAGTCCAAAAACAAATTATCTTAAGTATTGTATCATCATTCTCATCGTCAGCCTGTATCTACCCAATGCTGGATATAGGCCTTTCCAAATGCTTTCCTCCATATGCGATCCTTCGCTTTCAGCATCCAACCGCTACCAGCCAATTTTTTTGAGGTTGTCGATCCATATAGAACTGGGGCCGCTCTACGTTTTGTCGTCCCATACGTGGCCTTCACTCTTTTCTCCCCCATATGCCATCGCTGACTCGGCAGATGTGGTCAGGCCGCTGCCATTTGAACTTCCTTACTCTGAGAGCTATATCGACCACTTTGGTTCTCCGTTGATTAACAATCATCATCATCAGGTCATTTTAGTCTCCACTACAGGAGCACGACCCTCTCTCGTCTGTCCCAGACAGAAGGAGGATTTGACCTACACTACTGATCGATGTTTTTTAATGTATTTTCCTCAGTCGCCTTGTACGACATCCACGGAAAGAGACAGAGTGATTCTATTCTAGTCTGCCTGAAACCACACGGCTAATAAATAACAATATTACACAGAAAATATTGTATAAAAATATTATATAAATTAAATATTCTTATATGCTGTTACCTTATCTGAAGGTTGTCTGAAGAGATCTCTAGTAGAAATAATCTCGCCTGTCCGTACCACTTACCTACGTAAATATTGTAACCATTACGTTATCAAAGAACATAAGCGAAGCGTATAAGTGTAAAATTATCTCAAATATTATTCTTAGAAAACCATTTAGCAAAAAAGCCACCGCTATATGCCGATACAGTAAGACACAGTACACGACCATTTCAGCTTCTTACCAAAGTGTTTACATGTTTGTCTTGGTGTTAGCCCGGGCTAATGGGTCCGGTAGCGGCGTTGTTCTTTAGCTAATGGTCGGCACACACCGAGTAAAAAGCTTTTTTAACCAACGCTAGGTCACGATTCATGTTTTGTTTGCGGGCGAAAGAAATATTTGAGTGTTCTATTTTTAAATACCGGGTTGTAATTAACAATGGCTGTTAGGGTATATTGTTCTTAGGAGTGTTAATATGTTTTTATTTTTCAATAAAAAAATTGTGAATTTTTATAAACATATTTTTAATTAACAGTACATATGTATTTGTTTGTTATTTTCTTCTCATTTCGGTCTATACTTATCTTATCACATTCAGTAAGTATACTATTCTAGTGTCATATTATTCGTTTTGGAATAATAACATTCAATATATTAGGTTGGGGAAAAAGTCTTTTCGTATTTTATATGAAAATTCAAAACATTTTTTACTAAAGTTTATTTACATTTAACTAAAGTATGTAGGTGGCATTTTGTTCGATAACTTTTTGCCATCTTGTAGGTAGAGACATGATCCCATTACTATAGAAATTTTGGGACTTCTGTTCAAAAAACCACGACAAGTGGTTTTGGCAGTCTTCTCGTGATGTTAACCTGACATTGCCTAAAGAATTCTGAAGAGACCGAAACAGGTGGAAATCAGAAGGTGCAAGGTCAGGACTATACGGCGGATGCATTAACTCCTTCCAGTCAAACTCTCTTAATTTTTGCTGAGTGGCTAAAGATGTGTGAGGTCTAGCGTTATCATGATGAAAAATCACACCCCTTCTGTTAATTAATTCCGGCCGCTTTCTCTCAACTTTTTGCTTTAATCTCATCAGTTGTTCACAGTAGAGTTCAGAATCGATAGTCCTGCCTGGCGGTAACAGCTCATAATGAATAATGCCCTTCCAATCCCACCATACACACAGCATCACCTTATTGCGGGTTAACCCGGGTTTTGCCAGAGTCTGTGAAGCCTGACCGGCCTTTGACCACGACCTTTTTCGCACGTTCTTGTCGTACGTGATCCACTTTTCATCACCAGTTATAAGCTTCTTCAAAAACGGTTCGCTTTCATTACGTCGTAGTAAAGGATCGCCAATGAGTACACTAAGAATGAGGTTCTTTAAGTTTCTTTCAGTGAGATCGTGAGGCACCCAAATATCGAGCTTTTTAGTGTACCCAGCTTTTTTCAAATGCGCCAAAACTGTTTTGTGGTCAATTCCTAATTCTTCAGCTACGTCGTAACTACTGATATGCTGATCTTGCTCCAGTTTTTCAAAAATGGCATCCATTTTATCCGTAACAGGGCGACCAGAGCGACGTGCATCTTTCACATCAAAATTTCCTGATTGAAAACGCTTAAACCAAATTTGTGCTACTCTCACAGACACTGCACTAGATCCATAAACGTCACAAATTTTTTTCGCAGCTTGCGTTGCATTTTTACTTTTTTTGTAGTAAAATTTTAAAATGAATCGAATTTCTTCATTAGATTCACTCATCTTGACAGTAAAAAAAACAAATGAAAATCACACATTTACCTAATTTGAATTTGGAATTATCTTTTTTAAAATTTAAACTTTATAAAGATATCAAAACCTGAAAGATACAAATGGTATAACCAAAGAGATTTTATTACAAGTTCAAACATACTAAAATGCGAAAAGACTTTTTCCCCTACCTATTACATCAAATAATAATTTTGGTAGTTAAACTGTAATATTGTAACACTTTGATAATACCATTTTTAAGGCAAATAAACGCCAGTCTAATCGAACACGCAAGTAAAACAACGTGAACCGTAGTCTGTCCATGGATGGATTTATATTATCTCGTGCTCCTCCGTGCTTCTGAGGGCAGGTTAAGCCTTAGGTTCCGGCTGTTGGGATTAGATGACAGTCGTTAACCCAAGTCAGTGGCTTTTAGACGGCTTCGAAACACTGGCCTCCGCCAACCCGCAGTTAGGGAGGGAGGTGGTGGATACTATAAACGCCTTTAATAAAGGGGAGACCCGTATCCCAGCAGTAGGATGAGTAAGGTTTGACGAACAAACCTTTTTTTTTATTCATCAACCTAGCCAAATTTTTTATAAAACTTTCATCGTAAATGCAGACTGTCTCGATCGTTTCTGATCTCGATGTTTTCTATCGAGTGTTGCATGTTATTTTTTCTGTCTTCTGCTCTCGGCTTCTCCTCACCTAAACAGACTCGTTGTCAACCCATATTCATCCCACTGCCAAATAATTTTTTAAACCGTTCAAAGTCAAAAGTCAAAGTCAAAGTCAAAATATCTTAATTCTTTGGACTTTATAAAGCACTTAGAAACGTCCTACAAATTAAATATAAGTTCAGCCGTTTATCCTAAAAAGAGTAACAAACATAGATAGAATTCTTATTCGTGACATTTGCACACAGTTATAACATACATTTATAGTAGGTACATAAGTAACAACATTAAGGATTATAATGATTTCGATGTTTATATATACTCTGTGGTGTATAGATATTCACAAACTTTCACGTATATATAGTATTAGTAGATTAATCCACGGTGTTAGTAGGATTTACGACGTCCCACGTCGCCTTCATAATCTCGCCAGTATGGCTTTTTATGCCACTCACATGAACAGTCGTAAAAGTTTAGAATTATACAATAAATGAATGGAATGCCTTTTGCGATAAATCCTCCTTTACCTGTCTGTAATGTTATGAACAATAATGTTTATATGTGATCAATAATCATACCTCCTACTAATATTATAAATAAGAAAGTTTGTGAGCATAATTATGTATGGACGTATGGTTGTTATGTTTCTCTTTCACGGCTGAAAATTTGGCACACATAATATAATAGAATATTTAACTTTATTTAAAGCATAAACTAAAAGTA
Source organism: Hypsopygia costalis (assembly GCA_937001555.2). Classification (NCBI taxonomy): domain Eukaryota; kingdom Metazoa; phylum Arthropoda; class Insecta; order Lepidoptera; family Pyralidae; genus Hypsopygia; species Hypsopygia costalis. The sequence continues at coordinate 21,304,545 of OW443343.2, read as the reverse complement.
GCACAAAGAGCTCTAGAAAGTTGGAGTAACTTTAAGTGATAGAAAAACCAATAAATGGCTGAGGCAACAGCAAAGTGACAGATGTGGCCGAGAGAATATTGAGACTGAATCGGGAGTGGGCTGGTCACGTAGCTAGAAATGAAGATTTCTGGTGCAAGAAAGTCCTTACATGGAGACCGTACGAGCACGTAAGACCAAGGGGGAGACCACAAATGAGATGGAAGGACGACATAAAAGCTATAGCGGGCAATAACTGGATCCTAACTGCCCAAAACTGGGATAAATGGAGGGGTTTAAGGGAGGCCTACACCAAGCAATTGGTAGATATAGAGTGGCTAAAGAAGAAGAAAGAATATTTATTTATTTTTTATATGAGAGGGGCCTCCCTCACTGTCCGGACACTGTCCTGTCAGTGTCCGGCGCGAGAGACAAAGGGTGGACTTGTCTGGACATTCGCCCTGATGAAAGTCTCCTTTTGAGATCGAAACTAGTCGGCTTTCCCGACAAAAAGACGTGAGTGACCCGTTTAATTTATTTAATTAATTTAGTATAATGTCTCACGTGAGTTTTAATAATATTATATTAAGAAATTCTTTAGTGTATACCCAACTTTAGCTGGCTTTATAAGGCTTATCCCTTGTGCTAACTGTGACCAATAACACTCGAGATCCCCGCGAGAGTACACCGACAAAGATGGCCGGTTGTTTTCCTATTTCTTTAGACCACCTATCGACTTGGTACACAGTTTTATTGCAAATATTATGTGATAGCTTCTTCCCGTGACTTCACACGTGTGAACACATTATCGAGACAAGACGTATACTTTATGATATTTATTATAATTAAATGTCATCTAAATCCGTCTGTTGTTTATGCGTGATTTAAACAAATATTCAAAGTACTTAAACTTTCGCATTTATAATATTAGTAGGAGGTATGATTATTGATCATATATAAACATTATTGTTCATAACATTACAGACAGGTAAAGGAGGATTTATCACAAGATTAGAACCGAAGTGGACACGTACTGTGCGGTTCCAGAGAAATTTTCTTCCACGTACTATCAAGCTGTGGAATGAACTGCCTGTTGAGGTTTTCCCAGGAGACTATAGCATGGGGTTCTTCAAAAAGGGCGTAAAGAGGTTTTTACAGGGTCGGCAACGCGCATGTGATGCTTCTGGTGTTACAGGCGTCCATAGGCTACGGTAACTGCTTTCCATCAGGCGGGCCGTATGCTTGTTTGTCACCTTCGTGGTATAAAAAAAGGACAGTCATGAAAATGATAGTGATTGCACATATAACAGTGTGAATAATATTTTTGTAATAAAAGTTCCGTAGTATTATTTATTGAGTGTAGCGTGCGGAACGCTAATGGCGTATATTAGGGTAAAAAGTCACTCTTGAAAATGAATAGGCTCCAAAACTACTAAACTGATTTTGATGAAACTTGTCACAATTAAAGGCCTCGATATGCTTTAGGTTTGTATCGAAAAAAAATTGTGATCGATCATGTCCTTAATGAATGGTCATCAAATACATTTTCCATTGAAATCAATAGAAAACATACACTCAGTGAATCTACTCGCTCCACTCAACGTCGATTTCAATCCCGTGGGCTAGAATCCGGACTACTTTAAACTTTCATCATCATCATCATCATCAGGTCCATTTTAGTCTCCACGACAGGAGCACGACCCTCTCTCGTCCGTCCTAGACGGAAGGAGGATATGGCCTACACTCCCCACGCTGGCCAAACAAGTCAGGGAGGTTTAAACTTTATTGATCACAAAATGTGAGTACAAAATGAGGACATATTCGCAAAAAATAGGCGGGGTGGCTGAGCGTATGCTGCCTAAATGGTAGTTCCCCATTTAGGCAGCATACGCTCAGCCACCTTACAGAATACGCAACCAAATAACAATTCTCTTGAGGGTTTGAATGTTCCTGCGAGTGAGCGATGTCACTATGAAGGAAGGAGTTCCTTCGTTGGCAAGGCGAGGAATTCTAGCAATTTAAGCACTCGCAAAATATGTCAAGTTGCGAGAGCTTACTTGGCTACGTTAATCGCTTCACATCAAACAGGCTGTCAACTTGTTTGCCACCCGACGTAGTATACAAAAATACTTCGTATGAATTAGGCCGTATGTGATGTGATTTATAAAAAGGTTACCACAAGTCAAAAGGTCTTTATAAAACTCTATCATTTTCCAATTAAGATTTCGAAGAAAATCAGATCCTTATACATCAAGCTAAAGAAAGTTGTACTAAGCATATGTATGTGTGTACATATACCCACCGTTAGATATACATCCCAAACAAATCTTCATAAGAGGAACTAATTAACTGATCACGAACACACGGATTAATGTTATTACACGGAGCAAATAAGGCGAAAACACCAATATAGGGACATATATAAGTGTTGTGTTTATGTAGAAAGTTAGCTGTTAATTTGTCAGCAATAGCTATATAATTAAAGTGATACTTACTATTACCACAGTATAAGTAATAGTCCTACGTACAGTATGGCCACTCCCTACCGCTCTCTCGTGTCGACCTCACCTCCCCTCTGAGACGAATATGGAACTATTTGTATGGCGCCGCACGCATACACGCTCATTCCACGCTCTGCACAGACGCCATTGTTTATGTAGTAGTAAACGACGCGATATTTGTACGGAGTGGCCAGGGTGTGCTATTACGTTAAAATTCTATCTATGAGGATAGATTTTTATACAAAAATACGACAGTTCTGTTATTTCAATATAATCTGTATGTTATTTGAATCATCATCATGAGCCTGAATCTAACCACTATCGCCTAAGCTGAAGCCATTACCATTGTATGTTTTGATCCCAAAAACAGGGTGGCCTACCGCCTACGCTGAAGCCGATTCCTACCGCGTTTTTTGATTGCAATAATCTGAGTTTTGTTTAAATTTGTGATAAACATTTTCAGTTAAATCGGTAGAGCCTCTGCATCCCTATCGGCTAGACTTATTACTATTAACACTAATTTGAAGTTAAGTTAGATTTTCGTAATCAAAAAATCCGATCGTCTGGTCTTTGGTTAAAATTATTGATCTTTAGCTTTATCGGTAGAGCTCCAGGATTTCTACCATCTAAGTTAAACACAATTACGACCAATCTAAGCTGCAGTTTGATTTTCACAATCAAAAATTTCTGTGAGAATCGGCTTCAGGTTAAGCGGTAGGGCCCCTGGATATAAGCCTTTCCACCAAATGGATACCTCCGGTTACCTCATCCTTCCACTTCCAACCATATTCTGCTCTGTATTCGCATGTATCCGTAATATTCATCCTGCTGAGGATATGGGTTTTCACTCGAAATGCTTTATTGCGGGTTTGCGGAGGCCAATGTGTTTAAGCTGCCCAAATGCCACTGACTTGGCTTAACGACGGCTGTCTGTATATAAGACTCACGGCTGACGGCTTCTGAAAGACGGAGCAGCAAGATAAATAAACCCCTCCAAAGACAGGTACAATAGACGTTGCTTAACTTGTATAATCGATTAGACTGACACGCTCAACAATGCCTATCGAACTCCTCTCCGTGTATTCGTTGTACCACTCGTCATTTCTAGGTGATAAACTTAGAGATAAGTAGATCGGTAGTAAAACTATAGTTACCAACATAGCTCTATCTAGAGTCCACAGAAGTGGCAGTGAGGCTAAAAATGTCTAGAAAATGGCCACGAATTGGAAATCGCTGCGTAAAAATCAACATCTTTAAATCTAAATTTAGAGTAAAGCTAAAGGGAAAGCATTTTTTTAAGCACTGGATGACATTACAGTTAGAATGATGACGCAAAATTTTAGTCAGTTGGCACTTTGACTAATAGAGACGATGTTTTCTATGATGCGTTTGGGACCTAATAAGTAACGAATTACATTAAAAAAATATATAAAAAAAGTATACTTAATCAAAAATACCTACGTGACATATTTACATGTAGCAAACGAAACAAAAATAGAATAGACAAAACAATAAAAATATCTTTCCCACGATGGGAATAAAAAGTCTTATGTTTGTACAATAGTTATCTCTCGTTTGGTTTTGTACTAACTTCTACTTACCAAAGTTAGAGGGAACGTGCTAATAATTGGATCGGCTCGGAATTTATATGGACGACTGGTCTTTGTCTACGCTTTTGTTGTTTAATATACGTGTTGTAATAAATATTATCTTAGTTTCTTTCTTGTTTTAGTGTTCTATGCTTTTTGTGTTAAGATGTGTATAGCTAAGATCCATTCCTGTTCTTATTCCGTTCTTATGACGTAGGTAATATGAGTTACAATCGCATTTTGACTGTCACGCATGATTTGCTTTTAGCTCTACCTAACTCTAACATAAATATTAACTGTAACACCTAAAAACGAACAACATTTCATATAGGGTAAAATTCTTTGTATTCGTACCGTTCGTATGAAATTATATTCAAAATATTTAAGTCATAATCTATATATATAAAAGAAAGTCGTGTTTGTTACAACACTTATAACTCGAGAACGGCTGGACCGATTGCCATGGTTTTTGATTTGTTGGATTTGTTTCCGTCCCGAATAGCAGAATAACTCTTAAAAACATTGGAAAATTCTCGAAAAAATAAAATAAAAGAAAAAACATTTTCCCATACAAATGAAAGTGTCAGTTGAAAAAGGGATTACGATATTTATTGGTTGTCAAATATCAAAACGTCAAATCGATTGGTGTCACTTTTATGTCGCGAAAGTTGTCTGTGATTTGTTATGAAAATTTAAAAATGTCAAATCGATAGGGGTGAAAACGCTTTTCCCATGGGGTTCGAGCGCAAGAATCAAATCAGAGTAAACATCAAAAGAAATGACAATTACAAATCACCAAAATGATTAAACCTATTTCAAAACTAAAAAAAATAACACAAAACGTTTTTTTTTTTAAAAATTAACAATAAGGAAATCTTTATTTTTATGAAATCTTCAGTTTTTATGGATACGGGTCTTCCCTCAACCGAAGGGGTTTAGAGCGTACTCCAACACGCTGCTCAACTGCGGGTTGGCGGAGGCCAGTGTTTTCGAACCGCCTAAAGGCCACTGACTTAACTTAACGACTGTCATTAAATGATAACAACCGGGACCGACAGCTTAACGTGCCTTCCGAAGCACGGAGGAGCTCAAGATGAGCTAATGATAACAACCGGGACCGACGGCTTAACGTGCCTTCCGAAGCACGGAGGAGCTCAAGATGAGCTAATGATAACAACCGGGACCGACGGCTTAACGTGCCTTCCGAAGCACGGAGGAGCTCAAGATGAGCTAATGATAACAACCGGGACCGACGGCTTAACGTGCCTTCCGAAGCACGGAGGAGCTCAAGATGAGCTAATGATAACAACCGGGACCGATGGCTTAACGTGCCTTCCGAAGCACGGAGGAGCTCAAGATGAGCTAATGATAACAACCGGGACCGACGGCTTAACGTGCCTTCCGAAGCACGGAGGAGCTCAAGATGAGCTAATGATAACAACCGGGACCGACGGCTTAACGTGTCTTTCGAATCACGGAGGAGCTCGAGGTAATATAAACCCATCCGTGTACAGGCTACGGTCGACGTTGCTTAACTTGCGTGTTCAATTAGACTGACACGCGCAATGACGCCATCGAGCTTCTCTATTATTTTCTACTATTCATTGTTTTAATTCCATAAAATCATAAATTTAGTTCAGCTAATATGTACCACGACATTCATTGATTGTTAGGCGGTACGAAGTTCGCCGGGACAGCTAGTAGGTATATAAAAATATTTTTAATATGCTCATCTTCATTGTCCTCAAAGACATCCACTGCTGAACATAGGCTTCCTCCAAAGACTTTTATACGCGTCATTTGTATAAGAATTTTGGTCATTAGATTTCTTCAAAAATCTAGATTGTGCCCGTTAGCATACATCGGCTGCCTCCGATTTTTACCAAATCATCCACCCGTCTAGTAGGAGATTGTCCTACGTTGCACTTTCCGATCCTGGGCTGCCACTCCAGAATCTTTCTACCTCTAGCTAATTCAGCCTCCTAATACTGAAATCCATGATGATAACTTTTGTCCTGCTATAAATATGTTCTTCTCCTTCTCTCTAAATCCATCATGTAAAGATATTTCGTAAATAACTTTCTGTATTGCACTCTTAACAATCTTGAACTTTCGTACAATACCCCAGTTAAGGGATCATGTCTTCGTGCTATTTGAAAGTGATCATCACCATATCAGCGCGTACTATTATTCGTCCACTGTTGAACGTCCTGAACGAAATGAATAGTTTCGTTGGAATTTGGCCCCGAAAATGCCGAGCATTAGTGTTACTTATTCCGTGCTGCGTAAACGTTTATTGTTCCATGCACTCCCTTTCGATTTTTTTTTACCACGGGTTCCTCAAAACAGGCATGAAGAGGTAATGAAGATAATATAATTGGTAAACGAGTCAGTTTCATAGTCAATACTTTATAGACGAATCAATAAGATATTCTATCTATATCTACATGTAACGATCAATATTTTACTGTTAATTTTATTACGCTTTCAATACCCCCTACGCCGATACCTCTACCTTATAAATGACTCGATTTATCTTAGTATGCAATGGTATTTCCAATTACTGTTTAGCAATGTCTGAAGATATAACTAAGCTTAATTGTTAGACACTATCCGCTATTGGATCTGTTTGTTGTATTATTGAATTTCAGTCTAATTAACTATGAAATCTGTTTGTTTGATTTCTTCGTAGATTAGCTGCTTCAAGTTTATTGAAGTCTTTCAATCTCTATGTTTTCAATCAATCTATCACATGCGGTAGTGTAAACAAAATGGTAGGCTCATTTCTAAGTATTCACGAAATTATTTTATCTTATTATTTTTTTCTATATGACAGAAGGGTAAGCGAGCAAGTGTAACCTGATGGAAGGTAACCACTACGCTTATAGAAATCAGCAACACCATGAGATACACCTATCCGTTGCCAGCCTTTTAAGGGAAAAATTGACTTTGTTCTTGAAGGCTTCCATGTCGTATTTATTTGGGAATACTGCTGAGTGATGGAGAGAGCAATGCTTGGAGTTTCACTAAGGGATCGAATCCGGAACGAAGAAATTCGACGGAGAACCAAAGTGGTTCATAGCTCTCTAATTCAGCGAGTTGAAATGGAGGTGGGCTGGCCACATCTGCCGAGTCAGCGATGGCAGATGGGGGAGGAAAGTCCTAGAGTGGAGGCCACGTATGGGACGACGAAGAGTAGGACGGCTGTCTCTAGATGGACCGATGATCTCAAAAAAGTGGCTGGTAGCGGTTGGATGGCGAAAGCGGAGGATCGCATATGGTGGAAAGCTTTGGGAAAGGCCTATATCCAACAGTGGGTAGATACAGGCTGATGATGATGATGATGACTGCTGAGAGAAGTTGATTCCACAAGTTCACAGTTATACCACGTATAATAATGTCTTAAAAAGCGTAGGTACTGTGGTAGATCGCCAGTTATCAAGATGATGTGGATGGAATTTTAATTTACTGCCGATTTCTACAAAACAGCAGACTAAGTTAATTTTTAACGAGCCCGGTGGTCATATTGCTAGCAATGGTTACTTTGACTCCGAGGTCGCGAGTTCGATCCCCGCACAAGACAAGCATTTGTATGCATGAACATGTCTGTTTGTCTTAGTCTGCGCGTTTTGTATGTATTATAAATAAGTATGTATTTACAACAAAATTGTATTTAAGTATATTTATCAGTTACCAATAGTAGAAGCTTTGTGCTTAATTTGGGACTTGGTGTAAATTGTCCAAAAATATTTATTTATTTAGTAAAAAAAACCGGCCAAGTGCGAGTCGGACTCGCGCACGAAGGGTTCCGTACCATTATCTATAAAAACGGCAAATAAATCTCGTTTGTTGTATGGGAGCCCCCCTTAAATATTTGTTTTATTTTTATTTAATTATTTCTTTTTAAAGTGAATATATAACTAAATATTATGTGAGTATTTCAAGCGTGTACCTATTGCCGTTATCAATTGCGAGCAAAAACGAGCAAAAAAATCACGTTTGCTGTATGGGAGTCTTTAATATTTAATTTATTCTATTGTTTAGTATTTGTTGTCATAGCGGCAACAGAAATACATCATCTGTCATAATTTCAACTGTCTAACTATCACGGTTCATGAGATACAGCCTGGTGACAGACGGACGGACCGACGGACGGACGGACGGACGGACAGCGGAGCCTTAGTAATAGGGTTCCTTTTTACCCTTTGGGTACGGAACCCTAAAAATACTTCACTCTTAATGTCAGTATTGTCTTCAATAAACGTAGTCACCTACATTATTCACTACCCATACTTGAATAGTATGCCACTTGTATGGTAAATAAATATCACTTCCATATACTTGCAAAATATTTTCACCTGTACAAGTTCACGTGAGAAACTTAACAGAATAGCTTCGTTAAGAGCCTCAAGAGCACTTGTAGGCTATTGTGCTGATGTCAGATCTTTATACCGAGGGTACTGACAGCCATCAAGTGGCCAAGAGCCCAAAATGTTAATGAGACAATACCTACAAACCTGTTTCATAATATCATGCTCATAAAGATCAGAACTCACAGCAGAAATTTCGCAGTTACGCCTTTTTATAATTGTTAAGAATAAATATTGACTTAGTAAATTTGCTAGATAGAACTTTAAATAACGCAGATAATGTCGTGAATAGCATGAATTCATTTCTGAAATTAGATTCTAAATTCTGATAGGTAGATTTGAATTTTTTTCTGCAATATTAAAACTATCTATCGTCAACCCTAATTCATCTCACTGCTGGGATACGGATCTCCCCAGAATCGAAGAGGTTTAAAGCATACTCCACTACGCTGCTCAATTGCGGGATGGCGGAGGCCGATATTGTCAAGCCTCATAAAGGCCACTAATTTGAGATGGGGTGTAAGTGGTTCATCAACATCTTTGAACCAAAGCCAACTTCACCTGCACGCGGCGCACCCTGCTGACTGACAAACGAAAGTCTGGCGAAAAGAGAGGTAGGGAGCGTAATTGTAAGCTACCCGACTGGGGAATGTACCTCCACCTCACAGAATACCGATGCCAAATAACAATTCCCTTGAGGGTTGTTGTGTTCCTGCGAGTGAGTGAGGTCACCAGACAAGAAGGAGATGCTGCGGTGGCAGCGGGGGGGAGCGATATTTTATGTTGCGAACGTTATTATGGCTACGGTATCCGCTTCACATCAGGCGGGCCGTATGCTTGTCTGCCACCCGAAGTAGTATAAAAAATAAAATAAAAACTTGTCTTAACGACTGTCATCTAATGACAGCAGCCAGGACCGACGGCTCAACGTGCCCTTCGAAGCACGGATATAATAATAAAACTAGAAGTTTGTATATAATACACTGGGCCGCAATGAAAGCGGGTCGGTAACAAAAACATCAATAACTACCAAAATATTTTAGCTAGCATTATGAAATAAATACTGAATTAAAGTTTATTTCCTTACAAATGTAGGCAGAAGTAAAATATTTTTATTTCTTTTTGGTGATTGTATTAAAACCATAAATAAAAAATAGAGACGACTTCAAAAATTGATGTTTTTGTTACCGACCCGCTTTCATTGCGGCCCAGTTCTTCTTTTCTTAAGACTCTATTTCAAATGGAATAGAGTCGCTTATTCATTGGTATGAATAAGCAATCTATTCAATTATTGAATCGCAATAAGAGATGGTGGTAAGGGTACAGTAACACTAAGTGGTCGCCGATCCGACTCTATTCTTGAAGGCACCCGTGCAATACTAATACCGCATTATAAGCATTATAAATTGTTTATGTTGCAGAATAATATTAAGCCAGGTCAGCTAGTGTAAAGTATTAGTGAAAAAATTAAAGAAAGAAATAATCCTGCGAGTGAGTGAGGTCACCAGAAAGGAAGGAGCTGCTGCGTTGGCAGCGGGGGTAGCGGCGCGCGAGCGATATTTCATATTGCGAGCGTTAACCGCTTCACATCAGGCGGGCGGTATGCTTGTCTGCCACTCGACGTAGTATTAAAAAAAAATCGAGACATGAAGCTGGTGAAAATTGTATATGTATGCCAAAGCGTCATTCAATAGCCAACGAGGTTTTCTTGAGTACTATCCGACGCCTCTTGACCTAAAGACCTCTCAATCTCACGGCACCTCACAGGTTTACGCATACATTGTGATGGCTCTCTCATATCATACAAAATATATATATACGAAAATATTGTTATGATTTAGATGCTTATCGGAAAGTACTCCAGTCATATCTTTATATATATATAATTCTACTATACGTGTGTATGTCACTGAACTACTACTGAACGGCTGGACAGATTGGAATGATTTTTTTTTGTATGCGTTTGGGTGGCGCCCTGGATAGTTTAGATTCACAAATCAGAACGGTAGATGGCGCTGCAGTAATGGGAACGGGAAGATTGAGCCACAGCGAAGCGTGGGCGGGCCGCTAGTAATCTATAAAATGGTTCACGTAGAAGATATTTAAGATGAAATAATAATATCACTGGTCTTTATGACAACGATAGAAGCCAAAGTAATATTTTTTTTTTAAATAAAATTATTATTATTTACTTCGTTAATTTATTTAGTACTTAAACTTATAGTTTAAGTACTAAATAAATTAACGAAGTGAATAATAATAATTTATGTTATTATAAACATTATAATTAATGTTCTCCAATTAGAGATGGCAAAATGTCGGGTATTTACGATAAATGTCCAAAAAGTAAATAATAAATAAATAAATATTTCTAGACAATTTACACAGCGCCATCTAGCCCCAAATTAAGCGCAAAGCTTGTACTATGGGTACTAAGACATCTGATAAATGTACTTATTTTTTTTTGTAAATATATGCATATAATACATAGAAAATACTCAGAACAAGACAAATAGACATGTTCATTTACACAAATGTTTGTCATGTGCGAGGATCGAACCCGCGACCTCGGAGTCAAAGTGGCCATTGCCAACCATTCGGCCAACGAGCTCGTCACTTCTATATTCCCTATTTATGCCCCAAACTAGGCATTTATTGGGCATTTACAGGTACTTATTGTGAATGCCTGGCATTTTGCCCATCTCTATATCTAATACTTACATTTTTCATCAAAACATTATATTCGTCACTTAAACTTGAATATCTAGATTTCTATTAAATGTATAGTTGTGGCCAATTGTATACATTTTCGTCAACCCTTATTAATTCCATTGCTGGTATACAGGCCTCCAGTCAATTGAAGGATTAGAGCATACTACACCGCGCTGCTCAACTGCGGGTTGGCGGAGACCAGTGTTTTCAAGCCACCTAAAAGCCACTGACTATTTTAATGACTATCATCTAATAACAACAAAAGGAACCAACGGCTTAGCGTGCCCTCCGGAGCACGGAGGGGCTTGAGACAAATAAATAATAATAATAATAAATAAATATTTCTGGACAATTTACACAGCGCCATCCAGTCCCAAAGTAAGCGAAGCTTGTGTTATGGGTACTAGACGACTGATAAACATACGTAAATACATTTTTTTTTGTAAATACATACTTAAGATACATAGAAAACACCCAGACTAAGACAAACAGACATGTTCATGCACACAAATGTTTGTCCTATGTGGGAATCGAACCCACGAGCGTTGGTGTCGAAGTCGCGTCATTGACCGCTACGCCACCGAGCTCGTCAATTCATCCATCCATGGACAGGCTACAGTCGACATGCGCAACGACGCCATCGAGATCCTCTGTATGTTTCTAATCTTGCAATAAATACCTACTTTTAAATACATAGAAAATATTCAGACCAACCCAAACAGACTTTCTCATGGGCATGCAATATAACAAAGTTTGTGTTTTGCGGAAATCAAACCCGCGACTCTCGGTAATACTAGCTACTCGATCACCGATCTCGTCTAGACACTCAAACTAGAACACCGTCAAATTGTACTATCAAATCTCCATAATATTGTCCTGAATATCTGATATACTGAATACTTGATCTGAAATTAAACATCAAAAAAGGTGAACTTTAAAGTTTCAAAACGAATCGTGATAAGAAGAAACTCGTCCATCCAATTTGAACGATAAAAAATAAATTAAAATAAACCACGGAACGATGATATCAATACTAGCCTCGCGCCCATTGTGTCTCGAACGAGAAACACTCTAATTGCGACGGCTTTGTTATACAAAATGAGGTGTTAGCTCTTCTATTAAATAATACTCGTATGTAGTCCGATGCAAGAGTGGGATCGATATATTTCAGATAGGAATTGATACGTGCCGTTGTTATTGAGAAACCAAAACGTACAAGTGAGTGGATGTATAAACTCAAACTAACAGTTTAAAAAAAAAAAGAATGTAATCTTCACTTAATATGTTAACTAACGACATACCAAAACTATTGGCATTAACATATTTTTTATTGTTGCAGATAACATTGAAGAAAACTGCGTATGGCCGAAAGATTCCACGGCAGTCCTACGGAAGCGTCACCGTACGCTTTTTGGACATACAAAAATGTTTGGTTCAAAAACAACTCTCATCAACGCGAAAGTCTTCAACAGAAAAATTACTTAAAAACTCAGTCAGTAGACAAAGTCAAACAAAATGTTCAGAATACAAAACATATTATTGAAACGACCAATCTCAAGAGTGATATTGACAAAGTCGATGTTATAGCGACAGAAGATAATTCAATAAAGGATGCGAGTGATATAATTTATGAGGAAGATGAGGAAGTCAGAAAAAATGTGTGGAGCGACGTTGATGATGAACTTTACATAGCAGATTTAATTAGGTTAAGGACTACAAATGAAGTGAGACGTGAAATACGTGATACTAGTGCTTTTAGTGATATCAGAGGGAGGGTTGTGAGTAGTGATAAGTTAGATTATAACGAAATGTGGGAAATAGAGCCCACGGACTTGGAGTGTGACTGCTTAGGGCCGCCTCCTGAGTTCCTGCTTCCTCCTCCGCCCCGGCCGCCGTTCCTGCAAGCTGATTATTACTGTGGTGACGATCCAATACCTGATTTGGAGACCTGCGATACAGAACCAGTAAGTTTTATTTTATTCTATATTTTTTAAATGTAGTAACTGCATTGCTCTGAATCTGTATTCAGATATTTTAAAATCGATTTAATATAAGGGAAAAGCGTAGGATGATAATTAGTTATTGGCAAAGGCAGATTTGTTCAATTGATAGAGTTCCATACAAACCTAGAAAGGGAATTACTTCGCCCCTTGAAGACGTACGAGTACATCCAAAATTTTGGATGGTTTTGATTTCTTCCAACATAATTTAGGGTTATTGCTCATTATCATAGTTAAATTACAATAGTTTCAAAAGTATAAGCCTCGAAATATCTATTTCTTGACACCAATTTTTACCCAACTTTGGACCTAAATAAATACCATTACGAATAAAATAAGTTGTAAGTGCATGGACATTGAGTAGTTTGTCTGCAATACCAGTTCTCCCAAACGAGTATTAAATTTGTCCCTCAGATAGTTCCAATGAAAGTTCTATCTGTATATAATTTTTCACTCGCTTTTAAAATTCAAATCCAAATTAAAAATACCTATCGACTAATTGATCCAATCGTACTGGGTACTCTTAAGCACTTGTCGAAAGGCTAAATTAAAATTGATGCTAAATCAAATTTATTTTATTAATGTAGAAACCAAATGCACTTCAACTTCAATAAATTTAATAAAGGATAAATAAATAAATAAATAAAATAAATATTGTCAGACAAATTACACAGCGCCATCTAGCCCCAAAGAAAGCGAAGCTTGTGTTATGGGTACTAGACAACTGATAAACATACGAAAATACTTTATTTTTGTAAATACATACTTATGATACTTAGAAAACACCCAGACTAAGACAAACATACATGTTCATGCTCACAAATGTTTGTCTTATGTGGGAATCGAACCCACGAGCGTTGGTGTCAAAGCCGCGTCAATGACCGCTACGCCACCGAGCTCGTCAAATACATCGAAATGTTTCATAGGAGCTCTACAATTTCTACAAATTTATTCTCATCACGAAAAATAAAATTTGGAAAGCCAAGTCTTAATCTAATGAAATACTATTTGCTGTCGATATCAAAAGAAACCACTTGATTTTTCAATATCTTTTCGACTTTCTGCAACATCAAGGGTATTAAGTTTTATTGATAATTCGAAGCTTTTTAAGACATATTTATCTTCAAAGCCTCTTAAGTTTCAATTATGAAATTATTTGGTGAGATATTTTGATATTTGGAACACATATTTTATTAATTTATAAAAAGAAACCGCAATCGTTTATTAAATGAAAAGATATAATATTGTTTTTTTTTTACAATTTGTTCTTTTTTTTTTACTCATCTGCAATGCTATAAACTTTGTAAAAGAAAAAACTTTACGGCTCTGGAATCAATGTCCTACAGAGCCTGTCTTTATATTATTTCTTTATCTTATTCCCGGCTTCAGGGACATGCTGAAAACTATCGTCAGGAATCTTTTTGTTCCTCCATTACAAGTAATAGGTCAACAGGGAAACCGATAGTGCATCTTTTCTGCTGTTTTGCAGGACTTCTTGGAATGACTCGACAGCCCCGATTGCAACACTTTTAATCAAAGATTCTACTTATTTTACTGATTCTACAAATTTTAATGCTCTGAAATGATTACTTGCATCATAATACACTGTCTCTATTATGAATCAATATCATTATACAATAAATTTACAAAATTTGTTTAGAAGCAGAACCGCGCTCATCAAGTTTGCGCCAAAATGTCCAAGCCATTGACTTATACTACGTCCAAATAAAATACCATGAAAACTTCCAACTCCAAAATTTATAAGAATATAAATTTAATAAATTAACCATCACTCTAATGTAAATGCGAACGTTTGACCGTGAAATAGTTAGTAGTTACGCGGGTGAAGCTGCATGCTAGTCCTACTAATATTATTATGAAATAAATTAGTAGGACTAGCATGCAGCTTCACCCGCGGCCCGCCTGTTGTGGAATGATTACCGTATCTATGTGAACGCTCGCAACATGAAATGTAGCTCACGCGTCGCTACCCCCACTGCTAACGCAGCGACTCTTTTCTTTCTGATGGCCTGACTCACTCGCAGGAACATAACAACCCTCAAGGGAATTGTTATTTGGCTTGATGAAGGTACTTCTCCAATCGAACAGCTCACAAATGCGCTGTACCTCTCGCTGAGCCTCATGGAAAGGAGTTGCTACATAGGCAGCGGGAGTGGCGGCGCGCGAGCAATATTTCATCTTGCGAGCATTAATATGGCTACGGTAACCGCTTCACATCAGGAGAGCTGCACGCTTGTTGCCACTCGACGTGGTATGCACTAGCTGCTAGTAGACTAATAACGTAGATAACAATTAACGAGGAAAACACCCACAAATTGTGTCCAAAGTCTAAATTGCGTTTAGTTTTATCTCAACGAATATTTCCAACGTTTTGTTCCAAAAATGGTGATGAATAAACAGCCTCGCCGGCTTATCGGTCTTAGTAAATATTTGACGTATGCGGGCCTTAATGAAGTCGTGTTAATGACAGTACCTTTATCGCTACATCTGGTTAACTAGCGTACACTATCGACATTTTTGAAATGTGTCGGGCGTCTTAGTCTATACTACCATATCTACGAAATTTATTCGAAAAAAATCAGTAACATAAATTATTTATTAATAATATTAACTTAACGACTGTCATCCTTTGACAACAGCCGGGACTGACAGCTTAACGTGCCCTCCGACGCACGGAGGAGCTAGATGAATAAACTGATCCATAGACAGGCTACATTCGACTGTGCTTAACTTGTGTGTTGGAATAGAGTGACACGCGCAACGTCGCCATCGAGCTCCTCACTCACACGTATTAAAATCACACTAAACAAACACTCATTTGCTTTAGTGTAACTTCTTGTAAAAATTACAAAGTTACTCAGTATCTAAAACAGTCACGAGTTTTAACCATGCTGTAACAAATTTTTATAGGCGTTTTGTTCCGTTGTTTTGTTTCCGTTAGGAGAAGTACTTGAAAATATTTCATTTTTTCCTCCCTAAACCCACTGCAAGCACGTCGGTTCATTTGGTTAATTACTCTTGTTACCTTATATACCTTTGTAGATATCATATAGGAACCATATATAAAGCGCTATTATTCTGAAAAGACGTCATAGCATGTTCAAATTCTACTTAAGACAAGCTTTCAAAGGGAATAAGTATAATTTCGACATCATGAAAGGTAGTTGTCTCTCTAATATAATATTCTCATTGTATACCTAC
Source organism: Hypsopygia costalis (assembly GCA_937001555.2). Classification (NCBI taxonomy): domain Eukaryota; kingdom Metazoa; phylum Arthropoda; class Insecta; order Lepidoptera; family Pyralidae; genus Hypsopygia; species Hypsopygia costalis. The sequence continues at coordinate 21,288,154 of OW443343.2, read as the reverse complement.
GTATTAATTGTGTACCGTGCTACCACAGTATAATTAATAGTACTTAGTGCTACGGTGGGCACGTTAAGAGCCCTATTACATTTGCACGCTGACGAGCTCTCGCGCAGTAATAAAACCCGCGAAGGCCGCCGGTGCATCCTTTTTTGTAGTCATTTTGAAGTTATATTTATCGTTTTTATTGAAATAAGATAATAAATTCATGCTACAAAGTTTATTCATAATGAAGTTACAATTATTCTCGTATAAATTTTGCTCAATAATATTATCGTTTAGTCGAGAAATTAACAGTTTACTTAAAGCGATTTTCGAAGTATTTTGGTTAAAAGAATGTTTTTTTTCTATATTAAATCAATGATATTTCAAAATTCCGAGGCCGCTATGTACTATACGACTATATAACAATTAACATTCTATTTTTTTATTTCATTTGTTTGGAACAGTAGTACAATCCAGGAGTTCAAAATAGTGAATGCGCGCATTTTATGAAAATCTTTCTCTGCAATTTTGGGTTTATTTAAAAAGTTAAGCAAAATTTACAAAAAGCAAGACCGCTATGTACTATGCGAATAGCTATTCTGTACTATTCAATAAGTCAACATTGTTAATGTATTTTTGTTTCTGAGATCAAGAACGCCAAAATTGGCCATTTTACACAAAAATCGCAGTCAAAATGTTATATGGCTCTTAAGCCGTCGATCCCGGTTGTAGTCATTAGATGACAGTCGATAAGCCGAGTCAGTGGCTTGAAAATGCTGACCTACGCCATTGCGCGGTTGCGCAGCTTGGTGGAATATGCTCTACAGGGGTGTAGAGCATATTCCACCAAGCTATAATTGAGGAGAGACCCGTATCCCAGCAGTGGGTTGAGTAACGTTTGATGACGATACGTATTAATGACGCGGATGAAATTTTATATCTTTCTAGGCAATTGAATGTTTAAAAGTTAGTAATGTACGACCAAATTCGTTTGAAGTAGTATGAATCTGTGATATGAATATTAAATTGTCGATTCGATGGAGTTTCTGCTATTAAATATTGCTCGTATATTATATGAATAATGTAAGATAGTAAAGAGTAGCAATCTATTTGGGGGTGTAAGTGGTTTATCAACATCTTTGAACCAAAGCCAACTTCACCTGCACGTGGTGCACGACTGACAAACGAAGCTCTGGCGAAAAGAGAGGTAGGCAGCGTAATTGTAAGCTACCCGACCTGGAGAATGTACTTCCACCTCACAGAATACCGCAGCCAAATAACAATTCCCTTGAGGGTTGTTGTGTCTGCGAGTGAGTGAGGTCACCAGAAAACAAGGAGATGCTGCCTGGGAGCGGGGGTGGCGGCACGCAAATGATATATTATGTTGCGGGCGTTAATACGGTTACGGTAACCGCTTCACATCAGGCGGGCCGTATGCTTGTCTGCCACCCGACGTAGTATAAAAAAAAATCGATAGATCTATCTAGATTGATAGATAGATTCTATCTATCAATCTAGATAGATAGATAGAAAATGAGACTAATTATGAAGTGCACTAGTGTCTGTTTGTAAGTACGCTAGATGCGTACTCCCAAGTACTTATACTACGCATAACGACTACAAATACTACGCATGAAACTAATTTTATGCGTAGTATTAGTAGTCGTAAGTGTGCGCAATCACAGTATACAAAATTATAAAGTAACTCTTACCCGACTGTGTACATTGTTTATTTTGAATTATAAATCCCCTAGAAACCGTTTTTAATGTAGAAGTACAAACTGTAGTTAGTTGACATCATCGTATCAAGCTGTCAGCCATGTCGCTAGTGTCTACGTTGGCATGTTAAAATGCTTCTAATTTTCGTTAGTTCCAATTTTCTCCACCTGCCAACTTATCTTTGTCAAGCTGTAGTTATGTATTGCGACATTACTCTTTGCTTTCCAAATTTACTGTACCTACACTCATGTTTGTTAGCTCTCATTGCGTGGACCGTTTATCTGTTTGTCATGCATGCCACATATGGCTTACCGGATGTTTCAGTGAAGTAATTTTGTCTTAGTATTTTTAATGTTCCGTACACAAAGCTAGATAGATTCATTACTATTTTAAATAGTTGTCTTGGCCAACTTGCCTGATAAATATTTTTTGAAAAATGGAAAAATTCACCTGCCCCCCTAGGTGGGATTTGAACCCACGACCTCTCGATGACCGGTCGAGTGCTCTTCCAACTGAGCTACCAGGAAGGTTTGTGTTGCTGACGAATTTTTTCATCTTATATTTCTACTGTGTGAGTCACAGATAGATAGATTCATCAGAGATGCCGTTTTCAGGAAGTTTTTTCTGGCAATATTGCTAAATTTGCCAGAAAAATGCGCAAGATCTGGGGTTCATCAACATGTTTGAACCAAAGCCAACCTCACCTGCACGTGGTGCACTCTGCTGACTGACAAATGAGGCTCTCGTGAAAAGAGAGGTAGGGCATAGCGTATTCTTTAAGCTGCCCGACAGGTTAAGTACCTCCAACTCACTGAATACCGCAGCCGAATAACAATTCTTTTGAGGCTTATTGTGTTCCTGCGAGTGAGTGAGGTCACCAGAAAGAAAGAAAGAAGTATAGGCTGGCAACGGATCGACGACCTCTTGGTGTTGCTGATCTCCATGGGCGGTGTTGATTGCTTTCCATCATGTGACCGACATGTTCATTTGCCACATGCCACATTCTCTTAAAAAATCTAAAAAATTCCCAGACAAAATAGTGTTTTTGGGGTGTAAGGTGTAAGCTACGGTAACCGCTTCACATCAGGCGGGCCGTATGCTTGTATGCCCCCCGAAGTAGAAAAAAAAAAGTCATATCCATATAATCTTACAAACGGTAATGAATTGGCTAAACTATCGTTAGAATAATTGATTTGGTAGATATCTATAGCGAGTAGATCGGTTATGTGAATCGCATGGAGCATGCCATGCCTGCATGATGTTGGTGCGTTTGGTTGTTAACCGTTGAAACACGCACAGCCATAATAATTACAACATTAACCGCTGAGCTAGAATATTACTTGCTTATATCTAGTAAATCAAGAAACTTTATAAGTTGTAATTATTTACTTGACACGATAGTGTATATATTATATTCTATTCTATCGAATATATACTAAATAGTACGATTATATATCGAGCTCATTTTGATTAATATACGATGAAAAGGTGTGAATGTTTTTTTTGCTGATTCAAGAATAATATTATTCTGTGTCCAGTAACCATAAGCAATGTAATTATATTATTCTCGAAGCAGCAATCTTAATGATCATTTAATTCATCATCATATTCTACAATAAGCCATCATTATGACAGTTCAACAGCAGTTGTCGGTTCTACGAGCTATAAGGCCGGCCTACTGCCACTTCAGTTTAAATAAAAGGATAATTTAAAAAATGGTTTTTTAAATATCTTCTACCGCAATAAGGTTTTTTATTTCTGTTCATATTATCTGTTATTCTTTGGTGGCTCCTGGTGTGTAATTGCCTTAAAGTAATATCGGTATAGGTGGCCTAAACCATTAATAAATGACTAATAAAATCCGTATCGATTCACCACAAAATTCCCGTAAAATTCTCATCTTGTACTATAACAGGCGAGACTTCTACTGTGGATTCTTGCGGTTTCGATCTCTGATTAAGATGTTTATATTAATTAAGTTGTTATTTCAATGTTACCGGCGGACTATAAAATCTGACATTTTATCAAATGCCTAATTTTGTCTCTTACAGAGATAAGCTCGCCTTTTCAAAACTACAAATTGTAACATGTTAAATTTTTTATTGCTTATAAAAAAGGCACAATATAAATTTTGCCTTATTTTATGTGCAATGAAAAATATAATTAAAGCATTTAGATTTGACAAATAAACAACTAAAATTGGGAAAATGCATAACAAACACAGGGCGCCATTTCAAACGATTTGAAAAATAATCTGTAAAATTTAATAGTTTTAAGTTAAAAAGATTCTTATTTAAGGATTCTCAAAAACATTTGTTTATTTATGCTTTAAATTTATCAAGTTTTCAGTTGAATCCAGTTAATTTTATAAACTAATAAATTATACCATTAGATAATAATGCCCATGGAGCACATTCAGAATCAAACCATATATTAGAGTGAATAATAATATTTCATTTGTCTGTAACTTAGAAATAAAAATATAGTCATGTTCCGACTAGGTTATGATATACCTGATTTCACAATTTAACGACAGCACATCAACACCTTATAGGAAAACGCGGTAGGTCGCTGGTTTGTCACGGTTCGAGGAATGATCGGGTGGTCCAATAAACTTTGAGAAGCGATGTTTGAAAATGCGTCATGCAATCTGCGCACTCGGACAGCTTTGAACGGCTTTTATGTAAGTGTTGATTCAGTACTTTGCGGTGACGTGTTTTATTTTATTTGGCGTTAACATTCTCTTTAATTTTTTTAATGGACTTCACACAAAAGAGGTTATCAAGTTTTTTTTACGTATGCGCCAGTGTTTATTAACAGATTTTCGAAATTCTATTTGTGTTCCGTTGGGCAATCCAACGGCAGTTTTAGATATATTTCAATATGATCTGTAGCTAGAATGTAATAGAAGAGATTTGAAAATATTATAAACATTTTCTTGGAGGTTCCACGTCATTTATATTAGGATTAGTGGATATTCGTTCAGAAACTAAATTTTATAACGAGTAATTAATTTCATTAGCGGTTAGTTCATCTGAACTACTGCCGGCACCCACCCACTTTCTTTTTTTTTTTATACTACGTCGGTTGGCAGACAAGCATACGGCCCGCCTGATGTGAAGCGGTTACCGTAGCCATATTAACGCTCGCAACATAAAGTGTTGCAGTGACGCTCTATCCGCATAGTCAATGACGAAGAGGTCGCCAAGGCCCTAGAACCTCTTAAATTTCGTAGAGTTACATTAGTTTGCCAAGTGTATTTTATCGCCTTTACCATGATGAGTGGTCTGAAGAACTGTTTTCTCTCATCCCTTTCCGTCACAGAACCACGTGCTCAGGTACGATGTCATTATGCTTGTCTTTAGTTGATGATGCCATTTGGGCTCCTCTTTTCACTTTCGCCTGGTACCTACCAGGCGAAGGCACGAAGCGGTGCCACTATGCTGAGCTAACATTTTAAGGGAAAGCCAGCCTTTTAAGCCTTTCATGCCAGCCCTTTAATCTCTTTATATTATTTACCCAGTATGATTACATATAATTCAAACAATCAACGCACAAAATCTTATCTCGCATAATTTATTAAACAAACACATTATAACGCTCTGTCGAAACACATTTGTTATAGGCAAATAATCTAATTAATTACATCCCAAACACGGATTGTCGCAAATATTTCCCCAAAGACCGCACGAATGTGCAGACAGAAATAGATCTAATGCCACAAATTATAGTGGTTTAATTTCAATAACTTAATATGGTAGTATTTGCGTAGGTAGGCTACCGGTTATGTTGTTAAGCTTGTAATGCAATTTAAATGGTTATTTTTAGAGGTGAAAGGTATATTCAACCCTCGATATCGAAAATTCAGGTACTGTGCAATTAAAATAATATTTTTAATGATAATATAGAATACAACTAGATAGATAGATCACAACGCTAAGTAAGGACTATAGAACATTGCGTGCGGAGGAAGGAGAAGCGATGCCATTTTGAGATAATTTTAGTGCATATAACGTATTCACGTAGAACGCACGGCCGTGTCCATGACACAGCTACACCTTTTTTTTTTTATTTCGTCTTTCTCAACTATAACCATCAATCCATGAATATAAACAAAACATTTACAAATTATCTCACAATAGTATCTACCTATACTTATTACTAAGGAGTTTCTTATTCAATAGACAATGCGCTTCGTATGTTTGTTCATTTAATTGTTCTAGATGATTCTGCTATTTTTGTTAATATTATGCGCATATTATTTAGTTCCGGACCTTTACTGTCATTCTTCATAGAGATATGTAAATTAGAACAAGGCATGTTTCGACATATATTATTTGAAAATAATTTTGTCAAGTGTGAGTCGGATCTTGGCCATTTTGTTACTATATAGTTTCAGATCATTCAGTTAAAATTTTAAATATTAAGTAGGTATATGGATTTCTCTCTACTGGGTTGATTGAATGCTGTTGATTTTTTAGTAAACATAGGTCTAATTTTTAGAACCAAAACATTATACATATAATATATGTATCGGCTTGGGCGGTAGAGCTCCAGGTTTTCACCCCATAATTTTTTTTTTTTTTTTTACAATACAATACATAATAATCTTCTACCGACTATAAAACGTTTCAAACCTTCAAAAAGATCATTTTCATTATTAATTCAATTCCGTTTTCCCTTTATTTCGAATTCCTCATTTTAATTTCCTTTTTAAAAAAAAACTTCCTGCCACTGCAAAGTTTTAAAAGCAGCTATAATCATAATTTAAGAAAAAGTTCACAGAACCGACCCAAATTAATTAAGATTTTATTGAATTTTTTTCGGGAGACTTTTTTATTAATTAAAAGAAGGGCATTGACAAATCGGCTACCGTCTCGCGATGGACATCTCGATAAAGAGGGCCAGGCGACCGGTTTTGTGTATTGTAGTATTTTGAGATTTTTTCAAGCGATTGTTTGGTCTCATGAGATGTTCTGATAAGTTTGGGTACCGATGACGGATTTCTTTACCGATAGTGCCACATTTTGACAAATTGTGGGCCCTTTTTCAGACTTAATGCGTGCGGCCTTTAGATTCTATCTTGTGTATAAAAAGTCAGTGGACTGTCTTGTTGGCCGCGTGAGTGATCTATCAATGTTGCTATTAATTTAATATAGTTTCACTAATACGAAGATTTAGAACAACGATAATGAAAGTTGTATAATTTTGTTTTTGATTTGGAAATAAACATGAACAGCAAGTTTTTTTATTTTTATTATACCACGTCGGGTGGCAGACAAGCATACGGTCCGCCTGATGTGAAGCGGTTACCGTAGCCATATTAACGCTCGCAACATAAAATATCGCTCGCGCGCCGCCACCCCCGCTGCCATCGCAGCATCTCCTTCCTTTCTGGTGACCTCACTCACTCACAATAACCCTTGAGGGCTGTTGTGTTCCTACACAACAGCCCTCAAGGGAACCGTTATTTGGCTGCGGTATTCTGTGAGGTGGAGGTACATTCCCCAGTCGGGTAGCTTACAATTACGCTCCCTACCTCTCTTTTCGTCATAGCTTCGTTTGTCCGTGAGCACAGTGCGCCACGTGCAGGTGAAGTTGGTTTTGGTTCATTGGATGTTGATGAACCACTTACACCCCAAAAGTTAAAGTGGTTTATAAATTTAAAAAGCCTGGCTATTTAATTTCGATGTTATTAATGCTTATTTCAGCTATTATTTTTTTAAATTTAGTTATTATTATCGTCATTCCAAATTTTATTCAATATATTATTTTATTAATAATATACAACCCTTATCTACCGTTTCATCGCGAAGAAATAACAAAGAAACAAACTTTCGCATTCATATAGTGGGAATATTATTTATTAGTTCAAATATTTCACTTCCACTTTCATTACTTAGTTAATATCATAATTAGGTTTGTAATTTCCATTTAAATTCATATCTTTGTACTTATCACATAACATCAAGTTGCGTGCAAGGGCTATTATTAATATTCAAGCAATATGTATGCGTGTGGTCCGTACGGCCATTGGTCACAGTCACAGTGCCTCTAGCAAATACATTTACCTACTTACTTACCCTCTTATTGTATTTTTTTTTATACTACGTCGGGTGGCAGACAAGCATACGGCCCGCCTGATGTGAAGCGGCTACCATAGCCATATTAACGCTCGCAACATAAAATATCGCTCGCGCGACGCCACCCCCGCTGCCATCGCAGCATCTCCTTCCTTTCTGGTGACCTCACTCACTCGCAGGAACACAACAGCCCTCAAGGGAACCGTTATTTGGCTATTAAATGTAAGCTAGAATCAAGTCATATTTTTATTAAAGTAAAATAAAATGCACTTTGGAGTAAAAAAAGAAAAACAAACAACAAATCATCGTCATCATCAGCCTATGTTTTTCCACTGCTAGATATAAGGTTTTGTTAATGCCTTCTATTATATGCGAGCCATAGTTTTTGTCATTCCGTACACTTTTCGATTATGACGAGCTCGGTGGTCGAATGGTTAGTAATGGCCACTTTGACTCCGAGGTTGCGAGTTCGATCCCCGCACAAGACAAATATTTGTGTGCATGAACAAGTTTGTTTGTCTTGATCTGGGTGTTTTCTATGTATTATTATTTATGTATTTACAAAAAAAAAGTTATTTAAGTATTATATCAGTTATCTAGTATCCATAGCATAACTTTGCTTAATTTGGGACTAGATGGCCCTGTGTAATTAGACGAGAAATATTTATATTTATACTCTTTCATCCTACTCATGCCGTCACCGACTAAGCAGATGTCGCCGGTCTAGTGTCATTTCAACTTCTTATCTTTACGAGCTATGTGATTCTAGTTCTCTAACAAATTTTCTCGTTTTGTATTCTAATACAGATCCCGCATCGAAAAAACTAGGAGCTTATTCTATTGGTCGCTAATGAGTTTCATTTTTGGACTAGTCCAACAGAGTTTAAGTCTCTGCACTGTAGGGCATACGAAAATGTGACTGATTAAGACACAGACTATAGCCAGTTTCCCCTGGTATACCCTGGTATAAATTTAGACGGAGATTGTTTTTCGTATAAAAATCATAAACTGTATTCTTCACAATATTTAAAGTGATTTACGTAATATTTTAATTGATTTCCTAGCCATCGTCCATGAAATTTTTCAATATATGTGTGAGCATAAATAATGTATGTGCCGTTTTCGAAGTGGGTTAAAAAGTAACTCTTATTAATTTATTAATTTAAAATGACTTTATAATTCGTTATCCATATCAAATTTAAAGAGATATATATATATCGACTAATAGCAAAGATATTATTATGATCATATCACTCATTTTCATCTTAGATTTCAATTAATTCAAAATTGTTATAATCAGTTGTTCAAGTTTAAGTAGGCAGTGTACGTACTGTGAAAACACGAATTGAATCATAAAGCTATAACTCAAACTACCTACTATTTCATTACCATATCACAAATAAAGTTGTATATCTAGTAATAAATTTAAAAGCGTTGAGTTTATCAAACAACAAAAATTTCACAACTGTCACTATAATTGAGGAACCCCACCCACCCCAATGAAAATGCATGCAACAGAACAATACTGTTTATTATATCGAAACCAATCTAATTCCGTAACTTAAACCAATATATTTTGACCCGTTGCATTATTTAATAACGTTCTAGTCAAGGCGTATATATAAATTTACATAAGGGAGGAAGAGGTCACGTTAGTTTGGACTAAAGTGTTGGTTATCATCAAATCAATGTGAGGGTAATCGTTTTCTGTAATAAAAACATTTATACGGAGAACCACGTAATTAGTCGATCCGGTGAAAGAAATGGGATTATTATTTGTGTTAATTGGATAGATGTTATCAAGTAAGGCGTGTTCATGTAGGGTGATACGCTTTAGTTGTTAGTATCCTCATAGTTTAGTTAGCCTAACGTATCTTAATATATAATATAGCCTTCAATAGCGGTTCGACTCGTAGAAAAATTCACGTGTATCCTTCCAAATTGTCATTTTTACTATTAGTTTTCCCGCGGTCTCTGTACCTTATCAAATCTTGCAAGTTTAATTTGACCCTATGTCCGACGGAGCTGAAATTCGGCACATTATTTTAATGCTCGTGATAGTATACGTAAGATAGTGTATGTGTATTTAAGCAATTAAATGCCACTATTATAATATCATTCAAATATGGGGGCCGCCACAAAACTGCGATTGATAATTGATTAGTTCTTTTTTTATTTTATTTTTTTATTAACAACTAAAACTTTTTTTATATTATTTTTTATTAACAACTAACTAGTTAATTAGTTTGAAAATAACATTTTTGTTTATTTTTTTCAAATGAAATTTCTTATCTCAAAAAAAAAAAGATATACATAATAATGTATTGTAGAAATCTTTTGGGAGATCGTCATGATTTTTATTATAGGTGTAAGTACAATATATGGTGCCAGCCGCCTTCATGTTAAATTTGTTCTAAATCGATTCAGTGGTTGCTCAAACAGGCAAACACGCAATATATTATTTTTATGATTCTTATTATTAACTAAGCGATCTTAATATTTCTAACGAACAATTCGATTTTATTTATATAGAAAATCAGCAGTGTCACCATCATAACTTTACTATTAATCACGAAATGATAATTAATTGATTGTAACATATTTTGGAAAATTAATACTTTACGTTAAAACAGTAACATAAATCTAAATATCAATTTATTTGCTGTCGACTCCAGACTAATCCAGTTTGATCTTAAATGTATTTAAAATCCAACAGTTTTCAAGAATTTTAATACATAAAAACATCAGTACCTAAATAGTCATAGTATTAAATTTTATTTAATCTGCTTTTGTTTTGCTTCTTCAGAACCGCATTCGTGATGTTCTGCTTGTCCCGAAGGTTGACTGGTAGAGAAAGCTTTTGGCGTTAAGTCCGCCTTTTGTACCCTTATATGAATATAATTTGTGGTTTATAAAGTTTTTAAATAAATAAATCACTACCTTTTAATAAAAGCCGATATCGAAAATGACTAACACTTTCAAATAATAATGCTAAGACGACATTGATAGCAATACGTGAGCTTTTTCACCTTTCTTATAAACTTCCAAGAAAAAAATAAAATAATGCAGGCACTTAGAGGGCCGCACGAGCTAGGGGGAAGTAGAAAAAATGCCTTTTGTATTAGAATGACCTTTTTTTCTCCACCATATATCAGTTGCGTGACGCCCATTGCACAAAAATATTAATATATAAACACTTTCAACCCCCAAACACACACCTTGCGCCCCCAAACGAAATTACACTGTAATTATCACAATATGGCGTATACGTTAAATTATAGAAGGAAATAAAAAAAGCATTAAGCAAGGGAGTCCACAAAAATATTAAATTAAATCTAGACTAACTTAAAGCCGAGGCAACTTTTTGAGTCAAACGAAAAGTTAATTTAGTTAATGCTTCCAGTGAGATTACATTTTTTGTTTGTTAGAGCAGTAGATAATGCAAATGTAATAGTATAAAATTATTTTTATGTGACATTAGTTACTGACACTAAATAATAAATCTTACTGAATAGTAGTGAAAAGAAATAGAAACGAAGGGTTACAATGAGAAGGAATTTGCGATACGCACCTTGCAAGTTAAGCTGTCCGACTGGCAATGGATCGGCACTATGGTGATTACTTTCCATCTGGTGACCCATTTGCTCGTTGCCCCTCCATACTAAAAGTGTAAGTGCTAACTCTTACTAAAATTAAAATTATAATTTATATAACGTAATTAAAATGTTGGCACTAAATAGTGCATCTTACTGAACAATGTGAAAGGAATAGAATTTGAGGATGGCTTTATTACAAAGCATTTTTAATTAAAAAATCAAACTTATCAACTCCAAGTATAACTAAGTCTTTGAAACATATATAAATTTTAGATATATGACCATACGTCTTTATTAAATTTTTAAGAGAATATTATATACAATATAGTACCTGCCCTAAACGCATTTGTCTAAACATACAGATCAAAGAAAAGAGGTAAAGGTAACTTGTCAGTTTCTTACTTTTTAAATCAGAATATTAATAAATTACCTACACGAGAAATAATATTAATCATCATCATCATCATCATCAGCCTGTATCTGAACAAGAACACTGCTAGATATAAACCTTCCCCAATGCTTTCCACCAAATACGATCCTCCGCCTTCCGGATCTAGCCGTTTCCTGCCACTTTCTTAATGTCATCGGACTATCTAGCTAGACGGAGGGCGTCCAACGCTTCGTCGTCCTACGCGCGGCCTCCACTCCAATACCTTCCTCCCCCATCTGCCATCACTATCTCTCGGCAGATGTGACCGGCCCATTGCCACTTCAGCTTGCAAACACTAAAGGCTATGTCGACAACTTTGGTTCTCCTTCGAATTTCTTCGTTTCGAATTGGATCACTCAAATGAATCCCGAGCAGTTCAAGTCTCTGCACCATGGGTCATTACATGGAGGACGCACTGATTGAAGACTTTAGTCTTCAAGCATTGGGGTATCTGTGCAGCGAAGACGTGCCGAAGCTTTCCAAAATCTGCCCAGCCCAATCATATTCGTCTATTGATATCTTTGTTGAAATTACCCCGGCCAAGCTGTATAAACGAGAAATAATACAGATAGCAAAATATTTATATATGTAGACGTATGCAGTGTATGCAAATGGAAAATATTTATTCAATCCGTATTTATGGTACAAAAAAAACACAAAATAACAAAACAATTCCAAATGCAGTAGACGCAAACAACGTAAAATCATGAATGAAAATACAGTAACGGAATTATTAATTGGAATTGTTTCGACTATGATCTGAGTAATGATCCGAGAAACTCTTAACATCGGCCAAATTGCCGACATATTTGGCAAAGTAAACATTATTTGCAATACATACAAATTAGCGATTGTTCTTTGCGTCGAAATCTTTGGAATCCATCCAAGGATCCGTATATTGGCCCATCTCATCATTGAAACACTCAGATAGATTAGTATTACAAAATATTGGCAGCTTCGTATTTTGTAAAAATTGTGAGTGCAAGCAATTTACAGAGTTATTGTCATTTCCTTTCGGTGCAACATACATGTTGCGAATATTAGTTTTATTAGCGCAATTATTAATTAGCTGGCAAATATAAGCAGAAGCTCATGAACTTAGACTTAATTCCAATGTGAATCCAAAGGTAGTTAAACTCCTCGATAACACAGACCTAGGGAAGAGATTCAAAAGAATAAAATCTTTTGAGTTAGTGTAGTGAATAGTGAGACCATATTAGCGATAGTGCATCAAGCTATAACTAGAAAGTATCTCGCCTTAATATACACTAAGCAAAAGTCAATGGAAATTATTCTTAGACTATAATATTTAGAAGTTGAACGTAAAGTTAAACTACTTATTAGCCCGTAGTAGGTAAGCTGTAGTCATTAGAGGCAAGTCAGTGGCAGTTAGGCGGCTTGAAAACACTAGCTTCCGCCATTCCGCAGTTGAGCAGCGTAGTGGAGTACGCTCTAAACCCCTTCGATTGTAAGGAAACCCATATTCCAGCAGTGGGATGAATTAATGGTTGTCGTCGATGCCATATCTATAGTATTTTGTAACATCATTGTCCCTATAGTATTGATGTTTAATCCATCAGACGTCTAAATGCAGACTGGAGCACACTTGTTCCTCTTTTTAGGGTTCCGTACCTCAAAAGGAGAAACTTATAAGATCACTTTGTTGTCCGTCTGTCTGTCAAGACCCTCAATGTCGAGAATGCGTGGAATATCATTCTGAAATTTGAACTGTATACTCAGGTCTACGGTCCCATGAAGTTGTAAAAAAAATCGAACTGCTAAGTTTACGTAAAAAAAAGATACGGCCGTTTGCATAAACGCATATTTCGACACATTCTCAAGAGAATCAAAACTCACAGGGTACTTCTCGTTGACGTAGAACTATGAAATTTGGCAAGTAACATCGTTATAGACTACAAGTACAAGAATAAATCTCAAAACTATACATTTGTAATTAAATCTTAAAAAATAGGGGGTCTATTTCTGAATTTCAGGAAAAGCTCGGAAAAAAACTGCACGATTAGATTCCTGAACTATTTATAATGATCCTACGTACGGAACCCTCAGTGGGCGAGTCCGACTCGCACTTGTCCGATTTTCCTTCCTTCATTCTTTCTGTTGACGCTACTGACTCGCAGAAACACAACAACTAGCGGTATTCTGTAAGAATGAAGTACCTCCTTCTCACAGAATACCACAGCCAAATAACAACTTCCCCAGTCGGGCAGCTTAAAAAATACGCTATGTTCTACCTCTTTTTTCGTCAGAGCCTTTTTTGCCAGTCACCAGGGTGTACCACGTGCAGGCGAGGTTGGCTTTAGTGCAAAGACGTCGAACCACTTACTCTTTTTGGGTTTGTTTCTCTTTTGGTTCGGACACTATTGATTGCAGATCTGGGACCCTACCGCCGATACTGAAGCCGACGGATTTGTTGAATGCGAAATTGCAACTATTGCTTAGATTGCTGGCAATTATGTTTATCTCAGCTGGTAGAAACCCTAGAGCTCTATCGACTAAGCTGAAGATGTTTGTCAATAAATTTAACCTAAAATCATATTTTGGAATCAAAAAATCCGGCGGGAATCAGCTTCAGCTTCGACGGTAGAAGCCCTGATGCCCATTGAAGGATAGATTAATGCCTCACAATCACCTCATCTAGCAGACTTTGTCTTTGAACAACTTTGAAAAATGAGAGTCACTTTGCTAATATTTGATCCAAATAAAGGTATCTACTATAATTTTAATTATTAATACTTTATTCATCAATAAACCTTTCGACATCAATCTCAGAACTTATATTAATATAAATATTCATTGAAAGCTCTTCAATTTTAATATATTTAATAATGGCCGTCAATTTTATGACTATCTTACAAATATTTACATTTAATTCAGATTTTGTTTAAATACAACTATTTCTGAATGTAATTAATTTTTAGTTTAGAGATCTTTCTTTTATTAATATTTTTAAGAGATCGTAACTATAAAGCTGCCCGAGTAGAGATTGTAACCTCCACTCACAGAATTCCGAAGCCAAATCTCAATTCTCTTGAGGCCTGTTGTATTCTTGCAAGTGAGGATACACGTTGCGTTGGCAGCGAGTATGGCGGCGCGTAAGCTATATTTCATGTTGCAAGCGCTAATGTTACTATAGTAACCGCTTTATATCAGGCAAGCCGTATGTTTGTTTGCCTCACGACATAGTGTAAAAAAGGTTAATATTTTTATTTTTTTATACAATACTAGCTGTTACCAAGGGCTTCGTCCGCGTAGAATTTATTTAAAAAAATATCATAAAAATAAAAGCATCTAAACTACTCATTTTATCTTAACATCAACAATCAGCCAGTCAAAACCCAGCCAAAATATGTCCAGCCATTTTGAATATAAGCCGGAATAAACAGAGTAGACGAACGGTTCTTTAAAAAGGACGTGAAGAGATTTCACACGTTACAGATCCTTCACGTATTACAAGCGCCAAAAGGCTACGGGTTTCCATTAGGCGAGACGTAAGGTTGTTTGTCACCTCAGTGGTATTAAAGAAATATCTAGTTACTTAATATTATGCCCTTATTTGGAACTGTATATCTTAACTGTCGAAATTTGACACACATTATTGTTGTTATAGAAATCAGTGTAGATTGGAACTAATCATATTTTTGTGGTAGAGTATGCTCTAAACCCCTTTTTTTAATATCTATTGCCCAAGTTAACATTATTTTTCTTTCTATTACAGAAGATAGACGCATATAACCACAGTGGGCCTTCACTCCAGACGTCAGCTGCGATCGCGCTCTGCTCCATCGTCCTCGTAGTCGGCATCCTTATTGGTGCAATTCTTGTTTGGAAGTAAGTTTATTTCTATTTTTTTATTGCATTCATTCGTTCTTTCTTACATTCATTCTATAGACAAACTGATCGTTTAAAAAAACAATTTACGCCGTCATCGAAAATAAAACATTTTGACACGACTTTTGTTTCGCGATACGTGCTGCTTGTTTCTCTTTCAGCAAAAAAAAAAATCGTTGCTATTTGCACCCCAACGCTATAAAGCTGACATGTTCACTATTTCACGTTTGCCACGCATCACAAGTGTCTATAAAACGTAGTGTAGTATATGTATACGTGGTCTACATATAATACACTACACTACGTTTGTCTATGTATACGTAGATAGTATAGCTAGTGTATTCGTAGTCCTACATTTAAGGATTCTAGAATCCTGCCACTTCATCTATTGTGATACAATATAAATTTTATTACAAAGAAAAATTTAATTATTAAAAATTATTCATATTGTAATATTATGTTGAGGAGCTCAATTACGTCGTTGCATTTGACATGCGTGAATCTAATCGAACATGCAAAGTAAAGCAACGTCGACCGTAGCCTGTCCATGGATGGGTTTGTTTAGCTCGAGCTCCTCCGTAATTTGGAGGGCACGTTAAGCCGTCGGTCCCGGCTTTTGTCATTAGGTGACAGTCGTTAAGCCAAGTCAGTGGTCTTTAGGCGGCTTGAAAACACTGGCCTACGCCAACCCGCAGTTGAGCAGCCTGGTGGAGTATGCTCTAAACCCCTTCTATTGACGACTATTTGACGAGCCCGGTGGTCGAATGGCTAACAATGACCACTTTGAGTCCGAGGTTGCGAGTTCGATTCCCCACACAAGGCAAATATTTGTGTGCATGAACATGTCTGGTTGTCTAGGTCTGGGTGATTTCTATGTATGTATTTACAAAAAGAAATGTGTTTAAGTATCAGTTATCTAGTACCCATAGTACAAGCTTTGCTTCGTTTGGGACTAGATGACCGTGTATAATTTGTACAGGAATTTTTATTTATTTAATTATTCGAAATTATTCACATTGTAATATTGCGTGTCAATCAGAGATGGGCAAAATGCCGGGCATTTACGATAAATGCCCAAAAAGTACTTATAAATTCCCTCATCATCATCAGGTCATTTTAGTCTCCATTACAGGAGCACGACCCTCTCTCGTCGGTCACAGACAGGAGGATTTGGCCTACACTCCCCACGCTGGCCAGACGGGTTGGGGAGGCCTGAAAGATGTTTTACAATGTATTTCCTTTGTACGACATCCACGGGAAGAGACGGAGTGATTATATTCTAGTCTGTCGGATACCACACGGCCAATAAATTCCCTATTTATGCCCAAAACTCTGCATTTATTAGGCATTTACAGGCACTTACAGGACACCTATTGTAAAGGCCTGGAATTTTGTCCATCTCTAGTCTCAATAAAACTACTACTACCTAACTCAATACTCCATTAATCAGTATAATATGAGTTGAAAGGAATGTTAATCGTTAATAATATTTTACACGGCTAATTAACACAATATTATACCAAACACAGCTACTTATCTCATTGTAAGATATCCCGTTTCTAAATCCGACGACGTCAAACTGTCCGTAACTCAATGACACGTATATTGTGACATGTCTAATTATTCCCAAATCTTTGGTGTCGGTTATAAGCGATAGCGGAGATAGATGTAGTATTTTAACAAAGAAAATCTGGGCACCTACCGCTGAAGTTGAAGATGTTTGTCAATAATTAAAACAAATTTTACTCTGCGTCTACTACATAAAAACGTTTACTAAAGTCCTTAATTACTGAAGTACATGGAACATGTCTCCGGACAGTCAGGGGAGACTGACTAAAGGATTAGGGAGAGCACAAAAGATCCATAAAGGTCGACGTGTCACCGGTGCTGCAGCACTTTAGTATCTTATCTTATCTAAGAGTGCTGGCCCCACTCTTAGATAAGATAAGATACTAAAGTCCTTTAAGTATATTATGTCCTTATTTGGAACTGTATATTTTAACTGTCTAGTAGAAATTTGACACACATTATTGTTGTTATGGAAATCGATGTAGATTGGAACTAATGATATTTTTGTAGTAGAGTATGCTCTAAACCTCTTCAATTGAGGAGTGACCCAAGAGGGGAGGAGTTACTGTGTAAACACAGTAACTGGATTAAAATATTTGTTTTAATCCAGTTACTGTGTAAACACAGTGTGTAAACACAGTAACTGGATTAAAACAAATATCGTCGCAGGACAAAGCCACGGTAGAATCTAGTTATAAGCTAGCAATGGCCTAATTTTCCTTTTTTTTTACTACGTCGGTTGGCAAACTGGCTGGTGAAGCGGTTACCGTAGCCATATCAACGCTTCAACATGAAATATCGCTCATGGGCCACCACCCCCGCTGCCAACGCCGCAAGTCCTTCCTTCTTAGTGACCTCACTCGCTCGCAGGAACATAACAACTCTCAAGTAAATTGTTATTTGACGGCAGTCGGACAACGCCTTCGTCAGTTAATTAGAAGGGTGCACCACGTGCAGATGAGATTGGTTTAGGCTCTAACGAAGGCGGTAAGCTCCTTACACCCCATTGCTTCCTACTCGTCTTCGACATACAGACGAGAGATAACTGAATATTTGACCTGAAAAAAATGTCTAACCTACATAGACAATTTATGCATTCCCACAGAATAAGTATTAGTACCTACTACGGTATTTAATCATTTAGTAATTATTATTTAAATAGTTAATTTCGGCCGATTTACCAGGATAATAATAATAATCTTTATTTAACATTATCTTTATTTAACACTGTTACAATTTAATTTACAGAGTATTTAATATCTTTTTATTAATATCCAAAATGGTACCTTTAACAGTGAAAACAATGACCACTACCCCCCGCGCTAGTAAAAACTGTGTTACGGCTGGGTAGTACCATCGCTCACTATAATTCTTAAAATATTCATTGTGTAGTTTTCTATAGCTAACTTTTTATTTTCGGTACTTATGTTTATTTGCCACTGTGTGCCGTGAAAGAGACACGCATTATACACGTCGCGTGCCAACCATTATAAGGATATTATATATGTACCTATATTAAAATTTGAAAAATTCACCTCCCAAGAAAACCACGAAATTTTGCAAAAGATATATTATTCAATTGCTTAATTACCGAAAACGTCTCTTTTAGATAAATATAATTTTTAGTGTGAAAACTTAATTAAACAATAAACAATCAGTGCAATAAAAATTAACTTAGCTCTTTGTCACCTTTAAAAAGTAGAAACACTCAGCTAACTTCGTTTAATTTACAATCTCTTTGAAGACAGCGCTAATGGTAAAAGATGAGTCTCAAAAGTTCGCTCCCGGGAGACTCATGTGTTAGCTAAGGGTAAAAATATTGTTGCTTACTCACGAACACAGAGTAAGTTAGGTCTTTGAAAGACAAAAGTAAGCAATTAATTGAGACATGTTTGAATTTTGTTTTAAATGTACGTTTCGAGTAATTAAATGGAGCGCCTTGAAACTTTGCTTAATTGAAAACAGCGAAGTACTCTAGATTTTATTTTTGTATACGGAAAATATAAATATGTAGATATAGTCAGTATCAATAGATAAATTAAATAAAATCAGTAAAAGACTTATGTAATCCGTGCCGGGAAGAAATCAAGATAAGTCAAGTTTTCGCAAAACTGCATGAATAGATTAATACCTTACTTTTATTGTTAAAAAAATTATTGTATAAAAAATAGGATGTAAATATACCAGGGAAACTATTTACTACAGCAGTTACTCTAGTAGCCTGCTTGGTTCCCATACAAGGAGTATCGCTGCTTGCAGGCTTGCAGATCCGCAGCTAATAATATAATCTCATATTATAATATAAATTATTGTCTGAGATATATTTATTCTAATTTTCAGCCCTGGTTACTTATCAGTTTTATTTACTCTACCTACTTATGAGGTATCTCTAAGTCTTATAGTAGCATGCAGGTGCAACAGCCTTTTGCTTTTATATCCAGTTACCTTATGTCATACATGCGATATTCTATAATGTGGTACTTCACCAATCAGGCAGCTTACACTGTACCCGAACTCTCCGCTACTGTTCCGCTTGCGTGCTCGGTTGGTTTACTGAAAGCTAAAGCGGAGCAGGTAAAGGTCCTCTCGTCTGGTTGATTTACTGGACGAGAGACTCGCATCCCGTGATATAACCGGAAGGATGGCACACGGGGCGCATTAGCTGTTAGGTATAGGTATCGTTGTACCCGACCTCTTTTTTTCCTGAGCCTCGTTTGTTACTTAGCAGAGTCACCTATCATCTCTAATTTATAACCTTACCATATATATAGCTTTCTATTCCATCTAGTAGCAAAATGACTGTGACATAATTATATCCCTCTAACTTCGGACCTGTAAAAATAAATCCGCTCCAGTCTCACATTTGGGCCACACCACCCGAGTGTGGAATTAAATCTCTCATAGGTGACAGCTACTCCAATCAACTTTCTCGAGCCATTGCCTTCCTTGCATGTGACGACGGTTTTAACGCCGATTAGCCACTCACACTGTTGTCAAGGGATTCCTTATGAGGACTCTAATTCGTGAATTTAGGTCTCGGATTTGGTTGTAAATTAAGACTTATTTGTGACAAACATTTGTGTTCATGAACATGTCTATTTGGCTTGATCTGGGTATATCCTATGTGTTATATTATATGTAAGGATCTATAACTACATAATAAATCGTACCGGTTAACTAGTACCCATAGTCCTACAAGCTTTGCTTAGTTTGGGGCTAGATGGCGCTATGGAATTTATTAGGGATTTTTTTTTATTTGTATGAACTGTTCGTAGTAAGATAGATGCGCTATATTTTTATATACCATGCAATAAATTTAGTACAATTGCCTAGACATTTTATAAAATACCGAAATATATAGCCGGCTATGCGTTAAAAATGCACTGAAGATATTTATTATTGCAAAATGCACGGCAATCTCTCCAAGATTTGTTTTTAAGTTTTTAAGGCTTGTGCCCCGCAAACAGATAATATATATAAGTAATAATATATACTTTTTGCCGCCATAACATACATATTATACTCGTACGTTTGTCTTGATCTCTCATGCCTTATAGTAGTAGCACAGTATAAGTAATTGTAGTAGTACGTAGGAAAAATGATTTTCGTACCAAGTCGTTTATTGAAGATATAAGAAGAAAAAGAAACATTTATTGCAGCAACATTACACAACACTTTTACATTAATTACAAGTTGCTTGATGCCACAAATTGGACCCAACCCAGCATTATGCTGTGATCTGACTATGTCAGACCACAGCGCTGATTTTCAGCTGGGATCAGTTTGTGACACCACGGATGGACAAACAGACGCATTACAGACATTTTTAAATCTATATATATATATATATATATATACATTATTATGGCCAATATTATAATTAAAGCGTGTATCTCCGCTATTGGACTCTGCTTGCTTTGTTCGCATATGATATATGTGTATAATATATATGATGATATATTATCATACCACTAAACTTTCTTGTAAAGACAACTACAAATCTACCACATGTCAAAGTGAAACTTATCTATAATCTCGAAACTGGAGCAGGAAACAATGTTAGTTTAGTTTATGATTTATGAACTATAAACATACACACGCACTGTTTGTATTGTTTCGAAATAACTCGCCATTGTAGAGCAGAGTTCCGGCATTGGTTAGGATACGTGGTTCCCAGTTCCATTTCCTTCAATTTCATAATTGTTGGGCACAGGAGCGGATCCAGGATTTAAATTTTTAAGATATTTTTTTAGTCACCTTTATATTTGTCCAAAAATGTACTTTTAAGTGTATATTTTTATATCACTAAAGTGGCAAACAAGCATACGACCCGCCTGATGGAAAGTACCCCTAGCCTATGAACGCCTGTAACACCAGAGGTTGCCCACCCAGAGGTTTATCACAAGCGCGTTGCCGACCCTGTAAAAACCTCTTCGCGCGCTTTTTGAAGAACCCCATGCTGTAATCTCCTGAGTAAACGTATATAGTCATACTTGCTTCCACTCTTGGCTTCGCTCACATGAATCTATCCACTTCCAGCCGCTTTCCTGAGATAGTCGGTCCATCTAGAGAGGGTCCATACGTGTCTTCCACTCTAGGATGTTTTCCCCCAACTGCCATCACTGACACGGCAGATGTGCTCGGCCCCTAGTCACATCCGCATGCTGACTCTGAGAGCCATGTTGACAACTTTGGTTCTCCGTCGAATTTCTTCGTTCCGGATTCGGTCCATTAGAAAAATGCCAAGCACAGCCGTCTACATCGCTCGCTGTGCGATCCTTAGCCTGTGAACCAGCCCGACGGTCAACGTCCAAGTCTACACCGTAGGTCATAGCGTGGAGGACGCATTGATTGAAGAAATAACTCGATACAACCTATCTATTACTATTGAGACATTCCCATGAATAACAGTGTCGTAACCGAAGCTAGAAAAAAAATATTCACAAGCAAAAAATACACGATTATCAACTTTATTACACAAAGGATAAAGACAAGTGCACAACCTGTGAAATATATTTTTTTGGTGGCGTCTCATTAAAGGCATGCGTGACTAATTATGCCAAAATTATACTCTCTGTTTTCCGCCATTTTCTGATTGGTTGGTTCGAAAATAACTGGCCAATGAGAGACAAGGGCGGGACGGCGCCCGCGCAGGTACGACTATCGCGTTCGAAATATGAATATTCAAGTATGCCATTGTGATGTGAATTTGTAACTACTAATAATGTATGGAATTGGTTTGTAACATTTCCGTTGGTTAATAAATTTACAGTACAATCAATACTAAAATAAACAATTCTCTTTCTTAGTAAAATTGGTTCATATGAGTTTAAGTTTGTAACCTACCACAATTAAAACTCGAAAAAAATGGCCTACTGAACATAAAAAGCGATTTTTTTTTTATTTATCCACCCATAGTCGTCCCACTCTTGGGATACAGTCTCCGCTCCATCTGGAATTGGTTTAGAGCATACTCCACCTACTGCTCTCTGCAGGTTGGTGGAGACTGCGGGTTTATCAATCAATCAATCTATAATCATTTACTTGCACAAAATGTACATACATATAAAATGGTATTAGTCAATTTCCCATATATATATTGTTTTGTATAAGACATGCAAACATAATATGTAGTACTTTTATATAATTACAACCATTTAAATATTTGTGTCTATCAAAATATTAAATTAATTATGCTCAGATGTCGTATTAGAATGTCAACAAAATCGATTTAAATAATTACAAAATAACATATACTTATGCTAAATTAGGTAATCAATAATAATAGCAATATAAATCAAAGAAGGTCATTTAAAAAAAATATTAATTGAATAATAACATTTTTCGGTCAGAAATAGTGTTAGTTTCTTTTTAAAATTATTTAATGTCAAATCCCTAATGTTTTTCGGTAATTTATTATATATTAAAAAGTTACAACCCAACATGATAGTGCAGGCAAAAATAACACTTTAATAAGAATAAGAGACTCTTAATAAGAATAAGAGTTGGCCGTGTGGTTTCCGGCAGACTAGAATAGAATCACTCTGTCTCTTCCCGTGGATGTCGTACAAGGCGACTAAGGGAAATACATTATCAAACATCGATCAGGCCTCCCCAACCCGTTTGGCCAGCTTGGGGAATATAGGCCAAATCCTCCTTCTGTCTGGGACGGATGAGAGAGGGTCGTGCTCCTGTAGTGGAGACTAAAATGACCTGACGATGACGATGATGACTGATGAACAGCTATTGACTTTTTTATTGATTGATTGGAAAATATTGTAAATTTACCGATAATATGCATCATAACTAGATCTTCGGTAAAATATGCTATTACCGCTGAAAATAGTTTAAATATGCAAATGCATATGCAAATGCATATGCAAATACGCAAATGCATATAATCCGGTCCCTAATGATGAAGAATAAGAGTTAATATAAATTATAACTTAATATTTAGATACCAACATCATACAATATCAACATAATCCTTTTTTTATTATTGAAATCAAAACCAATTGATAAAAAATGGGGTGCGGCCGTGTCATGAAGAAGAAGAAGAAGAAGAAACATTTATTTGTAACATAACACAACACTATTACATATTCTAAAAGATATTTTCTAAAACATATAGACAAGAAAGGACATAGTGCTGCGTACAAATTGGACCCAACTCATGGACACGGCCGTGTGTTGTATACGTGAATACGTTATATGCACTAAAGTTATCTCAAAATGGCAGCGGTTCCTCCTCACGCGATGTTCCATAGTCCTTACTTAGCGTAATAAATTCTTTGATCCTACATCTATTCCGTGGTTTAATTGAATTTTGAATGGCGATGATAGACTTGTAGCTGCAATACCAAACATTATCCCCCGATGTTTTTATCATTCGTTTTTTTTAATTGCCACCCTGAAGCAATTTCAAAGACGTTTTCACGTCAAAACAATGAAATCACGCAATGCAATCAATACTTTATAACTTTGAGTAAAACAAAAATGCTCTCTTCAAACTAAGCTTGTTTTTCTTACGTACTCATAAAAAGCGCTTTGCCTCTCAAACCAAGACAAAGGGGGTCTGGTAAATAGTTCATTGTTCGCAGACCCCAACGGTGTTGGGACTGAAGGGTTCCCAACTAGTTTATATGGGGGTTTTGAGTCTACAATTCCGTTTTGAGAGCTGTTCACGCTAAACTTCCGCGGTACTTGAATTGCTTGGCAGTTGGATTTTCAAAAAGTGTGTTGAGTCGCGCGGATTTTGAGGGTGTTTAGTAGAATATCAGTAATCCAATTATGTGGGGTGTCTTCAGTACGCCTTACAAACTGAAATGTGATCGAATTTTGATATATAATTATGGAAAAACCAATAAAGTTCGCGATGACGTCGGTGCGCGCGACAGTCTAATCGAACATGCAAGTTAAGCAACGTCGACGGCAGCCTGCCCATGGATAGGTTTATTTATCTCAAGCTCCTCCGTGCTTCGGGTCGGTCCCGGCTGTTGTCATTATAAATGACAGTCGTTTGGCTTAATGTCAGTCAGTGGAAAACACTGGCCTCCGCCAACCCGCAGTTGAACAGTGTGATGAAGTATGCTCTAAACCCCTTCTATTGAGGGGAGATCCGAATCCCAACAGTGGGATGAATAAGGGTTGTCGACGAGTTTAGTATATCCATTACAAAATCTAGGCATTCATAGAGAAATTCTAGACCGAACCATTTCTAAAGATTTAGTATTCCAAACACGATAAGAATAAAGGGCACTACACATTTCAACTGAGAAATTCCGTTTACATTTCGAGTAGCGTGCAAATAAACTCTTTACAAAATAGTTTCTACGTTTGCGGGAACTATTGGGAATGTTAGTTAATAATTTTAAAGTGAAAGAGGCACTCTTTGTATTGCAATAGACTATTGTTTTATGTTTTACTAAGAGAATGCTTGGGAACTTTTCTACATAAGTTTTGGGGTGTAAGTGGTTCATCAACATCTTTGAACCAAAGCCAACTTCACCTGCACGCGGTGCACCCTGCTGACTGACAAACGAAGCTTTGGCGAAAAGAGAGGTAGGGAGCGTAATTGTAAGCTACCCGACTGGGGAATGTAACTCCACCTCACAGAATACCGCAGCCAAATAACGGTTCCCTTGAGGGCTGTTGTGTTCCTGCGAGTAAGTGAGGTCACCAGAAAGGAAGGAGATGCTGCGATGGCAGCGGGGGTGGCGGCGCGCGAGCGATATTTTATGTTGCGAGCGTTAATATGGCTAAGGTAACCGCTTCACATCAGGCGGGCCGTATGCTTGTCTGCCACCCGACGTAGTATAAAAAAAAAAGTATCTACAATCATAATTATGTATGTACGTAAGTATACTAAGCCTAATTCTAGCCCATGGGGCCAAAGAACAAATGGCTCTTGTCAACTCTTCATCGCAACTAAATTCATCAATTTACTAGAATATCTTAGTAGTAACAGCAGCTGTTTGATTATAGATATGGAGTAGGATTGTAAAATATTTCTATATATAAGTTAATTAACAGGATTCTAGCCCACGGGGCCTAAATCGACGTTGTCTGGAGCGAGTAGATTCGCTTAGTGTATGTTTTCTATTGATGTCAATGGATAATGAATTTGATGATTATTCCTCATGGACATGATCGGTTTCACTTTTTTTTCGACACAAACCTCAAGCATGTCGAGGTCTTTAATTGTGACAAGTTTCATCAAAATCGGTTCAGTGGTTATGGAGCCTATTCATTTCCAAGAATGACTTTTAGGCTTATATAAGCGTTCTGCCCCCTTACCACCAACTCTTATTGCGATTCAATAACTGAATAGAATGCTTATGAATAAATAAGTGAATAAGCGACTCTATTCAATTTGAAATAGAGTCGCTTATTCATTGGTTGAATAAGCATTCTATTCAGTTATTGACTCGCAATAAGAGGTGGTGGTAAGGGGGCAGCTCGCTCTGCTTGTTCCACTCAATAATGACATGCTACAACTTTTCATAATGCATATATACCTATGTGAAACATCTAAGTACGGTCGTCATCATTATCGGCATACCTATGCACTGCTGGGTACAGGTCTTTCCCAATGCTTTCCACCGTATTTGACCAGCTCGGTGGTCGAATGGTTAGCAATGTCCACTTTGACTCCAGGGTCGCGGGTTCGATTCCCGCACAAGACAAACATTTGTGTGCAGGAACATGTCTGTTTGTCTTGGTCTGGGTGCTTTTTATGTATTATACGTATGTATTTAAAAAAAATGTATTTAAGTACATTTATCAGTTATCTAGTACCCATGACATAAGCTTTGCGCTTAATTTGGGACTAGATGGCGCTGTGTAAATTGTCCAGAAATATTTATTTATATGCGATCCTTCGCTTTCCGCATCCAACCACTAACTGCCTGAGGTCGACGGTTCATCTAGAGAGGGGACGCCCTACGCTACGTTGATCCATACGAGGTCTCGAGCTTCGTCGAAGGGTATGTTAAGCCGTCGGTCCCACCTATTTTCGTTAGATGTCAGTTGTTAAGCCAAGTTAGTGACCTATTCGTTTCTAGGACTTCCCTTCACCATCAGTCATGACTGACTGACTCGGCAGATGTGGCCGTCGCACTACCACTTCAACCTACTGACTCAGAGAGCTATGTCAACAACTTTGGTTCTCCGACGAATTCCGCTTAATTCATCATCAACATCATCATCAGGTTATTTTAGTCTCCACTACAGGAGCACGACCCTCTCTCGTCCGTCCCAGACAGAAGGAGGATTTGGCCTACACTCCCCACGCTGGCCAGACGGGTTGGGGAGGTTTGATCGATGTTTCATAATGTATTTCCCTTAGTCGCCTTGTACGACAACCACGGGAAGAGACGGAGTGATTCTATTCTAGTCTGCCGGAAACCATACGGCCAATTACTTTCTTTAAATTCTGCTTAGAGAAAGATGCGTGTAATAGCTAGCTTAATAGTTACATAACAAAAGGCTAGTTTATCCACAATATATAAAAGTTAAATTAACCTTACACAAACATTCCGATTTTATTCTACATCCGAGTTCATCCATTTTGCTGGGAACAAAAAATAGGCGAAATGTTTTCTCATTTCCCCATGCATAACATGCACGTACAAACAATGGAGTATTCAAATCATTTCATTTGCTGTGTTATTTGATGTTATTTAATAGGCTCTTCGTTGCTAACTGGCGTAATTGGAGCAAGAAATTAATTATTTATGTACATAATTAATCATTCGCATGAATTGAATTTTCTGCATTTCCTCCACATTCATATCAACCAATACCATAGCCATATTAACGCTCGCCACATTGAAGATAGCTCACGCGCCGCCACCTCCGTTGCCAATGCAGCAATTCCTTCCTTCCTACTTAATCCACTCGCAGGAAAACAACAACTTTCAAGGGAGTTGTTATTTCGCTGCGGTATTCGTGAGGTGGAGTAAGCTGACCCATTGGGGATATCCCAATGGGTCAGCTTACAAAATATGCAATGCCATACCTTTCTTTTCGCCAGAGCCTCTACCAGTTGAGGTTGGCTTTGATTCAAAGATGTTGATGATCCACTTACACCCCATATCAACGCTCAATATCTTGCACTTATGACTCGCAAATAAACTAGACCATCTTAGAAACTGAAACAAAATCTGCAACGCTCAATAATTTTCACTTTTGAATTTGAACATAATTTTTAGACTCTCTGTGAGGTGTCTGAGAAATGTTTCAAACTTTAAAAAATATCCAATCCAATATCTTTCACTTTTGACTCACATATAAGCTTTGAAACTAAAACATAGTCGCCAACGCCCAAAAACTTTCCCTTTGACTCAAAAAACAAATCCTCCTGATCGCCCTTAATGCTATCACTTGATCAAACTTCTATTTAAGGCTTAACGTCTTTATTAAGTTGTATTGTCTCATTCTCATTACGGAGCGAATGGAGAACGTTGATTTCTGAACGCAATGCTATTGGCGATCTGCATACAATCACATATTTGCATAATATCTCAATTCGTTGTTATGCACTGATTTGAATAGCCAGAAAACATTTCACGCATCGCGGCTTTTGGGACACACTGTTGTTTAATTCAGCGTATATTTGTTCATTATAATTTATCCTGTATTGTGATAGCATTAGAGCAATACAAATGTCGAAGTACCGAGCTTGAATTGTAAATCGATGTTACCCAATAATATTACGTTATGTTATGGATGAAATGGGGTTTTGTAATTGATTTATCGTTGAAATATCTTATTCACATATATGTAGTGTATTCTACTGATTCTCGAATAAAGGTTTGCTCTGAAAGTGAGGGATCATGGGTAGGTACTGAATAATTCCTTGCAAAAAATAAACAAAGGCTAAGAACATGAGTTACAAAAAATGTGTAAGATATGTCTAGGCCCAGAGACAAATAAATAACTTTCATTTCATTTCATTTCTTGCGTCTTCGGTTCGAGTAAAAATAAAAAATGTAATTCCAAAGATCTGGGGATTTACTGTATAATAGTTTTCTATAACTGTTTTCAATGTTTCTATAGCTTTCGATTTTACATACTCATTATTTAATGTACTGCTTTGATTACCGCTTTTAATATCTCAATTTTTTTGTAGAATTATTACGTATTAATTATTACGTATTCAACCACATTCGAGACAAAAGCTTGTAACTAAAGCCATTCATAAAGTAATGAGTATGTGACATCGAAAGCTATGACGTTAGTGAAAGCAATAATAATGTTAGGCGGTAGAGATGCAAACATTCGTCTTTTGTTTTTTGTTTTTTAATTCTTAAATGTTGGTTATGGCCACGTTGACTAATCTTAACGTCCCTATGTCACATTTATAATTGCGCATTCAAAACAATGGTTTTGTGATTGTTTTTATTGTGTACCAATAATGGAATGAGTGGTTAACGAAAACGTGATGAAGCTATTATTTCGGTATCGCACATTATATAAAATAGAATACTGTTGCTCGCGGATTCGTTCATAAAATACTCTGGTAGACAATAAAATCCAACTACTCCCTGTATTTAATATAATATTTAGTCGCAGCGACCAATGGTTGCGGTCGCCTAGTGAGTATGCGCTCTCAGAAGTGGCCTGTGTTTGTATTGACCGTCAGTCTACAGTCATTCTCTTTGTCTGTGCCAAAAGTACGTATAACATCTGTTTTTAACCGACTTCAAGAAAAGGAGGAGGTTCTCAATTCGACTGTATGTATTTTTTTTTATGTATGTTCGCCGATATTTCCGTCAATAATAGACGGATTTCAAAAAAATATTTTTTGTTAGACAGAGTTCACTTCTGAGGTGGTCCCATTTTTCGTGGTTTCATTTCAAATAATAATATATCTCATTATATGTTATATGTTTGTGTATATGTTTATATCGATGCCTTACAGCCGAAAAGGGATAAGCGCCATTTTTTGGAGAATGGACTTATATATATGGCCAGAATCGTCTTTTTTTTCTGCGTCGTTTGGTCTGGGTTACATGTTTCTAAGTGACACTTTATGTCGCTTAGGCGGTAGTAATAATAGGGTCATGAGCTAAATTTATTCGCTGTAAACGACAGAAATTTTGAAGTTTTTTTTTTTTTGGTTGTTGATCAAAGAATATTTGAAAACAAAATAACTTATGCTTTTTGGGCTCGCTGTAATATTCAATCACTAGAACCTTAACCTATTTTTGCTGGAAGCAAACATTCAGAAACATACGTTTATGATATTTTGCTTATAAATAATTATTTGTTAAGTTCGGGTTAGTATTTTATGCCTGTTCCTTTATAAAATATATTGGTCGTTTATTGTAATTAGGCCACATTTTTGAGACTTTATTTGGCGTTTTAGTATATTTTTCCCGTTTCATAAATATAAAGCAAAAAGGAGGTTATTACATATAGCCCCTGTAAATATTTAGAATTAGTTTGTCGCTTATCCTTTTTTTTCCCTCACAATAATTAAACGATTCCGGCGGTTAAATAAAAAGGTAGAACTAAAAGTTATCCTTATACCAGTCCATTCTCAACGTCTTTGTCGTTTACCTGTTCAATAATAATTTTCAAATGTCAGTTGTCGGTATCGTTTTATTGAAACTACGGGTCCAAGCGACAACAAGACGAACGTTCAATTATGATAATTCTATAAAGATCAAGTTATATTTTTGTTACACTCCTATAGTTGATACTTTAAAATATTTTATGAATAAAACAAAGACTTGAGACAAACAATTGTGATATTAACAGTGTACTAATCTTAAGAATACTTGTATATACTTAAATTAACGTTGTAAACTTCAATTTCATAATTAACTAGCTTTCGCCCGCGACTTCGCTCGCGTGACATTCGGGGCAAACACATGTTTACTCATTAATCAATAGAACCATACAATACCCATGACAATTTTCAGACTTTTTGACTCCCATTTTACCCTTTTAGGAGTTGATATTTTCAAATCGATGCCATTTTTGTAATTGACTTCCCAGAAAACCATAGAATCAATACCCATCAATATGGGTATATCAATATAATTATGACATTTTAACCCCAACGTACCCCCCACAGGGGTAATTTTAAGTCATGTCGGCTATGTTGTATTATAAAATAGTTGTTGTTGTCGTAATCAGCGACCCGATAAACCATAAAAACAATACCCATGACGATTTTCAGACTTTTTCACCCTGTTTTACTGCTTTAGGGGTTGAATTTTGAAAAATCCTGAAACATGTGTTTACTAATTTGTCTATAGAAGTACTCGTGTAAAGTTTCGGATAAAATAGTCCAACTAATCTTGTTTCCCCATACAAACTTTGGACCCCCGTTTCACCCCCTTAGGGGATGAATTTTGAAAAATCTTTTCTTAGTGCACCCCTAGACATCATAAGGAACCTACGTGCCAAATTTTGAAGCTTTAGACCCAGCAGTTTGGGCTGTGCGTTGATATAAATATCATCAGTCACTCAGTTTCTTCTTCAACTTCAACCCCATCGCATCCCCACAGGAGTGATTTTATGTCACGTCGGCTATGTTACATCATAAAATAGTTGTTGTTTTCGTAATCAGCGACCCGATAAACCCATATGATTAATACAATACCCATGATGATTTTCAGACTCATACAACCCTTTTTACCCTTTTAGGGGTTGAATTTTGAAAAATCCTGAAACACGTATTTACTCATTTCTCAATAGAAGTACTCATGTAAAGTTTCGGATAAAATAGTCCAACTAATCTTGTTTCCCCATACAAGCTTTGGAACCTCGTTTCACCCCCTTATGGGTAGAATTTTGAAAAATCCTTTCTTAGTGCACCCCTAGACGTCATAAGGAACCTACTTGCCAAATTTGGAATCTCTAGACCCAGCGGCTTGGGCTGTGCGTTGTTATATAAGTCAGTCAGTCAGTTGCTTCTTTTATAGATTTAGATAGATAAATGAAAATTGATTTCGACTAGATATTTCAATTGTGATAATTCTAAGTTGATTTGATCTCGGGTACTTATGACCGTAATAAGAGCGTTTATTACAAACAATTGTTATTAAGTATTACCTATTACATTTTAGTATGTGGCATTCATTTCTGTGTCAATTAAAGACTGATTTGATTCATTTTTTTTTTCATTTTAGTACCCCTAGGGCGAACCTGAAATCTTTTCTACACGAAAAAATATTTTTTAAAAAGAAATATGCAAATTATTCCTATTAAAAAAATCTACTTAATACAATTTCGCATTCAGTAAATTTTCATTTGATAGCTGGTTAAACCATATTTCCTCAATTTTATTTCCAATAATCACACACTTGTGCTATTTTAGTTCAATTATAATGAAAGATGAGGTGTAGTTATATCATTTTTGCTGGAAGCGAATAATTCTTGTATTTTCATTTATGACATTTTGCCTGTTTGTGAAATGAGATCATTTGAGGATTACCGACAGTAAATAGGGGTTGCAAGTTGAATTATAAAAAAATAACACTGTAATTCAATAGATAGTATGTTAAATACAACATAAACAAATTTCCAGCCTCTAGGGAACTAAACTATAGTTTTTATGAATTTTTTTCATAAAATTTTAACTTTAAATCACTCTCCTGTAAAGTTTGAAATATGTCGCTTATCCCTTTTCGGCTGTAAGGCATCGATATGTTTTTGGGTTATTGTGCACATTAGCCGACTAAACTTAAGTTTATGTTTGCGCCTATCTTCTCGAGTAACCGCTTTTTAGCGAATGTTTACTGCTGGTTCGTGGTGTTGGCCTGTAGCCCGTCTACATATGAAAAGTACGTGTTCTGTGTACATGTACTTATACGGAGCAATTTCCTTACCTTATTAAACGACCTTATCATTATTCCTACTCTTATGTAGGTATTACTAGTTACCAGAGGTCTTGACCACTTCAATTAAATACGTCCAGCCAAACGAGCAACCCTCGTTTCGTAGGAAATACACTTGTACTAATAGAGTTTGAGACTTAACCATTTAATCCAAAGTCAAGTGATTTTGAGACTAAACTTGCAATTAGTTAAAATAGAACTTGTTTTGCTTTTTTTAACGTACTCCAAAAATGGAAAAGGTTCTCAAATCGGTTGTGTTTTTTTTTAAATGTTTGTTACTTCATAACTCCGTCATTTATAAACCGATTTGAAAAAACTTTTTTTAATTTGAAAGAGTATACTTCCAGATTGGTCCCATTTTTTTCATGTCAAAAAATTCAGTTCGGATAGTGTTTTTATCTTTTTAATGGTGCTTGCGATTGAAGAGTAATTGTGGAGACGGTTTTTTTTTGATAAAATTATGTAATAGAAACTAGTAGCTGCCTGTGACTTCGTCCACGTGATTTTTTAAAGCATTTACATTGATTGATATATACCAGACAGACCACAAAGCACAGAGGTTGTCTCATCATATACATCATATATCATATATGGGCTGTCTCATCATCATCATCACCCTGTACACATCACACTGCTAGACATAGACCTTCCCTAATGTCTTCCACGTTCCAGTCTGGGCTGTCTACATTCTGTATAATTTGGAAGATACATCAAGACCAGCCTTTCAGAGCCGGAATACGTCCCGGAATTCAGAAACTGAATTAAGCATCCTCATTCCAGATGCACGGAAATCCATCTATTCACCACACACTTGCTGATTTTATCAGATTCAGATTTTCTGTGAATTTATTGAGCTTATAAAATCGTCCGGTCGTTCTGTCTGTCCGTTGCCATGAAAATGAAACTCAAAATTTAGAAATTCTGACTTCGGATTCGTGTAGAGCATCAAAAAGTAAAGTGATAAGTGACCTTGGTTTTCCGAAAAAAAAGTCGTTCTGTCTGTCCGTCCGTTGCCATGAAACTAAAAATTTCGAAATTCTGACTTCGGATTCGTGTAGAGCATCAAAGAGTAGTAATGTAAAGTGACCTTGGTTTTCCGATATCAATTAGGTATGTCGAAAAAAAAAATCGCTGAATTCTCGACGCACATGTTTCCATACAGTCCTCGATGAATGGCGCTGTATTACCAACATTCCCAAAGACGATGATGACCTCTCTGGCAAGAGTGTACCACTAAGAAGAACACAATGTACATAATAAATATTTATTACAAGTAATACCACTCAATAACCAAACAACTGCAACAATCCTCGTCAAACGTTGAACTTTTAGATTATTCAAATGCAATACGAAACTTGAAGATAATATTTATACTTGAAAATTTTCAAAACAATACTCACATTGGGTTGAATGTTTGCGATGTTCAGAACTCCGATATGCCAATTCGGAAAGTTTTCAGACCGCATAAAACTGGAGATGCTGTAATCGACCGCACGTTGGGCGCTAAGATGATATTTTGCTTTTGAACCGACTTTCAGTATTTAATTTCAGTTTAATGTTGTTTTTAGTGGTCTGTTTGAAATTGTTTTGTAACTGTTAATATTATTGAAATTATGGATATTGTTTTTTTTTACGGCTAACTTACTACTAATTAACTTATGGAAAAGAAGCGTAGCGGGTGTACACAAGTAATATTCTATTTTATAATGAGATTCGAGACTAATTCGGCTTATATGTTAACTCAATATTTACTGAATTTTTGGCGACACCAAGCACGGATCAGCTAGTATAATAAGATGTGGTTGGATTGTATGAAAGATGATGAGAGGTAAGAAACAGCATCACCCGTTACATGTAATCAGCCATCACGTCTACAGGTAACTGATAACTGTAGACATAACCGATGATAAGAATGTAAGAAACGATGGAGTGTGGTTGTGTACTGGACAACGGCCGTGTGTCGTGCGTGAATACATTATATGCACTAAAATTATCTCAAAATGGCAGTGTTTCCCCTATCCCCGCACAGGATTTGTTTTTATGTGAGAGAGGGGCAAACGAGCATGTGGGTCACCTGGTGGAAAGCAATCACCACCGCCCATGGAGACCAGCGACACCAAGAAGTCGCCGATCCATTGCCAGCCTTTTAAGGAAAATGAAAACTCTGTTCTTGAAGGCACCCATAGTTGTTCGGAAATACCACTGATGCAAGTTGATTCCACAGTTTCACTGTTCGGGATTATCAATAGTCCTTCCTAAGCCTAGCCTAATAAATTCTTTAATCCTTCATCTATCCAGTGGTGTGACTGACTTTTGGATGTAGAGCATAGAATCAAAAATTCAACACCAAACTGTATCCCCCGATTTTGTTACTATTAGATTTTTTGGTTTGCCCCGTAACTGACGTCAAGAGTAGTTACCACACATCTTTGGAACCCAGTGTACTCAGTTACCACACATCTTTGGAACCCAGTGTACTCAGAATATGTGGCTTTGAAAGATAGACTCTCAATATACATTCGAATTTAAATAAATAAATAAATATTTCTGGACAGTTTACACAGCGCCATCTAGTCTCAAATTAAGCGCACAGCTTGTACTATGGGTACTAGACAACGGATAAATGTACTTAAATACATTTTTTTTTATAAATGCATACTTAGAAAACACTCAGACCAAGACAAACAGACATGTTCATGCCCACAAATGTTTGTCTTGTGCGGGAATCGAACCCGCGACCTCGGAGTCGAAGTAGCCATTGCTGGCCATTCGACCACCGAGCTCGTAGATAATTTGCTACTGTTAAAAACTTTGTGGTCAAATATATACCCTATCTTGTTTAGATTGACATTAGTTTGAAGTCAATTTTCGCTTGCGAAAATAATTAAAAGTCAACCTTTCTCAAAAGAAAATTAACGAAAATGTTGTTAGGGACTTATTTTTTTTTTGGAGCGGAATAGAAACTCGTACTGATATTTACCACTTTCTTTGCCGTCTGAATAGAACAGCTGGATATAAAAGAGGTAGAGCGTATTTGTAAGCTGTCCAACTGCCGCCAAGTACCTCCGCCTCACAGAATATCATAGCCAAATAACTATTCCCTTGAGGGCTCTTGTATTCCTACGAGTGAGTGAGGTCACCAGAAAGAAAGGAAGGAGTATAGGCTGGCAACGGATCGGTGATTTGCACCATCTTGGCAGATTTACAACCCTTTCGGTTTTCTATGATTGACTGGTCTTTTATGGCTCAGACATCAATCGAGTCTGTGTTTCATGGGATCATCATCATCATCAGGTCCATTTTAGTCTGCACTACAGGAGCACGACCCTCTCTCGTCCGTCCTAGACGGAAGGAGGATTTGGCCTACACTCCCCACGCTGGCCAAACGGGTTGGGGAGGCCTGATGGATATTTGATAATTTATTTCCCTTAGTCGCTTTGTACGACATCCACGGGAAGAAACGGAGTGATTCTATTCTAGTCTGCCGGAAACCACACGGCCAGTGTTTCATGGGATAAGTCCGCCTAATTGTATAACAATACAATTATCTCTTTTTTATTAGTTATCTCTTTTTTATCACGGGTCTAGCCCGGTCATTTGATAGATGTGCGCGGGGACATGGATCCAACGCGCAGAGGCCGCAAAGAGTACTCACACAACAGCTCGCCACCTGTCCTGCGGGAATACAGTTATTATTATTGTTCCTTTATCATGTACTAGCTTCCACTCGCGGTTGCGCCAATGTTTACTCTGTTTTAATAAAAAGTCCTGTCCATTCTTTTTTTCGGTTTTTAGTAAAGAAATATTTTAAAACGTATCCGGAAAAAGACGGAAAAATCCGATAGTGAGATGGGATTTAAAATTTTAAACTTAGATTTCCGTCGGATTAGTTAGTACTTACAAAAAGAATTGCTAAACATTTTGTAAATTCTGGATTTTATTTGCTAAATTTCCTCTCTGTTCCTTTTTAAATTTTCTCTACAAACAGTGTACAAAAGGAATTTTAGTCTGTTCAAAGCAGAAGGTGGCAAAACTTCGGACAACTTCAAAGTTGAATGAGAGGTAGACAATGAGTGGCTCTTTGTGCTTGGAGGAAATAAAGGTTTGAGATAAAATGCAAATAAACTGCATTGTTTCTGTAGAGAATATCATTGGGGTGGGAAATGAATGGGGTGTATCAATAGGGTGTTGTTAGTACAAGATTTTCTATCTTGTCTTAACATTGCTACTGATATTATTGGTATTTTTTCACAAACTTTTATTTAGTTTCAGCGCGGTGTTGAGGACCTAGTTGGCGTCTTAGTCTAAACAATCATGCAAGTTAAGCAACGTCGACCGTAACCTGCGTTGGCTACGGGGTGGCGGCGCGCGAGCGATATTTTATCCTGCGAGCGTTAATATGGTACGGTAACCGCTTCACATCAGGCTCGCCGTATACTTGTCTGCCACCCGTCGTAGTATAAAAAAAAATGCGGCTTGTACTCTTTTATGTAGATATTCCCAAAGACCAATCAGTCTTTAAACAATCAACCGTTAATAATTCTTGTCAAAATGACGAACGGCCACATCCGTGCGTCACTGGAGGTGGTCTAATTAGTGAGAATCGAACACGCGACTGAGTGAGCACGCCTCAGGCGGCGCCTCGCACCGTGCCCTAAGGAAGTATTATGTGTCGATAGTATTGAATTTTACCTGCTTACGACGGTGGGAAAGAGAGTTATGATTTATCAATCACTAATATCAATTTTAAATAATCAATAAAAAATAAATGGCTGGAAACGGTATACACAGGATTGCATTTGGTGGCAAGCATTATAATAATTAATAATTACAAAAAAAAAATTTTATTTATCGCCACAGATTATTTATTTATTTATCTTAGCTTAAGTCTACCATTACAGCATCACACCAATACGATAGAAAATCATTCATTAAACAATATTATAAATTATAACATAAAATACAAAATGCAATCTTTGTGAATTCGTTCAAAGAACAAGAAAAAAGGTCTGTTCTCTCGGTTATTATAAATTGGATATGCAATTTGTAGGAGATCTGGAGTCCCAAACTAAGTCAAGACATGTGTCAATGTGACGCCCTTGCGGGCAAACGAATGGAAATCCTAGGAAAGGCATACCCGGACCTGGAGGACTACAGGCTCTTCCCTATAAGCGGCATACTGAAGTACATGGAACATGTCTCCAGACAGGCAGGGGAGAGTGACTAAAGGATTAGGGAGAACACAAAAGATCCATGGGGGTCGACGTGTCACCGGTGCTGCAGCACTGGACCCACCCTAAGATAAAATAAGATAAACCAAGACATGTATCTCGGGACACCAAGGGGCCTCCGCCATAGCTGTAACCGATTACCACCGGAGGATTTTTTGATCGCAAAAATAACACTTCACCTTACATTAGTGGCTATTGTGTTTTGCTTAGCTGGTAGAAAGCATGAAGCTCCACCGACAAAGCTAAAAATATTTGTTAACAAGTCAAACTTAACACATATTTCTGGTCAAAATATTCCATGGTAATCGGCTTCAGCTTCGGCGGTAGGCCTTCAGGTCCCCCCTAACATTTGATAACAATTCTTAAAAGGCTGGCAACGGATCGGCGACCCCTTGGTGTCGCTGGTCTCCATGGACGGTGGTGATTGCTTTCCACCAGGTGACTCACATGCTCGTTTGGCCCCCTCTCACATAAAAAAAAATCGTAGCAACCGACATAATATTATACATTTAGAAAATTAAAATTAAAGAAAGTGTGTGTATGTGAGTGCGTGTGTATTTGAGTGTCCGTGTGTGTGTAATTGTGTGGGCGCGTGCACGTGCGTGTGTGTCTATGTATTTGTACGCAAGCCGCCAGCGCACCTAATTTTAAATTATTAATCAGTAATAATAATTACTGGGCCGCAATCTGTATTAAATTAAGAAGCCCTGTTTATCAACTCTCGGCAAACTGACTTTAGGTTGAGGTATCGATATGCCTTTCACCAGAGCCCCGTTTGCCAGACTACAGAAGGCCAATTCTCGTAATTTTTCTACGAACGCAGATTGAAAGTTGACCGAATCGAGATTGAATTGTGAATTGACTAAAATTATATACTTGATTTCATTAATTAATTATTATCAATTCTTTTTGTTGGCAAAGTAACATTCTTAGTTTGTTTAATTTTCACTCATATTTCGATATAATCCCGCTTAAATTTAATTTTGAAGTTACATATTGTGTTACGAGAATACCAAATGTGACATTTGTGAGATCGAGACTGGATCGAAACTGAATTTTGGCTATATTTTAATTACGAGAATTGCCCCTCTGGGCAGATACCGATAAGATTACCTACGCCTTCAAAAATGGTGTCAATACACATACAATTTTTACCAAAGAAATCATAATACAAACGGTTAATATCAATACTTCCCTCATCTAACACAACACAGAGTTGCCATCAATTTTGTAACATATTGCTTCAAGTAATAAGGCGGGAGGTGTCAGAATTCCAAACCGGGTGAGGTTCCGACAGCCGTGCTCCGTTCGTAACACAAAGGGGATTAAATTACTTTCGTGATGCTGACAGTACGGTGTATCTGTGTAATTGCCTGTCTCTATCGTGATACAAAAATGAGAAATTAAAATTGAACGAGGGTCTATTGAGCACTCCACACTCCAGCTCTCAACCCAATGGTAAAATCTTAATATTAAAAAATAGAATAATGATGAAATTAAAAAGAAAAAAAGTGTCTGTGGAAAAAAAAAGATTCTCGTAATGGAACATGGTTCATAAAATATTCCGTATTCCTAATTTAATTTAATAAAGGTCAACTCAGCTCATCGGAAAATATGTTACTATTTTAAAATTAGAAGCTTGTAGAAATAGAAGAGAAAGAAAGAACCATAGATTATTGATAAAAAGAAATTATCAAAATGAAAAATGATTCTTTTAAATAGGTACTATAGATATACATATACCTATGCCACAAACGTTATAAACATATACCCGAAAAGTGAGGTAATTGTCTTACCTCGCAATTAATTCGCACTAGCAACCCGGCGATACTGACGTTTGTAACAATTATCACTTACTTGAAAATTACACCGGTAGAATTTATGTTCATAAACTAAATAAATCCTGGGATCGTGTATCACACGAAAGTACACAATAATATTTGATGCCGAGATTATAAGGACAGCGATAGTTATAGATCTTCCAGGGCAGGACAGGAGCTATTTTCTGACGCAATTTAGTATGGGTATGCCATATCTATAGTAAATAGATATTTATAACATCATTGGTATTCAGTATTATACTACAATTTAGTTTCGTATACCTAAATAGTCGTCAACCCTTACTTATCCCACTGCTGGGATACGGGTCTCCCCTCAATTGAAGGGGTTTAGAGCATACTCTACCACGCTGCTCAACTGCGGGTTGGTGGAGGTCAGTGTTTTCAAACCGCCTAAAAGCCACTGACTTAGCTTAACGACTGTCATCTTATGACAACAGCCGGGACCGACGGCTTAACGTGCATTTCGAATCACTGAAAAGCTTGAGAAAAAATAAAGCCATCCATGGATAGGCTACGGTCCGCGTTGCTTAACTTGCGTGTTCGATTAAACTGACACACGCAACGACGCCATCGAGCTCATCCTATTACTTGTTACTTGTATAGTGTTTCTTATCTCACAGATTACTAATGAAAATGGCAGTTAAGCTTTACTAAATATTAAACGGTGTGCGTGATTAATTCCCTCATCTCCATCGCATCTTAAGGCGGGGTGATAGTCTTCTCCTTAATATAGCTGACATGTCATGGCAAAGAGATTTGCTTGAGCAGAGTATTATGTTTCCTAAACATGTAATTTCAAATTTCCTCAAGGCCAGAATGAATACGTAATATTTGGTTCGAATATTACACAATGTAACTTCATGAAAGATCAATTGATTTGTCTTTTTTCTTATATGAGGAGGGAGCAAACGAGCTTATCACCTGACGGAAAGCAATCACCACCGCCCATAGAGATCAACAACACCAGGTGGTATCTGATCCGTTGCCAGCCTATACTCCTTCTCTTCTTTCTCTCTGGTGACCTTGCAACAGCACAACAACCCTCAAGGGAATTGTTATTTAGCTGCGGTATGCTGTGTGGTCCTTCCCAGTCGGGCAGCATACAAAATACGCTATGCCTTACCTCTTTTTTCACCAGAGCCTCGTTTGTCAGTCAGCAGGGTGAACCACGCACAGGTGAGATTGTCTTTGGGTCAAAGATGTTGATAAACCACCTGCACCCCAAAACTAATGGTACAGAACAATTGTTCAGAAATAAATAATACATAATATCCAGAAGTCATACACACTTCATTGCTATAGCTAGCTTAAACAATAATTCCAAATCAATGTTTCGCGATTAGTTAGTGTGTTGCTGTGTAGCATGCGTAGTGCTACACAGTAGTACGATGTGTAGCACTACGACATGTAATTATTTAATATAATATGACATATAATTATTTCACATTATTTCTTTGACATACATAATATTGTAATATATTTATATACAAACTAAGTTGTAATTGTTGTATTATCTGATATTTTAAAAAAGACCCACATTGGCAAGTTTCTTTCAAGCATTTCAATCAATCAATGAAATCAGGTCAATACTGAAATTCTAGTAG
The DNA here is from genome assembly GCA_937001555.2 of Hypsopygia costalis. Lineage (NCBI taxonomy): Eukaryota > Metazoa > Arthropoda > Insecta > Lepidoptera > Pyralidae > Hypsopygia > Hypsopygia costalis. The sequence continues at coordinate 21,246,903 of OW443343.2, read as the reverse complement.
ATAAAAATAATGTCAATTAATAAGAATATTATTAGTAAAAATGTGTAAGACGTGTCTAAGTGCCCACAAGGGACCAAAGACAGAATAAATAATTTCATTTTATGAAAATAATAACATCATTAATCACGAATATATTTTTTCCAATTCATAAATCTTGAACCATATACATATAAGGTTGTCACCATGATTATTGTCAACGTTATCGATAGGTTCAGCTTTCCGATTAATCAATTAAAAAATACAAGTCCACCCCTAGAAATAGCACATGACGGCCAAAAAGAACAGTGTTCCCACACAATAAAAAAAGTGTTACACGCCACACTTTTTACCATCGAACATCTCACCTCATTATAACACGTAACCCGTCTACAATAATATCGAGAAACGCCAATCAATCTCATAATACGTCCTTAGTGATTAGTTTCGTGCCACTAAATTATCGAGTATCGGGTAACTTGATACCGGTTTCTTATTGTGGTTATCGACAAAACACTGTCGACATGGTAAAGAATATTAGATAGTAAGTATAGTTATAGAAATTGCTGATGTATAGATGTTGTGTGTATTTTGCAGCACAAAAGACGAAATAGTAGTTTATGAAACTGTTGCATAATAAGGGTTCTTAAAATACAAGTGTGAGTTTATCACATGAGCCGAAGGCGAATGTGATAATAGACCACACGAGTATTTTAAGACCTAATTATGTGCAGTTTCATACACTACTTTATCTAATCTCATGAAATAGATGACAATAATATTTTAAATAAAACCATGAAGTTAATTTAACAGCTTCATTTCTTACTTATAAATCCATTTGCAGATGGAGCATGCGTGGTGCGCATGCGCGACGCGCCGCGCGGCGCCGCGTTCACAGATTATGTAGAAAAATTTTGCAACGTTGCAATGCATTTGCATTGCAACCTGTTTAAAATACCTGTATCCAGGATTGAAACTGTATCGAAATGGAGAAAAAGTTGTTTCTCGATACAGTTGTCCCTATAAGAGCTGTATCGAAAAGTAACTTATTAAATTTATTTTGATGTCTTGTGCGTAAAAGACTTACATTAAGATTCTGTGTTTAGTTTTTTAATCTCTAAATTTCAGTATGAGATTAGTCAAAAGAGCTTTATGTATCTTGTTGTTAATCATAATGTTACTTTATTAATAAACTATGAATGTGACAGGATTAATATTTTATAGCGTTTATCAATGATAAGTACTTGATATTAGCTATAAGACCCATTTGACGACCTCATCTGTGACATGTGTCGACGTCGTTCGTTCGAAATGTTAAACAGAAGGTTACTTGTATATCAAGCCATACAAAGGGGTTGAATTATATCTCATAGAGTATAATTATGCTAAAAATAATTAAAATTTCATTGTGCATCATACGCATAAGCATCATGCCATGAATACCATATCGTCACAGTAAATGTTTGGTCACGTATGGTACACGGAAACATCGAAATTTCAGATAGATCCAGTTTATTTTATAACTGTTTATTAATACCATCTGATAAAACTTTATAGGCATTTTTAGGATCAGTAATCAGTTTTGCAATATCTTGTATAGTTTACAAATAATCGTGCGAAATCACTTTTCAATTCCACCCTGTATTCCTCAAACTGGTATATTTATAAAATTTACTTGTATATTTGTAAAATTTTGTGAATATTTCTGCAAGTAATTGCTTTAAAATGACATTGCAGCGCATATTGGGAATAGCTATATAAGTATAAAAAAATATGACGTATGTTTGTTTGGTTAACCAGAACACGGATGCAAAAACCTTTGTTATCTGATAATTATTTAGAAAAAAACATATAAGTATTAAAAATATGCCTCCCATATAGGTAGTCCATACGAGATATGTATCTATCATAATTATGCATTCTAAAGTGTAAACATCATATGTCCAAGATATGCAAAGGCTAAGAACCGAACAAGACCCAAGAACAGCCCCCTTACCACCATCTCTTATTGCGATTCAATAACTGAATAGAATGCTTATTCATACTTATTCAAATGGAATAGAGTCGCTTATTCATTGGTATGAATAAGCATTCTATTCAGTTATTGAATCGCAATAAGAGATGGTGGTAAGGGGGCAGAACAAGACTTAAAATAATTATTTTCATCTAAATCCATTCAATTATTTACATGTTGAAAAATAAATCATATTTGGCTAGCTAGACCTAAAGTGGTATGTTTACTTTGATACTAGTAGGTACAATTCCTAATTTGTATAAAAACATTCATGTCGTCTAGAATTCAAGCAAAGTGAGCTTGTCCCGTGATGCTGAAATTAAAATTCAGATAAACGATAGGCTATAATAACCCATCTCTAGATATTTTGGTCATCTGTCTTCATACCATGACGAATCGGTATTTTGTACGAAAATTATATACTGTCCGAATATAAATTTCCACTCTGTCGCCATTGATTTGGCGCACGCTCGGAACACGACTCGATTAAATGTCAAGTTTTGAATATCATTCGATTCGAAGCGAATGTTTTGTTTTGTAAAATACAAATCTGTTGTGGTTTCGGTTCCGAATCGAAGATTAGTAATTTACTGTTTACACGTTCTGATAAGTGTGAAATCCTAACAAAGCGTTTATTCTTAATGATAATAAGGGGAAAATATTTCTTGTTGTACAATTTGTATTATATGGACTTATACAGTACACAATAAGACACTATAAGACAATATAAACATTTATAATCTTTATAATAATAATGTGCATAGCAAACAAAAGAAATCCTGTTTCCTTATTCATTATTCAAACGTGTCTTATATATAACAAAATACTTGTATACGTATCGATTCTTTGGCTATGCATATCGATTTCTTACGCAATAAAAAAAAAAACTGGTGGGTTGGTGCACACTGTGTTTTTTTTTTTCTTTTTAATACTACGTCGGGTACGGCCCGCCTCATGTGAAGCGGTTACCGTAGCCATATTAACGCTCGCAACATAAAATATAGCTCGCGCGCCGCCAGTGCCACCGCCCCCGCTGCCATCGCAGCATCTCCTTCCTTTCTGGTGACCTCACTCACTCGCAGGAACACAACAGCCCTCAAGGGAACCGTTATTTGGCTGCGGTATTCTGTGAAGTGGAGGTACATTCCCCAGTCGTGTAGCTTACAATTACGCTCCCTACCTCTTTTTTCGCCGGAGCTTCGTTTGACAGTCAGCAAGGTGCACCGTGTGCAGGTGAAGTTGGCTTTATTTCAAAGATATTGATGAACCACTTACACCCCGAAATTGATTCATCTGTTAACGTTAATACTTTTATTAGGCTATTATAATTTTATTATCATTTATCAATCTTCTATAATAAATATGCGGAAACTTATAAACATAAAAGACATCATGTCTTCCGTGATGTCATTCCTTGTACGTTTTGTATACATACTTTTTTATTACACTATGATCGTTAGATAATCTTTTAAGTACAGGAAATTGTCAGACTGATATTCATCTGATTTGCTTAAGGTATGTTGCCATCGGATAAGAAAGGTCAAGAAACATGAAAAGGTGGGATAAGTCGTTATAGATAACTAACTTAATAACGCACACATAACTAACTTAAGAAAACAAACAAGGTATACGTGATCAAGGCATATTCAAAATAATCTTTTGTGAATAGGAGAATTTAATGTTTATGGTTCTATAGTATTATGAAGGATAAAATTATAAGTACGATACGAGAAAATCTTTATTTTTTTTCAAACGATTACAATAAACTTGGGTCATTTTGTATACCCGTATACATTTTATTACCCATATACAACCATGCTTACGAAAAAAATTTGAAAAATAATTTCATAACGATACCTTCGACATTTAATATACCTATGTTTGTGATTCTGTGTATTTTTTTATAAATGTCATACTCTTTTATTTTGTCTGTTTTAATTGACCGAAATTGAGGTTCACTGATACTTTTTTAGACAAGATCAAACCACTTTTCTTCCATTACAAAGTGTTGTCAATTAAAATGTTTGCATGTAGTTCCAGACCAGTACTAGATACTAGATTCGTAACTTATTTCGTTATCTCAGATCTCATAAATATTGTGAAATCTTCAAGTTAGATAACTCGCCGATGGTCAAGCGAACCGCTTAAACACTGCGATTAATATAATCAGAAACATTAATTATATCGATAGTTTGTCTCGAATATTTCTAAGAATATCGATATCTGTAGGAATCGTTATACACGGAGTAAGTTTACTAGGAACCGTTCGATCGTATTAACTTGATTTATTCGATTAGCGTTATCGACAAGGGACAGAAAGTTGTCCATCCCTAATCTAACCACTAAAGAGCCTCTGTACAAGTATCTGGTCAGAGAACTTTCGTTTTTATTCTATGAGATGTAAAGGTCATAATTTATTGTTGTATTGAATTTATTGTATACATGAAAGAAGTGTAGTTTTATCTTTAAAAATGAGATAATAGATAAGAAAGCATGGAATATCCAGTATAGTCAATACAATGCAGTCATGCTTTAGGACATTGGCTTCTTTGACATTTTGTACACTACTTATCAGTGAAAGAATCAAGCGCGTCTAAACATCAATATAAATAGATATTTCTGGACGATTTACACAGCGCCATCTAGTCCCAAATTAAGCGAAAAGCTTGTACTATGGGTACTAGACAACTGATAAATGTACTTAAATACATTTTTTTTGTTAATACATAGGTACTTGAATTGTAATACATGCAAACACCCAGACCAGGACAAACAGACAAGTTCATGCACACAAATGTTTGTCTTGTGCGGGGATCGAACCCGCGACCTCGGAGTCAAAGTAGCCATTACTAGTCATTCATTACTAGTTCTACCACCGAGCTCGTCAAAATTAAAAGTGCGTTTATTTAATATAAATTGATGAATCGTAGTTGGAAGCTATGATTCTACTGCAAACTTGGTTTGCTATCAACTACTAAGTGGTTAATTAATAATTAAATTTAACTTTACGTTACAATCTAACAAATAGGAAATTTCTCATTATTAATTGTCACAGAGCAAAACAAAGTAAGTCAGTTTACATGAAACTGATTTAATCTTATTTAATTATTGAAGTAAAACTTCTTTACGCATGCTTACATTGGGGAGAAGCCTGGGGAATGCATGACGAGAGCGTTACGAAATGTGTGATCAGGCGAGGGGAACGGATGTTCAGAGGGAGATATAAGTAGAAGTTTTACGTTAGCCGTGCCTAAAGCACACTCGTGTTATTTTCTCATGTAAAATTAAAATTCAATGTTTCAGGATTTAGTTTGCGCGTGTATAACAATATAGTTAGTAATAGTTTGTGCTTTAATAATTTAAACACTGTGCATTTATTATGCAATTCTGTAATGTAGTTTCGGTATTCTATGTCAGTTTAGTCTATGCAATTTGATGCATAGTTTAAATAATAAAAAGTTACCAAACACTGCACAGTGTCCTGTTTTACAGTTCAGTGACTTAACATTCTACCTAACATTAGTCACAGAAAAACACAGTCAAACATTCACAATAATTATACTACGGAGGTAATATTAACGTCATCGCTTGATTTTTTTATTGTTATACCAGTTACCCTTTCCATTAGTGATCAATTCACAATGTCAGCTGTAGACGACATCCGCTTGATTTGTGTGTGTCTGGGTGGTCGCTACACACGACGGCAGTTCATGTGACAAGATCCGTCGCTTGCAAGATTTTGTACTTTATTTCTATACTAGCTTCCGCACGCGGGTCTGCTCGTGTAGAACTCGGTAGAGTGCTCTATCCGGTAGAGTGGTGTATCACTAAGTTCAGGGTTCGATCTATACAATATTTATCGCTTGCAAGATTTTGTATGTATGTAGTATATTTCTGTACTAACTTCCGTGCACAGTTCTGCAAAGAGAGAGAGAGAGTAGTTAATAAACTTCTTTGTGGTCAAACCTATCTTTGTACCACATTTCAGCACTATCGGTTTGTAGAGTCACATTGCTGACGATGCAACACGCGGTCAGGTAGCGTCGCCGACAGCCAGTCGTTCCCCGCGCGCCGACCTGCCCGACCGCTCTATACTATAAGTTAGTTTATGTAGTAGGAAATAGTTTGTATCGAGTGATTAATAATATACTCGTATTTGGGACAATTCACTGCACTTGTTTCATTGAACATCCTTCAGGAGTATCCAAGACACAGTGACTGAACGTTCATATTCTTACGTGATAGGTTGCTAACCGCATCCTACAATTGGTGACACCCGCGAACTTTAAAGTGCGTGAATTCAGTGAATTTCGTTTACCTTTCGGGGGCGGCTCAATTTCACCGTCGGCAGGCAGCGCGCACCGAGTGGTTTTCCACTCTTTTACACCTGTAACTCCACGGACCTACAGGACTAACCCACAATGACTTCTACGACGGAAGCGAAACCGGATGTGATGCTCGTCTCCGTGTCAGCCCGCATACCAGAGTTCTGGATGGATCAACCCGGCTTATGGTTCATTCAATTCGAAGCCGTCGTCGCTCCGCAGAAAGCCAGTGATGAAGCCCAGTACCAGCTCCTCATAGCCAAGCTGTCAAAGCAGGTTATACAAGACGTGGCTGATCTGCTTGCCGCGCCTCCGGAGACTGGCAAGTACAATGCTTTGAAGACCCGTTTGTTGACCATATATGAAGAATCCGAAACAAAAAGAATTCATAGATTAATCGACATGCAATTAGGTGAGCAAAAGCCGTCACAGTTACTGCGTCAAATGCGGTTACTAGCAGGAAACAGAATGACCGAGCAAACTATCCTCGTGCTGTGGCAGAACCAGCTTCCAACGTCAGTGCGAACAGCGTTGGCAGGAACTCCCTTGGATGATGCCGAAAAGCTTGCTTCAGCGGCAGATAGAATTATGGAGATGAGTAGACCCATCGAAGTGGCAACAGTGGCGCAACAGCATAGCAGCAGTTTGGTCGACGCGTTAGAAAACTTGGCCGTCGAGGTCGCCGAGCTGCGGAAATGGCGAGCCGACGCAGTTCGTGGCGTTGCGCTGACGCCGCGCTCGCACAGCGCAAGCAATAAGGGCAACTACACACCGGCGCGCGAACCGCGCGGAAAACGCTTGTGCTACTATCACCGCCGTTTCGGGAGCCGAGCTCAGAGATGTCGAGAGCCATGCACCTGGAATATGAAGCAGCAGGGAAACTAGATGCCGTGCAGTCAGCGACGGGACACTGCATAGGAGGTATCAACCGTCGGTTATGTGTTTTCGATCGGAATAACAAGCTTAATTTTTTAGTCGATACGGGAGCTAACGTTTCAGTGCTACCTAAAAGTGTTGTGAAACGGCCAGTGTTTTACGAGCGCAGTGAATTCGCGTTGTTTGCCGCAAACGGCACAATAATAAACACTTTCGGCACTCATACAATGACTTTAGACTTGAAATTAGGGAAAGTTTACACGTGGACATTCATCATCGCTAACGTCAAACAACCTATTCTAGGAGCAGACTTTTTAAGCCATTATAGGTTGTTAGTAGACTTAAGCTCAAAAAAATTGATTGATAATGTAACAAAACGAAACGTTATAGCTGGTATTGTAAAATGTATTGACCCGTCCGTTAAAACTATCGATGAATGCCATCCCTACCGTGACTTGCTTAACGCTTTTCCCAATATCACTAAACCTGTGTCTTTTAGGGAACCTCCTCAGCACACCATCGTCCATTACATCGAGACCAAGGGGCCACCTGTCCACGCAAGGGCAAGACCGCTGCCACCTGATCGTTACAAACGAGTAAGAGAGGAATTTAAACTTATGCAGGAATTAGGGATATGCAGACCGTCGAAGAGCGCATGGGCCAGCCCGCTGCACGTGGTGCCTAAAAAAAATGGGGATATTCGTCCATGCGGTGACTACCGGCAGCTCAACGCCATCACCAAACCGGATAGGTATCCTATACCGCGACTGCATGATTTTACATTCATCTTATCAGGTAAGAAAATTTTCTCACGCATTGATGTCAACAGGTCGTACCACTTTATCCCAATCAACCCGGCAGATACTGATAAGACAGCTATCATAACACCATTCGGCCTATACGAATTTTGTCGCATGACCTTCGGCCTTCGAAATGCAGCCCAGACTTTCCAGAGATTCATGCACCATACGGTTTTACAGGACTTAGATTTTCTATTTTCCTACATCGACGACGTCATCATAGCAAGTGACAGCGAGGAAGAACACCGTGAGCACCTACGTCTACTTTTCGAACGACTCGACAGGTATGGTTTAACTATTAATTTAGCCAAATGTTGTTTTGGAGTGCCCGAGTTAGACTTCGTCGGTTTTCACGTGTCAACCGATGGAATTCGGCCTATGGAGGAGAAGGTCGAAGCCATATCCACGTTTCCGAAACCGACAACGGTGAATGAGCTGCGACGTTTCCTGGGAATGGTAAACTTTTATCGTAAGCATATTCCTCATGCAGTCGAAAGCCAGCGGCTATTATCAGAATATTTACACAACGCCAAACGGAACGACAAGTCACCTATCACGTGGACGCCGGATGCTGAAAAAGCATTTCTCGAATGTAAGTCGCAACTGCAGAATGCGGTCACGTTGTCGTACCCGTGCAGCGATGCGGCACTAGCCTTGATGACCGATGCTTCGGACACCTGCGTCGGCGGCGTTCTACAACAACGAGACAAAGGTGTGTGGAAACCCTTAGGATATTTCTCCAAACACTTGTCAGAGACGCAGCAGCGTTATAGTACGTACGACCGAGAGCTGCTCGCCATATATATGGCAATCAAATACTTCCGCAAACTCTTTGAAGGTAGGCCCATTACAGTATACACCGATCACCGCCCATTAGTACACGCCTTTAGTAAAATAGGTACAGACTCGGAAACACCGCGAAGAACAAGGCAGTTGCTCTTCATAAGTGAATTCACCACAGAAATTCGACACGTAAGCGGCAACGAGAACGTTGTGGCCGATGCCTTATCGCGCGTCGCGGCGATTTCCTGTCCCACGACAATCGAATACGAACAACTAGCAGAGTCGCAGAAATACGATGACTACATTGTGTCACGTATGACAAACAGCAATATAGCAAATAACAGCGTGAGTATTAAAAGCGTATATTTGCCTACATGTAACGAAAGTATTTTCTGCGAGACTTCGACTTCCAAGGCCAGACCGTACTTACCCGAAAGCTTCAGGCGATTAGCATTCGACAGTATACATAACCTTAGCCACCCAGGTATTCGGACAACACGAAAAATGATTACCGACCGATTCTTTTGGCCTGGTATGAACGCAGACATCGGCAAGTGGGCAAAGTCATGCGTCAGTTGCCAACGGGCCAAGGTGGGTAGGCACACTATTTCAGAGTACGGGAGTTTCCAAAATGCAGATAGATTCGACCATATACATGTCGATCTGGTGGGCCCACTGCCGACGACAGAAGACGGGTATAGGTATCTCGTCACTGTCATCGATCGAGGCACGCGTTGGCCGGAAGCCTTTCCAATCAAGGACATCACCGCGGAAACAGTCGCCAAAGTAATCTACGAGGGCTGGATAACTCGCTACGGTTGTCCGGTGAGATTGACAACTGACCAGGGTCGTCAATTTGAAAGTCAGCTGTTCACTGACTTACTCAAATATCTAGGAATTAAAAGGGTAAGAACAACCAGCTACCACGCTCAAGCAAATGGCTTGGTCGAGCGTTGGCACAGGAGTATGAAGGCCGCCTTGATGGCTCGCTTGGACTCCAAGTCATGGGTCAGCGAGCTACCGACGGTCTTATACGGGTTACGCGCGGCCGGACGCAGGGACAGCGGCGTCAGCGCGGCTGAGTACACCTTCGGTAAGCAACTGCGACTGCCGTCCGATTTTTTCAACGTAACGGAAACCGTGCCTGGTGACACAACTGTAGAAAAAATACACGCCGCGATTAGTAAGTTAAAACCGATTTCAAATTCGCATCGTAGCAATCGCAAATGGTTCGTACACAGTGACCTGTATACCTGCAGTCATGTATTCGTCAGAGACGACTCCGTTCGAAAACCTTTGAAAACACCGTATGATGGTCCTTACCAGGTCATTAGTAGAGGGTCGAAAGTTTTCGAATTGCAGCTACCAAATCGACGTGCGAACATTTCTATAGATAGGTTAAAACCCGCCTATACTTTAAATGACGCCGATGACGCAGCCGTGACACCAAGCACGAATCCGCCGCGAAACGATGAGCATGACAACAAGGCTGATGACCCACCGCCGCCTCGCAGCACGCGATATGGCCGAGTCATCAATAAGCCGGCGCGTTTTAGGTAAGTAAGTCATAGTTATATATTTCGCTAGTTTTAGCAGATACATTCCGACGCGGTCAGTTGCGGCAGAGACATCGAGATACATTGAATCTCCCGGTTCAGGTTTTTCTAAGTTTTCTTAGCATGGGACAATACAACAGCAAGAAAGAGGAAGTGGTGATAGCACAGAACGGAGCAAATGCTCAAGTCGACGATTTCAAGGTGAAAGTAGAAATTGTCGGAACCATGGTTTTAGCAGTAATGGTATTATTGACCTTACTTTTCATCTATGTCTGCTGTTCGAAATGTCGTAAAAATGCCAGTAAGTGGGTGGACCAGCAAGTAAGAACTACACTTAGCCGTGCCATGACGTCAGCGCAGCAACAGCCTCCGACCGCCCGCACCGAGAAGCCCGCTAACACCGTACCCTCTGCAAAGGTCTTGTTAGTGTGAAACCACGGTATACATGTAGCTATACTCACCCAGTACTTATTAATAATGCTTATATAGTGCCTTCATGAACCCTTTAAGCATTCATCGTAGTTCAGGATCATTCGTAATAAAATCATGTGTAAAATATAACTTTATTAATTTCGTACATCGTACTTATTGTATCGTACATTGTAACAACTTATAACTAGCTATGTATATAGTATAACGCAAGTGACCTACATTGTTCAATATTGTTATTGTACTCGCAATATTGCAAGCGCAGCTATGTTCGGTGCATGCGTGATAACGCGGTGGTCTAAGTATATGTATGTGATAATGTAATTCTCCACTCTTAAAATTTGGTTTTCTTTTCGTTTTTTTTTAACTTATGAGACCAAATTTTAGGGGGGGTGTGATGTAGAGTCACATTGCTGACGATGCAACACGCGGTCAGGTAGCGTCGCCGACAGCCAGTCGTTCCCCGCGCGCCGACCTGCCCGACCGCTCTATACTATAAGTTAGTTTATGTAGTAGGAAATAGTTTGTATCGAGTGATTAATAATATACTCGTATTTGGGACAATTCACTTCACTTGTTTCATTGAACATCCTTCAGGAGTATCCAAGACACAGTGACTGAACGTTCATATTCTTACGTGATAGGTTGCTAACCGCATCCTACAGGTTCAACGGTTTAAGTATGAAAGAAGATAAGCAAACAAATACATTTGCAACCTCATTATTATAATCTATGTTTACTTTTTCAACAAAACTGTCTTTTTAAGGTGTAAGTAGCTCACCACGATCTTTAAAGCCAAAGCCAACATCAAGGTTTTTTTAATGGCGAAAATCGGACTTCTCTTTAAATTTATTCATTTATTCAATAATTGCATTACATGCGTTACTGATTACTAAGTACTGATTACATAATATTACACAGCACATACATACACATGTACCTGTTCAGGCATATCAATATGGATAAGAGGAAGGAGCAATATGGAAAATTTGTGATCAATGTCTTCAGTTCAATCGGTAGAGCGCCCTCACCCTTACCCGCTAAACTTATTACTATTAGCACTAATTTAAAGTGAAGATAGATTTTCGCCATCAAAAAAACCAATCGTAATCGGTTTTCACTTAGGCGGTAGGACCCTTGTCCATAATAGAGACCTACTTGCACTCCTCAATTACATACGTTAATGAAAACGATTCGAAACCCAGACTATAAAGCTTCTTTTTAAAATCCTCAATAATATGATTATCACAAATCCCAATATCATTAAAGAGCCTGCAATTATCAAAAGAAATGAAAACTTGAAATTTTTAATAAAATTATCAAACAGCTACCTGATTTTTTTCACAAATATTGAACCGTGAACCATCTGCCGTGGAATGAAATTAGCGTGTCTAATCGGTTTATAATGACCATATCTTTTCAATTTTATTGAAAGGGATCCCAGCATTGCGGATGTAAAAGTGATGAGCCATGCACTACGAAAGATTAATAAGGATGCGACAGTAGCTTCATGATCATAATTGGTCCTTTGATGCAGTCTCAATCGAACCGACATTTTGTTACTTTTAAGTGAAAGCTATTAAAAGTTTAATAGGAATAAAAATATCACGCAGTATTAATTTTGGGAGGCATGTGTCATCCAACAGCTAGAATTTCTTGCGAATATATAAAACTCGATTTTCAGTTTCACGCTGTATATCAATATAAATTTATCTCTCAATTTGGCATAGTTTGTCGGTTGGATCTGTTCTGCTTCTGCATAACAGGGTCCAATTATTTCTTATCTTATCTTATAATGAGTGCAAGGCCTCGAAGAGGCCTTACTGACACGTTGATCCTTTAGGATCTTTTGTGTTCTCACTTGTCTTTTATTCACTCTCTCCATCCTGTGCAAAAACACTACGTACTTTAGTACACTGCTCAACGGGAGAACGGGTCTTCCAAGCTAGGATATCTCTCTGATAAAATTCCGATACGCTTTCCAGTAAGAGAGATACATTGACACATAATATGCCTCTTATGGTCTTGTTGGATTCTTCACAGGCCGTTTTTGATGCAGATTGCGATATAATTTAGTTAAAGAATGTCTTATATTTACGTACAACGAGCGATGCGCTCCGGCTTCATACGCTAAATAGATGAGATATTTTCTGAAATTCAAGCGGCCGTAGTCATGAGCAGTTGCTAGTGTAAAACAAATTCCACAATTAATAATTTAATTAATTAATTTGTAAAGTAGACTTATAAAAATAAATTAATAAATTAGACTTATCCACATAATTCTGTACCATTATTAAAACACGGTTAGTTGAAGAATGCTAAGGAGCACCACCGCAAAATATATTACAGTTCAGACAAATATTAATAGAGATCTTTTGATAGTTATACAATGGTTTCATGATTTGTGGCTTTGCTTGGTATAAATGATAATTTATTGACGATTACATAGTAGACCGTAAATTTTTTTATATTGTTTATTATCAATGATTGTAGGCTGTCGTTGTATAATAGAAATGTTTATTGGTTTATTATATTATTGTGAAATTTTGTGATCGTTCCTCGCGATATGTGCTTATTTCAAATACATAGTTACATTTATATATATGGAAATCTCCACTTTAATCTTTAAAGCCTAACGGGACTGGGGCGTACAACATATTCCCACCACTGTGTCTCCTGTGTAGCCAGGATTAACAGCGGCGACCACCAAAAAAGGCAATGAACAATGAAATCCATGGCAGGGTAAGACTACGGCTGCCTTGAAACTCACAACGAATTTAATCAGAAGAAATTAGTAGGAGTAGGAATCCTTTGGAATTTGATTTCTCCTCTTAGCAATGTGTGTGACAGCAAGATGTCAAATAAGACATAAAAACCTAAAGAGATGGCTAGTCTAGTGAAGCTCAACTGCCGTACACCAGGGATTTTAAGTATCTAACACTATTGGGGACCTAAAACATTGAGTTGTGCTGCATGTGATGCATCCTGCCGTTTAGCTGACGAGGCTCTGGTGACAGAGAAATGAGCCCGATTGGGGTAGTACACCTACCGAACAGAAGACCGCTTTTCAACAGGCGGACTGTATTTTTGTTTGGCACACAGCTTGGAGAATATCCTGCTGATTTATTAACAAGGCTCTGGCGAAAGGGAAGTAGGGCACAGCGTAACTTTAAAATGCTCAACTGGGGAAGTACCTCCACCTCACAGAATACCGCAGTCAAATAACAGTTCCCTTGAGGGTTGTTGTGTTTCTGCCAGTAATATGGCTACGGTAACCGCTTCACATCAGGCGAACCGTATGCTTGTCTACCACCCGACGCAGTTTAAAAAAAATATGTACCCATCAATACTAAAATGGCATATCTAGTGAAAACATCTCAAGTATATATTTATCAAGTATCTAATATTCGTATACACAACGATTGATGTTTCGATAACATTTTTCAAGTTAAACTTGACCATAACGATGGAATAATTAAGTGTAGTTTAAGTAAGGTAAACATAGCAGTAGTAAAGTCGTCATTAATACTATCATATCGATCTGAATGTGGGCGTCAGCGTGGGATGTGGGTAGATTAAAAATAACTTTGAATAAACTGTCTACATACGTTAATATTATGTATGCCTTTACATAATAACTTTTAAACTTTCGCGTTGCATGATTTATGAAAAATAACAACGAGAATTAACGCGATCATGCATAAGGATATTTACATACCTTTCGACCTGCGACCATGTCCGGTGCAACCTGGAGCCCTACCGTCGTACGGCGTAGCTAAAGCCGGTTACCATCGGATTTTTTGATTGCGAATATCAAACTTTAGCTTAGATTGGCTCTACCGATGAAGCTGAAAATGTTTATCAATAATTTAAACCTAAGATCTATTTTTTTTTTTATCAATAAACCCGATGGTAATCTGCTTCAGCTTCGGTGGTAGACCCCCTGGTCGAAACGCAGGCAATAATAAAGGTATGCAAATACCCTTATACAGATCGCGTTAATTCCTGTTGTTATTTTTATATATCTTTACATTCTGGTTCTTCTCACTGACCGAATGAAATATCCAGAAAGACATGAAACAATAAATGAACGAATAATACGACATGCTACTCGACGGAAAGGTATTCCCCATTCCATACTTCCAAAATTGACAGTAGTGGAACACTGTACCAGATTTCAAGCTTAACTGCACAGGATGTACATTTTTTTAATTCATTTTTTGATGTGAAATCTGTTTAAAATCACTCCAATACATACAGGTATCAGTTCTCAAAACTGAACTATATCATGTAACAAATTGGTCTATATCGTCTTACCATAATAATTACAAAACTATAAGTCATAGAATAATGAATCGTATGACATTATTTAGCGTATATAGTCAGCTCACTACTAAGACCTTACGTCTGCATCGAGGCCGGGCGGCGCGACGGGGGAGGGGCAATGCGTAGAACACAGAGTTTTGCACAGACGTCATTGTTTATCTAATAGTTAACGACGAAGCATTTAAATAGAGTGGCTGGGGTATGCTTCTACTACTCCAAACGACACTTACCTTTATAGTACATTAACCTTTCTCTTTCTTCCACAGACACAAGCGAAAAGTGACCAATCTCCTGCCTTCGAAATCTTCAGCGCCGAATCAGAGCACCGGGTCACAAAGACGGGCACCTCCTCCTGCACCATTATACGAGGATCTCCAAGACTTACCAAGACGACCACCATTGCCACATAGGCCTGATCTAGAACCACAGTTGGAGGTAAAAATCTTAAACTTATAATTTTTTACGTGGAAAGCGAACCTTACTAAGACGTGATGCACCCAGCTGGTTCACAAACAAGGCTCTGATAAAAGAGTGATATGGCATTACAATCTGCCCGATTGGGGAAGTGCTTCAACCTCACAGAGTGAGATTACCAAAAGGGTTATTAACACAGCATATCCACTATTAACGCTCTCATGTCCGTTGACAACCTCGCAGAAACACAACAATCCTCATGGATGTTATTATTTAGCTACAGCGTCTGTAGGGAGGTGGAGTTACTACTTCTCCAATCGGTCACGATGTTCCCCTGCTACTCTTTTGCCAGAACCTTGTTTGTTCTAAGTTCAAACTCACATAGCTTTCGATCTACAGATAATGGAATGCCACTTGTACCGCAACAGTATCATCATTCGCTTGTCCTTTTTCCATTATTTGAGGTGGGCACAGTATGTCGTACTGCAAATGGTTTTAGCTACTGTTTTACGGCCATCCACCTGTCTAACACCAAATACTATATTTGGGAATACTATTTTATTGAATATACCCTCACGTCCCGGAGCCTTATCGCCGAAACTGAAGCCGATTACCTACCATCACATTTTTTGATTGAGTAAATCTTCAACTTAGATTTATGCTAATTGTGTTTAGCTTAGCTATTAGATTCGGGGTGTAAGTGGTTCATCAACATCCTTGAACCAAAGCCAACTTCACCTGCACGCGGTACACCCTGCTGACTGACAAACGAAGCTCTGGCGAAAAGAGAGGTAGGGAGCGTAATTGTAAGCTACCCGACTGGGAAATGTACCTCCACCTCACAGAATACCGCAGCCAAATAGCAATTCCCTTGAGGGTTGTTGTGTTCCTGCGAGTGAGTGAGGTCTCCAGAAAAGAAGGAGATGCTGCGCTTGCAACGGGGGTGGTGGCGCGCGAACGATATTTTATGTTGCAAGCGGTAATATGGCTACGGTTACTGCTTCACATCAGGCGGGCCGTATGCTTGTCTGCCATCCGACGTAGTATAAAAAAAAAAAAAAAAAAAAAAGAAACGATGGAGCGCTTTAGTTTTAGATAGATTTAGTTGAAGATGTTTGGCAATAACTTAAACGTAAAACCTATTTTTCGAATCAAAATATTCGATGATAAAGGCTGCAGCTTCGGCGGTAGGTCCCCAGGCCAAAATGTCGTTGTTTGAACAGCAAAATAATTGTTCGTAATGTTTCGTGACAAAAGCCTGGTTCCGATGTGATTTTAGTACATTACGTTTATACAAAGATTTCCGTCAACGAGTGATCAATAAATCGAGCAACTTTGAAATCATGTACTTATACTAATATGAAGAACGATTTCCTGTGTATAATCCATTGAAATGAGTGCAAAGCCACAAGCAATATTCAGTTTATTATAATAATAATATAATATATTCAGCATTCAGTTTCCATTTTGTCAGAATTTGTACCTATAAAATTTACTACCAATATTACATAGAAATTTTAGATTAATTACTTAATCAGATTACCTCAACTCTATATCTCCAATAAATTAAACTTCAAACACAAAGATATATCTAACGTGCAAATAAACCTTTGATGCTTAAAGCTAAAGAACAACTCTTATCTCTTTGAAAACTAATTACTTAGTTCAACTCTGCTTATTAGTTTGCCCAAAATCTTTGGGACAACTTATAAACTGTCAAAAGTTTACTGATTAGCCACTTAAATCTAGCGGCATATTATTAAAACCTATGGATACTGTTCAGGGGCCCTATCCGCTATGCTGAATTGATTTTTTTTCATTGTGAATATCAAACTCTCGACAAGCTCGGTGGCGTAGCGGTCAATGACGCAGCTTCGACACCAACGCCCGTGGGTTCGATTCCCACATAGGACAAACATTTGTGTGCATGAACATGTCTGTTTGTCTTAGTCTGGGTGTTTTCTATGTATCATTAGTATGTATTTACAAAAAAAAAATGTTTATTTACGTATGTTTATCAGTTGTCTAGTACCCATAACACAAGCTTCGCTTACTTTGGGGCTAGATGGCGCTGTGTAATTTCTGTGAAAAGAAAAAAAAAACAAAAAAAAAAAAACTTCAGCTTACATTTATGACACATGTGTTTAGCTTAGCTCGTAGAACACTGGAGCTCTACCGTCTGATCTGAAAATCAGGGATCGAAAAGATTCGTAAAATACCGGTAAAGTACCGGTACTTAGAAGTTCTGATACTAGAACCCGTACCGGAACCGGAACCTAAATCTGGAACCTGGACCGAAACCTATATTTTACAGGTTCTTCTTTAAATCCTGTCCGAACTTGAATTAAACTTAGAGTGCGTCCACGCGGCGCGTTATGCCGTCGTAACGTAATAATTTTGGCGCATTGCCGGCCACTCAGGCGCTACATACACTTTTTTATTAAAATTTTTAATAATAAATGCCGTACCGTGTATTAAATTTAAGTAGGTATAGTTAATTAGTTACAAATTCTAAAATTCACAATCAAATGATCGTGAATAATGATTTATGAGCAATTAATCAAAAATCAAAGGAAATTCCCATACTTAGGATTATGGGAAATTCCCATACTTGGAAGTATGGGAATTATTATTGTTAATGTTATTAATACAATCAGTAGTAGAAAATTAAAGTTGCGTTCCATTATTCCAAGCTGCGTACTAACTGTCAGCTGCAAGAAATAAGAAATATGCCAGACACGGTCGAACGTATCACTTCTTTTTAAGGAACCTTTAATTTGGAACCGGTATATTGGAACCTTTATTCAGAACCGGTTCTTCGGAACCGAAACCGAACCGGAACCTGAACCGGAACCGTACCGAAAAGATGAACCTTTTTAGGAACCGAAATGACGAACCGGAACCCAAATTTGTACCGGTTTTCAATCCCTGCTGAAAATGTTTGTCAATAACGAAGAACGTCAGGCGTATTTTTCAAATCAAAATATTCAATGGTAATCGGCTACAGCTTAGGCTGGTACACTTAATTTACTTAATTAACCAACAAGTTGATTAAACAAATATAATATTTGTTCGTTATTAAAATGAGATTCAAATTTAACCTAAATTGCAAAGTTCAAACTAAAATTATCATGTCGTATGATTGAGATTAATTCCGCGAATCCTCTTTTACAGATGGTTGAGACGAAGAGAACTAACTGCCCTGGAAGAGTCTTCGTTTGCGGCTCGGGAGGCACATGGCGAGGTGGAAATACATGCGGTGGAGACACATGTGGTGCTCCACTTTATGAAGAACTCCCGCACAGATCAGACGATTCTCTTCATAGCGATGATCATTTCGCTGAAGATGAACTAAGTCTTGTTGGAGAAGCTGCGCCGTGTCGGACTTGCTCAAGACCGCCTGCTCCACAATCACTGCCTCATCGCCCGAGGCAACAACGTATGGATCGACGACCTAAGTCTTTAGAAAGACGGAGAGCTCAACATAGAATGCCTCGACACATTCACCCACCTGATCCTTCAGAATTTCACGAAGGGGTACTTCTTGATGCTTTATTAAGATTGTATCCCCAAGTTGGGACTGTAGGAGCGAGGCCTCCGGGACCCATGCCGGTTGGAGCGGGAGGAGCCTGGCCTGGCGGAGAACTGCCTGGAATTGGATGCTGGAGAGGACCAAGGGCTTCTCCAAAGCCTCCTAGCGGAGACTCTTCGTTTGGATCAGATTCCGGTTATAGCAATAATACATGTGGAACGTGTGGTACAAGAGCTTCATCAAGGCATCGACTGTCTGCCGAAATTCCTATGTCATGAATGTGCAAGTGAATTTGAGAATTCTGAAGTGGGCAAGTGCCATAACTGAGTGATAGTGTAATGAACAATTCGAAACAGGATTTTTTGAAGTTGCATTTAGTAGTTTTACTTTCTTGGCCTAACTTGATCGTATTGGAAACGGCCTGAACTTGCATCCTGTTTTAGACAAGGACATTGAGAAATAGACTCATTGTCGAATAATGAATCTTGTTATCATCTCGTAGGGACTACTTTTCTACAACTCTGTACAAAATTGAAACTATTGGAGTAGGAAGACTTTCCTTAATAAATTTAGCCATTTTTGGTATCGAGTTTTGTATTTTAATTTCATTAGCAAAATGATTTGTACAAATCCATGTGACTATTTTTTAGGTAGTAATAGCAGTTTCATCCTAGTAAGTTATTTCGAACTAGTCCTAAAATTATCACAATTATAACGAATTAATGAAATTAAAATTAATTGAACACAGTTTTTGTGTTTACGAAAAATAATGTTGTAAACTGATTTCTGAATTTGTAGATATTGTAAAAATTAGGTAAATGAATTAAATAAGGGAAACAATAAGTTGGATTTTATAATCATATCATATTAAAGGTATCCCACATTGAATTTAAATAATAAAAAAAATCACTTTTCTCCTTTGTTTGAAATCAATATAAGTACTTTTTTTTTTCACTGGTGCTAGAAACTTTTGGATGTATGAAATTATAGTTTATTTTTTATTATTATGTCAACTACAACCTATAAATTTATTATCTGTATAACTTTCTTTTTTGTCATTTTTTCTACTTAGTTCAGTAACATTACCATAACCTTATTTCAACTTATTTTTTTCTCATTAAAAAATGTAAAATATTTTTTGGTTACAAAAAAGTTGTTTTTGTTTTCTGTTTTTTTTTTTTGTGTAATTTAAGTGATATTTATTTATTTACTATATATTGCAAATATTTTGTTTCAATTTGTATGTCGAAGTCGCAACATTAATGTAAAATTATGATTGGTTGTCCAATTTATAAATATGAAAAGCACAATAAAATGAAAAATAAATAAATTTTTAAGAAACATGTCTTTGTTTTCATTGCCCATGAATTTATTAATTAGAGAACTAAATCCAAAAATATATATATCTATATCCAAAAATATATTCTGAACATTTTTTTTTGCATGTGAAACTATTGGCAATCAATGGACGTCGGAACTAATCTCAAAAATTTGTAAAACAAAAAAGAAACAAATCGTAAAAAGAGAAACAATGTTCTAAATGAAGACTGGCTGATTATACTTTCATAAACATAATATACATTCATAAATAAAAACTTGTAAAAACCTGAAAAACCCAAGGCTTTCCTAGGAGACTACAGTATACACAGTATACAGAGTTCTTCGAGAAAGGCATAAAGGAGTTTTTAAGTGGAACAGCAACGCGTGAGTGATGCTTCTGGTGTCACAAGCGTCCATAGGCTTTTTGCTATAAGCCATAAGCAACGTGAGTTTGGCCTTAGCTCAAATCGTAGTGAGCCGCTTACACCCCAAACTACCTCAAGCCACTTACAGACCAAAGACGTTCAATATAAATCTCTTCCCTTACCACCTGACTATCAGTGAGTCTGTGTGAATTACAGATTCAATACATGGGTCGCTTTATTTGTGGCCACAAAGTAATTTTAATTATGATTAGATTGTAATGTAATTAAATAAACGAGACTCTGGTGAAAGAGAGGTAGTTTAGCGCATGGTAGAAAAGCTCCAGGGGCCCTACCGCCTAAGCTGCAGCCGATTACCATTGAATATTTTGATTCGAAAAATTCGCCTGACGTTCTTCGTTATTGACAAACATTTTCAGATCAGACGGTAGAGCTCCAGTGTTCTACGAGCTAAGCTAAACATATGTGTTATAAATGTAATGTGTAATTGATTACATTTATAACACATATGTTTAGCTTAGCTCGATTTTTTAATTGCGAAAATACATCTTAGGTTTAAGTTATTGACAAGCTTCTTTGGCTTAGTCGGTCGAGCTTTATGGTTTATTTAAGTTAAGCTAAACACATTGACCGTCAATCTAAGCTACAGTTTGATTTTCGCACTCAAAAAATCCGATGGTAATCGGCTTGAGCTTCCCTGATTGCCTGAGCCTTCCTGCCTTAATCATATTATATCATATAGTTAATATTTTCTTTGTAATCTTTTCGGCTTCAGCTTCGGCGGTAGGGACCCAGGTATGTTCTTCCCATGATGGATAGGTATAATACCAAGACTACGTCACGAGTTTGACTGTCGAAATTCCACACAAAATACAGCTAATGATGTAGGCAAGTATTTTTTTTATACTACGTCGGGTGGGGGACAAACATACGGTCAGCCTGATGTGAAACGGTTACCGTAGCCATATTAACGCTCGCAACATAAAATATCGCTCGCGTGCTGCTGCCAACGCAGCATCTCCATCCATTTTGGGGACTTGTTATTTGGCTGCGGTATTCTGTGGGGTGGAGGTACATTCCCCAATCGGGAAGCTAACAATTACGCTCCCAACCTCTCTTTTCGACAGAGCTTCGTTTGTCAGTCAGCAGGGTGCACCGCGTGCAAGTGAAGTTGGCTTTGGTTCAAACATGTTGATGAACAACTTACACCCCAAAAAAATAAATTGGAGTGTCTGTTTGTAATATTAAAATAACCGCTTTTTATTAAATGCATAATATGGATGTATACACGGTACATATGCCAAAATAACATTTTTTACAATTTTTGTCTGTCTGTCTGTCTGCTTGTTCCCGTTTATATCTGAAACGGCTAGACCGATTATGACGGGACTTTCACTGGCAGATAGCTGATGTAGGAAGGAGTAACTTAGATTACTTTTGTTTCAGAATTTTCATTTATTTTTATTAATATAAATAAATATTAAAAAAAAAAAACCGGACAAGTGCGAGTCGGACTCGCCCACCGAGGGTTCCGTAGGTACGTAGTATCATTATTAAATTTGATATTTTTCATTATAAATAAGAAATAATGCGTCGAAAAAAACAAATAAAATATATTTTGCAATGTGTACATCAAGCCCTTTCATATGATACCCCATTTGAACTAGTAGTTTCAATTTGAAATTTCGACACCCTATAAAAAATATAGACCCCCTATTTTTGAGATCTATTTACAAATGTATAGTTTTGAGATTTATTCCTGTACTTGTGGTCTATAACGATGTTACTTGCCAAATTTCATAGTTCTAGGTCAACGGGAAGTACCCTATAGGTTTTGATTCCCTTGAGTGTGTCGAAATATGCGTTTTTTGCTGAATAAACGGCCGTAACTTTTTTCTACGTAAACTTAGCAGTTTGATTTTTTTTTAGCTTCATGGGACCGTAGACTTGAGTATACAGTTCAAATTTCAGCTTGATACCTCCACGCATTCTCGACATAGAAATTTTTGACAGACAGACAGACAGACAGACAGACAGACGGACAACAAAGTGATCTTATAAGGGTTCCGTTTTTCCTTTTGAGGTTCGGAACCCTAAAAATAGCTACTCCGTGCGGGCGAAGTCGCGCGCACAGCTAGTTTTAAATAAAGAATATGCCTGATGCTTTCCTGCTATGGGTTAGGGCATGATGATCCCGACTGGAGTAACAACTCCGACTCACAGAACACTGTTGTTACTAAATAAACCCTTGAGCATTGTTGCGTTCTT
The DNA here is from genome assembly GCA_937001555.2 of Hypsopygia costalis. Lineage (NCBI taxonomy): Eukaryota > Metazoa > Arthropoda > Insecta > Lepidoptera > Pyralidae > Hypsopygia > Hypsopygia costalis. Next base: position 21,223,901 of record OW443343.2, on the reverse strand, counting down.
GTGAGTGAGTGAGCTCACCTGACATTAGGAAATATTACGTTAGCAGCGAGGATATTAACGCATAACCAATGCTCTGTGCAACGTGTATTGCAAGCAAGTATAAGCGACAGTAACGGCTACACATCAGGTAAGTTAGAGGTATCAGTATATATATAGTACATAAGGTAGAGAGATCCTAATAGGCATATGAACAGTGTTCTAAAATTATCAAAACTCTCTATCAGTAACGTACAATACATAAAACTAGAACGATCTGCGATCTGAAAATTTTAATAACTTATGTCCGACGTGTTTTATGGTCGATCAAAGTTTGGTGGGAAAGTCCATTTTAAAAGTATGAAAATATAAAACAATAAAAGATACTATAACTTTTGTTACGGCACTAGGTACATAAACGCAATATGCCGTCGTCATAATGCTGTAGCCTTTTGTATGGAGCGTTTTTGGGACAGTCCAAAATTGTGATATTCAAGTTATCATATCTCGAGAAGTTTTTATGCTATCGAAGTAATTCTTTCGCCTATAGATACATTATTGTGACGTCTTTAAATAACAAATCGAAAAAAAAATGGTTCAGATGCCCATTGGGCATGGTAACGCTCTCTTTCACCAGAGCCCGACTAGTCGGCAGGCTGCACCCTACATCTATTTATTTTCAGTTTTTTTATATGAGAGGGGGACAAACACGTGGGTCACCCGAAAGCAATCACCACCGCCCATGGAGATCAGCAACACCAAGGGGTCGTCAATCCCTTGCCAGCCTATGCTCCTTCCTTTATTTCTTTGTGGTGACCCGCAGGAACACAACAACCCTCAAGGGCCCCAGTTATGAGCCCCATCAATTTAGCGTTGCTAGTCGATCATTACACGCAATCGCAGTATAGGCACAGTATAAATAATAACACTATGTAGTATAGGTAAGTAATAGTATTACGTACAGTAGTCCCTGCCGCTCGCTCGTATCAACCTCGTCTCTCTTATGTATGACACAAATCTGGAATAGTTTGTAAGGCGCCGCACGCACACATGCTCTGAACAGATGTCGTTGTTTATTTAATAGCACAGTATAAGTACTAAGTACAGTATGGTCGCTCCCTGCAAACTCTCACATGGCGGCCTCACCTCCCCCCTGAGTCGAATGTGGAACCGATCGCAAGAGCTGCCGCGCGGCGTCGCTTATTACGAAAGTTCGTTCGTAATATACATCTATTCTCAAATGAATTTTTAAGTAGTAAAATGATTTATTTCGTAACATGTAATCATTACCATTGAACTATATTTTGTTTTATTAGAAAATCTTTTTTTTTTTTAAGTTGTATAGCTTAAAATATGGAAAAGTAATTATTATCAAAATCATTTTTCCATATTGTATGGTAAAATCGTTGATTCGGTATTTGATTCAACAGTTCAACTTTTTGAAATTTTTGGATGTTGAATGTTGGTATTTATTCCGCATTTTCAATAGACGACATTATGTTTAGACTCTATAATTAACCAATTACAACCCGAGTGAACCGGTTAGTGTACCACGGTAACTTGACTGGATTTATCCAGTCTCATAATCATCAAATATCATGGTAATTCAAAATAAAAGCATCTTTAAACATTATTACTTACAATATTTAAGGTGCAACATTTTACGTCACAGAGCGAGGTGACTGCATGCCATACTATGGCATGCAGTCACCTCGCGCTATGATGTCAACCCTAATCATCTACACTCACATTTGCACGTATACAGGCATGGTCTCTTTATGTAGTAGTTTTTTTTTTGTATGGAGTAGCTAGGGTGTAAGGAATTGCACCCGTAACGCTGTCGCTTCTAGTTACGCTACTATAACGTGGTAACAATATATCGTACATTTATATCGAATTGGTGTTATCACTAACATATTGGTTCGGACGAGGAACAGTTAATTTTCTTTTTATTTTATACTACATCAAGTGGCATGTGTTTCTTGGATGTAGAGGGAATTAGGCAGTTGGGCTCCTTATAAAATGTCCTTAACACCTATCTTTTCCCATAGCACACTATGGCACAGATTACATAATAGTTACTACGTAAACTATGGTGTGTGTGTACCACACTCCATCGCGAATGCTACATTTACGCTTGTAAGCGTATAGCGTTTATTTGGCGACATCCTTATTTCCTTTACGTAACATTTTCGGGTGTAAGTTTCTTACCACCATCTTTGAGCTAAAGCCATCCTCACCTATACGTGGTGCATTCTGCTGACTGACTAATGAGGCTCTGGTGAAAGAGAATTATAAGTTGCTCGACTGCGGAAGTACCTCCACCTCACAGAAAACCGCTGTCAAATTAAGATTTTCTTGTCAGTTGTTGTATTCCTGCGAATGAGTGAGGTCACCAGGAAGGTGTTGCCGCGATTGCTCGATAGCTTATGTTGCTAACTTTAATATGGCTGTACTGTAATCGCATCATATTAAGCGGGCCGTATGCTTGTCTGCCACCCGACGTAGTATAAAAAAAAAACCTTTTAATTTTGGAAAGAAAATAGTGCCCGTAGTAATAAGGTATAGAGCTGACTATATAGACATTATTCATAGATAAGAGGAATTTATTTTAGTCAGTAATGAAACCAAGAAGAACAATGAAAATAATATTATAAAAACTCAAATGAAACATTATCTATTCTATAAAAGGTATAAAAGACGCCCAGTAATATTATTATACTTAAAATATCATACACCGAACCAATATTTTTTCCAGAGTTTACCATATTATTAATATAAAATAACATCTTAAAACAATGTGATATAAATATCGATGTCTCCCACGCCTCGTCACGTCTAAGCAGACCTTCGAAACATGCCAATTTCCTTCTAAGAGTGTTTTCGAAAATATCCTTTGACTTGATAAATTACTGTTCTCGACTACATAGCCTATAGCATCAATTTGTTTGCGGATCCGATGAAGACATCGTAATAACGAGTTCTCGTTCCAACTTTTATAAGCAAGCGACTGAAAGTTGCTGATAAATTGCTTAAGGTGTTTTATTTGTATACTCTTTAAGGTTATGTGTGACGAGCTTGGTGGAGCGTGGTGGTGAATGGCTAGCAATGGACACTTTGACATTGGCACTAGATTTGTGACTAAAATAACGTAACGGTGATAAAATCACTGTGATCTGCAGTGTAAAGTTATCACAGTGACTTTTTTGAAATAACAACGTTACCACCGTGACACTGTGACGTTACAAAATAACAATATTATCTAAGTCGTTCCATGGTTATCTCCGTTCCAATCACGACGATCACGCACTTGGCACATGATAAACATTTGTGTGCATGAACGTGTGTGTTTGTCTTTGTTTGAGTATTTTGTATGTATTATATGTATGTATTTACAAAAAATCTATTTAAGTATCAAATCAAAATCAAATCAAAATATATTTATTCCTTGGACTTTATAAAGCACTTAGAAACGTCATACAAATTAAATATAAGAACATGTATCTAAATCATTACTACTCTAAATCCGCAGAGCTTAGATTCACTTTCATCACGCTATCTTGAATGTGAAAGTGAGTTGAAGTGAATATCAGTATTAGTATCAGTTATCTTACCCCTAATACGAGCTTTGCTTAGTTTGAGACTAGATGGCAGTGTGTAATTTGTCCAGGAATATTTATTATTTATTTATTTACGTCCTTCGTAAACCACTTCGATTGAGGGCAAACCCTTATCCCAGCAGTGGGATGAATGTGACGACGAAAGTTATGTTCTTCGCGTGTTACGTAGCTTTAACTGTATAATGGAATACCTACCAACCAACTAATCGGTGAACTGTAGGGAGGAAATATTTTTAAAAAATTAAAGTCGACGCATATTCACATACGAACGCGTTATCGGTCGGACCCTAATAACTATCGTCCAAGGTTCTCGAACGGATTGTTAATACTCAGTTGCACCATTAACTTCCGATTGCTAATCTTCTATCAGCAATCGGAAGTATGGCTTCCGTTAAAAACTCTTCACTGGTGATCTCGTATCCAATATGACTCACATAAGGGAGAAGGCTATCGACCGATATGAAGAATTCATGGCTATACGCCTGGATATTTCAAAAGCGTTTGATAGGGTTTGCACAAAGCGCTACTCTCTAAGTTACCGACTTATGGGACCGCCTCTGTGCATGGGTTTCTGGCTTCCTGCATGAGCGTAATATTCGAATCATGGTAGATGGCTATAAGTATATATGAGCTCAAGCATGTGAACCCTGCACATCGACTATTGATTCACAAAACAGACTGTGTGTGGAATATTATTCGCATCTCTGGGAAGGGTATTCAAAATACCTTAAGGATGCCCTTGATTCATTTTTAACAAAAGCGTTCAACAAAGCACTAACCTCATAATGTTATTTCTCAATGGCAACTAAATAGTTGCGTTTAAGTTGCTGTAGTGTAAACGAAACGTTTGAGAAAGTCAGACATAAGATGTTTAGTGTAGCCATCAACACGTCCGCGATACAAGTCAGGCTCAATTTCTAATAAATTACAGAGTAAGAAAATTGGATGTTTAGTAATGTGGTTATGTGGCCATTATTACGGTACCATAACGTGTCTATATCGAAAAGATTACAAAGAAGATATTAACTATATGATATAATATGATTATTGGTCTAGGCAGGAATCAGGGAAGCTCAAGCCGATTACCATCGGATTTTTTTATAGCGAATATGAAACTTCGGCTTAGATTGGTGGTAATGGTGTTTGGCTTAGCTGGTAGAAACCCTGGAGATGTTTATCATTAAATTTAACATAAGACATATTTTTGGATATAAAATATTCGATGGGAATCGGCTTGGCTTGCTTTACTAGCTTGGCGGTACGGCCACTGTTCATGAACTAATATCACTTGGATCAAGGAAATTCATACTAATATCACAATATAAGTAATAGTACTAACGTACTAATATTACAAATGCGAAAGTGGGTGTATTTGTTTATTTATTCCGCTTTCAGTTCAGTTGTCTCGAATAAATAACAGGATATCTTTTTCTCCCAAGAAAACGAGCTGTTCCCGAGAGATGACTTAGATATAATGATAAAAAAACATTTAATAAGTGCAATATTGTACGATTACCATTAAATAATACCCCAACAATTTTATAATCTATGTGAATATAAATAATTCTCTTTAGGCCATTGGCAGTTGCCAACTCAACAACTGTTGTCAACAATTTCGTGTCTCGGTCTTTGTGGACATGTCCAGAAAGAGGGTACAACAACAACAAACAAAATCTGAAATCTCTAAACCAAAAATCGGTTTTAATGGGTATACGATCAAAAAAAGGTGGTATGAAACGTGAAAAATTTCATAATTCAATCATTTCAAAAACATTTCGTTGTAAATTATAGCAGTAGAAATCAGAACCTAGGTAGAGTCTTCCTGAAGATGCTTTCCCAGGAGACTAAAAATAGTATGTGGTTCTGCAAGATAGGCGTAAGGTGTTTTTTTTACAGATTCTGCTACTGCATGAGTGATGCATCTGATGTTGCAAAACTTCCATTTTACCTAATCGTAAATCAATTACGATACGACTGGTTTTATAAAAAAATGCTCAAGTATTTTATTCCAATTCGCGCGAAAAAAAAAACAAATTAAATGTTTTTTTTTTATACTTCAATTTGAATAAATCCACCTCGATTTGGCAACAGTTTTCTCGAATTCGATGAACGAGGTTCAAACAATGACCTCGTTTCTATAGGATAACGTTAAGGAAACACTTCGAAAAACATACTAGACATTGCCATAAATTAATAAACTGGTAAGTGTTTATTTGTATCATAATTTTATTTGTGTATACTTTCTGGAGAACAAAGGGAAAAAGTTGAACAATTTTTATAAAATTGGCGCAATTTCAGACTCAAGCAGTAAATCAACTTCAGTATAGTACAATTTAGTCCATCAAAATATTGTCGCCGACCCGACACCTACTGTCACGTATCTAATACCACACATGTTAGTTCGTGTGTTCGTATGTTGTTAAAATATATTCATTCGAGCAAACGCAAGGCGCACAGCTAAGCACATAAATCAACAGTGCCTTAGGCGGCTTATTAATATTTGCCGCTTGCATTGAATTAGGACGCTGGATGTGACAAGAGCATGGTTATTTTTTACAGGTAATCTGTACAATTGTGTTTGTTTAGTAGAATAGTGTTTGCCCGCCTGATGGAAGCAGTTACCGCAGCCTATTGACGCCTGTAATACTAGGGTCACCACTGTAATCTGACAGGCAGTTCATTCCACAGCTTGATAGCACGTGGGAGAAAACTTCTTTGGAATCGCAGAGTAGGGTACGTGATCAGTTGGGTCCTAATGTGTCAGGATGAATTCTATGTCGATAGAAAGAGTAAAATCGGGCTAGTACATTGCGGAGTAACAGTATTCATTCATGTAATCAGTATTCATTGACATGTATCTCTACTCTACCGATTTTACTCTGCCCGAGTCCAAGAAGCTTAAAGTAAGGGTGATAGTTCATCGATATCATCTTTTATACAACTCAGTGATAATCAAGGCCTACTTCCATTTGAAACCAGGGGCCCTACCACCGAAGCTGGAGCTGATTACCTTTGGATCGATTTTTTGAATACGAAAATGACACTACTGTTTAGATTGTAATTGCGTTTAGCTCAACTGGAAGGAAACTTCGAGCTTTATCGACGAAGCTGAAGATGTTTGTCAATAACTTTAACCTAAGACAAATTTATGGAATCAAAAAATCGGTTGTCTGTAAAATCGGTTTTCTGACGATAGTGACAACGTCATAAGAAAATACTGATGGAATGTTTGCATTTTTCAAAAGAAAATTTTAATGGAACGCCTCAGAGCGAGGTAACGCCGCATACGTCATGTTTTTTCGTGCGTGCAGCCGGCTCCATCGAATTATAAGACGTTGTCACGTCAAAAAGCCGAAGGTAATAAACTTTTGAAAACTTGTGAACTAAGCCGTCGATGTATCAGCAAGCTAAGCTCGACGTTGCTCAACCTGCGCGTGGTAGACTGACACGCACAACGGCGCCATTGAGCTCCTCAATCATCACAAATCTTCAAACACTTATTACAAATCTCCAAAGTACTCTAAGCACATCCAGCAGTTTTAATTCCTTGAACGTAATATAAGTAAGATCCTATCTTAAGCGCGATTGTTGAGGTTTGCGCGAAGAAAGAGATGCAAGATTTTGTTCTGTACAGTCAGCAAAGTAAACCTTTTTCCTTTTTCTCAAATAACTGAAGTAGTAAATTGAATTACTCGCAGAACTTCTTCAGAGTGCAGTGCCAAATATTTTGTAGATAACGAGATTAATTCACATTGAACTTGACATTTGCACTTCGTTCAGTTATTGTATTTTTTGAGATCAAGGAGCGGTGTTTCTTTTTTACATGCTTTTATTCAGTTCCACCGCTGTGTGATCAAAGCTTGCAAGTTAAATTTAACCATCTTCCCAGTGTTCGTTTGACCAGAAATTTGGCACACGCCTTTGTTTCTGTTGACAATGCACGATTACTTAAACGCCGCCAGTTTTTAATTCAATACGGCGGCTGACAAAAAATGGTGATTTATCTTGTACGTAGGATCTGGTTAGCTGAGATGACTGGTGGAAAATCACATTTTATACATTGACTAGCTGACCCGCGCTGCTTACATCATCTGCAAGAGAGAGAGAGAGAGAGAGAGAGAGAAAGAGTTGAGAGTGAACCATAAGATTACCATTAAGATTGTTATAGTATGCGCAGAAATGGTAGGCTCCATAAATAACACGGGAAAGGTCACCATATACAGCGACAGCCAGGCAGCGCTGAAGGCACTTGCAAAAACAGAAACAACATCAGCAATTGTCAAAGAGTGCAAAAATGCATTAGAAAAACTGTCCAAGACAGCTGATGTGACGATTGCCTGGGTACCCGGACATGAGGGCAACACGGGCAACGAAATAGCTGATGAACTGGCCAAGAAAGGGGCTGACGAAAACCAGGTGGGCCCGGAGCCAAGGCTACCAATCGCCCACAAAATAACAAAGGGAGTAATCAGCCGAAGAACCGTAGTAGAGACCAACCAAAGATGGGAGTCCTCGACAGTCATGAGACAGTCGAAGATCTTCATCAAAGGCCTAGACAAAAAAGGACCAGCCAACTGATGAAACTCTCCAGAGGCAACATGAGGCTCGTCATAGAAGTGTTAACAGGACACTGCCGACTGAACAGGCACCTGACACTAATAGGCGTGAAAACAAACCCCAAATGCCCAGAGTGCATGGACGACGACGAAACAAGCTTCCACCTGCTTGCCGAGTGCCCCATGTACTCACGGATAAGATGGGAGACCATGGGGGTGGACACGTTAGAGAAAGAAGACCTGGAAGACCTGAAGGTGGAACAGATCGTAAGGTTTTGCAAGGAAACAGGTAGGTTCGACGGAACGCCGTTATTGCCGGATAAACCCACATCCTCCCCCAAAAGGGAGGACCAGGGGAAATGGGTGAAATGGCCTCAGGAAAGGCTCACCCGCCCGACAACCGGCGTCCCCGTTGGAAATAATAATAAAAGATTGTTATAGTCAGCCAATCTTAAAAGATATACATATACACCATCGCGGACAATTTTTTAGAACCTTTTAAGATTCCGTCATACATGATTGTTGCGTAACTTTAACCGTTCACGAAACGCACGCAACGGAAACTCTCAAAACGAATAACATTTCCCATTTTTTGTAAAGTTTTTCATTAGTGCTCCGCTTCTATTGGTCGTAGCGTGATGTTTACTATAGTATAGGCTATATATCCTTTCTCGATAAATGGGCTATCCAACGTTAAAATATTTTTTTTAATTTGAACCAGTTGTTCTTGAAATTAGTGCGTTCAACCAGACAAGCAAAGTATAAGCTTTATAATCTATATATATAAAAGAAAGTCGTGTTTGTTACAACACTTATAACTCGAGAACGGCTGGACCGATTGCCATGGTTTTTGATTTGTTGGATTTGTTTCCGTCCCGAATAGCAGAATAACTCTTAAAAACATTGGAAAATTCTCGAAAAAATAAAATAAAAGAAAAAACATTTTCCCATACAAATGAAAGTGTCAGTTGAAAAAGGGATTACGATATTTATTGGTTGTCAAATATCAAAACGTCAAATCGATTGGTGTCACTTTTATGTCGCGAAAGTTGTCTGTGATTTGTTTTGAAAATTTAAAAATGTCAAATCGATAGGGGTGAAAACGCTTTTCCCATGGGGTTCGAGCGCAAGAATCAAATCAGAGTAAACATCAAAAGAAATGACAATTACAAATCACCAAAATGATAAAACCTATTTCAAAACCAGTTCAAAACATAAAAAAAAATAAAACAACTTTTTTTTAAAAAAAATTTAACAATAAGGAAATCTTTATTTTTATGAAATCTTCAGTTTTTATGGATACGGGTCTTCCCTCAACCGAAGGGGTTTAGAGCGTACTCCAACACGCTGCTCAACTGCGGGTTGGCGGAGGCCAGTGCTTTCGAACCGCCTAAAGGCCACTGACTTAACTTAACGACTGTCATTAAATGATAACAACCGGGACCGACAGCTTAACGTGCCTTCCGAAGCACGGAGGAGCTCAAGATGAGCTAATGATAACAACCGGGACCGACGGCTTAACGTGCCTTCCGAAGCACGGAGGAGCTCAAGATGAGCTAATGATAACAACCGGGACCGACGGCTTAACGTGCCTTCCGAAGCACGGAGGAGCTCAAGATGAGCTAATGATAACAACCGGGACCGATGGCTTAACGTGCCTTCCGAAGCACGGAGGAGCTCAAGATGAGCTAATGATAACAACCGGGACCGACGGCTTAACGTGCCTTCCGAAGCACGGAGGAGCTCAAGATGAGCTAATGATAACAACCGGGACCGACGGCTTAACGTGCCTTCCGAAGCACGGAGGAGCTCAAGATGAGCTAATGATAACAACCGGGACCGATGGCTTAACGTGCCTTCCGAAGCACGGAGGAGCTCAAGATGAGCTAATGATAACAACCGGGACCGACGGCTTAACGTGCCTTCCGAAGCACGGAGGAGCTCAAGATGAGCTAATGATAACAACCGGGACCGACGGCTTAACGTGCCTTCCGAAGCACGGAGGAGCTCAAGATGAGCTAATGATAACAACCCGGACCGACGGCTTAACGTGCCTTCCGAAGCACGGAGGAGCTCAAGATGAGCTAATGATAACAACCGGGACCGATGGCTTAACGTGCCTTCCGAAGCACGGAGGAGCTCAAGATGAGCTAATGATAACAACCGGGACCGACGGCTTAACGTGCCTTCCGAAGCACGGAGGAGCTCAAGATGAGCTAATGATAACAACCGGGACCGACGGCTTAACGTGTCTTTCGAATCACGGAGGAGCTCGAGGTAATATAAACCCATCCGTGTACAGGCTACGGTCGACGTTGCTTAACTTGCGTGTTCAATTAGACTGACACGCGCAATGACGCCATCGAGCTTCTCTATTATTTTCTACTATTCATTGTTTTAATTCCATAAAATCATAAATTTAGTTCAGCTAATATGTACCACGACATTCATTGATTGTTAGGCGGTACGAAGTTCGCCGGGACAGCTAGTATTAACATAAATGTTACAATACTATGTCATGTTTGGATCGTATTTTGTATATTCCAAGCAAGTAATTGTATTCCGAGAGATCGACGAAGGTCGATCGAATGGCTAGCAATGGCGACTTTGACTCCAAGGTCGCCGGTTCGATCTCCACACAAGACAAACATTTGTATAGGTGGACATGTATGTTTGTGTTGGTCTGGGTGTTTTCTATGCATTATATGTATTTACATAAAATAATGTATTTAAGTATATTTATTAGTTATCTAGTTCCCACTATGGCGCTATGTAATTCGTCCAAGAATATTTATTTATTATAGCTGACTGTACATGCAAGACTACAACTTTATTTGTATTTGTCTCTCCGGTGTAAAGTCGCCAGTCGCTTTTATTATTAAAATTCCTACTTTCCCTTTGAGACTATAGTATTCCAGTTTTAAGATTGGTCTCATTATTTTATTGTCTATCCATCTTTAACTGTGCTTCGGAGGGCACGCCTCAAAACGTCGGTTCTGTGGGCCTACTGCAAAATGAAAATCCAAAGTATCGTTTGAATTATAGGTTGGCGGAGGCCAGTGTTTTCAAGCCGCCCAAAGGCCTCCGACTTTAGCTTAACGACTGTTATCTGATAGCTTAACGTGCCCTCCGAAGCACGAAGGAGCTCGAAATAAATAAACCCATACATAGATAGCCTACTGTTGCTTAACTTGCGTGATCGATTAGACTGACAAGAGCAACTACGTCATTGAGCTCCTCATGCTACATGCTCATCTCTTAATGGTAGTGCATATTTCAGTGGTATATGTATATATCTTTTTTCTATATCCCGAAGATTTCCTGACAACATCCAAGCAGTGTAATGAACATAAAATATTGATTATGATTGTGACAGTCTATTGTTTCTGGGGAACCTTTGTTGGTGAGATTTAATAAAAATATTTTATAGAATACAATGTAAATAATCGTAAAACTGAAAATTGTAGCAATCCATCGCTCTGATGAAACAAAACCAGGAGCACGGCTCAAATAAAATTGAACCCTAATAATATTATTGAATTATTTTAGATATTGCATTGATTCAATCAACATTCGTAAAGAAGAAGCTCCATGGCGTTGTTTCGAGTCTCAGAATAATCGTTTGCGCTATTTTTATTTTTTAAATGAGGGGGAGGGGCAAACAAGCATGTGGGTCACCTGATGGAATGCAATCACGTTGCCGATCTGTTGCCAGCCTATACTCGTGCCTTTCTTTCTGGTTGCCTCACTCACTCACAGGAACACAACAACCCTCAAGGGAACTGTTATTTGGCTGCGGTATTGTGTGAGGTGGAGGTACTTTCCCAGTCACGCAGCTTAAAAATACGCTATGCCCTACCTCTCTATTCGCCAGAGCCTTGTTTTTCAGTCAGCAGAGTGCACCAAGTTTAAATCTATGCTAATATTACAGAATATTTATAGCAAAGTCTTCTGTTAAACGCTCTAATTATACACCTACATACATTCTCTTACTTCGTAGTGTGCCTAAATTCATCAAGTGAGACACGGGCCCATAATTCTCAAGACACAAGTCGACTCGACTCGACCACAAGGAATGTCATTTATAAAGGACAAGTTTGTTCAAAATTCACTGAACATTCGTTCGTGACTAGTGAATGGTTTTAAATAGATTTGAGTATTCTTAAAGCGCTCGTAAACATCTCGAGTGATTTCATGTTTAATTATGTATATAATAATGGTGGAGATTTTTGGAATGCTGTAAAAATAAAACGTTTTATTTCATCTTGTTGAGACGTTTTGATTGATCATTATTTATTGCATAATTATGCAATTATTCTTTGTAAAGGTCGCTGTTTAGGAAAATTGAAAGAGATTAGGGACTTATGAATCGTGTTGCAGAAATGATAGGAAATATTTTTGTAATTTTTTTAGGGTATAAGTCACTCATTGCTATCTCATAAAGCCAACCTCGTCTGCATGTAGTGCACCCTGTTGATAGACAATAGAGGCTGTGGCGAGAACAGAGGTAGGGTCTATTGCTCCCGACTGGGCATAACTGGCAAAGTCTTGTTGTATAAGCTGAGCTCAGAAATAACAATAACCTTGTGTGGATGGGTGAAGTGTGGATTCAAGTGATAAGGTCACTTAGACGTGATGAGATAGAGTATATTACTGATATTACTAATGTAGTTTTCAAAAGAAAATTTTCTGGAAGAGATCCCTGATGGGATAAGTCCGCCATTGTTCTACTAATTAATATTACTGCATTGCCGCCATTGTTCTACTAATTAATATTATTACTATTATAATGCAATAAAGATTATACAAACAAACAAACAATCTCTATAGCCCGCCAGATGATAACTGCTTTACCATCAATGTCTATAGGCTACCGTAACTGCTTTACCCTCAGACGGGCCGAACGCTTGTTTGGCACCCGGGACAGTATAATTTTGATAATACTAATTTTGATTTAGCAAAGAAGATAAATATAATAAAATGACTAGGTAGGTACACAAGTATAATATCCATTTTTGATTACAAAATTTCCCTAACCCTTTGATCAGTCCTATAAAAATTTACATAATAGCCCCTTTTAACCCTTGATTGAAGATTTCACAATCTAATTTTAGGCGGAAAACGTTTACGATCGTTGTCACCTCGCCTTTGCATCAGCAGCACGCTACATTGACTACAACACCGCTAGGATATTGTCAATCTGGGAAAACCGTGTAAGTAACAATTTAAAATTTCAATTTACATCAAAAAGAAGCAGGTAAAATTTAGGGACCGTTGTATATATTCATAATTGTTATTTTCTTGAGTACAACCAACAAAATTTAAAACATTCAATATCACAGCTGACTGAAACACCGCTGTATCATTGAATTATTATGTGTCTCGAGCACCGCGGTGCTAGTGTCGTGTTATTTACAATATGGCATCTATAACAACTATTTTTTTTTAATTGTAACAAGTTGTTATATTGTGAAAACAATAATCAAATTAAGGTAGCAGTTATTTATTTAGTCGTTTTATATAATACAGTTTTACAGTGTACGAACTACTAATTATTACTTGGCACGAAATTATTCACGAACTAGGTCGACGGATCCTCGCGAAGCGATGAGCCTATTTCCATCAAAAAACACAAAAAAAAACTTAACCAACAAATACATGATGAATGATGATTAATCTAGCATATTGGCATTTAATCAGCCAGCTGAGCGTCGCGATCGCTCGTTCAGCTGTGCAGTTAAGCTGTATGTTCAGCTATTCGACTAAACTAAATTTACACGTGTGGTTGAATGTCGTTGTTCAATAAAACAGCTAGCTATTCAATTGAATGGCTATTTTTACCAGTTGGCTGCAACATACATAATAAATTAACATCAATATTATACCTATACGTTAGCTATGTGTATACAATATTGCTATTGTTGTATTCTACATATTTTTATATATCACGAAAATTATAATATTATAAACAAATATTATGTACAAAGGCGGGTTTTTCTCTTCTAATATTGATAATATATATAGACTATAGTACTATATAGCATTACAAAAAGATCACTCATGGATGACTGCCAGCCTTCTGGCTAGCATATTTATCAGAACTAGTAGTCGCCCAGTGATCGAAATTTGACCATAATTAATTTTAACAATAAACTAAACTAAATTAACAATAAACAAAAGAGTATTATATGCGTGTGTGTGTCAAATAAATGATAGTATTTAAAAAAATATTAGCATTCGGCACTCCTTCTCTATATAAACTAAAAGTGTGCGAAATTTCATACTCTTCCGTCCGAGCAATTTTCGTAAACAGAGGTACAAAATTTTTGTTTCACGTATTAATATATAAATGAATAACAGTGACGGACAAACAGAATCCTTTCTAATGTACGAGACCTTAAAATACGGTTACAAAATCCAAAATACTGAGTTGTATAACATTTTCACTAGGAGTTAAGATTTATTTTTAGCTAATTTTCTTGCGACTTAAATTAGCTGCCAGGTGCTCAGTCACATTTGGACCGAAAATAATGAACACATTAAAGGAGCACTTGTTTTTATTGTTTCTTGTGACTCGTTACTAAGCTGCTTGTACTTGATAATTTGTTTACTTAGTAATATTAAAAAGAACACAAGCACACGGCTCGCCATCTGCAGGGAGTTCATCTGTGCGAGATGCTGGATTGTTGGAAAGAGATTCAAGAAAAACCCTCGATGACAATCAGAGATACAGAGCGTGGATTAATTTTTGTTCTTCACTATTGTGACAAAATCTTCTTAGTTTTCTACGGGAGCGTTTGAGCACTTTAACTAGGTAACTTCTTAGTTTTTTACGGGAGCGCTTGAGCACTTTAACTAGCTTCTTAGTTTTCTATGGGAGCGCTTGAGCACTTTAACGAGCTTCTTAGTTTTCTATGGGAGCGCTTGAGCACTTTAACTAGCTTCTTAGTTTTGAACAGGAGCGCTTGAGCACTTTTCTTTGGTCGTCTTACTGAGCTGGAACTGAACTGGAATGCTAAATGTATTATTTTCCTTATATTATATGTATCTTTTTTTTATCACGGGTATGAATCCAACGCGTAGAGGCACCTTTGAGAAGTTTGATGTAATTTTGTACGCCCGCCGTGATCCGCTCCAGGATATATCGATGGAACGATATATTCATGAGCAGGTTTCGGCAGGCGTTGAGATTATTACAAAGTGTGATGGAAAATTAAATACTATTGAAGAGGTTTAGAATATACTTCACCACGCTGCTCAACTGCGGGTTGGCGGAGGACAGTGTTTTCAAGCCGCCTAAAGGTTACTTACGTTAAAGGTGACTTAGCTTAAAGACTGTCACCTAATCACAATAGCCGGGACCGACGGCTTAACGTGCCGTCTGAAACATGGAAGCTCATGATAAACTAACCCATCCATGGACAGGCTACGGCCGACGTTGCTTAACTTGCGTGTTCGATTAACACGCGCAACAACGCCATCGAGCGTCTCTTTTATTCCGTTTTTTATTAATTCTGTCGTATATTGATAATAAATAAAACGTATTCATGCTAAGAGTATAAACATTTATGCGGTTTTCTGTAAGGAGGAGGAACTTCTACAGTCGGACTCGACATAAGCTACGTCACCAAAGCCTAAAGTCGATAACTGAAACTACTTGTCTCGAAAACCACATTTGATATTAACCTCAAATTCAAAGAACTTCATACAATATGGCGTTTTGCAGCTGCTGTCGGCTTTATTCGTTTTAATTATGCTAAAATTATATACCGCTGTCCCGACACTGCGCCGACCAATCAACTGGCTCTAAAAATTGGGGTAAATTGTAGGCGTTCCATACGAATGCGTGTGCGTGTGTGAAGCGTGGACTATAATAATGACTCTACTGCTTAATCAAACGAGATTGATAGGGAGCTATTTGGAAATACTTTTGAAAACCTAAATTCTCTATGACTTTGTCAGTTTTTGTATTGTTCTTTTGTTAGTACGTAAGATCGTTTCCTCTCTATTGCCTTTTAATTAAAATCCCCATTTTCTCTCAAATATACCAATATTCCATTTGCATTCCTGGAGTGCTACCGTCGCGTAGCTGAAGCAGATTACCATCGAATATTTTGATTCGAAAAATATGTCTTCTTCAGCTAAGTCGGTAGAGTTCCAGGGTGTCTACGAGCTAAGCTAAACATAATTACAGCCAATATAAGCTAAAATTTGATTTTGAAAATAAAAAAAAACCGATGGTAATCGGCTTCAGATTCGGCGGTAGGGACCCTGGGGCCCCTACCGCCCCATGGTCGGCGGTAGCTGGTAGAAACCATAGTACTCTACCGACTAAGTTGCAGATACTTGTGATTATTTTAAACATAAGATCTATATAGGCAATCAAAAAATCCGATGGTAAACGGCTTCAGCTTCGGCGGTAGGGTGTAATGTAATAGGGATGATGAATATCGTTTTCTACAAAAGATGAATCAGTAGAGTGTCATCATCACTGTTGCATAAATGTCTCGATCTGAACAAAAAAAAAACATCTTTAAGTCTACCGCCTATCGTAATTGTATAAGGCGGTAGGCTATTAGCTATCAGTTTTACTATAGCTTTGGATTATAAAGGCTCATCATTTTAGTAGTAATAATGGAAACAAATATCTATAGAGACAAATATATGTAGAGGAGCTCGATGGCACGCTTTTGGAATATCTGAAGAAATTAACAACCACAAATAAATGTATACGTCGCAGCTAATTAGTAATCGCCGCATAACATAACGGCTAGCTGTTAATAAAAATATATTACAAAACAGCGACCGTCTTGTAATGCGGCGGATTAACGTTTAGGCGGATTGTCTTTAAGTTATCTTTCGTTTCAGATAGCCTAGGTTTAACTAAATCGAATCAATCCTAAAGTTTCTAGGTTTCTATTTCTAACTTGCGATCGATAAGAAACAGGAGCGTCGCTTAAGTTACGGTGCTGTTGCTCCGTCAGGTGACATTTCACTCGGGTGATAATGCCATTTGTAAATCATCTAGCCGTTATGTTATGCAGGGGATTTTACGAATTGGCTGCGACATATTTAAGCTAAAATGAAGCTCGTATTCGTAAACTTATTGTTAACATTAATAACACACCTTGGTTGGTAACTCTAAATATAAACTTTCATAAAAAAAATCGTGTGATGCCCCTGGCATTTGCTTTACACCATACGACTGAAGTAAAACTTCTTTAACTCCACTGACTTATATCTCCATTTCAACTTTCTCTCACATTTCTAAGAGTCCCCTCTTCAAATTCCAAAAGCTTCTTACTCCTACTAATTTCTTCTGATTAAATTCATTGTGAGTTCCGAGGCAGTAGTCTTACTCCCGGGACTGCAATGGACTTCACTGTTCATAGCCTTTTTTACTGGTCGCCGCTGTTAATCCTGGCTACACAGGAGACACAGTGGTGGGCTCTCCCTCTCAACTTCTGTTCGCCGTTTCTACTACCTACTCCCCAAGCTAAGAAGCTTTACTTCAAAAACAAAAACACATGTCAACTTAAACTAACGCGATGCAATCTCATTATTAACTCGAGTGTTAAGGTTCTCTAAGCTGATGTTTATGAAACATGTTATTTTGCCATGCACCCGGTCTAATTGCAAACTCGTAATAGCTACTAATATAGTGCACCGTGTGTTGATTTAACGAGACCCATAAATATAAAAGATTTAATTGAGTTATGATTATGGCGATGTCATAATCTCCAGTTTAGAGTTGCAGCTATTAGTGGTGGGATAATTTATTGTTAGAAAATATCGATATATTGACAATGGCAAACTGAACTTGCATTTTTTTTAAACAATGATGCCTGATGTAAAGTGGTTACCGTAACGTACAGACGCGTGCAACAAAAAGAGTTTAACTAGCTCGGTGATCGAAAAGCTAGCAATGACCACTTTGCTCCGAGGTCGCGGGTTCGATCCCCGCACAAGACAAATATTTGTGTGCATGAACATGTTTGTTTGTCTTGGTCTGGGTGCTTTCTATGTATTATGGTGTATGTATTTATAAAAAAAAATATTTAAGTATAATAATCAGTTATCTAGTGTCCATAGTACAAGCTTTGCTTTGTGAGGGATTAGATTGCAATGTGTATGTGTAATTAGTTCACGAATAAAAAAAAAAATTATACAAGCAATACGGGTAAGGCGATGGCACCTCCACTATTGACACCGTACATCTTGTAATCTTACTCTTTCTCAGGAACACAACAATCCTCAGTAAATTGTTATTTGGCTGCGGTATTCAGTGAGGTGGAGGTACATCTTCAGTCGGGCGACATGTTCTCTCTTTCGCCAGTGTCGTTTGGTAGTCTACTGGACGTCTCGTCAGGTTTCGTTTACATGAACTTATCGTACCAATTTAGTCTATAGGCATAACTTAAACGTAATTTTTTTATCATCTAAACCATCACTCTGAACCAGTTCTCAGATTCAGAATGGTTTAGTGTTCTGGATCCAGTACGAATATCTAAAAGAGATATCTATATATGAAATTTAAAAAAATACATTTATTTGGTATTAATTTTAGAAGATAAGAAATTAGTCTACTCCAAGTACAATTTTTAGCCTATCTATCGGTTTATTTATGTCGAGCTTCGCCGTGCTTCGGAGGGCGTGTTAGCGGTGGCGGAGGGCCTTTGTCGGTTCCGGCTGTTTGCATTAAATGATACACGTTAATACAAGTTAGTGGCCTGTGGCGGCTTGAATATACTGGACTCTGCCATCCTTGATTGAGTGTGGTGTAGTACCTACATAACGTACCTATACCAGTATGTTCTAAACCTCTTTGAGGTTGGACCCGTATCCCATCACATAAATATGGGTTGATACAGTCTACTCGTACTTACTTACCATGAACATCTTTAAAGCAGAAAGCACTTGTTTATCGACAAATCGTTTCACTTCACTAGTAAAACGTATTTCGGTCGTCACTCCACAACGCAGCTGCCGCAATTTGTCGGACAACGCGACACGCCGCGTTTCACGAACACAACTCCACTGTTAACAACATTGTTTTGACGTCGCCGACTGTTTTCGGAATAGATACGTGTTCGTTTTCTTTTTTTTTTTTTGACTTCGCAGTAGGGTGTAATTTATTTTTATTGTCAAGATTTTTCATCAGAAGTTCTGTGAATAGTATTTTCATTGATACGTGTAGTGTTTAATTTTTACTGACATTGGAACGCAGCTGATTTTTTAAACTAAGTTGCGTAGCAGACAAGTACATGGCCTCCCAATGCGATGCAGTGAAAAAGATTTATGGGGATGAAAAACCAATGTAATTTTTATTTATTTACATACCTATATATAGAAATTACATTAAGCCGTTGGTCCCGGCTGTTGGTATCACATGACAGTCGTTAAGCCAAGTTAGTGGCGTTTGAGTGACTTGAGAACACTAGTCTCCGCCAACCCGCAATTCAGCAGCGTAGTGGAGTACGCTTTAGAATCGCTTCGTTTCAGGGGAGACCAAAATCCCAGCTGTGGGATGAATATGGGTAGATTCATGATGCCAGACTACAAAGCAGTTTATCGCCATTCACATTACTTTTTTTTTTTAAATACGCGGAGCAAAGCTCGGCTGGTAGATATTTCAATATAACATACGCCATCTGTTAGTCAACAGCAAATGGATTTTTCAGGACCATCCCAAGTGACATACACCGCAATCAAGCCAGCTTTACACTACTTACATGATTCCGGAAAAATGAGCTATTATAGATATACTAAAAAACCGGACAAGTGCGAGTCGGACTCGCCCACCGAGGGTTCCGTAGGTACGTAGTATCATTATTAAATTTGATATTTTTCATTATAAATAAGAAATAATGCGTCGAAAAAAATAAATAAAATATATTTTGCAATGTGTACATCAAGCCCTTTCATATGATACCCCATTTGAACTAGTAGTTTCAATTTGAAATTTCGACACCCTATAAAAAATATAGACCCCCTATTTTATAAGATCTATTTACAAATGTATAGTTTTGAGATTTATTCCTGTACTTGTAGTCTATAACGATGTTACTTGCCAAATTTCATAGTTCTAGGTCAACGGGAAGTACCCTATAGGTTTTGATTCCCTTGAGTGTGTCGAAATATGCGTTTTTTGCTGAATAAACGGCCGTAACTTTTTTCTATGTAAACTTAGCAGTTTGATTTTTTTTTAACTTCATGGGACCGTAGACCTGAGTATACAGTTCAAATTTCAGCTTGATACCTCCACGCATTCTCGAAATAGAAATTCTTGACAGACAGACGGACAGACAGACAGACAGACAGACGGACGGACAACAAAGTGATCTTATAAGAGTTCCGTTTTTCCTTTTGAGGTTCGGAACCCTAAAAAGAATAAACATATTTTTGAATGAAGTTTTTAATAGCTGCAAATAAAAAATACCCTACTAATATAATAATTGTTGATGTAAGTTTGTTTGTTATGCTTTCACCTCGAAATTACTCAACCAATCATCATGAAACTTTATACACAAATTCTCAAAGGTATTTGGTAGGTAGGTAAACAAGGTCATACGATACTTTTTATTAAAAAAAGGAAACGCGGGCAAAACCGCGGGTGGAATCTAGTAAAAAATAAACTAAAATTTATATACTGTGTTTCTCTCATCAAGCCCATTCAAGTGATTCCCATACCATGGGGTATAAAGTGGAAATTACAAATTTTCATATTGCGACGGCCGCCATATTGGATTAAAAACAACGGCCTTCACATAATTGTTCAGTGTCACGAGAATCAAACGTTAGTACAAAATTTCAGCACATTCAGACATTGGGAAGTACGTCACCCTACTAGGAAGATTTAATTACAGACACCGTGGGGAAACTAAATAATAAATAAATATTGTCATACATATTACACAGCGCCATCTAGCCCCAAAGTAAGCGAAGCTTGTGTTATGGGTACTAGACAACTGATAAACATACGTAAATACATTTTTTTTGTAAATACATACATAAGATACATAGAAAACACCCAGACCAAGACAAACAGACATGTTCATGCATACCAATGTTTGTCGTATGTGGGAATCGAACCCACGAGCGTTAGTGTCGAAGCCGCGTCACGCCACCGAGCTCGTCAAACTAAAAAAAAAACGGCGTGTGCTTATTACCCCACAACAGATGTAAAAACTTCATATATCTCTTCTTCCCTGCCGACTTTGCTTATATAAGTGATACATCGTTGAGCATGACGCGTTACCTAAGTACCTGAGCATAACGGCTCAGTCCCATTCACGAAATAAAATGACCGGCGCGCTTAAAGTTTCATTCATTCATAATTAATTTCATTCGTTCATCATTCATTTCATTCATTCATCAATAGCTTCTAAAAAACTCGATCATCTACACACTAATATCGTATTAAGATGTCAATATTATAATTGGTAAAAGCCTGTTGTAAATCTCGGAACCCTTTGCCAATTAAATAAAGGAAAACGTAGCCATTTCAGAGATAGAATAAATTTTTGAAGGTAGAGCGACTACGATATTGACTGGACCGTTCCATTGTGTCACTGAAAAAAATCTCATTGTCTGAAATACGTGAGAAGAATGCCTGCAGCCAATGGGCTGAGGCAGAAATTATTATTTCTCACAGATTTTTCTTTGTTCATTACAAAGATATAAAACTTTCGTATTAACATGTTAATTGCCTTCTTGGTGATTATTTATTTGTTCAATAATTCCATTACATGAGTAATATAGATAATGTTTACACAGCACAAACATAGACGTCATGTACTATTTCAGGCAAAGTAATAAGGATAAGTGTGATAGTATAAAAGAAAAATGTAATATACAATTTAAGATTTAAATTCAATGTCTGTCTGTATATACAATCTAATCTCCAAAACCATTGGACATGTTTTTGCTATTTTCACCAATAGATTAAGCTTGTCTTTGTTTGATTCAAATCTGATCTCAATGAAAAGAGTTATTATAAAGTAAGCGATTGAAATTCGCCTGTTAAAAATACATAGCAAAAATGAAGTTGCAGGCACCAGCTAGTAATTATAAATAGGCAACATAAAAACATCTAAAAATGAATGAAAATATTTAGTATAATGAAATTGTGTGTCTGTCTATAATACTTATAAAATGACGAAACTTGTAAAAGTTGTTCGCATAATAATTATAAGGTCGGTCCCGTCGGTCAAACACATTTAAAAACAAACGCCTGTCAATAATTGATAGCAATCTTTCTCGCGAACGCTTATGTGACATAAACGAAAGGCGTTGATGCCCTCGTCCAAATAAAATATTTTATTACAGTGTCATACAAAACTTTTATTAATAGATATAAAACAATAATTATCAACGAACCCGGTAGTCGAATGCCTGGCAATGGCTACTTTGACTCCGAGGGCGCGGGTTCGATCCCCGCGCAAGACAAACATTTGTGTGCGTGAACATGTCTGTTTATCTTGGTCTGGGTATTCTCTATGTATTATTATGTATTTATTTACAAAAAATCTATAAATTTAAGTACATTTATCAGTTGGCTAATACCCATAGTACCTACAAGCTTTGCGCTTAATTTGAGACTACATGGCGCTGTGTAAATTATCCAGAAATAGGTATTATTTTTTTTTAAAGTATATTTAAATATTACTGCTAATTCTATATGTTTCGATAATCACAGTCGCCACACGCACCTACAGCATTACGAAAGTAGTTCCTGAGTACTTTATAATATAAACATATAATCACACAGTATGTTTTAGGAAGTTCCAGTAACTCACTCAAACATCTTGGTTCACCTATTTAACTTCCTTATTGGTACCTATCATCATTACCATTTATTTCTGAGGAACTGTCTCATTTCTCCTCATACTTATCCCGCCATGCTATAGCATTAATGCCCCCATTTTCTTCAGCAGTAAAATTATTCATATTGCCCTAATTTGGGTATTAAACTCAAGTTAGATTTATTGAAATTAGCTAGGCTTGACACATTTTTATAGCCCAGACTTTATTTGATATGAATTATTATGATAGGCTTCTTTTTCCATTTTGTATTAATTTTACATTTTTAGTTTAGGTATAGTAGGGTTTAAACAATTCAAAAACCGGTACATGTCCTGGGAAAACAGGACGATTGGCGTCCTGTTTTCCCAGGACATGTACCGGTTTTTGAATTGTCCTGGGATATCCTGGATAGATTTTAAGCGGCGTTCTGGGTTTTTAAAGCATCTTGATTGATAAAAGTTAATACATTTTACACCTAGGTGACCTAAAATTATCAACGACAATAAAAGTGCTAAAAGTAATTTGGTGGCATTTCATAGAAAACTCTGAAGATAATTATATAAAAATAATAAATTTAAAATTATTGAACTTATCTCTCTTAATTCACGGTTCAAGCCCGGTCATTTGATAGGCATACGCGGGGATATAGATCCAACACGTAGAGGCCCCTTTGAGAAGTTTGATGTAATGTTGTACGCCCGCCGTGACCCGCTCCAGGATATATCAATGGAACGATATACCCATGAGCAGGTCTCGGGAGGCGTTGAGACTATTGCGAAGTGTGATGGGCTATGGAGATGAGATCTGGGTAAACTTAATACCGGGCTATTATAGAAGAGGGACGGACGCCTGCCATAACTGCTTTTATTGCTAGTTATTTGCGGCAGGCGGTGGCTTGCCACTCACTAGATGGGCCTCCGAAATGCCAGGAAATCGGCCGGAGGCAACACCGGTGTGAGTGACTCAGGGGTGTCGAGAGGTGTGCTGCGCTTTCTCCGAAGTTACTCGCGGCGTGATGCCCTTTAACACTTCCACCCCTGGAGCATATAGCTCTAGCGGCTCCTCTCTGGACGGCCTCATTGAACTTATTATTGTGTATTCGTATATGTCGGTATCCCATCAGAATTTTTAAAAGTCGTTTAATTGCGGATGCCTACATCATATTAGCTACATGTATGTCAAATTTCAGCGATATGACCCGTCCGGTGGTTTGGGCTGTGCGTTGAACACTATTTAACCAACGGTTGCCTTTTATAACTAAAGGAGAAATTTCTGTCCGTGAATAGGTTTCTTTACTTTTTTATTAGGTGGCAAGTATACGGACTCTTACACGCGACGGTACTTCCATTGCTAATGCAGCAACTTCACACGTCTGGTGACCTCACTCAAAGGTAGATAGGTACCTACAACCAATAATTTATTCAATTAAGTTTTTACATAAAAATAGCCGAGCAAACCTCGGTCGCAGACACTAGTAGTTATATCGCGGTAAAGATGCGGTTATACGTATACATTCACAATTTCATTTTGTTAATATAGTGACATACATCGTAGTATTCGATGAATAAGAGTTACGTATATACAATGGGGATGACATGATTTCATCACTCTTCAGGAAAGTACACTAAAAATGTATTTAAAATCTTAATCACACGTGGCCTCCACCCTAGCACTTTCCTCTCCCATCTATCGGCATCGGCAGATGTTGCCAGCCCACGGCCAGTTCAACTCGCTGACTCTGAGAGCTATGTCGACCATTTTGTTTGTCAATTGAATTTCTTCGTTCCGGATCCGACCGCTTAGAGAAACTGCAAGCATTGCTGTCTACATTGCTCGCTGTGCGACTTTTAGTCTGTGAACCAGCCCTACGGGCAGCATCCAAGTCTCTGCACTGAAGGTCGTAGCGGGATGGACAGACAAGTATACGGCTCGCCTGATGTGAAGCGGTTACAGTAGCGATTTTAATGCTCGCAACATGAAGCTTCTGCCTTTCCGGTGTCTCACTTGGTTACAGGAGCACAACAACCCTCAAGGGAATTGTTATTTGGCGGCGGTATTATGTGAGGTAGAGGATAGTAAGCAGTCATCATAAGCAAAAAGTTATCAAAAAAGATTTTTTTGCTTACCCTAACAATGAATTTGTATATTCAGGTCATTTTCATGTATTCACAAAATGCATTCTTCAATGTAAAGTCATTTTCTGCTTATTTGTATGCATAAAAATAAATAAAATATTTTTGCATAAATTAAATAAATATCTAAGTCTCTATTAGATCAGCTGGTCGAATCCCCCCCCCCCCCCCTCCCCTCTCTCTAGTAAAAATTATTGCCCTTTCCTTTGAAAAACTGCTTCAACAATGTGAATGCGATGGAAACTGTCACTTTGTCTACGGTTTTTCTCTGTCTACGGGGTGAACATTATAAATATTCTCTCCTACCTGCTTGTACTCGCAGTATCGCTCCACGTGAATACCGGACTAAAAAGTATTTTAAATGTCAATCCAAATTATATTGTATCATCGTCAATCCTTATTCCTTACTCGTCCCATTGCTGGGATAAGGGTCTCCCTGCAATCGAAGTGGTTTAGAGCATACTGCTCAACTACGTTATCGGAGGCCAGTATTTTCAAGTCGCCTAAAACCCATCGACTTGGCGTAACGACTAATCATAATAACAACAGCCGGAACCGACGGCTTAACGTGCCCTCCAAAGTATGGAGGAGCTTTAAATAAATAAACCCATCTATAGACAGGCTACGGTCGATTTTGCTTAACTTGTGTGAGTGTTCTTCTGTTCGGTTATACTAACAGGCGCAACGAAGCCATATTCTTAAGCATCAATCAGTTCAACCGACAACCTATGAAAGGGTAACGAACATCCATTTTTTTGGGGTGTAAGTGTAAGTGGTTTCAAATTTCATGATTCTAGGTCAACTGAATCTCTATAAGTTCAGAAGGCCATCTCAGAATGAAACTTGACCGAATCGAGATTGAATTATCAATTAGATAGTTAATTGGTTCAGGTGTTATTTTGCGGATGTCAAATTTACAGGCAATTTGATCTACACTACTTTGTGTGCTTCCACCACTAATTAGTTCATGCCAACAAGTGCCGGCCGGCACCCATCCACTACCATTAGTAGATGCATGCGACTGCCGTGGCTGCTTGCGGGATGACCGCAGCAGCTGGAGCAGCTGGAGCTGGAGCTGGAGACGACCAAAGCAGCCACGGCAGTCGCATGCACCTACTAACGGTAGTGAGTGGGTACCGGCCAGTAGTAGTTTGCATGGACTAATCGGTGGCGGAAGCGGTGTAGAAGTCAAATTGCCTGAATTTATGAATTGAACGAAAATAGTATACTTGCTTGGTTTCATATGGTATCATTTCCTAATTAATATATTCGCAGCTAGTAAATTAAATCATAATAACTGTTAAAGTTTTGACAAAATTTCGTCAAAATCACACTACATTAGGCTATTTGACTAACATTTTTTTCGGTTTGATATGTAGGGACGTCTCCATAACATAACCATAGGTGAAAGAATTACTTCGTTAGCACAAAAATCTCCCGAGATATGGTAATTTGAAAATCACAATTTTTAGACTGCCCCAAAACGCTCCATACAAAAGACTACCGAATTATGACGTCACAGGTTTGTATTTTGTATGCATCAAATCAGAAATTTGTACCATAGCTATGTTAAATATTACGTTTATGTAATTAGTATCATAATAAAAGTTATAACATTTTTTATTGCTTCTCCAATGGAAATATTATTTTTTAATAATTTCATACTTTTAAAATGGACTTTCCCGCCAAACTTTGATCGATGCTAAAAAAAAGTCTGACTGAAGATATTAGAATGGAAGTTTGCAGATCTTTATAGTTCTGTGTATTTTACGATATTGTTAATTTATATATACAATTTTTAAACATTGGAAAATAGTATATTAAACTTTGTTGTCGCGTCCACACGCTTGCCAAACAACGGCCAAACAGCAAACAAAAGACAAGCGTGTGAATGGGTGTTCGTTGTTTGATGTAACAGCAAACAAGGAACAACAACGTGAGGATTGGCGTTCGTTGTTTCCTGTTTGTGTATCTGTTTGGCAAATACTGGTGTACTGTGTTTGTGGATAACACCAAGCAGTGTAGAGCAGTGTGTTTGTTGTTTGGCCGTTGTTTGGCACGCGTGTGGACGTGGCATGAAGTTTCATATTATGTTATGAGAATCCCGACATTTGTGAGATCGAAACTGTATTTTAACTACATTATAACTACGAGAATTGACCATCCGATTGCCTTGTGAGATTTTTTTATACTATGTAGGGTGGCAGAGAAGCCGCCTGATGTGAAACGGTTACTGTAGCCATATTACGCTCGCAACATGAAATATTGCTCGCGCGCCGCAACCCCCGCTGTCAACGCAGCAACTCCTTCATTTCTGGTGACCTCACTCGCAGGAATACAATAACCATTACCGTTAAACCAAAAACTATTTACAGTTTTTTTAAACATTCATTATTTCTACTTAGTATTATAAAACTGAAGAATTTGTTTGGATGAAACCGTTAAACTCAGGAACTACTCGAATTCGAATATAAAAAAAATGTAGTATTGGATATATGATTTATCGAGAATATCTATAGGCATATTTAAACGCTACGACTAATAGTAGCGAAATATCAATAAAAAAGCAAAAGTGGAGAAAACCCACAGGTGAAGTCGGAGCGGGTCGCCAGTATTCAAATAATTGTCTAGGTATAACACCACTGCACTACGTGCTTTTTTTCAAATCCAAGTTTGTAATACAGATTGGAAGCGCTGACATTTCCCTTCATGCAATAAGCAAATGTATCTTTGTTCTCTTTAAGTTGAATATTGCATATTTTTTTTAGGAGAATTTCTGCATATCCTTTCCTTCTGTGATTTTCCAAGGTGAACAAATGAGTAAAACCACCAACTTCATTGATGAAAACCCAACATGCGAGCTCATTGCCTTGGAAAATTCCATAACCAGTTTTAGCCTTGAGGTATTCCTGCATGATCCACTTAGATCCATCATACTTATTTACCCAGGTTGCGTCTACTAAGTCTATGTCTTCATCTCTCAGTAGACCAAATGTCACATCATCAGGTAGACTGAAAAAGAAATATACTTATTTAAAGACTTGCCATCATCTGCTTCAAAATAATTTTATCGCCTTTGCATGTGTTATTAAAAAAAAACAAGAAAAAGTAATAAAAAAATATTATTTCGAGTATGGAAAATACAACTTAAGAAATAAAAATCGAATGCTCCTATATTGTTGAAGTCGGTTAATATTATTAGTCTTTGTTAGCCGATTAGGAATTGCAATCCAGCGGCATTTTCAATGCAGCCGAATATTTGCTGGATCAGCGTGGATCCAGCACTCATTGATTATTATTTTTAAACTGTAGAAATTTTAATAACAAGTTTTTATTAATATAAATATATATCCATTATATGGTAATCATGAAAACACTTTGTCAGGATTTAAGAAGTCATGAATAGAATAGAATCACTCCGTTTCTTCCCGTGGATGTCGTACAAGGCGACTAAGGGAAATACATTAATATCGATCAGGCCTCCCCAACCCGTTTGGCCAGCGTGGGGAGTGTAGGCCAAATCCTCCTTCCGTCTAGGACGGACGAGAGAGGGTCGTGCTCCTGTAGCGGAGACTAAAATGGACCTGATGATGATGAAGAAGTCATGTGAATCGAACCAAAAAGTAGGCGGTGTGGTATAGAGAGGGAGAGTAGCATATGCCATAAAGGTGACAGAATGGCATGGCAACGTTGGTTCGTTTGTATAATCGGCGTCAGCTTCGGCGGTATGGCGGAGGGCCTCAATTCGGAGTAACTGTAAAGTTTGCGGAACAAAGCAGCAACAAAAAAGTTTGCGGTGTTAAGTGCGAAAAAAATTTTTGTTGCTTATTGTCAGCTTACTGCGGATCCACACCGCTGGATCCAGCGTTAGATACAGTAAGCCCAAAAATGTGCTGGATTTCTGGATTGCGGATCCAGCATTGCAATCCCTATGCTCGATCCATAACATCTTATTCATAATAAAGTTGATTTAAAAAAAAAATTGAAACCGACTTCAGTTGGCGAGCGCAGCTTATTGGTGGAATACCCCGGCAGACGCTGCTGCCCGTCTCCGGGAGAAAAGTTATCGCGTGACACAAGATTCCTTAGTCGCCTTGTACGACATCCAGCGCAATGGAGTGGCACAAATTTATTCTGCCGGCTACCAAAGGGCAAATTTAAGGGTTTCCCCTCGATTTTTCTGGGATCCCATCATCAGACCCTGACTTGGTGAATATGGAACCACCTCGCAATTACCCTTTCAAATAAAAAAAATGAATTTGACCATACGTGCTTATAAAATTTAAGGGTTTCCCTTGATTTCCCTGGCATCCCATCATCAGATCCTGACTTGATGAATATGGGACCACCTTGCAATCATACCCTTTCAAATAAAAAAAGAATTATGAAAATCGGTTCACAATTCGCAAAGATATCGAATAACATACATACAAAAAAAAATTCAGTCGAATTGAGAATCTCCTCCTTTTTGAAGTCGGTTAAAAATCAGTTCAATAGTTTAGACGCTACGGCAAACATAGGTAAATACAAACATACATACATACATATACTGCTAAAATCATAACTCTAAATGAGAGAAACTATTTAGATGATTCTTCTTTAATTGAAATCTAGTAGGTAGTGTCCATTTAAATTTGATTAAGTCAATTAAATACGCATTACATATAATAACATTTTAAATAAAATTGATACTGTTGATTGTTGGCACTTGGTGGAACATTATTAACATAACGTTATAATAAAGCATTTGTACTATTCCACGTTATTATATTTAATATTACCGACCGGTTTCGCCGCTAAGGCATTATCAATGTAGACAGATGGTGTTTGTGTTTCTACAAAACCAAACACCATGTTTTGTAGAAACACAAACACCATCTGTTGAAACCGGTCGGTAATCTATATATGTATATAAAAGAGAAAATCACTGACTCACTCATCACGAAATTTCAGAAACTATAACACCTACAAACTTGAAATTTCGCAGGTAGGTTCCTTATAGGGTGTAGACATCCGCTAAGAACGGATTTTACGATACTCCACCCCTAAAGGGGTAGAATGGGGGTTGGAAGTTTGTATGAAAGTCCTATGTTTTTGAAGCAAGAGACTTGAAATTTAAAATGTATGCTCTATAAATGGTATGGAGGTGTACTAATAATGTATCTTTGGAAATCAACCCCATTTTGGGGTTAAAACGGGGGTTGGAAGTTTGTATGAAAGTTCTATGTTTTTGAAGTAAATTACTTGAAATTTAAAATGCATGCTCTATAGATGGTGTGGAGGTGTACTAATAATGTACCTTTGGAAATCAACCCCTTTTTGGGGTTAAAACGGGGGTTGGAAGTTTGAATGAAAGTTCTACGTTTTTGAAGTACGAGACCTGAAATTTAAAATGTATGCTCTATAGATGGTGTGGAGGTGTAATAATAATGTATCTTCGTAAATCGACCCCTTTTTGGGGTTAAAACGGGGGTTGGAAGTTTGTATGAAAGTTCTATGTTTTTGACGCAGACTTGAAATTTAAAATGTATGCTCTATAGATGGTGTGGAGGTGTTCTAATAATTTATCTTTAGAAATCAATCCCTTTTTGGGGTAAAAACGGGGGATGGAAATTTGTATCAAAGTTCTATGTTTTTGAAGTAAGAGACTTGAATTTTAAAATGTATGCTCTATAGATGGTGTGTAGGTGTACTAATAATGTATCTTTAGATATCAACCCCTTTTTGGGGTTCAAATGGGGGTTGGAAGTTTGTATAAAAGCTTTATTTATATATATAAGTTTTTAAAGTAAGAAACTTGAAATTTAAAATGTATGCTCTATAGATGGTGTGGAGGTGTACTAATAATCTATCTTTAGAAATCAGCACCTTTTTGGGGTTAAAACGAGGGTGGAAGTTTGTATGAAAGTTCTATGTTTTTGAAGTAAGAAACTTGAAATTTAAAATGTATAGATAGTGTGGAGGTGTACTAATAATGTATCTTTAGAAATCAACCCATTTTTGGTGTTAAAACGGGGGTTGGAAGTTTGTATGAAAGTTCTACGTTTTGAAGTAAGAGAGTGAAATTTAAAATGTATGCTCTATAGATAGTGTGGAGGTGTACTAATAATGTATCTTTAGAAATCAACCCCTTTTTGGGGTTAAAACGGGGGTTGGAAGTTTGTATGAAAGTTCTATGTTTTTGACGCAAAGACTTGAAATTTAAAATGTATGCTCTATAGATGGTGTACAGGTGTACTAATAATTTATCTTTAGAAATCAACCCCTTTTTGGGGTTAAAACGGGGGTTGGAAATTTGTATCAAAGTTCTATGTTTTTGAAGTAAGAGACTTGAATTTTAAAATGTATGCTCTATAGATGGTGTGTAGGTGTACTAATAATGTATCTTTAGATATCAACCCCTTTTTGGGGTTCAAATGGGGGTTGGAAGTTTGTATGAAAGATTTATTTATATATATAAGTTTTTAAAGTAAGAAACTTGAAATTTAAAATGTATGCTCTATAGATGGTGTGGAGGTGTACTAATAATGTATCTTTAGAAATCAACCCCTTTTTGGGGTTAAAACGGGGGTTGGAAGTTTGTATGAAAGTTCTATGTTTTTGACGCAAAGACTTGAAATTTAAAATGTATGCTCTATAGATGGTGTACAGGTGTACTAATAATTTATCTTTAGAAATCAACCCCTTTTTGGGGTTAAAACGGGGGTTGGAAATTTGTATCAAAGTTCTATGTTTTTGAAGTAAGAGACTTGAATTTTAAAATGTATGCTCTATAGATGGTGTGTAGGTGTACTAATAATGTATCTTTAGATATCAACCCCTTTTTGGGGTTCAAATGGGGGTTGGAAGTTTGTATGAAAGATTTATTTATATATATAAGTTTTTAAAGTAAGAAACTTGAAATTTAAAATGTATGCTCTATAGATGGTGTGGAGGTGTACTAATAATGTATCTTTAGAAATCAACCCATTTTTGGTGTTAAAACGGGGGTTGGAAGTTTGTATGAAAGTCCTATGTTTTTGAAGTAAGAGACTTGAAATTTAAAATGTATGCTCTATAGATGGTATGGAGGTGTACTAATATTGTATCTTTAGAAATCAACCCCTTTTTGGAGTTAAAACGGGCGTTGGAAATTTGTATGAAAATCCAATGTTATTGAAGTTAAAGTAATTATGGCAGAAGGATTTTAAATGATATTTAAGTATAAAAAATATTGAAAACAACTACATACTTACTATTTTATGGAGGGATGTTTTATTATAACAATAAAAAGTACTTTAGGTTTTACAAAGAGGTTTTAAAAAATAATATCCGTCGACTTCATTGATTCTAAAAATTCGTCTAGATATTGATTGTTTTTAACTTTTTTTATTTTCTTCCCTTCATTAGGTATTTAGCTTTTTCGAATGTAATTAAAAATTATTTGCAAATAACTCCACGCGTACGAAGTCGCGGGCGGCCGCTAGTATTAAATATAATAACGTGGAATAGTACAAGTGCTTTATTATAACATTATAACATTTTATATATAATGTATAATAACATTTTTTGTTATACTATGAGATGGAGGCAAACGAGCACATGGGTACCTTATGGAAAGCAATCACCACCGCCTATGGAGATCAGCAACACCAAGGGGTCGCCGATTCGTTGCCAGCCTATTCTCTCTTTCTTTCTGGTGATCTCACTCAGGAACACAACAACCCTCAAGGGAATTATTTGGGTGCGGTATTCTGTGAGATGGAGGTACACCCCAGCCAGGCAGCTTAAAAAAATACGCTATGTTCTACCTCTCTTTTCGCCAAAGCCTCGTTTGTCAGCAGCATTCGTAACTAATTGAAGTGAAAACTTCTTTAGCGGTGTTGTGCACTTTTTGGGATTGGTAAAAAATGTTAAACTTGCGTCAGGACACGTGGCCTGATCGAAAATTCGTAAGACGGAGCGTAGACCGCCGCGCCGGCGCCGGCGCGGCTTAAGAGAGGAAGTAACATCCCCCTCTATTTCTACCGTGCGGCGAAAATGCCTGCTCCTATGTTTGTGTATCATAGCGCAACAAATAAACATTGTATTTTACTACATAAATGATAGTACCTTTATACTGATAAATATAGCAATTCGTGCAAAATTATTCCATAACCATTCCAAAATATTAAAAAATACACAACGTTAATGTTCAAGTTTTCACTTCTGCCGGCACTCCCGGAGTGCAACCCGTTTTTTTTACTGACATGATATTCTCCTATAACCCGTTTATATATAAAATATTATAGTTCTAATTGACAAAATTAATAGCCACCTTATTTCCTGGAACAATGGCTTCGTCCTATCTAGAAGAAACATTTCATGAGGTACACTTGTTTTCATTGGTATATTGACATCCTTTGCAATATTTTGCATACATTTAACGATATGCGGAGGAGGGAAGGGCACTCTTATTTGCTGTTTCCAGTTAATCACCTTTGTTTTTCTTAAAGCTTCTTCGAGTTGTCTGGTGTCATCATTAGGACATTGTATTATGATTTCATAAAAGTTCTTCTGTAAATTAAAGTATATGTTTAGCATTATAAAGTTAGATTTTTATAAATAAGTTGGATATTTATATTTTGATGTAACATAAGGACGGACACGTAAAATTTTTCAAAAAGGGTTTGACATTTTTAAACCCTTTAAAAAATACTTCCCAGCCGGTTTTTATATGCCCCGCCTTTCTTTCGCCAGAGCCTCTTTCGCTAGTCAGCAGGATTCACCACGTGCAAGTAATGTTGGCTTTGGCTGTAAACATAGCTGTGATATACTTACACTAAAAAAAAAACCGGACAAGTGCGAGTCGGACTCGCCCACCGAGGGTTCCGTAGGTACGTAATATCATTATTAAATTTGATATTTTTCATTATAAATAAGAAAAAATGCGTCGAAATAAATAAATAAAATATATTTTGCAATGTGTACATCAAGCCCTTTCATATGTTACCCTATAGGTTTTGATTCCCTTGAGTGTGTCGAAATATGCGTTTTTTGCTGAATAAACGGCCGTAACTTTTTTCTACGTAAACTTAGCAGTTTGATTTTTTTACAACTTCATGGGACCGTAGACCTGAGTATACAGTTCAAATTTCAGCTTGATACCTCCACGTATTCTCGACATAGAAATTCTTGATAGACAGACAGACAGACAGACAGACGGACAACAAAGTGATCTTATAAGGGTTCCGTTTTTCCTTTTGAGGTACGGAACCCTAAAAACAGTGACAAAGATGAATCCTATAACACAACAAACGCAACCGCTTCACTTCAGGGACCTACCGCCGAAGCTGAAGCCGATTACCATCTATCTTTTTGATTCCAAAATTGGTCTTAGGTTAAAATTATTAAACACATGTTCAGCTTAGACGGTAGAGCTCTAGGGTTTCTACCATCTGAGCTAAACATAATTATTAACAATGTAAGCAGTAGTTTCATTTTCGCATTAAAAAATCCAATGGTAATGGGCTTCAGCATAATTGTCTGCCATCCAACGCAGTACACAATATAAAAAAATAGATAATTTCAGCAGGTTTACCTTATTATTAATAGCAACCATTCCATCTCGGGGATTCCCCGAAGGACAAAACACCTTGAAGTCATATTTTAACCCTCGTTCCGCCCACAGCTTCTGAGTTTCCAGCGCCCAGTATGCAGTAACTCCCCGAGGCCAATCTCGTAAAAATTCCGATTGAATATCTGTCCATTTCTCTAGATTCATGTGCACTAGTGAATCTTCCGTGATTTTATATTCGGTCATGTTATCTACGAACATAATTAATTAGAGTGTTCATAGTAATATAATAATAATCATTTATTTCAGACAACATTGCAATGCATACAAATTTACAAAACCTTTCCCGCCAAACTTTGATCTACCTTAAAATAAGTCGAAAGGAAGATATTAGAATGAAAGTTTGCAGATCTTTATAGTTTTGTGTATTTTACGATATTGTTAAATAATTGTAATAACAATTTTTGAACATTGTCAAATATCTTATTGAACACTATTAATACACTATATTCTCTACCATACCTATCACCTCTTGGCTCCCGGTAGGTATTCTCTCCTCGATCCACAATACTCGCGATACCAGTTACCAGTTTTAATGATTAATGTTTAAGACAGTGACTTTTTAGTTTTAAATAATAACTACGAGGCAGTAACAGGCACATTTTATTTTTAACTTTCGTAACCACAGACCTCAACAGTATTCGCAAATAAATACGACATGGGGGCCTACAAGTACAGAGTAAATTTTTTAACCGACTCCATAAAAGGAGGAAGTTCCCAATTCGGCTGTTTTTTTTTAATGTTTGTTACTAAATTACTCCGTGATTTATAAACCGATATGATTTTTTTTTTATTTGAAAGAGTATGTCTCCAGATTGGTCCCATTTTTTTTCGTTATCATCATCATCATCAGCCTGTATCTACATACATAAATGTAGAATATTGTTTGGAGTCGGTTTTTTTTGTTAAAATTATGTTCAAGGGATACTGTACTTTATTATAAGATAAAGTTTA
Organism: Hypsopygia costalis; assembly: GCA_937001555.2. NCBI lineage: Eukaryota > Metazoa > Arthropoda > Insecta > Lepidoptera > Pyralidae > Hypsopygia > Hypsopygia costalis. Next base: position 21,188,263 of record OW443343.2, on the reverse strand, counting down.
CTTTTATCATATCGAGTGCTCGTACCGGTAACCAAACGCTTAATATAATAAACTTAACAGGAAAAAGGTAAGATATTTATTAGGCACGTCGGTATACTAACGAGTAACATTTACAACACGACCTAATTTAGCAATATATCGACAAATTAAAATACAGCCATAGTGACCGCTCTTGTACTTGATATGACTATAACTGTGTTTGGAGTTTGTCTTGTTTATTCGTACGTATAGATATGCACATAGCATGATTATGTCAGTGTTTATCAGTGTGCATAGTTATTTATTTGGTGATATGACAAAGATCAACTTTTATTAATACACTTTTATTAGGTCGACCTGTATGTAACCATGTAATGGAATCTAAGGGAATAAATTTAAGCATCTTCCAAGGATCGTAGCGTAATGAAAATTGGCAGCTGTATGTAGTTCTGATGACAATACAATAATATGGTACTGTCGAACTGATCTGATGATGGAGCCGGAAGATATGAACTGGAACTTCATGATGGAACATCGTATCGTCGAAGGCAATTAAAATTATAAGATTTATGAGACAAATTACAAAAACTGAAACTACTCCCCTTGTTACAACTCTCCTAATAACGAGGTAAGTTGTGACAGCTGTGTACCTAGTCTATATTTGATAGATAAAAATACTTTTATATGAACTTTTATAAACAAAACACGCGTTTTCTTTCCCATAAAAATACTTTAATTATCATTTGACATAATTATAGGAACTACAATAACATGAAACATTAACATAACAAGTATTAAATCTTTTGTAAGTAATTAGGTATCATTATGAGATCAGTCGTGTCAAAAACCTTAATTTAATCTGGTAAACAATTATGAAAGACGTATTGCAGCTCGCCCCCAGTGCAATCTTCGTGGGACCACCCTTTGCATTCTAAGCACTGAACCCACTTCTCATTTGATCTACTGTTGGTATAGGATTCAAGGTAGCACAAGCAATAATAATCGTTTTCTACATCTTCATCGGCACCATCTGCACTTATCTTCTTAGTTTTCTTTTTTTTTGGCTTTTTTAGGTTTATTCTTTTCTTCGCTTAAAACACGTCTTTTGACACTTTTTAACTTTCTGCTGGCTTCTATAGCAGCTATTTCATCCTTGATAGGTGTGTCGGTAAGCACAGCGGATTTGATATTGCGTCTATTAGGTTGGTTCTTTTTTCTTGGTGGAGCTTTTGGCAACGGCCTTACTGATTCCGGCGAGAATACATCAGAAGTAGTAGCAAGAGGAATACGAGCTGAAGACGTGGATACAACGGGTTCATTGGCGTTATTGTTTGGCAATGATTACCAGACCTCGAGACTTGATCTGTGAATATAACTGGAGTGTTGGCTCTTGTCTCATCGTTTTCAACTGGTCCGGTAGTTGGATTTGGCGTACGAATTCCTGCTTCATTGTTTTCAAATGTACCGTCAAATGTCAAATGTGTAGTAGGATTTGGAGTATGGGGTCTGTCGTATATAGTTATTGGGAATTCTGAAATAAAATGAAAATAGCAAATCAGCATACAATATCAATTCACATGCCTAAATAAATTTCTAACAAAAATGACATTTTAAGCCCAGTTTTAATTACCGAATACTTAGTATGTCTAACTTAGGTTTTGAGAATTGACTTAAGCAAACTAACGTGCATATAAACCGAAAAAAACATTGCACAAAAGCATATCAAATAAGCTAACCAGAAAATAGTCTTAAATAGGAGAGTTGTGACAGCGTGTCACAACTCGCGATAGTCGCGACCTGGTCAGAATAATAATTCATAATTTCGAAATAAAATACAAACACAGCAAGTCACTGTTATGTTTTGAAACTTTAAAAACCACACAATACAAGAAAAAATTGCACAATAACGGGAAAGTAATATGTTACGCTATAAATGTAATGAAAATTTTGGCAAAAAACTTACTTTTCGGTTTTTTTTCATGCAGACGTCGTACTCGCCCAACCGCTTGTCAGACGGCACTGAGGCAAGCAGCGCGTCTATAAGGAAACAATCGTGCGCTGTTGCCAGCTCGCTAACGGTCATAGGTTTTGAGAAATCGTCTCTGTCACAACTCTCCTCTGTCACAACCCTCCTCGGTCTCCCCATGACAATTTATATTACATTAAAAATAAACAGCAAGAGCAGGTATACATTTTCCCCGCGCGGTAGAAAGAGAAGGGGATATCACTTGCTCTCCTACGCTGCGCCGACGCTCCCTCCGTCTTACGAGTTTTCGATCAGGTCACGCGTGTCCAGACGGGAGTTTAACATTTTTTACCCATCCCAAAAAGTGCACAACGAAGAAGATTTCACTTTAAAAATAATTTCATGCTACAAGAAACCACGACATTTGTTATGACATTAATAATAATCGTGGGTTTCTTATCTTATGGGTTATTATGGCGTAAGAATCAGAACGATGCAGTTCCACTTCATTTCTTGATCTTTTTTTCTATCACATATAAACAACATTTAAAATGTTATGTTTGTAAAAGCTGTTCTGTTCAATTAAAAAATAAATTTAGAATGTACATGTGGTTCATTTTCGATTTTATTTTTAACATAAATAATACTCATGTATTATGTTAAGGAATCGTAATACACTGCAATGCTACAACATCGACATGTAGAAAAATCGATTGATAGCATTCAATCCATTTTACACTTAATTTTTTTACTTTACATTAATTATTATAACTAATAAAATACACAGAATATACTGCTTACTCTGTAAATAAAAGTTCACGGTGCAAATACTACACTATCTGTCACTTAATTAATTTTCATTTACAAATACTCTTATATTGTCACTCGATACCAAACGTGTTCTTTCATTCAACAGACTCTTTACACTAAATTAAATCGCTTGCACAAGAGCCAAAGAGTAATTTTACGTACACGAGAACGGTACACTGACTGACTCATTCAGTCGACGTACGATCAATGTTCAACATTAATACAATATAATAAGAATTATTCTTCCGGCGATAGACAGGTCCCGTGTTTGGAATTAGACTGCGTCATACTGCAGTTTGTATAGCAGATAGTAGATGTCAATTAACTACACAGTCCGTGACCACCCGTGACGTAGACTTGGTAATAAATATGCGGGAAAGAGAATACCATAACTTCACTTCCCGTAATGTTCAACATTACGTTATCGTAGCGGCCATGGCAGAAAACCTCCACGTATGTTCTTAACAGAAAACTGTGGTCACGTGATTTAAACTCGCTTACGTCATTAGCTGTATTTTTTATGGAATCTGACAGCCAAACCGATGACGTAGCCTTGGCAATATAGCTATCTGCCATGGGAAGAACGTACCTAGTGTTTTCCTACTATGGTAGCTATAGTATGCTATGGTATGGTAGTAACTAAAGACTTGGTCGTTGAAGCTTTTCGGTTGCGTTCACACTTCGACTATTTAATTCGATTTTTTCAGGTATACCTACTATTTTGATTCTTTATTTTCTATTGGAGTTTTGGCCGGAGGTTGTCATATTTCGGAGTTACGAGGTCGCAGTGGGTGGGTCTCAGTTTTCAGTTGCTCAGAAACAAGGCTCTATACCACAAACCTTGTTTCCGCAGCAGTAAAAGAGTGGAAAGAAAAACATCCCAGAGGAAGACCTCAGATGAGGTAGATATGTCGTAGCCAACTAGTTAAATTAGCCAGTCAATTGGACGCCTAGGCCATTCATTGAATGCCGCTATTCAATTAAATGGCTAGGACGATAGTTGATTGAACTCGAAACACTCAACGTTTAACAACTTGGGGTATTGAAAGTTAGCCCTTTGAAGATGGCTGACCAAGATTCAGCCAAGTGATTCAAATTTGATTCAGTTTTATTCCACTGCGGCGCTAGTAGTTACCAAAACAAATATGGCGTCAACAGTGTAACCCGCCAATGTTATTGTGCCTCCTTGTGTGAAATTTAAAGTGAAATTAAAATATGACATTGACAAAATAGTGTAAAACCATGGAGGAACAACCAATTAAGTTATTTTTTTTTAATTGCATTCAAGTATTTAATGGGGTCGACAACTGTCAAAGTGGCGCTAGCAGCGCAAAGACCAATAAAAAAGCAGTTTTTGTATGAAATTAGTAGTGAATTCATAGATAGAGACCATTATTGAGAAAATGCCTAGATGTTGTGTACCAAATTGTAAAGAAACTGGAGGCCTCCAGTTTCCTCGAGATGAGAAACTTAAAAAACTGTGGCTCAAAGCGATAACGATGACAGTTTTGGTTAATTATTTAAATTTTTACGATTTCCTTAATAAAAATCTTCTTATATTCATTGTTTTTTTTATTAATATACTTTCACATTTATTGTCTAAACGTATTAATTTAACAATAATTCATTATTACTAATAACTTAGTGGTAGGTTCTATAAATTCAGTGATATAAGTAAAAAGTGGTCCTACATAATTTGTTAACTCATGGTCACCCTAACCAAACATCATAAATTCAACAACATCCAATGGCTAAACTACGTTCAGCCAAATGGTTAAACGTCACGTTTAACGACTTGGCTTGTTGTACTTTAGCCATTTAATTGAATGGCGGCATTCAATAAATGGCCTAGGCGTCCAATTGGCTGGCTAATTTAACAAGTTGGCTACGACAGATAGATTACGTGACGAAGGTAGCAAGAGCATGGATGCAGCTGGCACAAGATCGAGACAGATGGCGAAAATTAAAGGAAGCCAACACCATCTTGATGTTAGATAAAGTTTAAGTAAGTCGAAGAAGAAGATACACCCCTGCTCTCACCTAAACGTTGGCTAATTATAAAATTCGAATGTCAACATAATCTATCAAAATTCAACGAAATGGTTGTACTTAAAAAAATAAAAATAAAGGTCTAGTCGACCATAAAATCCTTGAAAGGATGTAACTAATGATAACGTAACAGAATAGGATTTAAGCTTTCATGTCGTTGATTACAAATAAAATACTTCCGACGGAAACGGAAACATGAAAGGAAACAAAGAGTAAACAGTTTATTAATGGTATCGGGGGGAATAAGTAATTGTTATTGGGAAGCTAAATCCTTAAAAGCTTTCAACTTAAATACTTATTGTCAATAAACAAATTTTAAAGTCGAAGTGAACACAAATAAACAAAAACTCTCGCCCTCCTAGACGTGGTACTAATTAATCCGGATGACTATTACACCGTGGCGTATAGCTACTTTAATTAAAGACATAAAAATATGACTTCAACATGAGTTCAGGTACGATAGTAGTGCTATTACTTAGTTTGTGGTTAAATATATATCTGTATATTTATGTAACCCTAAAATTATTCTAGAGAAACCATTACTTAAGAACACAAAACCCGTTATGTATATTATATTATAAAAAAAAATATTTACATTGATAATGCCATAATGTGAAACCAGTCGGTAAATAGTAGTTTAGGAAACTGTTGCATAATAAGGGTTCTTAAAATACGGTGTGAGCCGAAGGCGATTGTGATACCATCGTCACACGAGTATTTTAAGGCCTAATTATGTGCAGTTTCACACACTACTTTATCTAATCTCATGAAATAGATGATAATAATATTTTAAATAAAACCATGAAGTTAATTTAACAGATTTATTTCTTACTTATAAATCCATTTGCAGATCGAGCATGCGTGGTGCGCATGCGGGACGCGCGGCGCCACGCAGCGTTCACAGATTATGTAGAAAATTTTTGCAAAGTTGCAATGCATTTACATTGCAACCTGCTGGCTGCTGTATCGAAATGGAAAAAAAGTTATTTTTCGATACAGTTGCCCTTAAAGAGCTATATCGAAAAGTAACTTTTTAATTTATTTTGATGGCTTGTGTACGCGCAAAGTTTATTACATTAAGATTCTGTGTTTAGTTTTTTAAATCTCTAAATTTCAGTAGATAAAATAAATTTAATTACGTGAAACAGTACATATAACAAAATTACCAAACTGTTAATACTTTGGTCATTTTAATCGACGAGCCAAATTATTGCTGCTGATCGTCGTAGTATTACTCGATTCGTGGAAAATGTTACCCTTTGTGTATATTTAAATGTCGTATTTTATAAAACATTAAATAGTAAATTGTTATCTAGTAAAAAACACTTTTTCCTAGGTATCCTTTCTCATAAGGTCCTTTTCTCGAAATGTCCTTTCTCTAAATGTCCTTTTCTCGTTACTGGACAGGAGCGTCTGGTCCATATCTTCATAGTACGCCGTCTCTGTGCACATTACGGCCGGGGATAAAATAATTTAATCTTGTTCCATTTAATACATCAAGCTCAATACGATACGGTGTAAATTGCAGTAACATAAATAACGGAACATCAACATCGGTAAACAACTGCCCGGTAATTGTTGTAGAAAAGGACGTTTATTGGTTGGTCGTGTTAACAAACGTAGCTTCATGAACACTCTGATGTATGCAATTCTTAATTAATATTTACTTTATTTATAAAACGATGTAAAAATTTAAAATTCACCTCAATTTAATATTAAGGGGATGGTATAGGTACCTCAATCATTATCTAAGTTACAGTTAAAACTCATTTGTCGTTAGAACGCGTTTTCCGTAGTTAAAACTAGTTTTTTACTAAACGCCGTTGTTAAAACTAGAAATACAACAAAACTTGAGGTATTTGATTATTTTCGTCGCTTGTGACTACATGACCAACACGGCTAATATGTTGATTAATTTATGGCAGCTTTTAAGGGCAAACATATCTGTCTACCCTCTTGCATCTTCGTTTATTGCTAGGCACTTTACACTTACACACTACACTCACGGTGTCTGGTTGGGATTTTTTATGAGGCACACTAAGTTTGCACAGCTCAGTCACTAGATTCTACGTTTGCGACAACATAAAACCATCCTCAAGATTGTAGTTAGGATGTTTTTTTAATTCAATAGCTTCACTAACGAGGCGAGACATGAAGTGTTCTGTTGAAATAATTGCAGGTTTATGTAATTCAATCCTGTGATGTGTATCTGTTTGCAGCAGGTATTCCGCTATTGCAGATTTCTCAAATACAAAAATCTAAGGTAAGTCCTGTGTATACAATAGTGACTCAATCATATCATTAATTATGATTTTTGGCTAAAGGGCGCCATTTGGGGAGTCCGGAGTGGAAACCATCATTTATCTAAAATTATGAAAAAAATATACAAGAACAAGACGTCTGTCTGTCGGTCATTGTTGGTCTCTGCCAACCTGCGGTTGAGCAGAGTATTTACACCCCAAAATTGTGATCCCTAGAACGGAAACAGGGTACCTGTCCCCCTCCTAGGGCAGACTTATGTAAATTGGGACAATCTAGAGTATTATTTCTAAAGGAACCCTAAACTTTATAAATATCAATTTTATCCAACGATAGGAATGTCTGTCCATAGCAGCAGGTGAGCGAATCTGTTAACGATTAGTGTTTCTCGCCCTAATAATACGAAGGTGCTGCAAATTGCATCATTTCACGACGCACGATTTCGTCTGGTATGGTCCAATTATATAAGAGCTAGCGGCTTCACATCATGCATCAATCCATATTCATTCCACTGCTGTGATAAGAATTTTCCTACGTTAGAAAGGGCTTTGACTTTTAGAGCGTACTTATGTGGTATAAGTTATTACGCTGCGGGTTAGCACAGGCTAGTGATTTTCAGCCACCCAAAGATCACTGACATGGCTTAATGACTGTCATCTAATACAACAGTCGGGATCGACTACTGAGGGTCTTTTGGCAGCACTGTAGCTCAGGGTCCAATCAAAATTCAATCTTGTCAAATGTCTTGTTGACGTCTTGTGTTGTCTTGTCGTCTTGAAGTTTCACTGTCAAAATAGTCAGTACAATTTGACTATCTGGACCCGACGCCTACCTACTACCTAGCGACATCTGGTGTCAGAAAAAATATCAAACTCCCCCCTTAACGTGCCAGCGGTCGACTTGCTTGATCGATTATACTGACACGCGCAACAACGCCTTGTCCCTATCCTAACGAGAATCCTCAACTTTTCTATCTCATCTGGATACTTTCCCAAATGCTGGAAGGAAGCCCAAATCCTTCCTTTACCCAAAAAGATTCATCCTTCTTCACTCAGTGACTACCGTCCTATCTCCATATTGCCTTTTCTGTCCAAAGTGTTAGAGCGGCTAGTCCACTGGCAGTTAAGTACCTTCCTTACTTCCAATAGTCTCCATAACCCTTTTCAATCCGGTTTCCGTCCTGGTCATAGTACGGCTACTGCTTTGGTCAAGATATCTGATGATATTAGATGTGCTATGGAAAAACAACAGCTCACAGTTTTGACCCTTCTGGACTTTAGCAACGCCTTTAATGCTGTCGATTTTGATATTTTGCTTGGAGTCCTTTCTTCTCTTAACATATCTCCATCAGTGTTTGATTGGTTTCATAATTACCTGTACGGGCGTCGGCAGCGTGTTAAAGTTGATCATTCCTACTCTGACTGGTGTGATACAACTGCTGGCGTGCCGCAGGGTGGCGTGCTTTCTCCTCTACTATTTGCTATTTTTATTAGCTCTATAACTCACAAGCTTTCTTCGTTCTACCACCTTTATGCAGATGATTTACAAATATATTCGCAGGCTTCACCTGACAATATTTTACAGGCTGTTACAGAAACGAATGCCGATTTAGAAGAGATCTCGTCGTGGAGTAGGCGCTTTGGACTCAAAGTTAATCCGTCGAAGACACAATCAATTATTATAGGCAGCCCATCGTTTATTTCTAGGTTGGATGTGTCTCAAATCCCACCGGTTGTATTCGATGGTATCTGCATCCCTTTCAGTGGTACGGTCAAAAATCTTGGAGTCATTTTTGACTCCACGCTCTCATGGAAGACTCATGTTGGTGAGGTTAGCAGGAAGATCTTTGCCGCTTCTGCATCACTTAGACGTCTAAGAAATTTCCTACCTACTGCTACTAAAATTGTGTTAGCACAATCCCTCCTTATTCCCATCCTTGACTATGCCGATGTCTCTTATCCTGACCTTAATGTGGATCTCGTCAATAAACTGGAGCGACTTCAGAATCTTTGCATAAGGTTTATCTTTGGCCTGCGTAAATATGACCACATTTCTAGCTACCGAAAACAGTTAAAATGGCTTACCATTCGCCAGCGTAGGGACATGCATATTCTTTCTTTCCTCTATACTATTCTATTTGATCATAGAGCTCCATCTTACCTTAAAAGCTGCTTCAAGTTTTCCTCTTCTTTCCATAGTTTATCTCTTCGCTCATGTGAAAACCTTACTCTTTCAGTCCCAACTCATTCTACAAATTTTTTCGATCAGTCTTTTACTGTCCAGGCTATTAGGCTCTGGAATACTTTACCTGTCGCCATCAGAAATGCAAAATCTTTAGAGGTTTTTAAAGGACAAGTAAAAAAACATTTCCTACAATTTTGATATGCTTATATATTATTATGTATGTTTATGTGTTAATATATATTTGTAATTTATGATAACACTATTTATTGTATAATATTTTATGTGTGTATCAATATGTATACATTGTTATTTATGTATTGTGTATTTATGTATGTATTATTTATATGTATGTATAAATTATACAATTTATTTATCAATGATAGTTTACATATCTTCTATACTTAATAATGATTGTCATAATATTACTATACTTATAGTTTTCATTAATTTCTTTTGATCTGCGAATCCTGCCTACTCCATGCACAAATTCGTTACCCTAAGGTTGCCTTGAAAAGATTGCTCTCAGCAATAAGGCCGCCTTGTTGCATATATACAAATCTGTAATAATTTATTGATTCACTGTACTTTTATATTGTATTTTGCAAATAAAGCATATTCTATCTATCTATCTAACGCCATCAAGCGGTTTCACTTCACTTTAAACAAGCTTGTCCGCCACCCGATGTCTCCCCACGTTGCTTATAGGAGGCTATACCTAACTAGTCAGTCAGTCCATATATTTCATTTCCGTCCCACATCCACACTAGCGTGATAAAATTACGCGGGGGTTGATGCATATGCAAAATGCAAAGAATATTTTATTCGAGGCCCGTACGCGCGAAAGCGCATGATTCTATTGACTGACACCCGGTGTAGTATCACTCTATAAAAACCTTTTTAGCACAATGCCTAAAATGAAGAAGAAGAAAATATTGGCTTAGTAAAACATAAATACGAAATAAAATATGAAAAAAAAACGTATTTAATGTAAAAATGCTGACAATAATTATATATAACCTACCTATTTAAATCTTGCGATTATTTCACAAGCTCGGTAGTAAATTGGCAAGCAGTGGCTAAATTGACTGTGAGGCTGTTGATTCTATTCCCACACAAGACAAACACTTGACGAGCTTGGTGGCGTAGCGGTCAATGACGCGGCTTCGACACCAACGCTCGTGGGTTCGATTCCCACATAGGACAAACAATTGTGTGCATGAACATGTCTGTTTGTCTTAGTCTGGGTGTTTTCTATGTATCATAAGTATGTGTTTACAAACATAAAATGTATTTACGTATGTTTATCAGTTGTCTAGTACCCATAACATAAGCTTCGCTTACTTTGGGGCTAGATGGCGCTGTGTAATTTGTCTGACAATATTTATTTACAGAAAAGACAGAAAAGAAGGAGATGCTGCGTTGGCGGCGGGGGTGGCGGCGCGCAAGTGGACTGTAGGACTGTGGAAGCAGACAAGCAAGCTTATCTGCCACCCGACGTAGTATAAAAAAAAATAAAAAATAAAAAATTTTTGTGTGCATGAACATTTCTCCTTGTCTTAGTCTGGGTGTTTTCTTGTATCAATTTGTTCGTAATTACAAAAATAAAAATAATTAAATATTCTTGTCATTTCTAGTACCTACCTAGTAAACAAAGCGTGCACTATGGGTACTAGAAATGAATGGGAACTAGATGGAAAATCGAAATCGCTCAAATGTCATGTTTTGCAACACTGTCTGCCGCGTTATGAGAACGCGTGTCCAGAATTTTATTAAGGCCCAAATGAACCAAAACGGTTATTCTCCCGAACATCTGTTTAATTATTCCCAACGACATGCGAAATCGTTTTTAGATAAAAATGGCTAGTACGAATAAAAAACCGGATCCTGCAGAATACTCGTAGACAGGGCTCTGCTTTTTTAGGGTTCCGTCCCCAAAGGGTAAAAAGGAACCCTGTTACTAAGACTCTGCAGTCCGTCCGTCAGTCCGTCCGTCCGACCGTCCGTCTGTCACCAGGCTGTATCTCATGAACTGTGATAGTTAGACAGTTGAAATTTTCGAAGATGATGTATTTCTAATGTCGCTATAACAACAAATACTAAAAAACAGAATAAAATTAATATTTAAGAGGGCTCACATACAACAAACGTGATTTTTTTTGCCGTTTTTATAGATAATGGCACGGAACCCTTCGTGCGCGAGTCCGACTCGCACTTGGCCGGTTTTTTTTTAGACTACGTCGGGTGGTTGACAAGCATACGGCCCGTATTAGTTTTAGTCTCCCGTTTTAGTCTCCACTACAGGAGCCTAAAACGGCCCTCGACCCTCTCTCGTCTGTCCCAGACAGACAGAGGATTTGGCCTACACTCCCTACGCTGGCCAAACGGTGGTTGGGGAGGCCTGATCGATGTTTGATAATGTATTTCCCATAGTCTCCTTGTACGACATCCACGGGAAGAGACGGAGTGATTCTATTCTAGTCTGCCGGAAACCAAACGGCCAGCCGTATTAACGCTCGCAACATAATATATCACTTGCGCGCCGCCACCCCCGCTGCCAACGCAGCATCTCCTTTTCTGGTGACCTCACTCACTCGCAGGAACACAACAACCCACAAGGGAATTGTTAAATAACAATTCCCTTGTGATAAGTTGGCTGCGGTATTATGTGAGGTGGAGGTATGTACATACATTCCCCAGTCGGGTAGCTTACAATTACCCTCCCTACCTCTCTTTTCATCAGAGCTTCGTTTGTCAGTCAGCAGGGTGCACCACGAGCAGGTGAAGTTGGCTTTGGTTCAAAGATGTTGATAAATCACTTACACCAAAATAAACAAAATAAATTCTGTGCAGTATAAATACTAATTATATTAGCAGTTAAAGCTTTTTTAACATATTTTTTATATACAGGCTGGGAACGATATTTATTTATTTAAACTTTATTTACCACAATTTAAGGGTACATAGGCGGTCTTAATGCTAAAAGCATTCTCTACCAGACAACCTTTGGGAGTGCAGATATACACGAATGCGGCATAAAAAATAAATTAACAACAATATAGTACAGTACAACAGAAAATATACATACATACACATTACATAAATACAAAATATATGATACATACAACATAATATAAACATACATACATACATAATGAATAGGAGGATGATTCATAGTTTTGGCAAATTGTCCAAGAGGTGAGCATGAACTTTATTTTTGAAGTTAAATTTATTCGCGTTTCTTCTGATGCTATCGGGTAGCGCATTCCAGAGTCGTGAAGATTGTAAAGTGAAAGAGTTTGACATAAAGCCAGTACGAAAGAGCGGGGTAGTAAGCGCAAGGGAGTTGTCAGATCGAAGCTGTCTTTCGTGAGAGTCACAAAGATATTGAAACTTACATTTCAAATATTCTGGGGAGAGAGAATTATTCAGAATAGAGTGAAGTGAACAGAGCAACCTCTTATGCCTGCGCTGACGAATAGGAAGCCATTTGAGCTGTGACCGGTAGGAAGAGACATGATCAAATTTACGAAGACAGAAGACAAAACGAATAGCATTGTTGATAAGCCGGTCCAGCTTATTAAGAAGATCTTCATTTAGATCAGGGTAGCAGACATCAGCATAATCAATGATTGCGAATATGAGAGATGTGACAAGAGTGACCTTAATATTGATGGGGAGAAAATTTCGAAACCGATTGAGATATCGTAAAGAAGATATGACCGCGCGACTCACCTCTGCGATTTGTGTAGTCCAACTCAATGTGGAATCAATGTGTAGCCCAAGGTTCTTCACACTATGATTAAAAGGAATTACACATTTTTTAGACATGACAGGTAAGACAGAACTGGAATCTACTTGCTTAGAACTGCCCACAACAATGGCTTGACATTTGGTAGGATTCACAGAAATTCGATACGTGAAAACGGTAGGTGAGTGATCTCACTAGATTAGTTTTAAGCTAGATATGAAAAGCCGGTCAAGTGCGAGTCGGACTCGTACATGAAGGTTTCCATCCGAATAAACACGTTTCTTGTATAACGACCTCCTTTGATTTTTGATTCTAGAAATGAGATCGAATTCATCACAACGGATAAGAGGTGAATATTTATGGATGCATTTAATGAATAATAGGTTTAGCACCGGTAGTTATCACCGACTTATACGAGGCACCATAAATATTAGCTACAAACTCTAGAGAGCCCAAATGATGAGGTTGAATCTACGTCTGACTCTTCCTTAAATCTGTAGTGCCGATTTACCGCTATGAAAGTGCTAAGTAACTTGTAGTTACACCAAAACTCTCTTAATTCCTTTGCCAATAAATCAGCAAAATCCATCACAGGATTTAAAGGTCATGAACAAGCTACAGCATATTTAAATATTGTTATTACAGCAAAATATACATTTATAAGGAGTTTAGAGCGAGCCTCCATTGAGCTTATAATTCATTTTAAGTCATCAACGAATTCAGTCGAGACAGGCTTAAGTCAATGACTACTTAGTCTTTATAGACGTGTTGATTTCGTTAACATGATAATATTGATTTCGAAATGAAAACATCGTTAGATGCGCTGTGCATTTTATTTTGTGGCTAGTGAACGAGACTGAACCGTCACGCTTGATTATGTAACGCGTCATCCTCAGTTCTGTAACACTCATTCCGATAAAAAACGATAGGGAAAAAGCGAGACGGAGCTAGAGATGAACTTATCAATTCTGTAGTGTGGTCACGCAACCATTTTTTAATATAGTTATTTGTCTAAACGGCCAATTATTTACGTGAAACTAATGAGGTTGAAGAGGCTGGCGGCTGGAGAGACGACGCGTCGCCACGCGCTCATAACTCTGCTATATCTCTCCACACGGCTCAGCAACGACCCGTCTCTCTCACCGTTCAGCATTCCCTCTGACATGGCTGCTAACAGAAAGTGTATATTTAATAGTGGAATCTATTTTCTACTTGGTATAGTCTGACATAAATTATTATCAATCAAGTTTCCTCTCCAATTAGATCCATGGTAATACCGTGATTGACTCCACTTAAAATTGAATAAAAAAGATAATACCACCATAATTTGTTATTATAATTGCTAAGACATCTGTGTAGTTGGGACAGGCTATGTAAAAGGACGGATACAGCTGAATGGTGAGTATAATTATCAATATGAAAAATTAGACAGGCTACATCAAAAATGGTGCATCAAGCTCGATGGAAGAGATTTCTCTCATTAATATATTATGAATAACTTTTACCTGATCAAAATTACCAAGAAATCTATCTCCCGAGTATAGTCGATCGAAGGTGCCTATGTCCATATAAAAGTGATCAGCAACGATCTGCTGTTTACAACTTGTATGCATATTCAAAACACCCGTTTTTACACGGCGCATGTATAATTATGCTTGTTTCTAACCCCACGGGTTAGAAACAAGCATAATTTTGGTCAGTTCAATGTGAAGTGACTTCGCTCTGCTTAAATACACTACCAGAATAAAAAAAAATATTGCAAGTGTCTAGTTCTATACTAAACCAAATATTTAAGTCTATACATCCGTTTACGCGTGAGACATTAACCTGCATCTATATATTCAAATACCTGAATACATGTAATGTATAATAAATAATTCAATACATATAATATATAATCACAAACTTTTTTATAGTATTTATGTAAGCGGGCTTTGATTTTGTTATATTAATGCGGCTTAAAATGTCTTTATTATGTAAGTTGTCTATGTGACGACAGAATAATATTCAGATAACTTTTAATTAGTTCTTCATTAAGGCTCGGGGCTGTCTTCTATGTTGTTTTGCGAAATGGTTTTTATTAAGCAAGTATACAACTTTGTTTCAAAAATGAGATTAAATCCATCCAACTATCTTTTGTTTTCTGTTTGGAACCGGCGTCGGTCTAGTCGGTCAGTCTATGCTCTCTGATTTCATTCTCATTTTTGTTAATATATTCCATTTTTACTTCTATATTCATACATTAATTTTAGTATCTATATCATCATCATTATCATCAGCCTGTATCTGTACTGTACCCACTGCTGGATATAAGCCTTCCCAAATGCTTTCCGCCATATACGATCCTCCGCCTTCCGCATCCACCCGTTTTCTTATGGTCATCGGACCATCTAGAAGGAAGACGCCCAACGCTTCGTCGTCCTACACACGGCCTCCACTGTAATATCATCACTTACTCGTCAAATGTAACCGGCCCATTGCCACTTCAGCTTGGAAACTCTGAAGGCTATGTCGATAACTTTGCTTCTCCTTCGAATTTCTTCGTTCCCGATTCGAACCCTCAGAAAAACCCCAAGCATAGCCCTGTCCATCGCTCGCTGCGCGACCTTTAGCCTGTGGACCAGTCCGATTGGAAGTGTCCAAGTCTCTGCATCATATATCATTGCAGGGTGGACGCGCTGGCTGAAGACTTTAGTCTTCAAGCATTGGGCTGCGGCGAAGATGTCCTGAAGCTTTCCAAAAGCTGCCCTATATATTCTATTTATATTTATATATTCTATATATATTGGCCGTAAAAGAGCCTTCATGAGACGACCGAGTTGTAGCCGGCCGATTGGGCACCCGAGGTACCGTTGGAGTGACGAGGTGCTGAAGGATCTTCGCAACCTCGGCATTAGAAATAGGCGAGAGTTGACCCAGGATCGAAACGCGTGGTGTCATCTGATCCACTTTGGGCCGTTGCGCCGCAGCCATTTGGAAGAATGCGTGATGGTGTATATTAGAAATGCCACGAACTACTACGAGACTACTAGGTATTGGCAACAGTGTAGTGTGTGTTTTGTCCTAATCAGCCACTTTTTTTTTATATTCGGTAGAACACAAGGTTCAACAAAGATCAATTCAAATCATGAATAACCCAATGATCTCTGATCGGCTGGACTCATTCTCTACACGTAGAGATGTTGCATCTCATTGCGTAGTTACTATACAAATTATTCTACGGGATATGCCTGATGAGCTATTTGATAGCCGCTGAGTTCTACAATCGTACAACTCGCCATAAATTAAATTTCTATCCATATCATCTTGATAACTGGAGATCTACCACCATACGCATTTCAACCCTACCTCACTAACCTTATTTTTAAGTAACAGTATAACTAACCTTTCTTCTATCAGACTACGAAATAAAACGTCATTATCGTTCATATCGTATCATTCGTGGTAAATTTTTAACCGCTTTTTTGTTTGTGTTCGTTTTGTTAATGACATGTAGTACTACAGTACTACGTTAGTACTATTACTTATACTGTGACAGTACTATAATAAGTACTATACGAATGATACGATATAAACGATAATGACGTTTTATTTGAGTGTTATTCTGAGAGTTTTATGTGAGTAGGTGTGTGAACACACCTGTCATGTGCACACAATTTTCGGCAAAAAATTTACTGCCAAATGTTCGACATTTCTGCCGAATATTCGGTTCAATAAAACCCTCCGGCCGTCATCACAACCAATTTTCGGAACTAAATACGGTAGAATAGTTTCTATTGTATTAGAAAGAAGAAGAAGAAACATTTATTATAACATGACACAACACTATTACATAGATCACAGGTAAGATAGGTAATACAGAAAGACGAAACAATAGTGCTGCATTATGCCACAAATTGAACCCAGCTCAGCATTTTGCTGTGGTCTGACTATGTACCCCAGCGCTGATTTTCAGCTGGAACCAATCCGTGACACCACGGACGGACAAACAGACGCAATAATGTGTTTGTGTATTGGTAAATGTAAATTATTTTAACCAACATTATGGCACATAAAATCTAATACTATAATAATGAACAATTATTAACTACCGCTGGTATCGGGTTGATCCAAGATATTCTCCAATTATTTGAACAAAGAGCATACCCGACATAGCAATATCACACAGTCACAAACAACAAGAAAGCGAGTCCAGCCGATCAGAGATCACTGGGTTACCGACGATTCGAATTGCCCTTCGTTGTATGCGGTCAAGTGGAGCAAGTAAGTCTGGGGCATATAGAACTCAGTAATATGCGCATGTTTGTTTGTTTGTAGTTATCTTTATTGTATACATTATTGTATATTGAATGATGTATGGGTTAATAGACCTGAAATAAACGAATTCAAATTTATTTAAATTTAACTACCGGTCCGGCAAAAGAATAATGACTGACATCTCCATGCATTTAGTGGTTCATCAACATCTTTGAACCAAAGCCAATCTCACCTGTGCATCCTGCTGACTGAAAACAGAGGTAGGGCATAGCGTATTTTTAAAGCTGCCTGACTGGGGAAGCACCTCCACCTCACAGAATACCGGAACCAAATAACAATTCCCTTGAGGGTTCTTGTGTTCCTGCTAATGAGTGAGGTCAGCAGTAGAAAGAAAGGAAGGAGCATAGATTAACAATTGGTCGCCGCTCCGCTTCGACTAGATGCCTCCCTATCTAAAAACAACAGCTCCAACAGCAGCAACAGGGTACGCCGAGTTCGGCGTAGTATTTGTTGCCGCATTTTACAAGTGCGCCGCGGCATCTAGTCGAAGCGGAGCGGAGACCAATTGATAATTTATGGGAAGGAGCATAGGCCATTCCCTATGCTCCTTCCTTTCTTTCCGATCCATTGATCGGCGACCGCTGTGTTGCTGATCTCCATGGACGGTGGTGATTGCTTTCCATCAGGTGACCAACATGCTCGTTATCTCCCTCGCTCATATTTTTATATGAGAGGGGGGTTAACGAACATTCTATCTTATCATTTTATCTTAATCTATAGATATCTTCATACATGTATGAAGATATCTATATAGATAGAATTCAGTTTGGTATGTAAGTAACGTATGATTTTCCATGTTTGCCCCTCTTATACCTCTGACGAGCTCGGTAGTCGGATGGTTAGCAATGGCCACTTTGACTCCGAGGTCGCGGGTTCGATTCATGTCTGTTTGTCTTGGTCTGGATGTTTTCTATGTATTTTTTTATACCACTAGAGTGGCAAACAAGCATACGGCCCGCCTGATGGAAAGCAGTTACCGTAGCCTATGAACGCCTGTAACACCAGGGGCATCACACGCGCGTTGCCGACCCTGTAAAAATCTCTTCACGCCCTTTTTGAAGAACGCCATGCTGTAGTCTCCTGCGAAAACCTCGACAGGCAGTTCATTCCACAGCTTCTGACCGTACGCGGGAGAAAACTTCTCTGGAACCGCACGGTACGCGACCACTTAGGCTCCAATGTGTAATGATGAATTCCCTGTCGATGGCGAGCGGTGCGACTGTAGATGGAGGCCGTGGGCATCATGTCAAACAACTCCTCTGAACACACCCCATTGTACAATCGGTAGAACACACAAAGGGACGCAAAATCTCTCCTCAGACTTAAAGGTTCTAAACCGTCTGTTAGTTTGGGATCATCGACAATCCTCACAGCACGCCTCTGAATCGAGTCACAAGGTGCAAGCTGGTATCTAGGCGCTCCCGCCCATAGATGACAACAGTACTCCATATGCGGCAAGTTCGGCCGCATATGGAGTACTGTTGTCATCTATGGGCGCTTTATAAAGCAGAAGCCTTTGCCGCGGATTGAAGCACTGCTTCGCCCTGTTGAGCACACCTAGTTTCTTCGACGCCAGCTTGACCTTCCCCTCCAGGTGACAACGAAACTGGACGTCGCTGGAGATTTCAACTCCTAGAATCTCAATACTTTTGGCGATCGTAAGGGGTGTATTCAGGAAGTGTGGAGCCACGGCAAATGGGGTTTTCTTAGCGGTGAACGCATACTTGTATTGTAAATTATAAGTATTTACAGTGAAACCTGGTTAAGTAAGACTTTAAGGGACCTATAAATTTGTTTCACATAAAGAGGTATTCCACTTACCCAGTGTCTCAGATATCCAGGTACAAATAAATATCTGTCTCATTTACAGAGGGTTCCATTAATAGAGGTTAGAATACAGGTTATTTCAGTTATAGAGGTGCGATTATTAAATAAAGTAACGTATTATTTAATCACTATACGTTAGTTTTAATCTTTATTGGAAATCAAAAAAACAATTTTAAAGGTAATAAATGTAATAAACAAAAATATTCAACTACGTTTTTTTACAAATAGTCTTCGATCATTGCAACGTAGTAGGTACAAAAATGTAAACAAAATGTATCAATTATAAAAATTGATCATTTTAGTTTATATTTTGGAAGTATCAGCCATCAGATGTTTTTCGATGTTATAAATTTTATCAAGTATGCTTTGGTCACCAATTGATCATTTCAAATAAATAACAAATTTAAATAGCCCAAATTAGAGAGGTGATAAATTGATGTTGTCTCAGTTACAGAGGTTAATGCATATAAAATTCAATCGCTGTTCAGTTATAGAGGTAACTATCACTATAAAATCGAAAGAACGAATCCCAGATATAGAGGTTTGCTTCGTCCCACTAACAGAGGTAATTCAGTGCCAAAGTGTTGGGACCTCAGCATGAGTTCCAGTTATGGAGGTTTCTCACTTATCCAGGTTCCACTTAACCAAGTTTCACTGTATTTACAAAAAATATGTATTTAAGTACATTTATGAATTATCTAGTACCCATTACACAAGCTTTGCGCTTAATTTGGAACTAGATGGCGCTGTGTAAATTGTCCAGAAATATTTATTTATTTATTTACAGGGAAGTTGAATGACTATTTGCCAACCCGACTAGTTTAAAAAATAACCAGTATATATTCATGCATTACTACGTCGGGGTAATATCGGAGTTTTCGCTGCGCAAATACACGGCTTACGCGTAAGTTCCATAAATATTTGAGTTTTGTGTTTGCCTGCCTGGTTTTAGTAGGCGCGCTGCAGCCGGTGTGTACTCGAGGACAAAACTGTTTGCAGTTTATTTTCCGTGAAACTAAACTGTGTGGAAATACTGCTATTAACAAACAAAATACATATCATCATATCATAATCAGGTTATTTTAGTCTCCACTACAGGAACACGACCCTCTCTCGTCCGTTCCAGACAGGAGGATTTGGCCTACACTCCCCACGCTGGCCAGACTGGTTGGGGAGATCTGATCGATGTTTTATAATGTATTTCCCTTAGTCGCCTTGTACGACATCCACGGGAAGAGACGGAGTGATTCTAATCTAGTCTGCCGGAAACCACACGGCTAAAATACATATAATTTATCATTATTTATTAACAAACATGGAAAATTAGGTGATTCATGAAACGTAGTAACACAATGTCGCGGCCATAGAATATACCTAATAGAATACTCTTTATACCACCACTAATATGACAAAAATACATTCAAGAAACTTGCAAAACGTTGATAATGAGCCAATTACGCTGAAGCAAAAAGGAAGTATATGATTTTGATTTTGCATTTTGTGTAAAATATCCTCACTCCAGATAGTGTTTTTGGAACTCTAGAACGAATCACTCTCCATTGCTCGCTTTGCTACTTGTGGATTAACCTAGCTATCTATGGTCAATCTAACCGCTTCATTGTAGGAGGGTGAACTGAACGAAAACTTTTGTCTTAGTATGGCTACTGCCGTTCTGTCATATCTACCTCACGTCCCTCTGAGATGAATCTGGAACTTATTGCGACGCACGCAATTACTCTCTACACAGACGTCATTGTTTATGTAATTCAACGCCGCGACATTTGTATGGAGTGGCTGGAGTGTGACTTCGTTGTCTAACTTTATAATATTTATGCGACAAGAATGGACTTTCCCCAAGTGCTGACTACAGAAAAAGAGAACAAATTTAATAATTGTTATTTAGGTTGCTGAAATGATATTTGCCCTGCTAGTCTAATTTAATAAATTTATTATTTTTTTCTCTTTTTCAAAGTAACTAATGTTAACAATAACAATAGTAGTTACATTGCAATTGTGTGACTTTTTGTGACAATTTACACAGCGCCATCTAGTCCCAAATTAAACGCAAAGCTTGTGTTATGGGTACGAGACAACTGATCAATGTACTTAGATAATTTTTTTTTAAATACATATTTATAATACACCCAGACCAATACAAACAGACATGTTCATGCACACAATTGTTTGTCTTATGCGGGAATCGAACCCACGACCTCGGAGTCAAAGTGGCCATTGCTAACCATTCGACCACCAAGCTCGTCAAACAATTACACCTATAGAACAATTGAACCCGAAAACACTTTAGTCAGCGATGGTAAGCTTAATATAAAACGTATAAATAAGAAATTCCACACACTAAAATTCCCGTGGCACCTAAACATATCAAACACATCCTTTTAGACGAAGCATGGTATTCCTTTGCTATTTATAGAGGTTTTGTGAAAAAATTGAATTCCATTTACGGAATAGTGAAGACGGAGAACTAAAGTGGTCGACATAGCCTTCAGAGTTTGCAAGCTCAAGTGGCAATGGGCCGGTCACATCTGCCGAGTAAGTGATGGCAGATGGGGGAGAAAGTTATTAGAGTGGAGGCCGCGCATAGGACGACGAAGTGTTGGACGCCCTCCTACTAGATGGTCCGAATACCATAAGAAAGCGGCTGGGAGCGGCTGGATGCGGAAGGCGGAGGATCGTATCTGGTGGAAAGCATTAGGGAAGGCTTATATCCAGCAGTGGGTAGATACAGGCTGATGATGATGAATAGTTAAGACCTCTACTCTTTAGAAAGCGGCACGGTTAATGATGTTATAAATACTAAAGATATGCCACAAATATTGATTGACATTTGTGGCATAAAATTAATAAAAACGTACACCCGTAAAGTGAGCCAACTGTCTTACCTCGCAATTAGTTCGCACAAGCAAGCCGATGAAATTGACGTTTGTGACAATTTATTAAAATAGATAAAATTGCTGTCTTCTGTATTGCGAGTGAGGTTGACTTTAGCACTAAAATGGTGGTTAACCACTTTTACCCTATAGATTATTACATAACCTTGCTTTCAATAACAACCCCTGCTAATAAGCAAGGTGCAGCATTTAGAAATTAAGATAACTTTAATATAGCGGTGAACCATAGTCAAGCGGGCTCCAATTTATAGTTAAGTTCAATAAATACAATTAACTATAACATAACGGCATTAACCTATAATCATCCCACCGTTGAGATACGGATGTCCTCTCAATCAAAGGGGTTTAAAGCATACTTCACCATGCTTCTCAACTGCGGGTTGACAGAGGCCAATGTTTTCATGCCGCCCAAGGCCACTGACTTTGGCTTACCGAATGTTATCTAATGCAACAGCCAAGACCGACAGCTAGCGTACTAACGTAGCTACCTAACGTACCCTCCGAATCACGGAGGAGCTAGAGTTTAATAAACCCATCCATAGACAAGCTACGGTCAACGTTGCTTAACTGGCGTGACCGATTAGACTGACACGCGCAACGCCGCCATCGAGCATCTAACGTTATGTTCCTATATAATTCGATACTACGAAGAGTTAATCTGTAAAGTCGGCGCCACTTCAGCTAGTTAGTTTTCAACTGAAAGTTAACATGGAACATGCAGGTAAAGTTTTTCGGTATTTTAACTATTAATGCTAACTGAAAATTTATGAGTTTTATTTTTTCATTTCATGTTACGTGCCAAACAAGTATACAGCCCTCCTCCCGATATACCTATATCGATCCTCGTCCTTCTCTCCTCCTCCTCTCCTCCTCGTCCCGATACGATTACCGCAGCTTATAAATCATCATCATCAGGTCCATTTTAGTCTCCACTACAGGGGCACGACCCGCTCTCGTCCGTCCTAGACGGAGGATTTGGCCTACACTCCCCACGCTGGCCAAACGGGTTGGGGAGGCCTGATCGATATTTGATAATGTATTTCCCTTAGTCGCCTTGTACGACATCCACGGGAAGAAACGGAGTGATTCTATTCTAGTCTGCCGGAAACCACACGGCCAAGCCTATAAATGCTTGCAATGAATTGGGAGTACGGGAAGCATTATGGGGTGTACGTGGCTCACCACGATCATTGGAGTCAAAGCAAACCTCGTTTGCGCATGGTACACCCCGCCGACTAGGGAAAGACCTGCAGACAGCTTACAAATACGCTGTACCCTACCATAGTTTTGCTAGAACCTCTTTTACTAGTCAGCATGGTGCGCCACGTGCAGGCGATCTTGGTTTTGGCTCTAAAGGTCGTGGTGAGCTACTTACACCCTAATGTTTATTACAAACTACGGTCACACACACAAAATGACATAGGGCATAACCATTGCAAAACACACTTATTACCCGACTGCGACAGAAGGAGGGTTATGTTTTTCGAGAGTATGTATGTACCTATGTATAATTGTTTGGCACCCTCTGCAGCCTGAACGGCTGGATGGATTTTAGCTTGAGAGGTGTCGTTAGATTCGTATTTGCTGTGAGAGTGACATAGGCTACATCAAATATATAAAAAAAAAAACAATATGGCGGCTGTGAGCCGCAAAATTGTCGTTGCAGTAATTTTTTTTTCTTCTAAATATATCGATATGGGTATCAAAGTAAAGGTCTCGATGACCTGATTTCAAATATATATTTGATATATTAGTTTTTGCCTGCGGCTTTGCTTGTATGGAATTATATTATTGTTACGCGTGATTAATAAATCTGTTGTAGGTGCAGTCGGGTTTTTTATTTTTTTAATTAACTTATAACACACTTATTTTGAGCTATCGCCTGATAGGTGTACGCAGGCGTCTTATGAATTGAAAATAAAAAACATATTTATAATCTATGGCATTACATCTTACTTTATAATGTTTATAATGCAATGTCTCTTTAGGCTTTTAATGCCATTTATCTATATATATAAAAGAGAAAATCACTCACTCACTCATCACGAAATCTCAGAAACTATAACACCTACAAACTTGAAATTTGGCAGGTAGGTTCCCAGGGTGTAGACATCCGCTAAGAACGGATTTTACGATTCTCCACCCCTAAGGGGGGTAGAATGGGGGTTGGAAGTTTGTATGAAAGTCCTATGTTTTTGACGCAAGAGACTTGAAATTTAAAATGTATGCTCTATAGATGGTGTGGAGGTGTGCTAATAATGTATCTTTAGAAATCAACCCCTTTTTGGAGTTAAAACGAGGGTTGGAAGTTTGTATGAAAGTTCTATGTTTTTAAAGTAAGAAACTTGAAATTTAAAATGTATGCTCTATGGATGGTGTGGAGGTGTACTAATAATTTATCTTTAGAAATCAACCCCTTTTTGGGGTTAAAACGAGGGTTGGAAGTTTGTATGAAAGTTCTATGTTTTTGAAGTAAATGACTTGAAATTTAAAATGCATGCTCTATAGATGGTGTGGAGGTGTACTAATACTCCACCCCTAAGGGAGTAGAATGGGGGTTGGAAGTTTGTATGAAAGGCCTATGTTTTTGAAGCAAGAGACTTGAAATTTAAAATGTATACTCTACAGATGGTGTGGAGGAGTGTACTAATAATGTATCTTTGGAAATCAACCCCTTATTGGGGTTAAAACGGGGGTTGGAAGTTTGTATGAAAGTTCTATGTTTTTGAAGTAAATGACTTGAAATTTAAAATGCATGCTCTATAGATGGTGTGGAGGCGTACTAATAATGTATCTTTGGAAATCAACCCCTTTTTGGGGTTAAAACAGGGGTTGGAAGTTTGTATGAAAGTTCTATGTTTTTGAAGTAAATTACTTGAAATTTAAAATGCATGCTCTATAGATGGTATGGAGGTGTACTAATAATGTATCTTTAGAAATCGACCCCTTTTTGGGGTTAAAACGGGGGTTGGAAGTTTGTATGACAGTTCTATGTTTTTGACGCAAGAGACTTGAAATTTAAAATGTATGCTATAAAGATGGTGTGGAGGTATGCTAATAATGTATCTTTAGAAATCAACCCCTTTTTGGAGTTAAAACGAGGGTTGGAAGTTTGTATGAAAGTTCTATGTTTTTAAAGTAAGAAACTTGAAATTTAAAATGTATGCTCAATGGATGGTGTGGAGGTGTACTAATAATTTATCTTTAGAAATCAACCCCTTTTTGGGGTTAAAACGGGGGTTGGAAGTTTGTATGACAGTTCTATGTTTTTGACGCAAGAGACTTGAAATTTAAAATGTATGCTCTATAGATGGTGTGGAGGTGTGCTAATAATGTATCTTTAGAAATCAACCCCTTTTTGGGGTTAAAACGGGGGTTGGAAATTTGTATCAAAGTTTTTGAAGTAAGAGACTTGAATTTTAAAATGTATGCTCTATAGATGGTGTGGAGGTGTACTAATAATGTATCTTTAGAAATCAACCCATTTTTGGTGTTAAAACGGGGGTTGGAAGTTTGTATGTAAGTCCGATGTTTTTGAAGTAAGAGACTTGAAATTTAAAATGTATGCTCTATAGATGGTATGGAGTAATAATGTATCTTTAGAAATCAACCCCTTTTTTGAGTTAAAAAGAGGGTTGGAACTTTGTATGAAAATCCAATGTTATTGAAGTTAAAGTAACAACCAAAAGGATGTAAGGATATATACAGGAAAAATGCATACAATATGTGTATACAAATATTTAATAAACTGCCAAATAATATAAAATGTTTAAATAATAACAAATTTAAAACTACATTAACTAAATGGTTAAATGATAAATGTTTCTATAGTGTCAAGGAATTCATGGACAGTAAACACTGAGTGATACATTCACTAAGTAAATATCTATAATATTAATACTGACATTTTAATAAAATTTTACATTTTGACTATTAATCGTTAACAAAATAACTCATGATTTAAACTTGACTGTACTATTGAATTATTTTAGTCTTATGAAATTGTTTTTAAATATAATTAATATTTGTACGTCTGCAAGCAGGCTGATTACATTGACAACATAGTTAAGACCTATATATGTATTAATGTACTCATTACAAAATAAATGATGATTATGATTATGATTATGATTATGGCAGAAGGATTTTAAATGACATTTAAGTATAAAAAATATTGAAAACAACTACATACTTCCTATTATATATATATTATAACAATAAAAAGTACGGTTACGGTTGGCTGGAAGAGATCTCTTTCAGAGATAAGCCCGCCTTTATACTGTTTAATTTATTTGTCTACTTTTATTTGTATTGTTTTGTGGTATAATAAAGAGATTACATACATACATACATACAAAAGTACTTTAGGTTTTACAAAGAGGTTTTAAAAAATAATATCCGTCGACTTCATTGATTCTAAAAATTCGTCTATATATTGATTGTTTATAACTTTTTAATTTTTTTCCTTGCATTACGTATTTAGCTTTTTCGAATGTAATTAAAAATTATTTGCAAATAACTAACTCCACGCGTACGAAGTCGCGGGCGGCCGCTAGTTTACTATATAGCCGTCTCTCAGATTACCAAGAGGGGAAGTCAAATTCTAAACGCTATTAGCTTACTAATTTGTTCTGATTGAATTCGTTGTGAGATTTACTACCGGGACTGCAGCGGACTTCACTGTTCATTGCCTCTTTTGGCGATCGCCTCTGTTAATCCTGGCTACACAGAAGACACATTGGTGGTTGTCGTGGGCCCGCGTCCCGTTAATGTTTTTTTATAAATTGAATCCGTAGCCGGGGTGGATCGTTAGTAATCTTACTTATGAACAAAACCGCATTTCAAAACAAACAAAACAACATATATACAAATTAAATGCATACGTCTCTTGAATATTAATGCATAATTTAAAATTGCAATTTAAGACGTTACCCAAATTGGCGTTCCTAAATTAGAATCGGGGTGCATATTGTTAGCAGTAAAATTTTATGTAAAATTAAGGTGTTAATTACAAAGTCGAAGCTTTGTTGTGGTACCTTCGATAGTACAGTCAACAAAAGAGTAACTGGGCTCGGGAATCATCAATAAAAATATCTTAGTTTGACGAGGTCGGTGGTTACTCGGTGGCTCGGTGTACGGAGATCAGGATGCGGAGAGACGATGACATTGTCGTTCGCAAGGCGTTGGAATTGTTGTGGTACCTTCGACAGTACAGTCAACAAAAGAATAACTGGGCTCGGGAATCTGAAATAAAAATATCTTATCGAGCTCGGTGGTTATTCGGTGGTTCGGTGGTACGGACATGTAATGCGGAGAGACGATGACCATGTCATTCGCAAGGCGTTGGAATTGCCTGAAAAAAGGCGCGGAAGAGGACGCCCGCCGGTAACGTGGTGGAAGAGTATAGCCCGATATATTATAAAGAAGGCACAATTGCATCCACTGACAACCCAGGACAGAACAACCTGGCGAAAAAGAATTCGAAGAGCCGACCCTATATAAAGTGGGAAGGGGAAAAGAAGAAGAAGACGAGCTCGGTAGCCGAATGGCTAGCAATGGCACTTTGACTCCGAGGTCACGGGTCCGATTCCCGAACAAGACATTGTGTGCATGAACATGTCGTTTGTCTTGTTCTGAGTGTTTTCTATGTATTATATGTATGTATTTACAAAAGAAAGTGTATTTAAATGTAATATCAGTTATCTAGTACCCATATTACAAGCTTTTCTTAGTTTTGTACTAGATGGCATTGTGTAATTCGTTCAGGAATATTTATTTACTAGCTGTGCCCCGCGGTGTTACCCTCGGTTTATTAGGGAAAATAAATTGTGTACTGACGTGAAATAACAACTATTCACATTTTTAGAAGCAAATCCAGGGTGTCAGCTAACTCCATACCAAATTTTATTAGAATCTCTCCAGCGTTTAGACGTGAAGAAGTAACAAACATACACACACACTCACTCACAAACTTTCGCCTTTATAATATTAGTGTGAGTGTGATAGTGTGATTTATTTGTTGTGATAACTTATATAGTACAGGCAACAAAGGAGTAACTGAGCTAGTTAATTAGGAATAAGATACTGTGTGAAAGAAACTGTGTTAACAAATTGTTGTTGTACAAAGTAAATTTATGTTGAGGTGTAAGTGGTTCATCAACGTCTTTGAACCAAAGACAATCCCACCTGCACGTGGTACACCCTGCTGATTGACAAACGAGGCTCTGGTGAAAAGAGAGCATATAGCGTATTTTTTAAGCTGCCCGATTGAGGAAGTACCTGCATCTCACATAATACCGCAGCCAAATAACGATCCTAAGACATTTTATACCACGAACAGTGAAACTGTGGAAACAACTTCCCTCAGCGGTATTTCCGAACAACTACGACATGGGTGCCTTCAAGAACAGAGTTTTCATTTTCCTTAAAAGGCTGGCAACGGATCGGCGACCCCTTGGTGTCGCTGGTCTCCATGGACGGTGGTGATTGCTTTCCACCAGGTGACCCACATGCTCGTTTGCCCCCCTCTCACATAAAAAAAAAAAAACGTTTCGCTTGAGTTGATGAACCACTTACAAAACAGTTACAGTCGAACCGAACCGTTGATGGAATTCGACATGAAATGACTCAACTCCTACCCAAACTAAGTAAAGTATTTCCTAAACTGCTTTCCAGCGAAGACGCAATCAAGACCGTGTCAAATTTAATATAACTTATATAATAAACAAAGCTTAATAAATTCCAAAAAAAATGTTCCAGTTAGAAGGGTCAGTTTGACGGATGACTAACCCTATTAGGGGGTCGAGTCCTGTCTTCACTCGTCCACGTCAAGGACCAGTCCATATCGACCCTTCGTTTCTTTCAGAAAAATATACAAAGATGCTACTGTTATGAATATAAGAGAGGTCACTGTAAATTGGATGGTTATATTGCTGTGAAAACAAAATGAACTAAGGCAAAAACTAGATTCGTCATTGTCATTATAAATATTACCTATTAACAAGCCTATGCACGCGGTTTTGTGTATTGATAATTTTAACAAAACAAAACCGACTCCAAATATTACTCTATATTTACGTATGTAGATACAGGCTGATGATGATGATGATGATGAAAAAAATATCGGACCAATCTGGAAGTATACTCTTTCAAATAAAAAAGTTTTTTAAAATTGGATTATAAATAACGGAATAATGAAATAACAAACCTAACAATGGGTAGATGGTAGACAGGCTGCTGGGGATGACGATGATGATGAAAAAAATATGGGACTAATTTGAAAGTATGTATACTCTTTCAAATAAAAGAAGTTTTTTTCAAATCGGTTTATAAATCACTGAGTTATTAAGTAACAATTAATTAAGTAACAATTGAGTAATTTAAAAAAAATACAGGTGAATTACCTCCTCCTTTATTGGGGTCGGTTAAAAAATCTGATTTATGAACTGCATTGATAGAGGAACTGCATATGATTTCATGTTCAGTTTCAAAATTATCATCTAAGCCTTTCATCAACCGTGTTGGTGGCCTATACCAATCCTTCAGTCTTCTCCACTGATCTGTTTTGGACCACGTTCCTCCAGTTCGTGTCCACCAACTTCACGATGTCGTCCTTCCATCGCATCTGTGGTCGCCCGACAGGTCTTTTTCTGTCCCAGGTTCTCCATTCCAGAACCGTTTTGCACCACGAGTCTGACTTTCTGGCTATATGCCCAGCCAATTGCCATATGAGCTTTGCTATGCGGCGTGCGATATCAGAGACCTAAGAGAAAGAAGTCTTCTTTTCCGAAGCCACTTGTTGGTTTTCTTATCCCGGAGTGTCACTCCTACCAGTGAGTGTTCAAGAACAGATGCTATTTTAAAGATTTATCTAAACAAAAATAGAATAAAAACAAGCCTTAAGGGATTTGGCTGCGGTTTTGGCTGTGAGGTTGCCATCCTGCCAATGAGTCCTCATTTAGTACTCACATTTTGTGAACAATAAAGCTTAAATAAATAATAGTACAGAACTTTTGAATGGAACCCGCAGTTGAGCAGCGTGTTCGAATACGCTCTAAACTCATTTGAATGAGGAGAGACCCATATCCCAGCGATATTCTGTGAGGTGGAGGTACGTCCGCAGTCAGGCAGCTAAAAACTACGCTTTGCTCTACGTCACTTTTCACCAGAGCCTCGTTTACTCAGTCAGCAGGGTGCACCACGTGCAGGTGTAGTTGGGTTTGGTGCAAAGATGTTAATGAACCACTTGCACCCCATCGCATGTCATGGTGTCGCATATCATGATGTTGCGTTTATCTCTTTCAATTCTTTGAGTTCTACATTTCGGGGCAATTATAAACGAATCTGATTTCTCCATTTTCTTGTAAAAGAAATGAAATATCAAGAAATTATTAAAGTTAATCCGTAATATCCTTGTGCGAACACGTAAAGTGTTCTCATAAGAGCGCGTAATTCCGGCCGGATGCAAACTATGGGATTCGGCGGTCGAAGGGAAAGCAATATATTTTTACGGTATCCCTATAAAAATATACGATCATTATGCTTTGTAGGGAACCGCTGGAGCTCTTATTGTAAACGTATTGCTTGTAGCGGCTATTATTGGGAGGGATCGGTTGAAAAAAATGTACATACTTTAATTGATGGAGGTCAAATCGATTCCCATTATTCAATTTCCTTACTAATATTAGTTGGCTGCAATCTATTTCATTTTATTACGATTCTAGATATGTCCGCGACAGCATCGTCTTTCGCATGTATTATACAGGATATGTACTTTGAAGACCCGTTCTCTGTCATTGCCGCCAATCCTTATTCATGCCACACTCTAGGATACAGGCCCCTCAATGGAAGGGGTTTAGGGCATACTCCACCACACTGCTCAACTGCGGGTTGGTGGAGGCCAGTGTTTTCAAGTTTTCTTATCGTCCGAATCACGGAAGAGCTAGAGATAAATAAACCCATCCATGGATAGGTTACCGTCGATGTTGCTTAACTGGCATGACCGATTAGACTGACATGCGCAACGACGCTATCACAAGTGTTTATAAGTATGCATATTCATCAATCAGCCTGTATCTCCTCTGTGCTGGATATAGGACTTCCCCAATGCTCTCCATCAAATGCGACCGTCCGCTTTCTTCATCCAGCTAAGAGCGTAGTCATAGTAGAGTATGCATCTTCTTCTTCTTCAAGTGCCATCTTCTACCAGAGGTTGGCGATCATCATGGCGATCTTTACTTCTGGAAAGGGATCTTGTGCGCATCTTAAACCACTGTCTAAGGTCTTTCAACCATGAGGTAAGGTGTCTTCCTGGTCTTCATCATTCATCTAAGCCTTTCTTCAATCGTGCTGGTATAGGCCTCCTTAAGTCTTCTCCACTCTGAACCGATTTGGGTCACATTCCTCCAGTTCGTGCCCACCAACTTCACGATCCCGTCCTTCAATAGCATCTGTGGTCGACCGACATGTCTTTTTCTGTCCCAGGATCCCAGTTGTATTTATTTTACTTACCTAATACCTGCCATTATTAATAATATTAGTGATCGAAGCCTAATACTCGATAATTAAATGCAAAAGAAATCAATTTATATGTATATTAAAGATTTACCCTACTTATCATAAAAGGCAGTTTAATAAAGTTTTATTCGGAAAAGTCGTAAAAATGTATCATTGGAACTGTTCCCGAACGATATCCCTAAGGGGTGTTAGGGTTGTAATATTATCAACTTATTAAAGTATCGAGTTATCGATAACACTATCCCGTCAGTCTTATAAAAATTTAAACCAAATCATACAAGTATATTTTCAAATAAAACTTTATTCAACTGACTTTTACAAGTATGTTAAAAGATAGTATGTATAATAAAGTTTTATACGGAAAAGTCTTAAACATGTTTAATCGGAACTGTTCCCGAATGATATCCCTTTGGGGAGTTAAGTTTATAATGTTATCGACTTGCTCTTCAGACTAATACTTACAAAAGTTATAAACAAAATTTACAAGAAGTATATTTACTCGTAGCATAAAATAATATTATTTTGATATAATAAAGTATTATTTTTACAAATAAATAATTACTGCTACAAATAAAACAAATATTTACAAATTAATGTACATAATAAAACATTCATCATCATCAGGTCATTTTAGTCTCCACTACAGGAGCACGACCCTCTCTCGTCCGTCCCAGACAGAAGGAGGATTTGGCCTACATTTCCCACGCTGGCCAGATGTGTAGGGGAGGCCTGATCGATGTTTTATAATGTATTTCCCTTAGTCGCCTTGTACAACATCCACGGGAAGAGACGGAGTGATTCTATTCTAGTCTGCCGGAAACCACACGGCCAAATAAAACATTAATTTGTAAATATTTGTTTTATTTGTAGCAGTAATTATGTATTTATAGCAGTAATAAAACAGGAAATAAAAGAAAACATACGAATAAAATATTTCCCCCAGTTCGTGATAATTATATATTATCTTCATATTCCACAGATACAAAATAAACTAATGATTGAGTTACAGAAAAAAATCGGGAATAACAAATATTTTTTTAACTCTATCGGCTCTAGAAGCTCTCGAACTATATGAAAAACTCTTCAGCTATTAGAAAAAAATAGGATTTCGTTTTTTTAAATCCACCAAAGTGGAAACAAGTATACGACCCGCCTGATGGAAGCCCGTTACCGTAGTCTGTGGACTCCTGTAATACCAGAGGCTACATATGCGCGTTGCCGATCCTGTAAAAACCTCTTCACACGCTTTTTGAAGAACTTCATGCTGTAGTCTACTGGGAAAACCTCAACAGGCTGTTCATTCCACAGCTTGATAGTACGTGGAAGAAAACTTCTCTAGAACCGCACAGTACGTGACCACTTCGGTTCTAATGTATGAGGATAAATTCTCTGTCGATGGTCGTACCCTTTCCTTGTACCATGTCTTACACACATTTAGTGAATATCTGTCACAATTACAGAAACAGCATATCCATGGCAGAGTACAATATAAACATCTTCAGTTGAAGAGAGATCTATGCAATGTGTTGATTATACATGATACATACAGCGGAAGGAGTTACATCTAAATGCCTTTGCATCGACATAAACCATCGATAACTATTGTCACGGTATTTCCCAACACTAAAACCAAGTAAAACCTGTTCAACTTCAGTAATAACATTATTTTTTAACGCTTCTCGTTTAGTATGCTTCGGAACTATCGTCAATATTTAAATAGGAGAGTTACTGTCAAAACTCTTTATGTCTGGACGTCTATGTATGTTAAAATACATGGAAAAGTTTCTAGATTGTTCTTGCATGTTTAAAAGTATGGGTGTTATATAACTGGAGCTCAATGGCGTTGCGCGTGTCAGTTTAATCGATCATGCAAATTAAGCAACAATTACAGTGTATCTATGGATGGGGCTATTTATCTCAAGCTGATCCATACTTTGAAGGGCGTGTTAAGTCGCCGGTCCCGGCTGTTGTCATTAGATGACAGTTATTAACCCAAGTCAGTGAATTTTAGGCGACTTAACACTGGCCTCCACCAATCCGTAGTTGAGCAGCGTGGTGGAGTATACTCTAAACTTCTTCGTTTGAGAAGAGATTCGTATCCCAGTGAAGAATTTTCTCCCTTCTCCCATTTTATCTATCTCCCTATTTCTCTGTTTTATACTCTAAATTGACGAATTATGATAAAAATGTGTATGAGCACTTATCACTCTCTCAAAATAAAAATAATGAGAGACGCATTCATCAAATAATGCTGTCTCTCATTATTTTTATTAAAGAGTACAAAATAGACGTATACTTAATACTTCTTTCAAAATATACTTCGT
The DNA here is from genome assembly GCA_937001555.2 of Hypsopygia costalis. Taxonomy (NCBI): domain Eukaryota; kingdom Metazoa; phylum Arthropoda; class Insecta; order Lepidoptera; family Pyralidae; genus Hypsopygia; species Hypsopygia costalis. The sequence goes on along the minus strand of OW443343.2, from coordinate 21,154,375 downwards.
TCTATATTTTTTTATACTACGTCGGGTGGTAGATAAACTTACGGCCCGCCTTATGTGAAGCGGTTAGCGTAGCCATAATAACGCGCGCGGCCACCCCCGCTGCCAACGTAGCATCTTCTTCCTTTCTGGTGACCTCACTCACTCGCAGGAACAGAACAAATTGTTATTTGGTTGGGGTATTCAGTGAGGTGGAGGCACATTCCCCAGTCGGGTAGCTTAGGTGCAATTACGTTCCCTACCTCTCTTTTCGCCAGAGCTTCGTTTGTCAGTCACCAACCAAAGCCAACTTTACCTGCACGCGGTGTACCCTGCGTGCAGGTTCAAAAATGTTGATGTACCACTTACACCCCAAATTCTATAGACGGCTGTCAGGTGTAGCAAACATAAGATAGAGAACATGTCAGATTTTATATAGCGCTGTCATATAACTGTTTCGCACATTATTTTGCTTTCCATAGAAACAATAAGTACGTAACGCGAAACAAAATAGCGTGTCACTCTGTCTCATTTCTTTACATGATGGTAGTGGCGTAATTTGTTATTTTTATTGTGTGAGTAGGATGGAAACTATCAATTTGTCTGTAAGTTTCTCTATCTACAGTTTTTTTGACATATATCCTTTATTTTACACCCCTAGAGGTTGGATATTCGAAAATAAAATTAATTTATTTCTTCTTTCTTTCTTTCTTTAGACGACCCCGGTGGTCGAATGGCTGACCATGTCCACTTTGACTCCGGGATCGCGGGTTCGATCCCCGCACAAGACAAATATATGTGTGCATGATCATGTCTGTTTGTCTTGGTCTGGATGTTTCATATGTATTATATGTATGTATTTACAAAAAAATGTATTTAAGTACATTTATCAGTCGCCTAGTAGTCTAGTACCCATAATACAAGAATTGCGCTTAATTTGGGACTAGATGGCGCTGTGTAAATTGTCCAAAAATATTATTTATTATATTTCTTTGTTTCAAAATCCTTTCTTTTAGAGTCTGTTAAAGTGACAAAATTTTATAATCCTAGCTTCAGTAGTTTCGACTCCCTTTGATGAAAAGCCTTTCTTTTTAAAATACACTATTTTAATCACAAGTTGCATTTCAATTAATTTTCTAATATTCGTGCTTATCATACGAGGGGAGGCCAATAAGTTCGCGGAATGGAGGGGTTGATGGGGATAAATTTACCCGTCCAGGTAGGCACTAGTTAAGCACCTCATTAAGAGTATATATACCAAGTTTGAACCTAATCGTGTCATTAACTTTTGAGTTATCGACCTGCAAACAACTAAATCGGGAAGAAGTCAGCCAGTATGGAGAAAATTGAACACCGTGCCGTTATTAAGTTTCTTACCAAGCAAGGAAAATCCGCTCAGACGATTTTTCAAGAGCTGTTAGCGGTTTACGCGGACTCTGCCCCTGGTAAAACCATGGTTTACAAGTGGCATGGTCTTTTCAAACAAGGAAGGGAGTCCATTGAAGACGACCCCCGCTCCGGACGGCCAATTGAGGCCACCACACCGGAAATCGTCGAAAAAGTAGAAAAACTTGTATTGGAAGATGCCCGACTGAAGAAGAAGCAACTTGCAGCAATGGTTGGAGTATCCGAATCAAGTATTTTAAATATCCTACATCATCATCTTGGGATGACTAAAGTCAGTGCAAGATGGGTTCCGAGAATGCTCACGCCACTTCAAAAACGCGAGCGTGTCGAGTGCTCTCACCAGTTTCTGGAGCTCTGTGGAGAGAGAAAGGAAGAAGTTATGGCCCGGATTGTTACTGGAGATGAAACCTGGGTTCACCACTATGAACCTGAGTCGAAGCAAGAGTCGATGCAGTGGCATAAAAAAGGCACACCTCCTCCAAAGAAGTTCAAAGTGTCACAATCGGCCGGAAAGATCATGGCGACTATCTTTTGGGATACAGAAGGTATTTTACTGATCGATTATAAAGAACGTGGTGCGACTATAACGGGACAGTACTACGCTTCTTTACTGGAAAGATTGAAAGAAGCCATTAAGAAAAAAAGAAGAGGAAAACTGTCAAAAGGTGTGCTCCTTTTGCACGACAATGCACCCGTCCACACGTGCCATGTTGCGACGGCTGCCATTCACCGATGCGGCTTTGAACAATTAAACCACCCACCATACAGTCCAGACTTGGCCCCCAGTGACTATTATTTATTTCCAAAAATGAAGAAAGAGCTGCGTGGAAAGAAATTTGACGACGATGATGAAGTCAAGTCGGCAATTTCGGCCTATTTTGACACCAAAGACAAATCATTTTTTTTCGATGGTATAAACAAGCTATTTGAGAGATCCGAAAAATGTATTAGGGTTAAAGGAGAATATATTGAAAAGGAAAAAACCTCCTTCTCTCTCATTCCGCGAACTTATTGACCTCCCCTCGTAAATAAAGTCAGAATTTCAGGATTCTAATTCGGAAGTGCACCCCGCCTACCGCCTGCCTCAGTCTACGGTGCCAATGCTACCTATGATATGAATTCTACCCAATAGATATAGGGTTGGCAGTAAACGGTTGATAAATTAGCGAATAATAATTTTGGGGTGTAGTGGTTCATCAACATCTTTGAACCAAAGCCAACGTCACCTGCACGCGGTGCACCCTGCTGACTGACAAACGAACCTCTGGCGAAAAGAGAGGTAGGGAGCGTAATTGTAAGCTGCCCGACTGGGGAGTGTACTTCCACCTCACAGAATACCATAGTCAAATAACAGTTCCCTAGAGGGTCGTTGTGTTCCTGTGAGTGAGTGAGGTCATCGGAAATGAGGGAGATGCTGCTTTGGCAGCGGGGGGTAGCGGCTCGCGAGCGATATTTTATGTTGCGAGCGTTAATATGGCTACGGTAATCGCTTCACATCATGCGGGCCGTATGCTTGTCTGCTACCTGACGTAGTATAAAAAAAAAAGATATGTAAATAAATATTTCTGTATAATTTACACAGAGCCATCTAGTCCCAAATCAAGCGCAAAGCTTGTACTATGGGTACTAGACAAATGAGAAATGTACTTAAACATATTTTATTTTTGTACACACTTAAAAAACACCCAGACGAAGCAAACAGACATGCACACATATATTTGTCTTATGTGGGGACCGAACCCACGACCTCGGGAGTTAATATGGACATTGCTAACCATTCGACCACCGAATTCGTCAACTTTACTTTACCGAATAATTACTTGTACAGAATAGCAATCCAGGTGTAACATTAACCAGGCCTCCGTCACTCCATGTACTTGCGCGCTATAGTTACCTACCGCCCGGCCGAGCGGTCTCGGGCCATTTGCGGACCAAATTCAGGCCCTGCGATTGCTGTGGGATCGCGCGGTGTGAAGCAATCACAACGGTACGCTTGAGCATTTAGGCACATTTTAGCATGCATCGGTTGCTGACGCGACGGAGTAGGCTATTATAGCAGTAGGTATTGGAAATTTTCTACTGAGTGAAGTATCTGTTACGTAGTAACTATTATGTAATCTGTGCATTAACTCTCTGTGTGCTTCAGGTGTAGGTCAATGGTGTGCTCACGGAGATGAAATCAAATGGAAATGGTATTACCATAAGGTTTGTTTGGCCAAACGTGCCAAACTTACACAACGACAGGCAAGCAATATAAGTATACTACTTATAACTATTAAAATATACATAATACGTAAACGTATGTAAACGTAAATATATAGAACGTATATATATAACGTATGTATATGATTATATAAATATGCATATGATGACGGAAGGAGGATTTGGCCTACACTCCCCACGCTGGCCAGACGGGTTGAGGAGGCCTGATCCATATTTGATAATGTATTTCCCTTAGTCGCGACGATCCGACGTACGACATCCACGGGAAGAAACGGAGTGATTCTATTCTAGTCTGCCGGAAATCACACAGCCAATTATATATATAGGTACGTCGCATAAGAATGGTACATGTACTCATATCCAATTATTACTTTCAACATAATTTTATTTTTAATCCACAGTTAAAATACGAATTCTTCCTAAAAGTTTCTTTTGTACAGTTAACGAAATTACCAACCCTACTCCAATTTAACCGACCAGATGTCGTCTCTAGCCCAGCCTTATTAAATTTAGTCGCCGCTTTAACGCGTGTGTGGTATTCATGCTGTATTTTTAGTGCATTTTACGTTAAGGATTTCCTTAAGATTTCCAAAAGTGTCGGGGTTTCTGCGTTAATTATCTGTAATAAGAATGAGGAGGATTGGGGTATATGTGGTTCATCAACATCATTGAACCAAAGCCAACCTCACCTGTACGTGGTGCAGCCTGCTGACTGACAAACGAGGCTCTGGCGAGAAGAGAGGTAGGCCATAGCGTATTTTTAAGCTGCCTGACTGGGGAAGTACCTCCACCTCATTCAAATAACAATTCCCTTAAATGTTGTTGTGTGCGAGTGAGTGAGATCACTATAAAAAAAGGAAGGAGTATAGGCTGTAACGGATCAGCGACGCAGCGGTGTTGCTGATCTCTATGGGCGGTGGTGATTGCTTTCCATCAGGCGACCCGCATGCTCGTTGGCCCGTTGGCCCCACTCATACCTATAAAAAAAACGGTTGTGATTGGTATATAATAGGTAGGGGAAAAAGTCTTTTCGCATTTTAGTATGTATGAACTTGTAATAAAATCTCTTTGGTTATACCATTTGTATCTGGCAGGTTTTGATATCTTTAAAAAGTTTAAATTTTAAAAAAGATAATTCCAAATTCAAATTAGGTAAATGTGTGATTTTCATTTGTTTTTTTTACTGTCAAGATGAGTGAATCTAATGAAGAAATTCGATTCATTTTAAAATTTTACTACAAAAAAAGTAAAAATGCAACGCAAGCTGCGAAAAAAATTTGTGACGTTTATGGATCTAGTGCAGTGTCTGTGAGAGTAGCACAAATTTGGTTTAAGCGTTTTCAATCAGGAAATTTTGATGTGAAAGATGCACGTCGCTCTGGTCGCCCTGTTACGGATAAAATGGATGCCATTTTTGAAAAAGTGGAGCAAGATCAGCATATCAGTAGTTACGACGTAGCTGAAGAATTAGGAATTGACCACAAAATAGTTTTGGCGCATTTGAAAAAAGCTGGGTACACTAAAAAGCTCGATATTTGGGTGCCTCACGATCTCACTGAAAGAAACTTAATGAACCGTGTACTCATTTGCGATTCTTTACTACGACGTAATGAAAGCGAACCGTTTTTGAAGAAGCTTATAACTGGTGATGAAAAGTGGATCACGTACGACAAGAACGTGCGAAAAAGGTCGTGGTCAAAGGCCGGTCAGGCTTCACAGACTCTGGCAAAACCCGGGTTAACCCGCAATAAGGTGATGCTGTGTGTATGGTGGGATTGGAAGGGCATTATTCATTATGAGCTGTTACCGCCAGGCAGGACTATCGATTCTGAACTCTACTGTGAACAACTGATGAGATTAAAGCAAAAAGTTGAGAGAAAGCGGCCGAAATTAATTAACAGAAGGAGTGTGATTTTTCATCATGATAACGCTAGACCTCACACATCTTTAGCCACTCAGCAAAAATTAAGAGAGTTTGACTGGAAGGTGTTAATGCATCCGCCGTATAGTCCTGACCTTGCACCTTCTGATTTCCACCTATTTCGGTCTCTTCAGAATTCTTTAGGCAATGTCAGGTTAACATCACGAGAAGACTGCCAAAACCACTTGTCGTGGTTTTTTGAACAGAAGTCCCAAAATTTCTATAGTAATGGGATCATGTCTCTACCTACAAGATGGCAAAAAGTTATCGAACAAAATGGCACCTACATACTTTAGTTAAATGTAAATAAACTTTAGTAAAAAATGTTTTGAATTTTCATATAAAATACGAAAAGACTTTTTCCCCAACCTAATATATTGGTCATTAAGCACGTCACAAACGGCGAAAATACTACTTACAGTAAATAAATAAATATTCCTGGACAAATTACACACTGCCATCTAGTCCCAAACTAAGCAAAGCTTGTACTATGGGTACTTGATAACTGATATTACACTTAAATATTTTTTTTTGTAAATGCATACATATAATATATATATAACACCCATTAAAACAGATATGTTATTGCACATACATATTTGTATTGTGCGAAGATCGAACTCGCGACTTCGGAGTCAAAGTGGCCATTGGTAGCCATTCGACCACAGAACTAGCCGTATGGTAACATAAATAACAAACGTACGCACAAGTAATTCACAGAATAATTAGCCGACTGCGACAGAAGGAGGGTTATGTTTGTCGAAAGTATGTATGTATGTATGTATGTATAATTGTTTGGCACGCTCTGCAGCCTGAACGGCTGGATGGATTTCAGCTTGAGAGGTGTTGTTAGATTCGTATTTGCTGTGAGAGTGACATCAAATATAATTTTTTTTCTTCTTCTAAATATATCGATATGGGTATCAAAATAAAAGTCTCGATGATCTGATTTCAAATGTATATTTGATATATTAGTTTTTGCCTGCGACTTTGCTTGTATGGAATTATATTATTGTTACGCGTGATTAATAATCTGTTGTAGGTGCAGTCGGGATTTTGGTTTTTTTAATTAACTTAACTTGTTTTACATTGGATCACTCTGTCAACAACTCGGTCATGTATGTTGATAATAATTGTTTATTAATAGGGTCGACCGTTCTATATGAAGCAGTTATAATAGATTTATAAAACGTCTTAACGCTATAGAACGTTAATGAATGGTGATTGTTGGGATTTACCTTTCAGGAGAAAGCTTCTGAAAGGTAGATCTAAACCTTCTAGAACTGACGAGCTCCGTGGTCGAGGGACGAGCAATGGCTACATTGACTCCAAAGCCGCGGGTTCGATCCCCGCACAAGACAAATATTTGTGTGCATTAGGGAACGTACCCATACTACGTGATTTTTTTATTATTGTTTACCTCCCTCCCGCCTTGGTGATCGCCCGTGACCCGGGTACTATATGCCCCGACCCCCCGTATGCCACGATCTCCCCCCCCCCCCCCCACTCGGCCACTGGATTTCACGTTTTAATTTATAAATATAGTTTTAAATCATATTTTGCAAAGCGAAATATAAAAAATAAAATAATTTGGTATTTACCTATACTTACTTATTAGTGAAAAAAAAATGTTATTAAGTAGAAAAAAACTTATGTACAATGATATTGTAACTCAATCATCTTCAACGAATACACTCCCTCGTCTAATATAATATGGATACGTGATAAAAACCCACACCTGACCAACCAGAAAAACACCGTAGGTCTACACGAGAATTAATTACAAGATTAATATCAACCAGTAGTGCCCCTTGCAGTCTACAGCTGCGGTTTGCGTTTGTCGCCCATCTCGGAACTGTACATTAATATATTTACCCCTGAAAATGCGTTCTACAAAAAACATTCGAAGAGTATTTAACGTTATTCGATCAGACTAAGTAACAGGAGATAGAAATAAGTAAGTTATCGAGGAGTATAAACATCAATTTTGCGCAGGAAATTCAATTTGTTCGAATATCTCTACTGCGATTGTTTCTTGATCGATGCTTTCCACGATTTCTAAGAAAAAGAACTTCCTTTTATTTCATTGGTTACTCGTATTGCCAAAAATGAAATTGTTTTATATTGAAAGTTGCTGTTATAAAAACTTACAATTTGGTTGGAATGTTTGGTGAATAGGTAGATTTTAGTATTAAGTTTTTTTTAAAGCATTTTCTAGTACATATCTACGCAGAAACTGTAGAATAAGCTCATCGAATCGGCTACGCGTGTGTTCTTTCATCATCATCATCATAGGTCATTTTAGTCTCCACTACAGGAGCACGACCCACTCTCGTCCGTCCCAGACAGAAGGAGGATTTGGCCTACACTCCTCACGCTGGCCAGATGGGTTAGGGAGGCCTGATCGATGTTTTATAATGTATTTCCCTTAGTCGCCTTGTACGACATCCACGGGAAGAGACGGAGGATTCTATTCTAGTCTGCCGGAAACCACACGGCCGTGTGTTTTTTAGGTAATATCTAAAATGTAAATCTCGCGCTTTTAGGCTAAATTCTTCTGCCAAAAACGGGACATGTGGTGCTACATGAATCGCTTTTTTCAGAAAGCGTCAAAAATGATGGTTTATACATCTGAGAATAATGGATGGAATATTAGACTTCAAAAGTCTAAAATCCCGCTTTTTGATCCAAACTAAATCTGGCAACGCTGCATAATACCCACGTACCATATGTATACGCATAGTATGTTTTTCATCAAGTGTATATTTGTATGTCACCTAGATTACCTTAATAGACACTAAGATTACGTCAATGGACATTATTCTTAGACTATAATAGGTAGAAGTTTATATTAAAGTTAAATTACTTATTAGCCTATAAGTTAGATCGTAATATTTTAAAGTTATAATACTTAATAAAAAAAATTAAAAAAAACCCAGGATGCGTGCGGTTTTAGATTCATTTCAGAGGATAGATATACTAGTTATGCAGATGATCTACAAATATATTCACAGGCATCACCTGATAACATTATACAAGCCATTAATCGAACCAATTCTGATTTAGATTTGATATCGTCATGGTGTAGGCGCTTTGGTCTGAAAATAAATCCAGTTAAATCTCAAACTATTGTCATAGGTAGCCCAGCATTTATTTCAAGAATTGACGTCACTCAAATCCCGCCGGTTGTATTTGATGGTATCTGTATTCCTTTTAGTGGAACGGTCCGGAACCTTGGAGTAGTTTTTGATTCTACACTGTCGTGGAAACCTCAGGTAGCCGAGGTAAGCAGGAAGATGTTTGCCGCATCTGCATCACTTAGACGTCTTAGGAACTTTCTACCTACTGCCACTAAAATTGTTTTAGCACAATCCATCCTCTTCCCAATCCTTGATTATGCAGATATTGCATATCCTGATTTGAATGTCGACTTATTAAACAAGCTAGAGCGACTCCAAAATCTCAGTATTAGATTTATCTTTGGTTTGCGTAAGTACGATCACATAACCAGTTATCGCGATCAGCTCAAATGGCTTTCCATACGCCAGCGCAGGGATATGCACATTCTTTCTTTCCTCTATACTGTACTCTTTGCTCGTACTTCACCAACTTATCTCAAAGATTGCTTCAAGTTCTCTTCTTCTGTCCATGGTCTTTCACTTCGTTCATGTGAAAACTTTACTCTTTCCGTTCCGCCTCATTCTTCAAACTTTTTCAACCAATCTTTCACTGTCCAGGCTATCAGACTTTGGAATTCTTTACCCGTCGCTATCAGAACTGCTAAATCTATAGACGTTTTTAAGAGACAAGTAAAAAATCATTTTCTTGGTCTTTGATTTCTTATTTATTGTAGCGCAGACATGAAATTATATTAAATATGTGTATTATGTATGTATGTATATGTGTATGTGTGTGTATGTTTGTATATATATATGTGTAAGTATGTGTATATGTATGTATATATCATATTATATGTATGTTATATGTGTATTAGTAAATACCATATCATGTTTATTAGTTATTGTATAATTTGTATTTTAATCTTTCCGTCTTGCGAACCTTACCTACTTCATTTAATGTATTCGTTACCTTAAGGTTGCCTTGAAAAGATTGCTTTTAGCAATAAGGCCGCCTTGTTGCACATACATACCTACTATATAAGTGAATATTTTCTGTATGCTGACTGAATTGTTTCTGTAGTTTGTAGTGTAAATAAAGCATATTCTATCTATCTATCTATCTATCTAGTTATACTGTCCGTGGTTCAGTTCTTAAATATTATACTAGCAGCCCGCCCAGGCTTCGATGTGGCTCAACCTTCCCGTTCCCATTATTGCAGCGCCATCTGCCGGGCTGATTTGTGAATCTAAACCATCCAGAGCATTCAAATCTGTCCAGGCGTTTAGGAGGAGTTCATACACACGTACAGTAGAATTATATATAAATAAAGATAAGATATTATAGAAAAAAATGAGAAAAAACTGTCTATCTACGAGTTTTGTTAAGAAAATAACCAAATTATGAGACTTAGCATAAAAAGTGTTTACTCTGTTGCCTACATATTCCTTAAGAATATTTTTGCCTGCTTTTTTATTACCTCGTAAACCTCCCTGGGATGTGTTAGATTAAATTACTAATATTTTATATTCTCCCCAGTTTTTTATTATGAATATATTTAAACAATAATGTATTCGTGTTATAATAACGTTATATTTTTTATGGGAAAACTCGAGTGGGAAGTAAGAGAGAAACGTACACCTGATGCTCAGGATTATCTCTTTTTTATACTATTTGTGTCAGTTTGACTTTTTGTGTTGTTTAGGGAGGGTAGATGTAAGAAGAAGAGAACAGACAGCCCCTTACCACCAACTCTTATTGCGATTCAGTAACTGAATAGAATGCTTATTCATACCAATGAAGAAGCGACTCTATGCAATTTGAAATAGAGTCGCTTATTCATTGGTATGAATAAGCATTCTATTCAGTTATTGAATCGCAATACGAGTTGGTGGTAAGGGGGCAGTCTTATATGGGAAGCAGATTGAAAAAGAGTCCCGTGGGGAGCAGCAAATTACAATTCAGAAACTCATCGATATAGCGCCAGCGAAGCAATGATGTGAATATAGCAGTTGTAAATAGGGTTGCCAACCATACTGTTAAAAACAGTATTATACTGTTTTCTAACCTTTAATACTGTTGAAAAAAACTTCATGTGACCATAGCACTGTTTATTGTACTGCTCCGCATGCACTGGGCCTTAATATACTGTTTGTTTTACTACGCAGCTTTTAATATACCTACTGTTTTACTTGTAAAAAAAGTGAAGTGTGCTGAATTTAAACCATCCAATCATCTTACTGTTATGAAAAAAATTCGTTGTCTGTAAAGTAGGTTTACGGACCATTAGGTTACGTGATATCATCATAAGAAAACATCGGCCGATGGAGTGGAAGAGAAATAGATGCGTCACAAGCCGAACATTAAGGCCGATCGTGCCTCTCTATCGCTTGTTCCGCGCTCTCGCTTGCACGCTCGGCTCAGGCGGAACGTGACAATGAGTCATGCTTTCTCGTGCATGCAGCCGGCGTTCATCGCTTTATAAGGCGTCATCACGTCAAAAAAATACTTTATCAAAAGAGTACCTACTGAAACTTGTTACAAAGGAAACAAACGCAAAGTGTATGGTAGCTAAATATATAAAGTGGTACAGGCTAATTGTGAAGGTTGTCGTAATTACTACACAGTCAATGACTGATAAAAAGACATTATTATTTTAATTACAATAACAATATATCCCAAATTGGAGTTATGAAACCATGCGTTTAATAATCTGTGGCGAAATATTCAGAATCAATCTATTTAATCTGTCTTACACAAATGTCATTGTCAACTTCCCGCCAAAATCCGACGGGTCGCAAAGAAATCGCTCCATTTCGGCGCTACAGAGGAAAACGTTGGAATTAATCAATGTTTGCTCTCTGCGACGTTCGATCACACTTTTCCATTACGTACTTTTTACTGTAGTGTTGAATGAACCATTCAATGCAAGTTACACAGTTTTGACCTATCTACAAAGTAGTCTAGGAGCCAGGGATTCTTTTTTACGTATGTAGGTACCGGTTTTCCCGCCAACTACTTCGTCAAAGTAGTTACAGTGTACGCATTTCGTACACACGTAAAGCGAAATAACGTTGGAATTATAAAAGATCTTTTCTTAGCGAGTGTCAATTTTGTAATAGCTATCTGTGTGCCAAGGTTTACACCAATAAGTTGAATTGTTTGAGATTTGGGTTTATATTAGTCAGTCAGATAATCAGGTTCCTTTTGATGAGCTCGGTGGTCGAATGGTTAACAATGGCCACTTTGACTCCGAGGTCGCGGGTTCGATTCCCGCACAAGACAAATATTTGTGTGGATGAACATGTCTGTTTGTCTTGGTCTGGGTATTTTCTATGTATTATATGTATGTATTTACAAAAAAAAAATGTATTTAATGTATTTAAGTATAATATCAGTTATCTAGTACCCATAGTACAAGCTTTGCTTAGTTTGGGGACTAAATGGCGCTGTGTAAATTGTCCAGAAATATTTATTTATTTATTTATTTTGATTTTATATTTTTAAACAAACCTCCGCTTGGTTTTATATGTAAAAGAAGTGAAAAGATGTAGCGCAGACAAACATCTTTTAGAAATCAAAAATATATATTTTTTATTTAGATTTTTTCATCATACTACCTATGATGATGTAAAGACATTCAATATTACCTATACTATGATCGTTTTGTAATACAGTTCGCAAAAATATAACTGAAAACACTAAAATTTTAGTTTTAATTAATATTTTATTTTTCTAAAGAGAATATTGACTTATTGCACAAGTGACAAAAATAGTCCCTTGGTTGTTGTTTTGAAGCATAAAATGGTTCTTATATTTTGATTTAAGGTTGCATGCTATGACACTTTATATGTTACAATCATTTAATACAGGTTTTTTGATTTGTTGTGTATTTAGCGAATTATATTTTTTTCATTCGAGCGGCGCTGATTTTGCAACGAAGTCCCTTAAAAAAATTTCTTAGCTCCTATCTGTAATGTGGACTTTGTGAATAAAATATTTCATAATTAATTAATCTATTCCTTTTATTCTCATCTAAGATATACGTATTAATCCAATTATAAAAATGAGTGATAAAAAAAAACCTTGAGATTCTAAATGTTATTGCAATTTTGACGGTCTTAAGAAACGTTCTCCACTTTTCACGTGAAAAACGCAAACTAGTAACAATATCATCGCTATTAATATTAATACATTTTTAGTCTCATAGCTCCTGCACTAGTAGTGACTGAATCGCGAAGTGGCATCTCTACACAAATACATTTTTGTCAGCATCCACAACTGCTGCGACTCTTAACTTCCCTGAGTTAAAGACCAAAATGTATTTTTCGAAATGAATAAAAATGTTGGTCTAGACTCGACTGACTGAAACTCTGGAGTGCCTCTCGAGATCGATCGGTGTATTTTCGTCGATTCGATTCTAGATAAAATATTGCATCGGAGACGTATCAGAGTATTCTGTAGAGTGCCAATATTGAGATTCAAGGTAAATGTGTTTGGTGAATTCAGTTCATTCGATTTGAGACTGTTTTGACAAGTCGTATGTGAAAATCGAGAACGAATGGCAATACGTGTATTTATACAGATTTCAGTTGAATTTCGAAAAGGGCACATGAATAATTTAAACTTTTCAGAAAATGAAAAAAAATAAAAAATACTATTATACATAATTTTAGAAAATAATTAAATTTGGAGTGCAAATGGCTCACCACGATCTTTAGAGTCAAAGCCAACCTCACATGCAAGTGGTGCACCCACTGAAAGAGGATCTGGCGAAGGAGAGGTACGGCGAATTTATCAGCTGCTGGACTATTGAAGTTCCTCCACCTCACAGAATACCGCAGCGAAATAACAATTTCCTTAAGGGTTGTTGTGTTCCTGCAAGTGAGTGAGGTCACTAGAAAGGAAGGTGTTGATGTGTAAGCGACGTGTAAAGTGTTGTAAAGTATATATATATATATATATAGAATATTCCGACATTATTATCGCTGTGCTCGTCAATATTTCGATTACACACAGCAACATTGTTGCAATGAAGTCAATATTGCTTTATAGCCGAGTTGGCGAACATTACTCTCATTTTGGTAGTGATATCGCCCAGAGGCGGAAAATACATTAGAGATAATACAACGAAAGGGAAATAAAAAACTAAAAACATTTATTTTAAACAGAGAGGCGGTTCTCGTTATGAAAATGTGGTCAAAATTCACGTCTGATCGAGTCTCAATGTCAAAAATGTCAAATTTGGTATTCTCGTATCACAATATGAAACTTCAAAGTTAAATTTAAGTGAGATTATATAGAAACGTGACCGAGAACTAAACAAATTTCTTAATTTGTTTAGTTCTCGGTCACGTTTCTATATAATCTCACTTAAATTAAGCTTTCTTAAGCGTTGTTACATGCCACAGTAAGAATTGATAATAATTAATTAATTAAATCAATTATATGTATAATATTTAGTCAATTCACAATTCAATCGGTCAACTTTCATTCTGCGATCGTAAAATAATTACTAAACTTAGAATTGGCCTTGTGATTTACGTCAATCCATATTCATCCCACTGGAGATATCGGTCTCCTCTCAATCTAAGGGGTGTATAGCGTATTCCAACTACTCTGTTCAACCGCGGGATGATGTAGGCCAGTGTAGAAAACACAAGCGGATTTCGGATTTCAAGTTTTCATGGCATCTAATGATAGCAACTAGACCGACAACCTAACGTGTCTTCCAGAGCACGATAAATAAACCCATGGATAGGCTACGATCGGCCTGTCAACGTTGCTTTATATGCATGATCGATTAAATTGACAAACACAACGACGCTATGCCTCCCTGTGATTGCCTAACGTCATAATGTTTTTAAACGACACATAGCCTATATTACCTGAAAGAATATAGGGATTATAACGACAGTACATTTATTCAAGTAAGAAATAAAGAAATAAAGAAATAAGTCCTGAAAACACTTCTTAAAAGGGCAGTCGGGTAAAAATGTTTAGCGCGTACAGCAATATAGTGTTGCGTGATGCCACTAATTAGATTCAACTAATCAGCTCTCAGCACCGTGCTGTGGTCGCCGAGACCCCAGCAGTAGTGTTCTGTAGACTAGTCTGTGGTGCTACGAAGCTGTCGTAGCCAATTAGTAAAACTGCCACATCACGTATGAACTGTCTGTCTACTGCCGCAGACAATTACTAGAACGAGGGTTAATTTTAGGCGGATTATATTTAAATTATCTTTTGCTTAGAAGGATAGAGGTTGGTTTATCTTGGGATCAATCAGAACTAGCAAACTTGGTGATGCGTCATCAGCTGACAATTCACTCAGGTGATAATATGTTAAAACTGATAGCTCCCGAACGGATGAACTGATTTTGATTATCATTTTATTTATTTGAAAGGTGAATTAGTAGGGAGTGGTCTTAGTTATGTTTGATGAAAATCGGTACAAGATAACCGCCGCCTCAGAATGAAGAATTACACATTTCTTCACAACCCAATATGGGTATCTTAACTTCAATATGGATATCAAGTGAAAGGGCTTGACTAGTAGAATACTATACACTTTGATAAATTTCAAATCCAAGATGGCCGCCACCATAAAATGGCGAATTAAATATATTTTTTTCACAGCTCCCTCAATATGGGTATCAAATAAAAAGGTTTGACTAGACTAGAAGGTCAAGGATTTTTTTTTAAATTTTAATTTAATTGCCTTGATTAAAATATCTGCTATATAATTCAGCAGATTCTATGAATAAGCTACGACAAAACAACAAACAAACGTATTAATAAATGTATTTTGAGTACCTATATAATGTGAACAATACTCAGCTGCAGGAAATTTAGGGGTTGCAGGGTTGACTTATGAATTCACATTCCGTAAGGTTCGAATTACGGAATGGGGTCGAATGGACCCCTATGCTAATTGCTAAGGGTTGTGACTGAAATTAGAAACAGGTAGTACCCATAACATCCCTCTTTTGTAGGTTTATTTATAAGTAAATGTTTAAATAGGGGTGCCATTTTGGCTAAGGAGTGGGTTGGGTTATAGCCTTTTGTTCTAATTGCAAGTTCTTTGCTTCTAAATCGAGGGTTCAAATCCGGGTGGGTTTTAATGACCGCATGTGTTTTGTTTGTTTATGAGTGCGTTTTAGGGTTCCGTTGAAGCCTTATTACCATTCTGTTAGTTAAACGAAATGAATATGTGCTCGTACTGTTTATATTGTTATTGCGATGCAGTCTCTTAGGGAAGTATAATAATAATATTTATTTAAATTATTATTATTTCAAATAGGTAGTTGTTTCTTCCAACTTGCCAGAATATTATAAGTGTTTTTGAAAATGTAAAATTCACCTTCCCTGCCCAGGTGAATAGAATTTGAACCCACGACCTCTCGATGACCGTTCGAGTTTTCTTTCCGCCCTAACTACCTGCAAATCCCACCTAGGCGGGGTAGGTCAATTTTTAACATATATATATAGTAATACTGCCTATATGGTGAGAGACTGGTGCTTAAAGTAGGTTTGGTGAAAATCATAGTTACAGGTCACCAGGCCCTCCCGTTACACTGTTGTTTTGTTGTTTTGCTAAGTGTCACTATTGGGAATTTTCAATTTTTTTATTGAAATGAAATGAAAATATTTATTCTAT
The DNA here is from genome assembly GCA_937001555.2 of Hypsopygia costalis. Classification (NCBI taxonomy): domain Eukaryota; kingdom Metazoa; phylum Arthropoda; class Insecta; order Lepidoptera; family Pyralidae; genus Hypsopygia; species Hypsopygia costalis. The sequence goes on along the minus strand of OW443343.2, from coordinate 21,138,074 downwards.
TATTGGGCCCTTGTGGGCACTCAGAAACGTCTTACACATTTTTAAAATAATAATATTCTTATTTTTTGTCGCTATTTTTATCTATTAGCATTTCGGCTTCACATTGCAAAATATATTTTATATATTTTTCCGGCGCATTATTTCTTATTTATAATGAAAAATATCAAATTTATAATGATCTCTACTATCATCTTTAGAGCTATGATAAGAATTGTTGTTTGTCTGTATTATTATTTTCCATATACATAGTACACCTCTCCCAATGTCCGTGCGTATATGGGTATCAAATGAACTGGGGCCCTACCGCCTACGCTGAAGCCGATTACCATGGGAATTTTTCAATGCGAAAATGAAAATACTGCTTAGATTGTTGCTAATTATGTTAAGTATTAACTGGTAGAAACCCTAGAGCTCTACCCACTAAGCTGATGATGTTTCAAGAACTTTAACCTAAGACCAATTTTTGAATTCAAAAAACCGATGGTAATCGGCTTCAGCTTCGGCGGTAGGCCCCCTGGTCATCTCATCAAGAGCATAACACGGCAAGTAAACTTTTTAATTATTTTTTTGGTAACAACTAATAGAAGCTTGTATTAAATAAACGTTTTAATAAATCTTGTCTTATTTCGATAAAATTCTTGTCTATCAAACGTACGTCATAGACGACTTTCATGACTACTTTCATGGTAATTGGGGCCAACTAATTGACTCGTTATCTCGATTTCGTAACTATTACACTAATTAAACTTTGTTTTCGTATAACAATCAATTTGTTGAAATCGAGAATAATTTTCATTTATTTTAGTAAGTTATGTAATTTAATAGACAGACGTAACGATATTGAAATAATCAATTAAAGCTTAATATAAAGAAATGTTTTTTTTTTACAGATTACTTTGTAGGGTGTAACTTTTTCACTATAAGATGGTACTGTTTAGCTACGAGACGTACGTAGCGTCCGTAGTACTACGCGGGACCCTCTAACACTGGAAGTCTTTAAGGCTTTGTCAAACATCGAGCGAGGCTACTACCGCCGAAACCGGCTACAGCCGTAAGCTGTAGCAGTAATCGGCTACAGTTTCGGCGGTAGTATATAGTAGTAGGTACTACATTAGATTGGCCGTAATTGTATTTAGCTTAGCTGGTAGAAACATTAGAGTTCTGCAGACTGAAGATGTTTGTCATTAATTTAAACCTAAGATCTATTTTCGCGATCAAAAGTTCCGATGGTAATCGGCTTCAGCTTCGGCGGTAGGGCCCCTGGGCGTGTTCTTGGCGTGCTAGCTTACTATAAAAAAGATATGGCAGTCGTCACACAAAACACGCCACGGTAAAGTCGACGTCGCGACGAGCTGTGGCGCCACGCCCGCGCCAGCGCTATGACAAACTCTGGCGCGGGAGTGCGGCGGCGGCGACGGACAATCGTCACACGCACGCAGCTTGACCTGAGGGGCAATTCTCGTAATTAAAATATAGTCAAAGTTCAGTTTCGATCCAGTCTCGATCTCACAAATGTCACATTTGGTATTCTCGTAACACAATATGTAACTTCAAAATTAAATTTAAGCGGGATTATATCGAAATATTAGTGAAAATTAAACAAACTAAGAATGTTACTTTGCCAACAACAAGAATTGATAATAATTAATTAATGAAATCAAGTATATAATTTTAGTCAATTCACAATTCAATCTCGATTCGGTCAACTTTCAATCTGCGTTCGTAGAAAAATTATGAGAATTGGCCTTCAGAGCTTGACGCGGAGTGGACGGGCGCGGCGTGGCGCGTTTAGTTGTAAAATATTAAAGTTTTTGTACGAATAGAATGGCGTGGCGTAATGCATGCAGAGGGGGTAAACGAGCATGTGGGTCACTTGATGGAAAACAATCACCACCAGCAACACCAAGGGGCAATGCAGATCAGCAACACCAAGGGGTCGCCGATCCGATCTCAACCTCTCCTTTCTGGTCTTTCTTAATACTCCTTTCTTTCTGTCTGGTGACCTCAGCACTCGCAGGAATACAAAAACGCTCAAGGGAATTATTATTTGGCAGCGATATTTTGTGAGGTAGAGGTACTTCTTCAGTCGGACAGCTTAAAAAATACGCTATGCCCTATCTCACTTTTCCCCAGAGCCTCGTTTGTTATGGTGGCTTGTGGTTTGTTGGTTCAAAGATGTTGATAAATCACTTACACCCCAAATATTTTAACTTTAATCTTAGTATCTTTTTAATGAAAGCAATAAAATTGTGGTGTTGTAATGAAAATTGTTTAAAAACCTTGAAAACTATGAGTACGTCGACTGCCGTTTTCGTCTACATTAAATAGAGATGACAGGAGAACAGCAATCATGAACTAATAGAAATTCGTATGATGAACGGCGCATTAGATCCAATGTTATTACAACAAATTGACATTCGAGCTCTCGCAATTTACGGCGAGATGCCCCTCGGATCATAAAGGTTGGTTCAATTGCTTGCTACGTTGGCGGCGAGAGTTATATCGCGCGAGTTATATTTTTTAAAATGTTAGCATGTAATAGTATAAGAGGAAGGTCTCATAAGAGCATCTACTTGATTCGTATCGGCCAGACAGACATTATTATACAAATACAAATATTATTTATTCATGGAACATTCGTCGTTGTCAAACCAAAATCTACTATGTGCATTTTTTAATTTTACATTTTGACAATTGCGACTGGTAAATAAACCAAACCATCGTATGAAAAAACTACTTTGTGCTGAATAGTTGTCACAGTACGTCGTATAGTACTTATAAGCACATAGCAGTTTTTTCATACGATGGTTTGGTTTATTTACCAGTCGCAATTGTCAAAATGTAAAATTAAAAAAAAAATGCACATAGCAGATTTTGGTTTCACAACGACGAATGTAAAAATGATGTAACAAAGAGTGCACCTTTCCCTCACCACTAGTCTTGAGTAGTACATGTACTATGTACTAATAGGTGACGGTACTTGACACTGTACTAAAAGAAACGTTACCAAACGCGAACTCTTATTCGGACCTAATCGGACTATTCGTACAGTGCACTAGGTTATCAAAGCCCGAAATACTTGTCTGTGGTCTGTCCGAGAGACAAAGAATAAAGCATATAATGTTATCTTAAGAGAAAGCGAGATAGGAGGTAAGCAGACTGCACTGGTATAAATCGCTTTCAGCGCCGTGTGTTTTATTCATAGAAAATATTATAAAGCGCTGTATAGTGCTTGTAATTACCAAATTTACATTGTTAAATGATTATATTAACGGCTATATTTCTGATTATTATAGGTACTAATAGTACTATTAAGGTGTACTAGTACATTAATCGGACTATACTATTACAGTGCGCACCTATGAGTGTCCGATTAAGCACAAGACTACTCACCACTATGCCCTGCTGTTAAGCGTACAAACAATATTATTATTTGATATTTATTAGACTTATACATTTAATGTTCATACTTACAAATTATTATCTACTGTCACTTTAAAAAAAACACATTCATATGTGTTTTTTTTAAGAGATATGTTATAGATTCTCCAAACCTCAGTTAAGCAGCGTGGTGGGCTACGCACTAAACTCTTTCGATTAAGAGAAGACCCGTATCCAAGCAGTAGGAAGAATATGGGTTGAAATGAATTTGAAATATTTTACTAGCAGTTCGTATCGTGTTTATAAATAAACGTCATCCAAATGCCAAGAAAAACAACAAACTTGCATCCTTAAAAATTACTATGTGTGTTTATGTCGGCATCAACCTATAATCATCCCACTATTGGGATACGGGTCTCCCCTCAATCGAAGGGGTTTAAAACATACTCCACCACGCTGCTCAACTGCGGGTTGTCCGAGCCCAGTGTATTCAAGCCGCCTAAAGGTAACTGACAAGACAAGCAACTGAAAGGCTATTGACAACAAATTACAGTCGTTGAGCCAACTCAACGACTGTAATTTGTTGTCAATAGCCGAGGCCGGCGGCTTAACGTGCCCTCCGAAGCACGGAGGAGCTCGAATAATCCATAGACATGCTACGGTCGACGTTGCTTAACTTGCGAGATCGATTAGACTGACACGCGCAATGCCGCAATGGAGCTCCTCAATTCTCTGAGTATTTATGTAACGCAGGTAAGTTATATTTTTGTACTGCAGATGGGTGTCGAACTCACCGTGAGTACCGTAACTAAGCATAACCACTACGTTTCCCATTTCTGGCGAATTTCGGTTCGTTGCTTTTTTCCTCCTATTTTCGTATAAAACTAATTTTGTGCTTTGTTGACTTTCCTGTGTTATATTTTCATTTGGATTTCCGACTGTGGCTTGTCGTGTGTGTCGACGATAAGAAGTTACGCCAAAAAAGAGTTATTGATATTGTTTTTAGTACTGACCTTGTAAATATTTTAGTTTCTTACATAAATGAAATAATGAGTTCGACGACCCCTTTGATAGAGTGTCTAGAAATGACTGTGCCATTAGGAGTTGCAGGTCCATCTCCTATAACGTGGTAAATATGGCCACTTGCTGAAAAACTAACCAATTTTTTTTTTTTTATACTACGTAGGATGGCAGACAAGCATACGGCCCGCCTGATGTAAAGCGGTTACAGTAGCCATATTAACGCTCGCAACGTATAATATCGCTCGTGCGCCGCCACTCCTGCTGCCAACGCAGCATCTCCTTCCCTTCTGGTGACTTCACTCACTCGCAGGAACACAACAACTCTCAAGGGAATTGTTATTTGGCTGCGATTTTCTGTGAGGTGGAGATACATTCCCCACTCGGGTAGCTTACAATTACGCTCTCTACTTCTCTTATCGGCAGAGCTTCGTTTGTCAGTCAACAGGGTGTAACGCGTGCAGGTGAAGTTGGCTTTGGTTCACTTACACCCCAAGTAAGTGAGTGTCTAGAAATGACTGTGCCATTAGGAGTTTCAGGTCCATCTCCTATAACGTGGTAAATATGGCCACTTGCTGAAAAACTAACCAAGTAATTGTTATTAGACTGTTAATTTTATAAGGTAAAGTTACTTCCCCAGTTGGGATATTAGGCAAAAATCGTGTTCAACTTGCTGCCCATAAAACTCCGTAGAAGTGTTCATGTTCTTTCACTCCTTTCTCTTTTCTTTTCAAGTTCTCTTTTATCCAACAGCGCTTATGTATCTTTGGGAATATAGTCCGGGCGCCCGTGGCATTTTGCCCACCCTGACACCCTATAGTTACGCCGCTAGGAATAATTCAAGTTACATGTCTCTGATGACCGGCTTCTTTCAAGCAAAATTCCTTACCTGGAAATTCCTCATCACAGCTCTCAGTGCTATTCTAAGCCTTTGCTATCCTCTCTGCTCGCCTTTGAAACAATCTGCCAGTGGATATCAAAATTTACTACTTCAAAATTCAACTTCGGAAACATTATGGTTATACTCCTGATGTTTGACCTATATATTTCTATTTTAAACAAAATAGATACGTAACATCTACCTTTTGCATATATGAGATATACTCGTAGATATGCATTGTTGCGTGCAAGTATAAATTTGATATTAATAATATTTACAATATGCGTGTAATATCGATTTGCATGTTATATTTTTTTTTATTTAAAGCTCCATGTGGTACTCATATGCACTGTACCAATTACCAAATCCATGACAATGTTCCCCATCAAGCATTCTATGGTTGACTTTAAAAAATCCCTGTATGGGCTAAGTCCGTCATTGTATATGACGTACAATACGTTTCCTAAGACATTTTATACCACGAACGGTGAAACTGTGGAATCAACTTCCCTCGGCGGAATTTAACATGCGAGCCATCAAGAACAGTCTATTACAGTCCCTTATATATAAGGCTGGCAACGGATCGGCGTACCCTTGGTGTTGCTGATCTCCATGGGCTGTTTCCATGTTGTTGGGCATGGGCGATTGCTTTCCACCAGATGACGCTCATGCTCGTTTAAACACATACTAACATATACATATACATAAAAACTATAATATAAATTAAAAATTAAAAAAAAATCTTTTGTATCATTTACACTAGTAAAACAACTTTATAAAACATCGATCAGGCCTCCCCAACCCTTCTGGCCAGCGTGGGGAGTGTAGGCCAAATCCTCCTGTCTGTGACGGACGAGAGAGGGTCGTGCTCCTGTAGTGGAGACCAAAATGACCTGATAATGATGATGATGATGATCAACTTGTAAGTTTGAGTACAAAAAAGTTTACAAACAAACACACAAACATTTTTCTCTTCCAGTCCAATATCGTTAACATAACTACATCCAATTGTAGTAGTTTGTAAACTCTGAAAACTCATTTCAACTACTCAACACTGTATAAATCAATCTAACAGTAATACGAACTTTTGCAGCAGTAACATCAGATGCATAAATTACCACATACCCGACCCAATATCGGCTGGTGACTTATGTGTAAAGCGTGGATTTGGCCAACTTTTCTCAGTTACCCTCTGACTTAGAACATGAGTTATGAAACCATATAATACAAGTGAAGGTGGTGTTTCTATTAAGTATTTCTTTTAATTGACGGTTGATTCTATAAGTTGATATTTTGATATATGTTCGTTAAATCTTGTTAGAATTTTTTTTCCAAATTACACACGGCCATTTAGTCCCAAACTAAGCAAAGCTTGTACTATGGGTACTAGATAACTGATTTAATATTTAAATATTTTTTTTTTGTAATACATACATATAATACCTACATAGAAAATACCCAGACCAAGACAAATAGACATGTTCATGCTCACAAATGTTTGTCTTGCGCGGGAATCGAACCCGCGACCTCGGAGTCAAAGTGGCCTTTGCTAACCATTCGACCACCGAGCTCGTAAAATTACGTCCGGTTTGACCTATGTAAACGTGTTGACAGTCATCACAAAACAACTTATAGACTCCGGATTTTGTACTGGGAGGGGTGGTATGACAAACTCGCCGTCCAGAAAAGTCACACTTAGCTGAACATCTTATAGACGAAGGACACAATTTATCCCCCAATAATTCATACAAAATACTACACACGACAGATAAAGGACTAAAACTTAATATTATGGAACAATTAGAAATAATAACAACTTCGCCGTAACAGTCATATCCTATTCCTTCTTTATTCCATCTTATTTAATCCCTTAACTCCTCAATATCTAAAAGAGCGCTTCTTATTTCACACTGGGGTGCAGGGTCGTGCCTTGCGTCATACTCTATCTCTTCGCCTCATTACGCCATCACACTCTTCCCAGTATTACACTAAGTCCTTTTCGGTTCAGGCTGTGCGTCTCTGGAATGCTCTGCCATTAACCATTCGTAGTGCACAAACTCTGTCCGCTTTTAAAAATCTTGTGAAAGCTCACTATCTCTCACTTGTCCCTGTGTAACTTTTCTTATTTTCCTTTATTCTCAGGTCTGTCGCTTGTTATTTATTTTATGTAAATTTTTTATACACTATAGTTATATATAGTATAGTTATTGTTTATATGATATATGTGTATTGTTTATGTGGTATACGTGTATATGTATGTATGTGTGTATGTAGGTACGTTTATGTAGTTTATGCGCCTCCTACTTGCTTACTATCATTCTCGTTTCCTCTACCTTAAGGTTGTCTGGAAGAGATCGCTTAGCGATAAGACCGCCTTTTGTACTCTTATTATCTTAATACCTCTGTAAAATCTTTTATTTGGTGCAATAAAGAATATTGTATTGTATTGTATTGTATAATAAAACACAAAAATTCAAAAATTCAAAAATTCCTTTAATGAATAAACAACTTGACGTTAACAACTCTCCTATCCTTAACATATTTTCCATTACCCCCCACTACCCTCTCCTCTTCAAACACTATATAAAGGGCGGTAATGCGATGAATTTGTCATCTAAAGATTATTGTTCTAACTATCAACATCTACAGATCGCGTGAGGAAGCTTCGCGTAGAGGCGAAAGATGTGTCGCAGAGACGCCACGGCAGTCGGGGCGATAGCAGTCGCATGTTTCTTTTGTTGCAGATGTTGGAGGAGATACGCCGAGACGACCGCAGCAGCTGGAGAGAGACGACCAAAGCAGACATGGCAGTCGCTTGCATCTACTAACGGCAGTGGGTGGGTGCCGGCCGGCAGTAATTTGCATGAACTAATTGGTGGCGGAAGCACGCATAGTAGTGTAGATCAAATTGCCTGTAAGATCTCTTAATGCACTTTTTATAAAAGTAGGACATCCATCCTATTTTGTAACTCCACGGAAAGAAAACGTAGGAACGAGGTGTGACGTGAGAGATTTATGCGAAATTTCCTAGCATGTAGCTAGTTGTGATTTTATTAAATTAACTTTTCATAGTACCTGGTCGCACGTTGGCATAGCACTATTAAAGTCCTTTACGAAATTTTATATAAAACTGGTGTACGTTGTTTCATGCTGAATTCTTTCCGAATGCAAACGATCGTTCTAACTTAAATAACTTCCTTATACCTTGCAGTAAATAGGAATAACGTACTGTGCTGTTCCAGGGTGGTTTCCCCCCCGCACCATTAAGCTGTGTAGTGATCCTAGTGAACTGCTTGTCGATGTTTTACCAGGAGACTTCGGGATGTGGTTGTTTAAAAAGAGGCTGGAGAGAATTTTGTAGAGTCGGCAACAAGTGTGGTGTCCCTGAGTGACAATAATATGGACAGCCGTCATACTTTCCATCGGTTGGAGCGTATGCTTGTTTTTATCTTAATGGTATCAAAAGGTAAAATTAAAATAACGATCTTTATCAAAACAGTCAACAAATACATAATGCTAAACTTATAGCACAAAACTATGATGTTGACGAGCTCGGTGGCGTAGCGGTCAATGACGCGGCTTCGACACCAACGCTCGTGGGTTCGATTCCCACATAGGATAAACATTTGTGTGCATGAACATGTCTGTTTGTCTTAGTCTGGGTGTTTTCTATGTATCATAAGTATGTATTTACAAAGAAAAAAAGGAATTTACGTATGTTCATCAGTTGTCTAGTACCCATAACACAAGCTTCGCTTACTTTGGGGCTAGATGGCACTGTGTAATTTGTCTGACAATATTTATTTATTTATTTATTTATATAAGATGCTTTCTTTGTACCAAACCGTACATTCAAAATGGCTGCTATATATAATTATGTATATATTAGGTTGGGGAAAAAGTCTTTTCGTATTTTATATGAAAATTCAAAACATTTTTTAATAAAGTTTATTTACATTTAACTAAAGTATGTAGGTGCCATTTTGTTCGATAACTTTTTGCCATCTTGTAGGTAGAGACATGATCCTATTACTATAGAAATTTTGGGACTTCTGTTCAAAAAACCATGACTAGTGGTTTTGGCAGTCTTCTCGTGATGTTAACCTGACATTGCCTATAGAATTCTGAAGAGACCGAAACCGGTGGAAATCAGAAGGTGCAAGGTCAGGACTATACGGCGGATGCATTAACACCTCCCAGTCAAACTCTCTTAATTTTTGCTGAGTGGCTAAAGATGTGTGAGGTCTAGCGTTATCATGATGAAAAATCACACCCCTTCTGTTAATTAATTCCGGCCGCTTTCTTTCAACTTTTTGCTTTAATCTCATCAGTTGTTCACAGTAGAGTTCAGAATCGATAGTCCTGCATGGCGGTAACAGCTCATAATGAATAATGCCCTTCCAATCCCACCATACACACAGCATCACCTTGTTGCGGGTTAACCCGGGTTTTGCCAGAGTCTGTGAAGCCTGACCGGCCTTTGACCACGACCTTTTTCGCACGTTCTTGTCGTACGTGATCCACTTTTCATCACCAGTTATAAGCTTCTTCAAAAACGGTTCGCTTTCATTACGTCGTAGTAAAGAATCGCAAATGAGTACACGGTTCATTAGGTTTCTTTCAGTGAGATCGTGAGGCACCCAAATATCGAGCTTTTTAGTGTACCCAGCTTTTTTCAAATGCGCCAAAACTGTTTTGTGGTCAATTCCTAATTCTTCAGCTACGTCGTAAATACTGATATGCCGATCTTGCTCCACTTTTTCAGAAATGGCATCCATTTTATCCGTAACAGGGCGACCAGAGCGACGTGCATCTTTGACATCAAAATTTCCGGATTGAAAACGTTAAAACCAAATTTGTGCTACTCTCACAGACACTGCACTAGGTCCATAAACGTAACAAATTTTTTTCGCAGCTTGCGTGGAATTTTTACCTTTTTTGTAGTACAATTTTAAAATGTATCGAATTTCTTCATTAGATTCACTCATCTTGACAGTAAAAAAAACAAATGAAAATCACACATTTACCTGATTTGAATTTGGAATTATCTTTTTTAAAATTTAAACTTTTTATAGATATCAAAACCTGCCAGATACAAATGGTATAACCAAAGAGATTTTATTACAAGTTCATACATACTATAATACGTAAAGACTTTTTCCCCTACCTATTACGTTTGTGTTAACTGTAACTGTCTGAGCGAGCAAAGCGAGCTGTGTCTTCAAATCGAGTTTCGACGAAATAATATTTTTTTTATCCTTTGATAAAATTTGATGGGCTACTAGAAAACATAAATGCAATTTTTAAGTTCCTTGGTCAACAAAGATAATTCACTAGTTTTTCCGATAATGGTGTTAATCTGAAAAACTCACACTGATCTTCCACTACTTACATAACTAAATTTTTTTACAATTTTGTAGTTTTTATGTGACACATCAATGCGTCGGGTGGGAAGCTGGCTGCTATAGTGGCGATGACATGTAGCCACGCGCTATTTTTCTATTGAAATAATCGTGCCACAATTTTTTTAATAATTATAATTAAAGTCAAACGCACCTTCTGGGAATCTAAGCTCGGAATCTAGCCAGAGCATGTTGGTCATCAGATGTAACGTATATAAAAAAAAACATTATTTATTGCATGTAACATTGTTACATAATAATGATTTTTAAGAAAAAATAAAAACCGACTTCGGCTGGCAACAGGGCAAATTTAAGGGTTTCCATCAATTTTTCTGGGATCCCCTCACCAGACCCTGACTTGGTGAATATGGAACCATCTCGCAATCATACCCTTTCGAATAAAAAAAAGAATTTGACCATACATGCTTATAAAATTTAAGAGTTTCCCTTGATTTCCCTGGGATCCCATCATCAGATCCTGACTTGGTGCATATGGGACCACCTTGCAATCATACCCTTTCAAATAAAAAAAGAATTTTGAAAATCGGTTCACAATTCGCGAAGATATCAAATAACATACATACAAAAAAAAATCAGTCGAATTGAGAACCTCCTCCTTTTTTGAATTCGGTTAAAAAACATTGTAAACAAGGTTTAAGAGCGAGCTTATCTCTTTAAGAGATTTCTTCCCGCCAACCTTAACAATAGTATCTATAGAAATATTATTTGGCCAAGGCGACATAATATGCAAACATGTTAATGTTGACATTTTATGAATTTATACAATACATATAACCACTGTGCTGAGACCTGAATTAATTGCCATGACTAATTTAGCTCCCTTGTATAATTTTGTTTTAATATAATGACAACTAGCGCATTCATTAGTTTTGTAATTTTCTACAATATAATATTAACGGAAACAAAAAACATACAGCTATATTTTAACTACTTTTTTCGTTATCCTCATTTTTTTCCAAAACACCAAAAATTTCACCAAAAATTTCGAGAAAAGCATATTTTTATTCTAGTGAATCATTTTGTTACGGAATCAAAAAACTTCATAGCACATAAAAATTGTGTACTGAATAACGTCGAAATTCTGCATTACAAAGTGATTGTATGCGTAACAAACATTACTGCTAGTTTCATGGTATTGTTCTTTATTTACAAAAACTTTAAGCCTACCAGCTCCCACTCTGGCCCGAGGGAAGTTCAGTCTCCCTGGTATTTTCCTATATTAAACCATACGATCATAATGCATTTTTTCTATTCAAAATTGTTTCGACGTTGCACATCTGTTAGGCGTCCCATGACGGTTCAGAGCAAGCTTTTTAGAGAATTTATTTAATACTAGCTGATGCCCGCGACTTCGTTCGCGTGGACTTTATGATTCCGCCGTATTAATACAAATACGAACTAATGTAGATACATAAGAAAATATTTGTTATAGGTATAAAGTCAAAATTTTTTTTTTGTTTAACATTGTAACCATAGTTTAAAAAAAATTAAGGGAGTCTTTCCTTCGGGAGCTAATATGAAAAGACCAGTCCTAAGCTTGACACCAGCGAATTTTAGTGATTTTTTTATTGTCATCGAAAGGTCACAGACAACTGCGTACGTTTAAAATTAAAATGGATTTTTTTTGGAGAAGAGTGGTATACGCGGAATAAATACAGTTTCACCGGCACCACTCCCAGTGAGAATCTAAGCTTCAATTATATTGCGCTGCCATTGACTTTACTTCGGGAAGGAGATCTTCCCCAAATTTTAATAATATTCTTGAAAACTCTTGGGCACGTAAAGTTCTATCTACAGCTTCTAGTCCCTTACTGTTGGCCATTTCGCATTCATCTCAAACGATTAGACAGCAATCCTGAAACACCTTTGCTTTGTCACAGTTTCGTGTCACAGAGCATGTCGGTGTTTTAATTCTGTTTAAATCGAGTAGGATATTGAACATTGTATTTGCGTCCTTCCGCCTAGTAGTAATGTGGCTGCAATACTTGGCGATGCTTCTGCGAGATCTTATTTTGGCGCCTGATTTCAGCGTGGATTGCTCTTGTCAGGTATGTTTTTCCAGTCCCTCCTGGAGCATCTAAGAAAAACAGTTTCCCCTCGTCGCTTAAAACACTTTCCACCACCAAATCAAATAAACTCTCATCTTGCTACATAGCGTCCCGCAAATGCACGTATTCTTCTGGTTTGTGCGAATATATACCAATCGTTCCATTTCAATTTTAGCGTACACGTCTATAATAAACTGACTAAATAGACCACGGTACCTTTGTAAATAAAATAAAACGATTGCGTCTAACTTGTAGCAGGTAAGAATAAAAGTAGCACCACGCGGTTTTTTTTTTACAATACATTCAATATTTTGTTAATCTATTTAGCAAATAGCAAATAGAACTAAAAAAGTTACTTAAAAATTTTTTTAGTTCTATTAGCTATTATAACGTGTTTTTTTTCCTTTTTTTGAAAACTATAATTTATTGTAAACACGTGTTGTTTATGCAAATAAACTTAACTTTGTTCTGCATCAGGTGTTCCAAATCTTGGATTTTTATACCTCAACAAAAAATGCTCATCAAGCTGAACAACTTTTGCTAAGGAGTCATTTTTAAATTTCTTATAGTTTACCTGAACCATTATGGTTCTGCATCAGGTGTTCCAAATCTTGGATTTTTATACCTCAACAAAAAATGGTCTTCAGATTGAACAACTTTGCTAAGGCGTCATTTTTATATTTCTTATAGTTTACCTGAACCATTATGGTTCTGCATCAGGTGTTCCAAATCTTGGATTTTTATACCTCAACAAAAAATGGTCTTCAGATTGAACAACTTTGCTAAGGCGTCATTTTTATATTTCTTATAGTATACCTGAACCATTAAGGTTCTGCATCAGGTGTTCCAAATCTTGTATTTTTATATCTCAACAGAAAATGCTGATCAGGCTGAACAACTTTTGCTAATTCGTCATTTTTATATTTCTTATAGTTTACCTGAACCATTATTGTTCTGCATCAGATGTTCCAAATCTTGGATTTTTATACCTCAACAGAAAATGCTCATCAAGCTGATCAACTTTTGCTAAGGTGTTATTTTTATATTTCTTATAGTTTAGCTGAACCATTATGGTTCTGCATCAGGTGTTCCAAATCTTGGATTTTTATACTTTAACAAAAAATGCTCTTCAGGTTGAACAACTTTTGCTAAGGCATCATTTTTATATTTCTTATACTTTACCTGAACCATTAAGGTTCTGCATCAGGTGTTCCATATCTTGGATGTTTATACCTCAACAGAAAATGCTCATCAGGCTGAACAACTTTTGCTAAGGCGTCATTTTTATATTTCTTATAGTTTACCTGAACCATTGTGGTGCTGCATCAGGTGTTCCACTTTCCAAAATCAATTATACCCTATATTTTGCCCAGGCTTAACAGCTATATAACAAAAAAAGTTTCATTCGAATCCGTCCAGTACTTCCAGAGATTAGCGTGTACAAACAGACAAACAGACATACAGACAAACAGACAAACAGACAAACAGACAGACATTTTTTTTTAAATTCATACTCTATTACTATATCTCCATCGCCTCCAATTGTTTTTTTGTAAATATATTCAATGTACAGACACATTATTTTTACTGTTTTATTATATGTATAGATTACCTAAGATGATTTTACCTATAGATGCCAAACTGTCCCTATGGTTGCAAGAAGAAAGCAAACGTTGCAGGTAAAGGTAACGTTGCAGCAAAACATTACTGTGAATCTATTACAGTGTACTCACAATTAAATGTGGGTGGGACGATACTGTAATAGCTTTATTTTTAATCGACGAAAAAAATCGGAGGAGGTTCTCAAGTCGACGCGTATATTTTTTTTTAATTATTGAGAAATATAGTCCTAAACATCTAATCCCAAACTAAAAAAAACTTACAAGCTATAGTTAATATGTACTTATAGCTTGTATATTATAACTGTACAGTAGACATGTTCATGCACACAAATATTTGTCCTGTTCGGAGATCGAATCCGCGACCTCGGAATTAAAATGGCCATTGCTAGACATTCGGCGACCAGGAGCCTAACCACCGATGCTGAAGCCGATTACTATCGGATTTTTTGATTCCAAAAAAAAATATTTCAGGTTAAAGTTGTTGACAAACATTTTCAGCTTAGTCGCTAGAGCGGTTGTAGGGTTTCTACAGCAACGATCAAAGCAGTCGTTTCGTTTTCGCATTTAAAAAATCGAATGGTAATCGGCTTCAATGTCGGCGGTAGCGCCCCAGGCTCGTTAATAATTGATGATGAACTGTACATAATATAGCCAGTGAAATGTACCAGGCGACCATAAATACTTTTAAAAATACAAGAGGCATTTGCACAACCACATTAAAATGTACTAAGCATCCTAAAACATTATGAATTTATGATAACCGGGTCAATTCACCGTCGTTAACGTTAAAAAGTGTCCCATTCAACGTAATTTGCACTAATTTAAATGCGGCTCGTGTGTGGTGCCATTAATTGTGTTTGAGCACCACATAGAAATACAATGTTGTCAAATAATATAAAACAGATGGTTTACAAGTCTTAAAGAACCTACAAAACTGTTGATTGTAAATGATCAATGTGGAAACATAGCATATTCATATGATAGAACCGTATGCAAGTTGGGGTTTAAAGAAGAAGAACTTCTTAATAGCACAGGCACGAAACTTTATTATGCACATGCATTTATTTATGAAAGAGACTTTTTCACCACGAAATATTCATTTCATATAAGATTGTATTAAAAAAAAATGTTTTATTGTATTGTGTTTTATTCTTTCACAACTCTGTCGCGAAGACTACCAAGAAAAAATTGGTGGTCTGTAAAGTCGGTTTACGAACGATAATTTTACGTGATAACGTCATAAGAAAACATCGGCCGATAGAGTGGAAGAGAGATAGCGGCGTCACAAGCCGCGCTCTCGCTTGCAGGCTCGGCTCAGGCGGAACGTACACTGAGTCATGCTTCTTCGTGTGTGCAGCCGGCGTTCATCGATTTATTAGACGTTATCACGTTAAAAAGGGAGGTTAATGTTTTTTGAGCCTGTTTTTATATTTTTAAATCTGTAATAGACATTTGTAAATAGTATCTTATTTGTATGTCTTAAAAACATTCGCAATTTCAACTTTATTAGAAACGCATAAAAGTCTATGTCATTTTTAAGAACAGGAATCAGTTACAAGCATTGCGGACTGCACATCAAATGAATCAGTGAAGACAGAGGTTGAACACAGAGAGGACGTGCACCATAGCATTATCGATTCATATAGAGTTCTATATAACCTAACCTAAAAAAATCCCCTATTGTTTACAAAAGTATGATAACAGCAACTTCAAATTTTAGAATGCTAGGTAACAGCTCGGAAAGGGACATAGTTTCAATACGTGCAGCGGTGCCAGCGAAAAATAAGTTGGAGGAAAAAATAATTATATTATAATATTATAGTAGGTTTTTCGTTTCCGTTAATATTATTTTGTTATAGTAAGTAAAACTAGGTATTACACATAATTTTATATTATTATTTCAATGTGATACAATGAAGCAGATATGTAACTGTACCAAAACTAACTTTGAGAATTTAAATGCTAGAAGCGTGGCAATAAGACAGAAAATTGCATTCTTTTTCACTATTTTTTTATATTAACAAATATCAAAAGATATTCTATTATTATATTATATATTTATTTTATATCGACTTCAGGCACTTTTCACTGAACTGTAAAGTACCACCAAAGAGTGTAGCCCTTCTACGAGCTAATCTTTGACAACATATGTAAATACAGTATTGCTGTGTGTATTTAAACGAATGTGTTTACCGTTTATATGTATACTCGTACTTGTAGAGAATAAGGAAAGAGACGAAGAGGATACAAAAGGGTAGCAGCGCTTTGAGAAAATCGTTTATTTGATTTTCAAGTATTTTTTTTTATATACGGGTCATCATCAACATCATCATCAGCCTGTATCTACCCACTGCTGGATATAAGCCTTCCCCAATGCTTTCCACCAAATACGATCCTCCGCCTTCCGCATCCAGCCGCTTCCAGCCGTTTTCTTAAGGTCATCGGACCATATAGAACGAGGGCGTCCAACGCTTCGTCGTCCTACGCGCGGCCTCCACTCTAATACCCTCCTCCCCCATCTGCTATCACTTACGTATATACGGGTGCTAAAGTGAAAATAAACGTTCCTCTTTCTAGTGATCTCACTCCTCACTGGCAGGAATACAACGACTTTCGCGGTATTCTGTAAGGTTCAGTCGCCCAGCTTACAAAATACGCCGAGCTCTCTTTTTTGCCACAGTCATTTGTGACACAGTAAGATGCACCACGTGCATGGGAGGTTGGCTTTGATTCGAAGATTATAATGAATTACCTGAAATATATCGGGGGTGTCGGCGCGCGTGCGATATGTCATATTGAAACCGTTAATATCGCTATGGTAACCGCATCACATCAGGCGGGCCGTATGTTTATCTGCCCTCTATCATCATCATCAGCCTGTATCTACCCACTGTTGGATATAGGCCTTTCCCAATGCTTTCCACCATATGCGATCCTCCGCTTTCCGCATCCAACCGCTACCAGCCACTTTTTTGAGATCATCGGTCCATCTAGAGAGGGGGCGTCCTACGCTTCGTCGCCCCATACGTGGCCTCCACTCTAGGACTTTCCTCCCCCATCTGCCATCGCTGACTCGGCAGATGTGGCGAGCCCACCTCCACTTCAACTCGCTGACTTTGAGAGCTATGTCGACCACTTTGGTTCTCCGTCGAATTTCTTCGTTCCGGATTCGATCCCTTAGAGAAACTCCAAGCATTGCTCTCTCCATCGTTCGCTGTGCGACTTTTAGTCTGTGAACCAGCCCAACGGTCAGCGTCCAAGTCTCTGCGCCGTAGGTCATAGCGGGGAGGACGCACTGATTGAACACTTTGGTAAATATAATAAAGCCCGGCCGTTGTAAAACGGAGGCTCTAGCCTACTGACGCTTGCTGTCGCTCCCGCTGCCAATGCAGCAACGCCTTGGTGATCTCACTCACTAGCAGGAACACAGCAATCCCCTTGATTACTAGGAAATTGTTATATGGCTGCGGTCTTCTGATAGGTTGAGTCGGGCAGCTAGCAGAATCTCGTTAGTTAGTCAGCATGGAGTACCACGTGCTGATGAGATTGACTTTGAGTTAAAGATGGTAGTGTACCTTTTACAGCCCTTTATAATTAAATATATAAATAATAAATTAATATTCCCTGGACAAATTAAACCACGACCATCTAAACTAAGTAAAGTTTGCACTATGGGTACTAGGTAACTGATGTCGTACTTAAATACATTTTTGTGTAAATACATACATATAATATATAGAAAACACCCAGACCAAGACAAACGGACATGTTCATGCACACAAATATTTGTCTTGTGCGAGAATCGAACTCGCGACCTCGGAGTTAAAGTGGCCATTGCTAACCATTTGTCTACCGAGCTCGTCGCTTTCGTAATTGCATATGACTTGCAAATTAGGTACAAAAAAAAAGGACAAGTGCGAGTCGGACTCGCCCACCGAGGGTTCCGTACGTAGTATCATTGTTAAATTTGATATTTTTCATTATAAATAAGAAATAATGCGTCGAAAAAAATAAATAAAATATATTTTGCGATGTGTACATCAAGCCCTTTCATATGATACCCCAATTGAACTAGTAGTTTCAATTTGAACTAGTTGTTAAAATGTATAGTTTTGAGATTTATTCCTGTACTTGTAGTCTATAACGATGTTACTTGCCAAATTTCATAGTTCTAGGTCAACGGGAAGTACCCTACAGGTTTTGATTCCCTTGAGAATGTGTCGAAATATGCGTTTTTTGCTGAATAAACGGCCGTAACTTTTTTTTACGTAAACTTAGCAGTTTGATTTTTTTACAACTTCATGGGACCATAGCTGAGTATACAGTTCAAATTTCAGCTTGATACCTCCACGCATTCTCGACATAGAAATTCTTGACAGACAGACAGACAGACAGACAGACGGACGGACAACAAAGTGATCTTATAAGGGTTCCGTTTTTCCTTTTGAGGTACGGAACCCTAAAAATGGAAAACGGCCTTTACACATTAGCAGTAAAATTCGGAAACCTACTCCAAAACAAAAATACTTATAAAACCCATATCCACTGTCTCTTTCTTACTTTATTTAAAAGAGCGAGACACCCAACCTATTTAAAGGGTATTTTATGTAGACAATAGGTTAAGACATTGCATGCGGAATTTTAATTTTAAATGTTCGGGCATTTAGATTTGTCGCGAGAACAGTACGTGAGCCGAATAAAATATAAAAGGGAGCCCTTTCTTTGCATATTGAACTTTTTTATATATATAACCTAACCTAAAAAAATCCCCTATTGTTTACAAAAGTATGATAACAGCAACTTCAAATTTTAGAATGCTAGGTAACAGCTCGGAAAGGGACATAGTTTCAATACGTGCAGCGGTGCCAGCGAAAAATAAGTTGGAGGAAAAAATAATTATATTATAATATTATAGTAGGTTTTTCGTTTCCGTTAATATTATTTTGTTATAGTAAGTAAAACTAGGTATTACACATAATTTTATATTATTATTTCAATGTGATACAATGAAGCAGATATGTAACTGTACCAAAACTAACTTTGAGAATTTAAATGCTAGAAGCGTGGCAATAAGACAGAAAATTGCATTCTTTTTCACTATTTTTTTATATTAACAAATATCAAAAGATATTCTATTATTATATTATATATTTATTTTATATCGACTTCAGGCACTTTTCACTGAACTGTAAAGTACCACCAAAGAGTACGAGCCCCCAGAGCCACCCTTCTACGAGCTAATCTTTGACAACATATGTAAATACAGTATTGCTGTGTGTATTTAAACGAATGTGTTTACCGTTTATATGTATACTCGTACTTGTAGAGAATGAGGAAAGAGACGAAGAGGATACAAAAGGGTAGCAGCGCTTTGAGAAAATCGTTTATTTGATTTTCAAGTATTTTTTTTTATATACGGGTCATCATCAACATCATCATCAGCCTGTATCTACCCACTGCTGGATATAAGCCTTCCCCAATGCTTTCCACCAAATACGATCCTCCGCCTTCCGCATCCAGCCGCTTCCAGCCGTTTTCTTAAGGTCATCGGACCATATAGAACGAGGGCGTCCAACGCTTCGTCGTCCTACGCGCGGCCTCCACTCTAATACCCTCCTCCCCCATCTGCCATCACTTACGTATATACGGGTGCTAAAGTGAAAATAAACGTTCCTCTTTCTAGTGATCTCACTCCTCACTGGCAGGAATACAACGACTTTCGCGGTATTCTGTAAGGTTCAGTCGCCCAGCTTACAAAATACGCCGAGCTCTCTTTTTTGCCACAGTCATTTGTGACACAGTAAGATGCACCACGTGCATGGGAGGTTGGCTTTGATTCGAAGATTATAATGAATTACCTGAAATATATCGGGGGTGTCGGCGCGCGTGCGATATGTCATATTGAAACCGTTAATATCGCTATGGTAACCGCATCACATCAGGCGGGCCGTATGTTTATCTGCCCTCTATCATCATCATCAGCCTGTATCTACCCACTGTTGGATATAGGCCTTTCCCAATGCTTTCCACCATATGCGATCCTCCGCTTTCCGCATCCAACCGCTACCAGCCACTTTTTTGAGATCATCGGTCCATCTAGAGAGGGGGCGTCCTACGCTTCGTCGCCCCATACGTGGCCTCCACTCTAGGACTTTCCTCCCCCATCTGCCATCGCTGACTCGGCAGATGTGGCGAGCCCACCTCCACTTCAACTCGCTGACTTTGAGAGCTATGTCGACCACTTTGGTTCTCCGTCGAATTTCTTCGTTCCGGATTCGATCCCTTAGAGAAACTCCAAGCATTGCTCTCTCCATCGTTCGCTGTGCGACTTTTAGTCTGTGAACCAGCCCAACGGTCAGCGTCCAAGTCTCTGCGCCGTAGGTCATAGCGGGGAGGACGCACTGATTGAACACTTTGGTAAATATAATAAAGCCCGGCCGTTGTAAAACGGAGGCTCTAGCCTACTGACGCTTGCTGTCGCTCCCGCTGCCAATGCAGCAACGCCTTGGTGATCTCACTCACTAGCAGGAACACAGCAATCCCCTTGATTACTAGGAAATTGTTATATGGCTGCGGTCTTCTGATAGGTTGAGTCGGGCAGCTAGCAGAATCTCGTTAGTTAGTCAGCATGGAGTACCACGTGCTGATGAGATTGACTTTGAGTTAAAGATGGTAGTGTACCTTTTACAGCCCTTTATAATTAAATATATAAATAATAAATTAATATTCCCTGGACAAATTAAACCACGACCATCTAAACTAAGTAAAGTTTGCACTATGGGTACTAGGTAACTGATGTCGTACTTAAATACATTTTTGTGTAAATACATACATATAATATATAGAAAACACCCAGACCAAGACAAACGGACATGTTCATGCACACAAATATTTGTCTTGTGCGAGAATCGAACTCGCGACCTCGGAGTTAAAGTGGCCATTGCTAACCATTTGTCTACCGAGCTCGTCGCTTTCGTAATTGCATATGACTTGCAAATTAGGTACAAAAAAAAAGGACAAGTGCGAGTCGGACTCGCCCACCGAGGGTTCCGTACGTAGTATCATTGTTAAATTTGATATTTTTCATTATAAATAAGAAATAATGCGTCGAAAAAAATAAATAAAATATATTTTGCAATGTGTACATCAAGCCCTTTCATATGATACCCCAATTGAACTAGTAGTTTCAATTTGAACTAGTTGTTAAAATGTATAGTTTTGAGATTTATTCCTGTACTTGTAGTCTATAACGATGTTACTTGCCAAATTTCATAGTTCTAGGTCAACGGGAAGTACCCTACAGGTTTTGATTCCCTTGAGAATGTGTCGAAATATGCGTTTTTTGCTGAATAAACGGCCGTAACTTTTTTTTACGTAAACTTAGCAGTTTGATTTTTTTACAACTTCATGGGACCATAGCTGAGTATACAGTTCAAATTTCAGCTTGATACCTCCACGCATTCTCGACATAGAAATTCTTGACAGACAGACAGACAGACAGACAGACGGACGGACAACAAAGTGATCTTATAAGGGTTCCGTTTTTCCTTTTGAGGTACGGAACCCTAAAAATGGAAAACGGCCTTTACACATTAGCAGTAAAATTCGGAAACCTACTCCAAAACAAAAATACTTATAAAACCCATATCCACTGTCTCTTTCTTACTTTATTTAAAAGAGCGAGACACCCAACCTATTTAAAGGGTATTTTATGTAGACAATAGGTTAAGACATTGCATGCGGAATTTTAATTTTAAATGTTCGGGCATTTAGATTTGTCGCGAGAACAGTACGTGAGCCGAATAAAATATAAAAGGGAGCCCTTTCTTTGCATATTGAACTTTTTTTGCATATTGTATCAATCATTTTCATTATTTTCGCGAACCTTACAGACTAGATGACATTTTATTCTTTCTATTTGTTATGTAAGGACGTTATTATAATATAATTATAGGTGAAAGAATTACTTCGATAACACAAAAATCTCTCGAGATATGTAAATTTGAAAATCTCAATTTTTGACTTTTCCTAAAACGCTCCATACAAAAGGCTACTGAATTATGACGTCACCGTTTTGTTTTTTATATGCATCAAATACGAAATTTGTACGACAGCTATGTGAAATATTACGTGTATGTAATTATTATCATAATAAAAGTTATAGTATTCTTTATTGCTTCTCCAATGGAAATATTATTTTTTAATAATTTCATACTTTTAAAAATTTTAAACTTTTCCGCTAAACTTTGTTCGACCCTAAAATAAGTCAGACGGCAGATATTAGAATGAAAGTTTGCAGATCTTTATAGTTTTGTGTATTTTACTGCATTGTTAAAAAAATATACAATTTTTGAACATTGTCAAGTAGCCTATTGCCGACGTCGACGTCGTCGTTCGTTCTTTCCTCTATGACTCCGGGGTCGCGGGTTCGATCCCCGCACATGACAAACATTTGTGAACATGAACATGTCTGTTTGTCTTGGTTCGGGTGTATTATATGTATGGATTTACAAAAAAAATGTATTTAAGACAAAAAAATATTTAAGTGTAATATCAAGTTATCTTGTACTCATAGTACAAGCTTTGCTTATTTTGGGACTAGATGGCAGTGTGTAATTTGTCCAAGAATATATCGTATTCGGGCCACAAGCATGTGCATCCACAGTACAAGACACAAATTTCATTCTATGAAACAAACCTTTACTCTCGACGACGCAGTTCTACCAAACCCATAAAAATATTTTTTTTTATAGTTTCTTAACAATAAAATATTGAGTGTATAATATTTTAACCTGTTTTAAGGAAAGGCCAGCCCCCTTACCACCATCTCTTATTGCGATTCAATAACTGGAACGAATGCTTATTCATACCAATGAATAAGCGACTCTATTTCAAATGGACTAAAGTCGCTTATTCATTGGTATGAATAAGCATTCCATTCAGTTATTGAATCGCAATAAGAGATGGTGGTAAGGGGGCAGAGCTGAATTTTGGATATCTGATATATATTTACCTATAAAAAATAGAACTGTTTTTGAACTGCCCCGCCTGAAGGCAAACAGTAAAGGAATCCAATAGGCACTCATACATACATATTACATATTTAGACCAAACATAATTAAACCACACATTGTTTTAAAGACTCAAAATATCATTTGATATTTGATTTTGAGAGAGAGATTAATCTTTAAAGGGTCAAAATATCATTTGATTGTACAGTGCAATCAAATGATATTTTAGGGTTCCGTAGCCAAATGGCAAAAAACGTATGGCAAAAGGCATGGATTCGTCATGTCTGTCTGTCTGTCCGTCCGTATGTCACAGCCACTTTTTTCCGAAACTATAAGAACTATATTGTTGAAACTTGATAAGTAGATGTATTCTGTGAACCGCATTAAGATTTTCACACAAAAATAGAAAAAAAAACAATAAATTTTGGTGGTTCCCCATACTTAGAACTTTAGAACTGAAACTCAAAAACTTTTTTTCATCAAACCCATACGTGTGTATCTATGAATAGGTCTTCAAAAATGATATTGAGGTTTCTAATATCATTTTTTTTCTAAACTGAATAGTTTCGCAAGAGACACTTCCAAAGAGGTAAATGTATTTTTTTTTTTGTAAATACATACATATAATACACCCAAACCAAGACAAACAGACATGTTCATGTACACAAATGTTTGTCATGTGCGTGGATCGAACCCGCGACCCCGGAGTCAAAGAGGACATTGCTAGCCATTCGACCACCGGGCTCGTCAACGAACGAACGACGACGTCGACGTCGGCAATAGGCTACTTGACAATGTTCAAAAATTGTATAAATTATTTAACAATATAGTAAAATACACAAAACTATAAAGATCTGCAAACTTTCATTCTAATATAAAATCTAATTTCATTCTAATACAAAGGGGCCTTAGCTCAGTGGGAATGTTGCATAAGCAACACACTGATTTCCAGCTATTACCCAGTTTCAAATATAGGCAATAAATAAATAAATAAATATAAATATTGTCCGATAAATTACACAGCGCCATCTAGCCCCAAAGTAAGCGAAGCTTGTGTTATGGGTACTAGACAACTGATAAACATACGTAAATACATATTTTTAGGGTTCCGAACCTCAAAAGGAAAAACGGAACCCTTATAAGATCACTTTGTTGTCCGTCTGTCTGTCTGTCTGTCTGTCTGTCTGTCTGTCTGTCTGTCTGTCTGTCTGTCTGTCTGTCTGTCTGTCTGTCTGTCTGTCTGTCTGTCTGTCTGTCTGTCTGTCTGTCTGTCTGTCTGTCTGTCTGTCTGTCTGTCTGTCTGTCAAGAATTTCTATTTCGAGAATGCGTGGAGGTATCAAGCTGAAATTTGAACTGTATACACAGGTCTACGGTCCCATGAAGTTAAAAAAAAATCAAACTGCTAAGTTTACATAGAAAAAAATTACGGCCGTTTATTCAGCAAAAAACGCATATTTCGACACACTCAAGGGAATCAAAACCTATAGGGTACTTCCCGTTGACCTAGAACTATGAAATTTGGCAAGTAACATCGTTATAGACTACAAGTACAGGAATAAATCTCAAAACTATACATTTGTAAATAGATCTTAAAAAATAGGGGGTCTATATTTTTTATAGGGTGTCGAAATTTCAAATTGAAACTACTAGTTCAAATGGGGTATCATATGAAAGGGCTTGATGTACACATTGCAAAATATATTTTATTTATTTTTTTCGACGCATTATTTCTTATTTATAATGAAAAATATCAAATTTAATAATGATACTACGTACCTACGGAACCCTCGGTGGGCGAGTCCGACTCGCACTTGTCCGGTTTTTTTTTTTGTAAATACATACTTATGATACATAGAAAACACCCAGACCAAGACAAACAGACATGTTCATGCACACAAATGTTTGTCATGTGTGGGAATCGAACCCACGAGCGTTGGTGTCGAAGCCGCGTCATTGACCGCTACGCCACCGAGCTCTTCAAATAGCAATAATACTTTCCTAAATTGTTTAAACACTAAACAAGTTAATACGAAAAGCCGTTTAAGTCACAACAAAATGCTTAACCGTAACACCAACATTGGTACCAAAGGTTGTTCCCGCTGAAATTAGTATTCATGTAACATCCTATTATAAACGTTAGACACACGTCCCCTGTCCTCTAAAACGCTATTAATGATAACAGTATAAAAGATAATATTAATTGCAACCATTTGGCTTCACGTTGATACCATTTCCGTGCTTGTAGTTGCGTTGGTTGTAAATTTTAATGGTTGTAGTAAACTTAAGTGGTCGTTATCCCTGTACTAACTATCGAAGGGAAATCATACCCTTAACGTTGCTGACATTTTGTCATAATAACTGATAATTTTGGGGATTAAGTAGCTCACTGCCATCTTTAGAGGTAAGGACAACCTCAAAGGCCTACCACTTCCGAAGTGAAAACCCGAAGTTTCGTGTCGTTTGATGATGATATATATATATATATATATATATATATATATATATATTTATATTTATACTACATCGGGTGGCAGACAAGTATACGGCCCGCCTGATGTGAAGCGGTGACCGCAGCCATCTTAACGCTCGCAACATATCACTCGGGCGCCGCCACTCCCACTACCAACGCAGCATCTCCTTCCTTTCTGGTGAACTCTCACAGTCGCAGGAACACAACAACCCTCAAAGGAATTGTTATTTGGCTGCGGTATTCTGTGAGGTGGAGGTACATACATACAGCTTACGCTCCCAACCTCTATTTAAATTATGGAAGATTATAACATAGTCCAAAGACACTGGTGAAATCCTATAGTCAAGCTTGTCAAGTCGTTAATCTTTCAAACTGCACGAAATTTCCTATTTATGTACTTTGAATTCCTAACTCCTAAGTAAACGTATCTAATTAAAACTTCGGGGCCGGTTTCCATCTCATTATTTTTAATGAGAAACAATAGTAGTTTCCGCAGCCTATTCGGCCGGTACTTACCCTGTCAGCTAAGTTTGATTAAAGGACCCTTTGGTTTATAAAAAAAAGTAAATGGCCGGTATAAAAGTTACGCTTCTGGTTAGTTTACGACGTGAGAATTGAAGGGTGTAGTCATATAAGAAAGATAAAAAATGGGCTTAGTTAACTATAGTTTGATGGGTCTAGTGGTTGAATATTTAGCAATAACGTTTTAATACCTACCTTAGTCTTCGGGGACGCTTATTCGTAAATACCCGACAGTTTTGCAGCCCAAATTGTTTTTTTCTTTATACTTACGTCGGCTGGTAGACAAGCAAACGGTCCGCCTTATGTGATGACAAACGCATCAGCTATTTATGACAGTGTAAAATCCTGAAAAGCGAGCGATGGATAGAGGTATGCCTGGGGTTTTTCTAAGGGATCGAATCCGGAACGAAGAAAATCTACGTAGAACCAAGGTTGTTAACATAGCTCTCAGAATCAGCTGAAGCGGCAGTGGGCCGGCCACGTGCCGTGTCAGTGATGGCAGATGGTAGAGGCCTATGTCTAGCAGTGGACAGGCTGATAATGATCATGATGATGATAAAAACCCCGAAAATAGAACACAATTCGTGAAAAGGTTCAAATAAAATAAACATCCCAAAATAAACATAAAACCGACATAGTTGTGTTAGAGACTCATTTGTCAGTAAGCAGGTGCACCACGTGCAAGTGTAGTAGGCTTCGGTTCAGAAATGGCAATGAACTACTTACACCAGTAAACCCATACAACAATAAAGACGCAGTCAGAATCTTGGCCCTCACTCAGGGTTTAACGCTGGAATCACAAAAGAATCCCAGCTTTTTCGTATGGTTACCTTCGACTCTAAAGATAAAGAGCTACCTATTGTAACCCCAAAACCCAATCCTTATTTTTTATCGATAAATGATAAAAAAGATCGAATTTATTAAAATGATCGATTGCATAACGGGATGTGTTCAGAGGAGTAGTTGATGCCCACGGCCTCCTTCTACAGTTCCAGCGTACTATGATGCTGTGGAATGAACTGCCTGTCGAGGTTTTCCCAGGAGACTACAGTGTAGTGTTCTTCAAAAAAAGCGTGAAGAGGTTTTTATAGCTTCGGCAACGCGCTTGTGATGCCCGTGGCATAAGCATCATAGGTTGCGGTAACTGCTTTCAGCAGGCAGGCCGTATGCTTGGTTACCAACTTAGTGGTATAAAAAAAATAATTCCCAATTTATGTATCACACAATATTGCTTATTATTTTACAAAATAAAATTCATAAAACTGAAAAGTCAAACAGCGACCTAAGCACTTGCAAGAGATATCCTGAAATAGTGAGAAATTTTAGAAAATTGTCCCTATGTTGCACGTACGTGGGCGCCGCCCAAGCGACCATCTGTTCACACGTACGTGACACCGGTGACGTGCTACGTGGTTCCTATTACAATTTCATACTACAGTTGTGTAATATTAGTTCGCAATTTGAGACCTCGCAATTTTTTTTGATGATGAGACTACTTTGCATGCTACCGTCAGCAGCAACGCACACATGTACATGTTTCAGCCAATTCGTATAGGAGTACTTCTTCTCGGCTAAATGTTCGATGTCTGGATGTTTATTTTCGTAAATGACTGACAAATCGATCTACTATTTATGTCAAAGAGTACCTTAGACTTTTATCAATTAGGTTTTTTTTTTTTCATAATTGCAATAACAATATAAAAAAGGATATTCAAAAGTTGTCCTTCTGATTCATACGACGTATCTGTTATCTAGTTTTCTGAACAAATTGTCAATATCATATTCTCTTATTGATAAATTAATTATAGATGTATCAAAAGAAGATTAGTTGTTGCTTAAGAATAAAAAGAAATTATATGGATTATTACAAGCCATTACATGTTGATGTTCGTGCTGTTAAATGTGGCTTAACCTACCTAGCCATATTCAATGGCATGCAAATATTAAAGTTACAGGTTCTATATTAAAATTAAAATACAATAATTAAAATAGATACTATTCTTTATTTACAAGTCTTTATTTCCCTTAAATGAACCGTTGACCTCAAGGGAACGGCTGGATGCGGAAAGCGGAGAATCGCATATGGTGGAAGGCATTATGGAATGTCTAGCAGTGGATAGATACAGGCT
Organism: Hypsopygia costalis; assembly: GCA_937001555.2. Classification (NCBI taxonomy): domain Eukaryota; kingdom Metazoa; phylum Arthropoda; class Insecta; order Lepidoptera; family Pyralidae; genus Hypsopygia; species Hypsopygia costalis. The sequence goes on along the minus strand of OW443343.2, from coordinate 21,109,567 downwards.
GTTGATGATGATGATTAGCAATTACAACTTCATAACCTTGTCTGTGACATATTCATAAGCTCCGAAAATATACTAAAAAAATAAAATGCAATATTCTCGCTTCTCGGCCACCCCCAGTCGAAAGGTCCAAAGTTCACCCTTAACGCAGTTACATACGATCATCAATTATTGAAACATACCCGATATATCTTAAATTCAACGTTGTTTACGTGTACGTAGTTTACGTGAGGCTGTTTTGGTTATAAAAATGTCAGAAAAGTTGTGCTCCAAGCGCTATACAGGGAAGTTTACGATCTATTCACTGATATATTTGAAAAAGTTTTTGAAGGAGTAATTTTATGTTTTAGAACAAACTCGTTATTTTTAAAACGTTTCTAATTATATCCCTTTACAGGCTTTGATTTAGTTTTCTTGCAGTGTATGTAATCAAATCAATCTTGCTAAGTTAAAAGTAAAGTTAGATTTGACTAATTTCCCACACGTGCACGCACAGGCGCACGCGCTCGCTCATGCACACGCACACGCTCACGCAGAAGCAAACGCACGAGCATACGAGCGCACACACAAATGCACACACACACACACACACACACAAACAGACAGACACACAGGCATACCAACAACAACTCACACTTAACTCAGAGATCTCGTTGGGACGCCACTTGTCCATCCACAATTGTCCAAGACAATCCAATGCCGTCAAAAACATAACTTGTAAAAAACCCAAGTCTCGCAACTCAGTTCTTCTACTGTAAAAAGTTGTGAGATCCATGTAATACCAAGTCGATAATTTATTCAGTCCCTACTTAAGGAACCTTCTGTCTTAGGTCATTATTTAATTAGCTAACCTAACAAAATTTTATAGTGACCATATCAATATTAAAAATCTTTTAAGTTTTAAATAAACAGAATGACTTTTGGTTACTTATACTGTGCTTTTGGCCATCGCATGATTACACAATGTATCTCACCAGTGATACATATTATATCAAATTAGATTGTTTAGTGCGATTGCCAAGGCAATCTGTTTATTTAAAACATCCTTTTTGCTTGAATTGGCGGGGGGACTGCCGTGCCCGCAGATGGGTTTGATGACCTGTAACACAGGTTTTTTTCCAAAACCTACTTCACTTAAAATAGCTTAGTATTATTGGAAACGAAATGTTTAGTAAGTTAAGTTTAGTTTATAGGCCTTTTTATTTGTGAGAGTAAATAAAGATTTATTATTATTATTAATTAGGCACATTCTTTTGTTTCTCCTCCTTTTTAATCTAAGATGGCAGCCACCACAAGATGACAATGAGATGGGTATTCTTGTTTAATGTATTTATACTTGTTTCTGATTATGTGTCGCACCTAAGATAGCTCTTTAGAGCCTAAGCTTACCTCATCTGCAAGTTGTGCATTCTATCGGCTAGCAAACGAGACTATAGCGAAAGAGAAGTAAGGCATACTGAGCCCGACTCGGGAAGTACATTCACGTCCCAAAAGATTCTTCTCATGTCTGAAGTAGAAACTGAACCGGTGAAGTTTGGTAGAAACGAACCTCTGACGAAAGAGGAACAGCATGTAGAGTCCAACGGGTAAGTATTGTACCTCATACATTACATTTCATCCAGAGGTTTGTTTCTACCAAACTTGATATACAGTATCAGTATAGTTATAGTATATATACCTATAGTATGGCCAATCCCTTTTTTTTTTTTTACGTGGGGAAATCCGTTAAGGATACCACGCTGCCCAAGCGTGGTTATGTCGGACTCTGCTGCCATGACCAGTGGCAGCAACACCGACTAAAACCCCACGATCTCCTTCCTTCGCCATTTGGCGAGGCTACGGGAACTGCGTAAGCATTACATCCGCGACCCCGCCGACAGTATGGCCAATCCCTGCCGCTCTATCGTATCGACCTCGCCTCCCCTCTGAGACGAGTTTGTATAGCGCCGCTGCACACACCTTCACGCTCTGCATAGACGTCATTGTTTATGTAATAGTTAATGAAGTCTACATTTGTACGGAGTGGCCAAAGTATGGTTGATGTAAAGCCTGAAAATAATTATCTGTACCTATTTTAAACCTCTGTCAAACCGGTAGATCGTCCGTGTTTTGCTGAACAAATTTATTAATACAAACAAACATTTCAATAAAATTGTTATTAAACTAAATAAACTGTATGTTTTTCCGTTCCTATTGAAAACAAATCGAAATTATCATAAAAAAAGAAGTAAAAGATTTTAATGAATTTTTTTTGGAAACGTATTGGAACAAATTTGTGGAAATATTTACACGCTACATGCAGCATTGAAACTTTAAAACTTATTCGTTTTAAAAAAAGAAGTATTGTTTAAAACTAGATAGTGCCCGTGACTTTGCCGGAGACTATTCCAGTATCCCGTCGCAATTTTGGAAAAAATAAATTCGTAGCGGATATACATCTAGGTAGAACTAGAGTTACTAACATAGCTCTAAGAATTAGGAGATTGAAGTGGTAGTGGGCAGGCCTTATAGCAAGCTTCAGAAGTATATTCATAATACAGCTAACTGATAGGGCAGGAAGGCGGTTGCAAATTTTACAACTTATGTAATTATAGATATACATGATATTGTTACGAGCTAGGGTTCTAGGATTTGGATGTAAAACGCCAATGACAACTTGCAAGGATTTACTCACGCAGGGCCTGGTCTGCAGGTCTTCACAACACGAAGTCCACACGAAGATTCCAAATCGCAGGTCAAATCGAAGTCCAATAGTATCGCTGAGGTCGCAGGCTATCACTCGTCTCGCAGGCAGACTCGCTCGAAGTTTACTCTTCCGAAGTCCAAACTGAACTGCCTATGCGCCGCGGCGGTCGCTATTTATATCCGCTGGCAAGGGTTCTCGAATGTTCCCGTATGTATATGCATGTACTTCCCATCGGTACACATCGTTAACGTGTCTCGACCAGTCTCGAACATTTTCATGCCACAGTGTTATGAACCTTATGACAATAGACATACGGGTCATTATTGCTTGCAGCGAAGTATGCGGCAACTATTCCAGAAGGCTCCATTCTAGATGATTCGCGACATGACCGCGACAATATTATTAGGTTCAATAAATTATACATATTTTTTTTTGGTTGTCATATATCAAAAAACAATATTTATTTATTTATATATACAATTTTATATCAATTAAAACTAATTAAAATACATACATTATATTTAAATTCTAAACCCCCAAGTTTAGAAGAGAAAGAAGAGAAGCCTCCGTGTCGTGAAGACATTGCACAAACGGGAGCACTGCTCAATACCCTGCAGGCCCTTCCCAGGAGTCCTACCGCCGTGGCTGAAGCAGATTACCACCGATTACCACTAAAGTTAAATTATTTATAGACCTTTTCAGCTTAGTCGGTAGAGCTCCATGGTAGCAAAGCTATGGGAATCGGCTTCAGCTTAGGCGCTAGGCCTCCAAATCAGGCCATCAGTTTTTTGATTGCGAAAATCAAACTTTAGCTTAGATTTATGATATTTGTATGAAGCTTAGCTGGTAGAAACTCTGGAGGTCTACCAAACAAGCTGAAGATGTTTGTCAATATCTAAAACGTAAGACCTATTTTTCGAATCATAATATTCGACGGTAATCAGCTTCAGCTTCGCCGGTAGAATACTGGTTTGTATTTAATCGCACGCAATCGCCACTTCTTTTCAAGAATTGTGCGTGAAGAGATTGAAATGAAGAAATATACTACTAAAATGGCTATAAGATATCTGCGTCATGGAACCCATTGATTGAGATCACTTAACCTCGTATTGAATTTGGTTACGAACAAAATACGGACGCATCGGTTATTTCACAGAATAGGGATGTCGTAAGTGTAGTGTGTCGCGGTACATGGATATCGAACAACACGGGGATAGAAGAAGATTCATCGAACTCAGTAACGGAGGCTCAGGGACATCGCTGAGATAGTCAGCCTGTGACCATGGCCGGTGCAACCTTGTCGAAACGTCAGGCAGTAAAGGTATGTAAATAGGTACTCTTATGCATGATCGTGCTAATTCCCGTTGTTATTTTCATAAATCTTGCCATGCGAAAGTTTAAAAGTTATTGTAAGTAATAGATACGACTACGTATCAGCTGTTTATCCGTAAAATTGTAACAAATAACCATACATCTTTCCTCACAAACTTTCACGTTCATGTTATTAGTTGTTTACTTGAGAAGCAAACCGTTCAGTGTACATATTTTTAATCAAATCGTTAGGATCTAGAACAAAGAATATAGATTCTATCACAATATATGTTCTAATTTACCATAATATGATTGTATGCTTCAACATACCTGATGGCAAGGAATTAGGACGGTTCCCTGAGAGCACCGAGCCACGTAGTAGCTACGGACCTTCGGAGCGTATGGAATGGTCGAGTTTGCTTTAAAGCCCTTCGATGGAGGGGAGACTCATATCCCAGCAGTGGGATGAATAAGGCTTGACGAGGATAATGTACTATGGTTAGGACGGTTCCGAGATTTAATCAGAAATAATAATACAAAGAATTTAATCAGAAGTAATAATACAATACCGATCCCATGAATATAGAGGTTTTTTATTAACTGATAATTTGAAAATATTAATTATTTTATTTTATCCATGCATCAACACTACGTGTATCAAAGAGCAATCGATAATTAATAAGCAACTACGGACGAGGCATAAATTGAACTGGTGCATAGTCTTGAGGCAAGGAGTCTGACAATTGTTTATTTCTAACTTTGTGCTAAATCATAGAATAAGCATAAATATTTAAGCAAGCTATTTGTAGCTCTAGTTTTCAGTAGTTTCAGTCAGTCAGAGACCACGGCGTGAAAGGAAAGATTTTCGGCCAAAAATTCGCATTTTCATTTCGCTCTCTGGCTTCATACAATATTGTTTATATATATTTCATAATTATTCACGCGAACCCTAATCTGCAACAATATCATGACATTTTTCATGACAGACAATCATACGACGTTGGTTACGACGTTTGAGTATGAATTTTTTGACAATAACGATGTGCGGCTATAGAAAAATACCGTAGTAATTGTATTGAACAACTCTTCCGAACATAACTCGTGGCAAAGTCTCTCCTGAACCCATTCATTGCCGGCTTACGTATTAAGAACTTTGCCCTCATGTCATCATATATACTATTTAGCCTAAGACTTAGACCAGGAAATGAGTGACACTAAAATGAACATTAGAAGCATGTTTCCGACTTATGTATTAAGAATTTTACCCTCAACCCGCCCTACATCAATATACATAAAACCTAGATGCCGATAGGCGGCTTTGGCATATAATTAATGACTGTTGGGACGCCGATGAGGGCCCTAGGTACTAGATGGGTTAAATTTTGCCTTTAAATAAAGCAGTGTTTAACATTTTAACCTTGCCTTGGCACTGAAAGCAATGCCAATGCAACCTATCAACATCTAGGTTTTATATTTCAATGTATAGGCTAAATAATACGTATGACGGCTTAAAGATAAAATTCTTAATACGTAACCCAGCAATATGCTTTTATTATTCATTTTAGCCTCACACATTCCCTGGTCTAAGTCTTCGTCGCATCACAACGATGCAAACGAGACGTCAGATGCAGTGAAAGTTAAAATTGCTATTAATATTAAAGATAGAAATTGATAGATACCTACGCGCAGATAACATAAGCAGAAAATATAGAAAATCTCTTTTAATCCCAAGTTTTATGTTAATTCAGATTAGGAACTATCTGTGTTGCGAATTTCATTCAAATCCATTATGACCTTTTTTATGATTGAGTAACAAATACCCAAACATCTAGAAGACTTCCATATAACAATAATTGATTTAATATCATTTGAATACATCAGCTCCCGGCATAATTTGCCCGGCGTTTTAGGTTTCTGTCACAAGATAAATAATAAATAAATAAATAAATATTTCTGGACAAAATTGTCCAGAAATATTTATTTATTTATTTACTGTGTAAATACACAGCGCCATCTAGTCCCAAATTAAGCGCAAAACTTGTGTTATGGGTACAAGACTACTGATAGTACATAAATACATTTTTTTTTGTAAATACATACATATAATACACAGAAAACACCCAGACCAAGACAAACAGACATGTTCGTGCACACAAATGTTTGTCATGTGCGGGAATCGAACCCGCGACCTCGGAGTCAAAGCGGCCATTGCTAACCATTCGACCACTGAGCTCGTAAAAAAAATGAAATTTGATTCTTAGAACCTAATATGATAAATTTGATTTATCACAATTAAAAGCCAATGCATTTCTAGCAGACCTCAAAGCAATCCGTTCTAAACCTTTATTGATATGCGACAGCATCTCCATCGGATGCTGACGTGGAGTTGACGCATAAACTTGAGAATCATCAGCATATAGGTGATAGGTAATTACAATAATGAATCTGCTCACTAAGGTCAAGCACGACTCTTGGTCCCTTACTTTTTATTATAAATGTCGTATAATAATGGACCAAGTGTCGTGCCTTGAGGCACTCATGGTTAATAACTGTGGGGACACAGTACATTACATATCTAAAAGGCCAGACAACAAGAAGATCCTTCTTCTTTAACAAGTTTAATAGCTTATCTTCGTTTTCCGAGATAACTGTCAAACCAAGCGACGGTTTTGCCATCGAAACCGTAATACGCTAGCTTTTGCAGAAGCAGTGGGATGTCAATACTGTCGAAAGCGCCAGAAAAGTACAATAAGGAGAGAATCATACCCGCTCCACCATCTTGAGCTGTGAGTGTCCACAACATCCAACATCGCGGAAACTTTGCATTATCATCATCATGAACCAATGAAGCATCGCGGAACTTTCTTAATAGCTACCAGTATGCCAATTTTAACCCGATTCTAGATGAATTGGTTTGAGATGTGCGTCGATAGATCTGTCAACAATGATTGTTTTATATAGATACATAAGCTAAAAGAAGACAGAACGAAATAAATTGAAGTTTATTTCTTTCTCTCTTCTTTTAGCTTTTGTATCTAACAATATCGAAATGGAATTGCATGTTCTATGAATATTCGCAATTATCAGTATAATGTGAAGTGAGGTTGACGAAAATTCGGCAAAATGGCTACTAAGTGGACATAATGGTCGCTATAATAGAGGTCGGATGTACATCTACATACATGTTTGATCGATGCGTGACCCGTATAATGTGACTGCTTCTTACACCGAAGCGTAACATAATAAACAATAGTGCTACTGATCAACACCTACATATTGAGCAATAGGGTTTATGTGGTGTCACCTTATTCTGATCTGATCTGATTCCAAGTATTACGAATATTTTATGTTTGCATCTATATAATCCCTATAGAAAATTTACCTTTTAAAGAACGTATAATTTATAAGTCAGAGTTTCATAAAAACGCGAACACAGTAACAGTCAAACCTTTGTAACATACTAGGCACTCAATTGCTTGTATAGTCTATCGTAAGTGATGTGGTATATATCACAAACATGTCAATATATCTTGTTCGTAAATTAGCCAAGATTTGATAACTTTCACATTATTACTTACAAGCGAATGTTTTTACACTTTTATTGATTTTTGACGACATATTTGACGAGCTCGGTGGCGTAACGGTCAATGACGCGGCTTCAACACCAACGCTCGTGGGTTCGATTCCCACACATGACAAACATTTGTGTGTAAGAACATGGCTGTTTGTCTTGGTCTGGGTGTTTTCTATGTATCATACCCATAACACAAGCTTCGCTTACATTGGGGGCTAGATGGCGTTGTGTAATTTGTCTGACAATATTTATTTATTTGTTTATTTATTTATTATAACAGGTATGGGAAACATTTTATTTATTGGCAATTATCATAAAAATATTTTATTACAGGCTCCCGATTAGTTATTCCTGTGTATCACTTTAAACAAGAGCTCGAATTCGTGTAGCGCTTCAGACTCACAAAACTCGTGTTGTAAATATAAAAACAGATGAGAAAAAAAATTAAGCTCTTAACACTCAAATTTCAACTTTATCAGAACAAATAAAAGTCTACCTCATTTTAACAACAGCATTTAGTTGAAGCAGCGAGAGCTGTATAGCATCATTTGCGCAACTTACAACAGAGGTTGATTGCAGAGAAGATGTGCGCCATTTGTTTTCAATGTCTCAATTCTTTCGACGCATTAATTCAGATTTGAGACAATAAAAGTTCATAGACAAAGCTTTTAATAAAACAATCTTCATCCATCCATATGCACGGGTATTTCTTCAATCAAAGAAATTTAAAGCTATACTCCACCACACTGCTTAGATAACTGTGGTTTGCGGATTGAGGTCAGTGTTTTCAAGATAACCAAAAGCAACTAACTTGGCTTACTGACTGTCCTTTAATGACAACAGCTGGACCGACCTGTTGGTCGATAGCTATGTTATATCGATGTATAAACTTGCGTGTTAAATAATACTGACATGCACAAGGTCGCCATCAAGCTCCTCACAAAATAATGAGAAGATAAATCGAAAGTTATATCAATATTCATTATATACTTATTTACGTGCTACAACATTCGCTGAGTCACTGTCGACATGTTTTGTCAGTACTTTGCTTGTAATGTATAAAATATAATTAACTTTAAACATTGTTTCTTCTTCTTCTATTTTCACTATTGAATAGTGAAAACAGCAGTGTTAGGCGGTAAAGGTAAGGTAACAGTATAAATAAAAAGGGAAACTGAAAACGCTTGTCATAACGGTGTGAGAACGTGACGTATTTAGTTAAAATGGACTTCATAATGTGATCGCCTTTCTGTCCAAAATATACATAAGGAAATGGAGCAAATTGAACGTTAATATGAGAGCCGACCGAGTAAGCACTCATCCCAAAAGTGGGGTTAATATAACAAGTTTCAACAATTTATATTTGAAGAGTAGGCGAACAATACGAAACATTTTTATTATAACCAATTTTAGGGAAGTCAATAAAATGTAACAAAATAAATCAGTACGTACCTACTAAACGCGTAATTTTGTGCAGTAAAATGTTTGTTACTCTTTTATGGTACATAGCATAACAAATCTGGGGCCCTACCGAAGTTGAAGCAGATTACCATCGTTATATTTGATTCCAAAAATTGGTCTTGGGTTAAAATTACTAACAAATTCCTATCTTCAATTTAGTCGGAAGAGCTCTAGTGTTTCTTCCAGCTGAGCTAAACATAATTTGCAACAATCTAAGCAGTAGTTTCATTTTCGCATTCAAGAATTCCGATGGATAATCGGCTTCAGCTTCGGCGGTAACCTGGCTGACACTCACATAGAATTTTGTCCGGGTTTGTACACCTCTAATACAATAGTTTTCATCCCAATAATATATTCACTCTGCATTCATATTCTGACGTTTTTTTATAAATTATATGCCGGGTTTCCTATGTACCATAAAAATCGGTGAAAATCGAACTATCACATATCCAAAAATATAGTCATCCCTATAATAATAGGTAGGGGAAAAAGTCTTTTCGCATTATAGTATGTATGAACTTGTAATAAAATCTCTTTGGTTATACCATTTGTATCTGGCAGGTTTTGATATCTTTAAAAAGTTTAAATTTTAAAAAAGATAATTCCAAATTCAAATTAGGTAAATGTGTGATTTTAATTTGTTTTTTTTACTGTCAAGATGAGTGAATCTAATGAAGAAATTCGATTCATTTTAAAAATTTACTACAAAAAAGGTAAAAATGCAAAGCAAGCTGCGAAAAAAAATTGTGAGGTTTATGGACCTAGTGCAGTGTCTGTGAGAGTATCACAAATTTGGTTTAAGCGTTTTCAATCATGAAATTTTGATGTGAAAGATGCACGTCGCTCTGGTCGCCCTGTTACGGATAAAATGGATGGCATTTTTGAAAAAGTGGAGCAAGATCGGCATATCAGTAGTTACGACGTAGCTGAAGAATTAGGAATTGACCACAAAACAGTTTTGGCGCATTTGAAAAAAGCTGAGTACACTAAAAAGCTCGATATTTGGGTGCCTCACGATCTCACTGAAAGAAACCTTCTGAACCGTGTACTCATTTGCGATTCTTTACTACGACGTAATGAAAGCGAACCGTTTTTGAAGAAGCTTATAACTGGTGCTGAAAAGTGGATCACGTACGACAAGAACGTGCGAAAAAGGTCGTGGTCAAAGGCCGTTCAGGCTTCACAGACTCTGGCAAAACCCGGGTTAACCTGCAATAAGGTGATGCTGTGTGTATGGTGGGATTGGAAGGGCATTATTCATTATGAGCTGTTACCGCCAGGCAGGACTATCGATTCTGAACTCTACTGTGAACAACTGATGAGATTAAAGCAAAAAGTTGAGAGAAACCGGCCGGAATTAATTAACAGAAGGGGTGTGATTTTTCATCATGATAACGCTAGACCTCACACATCTTTAGCCACTCAGCAAAAATTAAGAGAGTTTGACTGGGAGGTGTTAATGCATCCGCCGTATAGTCCTGACCTTGCACCTTCTGATTTCCACCTGTTTCGGTCTCTTCAGAATTCTTTAGGCAATGTCAGGTTAACATCACGAGAAGACTGCCAAAACCACTTGTTGTGGTTTTTTGAACAGAAGTCCCAAAATTTCTATAGTAATGGGATCATGTCTCTACCTACAAGATGGCAAAAAGTTATCGAACAAAATGGCACCTACATATTTTAGTTAAATGTAAATAAACTTTATTAAAAAATGTTTTGAATTTTCATATAAAATACGAAAAGACTTTTTCCCCAACCTAATATCCCGCATTCATATTCTAACGTTTTTTTTTTTATAAATTCTATGCCGAATTTCCTATGTACCATAAAAATATTAAAAAATTGTATTCGAAGAGTAGGCGAACAATACGTAACATTTCTATTGTAGGCAATTTTAGGGAAGTCGATAAAATATAACAAAAATTATTAGTACGTACCTACTAAACGCGTAATTTTGTGCAGTAAATTGTTTGTTACTCTTTTATGGTAAATGGCTTAACAAATCTGGATGACTCTCAGATATAATTTTGTCTGCGTTAATATACCTACATATAATACAAAAGTTTTCATTCCTATAATATATTCACTCGGTATCCATATTCTAACGTTTTTTTATAAATTCCATGCCGGGTTTCCTATGTACCATAAAAATCTGTGAAAATTGAAGAATCAAATATCCAAAAATAGAATATTCAACTCCCGTAGGCAGAGAGAGAATACTCTACATTTTTCTGTCTACGTGTCTACGTCGACGCCGCTACTTGACGCGAATGTGTTCCCGCCAAAATCTACGCAAAGGATATGAGCTCGCTTTTAACTGACAGTGACAGCTGACAACTGAGGATTGCCAGAAATAATATTGCCAAAATATGAATGCTTAAATTTGTTTAGAATTCTAAACAATCTGTATATTCCCAAAAAAAATGTAAGCTAATGAAAATAAACCGACGATCAACAAAGTATTTTCATGAATATATAATATACTGACAATAATAAATTAATAAAATGTATTTTATGACATCTATTCAAAAATAGCTAGTTTGTTCTATGTTAACAAGGACTGAAATAGCGTTTTCATAGGGACCACAGATCTAGGATATTTCACTACGCTTAAATACAAACAAAGCCGAGAGGCAAAACATTACTCATATGCATATGGTTTGCCATAAAATTTTCGAGTATACGGCATATGACGAGTTCGGTGGTCGAATGGTTAGCAATGGCCACTTTGACTCCGAGGTCGCGGGTTCGATCCCCGCACAAGACAAATATTTGTGTGCATGATGAACACATCTGTTTGTCTTGGTCTGGGTGTTCTATGTATTGTATTTACAAAAAAAAATGTATTTAAGTATATCATAGTACCCATAGTACAAGCTTTGTTTAGTTTGGGACTAGATGGCCGTGTGTAATTTGTCCAGGAATATCTATATATATTATTTTACTGCGTAGTTTTTAAGGTTTGAGAAGATTGATAAAATTTTTTATTAAATAAGTTCTATGATAAAACGGGAAAAATTGCGTAATATAATTTTGACAAGACAGTACAATCCAGAGATTTATACATTTCACAAGTAAATACGATTTTCTCGTAAATATTTTCCAAAGCATATTACAATATCAAAGTAATAGTAACAGTACAAAATTCTTATTTTTATAGCAACATACTCGTATTTTTAACCAGAAGTAGATTTGAAGCCAATTCATAACAATTACTAAAATTCAATGAGGAGTTCGATGGCATCGTTGCGCGTGTCAGTCTAATCAAACATGCAAGTTAGGCAACGTCGACTGTAGCATGTCCAAGGATGGGTTTATATTATCTCTAATTCTCTAGCTCCTCTATGCTTCGGAGGGCACGTTAAGCCGTCGGTCCCGGCTGTTGCCATTAGATGACAGTCGTTAAGCCAAGTCAGCCATTAAGCCGCTTGAAAACACTGGCTTCTGCCAACCCGCAGTTGAGCAGCGTGGTGGAGTATGCTCTAAACCCGAGACCCGTATCCCAGCAGTGGGATGAATAAGGTTTGACGACGACTAAAATTCGAATAAACTTGCTACATGTAAGTGTTATTTTCATGGAGAAGTTTTTGATTCTGCCATTTTGCTATACAGCAATCCAGGCCATGGTTGTATAGTAATATGCATGGTTGCATAGTTAGTATTTTATAATATAAAATGAAATCAACTCAAATTTATGTAATAAATATATTACACTGGGGTGTAAGTGGTTCATCAACATTTTTGAACCAAAGCTAACTTCACCTGCACGCGGTGCACCCTGCTGACTGACAAACGAAGCTCTGGCGAAAAGAGAGGTAGGGTGCGTAATTGTAAGCTACCCAACTGGGAGGGTTCCTGCGAGTGAGTGGGGTCACCAGAAAGGAAGGAGATGCTGCAATGGTAGCAGGGGTAGCGCGAGCGATATTTTATGTTGCAAGCGTTAATATGGCTACGGTAACCGCTTCACATCAGGCGGGCCGTATGCGTGTGCAGGTGAAGTTGGCTTTGGTTCAAAGATGTTGATGAACTACTTACACCCCAAAATATACATATTAGATCTGTGCTAAAGTGATTTGAATTAGGAATGTGGATATTGTTAGAGAAAGTTCCAATCACTAAAGTTCCAATCATGAACACTGTATGAACAAGACACAGGCTGAATAATAAACTAACCGCGCGCTTGCCAACTTAAAGAAAAAAAAAAACGCGCCAATACATTTCGCTATCGTTAATAATTCTTTACTCAAAATTTTATTTTACTTAGTTTATAATAAATGAGTGTCTCCATAAGTAGCGAGAATGATAGTATTATTTTTACAAGACTACATTTTATTATTTTCTTAGAGTAGTCTAAGATCCCACTATAAAACGACCTTCACCGAGCTGGTTAATGGATGAAAAATATTGTAATATTCAATGAAATATGTCAATAAATATATTGCAAATTGGTTGTCTGAAAATTTTATTTAATATAATTCGTCTAAAAAATAGCGGATGATGAAAGATGTCAAGAGTGTCCACCTCGGAAACAACACTATTGAAAAGCTTGAGCGACGTACTTTGAATCCCTCGCTACGCTCAGAAATCTACTCTAGACTCCTTTGCTCCGCTCTGGATTCAAAAAACGCCCTCGCCTTTAAAATAGTTCTTTGTTCCCTTAGTAAACAATCTACTATCTTGGATTAATAAAAACTTAACGATTTGTAGATAGCATTTTTTGGTACATCGATACGCACTTTCTGAGAAAGAATCCATACAAAGCGGTTCGTTCTTAGATTACATTTCGCTGAAATCTTATCTTAACTTCTAACTACCAGCGATCTAATTGCGTCGTGTAGGGCTGTCAGACCGTACCGCCTTTTGCTCATTCCGCCTTAAGTGGCACTTGAGAGCTGCGACAACCCTTTAATTAACCGATCCGCTTGAGACGAAATTCTTCAATTGCAGATGTTTCCGTGTCAAGGTTATATTTTTTGGGGGTATCCTGGACAAGTTACATAGTGCCACAAACTAAGCACTGTTTGTACCATTGATTTTTTTTTATATACTTATGAGAAGGGGCAAACGAGCGTGTGGATCACGTGAAGAAACGCAGGAAGGGCAGTAGTGATGGTGGCAGTAGTGGCAGTAGTGCCCATGGAGATCTGCATCAACAAGGGGTCGCCGATCCGTTGCCTGCTTATACTCCTTCTTTTCTTTCTGGTGACCTCACACACTCGCAGGATACTAGATAACTGATAAATGTACTTAAATAGGTACATTTTTTGACAGTTTTGTCGCCGCTGTTATACCTGGCTACACAGGAGACACAGTATTGGGAATGTGTGTTGAGTCCTAGTTCCTATTTTTATTACATACATATACACATAGCATCAACCAGCGTCTACCTGCTCTAATGCAGTCGGGAATAAAGGCGACTCTATCAAACGTCAGGTAGTTTAGGGTTGAATCCAGGGTACAGGACCGACCAGATAAATTCTATTGTGGGCGGCCCTTTGCATGAATGTATGTACATACGAACGAACTAACTCTCAGGTTGTAGAGTGAACTCCCTGCCAAGGTTCTCCCAGAAGATTACAGTATGAGGTTTTTCATAAAAGGCGTAAAGAGGTTTTTACAGGGTAAGCAACGCGTGAGTGATGCCCCTGGTGTCTTAATCATCCTGAGATGACTGCTTACCATTAGGCAAGTAGTACTTAAGCTTATTTGTCACTCTAGTCGTATAAAAAATGTTTAAAACTTTACGTCATATGGAAGAAACTGCAAAGGTGAAAAGACCTGTAAACATTTAACACTAAGGTATTCGTGCCTTAATTTGTTCACAAATACTCGCTATGGGTCCAGTGAACCCGTTATACTATATTTTGCGTCAGAAATACTCATGAGTTTTCTGTCTACAAAGGCCGTCATTTGCTATATCATTCTATTGTTAAAACGTATTAAGAGCGGCATCGCTACAACCGTCGATCTTTAAAATGTATTAAATAAAATAACTTCTTTGGAGTGCATCGAAGGACACATTAATCCGTTGTTTCCGGCTATTATCACTAGATTACAGTCATTAAGCCAAGTCAATGGCTTGAAAACACTAGCCTTTGCCAACCCGCAGTTGAGCAGCGTGGTGAATTATGCTCTAAACCTCTTCCATTGAAGGGAAACTCGTATCACAGTAGTGGAATAAATAAGGGGTGATGACGACAATGAAACAAAATACAGAGTATTGGGTCTGTTGGACCCATTAGTGACCTGTTAAGCGTTAGATAAAATTCTTTACACAATCGCATTCTGTTCCCGTCCTCAGTAATTTTAATTCATACCTTTGAAATTAATTACTGGGCCCCCAAAGAATGCTCGTTTGTACAGGATTATATGTGCTTATTTGTGAAATTATTCGCGAAATGTGCTACATTATAACGTATTTGGTTTATTTTGCGTTTTGTTAAGCCAAAATTACTCAGCTTTGAATTACAGGATTAAGGCGAATATTTTCATTAAAAGTAGAGAAACATTTTTCTAGAATCTAGTTGTTGAGAGCAAGTGAATGAAGACTGGTTTATGTGAAGTTCACTTACAGTTCGCAGCAGACAATGGGTTGAAAGTAATTAATAGTTTTTAATGTACTTGTTTGTAACTATTTTGGTGTCGTCGTCGCTTTTTTAGGTTAAATTGTATAATGGGACATTGCGCGGGACACCAAGTTCAGCTTTCGGCGATTTAAAAGTTATATCTATCTTCTTTTAAATATATAAAATTCAAAGTCCTGACTGACTGAATGACAGACTGACTTATATATCAACGTACAGCCCAAACCGCTGGGTCTAGAGATTGCAAATTTGGCACATGACGTCTAGGGGTGCACTTCTAGAAAGGATTTTACAAAATTCATCCCCTAAGGGGTTGAAACGGTGCCCAAAGTTCAAAGGAGAAACAAAATTAGTTGGACTATTTTATCCAAAACTTTACACAAGTACTTCTATAGATAAATGAGTAAACACGTGGTTCATGATTATTCAAAATTCAACCCCGAAAGGGGTAAAATGGGATGAAAAAGTCTGAAAATCGTCATGGGTATTGTTTTTATGGGTTATCGGATCGCTGATTACGAAAATCATTACTATTTTATAATCCAACATAGCCGACGTGACATAAAATCATACCTGTGGGGGTGCGATGGGGTTGAAATGTCATAATATGATTATGGGTGTTGATTCTATGGCTTTCTGGGACGTCAATTACGAAAATGGCATCGATTTGAAAATATTATATACTGGATACGAAATTACTTAAAGGGATTTGTCAAATTTTACCCCTAAGAAGGTGAAACGGACGTCCAAAGTTTGTATGGGGAAACGAGAGTAGTTGAACTATTTTTAACTATTTATATTAAACAACAACTATTTTATAATCCAACATAGCCGACGTGACATAAAATCACCCCTGTGGGGGTGCGATGGGGTAGAAATGTCGTAATATCAATATGGGTGTTGATTCTATGGTTTTCTGGGACGTCAATTATAAAAATGGCATTGATTTGAAAATATAACGAAATTACTTAAAAGGACTTTTCATATTCCAAAACTTTACACAAGTACTTCTATAGATAATTGACATTCTTTTTATTGTATTATGATAATATTGTATGGCTATTTAAAAAAAAAGACCTATATTGACAGAGTTTCTTTCGGCATTTCTTCTCGTCAATGGTCATTCCGAAATGCTGGTAGATAAAAAATATACCTAATTGTAAAAGACGTGTCTAAGTGCCCGCGAGGGCCCGCAGAATAAAGAATTTTGACTTTGACTTTGACCAAAGTTTGTTTGGGGAAACAAGATTAGTTGTACTATTTTATCCTAAACTCTACACGAGTATTTCTATAGATAATTGAGTAAACAGGTGTTTCAGGATTTTCCAAAATTCTACCCATAAAAGGGTAAAATAGGGTCAAAAAGTCTCAAAATTGTCATGGGTATTGTTTTTATGGTTTATCGGGTCGCTGATTACGAAAACAACAACGATTTTAAAATTTAACGTAGCTAATGTGACCATCATCCTCTATTGGGGTTCGATGGGGTTGAAATGTCTACACAATATCAATATGTGTGTCGTTTTTAGTTTTTCGGAACGCAAATCCATACTAATATTATAAATGCGACAGAGTCTCTTTCTGTTTAAATCGCCAATTTAGATAAAATTTGGTTCAGAGATACCTTGAGTCCTGTGAAAGGACATTTTTGTCCTAAAAATTACCTGTTATTATTACTTTTTGTACCAGTGTTCTAGGGCGGTTCTATGTGCGCCTGTATGTATTTTTTTAATATAGTTTCAATGATTTCTCCGTCAATTGTACAGCAATTTTGAATAATTCTTATTTGTTTAAGAGGGTACACTCTTCAGGTGGTCCCATATTAATCAAATCAGGATCTGATGTAAGGCTCCCTGGGAAATCGAGAGAATGGGTTGAAATTAAATAAAAAAAAATATTCACTGAAAAGAAATAAATTTAAACAAAAAATAAACCAACTAAAAATCCTGACAGGAAAAAGCCAAAAATAACTACTACCTACCTCCTGAGATTTTTGAAGTTGGTGTAATTTTTTTAAAGTTTGATTTATCCTTTTTCGATTTATCATTTTTAAGCTGATGGAATAAGACTTATGTTATCCTAATAGGTCTTTAAATTTGTATTTGGCGTCAATCAGTGGGATCACGGGCAGCGCGCCGGGAGTGAGACGGGTGTAGTAGTTATCGGGAAAGTTCTTGCATCCGTAATTAGTACAATTAAAGGTGCTACATGAAGGTGGTTGCGTAGACTTGGCTTGGATAATCTAAAATGCCCGAATTTCTGGCGCGCGAGCGAAGCCGCGGGCAATAGCTAGTATATACATATAGCAGCAGCTCGGTGGCGTCGTTGCGTGTGTCAGTATAATCGAACACGCAAGTTAAGCAACGTCGGTCGTAGTCTGTCCATGGATGGGTTTATTTATTTCGAGCGCCTTCGTGCTTCGGAGGGCACGTTAAGCCGTCGATCTCGACTGTTGTCATTATATATGACAGTCGTTCAAGTCAGTGGCCTTTGGGTGGCTTGAAAACACTGGCCTCCGCCAATCTGCAGTTGAGCAATGTGGTAGAGTATGAGTATGGGTAACCCCTTCCATTTAGGCGAAACCTATATCCCAGTAAACGGATCAGTAAGGGTTAACGAAGACTATGGAAATAATAATATGATAAAACCATTATGGATGTCTACGGGCAGGCATATGTTTAGCACTAAACATACGACTTTTCAAATTATGATGATGGTATTTCTGCTACATAATCCGATTTTATATATGTGAATAATGGATGAACATTTTCCTGATACATTTAAATTACATCATATAACATGTAACCGAAATATCTAAACTTCTACGTAACAATTCTAACCCTAAACTCCCCACATTTTTCTCTGGACCCTAAACTTATTCAGGGCTCTAACACAACATTAAAACGAGTTACCTGAGCCTAAATAACGTAGGTACCAATTACAACGAATGTAACCAGAACCCAAACCAAACAGTGCGATGACATTAAAAACAATGGCTTCGAACATTAGAAGGCCGCCACTCACACCGTCATGTACAGTACGATACAACTTAGACCTACGGCCCTACCGCCGAACCTGAAGACGATTACATCAAATATTTTGATTCGAAAAATAGGTCTTACATTTTAGTTATTGATAAATATCATCCGCTCAGTCGGTAGAGCTACAGGGTTTCTACGAGCTAACCTAAACACAAATACCATAAATTTAAGCTGAAATTTGATTTTCGCAATCAAATAATCCGTTGATAATAGGCTTCAGGTTCGACGGTAGAGCTCCTGATCGATCTACCAATAGCAATCGCTCATTTTCACGCTAGTCACAGGTCTCTACGCTATTCGTTGTGTAACTGCCGGTTATTTTGTGGCGTCAGTTCACATCGGAACGGCATCGTGACTGCGTGTAGCTAGTTCCGTGCTCAGCATTGCAATGTTAGTTACACTAGAAATTTATATAGGTATATTTCAGACATGTTTTTTTTTTTAAATTTCATTATGAGTTCGTTGAAACGTGAAAAGTCATATAATAGTGAAATATGTTTCAATGTTTATCAATTATTCAAGTCAAGAGACAATGACATCTAAAAAGAAAGATTTTAATTGAGATCACGTTGCGGCCGTCCATTAATCACGTGAGGCTCAAAAGAGGGGTTCGGTAAAAATCACGAAATATCACAAGGGGAGGGGGGGGGGGGGGGGTGTTGTAAAATATCACGTGTATTTATTTTTTTTGTCAAACGCGCGATTTCTAAACCGAAAAGCGGCGTGTTGAAGACCTTGACTCGACGATGCTAGGCAACGAACGAAGTTGAAGACGATGATGGCCTACAACTCCTTTTCAAAAATTATGAAATTCGTGTGACGTAATTTATGGATGGCCCCTAAAGAAAAATAAATAAATAAATATTGTCAGACAAATAACACAGCGCCATCTAGCCCCAAAGTAAGCGAAGATTGTGTTATGAGTACTAGACAACTGATAAACATACGTAAATACATTTTTTTTTGTAAATACATAGTTATGATACATACAAAACACGCAGACTAAGACAAACAGCACACAAATGTTTGTCCTATGTGGAAATCGAACCCACGAGCGTCAAAAAGACGTCAATAAGAGCGTAAAAAGACAGCATCCTTTTCTTCATGACTGTTGACAAACGGATGGTTTAGAACCTTTGAGTCTGAGAAGAGATTTTTCGTCCCTGTGTGTTCTGCCAATTGTACAATGGGGTGTGTTCAGAGCAGGGATGTAAGGGAGGTAAATAAAACCAATGGCGGAGTCGGAGTTTTTAAATTTGATTTATCGGAGTCGGAACCGGAATAAGAGGCCGTAAAAATCAAAACAAATATCTATAACCTATGAACGTGTCGTGTGCCTAACAAACTAACAACAAGTGAAAAAATAATTGACGATAGAGCGCACGTAGCGGGAGTCGGGGGATTCCCCGCGCGACATGTAATGAATCCGTTGAGACCCGTTCATAACAGTCGACTCAGGCCGCCGTCGCTATGTTATGCTTCGACCTCCGATTTAAAAGTGTCAGAGCCAAAGTTGGAACCGAAGGTGTAATAGTAATCGGAAGTTCAGACCTAACGGAGACGGAGTCGAAGCTCCGTAACATCCCTGGTTCAGAGGAGTTTTTGACATAATACCCACGGCCTCCTCCTACTGTCGCACCGCTCGCCATCGACAGGGAATTCATCCTCACATATTAGAACCGAAGAGGTCACGTACTGTGCGGTTCCAGAGAAGTTCCGTACTATCAAGCTGTGGTATGAACTGCCTGTGGAGATTTTCTCAGGAGACTACAACTTCAACGTGGGGTTCTTCAGAAAGGACGTGAAAACATTTTTACGCTCGTACGTGTAGGCAACGCGCATGTGATGTTTCTGGTGTTACAGGCGTCCATAGGGTACAGTAACAGCTTTCCAACAGGCGGACCGTATGCTTGTTGTCACCTTAGTGATATAACAAAAATCCTTATTAATATTCTAAAAGTTTTAAGATTCTTTGTAGCTACAAAAAAATACACGTGATTTGAAGGGGGGGGGGGGGGGTTTAGATTTCCAAGACCTCACCAAGTATCACCAAGGGGTGAAGGGGGGGGGGTGTAAAAATTGCAAAAAAAAAAAAAACCTCACGTGATTAATGGACGGTCCCTTTCAAAACATTAAAGAGCGAACTGCAAAAGCAACTCGTATGTCAAGTAAAGTAAATAAGTTCTATATTGAATGATATATTTTAGGTTTTGTAAGAAGGAAACCAGAATTTTTTTATTTTTGTAACAGAAGTTATTTATTTTTGTATAAATCAGACACACCAACATATTATCCCTGGCCAAGAAAGTGATCTAATTAGTTTTGTAAAAAAAACCTAATAAGCGTAAATGTAAGCAGCTTAACTTCCCATTATTTTTGAACGTAAAAAATCCTTCTGAATTTTAAAAGTAAAGAACGATTGTCAATATAAGGGCTTAAATGCACTGAGCGGCCGCAACCGCCACCGCCACCGCATGTTCGCTCGGAAACTTACCTTTTAATTACATTTCGGTGTAACAGTGGGATTATTACCGTGTAAGACACCGGAAAACACAACTGGAGTTACACAATCAGTAATTACACGTACGATAGTTGTAAGGCGTGTATGCACATTGAATGCTAAGTGATCGGTCGCCCACACATGAATCCCAATTTATAGGTGAACCCTTATAAGTAACGAAATTACGTAGATTCGTATCAGTTTGGGATAGTTTATCTTCTACGCCGGGTTTTTAGGGTTAACTGATAAAATTAAATTTAAAAGATAGGTATTGTTTTTACAAGCTTTTATTTAGCTTTACCACGATGTCTGTAATCAAGTCTTGCAAGTTAAATCCATTTCTCCCAGTGTTCGACTGAGCTGAAATTGGTTATATACGTTGGATTTTCATGACATTGTATGATTATCTAAAATCCACCACAGAACAGTGAAACTGTGGAATCAACTTCCCTAAGCGGTATTTCCGAACAACTAGGACATGGGTATGGGTGTCAAAACAGAGTTTTCATTTTCCTTAAAAGGCTGGCAACGGATCTACGACCGCTTGGTGTCGCTGGTCTCCATGGACGGTGGTGATTGCTTTCCACCAGGTGACCCACATGCTCGTTTGCCCCCCTCTCTTATAAAAAACACCACCATCTTTGGCAATCCAATATGGCGGCCGCCACAAAATGGAGATTCATAATTTATAAAAATCACTCCTCATCGATCTCGGTATAAATTAGACTTTATAAACAGAATAAGAAATTATTTTGTACCATAAAGGAATTTAAAAATAATAAAAGATAGGTAGGGTACAGCCACAAAAATCTAAATAATAAGACTGTTATTTAGATTTCTGTATGTACAGCGTATTTGTAAGCTACCTATTCTATGAGGTGGAGGTACTATCTCCACCTCAAAGAATACCGCCACAGCCAAATTACAATTCCCTTCAGGTTTATTGTGTTCCTGCGGAGGAATGAGGTCACCAGAACGGAAGGAGTTGCACCGTTGGCAGCGAGCGTGGCGGCGCGTGAGTGATATTTCATGTTGCGAGCGTTAAGATTGCTACGGTAACCGCTTCACATCAGGCGGCCCGCATTCTTGTCTGCCACCCGACGTGGTTTATAAAAAAGAATAGCCCCCTTACCACCATCTCTTATTGCGATTCAATATTTGAATAGATTACTTATTCATACCAATGAATAAGCGACTCTATTCCATTTGAAATAGAGTCTCTTATTCATTGGTATGAATAAGCAGTCTATTCAGTTATTGAATCGCAATAAGAGATGGTGGTAAGGGTGCTGATATATCTCATCTTCTTTCATCAAATTCATTGCCAAGAGCAGAAGTCAAATTCCAAAAGCTTCCAACTCCTACTAATTTCTTCAGATATGAATGAATACCTGCCTTCGAATTCACAACGATATACGTTGCCCCCGTGACTGCAGTGTACTTCATTGTATAATACCTTTTTTGATTAATCCTGACTACACAGACACAATGGTAGGAATGTGTGGTGGGCTCACGTTCAGTTAAAAAAAAAACTTTTTTTTACGGGACGGGAACCCCTAAGCAATTTCACATTGAACTCGTAATTTCACTTTTGTTTTAGTAAAAAATAAGGTTTCATAGAAAAAAATACTAAGCCGTCGAGAAGGGTTTGTAAATAAAAAGCTGTAACTTCCAAATACACCCCTAGTAAATAATATAAGTACATCGTTTTAAAGTATTTTATGTCCCGCTCTTGTCCCAATTTGAATAACACCCCAAAACAGTAAAAAGTGTCATGAAAAGTAAAACAAACTGCCGTAAACTTAAAAGGAATTTAACTGTTTCCATTTAACTTGCTCGATTTTCAATTTGAATGAAACACGTGTAGATGTCGTAGGGTAGGTACTAAAAACAATATCTTTTTCTTCTTATCATTTCTGTGTCCACTGTTGGATATATGCTTCTTGCATGGCTCTCCAAGAAGATCTTGACGCGGCGATTCTCGTCCAGGTCGGACCTGCGGCCCTGCCGTCTTTAAAATGAAACAACAATGTGTATAATATATTTATTTCTGGATAAATAAATTACACAATAATTATTATTTAAAAAGTTGATCTATGCCAACTTGCTAGAATATTATATTTAAAAAATGGAAAAACAGTTTATATGGCGACGCACGCACACACGTCTTAGTTTCTGTAGTAGTTCACGATGCAACATTTGTATGGAGTGGCCGGAGTGTGGCCGTGGGTAACAACTAATATATATATAATTTTAGGAAGAAGAATACCCCAGGAGGGTACCGTTACCGTTGGTGAAGGAGAATCCCTCCCTGAGTCCCACTCTCACTACTCAGGCCGCCCGACGTATTCTGGGGCGGGCACTATGCCGCTCTGTATCTCTGCCAGGAGCAAGTGTAAGAAGAGGACAGCATGTTCCCCTGAGCTCCATATCGAGCTGTGTAACATAAGGGGGCTTCACTCCAACCTGAATGCCGTCCACCAGCACCTTGAGACGGCTAAGCCATCCTTGCTCTTTTTGACTGAGACACAGATATCCCCACCATCCGACATCTCGTATCTGCGCTACCCAGGGTACAAACTGGAACACAATTTTGTGCCACGAGCCGGTGTGTGCGCGTACGTTAGGGAGGATATCTGTTGTCGACGTCTTGGCAGTCTTGAAGAGAGGGGCCTGTCAATTATGTGGCTGCGCGCAAATTTTGACGACCATATTCGTATCTACGCGTGCCTCTACAGGTCCCACAGCGGTAACGCCGAAACGGAGCGCCTTGTTGAGCACATCCAAACGACGACTGACAACCTACTCCAGCAAATGCCTTCTGCCGAGATTGTGGTTATGGGTGATTTCAATGCCCACCACGTCGAATGGCTTGGGTCACGCTCTACTGACCATGCTGGAAGATCTTTTCATGACTTTGCCTTGGTATATGGTCTAACGCAGCTGGTCTCTTCACCTACAAGGGTACCGGATGTGGAGAACCATGTGCCATCCCTTTTGGATCTTCTGCTGACCTCCCACCCGGATAACTATCGCGTGTCTGTTGGCGTCTTGGTTCCTCAGATCATTGCCTGATAGGATGTGTGGTGCCACTCATACACCAAAAGCGACCGCGTACAGCAGGTATCCGTCGTGTGTGGCATTTTAGGTCAGCAGATTGGGATGGGCTGCGTGACTTCCTAGCTTCCTATCCTTGGGGACCAGTTTGCTTCTCGCTGGATGATCCCAGTGTCTGTGCAAATGCTGTCGCTGATGTGGTTCTGCAGGGTATGGAACTATTTATTCCCAATTCTGCGGTGCCCATTGGCGGCAAATCTCGACCATGGTTCGGTGGGTCTTGCAGAGCCGCGTCGCGTCAGAAGCAAGATTCCTACCGTGCCTGGTCCAATGCTCGGGCAACTGGAGATCCAAATACCGGCGTACTTAAAAAAAATACAACTCTGATTCCAGATCGTTGAAGGGTTGTATCGCGAAGGCAAAGTCCAGATTTATTAGCGAAATTGGCGAGAGACTAGTGCGTTTGCCCTCTGGGTCTCGTGCGTTCTGGTCGCTCGCCAAAGCCGTTCAAGGTAACTTTTGTCAGTCGTCGTTTCCACCATTGCAGCGGATGGATGACTCTCTGGCCCATACTGCAAAGGAGAAAGCCGATCTTCTAGGGTTTCTTTTTGCATCTAACTCGACTCTGGATGATCGGGGAGCCACACCACCTACCATCCCTCGGTGTGAGAGCTCTATGCCAGAAGTTAAGTTCAGGCAAAGAGCCGTGCGTAGAGCGCTTTTCTCCCTGGACATCCATAAGTCGAGTGGGCCGGATGGCATTCCATCCGTTGTTTTGAAAATGTGTGCCGCGGAGCTAGCCCCAATTCTAACCCGCCTATTTCGGTACTCGTACTCGCTTGGCGTGGTCCCCAGCTCGTGGAAGGAGGCTTTGGTTCACCCGATCCCTAAAAAAGGTGTTTGCTCAGATCCGTCCAACTACAGGCCCATTGCTATAACATCCTTGTTTTCCAAAATAATGGAAAATATCATCAACCAACAGTTGATGGCATACTTAGAGGATCACCAGCTGATTAATGATCGCCAATATGGCTTTCGTCAAGGTCGTTCGGCTGGTGATCTTCTGGTATATTTGACTCACCGTTGGGCGGAGACAGTGGAAAGCAAGGGCGAGGCTTTGGCTTCTAGTCTGGATATCGCAAAAGCCTTTGATCGGGTGTGGCATAAGGCACTACTATCCAAGCTTCCTTCTTTTGGGTTACCTGAGAGACTCTGCACATGGATTGCCAGCTTTCTCACTGGGCGGATCATTAAAGTTGTGATTGACGGTGCACGTTCCGATCCATTACCCCTGAACGCTGGTGTGCCACAAGGCTGCGTATTGTCCCCCACATTGTTTCTTCTGCATATCAATGACTTGCTGCATGTATGCAGCATCCATTGCTATGCAGATGACAGTACCTTGGACGCAAGATACAGTGGTCTATGCGATGTTTCTCGGGATAGCGTCGATGAGTACCGAACAAAACTTGTGTCTGAGATGGAGACGTCTCTTGGACACGTCTCTGATTGGTGTAGACTGAACTTAGTCCAACTGAATCCCTCAAAGACACAAGTTTGTGCGTTTACCGCAAAAAAGTCCCCTTTTGTTGTATCTCCCAGATTGGAAGGTACTCCCCTTACGCTCCAGCATTGGTATCTTGGGTGTTGACATATCGAGCGATGTTCAGTTCCGTGGTCACTTGGAGTGCAAGGCCAAATTGGCCTCTAGGAAAATTGGCATCATCTGTAAAGCCAGACGGTATTTTACACCACAGCATCGCCTTCAACTGTATAAAGCCCAAGTTAGGCCTCATATGGAATACTGTTCACATCTCTGGGCTGGTGCGCCCCAGTACTTACTTGCTCCATTTGACCGCATACAACGAAGAGCTGTTCGAATCGTCGGTGACCCAATGATTTCTGATCGGCTGGAGTCTCTCTCTACACGCAGAGATGTTGCATCTCTTTGCGTTCTATATAAATTATATAACGGGGAGTGCTCGGATGAGCTATTTGATTTGATACCTGCCGCTGAGTTCCACTATCGTACAACTCGCCATAAATTAAAATTCCATCCTCATCATCTCGATATTTGGCGATCTACTACAGTACGCTTTTTGAGACATTTTCTACCACGAACTGTGAAATTGTGGAATCAACTTCCTCCAGCGGTATTCCCAAATAAATACGACATGGGTGCCTTCAAGAACAGAGTCAATATTTCCCTTAAAAGGCTGGCAACGGATCGGTGACCCTTTGGTGTTGCTGATTTCTATGGGCGGTGGTGATTGCTTTCCATCAGGTGACCCACATGCTCGCTTGCCCCCCTCTCATATAAAAATAAAAAATATATATAAAACAAAGTTGTATTAGTTACATCACTTATAACTCAAAAACGGCTGGATCGGTTCTTATGATTTTTGTGTGAATTGTTTAATAATTTTGGTGTTGTCAAAAAATAGCCGAATTTCATCTGTAACGATGTACTGCTAAGCCTTGTTTAATAGTGTAATATTTATTAGGTATTGTTAATCGTGGACAGAGGTATGTATGTATGTAGGGCAAGGCAATAAATAAAATAATTAAAGCTTGTGAAACTTACCATGTATTTTCCGTACTTGAGACACTGACATAGTATGACAACTATAAAAACAAAAAGTATCAAAAATATAATATTCGAATATAAAAAGTAAATACTATAAAAAAAGTCTACAAAAAGAGGTCTGTCGCCAACATGGCGCGCCCCGGTGCAGAGCACCAATCTAAGGAGGCGACAGTACCTGTGCACAGTCTTCTTGAGTACCCTGCTCTAAAAGTAAGGGTACCACTTTGCGCACAGGTCTCCTCAAAGGTCCCTTATTTGTCATCACCTCGACCACCCGAACCAATCCGTCTGGTCCAGGAAAAAATCTTGAAATTCTTCCTCTGGGCCAGGTTCCTCGAGGTAAATTTTTGTCCACCACCAATACTGGATCACCCTGTTTGAAATGCGATTTTAATGTGCCGGTATGTCTTGGAATTAAGGTAGGTAAAAATTCATTTAGCCATCGGGTCCAAAACATCTCAGCCAATCTCAGAACTTTCTTGTGGTTCAGCCGGCGGTATAAATCCACATCAGAGCAAGGACGAATAGCTTCAGTGGATGGCGTACCCAATAAAAAATGAAAAGGTGTTAGTGTTTGTAGAGTCTCTGGATCTACTGGCACATGTGTAAGTGGGCGCGAGTTCACTACAGCTTCCGCTTCCAGCAACAAAGTTGCCAGCGTTTCCTCCCTTGGGGCATTCTGTGTTAGGGTGGCGGAAAGAGCAGCCTTAATTGATCGCACCAAGCGTTCCCATGAGCCACCCATCGTAGGTGCTGCTGGACAAATAAATTTCCACTCTATCTTGTGGTTGGCTGCGAAGTCGAAAACATCTGCGAGCTGGTTGGCTGCACCGACAAAAGCGGTCCCGTTATCCGAGATAATCCTAGATGGACATCCGCGACGAGCAATAAATCTCCTGAGAGCCATGATGGCTGCGTCCGCAGAAAGGCTTCCAACGATCTCAAGGTGAACGGCTCTCGTGGTCAGACATGTAAATAAGGCCACCCAGCGCTTTTCTCGTCTTCTTCCGACAGCGACTTCTATCGGGCCAAAATAATCGAGACCGGTGAAAGAAAATGGACGTTGATGGTGAGATAGTCTATCTGCAGGAAGATCACCAAATCGAGGCGTAGGTGGAGGAAGGTTCTTCTTAACTCTACAAAAACAGCAACGTTTGACGACAGACCTGACGTTAGGGCGTAAAGCTAATATATAAAATTTCCCGCGCAGGAGGTTAACCACGGTTTCGGTATTACCGTGACCCAACTTCCGATGATAGTGGTCGAGAAGTAACCTCACAATTGGGTGTCGACCGTCCAAAACAATGGGGTTTATATCCTGCGCGGGGGCATCCAAAACTGCACAAATTCTTCCGCACAAGCGGATTAAACCGTCTTCTCCCAACATCAAGCTTAAGCTTCTAAGCCTCCCTTGATTAGTTGGGGAAAGACCTGCAATAAGACTTAAGAATTCATGATTAAACGACTCCAATTGGGAGCTCAAAAGAAGGTGCCGTTCCGCCTCCAAAATTTCCTTAGCCGAAAGAGGTTTCAAATTTTTATGAAAAACTTTGGAGACGGCTGACTTTGATTTAGAATTTTGAGGCTTTACCAATAAAGACCGAAAAACTTTAGCACAATAATGTGCCCGAGCGGTAGCCCTTACCAACCGAAGCCATTGACCGAAATGTGAATGATTTGCAACTACCGGAGATGGAACTTTTGGTTGTTCGGCTAATAAAAAGGTTAACGCGTGCTCTGATTTTAATTCTTCAAGCACGGGTGGAGGGCCTGCCGCAGGCTCACAAGGCCAATCTTCCTGGGAAGATAAAAGGAAATTA
Organism: Hypsopygia costalis; assembly: GCA_937001555.2. Classification (NCBI taxonomy): domain Eukaryota; kingdom Metazoa; phylum Arthropoda; class Insecta; order Lepidoptera; family Pyralidae; genus Hypsopygia; species Hypsopygia costalis. The sequence continues at coordinate 21,080,949 of OW443343.2, read as the reverse complement.
GGGCCAGTATACCACCGAGAGGATGAGGACAAAGAGCATTGCCCACGTGTGGCATCGTCCGCCACATTCAATGCCGATGGAACATAACGCCAATCGGCAACATCCGTAGTTTCTAATATCTCTCCCACACGGTGAGCTACAAACGGCTTAAATACGCGGGCGTCGCTTCGTAACCATTTTAAAACTGTTAAGGAATCCGTCCAAAAATAAACTTTAGAAGCAACTATACGATGAGCCTCTAAAATATAAGTTGCGAAGCGAACTGCCATAAGAGCCGCCTGCAGCTCTAGCCTTGGAATAGATACAGGTTTTAAGGGAGCTAGACGAGCTTTTCCACCTATGAGCGCTAAGTGTACTGTTCCGTCTTCGTGAAGAAAACGCCAATAGGCCACACACGCATAAGCTAGCTCACTTGAGTCGGCTAAAACGTGGAGCTGACTTTCCACAGCAGATTTGGTTCGGTAACAGCGAGCTAATGAAACATTCGAAGAAATTTCGGCCAAACAATCGAACCAGGCCTGCCACTTTATTTTCGCAGGAGTAGGCAGCTCATCGTCCCAGCCAATACCCATTCTCCAAGTTTCCTGGAAGAGGATTCGGCCTGCAATAACTACAGGCATTAAAAAGCCAAGAGGGTCATATACTTTCATTAAATGTGATAATACTACTCTTTTAGTTAGATTGATAGGAAGTTCTGACGTCTTACGAAAATTAAGAATGTCATCTTTGACATTCCAGGCCACCCCTAAGATCCGCACCTGAGAAGGAGACAGCATCGGTCCGAGTCCAACCTCGGGAGTATCGACAGCCCTCAATTCTGTCTTTATTAAGGAGAGCGCACTAGGGTTATTAGATACCCACGAACGCATTTCTAAACACGCTGCCTTATGGACAGTAACAATGTCGGCTGCGAGACGAGCAGCAAGTTCAGGACTATCAATACTACCTAGGTAATCGTCCATGTAGTGGTCTCTGACAATGGCCTCGGCTGCTTCTGGATATTTACTCTTATGTTCCAAAGCATTTTTATTTTTCAGGAAAATGGCGGTGCATGGACTAGAGGTGGCGCCAAATATCATAGAGCACATTCTATATTCCTGTAGTGGCAAAGATGGATGATCTCGCCAGAGAAAACGCTGTGCGTCTCTGTCCTGTACTCTTATTTTTGTTTGTGGAAACATTTCACAAATATCTCCATTAAGAGCAATTTTACCTTCTCTAAAACGCATTAAGATTCCTAACAAAGGTTGTAAGAGGTCAGGACCAGGGAGCAAAAGAGAATTTAAGCTGATCCCCGAACATCTTGCTGCTGCATCATGTACGAGCCTCAGTTTTTGTTTCTGCGGATGGTATACACCAAAGTGGGGCAAATACCAAAGATTGCCTAAAGGAGGCGTATTTGTACAAAGCTCTGCATAACCTTTTTCCAACATAGCATTTACATAACGTCGGTACGCTTCAGCATATTCTTTGTCTCTTTTGAATTTTCTCTCTAAACTAAGGAATCTAGATAAGGCCAAATTATAACTATTGGGGATAGAGGTAATGTCCGCTAGCCAGAGCAGACCAGTTTCAAACCTGCCCGATGGAAGACGTCGAGAAGTTTCCTCCAGTATTGCCAAAGCTCGTTTGTCATTGGTGCTGTGTAAATCTTTTTTTGTAATTCCAATTGAGTCGAGACGATAATGATCTTTTATTAAGGACTCTAATTCGGAAACTGAGCTATGGTAAACAGATTCTATAGGTTTACCTGATACACGCCCGAAAACCGCCCAACCCAAAGCAGTTTGAACGGCTACAGGTTGGTTACGAGAGCCACGTCTAATCTTACGCGGTAGGGATAAATGCCAATGGTCTATACCAATTATTAGCATAGGCTTTGCTTCCTCATAGCTCAACTCGTTGACAAGATCCTTAAGATGAGGGAACTTTGCGATATCTACAGCACGGACGGCTTGACTTGTAACACCTAAATCGGGGATAGAGCGGACCCGTTCTAATTTAAAAGTCTCTGCGGAGTACTTACCCTTGATATCGATATCAATATAGGTAACCTCTGAGTCTTTTGCGAGACCACCCATACAGTTCACCCTAATGCTGCCTTTCGGACCTTGAGCTCCGATCGTATCAGCTACCGATTGATCAATTAGAGTGACTGTAGATCCGTCATCTAGTAAGGCGTAAATGTCCATCTCACCATTTGGTCCCGACACAGTCACTGGTAGCACTTTCAGCAATGATTGCGGAGGAGGAGATGGAGACTTCAGGTGCTCTGCAGTGCTGCCATGAGCATGAGCTACAATTACCGGTGCAGTTTCGGGCTCCGGCTCGGGCGATGCACTGTAATGAACAGAATTTATTTGCGATTTATGAAGCAACTCGTGGTGGTAATTACTAGCCTTGCAGTCTTTTACCCCGCAGTTGCCTTTACAAATTTTATAAAAATGTTTACCCCTTTTTAGACACTTTTGGCAAACTTTATTATTCTTAACCCAGTACCATCTATCATTCACAGAAAGAATTTTAAACTGCTCGCACTTGACCACTTCATGGCCGGTGTTGCGACAGTATAGGCAAAATTCAGCAGATGGCGGTAACTTTGACAGCCGAGTACTGCTAAAATTTGAGGCAGATGGCGTCACTTTATCTTTGGAAAATTTTTGCCTGTATGGGTTTGAAGAGGTTGCATAACAAACGTCATCATCGACGTTAGTGTCAGAGGCGGCATTAGTGGTGACATGCGTGCGAGCTTTATCTATAGGCTTCGGACGCGAAATGTCATCGATAATGCCAAACCTCAAATGAACCCGAGACTGTTGCGTGAGAAAAGAAGACAGAAGCTCTAATTTGAATTTAAAACCAGAGTCGGAATAAATAAAAGCATAATCAACCCATTTCTCACGCATCAATGGGGTTAACTTGAGGAGTACACTATGGAACAGCTCTGGAGAGGCGAGGAATTCCACAGAATCTAGCATCTTTATGGTGTGGACACAGTTACGTACTACACATGCTAGCTGGTGGAGTTCCTTGCCACCATCCGCTGCAGACAGTCTGGGCATGCTCTTAACTTGTGATACAAGATGATGTATCAGAAGTTCGGGCTGACCAAACTGCTCCTGCAGCGCGGCCATGATCTCTTCTGGATCGTGTGACAAAGCCAGAAGAGAAACAACGGCATCACGAGCTGCTCCTCTAAGGGCGTTATTCAGCCGGCCTATATTTTCCGTCGCCGAAAACGAATTTTTAGAATTTAAAAATGAAGTTTTAAAAGTTAACCATTCAAGAGGCGAACCGAAATATAGGGGCAGACTAACTACATTACCTGCATTCACCTTCTCACTCTTGACCCGGGCGAGATCACTTATGACCTCAGCCAACTTCAAAAAATCGCTAGGTTGATTGTGGGTAGTGTCAAACACATTTGAACGATTAATATAATTTTGTTTACAATTCTGATCGTTTTGTGTACCTAACATGTGTTTTGTTGTAAATGAGTTAGGCGTGTAGTGCGAAGCATCCAGCGCCGGGTGCTGATGAAGCCGGCCGACCTCGTTGCAAGCTTCCAATGCACGAGCGCCTAGCTGAGGCGCGGCATCGTTGTAGTTTCGACTAGTAGTCGCGACGCACGGGGTATACGGTGCAACGGCAGCACCCCCGCGCATTGCGCAGGTAGGTGATAGAGTCGCTGACACCATGCATATGTGTGGTGCCGTAGTCTGTGTGTGCAATTCGGAGGGGCCCACTGCGAACTGTGGGTATCCCCCACTGGACGTCATTGCTGCAAATGCTTCTGGAGCCGGCGCGAAATAGGGCGCGCGCTCGCGTGCCGCGGCTTGTATGCCGGCGATACGTGGTGAGCTTACGCGCTCGCGGTCGGCTATTTTAGGTGCTTCTTGTACATCCAATGCCGGCTTGACCGACGCGATAAAGGGCGCGTGCTCGCGCGCTGTACTGCCGGCTGAATAGCTGACAGCGCCAGCGCCAGGCGAGGCCACGTGCTCACGTCCGTCGAGTAGCACTGGGGTACCAGCACTTGGAAGTTGTAGCGCAGGGGCGTGCAGCGTCGATGTCATCTGTCTCTCAGACAAAGCGGTGTTAGTATCATCTACCCATTTAAGTAATCTAGAACTCCTATATGACTGGGAGCTGGCGGCGTCATCAAGAGCCGCTAATTCAGCTTCTAATTCTAAAGTCGCAACGGCACGCTCGCGCTCAGCGGCGGCTTGTTCGCGCTGGGCCTCCAAGTCGGCTAAACGACGTGCATGTAGGGCTTTCGCCGCTAGTCGCTGGGCTCGAAGTGAGGCCGACGAACGATGTGAACCTCGTTGCGAATCGGGGTTGCTACTGGCAGGGTTAACACTAAGCGATACGCCAGCGGATACTTCTAAAGGAGGAACATTTTGATCCGCACAGGCGTCTTGAGCCGTTGCCATACCTCTTGTTAAAACCATTTGGAAAATATTTTAGAAATTCGGAATTTGGAAATTTATTACAACTGGTAAAATGACCGGGAGAAGGACCAATGTTAATCGTGGACAGAGGTATGTATGTATGTAGGGCAAGGCAATAAATAAAATAATTAAAGCTTGTGAAACTTACCATGTATTTTCCGTACTTGAGACACTGACATAGTATGACAACTATAAAAACAAAAAGTATCAAAAATATAATATTCGAATATAAAAAGTAAATACTATAAAAAAGTCTACAAAAAGAGGTCTGTCGCCAACAGGTATCTACCTAATAAATATTACACTGCGACTACACAACAGAAAATATAAAAGTTGGGCAGTGTGTCGGAGTACGCTTTAAACCCCTTCACTGCGATGAAACCCGTATCTCAGCAGTGGAAAGAAAATAGGTTGATGCAAAACAGAGTAGTAAGTCAGTCTTGTACGAGTACATGATGATGCATCATGTACTCGTACAAGACTGACGTAAGTCTACTGTCTAGCAATCGATCTATATCGTCTAACTCTAGCGAATTACATGTAAAGCATAAGGTGCGTGCCGGACTGGAAACGTACCTTCACCTTATAGAAGACCAGAGCCAATATAACTATCAACATCATCATCATCAGGTCATTTTTAGTCTCCACTACAGGAGCACGACCCTCTCTCGTCCGTCACAGACAGGAGGATTTGGCCTACACTCCCCACGCTGGCCAGACGGGTTGGGGAGGCCTGATCGATGTTTTATAATGTATTTCCCTTAGTCGCCTTGTACGACATCCACGGGAAAAGATGGAGTGATTCTATTCTAGTCTGCCGGAAATCACACGGCCTACTCTTGGTTATTATATTCTTCCCAGAGTTATATGAGTAACATTTGCCGTTTTCTAATATGGCGATCAAATGTTATTTAAATTTAAAGGGTTCTAGTATAACAAAATAATATATGATAGTACCGCTAGACACTTAAAGGTTCAAAGCAGAGGCTCTAGTGTGGTACTACGACGGCGCTGCCAAAATCATGCCACAGGTGAAAGATGACATTACACTGTCATCGGCTGGCAACTCAACGGCCTATACTTAACGGCAATAGGCCTAGTATGTATAGTGCCACAAACTTATCTGGCCCGGTGGCGGGGGCGGTACGATCGACTTAAGTGTTGCCATTAAACGAAATGCCGCCGTTTTAGAGGAAACATAAAAATCAGAGAAATATATACACTGTTAAAATAATAGCATTGATATACTTATTAATTGTGTTGTGTGGTGTTTCAATTAAATATCAGTTGCCTTCTATTTTTTGCAAGGGCGGATCCACCGTTGTGGGCACGGTGGGCATGTCCGCAACCCTTCCGAAAAAATAAAATAATCAAATTCGAAAGTCCTTCAGTCATGATTGTTCATGCATGAGCATGTTCGTGCTCCGACTCGTCCTTAGCCGATTTTCGAGTAGGTGTGACCACAACCTTTTTTTGAGGGCTGGATCCGCGTCTGATTTTTTGTTGATTAGTTTTAAAAATGCACCACGTTAAGAGCGCGCATAAAGCTAGAAAAATATCAGATTTCACCCGCGCGCTTCATACGTCCCGCACACGTCCGTCGCTCGGAATGAAAAGGTCTCCCCGCGCCGCCCTGCGTTTTTTTGCACAGTATACCTAAAATAATCAGATAAATACTGGCTAAGTGCGAGTCGGTTCATCTATTATGTACGATTTTTAGTGGAATTGATATGTGCCAAACTTTCATAGTCATTAGTTGCCGAAATATTCTTTAAATTAGAAGCTGATCTGAAAAAAAAAGAACAATAAAATAATATAAGCACCTAATTTGACGAGCTCGGTGGTCGAATAGTTCGCAATGGCCACGTTGACTTCGAGGTCGCGGGTTCGATTCCCGCACAAATCAAGCATTTGTGTGAAGATTAAGAGTCTTGGTCTGGGTGTTTTCTACTTAAATACATATAATATATAATACATATATTATAAGTATGTACTTACGAAAAAAAAATGTATTTAAGTACATTTATCAGTTGTCTAGAACCCACAATCTTTGCGCTTAATTTGGGTCTAGATGGCGCTGTGTAAATTGTCCAGAAATATTTATTTATTTACTAGCTGTTACCCGCGGCTTCGCCCGCGTGGTCTAGGGGGACTGCCATTGTGTGTATATTTTTTCTTGTTGTAATTTTTTTACTTCGTGGGATAAAAAGAAGTACCAATATATAAGGCGTGAAGAAATAACAAACAAACGAATTTACTTACTTTATCACTAATAATATTAGTATGGATGGAACGACCACACTCAAGACATAAAAATTGTTCACCACATAAATGTTTGCCCTCTGCGGGGATCAAACCCATGCCCTCTGACGACGAAGGATTTAAAATCAATCACAAAACATAGTAAGTATGTATGTATGTAAACGTGAAAGAAGGACAAATTATTATACACTATATTTTTTTCCGTGGGAATAAAATGTTTTTCCTGGATGAAAATTAGCCTACATCACTCTCCACACCGTAAACTATCCTCATTAAAAAAATCATCCCTGTTAAAAAAATCATATCGGCACTTAGGTTTCTTTCGACGTAAAAAAAGGACATATGATTACCAAGTTTATTTTTTCCCACGGGAATAAGATATTTTTCCGGGATAAAGAGTAGCCTATATTACTCTCCTGACCGTAAGCTATCCCCATTTAAAAAAATCATGTCCGCACTTAAGTTTCTTTTGATGTGAAAGAATGACAAATATTTATAAAAAAAATATTTTTTCCCGTGGTGTTTTTCTGAGATAAAGAGTAGCTTATGTCACTCCAGGCCGTAACCTATCCCTGTTAAAAAAAATATGTAGGTACATGGGTTCCTTTCGACGTAATGGAAGGACAAATGATTATAAACTTTATTTTTTCCCGCGGAAATAAGATGTTTTTCCGGAATATAGAGTAGCCTATGTCACTCTCCAGGTCACTATCTCAAAAAATAATCATGTCAATCCGTTTGTTACTTTCGACGTGAAAGAAGGACAAACAAACAAACACACTTTCACATTTATAATATTAGTTTGGATTTATTTATAATTACTGAAATTACTTCTATTATTTTATTTTTAAATCACGATATTCTTAAAGGTTTTTATTTACGTGTTGAAGAATTTATATGTAAACAACTTTTACTCTGAAAACGTCTCCTCAAATCGCAACAGAGAGTGATCCGTTAATAACATATATGACTGTAAGAGTTCTATCGCCTCATTGGTCGTACGTAGCATTAACAGCGTCGTGCACTTCTTGGGATGGGTAAAAAATATTAAACTTGCGTCAGGACACGTGACCTGATCGAAAATTCGTAAGACGAGGGGAGGGTAGGCCGCCGGCGCGGCGTAGGAGAAGAGGTAATATTGAGGTATTATAAAGCTGAAGAGTTTGTTTGTTTGTTTGAACGCGCTAATCTCAGGAACTACTTATTCGAATTGAAAAAAATTTTTAGCGTTACATAGCCTATTTTTCGAAGAAAGGTGTGGGCTATAAGTCTATAACAGATAACATCACGCTATCACCAATAGGAGCGGAGCACCAATGAAAAATGTTGCAAAAATGGGAAAAAAATTTCCTTTTGAGAGCTGCCGTTGCGGGCGCTGCGTAAACAGTTCAAGTTTTGCAACAATTATATCATCATCATCATCAGGTCCATTTTAGTCTCCACTACTGTCTAACAATTATATACGACGGAATTATTCACCTTAAAAAAGATCTAAAAAAAAGTCCGTGATAGAATGTGTCCATCTTTTAAAATTGGCTCACCATAACCTTTCAAGTGGTAAGCTTACGCTTCACTCTCAACGCACAGAGCGTTGAGAGACGCAGCTCAAGCAGACGAAGTTGCGCGAGTCAGCTAGTGTAATATAAATTGTCATGTTTGTGTACGATAGCGCAATAAATGAATATTGTGTTTTACCACATAAATGATAGTCCATACTTTTATACTGATAAATAAAGCAATTCGTGTGACATTCCGTAACCTTTCCAAAATATTCAAAAACATAGTCTATAATCCCCTTAAAAGACTAGCAACGGATTTGCGAGTCTGCGACCACTCTGTGTTGCTTGGCGGTGGTGATTGTTCTCCACCAGTTGACCCATTTGCTCCTTTGGCCCCCCTCTATATAAAAAAAAGTCTCCAATGTTAATCTGTAAGTGTAGAACAATATTTTATTTACTGCATATCTTATACCAGCTTATAACTTTATATTTGAAATCACATCTCTCGTTCAATCCAGTGCAAATACGTATTAAGTTCATCGCGGTTCTAAGTTTGATTGTTCAAGTTTGATGATGTTGTATATCTGTAAAAGTTTTCTTATCTACAGAGTCTTTCTAAAACAATTTACTTTTTAACCCCCGACCAATATAGATTAATAGGTACCTACTGAGTTAACTAGCTGAACAGGGAACATTGTTCTGCCATACAAAATATTTCTAGTTAATTAATAATAAATAAATAATAATAAATATTTCTCGACAATTGACACAGCGCCATCTAGTCCCAAATTAAGCGCAAAGCTGTGTTATGGGTACTAGACAACTGATAAATGTACTTAAATACATTTTTTTGTAAATACATTCTTACAATACATAGAAAACACCCAGACCAAGACAAATAGACATACACATGTAAATACATTTTTTTTTTGTAAATGCATACTTATAAGATATAGAAAACACTGAGGCCAAGACAACCAGACATGTTAATGCGTAGCCATGAGTATTATTTATTCTGTGGCATTGCTAGACATTCGAACACCGAGCTCGTTTATCTCTGGAGATTGCTATTTTTAGGGCTTCCCTTCCATAAGCTTACCCAAGACATATTTTTTTCAAAAATATAATTTAGCCATTTACAGATTTAGTTTTTTGTACCACTGCAGTTCGGCTTCTTTTCCATGCCAAGTATACAAGACAGGCTATCTACACTACTATTATAAAGAGGAAAGATTTGTATTTTTGTGTGTGTGTATGTTTGTAATGAATAATCTCAAAATACTGTGCCGATTTCAAAAAATCTTTCACCATTGGAAAGCTACATTCACCCTGAGTAACATAGGCTATATTTATTGCTAAATGAAAGGTAAAGATATAAAAACAAATCTTATGTCCACCCGTGCGAAGCCGGGACGGGCCGCTAGTTTTTAATATAATTAAAATAGGTTTTTTTTTTATACTACGTCGGGTGGCAGACAACCATACGGCCCGCCTGATGTGGAGCGGTTACCATAGCCATATTAACGCTCGCAACATAAAATATCGCTCGCGCGCCGCCACCTCCGCTGCCAACGCAGCATCTCCTTCCTTTCTGGTGACCTCACTTACTCGCAGGAATACAATATACTCGCAGGAAAATAACAATTCCCATGAGGGTGGGAATTGTTATTTGACTGCGGTATTCTGTGAGGTGGAGGTACATTCTCCAGTCGGGTAGCTTATAATTACGCTCCCCACCTCTCTTTTCGCCAGAGCTTCGTTTGTCAGTCAGCAGGGTGCACTGTGTGATGTTGGCTTTGGTTCAAAGATGTTGATGAACCACTTATACCCCGCCACTTCTACGCCAATGAACAGATTTAATTTTCTGCACCACCCCTGAAGAAAATTGCTGCTTCTCGAAATCGGTTGAACATATATTTCTCTTTCCTTATCTAAAGCTCTGCCCAAAGTAAATTCCATTGTGGAGATCGGAAGTTTGATTGATCAAGTTTAATGGTGTTATGTTTGTCGGCCGCTTCCATTTCTTAATAACTGTTTCAATTCCCCCGCATACCATCGCCAACTTTTCAATCGCTTCTCGAGTCTTTATTATTATCTGTTTCAAACTTGTTTCTAACAAAACGTTTTGTACTTTATCAATTTCTGTGAGTTTTTACAGTTCTGTCACCATTATCATCATCATCTGCATTATTACAATTACTTTTCCAGTTCCATCATAAAATTAATTTATGTCATAATACTGGCATGTTTTCCCTGGAGACAGTTTGGGATCCTTCAAGAAGGGCATAAATAAATTTAAATTATTATCTGTTTTTAATATGTTTCTGACAAAACTTTTTATACTTTATTAAATCTATGAATGAATTTAATATCTATGAGTTTTATGATTCCTTTTTGATTAACATCATCATCACAAGTATTTTTACTGTTCGATCATATATTTTAATTGAAGTCATATACGACATGTAAAGGATTTCCTTGGAGACTGCAGTATGAGATTCTTTAAGAAAGTTTTTTTTTTCATATAGGAGAGGGTCACCTGATGGAAAAAAAAAACCGGACAAGTGCGAGTCGGACTCGCCCACCGAGGGTTCCCGATACCCCCTATTTTTTAAACAACGAACATCGCATCATAACTGTTTTTGGATTTCTTAAAAAAGTCTTGTAATGAACTTTGACTACGATTAGGTTTCAAGGTCTGATGATGAAGCCGGAAGATAGGCACTGGCATTCCATGATGGAATATCGTATCATAGTCGTGTTTGCACTTGTGAGAAAGGCCACGTAATGGACTTTGAACACGATCAGGTTTCAAGGTTATAACAAACCTATGGGGAACAATACAACCTCACCTTTTTTTAAACTATATTTATTACTATATATATATATATATATATATATATATATATATATATATATATATATATATATATATATATATATATTACCAATTCTGATGAATTGGTATCCATAATTCGACATATAACAAATAATAATAACCCTGCCAGTACATATAACCCAATACATTTAAATCGCAAATAATATTTCTTTTCAATTTTATACATCCTCAAATCCGCCCAAAGGTTTGCTCCAAGTAACACATTTTCCGGAAACCCGCTGAGTCCCGCCCACAATTCCTTGTCACCGACTCGTAATACTTCTATTTAATATCTCATATTGGGCTAATACCGTCAATATATCAGAGAACCTCGCGGTAGAGAAAAAGCCTACTCCATAATAGGCTATCAATGATCCTCATTTATTATTTTCGGTCCAATAATGGCCCATTCTGGATCCGACGTCTATGTTTATCAATCAATTTGGTTGATTATTTACACTTACACTATTATTTTATAGATTACTAGCTTCCACTCGTGGCTTCGTCCGCGATTACTTTTTTTTTTTAAATAAGAAGTATTCTATATTCAGCCTAATACCTTTGAGAATATGTGTACAAAGTTTCATTATGATCGGTTGAATGGTTTGCGCCGTGAAAGCTTAACAACAAACTCACATTCACATTTATAATATTAGTAGGGGTACTTGTAGTCGGGATGGATCCAAAATGTTTTAGTGTTATATTTCGTACGGGATCTTACGCGGTCCCTTCTTCAAGATGGTCCGATGGCCTTAGGAAAGCGGTTGGGAGCGGCGGGATGCGGAAGGCGGAGAATCGTATCTGGTGGAAAGCATTGGGGAAGGCTTATGTCCAGCAGTGGGTAGATACAGCCTAGTGATAATCATGATTTCGTATGGATTTAACATGTTCTTCCTGCTAACTTTCATTCGCTAGCTCTCGATCTCGAGAGAGATCTCGGCTATCTCTGGTGATCAAGCTGCTTACATGCGGAATCATTGATCATGTTATCTGTAGGTTGGGTAAATGCCCATGCCGAATCCATAGCACCGTCTAATTAGATGCCTCAAGACAATCATATTGACATTTCTCCCTTGAATAAATAAGTAACCGAGCGACAATGCCGCAAACTAATTCAGAAACAGCAATGTTTACCCAAGCGAGCATGCGGTCTAAGCACATATCACTATCTACGGGGATGTTTACACGAATGTGAATAATTGAACAAGTCTAAGAGCGCCGCAAAGCCTAGCATAGCTAATCCACAGAGTAAGAATTATTTTTAGAACTGCAGATGTTAATAGATGACAGTTAACTTAGTCAATTATACAAAAGCTCAGAGGACTAAAGAACTCAAAAGAGGGTTAGATTGCGACCTAGCGAAACATAATACTTTTTAATCTAAGCTAAGTTAATGAGTTGTGCTCTATGTTATTGTAGTTAAACTTTACTATATGAATATTAATTTTCATTTATTTATTAGTACACTAGAACTTCATAGTGAAAATGGACTAATTTTAGACCTATGTAAATGACTTATTTGCGACTATATTGCTAAAAAAAGTAAGCGTGTATCGGTTTGAATTAGTAATGATCTTAGATTTTTACCTAAAGTATAAAAATGTTCCGGTCATTTTTTGATCTAGACATTTGATCACTTCAGAAATTAATTGAAAGTCTAACATCTTCCAACTCAGTTGGGTCTACAGTTTTTAATAATCGCTGCTTTTCCTTCAATTAACAACCCATATCATTCTCGTGGAGTCTCAATATTTTTGGAGCGATTGAACTGCTTAATTCTTATACTGTGGCTATACATTGTACGGATTACCTGCGGCTAGCATCGCATTCAAATAAAACACATAAAACATATTAGGTTTTGCCGACTGTATATCCGCTTTGCGCTATTTTGCTAGCGGATATTATGAAGTTCTCATAAAAGAGGTGAAATTGTTTTTGTTTCTACTCTGTTTTATTGAAGCGTCTAGCAAAGAGAATATACCTAACCACAGCCTGCGTTTACTGTCTACCAAATGTTTCTGTTTTTTATTATTCACATAGATTTTAGATAGACATCTGTGAACAATAACGGTATTCCAAAGTAGATATCTCATATAATTTCTCGTCATTTTTATCTATGAAAGGTCATAGGGATATGACCTTTCATATATACTAGTAGACATTGGCGAACATCATGGCAGTAAAAGTTGGCTACAAAGAGCTTACTGAATACCTGGGCAAGAATACGTACAGTTCGCTGCGAACGCAAAGAAAGAAAAAGAACGTGAACATATAGGAAGGCATTTTATCTGCAAGGTTTCAAAAGTTGTTTTTAATTAAAAATAAATTAATTAAAATAAATAGCCAACGTATTACAACTGAGTGAATCGAGGGCAATTACCTTGTTTTCTTCTTACTACGATGATAGAAGGTATAACGCATCTATAGGACAAAAAAAATGATTGATCCCCCATTGCAGCATTTAGTCCTTAAAGTAAAACAAAGACAGGTAAAATTGAGGAAAGCTCTGAAAGTAATTACTCGTAATAACAATGTTATTACACACAAATTACACATTCTAACTCCAATTTAAGCAAAGCTTGTACTTTGGGTAATAGACAACTGATAAAATACTTAAATTAATAATATAAAATAAATACATATATTTTTTTAGACAAATTAAATATATTTTTTTATTAATTTATTTTAATTTATTTTTTTAGTTATATTGAATCAACTTATATTGTTTTTTTTTATCGTACTAAGTGACATAATACCACAGTATAAGTAATAGTTTTTTTTTAATACTACGTCGGGTGGCAGACAACATACGGCCCGCCTGATGTGAAGCGGTTACCATAGCCATATAAAATATCGCTCGTGCGCCGCCACCCCCGCTGCCATCGCAGCATCTCCTTCCTTTCTGGTGACCTCACTCACTCGCAAGAGTACAACAGCCCTCAAGTGAACCGTTATTTGGCTGCGGTATTCTGTGAGGTGAATGTACATTCCCCAGTCGGGTAGCTTACAATTACGCTCTATACCTCTCTTTTCCCCAGAGCTTCGTTTGTTAGTCAGCAGGGTGCACCGCGTGCAGGTGAAGTTGGCTTTGGTTCAAAGGTGTTGATGAACAACTTACACCCCAAATAGTATGTACAGGGCACTCCCTGCTACTCTATCGTGTCGACCTCATACTCCCCTCTAAGACAAATGTGGAACAGTTTATATGGCGCTGCATGCACACTCATTCACGCAATACTACAATTCGGTCGAAATATCGCCTATAGTTTATATTAAACTGATTGCTTTCAGCAATAAGGCCCGCCTTGTCGCACATAAACGTTTTTATTGATATTTTTAGTTTTTAATTGTATTCTCTGTACTTTTTAACGTGCAAATAAAGCATATTCTATCTGTCTATATTAAATATACATTTTCTACATAGGCACTCGTACTAAAGCCATCTAAAGGCTTATCCCCGCTTTTCACTAAACTTTGTTTCGTGCTCAGTAAAAATTCATTTGTGCTAAATCCGACGAGCATAAAAGGTTTTTCGGCTAGCAACACTAATCTCAGAAAAGTATATGACATAGATGTCATGTCTTTTTTAGGGTTCCGTACCCAAAGGGTAAAAAAGGAACCCTATTACTAAGGCTTCGCAGTCCGTCCGTCCGTCCGTCTGTCACCAGGCTGTATCTCATGAACCATGATAGTTAGACAGTTGAAATTTTCACAGATGATGTATTTCTATTGCCGCTATAACAACAAATACTAAAAACCAGAATAAAATAAATATTTAAGGGGTTCCCATACAACAAACGTGATTTATTGGGGTTCCGTACCCGAAGGGTAAAAAAGAACCCTATTACTAAGGCTCCGCTGTCCGTCCGTTCGTCCGTCCGTCCGTCTGTCACCAGGCTGTATCTCATGAACCGTTATAGTTAGACAGTTGAAATTTTCACAGATGATGTATATCTATTGCCGCTATATCAACAAATACTAAAAACCGGAATAAAATTAATATTTAAGGGGGCTCCCATACAACAAACGTGATTTATTTGCTCGTTTTTGCTCTCAAATCATAACGGTAATAGGTAGACTCTTGAAATACTCACATAATATTTAGTTATATATTCACCTTAAAAATAAATAATTAAATTAAAATAAAACAAATATTTAAGGGGGGCTCCCATACAACAATCGTGATTTTTTTGCCGTTTTTAGAGAAAATGGTACGGAACCCTTCGTGCGCGAGTCCAACTCGCACTTGGCCGGTTTTTTTTAGGGTTTCGCACCCATGGAACTAAGGGTGTTTTTATAATTTATGACAGTGAAATATTCTCTCAATGACGTTTCTAGATTTTTTTAGCCGATACTGTCGAAAGGAGTAGGGTAATGTGTTGTTTTTGGAGCGTACGTACGTATGTGTAATTTTTGAAGTAAGCTGTAGCCTAAACCGTTTAACAAATTTCACCATATAAAAAGTATCAAGATTCATTTTAACTGTGGCAGTGACATGGCGTATACTATTTCAATATTGCCTCGGCGATAAAAAATTGAGGGATAATTAAAAATATATATTTCACGCCATAAATGATACCGCGTGTAGAGCGGCTTGATCATCAACGCAACAATGAAAATTCGATCGAGCCCAGATTGGTGTATTCAATATCGACCAGAAAACAGAGCCATAAACACCTCAGGCGGTTTATATATTTATTTTGAATATGAGGGTTCAAGTTATACAAGGTATAATGGCAAAACCCGTTTTTGAACAAAAAACGGGTACGTGTATGTAAGAACGGAATGGTCAATTAATTGTTGATAATTTTGAATATGCATTTGTATAAAGCTTCTAGAGCATTTTGCACGCATACATTTTTGGCATTTGAGGTGTAAGTAGCTCAACTCCACCTTTAGAACCTAAGCCTACTTCACTTGCACGTGCAATGCCCGGACATTTCTCACTATAGTATTAGATTTTGCCACAGCCGATGCTCGATTTAGTGTGTAGTAGCTTGTCAAAGCCTTGTTGACAGTGTGGTTAGCCTGCATTTACCGTTGGCTTCCAGTTACTGTTAGTTATGTCTGAAATTGTATGGCATGTTAGTGTAGGTATAAACTATACTATTGAGACAAGTGGTCATCTGGGCCCCTACCGGCGATGCTGAAACCGATTACTATACTCGTATAATATTTTTAATCGAAAAATAGATTTTAAGTTTAAGTTATTGACGAACATCTTCAGCTTAGTCGGTAGAGCTAAAGAGTTACTACCGGCAAGGCTATATATAAGTACCACAAATATAACTTGAAGTTAGATTTTCACTATAAAAATATATAAAAAGATGGGAATCGGCTTCAACTTAGCCGGTAGAGCCCATGCTCATACAATAGGTCTGAACTCTGTATTTTTTAGACAGTGTATTGTTCACGATTTTGTTGAGATTTATTTTCATCTAAGCTATTCTAATATTATACTTTCATTAGATTTTTTCTCGTATACTTACTATGATCCCGTATACTCGACATTCATTCACACGAAAATCATTCCATTCAATTTTAATGTGCAGTTACAAAATATGGAATGGTACAAATGAACTAAATAAGATAAAAAATACTAACTAAATAAACCCACTGATTCTCAAAGTGGTATTGATCCGTAAGGGTTCTAACATGCAAGGGGTCCATGAAATTTTGTATAAAATCCATGTAAATTCATATTATTACTGGGGTAGAGGATCTGCGGAAACCAAAAAATATATGATCAAACGGTCTACACGACAAAAAGTTGGGGACCTCTGTAATAGCCTCACGAAATAGTCACAATTTTCCAGTAAAAAAACGACCTTTGCCTCTGTAATACTTTAAGTCGTATCGAGATGAAACGTCATTTTTGTTATTTCTTTGCTACTGAAAAGAGAGCGATGCTTCTTAGGCGATCCACATACTTGCTACTATGTACTAAGCGATTTTGATGTGCATGCCGACGTACGTTTGTGTCTTCATCTCGTAGAAGTCGTCAAAAGACGCAGTAATGTGTACGAGATCAAATTAAATTAGAATTACTCATACAATTTTGGGGTGTAAGTGGCTCATCAACATCTTTGAACCAAAGCCAACTTCACCTGCACGCGGTGCACCCTGCTGACTGACAAACGAAGCTCTGGCGAAAAGAGAGGTAGGGAGCGTAATTGTAAGCTACCCGACTGGGGAATGTACCTCCACCTCACAGAATACCGCAGCCAGATAACAATTCCCTTGAAGGTTGTTGAGTTCCTGCGAATGAGTGAGGTCACCAGAAAGAAAGGAAGGAGATGCTGCGTTGGCAGCGGGGGTGGCGGCGCGCGAGCAATATTTTATGTTGCGAGCGTTAATATGGCTACGGTAACCGCTTCACATCAGGCGGGCCGTATGCTTGTCTGCTATTGACGTAGTATAAAAAAAAAATACAAATCTTCAAAATTGCTATCTAATTATGTTTCTTTTTTTTTTCTAATATGAGAGGGGGACAAACGAAGAATATCGAGGGATCGAGAAATAATATCCGTCGGACATCACGTTGCGTGATTGAGATCTCCGGTATGGTTGTACCACGGGATAGGTGGTATGGCGTCTCCCTCATTTAAAGTCGACTTAGAGGGGAAGAGTCTACCTAGTAAATCGGCTTTTTCTTTAGCGCTAAAGGGCTGACTGCCATACTGTTTTCGCAGTGGTGACAAGGACGACAGGCAGAAATTACCTTCGGCAGCCTTAGCAAGCAACCAGAAAGCACGGCTCCCATGAAGGTGCTTCGTTAGCCGCTGACCAACTCTGCCGATGCAATCGAACTTTGCTCTGGCAATCACCCTCTTACTGGATCTAGAGGCAGCATTAAATTTGCGTTTCAATTCAGAGACACTAGACTTTCTTTTATCACGAGCCGTGGTCCAAGCCTTGTATGCAGCCTGTTTGGCGAGTTTGGCGTCACTACAAGCCCGATTAAACAACGGTCGCATGTTAACTCCCGCAGTGGTGACTAGGCGGTACGGTATAAAGCACACCATGCCTGTCGAGATCACGTCAGCTACCGCGGTTGCACAAGGAGTCTCCTCCTCTGGGCATGGTCTTGTTATCATTTATTAATTACATTGGCAGTTGCCACCCCATATAGTGCAAAATAAAATCTCAAGGGATATTTTAATATATAAGAGACGTTGGGCACAGCGTATTTATAAGCCTGATTGATTGGGCAAGTACCTTCACCTCACATAAAATCGCAGCGAAATGACAATTCCCTTAAGGTTTATTGTGTTTATGCAATTGGGTGAGGTTACCAGACATGAAGGAGTGACTGCGTTTGCAGCGGATGTGACGGCAATACGAGCGTTTATATGATACTACGACACCCGCTTCTACGATAACCGCTTCACATCAGGTGTGTGTACACTAATTCTTATTTTCTAGCCGACGTGATAGAAAAAAGAAATTTTATTTAATTTTAAATGTCGCAGTGAAAATTCAAGATAGCAAATCGCCAAATATTTAGCTTGCAGCGGCCCTAAAGTTTACTTTATAGCTAGAAGGGTTAACACAACAGCCGTGATAGTGTGACGTTGAGTAACCATCGCCATGTAACACCTTTATAAGGCCACTACGTGATCTCGTGTGCTACTTCAAAGTTAGGAGGGTTACTTACTACGTCTATCCGAGCTGCGATATTACATTTTAAAATTATAATATTTTGTAGGTGCTTGTTTCAAAATTTGTATTCAGGTTTCAGAGATCAGAAACACCAAGGGGTCGCCGAAATATAGACTGTTCTTGAAGGCTCCCATGTCGCAATTGTTCGGAAATACTACTGAGGGAAGTCGATTCCATAATACGGTTTGTGGTATGTAATGTCTTTGGAAACGTACTAGAATTTGGATAGTGGAACTTAGCGACAGGTATCAAATCAAATCAAATGAAAATATCTTTATTCCTTGGACTTTATAAAGCACTTAGAAACATCATACAAATTAAATATAAGAACATGTATCATTACTACTCTAAAACCGCAGAGCTTAGATTCACTTTCATCACACTATCTTGAATGTGAAAGTGAATTTAAGTGCCAGTTCCGGCGACGGGGCTTCTTGAGAAGAACTGGCAAGAAACTCAAGGCCGACTCTTTTAATTGCCAATATCGTTACAATAAATACAAATACAATCATTAACATAACATAACAAGAGAGCAATTCATTTCCAAATACTTTTATCATTTATGTAATCTGAGATACAATTGTAAGCCTTGTGACAGTCATAGTCTAGTTTTGATATATTTCTTAAATTTACCCATGGATAATTTTAACGCGTCATTTGGAAGTTTATTGTAGAAGCGTATACATTGACCTGGGACCGAGTTAGAATTAAACAGTTCATCTGAGACCTATTACCCCGTGATATAATTTGTATAGAACGCAATGAGACTACATCTACGTAGAGAGGGAGTCCAGTCTATTCGAGATTATTGACTCACCGCCGATTCGAACTGCTCTTCGTTGTATTCGGTTGCTTGCTCCATGCAAGCAAGTATAATTTAGGTTTTCACCAAACCTACTTCAGGCACCAATCTCTCACCATATAGGCTGGCACTAAAATTGTAAGTACTTATGTTTAATACACCTTTGTGTGGAGAAAATAAATAAATATTATTATTATAATTAAGTATTTTTTGTTAATAATCTGAACAGATTATTACCAAAGTGTATTGTTTGGGCAACAAAACATTTGTCAAGCTAAACACGTATTAAAAAGTTTGCGGGCGTTTTTTCCCGCAACAATTCACTAACAATCTACGTGATGGGACCGTTTACGAACACGCGGTCGGAAAAGTTGTCATACATGTCAAATTGTTTCAATTTTAATTTAAGTTTTCTCCTTACCAGTTTTGGGGGTTGATGCTACTCACGTCCGCAGGCTTTACCCTAGTTTCCCTGCACGTGACCCCTGGGTGGTGCTAATCGAGTAGCTTTTTCTGAAGTGGTAGAGCTAAGTTGGAATCATTTAATGTCCATGACAGGGTCGCGATCAACTTATGGACATTGAGTGACTGCAGCTCGTAATTGGGCCGGCTCGTCCGGGGCAGTACCACTCTCACACAGAAAACCGGCGTGAAGTAGTAGCTCGCTATTGCGTTTCGTGCGGTGAGTGTTGAGACCCGGAGCCCAATCCAAAAACCTCAACTCTGGATATGGCAGTGGCATTAGGAAGAAGAATACCCCAGGAGGGTACCGTCACCGTTGGTGAAGGAGAATCCCTTCCTGAGTTTCACTACTCAGGCCGCCCGACGTATTCTGGGGCGGGCACTATGCCACTCTGTATCTCTGCCAGGAGCAGGCGTAGGAAAAGGACGGTGGCACGTTCCCCTGAGCTCTATATCGAGCTATGTAACATAAGGGGACTTCACTCCAACCTGAATGCCGTCCACCACCATCTTGAGACGGCTAAGCCAGCCTTGCTTTTTTTAACTGAGACACAGATATCCCCACCATCTGACATCTCGTATCTGCGCTACCCAGGGTACAAACTGGAACACAATTTTGTGCCACGAGCCGGTGTGTGCGCGTACGTTAGGGAGGATATCTGTTGTCGACGTCTTGGCAGTCTTGAAGAGCGGGGCCTGTCAATTATGTGGCTGCGCGCAGACTTCGACGACCACATTCGTATCTACGCGTGCCTCTACAGGTCCCACAGCGGTAACGCCGAAACGGAGTGCCTTGTTGAGCACATCCAAACGACGACTGACAGTCTACTCCAGCAAATGCCTTCTGCCGAGATTGTGGTTATGGGTGACTTTAATGCCCACCACATCGAATGGCTTGGGTCACGCTCAACTGACCATGCTGGAAGATCTTTTCATGACTTTGCCTTGGCATATGGTCTAACGCAGCTGGTCTCTTCACCTACACGGGTACCGGATGTGGAGAACCATGTGCCATCCCTTTTGGATCTTCTGCTGACCTCCCACCCGGATAACTATCGCGTATCTGTTGGCGCCCCTCTTGGATCCTCAGATCATTGCCTGATAGAATGTGTGGTGCCACTCATACACCAAAAGCGACCGCGTACCGCAGGTATCCGTCGTGTGTGGCATTTCAGGTCAGCAGATTGGGATGGGCTGCGTGACTTCCTGGCTTCCTACCCCTGGGGGCCAGTTTGCTTCTCGCTGGATGATCCCAGTGCCTGTGCAAATGCTGTCGCCGATGTGGTTCTGCAGGGTATGGAACTATTTGTTCCTAATTCTGCGGTGCCCATTGGCGGCAAATCTCGACCATGGTTCGGTGGGTCTTGCAGAGCCGCGTTGCGTCAGAAGCAAGATTCCTACCGTGCCTGGTCCAATGCTCGGGCCACTGGAGATCCAAATACCGGCGTACTCAAAAAAAAATACAACGCTGATTCCAGATCGTTGAAGGGTTGTATCGCGAAGGCAAAGTCCAGATTTATAAGCGAAATTGGCGAGAGACTAGTGCGCTTGCCATCTGGGTCTCGTGCGTTCTGGTCGCTCGCCAAAGCCGTACAGGGTAACTTCTGTCAGTCGTCGTTTCCACCACTGCAACGGATGGATGACTCGCTGGCCCATACTGCAAAAGAAAAAGCCGATCTCCTAGGGTCTCTTTTTGCATCTAACTCGACTCTCGATGACCAGGGAGCCACACCACCTACCATCCCTCGGTGTGAGAGCTCTATGCCAGAAGTAAAGTTCACGCAAAGAGCCGTGCGTAGAGCGCTTTGCTCCCTGGACATCCATAAGTCGAGTGGGCCGGATGGCATTCCGTCCGTTGTTTTGAAAATATGTGCCGCGGAGTTGGCCCCAGTTCTAGTCCGCCTTTTTCGGTACTCGTACTCGCTTGGCGTAGTCCCCAGCTCGTGGAAGGAGGCTTTGGTTCACCCGATCCCTAAAAAAGGTGTTTGCTCAGATCCGTCCAACTACAGGCCCATTGCTATAACTTCCTTGTTTTCCAAGATAATGGAAAATATTATCAACCAACAGCTGATAACATACCTAGAGGATCACCAGCTGATTAATGATCGCCAATATGGCTTTCGCCATGGTCGTTCGGCTGGTGATCTTCTGGTATATTTGACTCATAGTTGGGCAGAGTCAGTGGAAAGCAAGGGCGAGGCTTTGGCTGTTAGTCTGGACATAGCAAAGGCCTTTGATCGGGTGTGGCATAAAGCGCTACTATCCAAGCTTCCCTCTTTTGGGTTACCCGAGAAACTCTGCACATGGATTGCCAGCTTTCTCACTGGGCGGATCATTAAAGTTGTGATTGACGGTGCACGCTCGGATCCATTACCCCTGAACGCTGGTGTGCCACAAGGCTGCGTATTGTCTCCTACATTGTTTCTTCTGCATATCAATGACTTGCTGCACGTATGCGGCATTCATTGCTATGCCGATGACAGTACCGTAGACGCAAGATACAGTGGTCTATGTAATGTTTCTCGGGATTGCGTCGATGAGTGCCGGAAAAAACTTGTGTCTGAGATTGAGACGTCCCTTGGACACGTCTCTGATTGGTGTAGACTGAACTTAGTCCAACTGAATCCATCAAAGACACAAGTATGTGCGTTTACCGCAAAAAAGTCCCCATTTGTCGTGGCTCCTAGATTGGAAGGTACTCCCCTTACTATTAGCTCCAGCATTGGTATCTTGGGTGTTGACATATCCGGAGATGTACAGTTCCGTGGTCACTTGGAGTGCAAGGCCAAATTGGCTTCTAGGAAAATTGGCATCATCTGTAAAGCCAGAAGGTATTTTACACCACAGCATCGCCTTCAACTGTATAAAGCCCAAGTTAGGCCTCATATGGAATACTGTTCACATCTCTGGGCTGGTGCGCCCCAGTACTTACTCGCTCCATTCGACCGCATACAACGAAGAGCTGTTCGAATTGTCGGTGACCCAATGATTTCTGATCGGCTGGATTCTCTCTCTACACGCAGAGATGTTGCATCTCTTTGCGTTCTATATAAATTGTACCACGGGGAGTGCTCGGATGAGCTATTTGATTTGATACCTGCCGCTGAGTTCCACTATCGTACAACTCGCCAAAAATTAAAGTTCCATCCACATCACCTTGATATTTGGCGATCTACTACAGTACGCTTTTTAAGGCATTTTCTACCACGTACTGTAAAGTTGTGGAATCAACTTCCCTCAGCGGTATTCCCAAATAAGTACGACATGAGGGCCTTCAAGAACAGAGTCAATATTTCCCTTAAAAGGCTGGCAACGGATCGGCGACCCCTTGGTGTTGCTGATTTCTATGGGCGGTGGTGATTGCTTTCCATCAGGTGACCCACATGCTCGCTTGCCACCCTCTGTTATAAAAAAAAAAAAAAAAAAAAAAATGGATTGAAAAAAAATTGACTAAAGAAGAAATTATTAGAATTTAAACTGACAATGCTAGCATTTTTTTATTATCCTGCAAATTTGTTTTTCGCGGATATAATATACCCTATGAGGAGCTCGTTGGCATGGTTGCGCGTGTCAGTCTAATTTAATTTGGCAAGGTCAACCGTAGCATGTCCGCGGATGGATTTATTTATCACGAGCTCCTCCGTGCTTCGAAGGGCACGTTAGCCATCGGTCCCGCCTGTTTTCAGTGTTCTTTACGCGGCTTGAAAACACAGCCTCCGCCTCCGTAATTTTTAAAAGTTTTCTCTGCGTAAGAACCATCCTCGTACTTCAAGGAATATTCTAAAAAAAAGATTTAGCGATTCATTTTTATATTATATATTAGCAGTGGGGACGTCAGCACACAAATAATACTCGTTTATTACCAGCATCTATAGCCCTTCACATCAAGCGTGCTGTATTTTTTTTTTCCACCAGTCGTAATATAAAAAAGTCGTATGGTAACCAATCTACCGGTCTGTATGTCACCATCTGATCTTGATCGCCCACAAACAAGTAGCAACTTAGTAAGTGGGTTAATATTCCACCGGCGGCTGCAAGTTTGTTAATACACGTCCCTGAGCCACGTGAATTGCGATAAATTGTTCACAGCTACGGAATATGGACCATAGCGAGGACTATGTGGTCAACTTTGTTCAGAAATAGTGGGAAATGTTAATTATTTGCAAGCGTCCCTGTATATAAATAAATAAATATTTCTGGACAATTTACACAGCGCCATCTAGTCCCAAATTAAGCGTAAAGCTTGTGTTATGGGTACTAGACAACTGATAAATGTACTTCAATACATTTTTTTTTTCGTAAATAAATACATTATAATACATAGAAAACACCCAAACCAAAACAAACAGTTCATGCACACAAATATTTGTCTTGTGCGGGGATCGAACCTGCCAAATCGGAGTCAAAGTGGCCATTGCTAACCATTCGACCACCGGGCTCGTCAATGAAGTTATATAGGGTAATGATTTATTTTTTTAATTTGTTGTTTAAATTACATATCGCAACATATTAATCTATAAGATCTTACCACAAACCGTTAAAGGTTTAACTGAAATGAATCGAAACGAGACGAGACGACGAGGCGAGACGGGGGCGGGACGGGATATATTTATAAACAACCAAACCACGACAAACAGTTGGGGTGTAAGTAATTCATCAACATCTTTAAACCAAAGCCAACCTCACCTGCACGTGGTGCACCCTGCTGAGTGACAAAAAAAAGCTTTAGCAAAAAAAGGGTTAGGGCATAGCGTATTTTTAAGCTGACCGACTGGGGAAGTACCTTCACCTCACAGAATACCGCAGCCAAATAACAATTCTCTTGAGGGTTGTTGTGTTCCTGCGAGTGAGTGAGGTCACAGAAACTGAAAGACAGAACAGATAGAAAGAAAGGGAGGAGGCTGGCAACGGATCGGCGACCCCTTGGTGTTGCTGATCTCCATGGGCAATGGTGCTTGCTTTCCATCAGGTGACCCACGAGCTCGTTGCTCCCCACTCATATAAAAAAGAAACAGACAGTCTGTAGCTAAATGTTTAGGAGAAATCAATGAGACAGAGTACATTGACTTCTATAAAAATCATTGAAATATTTCAGTAAAATAAAATAGACGAAAATGTAAATACATAAAACAACGTATTATTATAATTCCGTTGTTTCGTTTAAGTAATTCAAATCAGAGATCCTTGCTTAAGTAAATTTATGATAACTAATTTTTCTCATCCCGTATTCCCCCAAATTCTTGGCATAAATTAAAGATAATGGGTAATGGAAATAAACTTTTGCAATTATGAATAAATAACATTAATTTGAATATATTTTATGATAACAAGCATGTATTATTAACTGTACTCGCGACTTTGCTTGAATTTATATAAGCTTTTTCATACCCAATGTCAACAAAATTGGTATTATGGTGGACATAATAATTGCGGAGAGAGCAAAGCGTGGCGGGTCTCCAAAATCAGATGGGTGACAATACATCTTAGTTTTTTATTAGCTCAACATAGTGGCTACGTTTCGCCTGATGGAGACGTCTCTCCTTAAACTTAAGGTTAATGACATAAAAAAATAATTTACTTATAAATTAAAGTATTTAAAATACAAAAAATAAGTTCCTAACAATAATTTGTTTTGTGTGAGCAAGAGATATTAATTTATGTTTTATCTTTTTCTTTTTAATGGTATTGCGGTGAGTGTCATGGAAATGTACAAGATGTGTAGGTTAAATAAAAATCGTTTATTCACAAAAATAAGGTAATAAAATAAATACACATGTTACATTTTTTTTAATTTCGCTTATTCTATCCAATATGGGCGTGTGATATCGTTCAATGATTACATTATAATAATAGCCATTTAACAGTTTAATATTGTGTGAGAAACATTGTTTATTTAGTATATCATTAATATGTCATAAATTAAATCACAATTTTATGTCGTAGATATTCCTCAACAATTATTTAATAAAAAGTCATGCAATTTCTTCTTAAACATATCAATGTTTAAGAAGAAATTGCATGACTTTTTATTTAAGCTCGTGTCTTTACAAACGGTATCTGTGTTTCTATGACTTTTCATTATATTATTGAGAGACTGAAGCTCACTAGCTAAAGGTTGATTTAATCTAATACATGGCTAAACATAAATTCTATTCAAATCACATGACCTGTTCAGTTCACCTTTGGGGCTGGAGTCAGACGATACCGACCTACCTATATTATGCGACAGGTCAAAATTAGCAAAGAGTATTAAATTGCATAGAAATTACACCAAGAACTCGCACTTTAATACCTTCACTGTCAAAAATGGATAGTGGTAATCTCATTAAATGTGTTTGCTTGCTATTGAGAAGTAATAGCAAGTGCAACACTTTGTGGCTCAATTCAAAGGCGTGTTGTTAGGATTGTTGACGATCCCAAACTGACAGATGGTTGTGATAGTTGGATGGACCTTTAAGTCTGAGAAGAGATTTTGCGTCGCTTTGTGTGTTCTATCAATTGTGTAATGGGATGTGTTCAGAGGAGTTGTTTGACATGATGCCCACGGCTTCCTTCTACAGTCGCACCACTCGTCATTAATAGGGAATTCGTCCTGACACTTTGGAGCCTAAGTGGTCGCATACTCTGCGGTTCCAGACAAGTTTTCTCCCGCGTATTGTCAAGCTGTGGAATTAACTGCCTGTCGAGGTTTTCTCAGAAGACTACAGCATGGGGTAGTTCAAGAAGGGCGTGCAGAGTTTTTTACAGGGTCGGCAACGCGAGTGTGATGCCCATGGTGTTACAGACGTTCATAGGCTATGGTAACTGCATTCCATCAAGCGGGCCGCATGTTTGTTTGTAACTTTAGCGGTATATTTATTTGTGGTGTAAGTGGTACATCTTTGAACGAAAGTCAACTTCACCTACACGCGGTGCACTTGCTGACTGACAAACGAAGCTCTAGCGAAAAGAGAGGTAGGGAGCATAATTGTAAGTTACCGGACTGGGGAATGTACCTCCTCCTCACAGAATACCGCAGCCAAATAACAATTCCCTTGAGGGTTGTTGTGTTCCTGCGAGTGAGTGAGGTCACCAGGAAGGAAAGAGATACTCCGTTGGCAGGTGAGGGTGGCGGCGCGCGAGCGATATTTTATGCTGCGAGCGTTAATATGGCGGTAACAGCTTCACATCAGGCGGGCCGTGTACTTGTCTGCTACCGACGTAGTATAAAAAAGGTATATATAAAACATATTATGCCTTCTTTTAAATGTGATAGGGAGGCAAACGAGCATGTCGGTCACCTGATGGAAAGCAATCACCACCGCCCATGGAGATCAGCAACACGAGAGGGTCGTTCCGTGACCAGCCTATACTCCTTCTTTTCCTTCTGGGAACTTCACTTTCACTGACATTGTTATTTGGCTTCCGTATTCTGTGAGGTGGAGGTCCTTCCCCAGTCGGACAGCATAAAAAATACGCTATGCCCTACCTCTCTTTTTCCATAGCGTATTTTTAGATTAGTATTAGAGGTAGGGCATACCGTACCTCTCTTTTTCGTCAAAACTTTATTTCATCAGCACTACGTGCAGGTGAGGCTGGATTTGGTTCAAAGATGTCGATGAACCACTTACACCCCAAAAAAAATACGCCTTTAAATATTCAAATATTTGTTACAAAATCTATGTATTGAACTTTTCGTTATTGATTGTAGTTAATATTGTTGTTATCTCATCATCAGGTCAATTTAGTCTCCACTACAAGAGCACGACCCTCTCGTCCGTCGCAGACAGAAGGAGGATTTGGCCTACCTACACTCCCCACGCTGGCCAGACGGGTTGGGGAGGCCTGATCGATGTTTTATAATGTATTTCCCTTAGTCGCCTTGTACGACATCCACGGGACGAGACGGAGTGATTCTATTCTAGTCTACCGGAAAACACACGGCCAATTTTATACCTACGAAAAATAAATCGTTTCTACGCATTACTTAATCCACGCATGCAGCCCTGCAAGCCGCGATAGGGGCTGGACAATGGCGTCGCTGGACTGTGAACTAGATACCTTGAATTAATTAATGGTGGCTCAAGATACACATCTTTAGCACCCGCCCGTAAAGGGTTGTGTTTACATTGTTTATAATCTGTGTTACGCCTCGCAAAGATCAAAGCAATTTAATTTTGCGAAATAACCTTAGAATCCTTTGTACTTCTTAACATTTAATACTTCTTTGAGGTGTAAGTGGTTCATCAACATCTTTGAACCAAAACCAACTTCACCTGCACGCGGTGCACCCTGCTGACTGATAAGCGAAGCTCTGGTGAAAAGAAAGGTAGGGAGCGTAATTGTAAGCTACCCGACTGGGGAATGTACCTCCACCTCACAGAATTCCGCAGGCAAATAACAATTCTACTGAGGGTTAGATTAGGGAAATAAAGGAGATGTTGAGTTGGCAGCGGAGGTGGCAGCGCGCGAGCGATATTTTATGTTGCGAGCGTTAATATGGCTACAATAACCACTTCACATCAGGTGGGCCGTATGCTTGTTTGCCACCCGACGTAGTATAAAAAAATAAAACATATTTAAAAAAAAAATGTAATGTTTGATATAAGTCCGCTGGTCGAATTGCTAGCAATGGCCACTTTAATTCCAAGATGGCGGGTTCGAGCCCCGCACAAGACAAACTTGTGTGCATGAACATGTGTGTTTGTCTTTACAAAAAAAAATGTATTTCAGTTTAATAACAGTTTTATCTAGTACTCATAGTACAGGCTTTGCTTAGTTTGGGACTAGATGTCAGTGTATTATTTGTCCAGCCCCCTTACCACCATCTCTTATTGCGATTCAATAACTGAATAGAACGCTTATTCATACCAATGAATAAGCGACTCTATTTCAAATTGCATAGAGTTGCTTATTCATTGGTATGAATAAACATTCTATTCAGTTATTGAATCGCAATAAGAGATGGTGGTAAGGGGGCTGGAATATTAAGCTCAGTGGTCGAATGGCTAGCAATGGCTACCTTGACTCCGAGACCGCGAGTTCGATCCCCACACAGGACAAAGTTTGTGCCTGAACATATATGTTTGTCTTGGTCTGGGCATCATCATGGCAAGTATTTTAGGTATGTATTTACAAAAAAAATGTATTTCAGTATAATATCTGGGGGTCTACCGTCGAAGCTGAAGCCGATTACCATCGATTTTTTTTATACTACTTCGGGTGGCAAACAAGCATACGGCCCGCCTGATGTGCACTCACTCACTCGCAGGAACACAAAAACCCTCAAGGGAATTGTTATTTGGCTGCGGTATTCTGTGAGGTGGAGGTACATTCCCCAGTCGGGTAGCTTACAATTACGCTCCCTACCTCTCTTTTCGCCAGAGCTTCGTTTGTCAGTCAGCAAGGTACACCGCATGCAGGTGAAGTTGGCTTTGGTTCAAAGGTGTTGATGAACCACTTACACACCAAATTTTTTGATTGCGAAAAAATTTGTATGCTTGACGGCAAAACATAGAGGTACCATTATTGTAAACAACATCACACTTGTAAACATTTCACCTATGTTTAAACAAAT
The DNA here is from genome assembly GCA_937001555.2 of Hypsopygia costalis. NCBI lineage: Eukaryota > Metazoa > Arthropoda > Insecta > Lepidoptera > Pyralidae > Hypsopygia > Hypsopygia costalis. The sequence continues at coordinate 21,051,374 of OW443343.2, read as the reverse complement.
AAATTGATTCTGATTCTGATTCTGTTTGGTGACAATTGTGTTTAGCTCAGCTGGTAGAAGCCCTAGAGCTCTTCCGACTAAGCTGAAGATGTTTATTATTAATTTAAACCTAAGATCTATTTTGGCGATCAAAAAATCCGGTGGTCAGTTCAGCTTCGGCGGTTGGGCCCCAGTTACCTAGTATACATACTGCAAGCTTTGCTTAGTTTGGGACTACATGGCAGTGTGTAGCACACTTCGCTTCGCTTTACACACGGCTTCACCCCGCATTGACACAGTGCATGAAATAAAAAAAACCGGACAAGTGCGAGGCGGACTCGCCCACCTAGGGTTCCGTAGGTACGTAGTATCACTATTAAATTTGATATTTTTCATTATAAATAAGAAATAATGCGTCGAAAAAAATTAATAAAATATATTTTGCAATGTGTACATCAAGCCCTTTCATATGATACCCCATTTGAACTAGTAGTTTCAATTTGAAATTTCGACACCCTATAAAAAATATAGACCCCCTATTTTTTAAGATCTATTTACAAATGTATAGTTTTGAGATTTATTCCTGTACTTGTAGTCTATAACGATGTTACTTGCCAAATTTCATAGTTCTAGGTCAACGGGAAGTACCCTATAGGTTTTGATTCCCTTGAGTGTGTCGAAATATGCGTTTTTTGCTGAATAAACGGCCGTAACTTTTTTCTGCGTAAACTTAGCAGTCTGATTTTTTTACTACTTCATGGGACCGTAGACCTGAGTATACACTTCAAATTTCAGCTTGATACCTCCACGCATTCTCGACATAGAAATTCTTGACAGACAGACAGACAGACAGACAGACAGACAGACAGACAGACAGACGGACAACCAGACGGACAACAAAGTGATCTTATATGGGTTCCGTTTTTCCTTTTGAGGTACGGAACCCTAAAAATGATCCTATATTTGCCGTGTCGTTTCCGGCAGACTAAAATCGAATCACTCCGTTTCTTACAGAGAGGGTCGTGCTCCTGTAGTAGAGACTAAAATGGACCTGATGATGACCATATGTCCTAGTTAAACCTTAAAATTGATCACATCATGATGTGGTTGACCATTTCTTGAAGTGATTGTATTTCATGATATAATTACTCACTTAGTCACTCACACCTGTGTTGCCCTCTGCCGATTTCCTGACATTTCGGCGTCCCCACTCACTAGTGGCGAGCTATCGCCTGCCGCAAATAAGCCGTCCATACCTCTTTTGCAATAGCAATACCTAGCCTACCCAGATTTCATCTCCATAGCCTATTCATTTTTCATCACACTTTACAACAGTCTCAACACTTGTCGATACCTGCTCATGGGTATATTGTTTCATTGATATATCCTTGAGCACGGCGTGTACATGAAACTTCTCAAATGGGGCCTCTACGCATTAGATCCATATAAAAAAAAATGTGTACGTTTATCAGTTGTCTAGTACCCATAACACAAGCTTTGCGTTTAATTTGGGACTAGATGGAGCTGTGTAAATTGTCCAGAAATATTTATTTATTTATTTTGACAACAATGCTTTTTTATACAACAGTATTTTACATGCTTTTTACTCTGTAATTCCAACGGAAATGGGTAACAGACTGCTACGTTAACATGGCCGGTTTTAAGTGCCTGGTGTCGGTTATTTTACGTAATATCCAATTTTGGACCTGTCCCTTAATTGGATAAAACCAATAGGACAGCAAGTTATCCCGTATTAATCTTTTAATAGCTTAATCTAGCATGCAACGGGAAAGCCTTAGTTTTGTGATACTGATTTTTAGAATAGACTAGCTGACCTGCCTGACGTTTTATCCTGTTTTAACTATGAATATTGAAATTAAATTAGTTAAATTTTCCGCACAACTTTTTTAGTTCTTTTTTCATGAGGATTCTCTCCTGACAGTAACAAACACAACGAAAGAAGAATTAGTGAAATCGGTCCAAGCATTCACGCGTGATACTGTGACCAAGGGAAATAGGGATTCGTTCATACTTTTTAAACGTTCCATAGAAGATATGCCGCGAATATTAAAAATATATAAGAACATCCTACAATATTTAATTTATGTTGCTAAGTACAAGATACAGACTTACAAAAAAGTAGTAAAAGAAAAACATTATTCAATTTAAAAAAAGATATTTTATTTTTATACTATCCTGGGTGCCAGACAAGCATACGGTCCGCCTGATGTGAAGCGGTTACCGTAGCCACATTAACGGCCCCAACATGAAATATCCCTCGCGCGTCGCCACTCCCGCTGCCAAAGCAGCAACTCCTTCTTTTCTGATGACCTCACTCACTCGCAGGAACGCAACATCTCTCATGGGAATTGTTATTTAGCTGCGGTATTCTGTAAAGTATTTCACTAACAAGACAGAGGACATTTTTATAATTTCTTAAAACCGTCATTCAAATCCAAGTCCTTTCTTGCTGTACTAACTAAAAATAGGTCATAAGCATAATATATAATAACACGATAAAAATAGGGACAATAAATTATCACAGACATTGTTATTTTTATAGCTGTACACAGCCCCATAAAAGTTACCCCCAAAGCCTAGTTAAGTGAAATTTGTGAGGAGAAATTTTTGCAGCAAAGTGAATCTTAGTGGAAATTTATTATAGGCTTCCCGATTTCTCCGTTCAATATATTAAATCGTACCGCTTAGGATAAGATGGGGTATAGCTTTAAGATGAAAGTAACGACTACCGCATAGGAAGTTTCATTTACATATACTGCAATTGGTATATGTGAGTGAGTTGAATAGATCTAGGGATATACATCATCATCATCATCAGGTCCATTTTAGTCTCCACTACAGGAGCACGAGCCTCTCTCGTCCGTCCTAGACGGAAGGAGGATTTGGCCCACACTCCCCACGCTGCCCAGACGGGTTGGGGAGGCCTGATCGATATTTGATAATGTATTTCCCTTAATCGCTTTGTACGACATCCACGGGAAGAGACGGAGTGATTCTATTCTAGTCTGCCGGAAACCACACGGCCAGGGATATACATAATAAATAAATATCCCTGAATACATTACGCACGGGCAAACAAACGAAATAAACTAAGCAAAGTTTGCACTATGGGTACTAGTTAACTGGTTTTGTTTGTTTGTAGTATCTTTATTGTACATAAAGAACATTTGGGGTGTAAGTGGTACATCAACATCTTTGAACCAAAGCCAACTTCGCCTGCACGCGGTGCACCCTGCTGACTGACAAACGAAGCTCTGGCGAAAAGAGAGGTAGGGAGCGTAGTTGTAAGCTACCCGACAGGAGAATGTACCACCACCTCACAGAATACCGTAGCCAAATAACAATTCCCTTGAGGGTTGTTGTGTACCTGCGAGTGAGTGAGGAGAAGGGAAGGAGATGCTGCGTTGGCAGCGGGGGTGGCGGCGCGCGAGCGATATTTTATGTTGCGAGACTTAATATGGCTATAGTAATTGCTTCACATCAACAGGGCCGTATGCTTGTCTGGCATCATCCGACAAAAAAAAAAAAAACATTCAAAAGTCAAAAAGTCAAAATATCTTTATTCCTTGGACTTTAAAAAGCACTTAGAAACGTCATACAAATTAAATATAAGACATGTATCTAAATCATTACTATCTACTTAAATCCGCAGAGCTTAGATGCACTTTCATCACACTATCTGTGAAAGTGAATTTAAGTGCCAGTTCCGGCGACGGGGCTTCTTGAGAAGAACTGGCAAGAAACTCAAGGCCGACTCTTTTAATTGCCAATATCGTTACATTAAACACAAATACAATCATTAACATAACAAGAGCAATTCATTTCCAAATACTTTTATCATTTATGTAATCTGAGATACAATAGTAAGCCTTTTGACATAGTCTAGTTTTGATAAATCTTTTAAATTTGCCCATGGATAATTTAAACGCGTCATTTGGAAGTTTATTGTAGAAGCGTATACATTGACCTGGGAACGAGTTAGAGATTTTATGGAGCCTAGTAATATGCACAGCGAGTTTGTTTTTATTTCTTAAATTTAATTGATAGAGATCACTGTTTTTCCTAAATTTAGTTTGATTTTTATGAACGTAAATAAGATTTTCATAAATATATTGAGAATGTAATGTCATAATATTTATCTCTTTAAATTTATTTCTCAGTGTCTCCCTGGGACTCATCATATAAATAGCACGGATAGCTCGCTTCTGGAGCACAAAAATTGAGTCTACATCCGCAGCACTACCCCAAAGCAATAAACCATATGACATAATGCTGTGAAAATAGCTAAAATAAACTAAACGCGCAGTGTCAACATCAGTCAGTTGACGTATTTTCCTTACGGCGTACGCTGCTGAGCTGAGTCTACCTGATAACGTTTCTATATGTGGGCCCCATTGTAATTTAGAGTCTAATGTTATCCCAAGGAAGACAACCTTATTGACCAATTCCAATCTCTCATTGTCCATCACCACACTGGTTTTTACTTGTTTCACATTTTTTGTAAAAAATCTAACATATTTGGTTTTACTACCATTTAAAAGTAGGTTATTAGCACTAAACCAGTTTACTATTTTTGAAAGAGCATTGTTTACATCGTCAATTTCTGATTGTTGTCTATTTACCTTAAAAATTAAAGAAGTGTCATCTGCAAACAATACTATTTCGTGATTATTCTTTACAAGATGAGGTAGATCATTAATGTACACGAGAAACAGGAAAGGGCCCAAAATAGAGCCTTGTGGCGCCCCCATCGCTACAGTTGATCCATGTGATCGCTTTCCATTAACATCTACTTTCTGAACCCTATCACTCAGATAAGAAGTAAGAAGATCAAGAGCGATGCCTCTTATACCATAGTGGTGTAGTTTTCTGACTAGAGTTTCATGCTGCACACAATCAAAAGCCTTAGATAAGTCACAAAACACCCCATAGGCGTCCCGTGACTCCTCCCAATCCTCATATATACATTCTAGTAATTTTACCCCAGCATCACATGTTGACCGTCCATGAGTGAAACTGAATTGTTTAGTGTGCAGCAGATTATTTTCATTAAAGTAATTAAGTAACTGAGCGAGAATTAGTTTTTCAAAAATCTTACTAAATGTAGGTAGTATTGATATTGGTCTGAAGTTTGTGGGGTCTAATGTACTACCTGATTTAAACAAAGGAATAATTTTGCTTAATTTCATCAAGTCAGGAAACACACCACAATCAATACATCTAATAAATATCACAATTAAGGCGGGAGCAACAATGTCAAATAAAGATTTTATAATATGTACGGAAATGCCCCATAGATCAGCCGTTTTCTTAATATTAAGTGATTTAAATGCAACTTTTAAATCAGACCCATTAACATTTTTTTTTTTTTTTTTTTTTTATACCACTAAAGTGGCAAACAAGCATACGGCCCGCCTGATGGAAAGCAGTTACCGTAGCCTATGAACGCCTGTAACACCAGGGGCATCACACGCGCGTTGCCGACCCTGTAAAAACCTCTTCACGCCCTTTTTGAAGAACCCCATGCTGTAGTCTCCTGAGAAAACCTCGACAGGCAGTTCATTCCACAGCTTGACCGTACGCGGGAGAAAACTTCTCTGGAACCGCACAGTACGCGACCACTTAGGCTCCAATGTGTGAGGATGAATTCCCTGTCGATGGCGAGCGGTGCGACTGTAGAAGGAGGCCGTGGGCATCATGTCAAACAACTCCTCTGAACACACCCCATTGTACAGACGGTAGAACACACAAAGGGACGCAAAATCTCTCCTCAGACTTAAGGGTTCTAAACCGTCTGTCAGTTTGGGATCGTCAACAATCCTCACAGCACGCCTCTGAATCGAGTCACAAGGTGCAAGCTGGTATCTAGGCGCTCCCGCCCACAGATGGCAACAGTACTCCATATGCGGCCGTACTTGAGCTTTGTAGAGCAGAAGCCTTTGCCGCGGATTGAAGTACTGCTTGGCCCTATTGAGCACACCTAGTTTCTTCGACGCCAGCTTGACCTTCCCCTCCAAGTGACAACGAAACTGGACGTCGCTGGAGATTTCAACTCCAAGAATCCCAATGTTTTTGGCGATGGTAAGGGGTGTGTTTTGGAATTGAGGAACCACAGCAAAAGGGGTTTTCTTAGCGGTGAACGCGCAGACTTGTGTCTTAGAGGGGTTGAATCGCACTAAGTTCTGTTGCCCCCAATCGGACACTTTACTTAGTGTGCTCTCGATTTCCGACACAAGTCGATCGCGGCTCTCCTCCACCAGAGAGCGGGGAATATTAGCGCGGCCCGTATAAAATGTGTCCCCGGTGCTGTCATCCGCATAGCAATGAATGCTGTCAATAGATAACATATCATTGATATGCAGCAAAAACAGCGTCGGGGACAATACAGAGCCTTGCGGGACGCCAGCATTAATGTCCATGCTATCGGAGCAACTGCCATCAACAACGGCTCTAATGCTTCTGCTGGACAAGAAGCTAGCGACCCATTCGCATAAACCCTCTGGTAGACCGTATGCAGGCAACTTCGAAAGAAGACTACGGTGCCAGACCCGATCGAACGCCTTCGCCATATCTAGACTGACAGCCAATGCCTCACCTTGACTCTCCACGGCTGAAGCCCAGCGATGTGTAAGATACACTAGAAGATCACCAGTCGAGCGACCATGACGGAAGCCGTATTGATGGTCGCTGATTAAATCGTGATCTTCTAGGTATTTCAGGAGCCGATTGTTAATGACGCGCTCCATTACCTTGGAGAGAAGGGAGGTAACAGCGATAGGCCTGTAATTCGATGGGTCTGATCTGTCACCCTTTTTGGGCACAGGGTGCACGTTCGCAGTCTTCCACGATGATGGAACTTGCCTGGTGGAATAGGAGAGCGCGAAAAGGCGCGTTAGTACAGGACACAACTCAGGAGCACACAGCTTTAGCACCACTGCCGGAATGCCATCTGGCCCGCTCGACTTGTGAACGTCGAGGGATAATAATGCCCGCCGAACATCTCGTTGAGAAAATGAGATTTCTGGCATGAAATCACCACACCGCGGGATGGAGGGCGGTGCGGCGCCCCCGTCGTTCAAAGTAGAGTTTGAGGCAAAGAGATTCCCCAACAGATCGGCTTTCTCTTTAGCACTGTGGGCCAGACTACCATCCGGTTTTCGAAGTGGTGGAAAGGACGACTGACAAAAATTTCCCTCGGCAGCCTTAGCGAGCGACCAAAACGCACGGCTCCCAGATGGGTGCTTAGCTAGGCGCTCACCAATCCTGCCGATGAACTCGAACTTAGCCCTGGCAATTACTCTCTTACAGAACCTCGAGGCAGCATTAAACTCGCGTTTCAAGTCAGAAACATTATGAGCTCCGTTAATACGTGCCGTGGTCCAAGCCTCGTATGCAGCTTGCTTGCGGAGTTTAGCTTCCCTACAAGACCGATTAAACCACGGCCGCTTCTTAGCACCTGAAGTAGCTACCCGCCGGTTTGGAATAAATAATTCCATCCCAGCTAAAATGGCTTCAGCTACAGCAGATGCACAGATGTCAACATGTTCCGACTCGAAACAGAGCTGCCTCCACGGGTACGATGCATAAAATTCACACAATCCATCCCAGTCTGCTGACTTATAGTGCCACATGCGACGCCAACCGGTAGACCGGGGTGTGACAGGGCTAGCGCATGGCACTTGTGTCCGGATGAGACAGTGGTCCGATGAACCAAGTGGCGCATCCACCGAGACTGTATACCCATCCGGGTGTGTGGTCAGCAGAAGGTCCAGTAGAGAGCTAGTATGGTCCTCAATATCTGGTATTCTCGTTGGAGAATGAACCAGCTGTGAGAAACCATAGGCCAGAGCAAAATCATGTACAGACCTTCCCGCGAAGTCAGTGGACCGAGAGCTGAGCCACTCGGCATGGTGGGCATTGAAGTCTCCCAAAATCACTAACTCCGCGGAGGGGTACCTCTCGATGACTTTGTCAGTCGCCAATTGCAGGTGCTCGATCAATCGAGTTGTGTCCGTATCACCGCTATGAGACCTGTAAAGGCACGCGTAGATCCGGGTGCGGCCGCCCTGATCCACGCGTACCCACAACACTGACAGGTCCCTGTCTTCTAGGCCATGAAGACGTCGACAGCAAATATCATCCCGGACGTACATACATACCCCGGCTCTACGTACAAAAGAATGTTCAAGTTTGTACCCGGGGTATAATAAATAAGATGTATCGGCCGGACAAGATATTTGCGTCTCCGTTAAAAAAAGTAGGGTCGGCTTTGCAGTTTCGAGATGTTGGTGAACTGCATTTATGTTTGAGTGAAGTCCCCTGACGTTACAGAAGTCCACGTCGAACGTGGATGAGGACGCCGCTGGAAAGATCTTCTTTTTTTTCTTTCTGGCCATATGAAAGCGGTTAGAGGTTTATAAATAAGAGGAGTTGTTTCACTGACGGCGCAAGAGACAAAAGCGCGGTGTCTACCCCCGCAGTACAGTGCAGGTTGTGCGGTTTGCTAGCGCGGCGGGCGGAAGGGCCCCCGGTCCCCCCCTGCTGCAGCAGCCGGGTCCACTCCGGTCTCCTCCTCCGGCACGACTACTACAACAGGGACTTTACACAGGCTGGCGGTTCAGCCTCCCGGGGCGGAGATTAGGTGATCCCCGGGTTCGGGAACCCTACTAACCTGCGGGCGGCCAGCGGACAGCCGTTTCACCGGGTCTCCCTGACCGCCGCGCCAACACGCCGCGCCTACACCGCTAACGGCGGTTCGACAGCCGCTGGTCTCACCGCCGTCAGCATAACAACTCCTCTAAAAAAGCCCTGGTGACCTAGCTCACTCGCAGGAACACAGCATAGCCATTATGGCTGCGGTTTTTTGCCAGGTGGAGGCACTTCCCCAGTCGGATGCTGGCCAAGCCTGGAGCGAATGACCGCACTGTGCCCCTCTCCCAATTTGACCAGTGAAAGGGGAGCACAGTATGATGTTTCGCTGCGTCCTACCTCTCTTTCGCCATAGCCTCGTTAGCTGGCCGGCAGGGTGCACCACGTGCAGGTGAGGTTGGCTTTAGCTCGGAAGATGTTGATGAGCTACTTACACCCCAAACATGACGGAAATGAAAATCGTTATAAAATTCAGGCACATTATCTTTAATTAATGACTCTGCAACGGAGGTGGAAGAGCCCAAGGCACTAGTTAAAGTGACAGGGAAGGCAGAAAAAAATCTTTCAAAAGCATTGGCAACTTCTAAATCTGACTTGGTAACATGACCATCAATACTTAATTTAAACTCTGAATCCTTTGTCCTACCCTTCCCAGTCTCTTCATTGATAACCGTCCAAGTGGCTTTAATTTTATTACTACTATGTCTAATTTTTGATTTAATAAATATAGATTTTGCTACTTGACAAACGCGTTTGAAAATTTTCGAATATGATTTTACATGTTCTTTAAATTCTTCACTATTATTGAATTGTCTTTCATAGTATAACATGTACAAAGTTTGCCTACTCTTATAAATACCTACGGTTGCCCAGTCACCAAAGACAAGGCTATTGGTAAAAGTAATTTCCTTGGAAGTAAATATTGATTTAAATTCGTGAAGAAATGCATTAAAAAATGAATTATACATCAAGTTAGGTTCCAAGTCATTATCTAAAAACGGTAAGTTACTAGTTAGGTTTACTCTCATACGTTCTAAGCGACTCACTGTTACTGGCACAAAAGTAATTTTTGTCTTGACAACATTTTTATTATTTATTTTAATACTTATCATTTGCCCAGAATGATCAGAATCCAATTTATTAATAATACTTTTTTGGGTTGGACTAATATCTGTATATATATTATCTAAGCAGGTAGCCGTGGTGGCACTTATTCTAGTAGGCTCCATAAATAAGTAAACTAAATTATGGGATTTAAAAAGACTTAAAATTTTACTTGATGCAGTTGTATTAGTAAGTATTTAATATTAAAATCTCCACAGACCAAAATAGTTTTACCTGAGTTACTAACTTTGCATAGGGCTTCGTCCATGATTTCTAAAAATAAATTAAGATCCGCGGAAGGAGGTTTAAATACACATATAACAATGAACTGCTCTAATTGTACACAGGATAGTTCTATGGAACATTCTACAGAGAGAGACACAATATCTTTCTGTTCTTTATATTTAAGTTTTTTATTTAGCAAAATTAGCGACCCGCCATGTACTGTATTGACCCTGCAGAATGAACTACCGACTTGGTGGTTGCTGAAATTGAACATGAGCTGATGCCCCTTTAACCAATGCTCAGTAATACACATAATACTAATATTATCAGAGTTCATGAATAATTCCAGTTCTAGTTGCTTGCCCTCAGTCATACAATATATATTTTGATGTACCAGGTTAATATTATTATTTGTGTTGTAATTATTACATTTTTGTGGGCATAGTGACATGTTATAGTTACTGTTTGATTGTATTGCTAAATCAATTAATTGTGAATTTAATAAATTAGTGCTAGAGGTTGTTACCTCTGTTGTCTTATGAGTTAATTTAAATGATTAGAAATGTCATTATTAGAAAATTCCATGTCAACAGTCAATTCCGTGTCAAACCGCTCAATAGAAGCGGGTTTTGTAGCCAAGTTTTTGGCTGAAATGTCAAAAAAATAGGATAGCGAAAGTGCTATCTGTCGCTTAAAACTAGCAGAAAGGTAATAATAATCTACCTTTAGTCAAATAATATAAATTTTCGCTAACAAAACTGTTAGTATCAATCAAATGAATACAATCATTATATGTACTTATAGTGTGTAGTACACTGTTCAACTTATATCTAAGATTATTTTCTGCATCTGACAAGCTCTTAGAGTAGGGGAATGTAAACAAAATTATACTACTTAAGTCTAGAGATAATAAATAATCACAAAAATCTATTAAATCCTTTTTGTTTAAATTACCCCTATTTTCTACTAAAATAATGAGATTTTCATAGTTATTAAATTTGAATTTTAAAATTCTTTTCATAATTTCTTCATAATTTGCAGATGGTAAGCAACGGTTTACAACTGACTGTCCCTTAATAAGTGAATTCAATTTTGAGCCCATTCATACACATTATCTCAATAGAATTTCAAGAACATGTACAAAGGCGGGTTTATCTCTATAAGAGATCTCTACCAGCCAACCTTCAGTGTTGGATAAGGGAATAAAGATTGGTAAGGGCGTCGATAAGTCGGAAGCATTTGGTATTACATTTAAATATGTTTTCTTTCGTAAATACATACATAGAACACACCCGAACAAAACAAACAGATATGTTCATGCAAACAAATATTTGTCTTGTGCGGGGATCGAACCCGCAACCTCGAAGTCAAAGTGGCCATTGAAACCATTCGACCATCGAGCTCGTCATAGATACATACATAGATACATGACTGAGAAAAAATCGCGGAGTGTAAGCTTGATAGTGGAGAACCCTCAGAGACCACTCAGGCCATCCAACAACCATTATTCAAATAAAACGTGCAGGTTTTAGGTGGTAACGTACGAGTATACGGCCCGCCTGTTATGAAGCAGTCACCATAGCCATATTAATGCCCGCGACATAAACTAGCCCTTCGGACTCCTGTCCCCCTTGACGGTCCCCCTCGGGGAGACATCAGGACTTTTACAGTACTGGCGTCTCCCCAAGGCTGGGGAGACATCCAAACTTACTTTTAAAATTATATTTTAGTACTCATGAATCCCAGCCTTGGAGAGACAGCAGTACTGTAGAAGTCCAGCCCCCTTACCACCATCTCTTATTGCGATTCAATAAATATTTCAAATGGAATAGAGTTGCTTATTCATTGGTTTGAATAAGCAATCTAATCAATTATTGAATCGCAATAAGAGATGATGGTAAGAGGGCTGATGTCTCCCCGAAGGGGGCCGTCAGGGGAGGGGAGACAGGAGTCCGAAGGGGAAATATCGCTTGCGCGCCGCCACCCCCGCTCTCAGCGCAGCAACTCCTTCCTTTCTGGTGACCTCACTTACTCGCAGGTACACTACAACCCTCAAAGATATTGTTATTTGACGTGGTGGACTATGCTCTAAACCCATTCGCTTGAGAGAAGACACGTATCCCAACAATGTGATGAATAACGGTTGACGACGATATTGATAATATTTGCGTCACTCGGTTAGGTCGTTTATTAGAAATTTTATTACTTTAATCTACACATTGTACTAAGTACACCTTCTCGACAATAACTTTCGGGGAGATTTCCCAAAACGGCCATTTCACATACGCCAACCTTCGCCTGAACAAACTATGATAAAATTAATTTTATATTCCGTCTCTCGTTTAGTAAGCTCAACCTAGAATAGGCCAAGGTTCAAATGTATTTAAATATTGTTTTTAACAATTAGCTTTACGGCTCTGGAACCAATGTCCTTTTGAGCTCGTCTTTGTACTACTTCTTCATTTTATTCCCGGTTTCAGGGATATGCCCAAAAATATCATCCGGAATATTCATGTTCTTCCATTACTTTTAATAAGTGAACAGTGAAACCGATAACACATTTTTTCTGCTGTTTTTCACGACTTTTTGTAATGACTCGACAGCCCCGAGTCAAATACTTTTATTCAAAGATTCTACTAATTTCATACACTCAAATGATTACTTGCACCATAGTACATTGTCTCTATTATGAATCAATGTCATTATACATTAAATTATAAAAAAAATATTTAGAAACACCACCGCGCTCAACAAGTTCGCGCCAAAAAAAAAGAAATAATAAGTATTTAATTCATACACGAGTACAGTATAATGATTTTATATAAACAAGCGCATAAACAATTGCACGCGGTAAAAGTGGTGGTCCTGTATATAATATATATATTATATATATAATATATATATTATATATATATAAAATATATATATATATATGTGTCATCAACCCTTATTCATCCCCTTGCTGGCATATAGGTCTCCCCTCAATTGAAGGGGTTTAGAGCAGACTCCACCACGCTGCTCAACTGCGGGTTGGCGGAGGCCAGTGTTTTCAAGCCACCTAAAGGCCACGGACTTGGCTTAACGACTGTCATCTATCATGACAGCAGTCGGGACCGACGGAGGAAATCGGGATAAATAAACCCATCCATGGACAGGCTACGGCCGATGTTACTTAACTTACCTGTTCGATTAAATAAATATTTCTAGACAATTAACACAGCGCCATCTAGTCCCAAATTAAGCGCTAAGCTTGTATTATGGGTACTAGACATCTGATAAATGTACTTAAATACATTTTTTTTGTAAATACATACTTATTATACATAGAAAATACCCAGACCAACACAAACAGACATGTTCATGCACACAAATGTTTGTCTTGTGCGGGAATCGAACCCGCGACCTCGGAGTCAAAGTGGTCATTGCTAACCATTCGACCACCGAGCTCGTCAAATTAGACTGACGCACGCAACTACGCCACCGAGCTCCTCACATCACCCTAGTGGTTACTTCTTACATCTTTTCTTTTGCTAAAACCGGGTGAAAATGTAGTATACATACATACAGTAGTTGAGAGAGCCGGAACAAACAAGGGAGAATTTTGCTTTGCAGTGATAGCACAACTTTCCTCTTAACTATCAAATACCATAAAAATATCTATGAAATATAACAATCTAAAGCAAATTTTGACCAACTGCAATGTCGTTAAGAGATTAAACTGCCAAACCGCAGCTAATTTAGCAGAGTAGCTTAGGATTTAACTCATTGATATCCGGATTAAAGCGGATTTAACCGGTTCTTAGAGCGGTTTCAACCAGTTTCCGCGGAATGAACGTATTTGCGAACAATTTGTTGTTATTACATCTATAAGTTTGTAGAACTTTTGGCGTAATTGAAATTAATTGCAATTTACAAATCTCTACGTTTGCAGATAACTGGGTTTGAAATTTTTGAACATTATTAGTTATCATTGGAAAGTGGGTAAACTTCAGTAGTTGGTTTTTAACCGTCCACACAGAAAGAAGGGTGTTATAAGTTTGACGTGTCTTGCGATGTATCTGGGTATTTGTATGTTGTGTGTCAGCCTGTGTCATCAAACTCTTATATAAATAAATTGGCATCATCATCATCATCAGCCTGTATGTATCCACTGCTGGATATAAGCCTTGTCCCAATGCTTTCCACCAAATACGACCCTCCGCCTTGCGCATCCAGCCGCTTTCTTATGTTCTAGAAGGAGGGAGTCCAACGCTTCGTCTAACATCTTCTTCCCCCATCTGCCATCGCTTACTCGGCAGATGTGATCCACCTATTCTCACTTCAGCTTGCAAACTCTGAAGGCTATGTCGATGTCTGAAGGATATGAAATTGGCATCAACCCATAATCGTTCCACTGTTGGGATACGGGTCTCCCCTCTATCAAAGGGGTTTAGAGTATACTCCACTACGCTGCTCAACAGCGGTTTGGCGGAGGATATGAATAAATAAATGTATATAATATTTATGGCACATACACATATTGACTAAAGCATGATAAAAAAATCACAGGTATTTTCTCCTCATGATAGATATATTGTCAAGACTACGCTACGGGTTTGACTGTCAAATTCCATACTGCTGATGACGTAAGCAAGTTCAAATCACGTGACCACATTTATTTTTTTAAATACATAGCTGCACATAGCTGGTTTATCTACCATGACCTATTTTAAAAACAATTTGTATTTCACTTGCAAGAGTTTTTTGTATGTTATTTTAACCTCCCCCAAATTCTTTGAAAATTTAATAAAACCTCAAATTGAATAAACCATAAAGCTAGAAAGGAAATAAAAGTAGGTTCCCCAAAGGCGCAACGGGGTAAAGAATGTGATGTCATTACAGAAGGCCATTTTGTTAATGCAGATGCATACAGTCTCTCGTATGAAAGGGGATAGCTCGAGCGTTGCCCGAGTATCGTTGCAGGATAAGTGAAAACATTGACTAAATTGTAAATGTCCATTATGATATTAAGAGTTCTTGACATAGATTTATAATACACTATGTTTTTAGACGCCAGGATGGAGTGGCAAACATGGGATAGATAATGACGAGATTTTATATGACGCTGTCATTAACTGTATCGCGCATTATTGTGTTTTCCTTTGAAAAATATCGTTTTTAGGGTTCCGTACCTCAAAAGGAAAAACGGAACCCTTATACATTTTGTCACACTTTGTTGTCCGTCTGTCTGTCTGTCTGTCTGTCTGTCAAGAATTTCTATGTCGAGAATGCGTGGAGGTATCAAGCTGAAATTTGAACTGTATACTGAGGTCTACGGTCCCATGAAGTTGTAAAAAAATCAAACTGCTAAGTTTACGTAGAAAAAAGTTACTACGTACTACGTCGGGTGGCAGACAAGCATACGGCCCGCCTGATGTGAAGCGGTTACCGTAGCCATATTAACGCTCGCAACATAAAATATCGCTCGCGCGCCGCCACCCCCGCTGCCATCGCAGCATCTCCTTCCTTACTGGTGACCTCACTCACTCGCAGGAACACAACAGCCCTCAAGGGAACCGTTATTTGGCTGCGGTATTCTGTGAGGTGGAGGTACATTCCCCAGTCGGGTAGCTTACAATTACGCTCCCTACCTCTCTTTTCGCCAGAGCTTCGTTTGTGAGTCAGCAGGGTGCACCGCGTGCAGGTGAAGTTGGCTTTGGTTCAAAGATGTTGATGAACCACTTACACCCCAAAAATTATTCAGCAAAAAACGCATATTTCGACACACTCAAGGGAATCAAAACCTATAGAGTACTTCCCGTTGACCTAGAACTATGAAATTTGGCAAGTAACATCGTTATAGACTACAAGTACAGGAATAAATGTAAAAACTATACATTTGTAGTTAAATCTTAAAAAATAGGGGGTCTATATTTTTTATAGGTGGTCGAAATTTCAAATTGAAGCTACTAGTTCAAATGGAGTATCATATGAAAGGGCTTGATGTGCACATTGCAAAATATATTTTATTTATTTTTTCCGACGCATTATTTCTTATTTATAATGAAAAATATCAAATTTATCATGATCCTACGTACGGAACCCTCAGTGGGCGAGTCCGACTGGCACTTGGCCGGTTTTTTTTATACTACGTCGGGTGGCAGACAAGCATACGGCCCGCCTGATGTAAAGCGGTTATCGTAGCCATATTAACGCTCGCAACATAAAATATCGCTCGCGCGCCGCCACCCCTACTCCAAACTCAGCATCTCTTTCCTAACGCTCCCTACCTCTCTTTTCGCCAGAGTTTCGTTTGTCAGTCAGCAGGGTGTACCGCGTGCAGGTGAAGTTGGCTTTGGTTTAAAGATGTTGATGAACTACTTACACCCCAAAATCTTATCGTACCCCGTATCGTATTCAATCTGTCTCAATTTCTTACATGATAATGGCGCAAGTAACTCTTTTCCTTGAGTAAAGGCGATGGAAACTATAAATTTGTATATAGTCAGCAATTAGTCTTTTTAATCAGACTTTAATTGTCTGGGGTATTTATTATATTTCAAAGGCACTAGTTGTACCTAAAAATATATGAAAAAAAATATTGTTGATATTGTTGAATATTGGCACTTGGTGGAATATTATTAACATTCTATTATTAAAAAAATAAATAAACCACCTATACTGTTCCACGTAATTAAATTTATTTTTACCGACCGGTTTCACATTATGGCATTATCAAGTTAAACAGATATTGTTTGTGTTTCAACAAAACATGGGAAAATGTTTTGTTGACTCACAAACATGGAAACAACAAACATAAAAAAAATATCTTAAGGTACAACTAATAATATAAACTGGAATAGTCTAGTTAAGTAATCAAGGGTAACTGGTTTGAGTATTGAATGCTTTATAGTCCATTTAGAAAGGAGTGAAACAAAATGTGAACAAATCTAAATAAAAAAAGAAAAAAGAATAAAATCTGCTAAAGAATCAAATCTAATGCCCCATTAACAAACCCTGATAATCGAGAGCACAATGAGCCCAAATAAGATACCTTTAATTAAAGTTGGTGAGGTATTGACTGTTCTGCAGATTTCTGGTGATCTGATCAAGCTTACTATGTTCTTTTCGCCAATTTCGAAAACATCAGACCAGTGGAAGTTGCTCATATCCCATCATACAATAGGTAATAGTTGATGATGTTCAAACAGGTGGGCAGATTTTCTTAGATGATAGCTAAGAAGCATCTCGATCACGTCAACCTCCACGTCACCGCACCAAAAGCAATCCATTCGTTCAGGAGCTACGATGCCCCAATC
Source organism: Hypsopygia costalis (assembly GCA_937001555.2). Lineage (NCBI taxonomy): Eukaryota > Metazoa > Arthropoda > Insecta > Lepidoptera > Pyralidae > Hypsopygia > Hypsopygia costalis. Next base: position 21,034,098 of record OW443343.2, on the reverse strand, counting down.
AGACACACAGATACACAAACAGGCACATCAAACTTATAACTTATAACTTTAGACGAGCACGGTGGCGTAGCGGTCAATGACGCGGCTTCGACACCAACGCTCGTGGGTTCGATTCCCACATAGGACAAACATTTGTGTGCATGAACATGTCTGTTTGTCTTAGTCTGGGTATTTTCTATGTATCATAAGTATGTATTTACAAAAAAAAATGTATTTACGTATGTTTATCAGTTGTCTAATACCCATAACACAAGCTTCGCTTACTTTGGGACTAGATGGCGCTGTGTAATTTGTCTGACAATATTTATTTATTTATTATATTTATTTATTTATAACACTTATATTACTTTCAGAAGAACCTCCTCCTGACAATAACAAATACAAAAAAAAAAAAAACAAATCAAAAGACCATGGGAAATAGAGATTATTTTTTTTTATATATACTAGCTAATCCGACAGACGTTGTCCTGTCTTCCTAATTAGAATCCGAATTGGTTTCTCGCACGCTGTCAAATGACTGACAGTTCTGTCAAACGCCATAAAGTTACATCATTAAAGTTAATATGGTGGTTTAGTTTTCCTAAATTTTCTAATATTCCGCGTTTTTTTTAATAGCTATTTTTTTTTCTTTCATAAGAATAATCTTCGCCTGACAGTAACAAACACAACAAAAAAAAAAAAAGAATTTGCGAATTCGATCCACCCCTTCAAGCGTGATAACCAAGGGAAACAGAGATTAATTTTTTTATATATACAATCATTTTTCAACTAAAACTATTATATACTTTAGTATGGGAAAATGTCTTTTTCTTTTAATTTATTTTTTCGTCAATTTTCCAATGTTTTTAATAGTTATTCTGCTATTTGAGACGGACATTCATCAAATCAAAAACCATGAAAATCGGTCCAGCCGTTCTCTAATTATTAGTGTTAGCATAAACCCGACTTTGATTTATATATTAGGTTGGGGAAAAAGTCTTTTCGTATTTTATATGAAAATTCAAAACATTTTTTAATAAAGTTTATTTACATTTAACTAAAGTATGTAGGTGCCATTATGTTCGATAACTTTTTGTCATCTTGTAGGTAGAGACATGATCCCATTACTATAGAAATTTTGGGACTTCTGTTCAAAAAACCGCGACAAGTGGTTTTGGCAGTCTTCTCGTGATGTTAACCTGACATTGCCTAAAGAATTCTTAAGAGACCGAAACAGGTGGAAATCAGAAGGTGCAAGGTCAGGACTATACGGCGGATGCATTAACACCTCCCAGTCAAACTCTCTTAATTTTTGCTGAGTGGCTAAAGATGTGTGAGGTTTAGCGTTATCATGATGAAAAATCACACCCCTTCTATTAATTAATTCCGGCCGCTTTCTCTCAACTTTTTGCTTTAATCTCATCAGTTGTTCACAGTAGAGTTCAGAATCGATAGTCCTGCCTGGCGGCAACAGCTCATAATGAATATCTTCCCTTCCAATCCCACCATACACACAGCATCACCTTGTTGCGGGTTAACCCGGGTTTCGCCAGAGTCTCTGAAGCCTGGCCGGTCTTTGACCACGACCTTTTTATGCGCCAAAACTGTTATGTGGTCAATTCCTAGTTCTTCAGCTACGTCGTAACTACTGATATGCCGATCTTGCTCCACTTTTTCAGAAATGGCATCCATTTTATCCGTAACAGGGCGACCAGAGCGACGTGCATCTTTGACATCAAAATTTCCGGATTGAAAACGCTTAAACCAAATTTGTGCTACTCTCACAGACACTGCACTAGGTCCATAATAATCACAAATTTTTTTCGCAGCTTGCGTTGAATTTTTACCTTTTTTGTAGTAAAATTTTAAAATGTATCGAATTTCTTCATTAGATTCACTCATCTTGACAGTAAAAAAAACAAATGAAAATCACACATTTACCTAATTTGAATTTGGAATTATCTTTTTTAAAATTTAAACTTTTTATAGATATCAAAACCTGCTAGATACAAATGGTATAACCAAAGAGATTTTATTACAAGTTCATACATACTATAATGCGAAAAGACTTTTTCCCCTAGAAAATCTGCTAAAGAATCAAATCTAATGCCCCATTAACAAACCCTGATAATCGAGAGCACAATGAGCCCAAATAAGATACCTTTAATTAAAGTTGGTGAGGTATTGACTGTTCTGCAGATTTCTGGTGATCTGATCAAGCTTACTATGTTCTTTTCGCCAATTTCGAAAACATCAGACCAGTGGAAGTTGCTCATATCCCATCATACAATAGGTAATAGTTGATGATGTTCAAACAGGTGGGCAGATTTTCTTAGATGATAGCTAAGAAGCATCTCGATCACGTCAACCTCCACGTCACCGCACCAAAAGCAATCCATTCGTTCAGGAGCTACGATGCCCCAATCAGACACACAGATACACAAACAGGCACATCAAACTTATAACTTATAACTTTAGACGAGCACGGTGGCGTAGCGGTCAATGACGCGGCTTCGACACCAACGCTCGTGGGTTCGATTCCCACATAGGACAAACATTTGTGTGCATGAACATGTCTGTTTGTCTTAGTCTGGGTATTTTCTATGTATCATAAGTATGTATTTACAAAAAAAAAATGTATTTACGTATGTTTATCAGTTGTCTAATACCCATAACACAAGCTTCGCTTACTTTGGGACTAGATGGCGCTGTGTAATTTGTCTGACAATATTTATTTATTTATTATATTTATTTATTTATAACACTTATATTACTTTCAGAAGAACCTCCTCCTGACAATAACAAATACAAAAAAAAAAAAAACAAATCAAAAGACCATGGGAAATAGAGATTATTTTTTTTTATATATACTAGCTAATCCGACAGACGTTGTCCTGTCTTCCTAATTAGAATCCGAATTGGTTTCTCGCACGCTGTCAAATGACTGACAGTTCTGTCAAACGCCATAAAGTTACATCATTAAAGTTAATATGGTGGTTTAGTTTTCCTAAATTTTCTAATATTCCGCGTTTTTTTTAATAGCTATTTTTTTTTCTTTCATAAGAATAATCTTCGCCTGACAGTAACAAACACAACAAAAAAAAAAAAAGAATTTGCGAATTCGATCCACCCCTTCAAGCGTGATAACCAAGGGAAACAGAGATTAATTTTTTTATATATACAATCATTTTTCAACTAAAACTATTATATACTTTAGTATGGGAAAATGTCTTTTTCTTTTAATTTATTTTTTCGTCAATTTTCCAATGTTTTTAATAGTTATTCTGCTATTTGAGACGGACATTCATCAAATCAAAAACCATGAAAATCGGTCCAGCCGTTCTCTAATTATTAGTGTTAGCATAAACCCGACTTTGATTTATATATTAGGTTGGGGAAAAAGTCTTTTCGTATTTTATATGAAAATTCAAAACATTTTTTAATAAAGTTTATTTACATTTAACTAAAGTATGTAGGTGCCATTATGTTCGATAACTTTTTGTCATCTTGTAGGTAGAGACATGATCCCATTACTATAGAAATTTTGGGACTTCTGTTGAAAAAACCGCGACAAGTGGTTTTGGCAGTCTTCTCGTGATGTTAACCTGACATTGCCTAAAGAATTCTTAAGAGACCGAAACAGGTGGAAATGAGAAGGTGCAAGGTCAGGACTATACGGCGGATGCATTAACACCTCCCAGTCAAACTCTCTTAATTTTTGCTGAGTGGCTAAAGATGTGTGAGGTTTAGCGTTATCATGATGAAAAATCACACCCCTTCTATTAATTAATTCCGGCCGCTTTCTCTCAACTTTTTGCTTTAATCTCATCAGTTGTTCACAGTAGAGTTCAGAATCGATAGTCCTGCCTGGCGGCAACAGCTCATAATGAATATCTTCCCTTCCAATCCCACCATACACACAGCATCACCTTGTTGCGGGTTAACCCGGGTTTCGCCAGAGTCTCTGAAGCCTGGCCGGTCTTTGACCACGACCTTTTTATGCGCCAAAACTGTTATGTGGTCAATTCCTAGTTCTTCAGCTACGTCGTAACTACTGATATGCCGATCTTGCTCCACTTTTTCAGAAATGGCATCCATTTTATCCGTAACAGGGCGACCAGAGCGACGTGCATCTTTGACATCAAAATTTCCGGATTGAAAACGCTTAAACCAAATTTGTGCTACTCTCACAGACACTGCACTAGGTCCATAATAATCACAAATTTTTTTCGCAGCTTGCGTTGAATTTTTACCTTTTTTGTAGTAAAATTTTAAAATGTATCGAATTTCTTCATTAGATTCACTCATCTTGACAGTAAAAAAAACAAATGAAAATCACACATTTACCTAATTTGAATTTGGAATTATCTTTTTTAAAATTTAAACTTTTTATAGATATCAAAACCTGCTAGATACAAATGGTATAACCAAAGAGATTTTATTACAAGTTCATACATACTATAATGCGAAAAGACTTTTTCCCCTACCTATTATATAGATAGATAGAGACCTACCTCAATAACATTAACAATCACTGTTTTTTTAATCACACTTATTTGAACAATATATTTCAATACATTTATTACCGTCATACGGATAACACGGTACTTACGAGTAGCATGATACTCGTTGATAAATGCAGAACATATTATGCTAAGTTTCAGAACATACGAATTGTGACATAAATGTAAATAACACATATACATTTCAACAGAATTTGTTACACATACGATATTACCTGTGAATTTGAGTGCTACATCCATTTATTTTAAAACAAGTTATTTTCCACGCAACCATAATCTCTCCATTGACTGTAACATGCGGCATGAAATAAAAAGCTTTCGGATTAATTCGTATGGTTCCCTGAATAATTTATGGGGGATTACATTATCGCACTAGTTGTTTTTCCAGGGTTCGCTCGAATGGTTCCATTGCGTTACTGCCGCAATGTGCTGGTGCATTAACGAACGCATTTTTCAAATTTGCAATGCAAATCTTTCGGACTCGGTAAATTTATCAGATTAATTTTAATTATATTTTTTCTTGAATTAAGACAGATGAAGGGAAACAGATGGTTTGGTGGGTGTAAGATCCGGAGGGAAGCCATTCATTTTCACATCTAGAGCAACAGCCTATCCTATTTGCAAGTAGTGCATGTTGGACGTGAGCGAACCAACAATCTACTACAGTCTGTTAACCGTTCGGCTTATTCCGTTTATCCACTCTAAAACATCCACCTTAAGGTGGATACTCGCAAATACGTGTCCATCTATCCACCCTGACTGGAATTCACACAATATCTTACTTATCAAGGTGGCCGTGGTGTGGTGGATAAACGGAATAAGCCAACCGGCCGATCCAACACTGACAAATGTTTGTCAAGTCAAGACTACGAATGTTTGCCAAGTCTGTCGGCTGTAGTTTACATTACGTCATCGACTAGTTAAATCAAACGACATCCATGCTACTACTAGCTGCGAGTAGCTGTGCCTGTGACTCCGTCCGCGTGGACGTCTAGTTAGAACAGTTACCTTGTTTGATTGTGAACCGATTAGAATCAAACAAACACTAAATGTTACGGGAAGTAATATATTTGTGACCTCGATAACATAGTTAAAACTTGTATAAATTGTTTTTTTTTATACGTAATTTACAAAACGGTTCGTTTACGATTGTAATATTTATTTATTTAGGTAGTCCAATGGGATAAAAGCACGTTGATAATGTAATAAATTATCTAGAGTATATTTGGCGTAACATACATTTGGGATGGAAGTGGTTCATCGACATCTTTCAACCAAAGCCAACCTTACCTACACGTGGTGAACCCTGCTGACTTACAAACGAGGCTCTGACGAAAAGAGAGGTAGGACATAGCGTATTTTTAGACTGCCCGACTGGGGAAGTACCTCTACCTTACAGAATACCGCAGCCAAATAATCCCTTGAGAGTTGTTGTGTTCCTGCGAGTGAGTGAGATCACTAAAAACAAAGGAAGGAATATAGGCTGGTAAAAGAAAAGTTCGAGTGTATGTCGATTATAGGCGCAAACAGCATATTATGCTATACAATAGTTTATTACTAGGTACTCTTTTACATTATTTAGCAATTTGTTATATGAAACAAAAAAGATTAAAGATTAAGGTTCAACAACTAATACAGACTTTCTTTTAGATTTAAATATATAGTTTAACGAATAAAATGAAATAAATATTCCTGGACAAATTACACACTGCCATCTAGTCCGAAACTAAGCAAAGCTTGTACTATAGCTACTAGATAACTAATATAATTATACTTATTTTAATATGTATAATACATAGAATACACCCCAGACAAAGATTAACAGACATGTTTATGCACACAAGTATTTGTCTTCTGAGGGAATCGATTCCCATTGCTAACCATTCGACCACCGAGCTCGTCAATTATTAAATATGTCAATATTTTCGTTAGTTGTTTAGTTGTACAGGACAGGTGAATGTTTTTAGTTGTATAGACAGTACAGGTGAATGTTTAGCAAGATTAGTCCGTGAATATCCGACATTTAACCGTGGACGAAGTTTCCGAGGCAAACGTAATTGAACACTTAAAGAAAATTTACTAAGAATAGACGGAGAATCTACAGCATTGTTTAACACTTTGTGCAAAATGGATAGGTTTAACTATCTCTCTTTTGCCTTAATGTCTGCATCTGAAATATAATATATATAATCTATATAAATAAAAATGAATGTTGCTAAGCGCAAAACTCGAGAACGACCAATTCGGTATTTTTTTTAATTACCGAAAGGAAAGTATTACAAAAATTTTTTTTTTTTTTTTCCTCCGTTAAAAATGATTTTTTAATATACCCACAGGATACCGGGATACGCAGTCACAAGCGCGCACTAGTACTTCCAACAACATCAACCCGTAATCATCCCACTGTTGGGATACGGGTCTCCGCTCAATCCAAAGCGTTTAGAGCATACTCCACAACGCTGCTCAACTGCGGGTTAGCGGAGGCAAGTGTTTTCCCACCCAAAGGCCAAAGGATTTTGCTTAACGACTGTCATCTAATAACTGCCGGAACGGCTTAACGTATCCATCGAAGCAAGGAGGAGCTCGAGATGAATAAACCCATCCATTGACAGGCTACGTTCGACGCTGCTTACCTTGCGTGATCGATTAAGCTGACACGCGCAACGACGCCATCGAGCTCCTCAAAGTCAGAGTAAGTATTTTCATACTTTCTGTAAAACGTTTCAACTACAAACTCGTTGAGTTATTTAATATTAACAGTCGACTTCACTAACAAGCAGCCTTACAAACTAGCTTAGAATTTCAATTTCTTTAGCGAAATATAAAGAGCTTTTCCGCTTATTGCCATCTGAGCTCTGCTGTAATCTCATTTGCTTCTTAGAAATCTAACAGTACGTACATGTGACCTGGTTTCGAAATTTACGTCAAAGCCTGTCCGGATCTTGAAGTTTGAAGGAAGTTTCTTTGCTTGAGTGTTGAACGAGTATGTATAACTTACTTGAGTTTAAATGAGATGAAAGGTATCCTAAGTGTCAATATGAGCTATAAACGATCTGTGTGACAGATCTTATAAAATAAATAAATAGATACTGTCTGGATTATAATATTCGATAAAAAAATTGTATAATTTTCATCGAAAAGTTCGATAAAAAAAAATATTATTTTTATCGAAGTAGTATGTTCGGGTGGTGCGAAGTTTTGGTCAGACACTATGTAATTACTTATATAACGAGTAGTTTTTAGTGCAAAAAGATCCAGAAGGGACATACCACCGGTATTGCAGCACTGGACCTGGGGGCCTACCGCTGAAGCTGAAGCCGATTACCATCGAATATTAATCGAAAAATAGATCTTACGTTTTGTTATTTACAAACATTTTTCAGCTCAGTCGGTAGAGCGGTAGACGGAATTTCTACCAGCTAAGCTATTTAGCTTAGCTACTTAGCTACCTGTATTTACAGGTAGCATAAATCTAAGCTGAAGTTTGATATTCGCATTCAAAAAATCCAATGGGAATCGGCTTCAGAGGCTGTGGCTGTGGGGCTAAGCTGAAGATGAAGACTCTGATCGAATATTTTGATTCCGAAAATAGGCCTTCGGTTTAAGTTAATGATAAACATTTTGAGCTTGATTGGTAGAGCTCTAGGGATACTATTAGCTAAACTAAACCCAATCACCACCAATTGAATATGATGTTTGATTTTCGCAATGAAAAAATCAAAGCCGGACCATCGGATTACATCGGCAGGGCCTCCTGTTCTAAGAGTCCATATTATTACATATGATTACATACGCCCACGACATCGTCTATTTGAATTTCTTAACCCGTGGAAAAATATATTAGGTAGGGGAAAAAGTCTTTTCGCATTATAGTATGTATGAACTTGTAATAAAATCTCTTTGGTTATACCATTTGTATCTGAAAGGTTTAGATATCTTTAAAAAGTTTAAATTTTAAAAAAGATAATTCCAAATTCAAATTAGATAAATGTGTGATTTTCATTTGTTTTTTTTTACTGTCAAGATGAGTGAATTTAATGAAAAAATTCGATACATTTTAAAATTTTACTACAAAAAAGGTAAAAATTCAACGCAAGCTGCGAAAAAATTTGTGACGTTTATGGACCTAGTGCAGTGTCTGTGAGAGTAGCACAAATTTGGATTAGGCGTTTTCAATCCGGAAATTTTGATGTCAAAGATGCACGTCGCTCTGGTCGCCCTGTTACGGATAAAATGGATGCCATTTTTGAAAAAGTGGAGCAAGATCGGCATATCAGTAGTTACGACGTAGCTGAAGAACTAGGAATTGACCACAAAACAGTTTTGGCGCATAAAAAGGTCGTGGTCAAAGGCCGGCCAGGCTTCACAGACTCTGGCGAAACCCGGGTTAACCCGCAACAAGGTGATGCTGTGTGTATGGTGGTATTGGAAGGACATTATTCATTATGAGCTGTTACCGCCAGGCAGGACTATCGATTCTGAACTCCACTGTGAACAACTGATGAGATTAAAGCAAAAACTTGAGAGAAAGCTGCCGGAATTAATTAACAGAAGGGGTGTGATTTTTCATCATGATAACGCTAGACCTCACACATCTTTAGCCACTCAGCAAAAATTAAGAGAGTTTGACTGGGAGGTGTTAATGCATCCGCCGTATAGTCCTGACCTTGCACCTTCCGATTTCCACCTGTTTCAGTCTCTTCAGCATTCTTTAGGTAATGTCAGGTTAACATCACGAGAAGACTGCCAAAACCACTTATCGCGGTTTTTTGAACAGAAGTCCCAAAATTTCTATAGTAATGGGATCATGTCTATACCTACAAGATGGCAAAAAGTTATCGAACAAAATGGCACCTACATACTTTAGTTAAATGTAAATAAACTTTATTAAAAAATGTTTTGAATTTTCATATTAAATACGAAAAGACTTTTTCCCCTACCTATTATATTTTCTTGGGATAAAAAGTAACATATCTTTTATTTTAGACTATAATATAATCGTTTTCTACACCATATTTTATCTCGATCTGAGTAGCCCGGCGTTACAGAAATGCGTAGTATAGGAAACACCCATTTCCTAAATTATGCATTTATAATAAATCTCATAAATCAGTTGTCTCCATAAAGACTCTGGTCTATATAGTGTACAAAAAAAAAATTTGTTTTCTTTGTAGTGATATAGCAAAAATAAACGTCAAATAATAAAAGCGATACTAAAAACAATCGAGGAATCGATGCTACGTGCGTAGCATCGCTACGATTTTCGTAGCAATTACGTACACGATGCTCTTCCACGAAGTGTAGCTAACTTCAACAATGACATTTTCTAGTCTCTCTCTCTCTGCTCATGTTCATTAAATATCGAAACGTACTTGCATTCTATAAATCTTTGTCCGCCATCAATTCACCACATTAAAAAAATTTATACCACTAGGAAGAAAAGCAAGCCTACAACCTGCCTGATTTGCAGGCGTTGTAAAAACCCCTTTGTCTTCCTTGAAGAACCACCTACGGTAGTCCCCTGGGAAAATCTTGGCAGGCAAACCAGGTATAACCTATTATCTGTATTCTAACGTTCGTCACCTAATGACAACAGCCGGAGCCGGTAATTTAACTTGCCCTACAAAGCACGGAAGAGCTTTAAATAAATAAATACATCTATCAACAGGCTGCACCGCCCTTGCTTAACTTGTATGACCGATAAGTTTGACATGCGCGACGATTTCATCAAGTTCATCTGGTCTAATAAACGATGTGCTTTAAAAAAAACATGTCTCTAAAATTCGTGTGTGAATAATTTTGGTATAGTGCACTGTACGTGAATGTCATACAAATCGCACACATTCTACATAAATCATTGTTTGGACGACGCGTCCGTAAACAACGCTAGCCTAGCAGCTAGCCTAGCTATGCATCGTGCAGTTTTAAAACGCTTTTCTAGTTTTAATTTAGGCACTAAAAGTTTGTACATGTAATTTTAAATAATCTAGATTATTTTAAAGCTGATAAAAGTTTGTGGGCAGGACATACTGCTGAGTTTTTTTTTATATGATTGCATATGGGCCACCTGATGGACAGCAATCACCACCGTCCGTGGACATCAGCAACACCAAGGGGTCGCCAATCCGTTGCCAGCTTCTTCCTTTCTTTCTTTCTGGTGACGTCACTCACTCGCAGGAACACAACAACCCTCAAGGGAATTGTTATTTGGCTGCGGTATTCTGTAAGGTGGAGGTATATCCCCAGTCGAGCAGCTTAAAAAATACGCTATGCCCTACTTTACGTTTGTCACTCAGCAGGGTGCAATATGCAGGTGAGGTTGGCTTTGGTTCAAAGATGTTGATGAACCACTTACACCCCAATTTTCAACAAAGAGATCCATAGACGCATTCGATACATTCTCACCGCAGATACACCCCAATACTTCATCATCATCAGGTCCATTTTAGTCTCCATTACAGGAGCATGACCCTCACTTGTCCATCCTGGACGGAAGGAGGATTTGGCCTACACTCCCCACGCTGGCCAAACGGGTTGGGGACCCCAATACTTGAAGACTAAAATCTACAATCAGTGCGTCCTCCCCGCTATGACCTAAGGTGCAGAGACTTGGGCGCAGACCGCTGGACTAGTTCACAGGCAATGGACTAGTTCATAGTTCAAAGGGTTGCACAGCGAGCGATGGAGAGGGCTATGCTTGGAGTCGATCCCTTAGTTCTCTAAGGGATCGACTCCGAAACGAACAAATTCGTAGGAGTATCAAGGCTGTTGACTTAGCTCTGAGAGTAAGCAAGCTTAAGGTGCATTAGGCCGGCCACATCTGCTGTGCCAGTGACGGCATATGGAGGAGGAAGTTCCTAGAGTGAAGGCCGCGTATGAGGAACGAAGAGTGGGACGTTCCCCTCTCTAGATGGATCGACGACCTCAAGAAAGCAGCTGAAAGTGGGTGGATATGGAAAAAGCGGAGGATCGTCTATGATGTAAATCTTTGAGAAAGGCCAGCACTGGGCACTAGATACAGGCTGATAATGATAAATGATGGTAATAATGAAATTTTCGTACAAAAAATGGTTTTTATTCTACCTTGATAAGCTAATGAAAATCAATTCCAGAAGCTTTTCCTACTAAATTTCTTCTAATTAAATAATTAAACTCACGAGAGTTACAAGGCAGCTGGAGTTTTATCCCCTTTGCCTTTTGACGTGAACACGTCTTTAAAATTGCTTCTATAGGGCGGCAATTGACAAAAACAGGGATACACAGGGATAAACAGGGATATACAGTTTGGTGTTGCAGCTACAAATCTATCATCTGCATCCAAAAGTCATCACTGGATAGATGAATGATCAAAGAATTTATTTCGCTTAGTAAGGACTATTGCACCTCGCGTGCGGGGGAGGGAGAAGCGCTGACATTTTGACATAATTTTAGTGCATATAACGTATTCCCGTACAACACATGACCGTCCACGACACAGCCACACCTCATTTTTGGTAAATTTGGTCGCCGATGTTCATCCTGGTTGCACAGGAGACACAGTGGTGGTAATGTGTGCTTAGTGAGTTTTTTTTACCCATTATAGACTATACCAATCCATACTAATATTATAAATGTGAAAGTGTGTTTGTTTGTTTGTTCTTCTTTCGTCAAAAGTAACAAACAGATTGACATGATTTTTTTTAAGTTATTTTTCGGCCTGGAGAGTGCCATAGGCTACTTACTCTTTATCCCGGAAAAGCATCTTATTCCTACGGGAAAAAATAAACTTTGTAATCATTTGTCCTTCTTTCACGTCGAATGGAACCTAATTGTTCCATTCGACGTGAAAGAAGTTACTCTGCACTCCCAATGGTTGTCTGGTAGAGAATGCAATAAATAGCATTAAGTCCGCCTTTTGTATCATTTTATTGTGGTCAATAAAGTTTTAAATAAATAAATAAATAATTGCTATAATGTTTTTTTTTAAACAACCAAGCAAACAACCAGCGAAATAGGCGAAAGAGTGATAGAGCACAGCGTATTTGTAAACTGGCCGACTGAGAAAGTACCTTGAGGTACTTTCCCAGTCGGCCAGGCCAGCCTCACCGAATACAGTAGCAAGCAAGAAAAAAATATACACAAATCAATGGCAGCTTCCCTGGACTACGCGGGCGAAGCCGCGGGTCACAGCTAGTATAGAATATATTAAGAATTTCATATTACCGTCTTGCACATGCAAAAGATAACTAGGCAAGGTTTGATTGGCAAAGTTAGGTAAGTACAAAATTAATATCTAACTCGTCCGTATTAATATTAAATCTATCCGACTAAGTCTGGGCGAAGTTTGAACTAGTTTGCGTTAATAGAACGGATTCCCAGTAACTCGCGACGAGTGATGTAATATTGCTGTATTTTATGGAAATGCAATTTAAAAAATTAATTTAGGAGCAACAGAAAAATAAATTGCAAAAATAATTAAGTTGAATATGAGGCTTCTTGTGTGTTCATCGTTGAATTGATAACTAAGTCGTGGTCTATGAGCGGCCATAGACCGTATTTGGTTTGCTAGATCACCGCTGGAGGGCGCGCAAGTTAGTCTTTTACCACCCCACAAAATATATTATTATATTCGTTAGTTAGCTTTTCCATTGATTCGATGTTTTTATTAAAACCGCCGATACATCGAATAGAAAAATATTTGTCAAAACGACGAATCAATCCGTTGTATCAACCGGTAAGCATGGAGTTTAGTGAATATATCCCTTGCAACATTATGTAAGGATAATTCGTTAACTTTAATTAATTCCGGAATAATACCTGCCGGAAACACAATAATGTCAATAGGGCAACACTGTATCTTTTTCACTAAATATTAGTTTAATTGTAATAACTTAAAATGAAGTACCATAATTCACTGAATGTAATTTCAACGTACATAAATTAATTAAGATAATTCTCTTAATTTTAAGAGTAATTTCATATCACCGCACTCTTCTGCTTCCGGCGACCGAGGCGAGATCGTGCATGTCCGGCGATAGATCGTGGGCGAGCGAGGTGAGATCGTGGACTGTTCCACTGGGGTCCACATTCGAATAACGACAGCGGCAGAGTGCAGTTGATATGGTTGAGGTGTCGGTGACTCATTATTGTAATCGCTATTACCATATTTTGTGATCATTAATCTCTATGTAATAAATCTGAAATAAAGTACTGGTTGTTGTTTTCCTGGCTACTCCTACAATTATGTGCGTGCATATATTAAACATTATTTCGCTTTTTTTATTTGAAGATTATAGATTTTTACCGACATTGAATATTGGCCGCCACTTACTATGTAATATGTATAGATTGTCATAATGTTATAATGAAGCACTTGTACTATTCCACGTTATTATATTTAATATTACCGACCGCTTTCGCCGCTAAGGCATTATCAAGGTAAACAGATGGTGTTTGTGTATTTGTTTACCTTGATAATGCCTTAGCGGCGAAACCGGTCGGTAATATTAAATACAATAACGTGGAACAGTACAAGTGTTTTATTATAACATTATGATAATAATGTTCCACCAAGTGCCAACAATCAACAGTATCAACTTTATGTATAGATTGCTTATTAAAAACCTTCTCAATACGCAATCTAATATGGCTTTACTTCAACTATATAAAAGGCGTAATACGACGGATTTCTCAGCGTTCCGTTTGCGCTTTTGAAGGCATCGTGACTTAAAGTAGTTAGGCAGGCGGTTTTAGTCAGTTAAAGCCTGCTTTGCCCTTTAAAGGTCAGTCTGGTAGCAACCAGGCTGAAGGAGTGTCGAAGAGGATTTTCCTCCTCCCTCCAGCACAGCTGGGGGGTGCCCCCGCGCACGTCGGGCGTCAAAACTCACTTGTGGGTTGTAGTTCTAACATCATAATGCCACGTGTAGAAGCGAAACACGTGTTTCGGAGACGACCACGGCAGCTAGGGCAGTCGCATGCATCTACTAACGATAGTAGGTGGGCGGCGGAAGCAGTAATTTGCATAAACTAACTGATGGCGGAAGCCCATATATCAAACTGTCTGTAAAGGTCTCAGCATATATAACGGGAACTCGGAAGGGACGGGCCGGACACGTCAAAACGATAACGACCTAAAGCAACGGTGATAAAGTATTTTTTCAATCACTGTGTTTCATCACGCCCCGTCCCGGACGAGGCAGGAGCAGGACGTGATGGCACTAGAAAGAATACCCTATTGCCATCACTTCATTTACTTAACGCGCCCACCCCGTCCCGTTCGAGTTCCCGTTACGTATGTTGGACCTTTAATTTCGCTTCTGCACAATAACACTTCGAATTGGCAACTATGTAGAGAATAAATTTTCGTTTTACAAATTGCGGAGTTGTTTGTTCAGTGATGACACTAGTTCGCCTCCCTAATCCTCCTGACAGCCTGTTCGAGTAGAATTTCAACAACAGAAAGCTACTTGTTTAGTAAGATCGTAATTAAATGGCCTAAGCTCGGTGTCCATCTGTCCAAAGTTTCCAAAGTATGCTTAGTTAAAATAATTGGCAAAAGTAAAACAGAGACCTGTAACAACAATTACATTTAAATAATATAATTATGTATTATGGACAATGTAATACTATATACTTTTCAGAATACCGCAGCCAAGTAACAATTCCCTTGAGGGTTGTTGTGTTCCTGCGGGTGAGTGAGGTCACCGGAAAGAAAGAAAGGAAGGAGTATAGGCTGGCCACGAATGGCCCCTCGTTGTTGCTGATCTCAATGGGCGGTGGTGATTGCTGTCCATCAGGTAACCAAAAAATTGGACATTGTTCATAATGATTGTCTCAGTCAGCAGTAAATCGCGTTTAGGAAGTCTTGAGTGGATTTTCGGTTAGGTTAGGGTTGTTTTCTATCTACAAAAAGCATCGCTAACACGCTGCCACCGCAGCAACTCTTTCCTTTCTGCTAACCTCACTCACTCCAGACAACTAGTAATTGTTATTTGGATGCTTCTGGAGGCTTATCCCCAGTCCTCCAGCTTAGCTTAACAACGCTGCTCTCCCTCTCTTATGCCACAGCCTCGTCAGGTAATCTGCAGGATGCACCACGTCCAGGTGAAGTTAGCATTAGCTCATTGATAATGGTGAGTCAATTACACGCTCAAAATTTTAATAAAGTAAAGTAGGGCTTCCCCCTCCCCCGCACGCGGTGTTCCATAGTCCTTACTTAGCGTAATAATTTCTTTGATCCTTCATCTACTCAGTGGTGTGATTGAATTTTGGATGGAAATAATAGATTCGTAGCTGCAATACGTAACTATATCTCCCGATTTTCTTATCATTCGTTTTTTTTTTAATTGCCTTTAGAAGCAATTTTAAAGACGTATTCGAAGTAATTTTATAGATGAGCTCGGTGGTCAAATGGTTAGCAATGGCCACTTTGACACCAAGTTTGCGGGTTCGATTCCCGCACAAGTCAAATATTTGTGTGCATGAATATGTCCGTTTGTCTTGGTCTGGGTGTCTTCAATGTATTTTATGTATGTATTTACAAAAAAAATGTAATTAAGTATAACATCAGTTATCTAGTACCCACAGTACAAGCTTTTGAACTAGGTGGTCGTGTGTAATTTGTCCGTGTGGTTTCCGGCAGACTAGAATAGAATCACTCCGTCTCTTCCCGTGGATGTCGTACAAAGCGACTAAGGGAAACACATTATAAAACATCGATCAGGACTCCCCAACCCGTCTGAACAGCGTGGGGAGTGTAGGCCAAATCCTTCTTCCGTCTAGGACGGACGAGAGAGGGTCGTGCTCCTGTAGTGGAGACTAAAATGACCTGATGATGTGTAATTTGTCCAGAAATATTTATTTATGTACTCACGTAAAAACATTGTGTCATATTTATAGTCGCTTTTTTACTGAGCAGCAATGTTTGTTCCAACTTTTTGACTTTTAAAGTCAGTACCCACGATAAATGATGGCTTGACGCACCTGTGCGACAATGACATCGGCGACATCGTAATATATCGCCCGCCCCATTGTTCCACATGCAGCGACGCTTCCCGTTTTGTTATCAACAAAATGGCGACCTACGCGTGATATATAGCGATACTACAATGATTTGTTTGTAAGCAATTTCAAAATGGATATTTTTGATCAAAAACATGTTACATATACTTCGACATTTACCTATATTAATTCTACTGCTGGGATACGGATCTTCTCTAAGTTGAAGAGGTTTAGAGCGTACTCCACCACGCTGCTTAACTGTGGTAATTAACGCAGGCTAGTGTTTCAAGCAGCCAAGTAGGCTTAATATCTGTCATCTAACAAAGACGGGGGGGTGGATAGCTTAATGTACTAAAAAGCACGAAGGAGCTCGAGATAAATAAATCCACCTAAGATATTTTACACGACTGCCCAAAAAGCCCTGGAGTGTAATATGTTATTTATTTATTTTATTTTAAGTACATACAGCCATGATACTAGAAAAGTTTACACAGATCTTAACATAGATAAATACAATAGACAAAGAGTACCGAGACAATAATATTTCAATGTGAATAGAAATAAATGTGGCTATGCGTATCTTTATTCACATTTATATGCAATTTGCAGCTGACAATTATTATGTCTGCTGCAAATTATTTTCGTAATGAGGCCGCAGTCTTGCGCTGCCATTTCTATAGTCAAGCTTAACTAGCGTTAGCCCATGGGAATTTTCAAACTTTCTTAGCGTGATGCCATCGTTACAATAGCTACCTGTATGCCAAATTTCAAACCGATCCGTCCGATGGTTTGCGATGTGCGTTGATAGATCAGTCGGTAACGGCTGCCTTTTATAGGTACAGATATTATAATCTTATTTCTGAGCTAACCTTTTAAAACGACTACGAACCTGATGGTCGAATGGCTAACAATAGTTTGACTCCGTGGTCGCAGATTCGATCCCCGCACAAGACAAACATTTGTGTGCATGAACATGTCTGTTTGTCTTGGTCTGGGTATTTTCTATATATTATATGAATTGGCCGTGTGGTTTCCGGCAGACTAGAATAGAATCACTCCGTCTCTTCTCGTGGATGTCGTACAAGGCGATTATGGGTACATTATCAAATATCGATCAGGCCTCCCCAACCAGTCTGGCCAGCGTGGGGAGTGTAGGCCAAATCCTCCTTCCGTCTAGGACGGACGAGAGAGGGTCGTGCTCCTGAAGTGGAGACTAAAATGGACCTGATGATGATGATGATGATTTACAAAAAAAACGCATTTGTGTAGGTACATTTTATCAATTGTCTAGTACCCATAGTACAAGCTTTGCACTAAATTGGGGACTAGGTAACGCTGTGTAAATTGTCCAGAAATATAAATATATAATAAATATAAAGCTCAATAATAAAATGAAATCATAAAACACTATAAACAGACTCAGTATTCGTCATAACTAAGTTAATGTTTCAAACTGCTAACGTTCCCTACATTTTTTAAAAAGGAAATTGTGTTATTTCCCATTTCCCCGTTTAAAAGCCTTTCTCTTTGAACCGGATTCTTTTCATTGCTAGTGGAATACTTTGAGAAGAATCCTTTGACTGAGGAATTATTGCTTAAAAATAGAGCTATTGGTGGGGTTAGAAAGATGTTTGGGATACTCATTAATGTTAAAAATAACTTGCATATTTTTCCTTTTGTTGAAATAGACGATGTTTTTAATAGGGTAAGGAATGCCGTGTTGATTGTTGACTATTCCAAACTGACGGACTGTACAGAACGTCTAAAAATATGCTCCCTGATTTTCTCAAAATGCGTGATCGTGAGAAGATACTTAGACTGTTTAAACCTATTAATGAGGTACTTGAAACATTGCTGTCTGAATGGCAGGAAAGTTGGGAAACTTCTACCAAAGGACGCCACATGTATCTGATCTTTCAATCGGTAGAGATAGAGTAAAGAAAAATCTAACACATTAGGTAACAACTCAATGTTTTAGGTCCCGAAGAGTGATAAGTACTAAAAATCTATGGTGCACGGCAATTGACCTTCACTTGAATAGCAATCTCTTTAGGCTTTTAATGCCTTATTTGCCATATTGCTGTCTCTCACATTGCTAAGAGGGGAAGGCAAATTCCAAAAGCTTCCTACTCCTACTAATTTCTTCTGATTAAATTCGTTGTGAGTTCGAAGGCAGCCGTAGTTTTACCCTTGGAACTGCAATGGACTTCACTTTTCATTGCCTTTTTTTGGCGGTCGCTGTTAATCATGGCTACACAGGAGACACAGTGGTGGACCCCCATCCCAATACAGTCTTCTGTGAAGTAGTGTTTTTTTTTTCAGTTGGGCAGGTTATAATTGCGCTCACCCTACCTCTCTTTTCGTCACAGACTCGTTTGTCCGATTAATATTAAAAGTGCATCTAAGTATATTAAATACCTAGCTATCATTTTATAACATTCACGATAAAATAAAGCGGAAATAACTTACGTACTGAAATTGAGGTTTCACAGAATCAGATTAGTTGAAGCTTTGCTAGAATCTACCTATAATCGCATCACCCGCATACTCGAATGCACGTCCGTGTACGTAATTCGATTAGCGTGCATCTTCGGAGACAAATCGATACATATCTGCTGGTTCCGCACATCGCGAACAATGAGCGAACCAACCGTGTTAACTCTACAAAAGGGCAGCGTATACATATAGTTATCATCATCATCAAATACAGTCAGACAAGAAATTCTAAAATATACTAAAGCCTTTAAGATAGGAATCAAAAACCATCTAAACCGCTTGGCGAAAATCTTAATGGCTGAAACTCAAACGACTCGTAGACTGAAACTGAAGATTTTTTTTTTTATACTACGACGGGTGGCAGACAATCATACGGCCCGCCTGATGTGAAGCGGTTACCGTAGCCATATTAACGCTCGCAACATAAAATATCACCCGCCACCACTCCCGCTGCCAACGCAGCATCTCCTTCCTTTCTTGTGACCTCACTCTTTCGCAGGAACACAACAACGCTCAGCGGAATTGTTATTTGGCTGCGGTATTCTGTGAGGAGGAGGTACATTCCCCAGTCGGGTAGCTTACAATTACGCTCCCTACTTATCTTTTTGCCAGATCTTCGTTTGTCAGTTAGCAGGGCAGGGATGTTGATGAGCCACTTACACCCCAAAATGCGTAATGTTAAGTTACCTAACTGGGGAATGTACCTCCATCTCACAGAATACCGCAGCCAAATAACAATTCCCTTGTGGGTTAGTGTGTTCCTGCGAGTGAGTGAGGTAACAAGAAAGGAAGGAGATGCGCTGGCAACGGGGGTGGCGGCGCGCGAGCGATATTTTATGTTGCGAGCGTTAATATCGCTACAATAACCGCTTCACATCAGGCGAGCCGTGTATTTGTCTGCCACCCGAAGTAGTATAAAAAAATCTCCAGTGAAGTAAAGATGTGACACATGTCACTGAGCCTGTCATGATGGATCCCAACCGACATTTTACTCAATGTTCCACATGGTGACAGATTGCAGTAAACAACTATGACAAAAAAGTCATCATCATCATCATGGTGCGACGTTGTCAACCCTTATTATTAATAATAATAATCTGCCGAGATCTGCTCATAGGTATATTGTTCCATTATTATATCCTGGAGCGGGTCACGGCGCGGCGGGTGTACAAAAATTACATCAAACTTCTCTAATGGGCCTCTACGCGTTGGATCCATATCCCCACGCACGCCTTCCAAATGACCGGGCTTGACCCGTGATAAAAAAAGAGATACATATAATAATAATAATTTAATTACATTTAAAAACAATTCACCCATATTATAAATACCTTATAAACTAACATACGTACATCTTATATATATAAAAGAAAGTCGTGTTTGTTACAACACTTATAACTCGAGAACGGCTGGACCGATTGCCATGGTTTTTGATTTCTTGGATTTGTCTCCGTCCAGAATAGCAGAATAACTATTAAAAACATTGGAAAATTTACGAAAAAAATAAAATAAAAGAAAAATCATTTTTCCATACAAAATGTTCGTGGATGTCGGACCTGTCAAACGTGACGTTAACGTGCGTACGTCAAATGTATGCGTGCGTTCAGAAATGTGGGTATAGGATAATAAGTATTAAAACATTGACAAAATTGTCGAAAAATTAAATTTGTAAACGGATTGGGATATTTATTGATTTTCAATTAAATGTCAAATCGATTGGTCTAACTTTTACGTCGCGAAAGTTGTCCGTTGTTGTTTTGAAAATTGTTTATGAATGAATGCTTGAAAATGAATATTAATTGGTTGCCAAGTGTCATGGTACTTTATTTTGTGACATAGTAAAATACTGAACTTAATATTTACCCACTGCTGGGTAATATTAAATACGGGTCTTCCTTCAACTGAATATGTTTCGAGCATACTCCACCACGCTGCTCAACTGCGAGTTGGCGGACGCCAGTAATTTCAAGCCGCCTAAAGGCCACTTGGCTTAACGACTGCCATCTAATGATAACAACCAGGACCGACGGCTTAACGTGCCTTCCGAAGCACGGAGGAGCTCGAGATAATCTAATGATAACAACCGGGACCGACGTCTTACGTGCCTTCCGAAGCACAGAGGAGCTCGAGATAATCTAATGATAACAACCGGGACCGACGTCTTACGTGCCTTCCGAAGCACGGAGGAGCTTGAGATAATCTAATGATAACAACCGGGACCGACGGATTAACGTGCCCTCCGAAGCACGGAGGACCTCGAGTTAATCTAATGATTACAACCGGGACCGATGGATTAACGTACCTTCCGAATCACGGAGGAGCTCGAGATAATATAAACTCATCCATGGACAGGCTACGGTTGACGTTGCTTAACTTGCGTGTACAATTAGACTGACACGTGCAATGACGCCATCGTGCTTCTCTATTATTCAATATATTAATTTCAAGACATCATAAATTTTGTTTAACTATTATGTATACCACGACATTCATTGACAATTAGGCGGTACGAAGTTCGCCGGGCCAGCTAGTATTTATATAAGAACTTAAGCTCTACTATTATTATACCACCCCGCGACTGCTGCAACTCGTTTCTTCCTGGTTACATACAAGAATACAACAAACACATCAAGTACCTCCACCTCACAGAATACCTTAGCCAACCGAGGGTTGTTGTGTTCTTGCGAGTGAGTGCGGTCACCAGAAAAGAATGAGTTGCTGCGTAGGAAACGAGGAAGGTGTCTCACGAGGAATATTTCATGCTGTGAGGGTTAATATGGCATCGGTAACTGTTTCACATCAGATGAGCGATATCCTTGTATGCCATCTGACGTAGTATAAAAAACCGGCCAAGTGCGAGTCGGACTCGCGCACGAAGGGTTCCGTACCATTATTTATAAAAACGGCAAAAAAAATCACGTTTGTTGTATAGGAGCCCACTTTAAATATTTCTTTTATTTTTGTTTAACTATTTATTTTTAAAGTGAATATATAACTAAATATTATATGAGTATTTCAAGCGTCTACCTATTACCGTTATCAATTGCGAGCAAAAAAATCACGTTTATTGTATGGGAGCCCCCTTAAATATTAATTTTATTCTGTTTTTTAGTATTTGTTTTTATAGCGGCAATAGAAATACATCATCTGTGAAAATTTCAACTGTCTAACTATCACAGTTCATGAGATACATCCTGGTGACAGACGGACGGACGGACGGACGGACAGCAGAGCCTTAGTAAAGGGTTCCTTTTTGCACTTTGGGTACGGAACCCTAAAAAGGTGTAAATAAAAAAAGAAAAAATCACGGAAATTCTGAAACTAACTGTAGTCAAGTTAGGTTACCCTTGAGTAAACATAGCTTGCGTTAATCTGCCTTGTATGCTCAAGCTCGAATGCACTTTCACACAAGTAATTCGATTAGCGTGCAGCTTCAAAGACAAATCGATACGATTATCTATTTGTTTCGCACTTTGCCGACAATATTATAATACGCATACATAAACGGGACGAGGGCCCACCGCACATTCTCACCACTGTATCTCCTGTATAGACAGGATTAACAACGGTCACCACCAAAAAACGCATTTTTTTTATACCACTATAGTGGTAAACAAGCATACGGCCCGCCTGATGGAAAGCCAGATGGAAACCAGAGTTGGCACTTGGTGGAACATTATTATCTGTGTTTCTATCCATAAATTAAAATAAATATAATTACGTGGAACAACAGCGGGGTGTAAGAAGTTCTTCAACATCTTTGAACCAAAGCAAACGAGGCTCTGGCGAAAAGAGAGGTAGGGCACAGAAGCCTCAAAGAAGCTTATTTTTTAAGCTGTCCGACTGGGGAAGTACCTCCGTACTTACCCAGTCGGGCAGCTTTAAAATACGCTTCTTTGAGGCTTCTGTGAGGGGGAGACCTCACAGAATACAGCACACTAATAACAATTCCTTGAGGGTTGTTGTGTTCCTGCGAGTGAGTGAGGTTACCAGAAAGAAAGAAAGGAAGGAGTATAGGCTGGCAACGGATCGGTCACCCCTTGGTGTTGCTGATCTCCATAGTATAGGTGATTGCTTTCCATCAGGTGACCCAGGTGCTCGTTTGCCTCCTTCTCATGAAAAAAAAATACGTGGAACAGTACAAGTGCTTTATTATAACATTATGAAAGTCGTTTACGGCACCGCTGTATGAAACATCACCTAATTTCAGTATTTGTATTAATTCTAGTATATTTATTATAACATTATGAAAGTCGTTTACGGCACCGCTGTATGAAACATCACCTAATTTCAGTATTTGTATTAATTCTAGTATATTTATTATAATATTATGAAAGTCGTTTACGGCACCGCTGTATGAAACATCACCTAATTTCAGTATTTGTATAGCTGAAGACACTATTGAGACTCAATATTGAGTTTGAAACTCAATAAGACAACGCAGATGTTACTTGTTTATGTCATAAGTTGGAGAGCGGCGCTGCATCGGATAGTTATCCAATACGGAGAGATACAACTGCTATCCTATAAATATTTTATTGAGTCTACATCGAGTTGGATTGAAATATGTCTTTTTTGTATTGTGTTGGTATGTAAAATGGCGTGGGTTGAGTGCCCGAGCTCAACCCGAGTGGGTTGAGCCGAAATAAGCTTATTTCGGCGCAGCCCCCTCGCAGATTTTGATTTTAACTAGACAGAAAATTAGCCGTTAATTTGTCGAAATTTGTCGCCAAAGGAGAAAATTTGTCGCTCTCCCGTCAAAGACCTATTAGGGATTTTTATGGCAGTGCCGAAATAAGCTTATTTCGGCTCAACCCACTCGGGATCTATTAAACTACTCGTACATAACAAACCGAAGACATGATTTCCCCCAGAATTAGTCATAGTCACTCAGAAACCAAGTATCAGAATTACTCGACCTCCCGTTAAAAAGTTATAAGTATTTTTTGTGGCAAATAAGGCACGCTGTAAAATGGAATTTATAGATTTGTTCCAGACTTTAGTGAATCACACCCACTACTGTAAAAATATTTTTTTCTAGGGAAATTACACGCTGCCATCTTGTAGACAAGGGTTGACGACATAGCATATTTAATCGAAAGTTTGAATAATTTTATCGGGGTGTAAGTAAGGGGTGTAAGCGGCTCACCACGATCTTTAGATGGGGTGTAAGGCTTTCAACGATTTTTAGAACAAAAGCCAGCCTCACCTGCACGTGGTGCACCCTGCAAACTAGCGAAAGAGGTTCTGGCATAAGAGAGGTAGGAAAATATTTTTTGGTAAATTCCAAAATTGAAAGCTTTCTAGGTAATCTTCAAGCCTACTTCGAAGGGCTGGCGCCATATAGGTATTTAGTTTATGTTGCTAAGCACAAGATACAGACTTACAATCAAAGTATAATATAAAAGATATGTGACATTCCTGTGATATATATATGGCAGATATATCACAGGAATGTCTCGCAATGGAGTACATTCCTTATGATATAATAATATTCGCATGTAAACGGCGCATTTCTGTTACGAATGGATGTTCGATCCGATGCAACTCCGTCTGGTGTCGAGAGATGCATTTATATCGAAATGAGTTCAACGCTATAGTCTGTTATGTTACGACTTCGACGAACAGAGCGGAGTTTCGCAAGTTTCTAAATTACTATTCCTCAAACGACCTAAAATCTTAAATTGCTAAAATTCACAGTACGACTGCCTAATATAGCCATTTATTGTAACATTTTTTTTATAAATATTTTTTTGAGTTATAATAAACTGAGCATCTAAAGAGAGCTAGAGAGCCTAGAGAGAGATCTCTAGAAGCTCGATCGTTGCGCGTGTCAGTCTAATCGAACACGCCAGTTAAGCAACGTCAAGCGCAGCCTGTCTATGGATGGGTTTATTTATCTCGAGCTGCTCCGTGCTTCGGAGGCCACGTTAAGCCGTCGGTCCCGGCTGTTATCATTAGATCGCAGTCGTTAAGCCAAGTCAGTGCCCTTAGGGCGGCTTGAAAACACTGGCCTCCACCAACCCGCAGTTGAGCAGCGTGGTGGAGTATGCTCTAAACCCCTTCGATTGGGGGGAGACCCCACAGTGGGATAATTATGGGTTGATGCCGAATGATGCCGAGCATCTAAAATTGTGGAACTTGGCGACTATTACGGACTCGGAGACTAAAGTTGATGTAAAACATACCAAACATAAACTAACCTAGTATTTCTGTCCCCTTTTTTGTGACTCATTATTTTTAGTGATGTTACGATCTGGAATTTTGTCAAACCGAGTTGAATCGGTTAGACAATTCATGCAAGTCGATTTCAAACCGAATCGACGAAATCGCGATTTGAATCGGTTTGAACCGATTTGAATCGGTTTGATAGCGAAGATCGGTTTAAAAAGTCGAGTCGTTACTCGACTTTTTAAACCGATTAAAAAGTCGAGTCGTTGCTCGACTTTTTAAACCGATTAAAAAGTCGAGTCGTTACTCGACTTTTTAAACCGATTAAAAAGTCGAGTCGTTACTCGATTTTTTAAACCGATTAAAAAGTCGAGTCGTTACTTGACTTTGTAAACCGATTAAAAAGTCGAGTCGTTGCTCGACTTTTTAAACCGATTAAAAAGTCGAGTCGTTACTCGACTTTTTAAACCGATTCCGATGTACAAGACCGATGTACAAGCATATCTCAAAAATTATTCGATATCATGGCACCAGAAAACAGAAAAAAGAGCAAATGTGACCCATGTAAATATAAGCCGAAAGCGAGTTCTTCGTCTCTACAAATCAACATTCCAATAAATAACTCATTCGAAGGACTATCAGAGGAACACAATGTAGAAATCGAAAACGAAAATGATGACGAATTTATTACATTGAGAAGAAAAAAAGCAACTTCTATGCATGACATATCTTCTTTTCTTTCAATGGACGATACCCAGAACTACAATAATCGCACAATAAATCTTAATAAAACATCACAAAGTCTACCGGACGTCACTACCTGTGATAATATATACATCCAAGAACTAAAAGAAAGAAATACATACACATACATATCATAATGGGAGACTTTAATACCTGTCTCATAAAGGATGATGCGCGTACTAAAAATCTTCTTTCTATTTTAAATTCTGTTAACTGTTATCACCTTCCCCTTAATCCTACACATTTTCCGCATAATGGACCTCCTTCTTTACTTGATCTCATCATCACATCTTGTCCGGAGTTAGTGTCAACACATGGTCAATTTCACGCGCCGGCATTCTCTGCCCATGACTTGATCTATGCCTCTTTTAAGATCCGTCCTCCTAAAAGAAAACACAAAACTCTCCTTTTACGGAACTTTGCTGCAATTGACAAGGAGAAATTACTAAATGATGTGCGTGAAGCAGATTGGGATACTGTCTTGTTGACACCTGATGTTGATGCAAAGGTGGATGCGTTTAACACAATTATTTTGAATGTTTATAATAAACACGCGCCTCTTCGTCCCGTACGAGTTAAACACTGTCCTGCCCCTTGGCTCACGGAAGACATTAAAAAGCTCATGGCTCGTCGCGATAGAGCAAAAATTAAATTTCGTCATTACCCCACTCCTGTAAATCGTGAAAAATATACGTCATTGCGTAACCAGTGCAATAAGTTATGCAGAGAGGCCAGGCGTAAATACATGCACGAGAACATTGAAAATTGTCCCCCCAGTAAACTCTGGAAATTTCTCAAGGCAAATGGTATTGGCAGAGTACAATCAAGTGTAAATCCAAGTATTGATCTTAATGCCTTAAACAATCATTTTTCGAAATCGTCAGTTCAAATTGATCCCACTGCAAAGATGGCAACTTTGTCTGAATTAAATACAGCGACTCCTCTTTTGAATTCAGTGTTAGAGCTTGGCGAAATAACTTCGGACGAAGTAGTAAAATTGATTGGGACTATTAAATCTAAGGCTGTTGGCAATGATGAAATTGGTCTCCATATGATTGAACCAATAAAGGAGATCATTGCCCCTATTCTTGCTGATATCATTAATTGTTCTCTTTCTTCTGGGATCTTTCCAACTCTTTGGAAAGATGCACATGTAGTTCCTCTTCCTAAAAGCTCGAAACCTTCCTCTTTCTCGGACTTTCGCCCTATATCCATTTTGCCGTTTCTTTCTAAGGTGCTAGAGCACTTTGTGCACCAGCGGTTATCTGGTTATCTTCGAAAGCATAACCTACTGAGTCGGCATCAGTCGGGATTTCGTACTGGACACAGCACTGTCTCGGCTCTTATCAAAGTCACTGACGATATTCGACTTAGTGTTGAAAATAAAAAGTTGACACTTTTAGTTCTGCTCGACTTTACGAATGCCTTCAATTCGGTTGATTTTGATATGTTGCTGGGCATGCTCCAGGCCTTAAATCCTTCTCAATCGGCTTTACTCTGGTTTAAATCCTATCTAACTAATCGGCGCCAACTGGTTAAAATTGATAACACGAGGTCGGACTGGTGTCGACTCAGTGCGGGTGTGCCTCAGGGGGGAGTTTTATCTCCTATTCTTTTCTCTATTTTTATCAACAATTTAACTTCCTTACTTTCCTCTTCTCATCACCTATATGCTGATGATCTGCAAATCTATACTGCAGCTCCATTTGATAACTTCAATAGTGCAATTAGCGTTATTAACAATGATCTCTGTAAAATAGCCCAGTGGTCCGAAAAATTTGGCCTAAATATTAATCCATTTAAATCACAGGCGATTATAATTGGTAGTCCTTATTATACTTCTAAATTACCGTATTCGATGTGCCCAAATGTAATTTTAAATGGTAATATTATTAACTACTCCTCTACTGTTAAGAATTTGGGTGTCATCATGGATCAGACTCTGTCCTGGGCCCCTCAAGTTAATGAAGTCAGCAGGAAAATTTTTGCCTCTCTGCATTCCTTGAAACGACTCCAAAACTTTCTTCCTGTCAACACCAAATCATTATTGGCACGCACTCTCCTTCTTCCTCTATTGGACTACGGCGATATAGCGTATTTAGACCCTTCAGAAGAACTCCTTAATAAATTAGATCGCATTCAAAATATGTGTGTTAGGTATGTCTTTGGAGTACGAAAATTTGATCACATTTCTCATTACAGGAAACAGCTTGGTTTGCTACCAATACGACAACGCCGAAATATCCGCATTCTTACTTTCCTATACCAGATCCTTTTCTACCCAACAGCGCCGGATTACCTGAAGGAATGTTTCAAGTTTCGTGTTGTAGATGACAGACTTCGGTCCAGAAACACTCCGTTTCTTCAAATACCGCCCCATAGCTCCCTTACCTATTCTAAATCTTTTGCAGTGTTAGCTGCTCGTCTCTGGAATGCACTTCCAATTAATGTGATGATGGCTCAATCTATTAGTTCTTTTAAGAGCCAGCTAAGATCGCACTTCGCTGATGTTTCCGACGTTTGAATTCACTTTATCTAAAGTGTCTTATTGCTTGCAGTTGTGTGTATTACTGTACGTATTTGTCTACATTTTTCTATATGTGTGTTTGTAAGAACTGCTTTTTTATCTACTGTACTTAATGTACCTCACCCTGACCTAAAAATTCACTTACAAGCATTCTTTGGTTGACTGGAAGAGATCCCTTCTGGGATAAGTCCGCCATTGTGTATTTTATTCTGTACTTGAAGTTTTATGTATGTGTACAATAAAGTTTTATAAACAAACAAACAAATACAAAACTGAAGCTTGAATTAGATATAGCGCATAACGAGATAGAGAATCTAAACACAATAAATGAACAACTAACAAAAAAAATAAAAGAACAAGAGAAAATCATAAAATTACACAAGTCTGTCAGTATAACTGATCTAAACATGAGTTCAAAAATAAATGACAGATGTATATCTACACCTCTTGTAAAATACAAACAACAGAGAAAGAATACCTCAAAAAATGAATCGGCTACTGGTTTATTGGCTACTGATAGCAATAAACCTTTCAGAGTATCTCAAAAAAATCAATTTTCGACTTCACTACAGACAGAAAACATCACCCGAAAAAATCCAATCCAAAATGAAAAGGCCAAGGTATGCGTAATTAGTAGCATCGAATATGAAAAAAATGCTTCAGCAATAAGGAACCACCTAGTCGACAGCAATATGTGCCACTACCGTATACCAGGAGGAGGAGTGAGTCTACTGCTGAACGGGATACAAGATAAACTTAAAGAATTCACTAATAGAGACTACTGTGTTATATTGTTAGGTCATAATGATTTTATTCAAACAAAAAATTATAAACACCTAATTGATGAGTTAAGGCAAACACTGCAAGATGTTCAACACACTAATATAATACTATGTCTGCCTACCTATAAATATTCACACGAAGCTACTATTTATAATATTAGAGTAGAAACTTTTAATAGTTTAGTTGTCCAAGACAATAGAAGATATCAATACTGCTACTTATTGGATTCAAATAAAAATCTCCAATGTTCCTTTAGAATGTTTTCAAGGCGCAAAGGTATTATTAATCATATAGGTTTAAAGGTAATTGCACATGACATAAATAATTTAATTAATGATATTACTGACACTTTCACAGAATCTAATGGACATACAATAACTTCGACATCTAAATTCCAGTCAAAAAACGTCAGTCCGAGAAGAACTACCGAAACAATAGCAATCACTCCTCGGAGTCGACATACAGACTTTTTTCGAGACCTTTAAGATCTTATATCAGAATATAACAAGCCTTAATAAAAAGCGATATTTAATCGAGTCAATCACACACGACGACGATCATATAAAGGTACTATGCTTTTCAGAAACCTGGATTACTACCTCGAAACTAGATCTGCTCTATGTAGAAGGTTTTACCGTGGCATCTTCATTCTGCCGCTCAAACACCGAGGGGGGAGGAGTTAGTATTCTGGTAAAAAATGGAGTTGAATATACGGAACTAAAAGAAATAACTAAAATGTCGATTGAACCCATATTCGAGTCGTGTGGTATAGAAATAACTAAACATAATCTAATTTTAATTAGTTTATATTGGCCCAACAGGACAAGAATGCCTGAATTGTTTTTTAGTTCATTAAAAAATCTCTTACAGTACCTATTGTTAAAGTATAATAATAAAGATATAATTATTGGAGGAGACTTTAATGTAAATATATTGGAGCAAACCTCTCCCACAACAATGTTATTAGAACTAATGGATAGCTACAATTACAAACAACAAATCAAGGAATCCACTAGGGTTAACAAGAACTCCTCTACTTGCATTGATCTAATTTTCACAAATTTTCAGAATAAAATATTTAATATTTCTGTAAATGAATATGGATTCTCGGACCACAAAGGAATCTTAATTGATATACCTAGCATTAAAGAAAAAAGGCGTAAAATCTGGTACACAAAAAAGAGAATATTTAATGAACAAAATATAAACAATTTTCGATCAGAATTAAAAAAAGTGGACTTTACAAAAATAATTACTACAGACAAAAATGTAAATGAGAACTACAATTCATTTAGCGAGTGCATAACAAACATATTAAATAAGTGTATACCTAAAATTACAATTAAAATAAAAAATAAAGCCAAAAAATCTTGGCTAACGACTGGAATAAAAAAGTCATGTAAACACAAAAGATTATTAAAAATTTTAACATCTCAAATTGATAGTCCAATCTTACTTGATAATTACAAAAAATACGAGAAAGTTTTAAAGAAAACTGTAGCAACTTCGAAAAAACTCCAAAATATCAAAATGATTAAGAACTCGGATAATTTAGCTAAATCTATGTGGCATGTAATTAAAAAAGAAACAAATAAGCTTCCACAAAAATCCAAAGAAAATATACAATTGAACATAAATAATACACTGACAGATGACCCCGTAAAAATTGCAAACCAATTTAACGACTTCTTCTCTGTAGGTTGCCACACTATAGGCACCTCAATACCCTCCGGCCGGCCGGTCTCTACGCGATCTGAAAACTCGATGTTCTTACAACCAGTCACTACGAAAGAAATCCTAAGAATTATTAGTAATTTAAAAAACAAGCGTAGCTTCGGCCATGACGATATACCACCGTCGCTAGTAAAAAAATGTGCAGATATTATAGCTCCTATCTTGGCATTCTTAATTAACCAATCTTTTGATGAAGGCTCAGTCCCGGATAATCCAAAAATCTCGATTGTCAAGCCTTTATTTAAAAAAGGAGACAGACGAGACTACAATAACTATAGGCCTATTTCCTTGTTACCGACTTTTTCTAAAGTGTTTGAAAGTGCCATGGCAATCCGCCTAAACAAATACTGCGAAAAATATAATATATTTAGCGAATGCCAAAATGCATTTAGGAAAAACCGATCGACATCCCTCGCAGTATTTAAGTATGTAAACGCAATACTTGATATAATAAATAAGAAACAATACGCCATAGGCATACTCTTAGATATGAGCAAGGCCTATGATCGAGTGTCTTATGAGATCTTATTAAATAAACTATACGGCATAGGAGTGAGGGGTTTGGTTTATGACTGGTTTGCCTCATACCTGTCCAATCGAATACAGCAAGTAGAAATCGAACATTATGATCATACCACAGGGAATATAATACAAATTAGATCAGAGAAAATCCGAGTTATTCAATCAATCCCACAAGGTAGCGTCCTCGGATGTATATTGTTTCTAGTGTACATTAATGACTTACCAAAAATAATACATACCCCATGCACCCTGTTTGCGGATGATATATCAGTTGTGATCCCCTACAATAACGACACAAATTTAAATACTCGTTTAGACTCAACCCTTACAGAAATAGTATCCTGGCTAAACGATCACAATCTACAAATTAACTACAATAAAACTAAACTAATGCAGCTCAAACCTTATCAAAAGAGAGCCTTAAACATCAACTATTCATTCCGCAGTACCCCATTAGAATTGGTTAACACATACACACTGTTAGGCGTTGATATCGACTCCAATATCAACTGGAAAAGCCACGTCGCTAAAATATCTTCCAAATTGTCAAGTTTTACATATGTTCTGTATCAACTAAAAAAATACACGAATAAAAAAACTGCCACAAACGCATATTACGCTTACGCACACTCAAGACTTCAATATGGCATAGTGTTATGGGGAAATAGCACAGACATTACAAAACTGTTCACATTACAGAAAAGATGTATCCGAATACTAGTTAATATTGATTCCAAGACTAGCTGCAAACCTCACTTCATAAAAGAAAAAATTCTAACGGTTACGGGTATATATATATTAGAAACGGCTCTTTTCGTAAAGAAAAATTTTCATCTTTTCACACTATATTCACGGCCTCAAAACTTACGCCCGAAAACGAAGCTGACATTGCCAGACTCCAAATTGGAATTAGTCCACTCAAGCCCAGTTGGCATGGCTGTAAAAATTTATAATAAAATACCGAACCACATAAAGGAGAGTAACAACATTATTAAGTTTAAAAATGCCTTGAAAACTATTCTGTTGGAAAAATGTTACTATGATATACAGGAATTCTTAAATGATAAATTATAAATCTCTGACTAATTATTGCTAAATGTCGAATAATAATAATTGTGCTGAAAAATCTAATTATAATGTTTATGTAATATCCTTGCCATACTTTTATCTTTTAATTAATATATGAAACTGACATAAATAATGACTATGTATGTAATTTTGAAATAATTTAATAGACATTATAATATGTTAATATAATATTCTTGACATTCTAAATGTAACTTTTATCTTTTAATTATTATATAAAACTGACATAAAAAATGAATGAACATGTATGTAATTTGAAAATAATTTAATTGTCTAATAATTTAATTGACATTATAATATTTGTAATTTATATTTAGAAAATACTTTGCAACGCCCTAACAGGGTTCGTGTTTGTACTAAAGCCATACGTTTATAAGACCTATTCTGTAACACGAATGCAAATAAATGATTATGATTATGATTATGATTCAAACCGATTTGAGCATAAACCGAGTTGCGTCGATTAGCGCCTTTACTAAACAGATTTGGCCGAGTCGAAAGCGATGTAACGACTCGACTTTTTAAACCGATTTGAGCATAAACCGAGTTGCGTTGATTAGCGCGTCAGCGCGTCTTGCGTCTACTAAACCGATTTGGCTGAGTCGAACTTACTTACGCATCTCGCTCGCGCGGCTCTGCGCGCATTCGCCCGTTTGGCCGTTTGCTCGTTTGGCCGTTTGCTCGTTTGGCCGTTTGCTCGTTTGGCCGTTTGCTCGTTTGCCCGTTTGACCGTTTGCTTGTTTGGCCGTTTGGCCGTTTGACCGTTTGGCTGTTTGCTCGTTTGGCCGTTTGCCCGTTTGGCTGTTTGCGCGTTTGCCCGTTTGGCCGTTTGCTCGTTGGCCGTTTGGCCGTTTGGTCATTTGCCCGTTTGGCCGTTTGCTCATTTGGCCGTTTGCCCATTTGGCTGTTTGCGCGTTTGCCCGTTTGGCCGTTTGCCCGTTTGGCCGTTTGCTCGTTTGCCGTTTGGCCGTTTGCTCGTTTGGTCGTTTGCCCGTTTGGCTGTTTGCTCGTTTGGCCGTTTGGCTGTTTGCTAGTTTGCTCATTTGGCCGTTTGGCCGTTTGGCTGTTTGCTCGTTTGCCAAACGGCCAACCGGCCAAACGGTCAAACGGCCAAACGAGCAAGCGGGCTAACGGGCAAACGAGCAAACAGCCAAACGGCCAACCGGCCAAACGGGCAAACGAGCAAACAGCCAAACGGCCAAACGGGCAAACGGCCAAATGAGCAAACTAGCAAACAGCCAAACGGCCAAACGAGCAAACGGCCAAACGGGCAAACGACCAAACGAGCAAACGAGCAAACGGCCAAACGAGCAAACGGGCAAACGCGCAAACAGCCAAATGGGCAAACGGCCAAACGAGCAAACGGCCAAACGGGCAAATGACCAAACGGCCAAACGGCCAACGAGCAAACGGCCAAACGGGCAAACGCGCAAACAGCCAAACGGGCAAACGGCCAAACGAGCAAACAGCCAAACGGTCAAACGGCCAAACGGGCAAACGGCCAAACAAGCAAACGGTCACACGGCCAAACGAGCAAACGGCCAAACGGGCGAATGCGCGCAGAGCGACGCGAGCGAGATGCGTAAGTAAGTTCGACTCAGCCAAATCGGTTTAGTAGACGCAAGACGCGCTGACGCGCTAATCGACGCAACTCGGTTTATGCTCAAATCGGTTTAAAAAGTCGAGTCGTTACATCGCTTTCGACTCGGCCAAATCGGTTTAGTAAAGGCGCTAATCGACGCAACTCGGTTTATGCTCAAATCGGTTTGAATCGGTTTAAAAAGTCGAGTAACGACTCGACTTTTTAATCGGTTTAAAAAGTCGAGCAACGACTCGACTTTTTAATCGGTTTACAAAGTCAAGTAACGACTCGACTTTTTAATCGGTTTAAAAAGTCGAGTCGTTACATTGCTTTCGACTCGGCCAAATCGGTTTAGTAGACGCGCTAATCGACTCAACTCGGTTTATGCTCAAATCGGTTTGAATCGGTTTAAAAAGTCGAGTCGTTACATCGCTAATTATTTTCCTACTTTTTTCGTGCAATCTGATTGAACGTTCTCATCACAAACAAATCAGATCTTTCAGAATCAGAATGATATTTTTTTTGTGACCGTTCTCATAAACAATAAAGGTCCGGCTCCGGAATACAGCAATTTATATCAGGAATGAAAAAAAGAAACAACCCTGTCATGGTCTATTCGTGCCATTTCAGCTATATTGTTAGTTTTAGCTAGAAGATTCCATATATAACAATTAACTGGTATAATTTTTATTTTTATATTGGCGCCATCTAGTCGGAGCAAAGTGGACACCAATCATTATTATTTAGGATATATTGGTTATTAAAATCACTGATTTTGGTTAAATTTAATCTCAGCAATCACGTCAACAACGTGTCAAGTTCTCCAGCGGCATCACCGTCACCCACTAATCACCGTTATTTGGAGAAGAAAAATGTGTTGAAGGAAAGTACCATTGAAGAAACTCCAGGTCCGAGGGGACGCAGTAAAGAGTAAAGAAAGAAAGTAAATATTATTTTTTGACCTCACAAAATTAACGACAAATAATATTAGTACAATATCTTTACATATATAATTCTACTGTACGTGTGTATGTCACTAAACTCCTCCTAAACGGCTGGACAGATTTGATTGAATTTTATTGTATGCGTTTGGGTGGCGCCCTGGATGGTTTAGAATCACAATTCAGCCCGGCAGATGGCGCTGCAGTAATGGGAAAGGGAAGATTAAGCCACAGCAAAGCGTGGGCGGGCCGCTAGTATTTTATATATTGCTAGCTGATTCGCAATGAATATTGAATTCGAATTGGTTTCGCACAATCTGCCAAATGACTGGCAATTCTATCGAACGATGTAAAGTTAAAAAGAACGATATAAACATAAGAAAAAATAATATGGTCATTTAATTTTATGCATAAAAAATACATTAAATCGTATCGTAATCGTCATAATAGTACGGTTATCGAACCCACGACCACCGGACTTGTCGGGTGATGATGATGATGAAATAAATTAATAAAAGTGCAGATTTGCATTTCAATATAACTGGGAATAAGTGTATTCGTCTATTTTTCAAAACAACGCGATTCAAAAACGCGTCGAAAGCCGAAAACTGAAAGGATCAAAGGATTTGCATAGACAATGAGAGGAGTCTAAAACGAACTCTAAAATGTGCTAATTCCGGCCCCTACTGCCCCTCTGTCCGTAGCAGCCTAAAGCCGTTAAAAGTAGTCGCTTTTCAACTTTCGACAATGATTTGACTAATAGACTGATAATGGTAAGATTTGAAAATAAAGGATATTTCTTTAGGCATATATTTTTGAACATTAAATCGTGGTTGAGTGGAGTGAGTAGATTTGCTGAGCGTATGTTTTCCATTGATTTCAATGGAAAATGTATTTGATGATCATTTCTCAAGGACATGATCGCTCTCAATTTTTTTTCGACACAAAACTCAACCATGTCGAGGTCTTTAATTGTGACAAGTTTTATCAAAATCGTTTCAATGGTTTTGAAGCCTGTCCATTTCGAAGAATGACTTTTCAGCGTTTAAAAGCGTTCCGTTCACTCCGCACGCTTCACTCAATTATGCTGTTAATATAATTTTTCTTCATATGGGAGGGCGTAAACAAGCATGTGGGTAACCTGATGGAAAGCAATCACCACCGCCATGGAGATCACCAGGGGGTCACACAACACCCCTCAAGCGAATTTTTATTTGACTGCGGTATTCTGTGAGGCGGAGGTACTTCCCCAGTTGGGCTCCTTATAATTACGCTATCTAATTGCGCCCTACCTCTCTTTATGCCAGAGCCTCGTCAGTGATACAGCAGGGTAGACCACGTGCAAGTAAGGTTGGCTTTGGTTCAAAGATGTTGATGAACCACTTAGACCCCTATATCATAGTGTGTGACTCATTTGACTCCCCGAAGGGTTCTCGTAGTTCTGTAAGTGAGACTACGAGAAAGCTTTAGCGTAGGTGCTACATTACATGGCCTCTGCGAGATACGTCATCTATCTTAGTGTCTTCTCGTTGACACCTCACTTAACCCGGTAAGCGTATGGTTGGGTATGGCACACCCAGACATTACATTGCCACTACGAGGTACATCATATAACTTAGTGTCTTCTCGTTTACACCTCACTTAACCCGGTGAGCGTAAGGTTGGGTATGGTACACCCAGACAAAAGATTTTTTTTTTTCATATTTCGCTTAGTGTGTGATGTCCTTTAATATGAACCAATGATTTGACTGAAGAATCAATCATACGACTAATGCATTTTCGTCAATAAGTCCTAGATTTCCACAGCGATTTTGTGTATAGGCAAGTAATGAAAATAAAAAAAGCAAAGTCACATGTACACTATCAGCTATTTTCCCGAGTATTTTCCTATTTCATTAGCTAATGAGCAAACACGGTTCTCTACTCATGTTATTGCTTTGTTCATGGACGGCGATTTCTGACAAAATATCTCGTGGACAATTTCTAAGATATCTATAAACTGGTCCTTTTTCTGGCTTGTTTCCTTTTAACGTAAATACGTCTTTAAAATTTCATCCTTAAAATTAAAAAAAAAAACGAATGTTAACAATATCGAGGGATACAGTTTGGTGTTGCAGCTAAAAATCTATCATCTCCATCCAAAATTCAATCACACTACTGGATAGATGAAGGATCAAAGAATTTATGACGCTAAGTAAGTACTACAAAACATCCCATGCAGGGAAGTGGGAAGCGCTGCCATTTTGAGACAATTTTAGTGCATATAACGTATTCACTTACAACACAGGGCCGTGTCCATGACTCCATTTTTTCCTGAAAATATGGAATGGTAAAAAATATACTATTAAATTAAATTTCACTGAGCATTCTTATCGGAACACATGAGTAACTTCTTGTTTTCGGGTACTAACATCTCGACGGTCCCTTTTCAAAAAGTCGAATATGCCAAATGTCAACATTTCAGTAGAGCAGTTTAAAGTTTGTTCTGATGATTACAAAAAAAAAAGAAAAATCATACAAACTTTAAATTCATAATGTACACACACGATAACACGTTACACAAAAGACCGGTGTGAAGTAACAGCGAGCTACTGCATTTCTTGCGGTAAGTGTTGAGTAAGAGAGTGGGTTCCCGTCATGTGTGCTACTTTAGGTCAGCGAATTGGGATGGGCTGCGCGGTTTTTCAGCATCTTACCCCTGGGGACCAGTTTTTTTCTCACTGGAGGATCCCAGTACCTGATCAGTGCTGATGCTGTCGGTGATGTGGTGCTGTAGGGGTTGAAACTTTTTAGACTCAAGCTCTACGATACCCATGGGCGGCAGGTTCCTACCATGGTTTGGTGAGTTCTGTAGGAATGCATTTTGGCGTAAGCATGATTCATATCAAGCCTGATCCAATGCTCAGGCCGCTGGTGATCTACATACCAGTGCTCTTACAAAGAATCATAATACTGCCTCCAGATTTTTAAAACGTTGCATTGCTAGGGCAAAGTTCAATGACAAAATTGGCGAAAAACTCGTGCATCTGGTCTCATGCCAAAGCTGTTCAGGGTAACTTCTGTCGGTCCTCGTTCTCAGCATTGCTCTCTTGCCCATACTGCAAAGGAGAAAGCCGATCTCTTGGGTGCTCTTTTCGCATCTAATTCGACTCATATTGATCAGGGAATAACACCGCAGACCATCTCTCGGCGTGATAACTCTATGCCTGAAGTTCGTTTCACGCAAAAAGCGAAGCTAGGGCAATTTCTCCCTCGATATTCATCATTCGAGTGAGCCGGTCGGTGTTCTGACCATTATATAATTTTAACAAAAAAAACAAATACCGACTTCAAACATTACTCTACATTTATGTATGTAGATACAGGCTGATGATGATGATGCAAAAATTATGAGACCAATCTGGAAGTATACTCTTTCAAATATTTTTTTTTTTTTCAAATCGGTTTATAAATCACACAAGTACAATCGTAACAAACATTAAAAAAAAATACAGTCGAATTGAGAACCTACTCCTTTTTTGGTGTCGGATAATTAAAAACCTGTGCCACAGCATAGTAATACAGCCAGTACTTTAACTTCATTCGACCGCTCAGGAAGTTTTGGTGCGCCACGCACCAAAACTTCCTGAGCGGTCGTGTAAATGACGATTGGCGGTGTGCGTGCGCCGATTTGGGCGCTAGTATGAAGTTAAGTACTGGTTGTATTACTATGATGTGCCTGTGCCCCGGCATTGGACCGATTTAAACACGCCTTTATCGGTACTCCTAGTCTCTTGGCGTTGTACTTAGTTCATGGAAGGAGGCTTTAGTACCCGATCCCAAAAAAGGGTTCTTACTCGGATCCATCCATCCAACTACAGGTTTATTGCAATACATCCATATTTTCCAAAATTACGGAAAATATTATCACCAACAGCTTCTAAACTACTTGAATAAGCTCGTTCTCGTAAATTTAATAAAGCAAATAATTTTAACAAAAATAAAACCGACTCCAAACATTACTCTACATTTATGTATGTAGATACACGCTGATGATGATGAAAAAAATATGGGACCAATCTGGAAGTATACTGATTTAAATAAAAAAGTTTTTTTTAGTAAACTTTTTTGGAATCCCGAATACAAAAACACGTTCGGCAAAAAATGTATGGGAAGCGCGGGAAATTAAGTTCAAACTACTCATGCGTGCGCCATTTTTTTCACAGTTCGAACTGCGCATGCGTGCGCCTTTTTTTTCATATTCAGCCTAAAACCATAGACTAGTTTAACGAACTAATAAAAAAAAAGATAGCGATACTATAATGAGTTTTAAGATACAGTTGGCAGTACTATAATGAGTTTTATTTTTAATTTTATGTATATGCGTTTATAAACTGCGTCTGTATAGAACCGTCTTTGAATTCGTAATTCGAATTTTTCGATTTGAGTGTAGATAAAAATTATTATTATAAAGGTAGATAATTTATCGTCGTTGTCTTAATAATGTAATAATGTATAGTCAACCCTTATTCATTCCACTGCTAGGATACGGGTCCTCTCAATCGAAAGGGTTTAGACTCTAAACCAGAAGTTCCTAACCGATGGTCCGCGGACCACCAGTGGTCCGTGAGAGGTAAATTATGGTCCGTGATACAAACTATAGGTATTGAAAAAGATTGAGCATAGTGCTCAATCTTACATACAAAATACTTAAATTTCGAGTTATAAAATAATGGATTTATATGACAACTTGGGACCCTACACGCAACAAAAACCTCGTAGTGGTCCGCGAACAAAAAAAGTTTGGGCACCACTGCTCTAAACGCTCTAAACTTTAGAGCATACTCTACCACGTAAATATGCTCTAAACTTTAGAGCAGGGGTTCCCAACCGATGGTTCGCTAGTGGTCCGTGAGAGCTAAGTCAAGGTCCGTGATACAGAATTATAATGTAAGACATGGAGCAATACTAAACCAAATACTATATTCTCAAGATAAAGTGTAGTTCATTTATAGGACGGTTAGGTATCTACATTGAACAGGGATCTCGAAGTGGTTCCCGAACAAAATAGTTTGGGAACCACTGCTTTAAAGCATATTCCACCACGCTGCTCAGCTACGGGTTGGTGGAAAGATAATTTATACTTTACTAGCTGCCCGCCCCAGCTTCGCACGGGTAGAAAGTGGTGTTTTATTTTCCTCACAAATTTTACGTCTTTTCTCTCCATAAGAACCTTTATTATATACGAAAATATTAATCTAAAAATTTGCAGAATTGATCGAGCCGTTCTCGAGTTTTGCGCTCAACAACATTCAATTAAATGTCTGTTGCCCGCGGCTCCTCTCGCGTAAAATTCGGGCACTTTAGATTATCCAAGCCAAGTCTTACACGCAACGCAACCACCTTCAAATAGCACCATTAATTGTTCTAAATATGAGTACTTGCTTCGGCAGTATATAATTTTTGTATATGTACTGCCGAAGCAAGTACTTGTACTTGCTTCGGCAGTACATATACTAAAATTGGGACGACACAGAGAAGATTAGCATGGCCCCTGCGCAAGGATGACACGCAAAATCGTGAAGCGTTCCACATTTTTATCGAGATGTCGTGGGTTCAAATCCCACCTAGGGGAAACAGGTGAATTTTTCCATTTAAAAAAATATTTTTCTGGCATGTTGGCCAAGACAACTATTTAAATAATAATAATATTATGCATGTATTATACATATAAACCTTCCTCTTGAATCACTCTATCTATTAAAAAAAACCGCTTCAAAATCCGTCGCGTAGTTTTAAAGATTTAAGCATATATATGGACGGACAGACAGCGACAGCGATTTTGTTTTATAATAAGTAGTGATGGAAAAAGAACGGCACGTGACTGTCGATAATCGAACTCATACTAGAAAAAAATGTAAGAAATCTTACGTAACAACAACAGTGTAGGCTTTCAGCCAAGAATATATTCTTGACTACTACAAAAATATATTCTTGAAAGCTAAAGCCTCCTGTTCAATCAGGCATAAATCTAACCATGACTATACCAAAATACGAACGCCTTTATATCCATTAAAATGATAGCGAAACGAAAAGTATTTTTATAAATAAAGATTGGAAAGGTTTTGTTGATTTCCTTAGAGTTCCAAATGCCGTAATCCTTTCAATATCGGAAAAAATACAGCGAACCAGTACCGACAGATACTCGATATTACTATAAGAGTTACCGCATGTAT
The DNA here is from genome assembly GCA_937001555.2 of Hypsopygia costalis. NCBI lineage: Eukaryota > Metazoa > Arthropoda > Insecta > Lepidoptera > Pyralidae > Hypsopygia > Hypsopygia costalis. The sequence goes on along the minus strand of OW443343.2, from coordinate 20,992,816 downwards.
CCGTATCAGGATAGGTACATACAATATTAGGGTGTCGTCTATATCTGCGACAAAATAGTCGCAATTTTATGAAAACGGGATAATATGCGATAAAAATCTATTATCTGCGAATTATTCCAAAAGTACCTATTGATGACAAACTGATGAAGCATATATAAGGTCACAGCATCATCCTGTGTAATAACTTGAAAGGTTGTTGCTTTGAGGGTGTTCAAAGAAGTGCACCAATGATGTAGACTTCTTGTGTTGTTTAGGAGCAGAGCCTATATTTGAACGTAAGCCCATGCAATATGCGTTTATTTCGCAGTAAATCGTGAAGCAACAGTTAAAGTTAAAATTTAGCTAATATGGTTAAAGTTAAAAGTTAGCTATACACATTACACCTATAATAATAATAAATAATAAACATTTCTTGACAATTTACACAACGACATCTAGTCCCAAATTAAGCGTAAAGCTTGTGTTATGGGTACTAGATAAGTGATAAAAATGTACTTAAATAACATTTTTTTTTTGTATATACATACTTATAATACATAGAAAACACACAGACCAAGACAAACAGACATGTTCATGCACACAAATGTTTGTCTTGTGCGGGAATCGAACCCGCGACCTCGGCGTCAAAGTGGCCATTGCTAACCATTCGACCACCGAGCTCGTCATATAAGCACTGTAAGCCTGTCAATGTCCTCTTGATAATAAATATAAAATCGTATTTGGATGTTTGTGGCAAAATTTACTCGTGGTAAATGATGTTTATTACTTATATACTTATATTCGACTGTTTTGATGAAAATTGGTAAAAAATAGAATATGTTCTAAATTAACATGTAGAATACACCTGCCCCTCTAATGTTCAAGTAGGGAAAGCTGTGAGCAGAAACTAGTTAATAATTATAATTTTTGAGTTAGACCTGTTCTAAAGATGTAATGTAGCTGAAAATAAAAAATAACGTATAATAAATTAATATTATCTTAATCTCAACAATTTAATTAGCATACGGCTCGCCTGATGGAAAGCAGTTTACCATAGCCTATGAACACCTGTAACACCAGGGGCGTCACAAGCGCGTTCTCGACCCTGTAAAAACCTCTTCACGCCGCTTTTGAAGAACCATATGCTATAGTCCCCTGAGGAAACCTCGACAGGCAGTTCATCCCACAGCTTGACAGTACGCGGGAGAAAACTTCTCTGGAACCGCACAGTACGTGACCACTTAGGCTCCAATGTGTAAGGATGAATTCCCTGTCGATGGCGAGCGGTGCGACTATAGAAGGAGGCCGTTGGCATCATGTCAAACAACTCCTCTGAACACACCTCATTGTACAGACGGTTGAACACACAAAGGGACGCAAAATCTCTTCTCGACTTAAAGGTTCTAATTTGGAATCGTCGACAATCCTCACAACACGCCTTTGAATCGAGTCACAAGGTGCAAGCTGGAATCAAGGCGCTTCCGCCCATAGATGGCAACAGTCCTCCATATGCGGCCGTACTTGAGCTTTGTAGAGCATATATGAAAACAATAAGTAAATAAAAATTATCCGCCTGTCTGTTTGTGCCGGCATATCTCCGAAACTGTTATGCCGATTTTGACGAAACTTTCACTGACAGAGAAGTATTAAAGGACGTTTAACTTGAAATGAGTATTCCAAACATAGTTTAAAATCAAGCACTAAGGTAACAAAAAGAAAATAAACCAAGAATTCACGTGGCGAGAGTTTATATTAACAGATTCAACCAAATTTAAAACTCAGACCAGCGCGGTATAGTCTGTGCGCTGATCAGGACTTTGCTTAATATAACATAAAATGTGTTAACACATGTTATAAACTATCTGTGCGCCAAATCTACTATATAAAAATAAGTCGGGTTTTCCTTCCTGACGCTATAACTCCAGAACGCACGAACCGATTTCCACGGTTTTGCATTCGTTGGAAAGGTCTCGGGCTCCGTGAGGTTTATAGCAAAGAAAATTCTGGAAAATTTTGAAAAGAAAAGCGGGAAAATCTTTTTTCACATACAGCGCCATCTCTGATAGATAGCATGTACTACAAACCAATATTGGCGAAACGGAGTTCGCCGGGTTTGCTAGTTTTCTATAAATACATACAACCGTATTGGCGTGATTAAGTATTGAGTAATAAACACCTAAACATACATACTTTCATATTTATGATGTTAGATGACGAGCGCGGTGGTCGAATGGCTAGCAATGACTACTTTGACTTCGAGGCCGCGGGTTCGATCCCCGCACAAGACAAACATTTGTGCACATGTCTGTTTGTCTTGATCTGGGTGTTTTCTAAGTATTATAAGTACGCATTTACAAATAAAAAGCATATAAGTACATTTGTCAGTTGTCTAGTACGTATAGTAAGCCTTGCGCTAAATTTAGATGGTGCTATGTAAATTTTCCAGAAATATTTATTTAGTATCAATAACCATACGTATGTAATTATTTTATAAAAGTTGAAATAAATTTTCTATAGATATAAAAAAATTGTACCAATGAATTAAAAAAATATGAGAACAAAATGTTTTCCACGTAGCAGCATTTTAACTAAACGTCGTCCTAAATTGTTGCCAACATCCATTACCAACATTTTAATTAAAAACGTAGGTAATCGTTCGCAAAATCTCGTAGTCGCTGTACTGTGACCCCCCTAAACCATCATAGGGCGTTCCTATGGGATGTACTTTTGTTTCACACAGGGGACGGACAGTTTTGTGAGCCGCAGATCTTAAATTACAAATCGTTTATCTTTTATGAGCCATGCAATCTGAAGGGGAGTTTTATGCACGTGATCTATGGTATGGCTTGCAGGTTTTTTCCCGGAATTACGGGTATTATGGGAAAGGACCGGTCAATTAAGGGACGAGGGTAGGACGGAATTTGGTAAAATTGTTTTTTTAATTTTTTCTGTAAGGAATTTCATAACAATTTTGATGTATGAAAGTTTGGTTTTCGTTAGTATTACTTACAGAAAAAAAAAAAAATTATGCATAAAGCATATTGTAATATTAAAGGAACATTGACGAATTTTAGCCGTGAAATCACTTGATCTAACCGGTCACTTTTGTAGGTTCCGCAGCTATGTAACAAAAATATAATCCTTATGTAGTTGTCCTAAAGATCAAAATCCTGATCATTTTATATCGCAGAATGGAAGTTGACTAAATCGCGATTGAATATAAATTGTCTGAAAATTGTACATTCAACTCTTCTTGTGACCAAAAAACATTCTAATTTATTGAGCAGAAAGTAATATTTCGATATAATCACACAAAAAAAAAACTTGTAATATATTTTTTGTATCTTGTAAAAAAATATATTATGTTACAAGATACAAAAAAAGACCAGCCCCCTTACCACCATCTCTTATTGCGATTCAAAAACTGAATAGATTGCTTATTCATACCAATGAATAAGCGACTCTATTCTATTTAAAATAGAGTCGCTTATTCATTGGTATGAATAAGCAATCTACTCAATTATTGAATCGTAATAAGAGATGGTGGTAAGGGGGCTGGAGTCCTACCGTCGAAGCTCTACCAGCTAAGCTGAAGCCGATTACCATCGCGTGTTTTGATTGCGAATATCAAACTTTAGCTTAGATTTCTGGTTATTCCGATAGATCAGAATATTTTTTAAAAACTTTAAAAAAGAAGCGGACAAGCAACACTCAAATTCAACCAAGAATTCAATTCAATTTCTACCAAGAAGATGGTTATAAATTATCAATGGCATTGAATCCAGTGATTAATATCACTCAACCTCATTTTGGTTTGCAGTCGGGTAACTTGCAGAATAAGGACACGTCGATTGTCTCGCAAAATAGGGACGTCGTCAGCGTAGTATCTTGCGATGCATGGATATTCAACAATAAGGGGGCAGATGAAGATTCATCGACCTAGACAACGGAGACAGAGTGACACCGCTGAGACAGTCAGCCTGTGAGCACGGCCGGTGCAACCTGGGGCTCTACCACCGGAGCTGAACCATCGAATATTTTGATTCGAAAAATAGGTCTTACATTATAGTTATTGCCAAACATCTCCAGCTTGGTGAGTAGAGCTCCAGTGTGTCGACCAGCTAAGCTAAACACAAATACCATACAACTAAACTGAAGTTTGATTTTCGCAATAAAAAATCCCATGGGAATCGGCATCAGCTTAGGCGGTAGTTCCCCAGTCGAAACGTCAGGCAATAATAAAGGTATGTAAAAATACCTTACATTACATTAAATTGCATGAACGCGTTAATTTCCGTGATTATTATAATTTTACTCATGCAATGCGAAGGTTTAAAAGTTACTACAGCAACACACTTTTCACTCACATATTGATGTCTCTAAGTTTTCCCATAACCAAATTTCGTTTGAACGGATTATGATCTGAGAGCGCTTCAGTTGAAAACGCGACCTCATTCTCAATGTTATGATGCGTATTTCTTCCTATAACGCATTAGGTGGGCAGGCCTGAGATTTGAATATGCATTAGGGCTATTTGTTTGAGTTTCCGGCCGAGGGTTTTCCCTAAGAGGGCCCATTAGTGAGAGTGTTATTGTATCAAGAGTTAGATGAAAGTTGCTCTCCGCTTCAATAAACTATTACAGGTTGCAGGTATCTATATTGTTCAACTAAATTGAAGAATATGGAATATAGCCTATATAAAGATTCTTTATAGAGGCTATGTTCCCTATTCCCTAATTTAGTTAAACAATCCTATTTTTTATCACTAAGGTGGAAAACACGCATACGGCTCGCCTGATGGAAAACAGCCCATCCATACAATTCCATATTAATATTGACAGACTTTCACGTCTGTCAATAAAGAATGATGTTATACTTCCATAGATATACCACTAAGCGTCAAAAACGACCTCACGAAAAGTGAGGTAATTGTCTCACCTCGCAATTAATTCTCACAAGCATGGCGACTGACTGAATCTGACGTATATGTCAATTGATTGATATAGGTAAAAATGCCGTCTTCTATAATAAGAAAATGCGCAATTTATGTTGATAAAGTAAATAAAGCCCAAGGGATCACATATCACACGAAAGTACACAATAACATTTGATGTTAACGTTATCGTATTTTTGCAAGAAAAAAGGACGCTATTGCGCCGATTGCGCACTCAGCGAGAAGAAGAGATTGAAAGTTTATTAATGCGCCAAAATGATAAGCATAGCGATAATCGTTCTTCCAGACGAGACGGGAACTGTTTTGGCAATTTAGTATGGGTATGCCATATATATATTTTATAATATCAGTGTCAATAAATGAAATGTACGGGTATGGGTATGGGTGACGCTAAAACTCAGGAAGTATACCCGGTACAATAATAGAGCGGTGTTTTTCAAACTTTTTCAAGCCGCGACCCCATTTGTATGTAACAATCTTTAGCGACCCTTTACCTTCCAAGGTTCCTAACCTACATGAATTTTATTAAATGACAAATAGCATATCCGTACATTTTTACTTATTTTCATAGTTAGGTATCGGTTAATATAATATTAGGTTGGGGAAAAAGTCTTTTCGTATTTTATATGAAAATTCAAAACATTTTTTAATAAAGTTTATTTACATTTAACTAAAGTATGTAGGTGCCATCTTGTTCGATAACTTTTTGCCATCTTGTAGGTAGAGACATGATCCCATTACTATAGAAATTTTGGGACTTCTGTTCAAAAAACCACGACAAGTGGTTTTGGCAGTCTTCTCGTGATGTTAACCTGACATTGCCTAAAGAATTCTGAAGAGACCGAAACAGGTGGAAATCAGAAGGTGCAAGGTCAGGACTATACGGCGGATGCATTAACACCTCCCAGTCAAACTCTCTTAATTTTTGCTGAGTGGCTAAAGATGTGTGAGGTCTAGCGTTATCATGATGAAAAATCACACCCCTTCTGTTAATTAATTCCGGCCGCTTTTTCTCAACTTTTTGCTTTAATCTCATCAGTTGTTCACAGTAGAGTTCAGAATCGATAGTCCTGCCTGGCGGTAACAGCTCATAATGAATAATGCCCTTCCAATCCCACTATACACACAGCATCACCTTGTTGCGGGTTAACCCGGGTTTTGCCAGAGTCTGTGAAGCCTGACCGGCCTTTGACCACGACCTTTTTCGCACGTTCTTGTCGTACGTCATCCACTTTTCATCACCAGTTATAAGCCTCTTCAAAAACGGTTCGCTTTCATTACGTCGTAGTAAAGAATTGCAACTGAGTACACGGTTCATTAGGTTTCTTCCAGTGAGATCGTGAGGCACCCAAATATCGAGCTTTTTAGTATATCCAGCTTTTTTCAAATGCGCCAAAACTGTTTTGTGGTCAATTCCTAATTCTTCAGCTACGTCGTAACTACTGATATGCCGATCTTGCTCCACTTTTTCAAACATGGCATCCATTTTATCCGTAACAGGGCGACCAGAGCGACGTGCATCTTTCACATCAAAATTTCCTGATTGAAAACGCTTAAACCAAATTTGTGCTACTCTCACAGACACTGCACTAGGTCCATAAACGTCACAAATTTTTTTCGCAGCTTGCGTTGCATTTTTACCTTTTTTGTAGTAAAATTTTAAAATTAATCGAATTTCTTCATTAGATTCACTCATCTTGACAGTAAAAAAAACAAATGAAAATCACACATTTACCTAATTTGAATTTGGAATTATCTTTTTTAAAATTTAAACTTTTTAAAGATATCAAAACCTGCCAGATACAAATGGTATAACCAAAGAGATTTTATTACAAGTTCATACATACTATAATGCGAAAAGACTTTTTCCCCTACCTATTAGATAATTAAGTGTCTTTCACATCCGTCGATTACATTCCGAAATGGACATTTTCTTAAAATATCTTTTTGAAACTTCTTCTTTACAGTCTCGGGCACTGCCGCCACCCTCTTGTAGAGGCTAGGGACCCCCTATGACGTTCCACACTTTCAAAAACACTGCAATAAAGGGTCAGCTCTCTATTTCCAATCCATGAATTCACTCCTAAAGACATATACTATGCCTTGTTTAGTAGTGTAATTACTTAATAGGTAGATGGCTCCACACTATGACTCACGCAGTAAAATATAAAATGCAGAAATTCGTTGGTAGCTAACACAAACCTCATTGGTAGCTCAGTTGGAAGAGCACTCACCGGTCATCGAGAGGTCCTGGGTTCAAATCCCACTTAGGCGGGTAGCTGAATTTTTCCATTTTTTTTTAATATTTATAAAACTACTAAAGACATTTTCTTATTTTCAGAATAAATTGTACCTACTCTAACGTATCAAAATTAATAACGCCCTATAACGTTTTCAATTTAAAACGCAAGTTTTAAAATATTAATTTGCAATACGTCGCCCCTTCATAACAATCAAAGAGCTATAAAAAACAGAAGTGCAATTAAACTGTTTTAGCAGTTCTGTCGAACGAGCGTTTCGGAACACTTCCGCTTAGTGGAAGGCATTATCCACACGTTCGTAGCATAATGACCCTTCAAGGCCAGGGGGAACGGTCTCGATGAGGCTACCTATTTCATAACGAATGCTGGAAGCGCTTTAGGATTTAAAATTTTATTAACCACATTATCACCGCTGTTAAAAAAAATATAGCCCGTAACTGGAGTTTAATAACTTATGCTCTTTTTATTATATCAAATACACATACATATAAATAAATATTTCTGGACAATTTTCACAGCGCCATCTTGTCCCAAATTAAGCGTAAAGCTTGTGTTATGGGTACTAGACAACTGATAAAACTTAAATACATTTTTTTTTTTTTAAATATTACTTAAAATACATAGAAAACATCCAGACCAAGACAAACAAACATGTTCATGCACACAAATGTTTGACTTGTGCGGGAATCGAACCCACGACCTTGGAGTCAAAGTGGCCATTGCTAACCATTCGGCCACCGAGCTCGTCAAATAAGCTTTTAAAGGGTCTAACGATACCACGAAACACTTGATGTGTCAATGTGACGCAATAGCCGGCAAACGAATGGTAATCCTAAGAAAGGCCGGACCTGGACCTAGAGGACTACAGGCTTTTCCTAATAAGCGGCATACTGAAATACATGGAACATGTCTCCTGACAGTCAGGGGAGAATGACTAAAGGATTAGGAAGAGCACAAAAGATCCATGAGGGTCGACGTGTCACCGGTGTTGCAGCACTGGACCCACTCGAAGATAAGATAGATACTAAATAAGCATATGGCCCGCCTGTCGTAAAGCGGTTCCCATAGTCTCTGTATTACAATAATATTTCGCGAAGCACTCCCACTGCTAGTCCAGCTTCTCCTCAAATCTAGTGTCCTCACACACAGGAACACAACGATCCTCGATGGTCATTATTTTTTTGCTGTTGGTTTCTATGAGGAGGAGGTACTAACCCACTCGGGCTCGACATGTTCTCCATGACATGTTAAAATTGAAAAAAATCGTGGGATCTCAATTCCCAGCGAAAGGTCAATACATTTTTGGTTAATTCAATAAATATTTTAAGCCATTAAGTTATCCGTGCTTCGTAAGGCTTGTTATGCCGTTGGACCCGGCTATTGTCATTAGATGACAGTCGTTAAGCCAAATCAATGGTCTTTAGAAGCCTTGAAAATACTTACCTCCGCTAACGCGCAGTTGAGATGAAGTATGCTCTAAACGCGTTCGATAGAGGGGAAAGCACAGTAGTAGCACAGTATAAGTAATAGTACTACGTACAACGTACCCTATACCTAACGGCTAATGCGCCCCATGTGCCGACCTTCTGGTTCTATCACGGGATGTGAATCTCTCGTCCAGTAAATCAACCAGACGAGAGGACCTTTACCTGCTCCGCTTTTGCGCTCAGTAAACCAACCGAGCACGCAAGTGGAACAGTAGCAGGTCTTACTCCGCTTTCACCTGCATGCAGGCTACTTGCGTATTCTTAAGTCGAGTAGCTCGTGGCGAACCGACGCTCGGCGAACCAAGTATCGGGGCCCTACTACCACTCCCCAATCTCCATGATGGGTACCGGAGCTGTATGGCACGCTCACTTCCCGGCGCACGAGTACAAGTACAAGCGCGCCTAGTGTTTCTGTACCCATACTGGGGCGCCGGATAGCCGGCTCCCTGATTTCCTTGACAGGTACCGGAGCTGTATATGGCACGCTCACTTCCCGGCATCCTTCAAATACCCCTACTGAAGAAATGCCTACCCCGGGCCTACGGTAGGGTGACCGGGGTGACGGAAGCGATCGCCCGCCATCCTCCTTGCTCAGCAGGCAACCTATCCCGGGCCTACGGTAGCTACGCACAGTATGGTCACGCCCTGCCGCTCTCATGTGTCGCCCTCACCTCCTCACCTCCCCTCTGAGACAAATCTGGAACAGTTTATATGGCGCCGCGCACGTACACACGCTCATTCTCGCTCTTAACAGACGTCATTGTTTATGTAGTAGTTACCGACGCGATATTTGTATGGAGTGACCGGGGTGTGGTAGTAGGATGAATGTGGGTTGATGAAGTTATTAAGTAAAAACTTTATTATGTTTTATTTTGATTAATCATATTTTTCTATTAACAAACTGTTAATACTAGCCGCATCCATTAAGATACATAAAAACCAAATGAGGCACTCAGAAGTGCACTCAAGAACATTATGCATGCAAATCGCAATCGTTCCTGTCATCTGCGCTAATCAGATTATACGGAACTTGGTCTGGTTTTACGCACATCTCGCTTCATCAATTTGCCTCTCAGCCAGGACAATATTTATCATTATTTTTCAATAGTTGTTTCGGCCAACTTGCCAGAATATTATAATTACATTATGGTGCAAGTATGTAATGTTGGTGATTACTGCTGAGGCGCCATTGAAACCCGAGCCTTTAGGCGAGGGTCTTAATGGCGACTCAACGTGTGTATTGATGATTATCGTCCTCGGCTCTCTTAAGACCCTCACCTCACCTAAGACGGCTCGGGTCTCAATGGCGCCTCAGCGGTAATCACCAACATTACACACCTGTACCATAATGTACAATTAAAAATAGAAAAAATTTCCTCGCCCGCCTAGGTAGGTGGGATTTGAAACCACGGCCTCTCTATTACCGGCCGAGTGCTCTTCCAACTGAGCTACCTGGAAGGTTTGTGTTGGTGACGAATTTTTTTTTTTAGTATTTATCTTTTATAGTTTTTGCAATTTCTTTAACATTTATCTATAGAAGTAAACAATACGTTAATTATTACTCACAATCTTCAACTTCCTTCAAACGACTCCCGTTTACTATCAATCTCACTTTTTCGTTCGGACTTCATGTCCAACTATTTTACCTTACAAGCTTCACGACTTTGGAATGCGCATGTTAGAAAATTTCCCAGTAAATTTGTTTTCAAAAAGAATTTGCGTGCATATATTTTGGAAACTTTATCAGAGCAGTAATCATCATCAGTATATGTAGTATAATGTATGTATCATAAATGTATCGATAGTTTATTTATGCATTATACTGGATACATCTATGTATGTGTAATTAAATTGTGCTTGTAGTACTATAGGATTCATCCATCTTTTAAACGCATTGTAATTTTATTTTTATTATTTATTGCATAACTAATACAAAACAATTTCGTGTTATACAGATAAATATTATTTTTTTTTATTTTGGGGTTTAAGAGGTCATCAAGAACTTTGAACCAAAGCCAACTTCAATTGCACGTGCTGAATGACAAACGAAGCTCTGGCGAAAAGAGATGTAGGGAGCGTAATTGTAAGCTACCCGACTGGGGAATGTACCTCCACCTCACAGAATACCGCAGCCAAATAACAACTCCCTTGAGGGTTGTTTTGTTCCTGCGAGTGAGTGAGGTCACCAGAAAGAAAGGAAGGAGATGCTGTGTTGGCAGCGGGGGTGGCGGCGCGTGACCAATATTTTATGTTGCGAGCGTTAATATGGCTACGGTAACCGCTTCACATCAGGCGGGCCGCATGCTTGTCTGCCACTCAACGTAGTATAAAAAAAATAAAAATTACAAATTACAAAGATGACCTTATCTCTACGAGAGATCTCTTCCAGCCAACCCTAATGGTTGTACCAATACATTGTCGGAAGGGTAGATCACGTAGAAATGTAAAATATAACATAAATAAAACTGAATACAATATATATAATAACTAGCTGGCCCGGCGAACTTCGTATCGCCTTTAAATATTTTTACGTAAATTTTTCCGAAGACTTATAAAACTATCCTATGTCTTAAGTTGGATCAAACTGCTCACACTGTGCAAAATTTTATTAAATTCGGATCAGTAGTTAAGGATTCCATCTCGGACAAACAACGTGACAGGTAATTTTTATATATTAAAATAATGTGGCTGCATTGTAATATTGTCTCGGTACTCTTTGTCTGTTAATGTTAAGATTTCTGTGAAAATAAAACAAAATAAAATAAATAAAAATATTTTTGATTTTCTCTAAAATGGTTGACTGGTAGAGAATGCAATTAGCATTAAGTCCGCCTATTGTACCAGTTCATTATGGTGAATAAAGTTTTAAATAAATAAATAACTCCATGGAAGTCTCCATGGAGACTAATTTCAAATACAATTTCACCTTATAGTTAAATAACAATTGCAATCAAACGTCAATAGCATCAGAACTGACCCCAGAGATTGAACCTCTGAATTCCCGTCACGAGCCGCCCCTCTTCACTCCGACACCTCCGCTCTCGGGTATCTTATTACCACACTTGTCACGACACTTATCCTATAGCTATATTTATTATATTATATAGCTATGTTTATTTCTATTTACTTAAAATTTTATAGATTTGTCGTATACATTTTTCAGATCTGGGGCCCTACTGCCGAAGCTGAACCCGTTTACCATCGAATATTTTGATTCGAGTAATTGGTCGTTTGGCTATGTGGTTTCCGCTTGGCCGTGTGGTTTCCGGCAGACTAGAATAGAATCACTCCGTCTCTTCCCGTGGATGTCATACAAGGCGACTAAGGGAAATACATTATAAAACATCGATCAGGCCTCCCCAACCCGTCTGGCCAGCGTGGGGAGTGTAGGCCAAATCCTCCTTCTGTCTGAGACGGAAGAGAGAGGGTCGTGCTCCTGTAGTGGAGACTAAAATCACCTGATGATGATGAATTGGTCTTACATTAAAGTTATTGACAGATATATTAAGCTTAGTCAGTAGAGTTCCAGGGTTACCATCAACTAAGCTGAACATAATTACCATAAATATAAGTTAAAGTTTGATTTTCACTATCAAAAAGTTCGATGGCAATCGGCTTCAGCTTCAGCGGTACGTCCCCGGGATAGAGGCTGTCTCCTCGGAAAATATGTCATGATCATCAACTGGAATCAGCTAACCCGTCTCTTCATTTTTCGGTACCGGTTTAACCCGGTGGAACCGTTATAGAATCACTTTGTCAGCCCGCCATTTTATGCAAACCGCAACCCCAAGTCCGGAGTAAACTTTATAGGAAAAATAGAGCGGTGTCAGTATTTACTACAGATTTTTTGAAAATTGTGGAAAACCTCAAAAACTAATTTATTGCCGCCCGCTCCGCGAACGCATCATTTCTCACTCACTCGTAGGAACACAAGAAACCTCAAAGGAAGTATTATTTGGTTGCGGTATTCTTTGAGGTAGAGATACTTCCCCAGTCGAGCATCTTACAATATACACTATTTCCTACCTATCTCTTCGCCAGAGCCGCGTTTGTAATCAGCAGGTTGCAACAGAAGGCGAGGTTGACTTTGGTTTAAAGATGCTGATGACCCAGTTACACCTCATTTTATTAATTAAATTATTTGATTATATAAAAAACAAATAAACCTACTTTTATTTCCTGGCTCTACCATTACCTTATTCCATTTAACAACCGTATAGAAAACTTCTACGAAATAACCGTCACATTCCTTCTCTTCAAAGGCAAAGTTACACAAACAGGTAAAAGCCATAACATACCTCTGAGGGTAAAGAAGGGAGTCCGAATGGGTTTCATTTATATAAAGTGCATTTCACAGGGTAGGGGTGGAAATTGTTAAGTTTATCGATTAACTTTATGTTACATGCAGGGTGTTCTGGTCAAGTGGTAATTTCGAGGGTGTCTCGAACAAAGAATGTTGGGTACAGTAATTTAAAATTCAATTCCAGTCTGTGTAAACAGAAAAGGTATATTTTTATTTAAATACTAGCTGACCCGGCGAACTTCGTGCCGCCTAACAGTCAATGAATGTCGTATTATTTATTAACTGATTCATATTTATGATTTTATGGAAGTAATACAATGAATATAAAATAAATATTAAGTTCAGAACTTTAAAAGTGAGACCAATCGAATTGAAATTGTTATTTAATTTTTTCTTCATTTCTTATTTGTTCTTTATTTAAAGAGCTATATTAAAAAAATCTATATAAAAGTTCTACATTAAAAATTATTGAATTTATTGGTTATTTATATCTCAATCATTTTTCAACTGACATTATTTGTATGGGAAAATGTTTTTTGTTTTATTTTATTTGTTCCTCAATTTTACAATGTTTTTAATTCTTATTATCCTATTCCCGACAAAGACAAATCCAATAACACAACAATCGTAACAATCGGTCCAGCCTTTTATAACTCAAGAACAGTTATAAATGGTGTAACTAACACAACTTTGTTTTATATTATAAATAAATAATACTAAATAACAATTTACACAGCGCTATCTAGTCCCAAATTAAACGCAAAACTTGTGTTATGGGTACTAGACAACTGATAAATGTACTTAAATACATTATTGACGCGATAAAGTCTTATAATTCGATGGAGCCGGCTGCACGCACGAAAAAACATGACGTATGCGGCGTTACCTCGCTCTGAGGCGTTCCATTACAATTTTCTTTTGAAAAATGCAAACATTCCATCAGTATTTTCTTATGACGTAGTCTTATGTTGATTTTTCTTGTAAATACATACTTATAATACATTGGAAACACACAGATCAAGACATACAGACATGTTCATGCACACAAATGTTTGTCTTGTGCGGGAATCGAACCCGCGACCTCGGAGTCAAAGTGGCCATTGCTAACCATTCGACCACGGAGCTCGTCGTCGTCATAATGTGAAGATTCAGCGCGATGCTATGAGCAGAAACTAGTGCAATATAAATATGGGAAATTTAATTATATGTTAGTTCATTGAGTGTAATCAATATCCATACTAATATTATAAATGTGAAAGTATGTTTGTTTTTTTTTCCTTCTATCACGTCTTAGTCGTCTTAGTTATGCGTATAGCAACTTGGAATATAGGTTCTATGACCGGAAAAAGCCAAGAAATGGCTGAAGTTCTTCACAGGCGCAATATAGACATCTGCTGCGTCCAAGAAGTAAAGTGGAAAGGCTCTAAGTCCAGAAACATCGGAAGGGGCTACCAGTTAATTTATCAGGGAACATCTAATACCAGAAACGGCGTAGGTATTATTCTAAACGAACAACTAAAGGAGAGACTCATCTTAGTAGAAAGGCGAAATGACAGAATAATATCGGCTAAACTTGCTCTCGATAGACGCCGACACTTAAACATAATATCAGTGTACGCACCCCAAATCGGTTGCTCAAGAGAAGAAAAGGATACCTTCTGGGAAGACCTACATGATCACCTCCAAACAATTCCGACATCTGAAAATGTAATTATAGCAGGCGACCTTAATGGACATGTTGGATGTGAAGCTCCAAGAGGCTCAAAAATCCATGGAAACCAAGGCTTTGGATGCCTAAACGATCAAGGTAAAAATATCCTGGAGCTGGCCAACATCTTTAATATGCCAATAGTTAACACGCTATTTAGGAAGAAAGACGAACACCTTATCACCTTCAAGAGTGGCGCATCCGCGTCACAAATTGACTATATATTATGTAGTGGAAATATGCGTAGTTACTTTAAAGACTGCAAGGTAATTCCGGGTGAGCCTCTCACTACGCAACACCGCCTCCTTTTAGCATGCATGAAAATACCTCTTTGGAACACAACACATAAGAATAAAAATAGTCCAAAGATTAAGTGGTACAATCTACAGACAGACATGGGATTATCTTTAGTATCTACAACAACAGCCTTTTTAGAAGAGCAAGAAATCCTTACAAAAGACGTCAACACAGTATGGAATGAATATCAAACACACACTGTAAATGTAGCTAAAAAAGAACTAGGCATTAGTACGGGCAAACGTAAACAGGGCAAAAACCCTCGGTGGTGGAATGAAGCTGTTAAGATACAGCTTGCAGCAAAGAAGGCCAAATTCAAGATCTGGCAAGAATCAAAGCAGGAGTCTGACCGCATCATCTATGTCCAAGCCAAAAAAGACGCCAAGAGGATGGTGGCAAGCTCAAGAGCAAGTGCAGACGATAACATCTACAAGAGATTAGAGAAAGCCGTGACGGACAAAGAAGTTTTCAAAATTGCTAAATTTAAAAACCAACAAAGTAAAGACATAAAACGTAACAAGTTTATTAAAAATTCAAGCGGTACGCTCTTAACATCTGATAAATCTATAAACGAGAGATGGCATGAATATTACAACAACCTACTGAACGAGGAATTCCCTCAGCAAATCTCTATTAATGTGGCACCAGTCTACGGACCTCTAGAAGAGATATCAGCAGAAGAAGTCAAGAAAGCTCTATCCGGTATGAAAAATGGCAAAGCCACGGGACCCGATGAAATACCAGCAGAACTTCTGAAGAGAAATGGTATCTCCGGGGTTTTATGGCTTGCTACACTTTTTAACCAAATACAATCAGGGGGGAAAATGCCGGATGGGTGGAGACATAGCAATTTAATCCCTTTCTATAAAAACAAGGGCGATGTCACTGATTGCAGCAATTATCGTGCCATCAAACTCACATCACATGCTCTCAAAATCTGGGAAAGCGTGATTGCCAAAAGATTAACAGAAATTACAAACATAACCTATAATCAGTGTGGATTTAGAAAAGGAGCCGGTACCATTGATGCCATTCATACAGTCAAAATATTAATAGAAAAATATAAAGCTCAGAGAAAAGATCTACACTTTGTGTTCATAGACTTGGAAAAAGCCTTTGATAGAGTGCCAAGAAAACTCATATGGGAAGCATTACGTGCACAACACGTCCCGGAGCACTACATCCTAATTCTTCAAGATATGTACAACAACATAAAAACCAAAGTTGTTAGTCCGGCTGGCAGCAGTGCAGAATTTGAGGTCAAAGTTGGTGTTCATCAAGGCTCAACACTCAGCCCCCTACTATTTAATATCGTCATGGATTATGTCACCAAAAATATACAAAAACCCACTCCGTGGACACTATTGTATGCTGACGATATAGTCTTAATAGCCGAAACACTACAAGAGGTGCAGGATGACCTAAATATCTGGTGTTCTGCACTAGAGGCTAGAGGGCTTAGAGTAAGTAGAACCAAAACAGAATACATGCACTGTAAACTATCCGGATCATCTGTTCCAACACAGCCACCATGTATCGACAATGCGCCGCTAAAAGCTGTCAACCAATTTAAATACTTAGGATCAGTTATTACATCTGATGCATCTGTGGACAAAGATATTGAAAACAGAATAAACAGCGGTTGGTTGAAATGGAGATCCTTAACCGGAGTTGTTTGTGACGCAAGAATGCCCGTAGAGATCAAAGGAAATGTGTACAAAAGGGCGATAAGACCGGCCTTACTCTACGGGTCCGAATGCTGGGCGATGCGCAAATCCGATGTACAGAAACTCCATACGACAGAAATGAAAATGCTGAGATGGTCCGGAGGAGTAACTCTGAAGGATAAGGTCAAGAATGAGCACATACGAGGATCATTTAAGGTTGCAGAAATATCCGAGAAGTTAATTGAGAACCGACTACGATGGTACGGTCATGTCATGCGCCGCGATAAAGAACACATGACTAGAAAGGTAATGGAGATAGAAGAGCCGAAACAAGGACGCGGTCGACCCCCGACCACCTGGGCCAGAACAGTGCAGAACGATATGAGGACGATGGGACTACACCCTGATATGACGCAGACACGATCGGAATGGCACAATAAGATTAGGAGGGCCGACCCCAAAAGACATGGGACATAGGCACGGAAGAAGAAGAAGAAGACGTCGAAAGGAACTTATGTATCGACATGATTTTTTAAATGGGGATAGGTAACGGTCTGGAGAGTGACATAAGCTACTTTTTATCCCAGGAAAACATCTTAATCCTATGCGAAAAAATAAACTTTGTAATCATGTGTCCTTCTATCACGTCAAAAGGAACCTTTTTTTTAATGGGGATAGTTTACGGTCTGGAGAGTGATATAGGTTACTTTTTTCCATGAAAAACATTTTATTCCCACGGGAAAAAAAAAAAAATACAACAATGAAAGATATTTACAAATCAACAGCTAGTTTCATATAAATAAAAAATCATGTAAAATAATTATTTTTGTTAAATTATGAGCTGTAAGCTCAACACGATTTTTAGAGCTAAAGTCAACCTTGTACGTGGCGCACCCTACCGACTATCGAAATTGGCTCTGGTGAAAGAGAGGTAGACCAGCGCATCTGTATGCTGCCCGACTAAGGAAGTACCTCCAGCTCACAGAATACCGCAGCCAAACAACAATTTCCTTGAGGATTGTTGCGTTCCTGCGAGTGAATGAGGTCACCAGGAAGGAAGGAATTGCCACGCTGGCAACGGGGATGGCGGTACGCGAGCGATTTTTCATGTTGTGATCGTTTATATGGCTACGGTAACCGCTTCACATCAGGCGGGCCGTATGATTGTCCGCCAATAAATGTAATTTAAAAAAAGTATTGAATGTAATTTCATAAAAAGAAAATTTCATGTAAACATTGAATTAATAAATTATGTTTAATTTATGCACCAAGCATTGCACTGGCTCTAAAACTATTTCTGTGTTTTCATGAAACAGTAAGTGGGTCAATCTACAATTTGATTATAGCTATAGTGATTGAGTTCTAAACTATCAAGGACAGTCTTTCCCAAACTGTGGATTGTGAGCGTAGTGGGTCACATACGGATATTGGGTGGGTACTGAAACTGACAGGACGAAATCCGTCGACTGAGCGACGAGGTACATAAGATAACGCTTTTAAGGATTACCGGAGACGTGTATGATGTCTTTCTAACCAAAATGTTATGTGTCCTTATAGATATATATGTGTCGACATCACTGGAGAGCTGGTAGCTACCTCGGACAAAGAATTAGTCTAGCTATTCAAAGGGGGAACGCTGCCAGAATCTTTTGAGCCTTGCCTAAAGGGACTCCTTTTAATAATATATTTTATTTATTATATTATATTTTTAAGGTTTTTAGGTTCATTGTTCTAGTATATATCTAGTATATAATATAAGAAATATAATCAGAAAATTTAAATAAATGTACCATGTTTTACCCGACTACCTAAGTAGGGAGGGTAATGAAATTATAATAACCACGGTAATTAACGCGATCATGCATGTAAGGTAGTTTTACATATGTTTATTATTGATATTGAGTCAGCATGTGACCACGGCCGGTGCAACCTGGGGCCCTACCGCCGAAGCTAAAGGCGACTACCATCGGGTTTTTTTAATGCGAAAATGACACTACTGCCTAGATTGGGGTGTAAGTGGTTCATCAACACCTTTGAACCAAAGCCAACTTCACCTGCACGCGGTGCACCCTGCTGACTGACAAACGAAATGGCGAAAAGAGAGGTAGGGAGCGTAATTGTAAGCTACCTGACTGGGGAATGTACCTCCACCTCACAGAATACCGCAGCCAAATAACAATTCCCTTGAGGGTTGTTGTGTTCCTGCGAGTGAGTGAGGTCACCAGAAAGGAAGGAGATGCTGCGTTGGCAGCGGAGGTGGCGGCGCGCGAGCGATATTTTATGTTGCGAGCGTTAATATGCCTACGTCAACCGCTTCACATCAGGCGGGCCGTATGCTTGTCCACCACCCGACGTAGTATAAAAAAAAAAAAAATTGGTAATTATGTTTAGCTCAGCTGGAAGAAACTCTAGAGCTGTACCGACTAAGGTGAAAATGTTTGTCGATAAATTTTACCATAAGACCAATTTTTGGAATCAAAAATTCCGATGGTAATCGGTCCCTGGTCGAAACGTCAGGCAATAATAAAGGTATGTAAAACTACCTTACATGCATGATCGCTTTAATTCCCGTGGTTAATATAATTTCATTAATAGGGACGGTAATGGTTTTCGAGAGTATTATATATTAAGTATGTCTGTAGGTAGGAGAAGCTTGATGGTGTCGTTGCGCGTGTTGGATAATCGAACACGCAAGTTAAGTAACGTTGACCATTGATTATTTACTGATGGTTTACTTATATCGAGCTCCTCCGTGCTTCGGAGGACACGTTAAGCCGTCTGCTTATGTTTTATTAATAGAGTAGAAAAAAGAGCTAGCGGTTTGATTGAAATACTTTCTCAAGCAGACAGAAGCGTGATGTAGTTTGCATTCGATATTTAATTAAGTACCTATATATTGGCTCATCATCATCATCAGCCTGTATCTATCCACTGCTGAATAGAAGCATTCCCAAATTCTTTCCACCAGTTACGATCCTCCGTCTTCCTCATCCAGCCGCTCTCAGCCGCTCTCTTAAGGTCATCGGACCTAGGATCTAGAAGGAGGGCGCCCAACACTTCGTCGTCCTACGTGCGGCCTCCACTCTAATACCTTCCTCCCCTATCTGCCATCACTTACTCGGCAGATGTGACAGGCCCATTGCCACTTCAGCTTGCAAACTCTGAAGGCTATGTCGACAACTTTGGTTCTCCGGCGAATTTCTTCGTTCCGGATTCGATCCCACAGAGAAACCCCGAGCATAGCCCTCTCCATCGCTCGCTGCGCGACCTGTAGCCTGTGGACCAGTCCGATGGTCAGTGTCCAAGTCTCTGCGCCATATGTCATTGCACTGGTTGAAGACTTTAGTCTTCAAGCATTGTATCTGTGCGGCGAAGATGTGCCGAAGCTTTCCAAAAGCTGCCCAGCCCGTTGAATATCTATCGATCTCTTTGTTGAAATTACCCCGTTAGTAGTTGAAATTATGTATTGGCTACATATACCGAAATACCTATCGAATGCACGTAAAATGCAATAGTGTGTGTTCCAAACAGCGAGTTTATATTTATATTTGTGTAGGTACATGAAACACGTACCACGGCCATTGTTGAGACAATTTACGACGCCGGCCCTCACGTTCGATAACAAAACTTGAGGGGAGATATTGGACTCGCCCTTTTTGAAAATTGCTACTGAAAAGGTCACTTAACGTAGTGCATCAATACGGAAATGTTATTGGGTGACTTGGTTTATTTTTTGTTCCGTGTAGCTAACAAATAGCTTAGACACACACAACCTTCGATCATTAATTGTGTGCCAATACAAATCATCATTATCATCATCAGGTCCATTGTAGTCTCCACTACAGGATCACGACCCTCTCTCGTCCGTCCCAGACGGAAGGAGGATTTGGCCTACTCTCCCCACGCTGGCCAATCGGGTTGGGGAGGCCTGATCGATATTTGATAATGTATTTCCTTAGCCGCTTTGTACGACATCCACGGGAAGAGAAGGAGTGATTCTATTCTAGTCTGCCGGAAACCACACGGCGAATACAAATACAAATGATTTATTTGCGATAAGAAAGAAAGAAGAAACCCCCGATTTTTTTTTTCTTAAATAATTTAAGAATACGTCAACTGTATAAAGCGTTTTTTCTAGTAGCCATTAACTAAATGTTTTTTTTTGTTTTATTTGTTAAATGGTAGCTCTTTTATATCATTTGGTATGTTATTGTAAATTTTTTGACACATCATGTAAGATATTTTGAGCAGGTGTAGCCTGCTAAAACATTCTTACATGCTGTGTCGAACTAGTGTTCGTGGTACTAAACTTGAAACGAATTTATTAGGATTTCTCAAACTTCTTTGTGATATGTCTTTAGCTAGTGAGAATTATGTTTATTTTGTTTAACAAACTTGCCAACACTCGCTTCGAACACTCAGTTCTATCGAGTGATCGAAGCACACAACAAATACATAAAGGTTCTTTTTTTTAATACTACGTTGGCGTCGGGTGGCAGACAAGCATACAGCCCACTTGATGTGAAGCGGTTACGAAACCCACATTAACGCTCGCAGCATGAAATATCGATCGAGCGCCGCCACCCCTGCTGCCAACGTAGCAACTCCTTCCTTTCTTTCTGGTGACCTCACTCACTCACAGGAACACAATAACCCTCAAGGGGATTGTTATTTGGCTGCGGTATTTTGTAAGGTGCAGGTATTTCCCCTGGTGGGCAACAAAACAATGTCGACATGGATGGGTTTTTTTATATCGAGCTCCTACGTGCATCAAAGGGCACGTCAAGCCGTCGGTTCCGACTGTAGATAGTTTAATGACAGTCGTTAAGCGAAGCACACAACACATATATATAGGTTCTTTTTTTAATACTACGTCGGGTGGCAAACAAGGATACAGCCCACTTGATGTGAAGCGGTTACGAAACCCACATTAACGCTCGCAGCATGAAATATCGATCGAGTGCCGCCGCCCCTGCTGCCAACGTAGCAACTCCTTCCTTTCTTTCTGGTGACCTCATTCACTCGCAGGAACACAATAACCCTCAAGGGGATTGTTATTTGGCTGCGGTATTCTGTGAGGTGGAGGTATTTCCCCAATCAGGCAGCTAAGCAATGTCGACCGTAGTTTGTCCATGGATATCATGGATGGTTAAGCCGTCGGTTCCGGCTGTAGATAGCTTAATGACAGTCGTTAAGCCAAATCTGTGGCGTTTGGGGACTTGAAAACACTGAATTAATTAGATAAATTAAACGGGTCACTCACGTCTTTTTGTCGAGAAAGCCTAGACTAGTTTCGATCTCAAAAGGAGACCTTCTTCAGGGCGAATGTTCAGACACGTCCACACTTTGTCTCTCGCGCCGGACACTGCTTTTGAGATCGAAATTAGTCGGCTTTCCCGACAAAAAGACGTGAGTGACCCGTTTGATTTATCTAATTAATTTAGTATAATGTCTCACGTGAGTTTTAATAATATTATTGAAAACACTGGCCTGCGCCAATCCGCAGTTGATCAACATGGTGGAGTATGCTCTTAAGACCATATAAAGGCTTAAGGCCTTTCCATTGAAGTGAGATCCGTATCCCAGCCGTGGGATGAATAAGGATTGATGACGAAACATCTGACAGGCCGTCAACTATAGCTCAATTCGTTTCCAAGAACTATTAAGCCATGAAAGTAAATCCTTGTAAAGTAAATATCAACTTCAAAGGATAGATTCTTCATAAGATGATTGTAATTATCTTTAATACGTATTAGATATTCTAATCTATATATATGAAAGAGAAAATCACTGACTCACTCATCACGAAATCTCAGAAACTATAACACCTACAAACTTGAAATTTGGCAGGTAGGTTCCTTATAGGGTGTAGACATCCGCTAAGAACGGATTTTACGATACTCCATCCCTAAGGGGGTAGAATGGGGGTTGGAAGTTTGTATGAAAGTCCTATGTTTTTGAAGCAAGAGACTTGAAATTTAAAATGTATGCTCTATAGATGGTGTGGAAGTGTACTAATAATGTATCTTTGGAAATCAACCCCTTTTTGGGGTTAAAACGGGGGTTGGAAGTTAGTATGAAAGTTCTACGTTTTTTAAGTAAGAGACTTGAAATTTAAAATGTATGATCTATAGATGGTGTGAAGGTGTACTAATAATGTATCTTTGGAAATCAACCCCTTTTTGGGGTTAAAACGGGGGATGGAAGTTTGTATCAAAGTTCTATATTTTTGAAGTAAGAAACTTGAAATTTAAAATGTATAGATAGTGTGGAGGTGTACTAATACTGTATCCTTAGAAATCAATAACTTTTTGGTGTTAAAACGGGAGTTGGAAGTTTGTATGAAAGTCGCACCTATGTTTTTGAAGTAAGAGGCTTGAAATTTAAAATGTATGCTCTATAGATGCTATGGAGGTGTACTAATAATGTATCTTTAGAAATCAACCCCTTTTTGGAGTTAAAACGGGGGTTGGAAATTTGTATGAAAATCCAATGTTATTGAAGTTAAAGTAATTATGGCAGAAGGATTTTAAATGATATTTAAGTATAAAAAATATTGAAAACAACTACATACTTACTATTATAAGGAGGGATGTTTTATTTTGACAATAAAAAGTACGTTAGGTTTCACAAAGAGGTTTTAAAAAATAATATCCGTCGACTTCATTGATTCTAAAAATTCGTCTAGATATTGATTGTTTTTAACTTTTTTTATTTTTTTCCTTTCATTAGGTATTTAGCTTTTTCGAATGTAATTAAAAATTATTTCCAAATAACTAACTCCACGCGTACGAAGTCGCGGGCGGCCGCTAGTACGTATTAAAGATAATCGTAATCATGGAAACCCAACCATAAACTTGATTACGAACTGCGAAAAACATACATACGTACACACACACACAACGAGATATTAGTGATGTGGCTAAGAGGCGGAAGGCGTCTGCAAACGACAGCCGCTAACTCGACAACTACTTTTAATTGTTCCTCAAAGCGGCATTACCGGATATTGCTTTCTCGTAGGGGTGCTATAAGTGGGGGAAATACTCGGAAATTACGTACGAACATCTGAAAAGACAAAAGACTTGTGCAAATAAATGTCAGACTCTCGTTTGGGGGGAATTATTAGAAACTTTTTGTTTGGGAAAAATTTTATCAGGCGACCCAACAAACAATGTAGAGCTACTTTTTTTTATTACTCGATAGTGCCAGCAAACGACATGCGGTAGATTTTCTATTTACGCATACTACAGTGCGGGAACCATTTTTACCCGACTGCGACAGAAGGAGGGTTATATTTTTCGAGAGTATGTATGTATGTATAATTATTTGGCACGCTCTGCAGCCTGAACGGCTGGATGGATTTTAGCTTGATTCGTATTTTCTATGAGAGTGACATAGGCTACATCAAATATTAAAAAAAATCAATATGGCGGCTGTGAGCCGCAAAATTGTCGTTGCAGTAATTTTTTTTTTCTTCTAAATATATCAAAAAGTATCAAAATAAAGGTCTCAATGACCTGATTTCCAATATATATTTGATATATTAGTTTTAGCCTGCGGCTTTGCTTGTATGGAATTATATTATTGTTACGCGTGATTAATAAATCTGTGGTAGGTGCGTTTTTAATTTTTCTAATTAACTTAACTTGTTGGTTAGTTTATGCAGCCCTCATGGAGGGTGCAGCAGGAGAGTATTTTGCGCATGACGCTCGTTACTCTTAAGCTATGCGTAAGAGTAAAGTAAGTAACGTAAGCTCGTCGAAAACTCGTTGTCGTCAACCCTTATTCATCCCATATGAGTCTCCCCTCAATTGAAGGGTTTTCAGAGCATACTCCACCACGCTGCTATACTGCGTGTTGGCGGAGGCCAGTGTTTTCACGCCACCTAAAGACCACTGACTTGGCTTAACGACTGTTATCTACAATGACAACAGCCGGGACCGACGACTTACCGAGCCCTCCGAAGCACGGAGGAGCTTGAGATAAATAAATCCATCCATGGACAGGCTACGGCCGACGTTGCTTAACTTGCGCGTTCGATTTGACTGACACACGCAACGTCGCCACCGAACTCCTCGCGGAAAATACCCGCATGCCATATCGACCAATCTACCCTGTAATTTTAGTATACGTTATCCCGCTACCAAATAAATTGAGCATTAAATAGGAATAGCTGCAATTTTCGACCAACTATAACTAGTTGGTATAATAACTTTGGTGATTGTAACCTTTGTTAATAAGCAGGTACGCGGATTTATGATCTCTTCACACAGGAGTCACATGGGAGAAGAGGAGGAGTGAAGGAGTGGAGAATGTGGACGAGAACCCACATAATTGTTAAATTTGAGAAATACTAGTAGCTTATCTATTGATGGGTTTATTTGTTTTGATCTCTTCCATGCCTCGAAGACCAGGTTAAGCCGGCGCGGCGGTCCCGGCTGTTTTCCATAGATGACAGTCGTTACGTGACGTCATTAGGCTTTGGGCGGTTTGAAAACGCTAGCTCCGCCAACACGCAGTCGGGCGTACGCTCGGAGCTCCTTCGCCTATGGGTCTCCCTTCAATTTCATCTGATGGAAAGCAATCACCATCGCCCATGGAGATCAGCAACACTAAGGGTCCGATAAGCCGATCCGTTTCCATGCCTTTTAAGGGAAATAGAGACTCTGTTCTTGAAGGATCCCATGTCGTAATGTTCGGAAATACCGCTAAGGGAAGTTGATTCCATAGTATCACCGTTCGTGGTCTACAATGTCTTAGGAAACGTACTGTAATAGATCGCCAATTATCAAGAATTTTAATTTATGGCGAGTTGTATAATAGTGGAATTACCAACAGCTCATCCGAGCACTTCCCGTGATATAATTTGTATAGAACGCAAAGAGACTCTACATCTCTGCGTGTAGAGAGGGAGTCCAGTTGATCCGAGATCATTGTCACCGACGATTCGAACTGCTCTTCTTTGCGGTCAAATGGAGCAAGCAAGTACTGGGGCGCACCGGCCCAGAGATGCGAACAGTATTCCATGTGAGGTCGAACCTGGACTTTATATAGTTGAAGGTGATATCGGGGTGTAAAATATAATCATGGAACATGTCCCATGATGGTGAATATGTATTGATTCCGACATAAATTAACGATTGATCTATTCCGCAGAGGCCAAACATTAATCTAAAGAAATACAGGTGAAATTACTTCTCGCCAAACAAACAAGTCTATTGTGATTTGAAAAGGTATAGAAATTTGCACGGCAGCGAGCGATTACTGCCATAACAACTAAACGTTGCCAACAATTCTGATGTAATATTTTTCTCCAGTGCCGTGTCACACACGGTTCAAATGAATAACAAACAAATTCATCAGTATCTTTTATGAAAAGAATAGGCTTGTATCCCATTTTTTTTTCGATTTGTTATTTAAAGACGTCACAATAATTATTACTACTACTACTACTAGCAATTAATATTTTGTTTTTTTTTTAATAAATGAATTTGGTGTTCCAACTTTTTTTTTTTATTATTTCACTTTATACGTAGCGAAGCACGTACCGGGCCGTTAGTTATTTATATGGTGTAGTTTCAAGCAGCTTACATAATTCTTTGTCTGTTTATACAGAACTTGCATGTGATCTGGAAGTTAATTTACATAAGTAGGTATTAAGTTTTCTAAAGATCTTTTGCCGTAAACATTATTACATTTTGGCAAAATGTATTTATTTGAATAATTAATTGACCTTAAGGTACTGTGCCTTATTTTTTCTATGAGATATTCTGGTTTATCTTATAAGATGCTAAATTTAATTTTATCAAATACATTCATTATATGACAGTGCTTCAAAAGGCCATTTATATTTGTTTTATATTTTTCTTTTATATATTTAGGTATATGTTGAACTTTGCTTTGTTGAGTTTGAAGCTCTTTAAGATATGTGGTCTTCGAAATATAGGATTGGGTCGAGTTATTGGATTAATATATCACGGGGCAGCATAACCTCTCTAAAACATGTGATCTTAAATATTCTTTCGAATTGTGTTTAGGTTGGCCAAACAACATAGCCGTGTGTACATATGTTTTCTCCGTTATTCTTTGCGGAGAGCAGCAGCAGCAAAAAGTCTCGTGCTTTCTTTGCGAAGCCAATTCAGTGCGATGGGTAGCCGAGCAAAACAATCTGTACCACTTCCAACTTTTATTTCTTCGCGTGCGTGTGTATATACACTTACATTTCACTAGTTTTGTGAAAGAAAATATACTATAATTCTTGTTTAATATACGCCACGATGTGTGTAAGTGACTCACCATGATCTTTAGAGCCAAAGCCAACCTCACCTGCACGTGGTGCACCCGAGGCTCTGGTAGTAGAGAGGTAGGGTACAGCGTATTTGTTCGCTGCCCGACTGGGGATATACCTCCACCTCACAGAATACCGCAGCCAAATAACAATTCCCTAGAGGGTTGTTGTGTTCCTGCGAGTAATTGAGGTCACCAGAAAAGAAGGCGTTGCTGAGTTGGTAGCAGGGGTGGCGGCACGCGAGTGATATTTCATGTTGCGAGCATTAATATGCCTACTGTAATCGCTTGACATCAAGCGGCATCAAAAATAAAAAGGAAAGATTAACTCGTATCTTAGATAAAATTTATATTTTTGCAAGAAAAAAAGTCAAGAAAAAAAGACGCCATTTCGCAGATTACGTGCTCAGCGAGGAAAATTAATAGCAAGTATATTAAAGCGCCTATATGTTAAGGATAGCGACAGTCACAGATCTCCCAGGGAACGGGAACCGTTTCCTGGTGCAATTTAGTATGGGTATACCATCTCACAGTATTTATAATATCATTGCGATGGACAGTATAACTGCACTTTAATAACAGAATAAGAAAATTTTATAAGCAAGCCAAACATTCAACGTGTCTAAAGCTGCATTGAAAAACTGCGCCATGCACAGAGATTCTCGTCCAAATTGGATCGATTTAATCCTTTTCCCCAACACCGTGTTCGTGTTTGTTTGTTGAGAACGGAAAATGCGGACAGAGCGGACACAAAAAAAGAAATCAGCACTACCTTCTGCACTACCTGTACTATTTGCCATACTTATACTCATACATACTATAGAAACTACTCTGTAACTTTAACTTTTGTCGTGAATATGTGTTTAAAATTGCTTCCGTAAGGAGGCAATTCAAAAAACCAAATGATAACAAAATACAGTTTGGTGTTACAGCTACAAATCAATCATCTCCACCCAAAACTCAATCATCCATCCACCACTGGATAGATGAAGGTTCAAAGAATTTGTCACACTAAGTAAGGACTATGGAATAGTGATGCTCGACTCGAGCCACTAACTCGAGTTAACTCGTGTTGAGTAGGCTCAACAGAGAAAATTTAAGTCGAGTTGGTTCGAGTCTTAACTCGAACCAACTATATTCAGACTATATTCATTCATAACAAACAAGTATCACATTTATGTAGATTTGAGGTTTACTTTAAAGTGCGGATTATTGTTGTAGATTTTCGTGTTTTATGTTCAGTTTTTGAAAAATGCCGGGTCCTAAAAGGAATTATTTGGTTTGCCATCGCCAGTGAGGGGACGTGTTACGTTTAAACAGTGTTCAGATTCATTCAAATATAATGGAAATACGAGCACATTATATAATATTTCATACGCGGAGGACACGCTGTGAGATGCCGTCAATGAACAGTAAATACAAAGGTCATCTGCTTACCAAACAGATCGTATGCTTGTTTGACACTCTAGTCGTATAAATGAAACAAAGTAGAAAGGAGTAGTACAGGTAAATGCGCACTCGGCGTAACATCACGTCGAACACAACGTCAAACATTAGCAGAATAGTTACATTACATGGAAAATAGTTTAGTGTATTTTACACCTTTGCGAGTTACTATGTTTAAATTTTTGAATGGTTATGTATATATAATTATTCAAAAATTATAACTCTTTAACCCAATTATAAACATGGGTAATATGTTCTTCATTCACCATCATTATAAGCCTGTTGGATATAGATATTTCCTAATGCTTTTTACCAAATGCGATCATCCACCCAGCCGCTTTCAGGAGGTCATAGGACCATCTAGAGGAGGGCGTCCAACGTTTCGTAGCGTCATACGGAGCCTCCACTCCAGGACTTTCCTCTCCCATCTCTGACTCGGCAGATGTTGCCGGCGCACTGCCACTTCAGCTTCCTGATTTTGAGAGCTATGTCGACACCTTTAATTCTTCGTCTGATTTCCTCGTTCCGTATACGATCCCTGAGAAAAATTCCGAGCATAGCTCCTCCATAGCAATAGTAATATTGAGTAAACAAATATTATAAAGAACCTATAGTTGGGGCATTTTCACGGAAAAATGCATCTGCTAATGAAAAAATTCACATTTAGATAACTATCTTATAGAAAATTCGAACTCGTTAGATTTCGAACTTTGATTCCAAAGTAATATCAGTAATATCGTGAATTTCTCGAATTTATGAGTTCCAGAAAAAATAAGAACATACATCGCCGCATCGAATGAATTGTGTTGTATTCTTCTTGTGTATAAGAAGTTGATTATATTACTTGGTCAAATTTTTCACGCTATTTTCAAAATTATATTATGGAAATATAAATTTAAAATTTACTAAACTTTCGACCAAGAAAAAAAATTTTACCGCCACGGGATCCTTGGCAGGTTTGAAACTTCGAAACTGGTTTGAAAATATGTCTAAGCGAGAACATAAAACATTTTTAATATTGTTATGGTCACTATAAGTTGTTGTTAGGTTAGCTAAATACGTAATAACTTAAGACAGAAGGTCTAGAGTCGCTATTTAATTAATGACCCTTAAGTGACACTTCTGTTAATACTATTTCTTTTTCTGTGGCCAAAACCTTATTTTTGGGGTGTAAGTGATTCATGAACATCTTTGAACCAAAACCAACTTCACTGCACGCGGTGCACCCTGCTGACTGCCAAACGAAGCTCTAGCGAAAAGAGGGTAGGGAGCGTAATTGTAAGCTATCCGACTGGGGAATGTACCGCCACCTCACAGAATACCGCAGCCAAATAACAATTCTCTTGAGGATTGTTATGTTCCTGCGAGTGAGTGAAGTCACCAGAAAGGGAGGAGATGCGGCACTGGCAGCGATATTTTATGTTGCGAGCGTTGATAACAGTAACCGCTTCACATCAGGCGGGCTGTATGTTTGTCTGCCATCCGACGTAAATTAAAAAAGAAATAGTTTCGTATTGTTCAGCAGCATTTAGAAACAAGATGGCGGCATTTTCATTTTTAACGTCCTATCATTCAAACGGAGTGGTGAAACCCTCCAAAAAAAAAGTAATGTTATTAATTTTACATGTGAAACTTGTTTATGAAATCGCTAGGGTTTTGCATCAAGTCATATTCATCTCACTACTGGGATACGTGTCTCCCCTCATTCGAAGAGGGTCGAAAGAATACTCCACCACGCTGCTCGATTGCGGATTGACGAAGGCCGGTGTTTTCAAGCCTAAAGACCACTGACTTAACGACTGTCATCTAATGACAGCAACGAGACCGATAGCTTAACGTGCCCTCCGAAGGACGGAAGAGCTCGAGATAAACAACCCATCCATGGACAGGCTAGGGTCGACGTTGCTTAACTTGCGTGATCAATTACATTGACACACGCAAAGACGCCATCGAGCTCCTCTAGCTAGGGTTTTAAATAGATATAACATTGTTTGAAGTAAACTGAAGATCCACCTCGACCACTCCATACAAATATCGCATCTGTAACTACTACATAAACAATAACGTGTGTGCAGAACGTGAATAAGCACGTGTGCATGCAGCGCCATACAAACTGTTCCAGATTTGTCTCAGAGGGGAGGTGAGATCGACACGAGAGAGCGGCAGGGAGTGGCCATACTGTACGTAGTACTATTATATATATTGCTGGTGATATATAAAGTACTTATGTAAAGTAATTTTAACGACAGTACATAACAGCAGGTGACACGGTAGTTAAGCCGAACTCCACTTAGTCCCAGTAGACACATAAAGCAGTAAATCAACTACATACAAACATTTATAATAAATAATTCAATAACATAAAATCGATTAAAATACTTTATTGTGCTTTCGTGCGTAGCCACCTTGAATATGCGTCTCAAATCTGGAACCCGCAATATGAAATTTACAAAACACGTATTGAAATGCTACAACGTAATTTTTAAAATATCTTGATTTTAAAACTCGCCAATCATCCGAGGAATATGAGCATAGATGTAAACGTTATCACTTTCTACCTCTTAGTACACGTCGCCAAGTTAGTGATATATGCTATCTACTCAAAATTGCCAATGGCTCAGTAGACAGTTCGGAGTTACTACCAATGGTTGGGATACGATGTAGCGATCCACGACTGCGGCAGCGCGTCCGAGTTAATGTGCCCGCTGTATACAGTAACTACAGACGTAATGCATTCATACACAGAGCATCCACTTACATTAACAACCACGATATGGACATTGACCTCTTCTGCACCAGCACTACTTCTATTAAAACTTCCATGGCAAAAGATTTCTTCTCCCCCTAAAAATCGATCCAACACTACACTTCTTTTTTATATTTATTTTAAATTGATTAATGGCCCAGACGCTGCTCAACTCAATATGTATTTATACATTTTGGTGGAATCTTATTATTAGCAATAAGGCTGCACATTTAATTATGTTTATCATTTTTATTAAGCTGTTAGACTCCCAAATAAAAATAAATAAATAAATCAATGCTTACGCCACTAAGATGCGGCCATCTTGCTAAGGTTATATAAATAAATATTCCTAGACAAATACACACTGCCATCTAGTCCCAAACTAAGCGAAGCTTGTACTATGGGTATTAGGTAAGTGATATTATGCTTATTTTTTTTGTATATATAATGCATAGAAAACACCCAGATGATGACAAACAGACATGTTCATGCTCACAAATATTTGTCTTATGCGGGAATCGAACCCACGACCTCGGAGGCAAGTGGCCATTGCTAATTATTCAACCACCGACCTTGTCAATTTGGTTGCATTTATGCGGGCTTATTATTATGTTAGTACAATTTGGGCATTATTTATAATCTAATTAAAATGGTGATTATTAATAATGAAGTTTACTTAGAACCAGATCATTCATTAACTGTGTCGACGGAGCCCCGCTTCGGATTCCTATTCTGGTGGTAGACCAAACGAAAACTCTTACCTAACCGAAGATAAAATCATAAGAGATCATTAAATTCAGCTTTTATTCCAGGAACTAGAAAATTTAGAAATATGCTTTTATATTTCGCCAACCAATCGTTTCGAGAACTTTGACACAATGACAAAGACAGTCGGTAAGCCAAGTCAGTGGCCTTATGGCGACTTGAAAACACTTGCCTCCGCCAACCCGCAGTTGACCAGCGTGGTGAAGTATGCTCTAAACCCCTTCGATTGAGGAGAGACCTGTATCCCAACAGTGGGATAATTATGGATTGATGCCGAAGCGTTCTGACGCTTACTGTTGACACGCGTTGTTACATCCCAATACATCCCCATACATCCCAAGTCTACTATATACTTTGTATTGTACTTAGAATGTGTCTAAATAAAGAATTTATGTGAAGTTAGCCTACTGTTCTACGTATCAACTGTGGCCTAGTCGTTAAACAATTTATTGCTCCACTGGATTTTAATAGCTCTCACTTGAAGTTCAAATTTATTGATTGTAACTAAATTGTGTACTAATTGTCTCAAACTGTGGACCAGATGATAAAATATTTCAGGACATGTGTCATGTAACATCGCATCCTAGTGGCTAGACATCCCTTCATAACCTTTTCATAGCAACGGCCTTAGGGAATAGTATTGCAAATATTGGATAATAAATACGACTTCGAGCAATGTCTCTATTGCAAAACATGCCTTTACTCTCTAGTGAATACATTTTTTTTATATGAGAATGGGCAAATGAGCATGTGGGGCACCTGATGGAAGGCAATCTCCGCCGCCCATGGAGAGCAGCAACACCAAGGGGTTGCCGATCCGTTGCCAGCCTATACTCTTCCTTTCTTTCTTTCTGGTGACAACCATCAAGGGAATTGTCATTTCTCAGTGGTATTATGTGTCATCATCATCAGGTCATTTTAGTCTCCACTACAGGAGCACGACCCTCTCTCGTCCGTCACAGACAGGAGGATTTGGGGAGGCCTGATCGATGTTTTATAATGTATTTCCCTTAGTCGCCTTGTACGACATCCACGGGAAGAAACGGAGTGATTCTATTCTAGTCTGGCTGAAACTACACGACCAATAACAAACATAGTTATAAAAAAAGGTATTATGTGTGGTGGAGGCATTTCCCCAGTCGGGCAGCTTAAAAAATTCGGTATGCCCTACCTCTCTTTTCGCCAGAGCCTCGTTTCCACCACGTGCAGGTGAGGTTGGCTTTGGTTTAAAGATGTTGATAAACCACTTACACCCCAAATGGCTTATTACTTCAGGCAAAACTGTACAGTAAATGTAAAACGATAAGAATAACTGTACAGTCTGCGCAAAAAATATCATCATTAACAACCTGTATCCACCTACTGTAGATTACAGTCCTACCCCAATGCTTTACACCAAATAAGCGATTGAAGTGCTCAAAGACTATGTCTACCTCAAGCAGGCCATTCAGCTAAGTCGGGGGTAATTTCAACAATAAGATCGATTGACGCATTCAACTGGGCTGGGCAGCTGCCGAGCTATGGGTCTCCATAGCTCGCTGTGCGACTTTTAACTTGCTATAATCCCTGAGAGAAATTCCGAGGATTTCTCTCACGGATCTATCTAATCCAGAACGAGGAACTCAAAAGAAGAACCAAAGTTTTCGACATAGCTCTCAAAATAGCAAGTTCAAATCTCAGTATTCTCTCTAAATTTCAGTATGAGAGTTCTACCACTTCTACTCTCTAAATTTAGAGATTAAAAAACTAAACACAGAATCTCAATGTCAGCCTTTTACGCACAAGCTATCAAATTAAATTTAAAAAGTTACTTTCCGATACAGCTCTTTATACACAACTGTACCGAAAAATAACTTTTTTCCATTTCGATACAGCTGGATTCAGCTATGTTAAGCAGGTTGCAATGCAAATGCAAATGCACTGCAAGCTCCGTTTTCACTGACCAATTCTGAAGTTCTGAATGCTAAACTGAAGTGTAAACGAGCGAATGGTCTCGCTCGCTTGCACGCAAAATAATGAGAACATAAGCGAGCGGCGGGCTAATGCTCTGAGGGGCAATTCTCGTAATTACAATATAGTCAAAATTCAGTTTCGATCCAGTCTCGATCTCACAAATGTCACATTTGGCATTCTCGTAACACAATATGTAACTTCAAAATTAAATTTAAGCGGGATTATATCGAAATATAAGTGAAAATTAAACAAATTAAGAATGTTACTTTGCCAACAACAATAATTGATAATAATTAATTAATGAAATCAAGTATATAATTTTAGTCAATTCGCAATTCAATCTCGATTCGGTCAACTTTCAATCTGCGTTTGTAGAAAAAATATGAGAATTGGCCTTCTGGGCATTCGTTCGGCGTTAAACGTGGTCGGCTGGTGTTCGATCTTTTATTGAACTCTACGCGAATTAGGGTGGAATCAAGGAAAACTTTGTTTTAAAAGAAATTGTTGTACAATAGTCGTTTATGTTTCTGTTGTTTACAATAGTCGTTTAAGCAAAACACCAGACGAGCCCGTTTAAAGCAGTTCGCAGCAGAGAGTGTTCAAGCAGGCCATTCAGCTAAGTCGGGGGTAATTTCAACAATAAGATCGATTGACGCATTCAACTGGGCTGGGCAGCTGCCGAGCTATGGGTCTCCATAGCTCGCTGTGCGACTTTTAACTTGCTATAATCCCTGAGAGAAATTCCGAGGATTTCTCTCACGGATCTATCTAATCCAGAACGAGGAACTCAAAAGAAGAACCAAAGTTTTCGACATAGCTCTCAAAATAGCAAGTTCAAATCTCAGTATTCTCTCTAAATTTCAGTATGAGAGTTCTACCACTTCTACTCTCTAAATTTAGAGATTAAAAAACTAAACACAGAATCTCAATGTCAGCCTTTTACGCACAAGCTATCAAATTAAATTTAAAAAGTTACTTTCCGATACAGCTCTTTATACACAACTGTACCGAAAAATAACTTTTTTCCATTTCGATACAGCTGGATTCAGCTATGTTAAGCAGGTTGCAATGCAAATGCAAATGCACTGCAACGTTGCAAAAATTTTCAACATAATCTGTGAACAAGGCGCGGCGCGTCGCGCATGCTCGATCTGCAAATGGATTTATAAGTAAGAAATAAAGCTGTTAAATTAACTTCATGGTTTTATTTAAAATATTATTATCATTTATTTCATGAGATTAGATAAACTAGTGTATGAAACTGCACATAATTAGGTCTTAAAATACGTGTGTGATGCTATTATCAGTTAAACTCACACTCGTATTTTAAGAACCCTTATTATTCAACAGTTTCATAAACTACTATTATGTATTTATTTATTTAAACAGTTTATTGACCACAGTAAGACATGAAGAATGGTACAAAAGGTGGACTTAATGCCAAAAGAATTCTCTACCAGTCAACCTTCGGTAAGTGCAGCTATCCACGAATGCGGTTTAAAAATATATTAACAAGAAACATATGCATATTACATTTATACACACATATTCTATCATACAAACTTCAACAAAGGCACAAAAAACATCTTATTTAGCATATTTATATATATATATAAATATACATAAATATGCCAAAGATGAGTCAGTGCTGAATTAAACTGTTTAAAAGATTAGCATATAGGTACTTTCTTTTTGGAGTTAAATTTATTTGATATTTTCCTCAATGGGATAGGATAGGTAGTATGTTACAAAGTCGTGACGCCTGTAACGTGTGTATATAATATATGTAATATATAAATGATGAAAATAAATTACATAAAAAAACAAGTGGTAATATCAGCGGCTATAATAACTCATGTGATATATATCCCCACACCGCTATCCGTGAAACATGTCCGCTGAACAGAATCGCTCCTCGGGGACGCTCTGTCGTTCAATGCAGTGTTAAGGAAAATTAAATTTGCCAGTCAATAGCCAATGTTGAGCAATGCTTATAAATAATACATGGGGGGTGGTCAGGAATGATTTCTGATATGTTGCTCGCATTGCTGTGCTGCGTAAGCGTATACATATTTTTTTATACTATATCGTGTGGCAGACAAGCATACGGCCGCAATAATGTTCGCTACATGCTGCCAACGAAGCAACTCCTTCCTTTCGGGTGACCTCACTCACTGGCAGGAACACGACAACCCTCAAGGGAATTGTTATTTGGCTGCGGTATTCTGTGATGTGGAGGTACAGACGGGCAGCTTACAAATACGCTGTACCCTACCTCTCTTTCGCCAGAGCCTCTTTCGCTAGTGGGCAGGGTGCACCACGTCAGTAAGACAAGATTCAAGATTCAAGATTTTTTTTTTTTTTTTTTTTTTTTTTTTTTTTTTTTTTTTCTTGAATCTTGAAGACAAAATCTTACTGACGTGGTGCACCCTGCCGACTAGCGAAATAGACTTTGGCTTTGGCTCTAAAGATTATGTTGACTACATAAGCAATAGCAGTGATTTTCAAATGATGGGTCGCGACCCCCGGGTCGCAAGTTACATTCGGGGGGTTGCGAGGTGAAAATTCGCAAATGTTCGGGCCTGATTGCTCAATAATTCATCAACTCAAATCTATAAGCAAATCTTTGTCTACTTGAAGTCTATTTCTCTTCTTATTTCTTATGTTCACCATTAAAGAGCTAGTTCACCTAGGAACAAAATCGGTAGCAAATAGCACTAACAATTCTCAAGCTTAACCAGCTGAATTATTCAAGTTTCTTCATGGAGGAAGAGGGGGAAGGAGGAGGGGGCCGCCAGAAATGTATAACTTGCAAAGGGGCTTTTTAAATACGGGTATTTAAAAAGATTGAAATACACTGACGTATAGTAAGGGCACTCCCTGCCGCTCTATCTTGTCTACTTCACCTCCTCTCGGACGAATCTGGAACAGTTTGTATGGCGCCAAACGTACACACTCCAGTTTACGCTTTGCACAGACTATTGTTTATATAGTGGTAAACGATGCGATTTTGTATACAATGACCAGATTTACTTATTTCTTAAAACCCCATTCATCTTTAATCATAAAATGAACCCAAAACACACTGTTGTTCACGTTCAACTTATCAAAAACGTTAGAGCTCAATTATTCAACAGGACAGGAGCATATTAATTCATAATTTGATTTCCAATCAGGGCCGTCTCTTGTGACCAGGTAAACGCTGTAAACTATACGAACTGAAGTGAAACTTAACACTTCGACATAGGATACGATTTCGAGTGAAATCCGCCGAAAACTATTAGCTGGTAGTTCAACCTATATTGTATAGATTATTTTAAAATTCAAGGGAAGTTTGAACATGCACGGGTATAAACGGCATGGATGCTCCAGTGCTGGATGCGACAGTCATATTTTAGGAGATTGTCATCCCGTGTGTATAGGGTATCTAAAGCTCCGTTTTCACTGACCAATTCTGAAGTTCTGAATGCTAAACTGAAGTGTAAACGAGCGAGTGGTCTCGCTCGTTCGCACGCAAAATAATGAGAACTTAAGCGAGCGGCGGGCTAATGCTCTGAGGGGCAATTCTCGTAATTAAAATATAGTCAAAATTCAGTTTTGATCCAGTCTCGATCTCACAAATGTCACATTTGATATTCTCGTAACAAAATATGTAACTTCAAAATTAAATTTAAGCGGGATTATATCGAAATATAAGTGAAAATTAAACAAATTAAGAACTTTGCCAACAACAATAATTGATAAGAATTAATTAATGAAATCAAATATATACACTTCTGGACACATCTATTGGCCCACCTTGCATTTTCAGTTTCGTTTGGTCCTAGCTAAAATTTTATATTAGGTCGAGAAAAAAGTTTTTATGCAGTTTGGAACCTGGCACATTCATAATTTCATTCAATAGTCTTTTTTTGAATTTCGAACACAAAATTTAAAGAAACAAAAGACAATTTGGAGCCTGTTCGTTGATATCCAACAATCGAATACTAAGAAAACTTGATTTTATTGGTTTACTTGTATTTAATTCTTGAAAGTGTGATTTTTCTCTTTGGTTTAGATAAGATAAGATAATAAGATAAGATATTTATTTGCTAGAATACGTTTTTTTTTACAGATATTACATAAGATCGGTGAGTTCCAGTATTCAACCTGCATGCAGATGTACAAATGTTATAATGTCACAATGTTACAATTCTTTAAATAATAAAATAAAAATCAAAATTACAAATCCATCTGAAATTAATTAATTATATTAATACTTTTTACATATTTTCTATGGTTTAGATAATCGTTTACGCTATAAAAACAATTACACATTAGCCACTCATTCAATTTTGATCTGAATATATTCCCCTGTTCTAGTTTTATTTCATTAGGTAATTCATTGTAAATTTTAATACTCATGATATATACATTTCTCGATCCAATATCAGTAGGACAGAGAGGTCGATTTTGCAACAAACATTACTTATTCTTAACATTAAAGTGAGGTTCTATCAATAATCTATGGATACTTCGCCTGAAGTTGCCGCCCAAGCTGTGGCACTTATCCAGGCCGGACACAGCCAAAGAAATGTGAGTGCTCAACTTAATTTAAGTCGATCTGCGGTCCGAAATGTTTATCGGAGGTACCTAGAGACTGGCGGCTTTGTTCGTCGCCAAGGAAGGCCACGATTTCGGGTCACAACTGAAAGGCAGGATCGATTCATCGTGACGACCAGCTTGAGAAATCGTCACCTTACCTCCATTGAGATACAAAACCAACTTCGTGACTTCAACGGAGTATCTGTGAGCGCTCGAACTGTTCGGAGAAGGTTAAAAGAACGCGATATGGTACCACACAAGCCAGCTAATGGCCCCAAACTAACGCGAGCCCACCGAATAGCGCGCCTTCATTTCGCGCGCACTCATTTAAATTGGACTCAGCAGCATTGGAGCCGTGTACTCTTTTCTGATGAGTCTAAAATTGTGTTACATGGCAATGATGGAAGAAAGAAGGTCTACCGACGTAAGGGAGAGCGTTTCGCACAATGCTGCTTTGAAGAGAGGGTTGCTTATGGCGGTGGCTCATGGACTGTCTGGGGCGGTATATCCGCGAGCGGCAAAACTCAACTTGAGGTTGTTACGGGACCACGGCTGCCAACATTAAATGCTGAAAGGTACATTCGTGAGTGCTTAAAACCTCACGTGATGCCATACGCGGACTATGTGGGCCCAAATTTCCTTTTTATGCATGATAATGCAAGAGCCCATACGGCCGGCATCGTCAGGGAATATCTTCGGGATGTGAACATCACAGTTATGGACTGGCCAGCAAGAAGCCCAGACATGAACCCCATTGAGCACATGTGGGACGAGCTAAAAAGACGTGTTAGGGCTCGTCAGCCAGTTGCCCAGACGATGCAGGAGTTGAAAACTGCCATAGAAGAGGAATGGGGGAGGATCCCTCAAAATTTCATAGAGCGGTTGATAAACTCTATGCCTAATCGTATGAGAGCTGTGGTAGATGCCCATGGAGGCAACACGCGTTATTAAATTAAACTTTTATTTGATAAAAAATGTTTTTTATTCAAAAATCAACTGCCTAATCAAGGCGCATACCCGACTTGTTAGGCGTAGTAGCTCCATGTCGTGTGGTATTCTGAATTCAAATTTAAAACAATATGATCGAAAAAGATGGTAAAATGTATCAGGTTTAAAACTGCATCAATAGTTTTTGTTCAATCTAGCAATCATATTTCGGTAGGGGCCATCGAAACCTAAACTCTAAGGTGGGCCAATAGATGTGTCCAGAAGTGTAATTTTAGTCAATTCACAATTCAATCTCGATTCGGTCAACTTTCAATCTGCGTTCGTAGAAAAAATATGAGAAATGGCCTTCTGGGCATTCGTTCGGCGTTAAACGTGGTCGGCTGGTGTTCGATCTTTTATTGAACTCTACGCGAATTAGGGTGGAATCAAGGAAAACTTTGTTTTAAAAGAAATTGTTGTACAATAGTCGTTTATGTTTCTGTTGTTTACAATAGTCTTTTTAAGCAAAACACCAGACGAGCCCGTTTAAACCGGAGAGTGTTCGCTCGCCGCTCTCTCATGTTTCGTTTGAGCGAGAACGAACGAATGCTCGTACATCCCCCTTACCACCATCTCTTATTGCGATTCAATAATTGAATAGATTGCTTATTCATACCAATAAATAAGGGACTCTATTCCATTTGAAATAGAGTCGCTTATTCATTGGTATGAATAAGCATTCTATTCAGTTATTGAATCGGAATAAAAGATGGTGGTAAGGGGGCTGAGTGCTAAGTGCGAGCGTTTTGGTCACTTTCGAACGTAATAACGATTACAAGCCGGCCAAATGGAGAAATAGTTTCATATTGTGAATTTACCAGACGCGGGTTACATGTTCAATTTAGCCGGGTTACATGTTCAATTTAGCCGGGTTACTCACTTGAAAATGTGAGCAAGGAAGCCAAATATTTTTTATATGTAACACGCGTCTTA
The DNA here is from genome assembly GCA_937001555.2 of Hypsopygia costalis. Classification (NCBI taxonomy): domain Eukaryota; kingdom Metazoa; phylum Arthropoda; class Insecta; order Lepidoptera; family Pyralidae; genus Hypsopygia; species Hypsopygia costalis. The sequence goes on along the minus strand of OW443343.2, from coordinate 20,952,459 downwards.
TAAATTCACAACATGAGAGTTCTTCTGTCGATTTATTTACGTTGACATGATCGACCGCGAACAAAAAACTAAGCACTAAGCACTCTGAACTGTTCAGAACACTAGATAAAAACACAGCTTATTGATATCATACTAATGATGTACCATGATCGAACGCGAACAAAAAACTAAGCACTAAGCACTCTGAACTGTTCAGAACACTAGATAAAAACACAGCTTATTGATATCATACTAATGATGTACCATGATCGAACGCGAACAAAAAACTAAGCACTAAGCACTCTGAACTGTTCAGAACACTAGATAAAAACACAGCTTATTGATATCATACTAATGATGTACCATGATCGAACGCGAACAAAAAACTAAGCACTAAGCACTCTGAACTGTTCAGAACACTAGATAAAAACACAGCTTATTGATATCATACTAATGATGTACCATGATCGAACGCGAACAAAAAACTAAGCACTAAGCACTCTGAACTGTTCAGAACACTAGATAAAAACACAGCTTATTGATATCATACTAATGATGTACCATGATCGAACGCGAACAAAAAACTAAGCACTAAGCACTCTGAACTGTTCAGAACACTAGATAAAAACACAGCTTATTGATATCATACTAATGATGTACCATGATCGAACGCGAACAAAAAACTAAGCACTAAGCACTCTGAACTGTTCAGAACACTAGATAAAAACACAGCTTATTGATATCATACTAATGATGTACCATGATCGAACGCGAACAAAAAACTAAGCACTAAGCACTCTGAACTGTTCAGAACACTAGATAAAAACACAGCTTATTGATATCATACTAATGATGTACCATGATCGAACGCGAACAAAAAACTAAGCACTAAGCACTCTGAACTGTTCAGAACACTAGATAAAAACACAGCTTATTGATATCATACTAATGATGTACCATGATCGAACGCGAACAAAAAACTAAGCACTAAGCACTCTGAACTGTTCAGAACACTAGATAAAAACACAGCTTATTGATATCATACTAATGATGTACCATGATCGAACGCGAACAAAAAACTAAGCACTAAGCACTCTGAACTGTTCAGAACACTAGATAAAAACACAGCTTATTGATATCATACTAATGATGTACCATGATCGAACGCGAACAAAAAACTAAGCACTAAGCACTCTGAACTGTTCGAACACTAGATAAAAACACAGCTTATTGATATCATACTAATGATGTACCATGATCGAACGCGAACAAAAAACTAAGCACTAAGCACTCTGAACTGTTCAGAACACTAGATAAAAACACAGCTTATTGATATCATACTAATGATGTACCATGATCGAACGGGAACAAAAAACTAAGCACTAAGCACTCTGAACTGTTCGAACACTAGATAAAAACACAGCTTATTGATATCATACTAATGATGTACCAGACACATGCAACTCTGAAACATTGTACTCATCATCATCATCATTATCAGCCTGTATCTACCCACTGCTGGATATAAACCTTCCCTTTCCTTTCATTCTTTTCCACCAAATACGATCCTCCGCCTTCCGCATCCAGCCGCTTTGTTAAGGTCATCGGACCATCTAGAAGGAGGGTGTCCAACGCTTCGTACGCTAACTTAAATGTATTACTCTCAAGGCCGTCTTAAACTACGGTGGGGCCATTGGGCACATAAGAATTTATGGCCTATTTAAAAATAAAGAAAGCGAATTAATGTAACATTTTTCTACTCTGCTCCTTACTCATTTATTGTGGGTCATCAAAACCCTACTAATATTATAAATGTGAATTAGTTTGTTTGATACGCTTTTATGCCAAATCTCTGCCAAATCAACTGATCGTCATGATGTAATTTTTTTTTTAGAATATCACTTTCTATTGTTCTTTTTGTTTTTTTTTTTTATACTACGTCGGGTGGCAGACAATCATACGGCCCGCCTGATCTGAAGCGGTTACCGTAGCCATATTAACGCTCGCAACATAAAATATCGCTCGCGCGCCTCCACCCCCGCTGCCATCGCAGCATCTCCTCACTTTCTGGTGTCCTCACTCACCCGCAGGAACACAACAGCCCTCAAGGGAACCGTTATTTGGCTGCGGTATTCTGTGAGGTGGAGGTACATTCCCCAGTCGGGTAGCTTAATTAACAATTACGCTCCCTACCTCTCTTTTCGCCAGAGCTTCGTTTGTCAGTCAGCAGGGTGCACCGCGTGCAGGTGAAGTTGGCTTTGGTTCAAAGATGTTGATGAACCACTTACACCCCAATGCACATAATTGACAAATTAGGTATTCTTGTGAAAAAAAGTGTAATGATTTTATTTTTGAGAATAAATGTATGAGAGATATTGTCGGTCCTGTGAGGCCCCTTGAAGATGGGGGGCCCTGGGCACGGGCCCCGTGTGCCCTTATGGCAAAGACGGTAATGATTACTCTACTTTATTACACTGCGCTAATAATGTCGTACATAAGTATTCTTAGTGTCTAACTAAATACACAAACGAACCAGCGTGGATAGCTAGTTATTTAATAAAACATCTCTCGCTCTCGAGTTGGAGCACGTACATCGAATTGCTGACTTGCACATTTGTTACAGCGTCGACGAGTTACGTGTAATATATCCCTTAACCAATACAAGTTTGAAAACACGTTCCTTCGAGCACAGATCGAACTTAAAATAGAGTTTGAAATTTCGATATTTCTCTTAGATGACTCATAATAATAATTATCTACTTAGCTTTTGGAAAGCTTCGGCACATCTTCACCGCACAGATACCCCAATGCTTGAAGACTAAAGTCTTCAACCAGTGCGTCCTCGCTGCAATGACCTATGGTGCAGAGACTTGGACACTGACCATCGGACTGGTCTACATGCTAAAGGTCGCGCAGCGAGCGATGGGGAGGGTTATGCTAGGGGTTTCTTTGAGGGATCGAATCCGGAACGAAGAAATTCGACGGAGAACTAGTTGTCGACACGGCTTTCAGAGATTGCAAACTGAACTGGCAATGGACGGGTCACATCTGCTGAGTAAGTGATGGCAGATGGAAGAGGAAGGTATTAGAGTGGAGGTCGCGCATAGGACGAGGAAGCATTGGACGCCCTCCTTCTAGACCTTAAGAAAACGGCTGGAATCGGCTGAATGAGGAAGGCGGAGGCTCGTATTTGGTGGAAGGCATTGGGGAAGGCTTATATCCAGCTGTGGATAGATACAGACTGATGACGATGTTGGTATGTACAATGCCTAAATTTAAAACTATTGCTGCGGGAGTCAGTTCAAAATTCATGTTCATTCAATGAACAGTGTCGAAGTGTACCAGAAAAAAACAAAAGATTCATACTCAGTACTAGTAAATATGCAGTGCATTCGAACGCTTTATTGCACGTGGATGCAATTCATTTGCTTTATTTATACATAGGCCGCCCGGCGGTGCTCGTGTTTCATCGTGACCTATTTGTTGCTCTGGAATATTACAGAGCCTCTACTAGTTTTTAAAGATTAACATTGTAATTTGTTCGCGTTTACTTTCTAAGTTTGGGATGTAGGAGGTTCATCAACATCTTTGAACCAAAGCCAACTTCACCTGCACGCGGTGCACCCGGCTGACTGACACACGAAGCTCTGGCGAAAAGTGAGGTAGGGAGCGTAATTGTAAACTACCCGATCTGGGGAATGTAGCTCCACCTCATTGGATACTGCAGCCAAATAATAATTCCCTTGAGGGTTGTTGTGTTATTGCGAATGAGTGAGGTCACCAGAAAGGAAGGAAATGCTGCGTTGGCGTTGACGGGGGTGGCGGGGCACGAGCGATATTTTACGTTGCGAGCTAATATGGTTACGATAACCGCTTTACATTATGCCCTATGCTTGTTTGCCACCCGTCGTGGTATGAAAAAAATGGTTGAGAGGGGTAATTCTCGTAAATAAAATTAAATCAAAATTCAGTTTCGATCCAGTCTCGATCTCACAAACGTCACATTTGATATTTTCGTATATAAAACTTTAAAGTGTTTTTTATTTTTTAATGTGACGGGCTCCAACCACCACATATTCCCACCACTGTGTCTCCTGTGTAGCCAGGAATAACACGGGCGAACGGCAAAAAGGGCAAAGAACAGTGAAGTCCATTGCAGTCCCGGGGGCAAAACTGCGGCTGCCGTGAAACTTACAACGAATTTAATTAGAAGAGATTAGTAGGTTTTGGAATTTCACTGGGGAAATCAATTTGAGAGACAGCAATATGGCAAAAAAGGCATTAAAAGCCTAAAGAGATGGCTAGTCAAGTGAAGCTCAACTGCCATGCACCACGGATTTTAAGTATCTAACACTATTTGGGACCTAAAATATTGAGTTGTTACCTAACACATCGATTCCAATAATATGAATTGCAAAATCGTCTGAACGCTTGGTCTGATCCCTTGTTGCTATCAAATCAGAATAGTATACTACCCCGGATATGACATGCAACGAATTCAACATGTTGTCCCGTCAACTTCAAAGTGTTATTAAAATGTGATTACATCGAAATATGATTGAGAATTAAACGAACTAAGATTGTAATGCCGCTCGTAATAAGAAATGATATAAATTCGAGAAAGAAATCAACTATATAATTTTCAGTCAGTCCATAATTTGGTCTCGATTTGGTCAACTCTCATACTGAGTTCGTAAAATAATTACGAGAATTGGCCTTCTGATTTTGCTGCTAAAAATCGACTTTGGTAGATTTTTAGAGCATTGCAGTAGAGTAGAGCACTTTGGTAGAAGAACCAAGGTTACCGACATAGCCCAGCGGATTAGCAAGTTGAAGTGGCAGTGGGCAGGGCACATAGCACGGAGGACGGATGACCGATGGGGTCGAAAGGTTCTCGAGTGGAGACCACGTACCGGCAAGCGCAGCGTAGAACGTCCACCCACAAGGTGGACAGACGACCTCATTACGACCGTAGGATCGCGCTAGATGCAAGCCGCTTCCAACCGGTCTTATTGGAGATCTAGAGAGGAGGCCTATGTCCAGTGGTGGACTTTCAATGGCTGAGAAGAAGAAGAAGAAGACAGTTTGACATAATCATGGTAACCAACATAATGGTATATTTGTCATGTGCGCATTCTAAGATGTTTTTACCTATAGAGTGCTATAGATGTGTTCTACCTACTTCCATTGTGGCAAGAGGGAAGCCCATAATTGCCCGACATTGACTCAGTCCCGTATACCGTCGACGAAAGACGTTTAGCCCTAATAAAAAACAATTATTGAAAATTTGTAGGTAAAAGGTGTGTTCACGTTCTTTTCCTTTCTTTGGGTACCGCATGTATACACGCGTAGGTATTAAGTAAGCGCTTCATATCCAATTTTTACTGCAGTAATGTTCGCAGATGGCACCTCTATAATGTATATTATGACATATTATGCACCACTATAACACAGTATTACTATTTATGCTTTTAAAACTGTGACTATAAGATAACATTGCGTTTAGCCCACCAACTAAACAGTTTGAATGGTCAGTTTACTTACGCTCGTGTAGTTTCACTGGGCTGTTTCCGCACTCAGCCACTTGATTGGGCCATTGTGCGTGTCTTGTATGTGATCTCACTTCAACCCACGACTTCCCATTGCAGCCTTTTCAGACCGCTGCAGATTTCCGGGAGCGATGCCGGAGATTGGAGAAGTCATACTCGTTGATCTGCCACTCTCCTGCATTCCTGTAAGAACGTGGTGTGGCCTTTCTTCTGCCTCCATGCATTGTCGGCTGTCTATCACACCTACTAACAGGGGCCCTACCGCCGAAGCTGAAACCGATTACTATCGCAAATTTTGTTTCTAAATATAGCTCTTACGATTTAAGTTATCGACAAACATCTTCTGCTTAGTTGGTAGAGCTGCAAGGTTACTATCAGTTAAGATAAACACAAGTACCATAAATCTAAGTTGAAATTTAATTTTTGCTATCAAGAAATCCAATGGGAATCGGCTTAGCCGGCAGGGCCCCGAGTTTGGGGTCAGTGGCGGGTTGCCAATAGATGTCTATGGCTTTTGAACCTGATAAGGTTGCGGGCAAGCCATTTTGATGCCACCGGAAATACATTCTTTGTTTACCTATATTCTTAACTGTTTCCCCATTCAGTTTGAATTTACTTAGTTTTATTTCAGACGTGTAGTCTCAGCTATAGTGCTTGAGATGATGTTAGCAGATTCCTAAAAATACAAGCGGTAAAGAGAGTCGCAATAAAAAAAGATTGGAAGCCCCTGACGTAGGTACTAAAAATTTAAGCCCTTCCCATTCCGTCCCAATTAGGGTTTAACAAGGCTTCAAACAAAGCGCCATTAGATCCCTCATTATTTAACCTCCGAAAACTCGAAAAGCTCAAGAAAGCCGAACACTACACTATTTCACCACGCGTGTTACCGTAATCAACTCTTCCACTTCGTTACCAATTTATGTTACCGCTGAAAAAAAAATTGTTACCCAAAAATACTCTTTAATTTTCAAAGAATAAAAGTTGTTATAGCTTTCAGGAGGTGTAAACGTAAGTTTGTTAGTAGCGGCTTCGATAGCCCGAAGCTTGCCGTTGGTGGGTGTAAAAACTGCCATAAAACTTGACAGGCATCTAAACTCTGAAAGTTTTAGCAGTAAACCTGAATTGCTGAAAGTGTTCTGGACGCAATCTTAATAAGTAACAGTTCGATTGGGTAGATTTACATTAGTTACGATGTACTGAGATGACGAAATTGGTTGCAGGCGTTTGAAATTGGTTTCTAAATTGGATTTTATATTTTAAACCGACTTCGAAGTGCAACAAGTGCGAACTTCGATGGTTTTATTATTATACTAGCTGTGCCCTGCGATTTAGCTTACTTGGGGGTATAAGTTCATCTTTGGTAGGTATGGTTCATCAACATCATTGAACCAAAGCCAACCACACCTGCGCGTGGTGCATCCAGCTCACTGACAAACGGGGCTCTGACGAAGCGTATATTTTAAGCTGCCAGACTAGGGAAATGCCTCCAGCTCACAGAATACCGTAGCCAAATAACAAATCCCTTGAGGGTTGTTGCGGTCCTGCGAGTAAGTGTGGTTATCACAAGGAAAGAAATAAAGGAAAGAGTTTAAGGCTGGCAACAGATCGGCGACCCCTTGGTGTTGCTGGTCTCCATGGGCAGTGGTAATTGTTTTCCACCAGATTTCGAATGCTAATGGTTGTAACTTGATGATAAGGTTGCTCCATCCGGTTACATTTTCATACGAAGGAGAAGAAGAAAGTCGTTCAAACAAGAAAAAATACGTAAGCCATATTGACGCTTACAACATGAAATACCGCTTGTGCGCCATCTTCTTCGCTGCCAACGCAGCAACTCCTTCCTTTCTGGTTTTCTACAGATCAGTAATATAGAATATTAGAGACATGTTTCACTGATGAAAGTAAAATCGTTGAAACGCCACGAGTTATTTACAAACTTACTTGTTAGTATTGCTTGCGTTCTTAAAATATTTTTTTTTTATTTCAAGCGCCATCTTTAAACAACGTAATAAACCGTGTTCAACGAAAAATTTCCACTCCCTGACAATTTATTTTATCAGTATTACAATGCTATTTCGTTATTTAGTTCAACAGAAAATGTACAGATGGCGCTAAATTTAGATACGTATTTTTTTAGAGTTTGAATAAAAATCAATAAATTCATTTATTGCATAATAAATAAAATATCAATACAATAAAAATCACAAATAAATTAAGACTTAGACGCTAAAAATTATGGGTGCATATATTAATAAGCCAATGTACAGTGAAGAGCACGATAAAATTGACTGCACTGAGCTGCAATGTTATAAGGTATTTTATCGCGCGTTAATGGATATAAATCTAAAAGACAGCTGGCGTTAAGGACGTGGCTCTGCTGTTGACTGTACATTACTGTATATTATTATCTTCGATGATACTTTGTATTTCTGTAGATCTATGCTGTGAACTTTTTTAAAATTAATTTGGATTCCGACTCCACATGATTTAAGAGGCCTGACCTTAAAGAAAGCTCAAAATTTGTCACGATTTCGAAATGCACAATCTTACTAAATGTTAAATTGGTAAAAGTAAAAGACCTTTAACTTAAAATCAGGTGCTTGTTTCATCTTGATACGCTAAGTAGACGCGGAGGATTAAAAATAATTGTTTATTTTATAAAATTTTATAAAATAAACAACGCGGGCGGTCGTCGCTAGTACTACATAAAAAAAGTTCAAGGAAATATTTTGTTTCAAAATCGAGACAAATTGTATTAGGCCTCTTAACACGTGACAAAATGTTCTGATTCCTAGCTATAAAAAATATAACTTCAGGTCAAAACAATCTATTGAAAAATGTGAAAGCTGCAACTGACGTAAGCATCACGACTGAAGAGTCTACATTTTCAGCCCCACTTCTACTGCAGGATTCTTCTGTATTGTTGAAGGTAATGAAGGGCGTGTCCTGAAGGCTGTAGTTTGCTATAGCCTGATCGAGTTTTACAGCGTCACTCGCTTTCAAATGCGGTGACCTGATCAACTTCCAGATTTCATCTGAAACGGAAATTTCAAATTATTATTAATACATTGCTTTCTGTTTATATTGACGTTTATATTGACGAGCTCGGTAACCTAGCGGTCAATGGCGCGGCTTCGACACCAACGCTCGTGGGTTCGATTCCCACATAGGACAAACATTTGTGTGCATGAACATGTCTGTTTGTCTTAGTCTGGGTGTTTTCTATGTATCATATGTATATATTTACAAAAAAAAATGTATTTACGTATGTTTATCAGTTGTCTAGTACCCATAACACAAGCTTCGCTTACTTTGGGGCCAGATGGCACTGTGTTGTCTGACAATATTTATTATTATTTATTTATATTTTAGACGTGATAACGTCTTATAAATCGAAGAACGCCGGTTGCACACACGAAAAAGCATGACTCATTGTCACGTACCGCCTGAACCGAGCGCACAAGTGAGAGCGCGGAACAAGCGATAGAGAGACACGATCGGCCTATGTTTCTTTCGTTCGATAGATGACAGTCGTCAAGTCATTGGCCTTTAGGCGGTTCAAAACACTGTCCTCCGTCAACCCGCAGTTGAGCACCGTGGTGGAGTATGCTCTAAACCTCTTCGATCCCAGTATCCCAGCAGTGGGATGAATAATGGTTGACCAAAAAGGTTAAAAGATAAAGTACAAAGACGGACTTCTAAGGTTATACGACGGTTATTTCTTCTAGTCTTACAAAATGAAATTGTTTGAGTCATTCAGATCAAATTTTTTTTTTTATACTACGTCGGGTGGCAGACAAGCATACGGCCCGCCTGATGTGAAGCGGTTACCGTAGCCATATTAACGCTCGCAACGTAAAATATCGCTCGCGCGCCGCCACCCCCGCTGCCATCGCAGCATCTTCCTTTCTGGTGACCTCACTCACTCGCAGGAACACAACAGCCCTCAAGGGAACCGTTATTTGGCTGCGGTATTCTGTGAGGTGGAGGTACATTCCCCAGTCGGGTAGCTTACAATTACGCTCCCTACCTCTCTTTTCGCCAGAGCTTCGTTTGTCAGTCAGCAGGGTGCACCGCGTGCAGGTGAAGTTGGCTTTGGTTCAAAGATGTTAATGAACCACTTACACCCCAAAACATTCAGTCATTCCAAATCATTGACTCATGGAAATAAAGTACCAACGAATCTACTAATTCCTTTTTGTTTTTACGCCTGTTTACCTGCTCGTAGCGTCATCAAACAATATAAATAGTTTTTCCAAACGCAAAAACGTAATGGAAGCGAAAATAAATTAATCGGTACAAAGGAAAATCACGCGGTTTCCGAACGAGTGGCTGCGACCTCCATTGAACCAACAAATTGGTCAGCGACTACCGCTTTAGAAAAAAAATATGTGGTTTATTTGGCGAGGCAATAATTGATTGTGTTCATTTGAACACTGAGAAAAGTTTGCACTAAAAAATCTCCAAAGTAAAAAAAGTCCTAAACGAGTAGTAGGTATATTATTTATATTACACAGACATAGCCCATTATTTTGTTTTTTTTATTTGTCTCTACAAGTTTTTTAAAAATAATGAAGTTTTATGTACCTATGTACTTTTATAAATTTGTATCTATATAAATATTTTTTTTAGTGTGCGGCTAGAAGGGGATGTATAATTTCTCCAGAAATACCTATTTACTAATTTATTGCACGTTTGAAAAAAAAAATAAGATCGTAATTTTTTCAAGAAAATACAAATTGATAAGTAAAATTCCATCCATATCATCTCGATAATTGGTGATCTACTACGGGTCGGATATGGGTCTCCCCTCAATCGAAGGGGTTTAAAGCATCCTCCACCACAATGCTCAACTGGCGGAGGCCAATGTTTTCAAGCCTCCCTAAGGCCACTGACCTGGGGCCCTACATCCTAAGCTGAAGCCGATTCCACCGGATTTTTTAATTGCGAAAATCAAACTTCACTAGATTTACGGTACCTGTGTTTAATTTAGCTGGTAGAGACCCTGGTGCTATACCGACTAAGCTAAAGATTGATATCAATACCTAAAACATAAGACTTATTTTTCGAATCAAATTAGTCGGTGGTAATCGGCTACAGCTTCGGCGGTAGGGCCCTGGATTAACAATCCCGCATTCGGTTTAGAGTCAGATACGCATGACATTGGCCCTAAAACCTGGCGTATATTAATAGTGTAAAATCGGGCAGGTAACTGTATATTGCGGAGCAACCAGGGCCTAGTAAGCTGAAGCCGATTCTCACCGAATTTTTTGATAGCGAAAATCAAACTTACATTTATGGTTTTTTTTTATGTGAGAGGGGGGCAAACGAGCATGTGGATCACCTGGTGGCAAGCAATCACCACCGCCCATGGAGACCAGCGACACCAAGGGGTCGCCGATCCGTTGCCAGCCTTTTAAGGAAAATGAAAACTCTGTTCTTGAAGGCACCCATGTCGTAGTTGTTCGGAAATACCGCTGAGGGAAGTTGATTCCACAGTTTCACTGTTCGTGGTATGAAATGTCTTAGGAAACGTTCTGTAGTAGATCGCCAATTATCAAGATGATATGGATGGAATGTTAATTTATGGCAAGTTGTACGATAGTGGAATTCAACGACAGGTATCAAATCAAACAGCACATCGGAGCACTCGCCGTGATATAATTTGTATAGAACGCAAAGAGACGCTACATCTCTGCGTGTAGAGAGAGAGTCCAATTGATTCGAGATCATTGGGTCACCGACGATTCGAGCTGCTCTTCGTTGTATGCGGTCAAATGGAGCAAGCAAGTACTGGGGCGCACCGGCCCAGAGATGCGAGCAGTACTCCATGTGAGGTCGAACCTGGGCTTTGTATAGTTGAAGGCGGTGTCGGGGTGTAAATGGTTCTTGTGTTTAGCTTATCTGGTAAAAACCCTGGAGCTCTACAAACTAAGCTGAAGATGTTTGACAATAACTAAAACGTAAGAAGTATTTTTCGCATCAATATATTCGATGGTAATCGGCTTCAGCTTCGGCGGTAGAGCTAAGAATAGTAATAAAAAAATCAGTACTCAACGTAACACTGCTCTACCGATTTTGCCCTACTCGTGTCCAAAAGGCTTATCCACCTCACACCAAGCTTGTTTACCACACAACGATATAAAAATCACTTACAATTACTACTGTTGTCCTCATTATCGTGACATGAAAACAGCACGGCGTAATGCTGGTAATCCACGTCCAGGAATGAGTAACTCTCTGTTTTCTGATCTGAAACATTAATGGCATCGGATTAGTGCCTAGATTAGGGGCCACACAAGACGTCATAGTAGTTAAATATTGGGCATAGTTGGGCATAATGCTGTGATTTACGATACGACATACATTAGTTAGAAGTACCATGATTGAACTATATATTTTATTAAATAAGTGGGGGGGGGGGGCAAACTGTGGGTCATCTGGTGGAAAGCAATCGCCATCGCCCATGGACATCAGCAACACCAAAGGGTCGCCGATCCGTTGCCAGCCTTTTAAGGGAAATATAGACTCTGTTCTTAAAGGCTCGCTGTGGTGGTATAAAATGTCTTAGGAAACGTACTGTAGTAGGTCGCCAATTATCAAGATAATTCTTTCCGCCCGCTTGATGTGAAGCGGTTACCGTAGCCATATTAACAGTCACAACATAAAATATCGATCACGCACCGCCACCCCCGCTGCCAACGCAGCATCTCCTATCTTTCTGGCGACCTTACTCACTCGCAGGAACACAACAACCCTCAAGGGAATTGTTATTTGCCTGCGGTATTCTGTGAGGTGGAGGTACATTCCCCAGTCGGGTAGCTTACAATTACGCTCCCTACCTCTCTATTCGCCAGAGCTTCGTTTGTCAGTTAGCAGGGTACACCGCGTGCAGGTGAAGTTGGCTTTGGTTCAAAGATGGTGATGAACCACTTACACCCCAAATTCTAGGTACATAAAGTCGGAGCAAACTGGTAATGCGCCACTGTCTAGTGACATGAAAACAGAACTGGGGAGACTGCCAAATGTCTAAACATATATTATTGTTTTTAACCCCCGACGCAAAAACGATGGGGTGTTGTAAATTTGACGTGTCTGTGTCTGTCTGTGGCATCGTAGCTCCCTAACGGATGAACCGATTTTATTTTTATTTGAAAGGTTAATTAGTCGGGAGTGTTCTTAGCTAAGTTTGATGAAAATCAGTCCAAGATGGCCACCGCCACAAACTGATAGATTACATATTTTTTCACAACCCCTTCAATATTGTCTTGTTGAACTACTGATCTTTAGACCAACATTCTCCAGTTTTTGTTTCCATTTCACCAGTCTGCTCTGTACCTCCATTCTGTCTTCGCCGACGATTTCGAACGAGTTTAGTGCGGCTTTGATTTCAAATATCAGACAGAGGCAACCAGACAATTCTCGTAATTAAAATGTAGTAAAAATTCAGTTTCGATTCAGTCTCGATCTCACAAATGTCACATTTGGTATTCTCGTAACACAATATGTAACTTCAAAATTAAATTTAAGCGGGATTATATCGAAATATGAGTGAAAATTAAACAAACTAAGAATGTTACTTTGCCAACAACAAGAATTGATAACAATTAATGAATGAAATCAAGTATATAATTTTAGTCAATTCACAATTCAATCTCGATTCGATCAACTTTTAATCTGCGTTCGTAGAAAAATTACGAGAATTGGCCATCTGGTGCATGCTCTTTGCTGTCGACATCGATCTCGTACATCTGTACGAGATGTTCTGTACATTTCCCGAATATTATATATTGCATATTTCTAATAAGTATAAGTAATTAATAATAGTATAAATAATAGTACTACGTAATAATTTCTAATATACCATTACGACATTTAATGTATTATGTCAAATGTATTATTATTATTCTATTTAATTTTATGTATCTCTTTTTTATTTTATTATTATTACGCTCTATTGTAAATTATTTGTATATATTGGTGTACTTAGTTACCTGAAATAAATTTCTAATAATAAATAGACGTTATCACATTGTCATTGACGCAGATAGCGGCCTTCCATTTGCCGACTCATTCAGTCATCGACCGATTTGCTACAATTATTGGCTACAATTTGCTACTCATTACACTTCTCTGATCTTGATTTTGTATGCAATTGCTGCTCAAAATTAGCCAGGTGATAGTTACCATAACTATTTATAAGTATAATGAGGCGAGACGAGGTAGACAATACGTTATCATACGTTTCCTGTAGAATCAGGTTTGAGGCTTCGTTTCCACCAGAGATGTGAGAGGATGCGTAGCGAGGAATGTCAAACCGCACCCCGATCGCAAAAAGAAAATTAACAGAGCACCTTCAGTTTATGATACATGTTTATTTATTTTAGTGAATGTAGTTTATACTACATTCATAATAATCAAAGGTAGAATTTATATTCTACCTTTGATTATTATTTATATATAACATAGTTATTATCTGTATATAAATATGTTTGCATAATTTGTCTGGCTGCCAAATGAAATTACAGTACTGTAATTATTTTATTTTTGACTGGAAATAATCTTATAAAGAGGTAAGCTCGCCCATGTACACCAAACAGTGTAATACAAACGTATTACACTATTTTTATGTACTGTATGTAATAAAGAATTAAGGATTTATAGAATTACAAAATCATTCAAAAATTGAAGAGCTCCGTGGCGTCATTGCGTGTTTTTATGTCTACACGAACACGCAAGTTCAGCAACGTCGACCGAAGTTTGTCCATGAATGGGTTTATTTACTCAAGCTCCTCCGTGCTTCGGAGGGCACGTTAAACTGTCGCTCCCGGCTGTTGTCATTAGATGACAGTCGTTAAATGAAGTCAGTAACCTTTAGACGGTTTGAAAACACTGACCTCCGCCATCCCGCAGTTGAGCAGTACTGTGGTGTGTACGCTCTAAAGCTTCGAATGAGGAGAGACCCATATCTCAACAATGGGACGAATAAGTATTGACGAAGATTCAAAAAAATTACCGGTATCAGTAATCTTCAGAAGGTCTCCAATAATACTACTGTTGCTGTTAGGGTCCACCGAAATAGTCACTGATCCATTGTGGTAGTGAACAGTCTTGTTTTTGATCCAACTTATGGACATTTCTGGTGAATCCATGTGAGTGAACATCAGCATTGCGCAGTCCGCCTTCCCGATCTGGAGGTCTGTAGCCACTGCTGCTATGTACCATTTACCATCCAGCTGGGGACAAGTAAACAAGAACGGTTAAAATAAAATCTTTTAGAAAAAAAGATATATTGACTTCAATGACGTCGACGGTTTTAGATACGATGTGAATATGTTTTTTTTTTTGTACAAATTACACACTGCCGTCTAATCCCAAAATAAGAAAAGCTTGTACTATGAGTAGGTACTAGATAACTGATTTAAATACATATTTTTTTTTATAAATATTCACACATAACTTAACATGCATATACACTCGAAATAGATAACCAGATGAGTTTTTTAATACAACTACATCAAGTGACAATCATACTCACACCCCGCCTGAGGTAAAGAAAGAGATTACAGTAGGTTATTTACTCTATGGTTATGTATACTTGCAATAGAAGGAGTATTGCCATAGTATTGCTGTTCACGCTTTTTTATTTATGATGGGGAGGGGCGGGGACGAAAACAAACATGTGGGTCACCTGAAGGAAAGCAATCACCACCGCCCTTAGAGATCAGCAACACCAAGGGCTCGCTGATCCGTTGCCTGCCTATACTTCTTCCTTTCTTTCAGGTGTCACGCCCACGATACGCACTTTACCGCGTTTTTGCTATTAAGTTTCGAAAAAAGCCAATAAAAAAGCTATTGATTGACTATTTGTCCTAATTATCCACTCTTGAGTACATACACTGTAATTAGGTTGTTAAATTGCTGGTGACAATAAAAAAAAAATGATTAGGCGCGACAAGAGAATGCCTCGAAATGACCGCGACTTCAATTCTCTAGGCCAATGAGTTTTAACATATTGTATGTTTACATGTTTTTTTACCTATGGTAGAGACATAATCTAATTGGGGGTGTAAGTGGGTCATCAACATCTTTGAACCTAAGCCAACTTCACCTGCACGCGGTGCACCTTGCTGACTGACAAACGAAGCTCTGAAGCACTGGCGAAAAGAGAGGTAGGGAGCGTAATTGTAAGCTACCCGACTGGGGATAGAACCTCCACCTCACAGAATACCGCAGCCAAATAACAATTCCCTTGAGGGTTGTTGTGTTCCTGCGAGTGAGTGAGGTCACCAGAAAGGAAGGAGATGCTGCGTTGGCACTAGGGGTGGCGGCGCGCGAGCGATATTTTATGTTGCGAACGTTAATATGGCTACGGCACCCGCTTCACATCAGGCGGGTCGTATGCTTGTCGGCCACCCGACGTAGTATAAAAAAAAAAATTCATACTTTAATAAATAAATAAACCAATGTTCCTTGACAAATTACACAGCGTCTTCTAGTCCTAAACTAAGCAAAGCTTGCACTGTGGGTACTAGATAACTGATATACACGAATACATTTTGTTGTAACATAGAAAACACCCAGACCAGGCCTCCGTCCCCTCCGGATCAGTAGTACCATTGACTAGTACCATTGATGGTACAAGTGACACAACTTTGTGTCTCTAGTACCATTAAAGAAAAGTCAAGATATTCCCCGTCACTCCATGTACTTGCGCGCTATAGTTACCTACCGCCCGGCCGAGCGGTCTCGGGCCGTTTGCGGACCAAATTCAGGCCCTGCGATTGCTGTGGGATCGCGCGGTGCGAAGCAATCACAACTGTACGCTTGAGCATTTAGGCACATTTTAGCATGCAGCGGTTGCTGGCGCGGAGTAGGCTATTATAGTAGTAGGTATTGGAATTTTTCTACTTAGTGAAGTATCTGTTACGTAGTAACTATTATGTAATCTGTGCCCAGACTAAGACAAACAGACATGTGCATGTACACAAATGTTTGTCTTGTGCGGGGATCGAACCCGCGATCTCGGAGTCAAATTGGACATTGCTAGCCATTCATAAAAGGGCTCGTCATAAAAGTACGGATTAAAATAAAATTAAATATTGTCTGATTTTTTTCTCTATGCCGAAAAAAATTGAATTCTTATCGCACAATTTTTTAACATCAGTTTATCAGTTCATTTTTCCTGGGTGGAAGCGGTAAGTGATCTCACTTGATTATTTTCAAAACAATACAAAATATCGAAAAACTAATCCTGAAAGTGCTTCATGAACAAATTGTGGTATCAATAATAATTTATGAAATAAACTGGATACATCTGAACGGTATTGCTTCCATCTATCTTCTGCGACGTTCGAGTTCGAGCGAGTTTTCGAGTTATGATAATCAAACTTTAATACAGAGACGGTCAATGTTCATCCCTAAACCAGCTGATTGCTTAGTATAAAGCAATAATAATTTATTCTCAGACATTCTCGTCCATAAAATGTTAGTAAAAATCAATCAAGCAATGACCGGCACTTCTGAGATTATTTTCAAAACAATACAAAATATCGAAAAACTAATCCTGAAAGTGCTTCATGAACAAATTGTGGTATCAATAATAATTTATGAATTAAATTGGATACAATACAATACAATACAATATACTTTATTGCACCAATAATAAAATACAAACAAAAAGTACATATACAGAATTAGAGTACAAAGGGCGGCCTTATCGCGATGCGATTTCTTCCAGGCAACCATATATATTACATTAACAATGAACAAAAACAAAAAAAGGTAGGTGGCGCAGTGTAATAAAAGTAAATGATATAATATGCTATTGTGAGAAAGATCTCACAAATAAAAAATAAATAAATAAATACAAGTATAAATATATATAAGATACATACCCATATACATATACAAATTTATACATACATATATACACATATATACTTACACATATACATACACACATACATACACATAAAATACATACACATCATAAAAGTTAATGAATATGCCCATAACGAACTCAGAACAAGGGACATACAAAACAGGTGCTTAAGCTATAGGATTATATACAGTAAATGGATACATCTGAACCGTATTGTTTCCATTTATCTTCTGCGACGTTCGAGTTCGAGCGAGTTTTCGAGTTATAGCTAATCAAACTTTAATACAGAGAAGGTCAATGTTCATCCCTAAACCAGCTGATTTCATATAAAGCAATGACCGGCACTTCTGAGATTACTAGGCGGCGATGTGCGATGGTAGTACGTAGGTCTGCACAGCGTTGCCATTTTGTGTGTTTTTTATTACACATTTTGTGTGTAGCCTACACCACTCATGTGCAACCCGTGCTTAATAAGCAATAAGAGATCTACAAATTTCGTACATTATTGCGCATAAAAGAGTCGAAAACCCTCCGTAATCGATTAAAATTATTTACCTGCCCCTTTACCACCATCTCTTATTGCGATTCAATCTATAATAATAAAAGGCTTTGTCCTCACTGACTGACTGACTGACTGACTGACTAATCAACGTACAGCCCAAACCGCTGGGTCTAGAGATTCCAAATTTGGCAAGTAGGTTCTTTATGACGTCTAGGGATGCACTAAGAAAGGATTTTTCAAAATTCATCCCCTAAGGGGGTGAAACGGGGGTCCAAAGTTTGTATGGGGAAACAAGATTAGTTGGACTATTTTATTCGAAACTTTACACGAGTATTTCTATAGATAAATGAGTAAACACGTGTTTCAGGATTTTTCAAAATTCAACCCCTAAAGGGGTAGAATAGAGTGAAAAAGTCAGAAAATCGTCATGGGTATTGTTTTTATGGTTTATCGGGTCGCTGATTACGAAAACAACAACTATTTTATAATCCAACATAGCCGACGTGACATAAAATCACCCCTATGGGGGTGCGATGGGGTTGAAATGTCATAATATCAATATGGGTGTTGATTATATGGTTTTCTGGGACGTCAATTACGAAAATGGAATCGATTTGAAAATATATCATAGTGGACACGAAATTACTTAAAAGGATTTTTCAAATTTTACCCCTAAGAGGGTGAAACATAGGTCCACAGTTTGTGTAGGGAAATGAGATTAGTTGGACTATTTTATCCTAAACTTTACACGAGTACTTCTTTAGTTAAATGAGTGACCACGTGTTTCAGGATTTTTCGAAATTCAACCCAATAAAAAGGAGTAAAATGGGGTTAAAAATTCTGAAAATCATCAAGGATATTATTGTTTTTATATTTTATCGGGTCAGTGATTACGAAAACAACAACAATTTTAAAATTCAACGTGGCTAACGTGACCATCATCATGTAGTTTTTGTAAAATTTGATTTATCCTTTTTAGGCTGATGGAATAAGACTTGTGTGTTGACTGAATTGTTATCCTAATAAGTTTTTAAATTTATATTTGGCGTTAATCAGTGCTTATATGTACAAACGCGGGCGGCCGGCGCGGCGTTCTTGCATCCGTATTTAATACAATTAAAGATACTACTTGAAGGTGGTTGCGTTGCGTGTTATTCTTAACTTGGATAATCTAAAATGCGCGAATTTCACGCGAGCGAAGCCGAGGACAAAAGCTAGATAGTAAAAGGCTTTGTCCTCACTGACTGACTGACTGACTCACTAATCAACGCACAGCCCAGACCACTGACTTTGGATATGTGTTCCCTATACAATGTAAGCGCGCACTAAGACGGAATTTTCCGAAATTTCATCCAAGAGGTTGAAAATAAGGGGTTGAAAAAAAAACCCTCTTTTTGAAAATCGATTCACCTACGATTTTGAGACTTAGTGGAATAGTTGTTCATAAAAAAATGGTTTATGGGTTACTGATTAACTTTTGACCAGCGCCAAGCCATAAAATGTCTAAAAATGTTATATTTATATTTTAATTAACTCATCACTAGATGGCGCTATACCTAGCATTTTTACAGCCCGCTATGCTTTCGTTATTAAGGAAAGGGTATATACGAGAGATTATTTCAAACCATGGGGTTATCCATGACGGTTTATCGCTCACCTCATCCCAATAGTTACCGCCGGAGGTTGTCCATCGTGCACGTAGGGCGTAAAAAAAACTGCGTCCTTCAAATGACGCTACATTTTGTGCAGAAAACTAATTGAAAAACCTATTGTAAGTACCGACTTTATGGGGTATAACTACTTAATAAAAGAATTTCGGTATTTTTAAACAATGATGTCAAGATTGACTAAATTTATACTTGTGGAAGGTGTGATGATGCTTCATACCATTATAGCTGTGGAAGGTGATGGAGCTGGCCTGTTCCGCTCCATCTCCTACCACTCCTACTACATGGAACGGAGGTGTATCATCAGGAGGTTCGTGCCACCATTGTTCAAGTAATAAACAACTGGAACGATGAGTTGTTGAGTGAGGACAGTAAGGGATGCGCTGTTGAGGAATCTCTCTTTATACCCCGCCTTCCCATTATTCCATCAGACCACCCCGTTCAATTTAAGAGACTTAAATTTCCCATAAAGGTGTTTTGCTATGACCATTAACAAAGCTCAGGGGGCAGTCTCTAAAGGTCGCTGGGGTTGACTTGAGACAGGACTGTTTCTCTCATGATCAGTTGTATGTAGCTTGCTCAGGAGTAAGTTCTCCTGGAAGCCTTGCAATTTTGGCTCCTGGTGCGAATGCCAAAAATATTGTTTACAGGGACGTCTTAATCTAAATGGTGCATGTTTGTAATAATGGTCAATACGAAACAGTCCTTTAAGGGAAAAATTGAAATATCTGGGATCTTAACAAAAATAGACGCAAATCAGGAGTGATCCCGTAGCGAAGCACGGGTACTTTGCTAGTAACTGAATAGAATGTTTATTCATACCAATGAATAAACATTCTATTCGATTAAAATTATATACCTGCCCCTTTACCACCATCTCTTATTGCGATTCAATAACTGAATAGAATGTTTATTCATAAATAATTTTAATCGATTACGGAGGGTTTTCGACTCTTTTATGCGCAATAATGTACGAAATTTGCTAGATTCATACCAATGAATAAGCGACTCTATTGAATTTGAAATAGAGTCGCTTATTCATTGGTATGAATAAGCATTCTATTCAGTTATTGAATCGCAATAAGAGTTGGTGGTAAGCCGCCTGCACTCACCAGAAATCATTATCTGGATAATTATTAAATACATTTTGACATTTGATATAAGCATTTTTGCACCTTACGCGGTCAACATAAGTATTACCACAAATTATCACAGTATCACTTTAAATGCTCCTTTTATTTGCCATTTTGATTAATAGTACTTTACAATTATGTCTGCTTGAGAAAGGATTTCAATGAAACGGCTGCTCTTTTTTGTACTCTCATAATTAAACATAAGAAGGTCTTTTTTTACTACCTTGGATGTCGAGGAGACATGTGTAATCAGGGAGTCATGTGTGTGGGTTTTGATCGCGAGGCAGTGCCGCGGAATTTTTAATCACTTTAGTGTTTTTCGTGTGTTTCGAATAATTTTCAGCATCATGTGAGAAAGTGATTTTTTTTATACTACGTCGAGTGGGAGACAAGCATACGGCCCGCCTGATGTAAAGCCGTTACCGTAGCCATATTAACGCTCGCAGCATAAAATATCGCTCGCGCGCTGCCACCCCCGCTGCCAACGCAGCATCTCCTTCCATTCTGGTGACCTCACTCACTCGCGGCTACGGTATTGTGTGAGGTGGAGGTACATTCCCCAGTCGGGTACTTCTCTTTTCGCCAGAGCTTCGTTTGTCAGTCAGCAGGGTGCACTGCGTGCAGGTGAAGTTGGCTTTGGTTCAAAGCTGGTGATGATCCGCTTACACCCCATGTTTGTGAATATGATCCTGAAGAAGTTCTGTCTATAGGTGCTTATTAAAATGCCGTTAAACGCTCGTGCTTATCTGGATTTGTTGATGTTGAATGCAGTTATTGCGGCAACGAAACAATACGGCAATACAAAATACGGCAAATAAATATTCATTCATTCATTCATTCATTCATTCACCGCATCCAACGAATACTAGAATTATCCAAAGAGCCTATGACATTTCTCAAATAACAGACGAATCCAGCCTCGTACTGTTAGTTAGGGTTGTCAGAAGTGAGAAAACCATTGAGTTTCAAGAAAAGACTTATAATGTTTGTAACTATTAGAAATCGTCTAAGTAACGTTCGAATATCGTTCGTCATTTTCCACCTGGTGAAGGTGTATGTATATATTGAGTACGCACTGGTGTTACGAAATGCAAATAGATATTGTATCTATCTAAATAGAAATTTCAACGACAAATACATAAACTATGTAGAAAATACACAAATTGAAGGAACAGAACAGTCTTAACAGTCTTAATAATTTGACAATGTTCAAAAATTGTATGAATTCGTATAATCGTAAAGTACACAAAACTATAAAAATCAGCAAACTTTCATTCTAATATCTTCCGTCCGATTTATTTTAGGGTCGATCAAAGTTGGCGGGAAAGTCCATTTTAAAAGTATGAAATTATTAAAAAATAATATTTCCATTGGAGAAGCAATAAAAAATACTATAACTTTTATTATGATACTAATTACATAAACGTAATATTTAACATAGCTGTCGTACAAATTTCCGATTTAATCCATACATAATTTGTGACGTCATAACTCTGTTGTATGGAGCGTTTTCGGGAAAGTCCAAAATTGTAATTTTCAAATTAACATATCTCGAGAGATTTTTGTGCTATCAAAGTAATTATTTCACGTGTGGTTTTATTATTGTGACCTCCTTACATATAAACCGAAAAAAACGTTTGTCAAATAGCGCATTAGGCTGTACAGATTATCGTTTGCAGTTAGAACCTTGGCCCACATTCAGGGCTTAACGCTGGGATCGCAGAGCTGATCAGCTCTGCTTTTCAATATTCTCAGAGCCAACTGGCACTACATGAAAACTTATGATGTTTTTAAATAATAAATGGTTTTTAAAAATAAAATTTCTACTTCACGGTACTCAAATTAACTATTCTATACTGTGAAGTTTAGGATTTATATTTTTATTTATAATAGGATGTCTTACAGGAGGTATTCTTGCAAATTCATGAAGTGATGTAAGTTTACATGATACTTATTATGTTGTGGATCATTTTTATTACGGTTTAAACTTGTCGAATTTCTTGAGAAAAACAAAAAAAAACTATTGACGCAACAAATTCGAAATCGTTAAATACTGCAGTTCCTACATATTGTTGGAGCTGATTTTATCCAAGATTTAGAAGATGGCGTATATTAAAGTCTTATAATATGTATTGCAAATAAGCAAATCAATACCTTGTTTGATTGTATTGAATATACTTCATCTAAACTAATATTATAAAGAGGTAAGATTTGTTTGTTTGTTTGATAGTAACGAATAGGCTCCGAAACTACTGGACCGATTTCAAAAATTCTTTCACCAATAGAAAGCTACATTATCAGGGAGTAACATAGGCTATATTTTAATTTCAAAAAAATTAGGGATCCTTAAGAAAATTGCAATATTTTGTCCACCCGTGCGAAGCCGGGACGGGCCGCTAGTAATTGATAAAACTTAGAGTGAAGTGAACATTCTCTGCTGCAAAACTGGTGGATTAACTTGCCGCCAAAATTAAATCAGAAATCTATTTTGTGAGTTATGGCAACACGCTTGGAGAAATATTAAAGTTAAAGAACCATCATCTCTGAAGAAGACCATTGACTTCGCGGAGACCTATGTTGCCGCGACGTTTGGAATGCTCAGAGGGAGGCGTTATTCGCTATAGAGTGTCGTAGACACCGACGCTCACTCTTAAATTTCACACCCGGTATTACTTCTGTTTCAGTCCAGTCATGGTGAGCCAAATACATCCCAAGATCGTGGTTAGTCACTTTCACTCCATGCTGTGTTTTTTTTTTTTTTGTATTAGGTTTAAATTGGCATCAACCCATAATCATCTCACTGTTGGGATACGAGTCTCACTTTAATCGAAGGGGTTTAGAGCAGTGTTTCCCAATTAGTAGTACCTACGCGTACCCCTAGGGGTATCGAGATTACATCAAGGGGTACGCGCAGCAATCTCTTAACTAAA
Source organism: Hypsopygia costalis (assembly GCA_937001555.2). NCBI lineage: Eukaryota > Metazoa > Arthropoda > Insecta > Lepidoptera > Pyralidae > Hypsopygia > Hypsopygia costalis. The sequence goes on along the minus strand of OW443343.2, from coordinate 20,928,815 downwards.
ATATTAAATCCTTAAAAAACAATAATGCAATAACAAATTGCCTAAAATATCCAATTTAATTAAACGTTCAGTAGGTAAGTCAAACGTATGATAATAAATATAAAATGATAATAAATATAAAATGCACCTGATTTGATTTTTTATTTAACGTCCCTGCAATAAGGGGTACGCAAGTTTGAGGTCTTTCTTGAAGTGGTACGTAGAAAAAACTAATTGGGAACCGCTGGTTTAGAGCATAAACTGCGGGTTGGCGAAGACCTGTGTTTTAAAGCTGCCCTAAGGCCACTGTCTTGGCTTGACAACTGTCATCGTAATAACCACAACCGGGACCAACGACCCTCGAGAGCTCGAGATAAATAAACCCATCCATGGACAGACTACGGTCACAGGTCACACACAGCTTAACTTGCGTGGTCGACTAGACTGACTCGCGCAACGTCGCCATCGAGCTTCTCAGTGTTTATTTTGGTATTATTGGTTTATCGTTTGTTTTTTTTTTCTATTTTATGTGTGTAATTTTTGAGAATTCAAACAAAGTCAACAAATATTATGTATTCATTCAAGCTATACTGATATTATAAATGTGAAAACGTGTTTGTTTATATGTTGTTTTTTTTATGTGAACGGAGCATGTGGGTCACCTGATGGAAAGCAAACACCACCACCCATTGAGATCAGCAACACCAAAGGGTCGCCGATTCGTTGCCACCAGAAAGAAAGAAAGGAAGGACTTTCTGGTGGCTTCACTCACTCGCAGAAACATAACAACCCTCATGGGAATTCTTATATGTCCGTCTTTCACGTCGAAAGGAACCAATAGGTTGACATGATTTTTACGCCAATAGTTTAAAATCTGGTGAGTGACATAGACTACTTTTTATACCGGAAAAATTTTCACACGGGAAAAATGTTTTATTAAAATAATAACCAAGAAGTCGAAATAGCGGGTAACAGCTAATTATTTATATAGCAGTATTGTGCGACAATCTATCAAAGTAATAAATATATTAGTAATAAATAATAAATATTTCTGGACAATTTACACAGCGCCATCTAGGCCCAAATTAAGTGCAAAGCTTGTACTATGGGTACTACTTGACAACTGATAAATGTACTTAAATATATTTATTTTGTAAATACATACCTACTTATAATACACAGAAAATTCCCAGACCAAGACAAACAGACGTGTTCTTGTAAACAAATTTTAATGTTTGTCGTGTGCGGGGATCGAACCCGCGACCTCAGAGTCAAAGTGGCCATTGCTAACCATTCGATCATCGAGCTTGTCTAAAATATATGAATAGTCAAAGATACCATATCCAATTTCTCAGCTTAATTATTATTCGAAGATCACCTTTCACAGATCATAAATCTTTCACAATGCTACTCACTTCCTTCCAATCCAGCTCTCTAGGGCTCACGACAGGACAGGACGTGTTCTGTAATACAGCCTCTCCACTCACAAACAAAGTTAACATTAGAAGCAGCATGACTGCACGCGACAGCGACCCTCACCAACTGAATCAGCGGTTCCATCGCTTCCTGCTTTATAGTACCGGTTTTTTACTAATGTTCTTGTAAGAGATTTTTGTTTAGAATTGGTCGTATTTCGAAGTTAATCTAAATCTTTCTGAAAACGTTAGGTTTGCTTCACATTTTTTATTTATTTTTATAACTGTACATTTATTTATTTCTCTGATTTATCGAAAGGCAGTTCAGAGATTTTTTTTGTATGATGCGATTGAACTAGATTTAGGCCGATAGACTTTTGAATATCGCACATCTAGTTCTTTAAAGACATACCTAATACTAATGTTCTTGACGGAGATTTTTGTCTAGAATTGGTCGTGTTTCGAAGTTAATCTAAATCTTTCTGAAAACGTTAGGTTTGCTTCAAAATTATTTATTTATTTTTATTACTGTAGTAAGTTTATTTGTTTCTCTGATTTATTGACAGACAGTGCAGAGTTCAGTTTTTTTTATACGTATAATGCGATCGAACTAGATTTCGGCCTAGATTTAAAAAAAAAAATTCGTATTCAAAAGTCTCTTACTTTTTGTGGTGGCATCGCACGAGCGATATTTCATGGCTGCGATAAGTAACCGATTCAAATCAGGCGGGATGCTTCATTGTCATCGGACGTATTATGAAAATATATAGATATGATAGATTATTAATTAATTAAAAGTAATACATTAAAACTGACTCGCGTCTTTACAAGGCTTTAAAAGGTATATACTGAAACATACAGTCAATGTAATAAATTGCCAATTATTAATAATTAAGCTTACTTGGCACCACATCTTCATCATCTAGGTTGACGGAAATTTTGAAAATATTTATATAATAATATCTTACGGTGTACGTGGTTCACCGCCTTCTTGGACCCCTAGCCAACCTCACCTGCACGTGTTACACCCTGCTGATATATTAACGAGGGTCTGGAGAAAGTGAGAAAGGTAGGACATATCGTAATTTTAAGCTGTACCGACTAGGGAAGTACCTCTAACTCATAGAATACCTCAAGCAAATAACGATTCCCCTAAGGGTTGTTGTGTTTCTACGAGTGAGTGAGGTCACCAGGATAGAGGAAGGAGCCGCTGCTTTGGCAGCGGAGTTGGCAGCGACCGAGCGATATTTCATTGTAACCGCTTCACATCAGACGGGCCGTCTGCTTATTCGGTATGACCCGGCGTAATATTAAAAAAATCTCGCTTTAATTATATTTTCCAAAAGTCCATGTCAATGCTGTGAAAACCCAAGCATATCTCGGCTTATATAGTTCACAGGTTTTACCGGCGCGGTCACATCAGGGAGTTTCCGATAATGCAAAACAACTTCTCTTCGATATCAGAATACTGAAAACCCCATGGAGGAGTTCGATGGCATCGTTACGTGTATCAATATAATCGATTACGCAAGTTAAGCAACGTCGACCGTGGCTTGTCTGTGGATGGGTTTTGAAAGTGACTCATTAGTTGTTCGACGTGTTGAGAATTTTCTTACTTCAATCAAAATATTTTAAACAAGCTGAACCAACTCATTCCATGCCTTTTTCTCCATCAATGTCAGTGTCCGTAAAATTTAAGTCTTTTATTAATGGGCTTATCTGTGGCCCGTCAGAAATTTCCTCTTATCTTTTCTTCCAGGTCACATTCAAAGTCACTATCACTACCGTCAGTTTTTGCCTCAAAATGCATGCAGGCTACTCCTGTGAAGCATTAGTTTGAGGTTCAGGTGATATTTTAGGACTCAAAACATGTCTCTGTATCGATCATATGGAAGGGTATTTTCATTTGGCTGGATTTTTTCGTTTAATGCCCGTATGTTCATCATGGTTAGGGGCCATCCATAAATTACGTCACACGTTAAGGGGGAGAGGGAGGGGGTCGATGAAGTGTGACAAGGGGGTGGGAGGGGTCCTAAATTTCGTGACGTCACATTTCAAAATCTATTATAATCTAAGTGTTAACACGAACTTTGAACTATTAACGAAAAACTCAGAAACATTTGCAACTCTAGATGTAAATTTGCAAAATATCTGACGTCTCACTAGGGAGGAGGGGAGTCTCACAAATGTGACCAGCTGTGACAAGGACGGGGGGAGGGGTCAAAAAAATCATGAAATTCGTGAGACGTAATTTATGGATGGCCCCTTATGGTTGTGCCAGTTAAGTCCGTCGTGGTAGATATAATTGGGTCCCCGACGATTCGAACTGTTCTTGGTTCTATGCAGTATGCAGTCAAATGAAGCAAGCAAGTACTAGAGTGCGCCAGCCCAAAGATATCAACAGCCAGCACATCCGTGCGAGGATATACGGATGACGTCAGTCAGTGCAGTGCGATGCGCGCTTGGAAACGGACGCGCCGCGCTACATTGCACAGTTTCGAATTTCAATAATTCGCGAGTCGCGCGGCGTTCAGCCGCTGCCCGATAAATATGGCTACGGGTTCCGAAAAACTCATAGCCAACGAGCTATTGGCGTTCGTGCAGCACGCCATCGATACAATGGACGAAGTCAGCATCTTGCAAATCTGCAAGTCCACCTTCAGTGAAGAAGAGATTTGCAGTGGTAAGAGGCTGCTGTTCCAGGTGCTCGGCCAGACCGAGCAGATGCCGTCCCGTAGGAGGGACGGAACCGAGAAGAGTGTTCAGGATATCATCACTCTTCTCAAGAAGACCGACCCGGACGACGTGCCAGCCTTCGTGGCGAAACAGCTGCACAAATTACCATCAGTCACCATGGAACACGTCGACGCTGCCAGTATGCTGAAGGACATTAGGGTCCTGAAAGCTACCCTGGCTGAATTTAGGTGTAGGTTTGAGGCCTCGGAATCTACCATCAGTGAGCTGCGTGCGGAATTATTGTTATTAAAGAGACGTGATTCCGTAAGTAGGTCACCCGAGTCCGATAACGTCAACACGCGTCGCGGAGCTCAGAATGCTAGCTAGAATCCTTCGCCAACTGTTGCGGCGTGTGATGCACCGCGTCGCACCGTCGCCGCTGCCGCCCGCTCCCCCGATACGAAATTGACGTCAACTCCCCGCACTTACGCCATCGCCGCCCGTGCCGCTTCGCAAACTCAGCGGCCAACTAGTAAGGTGAAAAAACAAAGCCTGCGTGAGCCTGCTCGCAGGGCTGAGCCACTGTGTCCTCAACAGGACAGGAAGCAGTGCGACGAAGAGGGCTTCACCAAGGTGGAGAAAAAGAAGAAGAAGAAGCCCGCCAGCCGCAACCTTTGCGGTACCGCCCAGACCGGACCATGCCACCTGCGTGTAGAAACACCATCGACGCAGCTGTATGTGTCCCGATTGCACTGGACTACAAAGGTGGAAGATCTTGTGGAATACGTGCGCGGGAAGACAAAGTTCACCCTTAGGGTTGAGCGGTTGGAGTCTCGCCATAAGGTGAATTTTAATTCATTTGTGGTGAGAGTTCCAACCCACCAGCTATCAACCTTTTTAAGGGAGGAATTTTGGCCGGAGGGCGTCGTATTTCGCAAGTCCCGAGGTCGGTTGTCGAATGCAATGCGATACACGTCGCCGACTGAACGTCTAAATAAATTAGATTAGTATATTATTTTATATGTATGTTAGTTTTAAGGTATTTATCTATGGACTTATGTTTATTATTACTAATTGTAAACAGGTCTGAAATAAATGATTTTATTATTATGTATCTCTTTTTAATCACGGGTCAAGCCCGGTCATTTGATAGGCATGCGCGGGGATATGGATCCAACGCGTAGAGGCCCCTTTGAGAAGTTTGATGTAATGTTGTATTATTATTATTATTATAAACCTCGGCCTTATACATGTAGAAGATAATTCGATGTCCGGGTGTTTAATACCGTCTTGCTTCATTGATGGCTCCAATCATCCTAGAGTCCAATTTTGCCCTACACTCCAAGTGACTGTGAAACTGAACATAATTCATGTCGACTGGGGAATGTACCTCCACCTCACAGAATACCGCAGCGAATTAACAATTCCCTTGAGGGTTGTTGTGTTCCTGCGAGTGAGTGAGGTCACCAGAAAAGAAGGAGATGCTGCGTTGGCAGCGGGGGTGGCGGCGCGCAAGTGATATATTATGTTGCGAGCGTTAATACGGTTACGGTAACCGCTTCACATCAGGCAGGCCGTATGCTTGTCTGCCACCCGACGTAGTATAAAAATAATAATAATAATAGAGTACTGTTATTGGAATCATGTGTGATGATAACTGATAAAAGTCTTAAAATAAAATCAAATTTATATATGTCCGTTTTGGAGGTTGAGAAAGCCAGAAGTTCTAATTTCTCTGGCTTTCTCAATGTCCAAAACGGACATACCTCAGCATGTCGCATGAAGGATGGACATGAAATACCAATGCAGATGAATCATTTATCAATATTTGGCAATACTTATCAATAATCCAAAACATCAGGCCTTATCTATTTGATAAACTTAGATAAAATCATCTCACACACGGTAATAACCCAAGAAATAATGTGAGGTTGTAGCGAACAGTGAGTGATGATGAATAAGTATGTGATATTTGTGTTTTTATTAACAATTTTAAGTAATAAGTCAAGATCTCAAATAGTGCAGTTTGGGGAGTGTGCAGATGTGACGCCCATGATATATTTTTCTTTAGACAAGGTAAGTAATTTGTTAGGTAAAATAGTTTGAATTTTGTCGACTTCTAGTCGTCAACCCTTATTCATCCCACTGCTGGGATACGGGTCTCCCCTCAATTGAAGGGGTTTAGAGCAGCGTTCCGCAAAGTGTGTGCCGCGGCACACTGGTGTACCGTGGTCATTAGTTGGTGTGCCTAGGAAAAATAAGGTTATCTCACGAAGCTAATTAAATAGATGGACGAAAGAAAAATTCTTACACAAATAAATACAGATTTTTCATTTATGGTGTACCTCCAAAAATTTTCGTTTTCCTAGATAAGAGTATACCTTAATTACAAAAAGTTTGCAGAACACTGGCTTAGAGTATACTCCTCCACGCTGCTTAGCTGCGGGTTGGCGGAGGCCAGAGTTTTCAAGCCGCCTAAAAGCCAGTGACTTGGCCAGTTGTCTGTCATCTAACAATATCAACCCATACCGGCAGCCTTATGTGCCCTCCATTGCTCGGAAGAGCTCGAGATATATAAACCCATCCATGAACAGGGTACGGTCAATGTTGCTTAACTTGCGTGTTCGATTAGACTGACACACGCAAAGATGCCATCGACCTCCTCGTTATTATTAGCAGAACCTTTCAACCGTTGAGAGAATCAAATATACAGTACTGCGGTTTAATATATAATACGAAAAATATTCCTCCACAAATTGTACCGTCTGAAAAGTACAATATATACCAAAACTACAATACACGCTTAGATAAATCTTGGTTCATACGAGTAAAAGATAAATACATAAACAATATACAGAAGATAAAATGATAACAAGGATGTAGTCGTCGTCGTCAACTTTAACTCATCCCACTGCTGGGATACGGGTCTCCCCTCAATTGAAGGGGTTTAGAGCATGCTTCACCACGCTATTCAACTGCAGGTTGGCGGAGGCCACTGTTTTCCAGCCGCCTAAAGGCCTGACTTGGCATCGTTAACTCTCATCGAATAACAACAGCCGGGACCGACGGCATAACGTGCCCTCCGAAGCACGGAGGAGCTCGTGATAATATAAACCCATCCATGGACAGGCTACGGTCGACGTTGCTTAACTTGCGTGTTCGATTAGACTGACACGCGTAACGATGCCATCGAGCTCCTCATTGATGGCAATTAGTTTCTGGACAAATTATTCAGCAAAAGAACTTGAACACTATTTTTGAAAATTACCTTACGAAGTCTCTATGGTTATATATACTCTTACGGGTGTAATGGGTGTGGGGTACTACCATTAATGGATGTATACCTAAAATGGTGTATGGGTGTAATGTTACACATTATTCAGATATCTTAATCTTTATAGGCTTCTAAATAGGTATGCCATAACAATCATCATCATCAGCCTGTATAAGTCCACTGCTGGATATCCTTCCTTCTGCGTTCCCCGATGCTTTCCACTAAATACGAACCTCAGCCTTCCGCATCCAGCCGCTTCCAGCCAGTTTCTTAAGGTCATCGGACCATGTATAAGGAGGGCGTCAAACGCTTCGTCGTCCTACGCGCAGCCTCCATCCTAATATCTTCCTCCTTCATCTGCCATCACTCACTCGGCAGATGTGACCGGCCCATTGCCACTTCAGCTTGCAAACTCTGAAGGCTATATCGACAAATTTGGTTCTCCGTCGAATTTCTTCGTTCCGGATTCGATCGCTCAGAGAAACCCCGAGCATAGCCCTATCCATCGCTCGCGCGACCTTTTAGCCTGTGGACCAGTCACCTCACATACATCCACCATATCCAGTCACATCCACCATAGGTTATTACAGAGAGAATGCACTGGTTGAAAACTTCAGTCTTCAAACATGGGGGCCTTAATAACATGATCTCATATCTAGAAATTGATCTCATACCTGATCTTGATCTTATACCTAAAATACGCGTTTACATCAAATATTATTGTGTAATTTAATGTGATGTGTGATCCTTGGCCTTTATTTATTTTATCTACATCAATTGAGAATTTTCGCAATACAGAAGAAGGCATTTTTTAACCGACTTGAAGTCGGTTAAAAAATGCCTTCTTCTAAAAGGAAGAGATTTTCAATTCGATCGATTTTTTTTTTTCTATGTATGTTATTAGATATATTCGCGAATTGTCAACCGATTTTCAAAATTCTTTTTTTATTTCAAAGGGCATGATTGCAAGGTGGTCCCATATTCACCAAGTCAGGATCTGATGATGGGATCCCAGGGAAATCAAGGGAAACTCTTAAATTTTATAAGCACGTATGGTCAAATTCTTTTTTTTATTTGAAAGGGTATGATTGCGAGGTGGTCCCATATTCACCAAGTCAGGGTCTGGTGAGGGGATCCCAGAAAAATCGATGGAAACCCTTAAATTTGCCCTGTGATTGCCGGCAGAATAGAATTGCGCCACTCTATTGCTCTGCGCTGGATGTCGTACAAAGGAATCTTGTGTCACGCGATAACTTTTCTCCCGGAAGACGGGCAGCAGCGTCTCCCGGGGTATTCCACCAATAAGCTACGCTTGCCAGCTGAATTCGGTTTTTATTTTTCACCTCACTAGCTCGTAATGATAAACAGAGCTTTGTTTATCATTCGAAATCTGCGTGGAAAATCGCACTTTATCCGCTAGCGTGGAAAGTGTTTTTAAAATTCGAATATTTTTATTCAATAACGGTTTCGTACAATAAATTACATATATATAGAACCTCATTGGTTTCGTAATAGTTTATATTCTCTGCAGCCAGTCCATTGATGATTGAAATGCAAATACTTATTTCATGTCATGCGCCAGCCTCATTTAAAGAATCGCACTGGCCGGCAAGAAAATTTGATTAAAAAAAAACTTTAAAATATTCTTCTCTTTATTGAATTCACTTTACTTCCATTATTTTGGTTTGTTTTTTGATAAAATCGAAAGAAATCATAAAATATGAGCGAAGCTAGCAGCGACGAAGATATAAATTTAACACCTGCAGAATTAGTGCAAGCGGTACATAATGCCGAGTTGAGTTTTCTTCCGGAAAAATCGCGCGAAAAATACATAAAAGCGTACGATTTGTTCAAGTAATTTAATATTTATTAAAACTGTTTTTCTTGCACCTAACATTTTCCTCGCTTTAGTGAGGTGAAAAGTTGTGTGTTGCGTTCGGCAGCAAAGTTATTTAGCGTCTCGTACCTTTGAAACCCTCGCTACGCTCAGGATTCTATATTTGGACCACTCGCTTCGCTCGTGGCTCAATCCTAGAATCCTTCGCTTGCTCAGGTTTCAATACAAGGTACTCGCGCCAAAAATTAACTTTGCAGCCTTGCATAACAAATAACTATTTTCTTAAAAATAATTATTCCTATTTAAATCAATTGTCACAAACGGGGCATTCCACGTGAAGCGGACGGGAAAAACAATATTATAAGATACGAGCAGGAAGCCAGCTCACGCCCATCGTTCACGCGCGCGATGAAAATTATTTTATATCAAAGCAGTTCGGTTCCACATTGGCCCCAGAGGGGAGATGAGAGCGTCGGGGAGTGGCCACCCTGTACTATTACTTAAATACTGTTGAAATAGCAATCTAATCAGTTCAGTATTGAATAAAGAAATTTTTCATTTTCATTTCATTTTTTTCAGTAGCTTTTTTTTATACTACATCAGGTGGCAGACAAGCATACGGCCCACCTGATGTGAAGAGAGTCAGTGGTTTTCTCTTTTATATATTTAGACTAGCTGCCGCATGGGTCATATGTCGCATGGGTAAAAAGTGGTGTTTTATTTTCCTCGCAATTTTAAAAAAATAATTTCACTCCGTTTGTTACTTTCGACGTGAAAGAAGGACAAACAAACACACTTTCCAATTTATAATATTAGTATGGAAGTATGGATATGGATTTTTCTCAATGAGATAGGTAGTGCGTTCCAGAGTCGTGACTGAGTCGTGTAATAGATGCTATTGTTTCTCCCCTGGCATTAAGGTCTCGAAAAGATTGCTTTAGCGATAAAAAGTGGAACGCGTTGCCGGCATACGTATATCCTCATTCATACAATATGGGATCCTTCAAGAGAAACGTGAAGAAGCATCTTGTAGGCCCGCATGGCAGCGTCAACTGACAAGACATCAAGGTCTCTTGTCAGTTGCCGATGCGATTGGGGCTCCTCTTTTCGCTTACCACCCGGCGAAGCGGAGCCAATATGCTGAGCTAATATAAAAAAAATCCGGCCAAGTGCGAGTCGGACTCACGCATGAAGGGTTCCGTACCATAATCTATAAAAACGGCAAAAAAATCACGTTTGTTGTATGGGAGCCCCCCTTAAATATTTGTTTTATTTTTATTTAATTATTTATTTATAAAGTGAATATAAAATTAAATATTATGTGAGTATTTCAAGCGTCTACTTATTACCGTTATCAATTGCGAGCATAAAAAGCACGTTTGTTGTATGGGAGCCTTAAATATTAATTTTATTCTGTTTTTTAGTATTTGTTGCTATAGCGGCAATAGAAATACATCTATATACAGATACAGCCTGGTGACAGACGTACGGACGGACGGACAGCGGAGCCTTAGTAAAGGGTTCCTTTTTACCCTTTGGGTGCGGAACCCTAAGAAAAGACCTCCTATTATAGGTAGACCTTTCGTATTTTGTTTTTTAAATGTTGTTTTATCGGTGCATAAAGAGTATTCGTTCATTATTGACAGATAGTGAGTGAAGAAATCTAAGCTAGATTTCTTATGTAGAGTAGGACGAACCGAAAATCTATTTTTATACTATTGCTCTAACAATCACGGTTAGTTTGTTTAAATTGTTTGAAGGTTGAGGTTACATCATGACAATAGAATAATACGAACTGGGACGGAACTTAGTCACCCTGCTAGAAAATAACAGATGAACAGTGGCAGGAAGTCCTTAGTTAAATAAAGAAAGGTAGGCGTTGACAATCTGCTCGGGATATATGCTGTGACGTTGGGTGTGGTCAGTTCGAAAGGTATACTGCCCCCTTACCACCATCACTTATTGCGATTCAATAACTGAAAATATTGCTTATTCATACCAATGAGTAAGCGTATCTATTTCAAATGGAATAGAGTCACTTATTCATTGGCATGAATAAGCAATCTATTCAATTATTGAATCGCAATAAGAGATGGTGGTAAGGGGGCTGGTATTTAAATACGAAGAGACCACTTATATAATTCATACAGTTTAGAAATTAATTACATCATTCACCATTGCCTAGTCGATGGCGTCGTTGCTCGTGTCAGTCTAATCGATCACGCAAGTTAAGCAACGCGATCGTAGCCTGTCTATGGACGGGTTTATTCACCTCGAGCACCTCCGTGCTTCGGAGGGCACGTTAAGCTGTCGGTCCCGGCTTTAGACGACAGTCGTTAAGCCAAGCCAGTGGCCTTTGGGCGGCTTGAAAACACTGGTCTCCTCCAACCCGCAGTTGAGCAGCGTGGTGGAGTATGCTCTTAACCTCTTCGATTGAGGGGAGACCCGTATCCCAACAGTGGGATGATTATATATAGGTTGATGCCTGCCGAAATTCATCATTGACTTCTACTTTTCCCATTATTTGGTGTCGACGCAGACACTGGTCCATAGTTTGCCGTAAGCTTGTGACGTAGTGATGGATGTAATGGCGCGAGAGTTCGATGTATCGATAATAATAGAAGAAAAATCAATCAATAATAATAAAAAAATATTTTTATCCACCCTTTTGAGCTGCCCGACTGGGGAAGTACCGTCACCTCACAGAATACCAGAAAGAATGGAAAGAAGGAGTATAGGCTAGCAACGGATCGGCGACCCCTTGGTGTTGCTGTTCTCCAAGGGGGGTGGTGATTGCTTTCATCAGGTGACCCACATGCTCGTTTGCTCCTTTCTTATATAAAAAAAAGAAAACACACGCTTATTCACGCTCTTCACAGACTTGTTTGTTTATGTAGTAGCTCACTACACGACGTTTGTATGAAGTGGCCGAGGTGTTTTTTAGGTTTCCACGCCATATTTAATTTTTCTAAATGGCTCTTTCGCCGAAGAGCTTTGAAAACAGCCGCATTAACTAAACGATTTATTTATTTATTTAATCTTCATGCACATAATACAATGTACAAAGGCGGCCTTAATGCTATACAAGCATTCTCTACCAGTCGACCTTAGGGTGATGCAGAGAGGAGAAATGAGAGAGAGGGAAGACATGGTAGGTGCACAAGGCGAATATTAATATTAAATTAACGAATGTTAAATATAAACAAGTTATAAAATCATTGCAAATAAATAGTCATTTACAATGTATTATATACATAACGACTCGAATACATAACAGATAAAATACATAATATACATATGAATACTTAAATATATAAATATATATAATTTTGGCAGTGTGGTTTTCGGCACACTAGAATAGAATCACTCCGTCTCTTCCCGTGGATGTCGTACAAAGCGACTACGTGAATACATTATAAAACATCGATCAGACCTCCCCAACCCGTCTGGCTAGCGTGGGGAGTGTAGGCCAAATCCTCCTTCTGTAAGGGACGGACGAGAGACGATCGTGCTCCTGTAGTGGAGACTAAAATGACCTGATAATGATAAATATATATAATTTAGTCGTGAATGTTTACCCTCTACCAACTTCATTTCAGTTCCTTGGATTATGGTATGAAATCGAGCGTTTCCCGATATGGTATGAAGATTATGGAGATTGCGCATACAAGAGGATCCAGTCTTGTGGAAGGAAGGTAGAAATTGAAACAGGCTATGTGAAGGACGGCATACAGTACATTTTGAAGGTGAACAGCACGTACGTACCTGGAGACGATGCTGTGTTTGATATAGATGAAAATGAAATTGGTAAGTCAGTTTTAATCGCCACTCGAATATAAAAGAAGTTTTTCTTTTATATTCGAGTGTTCAGGTGGGATACCGGTCTACACTCAATCGAAGGGCCTTAGAGCATACTTGACCACGCTGTTGAACTGCGGGTTTCGGAGGCTAGTGTTTACCAGCCGCCTAAAGGCCACTAACTAGGCTTAACGGCTGACATCTAATGATAACAGGCGGGATCGACGGCTTAACGTACCCTCAGCACGGTGGGGCTCGAGATAAACAGACCCTTCGACAGACGACAGGCTACTGTCGACATTGCTTAACTTGCGTGATCGATTGGACTGGCACGCGAAACGACGACGCCATCTAGCTCCTCATACAAATACACAAATATCTAAAACTGTTCGGTGCGTAAAGCTAACCACTATTTCTAGAGCCGTTTTTTTACGTGGGGTTCCGTTAAGGATACCACGCCATCCAAACCGGGCAGCGTATCTATGTCGGAGTCTACTGCCCTGGGCAGTCATATCGACTAAAACCTCACGAACTCCTTTTGTCCGTCGATTAACGGATTGTCCCTGAGGACCCTCCTTCTGGGGAACCCGAGTTTCTCCCCCTTCTTGATCAGTATAGCAAGTCTGTCTGCACGATCCCCGCGAAGAAGTTACTGATTGTTATTGCCAAGGGTACACCCAGCTTAAGCTGTTCCTAACACATCGTTCTCGCCAGACAAATCCACAAAGACAGAAGAGTCAAAAACAGTCCCGAGCACACGAAGATGTTTTCCGGCCCTAGCATCCCACCATTTTTAACCGACTCCAAAAAAGGAGGAGGTTCTCATTTCGGCTCATTTTTTATTTTATTTTTATGTTTGTTACTAATTTACTCCGTGATTTATAAACCGATTTGAAAAAAACTTTTTTTATTTGAAAGAGTACCTATACTTACAGATTGGTCTAATATTTTTTTCATCATCATCAGTCTGTATCTACATACATAAATGTAGAGTAATGTTTGGAGTCGGTTTTTTTGGTTAAAATTATTACAGATATGTTGTTGGCTTAGGTGCAGCATCCATCCACCTTTAGATCATAAGCCAACGAGCTTCACCATACCGACTAGATAATGAGGCTCTGTCGAAAGAGAGGTAGGGTATATCACCCCACTTGGGAAAGTAAATATATAAATATAAATAAATATTGTCAGTCAAATTACACAGCGCCATCTAGCCCCAAAGTAAGCGAAGCTTGTATTATGGGTACTAGACAACTGATAAACATACGTAAATACATTTCTTTTTGTAAATACATACTTATGATACATACAAAACACCCAGACCAAGACAAACAGACATGTTCATGCACACAAATGTTTGTCCTGTGTGGGAATCGAACCCACGAGCGTTGGTGACGAAGGCGCGTCATTGACCGCTACGCCACCGAGCTCGTCAAAAGTACCTACGAGTACACATTATAGAAACATGCAGCCAATATCATCATAATTTCAACCTTTTGCTGCCCCCTTGATTTCCAGGGCGCGCCGCCACCCCCGCTGCTAACGTAGCAACTCTTTCCGTAGGCGACCTCACTCACTTGCAAGGACACAACGACCCTCAAGGGATTTGTTATTTGGCTGCGGTATTCTGTGAGGTGGAGGTACTTTGCCAGACGGGCAGCTTACTCGGGCTTAGTTTTACTTACTTACTTTCGCTTGTCCGCTGGGTGCACCACGTGCAAGTAAGTTTGGCTTTGGCTCTAAATATCGTGATGAGCCACATACACCCCATACTTTATTTTTAGGGTGCCGTACCCAAAGGTCCCAAAGGGCGCCAACCAATGGGTCTGTCTGTATCACATGGCTGTATCTCTTAATCCGTAATATCTAGACACTTGAAATTTTCACCGATTATGTATTACTGTAGCCACTATAACAATAAATACTAAAAACATTATAAAGTTAAAAATTAAAAGTCGTCATACAAGAAACGTGTTTTTATTTTAGTTTCACTGTACGTACTTGTATTCAGTATAATTCTAAGAATGTACATAAATTATCAACAGTTCAATAAAAATATATTTATCTGGAATAATAAATCGAAATCTGTGTTAGTCCCTATCATGACTGTCTTCGTTATCGATAACGGAACATGCCTAATCAATGACATCACTTGGGCCAAACTTTTTACATATAATTTAGTTTTAGGTTAGTTTTATTTTAGTATTATTTAGTTTTAGGTTAGGTAAGTTTAGTTTTCATCATCCATCATCAGACTGTATATTTGTATCTACTGCTGGATATAATATATATTATATAAAGCCTTCCCCAATGCTTTCCACCAAGTATGATCCTCCGCCTTCCGCATCCAGCCGCTTCCAGCCGCTTTCTTTAGGTCGCCTTACGTGTGTAACTGTGGATGCACTGGATAGGACAATGCGCAAAGACCTTCTGTAGTATATTTAGTATCAGCATTGCACCCGTGCGAAGTCGGGGCGGGTCGCTAGTAATCTATACATACATATAAAAGTGAATCTCTATTTCTCTATGTCATCGCATCACGCGTGAACGGCTAGTCCGCATTCTTTATTTGTTATTGTCAGGAGAAGGTCCTTAAGAAAAAATATAAAAGTTGCGTAGAAAATTCAAGAAAACTAAACAATCATATTAACATTGTAACTTTATGGCGTTTGACAGAATTGTCAGTCATCTGACGTTAAGAAAACAGCCCCCCTAGCCAAGTGTAATTCGTAGCGTAACGAACGTTAGATAGATCACGTGACATTTGTCAATTCGAACATTATAAGAGCTCCACGTTCAAATTAGCGATCGCTACGCTTTTCTACTTCGCAAACTGCCATTTAGCTAGCCCCCCAGGACGGGTCATATAGTTTAAAATAAAATTGTTGATATATTGTTTGCAGATCCAATCGGCATACCTCTCGTAATAATATCCACGGACTATTCAAACTATGCTGTAGTGTATGGCTGCAAGTATATCGAAGGACAAGGAATTAAATACAGTAAGTATCTACTTTTTAGCCCTAGCTCTGCCATATCTCGAACAGATATATTAAACTTAAAGCCACTATATAAAATAATAAAAAAAAAGTCCTAGCTCTTGACAGACTGCCCGCGACGTCACCTGCGGAAACACACTAGTGACACTAATGGAATGAATGAATGAATTAATTAATATAACTATGCGGTGTAAGTGTTTATCTACAACTTTGAACCAAAGCCAACTTCCCCTGCACGCCGTACACCATGCTGACTGACAAACGAAGCTCTGGTGAAAAGAGAGGTAGAGAGCGTAATTGTAAGCTACCCGACTGGAGAATGTACCTCCACCTCACAGAATAACGCAGCCAAATAACAATTCCATTGAGGGTTGTTGTGTTCCTGCATGTGAGTGAGGTCACCAGAAGGGAAGGAGATGCTGTGATGGCAGCGGGGGTGGCAGCGAGCGAGCGATATTTTATGTTGCGAGCGTTAATATGGCTACGGTAACCGCTTCACATCTGGCGGGCCGTATGGTTGTCTGCCACCTGACGTAGTATAAAAAAAACTACTGAACTGATTAAAATGCAACTTCAACAGTATTTAAGTAATTACAAAAACGAAGCTCTGGTGAAAAGAGAGGTAGAGAGCGTAATTGTAAGCTACCCGACGGGAGAATGTACCTCCACCTCACAGAATACCGCAGCCAAATAACAATTCCATTGAGGGTTGTTGTGTTCCTGCATGTGAGTGAGATCACCAGAAGGGAAGGAGATGCTGCGATGGCAGCGGGGGTGGCGGCGAGCGAGCGATATTTTATGTTGCGAGCGATAATATGGCTACGGTAACCGCAGGCGGGCAGTATGGTTGTCTACCACCAGACGTAGTATAAAAACAAACACTAGTGACACTAATGGAAAATACCTGTAGATGTTTAGTAGTGTTATTTGTAATTGGTAGACACTGCGGCAAAGCTATAAATGGAAAAGGAGAAATTCGTCACTATCACAAAGCTTCCTGGTAGTTATCGAGAGCTCGTGGGTTCAAGATCCACCTAGGCGCAAAGATAATTATTCTCATTTAAAAAAATATTTCATCATCATCACTAGGTCATTTTAGTCTCCACTACAGGAGCATGACCCTCTCTCGTCTGTCCCAGACAGAAGGAGGATTTGGCCTACACTCCCCACGCTGACCAGACGGGCTGGAGAGGCCTGATCGGTGTTTTATAATGTATTTCCCTTAGTCGCCTTGTACGACATCCACGGGAAGTGACGGAGTGATTCTATTCTAGTCTGCAGGAAACTAAATGGCCAAAAATTGTTTGATCTGGGGCAATTCTTATAATTAAATTGTAGTTCCAATTCAGTTCCGATCCAGTCTCGATCTCATAAATGTCACATTTGGTATCCTCGTATCACAATATGAAACTTCAAAGTCTAATTCTGTCTTTATGCTGAGTTGGGACCATTTTGCGACATTGCACAGTACTTTAATATTCTTCTTTTTAATATATTATCTGTTTGTTGTCTTGTTTATATATAATGTGCTGTGTAATGAGCAAATAAATGTTTTTTCTTTCTTCATTTCTTTCTAATTTAAGTGGAATTATATCAAAATATGACCGAAAATTAAACAAACTGAGAATGTTATTTTCGATTATGTGTCAGATTACTTTTTTTTTCATTTGTCACCTATGGGTGATACTTATTTAAGATATCATGCCAATCGCTACCTAAAACATTGCCAACGATTTCAGTTGCACCCTGTAAAATACAGAATGTTGCTTGATAATTTGCGAAATTATCAAATATGGCTGTCTCTGGCAATTTCGCGAATTATAAAACTGTAATATTTTAAATATGAGTTTATTTATTTATTTGACGACCTAGGTGGTCGAATGGCTAGCAATGGCCACTTTGACTCCGAGGTCGCGGATTCGATCCCCGCACAAAACAAATATTTGTGTGCATGAACATGTCTGTTTGTCTTGGTCTGGGTGTTTTCTATGTATTCTAAGTATGTATTTATAAAAAAAATATGCAAGTATTACATCAGTTATCTAGTACCCATAGTACAAGCTTTGCTTAGTTTGGACAAGATGGCGATGTGTAATTTGTCCAGAATATTTATTTATTTATTATTTATTTAAAACTTTATTGACCACAGTAAAATGGTAAAAAAGGCGGACTTAATGTTAAGCATTCCCTACCAGTGAGTTCAGTGACGTCATAATACTTCATTGTACCCTAAAGTGTTTACTGAGTATACTCCACACGCTCTACAAGCGCTTTCGATTAAAATTCCATCCATAATCATTTTGATAATTGGCGATCTACTAACTACGTTTCCTGAGACATTTTATAACACGAACGGTGAAACTGTGGAATCAACTTCCCTCAACGGTATTTCCGAACAATTACGACATGGGAGCCTTCATGAACAGAGTCTATATTTCCCCTAAAAGGCTGGCAACGTATCGGCGATCCCTTGGTGTTTCTGATCTCCATGGGGCGATGGTGTTTGCTTTCCTCCAGGTAACCCACAGTCTGCCCCCCCCCCCCTCTCATATTTTAAAAAATATATATGTAGTTCCAACATGATACCTAACTAATGTATGCCGTATCCTACATCACAGCATTATGCCCAACTATGCCCAATATTTAACTACTATGACGTCTCGTGTGGCTCCTAAACTAGGCACTAATCCGATGCCATTAAGGGAACACTTGAATCCCAACAGTGAGTTTAATATAGGCTCAAAAATAACCTTTTTATGGTTTCTACTTAAATTTTAACTATTCATTAACAGTTTCAGCATGGATACTGTCAAGAGAGCCGACTCTTGACACGGACCTTCATGAAAATGCTAGAATGGAACTGAACGCGTTACCCAGCGCCAGCGTCACGTACTTACAGCGAGTGAACCAGGGGTCTCCATATTGCGAACACCACTGGATTGCTCATGTACAAGCTAGCAACGGAAATAATGACTAAATAAACTACTATTAACAAAAAATAGTTTTTTTCATACCAGACTCGCCATTTTTTAGGGTTCCGTACCCAAAGGGTAAAAAGGAACCCTATTACTAAGGCTTCGCTGTCCGTCCGTCCGTCCGTCCGTCTGTCACCAGGCTGTATCTCATGAACCGTGATAGTTAGACACTTGAAATTTTCACAGATGATTTATTTCTGTTGCCGCTATAACAACAAATACTAAAAAATAGAATAAAATAAATATTTAAGGGGGCTCCCATACAACAAACGTGATTTTTATGTTCGTTTTTGCTCGCAATTGATAATGGTAATAGGTAGACACTTGAAATACTCACATAATATTTAGTTATATATTCACTTTAAAAATAAATAATTAAATAAAAATAAAATTAATATTTAAGGCGGGCTCCAATACAACAAACGTGATTTTTTTGCCGTTTTTATAGAGAATGTTCGCACAAAGGGTTCCGTACCCTTCGTGCGCGAGTCCGACTCGCACTTGGCCGGTTTTTATTTTGTACTGCGTCGGGTAACAAAAAAGCATACGGGCAGCTTGATATGAAGCAATTACCATATCCATATAAATGCTCGCAACATGAAACATCGCTCGCGCACCGCCACTCCCTCGCCAATGCAACAATTTCTTTCTTTCTTGTAACCTCACTCATATGCAGGAACAGAACAATTCTCAATGAAATTGTTATTATGTATCTCTCTTTAATCACGGGTCAAGCCCGGTCATTTGATAGGCGTGCGCGGGGATATGGATCCAACGCATAGAGGCCCCTTTGAAGAAGTTTGATGTAATGTTGTACGCCCGCCGTGACCCGCTCCAGGATATGTCAATGGAACGACATACCCATGAGCAGGTCTCGGCAGGCGTTGAGACTATTGCGAAGTGTGATGGAAAATAAATGGGCTATGGGAATGAGGTCTGGGTGAACTTAATACCGGGCTATTACAGAAGAGGGACGGACGCCTGCTATAACTGCTTTTATTGCTAGTTATTTGCGGCAGGCGGTGGCTTGCCACTCACTAGATGGGCCCCCGAAATGCCAGGAAAACGGCCGGGGGCAACACCGGTGTGAGTGACTCAGGGATGTCGAGAGGTGTGCTGCGCTTTCTCCGAAGTTACTCGCGGCGTGATGCCCTTTAACACTTCCACCCCTGGAGCATATAGCTCTAGCGGCTCCTCTCTGGACGGCCAATGAAGGCAAGCCAGAGCTGAGAGTCCTGCGGGCCTTCTTGTGTTTACACTCCAACCGATGAAGACACGTCGGATACGAAGGCCCTGACCGACTCTCTGGAGACTCGGGTCCGTGGTGTTGCTACTCACACAACAGCTCGCCACACAAGCTGCCCTGCGGACTTGTTATTATTATTATTATTTTTTATAATATTGTCAGACAAATTACACAGCGCCATCTAGCCCCAAAGTAAGCGAAGCTTGTGTTATGGGTACTAGACAACTGATAAACATACGTAAATACATTTCTTTTTAAACATACTTATGATACATAGAAAACACCCAGACCAAGACAAACAGATATGTTCATGCACACAAATGTTTGTCCTGTGTGGGAATCGAACCCACGACCGTTGGTGTCGAAGCCGCGTCATTGACCGCTACGCCACCGAGCTCGCCATTTGGTTGCGGTATTCTGTGAGGTTGAGTAGAGCCCCAGTCGGGCTGCTTACAAATACGCTGTACCTACCTGATGATGATGAGGATGATGATGATTGGTAAACAAGCGCACAAATAGAATTTAAATCTGTTTGTACTAGACTAGGAGAACATGCAGTAACACAACAACTCTCAATGGAATTGTTATTTGGCTGCGGTATTCTGTGAGGTTGAGGTACTTCCCCAGTCGGGCTACTTACAAATACGCTGTACTTACCTGATGATGATGAGGATGATGATGATGATGATGATGATGATTGGGATACACACGCAAAAAGACATTTAAATCTATTTGTACTAGGAGAATATGCAGAAACAACTCTCAACAACAACTATCGAGGGAATTGTTATTTGGCTGCGGTATACCACGATTGGGTACAGTCGGGCTGCTTACAAATACGCTGTACCTACCTGATGATGATGATTATGATTGAGATACACACGTACAAATAGACACTGAATTGAAAGAACATACAGATTTGTTGTGTTCCTGCGTGTGAGTGAGGCCATCAGGAATTAAGGAGTAACTGCATTGAAAGCGGGGATGGTGACACACAAGCGATATTGTATATTGCGAGCGTTGATATGGCTACGGTAACCGCTTTACATCAGAAGACATTCCCACCCGACGTAATATAACTAGGCCGGATTTTAGCCCAAAGGGCCGAAATCGAGGGGGCGAGTGGGGCGAGTATTTTGAGTGTATGTTTTCCATTGATTACTATGAAAAATGTATATAAAAAAACAATATTTAATCTGTTTGTACTAGGAGAACAGAAATAAGAAACAGTCAAATAGAATAAATTTGGTTTTTATTTTCAAATTCTTACACTGATAAATTTTATATAGGTACAGGATACCTAAAAGTCATCGGTTCAGTCTCAAAGTCATCATAATATTTAGGAGTGCATTTAGACGTGTCATCTTTGACCAAATTCTGGACATCTACCCCAATTTGCTTCAATGATTCCACTGCTAACGTCTTGGATACCTCGTTCAGGGTTGGACGCCTTGATAAAATCCACACGTAAACTGTAAGAAAATGTTCTTTTATTTATAACTAGTTACAATTAAAACTATTAACAATGAATATTGAATTGGTGTCGCACTGTCTGTCAAATGACTGACAGTTCTGTTAAATGCTATGTATCGCTATGCCGTTAAGTTACATTCATCATCATCATCAGCCTGTATCTATCCACTGCTGGATATAAGCCTTCCCCAATGCTTTCCACCAAATACGATCCTCCGCCTTCCGCATCCAGCCGCTTCCAGCCGCTTTCTTAAGGTCATCGAACCATCAAGAAGGAGGGCGTCCAACGCTTCGTCGTCCTACGCGCGGCCTCCACTCTAATACCTTCCTCCCCCATCTGCCATCACTTACTCGGCAGATGTGACCCGCCCATTGCCACTTCAGCTTGCAAAGGCTATGTCGACGGATTCGATCCCGCAGAGAACACGGATTAGCTCGAGATAAATAATCCACATCATGGACAGGCTACGGCCGACATTGCTTAACTTACGTGTTCGAATAAACTGACACACGAAACGACGCCACTGAGCTCTTGACTTTTTAACGGAACGGGGGCCCACGACACATTCCCACCACTGAGTCTTCTGTATAGCCAGGATTAACCGCGGCGACGGCCAGAAAAGGCAATGAATAGTGAAGTCCATTGCAATTCCGGGGGTAAAACTACGGCTACGCCTTGGTGCTCACAACGAATTTAATCAGAAGAAATTAGTAGGAGGAAGAAGCTCCTAACTTAAGTACAAGTTACTTACTGTAATGTTTGTTAATGAGCGGACTATTTTCGCAAGTATAAACCGTTGCATAGTAATTGTAGTTCGTAGCCAGCACCCGGAACGGATATTTCCGAGTTTTTACTAGAAACAGAAAAAAAAGTCACAAAAACATACATTTTAAACACGTCCGGTTCTACTGTATCAAATCCATATTCCTCCAATTGCTGGGATACGGGTCCACTCAATCAAAGGGGTTCAGCCCCCTTACCACCATCTCTTATTGCGATTCAATAACTGAATAGAATGCTTATTCATACCAATGAATAAGCGACTCTATTTCAAATGGAATAGAGTATATACTCCACGACGCTGCTCAACTGCGGGTTGTCGGAAGCAAGTGTTTTCATGCCGTCCAAAGGCCATTAATTCGTCTTAATGGCTTCTAATTGCTCCGAAGCATAGACGAGGTAAATAAACCCATTCAGGCTACTTACCCAGATGGGGTTCGGTCAAAGTTGCTTAACATGCATGATCAATTATTAGACTAACGCGCACAACAAAGCCATCGAGCTCATCGGCAACGTCATCAAGCTCCTGGGGTCTACTGCCTGCGTCGTTAACCCTTATTCATCACACTGCTGGGATATGAGGCTCCCCTCAAACGAAGGGGTTTAGAGCAGCCTCCACTACGCTGCTCAACTACGGATTGGTGGCGTATACTGCTGCCTGATACGTGTCTAGTTCATGTGGGTTTCGGGTACTTTTTTTATACCACACTAGATGGCTGACGAGCATTGTATTTTATAAGGTCCGCTTGATATGATTGAATTTAATTATTGTAAAGACATGAATTAATCTTTAAATTATTTATATTTATATAATTTACTCTTATAACTGAATAGAATGCTTATTCATACCAATGAATAAACGACCCTATTTCAAATTGAATAGCTCAAATTGAATAGAGTCGCTTATTCATTGGTATGAATAAGCATTCTATTCAGTTATTGAATCGCAATAAGAGTTGGTGGTAAGGGGGCTGATCGTAATATGACATCTTACTAAATAGTTGTATATTCTAGCAAATAAATGATATTCTATTCTATTCTGATGTGAAGCGGTTACCGTAGCCTTATAAACCATATTGGTCGAACTTCGGCGTCAACCGTAATCATCCCACTGTTGCCCACTCAATCGAAGGTGTTCAGAGCATACATCCACTACCCTGCGGGTTGGATGCTGAAACTTACACCTTCTAGGAGCATTCTTGAAGGTAAAAGTAATGTCAAGATTGGCTGCATCTTCTAATCTGGTGGGTATATCCAATTTTCCAATGCTATATCTATGGAATAATCCTCTGTCAACCCTGGACTGGTTGAGGTAGATGCCTGAAGGCCTGGTCATCAGCTCCAGGACTGAACAGTTGTTCAATTGTTGACCATCGCTGGAGTAATGGTAGGCTTGATGCCATTTGCCGTAAAACTGAAAAAAATATAAAGCATGTAATGTAGGTACGTAATGTAGGTTGTTTTGTGGCGTAAATGTCTCTCCACGTTCTTTAGAGCCGAAGCCAACCTCACCTGCACATGGTGCACCCTGCCGACTAGAGAAAAAGGCTCTGCTGAAAGAGAGATGGGGTGCTTAATATTTCAAAATTGTATTTACACCCCGTAAAGGGCTCACCACGTTAAGAGCCAAAGCCAACCTCACCTGCACGTGGTGCACCCTGCCGACAAGCGAAAGAGGCTCTGCCGAAAGAGAGGTAGCGTGCATAATATTTGTAAATTGATCAACTGGGGAAGTACCTTTACCTCACAGTACCGTAGCCAAATAACAATTCCATTGAGGATTGTTATGTTACTGCTAGTGAAGCAGGCAAGCGGAACGGCTCGCACGCCCTTTGTTACTTCTATAGTAGTAAAATTCTATTAATTACTATTGGATATTCTTTTCATTAATTAAAACTGGGTCTGGTTCTCTTAATATGAAAATCTACATTTTTTAAATTATTTTTTTGGATGGAGAATAAATTTAATTTTAAATAACGATTCTAATTTTCATCTCGTCAATAATCTCGCAGAAATTTGCTGCAAGTAGTAAATTTAGTTCAGTATACATACATCGGCTAATTTAAAATTTTCTTGACCGTTCACATTTTCAGGACACTTCCCCGGTAAAGTGAAATAACAATATACACCACAGAAACAAATAGGTAGTACACAAATAATTAACTTTAGCATTATTACAAAACCAACTGACTTTACCAAAGGCGACAGAAGTCTGATTGCAAAGAAATATCAATTTATACTTAACCTGAGGTTATCAAGTTTGACATTATTGTGAGAGAAACTAAGATAAATGAAATATTCTTAGAACATAAGGTGAATAAAATATCTTATTCTCATAATACAATGTTATGAACAAACAACTTAGTTTTAAGAATTAATTATATTTTTTAGATTCAAAATGGCTTCATTGCCAGTACCATTTAAGAGAGGTAGAGAGCGTAATTGTAAGCTACCCGACTGGGCAATGTACCTCCACCTCACAGAATACCGCAGCCAAATAACAATTCCCTTGAGGGTTGTTGTGTTCCTGCGAGTGAGTGAGGTCACCAAAAAGGAAGGGAATGCTGCGGTGGCAGCGGGGGTGGCGGCGCGCGAGCGATATTTTATGTTCCGAGGATTCATATGACTACGGTAACCGCTCCACATCAAGCGGGCCGTTTGCTTGTCTGCCACCCGACGTAGTATAAAAAAACATGGTAGAAAGATACTAGGTATGTATCTTAACTGACAGATGTGGTCAAGTGATTTGACCTTGCGTACGTCATTAGCTGTATTTTGTTTGGAATTTGTACGAGTATAACCAAACTCGTGACGCACTCATGACATACATATCTGTCATGGGAAAAACGTTGGATATTAACTTACCTCAATGGCATTCCCAAAAAAATTGGACTACAAGAAAAAAAAAAAAAGAAAGAGCCTACCGTTGTCAGCCCTAACTCATCCCTCTGCCGGGATAAGGGTCTCCCGTCAATTGAAGGGGTTTAGAGCATACTCCACCATGCTGCTCAACTTCTGGTTAGCGGAGTAATTTCCTTAAAAAAACCTGACAACGGATCAGATAGGCTGTGGTTACTACCATAAGGTGACTCACATGATCGTTTGGCCCCTCCATTTTATAAGAAGAAAAATGTGTTATCAAACATCTCTTCTGAAAACAACCCACTGTACAATTGATAGAAATACCTTAAAGAAAATAACCCGTTGTAAGTGTAGAAGCGTTGGACGCCCTCTTTCTAGATGGTCCGATGACCTTAAGAAAACGGCTGGAAGCGGCTGGATGCGGAAGGCGGAGGATCGTATTTGGTGGAAAGCATTGGGGAAGGCTTATATCCAGCAGTGGATATATACAGGCTGATGATGATGATGATGATGAAGTGTATGTAAGTAAGCCTGAAATCATATTTAATATCCTAAGTCACAAGGGCTCTAGCCTTACAGAAACAACATATGAACATACTCAGTACAATGTATTCTGGGCTACTGAGTGATATAACTCTACCACAGTATACTGTTATATTACATTACTTATATCTAATGCCTCTTGCCACTCTCTCGTATCGACCTCACATGATCTCGAATCTGAAACTGTTTGTACACACGCTTATTCGCGATCTGCATAAACGCCATTTTGTTAAAAGGTTTTTTTTATGTAATAGCACGTAATAGTCAACAACACGAAATATGTATAGAGTGGTCGGGATTTGAATAGACTCTAGAGCTCTAGTGTAACACGTATCAAAATCAGCTAAAATTACAGATCTGTAAAAAAAATAAGTTTTTTATTTTATTTTTATTCTACGTCGGGTGGCAGACAAGCATACGGACCGCCTGATTTGAAACGGTTAACGTAGCCATATTAACGCTTGCAACATAAAATATCGCTCGCGCGCCGCCACACCCGCTGCCAACGCAGCATCTCCTTCCTTTATCTGGTGACCTCACTCACTCGCAGGAACACAACAACCCTCAAGGGAATTGTTATTTGGCTGCGGTATTCTGTGAGGTGGAGGTACATTCCCCAGTCGGGTAGCTTACAATAACGCTCCCTACCTCCCTTTTCGCCAGAGCTTCGTTTGTCAGTCAGCAGGGTGCACCACTTGCAGGTGAAGTTGGCTTTGGTTCAAAGATGTTGGTGAACCACTTACACCCACTAATTTTGAATAGCTGTTTTCCGTGATATACTCATAAGCAATTCACAATAATTCCTATTTCTTCGTAATGTTTACTTTCATCTCAAAGAATTGTTTATCAACATTAATAACAACATATTTGACCCCAGTCACCTTGGAACATAAAGATGCGTATACACTGGAATCACGACGCTTGTTGTTGAAATCTTGCACTATAAAAATAGAGTAGAAGTCATTTAAGATGATGGGATGTAATTCGAAGCTACCATAAGCCATTCAATATGACGAGCTCGGTGATCGAATGATTAGCAATGGCCACTTTGACTCCGAGGTCGTGGGTTCGATCCCCGCACATGACAAACATTTGTGTGCATGAACATTGTGTCTTGTTCTGGGTGTTTTCTATGTCTTATATGTATGTATTTACAAAAAAAATGTATTTAAGTATAGTATCAGTTATCTAGTACCCATAGTACAAGCTTTGCTTAGTTTGGGACTAGATGGCAATGTGTAATTTGTCCAGGAATATTTATTATTATTTATTTATTTTAGATTATTTAATAAACTCTGATACTATTATTTAAGTGATAGAAAATAATGGCTGTATTCAACAAGTCAAGACCTAGAAGCCATTCATAGTCTTATAGGTATAAACGTCGTCAACCCTTATTCATCCCATTGCTAGGATAAGGGTCTCCCCTCAATCGAAGGGGTTTAGAGCATATTCCACTATGCTGCTCAACTGCGGGTTGGCGGAGGTCAGTGTTTTCAAGCGGCCAAATGCTGAGTTGGCCTAACGACTGTCATCTAACGAGAACAGCCCGGACTGACAGCTTAACGTGCCCTCCGAAGCACGGAGAATTTCGAGGTAAATAAACCCATGCATAGACAGGCTACGGTCGACGTTGCAGCCGACGATTCAACGCGTAGAAGCCCCTTTGAGAAGTTTGATGTAATGTTGTACACCCACTGTAACCCGCTCCAGAATATATCAATGGAACAATATACCCCTGAGCACGTCTCGGCAATCGTTAGAAATATTGCTATTAGAAAACAAAAGGACTGTGGACAAGAAATCTATGTGGACTAGGTATGGTAGTCCATTATATAATGTAATAGTTTTCAAAAAAGAGACGGACGCCTGCCTTAACTACCAGTATCGATGGTTATGTGCAGCAGGCGGTGGCTCGCCACTCACTAGATGGACCCCCGAACGAGGGCAACATCGGTGACTCGGCAGTGTCAAGAGGTATGCTGCGCTTTCTCCTAAGTTACTCGCGGCAAAATAAATTATTTTTATGAATGTGACACTAAAACAATACACTGGGCCGTGCAAAATGAAAAGTACCTAGGGACAAAACCGATAGCAATGAAAAAGTGTCTGAAAACTTTCGAATTTTGGGCAGAAACTTCGGATTTTCACTTAGGAGTTGGCCCCCAGGAGGAGAACAGAAAAAGCCTCCATAGATAAGATATGTCGCCTAATATTAAATGTATACTATTCTGTCTTGTAAAGGAATTGTTAAATAAACCAATGCAATTCCTGCTTAATATCGATAGACCTATGTAGCAACTCGTAACACTGAGCTCAGAAATCTAAATAATCTAAATGCATTTAATATCAATGTTTATAAATCTTCGTTGTATTCTACGCATCTAAAAATACCAAAGGATGTGGTCGCTATATATTAATGCCAATTCGAACACAATATAAGACGTCTTTACTGGAGGGGTCAACTTATTGGATAATTATCGCGTGGGAGACATCTTTGTCTCACTTTGCAGCTTACGTTCGAATAGGATAGTTGTAAAAATATGCTGTTTTTTATACTCTGCTGTTTTTTAGTTAGTGCTTTAGCAGCGGAATTCACCGTACCAGGGGAATGTCCCAATGTTAAGCTGCAAGAGAATTTGGATTATACGAAGGTAAGTATCTATATATTAAAATTTTGACGATCCCGGTGGCCGAATTGTTAGCAATGACCACTTTGACTCCGAGGCCGCGGGTTCGATTCCAGCGCAACGCAGACATTTGTATGCGTGAACATATCTGTTTGTCTTGGTCTGGGTGTTTTCTATGTATTATAAGTGTGTATTTACAAAAAAAAATGTATTGAAGTAAATTTATCAGTTGTCTAGTACCTATAGTACAAGCTTTGCGCTTGATTTGGAACTAGATGGCGCTGTGTAAATTGTCCAGAAATATTTATTTATTTAATACGTTAAGCAAAAACTTTGTACCCCTTTTTACGAAAATTTCGCGGACGTAGGAGTATGAAATTTCGCACACTTATAGTTTATATAGAGAAGTAGTGCAGAATGTTAATATATTTTTTTTTAATTATGGGTAAAGAAATACATTAAATCAATAAACATAAACATTACATACACTACCATGTATCTGAGACACACACGCATATAATATACTCTTTGTTTATTGTTAAAGTCATAATTTAAATTAATTATGGTCGAATTTCGACCACTGGGCAACCACTAGGTTCAAATAGGATAATTAATTTAATGCATGAACTACGTTTTAGGAGGTTGTATATTATTTCATCATCATCAGGTCATTTTAGTCTCCACTATAGGAGCACGACCCCCTCTCGTCCGTCCCAGACGGAAGGAGGATGTGGCCTACACTCCCCACGCTGGCCAGACGGGTTGGGGAGGCCTGCCCCCTTACCACCATCTCTTATTGCGATTCAATAATTGAGTAGATTGCTTATTCATACCAATGAATAAGCGACTCTATTCCATTTGAAATAGAGTCGCTTATTCATTGGTATGAATAAGCAATCTATTCAGTTATTGAATCGCAATAAGAGATGGTGGTAAGGGGGCAGATCAATGTTTTATAATGTATTTCCATTAGTCGCTTTGTACGACATCCACGGGAAGAGACGGAATGATTCTATTCTAGTCTGCCGGAAATCACACGGCCAGTATATTATTTACTTACCTTAATTTATATATACTATATATCCAACATAGCATTGCAACGAATGTCGGGAGCATTTTGGGGTGTAAGTGGTTCATCAACATCTTTGAACCAAAGCCAACTTCACCTGCACGTGGTGCACCCTGCTGACTGACAAACGAAGCTCTGGCGAAAAGAGAGGTAGGGAGTGTAATTGTAAGCTACCCGACTGGGGAATGTACCTCCACCTCACAGAATACCGCAGCCAAATAACAATTCCCTTGAGGGTTGTTGTGTTCCTGCGAGTGAGTTAGGTCACCAGTAAAGAAGGAAGAAGATGCTGCGTTGGCAGCGTGGGTGGCGGCGCGCGAGCGATATTTTATGTTGCGAGCGTTAATATGGCTACGGTAACCGCTTCACATCAGGCGGGCCGTATGCTTGTCTGCCACCCGACGTAGTATAAAAAAAAAAAGGAATAGTGAGTGAGAAAACCTGTGAGGATGGTTGATGATCCGAAAGTTACTCACGTCATATTATTGAGGCAATTGATTATGTTCAGTGGGTTCTTTTGATACGACCCCCACAGCCTATTTTCCTCCTCCGATCTTAGGTTGCCGCAACTCGTCACATTAACTCCCTGCCGAGATTTTTTTTTACTACGTCGAATGGCAAACATGCATACTGCCCGCCTGATTAAAGTATTTACGGCAGCCATATAAACGATTGGAACATTAGAATATGTTTCCAGGAATCCAGCGAGCAGTTCTATAGGTACCAAACGTTATACTATTTCTGATATTATGTACAAAGATGCAGAGATTGCGATATCTAATGTCGAGAATTTTTCGCTTATTGCTATAATTATCATTAAAAAATGTAATAAATTTTAATAATAATGATAATATAATTATATTAACATAAACCGAGCAAAGTAAATAAAACTTTATAAATGTGAAATCCGTATCAACTTACTTTGTCAATAATGGAATTTTATCTTTTTAATCTGTATGTATTTTAAAAATAGAAAAAAATATACAATGTTTGGTAATTTATGGAAATCAAAAAAACAAACATCAATCAGCCTAATAGGAAATAATCTTTGTAATACATAATAATAAAAGTTCCGATAGTGACTGATTCATCAATCATCATTTATTGGTATAGACTGTTGAACAAAGGCTCCCCAATTGATTGCCAGCGTGGCCGGTCCAATGCTCCTGCATCCAACTAATCTAACGACTCTCTGTGATCCCTAGCGAGTCGTCAGTCCATCTCGTACGCAGCCATCCCTTGTACACGTGACCTTCAGTACAGGATATTATTGCCCTACCGACAGTCCGGTCTTCGTGCTATGTTTCACCCATTGCCACTTCAGCTTGCTAATCATAACGAGATCGAATTTGGAGTGAGGAGATGCTTAGAAAATCTAAGGTCGCAGATTTTCTAAGCATCTCCTCACTCCAAATTCGATCTCGTATAGAAACATTGAGCATGGCCCTCTCCATAGCACGTTGGGCGACTCTGACCATTTGAGACCTATTGTGAAGGATCTCTGATCCATATGACTTATTGATCAGAGACTGGTAACACGTATTTATTGAACACTTTAGTCTTAACGTACTGGAGATTTGACAAGAAGACGTTGCGGAGCTTTTCGAACGCCCCTACCGACCCTACCGAGTTGGATTCATCGATTAAACTCATTCTCAAAGTTGGACGGTCAAACTTTGAGAGAGAGATTAATCGACCTAAGGCATCTGCCTTAGGTCAAGAACCATCTGGTTCCACCTAATTACGTTGGGCGTATCTAGACGGACCATCTGCCCAAGGTATGATACTGAGATCCTACGGAGTACCGACATATGCATAGTATCTATTTTGTGATATACTAAGACGGAGATAATTCAAAACAGACCAAATCAAAATCTGAGAATTTACAAATATGTTTTTCCTTTGGGTTTTCAGTTTAAAGGAGTCAATAATTTTCTTTCATCAATGAAAGAATTAGTCGATACTTAATAGAGATGTTGGCTGTATGAAAAGTAACTTAAGATAACTGATCCGGGGGGAATTATTTCATTAAACAAGTATCACAAAACATCTCAAAAAAGCGCTTTTGGGTTTTTAAAACTGTTACGAATTACTTAATTCAAATACTACAATTGAACAGCGGAAAACAGTAACATCGTTATGTTTTTTTTTTGAGTACATGTTTCAAACAAATCGCGATTTTGACAACTGATAAAGATTAATTTGATTTTTTGACATCAGATAAAACGTAATTAATTTGACTTTTTGACACCAGATAAAATGTAATTAATTTGACTTTTTGATTTTGTAATTACTTTTACTAATGTGCCAACATCCATTAACATTCAATGTAGAATTCAAGAACAAGAACGCTTATAACAACTTCCAAAAACTGTCACGATCAAGTTTGGAACCCATTGATAGCGATTTCTTTGACACTTTATCGATCACGTATATACCGTTATTATCTACAATCAGCTTGTTTTACAAATGCATTTCAATTAATTATGATTTCATAATATACGATAACTTATATCTATTTCTTATTTTATAATTCTCATCAAGTGCACATTAATTAATTAAAAAAAATGTTACAACTCAGGCACTACTTAGACACATAATTATCAGCATTGTAATTTATTTGAATTATTTATTGAATAATTTACGGGGATTACTATATTTATTATGAGTACATTTTAATGTTTCGAATTAATTGTAGTATATATTCTT
Organism: Hypsopygia costalis; assembly: GCA_937001555.2. Taxonomy (NCBI): domain Eukaryota; kingdom Metazoa; phylum Arthropoda; class Insecta; order Lepidoptera; family Pyralidae; genus Hypsopygia; species Hypsopygia costalis. Next base: position 20,896,549 of record OW443343.2, on the reverse strand, counting down.
ATCTTATCTTTTAATCTGAAGACGATTCTGAGTAAGCTGCAGGAATTTTTGATTTCGAAAATCGGACTTTGTTATATTGGTATGAGTCTAGTATTTGGTCTGGTGATAGATTAATATTTAATCATCTTAAATACAGTCTTTTGAAGTTTCGAGTTTTAACCGACTTAGCTGTAAAATTGTTTCCTAAACTGAAATTATTTTTTTAGAATCAAAAAGTCCGATCTAAATCTTCTTCAGCTTAGAACAGTGCCCATAAAGTCACTACAGGACCTTTCAAGTAGACACATTTCAAGAAAGATTAAATGTTTCAAGTAGATTTTGAAAAAGGATGTTCGAACCTATACGACATGCATAATTATCCTCAGACAGGTTGTGAATACGATGAATTTACTAGGCGGCACTCTCTAATTCAGAAGAGAGTGCATCAACTTTGAAAAATATATATACGTGTAATGTATCACTATTTTTAAATAAAATCTAATGCTCAATAAAACAGAAAGTAAAAAAGGTGAAATTAGTAATAAATATACTGATGGTTAGGGTAAAACCAATAACCATATGCACTTTCCAGTTTTCAGGCGTGTGGTACAACGTAGCAAGCTATGCGAGTGATGGCCGTGCAATTTACGACTGCGCTACTTTGGACTTCCAGGAAGATAACCTAGGGTATATCCTAAGAGAAACTTACGTGACCAATACTGAAGGCAATAGAACTCAGAAGACTTATTTAGCAAGAGTAGACCCCACGTTTGATGCTGGAAATAAAGCTCAGTTTATTGTAAGCCACGAAGATGGAGGTGAGTAAAAATTAAATGATAATTCATATTTTTAATAAATAGAAAAATATTTTGTCCTTAATAAAGTAGATAACAAGGTATTAGGATTTATTGCGCCATAAATTTGATTATTATGACTTATGTATCCAGGACATAAAAGAGACTCATATCTCAGCAATGTGATGCGTGTTGATAAGGACGAATGATGATGATAATAATGTCAATAATGATGAATCAAGGAATTCAGAATTCCAATGGAAAACTTTGTGAATCAAATAAAATATTTATTGTGTGAATTCTTTAATTAAAAACTGAACAAATGTTTCAAGATGAAAAAAAATCCTATTTGATTCGGAACTTAATGAATGATCACCAACACCATTCATTATATATTACATGTAATGAATGATGATGCTATTGAAGTCAATAATGATGAATCAAGGAATTCACATTCCAATTATAAATTTGTGAATCAAATAAATTATATGCGTATTATGTGAATTTTTTTATTACCAACTGAATAAATGATTCAAAATGCCATTAATGGCAATAATTACAACTGATTTCAATTCACTAGATCGAATATTGTTTTGTCAATTTTATTTATAATGGACTAATCCATGAAACCTAATTGTTGTTATATTAGCTAATAATCTTAATATTTAAAAATTTCGTGTCACGTTGTTTGTCCGCGATGGAATCCGAAACTACTGAACTCATTTAAATCAAATTTTGCACACGTGTGCAGTTAGATCCAACTTGAGATATATGATAGTTTTTAACTCGATTTATACTAGCATTATTTTTTTATTGCAAATTATTTGTTCATAATTATCTATGAGTACCATATCTACTATTATAACAAATGACGGTGTAAAGTAATTTGGTAGGGTAATCTTAATCTTCTTCATCATCAGCCTGTATCTACCCACTGCTGGATATAAGCCTTCCCCAATGCTTTCCACCAGATACGATCCTCCGCCTTCCGCATCCAGCCGCTCCCAGCCGCTTTCTTAAGGTCATCAGACCATCTAGTAGGAGGGCGTCCAACACTTCGTCGTCCTATGCGCGGCCTCCACTCTAATACCTTCCTCCCCCATCTGCCATCAGTTACTCGGCAGATGTGACCGGCCCATTGCCACTTCAGGTTGCAAACTCTGAAGGCTATGTCGACAACTTTGGTTCTCCGTCGAATTTCTTCGTTCCGGATTCGATCCCGCAGAGAAACCCCGAGCATAGCCCTCTCCATCGCTCGCTGCGCGACCTTTAGCCTGTGGACCAGTCCGATGGTCAGTGTCCAAGTCTCTGCACTATATGTCATTGCAGGGAGGACGCACTGGTTGAAGACTTTAGTCTTCAAGCACTGGGGTATTTGCGCGGCGAAGATATGACGAAGCTTTCCAAAAGCTGCCCAGCCCAATCGAATGCGTCTGTCGATCTCTTTGTTGAAATTACCCCGGCCAAGCTGTATGGAATGACCGAGGTATACATAGTCTTTAACTACTTCAATAGCTGCATTCTCTACGATAACCGGGCTAGGGATGACAAAATCGTTGTACATGACTTTCGTCTTGTCGAAATTCATCCCCAGCCCCACACGTCGAGATGCAGCATTGAGATCGACCAACATACGACCGAGATCCTCCAGCGATTCAGCCATTATGACCACGTCGTCGGCAAACCGAAGGTGTGAGATGTACTCGCCGTTCACACTGACGCCCCGTTTTTTCCAGTCCAGCGTCTTAAATACGTCTTCCAGAGCAGCGGTGAATAGTTTCGGGGAAATGACATCTCCTTGACGTACTCCCCGCTGCAGCTGGATAGGCTTAGACTGCTGGTCCTGGACGCGGACTGTCATTGTCGCAGCGCTATACAACCATCTCAGCACCACGATATAGCGGTGGTCAACTTGGCACCGCTGTAAGGATTCCAGAACAGACCAAGTTTCGATGGAGTCGAAGGCTTTCTCGTAATCCACAAAAGCTACACAGAACGGCAAATTGTACTCTGTGGTTTTCTGCACAATTTGCCGCAATGTATATATGTGGTCCACGGTACTGTAGCCTTTACGAAACCCAGCCTGTTCCGGTGGCTGGTAGTCATCAAGCCTTCGGGCGAGACGATTCGTGATAACCCTTGAAAACAGCTTGTACACGTGGGTCAGGAGTGAGATCGGTCTATAATTCTTCAATAAGGTTTTGTCACCTTTTTTGAAGAACAAGACGACCAAACTCCTGGTGCACGCGACTGGTGCGGTCCCATTGTGAATGACAGAATCAAACAGACGTTGTAGTTCCTTCAGAACCGGAGTTCCTCCAGCTTTCAACAGTTCTGTTGTAATTCCGTCCTCACCGGGAGCCTTACCATTTTTCAGCTGTTCAAGGGCTATCCTAATCTCACCCATGCTGATGTCTGGAATATCCTCGGTTTCGTGTCGGGTTAGCGGGGCTCGGCGATCACTTACACGAGCAGCTGATGTAGGGACAGGTGCATGTGCGGCATAGAGTTTGCCGTAAAATCTCTCCACCTCTGCGAAGATCTCTGGCTTAGAAGACACGACTCGACCATCCTCTAGTTTGAGCTTCGACAGATTAGCTCTTTCAGAAGGCCGAGAAAAGACTTTCAGCCCTTTGTTGCGCGCTATCACGTCCTCAACTCGTTTAGCATTGAAGACGCGATAGTCCCGCCGTATCAGCCTTCTGATCCGCTTATTCAAAGCTGCATATTCTGTCGAAGCCCTAACAGATGCTGTCGCCTCTCGTCTCTTCTGCATAAGAGCCAGAGTTTCGCTAGAGAGCTTGGCCTCTCGAGCTCTATGCTGCCGCCCAAAGTGTTTGCTGCCGACATCGTGTAGTGTCGCCCCTATTCTCTCTGATGCCTCGTCCATGTCCGCAGTGGTTTCCAACGAGTTGAATAGGTTTTGAAGTTCCAGTTGGAACTTTTTCGAAGCTTGAGTGATTTGAGGAAGAGTTGGACGTAGATTCGACTTCATCATACGGGCTCTTTCGAGTTTATAGCTGATATTTAGGGTGCCTCGTACAAGTCGGTGGTCGCTACCGGTACCAAACCTATTAACATCCCTAAATATCCGCCTTTTATCCGTTATGATGAAGTCGATCTCATTCCTAGTCACTTTGTCGGGGCTTTGTCAGGTCCATTTCCTCTGGGGCTTCTTTTTAAAGAACGAGTTCATCAAAAATAGCCCCTCCATTTGGAGGAAATTTACCAGCATTTGCCCCCTGTGGTTCCTCGACCCCAAACCAAACCCTCCGACGACCGATTCATCGCATTCTTGTACTCCCACCTTGGCGTTGAAGTCCCCGACAACAACTGTGAAGTGGGTCTTGGTGGTATTATGTATGGCCTTTGAAATGTCTTCATACATGGCCTCGACCTCTTCATCCTGGTGTGTCGTCGTTGGAGCATATACCTGTACTACTTTCAAAGAGTATCTCTTTGTCAGTTTTAGCACAAGATATGCTACCCTCGACGACACACTGGATACCTCCACTACGTTGTTGACGAGAGCTTTATGGACGAGGAACCCGACACCGCCCTATTAATCTTCTTAATATATAAAAATTTCGTGTCACGTTGTTTGTCCGCGATGGAATCCAAAACTAGTGAACCGATTAAATCAAATTATGCACACGTGTGCAGTTTGGAGTTTGATCCAACTTGAGATATAGGATAGTTTTTAACTCGATTTATACTAGCATTTTTTTTTTTTTGCAAATTAGTTATTCATAATTATCTTTGAGTACCATATCTACTATTATAATAAATGGCGGTGTAAAGTAATTTGGTAGGGTAATCTTAATCTTAATATATAAAAATTTCGTGTCACGTTGTTTGTCCGCGATGGAATCCGAAACTACTGAACCGATTTAAATCAAATTTTGCACACGTGTGCAGTTTGTTCCAACTTGAGATATGGGATAATTTTTAACTCAATTATGAAACAGAAGCACTTATAATTGTCATCAATATAAAGTTATTTTGGATTGAGTGTGGCTCAGTAGTATCTTTAGAGCCAAAACCAACCTCACTTGCACATGGTGCATCCCATCGGCTAGCAAAAGGGGCTTTGGTGAAAGAGAAATAGGACATAACGAGCCTATACTGGTGTAATCATATAGATTTGATATTAATTGATCTTTGATTTGTTGGATTTGTTTCCGCACCGTATAGCTGAATAACTATTAAAAAATTGGAAAAATTAACGTATAAATATTTAAGGGCGATACGAAGTTCGCCGGGCCAGCTAGTTGTTTATAAAATACAAAGTATCTTTATTGTGACCACAGATGTTACAAAATTATTATAGTCCTATTGTTCCGCCACTTACACAATAAATTGTTATCAAACTGTCATGCATTTTATAACAAGTAATCAGAGTTTTAGTAATACTAATCTACCAATAAATCATACAGTTTATTTTTAAATGTTATATTATATTATTATAAATAACTTTATTTAATTATGTCACATATATACTCTGGTAACCTATTACATACATTATAACCTATTACGAGTCTTTTTAAATACTTCGTGCAGCTTTCTCATACAAAAGTTTTACTTACTAATGTATCACGGGAATTTCAAAAGTTTATTTTCTAACAATTTCAGTTTAGTTTTATGTTGTTTTTTTATTGTTATGGTAATTTAAATATCCAATATAGTTTCTTTACTTGAGTCGGCATCAACCCATAATCATCTCTCTATTGGGATACAGGTCTCCCCTCAATCGAATTGGTTTAGAGCATACTTCACCACGCTGCTCAACTGCGGGTTGGCGGAGGTCAGTGTTTTCAAGCCGCCCAAAGGCCACTGACTTGGCTAAACGACTGTGTTCTTAAGACAACAGCCGCGACCAACGACGTAACGTGCCCTCCGAAGCACGGAGGCGCTCGAGATAAATAAATTCATCCATGGACAGGTAAAGGTTAACGTTGCTTAACCTGCGTGATCGATTAGACTGATTGACGCGCAATGACGCTATCGTTATCTCTCTGGTTTCCCTTCATAACGCATAAATCTTCCTTTACTTGAATAATTATTTATTTTTGAATTCCAGATAAAGTGTTGCAGTTCCCATTCTTCATTCTGTCTACTGATATTGATAACTATGCCATAGCCTATACATGCAAAACTCTGAAGAAAAAACCAAGAACTCACTACAGTAAGTAAACTTCATTACTTCTAACCAGTATTTTCTTCATTATGTTGAAATAGTTTATTTTTATCAAGAGATATGCCGATTTTTTAATTACATTCAGCATTGGCTTATCATTCGCCAGCAGGTTATCAAAATCATACTTTGCACATACCCACTGCTGGATTATAGGTCTTTCCCAATACTTTTCACCATATGCCTAGGCGGAAGTTGGATGATATAGATATATCATCCAACTTCCGCTAGATGATATAGATATATCATCCAACTTCCGCTTCCAGCCACTTCCAAGTCCCCTTTTTGATGTCATCAGACCATGATGAAGATCACAGACCTAGTGTGATAAAGACACACGTGCTGTCCAGTCTAAAACCTCCCTCATTTTACCGTCATCGATGACTAGGTAAATGTGGCCGATCAACAGTTACTTCAGCTTGCTAACTCTGAAGGCTATATCGACACTTTGGTTCACCGTCGAATTTCTTCGAACTTCGAACATAGTTCTCTTTATTGCTCGCTGTTACTTTTAGCCTGTGGAGCAGTCCCACGTTAAGTATCCAAGTCTCTGCACCATAGTCCATAGCGGCGAGGACGCCGAGGACGCACGTAAAGACTTTAATCTTAAAGTATTCGTGTTTCTGTGTGATAAGGATGTGCCGAAGCTATCCAAAAGCTGCTCAACTCAAGCGAATGTGTCGATTTGCAAGGACTAATGCAGCAGTGAATAGATAATAACAACAACGGCAGTGAAATGTCAACCTCGCCTGCACGCTGTGCACCCTGTCAACCAGCGAAAGAGGCGTAAGCAAAAGAGAGGTAGGGTGTAGCATATTTATAAGCTGCCCGACTGAGGGAGTACCTCCATCTCACAAAACACCGCAGCCAAATAACAATTCCCTTGGGGGTTGTTGTGTTCTTGCGAATGAGTGAGGTCATCATAAAGGAAGAAACTGCTGCCGTGGCCGCGGGAGTTGCTGCGCGTAAGCGAGATTTCATGTCGCTTAACCATTTCACGTCAAGCGTATCTAGCTTGCCACCCGACGTTGTCTAAAAAAATACAGGCTGAGGATAGTGATGATATCGTCGTACGTGTCTTTAATAACTGACTTTTTTTATTTTTCAGTATTCACCTGGGTGTTATCTAGAACCAAGGGTACTTTACAAGGGGATGATTTAAAAAAAGTTGAAACTGCTCTCTCGAAGTACTCGGAATTAGCTGAACATCGTACGTCGTTCGTGTTCAAGGACTTTTCTGATGAAAGCTGTGCGTTTGGTGACAAATATGAAACAGATTTCTTTACTAGTAACTTTTGGTGATATTTAAATGGCAAAATAAAGGAGTTAGTGATCTGTAAAATGTGTTTATCTGTTTGTTTTCATATTATGAACATATATAAAGCCCAGGTTCGCCCTCACATGGAGTACTGTTCGCATCTCTGGGCCGGTGCGCCCCAATACTTGCTTACTTCATTTGACCACATACAACGAAGAGCAGTTCGAATCGTCGGGGACCCAATGATCTCGGATCGCCTGGACTCTCTCTCTCTCTCTCTCTCTACACGCAGAGATGTAGCGTCTCTTTGCGTTCTATACAAATTATATCACGGGGAGTGCTCGGATGAGCTGTTTGATTTGATACCTGCCGCTGAATTCCACTATCGTACAACTCGCCATAAATTAAAATTCCATCCATATCATCTTGATAATTAGCGATCTACTACAGTAAGTTTCCTAAGACATTTTATACCACGAACGGTGAAATTGTGGAATCAACTTCCCTCAGCGGTATTTCCGAACAATTATGACATATGGAGCCTTCAAGAATAGCTGGCAACGGATCGGCGATCCTATAAGGCGATATAAAAAATAATAATTTTTTTTGAAGGGAGACTCGTATCCTCCTGCAGGGGGATGGATAGCTTCTCAACTGCGGGTTTCGGAGGTTAGTGTTTTCAAGCCATCCCAAAGCCACTGGCTAGGCTTAACGACTGTCATCTTATGACAACAGCCGGGACCGACAGCTTAATGTGCCGTCCGTGGCACGGAGCAGCTTGAGATATATAAACAAATCCATGGACAGTACGATACGGTCTATGTTGTTTAACTTGCACTGACGCCATCGAGATATCGAGATCCTCATATGTACATTTAAATATGTACTATATTATATATATATATATATATATATATATATATATATATATATATATATATATATATATATATATATATATATATATATATATATATATATATATATATACATGTACATTTAAATACTACTAACGAACGTCGAAATGTTTCGCTTTTAGTAGCAAAAATTTTAAGATTTTTAAATATATTTCGCTTCTTTTGTTTCTTATTTGTGTATGATAAAATTCAATACAAAATCATTACAAGATAAGAATCTTATGAACAGAACAGAATAGAATCAGTACATGGATAATAAAAAGAAAACGATAAATGTTTGTATGTATATTTTATTAATGTTAGTCATTAACTTCTTAGAAAAAATCACATACTCCCAATTATTGCCTTATTGTTATCACTAACTAAACTACAAATTTTATTTAAAAAATACTGAATTGAGAGCTTGTTCGTAATAAATTTAATAAAATAACTTCTCACACCTACTCTCATAATAGTTAGAGAAAAGTGAACTAAGAGCGAATGCACACTAATTAGGCTTTTAAGAAACAGAAGCCAACTGGCCGCATGCGTACCTGACATGACTACCGGCTGACTACAAAATTGAAAAAAATTGTGGTCAGCGATTCCGTGTATGACCAGAAGGCTAATTCTAGTAATCATTTTACGATCGCAATATGATAATTGATCGAGATGGAATTATACACTGACTAAAAATTATACGCTTGATTTCATTAATTAATTATAATCGATTCTTATTGCTGGCAGTAGTTTGTTTAATTTTCGGTCATATTTCGATATAATCACACTTTAAATAAACTTTGAAGTTTGATATTGTGATAAGATAATACCGAATGTGACATTTCTGAGATCGAAACTGAATTTTAAATACATTTTAATTAAGAGAATTGCGTTTCTAGTGTCTACTTGAGTTTTTATACAAAATTAAAGTTTTCATAACCGCATGGTGCCGGCCGAGTCTGGTCCGTAGCCGTACTGTGCGCTATCACCTTATCCCTTTTGCACGTGCTTACATTAGAATTGTAATTAATACATTTAAATTTATTTTAATTTACTGGTCTTTATTAAATTTTAAGTAAATTGACATTTATTACATATATACAATACATTTTTTTCTTGGTAATCGAAGTGATAATCTTAATCAATCAAAAAGCTTTTTTACCCTCAACTATATATCCGCTTTCCAAATGCATCTATGAAAAAGTGTCTTTTACGTCCCCTGAAGTTATCAACTCATTACGAGCTAGGCATCTACAAGTATAATACATCGTATAAGAATACGCCTCCAGTAACGTACGTATAAAAGGAGCTTTACGAAATACACGATCAGTAGCTCCATCACCTAAGATTAAGATAATTCTGGAACCCTAACCGCCTAAGCTGAAGCCCATTCCCATCGAATATTTTGATACCAAAAATAGGTCTTCGGTTTAAGTTATTGAGAAATATCTTTAGTTATATCGGCAGAGCTTCAGGGTTTCTACCATCTAAGCTAAACACAATTATCACAAATTTAAGCTGAAATTTGATTTTGGCAATCAAAAAAACCGGTGGGAATCGGTTTCAGCTGAGACGGTAGGGCCCCAGGTCGAATATTATGTTACCAAAAATAAGTCTTAGGTTTAAGTTATAGTTATAAACATTTTCAGCTTAATTGGTAAGGCTCCAGGCTACCAGCTAACCTAAACACAATTTCAAATAATCTAAGCTAAGTATGATTTTAGCATACAAAAAATTCTGCTTAAGCGCTAATAGCCATGGGTGGGCGTACATAGGATAAAATGCTCTGTTTTATCACTTTGTTGTTTATGAATTTACACTATTGTTCGATAATTTCGAAATGAAAGTGATATAAAGATTGTTAATTTTGACAGACATTGATTACATTACAATACATTGCGATTTATTATGTGGCTTGGTATTATGAACTTTTATTTTATCATAATCAAGTTTAAAATAAAGAATGCAAACAATAATCAAATTGTAACAACTTCAAAGAATTTCACAACAAGTTACATCACGAAATTTCTTAGAATAAGTAAAAAAGATATTACAAGGGTATTTTTTAATTTATACTTATAACAAAATGCTCACAGCAAAATATAACAGACCAAATAAGTTTTTTTTTTGTAATTTATCAAGCAGCAGACCTCAAAAAATGTAAAGGACAGTATAAGGTATGATACTCTTGCAAAAATATACTAGATATGCAAAAATATACTACATATCTAGATATTGTATTTACAAAAGTAAATTAGATAATGCGCCTAGGCGCATTATCTAATTTACTTTTGTTTCTATAAAACAATTGTCAATATTTTTTACTTCAAATTCACGTTTCGTCCTATACGTCTTTTGAGGCGCGATGTACCGCATATAATCGCGTATAAATTATCGATTATGGTTCAGTCTTTACTGTTTTTTGGTCTGGGGTGTAGTCACAACGCTAGTGCTTGTGAACTTGCAGGCATCCTCTGAGAAGTCAGTTTCCACGAATTTTGAGGGCTCTAAAGCCTTTTCGTTTTCTTTCAAGAACTTGTCGACTGCGGTTTTTGCTTCGCCTTCTAACTTCATAGTTCTGGACAGGACCCAAACTGCGTCTGTAATTTTATTTATTTTATTTTCTATTTGAAAAACCAACAGCTTATAACTAATTAGAAACTAGTTATATAACATCTAGAGTCTAGGTAAAATAGTCATTCACTAGGTAAATAGTTGTAGGCATTAACAAGACAAATAAACCGCTCACTCACACAAACATAGTATTGTAACAATAAAATTAATGTGCATAGTATTACTAACATTTTTTTATATGTAAGAGGGCAAAACGAGCATGAGGGTCACCTGGTAAAAAGGAATCACCACCGCCCATGGAGATCAGCAACACCATGGGGTTTTCGATCCGTTGCCTGCCTTTTAAGGGACTCTTTTGAAGGTCTAATTATTATATATATATGATCTTCGATTTATTGGATTTGTCTCCATCCCGAACAATAAAATAACTATTCATATATCAGAAAAATTTACGAAAGAAAAATTATGATGAAATTGTCAACACAAGGTTTGTATGTGAAATCCACTGTATTGAGATGAGAACGGGAAGATCGAGCCACAGCGAAGCGTGGGCATGCCGGTAGTAATATTATAATGAGAAGGGAAATCTTTAGTCAATAAAATGTATGTTGTACGACGTTGTCTATGCGTGCCTCTACCATTCATGCACCTTTATTTTCGCCAGAGCTTCGTTTGTCAGTCAGCAGGGTGTAACGCATGCAGGTGAAGTTGGCTTAGGTTCAAAGATGTTGATGAACCACTTACACCCTAAAACCTTTTGTGAGTTAGTCCAAATGCAGATGTGTTCTTAAGTATATTGGTCAATATGCGTTTAGTTGTCATTTTGCGTATTGGTCCATATATGTCAGAAGGGTTAAAAACCGTCCTATACATCCGTGTGTACTTCTTATGTACTTAACCGTATCTATGTACATGAGCGCCGGCTTTTAAAAAACCTCATGGGTGCTCATACGCATTTGATAACTCGAAAAAATTGAGACAACATCACATACATTGTCCTGGTCCCAAACTAAGGTTCCACAAACACCCAGACCCAACACAAATATCTGTTTCATCAACAAACATTTGTGTTGGTGCGGGAATCGAACTCGCGACCACTGCGTCTCAACCGGCGCTCTAAACCATTGCGCCTAACGGTCGTCGGGTAATGATAAAACGCCCATCCCAATAAGGCGATTACTGATCAGTTTCTTGATGTCTATTCTCAGGGGTGCTCGGCACCCACTGTTTATTTCTCATGGGTGCTCGAGCTCCCGAGCACCCACGGAGTCGGCGCCCCTGTCTATGTATATGATATTTCGTATGTCCATATGACTTGCTGTGTGAAATTGTCAACAAATTTTACACAGATATTTTTACATACATATTTATTTATTAAAAATAACAGACATACAACAAAAATGCAGTTACTTTGACAAATAATATTGTAAATTCCTTATCACTTATCAAAGCAGCTTGATATACCTTGACATGCTGAACTAACTCTTGGAATAGATCATATCTATAGATATGCACCAAATAAAGGCCACGTTTATCATTTTTATCAAAATATTGATACAAAACTGTCGAATAGTGTTTAAACCTGGGCCAATATAATCTTACTTTTACCACAGTACCGCCGCACGAACACACGCTCATTCACGCTTTGCACAGACGTCATTGTGTAGTAGATCACGACGCGACATTTGTATGGTGAGACCGGGGTCTGCTTTTACTCTAGGAAAACAACTCCACTACTTAGTAGCAGTGAAATAATTAAAACAGAGATATCATGAAATCCCTAAACTGGTTCTGTCCCATCAAATTACTGCCCTATTGCCGTCACCTCAGTGTTGTGCAAAGTCATGGAACGGATCCTGAACAATTGATCAGTTACCTAGAAGATCACTCTCCAAATAATGACCATCAGTATGGTTGTAGACCGAAACGATCAACGAGTGATCTAGCATGTAATGCATGTTTAGTGAAATTAAAAAAAAATTGAAAATGATAGAGTTGAGTTAGGTTAAATTATTTAGGTGCTAAGGCCGGAAAACCTCCTCGTGTGCTCGGGATTGTTGTTGGCCCGTTTTTCTTGCTGGATACGTCCGGTGAGAACGACGTGTTAGCAACAGCCTGAGCCTGGTGCACCCTGGGCAACAACGGTCAGTAACTTCTCTTCGCGGAGATCTTGCTGACCGTTGGCCAATGTTCTGGCAGTGGAGGAAAGCGCAGTATTCGTACTGCGCTTTTGGACGTCTGCGCCTCCCGTCCCTCTGAGCTAGCGGAGGTCACGGTGAGGCGCACAGTGGAGGAACGCTCCCCAGTGTAGCGATGGTACACTGGATTGCGAATCGTCGAAAACGTGAGAAAACCTCATTAAAAAATTACAGAGGAGGGGGGGAGGTGAAACCGAGGCCGGGAGCGTCTGACGGCGCCCGGAGAGCCGGTTTCACCAGCCCCAAGCAGTCGAGGAAGAAATCCTCGAGTCCGACATAACTACGCTTGGGCAGCGTGGTATCCTTAACAGATTTCCCCACGTAAAAAAAAAACTCTGTTTAAGAAACATTTTCACGCGACGCCAGGATTTGCTTGCTTTCATTTTATAATAGCTCAGGGTAATGGCTCCACGTCGCCTGATGTTAAGCGAGAAGAAGAGCCCAAATAGCATCGGCAACAGACAACAGACCTTAGTGTCCTGTCATACAGGACGGAGGTCCACCACACATTCCCACCGCTGTGTATCCAGGATTAACAGCGGCGAACACCAAAAAAGGCAATGAACAATCAAGTCCACTGCAGTCCCGTGGAATACTACGGTTGCCTTGAACTCACAACGAATTTAATCAGGACAAATTAAGAAGTAAGAAGTTTTTTTAATTTTACTTCACCTCTTAGCAATGTGAGAGACATCAATATGGCAAATAAAGGCATCAAAAGCCTTAAGAGATGGCTGGCCAAGTGAAACTCAACTGCCGTGCGCCGGGTATTTTAAGTATCTAACACTACTGGGGACCTAAAATATTGAATTGTAGATGTAAGGCTCGTACTACAAGTGAAAAGCTTCATTAGCTCTCGACTTTACCTACAATTCCCCCCCCCCCCCCTCCTGGGCCACGACCTTGAGCATGCGTCATAGCTAATTCACAGGGCTTTCGTTGTGTTTCTCGTAAATTGTTCGCGATAAAATAAACCTTCCCAAAGTAGTGGGGTGTAAGAAGCTCACCACAATCTTTAGAATCAAAGCCAACCTGGTGGACCCTGTCGTCTAGCGAAAGAGGCGTAGGCAAAAGAGAGGTAGGGTACATATTTGTAAGCTGCCCGACTGAGGGAGTACCTCCATCTCACAGAAGACTGCAGCCAAATAACAATTCCCTTGGGGTTGTTGTGTTCTTGCAAGTGAGTGAGGTCACAAGAAAAGAACGACTTGCTGCGTTGGCGGCGGAGATGGCGGCGCGCGATCGATATTTAATGTTGCAAACATTAATATGGCTACGGTAACAACGACTTCCATCTTAGTTACCTCTCTCACTCATAGAAATACAATCCCCAAGAAATTTGTTACTTGACTGCGGTATTCTGCGAAGCGGAGGAACTTTCCCAATTGGGCAGCTTACAAATACGTTATGTCGTACCTCTCTTTCATAGATCCTCGTTAGTCTATCAGAAGGGTGCACCATGTGCAGAACTAGGTTGGCTTTGGCTCAAAGCTATTGCTAAGCCACGTACATCCCAAATAGTGGAGTCTCCATAGGAAAATTTGACAGGCAGTTAAATCTACAACTTGATGGTATGTCGACTCCTACTATTATATCATCCCTTGCACCGTGGAAACTATATTATATTCGAGAATCGATGGATTAGCCTGTAACACGCAGGTTAGAAAGAGCACCTCACTGACCATACTCTACTCTACCGAGTCTACCGAGCATCGAGTATCCTCGTCCTTCTTAACACTTCACATTAGAAGATAATATTACCTGAGTGTGTTTTGTTCTTCTCATCATATTTGCAGCTGTGTGCAATAGCGTAGTTGGTGTAATCAGTCAACACGACGTTCAGAGACTGTTCTTGGCTTGATTCTGTAAAAAAAATCGGCAATGATTTACGCAAAAAGGTTTTCTCAGAAGACTGCAGCATTGGGTTCTTTAAAAAGGGCGTGAAGAAGATTTTCAAGTCGTTAACGCGCGTGTGATGCCCCTGGTGCGTTATAAATTACGGTAACTGCTTTACATCAGGCGACCCGTATGCTTGGTTGTCACTTGTGTGTACCCTTGTGTGTGTTGTAGTAGTATATAAAAATACTACAATCCGTCCTTCGGTTCCTATCCACATTAATCTACAAACAAAAGTGTGTCATCTGTCTACATATCTGATTGTTTGTCTGTCTTTTTGTTTGTTACCTTTTCACGACTATATGACTGAACTAATTAGAGTGAAATTTGGCATGGACATAGACTATTATATATCAAGAAATGTGGACAAAGAAAAAGTGTATTTAGATAATATACAACGCAACGCAAAAGGAAATAGAATTGGGTCTTACCTCCGAAGTTAAGAGTGACGAGTAACTTCGCACTGTTGTTGGCATCAGGGGCGAACTTGGCGCTCCCCTCTATGTACTTCTGGACACCGTCGACGACATGGGTATTCTTGACCTTCACCACATCACCGTCCACGGTGTACTCCGCCTGCGCACACTTCCCTCCCGTCTCAGCCTCGGTGGGAGTCTTTGAAATTTCATACCATACCCCTTGGTACTGGAATATAAGAAACGTTATTATTTCAATGTTCTGATGGATGTGTCAATCTAGGGTTCAGCTGTAAGGCTGAAGATCCAGAGGCGGATTTTCCATGAGGCCAACCAGGCCTAGGGCGGCTAGATATTAGGGGCGGCTGGCAAATGGTGCCAAAAAATATCATAAACTTAAAAGGATGCCAGCTTGCACCAAAGCATTCTGTTTAACGATTGCTTCCTTCATCTTTGTGTCCAATTGATTTCAATGCATTTGAATAAAAATCGAGTATAGCGTGAATGATTGGGTGGGAGGGGGGCAGATGATATTATAGGGCCTAGGGCGACCATGGCCCTAAATCAGCCTCGGTGAAGACCGCAACAAGTTAAGGCGCATCGCGGTGCAAGGCTGCGTTATTCAGAGAAGACGCATCGTCATGAAACCACGACCACTCTATCAAGAGAGAACGACTGAGGAGGAGGAGGGTTTAGCTATAACTATAGAACCTTAATCTGACTTATAAGGCAGTCTAAGGATTAAGGTTCTATAATATACATAGTCTCAGCCAAAGACTTCTATGTATATAAAGTCTTAGGCCTTAGCATACACAACGCAAAGCTGGACCTACATGGCATCCTTGCGGTAGTTCGATAGCGACATTGTGTGTGTGTGTGTGTGTGTATAATCGATCACGCAAGGTTTATTTATCTCGAGCTCCTTCGTGCTTCAGAGGTCACGTTTAGCCGTTAAATTTAATTAAAATATATATTTACATAGTACAATCGCAAAAAAAAAACGCTTTTCATATTTTAGTCCATTGGCCTTATGTAACTTATTCACAATCGAATAACCTTAATTTTGGATTCTCTAAAGTAGTTCTTAAGGGGCTCCCTGCTATAACAAAATGCTAATCGAGTTAAAATAATAATGTACATTTTCTTCGGATCTATGTAAGGCAACCGTTACTGACTGATCTATCAACGCCCAGCTAGAACAACTGGACAAATCGAATTGAAATTTGGCGTATACTATAGCGTAGGCATCCGCTAAGAAATATTTTTTGAAAATTCCCACGGGATACCGGGATACGCGCGTACGTAGTCACGGACGCAAACAATTTAATCGTCAAATTGTAGTAAGTAAGTTAAAGTTCCGAGGTAGCATTAACTCTTTTATATATATAAATCATCCGATAGTTGTTGAAACGAAATTTGCGCAAAATTAGTTTTTGGGTATCTATCTACGTTTTATTTCATTATATGAATTATAAAAATATTGTAAATTAATTTGAATGAATGGTAATAAATTCATTTAATATGCCCGCCCTTTGTACCCAAATTCTGTATAATATGTACTTTTGTTTGTATTTTATTATTGGTGCAATAAAGTATATTGTATTGTATTGTATTGTATTAATACCTTTTATAATTAACAAATTTATAAGTCAAAATAATAATTTATTAAGTAATTATTATTTTGTTGTTACAGCAAGGAACCCCTTAACGGTATTTTTCCACTTGTTCTGTTTACTCAATTTATACAAATGACATTGACATTGCATTTCACTATTATACACTCTGATTATACTAACTTTTGTACTCTGACCTTCACGCTCCACAAATCAATGAATCATCGTTTACCATCGGTTCAATTCAATCGATTAAACTAATCGAGTCACCGGAACATGATTGTGGAGAATTACCGCGTTAAATTGACGATTTATTTAACAATTGTAATGACTATTACATTATCAATGTTGATTAGATAGAATAGATTGATTGATTACACTAGATTACACGTATATTTTGTTTAGAGATTGCATATTTGCAGCGAACGATATTCAGGTGTGTGATTTTGAAAGGATTTCAAAAGTTTTGCTGTGGTATGAAGTTGTTGACGAATCCAAACTGACGGACGGTTTAGAACCTTTGAGTCTGAGAAGAGATTTTGCGTCCCCTTGTGTGTTCTACCGTCTGTTCAATCCTCTGTACAATCGTCTGAACACACCCCGTGTTCAGAGGAGTTGTTTGACATGATGCCCACGTCCTCCTTCTACAGTCGCACCGCTTGTCATCGACAGAGAATAAATCCTCACACATTGGAGTCTAAGTGGTCGCCTACTGTGCGGTTCCAGAGAAGTTTTCTCCCGCGTACTGTCAAGCTGTGGAATGAAGTGCCTGTGGAAGTTTTCTCATGAGACTACAGCATGGGGTTCTTCAAAAAGGATTATCGATAGTAAACGAATAAATGTTGCATCTTTGAAAAGAAAAAATATATACTATACATCCATTTACCACTAAATAATTTTTGATAGTATAAGTTGCGGTGTAAGTATTTATTGCAGCAATGCTTATGCTGCGGCCCGCCTGATGTGATATGAAGCGGTTACCGTAGTCATATTAACGCTCGCGCGGTACCACCCTCACTGCCAACGCAGCATCTTCAGGTAACCTCACTTACATGCAGGAACACAACAACCCTCAAGGGAATTGTTCTATGGCTGCGGTATTCTGTGAGGTTGAGGTACATTCTACAGACGGGTAGCTTACAATTACGCTCCCTACATATCTTTTCGCCAGAGCTTCGTTTGTCAGTCAGCAGGGTGCGCCGCGTGCAGGTGAAGTTGGCTTTGGGTCAAACATGTTGATGAACCACTTACACCCCAAAAATGCGTCGGGTGGTATACGGCCCACCTGATGTGACGCGGTTACCGTAGCCATATTAACGCTCGCAATATGAAATATCGCTCGCATGCCACCACAAAATTTTGAAGCACTGAGTAGAAGAAGAGTTACGACAATAGAAAATATATGCTATTTCATAACATATTAGACAATATGGCTACTTTTGTAGGAATCAAGAGGAAACCAAGAAAGTTTACTGTTTTGCACCATGTGGGTCTTGCGAGATATAAGGAAACATACATGTTTCCGATTTCGGCACATGACTTTTTTGTACCTAACATGGGACTTAAAAATTTGGAGCTATATAATTTTTAAGTACTTACTCGTAGCACTTATGTAACAAAGTTTACACGTCTTAACTTTTTTTTTAATATGTATGGAATATTGATATTCCTTTCTTTAATAATAAATTTACAATACCTTTATCCATTAAAACTATTGTCAGAAACAATCTATACAACCCGTATATATAAGTCAAGTAACCAGTAGAGTGGCCGTGTAGTTTTCGGCAGACTAGAATAGAATCACTCCGTCTCTTCCCGTGGATGTCGTACAAGGTGACTAAGGGAAATACATTATAAAACTTCGATCAGGCCTCCCCAACCTGTCTGGCCAGCGTGGGGAGTGTAGGCCAAATCCTCCTTCTGTCTGGGACGGACGAGAGAGGGTCGTACTCCTGTAGTGGAAACTAAAATGATGATGATGAACCAGTAGAGTGAACTCCGAGACGATGGGACGAGGCAAACGGTAGAGTGATCTGCCCCGAGCTATCAACTCTTAATATTTTAGAACTCTATACCATATATAGAGTGCTTATTAAATATACGCTGAAAAGTCACTCCTGGAAATAAATAAGCTCCAAAACTACTAAAACGATTTTGATGAAATTTGTCACAATTCAAGACCTAGACATGCTTGAGGTTTGTGTCGAAAAAATTGGTTGCCTGTAAAGTCGGTATACGGGCGAAAGTTTTACGTGACAACGACTTTGAGTGGTAAAATGTTTTCGAGTGGAAGGGATGCATGCCTTTCACTTTTTATGTCTGTCTCTCTCGCTCTTAGAAGGGACGCGTGCCTTTCACTCGCTCTCATTGTAAGCGCATAACGTGAGCCAGTTTCTTGAAGTGTCACCCGGCTAACCAATTTATAAGACGTTGTCACGTCAAAAAATTGAGATCGATCATGTCTTTGAGGAATGATTTTCAAATATATTTTTCCATTGAAATCCATGGAAAACATACATTTAGCGAATACTCGATCCACTCAACATCGATTTCAACCCCGTGGTCTAGAATCCGGCCTACGACTAGTTATTTATTTATAAAACTTTATTGCATACAAAAGTAAATACATCATTGAATATACAGAGCGTGTATACTGGCGGACTCTTATCTTATAGGGAACTCTACCAGTCATCCTACTTTTACTTTATACACTGCCCATAAGCAGTTGAATATTTAGTACTCTACTGTTTTAATATGCAATTTGCTCTACCTTGTTCACACGGCTAAAGTCGTGAACCCTTTCTCATTCCACTTCTGGGATACGGGTCTCCCTCAATCGAAGAGGTTTAGAGCGTACCCCACCACGCTGCTCAACTGCGGGTTGGCGAAAGACAGTGTTTTCAAGCAGCCTTAAGACTTGGCTTGACGACTGTCATCTAAAGACAATAGCCGGAACCGACGGCTTAACGTGCCCTCCGAAGCACAGAGGAGGTCGAAATAAACAAACCCATCCATGTACACGCTACGGTCGACGGTGCTTAACTTGCGTGTTCGATTAGGCTGGCGTAACGCGCCAACGAGCTCCTCAGTCATTTATAAAACACGAAATAAAGATATCATATTGATTTTATTTCTATACCACTTGATGGAAACAAGCTCTTGATCCGCTTGATTTATAGCAGTTACCGTAGCCTATAAACGCTTTCTAGGAATATAGCTCGTACATTGCCAGCCCAGTTACTAACGCGGCAACTCAAAAGGATCTTACGATATCCCTCACTCGCAGGACCTCCATTTCATGTCTGGAAACCCCTTATTTACAATAAACTTTTAGGTACAAAATTCGCCATCAACCTATAATCATCTCACTGTTGTGATACGGGTCTCCCCTCAATCGAAGAGGTTGAGAGCGTACTCCACCACGCTGCTCAACTGCGGGTTGGCAAAGGCCAGTATTTTCAAGCAGCCTAAGGCCACTGACTTGGATGAATGACTGTCATCTAATGACAGGTGCCGGGACCGACGGCTTAACGAGCCCTCCGAAGAACAGAGGAGCTCGAGATAAGTAAACCCATCCATAGACAGGCTACGGTCGACGTTGCTTAACTTGCGTATTCGATTAGACTGACACGCACAACACGCCATCGAGCTCTTCTATTCATTTGATCGAGATATACCAATAAAGAGATTTTATTCTTAGTAAGTAGGTATAGTATTTAACCCTATAATTCCTTTACCTGAACAATTTCATTTCTTTTATTATTTCACTATAAAAAAAATTAAGTATACGTTTAAAAATAAAATAAGTGCACAATTAAACAACTTACAGCTGTCACATTGAAGTTTTCAACTGGTTTCAGATTTGGGCAGCTTCCTTCGTGGATAACGCTGGCAGATGCAGCGGCCACAAGCCCGAACACGAACAATTGGAGCATTTTGAAAATATTTTTTATTACTTAAGTCCTCGATGCCAACTTGCCACTTCGGATGCCGGTGCCTAACTAACCCGTGTTGTTGCAAACCCACCCTTTTATACCGAACTGCTGGGGGTCACGGTCAACGTAATTTTAGGGTTATTGAAGAATTACATCGACTCTTCTAGAGTGCAACCCATTCAGACTTAGAAGTTTCTCGATAGTGGAATGAATAGGTTTATCTTGCTAAATTGAGATGTATGTTATCAATAAAGATTTTGCAAGAAGTTATTGACATTCCTTTGCTTATCGGTTTATTTATTATGTAAGAGATTTTGTAGAGATCAATAAGGATTATTTTCAGGGCTCCGTCATATTTGTTGTATGGATTTATCCTAAAATTGAATTGTATGTTATCGGTAAAGATGTCATACCAGATGTTAGTGAAGTGCTGCAATAGCAGCGTTGATGCTATCACACGAGCTTGTATTTGAACTTGCTTCTTTAGAATACTGTAACCGCTTTACATCATGCGAAACAACGTTTATTTGGCACCTGTAGTGGAAAAATAAGCGATTCACCAGATGATCCAGAACAAAAATCACTTCCACGTGGTGCACCCTGCAAGTCAATGAAGGAGTGAACAGGCGACAATAATAAATATAAATATTCTTGGACGAATTACACACTATCTAGTCCCAAACTAAGCCAAGCTTGTACTATGGGTACTAGATAACTGATATTATACTTAAATACATTTTTGTGTAAATACATATAAAAATATTCCATAGAAAACACCCAGACCAAGACAAACAGACATGTTCATGCACACAAATATTTGCCTTGTGTGTGTATCGAACCCGCGACCCCAGAGTCTAAGTAGACATGGTTAGCCATCCGACCACCGGCCTCGTCACAAAGGAAATTTCACTCACTCAATTTGAAATATCTCGCCTGGAGAAATACTTCCATTTCAAAAGGGTGAATCCGAAAACAGGTACTAAACTAAAAGAAAGATTTTGTTTATCAATATGAACAACGTTTACTATGAGATCAACATTGTAACCGTTTAAAACGAATAATCGATCATCCGCCTACCGCCCTACCGCTTAAGCTGAAGCCGCTTACCATCAAATATTTTTATTAAAAAAATAGGTCTTACTTTTTAGTTATTGACAAACATCTTCAGCTCATTCGGAAGAGCTCCAGGGTTTCTATCGGATAAGCTAAACACAATTGCCATCAATCTAAGCCTAAGTTTGATTTTGGCATTAATAAAATCCGATGGCAAACGGCTTCAGCTTCGGCGGTAGACCCCCTGATAACAAATATTTAAATTCACCTTAAATTTGTGGTAATATCAATAAACTTAGCCGGTAGGGATGGATACCCTCTACCGATTAAACTAACGATATTTATCACAAATTTAGACAGATGTCCGATTTTCTCAATTATAAATTCCAATGGGAATCGGCTTCAGCTTAGGCGGTAGGCCCCCTGATAATTTTTTATTTATTTATTTATAAAACTCTCACACATATATTTAAACACATTAATGCTGTACCACGAAAACCTCGCAGGGTTTATCTGGGTAGGCTGGGTGGGTTCAAATTTAATTGTCGCTGTCATAGTAAAAGTTGCTTCCGTCAATGAGTAGAACTGACTTCCATACGGCATCCGACGAAATTGTAAAAAGGCAACTACTCACCACGTGTATTTTAAAGGACACTGTCGTAATTTTCTTTTGAAACCAGCAGGAACACAGATGTAGGTATAAAGATTTGGACTTGAGCAATAAACAGCGTCAAGTCTCCAGCTTGTACCGTTTGATTCTGAGACCTTATGATAGATGGACAAACAGATGGACGAGCTATGATTGTAATAAAATTTTATATGAATATTTAATAAGAGTTGCTTGATTCATTACAAGTCGCATCTGGGGTAGTATACTATTTTGATTTGGTAGCAACAAGGGAGAACTACCAAGCGTTCAGACGATTTTGCAATTCATATTATTGGAATCGATGTGTTAGGTAACAACTCAATGTAGGTCCCCAATAGTGTTAGAAACTTAAAATCCGTGGAGTACGGCAGTTGAGCTTTACTTGACTAGCCATCTCTTTAGGCTTTCAATGCCTTATTTGCCATATTGCTGTCTCTCACATTCCTAAGAGGGGAAGTCAAATTCCAAAAGCTTCCTACCCCTACTAATTTGTTCTGATTAAATTCGTTGTGAGTTCCAAGGTAGCCGTAGTTTTACCCCTGGGACTGCCATAGACTTCACTTCACTTCATTCATTGGCGGTCGCCGCTGTTAATCCTGGCCACACTAGGCTAGGAAACACAAAGTTTTCCTCCTAAACTACATACAACGCGTGAGTTATTACATACAACACCTCTGGTGTTGCAAGCGTCCATAGGCTGAGATAACAGCTTATCATCAGGCGGGTCGTATGCTTATTTGTCGCCATAGTGGTATAAAAAATAATGATAAAGTATCACTTACTAGCGACCTGACCAGGTTCGCACGGGTGGAATAAAAATAGCCCATGTTAATCGTTGAACAGTAGGTTTATGTAGGGGAAATATATTTTAAAGTCGGTTCAGTAGTCTCTGAAATCATCCATTACAAAATATCGGACGCGCAGCATGCGCCACCATAGCGAAATTTATTTATTTTATGTATATATTTATTTATTTTGGCCACTTTCCCGAATTGATATCGGAAAATCAAGGTCATTTTACATTACTACTTTTTGATGCTCTACACGAATCCGAAGTCAGAATTTCGAAATTTTGAGTTTCATGGCAACGGACGGACAGACAGAACGACCGGACGATTTTATAAGCTCAATAAATTTCGCTGTAAATTACGAAATATTCTCTCGTTATAATACTAGTAGTAGTACAGATTGTGTCTTCTTATCTTTTTTAAAATCATCATCATCAACCTGTATCAACTGAGCTCGGTGGTCGAATGATTAGCAATGGCCACTTTGACTCAGAAGTCGCGGGTTCGATTCCCGCACAAGACAAACATTTGTATGCATGAACATGTCTGTTTGTCTTGGTCTGGGTGTTTTCTATGTATTATAAGTATGTATTTATAAAAAAAAATGTATTTAAGTACATTTACCAGATGTCTAGTAGCCATAACACAAGCTTTGCGCTTAAATTGGGACTAGGTGCCGCTGTGTAAATTTTCCAGAAATATTTATTTATTTATTTATAATCTGCTGCTGGATATAGGCCTTCACTAATACCATCCACCATATGCGATCCTCCGCTTTCCACATCCAGCCGACTACCGACAGTCCCCTTGAGGTTATCGGTTCATCTAGAGGAAAACATCCAACGCTTGGCGGGCCCTTACGAGGCCCTTAATTAAAACGCTATGACTTTCCTCCCTCAATTGCTATTACTGACTTGGTCGATGTGGCCGGCCCATTGCCACTTCAGCTTACTGACTCTGACAGTTATGTCAACAACCTTGACTCTCTTTGGAATTGTTTCAGTTTCTTAGAGATTTTTTTTTATACTACTTCGGGTGGCAGACAAGCATACGGCCCGCCTGATGTGAAGCGGTTACCGTAGCCATATTAACGCTCGCAACATAAAATATAGCTCGCGCGCGCCACCCCCTCTGCCAACGCAGCATCTCCTTCCTTTCTGGTGACCTCACTGACTCGCAGGAACACAACAACCCTCAAAGGAATTGTTATTTGGCTGCGGTATTCTGTGAGGTGGAGGTACATTCACCAGTCGGGTAGCTTACAACAATTACGCTCCCTACCTCTATTTGCGCCAGAGCTTTGTTTGTCAGTCAGCAAGGTGCACCGCGTGCAGGTGAAGTTGACTTTGGTTCAAAGATGTTGATGAAGCACTTACACCCCAGATGTCAAGGATAGCTCTGTCCATTGCTTGATTGCTTCATTGAACAATCAATTTATGGCCCATCCTGACCGTTCAGAGTTCAAGTTTCTGCACCGCTGAATTGAAACCAGTAAAAAGAATTACACGGAACACAAGAATAATACTAGATACTTATTATTATGAAAGATAAGTAAAGCAGATTATAGTGAGACAAGATAAAGAAAGTGTAAACACTCAGCAATATTTTGAGGATAAAATATCTTCATATATTTGACGAGCTCGGTGGCGTAGCGGTCAATGACGCGGCTTCGACACCAACGCTCGTGGGTTCGATTCCCCCATAGGACAAACATTTGTGTGCATGAACATGTCTGTTTGTCTTGGTCTGGGTGTTTTCTATGAATCATATGTATGTATTTATAAAAAAAATGTATTTACGTATGTTTATCAGTAGTCTAGTACCCATAACACAAGCTTCGCTTATTTTGGGGCTAGATGGCGCTATCTAATTAGTTTGACAATATTCGATCATAATCGGGGGCCGGTTCATACAATATACACATGGTATATCCAAAGACTCATGCTTTGGAGGCTTGCACGTTAAGCCGTCGCACACTGTATTCAATATGACAAAAAGTGAACTTAGGGATTTTGACCGTTTTATTATTTCCTATTAAGTTTGTATGGTACACTTTTGAAATTGAATTGTAGTTTTTAAAATATTATGACTTTATAGTATTTTTTTTTGTATGTCATTCCTGAAAAATAAGTACATTTGGAACGTCTCTCTTTTATTGTACTTTTTACACGAATATTTACGGAATCTAACCATCTCGCCATGTTCCATCTCGTCGCTATTTTCAAGATCACGAAATATACGGTCACATAAGCCTAAATATTACCATTTTAAATGCAAAGTTTTCACCCAGGGTAATTTAAAACTGATAACATATTGAAAAAGAGTAAAAATAAATTAAAAGTACTATTATAATAAGGTATTTCTTCCAAGTCATCACCGAATAGCCTCAGGTAAGTACAAATGTTGGCGAAACAATGTTTTCTTTACAAAAGTAACATAAAAATGTTCACCAATAATATATCTTTTTAAAGCCAACACTCCGTCTGTATGCCAATGACGCTCGAGCGTGTTCCGATGAAGCCTTCCCGGTTAAAGGCGCCTTGCTAGGCGTCGTTTAGTCAGTAAGAGTCTGACGTAACTAACGTAGCCTTAAGGTTGCCATACTAATAGCCAACATGTTAGCCATGTTGGTCACATTGCCTAACAATCAATATTGGACCTCGGCTAATATGTAGGTTAATGTATGGCAGCTTTTATGCTACGGAAGAAGAATCCCTAAGGATACCCATAAGAGTTCGTCACCTCCATCTCGTAGACATCTCCGGAGGGCACTATATTAATAATGCGAGAATATAATACTAGTTACCGTGAGTTTGTTGGCGTAGAAATAAAATCTATCAGTAGATATATTTTATATATATTATATAGATGTATAATTACCATGTTTAAAAAAAATCTATCCCTACATCGATACTCAAATTTTCCCACTTCTAATTCATCAATATCAATGCATCTTCTGACCACTCACTTCACAGCACTCTGGTTTGATTGTTGTATTCCTGCGAGTGAGTGACGTCACCAGATGTGACGAGATACTGCGTTAACAGCTGAGGCGTCAGTGTACGAGCTTTATATAATAAGCATCTATATGGCTACAGTAACCGCTTTACATCAGGTAGGCCGTAGGATTGTTTAGCACCAGGCGTTGTTAAAAAAAATACTATGTTGTCCTTTTGAAGTGACAAATTTAATTCCCGTTTCTAACTCTCTAACTTCATTTAACCATTTAACAAACAGAAATTCTTCCATCGTAACTAGTTGTGAAACTTGGTTGTGACGACAGCCGAAGGATATTTCCATAGTGTGCAGCTATAACGCTCATATTCATATGTTTTTTCTAAAATATAGTGATATCTAATTAAATAATTAATGCAAATTATACTAGATTTTTTAAATAAATTTAAATAATACAACGGAATAATAAATATATGTATTATATTAAAGTTGAGATATAAAAAAATACCCATTTGTAGGTTTTATGATACCTATGTATATCAAATACCAAACAAGCATACAATACGCCTGATGTGCAGCAGTGTCATAAACTTTACTTTTTGCGTAGCCAATACTTAAATTATTTTATCAAGCAAACGAGCGGCGCGCCGCGGCATACGTTATGTGCGGTATGCTGAAGGCCTAAATATGCAATACAAATTAACTGAATCAGTCTTTTAGAGGTTTCCAGTGTATACTTCTCTTAGATGATTGGGAGTATGCTCTATACCCCTTCGATTAAGGGGAGACCCGTAAACCAGTAGAATAAAGACGACTGTGTATATGCGACGTAAAACTGATACTAGATTTCATTATATTTATTTCTTTTTTTAATTTTTTATTTACAAAAATTATTGACCACAAAAATTATAAATAAGGGTACAAAAGGCGGACTTAAAAATAAAAGCGTTCTGTACTAGTCAACTTTTGGGACAAGCAGAAAATCACGAATACGGTTCTGAAGAAGCAAAAGAAGCAGATTTAAATACTAAAATATAATACTACGACTAATAAAATAGTACTTATATGATTATATTAAAGTAAATAAAAAATTCACCTTGTTAATTTTTTTTTCTTTGCATCGCTAGCTATTTTGTATGGCAGATGCTGTCATAGGATCATGGTACACCGACCTTGTTACACAAAGGGCACTATCGATCATCCACATCCAATTATCACAGTTGTAAGTAGAGCATGAAATAACAAAAGACTTCAATGAAGGCGCCCTCGAATGGCCATCGTCTTGTGATAGGGTTTGTAGGGCCATCAGCCGCTAAGAGAGTTTTGTATGGAAAATGTGGCCCCTGCGTATTTCTTTTTTAAATCACTAACAACAACATCATCATCAGGTCATTTTAGTTGAAAAATGGGATGCCTTTCATCCTGAAAATGTGCCGTTCTGTCTGAGGAATAGTCTGGGCAATGCAGGGCATTGCAAATAGTAGCTATTATTTTATTACTTATTTTGACATTTGTAGGTACTTGTTTGTTGTATAATTTGTGACATGTTTTATTATTGAAAGTTTTAGATTACAAGAAAAACGGATTGGGGAGGCCTGATCGATGTTTTATAATGTATTTCCCTTAGTCGCCTTGTACGACATCCACGGGAAGAGACGGAGTGATTCTAGTCTGCCGGAAACTACACGGCCAATCGGCCAAACAACAACATACATGTGACAAACAGGCATACTTACTGCTAGTCTGATTGAAAGCAGTTACCACAGCCTATGGCATAATACCATGAACATCACACACGTCCCGGTAAAAACGTGATCACGCCTTTTTTAGAATTCCATGCTGTAGCCTCTTGTTTTTTTTTTTTGCATTTGATTACAAGATTGCATATATATCATAACTTATAAATTTTAGCAAATAAAAAGAAATCCACTCCATCCATTTTATTCCGGAACATTCATACTACGTTAATTTACAAATCGCATTATTACAAGTAGCATTTTGCTGTTAATTACATACATATCTTTAGGTTTTTTTGTCAGAAATTTCATTTAATATTTTAGAAAATCTTCCATGAGTCTAAACCTGTTAGTCTAAAAATTAATACTTAAAAAATATCAAAGTTAATTTATATACTACTTTTACGTTACAACAATGCTTCAAACCTGAAGCTCTACTGATAAGCTGAAAATGTGTTCGATGTTGAAGCCGAATACCATCGAATATTTTAGTTCGAAAAATATGTGTTACGTTGAAGTTATTGATAAACATCTTCAGCTCTGTCGGTACAGCACCAGTTTCTTAGGCGGTTGGGCCCCACGTACTATGTAACGTAACGCGCGACGAAACCGCGTGTAGAAAAGCCTAAAAAAATATATAAAAATATACACATACAGTATTCTTGGAAATCCTCGACATGTAGAATAGACTTCTATACTTATTATTACAGACAGACTCTAATTTATTTATATAGAACTAGACGCACAATGAGGTACAAAAACTAAGCAAAATAATGTCCACGATGGACAGAAGATGACATAAATCTTACTTATTTATGACCAATATAAAAAAAAACTATAACCTTAAAAATGGTACAAATCGTTCTTAAATTTAATTAATACATAAAATACAGTAAATACAACTTAAGATAAACTTAAAATTAAATAAATACATATAAATTAAAACTGAGGAGCTCGATGACGTCGTTGCGCGTGTCAGTCTAATCAATCACGCAAGTTAAGCAACGTCGACCTCAGCCTGTCTTTGGATGGGTCCCACCCCATCATCCAACTATTTCGTAGTACTTCGGAGTTCTTGTCTTTAGACGATAGTTGTTAAGCCAAGTCACTGGCCTATAGGCGGCTTGAAAACACTGGCCTCCACCAACCCGCAGTTGAGCAATGTGGTGGAGTATGACCTGAACCCCTTCGATAGAGAGGAGACCCGTATCCCAACAGTGGGATGATGCCAAAATTAAAACTAATTATACTGGTGCAACATAAATAAAATAAAAACAAAACTTGTCTAATAATAAACCGCTGCCTGTATTTATTTATGAGTTTACAGTTAAAATACTGAAAAATAGTTCAATGAAATGACATACCTATAGAATTCGATATTAAAGTAATTATTTTTTTTCTCCGTTTGATCAATTGATTGCCTTCAACAGTTGACCTTCTGGACTTGAATTCAGATTTTTAAGATCATGTGAGTCATAATATACATTTAGTTGCAAGTATTGTGTAATGAAAATAAGAACAAAATGAGAACTAGGTTCTAGGTTCGCCTCACAGTTTCCACAACAAAGAAAAAAACGTAAACAAAAAATACACAAAAAATGGGGTATGGCTGTGTCATAGACACGGCCGTGTGTTCTATGTGAATACGTTATATGCACTAAAATTATCTCAAAATGGCATCGATTCCCCCTCCCCGCACGCGATGTTCTATAGTCCTTACTTAGCGTAATAAATTCTTTGATCCTTTATCTATCCAGTGGTGTGATCAAATTGTACTCAGTCTGCAACATCAAACTGTATCCTCCGATTTAGTTATCATTCGTTTTTAGGGTTCCGAACCTCAAAAGGAAAAACGGAACCCTTATAAGATCACTTTGTTGTCCGTCTGTCTGTCTGTCTGTCTGTCTGTCTGTCTGTCTGTCTGTCAAGAATTTCTATCTCGAGAATGCGTGGAGGTATCAAGCTGAAATTTGAACTGTATACTCAGGTCTACGGTCCCATGAAGTTAAAAAAAATCAAACTGCTAAGTTTACGTAGAAAAAAGTTACGGCCGTTTATTCAGCAAAAAAACGCATATTTCGACACACTCAAGGGAATCAAAACCTATAGGATACTTCCCGTTGACCTAGAACTATGAAATTTGGCAAGTAACATCGTTATAGACTACAAGTACAGGAATAAATCTCAAAACTATACATTTGTAAATAGATCTTAAAAAATAGGGGTCTATATTTTTTATAGGGTGTCAAAATTTCAAATTGAAGCTACTAGTTCAAATGGGGTATCATATGAAAGGGCTTGATGTACACATTGCCAAATATATTTTATTTATTTTTTTCGACGCATTATTTCTTATTTTTAATGAAAAATATCAAATTTAATAATGATACTACGTACGGAACCCTCGGTGGGCGAGTCCGACTCGCACTTGTCCGGTTTTTTTTTAACTGCCTGCCTTTGGAAGCAATTTAGAGACGTTTTCTTTAGGCCTTATTTGGCTTTGTCTTCACTGACTGACTGACTGACTGACTGACTCACTAATCAACGTACAGCCCAAACCGGTGGGTCTAGAGGTTTCAAATTTGGCAAGTAGGTTCCCTAAGACGTCTAGAGGTACACTAAGAAAGGATTTTTCAAAATTCATCTAGGTGGTGAAACGTGGGTACAAAGTTTGTATGGGGAAACAAGATTCAAATAATACGCCATTTGTAACTCTCACTGTCAAGACATATCTGATGACATTTTACTCGTATCTCTAAATCCGTCAAACTATTTAGGGTGTTTACATAAAGAACCCGGTTATCTATCGGAAACCTGTAAGCGGGTTTCCGATAGGTGTGATTACAAAGCAAACTGAACTTTATTCCAATGACTTATTTCATCATACAGAGAGCTCGAGCCATTAACCAGTCGCTTTATAACACCCTTAGCATAGTATAAATAGAGCTGTAGCGCGTGGCAAAAAATTAGACATTGAACAAAGAATTAGATACTTATACACTTATGCTCGAAAAACATTGCTCTCGAAGAATACTTCGACAGTAAGGCCATGGTCGAAACTAGCTGGTCATGAAAGTGGCACTTTGACATTTAAATCTTCTTTTTATTTTTTAGTTAATTCGTTCATTATTTTTGCTATGATTTCATATGAATATTGTTTCTTTTTTTGTTTAGTTAAGTAGGTAAGTAATGTTGATGACATATTGGTGTAAATACGTGTGGTGTTTAAATACGCACTCGCTCACTATATAAGCACCCTTAGGAAGTAGCGTGAGCAACAGAATTTGGCATTGAGTAAAGAATTGGACATACACAAACGCTCGAAAAACATTACCCTTTGACATTAATGTCGAGATCGAAACTTGGATTATTTATAAGGGTCGAAAACAGCAATTCGTGCTTGTGGCTTAATAGTAGACATAATTTTAAGCATAGTTTAAAAATATTCAAAAATAATTATGTCCAAGAACATATTCGTACGTAAGTTACCTAAGTTTTGAGGCACTGTATAGGCGTGTGTGACGTATAAATTGGGGAGGATGTCCTTAAAGCCGGCTCCATACGCTAGGTATAGTGGCATTAGTGGTTCATCAACATCTTTGAACCAAAGCCAACTTCACCTGCATGTGGTGCACCCGGCTGACTGACAAACGAAGCTCTGGTACCGACTAAGACTAGAGAGGTAGGGAGCGTAATTGTAAGCTACCCGACTGGGATATGTATATGTACCTCCACTTCACAGAATACCGCAGCCAAACAACAATTCCCATGATGGGTTGTTGTGTTCCTGCGAGTGAGTGAGGTCACCAGAAAGGAAGGAGTTGCTGCGGTCTCTGCAGGGGTGGCGGCGCGCGAGCGTTATGTTGCGAGCGTTATTATGGCTATGGTAACTGCTTCACATCAGGCGGGCCGTATGCTTGTCTACCACCCGACGTAGTATAAAAAATAATAAAAAATAGGTGTTTCCCGCAAGCAACTGTATCACCATGCACTGTCAAACAGGGCTACAAAGACCCAACACAACTCAAACACTGCTCTATAAGGCTGGTGTTTGCTGCAAACACAATACGCTTTGTATTTTGCGGTCCAATAAGAAGGGGAGTGTCTAACGCTTCGTCGTCCCGTACAGGTAAAGAGGTAAGAGAGGAGGTAAGGTAAGAGAGGGGGTACGGGGTAAGAGGGACATTACCATCTCCGAAGACAAAACCAACCTCACTGATGCACTATGCCATTCAGTGGACGGCATAGTGCATCAGTGGAGGTGAGGACCAGGGTAGGGCACCGCCGAAGCTGAAGGCGATTACCATCGGGTTTTTTGATTCTAATAATAGGTCTTACGTTAAAGTTATTGATAAACGTCTTCAGCTTAGTCGGTAGAGCTCTAGGGTTACTATCAGCTGAGTTAAACATTATTATCAACAATGTAAGAAGTTGTTTCATTTTCGCATTCAAAAAATCGGATGGTAATCGGCTTCAGCTTCTGCGGTAGGGCCCCTGGCTGGCAACAGTCGCCAATCCGTCCGCCCAGCGCGTGGCCACTTGAGGGCATTGCTCCATAATGTTTAAGCAATCTACGGTTTATTCATTTGGGGACTGTTTACTAATATGTATTTCCTTCATGCTAAATGTAGACCTTTTTATACTACGTCGGATGGCAAACAATACGGCCCGCCTGAAATGAAGCAGTTACCGTAGCCATATTAACTCGCTCGCGACATGAAATATCACTCGTGTACCGCCAACCCCATTACCAACGCAGTATCTTCTTTTTTTCTTGTAACCTCACGCACTCGCAAGAACACAACAACCCTCTAGGGAATTGTTATTTCGCTGCGGTATTCTGTGAGGTGGAGGTTGTCAGAGTCTCTTTCGCTAGTCGGTAGGGTGCACCACGTGCAGGTGTGTTTGGCTTTGGCTCTTAAGGTCAATATGAACCTCATACACCCCAAATTCTGCTAAAATTATAACCCTTCCTTTTGGCTTCGCCGTAATCTGGTAGGAATGTTTGCCGTATTATTCTATACGTATCGGTATAAATATACGAGCAGCAAGTGTAATGGAAAGTTTTGAGGATGAGAGCGATTCGATAATTTGACTGTGGCAAGCAATTGAACCGTCCTGTTGGCTCGGTGATCATCTGCTACGGATGTACTCTCTTATGCTGTTTATCGGTATGATAACTTTTGCGCGCGATTTCGTTTATATTTTCTGGGACATAAACCTTAATGTTGGTTTTAGCTTCAAAGAAAAAACAATAATATTTTTTTGCCTCTCTCGTATTCTTCATTAAAGAATCCCATGCTGTATTCTCCTGAGAAAACCTCGGCAGGTAATTCATTCCATCACCTGAGATTCAGTGGAAGGAAACCTCTCTGGAACCGCACAGTTCGCGACCATCTTATCTCCTGTGTGAAGATGAATTTCCTGCCGATGGTCTGCCTGTGCGACTGTAGACAGCTGTAGATATCATATCGAATAACTCTTCCGAACACAACCCATTGTATAATCCGTAGAATACACAAAGGGAGTCAAAGTCTTTTCTTAAACTTAATGGTTAAATACCATGTGTAAGTTGAGGGTCGTCGACGATTCTGATGGCTAGTCTCTGAATTGAATCACAAGGCCCAAGCTGGTACCCCGGAACCCCGGCCTGTATAGGTGAGAACTGTACTCCATATGAGGTCGAACTTGCGACTTGTACAATAGACGCCTTTTCGAAGAAATAAAGTCCTGCTTTGCTCTGTTGTGCACACCGAGTTTCTTGGACGCCAACCTGACCTTCTCCTTCAAGTGACTTCAAAACTAACCGTCGCCAGAGATTTCGACGGCGAGAATACTAATCTTGCTCTTGACGATGGTGAATATTATGCTCTCGAATTGTAGAGCCACAGAATATGTTTTTTAGCGGTAAACGCACAGACGTGCGTCTTAGTGGGGTTGAAATTAACCAAATTTTGTCGCCGCCAATCGGAGACCTTAGACAAAATGCACTCGATCTTAGACATAAGTCGTTGTGACTCCTGACCACCACCTGAGAACGGGGAATGTTAGCACGACCCGTGTAAAAGATATCCTCAATGCTGGCATAGCAATGAATGTTATCAATGGATAACATATCATTGCTAATAACTTTTAAACTTTCGCGTTGCATGATTGAAATTATAATAAACACGGATATTAACGCGATCATGCATGTAAGGTAGTTTTACATACTTTTATTATTGCCTGACGTGTCGACCAGGTTGCACCGGCCGTGGTCACAAGCTGACCACGGCCTGATATCATCTGATATGTAGCAGAAGCAGCGTCGGAGATAGTACAGAGCCCTGCAGGATGTCAGCATTAAGGTCCAAGCATCAATCACAACCTTTATGCTTCTGCTGGGCAAGGAGCTAGCAACCCATTTGGACAAACCCCTATTCGAACTGTACGATGGCATTCCGACAGAAGACTGCGATGCCAGACCCGATCCAGCGGCTTCGCTAGTATTACAGATTCGCTGGCATCGTTGTATGTGTAGGTCTACACAGCCCAAATTATCATTCATATAAATAAATACTACAATACTTAAGTATCACAATCTATAAATTGAACGAGTAACGAGTAAAATAAATAAAACTTGAGTACTTGACATGGATGTTTTTTGTCCATAAAAATAGATCAAAATCGATCAAGGTTTGGAAAAATAATTAGATCCATGATTCAATCAGTTCAACCTATCGAGATCAAATTACATGGATGTTTATTTGACTTCCGTCTATTGTATCTATGTTATCTATGCGTAGATTTGTTAAGCTATACCGTCTTCCAGTGATGCCACCTGGAGGGGAGGTATTGTAACTAATGTAGATAGGAAATTTTGCTGAAAGAAGACTTTATTTTTAATTGTAAATAAAACTGCAATCAAAGTTTTTTTAAAAGTCTCTTATCTAATATCCATAGTTTGTACTGTAGCTTTGCTTAGTTTAGGACTAGAGGGCGCTGTGTATGAGTAACTTCGGAAAAAGAGCAGGACACCTCTCGATACCCCTGAGTCATTCAATGACCGAGCTTGACCTGTGATTAAAAAGTGATACATAATAATAATCATTAATTTCAGGTAATGTCCATATTGATATTAGTAACAATGGGTATTATGACTAGAGAGTTAGTATGACAACAATCAGTGTAAACTTAATTATTTAAAAAAAACACAACTGCTATGGAACTATTTCGCGGCACATTGGAATGGCATCACATGTGTTACCGTCCAGTGTCGGAGGATCGACCTGTCCACTTCTCCTGCTGTGGCTAGGAGGCTGTTGGGGCTCTGGTGTACCCGCCGCATGA
The DNA here is from genome assembly GCA_937001555.2 of Hypsopygia costalis. NCBI lineage: Eukaryota > Metazoa > Arthropoda > Insecta > Lepidoptera > Pyralidae > Hypsopygia > Hypsopygia costalis. The sequence goes on along the minus strand of OW443343.2, from coordinate 20,861,286 downwards.
GAGAGGCGATTCTCTTGCGCATTATAAGCAGCGAAATAATATTGTATGTAGTAAGTAACATATTATGTACTTAAAAAAAAAACTATGTCTTATCTATACATCCCCTATTGTTTTTCCTTTGCGTTTCTTTGTATAATTATGTATTTGTGTACGATTGTGTATGTGTATCATATGTAATTTTAGGTATTTATTGTGTGTATGTTCATTATTGTTATTTTATGAACCGCATAAGAGTCTTATCTGCTATTCCCAAAGGTTGTCTGGTAGAGAATGCTCTTAGCATTAAGTCCGCCTTTTGTACCCTCATTCTTTGGTCAATAGAGTTTAAATAAGATAAATAAAATAAAATATATATTTGAGACTTCATAAATTTTATAGAAAGAAAGTATATATATAACTTAATCTGATATCTCTCTTCAAATATATAAAAGTCTCGTGTCACGGTGTTTGTTACCAAAACTCCGAAACTCCTGGACCTTTTTTATTAAATTTTGTGTGCATATCTGGTACGTTTGAGAATCGGCCAACATCTATTTTTCATACCTTAAATCAGGGCTGTCCAAGGCACGGCCCGCATGCGGCCCTCGGCTCATATTTATGCGGCCCGTGACGTGTTTTTAATTTACCGGTTTTTATACAGCTTTTTACCGCTATAGGTTATCTACAACGAATCTGAATGCAAAATTATATATTTTTAGTTAAAGTTTTATAACTATCTAATTATAACTAAGTTTAAACTTTCAAAGTAGGTACTAAAAATGAGCTCGGTAGCGTAGCGGTCAATGACGCGACTTCGACACCAACGCACGTGGGTTCGATTCCCACACAGGACAAACATTTGTGTGCATGAACATGTCTGTTTGTCTTGGTCTGGGTGTTTTCTATGTATCATAAGTATGTGTTTACAAAAAAAAATGTATTTATGTATGTTTATCAGTGTCTAGTACCCATAACACAAGCTTCGCTTACTTTGGGGCCAGATGGCGCTGTGTAATTTGTCTGACAATATTTATTATTTATTTAATGTCAAGTAGGTATTTGTTTCTGCGGCCCGCTAATATGTTTAGTAATTTGTAATAGCCCGGTATTGTATATGGTTTGGACAGTCCTGCCTTAAATGATAAGGGTGACCCACTCCTATTTTTATTTCTATTTTATTGTAAATTTTTTATTTTTTTTTATTTAGGATGTGGCATTAGAAATACATACAACCCTATATTATCACCCTTCTACCATCAACGATATCGCTATTAAAAATAGGGGTTGATGAATATTATAAATATTTTGAAAAATGGAAAAATTCACCTGCCCCCCACCCCTCTAGGTGGGATTTGAACCCACGACCTCTCGATGACCGGTCGAGTGCTCTTCCAACTGAGCTACCAGGATGGTTTGTGTTGCTGACGAATATATATATATATATATATAATATATATAGCTATAGTTATCTATAATATTGCTCGTTCCTTTGTTCATTTAATCTTACGATAAAAATATTACGGTAGGTAAGTATCATACTAGTTAATAGTTTCTAGAATTCCTAAATCTATGATAATTTATGATTTATTGAAATGATATGGAGGATAATCACAGAGCAAATGGTCATATTGGGGATATAAACAGTACCTAATTTATCTTTACGAGATAATTGTATTAATAAATCACAGAAATTCGTAAGCAGGATACAATTGATTGTAAATTTTTAGGGTTCTGTACCAAAAAAACGAATGGGTCATGGATACGGCCGCGTTTTCTACGTGAATACGTTATATGCATTAAAATTATCTCAAAATGGCAGCGCTTCCCCTTACCCCGCACGCGATACTCCATAGCCATTAATTAGCAAAATAAATCCTTTGATCCTTCATCTATCCAGTGCTGTGATTAATTTTGGATGGAGATGATAGATATTTAGCCGTTTCTTGAATTGCCTCCCTATGGAAGCAATTTTATTGACGTCATCATCATCATCAGGTTATTTTAGTCTCCACTACAGGAGCACGACCCTCTCTCGTCCGTCACAGACAGAAGGAGGATTTGGCCTACACTCCCCACGCTGGCCAGACGGGTTGGGGAGGCATTTTATTGACGTATTCACGTCTAAAATATTTTTTTGTGTGTTCACTTCCTTATCTCTCTGTCATCTATCTGACTGTCAAGAGCATTTTTCTCAGGAATGCATCTCTATGCAAATGATATCAAGTTGAAATTAATATACACACTCGTCAACACACATAACTTCACACACACACTCACACGCAAGCACGACCGCGCGTGCTCGCGCACATCTACACACACACACATACATACATACACTCATACACACACATACACACACCACAGACGTAACAAAAAACAACACTGTTAATTCTGAGATCTCGCTTGGACGCCACTTGGCCAACTGCAACTAGACATCCTAAGGGAGGCCTGGTGACCTGTAACATAAGTTTTTTTTTCCAAAACCTACTTCAGGCACCAGCTTCTCACTTAAAATGGCTTAGCATTTAAGGAAACGAAATGTTTAGAAATTTAAGTTTAGTTAATAAGCCTAATAATGATAATTTATATTTTTTTTATATTTTTAAATGTATTTTTATTATATTTAAAAATGTAATAAAATAGAGTAAAATGTGAAATAAATGGAATAATTTATAATTTTATTAATTGTGGGAGGAAATAAAAATAAAAGATTTATTAAAAAAATAGCAACTAAACAGATCTGTTTAATTTAATTAATTTAGTTTCACTGGCCTCCGCCAACCCGCAGTTGGGCAGCATGGTGGAGTATGCTCTAAACCCCTTCAATTGAGGGGAGACCCGTATATATCACAAGACAATAAAACCTACTGATAAAGCAAGGTTCCACAGCATAAATAACAGCAAACATTCAAAAATTTACAATTTCGAATATCATACATATCATCATATCATATGGAAATCCTTAACTTGTTCTTTCAGACAAAATGTATAAAGCGAGGCTTCAAGTAAGGAAGTCAAGGTTTTTTTATAACTTCGACACGGCACCCCTCGATGTGTGAGTCGGACTCACACTTGGATGTAGTTACTTATTATCATATTCTGCCAAAGCGACAATTTTGTACTCAAAATGTACTAAAACCCCAGCTTATGATGGCACAGTACTCCGAAGTTATTTTTATGATTGATTTGAATTCATAATAAATTGTAAAAGGCTGAGTTATATTTTTTTTTTGTAGAACGTTGAAAACGTTTGATGGCAGACGAGTATAGTTTAGCCGGCTACACTTAAGTTTATGTTCACACCTATCTTTACATATACATATTATTATGATACATAAAAATCACGCAGACCAACAATGCCATGACAAACATATGCATTTTCATGCATACCACATGTTTGTCTCGTACCAAATGTTTGTCTCGTAGATAGTTTTTTTTCTGTACCACTAGGGATAAATAGTTTTTTTCAAAAAAGCATACGATCCGCCTGATGGCAAACAGTCATCGCAGTCATTGCAACACCCGGGTATCATGCGTGCGTTGGTGACCTTGCAAAAACCCCTTTATGCCTTTCTTGAAGACCTTCACAAAAGTAACGTATTCCAAACAGTCTTGTGGGAAAAACCTTGTTTAAGTTATTTTGTTCTTATGATTTTAGTAGCTTTTATCGAAAAGTTGGTAATTTGGCAACATATAGTAGTAATTTTAAAGTTCATCCAAAACTCTACCTTGCTCCTAAAATAATAGAGTACATTACCTACGAAATAAATATTAGCATCCTATTAATATATTTTTATTTATAACCAAAAAAATTGCATGAATAAGTAAGCTGGTATGTTTAATAGTATTCATACATTAATCAAAGACGTCAAGTAAAAAGATGTAGATAAGTTATGGACACCCAACAAATTAACTAATAATGATTCGATTTTTATTTTCTATTAATTTCTATTCATGAACATGTTTGTCTTTGGATCTGTGTGGTTACTATATATTGCATGTTAATTAAAAAAAAGTATTTAAGTATTTTTATCAGCTATCTAGTACCCAACTTTGCTTAAGTTGCGGGATAGACGGCGCTGTGTAATTTGTATAATAAACTGGTCTATTATTTATAACGTGTATATAGATTTATACTTTTTATTATTTTGTATAACGAGGCTTCGCACTCGAATGTTGTCTACGTCGTTCTTTGGGATTTTAATCTTTGTCCATGTCAAATTTTATTCAAATCGGCGCTTTCACATTTATTTATATTATTATGGAACTATGAAAATGGATAAAAATATATGAGTATCTTTAAAGACAAGAGTGGAGCTGTGCATAAAAATTGCTACACCGAGAGCGCGTAACATATCTGCCTTGTTTTACTTAACATCTACGTTCACAATATGATTTTTAATCCTGGCTAATATGTTGATAATTTAATCGATAAGCCTTTATATAAATATGATAAAAAGAAGATTGTATCGTCATTTGATTAGTGTAGCTATTGTGTGGTGGGTGAAAATTATGATTTCATAATGACTAAAATATATGTGATAGTGTTAATTCTCTTTGGACTAATTCATACGTGTGTTGGTGTTTTTTCGCAATTTGGGCAATGTAGTCAACTTACTCAGGAAAATAATTTTAATATTATTTATGTAAGTAATTTCAATAATATGTTTTCTAAAGAATTGAAGAAAAAGAACCTTACTACATTCATTTACTAATCATCGCAGCTCCGTTATTGCTGGCTTCTAATCCTTTTGATACTCTAAGGTTGACTCTAAGACAGTTGTCCCAAATATGAGATTACACAGACGGATTTGAAGCGCCTTGTAATGTAGTAAATCATCGTCATCCTCATCAGCCTGTATATCCAGCAGTAAGGCTGGATATAAAAGACTTTCCAATGCTTTCCACCAAATACGATCCTCCGCCTTCCACATCCAGCCGCTTCCAGCCGCTTTCTTAACCCTAGAAGCCTAAACATATTTTACTAGCTATAAAGCCAAAACATAGGTCAAATTAACCTACACGAAGAAATATACTCGTAACTTAGTTTATTCTATTAAATATATTTTAATTTATACTTTTATCATAATAATTACCTGTATGGCAAATTTTAACCCGATCCATCCAGAAGGTAACGCGTTAATAAATCAAAGGTTGCCTTTTATAGATAAAGAAGAAGAATAATTAAAAAATGTTTGTTAGTAGCTCTCGCAAACAATACTTCAAGGTATACTTGCATTTTATACATATATTTTATATTTAATTTTAACACATTTGTTCTTTATTTATTCTGAATAAAAATATTGATCATTTAAATACAGAAAGTGCATTCTGTCTGAGGGTGACTCAACGCTAGGGCGATGCTATCAATGTATTTTATTTAATTATGATTGATTAATTTAATGATTAGGGGACTAAAAAAGGGATTACAAGAAAACACTTTTCTACTAATAAACAGATTGCGGGATTTGGTCAATCAAATAATCACATCTACTACTGCATGAATAAGTTGTTTTTTACTCTTCCAAGGGTTAATAGCTCTAGGGATTTGGACAGAATTCAGCATGCATATAGAATGAAAGAAATAAAAATAGATTTTATTTTGCAATATTTATTTATGTCAGATTACATAAATAAATAAGTATTACACATAATCTTACAGAAAATATACAAATGTAATGCTATTAGCATTATCTAGCAGTTTACAATTGGAACATTATGAACTCTTGAAGATGGGTGTAAAATATTCAGTAATTATACTTATACATGACTTAATACTTATACATGCACATATACCTTCATATACATATACTTAATTACACATATCTATATACACATCATACATGCACATAAAAATTAAAAAAATATATATGAATACAGCAAACTTACAGGTTCCGATTACTATCGGAACACCTGTTTTTAAAATGAATCCCACATTTCTGCTTTGCTATGTGCGTCAGGGAGGGTATCAGAGTAGGAATTAGAGTAAAAACTCATACGGAAGGAGTACAGAGAACTAAATTGTTGGAGGAACGCAGGTTTCTATCACGATTAAAAGGACTTAAAAGGTGAAAGAGGGACTTGAGGTAGTTGGGAGCAGATGAACTATTAAGTGTAATTTAGAGTTAACAGAGAATACGTAGATTGCTACGTTGACGGATGGTTAGCCATGATGATATATGGAAATGTGGTCATATTTTCGTAAACAAAACATGAATCTGATGGAATTATTTATGAAATGTTCTAATTTTTAGATAATATTCGGTTAAGTCCAGATAACACGCAAAACTTCACTACCTAAAACAACAGAAACAATCACGTACTTACATCATCAATCAAAGTACAAAGTAGTACTACAAGTGCCAAAATTGTTCCAACGTAGCATGTGTTGTAGATAACCTTTATTCTCGTACTTAGTTTACTAGTAATTAAGTCGCGAACAGAAACTAGTATTACAAATTAAAATTTCCACCGGTAAATGTCATATTGTTTGTATAATAATGTTAGTGAATTAACTATGAATTAATTTTGAAAGTTTTGACTTAAATTTGAAAGTATCACCTGCTTAAAAATAATACTATCCATGCGAATCCATGAAGGAGCAACCTTTCACCCGAAATTATTGGTACATAATTTTATTTTAAAAATCTTCATAATAAAGCCCATTTGAATAACAAAGGATTAACAATAGAACTGGTATCATGTATCACTTTTGTTACAATCTCCCTAATAGCCTTACTAAGACCAAGAGTGTAGGCAGAAATGAAATGAAATATCCGCATTCATAATCTTTGTGCATGTGGTGTGATGTTTAAAGTTCATGGTTCATTAAAATTATTGCTCAAAATAAATTCTTTAGGTAATTTATGTAGATAGCATACATTATTATTATAGTTAGAATAATAATATACCTATATATAAAAAAACATATTTATATTATGTAAATCATCGGCATCTTTCTGTTGTCTAGTTATATAAAAAAAATATCATAGATTTATGGTCCATGTAAAAATATAAATGTCTTTTAATACAAAAAAAATATTTAATATATTTTTTTGTATTAGCAGTAGCAGTACGCAGTTGAGCAGCGTGGTGGAATATGCTCTAAACCCCTTCGATTAAGGAGAGACCCGTATCCCAGCAGTAGGATGAATAAGGGTTGACGACGTAATTGTCACAAGTTTTTATACATAAATTTACTACATTAAATACAATTAATACTCTGTAATCATAGGAACCCACACTAAAATATCAAATACGTGAATTTCTTTCACTCCATTTTCTTTTATAGCTAAGAATGTGTGCTTATATGTATACTCTAGTGCAGTGATTTTCAAACTGTGGATCGAGACCCGCACGGGGGTCCACAGGTTACATTCGGAGGGTCGGTCGCGGGGAAAAATGCTAATGTTTGTAGCTCATATGCTACAATAAAAAAAGTAAGCAGGCCTGATTATTGTTCAATAATCATTAACTAAAATCTTTAAGTACTTTTTTTTTTTAATTGAAGCCTATTTCTGTTCTTAATTTTTATTTTCACCATTAAAGACCTAAATAGGTCACCTAAGAACAAAGGCGGTAGGCAAGGCAACAGGCACTAAACAGTTTTAAATCTTTTATAACCAGCTTTCTTCATGGAGGGAGAGGGAGAAATTTTTAACTTGTAAAGGGTTCTCGTATTCAAAAAGATTGAAAAACACTGCTCTAGTGCACTTCATTTTTTATCTAATTTGTTCTGTCGATTGCCTATCTTTAGTATACTACAGCTACGAGTAGAGATGGGCAAAATGCCCAGTAAGTGCCTGTAAATGCCCAATAAATGCCTAGTTTTGGACATAAATAAGGAACTTATAAGTAATTTTTAGGCATTTATCGTAAATGCCCGGCATTTTGATAATCTCTACGAGTCAATTTGTGTATTATTATAAGGATAATAAACAGAAGTAGATACCACATATCAATGTCTAGCTGCCGTGATTTCTTTATCATACAAAAACGTCACTTCCCCTAATTTATTATCTTTATCTAATATTAATTTTTTATCAATCTAATCTTCATGATTAGAATATCGTTTTTGATTTTAAAGATCATAAAGGTTTTATAATAATTTAATAACATTTCTTCGTTTGGACCCAGTTAAATGAGCAATTCTTATTTATTAATTTAAACTTTATTTACTGCAATTTAAACCCTTAAATTGCAGTAAATAAAGTTTAAATAATTAAATAAGAATACATACGTAAGGGTAAGGGCGTAAGGGTAAGGGTAAGGGCGGTCTTAATGCTAAAAGCATTCTGTACCACACAACCTTTGGGAAGAGTAGATATGTGCCATTCATAATAAATTAACAACAATATGGTATAGTACAACAGAAAATATACACACACATTACATATACATATGAATAGGAGTTAGCCGTGTGGTTTCCGGCAGACTAGAATAGAATCACTCCGTTTCTTCCCGGGGATTAACAAAGCGACTAAGGGACATACATTATCAAATATCGATCAGGCCTCCCCAACCCGTTTGGCCAGCGTGGGGAGTGTAGGCCAAATCCTCCTTCCGTCTAAAATGGACCTGATGATGATGAATAGGAGGATGATTCGAGCTATCCAGCACGTATAATGGGGACAGTTCCCAACAACACATACCGAACAGACCGACAGCACCGGATGGCACAGTGCGCGGCACAAAAACGACTCGACAGACAATGTCCAATTGACAGCTTTACAAACCACCTCCCCATCCCCCATCTCACTGCTTCCCTGACTCCTAATAATGACTAATGACCATTGGATACTTCCTTTAAGACTTGCACTATTTTTATTATATCCCCGAAGCAGGGACGTTAAATGATGCAAAATAGCTTGATAAGAACGAATTAACATTAATACAATGCAATACAAAAAGATTAGAGGAAATATGGCAACAAATAAATAAATAAAAAAATAGGTTTCCTATAGCAATAGAGGTTAACAAGAAAATGTTTAAAAACTGCAACCCGGCTACGAAAAAAAAAACATTATAAGGTAAAAATAGATTCCTACTATTGTTGAAGTCGGTTAAAATATAGCATATGTTACCCGGGCCATAATAAAAAATGGATTGACACCTGATTCATAAAAATGGATTTAGACGCTACGAAGAACATATGTCAATACAAACGCATATACATACATACACTGCCAAAATCATAACCATTCCTTTTGGACGCGCCGACTTCGACGTAGTTGGAAGAAAATATAATATCATCATCATCATCATCAGGTCATTTTAGTCTCCACTACAGGAGCACGACCCTCTCTCGTTCGTCACAGACAGGAGTATTTGGCCTACACACACTCCCCACGCTGGCCAGACGGGTTGGGGAGGCCTGATCGATGTTTTATAATGTTACTTAGTCGCCTTGTACGACATCCACGGGAAGAGACGGAGTGATACTATTCTAGTCTGCCGGAAACCACACGGCTAAAAATAATATATAATACACACGGCAAAATATAATATAATATAGACAATTTACTACGCAAAGTAGTGTAGATCAAATTGCCTGTAAATTTGACTTGCGCAAAATAACACCTGAATCAATTAACTATCTAATATAATATAATTTGTGTGTATGTGCATTACTGTTATTTTGTGAACCGCATTAGAGTTTTATATGCTTTTTCCTAAGGTTGACTGGTAGTGTTCTTAGCATTAAGTCCGCCTTGTGTACCCTTATTCTGTGGTCAATACAATTTAAATAATAATAAAAAGATTAGTTGTCTGTAAAGTCGGTATACGGTCGATAATTTTACGTGAAAAAGTCATAAGAAACATAGGCCGATCGTGCTTCTCTATTGCTTGTTCCGTGCTCTTGCTTGCACGCTCGGCTCAGGCGGAACGTGACAATGACTCATGCTTTTTCGTGCGTGTAGCCGGCGTTTATCGATTTATATGCGGGCTCTACCTTGTGCCCCTCTACATTCACGGGTCACACATTCGTGAGTGAAACCTGCCGCGAAATGGACGTGGAAACTGCGGCTGCAATAAGTATATTTGCTGCAGCAAAATATAATTATTTGTCTATAAAAATAAGAAAATAATTAGAAATCGTTGGAGAAGAAGAAGATGATGGATGACTGAAATTGTTATGACTTGTACGCATCGGTAGTCAGGAGCAAACTGGCGCCGCGCCGTGAATGTGGATGTGTACGCGTAAACACCGCGCGAACGTTCGCGTCACCTTTGTCGGGGGACAAAATACCGACTCCGATCGAGGAACAGGCGTGAACGCCCGTGAACCTAAAGGGCGCTCCACATTCGCGCGCGAACACGCGGAAACCATGCGCGAACACGTGAAAGCGTGAATGTGGAGTCGATTCGCGTATTTTTCGCGGGTTCGCGCCGTGTTAACAACCACTTTTTGTCGGTTTTTTGGTCCGCGTCAAAGGACCTGCGAACGCGCGAAAGCTCCTTAGACACGACAGACTCCATATTCGCGTGTTACTGAACAAAATATTACAAACCTTGTTCTGTTACGATGAATACTCGTCATCCACCATCTTCGTTTCTTCCATTTCTTTTTAATTTGTTTTTTACTTTTAATGTATACATAATTATAATATGCAAATGCACACAGCAGTAGGCCTGTCGAAACTACACCTTCGTCCATATTCGTCGAGCGCGCGAACCATACTGTGAACACAATTGTGAACACTGCGAATGAGGAGCCAAGAAGAGTTCACGAGTGATTCGCGCAGCGGTTTGCGCCGCGATTCACGCCCGCAATTCGCGCGCGAATGTAGAGCGCCCATAAAGAAAACCATCCACATTTATGTTCACGCCTGTTCGCGGAGCTTCGCGGCACAGATGTAGAGCCCGCAAAGACATTATCACGTCACAAAAATATTTGATTTGTATTTGCAAAGGTTATTTCATAAGGAATATTGTACAGACCAGACACTAATATTTTATACTCTGTTCTAATGGCAGCCGGAACTGGCCGTGACCTCAATCATGTTATTAATAATACTATTTTCATTAACATTTTCTATGCCACATTAACTTAGAATAATTTAAATGTATAAAATTTTATGCCCCCTCGTTTTGTTTTTAAAAAAAACATGTTTGACAACAATATTATTTATTTTATATTTCTACTGAATTAAATGTCAGACGCCCAGCAACGTATATAAAAATATACATACAATGATATTTTATTTTAATAGATACGTCACTGAATGTTAATATCAAACATCCGAAAAGCGAGCCAAATTGTCTTATCTCACAACTGATTGAAAGGTACCTAAACCTAAACCAAGGTATATCTTGTCCAATCAATTATTTTATTTTTTACATAAATTACACCTATAACGTTCCATTATCATCAATCAGTTACATTATCACAATATAATGCAATACTTCATGGAAGTATTCAACGTCCATGAAGTATTGCATTTTTTTTTATGATTGTGATTATATATTTTAAAAGCGTGTCTTATGTCAAAAGTGAATTATATATTTGGACAAGGTACAAAGATGCCGTCTTCTGTATTTCGAAAATGCAAAATTTATGTTGATAAAGACCAAGACATTACATCAGACGAAATCGCACAATAATAATTTATGTTAATACGTACTTTAGAGAAATGTAATATTCTGCAAAAAAAAGATACCGCCATTTTCGCTCTCCTCATTTTCACTCCGGGAGTGCCGGCAGAATTGAAAACTAGAACATTATCGTTTTTTTTTAATCTATTTTAATTTAGGGACTTTTGTCATGATTGACTATGTCAGTTCCATTGTAACCTATTTTTTAACCGACTTCAAAAAAGGAGGAGGTTCTCAATTCGACTGATTTTTTTTTTGTATGTATGTTATTTGATATCTTTGCGAATTGTGAACCGATTTTCAAAATTCTTTTTTTATTTGAAAGGGTATGATTGCAAGGTGGTCCCATATTTACCAAGCCAGGATCTGATGATGGGATGCCAGGGAAATCAAGGGAAACTCTAAAATTTGCCCTGTTGCCCAGCTGAAGTCAGTTTTTATTGTTTCTTAAAAATCATTATTTATCTACTTGGTTGTCTTGTAAACGTTAACACGTTCAAATGTGATAAAAAAAACTCACACTAAGACCTATGAACTTTAATAATTATTATTGAAACTCACGTGAGACATTATACTAAATAAATAAATTCAACGGGTCACTCACGTCTTTTTGCCGGGAAAGCCGACTAGTTTCGATCTCAAAAGGAGACCGGACACTGTCCGGCGCGAGAGACAAAGGGTGGACGTGTCTGGACATTCGCCCTGATGAAGGTCTCCTTTTGAGATCAAAACTAGTCGGATTTCCCGACAGAAAGACGTGAGTGACCCGTTGAATTTATTTAAGTTATTTACTATGAACTTTATTTCTGTAATCGCCGGGATTTTCCGAAAATCCTTTTTAGACCTATTCAAATCTAAGCAGTTTGCGCTACTGCCCCCTTACCACCAACTCTTATTGCAATTCAATAACTGAATAGATTGCTTATTCATACCAATGAATAAGCGACTCTATTCAATTTGAAATAGAGTCGCTTATTCATTGGTATGAATAAGCATTCTATTCTTCCAACACTTATTGCGATTCAATAACTGAATAGATTGCTTTACCAATGAATAAGCGACTCTATTTCGTTGGTGGTAAGGGGGCTGGTAGTGGTGCCTGTCATGGTAATTTATGTACCATGACAGGCACCACTATTAAGAACAATTGATCCAGGCAGTAACAATTTACTACAAAGCGCTTGCGCAGTACGCAAAGAAAGTGGCGTAACAGGTGCTGCATATGTCCTATTAAAAGAGACGGGAATATTAAATCATTACTTTGTGTAATCAAATTTTGTAAAAAAAAAATTAACACACTTCCCAGTGTCCGAATTAGCGAAAATTTGGTACACTCGTTTGGTTCTCATAACAATATTATTAGTAGTTATTAATAAAAAAGTTTACTTGCCTACAGTGTAAGAAGATGATACTTAGGAATTAAAACACAATGCCGTGCCATATCAGATTATGTACGCTGAAATCCACTAACGCGATCTATTTTGAGAGCAAATCATGACAAATCTAAGCTTACTCCGTGAATAGTGCTCATTATATTACACCGTGTATATAGATACATGATACATGAAATGTTTTATCATATTATTTACTCATAATACCTAGCACTTACCTACAGTATGGAAATGGACACTCTCTGCCGCACGCTCTCTAGAATCGACCTCACCTTTCCTGTGAGTCGAATCTGGAACAGAGTGCTGAGTGCGAGTTTTTTATTCACGTTCGATAATGTCAACGTAAACAAACCGACCAAATAGAGAAGTACTCTCATGTAGTGAATTTACCAGACGCGTGTTACAAATCCAATTTAGCCGGGTTGCTCACTTCGAAATGTGAGCGGGTAAGCTATATAATTTTGATATGTAACACGCGTCATATAAATTCACAACATGAGAGTACTTATCTATTTGGTCGGTTTGTTTACGTTGACATATTCGAACGTGAATAAAAAACTCGCACTCAGCACTCTGTTCCAGATTCGACTCACAGGAAAGGTGAGGTCGATTCTAGAGAGCGTGCGGCAGAGAGTGTGCATGTCCATACTATAGGTAAGTGCTAGGTATTATGAGTAAATAATATGATAAAACATTTCATGTATCATGTATCTATATACACGGTGTAATATAATGAGCACTATTCACGGAGTAAGCTTAGATTTGTCATGATTTGCTCTCAAAATAGATCGCGTTAATGGATTTACAGCGTACATAATCTGATATGGCACGGCATTGTGTTTTAATTGATGCGAGTTTTTTGTTCGCTTTCGATTATGTCAACGTAAATAAACCCACCAAATAGAGAAGAACTCTCATGTTGTGAATTTATAAGATGCGTGTTACCTATATCAAAATTACTTTATTACTTACTAATTTGGATTTGCTTACTAATTTAAATATTGAACACGCGTCTGGTAAATTCACAATATGAAACTTTTTCTCAATTTAGTCAGCTTGTTAACACGTTCGAATGTGAGCAAAAAACTCGTAGGTACTAACCACTTTAGATAGTTCGATGCCACATACACGTTCACGCTCTGCAGACACGTCATTTTTGAAGGAGACGATAAAAGGTAAAATTGTAACCATTTTATTCGTAAAGTAAAACATATTCACAATAATGTATTGAATCATCAAAATTTTCGAAAGTATTTCGTAGGATTTCTATTCTATACAAATTGAAAGGACGAATTCTAGTTAGCACCAAAAGTCCAGTTACGACCACGTGATTTATACCAATTTTTTTAATATCGGGTGTTTTGGAATAGATGTGTTCAGCAGTTATCTATGGAGACTTAGAAATATTATTTTTCAATTTGGTAAAATTTCTGAATTATGATACTCGCGTCGCTTTCTTCATACAACATTGTCTAGGCAGCTGGCGTCCTCTTAAGCAATAGTCCGCGGCATTTGTAATGAGTGACCGGGGTGTGCTACACCGAATGGAAATGAGAAGAATATCTCAAAGACTAGATATTAGAATCTATTCGACGTCTTTTCCACTTCCGTCCATGAAACTCAAGGTCGCATAGTAATCTGATTGTTTGGAATTAAATAAACAATGACACCGAACTAACGCATTTTTTACGGCCTGCCTGATGGAAAGCAATTACCGCAGGCTTTAGACACCTGCAACACCAGGGAGATCACTGTAGAAACCTCTTCACGCCTTTTTGAATAACCCCTTGCTGTAGCTCCTGGGAAAACCTCAGCAGGCAGTTCATTCCACAGCTTGATAGTACGTGGGAGAAAACCTTTCTGGAACCGCACAGTACATGACCACTTCGGTTCTAATTTTCGAGGATGAATTCCTTGTCGATGACGAGCGGTGCGACTGGAGAAGACCCTGTGTGAATGAAATGGAAACTATCAATTTGTTTATAGTTTTCTCTGTCTACGGACGTTACTAATTTCCTTACTCTTAATTTCATTTATTATATTATGCGACGACCATATGCTTCGATTTATAAAATGTTTGTCAGCACTATAATTGAGAGTCAACTATTAGATGTGCCACTAAAGAAAATAAATAAATATAATAAATATTTCTTTACAATTTACAAACAGCCATCTCGACCCAAATTAAGCGCAATGCTTGTACTATGGGTACAACTAAGTACTTTATTACTTTATTTTTTGTAAATATATACATATAATACATTGAAAACACCCAGACCAAGACAAACAGACATGTTCATGCACACAAATGTTTGTCTTCTGCGGGGATCGAACTCGGAGTCAAAGTAGCCATTGGTAGCCATTCGACCACCGAGCTCGTCATCGATATGCGTTGATATTGCAAGTATATATTATATCTGTCGCAGTAAGATAGATAAAGCCGTAATATAGTCATATCCCTAGGGATATAATTATATACCGTAACATAGTTATACGAAAGCGATTCATTACTATCTCACTAGGAATATAGTTATAAAACGGTCCAAGTTTAGTGATATAATAATATTGTTTTATTTAATTATATATGGTAGCTTTCTATTTCACTAAGCTTAATCAAGTAATATATTTATAACACTGAACTTCATCTAGTAATATAAGTATATCACTAAACTTGGACCGTTTTATAACTATATTCCTAGTGAGATAGTAATGAATCGCTTTCGTATAACTATGTTACGGTACATAATTATATCACGGCTTTATCTATCTTACTGCGACATATCCACTGCTAGTTATTAAGCATTCCACCAAATACAATCCTCCGCCTTCCGCATCCAGCCGCTTTCTTAAAGTCATCGGACCATCTAGAAGGAGGGCGTCAAACGCTTCGTCGTCTTACGCGCGGCTTTTAAAGAATTTAATTAAAAAAAAATATTAAACACATTATATAAAAAACAATAACGTACGTAAACGACCGCGTTAGCGTTAAACTGTGTTGCAGTCGTTTGCGCCCGTCTCCGAGGTAACATAATACAGAATACTCATATTTGTTGAACGATAAAAATCAAACACAAACTACATTTTTACAAATATTGTACAGATTGTAAGTTACAATTTGCTATTATAAATATATTAAAGTGATTTACTATTCACTCATTTGCAGCCGAATGTCCCTATTAATAATTGAATAAAACGCACTGGTTCAAGTGACGGTTTAATGTCAAGTCCAAGAACAAACGAAATACTAAAAAATATACAATGTATCAAAAAAGGCGAATATTAAAAGAGTTCGTAACAGTCCCTGTTATATAAAAGGGGTGTGTATAATGTGTGTTGAGGATGTGTGTTATGTGAGTGTAAAAGTTGTGATTGTGATAGTGAAAGTGAAAGTGAGAGTGTGAGTGGATGAAAAAGAGTTCTATTTACTCTAATATCTTCTTCTCCATCTGACATCACTTACTCGGCAAATGTGACCATTGCAAGTATACCTACCTATAATTATCTATCTATATATACTTGATTGAAGCTCTATTGTTACTAAATCGCATTATGATTATGATATATAATCATCTATAAAACAAAATCCGTGTAGCAATACTTGAAAATACCAGCTATAATGAAAATTACGATACTTGCGAATATATGCAATCTGAATCTAATATCGGCGGGTTGATTTAATAGTGATAACAATCAAGAGATAACTAGAGATAACTTTCTGTAGGTAAGTACGACGATAGTGAATGAACAATATGAAAAAGTACTCCAAAATCACTTCAGTATTTTATCGGAATATTACGTTACCTTTACCACTGAAAATAATAGAAAAAAAGACGGCGTGTACTTGACCACACGATAGAAGGATTTATTTTCTTTTTTATAGTTATGTATAAGTTATTTTTAATGAGTTAAAAGTTATTGCTAAAAAAAATGCATGTTCACGAAACTGTTTATTAACATAACATGTTATGTATTCAGGTATATTCAAATTAATTCTATTACTCATTAATTACTAGACAACTGATAAAGGTTGATCGTTTTATTCAAATAAACTTAAGCTATAAACAATAAATTCAATTCAACTATAAAACTAAAGTACCTAAAATTAAATAATACTTAAAATTAATAATTAAATAAATACATCTAAATTATTTAGTTGAAAATTAGACGTAATTTCGTGATTAATTTATGTCGATAAAACATTAATATTTTATGTTTTCATTCAGTCCAGTGATCCAGTCCCTTTTAAGTATATTGTAATATCTGTAATTTTTTTTCAGGTAATTAATGGCCTATGTTCTAATTAAAAATTAAATGTACCGACGGGTACATTTAATTAAAAATTAAATGTACCGACGACGCGACGTTAACTACTACATAAACAATGGCATCTATGCAGCGAATGACAGAGCGTGTGTGCGTGGAGCGCCTTACAAAGTGTTCGAGATTTTTCTCAGAGGGGAGGTGAGGTCGATACGAGAGAGCGGCCGGGAGTGGCCATACTGCGCGTAGTGTTATTACTTATAGTGTGATATTACCCATATTCGTTGCAAATAAATTTGATTGGTTGATTAATTGAAGAATTACAAGTTGCTCATTTCAAGACATATTATATTTTTTTGTATAAAATAATTAAGGAATATTAATTCAAATTAATGTAAATCATGATTTCTTTCACAGTTCAAAGGAGGTTGGAGAGAACACTGGCGATCAGGTAACTATGGAGATGGCACCGATTGTTCCACCATAAATGTAACTGAAAAAGAAGAAGAAGAAGGCAGTTATGTTCTGACCAACAGAATTGTTGACAACAACTTTGCGGTGGAAAGAGTTGGTGATATACAAAACATAACTGGTGGTACAGTGCAGGTTATGTTCAGTGGAGCAACAGAACGTAAGTTTTTTGAAGTAAAACTTCTTTACGTACACTTGATTTGGGGAGTAAGCTGTTAAATGCGTGACGAGAGCGTTACGGAAACGGCGAACGGAAGTAGAGAGAGAGATATAAGTTAATGAAGATAGAAAGAGAGACAGTTACGTTTCGTATACAGATTAATGTAGGGGTCCTGCCCACTTTTTTTTTATACTACGTCGGGTGGCAGACAAGCATACGCCTGATGTGAAGCGGTAACCGTAGCCATATTAACGCTTGCAACATAAAATATTGTTCGCGCGAGGCCACCCCCGCTGCCAACGCAGCATCTCCTTCCTTTCTTTCTTTCTGGTGACCTCACTCACTCGCAGGAACACAACAACCCTCAAGGGAATTGTTATTTGGCTGGGGTATTCTGTGAGTTGTCTTTGGTTCAAAGATCTTGATGAACCACTTACACCCCAAAACCCCTAGAGACTGAACGGAAACCGAAACGGAAATTGAGAGAGAAGTGTGAGCCCACATTTTCTTTCTCTCATAGCCAGTTATACTTATAGATGGAGCAAATAAATTTACTTCACTCTTTTTTTTATATGTCGAGAACAGAATTGCTCTTTTTTTTTAACCTAGGGTTGCCATCCATCCTATTTTCTTCAGATTTGTCCCAGTTTGAAGGGTAACCAAGGACCTTCTGGACTGGACAGGGTCTGAAGGACCAGCCCCCTTGTAACCAACTTTTATTGCGATTTAATAACTGAATAGAATTTTTGCATCTTTAAATATAGATCATATTTCAAATATAGATCTTATATTTGAAATATAAGATGCAAAAATTCGTCAGCAACACAAACCTTTATGGTAGCTCAGTTGGAAGAGCACTCGACAAGTCATCGAGAGGTCGTGGGTTCAAATCCCACCTAGGGGGGGGCAGATGAGTTTTTCCATTTTTCAAAATATATTTATCTGGCAAGTTGGCCAAGACAACTATTTAAATAATAATAATTGAATAGAATGCTTATTCATACCAATAAATAAGCGACTCTACCCAATTTGAAATAGAGTCGCTTATTCATTCTATTCAGTTATTGAATCGCAATAAGAGTTAGTGGTAAGGGGGTAGTTTTTAAACATCGCAATAAAAGGTGCTTCGATGTCTATACGAATGAGGAGAAGATTTCTCCTTCTATAATATACAATAATAATTATTTAATATCTAATTAGATAGATTAGTACAATGATTTTTGGCTCAAAAGTCAAGGGTTTATGTAGTTCTTGTCTATGTACTAATCTTGATTCTAAACATGGCTACCCTATATTTAGCCCACCTGATGTAAAGTTGCTTACAATACTAGAAGAATAGCTTGTTCATTTGCACCTCAGCTGCTGATGCAACACCTCTTTAAGGAACACTTGCAGGAAAGCTTGCAGGAGCACAACAAGCCTCAAGGGTGCTATTATTTGGCTGCGATATTCTGTGAGTGAGGTAGAGATAATTCCCTAGTCGTGCTCCATACCCCCGTCCGTATCTCATTTGTTAGTCGGCTGCGGGCACTACGTGCCCTCCGAAATACGGAGAAGCTCGAGATAAATAAACCCATCCATAGACAAGCTACGGTCGATGTAAGGAACATCGACCGCAACAACTTGCATGATCGATTAGACTGACAGGCGCAACAATCCCATCGAGCTTCTAATAGAATTTTAATCTTTTATATTTCTTTTTCAGCTGTCGAGTACTTCGTTTTAGACATTTTCGATGACTATACCGTTGTCTCGATAATTTACACTTGCATAGATACATCTCCAAATAGTAGAAATTGTGAGTTGAGTATTAATTTTATTTTTATTTTATTTATTTTTTTACATTGTCTTGTCATGTCTTGTAACAGATAGACCAAGAATTCTGAGTGCTTAGCGCGAGTTTTGTTGGTCACTTTCGAACGTGTCAACATTTATATCCCGACCAAATTGAGAAAAAGTTTCATATTGTGAATTTACCAAACGCGTGTTACATATCTAAATTTGCCATGTTGCTCACTTCGAAATGTGAGCAAGTAAGCCACATAATTTTGATATGTAACACGCCTCTTACAAATGCACAACATGAGAGTACTTCTCTATTTGGTCGGTTTGTTTACGTTGACATGATTGAATGCGAACAAAAAAACTCTCACTAAGCACTCTGTACGTCGTAATATTACTAAATTAGGTTGTATAGTATTATACCATAAAATTATAAAGCAAAATATTTAAAAAAAAACAATATACCATGATTTACTACATATGCGACAGATAGAAATTCATACTAAGTTGAACGTTCGGAAACTTACTGTTGACACGCTGGCTTACCTTTTCTAACATCAACCCATAATCATCTCACATTTGGGATTAGCCCTGCGGAGGCCAGTGTTTTCAAGCCGCCCAAAGGCCACTGACTTGGCTTAACGACTGTCGTCTAATGAAACAACTACGACCGACGGCTTAAGGTGCCCTCTGAAGTACGAGATAAATAAACCCATCCATAGACAGGCTACGGTGGACGTTGCTTAACTTGCGTGATCGATTAGACTGACGCGCGCAACGACGCCATCAAGCTCCTTAGCCACTATGGTAGGAATGTGTAATAGTCTCGACCCTATAGTAGATAATATTAACATTTCAGAACCAAAATGAAAAACAGATATACAGAGGGGCAATTCTCGTAATTAAAATATAGTCAAAATTCAGTTTCGATCCAGTCTCGATCTCACAAATGTTACATTTGGTATTCTCGTAACACAATATGTAACTTCAAAATTAAATTTAAGCGGGATTATATCGAAATATGAGTGAAAATTAAACAAACTAAGTATGTTACTTTGTTGGTAAAGTAACATTCTTAGTTTATTTAATTGTCACTCTTATTTCGTTGATAATAATTAATCAATAATCATATAATTTTAGTCAATTCATAAATCAATCTCGATGCGGTCAACTTTCAATCTGCGTTCGTAGAAAAATTACGAGAATTGGCCTTCTGATGATAATGAGTAAAATAATCTTTACAGTGGGTGTACACGTGCTGCTGCGACCAAACATCCAGCTTAATAATCTGATAGTGACTAATGTCAACAGAGTACTGTACAACGAATTGGGCGTTATGTTGACTGAACTTATAGAGGTAGACCATACTGACGATATCTGCTACACACTCCCAGTGATTGAGTCTGGACCTATTATACTCCCTGGGGCCTGTGATAGTCCTACTGCTTACACTGCCTTCGCTCCGAATCAGGTAATTTTAAAAGAATATTTATAATGTCGCAGGGATAATGATAAAAACTGAGATTTGGTCAAATCTCTAAGTGATTTAATGAAATCCTTAAACTAGTTTAGTGAAATGATAAAAAAATCAGGAAATAACAGTCGGATGAGGTTAACTTAAGTTTTTTTACCGTCGAGCCAAAAGCAGAACGAACGAGGTGAGTGAGGCTCGAGGCTTCTGGAAAGGGTGTCATTCTTTCGAAAAGTAATTCGAACTGCGCTTGATCGACTTTTGATAATCATAAACCTACACTTTTTTCTACCTGAACAAATGACCACCACGCTGTGGTTATTTCGGAGTCTGCTGCCATGGCGAAGTAGCAGCCATACTGACTAAAATCTTACGATCCCCTTCTATCCACTGATTAGCAAGGCCACGGGAACTGCAGGGACTATATCTGCGCACTGCCGGCGGTTGCCCCACCTTGTGAGGAATTGGAATTTCTCCCCCTCCTCATTTTATTATTTTCTTCTGACATATATGTATGTGTTAAATTGGCAAATAGAAGAGGAAAATGTAAGAGTAGGAG
The DNA here is from genome assembly GCA_937001555.2 of Hypsopygia costalis. Taxonomy (NCBI): domain Eukaryota; kingdom Metazoa; phylum Arthropoda; class Insecta; order Lepidoptera; family Pyralidae; genus Hypsopygia; species Hypsopygia costalis. The sequence continues at coordinate 20,839,618 of OW443343.2, read as the reverse complement.
GCAACGAAGTGGTTGCTTGGATTAGAAATATTTATCCTGTTACTTCAATGCAAGAACATAGAAACTCTGATTTGATGCTGCATTGTGTAGAATCTGCAGGATACCCAACTGCTCACCAGCTTTCCTTCAGATAAAAATTATAGGTAAGTAGTGTGTGTAGTATCAGACTCAGAAGACGGAACGGAAAAGAGGTATTTCTTATATTTCTTTTGTCGGAGTTTTTCAGTTGTTTAAACTTGTTCTTACCGTCATTTAAACAGTCAGGAAACATTAAAAAAATAATCACAATTTGTTCATAGTTTACTGGAGAATGGCATCAAATAGCAAGCTACTACTCGGAAAACGTTCGAGGCACATGCTCGAGGGCGAAATATACAATGGGCACTGGAGGAATCAATGTGAAAAACAACCAAGTGGTTAATCAAACCTTGCTTACTATAACTGGTAACGCAACCATCGCCGGGGAAGGCTTACTTAGTGTGACTCTTGAAGTTCTGCCTGGAGGTAAGTTTAGGTATAGTCTTGAAGGGAATATATTGCAATTCCAACATCTCGCCTAAAGCAAACAGTAATAACACGGATACTATAAATTCAGAATTGGGTCATACTCTTCAATGCAGGGATAGCGAACGATTCCAGTACTAGTTTCAGAGATGATCAAGCATGACAAATAAATTGAGATAAAAGGAGTGTAACAAATGGTTACACTCTTTTTATCTCAACACAAATGGTACCAAAAATTTGCCCGTAACTGAGACCGCATGAATAAAAATTGATTTCCACTTCACAAAACTATTGAACTTCTAAGTTATAGTAACAGTAGTTTAAATAAAAATGAAGACGAAAACTCCTCAATACGTACAGTAGAAACTACATACATACAACGAGTATCAAAAGTAATATAACAAATGTATATCAATTATAACTAGCCTCTGCTTCTACTACCCTGAGCCTGATGGCCAGCCAGTTGTATTCCGAGGAATTTGTGATCAGACTATTCCGGTTATGGCAGGATTTGAACCTGATAGTGTAAGTGTATAAGTTTATACTTATTGTCAAGCAGCAGCGTAGGAACGTAAGTTGTAAGGTACATCGATATAAGGTTCATTTCGGAGATGGGCGACAATCGCAAACAGCAAGAAAAACAACTGACTCTACTCGTATATGAATCTGCGAAAAATCATATAGTCATATTATAGAGTCGCTTGCGGTCTGCAGCTGCGACCTACGGTTGCCGCTCATTTCGGAATTATACCTTAAAAGGGATATTTCATTATAATATGTGTTTAAGCAGTAGAAATTATCGCAGCAGAACGAGTATGGACTAATGACGATAAAGATCCAAATGATTTCATTTAGTATTTCTGTTTCTTTCCAGTTTTCGAAACACAAGATCTTTGGATTTTAGACACTGACTATATACACTATGCGATATCATACTCTTGTATTGATCTACCTGATACTAATGAGAAAAAAGGTAAGGATTGAGTGAATGATGTTCATTGCTTCTGTGATGGTAACCCATTGTTTTGTAGCTTTTTTATATTTGTATAGTTTAAATAAACCTTAGATTCTTCGTAATATAACTGAGATAACTCTAAACCGCTTTGATTGAGGATAGACCCGTATATCAGCAGTGGAATGAATCACGTTTGACCATGAAGAACCCAATCAGGAGGACTAAATAAATAGCCCAAGGGAGATTTAGAATTCTTCGCATCTTATAATAAATAAAATGACAGTTTACAGCTGGATACTGGGCCGTAGGAGTTATCTACCTGAAGATGCTCAAGCAGCAGTCCAATCAATAATCGGCTCACAAATAGATCTGAACCAGAGATATTATCAAGACACACTGCGATCTGATGACGACTGCTTCTACTACCCTGAGCCTGATGACCAGCCAGTTGTATTCCGAGGAATTTGTGATCAGTCTATTCCGGTTATGGCAGGATTTGAACCTGATCGTGTAAGTGTATAGTTTATACTTATAGATACAATAGGCTATTTTCCAATGTTTAAAAATTGTATATTTTTTTTAACAATATCGTAAAATACACAAAACTATAAAGATCTGCAAACTTTCATTCTAATATCTTCAGTCAGACTTTTTTTATCGTCGATCGAAGTTTGGCGGGAAAGTCCATTTTAAAAGTATGAAATCATTAAAAAAATATATTTCCATTGGAGAAGCAATAAAAAATGCTATAACTTTTATTATGATACTAATCAATAATATATATAATAATAATAAATAAACGTAATATTTAACATAGCTGTCGTACAAATTTCTGATTTGATGCATACAAAATACAAACCTGTGACGTCATAATTCGGTAGTCTTTTGTATGGAGCGTTTTGGGGCAGTCTAACAATTGTGATTTTCAAATTACCATATCTCGAGAGATTTTTGTGCTATCGAAGTAATTCTTTCACGTATGGTTACATTATGGAGACGTCCCTACAAATCAAACAGAAAAAAATGTTAGTCAAATAGCCTATTGTAAAGACGTATTCTATGGAAACAATTGCTTCAATAGGGAGACAATTCAAAAAAACAAATGATAACAAAAGCGGGGTTACAGTTTGGTGTTGCAGCTACAAATCTCTCATCTTCGTTCAAAATTCAATCTACACCAGTGGATAGATGAAGAATCAAAGAATTTATTACGCTTAGTGACGTGGAACATGGTGTGCGGGGGAGGGGGAAGCGCTGCCATTTTGAGATAGTTTTAGTGCATATAACGTATTCACGTACAACACACTGCCGTGTCCACGACACGACCACACCCATTTTTTTCTTAAAATCTTATATCATCTTCTTTTACAGTATCTGGGACCGTGGCATAATATTGAGTCCTACCCTTCGCAATTTCAAGGCGGCACATGTGTGAATGCATACTATTCGCAAGGCGTGGATAGAGTGGAAGTACTTAACTCACAAGTAGTCGATGAAAGGCTGCTCACCGCTAAGGGTTACGCTGTTGCTTCAGACTTGGAACCAGGAAAACTAATCGTCGGTTTCCCCATCGAAGGAACTAACTGTAAGTTTAAGAATACCCCAACGAGCAGTTTAAATTATTGGGATGTATATAAATAAATAAATATTCCTGGACAAATTACACACAGTCATCTAAGTCCCAAACTAAACAAAGCTTGTATGTACTATGGGCACTAGATAACTGATATTATACTTAAATACTTTTTTTTTTGTGTATACATATATGTAATATATAGAAAACACCCAGGCCAAGACAAACAGACATGTTTATGCTCTTTTTGCCCTAGGCAGTACTGCGTGGCACTATCAGTAGTGTCATGGGGGATTTTCATTTTCCGAGGCTCTACTGGTAGTGTCATGTGGAAAATTGTATTTCCCGTGACACTACTTTGACGCCAGTCGTGTCACAGGAAATTTCATCTACCGTTGCACTATCGAGTAATATTCCCAATCATTTTCATAAATAATCACTGTAATTGCAAAGTCATTCTAACGACTCAAGTACTAGCACTTATAATGAAGTATCATCAATATAAGTAGCATTGCTGGATAAATGTCACCTTTTTAATGTCTCCAATGTTTCATCGTCTTCTATAAAACAATAATAAAAAATATATAATTATAAAAATATTGTGGCATACTTAGGCATATTACAAACAATAGTACATAAGTCTGGTCTTACGAGTTTGCGACACGATTTGACATCATCATCGGCCTGTAAAAACAGGGAAGAAAATCTATAGTAGTGTAATGGATAATGAGTTAATCCACGGGGAATTTTAATATGAGAGTCAGCCCCCTTACTACTAACTCTTTTTGCGATTCAATAACTGAATAGAATGCTTATTCATACCAATTAATAAGCGACCCTATTTCAAATTGAATCGCAATAAGAGTTGGTGGTAAGGGGGCTGATCAACCAACGAGAATAATAGAGTCTCGGGAAAGAAAAACTCCCATGATACTACTGATAGTGCCACGCTATACTGCCTAGGGTAAAAAAAGGGTTTATGCAAACAAATATTTGTCTTGTGCGGGGATCGAAACCACAAGCTCGGAGTCACAATGGCTATTGCTATTCGACCATCGAGCTCGTCATATGTATGTAAACTAACTCACTGTTTAAGGTCACCAAGATTAGATCCGCTGTGGATGCCAGCTTCGCTTGACAAACCATCTTTTTATTTTATATATTTAATTAGTGCCGTCGAATTAATAATTAGCCGTAGAACATTCACATAAGCGAATGTTCTACGGCTAATTATGAATTCGATCAAACAGCACACCATGTCATTGTTCTCTGGGAGTGTGATCTTTGGCGGCGGGAGCGGGATGACATGTTGAATTCATTGCAAGTTGCATCCGGGGTAGTATACTATTCAGATTTGGTAGCAACAAGGGAGAATTACCAAGCGTTCAGACGATTTTACTATTCATATTATTGGAATCAATGTGTTAGGTAACAACTCAATGTTTTAGGTCCCCAAAAGTGTTAGATACTTAAATTAGATACTTAAGATAACGGTGGTGCACGGCAGTTGAGCTTTACTTGAGGCTTTTAATGCCTTATTTTCTTACATCATCTCTTTAGGCTTTTAATGACTTATTTGCCATATTGCTGTCTCTCACATTGCTAAGAGGGGAAGTCAAATTCCAAAAGCTTCCTACTCCTACTAATCCAAAAGCTTCATACTCCAACTAATTAAAAAAAAAAAAATTTCTTCTGATTAAATTCGTTGTGAGTTCCAAGGCGTAGTTTTACCCCCAGGACTGCAATGGACTTCATTGTTCATTACCTTTTTTTGGCGGTCGCCGCTGTTAATCCTGGCTACACAGGAGACACAGTGGTGGGAATGAGTGGTGGCCCCCGTCCCGAAAAAAAACCATCTTTTTAGACTTATAATGCCTTATTGCCAAGAAGTCAAAATCTAAAAGCTTCCTGCTTTTACTAATTTCTTCAGATTAAATACGTTGTGAGTTTCGTAATTTTACCCCCGGGATTGCAGTGGATTGCTTTATTCATTGCCTTTTTTGTATATAGCTATTGGTGGGTGAGATTACTAACCCACATTGATGTCTGAATTGTCTTCAGTTTCGTATCGGGTTAGTGGGGCTCGGCAATCACTTACACGAACAGCCAATGTAATGACAGGTACGCGTACAGCATAAAGTTTGCCTTAGAATCTCTCCACCTGCCTGAGATCTCTTACTTCGAAGACACGATTAGTCTATCCCATAAATTGGGCTTCGACAGAGCCTTTTCAGAAGGCCAAGAAAAGACTTTTATTTAGCTACGGTATTCTGTGAATGTACTTCCCAAGTCGGGCTTGCCAATGACCATTATTTAGTGCCTAAAAATATCACAATGTCCCATTTATTATTATGATAATAACAATAACTTACCTTTTATTTCTCCATATAACAGGATCTAATAATCCTTTAGGTATTAACAGAAATTTAAACAAAATCCCCTTACATCCTTTTTTTTAAATAGAGCCTAAATCATTTTCATTGTCTCTGTATTTATTTCAGATACAACCCAGACAGACTATTGGGTTTTGAACACGGATTACATCACATATGCACTAGTTTATACTTGTATTGATCTTCCAAATAGAGAGCGACAAGGTAAGTGTTCAGACTAAGGTGCTGGCCCCACTGCGACGGTCTAGCGATCAGAGTTTCGAGTTCTGAGTTTCGCATACACTGTAATGTATGCGGAGTCTTAGAACCTTACACACACGCTAGCAGTCAGCCGTCAGTCCGCAGCGTTCAAACTGAACGCAAGTTCCGTTCAAGTTCAATATTTTCTCAAAAGCTGGAAGGTCATGATGTCCGACGACGTTGAAAAGTTCATGGAATTAGTGCAAGACAAAAGTTTTCTAATTGAAATTGAACTACTATCACAGCTACTATCGAGATTGAATGACACAAGGGATATTTTTATGTGAGAAGAGCGTATGACGTATTATCACTGGTATGGATTACTCAACTCCAGATTTCCAGAACACTCGCTGTGTGAGCAATTGTGAACGCGGAACGCGTAACGCAGAACTCGGAAATCTGACGGCTAGATCGCCTGCGGTGGGGCCGACACCTAAAGCGCTTATTACGTTATCCAACGCAAAACCGTCTCAAATTGCAAATTGGAATGAAGTTGAATAGTATAAAAAAGCAAAGAGAAAGTTGTTGCAAAGAGATTATCTTTAGCTTTCAAAAATTCCGATGGTAATCGAATTCAGCTTCGGCGGTAGGGCCCTTGGTGTCCCTGTCTTTTACTTTATACTCGACTACAGTGGTACGAAAAGGAAGGGTTATGATTTTACCAGTCTTTGTATGTATGTTTGTGTTTACCATATCTATGTATGTTATGTTTGTGTTTGTATGTACACCGTACCCCCTTAACTATTCGATTGTGATAAATACGATGTTAATCGATTCTTATGGCTCAGGTAACATACAGAACTTTTGAACCGATTTCAACAATAAGTGAAGTCGATTTTAGTTGTTTTTAGTTTTACCTTTTAGTTATTTTAGTCAAGTTACAGTTTTTTGATAAACTTTTTCTTGTTTTAACTTTTTTGATAAAGTCATCTGAAAAAAAAACAGTGGTAGTGTGCCGACCGAAGTGGAAACGCCAGGAAATATAGTGCACTACTGAAGCATTCCCTTTTTCTAACTCTCGTACGGGTATTTCGGGAACGAGAGTAGCGTGGACCCAAAACGGGCAGCAAAGGTCGACTGACGAATCAATAGTGCACAGGCAAGCTTGCGGCGCGCGACCCGCCCTCCCTGCCCTATCTCATACCGCACCAAATAGACCGGTGCCGGTTACGGTAACAGTATCGCGAGTTCAATGGTTTTTTCCCATCTCAAAAACTACCCAGCGCGTTGGGTTAGAGAAGTTTTTACTTCAAAAATGATAAACTGGTCATTTAATTTTGAGTTGACATCTACTTCTATTTCAGTTGTGAGTTGGAAGCTTAGCCGGACAAAGTACTTACCCTCAGATGCAAATGACGCTATTACCGCAATAATTGAAACTATCCCTGTACTAGACCAAAAGTATTATTTACATGAGGACCAAAGTGAAGATGGTTGTTTCTACTATCCTGACCCAGTACCAGGAGTTCCCGTTGTGTTTCCTGGACGATGCGATAGCAATATTACGACTCAAGATGGATTTGATTTAACAAAAGTTAGTATTTTTTTGATAAATATATGAGAGGGGGGAAAAGAACATGTGGGTCACCTGATAGAAAGTCACCACCGCCCGTGGAGATCAGCAACACCAAGCGGTCGCCGATCCGTTGCCAATCTATTTTCCTTAGTTTCTTTCTGATGACCTCACTCACTTGCAGGAACACGATAACCTTCAAGGGAATTGTTATTTGGCTGTGGTATTCTGTGAGGTGGAGGTACCTACTTCCCGACTCGGGCAGTTAAAAAAAATACGCTACGCCCTACCTCTCTTTCCGCCAGAGCCTTGTCTGTCAGTCAGTCGGGTGCACTGCGTGCAGATGAGGTTGGCATTGGTTCAAAGATGTTGATGAACCACTAGCTATAGGCTAGCAACTGATCGGCGACCCTTTGGTGTTGCTGATCTCCATAGGCGGCGGTGATGGTTTCCATCAGATGATACACATGCTCGTTTGAGAGAGGTAGAGCATAGCACTCTATCTCTCTCTTTGACAGAGCCTCGTTTGTCAGTCAGCAGGGTGCAGGTAAGGTTGGCTTTGATTTAAAAATGTTGATGAAAAACTTACACCTTAAACTGCTTTCTAGTCAACTTAAATTTCAGCAATGTCCTCATTGACATTTGTCATTTAAGGCAACTGGATCAAAAGGGACTTTCATGTCATTTTTTAATTCCAGTTCACTGGTACGTGGTACGAAGTAGAAGCATATCCTATGGGCGAACAAAATAGTGAATGCATACGCCATGAATACTCTGAATCAGGAGATTCCTTGGTATCAACTAAAATAGTGGACCAATTTCTGACAATTAGCAATGCTGTCGTCACATTTGATCCAGAGGATAGTGCTAAACTAACTATAGCATTTACCTCTCATGGCGAAAGTGAGTATTTTTTTACCCGACTGATGGAGAAAGGAGGGTTTTGTTTTTCGAGAGTCTGCTGTGCTGCAATGCTGTGGCCCGCTGACGCATTCAAATATACCCGCCAACAGCACTGGTTTTTCTTTATTCCACTAAAGTGGAAAAACAAGCATACGGCCCGCCTGATGCAAAGCAGTTACCGTAGTCTATGAACGAATGTAACACCAGGGGCATCACACGCGCGTTGCCGACCCAGTGAAAATCTCTTCACGCCCTTTTTGAAGAACCCCACGCTGTAGTCTCCAGCAGAAAACTTCGATAGGCAGTTCATTCCACAGCTTGACAGTAAGCGGGAAAAAACTCCCGTGGTCGACAAGCTGTCGACACGCGATTGTCATGCGGACTTCCTTATCGACCAGTGAAAATAAGCCTTAAAGCGCGTTACACATGCTGAAGATATATATTATTATCTAGAGCGAAACATCGCTATATGCAAGACAAGGGAGGCAATATTCGAGTGACATAAGGTCTTTTTACGCGTCTTTTCTTCGAATGACATAGAGTCTTTTGCACTCGTATAGCAGTGTTTCGCTCTAAATATTACTCTTATTGGGGTGATTTTAAAGACGTTTCACGTCGCAAACATTAACATAAATGTACATACATCAAACACTAAACTTCGACACTTACAGTCAGTTAAAAATGTATTAGTTTTTAGCTTTAGTTGCAACTTTATTTTATGAAACAGTAAATTTTGAAACAGTAAAGTTTGTTAATTTTTTTTTACAGATATCGAAATTCCCTTCTGGATTCTGAGCACGGATTATGAAAACTATGCATTGGCTTACGGTTGTGTCCAAAGGAACAATGACTTTAGGGAGAGTAAGTGCAGCTAAGTTATACATAAAAAAATTGAAAATGCAAGATACACATTTATTCTAAGTGTTCCTTAGACTAACAGCCTGGGCTCTAAAGATTAAACCATTTGTTGCCCATGCTTCTTTATTTGTTCCAAGGCAGCCGTAGTTTTACCCCCGGGACTGCAATGGACTTCACTGTTCATTGCGTTTTTTGATGGTCGCCGCTGTTAATTCTGGCTGCTTAGGAGACACAGAGGTGGGAAAATGTCGTGAGCCGTCCCGTAGACACTGGGAAGTCGATCAAAAGCTTGCAAAATTTTATTACAAACACTACGGTGAACGGAAATCAGTTATTTGTAACACAAAATTAAAATAATTACTACACCACATATATCATTAGAGATGATAATAATAATAAAGCCACGTCTATTTCTTCAGTTTACAGTTGGAAGCTAAGTAGAAAGACGAATCTGACAGAAGAAGACCACGCATCTATCAACACCGCAATGGAGCCAATGAATGTCTTGAACAATACCTATTTCGAACCCGTTGATCACACGCCAGATGGCTGCTTCTACCTGCCAGTATTAGCCCCTGGCGAGCCAGTGGTCTTGGTTGGACAGTGTGACGAAAATATCGAGGTTGTTCAAAATTTCCGACCTGACTTGGTACGTAGTAAATAAATAATAAATAAAATAAATATTCTTGGACAAATTACACACGGCAACAGTCGTTAAGCCAAGTCAGTGGCATCAACAGGCATGTCATCTGATAACAACCGGGACCGACGACTTAACGTGCCCTTCGAAGCACGGAAGAGCTCGAGATAAATAAACCGATCCATGGACAGACTACGTTGCTTAACTTGCGTGTTCGATTAGACTGACACGTGTAACGACGCCATCGTACCGCATTAGTCTATAGTCGGTAGGGTTCATGCATAGGAGATGGTGAGCAGTTCTTTCCACTTCACATAAAAAATTACATTGTTTCAGTATGAAGGGACCTGGCGCGTCGTCTCCAGTTACCCGGCTGAGTTTCAAACTGGTACTTGTTTTGACGCCACATACACGCCCAACGGTGGGACTATCGAAGTATACAACACTCAGGTCCTCAACGAAACACTAGACACTATCACCGGGACCGCTGTCATCGCTTCTAACGACAATAGTGGAAAGTTACTTGTAAACTTCCCTGGAGGTAAGTCTGCAAACATTTTTGACCTGAAGGGTAATTACCCCCGCAGGGGTAAATCAAGGATTCTGTAGAAGTAATAAAGCTGATAAAATATAACAAACTAGCTGGCCCGGCGAACTTCGTATCGCCTTTAAATAATTTTACGTTAATTTTTCCGATGAGTTATACACTATCCTATCTCTTAAGTTGGATCAAACTGCAAAATTTTATTAAAATCGGTCCAGTAATTTAGGATTCCATGGCAGACAAACAACGTGACACGATTTTTTTTATATATTAAGATTACACTAACGAATTAGTTCAGACAAAAATAACTATTCTATGGAGGAGGAGTAAAACCAGTTTCCTTTATTTTAAATATTTTAAAAATGGAAAAATTCACCTTCCGCCTTGGTGGGAGTGGACTTTAACTTTAGGTAGCTCAACCTACTTAAATTTCCTACTAGTTGTACCAAAGCAAAATGTATTATTACAATGAAAAACCCAAACGATTCCGGTAATGTTATGAGAAACTGATACGATGTTTCAAAGGGAGGACACAATTAGGTTCAGCCCCCTTACCACCAACTCTTATTACGATTCAATAACTGAATAGAATGCTTATTCATACCAATGAATAAGCGACTCTATTTCAACTTGAATACAGTCGCTTATTCATTGGTATGAATAAGCATTCTATTCAGTTATTGAATCGCAATAAGAGTTCTTAAACACCAGCAACTTGCGTTTTGAACGTTTTGCGTTTTGATCTTTGAACGTTTTGCGTTTTGATCATTTTGAGTTTTGTACGTTTTACATTTTGAGTTTTGAACGTTTTGCGTTTTGATCAGTTTGCGAAATTGTACATTTTGAGTAGGTATTGAACATTTTTTGTATGTTTTACGTGTTGAACACTATGCGTCGCGACGGAGTTGGTGGTATGGGGGCAGAGTCGCTTACTCATTGGTATGAATAAGCATTCTATTCAGTTATTGAATCGCAATAAGAGTTGGTGGTAAGGGGGCAGGTATTATTTATTAAAGAAATAAATATATGTTTTTTTACAGTACCCGAATCAGCTGAGTATTGGATTTTGGCTACTGATTATTTAACATATTCGTTGGTGTATTCATGTCGCAATATCGGCACATCAAATAGAAGAGGTAAGATGATACTTTTTTTTACTACGTCGGGTAGCAGACAAGCATACAGCCCGCCTGATGTGAAGCGGTTCCAGTAGTCATATTAACGTGCGCAACATAAAATATCGCTCGCAGGCCGCCACCCCCGCTGCCTACGTAGTACCTCCTTTCTTTCTGGGTCACCTCAATGACTTGAAGGAACACAAGAACCCTCAAGGGAATTGTTATTTGGCTGCAGTATTCTGTGAGGTGGATGTAGGTACATGGGTGGGATTATTTATCTCAAGCTCCTCCATACTTCGGAGGGCACGTTAAGCCGTCGGTGTTGACTGTTGCCATTAGATGATAGTCGTTAAGCCAAGTCAGTGGCCTATATGCGACTTGAAAACACTGGCCTCCACCAACCCGCAGTTGAGCAGCGTGATGGAGTAAACTCTAGACCTCTTCAAATGAGGAGACCCGTATCCTAGCAGTGGAATGAATAAGTGTTGAGGGGTACGACGACGACGACTATTTGAATTGATATCTATCCAGCCTTTGGAAGATCATCAGCTTTTGTCATCATCTACTTCATGTAGGGATATGAACAACTTCAACGAGACTGATTTAAAATTAGCAATATCAACATGGAAACGTTGATATGATACAGCAGCGTTACCACGTAAGCTACATAATACACTATTACTTATACTGTGATGATACCTAACTCCTCACCAACTTCCAGCCTATGCATATTATTAGGGCTCTTTGTAATGGCCTTAATAAACAGCAAAAATATAAATAGTAATCAGAGTTTGTTGATAGAGCAAGACCGAGATTTTTCGTCGGGATTTTTATTTTAATTCATAATAACTTTTAAACTTTTGCGTTGCATGATTTATGAAAACAACAACGGGTATTAACGCAATTATGCGTAAGGGTATTTACATACCTTTATTATTGCCTAACGTTTCGACCAGGTTGCGCCGGCCTTGGTCACAGGCTGACTGAGCCTGGGGATCTACCGCCGAAGTTGAAGCCGATTACCATCCAATATTTTGATTCGAAAAATAGGTCCTATGTTTAAGTTATTGTCAAACCTCTTCAGCTTAGTCGGTAGAGCTCTAGGGTTTCTACCAGCTGAGCTAAACATAATTATCAACAATCTAAGCAGTAGTTTCAATTTCGCATTCAAAACATCCGATGGTGATCGGCTTCAGCTTCGGCGGTAGGGCCCCTGTTCGAAAAGTCAGGCAATAAAGGTATGTAAATACCCTTATGCATGATCGCGTTAATTCCCGTTGTTATTTTCATAAACCATGCAACGCGAATGTTTAAAATTTATTATAAGTTTAATTTTAAATTTAGACCCCGATTTTATGCCCGTTGTTATTTTAATTTATAGTTGTTAACTAAAAATATATTTCAGTGTGGAGTTGGAAGATGAGTCGCACAGACGAACTGTCAGACGAAGCTAACGACAAGATGAACGATATTATAGACAGCGTTCAGGTACTAAACAACCGGTACTTCGAGGAAGTGAACCGTACCCGGGAGGCGTGCTTCTACTATCCTGTACCTGATGGCAGTCCACTTGTGTTCCGAGGACAATGCGAAGATATACCTGTTATGCAAGGCTTTCAAGCTGTAGATGTTAGTATTAATTAAACCCCTTTCCTCCACATATCAACTCTTACAAAATCCAACCACCTCTTTTTAGGGTTCCGTAAAAAACGGAACCCTTATAGGATCACTTCGTTGTCCGTCTGTCAAGACCCTTTATCTTAGGAACGCATGGAGGTATCAAGTTGAAATTAATGTCACATACTCAAGTTTGCAATCTCTTAAAGTAGTCAAAATATCAAGCTTCTAAATCGACGCAATCAAAAGACACGGCCGTTTTTTTTATACTACGTCGGGCCGCCACCCCCGCTGCCAACGCTCCTGGCAGCGGGGGTGGCGGCGCGCGAGCGATATTTTATGTTGCGAGCGTTAATATGGCTACGGCAATCGCTTCACATCAGGCGGGCCGTATGCTTGTCTGCCACCCGACGTAGTATAAACATAAAATATTGCTCGCGCGCCGCCACCCCCGCTGCCAACGCTCCTTCCTTTCTGGTGACCTCACTCACTCGCAGGAACACAACAACCCTCAAGGGAATTGTTATTTGGCTGCGGTATTTTGTAAGGTGTAGGTACATTCCCCAGTCGGGTAGCTTACAACACTCCCTACCTCTCTTTTCGCCAGAGCTTCGTTTGTCAGCCAGTAGGGTGCACCGCATGCAGGTGAAGTTGGCTTTGGTTCAAAGGTAATCAAAACCTTCAAGGTACATACTTCCCGTTGACTTAGAATTATGAAATTTACCAAGAAGCAATGTCATGTAGCGCAAGTAAAGGAAAAATTCCAAAAACCGTAAATATGTAGGTATTTCACAAAAAAAAATGTGAATGTAGCTGCACATTTTTTTGTCTAACTGCTAACACGGAACCCTCGTTGTGCGAGTCTGACTGACACTTGACCGGCTTTTTTTATTAATCTTGTGTACTTTCATCACTTTTCATCACAAAACACTTTCCTACTATTATATAGGGTAATCTGTTCCAACTGCTAACACGGAACCCTCGTTGCGTGAGTCTGACTCGTACTTGACCGGCTTTTTTAACCGACTTCAAAAAAAGGATGAGGTCCTCAATTCGTCGGGATCTTTTTTTTTTTTTATGTATGTTCCCCGATTACTCCAAGACGCCTGAACCGATTTGGAAAATTCATTTTTTATTCAAAAAGGTATGATCTGATGATTTCTCTGGGATCCCAATTTCACTGGGATCCCAGAGAAATTGAGGGCAACCCTCAAATTTTATAGGCACATGTATAGGTTTTTATAGTGAATTTTTTTCAAAGCTATCCCAGTATTTATTTATTAATCTTGTGTACTTTTACCACTCATACAAAACACTTTCCTACTTATTACATAGATTGATAAATAGAATATATATCTACTTATTATATAGATTAATCTATTCCCTATATTTCCAGTATCAAGACCTATGGCACAATGTGGAGTCCTTCCCGTCACTCACCCAGCCAGGAGAGTGCAACAACGCGCACTACACCCTTAGTGACGAGGTCGTCATCGTATTCAACACAGAAGTCATCAACCAGTCCCTCAGCACTATCACTGGCTTGGCTTACCAGTCTCCTATTGAACCAGCTAAACTTAAAGTCAGCTTCCCGAGTGTTGGAGACGGTATGTTGTGTTTTTATTTCTTCTTTATATACAGAAAAAATTTAAAGTATTTTACAAAATTGCTCTAGCTTTCTTTTGCCAGAGGCTCATAGCTAGTCGACAAGGTGCACCACGTGCAGGTGAGGTAGCTCTCATAAAAAATATATATATTTTATTTCACATAGTAAACCAACCAAAAACTTGGCCGTGTGGTTTCCGGCAGACTAGAATAGAATCACTCCGTTTCTTCCCGTGGATGTCGTACAAAGCGACTAAGGGAAATACATTATCAAATATCGATCAGGCCTCCCCAACCCGTTTGGCCAGCGTGGGGAGTGTAGGCCAAATCCTCCTTCCGTCTAGGACGGAAGAGAGAGGGTCGTGCTCCTGTAGTGGAGACTAAAATGGACCTGATGATGATGATGAGTAAACCAACCTGTCTAAAATTGTTCCAGAAACATCTGATTATTGGATTCTGGCCACTGATTACCGCTCGTACTCCCTCGTGTACACTTGCCTCAATGATGGACCGGATTATCGCAGGGGTAATAAACATTTTCATTAAAACTCTAAGCATATCCGCTAACCCGTAGTTGAGCAGCGTGGATAGTAGTGCCCAATAGTGGGTTTTTTTATACTACGCCGAGTGGCTGACAAGCCGGGCCATAGGCTTGTCAGCCACTCGGCGTAGCCTGATATGAATCAGTTACCATAGCCATATTAACACTCGCAACAACAAATACTGCTCGCGTGCTGCCACCACCGCTGCCGACGCAGCCACTCCTTCATTTCTGGTCATCTCACTCACTTGCAGGAATATAACAATGCTCAAGAGAATTGTTATTTCGCTGCGTTATTCTTTGAGATGGAAGTACTTCTCCAGTCGAGCAGCTTACAAACACGCTGTACCTTACCTCTCTTTTGCTAAAGCCTCCTTCCCTAGTCGACATAGTGCACCACGTGCAGCGAGGTGGATAAGGCAGGTATGAAGAAGGGTTGATGATGATGACTCGAAGCATAATTGTGCATAACATTTTGCGTTTTAGACATCGCGCTCAAAAAGGATTGATACGGGCCAGCAGATTTGATAGTTTGACTTTCTTACTACTATATATTTTGCGCATTAGACAGCAACCACCAACCTTTATGTGGTCTTGATTGTTCTTTATGGTTTTCCAGTGTGGAGTTGGAAGCTTAGTAGAACCAAAGAGCTGACGCCAGAAGCAGCAGAAGCCATTAAAAATGTAACGAAAGACATCAAAGTCCTCGACGAGAGATACTACGAGCCAAGAGATCAGAGTCCCGAAGCCTGCTTCTACTTCCCCGCACCCGTACCTGGTCAGCCCGTGATATTCCCTGGACAGTGTGACCAGAATATCACTACCTTGAATAACTTCAACATGTCTGGGGTTAGTCATTCATTGAATTTCATCGTCAAGTACCTACTCAATCTGCTGCAGCGAATAAGTCTTGAGATTTAAAGATTCAATTTGGGTCTAATTTTTACAATCTTTAAAGTATTACTTGACTCTAAATCCTGATGATTCTATTAATGAAATCAATGATTATTTTGTTAATGTTAACAAAAAAATTGCGGAGAAAATAATGATAAAAACATAATAATCAATCGGTTACTTCCGGATCCCCATCTATCTGTCTTCCCTCAGAATTCTTTTGGTCTTTTAAATGTGGACGCGGAGGAATAGGATAGACTCATAATAAATTAACGTAGCGATTGCGCCTTTGCCTGGGACATCAGCTCTACCTTTGTTCTCCGACTTACACATACTCGTATATCCCAATTAGCTCTTACGACTGGTGCTTTCCTAAACTCCTTTAAGAAGGCAATTGCATATCCGATTTTCAAGGGTAGGGACGGTCATCTTGTCGACAATTATCGTCCGATATCAGTGCTTCTTATAATGTCTTCTTATAAGATAAGAGCTACCCATGAACTAGATATAAATGGAAAATGAATGTCCAGCAATTCTTACAAAACCTTGACTACCAGAAAACTGAAGATTTAATTGCTTAACCTCAACAATAACTGCTATAGCAATGAATTCCTTAACCACCATATCTTGTAGCACTGGTACTTGATTCAATATGAAAGAGTAAAGCAACACGTCCAAAAACAACACGCACATTACCCTACACTGACATACTTTGACACAAACATAATAACAAGTCATTTTCATAATTTACATTCTTTTTTTTTTATACTACGTTTTTTTTTTTTTTATACTACGTCGGGTGGCAGACAAGCATACGGCCCGCCTGATGTGAAGCGGTTACCGTAGCCATATTAACGCTCACAACATAAAATATCGCTCGCACGCCGCCACCCCCGCTGCCACCGCAGCATCTCCTTCCTTTCTGGTGACCTCACTCACTCGCAGGAACACAACAGCCCTCAAGGGAACCGTTATTTGGCTGCGGTATTCTGTGAGGTGGAGGTACAGTCACCAGTCGGGTAGCTTACAATTACGCTCCCTACCTCTCTTTTCGCCAGAGCTTCGTTTGTCAGTCAGCAGGGTGCACCGCGTGCAGGTGAAGTTGGCTTTGGTTCAAAGATGTTGATGAACCACTTACACCCCAATTCTCACACCCTTACTTAATAATATATTGTTTATTTTTTTTTCTATTTTCCAAAAGAACAGATTTTTCTACTTTGGAAAATAATGTAGTTCGTATTTTTATACCTTGTAGCCAATTGTTATTTGTCTCTACTGCATTGCATCTAACCAATCGCCCGGTGACATGCTATCCATATAATACAGATCTCCGTCAAGTTCGGGGTAAGCAGTTGCTGTTTGGTTGCAAAAAATGTTTTCCGTGTATCTATTTCAAAAATGAACATTCTGATCAGTTGATTAAAAGCATAGATTAATTACCCTGCTACTAATGGAGAGGTTGACTAATCCATTATTAATACTTTTTAAGCTTAATGTAGAAAGAGTAAATCTCTTTCTTCATTCACTCTTTTTGCATTTAAAGTATCTGTTTCGAGATAGATCTTCAAACGCCTGTTATTTCAGTTCCTAGGCAGATGGCATGAAATCGAGGCTTACCCGACTGGTCAATATCAAGGGGAATGTATCAACCACATCTTTACTAATGGATCTGGTGACACCGTCGACGTAAAGTCCAACCGTGTCTTCGACCTAACTTTGGATACAACTACCAGTGCGCTCAGTGGAACAGGAGATGATGGCAAATTGTCTATCACGATAACAACGCCTTCTGGAGGTAAGACTTTTATTTAATTTCCAGTATCCAAATCAGTGCAGTCAAATTTGACCCCTTTCCCAGTATCCGATTAGCTAATCGGATATAATCGTCGTATTAGCGTGAGCATGCATCTTTACCTAAATAACTATTACTTATACACTGTGCCTAAATGTCACCATATTTAATCCAAGTGTATCGGCCACTACAAAATGACGATGATAATTTTCCTATTAACCCCTATGATATGGGCATCAAATGAAAGGACTTGATAAGCGAAATACAGTACGCATCCCGGTGCGATACTGTCACTTTTGCAAAAAAATGCAAAAATGAGTTACATATTTAAAAATTGTCAGAAGGCGTGAGTGTCATTGTCACGCCCTCTTACGGAAACTATGCGTACTACAAAAGTAACGTTATCGCACCAAAAAAAGTAGTGTTCTATGACAATTTTTAAATATTTAACTCCGTCGCACCTGTCGCACCGGGGGTGCGAGTAAGTAAACTTTTTTGTATTATCTTTTAATAACAAATAAAACCTTGTTTTTTGACGTGAAACCATATCCAAAAAATCTTGTTGTTAACTAAATCGGGGGATACAGTTTGGCGTTGTAATTTCGAATCTATGCTCTACATCCAAAATTCAATTACACCACTGGATAGATGAAGGATCAAATAATTTATTGCGCTGAGTAATAACTATAGAACATCGCGTGCGGGGGAGGGGAAGTGCTGCCATTTTGAGATAATTTTAATGCATACAACGTATTCACATACAACAAACGGCCGTGACACATTTTTTTTTTTTTATTTATTCTTGATTTTCTAGCTAAGTTTTGAATAGCATATTATGAGACTATTGGTAATCACATCGAATTTCTTCGATGCCATCTTGACATTCTTCGGCAGCTAACTTTCGAACTGCCCCCTTACCACCAACTCTTATTGTGATTCAATAACTGAATAGAATGCTGATTTAAACCAATGAATATGAAGCGACTCTATTTCAAATTGAATAGAGTCGCTTATTTATTAACTGAATAGAATGCTTATTCATTAGTATGAATAAGCATTCTATTCAGTTATTGAATCGCAATAAGAGTTAGTGGTAAGGGGGCTCGACGTACTTGGAGATCTCTACACAAAAAAATCTCGATGCTTTTGTAAATAGTAAGAGGTGTGACCTAAAATTGTAGAGCTACAGCAAATGGGGTTTCTGAACCTGTGACTCAGTATTCCTGCTGCTTTTGCTGCGGTGCTAATGCTAAATTCTTAACCGATATACTTACTTTAAACCATACGACCACCATCATTAACCCATCGACCTAGCCTACTGCCAAAACTGTAGAACTCGATCAGCTAAACAAAACACTGCTACTATTAACCTACGCAGTCTTACTTTGGATCAAATCAAACCCCGGAGAATACTAAACCTTTTTAGATAGTTAGAGGATGCTGACGGATGATTAATTACTAAAGCGAAATGACTATTGGCTCCTCCCAGTGTTTTATAAATAATAACAATAAATATTTCTAGACAATATACACAGCGCCATCTGGTCCCAAACTAAGCTCAAAAGCTTGTACTATTACTAGTACTAGACAACTGATAAATGTACTTAAATACATTTTTTTTGTAAATACATACATATACACCCACTCGATCGTTCAATAGTCAGACCCAATTGCCACATTCAACACCTAAACAAGATAAACAGACATGTTCATGCACACCAATATTTGTCTTGTGCGGGGATCGAACCCGCGACTTTGGAGTCAAAAAAAATTGCTAGCCATTCGACCATTCGTCTCGTCATGTACATCGCTTACATGAAAAACTATAATTAAATTTAAAACATATTTGAGCCGTTTGGGGTAGAAACGTTAGGGCCGTGGGGGACCCCACGGCCCTAACGTTTCTCAGCCCGCTTTTTAAAGAGATATGCGGGAGGTTGGTCGAGGCTTCATGTGACCAGAGGGCTGGCCATTACCTTGCTCAGAGGATTAGCATAGCTATTCAGCGAGGTAATGCTGCCAGCATTCTTGGTACGTTACCAACGGGCAACGATTTGGGAGAAATTTTTTATTTATAATTTTTGTTTTATTTCTTTTCTTCCTTTTTTTTTCAACCTCTTCGTAAATATTTTATTTGTAAATATTCTTATTGTAAATATTATCTTTCTAGACTCTCGGATATTAAATAATGTTTTTGTCAATTATAGTAATATAGCCATACATATTACAGTATGTAAATTGTTTTGAATAAATTTAAAACTAAAGTTAATGTCCGATATCATTTTCTGTCATTGTTAAATGTTACACAAAATGTAGGTAGAATTTAGAAATAACTATTATATCAACGCACGACAGGATCACTTGCAATAGCTACTCGTAAGAAGCGAGCTCGAACGACCATTGTATTAGGCGGTGGTCCAAGTTACGCGCTGTTTGATGTTTAACATATAATTTGTTAAAGCTGCTCATAGCCTAAGAAAAATAATTTTAATTCGTTAATTTTTAATGGTTGTTATTATTTTGTTATTTTAGAGGTGACACTCCCATTCTGGATTATAGATACGGATTATGATGATTACGCATTAGCATACAGCTGTGTCGACAACGAGGATAATACACGGAATGGTGAGTCCATCATATACGAGTAATAATGGTAAAACTAGGCCAAATTCTAGCCCATGGGGCCGAAATCGAGGTTGAGCGGAGCGAGTAGATTCGCTGAGTGTATGTTTTCCATTGATTTCAATGGAAAATGTATTTGATGATCATTAACCTCAAGGACAAGATCGATTTCTGTCTGTCTTGAGGTCTTTAATTGTGACAAGTTTCATTAAAATCGGTTTTGGAGCCTATTCATTTCCAAAAATGACTTTTCGGCGTATATAAGCGTTGCGCTTGCTTCGCTCATTCCACTCAATTATAGTCAAAAGTATTATACTACATATTATGCATACTAAAGTATTAAAGGGTGTAAGCGCCTCACTAGCGTCAGAATACCGCAACGAAATACCAACTCCCGTGAAAGTATTTGTGTTCTTGCGAGTGAGTAAGGTGGTAAAAAACTCACTCATCCAACACAAAAAGAAGGGTATCCAACACTCAAAGGTTGGTTGGTAGAGATCTCTTATAGAGATAAGCCCGCCTTTGTACATCTCTATTTTTAAGTGTTTTTATGTACATGTATTTTATGTTCGTTATGTACAATAACGATAATACAAACAAACAAACAAGAAGGGAATTGTTATTTGATTTTTTTTCCTGGGAGTGACAACGCGTGAGCTACGAGTATATCTCGTGTTGCGAGTGCCTATATGGGTACGGTAACCGCTTCATAACAAGTGGGCCGTACGCTTGTTTGCCATATTAAACCGCCGAGATGATACTGATAGGGATAGTCCGTCTCCCAGGTGTGACGGGAACCGTTTTCTGACGCAATTTATGTATGAGTTTTCCATATCTATCTGTAATATTTAACATCATTGACCGTTTTCTTTTTTTTCCAGTATATAGTTGGAAATTGAGCAGACACAGAGTCCTGACCCCAACTGGACAAAACGGAACCAATGCAGCTATAAATACTATACAAGTCCTTCACGATAAATACTATGAGCCAGTAGACCAGACTGACAATGGTTGTTTCTACCTGCCAGACCTGAATCCAGGAGACCCAGTCATATTCCCTGGGCAATGCGACAGCGATATTGACGTAGTGTCAAACTTCAATGCCTCAGACGTAAGTCATCATTAGGACTAGAAGCTATCTGGCAGAATCGTCAATTTTCTAGTGGCATCATTATGGATGAATGCATTTGTCGATGATGACAATGTTCCATATTGCAACAATGTGACTCTAATCATAACAACTCTAAGCAACCAAAAAATTTATTCTATACGATTTACATAAAAATATCTGAGCAAAGCGTTGGCTTTGAAGCAATTCACAAGGTGCGGCACCAATAGTAGCCCTGTCAGCCCAGGCAAGTGAATCGTATGGCTACCTGTAGGTAACGAAGACGAGAAGACGCCACTGCACATGCCAGTGTGAACCGTTGAACAATATAGTCCACTGCAGTGCCGGGAGTGAAACTTGCCTTGGAACTCACAACGAATTTAATCAGACTAAATTAGTAGGACTAGGAAGCTTTTGAAATTTGCCTACTACTTACATACTAGTTCAACTAAGAGCATGCTTGACAGTCACAATGCGGTGGTAACTCTTATTAAGAGTGGCATAAGAACGCTACAAACGTAAATGTGTTAAGGGTGAAGTGCTCTTAGCTGTAGCACAGTATAAATAATAGTACTGCTGTAGGGTCTGCAAATATTCGTTTGCGAATTCCATATGTCACAGAAGATCTAATTTTAGTTCTAATTGTCATGTGTCCCAATAGTTATTTAAAATCATTGTTTTCAGTTTTTTGGACAGTGGCGACTTATTTCAAGCTACCCATCGGAGTTCCAAGTGGGTACTTGCAATGACGCGTATTACCATCTCCTGCCCGACGGAATCATTGAAATCTATAACACGGAGGTCGTGAACCAGACCCTTAGCACCATCAACGGGACCGCTCAGATTGTTGGAAACGGAAAATTGCTCGTCTATTTCCCCACAGGTTTGTTTTATAAACCATATTATCCAGAGAATAGGCACTCCGATTGTTTCTTTAATCCTACCTCTCGGGAAGGCTTGAACCTAGGTAGGATTAACCTCCAAGTCGTAATAACGGCAGTAACATTGCTACCCCAATAGGCATATGCGGAAACAGGGGCTGCGGACCCCAGCGACCTACTTGCAGTTAACTGGATGGGACGGGGACACACCACTGTGTCTGCTGTATCGCCATGATTAACAGCGGCGACAAAATTGACCAACTACCTTTTTGGTCAATTTGGTCGCCGATGTTAATTCAGCCCCTTTACCACCAACTCTTATTGCGATTCAATTCGTGCGAACTGACACCTTCGCTGCTAACTAACACATGTTCAATTCAACCCATGATTATCAGACTGTTGGGATACAGACGTTCAATCTAAAGGGTTAAGAGCGTATTCCATGACGCTGCTCAACTGCAGGTTGGCGGACACCAGTGTTTTCAAGCCCCTCCAAGGCCGCTGACTTTGCTTAACGACTGTCATCTAATGACAACAGTGCTTGCAATAAATAGACCCATCCGTAGATAGGCTACGGTCGACGTTGCTTAACCTGCGTGATCGATTAGAGTGACACGCGCAACGAGCTCGATGTCAGCTCCTCAATTGCCTAATAATCATGTTTAATTGATTTAATTTCAGCGCCTGACCCTATTGAATACTTGATCTTGGACACAGATTATTCAGAATACTCGCTCATCTACAGCTGCGTCAACATCAACGATGAGCAACGACAAGGTAAGAAGATTATATATTTACGAAGAAATTAATTTATGATATTAAAAAAGATATTAGTTATCTTATATTAGAGTAGGTCCAGTGCTGTAGCACCGGTGAGACTTCGACACTCATGGATTTTTTGTGGTCTCCCTAATCCTTTAGTCACTCGCCTGTCTGGAGACATGTTCCATGTACTTCAAGATATCGCTCTATACCGAAATTTGACCAGGTTAAAAACCGTCGATCGGCGTTAATAAATCGGCGCAGGCTGTCTGCTTTCTTTCTGATTAAGGCCTGCTGTCATATATGCTTCTGCATTGTATTTGTAAGTGGTTCATCAACATCTTTAAACCAAAGCCAACTTCACCTGCACGCGGTACACCCTGCTGACTGGCAAACGAAGCTCTGGCGAAAAGAGAGGTAGGGAGCGTAATTGTAAGCTACCCGACTGGGGAATGTACCTCCACCTCACAGAATACCGCAGCCAAATAACGGTTCCCTTGAGGGCTGTTTGTTGTGTTCCTGCGAGTGAGTGAGGTCACCAGAAAGGAAGGAGATGCTGCGATGGCAGCGGGGGTGGCGGCGCGCGAGCCATATTTTATGTTGCGAGCGTTAATATGGCTACGGTAACCGCTTCACATCAGGCGGGCCGTATGCTTGTCTGCCACCCGACGTAGTATAAAAAAAAAATGTGTTTAGACACATACTGTGGTATACATGATACTGAGGTATAATTAAAAATGTTATGTCTGAGACTATTCATTTTCAAGAATGACTTTTCGGCTTATATAACCGCTCCGCTCCCTTCACTCGATCCACTCAAAAAATAAATCAAATTGAAAAATCAATCCTCAAGTGAATTGTCTCTATTTCTCAGTATGGAGTTGGAAGCTGGGTCGTTCCAATACCTTCCAAAACTCCTCAATGGAAGCCATCGACAAAGTTATGGAAAGAGTTAACGTCCTAGACAGCAGATACTTCGTAGATGTGGGGAGAACTGAAGATGATTGCTTCTACTTCCCGGAGCCGAACAATCAGACAGTCTACTTTAGAGGACAGTGTAGTCAGACCATACCTGTTGTGGAGGATTTCAAGGCTGATTTGGTAAGTCAACATTGGCTTGTCCTTTTCGTATTTTTTTTTTTTTGAGAAGGGAGCAAACAAGCATGTGAGTCACGTGATGGAAAGCAGTCACTACCGCCCATGGAGATCAGCAACACCAAGGGGTCGCCGGCCCATTGCCAGCCTATACTCCCTTTCTTTCTTTCTGTGGCCTCACTCACTCGCTGGAATACAACAACCCTCAAGGGAATTGTTATTTGGCTGCGGTATTCTGTGAGGTGAAGTTACTTTGTTATTACACGCCTTTAATTTTTATTCTTTTGATACTCTAAGGTTGACTGGAAGAGATCATCCCTCTAAGGGATAAGTCCGCCTTTGTACTGATTTATTTTGCATATTATTTCTTGTTATTATTTTTTTTATTTTTGAAGTACAATAAAGTTATAACAAACAAACAAAAATATTTCCCCAGTCGCGCAGCTAAAATAATACGCTATGTCCTACCTCTCTTTTCATCAGAGCCTCTTTTGGTTTTGATTCAAAGATATATTTGATCATATGATATAAACCACTTACACCAGTTACACCCCAAATATTATAACTTGCAATATCCACTTTGATATCGGGATCGCGGCCAAACATGTTTGGGTGTTTTTTATCATCATCATAATCATCATCAGCCTGTATCTACCCACTGCTGGATATAAGCCTTCCCCAATGCTTTCCACCAGATACGATCCTCTGCCTTTCGCAGCCAGCCGCTCCCAGCCGCTTTCTTTAGGTCATCGGACCATTTAGAAGGAGGGCGCCCAACACTTCGTCGTCCTACGCGTGACCTCAACTCTAATACCTTCCTCCCCCATCATCACTTACTCGGCAGATGTAACCCGCCCATTGCCACTTCAGCTTGCAAACTCTGAAGGCTATGTCGACAACTTTGGTTCTCCGTCGAATTTCTTCGTTCCGGATTCGATCCCGCAGAGAAACCCCATAGCTCTCTCCATCGTATTTTATGTGTTTTTATGTATTTACAAAAAACAATGTATCTAAGTATATCAGTTACCTAGTAAGCTTTGCTTAGTTTAGGACTTGATGGCAGTGTGTAATTTGCCCAGGAGTATGTATAACCTTAATAATCTTTAACAGTACGAAGGCCAGTGGTACGCGATCGAAAGCTACCCCTCGGAGTTCCAGATTGGAACTTGCCCGACTGCTATCTACAGCGTGGATGAGGACACTGGTGTCATCAACGTATACAATACTCAAGTATATAACGAAAGGCTGGATAGTATCAATGCCACGGCTGTGTCTGCCAGCAGCGATGGATCAGCCAAGTTTTATATCACTTTCCCATTCCCCGGATGTAAGTTCTCTTAAGTATTTACGATTGACTGAACGAATGAGCTCGCTGATCGAATAGTTAGCAATGGACACTTTGACTCCGAGGTCGCGGGTTCGATTCTCGCACAAGACAAACATTTATGTTCATGAACATGTGTGTTTGTCTTAGTCTGGTTGTTTTCTATGTATTATAAGTATGTATTTACAAAAAAATGTATTTAAGTACATTTATCAGTTATCTAGTACCCCTAACACAAGCTTTGCGCTTAATCTTGATATATTTATTATTATTTATTTATTTAAGTATTTACGATTTAGGTATTTGACTGAACGAATGAGCTCGCTGATCGAGTAGTTAGCAATGGACACTTCTTTTATTTATTTATATATTTTTTTATTTGAGAGCGTGTCTGTTTGTCGTGGTCTGGGTATTTTCTGTCTATACTAATATTATAAAGCTGAAGAGATTGTTTATTTGAACGCGCTAATCTCAGGAACTAGTGAGTCGAATTATTGAAAAATTATTTTAGTTTTACGAGTTAGACAGTTTTACTTTTGTCCTCCACCTTTTGTCCTCCACCTGTTCTTTGTTTTTATTTTATATGAAAGGGGGGCAAACCAGAATGTGGATCACCTGATGGAAAGCAATCACCACCGCACATAGAGATCAGAAAATCAGATCAGCGAAAACACCAAGAAAACGCCGATCCGTTGCCAGCCTATACTCTCCTTCCTTTGTTTCTTTCCGTTGACCTCAACAACACAAGGGAATCGTTATTTGGCTGCGATATTCTGTGAGGTGGAGGTACTTCTCCAGTCTTTACTTTTAAATAAGTAATTTCTTCAATTTTTTTTAAATTGTTTATTAACTCATTTTGCAGATGAAGTGGTCACACCGTATTGGGTCCTTGCCACAGATTATTATAATTATTCACTGGTGTACTCCTGTGTGAACGTAAATGATGATTACATGCGAGGTAAGATGTCTATAGTTTTAAATAATTCATCATCATCATCATCAGGTCATTTTAGTCTCCACTAGGTACAGGAGCACGACCCTCTCCCGTCCGTCCCAGATAGAAGGAGGATTTGGCCTACACTCCCCACGCTGGCCTGACTTTCAATAATTATACGTCCGAACCTGACAGCTTACAAGCTCTAAAAAAATGTTTTTTTTTACTCTTTGTTAGGCGCTAATTTTACTGCAGAGACCTCTTAACACATATGGATGAAATTTGTCATACACATACAATGCTCTATGTTTTTGAAGTGAAAACTTCTTTAGCGGCGTTGAGCAGTTTTTGGGATGGCTAAAAAATGTTAAATTCGCGTCAGGACACGTGGCCTGATCGAACATTAGTAAGACGGAGGGAGAGTAGACCGCCGGCGCGGCGTAGGAGAGGAAGTAATATCCCCCTCTCTTTCTACCGCGCGGCGAAAATGTATGCCTGCTCCTGCTGTTTATTTTTAATTTTAATGTAATATAAATTATCATGTTTGTGTACGATAGCGCAATAAATAAATATCGTATTTAACCTCATAAATGATAATACTTTTATACTGGTAAATAAAGCAATTCGTGCGAAATTATTCCCTAACCATTCCAAATTTTCAAAAATGCACAGCGTTAATGTTCAAGTTTTCACTTCTGCCGGCACTCCCGGATTCAATGGTGCAACCCGTTTTTTTTTAATATACTTAAATGAGTTGGGGACAAGCGAGCATGTGGGTCGCCTGATGAGAAGTAATCACCACTACCGTTACCAGCCTTCTAAGGAAAATTTTACTTTGTCCTTTAAGGCTCCCATGTCGTATTTATTTGGAAATACTGCTGAAGGAAGTTGATTCCACAAATTCACAGTTCATGGTAGAAATTGCCTTAAAAAGCGTACTGTACTAGATCGCCAATTATCAATATGATATCTTAATTAATACGATGGAATTTTAATTAATAGTGAGTTGTACAATCGTACAACTCAGCGCCAGGTATCAAACATTGGAAGAATGTAAACAACGCCTATGCCCATAAATAACTTTTATTTATTTATTAATTTTTGTCTTTGGCCCGGTCGTGGCGCCATCTTATGTAGCTCTCTCCGTTCTAATGTCAAGTTAATGTAATTACTTGCACTTTCTCAATAAACCATTTTAATTAGTAGCTACTATCTATTAATCGTATTATTTTTACAAAACACCTCATCCGAGCACTCCCCGTGGTATAATTTGCATAGAATGTTCTGAATTGAGACATAAGCTGCTCTTATCTAAATACTGTGTTCATGCAGGGCGAAGCCGCATTTAAAAAGCTAGTTAATATAACAATTGCAATTCTCATAGTTAAAATGTAGATGTAGTCAAAATTTAGTCCCGATCCAGTCTAGTACTCACAAATGTCACATTTGGTATTCTCGTATAACAATATGAAATTTCAAAGTTTAATTGAAGTTGAATTATTTCGAAATATGACTGAAAATTAAACAAACTAATAATGGTATCTTATTAGGTTGGGGAAAAAGTCTTTTCGTATTTTATATGAAAATTCAAAACATTTTTTACTAAAGTTTATTTACATTTAAAGTTTATTTAACTAAAGTATGTATGTGCCATTTTGTTCGATAACTTTTTGCCATCTTGTAGGTAGAGACATGATCCCATTACTATAGAAATTTTGGGACTTCTGTTCAAAAAACCACGACAAGTGGTTTTGGCAGTCTTCTCGTGATGTTAACCTGACATTGCCTAAAGAATTCTAAAGAGACCGAAACAGGTGGAAATCAGAAGGTGCAAGGTCAGGACTATACGGCGGATGCATTAACACCTTCCAGTCAAACTCTCTTAATTTTTGCTGAGTGGCTAAAGATGTGTGAGGTCTAGCGTTATCATGATGAAAAATCACACCTCTTCTGTTAATTAATTCCGGCCGCTTTCTCTCAACTTTTTGCTTTAATCTCATCAGTTGTTCACAGTAGAGTTCAGAATCGATAGACCTGCCTGGCGGTAACAGCTCATAATGAATAATGCCCTTCCAATCCCACCATACACACAGCATCACCTTATTGCGGGTTAACCCAGGTTTTGCTAGAGTCTGTGAAGCCTGACCGGCCTTTGACCACGACCTTTTTCGCACGTTCTTGTCGTACGTGATCCACTTTTCATCACTAGTTATAAGCTTCTTCAAAAACGGTTCGCTTTCATTACGTCGTAGAAAAGAATCGCAAATGAGTACACGGTTCATTAAGTTTCTTTCAGTGAGATCGTGAGGCACCCAAATATCGAGCTTTTTAGTGTACCCAGCTTTTTTCAAATGCGCCAAAACTGTTTTGTGGTCAATTCCTAATTCTTCAGCTACGTCGTAACTACTGATATGCTGATCTTGCTCCACTTTTTCAAAAATGGCATCCATTTTATCAGCAACAGGGCGACCAGAGCGACGTGCATCTTTCACATCAAAATTTCCTGATTGAAAACGCTTAAACCAAATATGTGCGATTCTCATAGACACTGCACTAGGTCCATAAACGTCACAAATTTTTTTCGCAGCTTGCGTTGCATTTTTACTTTTTTTGTAGTAAAATTTTAAAATGAATCGAATTTCTTCATTAGATTCACTCATCTTGACAGTAAAAAAAACAAATGAAAATCACACATTTACCTAATTTGAATTTGGAATTATCTTTTTTAAAATTTAAACTTTTTAAAGATATGAAAACCTGCCAGATGCAAATGGTATAACCAAAGAGATTTTATTACAAGTTCATACATACTATAATGCGAAAAGACTTTTTCCCCTACCTATTATTATTAGCAATTGGTCTGGGTGTTTTCTATGTATTATATACATGTATGAATTTCCAAATACATTTAAGTATTATATCAGTTATCTAGTACTCATAACTTTGCTTAGTTTGGAACTAGATGGCTGATAGTAATTTGTCCAGGAATATTTATTTATTAAGATTTAATAATTATTAATGACTGAAAACAAGTATATCATTTTAATTAATTCACAATTCAATCTCGATTCGGTCAACTTTCATTCTGCGATTGTTAAAAATTATATACTATTATATATTAATTAAGTAATTGCAAGAAGTGGACTTAAGTTTTGTTTATGTTTTGTAGTGGTGTCTTGGAAAATGAGCAGACATCGCAACCTAACGACGGACTCAAACTCGGCAATAGAAGAAGCTATGAAAGACATTAGAGTAGTCGACGAGCGGTATTTCCGACAATGGGGACACGAAGACGACGACTGCTGGTTCTATCCAGAACTGACTGACGGCCGCGTCATTCTGCCCGGACAATGTGGTGATAACGACATCTTGGTTTTACGGAACTTTAGTGCAACTGATGTAAGAATTTATTTTCACAAGCATTTATTTAAATTAATTAATTATATTAAAGGCGTCACTCCCATAAATTTTGGTCAGGAAAGTCGACTACTATCAATCTCATTCCGAGACCTTCATCAGGGCGAATGTCCAGACGCCTGTCTGCCTCTCTCGATTAAACTGAAAAAATAAATATATATACGAGGGTTGACGCTTGACTAATTTTAGGAGATGGTGTGGTGAATGGTACCCACACCCGTTACAAAAACAAATAGCCTTGCTCGCTTCGCTCGCTCGGTTTTACGAGTTCACGCATATTGTTAGCCATAACATACAAAACCATTTTGTTACAGTTTGCCGGCCCATGGCGTGAGGCTGCACGGTTCCCATCAGAGTTCCAAACTGGAGATTGTGCTGCCAGTGGATTCCAACTAAATGGCAATACGTACTCCCTGACGAAGACCATTGTGTACAACGAACGCCTGATCACGATGACAGGACCTGCCACCTTCGCAGACGATGGCAAAGGGATCATCTCTGCTCGTCTTACTGATGGGGATGGTTGTAAGTGTTAATTTTTTACTACGTGTATGTTAGTATATTTTATAAAATTGTTGACATGTTTTTTTTTACTTTGATTTCTATTTTTTTTTTTTTTGTTTGTTCGCAGTATCGTTCAATTTGAACATGTATATCTTGGACACGGACTACAGCAACTTCGCTCTAGTGTACAGTTGCAGAGATATTGGGAACAGCAGTAAACAAAGTACGTACCAATTTTCTTCTTCTTTTTAGTGCGTTTATGAGCTCCTAAATATAATTTTTATGTGATAGTTATTTCTCGAGTCCACCAAAGCTAATTCGTGTGCGTTTTGGTGGGCATTTTATATCACTCGGGAATGTGGCTTTCTACTTATGAAATAATTTTTGAAATTGCTTCAATAGCTTCAGAGATTGTATTGTAGTGTAACAGAACTGTCAGTCATGTGACAGATTGCGCGAAACCAATTCGATATTCAATATTCATTATCTAAAATAATATTACAAAGAGGTAAGATTTGTTTGTTTGTAACGAATATGCTCCGAAACTACTGGACCGATTTCAAAAATTCTTTCACCAATAGAAAGCTACATTATCAGGGAGTAACATAGGCTATATTTTAATTTCGAAAAAATTAGGGATCCGTAAGAAAATTGCAATATTGTAAAATAAGGTAGAGAACAAAAATCTTTCTCGACGTGCGATGTGAAAACTGTTGATGTTATAACAAAACAATGTATTACGGATTTATAGGCCTTAATAAAATCTACAAAAAATTCGCAAGACTATATATCCAGACCTATATTTAAGTCACAATATGAGGTTTTGTGTTCTATTTTTCAATTAATGCTCCAACAAAATTAAAAGTGGGTAAATTCCTCTCAAGATATTTACCCTTATCTAAATATTTTTAATCCATTAAAATCGTAAGCACTTATTATTTATTTATTTACTGATTTGTAGACATTATTGTAATAATCATTATAAAGAGGAAACATTGTATTTTTGTATGTTTGTTACGATTAAACTCAAAAACTACTGGACGGATTTCGATAATTCTTTCACCATTAGAATGCTACATTATCCCTGAGTAACATAGGCAATATTTTTTACTAAATTGTTCACCCGTGCGAAGCCGGGACGGGCCGCTAGTTAAGAATACAGAACAACTAGTATAAATATGAAAGTGTGTTTGTTTGTTTATTTATTTGTCCTTCTTTCACGTCGAAAGGAACCAATAGACTGAGATGATTTTTTAGAATTTTGATTTAGATTTGCAAATTCTGTAAATCTAAATCAAAAAATGAAAATTTACAAATTCACTTATTATGAGGAGACCTTCATACTATTTTACAATATGCTCGTTTTACGGGGATAATTTAGTCTCGAGAATGGCATAGGCGTGGATTCCCACGGGAAAAGAAGTTTTATTAAAATAATAAACAGAAGCCTAGGGTGACAGTTAGTATTAGTGGTAGTGGCATAAAATACCATATCATTGTAATGTCATCACGCCCTGCCCCGCACCGGTGAGACGGGGCGTGAAAGCGTTTGAAAAAGCACCTTATTACCGTCGCATTAGGTCATTATCGTCTTTACGTTCCCGTCCCTTGCCATGTGTTTTTTCCGATAATGATAACCTTTAAACTGTGCATTAAGACAAATCTTCAATTCCAGTCTTCAGTTGGAAACTGAGTCGTACTAGAGACGGACTTACACCTGAAGCCTACATAAGGATCAACGAAATTGTCACAAACACCACAGATCTCTTCGAGTACTACTACCAGTATGCTGACCAGAGCAACGACGCGTGTTTCTACTACCCACGATTTGCAGAACTGCCCAACAGAATAGAACTGCCAGGACCGTGCGATAATAGAATACGTGCAGTATCTAACTTCGACGTCGACGGCGTGAGTCGAAATTACTCGCTCGGTTGTTAGTTGTTGTTGTGTTTGTGTTTTTAGATTTAACAATAGTAATAGGGTGATTGCGTCAACATGGTCTATTTAAAAAGGGAGTGGGTATGATGTCGTTTGATTAGGTTTCTTTTAATTTAAAATAATGAAAACGGAGAGTAGAAAAAGTGAAAAGAACTTAATCGACGAATAATCTTTGACTGTTTTTAAATTCTCAGTAATTGTTCATACAAATTGTGGTACTCATTCTACACATTAAGTATACGGAAAGCTAGAAAACTAGATGTGCCTAGAGAAGAAACTGCTTCTTCTCTTTCATTCATTATACGTGGAATATGAATCCTATAAATGTTGTCTATTCTAAATATTGACGCAAGATTTTTTGAAATCGGCTGAATAGCTTTGAAGGTTATTCCAAATCTACCGGTTTCTTCATCTACCCTTATTCATCCCACTGCTGGGATATTGGTCTCCCTTCAATCGAAGGGGTTTAGAGCATACTCCACCACGCTGCTCAACTGCGGGTTGGCGGAGGCCAGTGTTTTCAAACCGCCTAAAGACCACTAAATTTGCTTGACGACTGTCATGTAACGACAACAGCTGGGCCGGACGGCTTAACGTGCCCTCCGAAGCGGAACGGAAAAGCTGGAGATAAATAAACTCATCCATGCACAGGCTACGGCCGACGTTGCTCTTCAATCTACAATTGTATACTAGTGGGATAAATATATTATACCAAACCACAAAATAGCACTAAATAAGCTTTTTCTTCGTAGACAATATGTTTGCAAGTAATATAAATATGAACTATAGATACATTGCCAATCATTCGATGAGATATGTAATCACCCTATTCTATTGGTTTTGCGTTTGTGATGTGCAGTGCCATTAGAACTCCAAGCCACACCGTGAGCTAAGCCTTAAAAGTAACGTAGGTTGTACAGCTGCGGCGCAGTGGACATAATACAGACATACCAAGGGATCTACGTCTACCGCCTCACAATTCTTGCACTATTGCTATAGCTTTCAATTATTGATTAAATAAATAAATATTCCCGGACAAAATACACACGGTCATCTTGTCCCAAACTAAGCGAAATTTGTACTACGGGTACCTACTACAATAACTGATATAATACTTAAGTACATTTTTTTTGTAAATACATAGAAAATACGCAGACCAAGACAAACAGACTTGTTCATTCACACAAATATTTGTCTTGTACGGAGATCGAACCCACGATCTCGGAGGCAAAGTGGCCATTGCTAACCATTCGGCCACCGAGCTTGTCAGAGATTACTGCATCAAATATTTTAAATTCTCATAGCTTTCGAGGCTTAAATAAAGTTTGGAAACAATAAAACCCTGTAACCAAAATAATAAACTTTGCAATCAAAAACTATACCAATAATGAAAACAATAGTGTTACGAGGTAGAGGCTCTAAACTGAAATATTCAAAATAAACCCACTCACACACACACACATCATTCACTACACCATTCTTTACACTACCGCAATGCACAACTCTTTTTGGATCATCTAACAGCAGCGTGAGCGTGTGTGTGTCTGAAATAGAGTCGCTTATTCATTATAAGCATTCTATTCAGTTATTGAATCGCAATACGAGTTGGTGGTAAGGGGGCAGCTCTTATAAGCCGGCTCTATACGTTTGGCAAACAACGACGAACAGCAAACACCAAAGTGTGGATAAGTGTTTGCGTGTTGTTGTTTATCTTTGCTGTTTGTGTTTTTATTCGCCAGTGATTGACAAAGACAAGGCGTTCTGTTTTTATGGAAAATACCAAGTGTATGGAGCCGGCTTTAGAGCTAAGCTAAGCTTAGCTTGGCATACAGGCTAACCTAACGGTCCAAATTAAGTATAGCATAGCCATCGCCTTAAATTCTCACGCGTATCAATGTAATTTACGTTTAAATGCTACGTCCTTTGTTTATTGTGTGAACTTAGATGGTTAACTCGCTTACCTTTGCGCAGCTGCACTAGCTTAGCGTGGTTTAGCTCATAGTGTACAATTTTGTCTTATAAAAAAAATTGAACTCTGGTTTATCTGTACGGTATCGTTTAACTCAATTCACTCTTTTTCAGTGCTGTTTCTTTATCGTAACTTTTCAGTGACTCCTTGTGAAAGTATGAGCACAGTATAAGTAATAGTACTAACGTACAGTATGGACACTCTCTGCCGCTCTCACTAGTCGACCTCACCTCCCCTATGGAACCGATTTGGAACCGTTCGCAAGGAATGCCACAACGTACGAATTGACGTCGCTTGTATTTTATTCTCCATTCAGTTTAAAATATTATGCGAGTATGTAAAAGATGAGAGTTATTTGTGCAGTGGATGGATGTCTCAACATGGATGGATGGATGGATGGATGGATGGACGGACGGACGGACGGACGGACGGATTGATGGATGGATGGATGGTTGGATGGATTGATGGATGGATGGATGGATTGATGGATGGATGGATGGATGGATGGATGGATTGATGGATTGATGGATGGATGTATGGGTGGATGGGTGGATGGATGGGTGGATGGATGGATGAATGGATGGATGGATGGGTGGATGGGTGGATGGATGAATGGATGGATGGATATATGGATGGATGGATGGATGGATGGATGGATGGATGGATGGATGGATGGATGGATGGGTGGATGGATGGGTGGATGGGTGGATGAATGGATGGATGGATGGATGGGTGGATGGATGGGTGGATGGGTGGATGAATGGATGGATGGATGTATGGATGGATGAATGGATATGGATGGATGGATGGATGAACGAGCAAACGAGCATTAGTTGATAAAAAATCCTATGCAATAGCTTTACCGCGGCAGTCCCCGAGTGTCACACGTTTTTTTTTCTTCACTACGCCCATCAGGTGGGCGTAGTGAAGAAAAAAAAGTTAAGCGGTTAACGCTCGCAACATTAAATATCGCTCGCGCGCTGCCATCCCCGCTGCCAACGCAGCAACTCCATCCTCTCTGGTGACCTCACTCACTCGCAGGAACACAACAACCCTCAAGGAAATTGTTATTTGACTGCGGTATTCTGTGAGGTGGTGGTACTTCGTCAGTCGGGCTGCTTAAAAAATACG
This sequence comes from Hypsopygia costalis, assembly GCA_937001555.2. Taxonomy (NCBI): domain Eukaryota; kingdom Metazoa; phylum Arthropoda; class Insecta; order Lepidoptera; family Pyralidae; genus Hypsopygia; species Hypsopygia costalis. The sequence goes on along the minus strand of OW443343.2, from coordinate 20,804,240 downwards.
CTATGTCCTACCTCTCTTTTCGTCAGAGCCTCGTCTGTAAGTCAGCAGGGTGTACCCCGTGCAGATAAGATTGACTTTGGTTCAAAGATGTTGATGAACCACTTACACCCCCTTACATGTCCGACTAATAATTGTATAATGTCAGCCCTAGAGAACGTCACTCAAACATAGGCACGTGTACAGACGTCAATTGGTTACTACATGCAAAAGCGCCATTTTTGTATGGAGTGGCCGGGGTTTGGTATGAGTAAGATTTTTTAGGTACCTACCTATGTAGTACGACTTAATATGACATTTTGTGTTCAAGCAAAGCGATGCAATTGAGTTACCGTACCAATAAAGCAGGGATGGGGTAAATATCAGCTTATTGTGAAGTTTGATTTGCTATGGAGTTTCAACCCCCTTACCACCATCTCTTATTGCGGTTCAATAATTGAATAGATCGCTTATTCATACCAATTAATAAGCGACTCTATTTTAAATGGAATAGAGTCGCTTATTCATTAGTAATAATAAGCAATCTATTCAGTTATTGAATCGCAATAAGAGATGGTGGTAAGGGGTCTGACTATACCTGTGACTATACATAATCCAAACAACACTGATTTTTGAAGTAAAACTTCTTTACGCACGTTTGACTTGGGGAGTTAGCTAGTGAATGCGTGACGAAAGCGTTACGAATAAGCCGAACGAAAGTCGAGAGGGAGATATAAGTTAGTAGAGCTAAAGAAGTTTTACTTCAGTCCTGTGGTCTAAAGCACAATTGTTTTTTTTATTTTTATTTGTAATATGTATCTCTTTTTAATCACGGGTCAAGCCCGGTCATTTTATAGGCGTGCACGGGGATATGGATCCAACGCGTATAGGCCCCTTTGAGAAGTTTGATGTAATGTTGTACGCCCGCCGTGACCCGCTCCAGGATATGTCAATGGAACGACATACCCATGAGCAGGTCTCGGCAGGCGTTTAGACTATTGCGAAGTGTCATGGAAAATAAATGGGTGGACATGAGATCTGGGTGAACTTAATACCGGGCTATTACAGAAGAGGGACGGACGCCTGCCATAACTGCTTTTATTGCTAGTGATTTGCGGCAGGCGGTGGCTTGCCACTCACTAGATGTTATTATGTTATTATTACAAATTCAAAATTCTGTATTTGTCTTCAGATATAAAGTCGGCTCCATACGCTTGAGAAACAATCGCCAAACAACAAACACCGTTGTGTGGATGGGTGTTTGTCTGCTTTTGTATGTGTTTGCTGTTTGTATTTCTGTTTGCCAAGGCGTTCTGTGTTAGCAGGGAACACCAAGCGTATGGAGCAGTGTTTGTGCTGGGTGTTTGGCATGTCTTTGGTTTAATTTTTATTTTGAAAGTGATATTGATGAAACGTTTAGCACGAGAGTATACAATGGTATACGCTCGTGCCAAAATCACATATCAATTAATTGTATTAATAAATTCTACTGAATATGTGCCTACTATGTCCCGCTTTTTTCAAACGAGTTCCGCTTTGGGGCCATCCATAAATTACGTCACACGAATTTCATGATTTTTGACCCCTCCCCTCGTCCTTGTCACAGCTGGTCACACTTGTGAGACTCCCTCCCTAGTGTGACGTCACATATTTTGAATTTTTACACCTAGAGTTGCAAATGTTAAGTTTTTCGTTAATAGTTCAAAGTTCATGTTTTAACACTTAGATTATAATAGATTTTGAAATGGTACGTCACAAAATTTAGGACCCCTCCCACCCCCTTGTCACACAATGTCAGACTTCGTCGACCCCCTCCCTCCCCCTTAACGTGTGACGTAATTTATGGATGGCCCCTTTGTACTTTCAAATATTGAAAATCCCGCTTTGATCAAAAATAAATCTGACAATGTTGTTACGTACAATTAACACTGCCCTGACCCCTTCCTCATATCGGCTAATAAAATTGGATCTTATAATGTCGTATAAAAATAAAAATATTTATAATAAATAAATGTTCCTACCCTTAATAAATATAATAAAAAAGACATAGGAAAACTTATTTATACTAACAGTCCAACAATTAACAATTTTTTAATAATTAAAATAAAATAAAATAAATTTCCACATGTAGGTACTTTTTAAGAGCACATCACGCTTGACTTGCAGTCTCATTACAACTTTTAATGCATATAGGGTTGCCATTCGTCCGGGTTTTACCGGATTTGTCCTAGTTTGGAGGGCGTCCGGGGAGCGTCCGGGCGGGGTTTCATTTGTAGTCCAGCCCGCTGCATGCTGCGAAATTTTTTTTTTTTATACAGGCAAACAAGTATACGGCCCGCCTGATTTGAAGCGGTTACCGCAGCCATATTAACGCTCGCAACATTAAAAATATCGCTCGCGCGCCGCCATCCCCACTGCCAATGCAGCATCTCCTTCCTTTCTGGTGACCTCACTCACTCGCAGGAACACAACAATCCTTAAGGGAATTGTTATTTGGCTGCGGTATTCTGTGAGGTGGAGGTACATTCCCCAGTCGGGTAGCATACAATTACGCTCCCTACCTCTCTTGAAATCGTCTTGTCACAGAATAAAAAATAGTACTACGAGGGGAGGTCAATAAGTTCGCGGAATGAGAGAGAAGGAGGTTGAAATTAAACACCAAATTATTTTTCCTTTTCAATATATTCTCCTTTAACCCTAATACATTTTTCGGATCTCTCAAATAGCTTGTTTATACCATCGAAAAAAAATGATTTGTCTTTGGTGTCAAAATAGGCCGAAATTGCCGACTTGACTTCATCATCGTCGTCAAATTTCTTTCCACGCAGCTCTTTCTTCATTTTTGGAAATAAATAATAGTCACTGGGGGCCAAGTCTGGACTGTATGGTGGGTGGTTTAATTGTTCAAAGCCGTATCGGTGAATGGCAGCCGTCGCAACATGGCACGTGTGGACGGGTGCATTGTCGTGCAAAAGGAGCACACCTTTTGACAGTTTTCCTCTTCTTTTTTTCTTAATGGCTTCTTTCAATCTTTCCAGTAAAGAAGCGTAGTACTGTCCCGTTATAGTCGCACCACGTTCTTTATAATCGATCAGTAAAATACCTTCTGTATCCCAAAAGATAGTCGCCATGATCTTTCCGGCCGATTGTGACACTTTGAACTTCTTTGGAGGAGGTGTGCCTTTTTTATGCCACTGCATCGACTCTTGCTTCGACTCAGGTTCATAGTGGTGAACCCAGGTTTCATCTCCAGTAACAATCCGGGCCATAACTTCTTCCTTTCTCTCTCCACAGAGCTCCAGAAACTGGTGAGAGCACTCGACACGCTCGCGTTTTTGAAGTGGCGTGAGCATTCTCGGAACTCATCTTGCACTGACTTTAGTCATCCCAAGATGATGATGTAGGATATTTAAAATACTTGATTCGGATACTCCAACCATTGCTGCAAGTTGCTTCTTCTTCAGTCGGGCATCTTCCAATACAAGTTTTTCTACTTTTTCGACGATTTCCGGTGTGGTGGCCTCAATTGGCCGTCCGGAGCGGGGGTCGTCTTCAATGGACTCCCTTCCTTGTTTGAAAAGACCATGCCACTTGTAAACCATGGTTTTACCAGGGGCAGAGTCCGCGTAAACCGCTAACAGCTCTTGAAAAATCGTCTGAGCGGATTTTCCTTGCTTGGTAAGAAACTTAATAACGGCACGGTGTTCAATTTTCTCCATACTGGCTGACTTCTTCCCGATTTAGTTGTTTGCAGGTCGATAACTCAAAAGTTAATGACACGATTAGGTTCAAACTTGGTATATATACTCTTAATGAGGTGCTTAACTAGTGCCTACCTGGACGGGTAAATTTATCCCCATCAACCCCTCCATTCCGCGAACTTATTGGCCTCCCCTCGTAGTACTAAAAACACTGATGACATGTCCGGGTTTTAGGATTCAAAATCCGGAGTTATCATGCGTCTTGTCCTGGTTACTAGCGTTTAGAGATACCCTAAATGCATATCGCAGAAGATTACTGCAAGTATGAATGTCAAGTCACGTAGCATAATGCTCTTAAATGTACTTCTCTAAAGTTTCTTAAGGCGTACGGCCTTAAATTGTAACTATGCTGTATGCTATCCGAGTCAGTGGTCATCGATGAAAAACCTTCACCTGCATAGTAGCATCCCCCATGCAGTGGTGGCAGTTTCGCGACACACCTGTAGCTGTGTATATTACACAGACTGCAACGAGCTATTCGACGCAACTGCTAGCATAAAACATGCGGAAACTGCTACCACGGAAGCAATTCGGGACTACAATTTGTAAATGGCGACAGTAATGGGAACGCGACCACTCAGCTCCGTAAGGAACAGACGACATCGAAACGAGACGGTCGCCCGTACAATATCAGTCAATGACAGCGACGAACGGAATATGCTGGGTCAAACAATATAAGTATCTAGTAGGTGAAGGAGGAGAGAAAGAAGAACATAGGAAAATAATCAGCGGTTTTACTGTGCAGCCTTGACAGCCCAGGTACAGTGCTACAAACTTATCTGACCCGGTGGCCAAATTTGGAACTAAAGTCGCCATCTTGGAATGTAGTATTGCCAGGTACAATTAATTTACTTACCGTGTATACACATTCCATTGAGGTGTATTTTTTTAAATACATATTATCTTTTTCTACACATATTTCATTTCTTACAATAAAAAAATCGTCAACGAGTTGTTTCTGTGCAATATTATAACTCTCTAATATTATATAATAGCTATGATCGCGACTTAACGTGGTCCATTTTTAAAACTAATCAACTAAAAATAAAAGGCAATTGATATTCAATTGAAACACCACACAACACAATTAATAAGTATATCAATGCTAATTTATTTTAACAGTGTATATATTTCTTTGATTTATAAGTTTCCTCTAAAACGGGCGGCATTTCGTTTAATGGCAGCACTTAAGTCGATCGCACCGCCCCCGCCACCGGGCCAGATAAGTTTGTGGCACAATCATGCTCTTAATGTCATGTGGAGAGTGACCGCATTCCCAATAAAATGATTAAATGCGGCGATAGATGCCCCATGCATCAACTCGTGAACGGGTGCCAGAGGGGACTGGTCTGCCGTGGCTGTCATGGTTGCAAAGTAAAAAATAGAAGGATTTAGATTAAATAATATTAGACAATAGTATGATTAATAGCATAATAGCGACATGCAATTAATATTTAATAATCAGAGAACCGCCGAAGCCGATTGCCATCGAATATTTTGATTCGAAAAATAGGACTTACGTTTTGGTTATTAACAAACATCTTCAGCTCAGTCGGTAGAGACCAGATAAGCTAAACACAGGTACCATAAATCTAAGATGAAGTTTTATATTCGCAATCGAAGATTCTGATGGGAATCGGCTTCAGCTTAGCCGGTAAGGCCCCTGGACTAACAACCGCGACCATCAAAAAGCCATGCCGTCTCAGCTACTAAATTGGATCTTACAAAATAAATTCTGAAGAAATTAGGAGTAGGTACGAAGCTTCAGCATTTGAGTTTCCCTTGACAATATGAGTTGTCGGTGCTAGTGGTCGAATTATCTAGTACCATTAGTAAGCTTTGCTTAGTTTGGGACTATAAGACGCGAAGCACTCGGCGGGGTGGGGTGATCTCTTTGACTGCAAAGCAATAAAGACCGCGTCTCACCTGCCGTCGATGCCCGCGGCTGCCCTCTGATATGATATGCAGCGCGGCCAGTGTCTGCCGGGCACCGAGCCCGGTCTTTTAGCCCTCCATGGGCGTTGGTAGTATAGGTTTCCCTTTGCACTATCGTTCGCGGTAAATTTGAACGGCCCGGCCCGCCCCGCCGTGTGTCTCGCGCGTAAGTGTAACGGTGTATAATTTGCCCAGGAATATTTATATATATAGCTAGGTACGGTAGCCGCTTCACATCAAACAGGCCGTATGCTTATTTGCCACCTGATATAGTATAAACAAGAACGTTTCATTTTAATTCCAGTATTCAGGTCGTTGGATAGAAATATCACGTTACCCTGAGCTGGACCAGGTTGGTACCTGCAGTCGAGCTTACTACGAGCCCCACAACGCGTACGTCGCCGTGATGAACACTGAAGTCTTGAACAGTACTTTGAGAACCCTCAATGGAGCGGCAACCATCGCTTCTACTGATGGTAGTGGAGAATTGGCGGTTACTTTTACCTTTGACGGTGGTAAGTACGATCTACCAGGATCCGTTGGGAAGTCCGTATCTACAGAGTGTAACTATGTCTCAATTTACACCGCCGCAGAATGGAATGGAAGCGTTTTTTTGCAACAAAATTGTACATGGCATACCTAAAGAATACGATCCGTTGTTAGGGGAATTCTCGAGAATGCGCGAGGATTCCCCGGAAGACGCGCGACCTTTTTTAGCTCGCATTTAAATTTATAAGTTATACAATTGACATAAAGTTTATTATGCTATGAACAATTTCGTTGTAAAAAGTTGCTTCCATTCCATTCTGCGGCGGTGGAAATTGAACCTGAATTGTCGTATAACTTCCTAATTGTTACCTTGTCCGTTGAGGAGTACTACGTCGTACTCCTCATTACAGAGTATCGTGATTCCGCAGAAACTTCTTCTCTCTAACAATTTTCCTCCAACTATTGCATCTTTAGCAACGTGGAGGGCACTGTGGAGGTTTAAATCCAGTCCAGTCTTAAATCCAATCTTAAATCCAGTGATGTGGGAATCTGGTAAGACCATCTCATACATGCCAAAGCTTCGGCACGTCTTTCAGATTAAAGCATATTAAATCAATTTATCACGATTTATTACATAATATGTAATCGTGAGAGACTGATAGAATCCATATGTTAAACGTTCGGACGGTTACTGTTAACGCGCGCCAAGCACATATACTACTATAGACTTGGTTTGTGCTGTAGACTCCATTACCTCATTCATAAAATGAGTAGGAATTCATATAAAACTGATGATCAGTCAGAGGCGTAGCTACTGCCGTATCAGAGTTATCAATGATATGGGGCCCCGGGCTATAAGGGCTCCCAGCGTGTTCGGTTCGAATAGATAGAAAACTCCCCTCATTCCTGAAGTAGAAGGGCCCACCACCAAATTTTGATACCGAGCCAGACTAGATTAACCTAAGCCACTGATGATCAGTTGAATATATTTGCACGTAATTGCTATCTTTTCTTTGCAGAGGTCAGAACGAGCAACTTGTATATACTAGCAACCAACTACGAATCCTATGCACTGGCTTACAGTTGCTTAAATCTCGAAAATGGAAACAGAACAGGTAATGTTATCCACATTTCTTATGGCTTTAAATCTTTATGTTAAAAGTACGCAGAACGTTTGGATCAACTCGTCTCTCTCTAATGCTACGGCGACACTACCGTGATATGCCAATTATTATAGCCATCATTTCAACAACGCCTAGTGTGTAACCACGATATAGGGCCATAATTTTACAATGCCAATCAATATAGCAAATGGCGGTAGACAATAGCTCCGGCGGCGGTCTTTTTTCGCACATCAAAGAGAATTACCGCAGTAATTAATGCGTTTGTGGCAACACTACCGTTTGTCCAATGTGCAATATGAGCTCAACGGCGACGCACGTATCGACCGACATGGAGTGATCAAATGAAAAAGCGCTCGAATTTGTTTAATTATTTCAATCCGAAGCGTCTCTTTAGGATACCGGACAGAAAGCCCATAAAAATCGCGGTGTACAAAATGATGCTTGGCGTCGGATCAAACAAAATTTATCATTCCAAGTAATTTCATAAAACACAACACAGCTACAGCTTCAACCTCCATCTTGAAAAATTATTTTTACCGCCTCATTTACCTATTGACATATCTAGGTAAACTCTAGTGTAACCACACCACTTCACGCAGTAATTGAAACGGTAATTTAATGCCATAATTATTGCAGTAACAGCCCGGTAGACGGTAAGGTAGTGTGGCTGAGACATAACGCAAACATTGATCATTAAAACTTTTACACAAACATCGACAGCGAATATCGATTGTGTGGTGAACCTAATGCCATTCTATATATTGGTCCTTATACATTTAGTATTGAATACCCAGAAATCCTTAAAAAAATTATGTCATCCCTCTGAAGCATTGGCTGAATTTGTTTCTTGTCTAAATCACACTATATATTGCCTGAACTTCACAATACATGCTTATACGTTCTCATCTATACTTCTATACAAATATTAAAAAAGTTTGTGAGTTTATGAGGCTGTATTGGTTAATCTCTGGATCTACTGACCGATTTTGAAAATTATTTTACCAATAGAAGCCACGTTATTTGTGAGTAACATAGACTATATATAAACTCGAAAAATTAAAAGAAGAAATGTTTACCGTCCAACGAAGTGGGCACGGGTCAAATATTAGCTAATATAATAACATGGACAACTCTCGTAGACCAGACTCTTTGACTTAAATCCCTCTTGCAGTGACCAGTTGGAAACTCAGCAGAACAAGAACACTCACTCCTGAAGACAACAACGCAATAGACCAGGTTATTTTGGACACTCAAGGCCTCATAGAAGAATACTATGTACCGACCAGTCAAGCTGATAAAGACTGCTTTTACGTACCAGAAGTGGACCTGCAACAAGCACCATTATTTAGAGGGCAGTGTGAAGATACTGTATGGTTACAAAACTTCGATGTTCAACGGGTAAGTATCCACCATAAGAATGTTTACTGCAAATTAATGAATTAGTTACTACTTTTTAGGGTTCCGTAGCCAAATGGCAAAAATGGAACCCTTATAGATTCGTCTTCTCTGTCTGTCTGTCCGTCCGTATGTCACAGCCACTTCACTTATTTCAGAAACTATAAGAACTATACTGTTTGAAACTAGGTAAGTAGATGTATTCTGTGAACCGCATTATGATTTTCACAAAAATTGAAAAAAAACAATAAATTTTGGGGGCTCCCCATACTTAGAACTAGTAAAATGTGTGTGTCTCTCCCCCCCCCCCCCCCCCCGGTAACTTTCTAAAATAAGAGACTGATAAAACTAAAAAAAATATATCATGTACATTACCATGCAAACTTCCACCGAAAATTGGTTTGAACGAGATCTAGCAAGTAGTTTTTTTTTTAAAACGTCATAAATCGTAAACCGCAATTTATCTTTCATTCAATCAACTCATATATTTTTATATTTGAGTTGATTGCTTGCCGCTACGGAACCCTTCATGGGCGAGTCCAACACGCACTTGCCACTTTTTGTTAGGATATAAAACCATCCTAGAATAAACAAGAATGCGTTATTTGTGTCTGAGTTTCAAACACTTAGCTAAAATTAGCTAAATAGATTAAGGCTTACAATATCAGGGGCTACCGACGAAGCTGAAGCCGATTCCCACCGAATATTTTATATTATTTCTTGTACTGTCTTATCATCGCATTGGTGTAAGCTGTAATGATGTTTTAGATGTTTTCAATAAATAAATAAAATATTAGATTTGAAAAATAGGTCTTATATACTTTCGCATTAAGGTGGACTTATACCTATAGACATATGAAGGAGAAGTCAAGTGAAACCAACGCTATACAAATTGCGTTTGACAATTCGTAAATCTATTCCTTATGTGTAATAAAATAAACCTACTAAATCAAGAGGCAAAAATAAATACACTCATTGATGAAATATATTTTTTTATACCACGCCGGGTGGCAGACAAGCATACGACCCACCTGATGTGAAGCGATTATCGTAGCCATATTAACGCTTGCAACATGAAATATCACTCGCGCTCCGCCACATCCGCTGCCTACGCAACAACTCCTTCCTTTCTGGCAATCTCACTCACTTGCATGAACACTTTCAAGGGAATAGTTATTTGGCTGCGGTATTCTATGAGGTGGAGGTGCTTCCCCAGTCGGGCATCTGACAAATACGCTTATACCCTACCTCTCTTTCACCAGAGCCTCTTTCGCTAATAGGCAGGGTGCACCACGTGCAAAGGTTGACTTTGGTTCTAAAGATCGTGGTGAACCATTTACATCCCATATCACGAATCAATGAAGCACAAACTCCAACTATTTACCTTGATAATGCCTAGCGGCGAAACCGGTCGGTACAATTAAATATAATTACGTGGAACAGTACAAGTGCTTTATTATAACATTACCATGTCTTCTACATTTGACGAGCTCGGTGGTCGAATGGTTAGCAATGGCCACTTTGACTCCGAGGTCGCGGGTTCGATTCCCGCACAAGACAAACATTTGTGTGCATGAACATGTCTGTTTGTCTTGGTCTGGGTATTTTCTATGTATTATAAGTATGTATTTACAAAAAAATATGTATTTAAGTACATTTATCAGTTGTATAGTACCCATAACATAAGCTTTTTGCTTAATTTGGGACTAGATGGCGCTGTGTAAAATTGTCCAGAAATATTTATTTATTTTATTCTAGTTCCTCGGTGTATGGCACGAGATCGAGAGCTACCCTCGAGACGCCAGCGCAGGAGATTGCGTCAGTTCCAACTACGAGACCTCGAACAACCAGATAGTGGTCCAGGACACAGGGATATTCGATGTGACTGCACAGCTTACCACCGGCACTGTGACGGCAGATGCTAACGGACGTCTCACCAGGATTATGACTGTTGGAACTTCTACTATCAGACAAGGTAAAATAGATTCATAATACCGGTGAACGAATATGGAAGAAGAAGAAGAAGAAGAAACATTTATGTGTAACATAACACAACACTATTACATATTTTAAAAGATAAACTAACATAGATACAAGAAAGAACATAGTGCTGCGTTATGCCACAAATTGGACCCAACTCAGCATTATGCCGTGGTCTGACTATGTCAGACCCCAGCGCTGATTTTCAGTTGGGACCAATATGGCTTGGGTTTTATATGTTTTTTTTATACTACTACGGGTGGCAGACAAACATACGGCCCGCCTGATGTGAAGCGGTTACCGTAGCCATATTAACGGTCGCAACATAAAATATTGTTCGCGCGCCGCCACCCCCGCTGCCAATGAAGCATCTCCTTCCTTTCTTTCTGGTGACCTCTCTCACTCGACAAATACAAATAATTAAATTAAAATAAAAAAAAATATCGGTTATCGTAAACATATTAACGCTCGCAACATAACAAAATATCGCTCGCGCGCCGCCACCCCCGCTGCCAATGCATGCTGCGTTGGCATTCCTTTCTTTCTGGTGACATCACTCACTCGCAGGAACACAACAACCCTCAAGGGAATTGTTATTTGGCTGCGGTATTCTGTGAGGTGGAGGTACATTCTCCAGTCGAGTAGCTTACAATTACTCTCCCTACCTCTCTTTTCGCCAGAGCTTCGTTTGTCAGTCAGCAGGGTGCATCGCGTGCAGGTGAAGTTGGCTTTGGTGCAAAGATCTTGATGAACCACTTACACCCCAAAAAGTAATCACCACCGCTCATAGAAATCAGTAACACCATGGGGTCGCCGAGCCGTTGCCAGCATTCTAAGGGAAAAATTGGCGTTTCTTACAGCTTCTTTATAAATAAATAGTTATAAGTTATAAATAATATTTGACGAGCTCGGTGGCGTAGGTGTCAATGACGCGGCTTCGACACCAACGCTCGTGGGTTCGATTCCCACACAGGACAAACATTTGTGTGCATGAACATGTCTGTTTATCTTAGTCTGGGAGTTTTCTATGTATCATAAGTATGTATTTACAAAATAAAAAAATGTATTTACGTATGTTGTCAGTTGTTTAGTACCCATAACACAAGCTTCGCTTACTTTGGGGCTAGATGGCGCTGTGTAATTTGTCTGACAATATTTATTTATTTATGAGCCTTTCGAAACCTGCCATATTAATAATTTACAAAATTTTTCTCGAAATTTCCTGTGAAAGTTCATGTTAATTATTATCCTTTTTCTTTCAGAAATTGTCGTTGCAGATACTGACTATGAGCATTACGCTCTACTTTATTCTTGTGAGAATCACGATGATGAGCACAGAAGAGGTAAGTACGAAAATTTTTGATTGACATATTAGTCCTCTATCGTCATCGTCATCAGGTCATTTTAGTCTCCACTACAGGAGCACGACCCTCTCTCATCCGTCCAAAAGACAGGAGGAGGTTTTGGCCTACACTCTCCAGGCTGGCCAGATGGGTTGGGGAGGCGTGATCGATGTTTGATAATGTATTTCCCTTAGTCGCCTTGTACGACATCCACTAGAAAAGACGGAGTGATTCTATTCTAGTATGCCGGAAACCACACGGCCAAGTCAAAATTAATGTTAAATCAAAAACCAAGTGTTGCGAAAAGCCACGTAACCAGAGACACGTACATACTTTACCCAGCTTAATTAGTAGTACTATAATATATGATAATTTTAACAAACAAAAATCGACTCCAGACATTACATTTATGTATGTACAGACTCTACATTTATGTATGTAGATACAGACATGAAGAAAATATGGGACCAATCTGGAAGTAGGTATACTCTTTAAAATAAAAAAATCTTTTTTCAAATCGGTTTATAAATCACGGAGTAATTAACTAAGTAACAAACATTAAAAAAAATACAGCCGAATTGAGAACCTCCTCCTCATTTTTTGGAGTCGGTTAAAAAGCCTTTAATATGCACAAAAATACTTCTTGTGCAATTTAAACTAAATCATTATATTGTAAAACAAATATATTCGAGCTCGGTGGTCGAAAGGTTAGCAATGGCCACTTTGACTCCGAGGTCGCGGGTTCGATTCCCGCATAAGACAAATATTTGTGTGCATGAACATTTGTCTTCGTCTGGGTGTTTTCTATGTATTATAATGTATGTATTTACAAAAAAAAATGTATTTAAGTATTATATCAGTTATCTAGTACCCATAGTATAAGCTTTGCTTAGTTTGGGACTAGATGGCGTTGTGTAATTTGTCCAGGAACATTTATTTATGGGAACAATATTTTCTGTCACCTAAGTTTAGATGTGTCACTAATCTGCAGTGCCCTAATAATAATATCTATCCCCAAGAAATATATTAGTCATCATTTTAATCAAAACTGTCTCTAAATCAGGGTTCGCCGATATATATCAACCACAGACATTCAATATAGTAAGTTGAATGTCTGTGATATCAACGGATATATATCACGATATATGCATATCAATTGATTTTTTTCCTGTCTTCTGAACTAAAATTTTTGGAGATTTGTGTTTACCCTGGCAACACGTAGCGAAAAACTACAATTAAAAATACATTGGATTGCTTCCCAAAATGGCAACCTCATTTAAAATTGGGGAAATCCCCTTTAACTTTCCAGTACGGGCTAGCTTTTTATTGAAATTCAAACCTTAACTTCGTGTCATATAAGATTATTTTACGAGGTAATAAAGAATGAAGATTATTATAATAATAGGTACTTGTTTTTTTTTTAATGTTCATTAAAAGTGGTAATTTGACACTTATATTAGGTATTTAACAAATTCCTTTCACATTTTTAAGTGTTTAATCCCCTTACAGAATAAAATTCGCTTCGTTTTCTTAGCCTGTATATTTATCCGATATATATCGGATATATATCAAATAATCGGAATCCGTCTGCAATGAAATCGAGATAACTGATGTATATTTAATATCTTGTTGGCGTGATTGTATAGTCTAGGATTCTGGTACTTGCAATAGCTGAACGCAAATGAATGAATGAAATTAGCGATAACTTAAATGATACCCTTTATTTATTTAAATTTATAGGAACTGATATTTGTAGAGGTCGACAAAGGCGGCAAAATTCGAATAGCCCACTGTTTTTTGTTCACATTTGAATGTGTTAACGTTTACAAGCCGACCAAATTGAGAAAAAGTTTCATAATGTGAATTTACCAGACGCGTGTTACATATCCAAATTAGCCGAGTTGCTCACTTCAAAATATGAGCAAGGAAGCCACATAATTTTGATATGTAACACGCGTCTTATAATTTCACAACATGAGAGTTCTTCGCTATTTGGTCGATTTGTTTGAGTTGATATGATCGAACGCGAACTAAAAACTCACACACTCTGGCGGCACACCCCGGCCACTCCATACAAATGTCGCGTCATTTACTACTACATAAACAATGACGTCTGTGCAGAACGCGAATGAGCGCGTGTGCGTGCGGCGCCATATAAACTATTCCAGATTTGTCTCAGAGGGGAGGTGAGGTCGACACGAGAGAGCGGCAGGGAGAGGCCATACTGTACGTAGTACTATTATTACTTATACTGTGCTGGCGGTAGAAGTGTAAATCCGCCACAGCTTGGTCCACTACAAATCTACCTATTACCTTCTGAATGAACGACTTCTTTGTTCTAGTATGGAGCGGAAAATACAGCAGGACACGTTTAACGGAGTTCTCAACAACAGCTCAAGCAAATATGGACGAGTTGATTGACGCTCACGAGCTACTCTATCCACAGTTCTACCAGAAAGTCGACCAGAGCGATGACGCTTGCTTCCACTATCCTGAGCTGACCGGCCAGCAGGTCATACTGCCCGGGCAGTGCGATCAAAATATCCCTGTTATGACCGGCTTTGACATTGCACAGGTATGGGTACTTTTTGATATTGCTTTGGATCAAGGGCCAATCCACCGTTGTGGGCACGGTGGACATGCCCACAACCTTAGGGTCCGTTCACACAGACCGGCTCGGAGAGGAGAGCAGATTTTGGTGGCGTCTAAAATTGAGTTTTGCTTCATTGGTATAAGGTTTATTTTTCAAATTCACTTCTTTTGTTATATGAGAATGCACGAGAGCCGATGTGAATTTTTAAAGTAAACCTTATACCAATGATACAAAGCTCTATTTTAAACGCATTCGAAAATCTGCTCTCCTCTCCGAGCCGGTTTGGTTGAACGGACCCTTAGTATACTTGTAACGTCATACTTTCTCGGTCTATTGACATCGATAGGCTGATGATAATAATAGGGGTGTAAGGGCTCACCAACACCTTATGAGCCAAAGCCAACCTCTCCTGCACGTGGTGCACCCTGCCAATAAGCAAACGAGGCTCTGGCGAAAGAGAAGTAGGGCACAACGTTAGCCCGACTGGGGACGGATCTCCACCTCACAAAATACCGCAGCCAAATAACAACTCTCTGAAGTGTTGTTGTGTTCCTGCGCGTGAGTGAGGTCACAGAGGAAGGAGTTGCTGCGTTAGCAGCGGGGGTGGCAACGCGCGAGTGACACTAATTGTCACAATCTATAGGCAACGATAACCACTTCATATCAAGCGGGCCGTATGCTTGTTTACCACCCGTCGTGGTATAAAAAAAAAATAAACGCTTTGCCATAATAAATTAAAAAAAAAACTAATTTTGGTGGCTGTGACCGCAACCTTTTTTGAGGGCTGGATCCGCGCCTGCTTTGGGTGTAGGTCTAATCATTCGAACTCGGGTGGTAAACAAGCATACGGCCCGCCTAATGCGAAGCAATGACCATAGGCCTTTTTTTATACTACTTCGGGTGGCAGACAAGTATACAACCCGCCTGATGGGAAATGATGGTTACCGTAGCAATATTAATACTCGCAACATGAAATACCGCTCGCGCGCCGCCACCCCAGCTGCCAACGCAGCAACTCCTTCCTTTCTGTTGACCACACTCACTCGCAGGAACATAACAACCCTCAAGGGAATAGTTTTTGCCTGTGGCATTCTGTGAGGTGGAGGTACTTCCCCAGCTGGGTGGATTACAAATACACTGTACCCTACCACTTATATTCTGCACGTGGTGTGCCCTGCCGACTGGGCTAAAGGTTGGCTAAGCTCGTAGGTCGCGTGCCGCCACCCTCGTTGCCATGGTAATAACTTTTTTATTTTATATACTACGTCGGATGGAAGACAAGCATACGGCCCGCCTGATGTGAAGTAGTTACCGTAGCCATATTAACGCTCACAACACAAAATATCGCTCGCGCGCCGCCACCCCCGCTGCCTCCGCAGCATCTCCTTCCTTTCTGGTGACCTCACTCACTCGCAGGAACACAACAACCCTCAATGGAATTGTTATTTGGCTGCGGTATTCTGTGAGGTGGAGGTACATTCCCCAGAACGGGTAGCTTACAATTACGCTCCCTACCTCTCTTTAAAACTAAAAACTCTTAACTCTCCTAGTAAACTCACTTTTCTTTTTTATATGAGAGGGGGGGCAAACGAGCATGTGATCACCTGATGGAAAGCAATCACCGCCGCCAATGGAGATCAGCAACACCAAGGGGTCGCCGATCCGTTGCCAGACTTTTAAGGGAAATGTAGACTCTGTTCTTTAAGGCTCCTATGTTGTAATTGTTCGGAAACACCGCTGAGGGAAGTTGATCTTGATTGATGACTTGGCCGCAGGACACAACCCTCTTCGTTTTTGTTTCGTAAGGATGGTCCTACAGACCATTCTTTCCGCATCCCGAAATAAATAAATAAATAAATATTGTCAGACAAATTACACAGCCCCAAAGTAAGCGAAGCTTGTGTTATGGGTACTAGACAACTGATAAACATACGTAAATACATTTTTATTTTTGTAAATACTTACTTATAATACATAGAAAACACCCAGACCAAGACAAACAGACATGTTCATGCACACAAATGTTTGCCCTGTGTGGGAATCCAACCCACGAGCGTTGGTGTCGAAGCCGCGTCATTGACCGCTACGCCATCGAGCTCGTCCTCATGAAATGAACATAATAAATTAATGTGTTATTTTTCAACAGTATACTGGAGATTGGTACCAAATAGAGAGGTATCCACAGATCCACGAGAGTGGTACTTGCATTGGAGCTCGATACACCCTAAACCTAGACACTGGAGTAGTCACGGTGTTGAATTGGGAAGTTATTGATGACGAACTAGAGACCATTGAAGGCACGGCCGAATTGATAGACTCTACTGACGACAGTGCCAAGCTACTGGTCAGGTTACCCATCGCTGGAACAGAAGGTGAGTGGGTTGTTGAAAAATAATCAATGTATCGATATTTTATTTCGATTTATCGATATTTATGAGCAATATTTATTAGTGTGGTGAACCGATGTATAAAAATCGATATTTTTTTTTCAATAGCAATAGCATTGCCGCAAACGAACTGACTGAATTGTCAGAATTTGAGTCGTAAAAATAAAGGTATTCACAGTTAATGTAAATCTATCTAATAGTAGAAGTCGTCATTCAGCAGAACACATCAAATTTAGTACATATTCATTCGATTTGAGGGGGGGGGGCGCCTCCACCCCCGCTAACAACGCAGCAACTTTTTCCTTCCTGGTGACCTCACCGATTCGCAGGAACACAATAACCCTCAACGGAATTGTGGATAGTTACTTCTTTTTCGCTAGAGCCTTGTTGGTCGCAGCTTTGGCTCAAATGATAGTAGTGAGGCACTTACACCAAACATACGATGTGTTTACTTAAAGATGTATTCTACTTGCCTCAATTGAGTAAGCGATTTGTAGCCTATTTTTACTGCCGTGTTGATCACATATGGAATGTCTACTAAAAAAGGTTTACACCAATTGTTTACCAGCCAAATAGGTAATTAAGTAATAAACTTATTTTTTTTTAGAAATGGTTGAAAGCGAACTGTACATACTAGATACGGACTACGTCTCTTACTCACTCGCATACAGCTGCACCAACATTAACGACAATCAAAGAGCCGGTGAGTATATACGGCCATTGGTCATTAATTTATTATCTATATTATAAAGTATGAAAGTGTATTTACCATACCATGGTGAGTGCTCAGAAAAACTGTTTTCCCTTATCCCTTCCTCCCCTTTCCGTCACAGAACTTCACGTGCAGGCTCGCGATATCACAAGTTAATCGTTGGTATCATTCCTTCGCGTAATAAAAAGTTTGGCAACTCCTATCTATGTCGCACTATTAAAAAGTGGAACGCGTTGCCGGCATATGTATTTCCTCATTCATACAATATGGGATCCTTCAAGCGAAGTGTGAAGAAGCATCTTTTAGGCCAGCATGGCAGCGTCAACTGACAAGACATCAAGGTCTCTTGTCGGTTGCCGATGCGATTGGGGCTCCTCTTTTCGCTTACCATCTGGCGAAGCGGAGCCAATATACTGAGCTAATATCACTGCCCAATAAAACTACACCACCTAGCAAAAATCTGATTTCACCCAGACGTTGTCCTGAATTTGTCGGAAATAAAACACAATTGGTCGATGCGTAATTAAAAAGTTACACGCACACAATAGACTGAGAAGCAGTAGTTTGACTCCGCCATATTTTTGAAATGTATACCTACTGCTCGACGGAGCGCTAGGGCTGACATCTACAAAAACGAAAGCAGATATACAAGAACGCACACATTGAGTTTTTCCCCCGACACGACTAATCACAATTTATGCAGTTTTATATTTATTTATATTGTTTACAGTGGGCGCTTGGAAGCTCAGTCGTATGCGCACCATGTCTACCCCTGGCACAACCGCTATTAACGAGCTAATAGCTCTAAGGGAAGAGCTCCACCAACCTTACTTCATCACAGTGGAGCAAGACGAGTCCTGCGAGGAACCCAACTCCTCCACACTCTTCAGAAGCAGTATTATTGTGATACTCTTGTGTCTCGGCTTTAAGAAGCTATTTTAATTTATTTATAATATTGTAAGAGATTTTATATGTTAAGTAAAGATTTTTATATAAGTTACATTTTTTTAAATTTTTTTCCTACTGTAATATTTTGTATGCTAATTGATTGAGCACCTACATCATCATAAACTGGGGTACCGCCGAAGCTGAAGCCGATTACACTACTGCTTAAATTGTTGGTAATTGTGCTTAGCTTAGCAGGAAGAAAACCTTAAACCTAGAACTTTATCTACTAAGCTGAAGATGTTTGTCAATAACTTTAACCTAAATCTAATTTTTGAAATCAAAAAATCCGATGGTCATCGGCTTCAGCTTCGGCGGTAGGGCCCTGGATTACCATGTTGATAACAAGTATGGACGCGAAAATCTTCGTCTTAAAAGAAACGGTGAAAAACTGGTCGTGTGGTCGAAGAAACACCGTTTTTAAAATTAAATAAATTAAAATTTCAACCTACCCGTACTCATACTAGTCTTACAGAGCCACAGCATAGTAATACGCATGCAATGCGGTGCACCAAAACTTTCCTGAGCGGTCGTGTAAATGACGCTTGGCTGTGTGCGTGCGATTTGGGCGCTAGTATGAAGTTAAAGTACTAGTTGTATTACTATGCTGTGACAGAGCCGTGCGTGGCGCGTTACATACCCGAGCATGACGGCGTAGTCTCATTCGTCGTCGTCTACCCTTATTCATACCACTGCTGGGATACAGGTCTCCCCTCAATCGAAGGGGTTTAGAGCATACTCCACCATGCTGCTCAACTGTGGATGAGGATGTCAGTGTTTTCAAACCGCTTAAAAGCCACTGACACGGCTTAACGACTGTCGTCTAGCGACAACAGGGATCGACGGCTTAACGTGCTTTCCGAAGCTCGAAGGAGCTCGAAATATATGACCCATCCCACGAGTCTCAATCACTAGCCACAAAATTTGTGCACAGCGGGACTAAAGTTATCACTACAAACTCTTTAATGCAACTTTGCGCATCAGGGATAAGATATCACGAATTGGGACTTACTATTATAGTATCAGGTAATAAAATAAAACAAAATCAATTACAAATTTAACAATTTTACTTTTTAAAGTCAACACCAAAACCTATGTACATCATTATCTGATATGCTCGGCAAACGAACGCGAGACAAGTAACGCAGGCAACTCCGCTCACACTTCGCAGACAGTCACTTATGAACTTAAATTATTAACATTATTTCATTAACTAACTTTATTATAATGAAAATATGCTTTTGAGCATTTAGGTTTGGTTTGGTGTTTACTGTGGCTCCATATGTTGTTAATATGGCAATAACATAATGGTTAACGTAATGTCAGATACTCAAAATGCAGTTTTCGTATATTATGCAACACGAATTAGTGTATTTAAAGGCCTGCACAGGTGACTGATAACTCCTAGCACACTTTTGCTTCCCTCAAAATAAGAACACTGTTGAACTATCGTATGCAGACGAAGTAAAAGTACCTTATACAATCTGTCCAGACAATAAATCGTGACACAATGTTGTTATTTTTACAGGTTTTATCTTCCACAATGTACCGTATATATTGTATATACTGAATGTAATAATAAAAACTGGTCAAATTGATAGAGGCGATTGTGTAGCTGTAGTACTGATCACGAAACAATAAAAAACTATACCTTAAAAAAACATCAAAATCAGTTTAGTTTTTCTAGTGTCAGCGGCGAGCGCTCAGAGGACACATGTGCGACAACCTCCTCCTCCCTACCTACATAGTAAACTTAAATCTCGGAGATAAACCAGAAATCTTTTGATAGCCATACCGTGTTTATGCTTGATTAATTATTGTTTTTTTTTTTATTAATTCGTGATCACACTAACAACATAATAGTCTCCTTGGATTTGATTAGCCTTTAAAACACGCTGTATATACCTACGGTACATATAAGTACGTATAATATATAAACATTAGTACGTATATAGGTACGGTTGTCAGTTGTCACAAATCGCATGATCGTGCGACCGATGGCCAAATACACCGTTGTCCTAATTGGTCATCGGTCGTGCCATCATGCGATACGACGTGCATCCGTGCGATCAAACATACAGATCTCTATGTAATATCGTAACTGACGGTAGTAAAGATCAATTAAATTGTGTATGAAAATTAATCGCACGACGAAATCGCATCGCATTGTTATTATTTAGAGCCAATTAGGGCGACACATTAGAACTTTCGTTCGATACGCGTATATAACTGTTGGAAAGTATTGGTAGTATGAATATTGTCAATGTACCACTTTCATTTATTTACATAAAGTAAACACCAAACCAAATAAGTTGAGTGCACATTTGATTGAATAAATATTGAGCCGTGTGAGGCAGTGCATCCACAAGCTTACATTATCTGCCCAACGCTAGTGTGTACGTTACTTAATATTATACAGCTAGACACAGTTGGTCGTTAAAATTCGATACATTGTTACTGCTCGAGATTAAATTATGTTAAGTTTTCGGTGTCGCGTTATTCAGCGATTTAATAGCACATACGGTTATTATGCAGCCTAATAAGATTTTTATTCAATTAAAAATTACGCCTCCGACAAACAGTCGTATCTCATTATAGTTATTTATTTATTTTGCTCCAGAGTATCATCGAGACCAGAGAACGAGCTCGGTGGTCGAATGGTTAGCAATGGCCACTTTAACTCCGACTTCGCGGGTTCGATTCCCGCACAAGACAAACATTTGTGTGCATGAACAAGTCTGTTTGTTTTGGTCTAGGTGTTTTCTATGTATTATAAGTATGTACATATTTACAAAAAAAATGTAATTAAGTACTTACATTTATCAGTTGTCTAGTACCCATAACACAAGCTTTGCGCTTAATTTGGGACTAGATGGCGCTGTGTAAATTGTCCAGAAATATTTATTTATTTATCATTATTTAGGTTATTATGGACTTTTGTCGATAGTGTCTCAAAGATAAACTGGTAGATAATGCTCCAGCATTAATAATCTGAGATATTAAAATATTTTTTTCCCTTTGACATCGATGGCAAATATTTGTTACTTTTACTGCTTCATATTCAATACTAAAGTATGTACATACGTATGAAAATGCAAAATAAGAAGTATTCTTTGGACCATTGGAGTTAACAAAAATGAAATACGCCTGTTCGTCCCATCAGCAGTTTTACTTAACTTCAAAGTTAGAAGCGCCACTTATTCTTACAAAAATGCGCCGAAGTTAAAAATTACATACCCATTAGTTCTATTTTCTCTCACTAGTGGGAGAAAGTGGCGCCACCAAATTTTCGACAACAAAATGGCGGTAGATTCTTTTGAAATAATATAGGCATCTACAAAAAAGTTGATTCATTAATAAGATATTGTCCAATCACTAACAGATAATAGTTTTAATAATTGATAAATTCATGAGTATTTACTATGCATCCAATTATTAGAAATACACAATAACCAATTTGCACAATTGATCAATCTATTAAATGCGATCATTAAAATATTGGTAACTTGAACAAACAGATAATATTACATAAATGCGTGTCGTTTTGTTCAATATCATAAATAAAACATACGGAGTATATACATTCAATAGTTATTTTAAAAAAAATCTTTGACATCTAGTGATGTTACGAAATAAAAATTTGTTCTAGGAAAAAAATAATAAAAACTAATTCATAGAAGAAACATAATTAGTACCTAAGGCCATGCTTGTTCGTCGTTTGCGCATATGAGGCCAATTAAATAGTATATTCACATTATCGTGGAATTCTATTTCAAAAAGTACCCTGGAGACCAACAAATTCATTGTTTTATTTTTTTCTTTCTGGCAATACCAAATAAGATTGTGCCATTTACTGTTTACACATATCTTTGAATCAAAGTATATTAGCAATAGTAAAAAAAACAAATGTGAATACGCAGAAACACGTATGTGACCTAATGGAAAGCAATACACCGTATTTGTGACAAAATTTTAACTTTGCCCTTTTATGTGAGAAGACTTACTTAAGCTACGTTTTCAAATATTTTGCTGCTCTTAACTACAAATGCGTATATACAATTATTTACTTTTTTGTATAAAGTAAACATTGGTTACTGAAGACGTTGTACTGCTTTCCGTCTATCCACGAACTGGGCGACAGTGCGCAGCAACGGGGCGGTGGCTATTTCATACAAATCGTTTACGAGATAGATTTGTTTGAAACCATCATCACGACACACCTCTCGCTGTTTAGTACCGCAAAACCAAAGTACTTTTTAATATAGTTGACCAAAAACAATGAAATACAATTACACGTACGCCTTAAATCTAAAATGTACAGAAATATGGAGACAAATCCATTTCAAGTTAGTACTATCGAGGAAAAAGTACCGCATAGTTTTAGCTATTTAAATGAACTTTCCCCCTAAAAGTACAAAATCGCTTTATATTGTCAGAGAAAAACATTCATTCGACCGCACCAAAGCAAAAGCCTCTCTACGCGTTCTACTAGAACCGCTCGAATAAAAAAATATTTAATCACTAAATATACTATTAATAATTATTTTGTTATTCGAATGACACTATTAGACTCGTAGCGAGCCTACACGTATTATCAAGTAGCTCCACCATTTTAGAACAATTAAAATGCGCAACCTTCTAAAGGCATTTAAAGTGAAATCAGCCTTATTTAGTTTAATTTGTTAAATATAAACAGCGCAACCCAAAAAATCTAAACAATATAATATCGATTTTCAATTATTCAGAATTTAAAGTTGCGACGCTATTACGTGGCGTACAAACATCATTTCAATAACAAACCGATGCATAACACCTGACCTAAAATTAATTGCCGGAAAATTCGATTAATTACAAACAAAAAAAGGCAAAAATCACGGGCAAAAATGTACGTTTAACCGCTCAAGAAAATTCCGCGTGTTGACGCGGAATTTTCGCGTGAGGTACGTAATTTTCGAATGACGCGTTGTGACTACGCAAGACCATCTTGTACTAAATTGTACATGTACTAAGTAATATTATTAAACTCGTCGTTAGGAGACGTAATTGCAATCGCAACACGAAACAATTCCGTATTTAATTCTATAAACTGTATAGTTTATATAATTAATTTTGGATTTGGATTTGTAACTACAGGACAAACAACTCAATATGTGAAAACATACATTTCGACACAAAAGAATAGGCAAATAAAGGTTCGCCATTTTCTTCGTACGAACAGTTTTCATATGGCAACCCTTAAGCACTTTTGTATGAAAAAAGTCAATGTTGCTACTACAAATAAGTTCTATTTCTACTCTTTTGTGTTGCACTATAAAATAATAAAACCATAATTACGAGGCAATTACATAAAGGCCTCTGATCTTTTCTTGATACCTAGTGTAGTCGACCATATAAGTGCACATTGAATGCACAATAGATTTTAAAAATAAATAAATAGTATTTTTAGTAAAGCTCTAAGTTCATAATAGCTTATCATACTAACGTATGATCACATTACAGACGATATTACATTTTCGTATTAGTTACTACTGACTGTTTTTTTTTTTGTTTATACAAGATTTTATTCTATACTTATTTGAATATTATGAGACTTGAGTGACCCTATTCCACATGACGTTATTTCACTGTAATCGAGGGATTTTAGATTTCGTGGATTTTTTTATCTTCACATATCATTTATATAACGGACTTCCTAGTAGTATCGTATAGGTAAGTTAGTATACAAAGTATTTTAATAGTTTTTCTTAAACCCCTTAAAATATGTAAAGTTGAACTTTTTAAACTTAATGAAGTAAAAAAATAACCAGAGACAAACGCATTTTATATGGCTTCTGTTGATAAATTTTGTATTGATAAAACTAGAGATGTGTGTTATCTGGAATAGGGCCTAGTCTCCATATAGTTAAATTAGCTAATGCGTGAAACTGAAGCGATTTCAATCTTAAAATTCAGCCTTTTTTAGCCAAGGCCTTATAAATTTATCATATAAAAATATTTTAAACCGACGATATCCTACGAAAACTACCATTTTCATACAACCATTACAGTAGCATTAAAGTTGCAGGAAAGTTGCAGTTATATGCAAAGTGTCGACATGTGTCGTAACTACTGCGACAAATATCGACACATTGTGTGGCTCCTGTGTCTATATATATTATTTATGTCGTTTTATGTTTTGTAACAAATGTCGACACATTGTGTGGTTCACGTCTTTATCTTTTGTGTCAGTTTATGTTTCGTAACTACTACTACAAATGTCAGCACATTGTGACTGTGTTACACATTGTGGGTGACACAATGTGTGTGATTGTGCACAGAGTGGTTTTTGTATCCATTTTATGTGTGTGTTTAAATGGTTCCCTGCGGAGAAACTAGCTCCACCCGACAAAAAGTATTTTTCACAAAAGTCACAATCTATGAAATTTGTGACATATTTTAAATAAAATTCAAATATTTCATTAAAAATACTATTTTGCAGAAATTATTACAAAATAATAAATTTTTCAAACCGTACAAAAGCAGCTTTGGCTTGTCATGTAATGACAATTAACTGGGACCAAGGGCTTAAAAAGACCTCCAAAACATAACCTAATGTCCGAGTTGACTTGCGATTTTAATTGACTTGTCAACACCTTAATTTTTGTACTTTAAGCATTTGCATGTAGAGATATATTTTTCCCGAGTGGCGCTATTTTCCCAGCAGGAGTCTTATCATTGAAGAATAAATACTGAAGTTTGCAACCTTGTTTTTATTATGGCACGTACATTTTAAAATAGTACTAGTATAAAATTAAATGCAAGAATATTTTGATCTATATTGGCTTATTTAACACCCCTAGTTTCACCAAAAGGAATTTTAAAAATTGCTCTATAAAAGCATCTTGCTTACCAAAAAACCTATCGTGGCATTGTGATCTTTCCGACCTAAATAACTTTTCTATAAATGCAATACCGGCAAACCTCTCAAAGAAATCTCGGAACTGGTTTGAAAATACCGGTTAATTTATCGATTAATGGTGTGGCACGATGTTTACAATGAAACATAATGTCTTAACACAAATCATTCGATTCATCACAAAAGCGAGAAATTACTTATTTGCCGTAAATCACAGCATTGGGGCGATAGACGAAAGAAATCTCAAAAATCTAACAATCATAATAAAATATTATTTTATAATACCGGATAATATACCGGCATTTTAGACCGAAACATATTCACAATGTCCACGTGGACAAAAAGATTCGATTCAATTTATCCGGTTTCCAAGTCGTTGAAACTGTTTTGGTATAGCTAAATGGGTAAATTTACCATACGACTCAAAAATTGTGACTACTTGGTGATACGATAAACAAAGAAATGAATTTTGAAAGCAAATCCGGTATGCTATACTACTGACCGATATTTTTTTTATAAGAAGGCTAGTAAGACTTTGAAGTAACTATATGAAAAATATTTTTATTGACTATGACATACAACTTATTAGTAATAATTATGTAGGTACAGAAGATGTCTTACCTCTGCATCACGTTAACACTAACTGAACAATGTTTTATATAGCATTAAGTCGGCTTGTCCTATGCATAACTGAGGGCTAAACTTAAGAGTTCCACATGCTCCCACTAGGCAATCATGGGAACACTCCATTATTCTATTATCCTTAAATTAATTTCAACTTCCCTCAGCAGTATATCCCAAATAAATACGACATGGGAGCCTTCAAGAACAGAATCAATTTTTCCCTTAAAAGGCTGGCAACGGATTACGGCGAACCCATGGTGTTGCTGATTTCTATGTTCAGTGGCGATTATTTTCATCCATCAGGTGACCCACATGCGCGCTTGCCCCCCTCTCATATAAAAAAACATATGACGTGAAAGTACTCGTAGATAGAAATCGATCGGAGGCTTGTATATGTTTCTTTTAATCCCTGTGGAAGCATAACAGTAGGAGCATGTGGGAACAAACAGTTCAGTCCGCCTGTAACATTCTTTATGTATGAAAAATAAATAAATAAAAAGAAAAATCTTCGCCATTATTGCATCGATTATTTGAAACAAATTACGCCTCAGTCTCCTTAAGGTTGCCTGGAAGAATTTGTTCAATGACAAGGCCGCCTTTTGTTTTTCTTTGCCAAGTAATGCGTTGATAATATTTGATGTAATTTAGTCTGTATTTATATGCTTTATTGTAGTTATGTGTACAAATTGCCAGCGGACCAAACAGACGTATCTCATTAAAATTACAAACCACACATTTTTCTATAACAAATCAATATTTTCCCTTGTCATACAATTATGTATTGGTGTGATTGACTATTTTTTAAGTTAAACAACAGGAATGGTAATAAAAATAAGATACGCCATTTTGTCCCGTTGATTCAAAAATTGCAATGATTAAGAATGTACAGCCCCCTTACCACCATCTCTTATTGCGATTCAATAACTGAATAGAATGCTTATTCATACCAATGAATAAGCGACTCTATTTCAAAAGGAATAGAGTCGTATAGTCATTGGTATGAATAAGCAATCTATGCAATTATTGAATCGCAATAAGAGATGGTGGTAAGAGGGCTGTAATCTCTTGTTTTCTTCTCAGAATAAATGTGAGCACATACATGCACAACCAATGTAGTATCAATGCTAATACATACTACATAATTTCATACATAACTCGAAACAATGTTTTGATAACTGGTACGAATAACGTTGTAACTCATTTATTGTCAATTTTGAGTTACAATCTTATTGCTCTTATTATCGTGTCGATGATATAAATAATGATTTAAAATTGGGTGGACCAGATAAAACGGGTGTTCTTAAATCAGCTCTCTTGCCGACAAAGCATTAATTGGATGGACTTTGTCAAGTTAACATTTGCAACTACTCATTTTAGTCTTACATAATGTGCTGAAGAGGCTAGAGAAATGTCAAATTCATAATACTTCCAAGGAAAGGGTAGACATGGGTAACAATACGCGGCGCCATTGCGCTAACTCAATTATGTTAACTCATTAAAATGTGTTTGCCCACAGCTCAAATGTCAATAACCCTGATCACTCTCATTCACATTCATTATCTCACTCATTCAATGAGTCAATACTTATTGATTCAATGAACGAGTGAGAGGCGGTGCATATCCGGTGCGGTGTTAGTACTAAATAAATATATGTGCGCGGCGTGCTGACGACCCGCGCCAACTCACTCGGCGCATTCCATTTTATTGCGCAATGGCGCAATTTTGAGTTACCACAGTATGCAACAACAGAGTTACTGGATTAACGTGAGCTATTTTGCTGACCTACCCATGTCTAAGAAACGGAGCTGATTGTGATTTAAAGTTTTATTAACCTTACTGTTGAGTTTTAGTATCGAAATTACAGGAATCGAATAGAGATAATGCTAAGAAAAGTCCATTTTACTTTTTGTTGTATTTGGTATAAAATTGGAGGAGCGTACGTGCGTTCCGTTTGGCAATGTTGCGTCGTCGGCGCGTCGCGAGCTTGCCGTCGGATCATTGGCAGAGGAGATTGAAGAATGAATTCGCATAAGCCATTGGCTTAACATCCGGATGCGGCTGGAACAAATAATTAATAGGTTGATGACGCCACACTGTGACTCGCGCAGTAAAATATAAGATGCAAAAATTCGTCCCCAACACAAACCTTCCGGTAGCTCAGTTGGAAGAGCATTCGGTCCGGTCATCGAGAGGTCGTGGGTTCAAATCCCACCTAGGTGAGGAAGGTGAATTTTTACATTAAAAAAAAACAGAAGCAGAACGTGCAGGTGAAGAAGATGGCTTTGGTTCAATGCTGTTGAAGAACCACTTACACACCAAACGATTCCATTTCAATAGCCTAGGGGGCATAGCATTTGCCTAGGGGGACTTAAACCCACGACCTCTCGATAACCAGTCGAGTGCTCATTCCAACTGAGGTACAAAATTCAAGGCTCACAAACACGGGTGGGTGACCTTTTTCGTTGGCCTATAACTATTGATGTAAAGCGGTTACAGCCTATAGACTAGTATTAGAAGGTTTATTTATTTATGGATTAACAAACAGTAAAGGATTAACACAGGGAGACTTTAAATAAATCTAATTAATAAAACAAAAAAAAAATGTGCTGCCAACACCGTTAATCACAGAATGATAGTTGTGTAGAATTACAAGAATGGTGGTAATCTTGTACACTACTATCATTCTGTGATTAACGTTGATTAGATATGATTAAATAACACCTCGTTTTTCTCACCGAAAGTACTCTGCATAGAAGATGTCATTTTATTTCATGATTTGTGGCGATCACTGTACCTATTATCGCAATTTTGCTAGTTGGCAAAAGGCTAGATGACAATTTTATCTTTCTATTTGTTATGTAAATACGTTATTATAATATAATTATAGGTGAAAGAATTACTTCGATAGCACAAAAGTCTCTCGAGATATGTTAATTTGAAAATCACACTACGGCTACTGAATTATGACGTAACAATTTTGTATTTTGTATGCATTATATCCGAAATTTGTACGACAGCTATGTGAAATATTACGTTTATGTAATTAGTATCATACTAAAAGTTATTATTTTTTAATAATTTCATACTTTTAAAATAGACTTTCCCGCCAAACTTTGATCGACCCTAAAATAAGTCGGACGGAAGATATTAGAATAAAAGTTTGCAGATCTTTATAGTTTTGTGTATTTTACGATATTGTTAAATAAATTTATACTATTTTTGAACATTGTCAAGTAGCCTATTACCCATGCATGTTAGAATACGATTCCAGTACCTTTCAACTGAAGCCACATTTTAATTTTTTTTTATACTACGTCGGATGGCAGACAAGCATACGTCCCAGCTGATGTGAAGCGGTTACCGTAGCCATATTAACGCTCGCAATATAAAACATCGCTGGCGCGCCGCCACTCCCGCTGCCAACGCAGCATCTCTTTCCATTCTTGGGACCTCACTCACTCACAGGAGCACAACAACCCTCAAGGGAATTGTTATTTGGCTGCGGTATTCTGTGAGGTGGAGGTATATTCCCCAGGCGGGTAGCTTATAATTACGCTCCCTACCTTTCTTTTCGCAAGAGCTTTGTCAGTCAGCAGGGTGCACCGCATGTATGTGAAGTTGGCTTTGGTTCAAAGATGTTGATGAACCACTTACACCCCATAATAGATAAAATAAATTATGTAAACTCATACTATTTTCCATTGCACACTTACCACTGCTTCATATGTGGTAAACTTAGGCGACAAGTCCTTCCCAGTCATCGTGATAAAAGCACCGAGGTTACCCATTGTATCACTGCAACATATTAATATACACATTTAGAGAAACTGAGGCTTTCGCTAGAACAAAGCGTAGCAATACGTGTTTACTGCTATTAAATAGATTCAATAGCCGTTCTTGATACTTGAAAACTGCTATTAGCTATTTCAAGTATCAATATCAGCTTTTGAAACTATTTAATAGCAGTGAAAACACGTATTTCTATTTGAGTTAAAAACTGTTTGAAATAAATTGTACAGAGAAAACAACCTCAGCTATTAGATTAATAAATAGTTTCAGAAACGATTTACTTATTGAAGCATTCTTCGTTACTTAGAAGTAGTAAGATTTCTGCATTGAACAAAAAGAAATTTAGAAATACAGACACACCCCTGTCAATCCATACAACAAATATCGCGTCATTTACTACTACATAAACAATGACATCTGTGTACAGCGTGAACGAGCGTGTGTGCCATACAAAGCTTGTGAGCGTGGGCGCCATACAAACTGTTCCAGATTTGTCTCAGAGGGGAGGTGAAGTCGACATGAGAGAGCGAGAGGGAGTGGCCCTACTATACGTAGTACTATTACTTATACTGTGAAACAGGAGTGCTATTTTGGAGTCCCATCAATTGTACTCTCTACTACTACCAGTAATATCATCATCATCTGGTCCATTTTAGTCTCCACTACAGGAGCACGACCCTTGGGTTGGGGAGGCCTGATCGATATTTGATAATGTAATTCCCTTAGTCGCCTTGTACGACATCCACGGGAAGAAACGGAATAATTCTATTCTAGTCTGCCGGAAACCACACGGCCAAATAGATGAATGTATATAGTATGAATAGTTTTCCAGCTATACAATGTAACAACCAAAAAAACGGTTTAGTTATTTCAAATGCAAATAAAAACTAACCAGTAATTAGGAGCAGAAAACACGGTGATGCATTTTCCGTCATGTGCGATCTCATAGCCGTCATTCTTGACCTCGTGACTCCTGATGACGTAGTCCAAGCCGTTCAATTGTAGGAAGGCATTAGTTACGTCAGGCCCGAACTGGCATCCCACGCCGCGCTTCGACGGCGCCCGACCCATCATCGGCTGCGGATCTGACCATAAGAGCTCGCACATGATTCCTGGAAAGTCATGACAAAATTATGGAATAATCTATTCATATATATAAATGACCTACCTTAATTTCATTATTATTTGTCCTCTATCCTAAGGTTGTCTGGAAGAGATCGCTCGACGATAAGACCGCCTTTGTACTAGTGCTTAATGTTTTTCATTGTATATTTTTCTTTTATTTTGGTACAATAATAGTAGTTTATGAAACTGTTGCATAATAAGGGTTATTAAAATACGAGTGTGAGTTTAAAACATGAGCCGAAGGCGAGTGTTTTAATAGACCACACGAGTATTTTAATACCTAATTATGTGCAGTTTCATACACTACTTTATCTAATCTCATGAAATATATAATAATAATATTTTAAATACAACCATGAAGTTAATTTAACAGCTATAATTCTTACATATAAATCCATTTGAAGATCGAGCATGCGTAGTGCGCATGCGCGACGCGCCGCGCGGCGCCACGTTCACAGATTATGTAGAAAAATTTTGCATAGTTGCAATGTATTTGCATTGAAACCTGTTTAAAATACCTGTATCCAGGGCTGAAGCTGTATCGAAATGGTAAAAAAGTTATTTTACGATACAGTTGTCCATAGAAGAGCTGTATCGAAAAATAACTTTTTAAATTTATTTTGACAGCTTGTGCGTAAAGACTGTCATTATGATACTGTGTTTAGTTTTTTAATGTGTAAATTTCAGTATGAGATTAGATAAAGTATATTGTATTGTATTGTATATAAAAATGAATCCCTCTTTCCCTATATCATTGCATCACGCATGAAAGACTGGACCGATTTCACTGATTCTTTCTTCGTTGTCTTTATTATTGCCAGGTGATTCTTATAAGGGGAAAAATAAGAAAGTTGCGCGGAAAATGACAAAATTTAAGAAAACTGAAAGACCATATTAACATTTCTAATGTAACTTTATGACGTTTAACAGATCTGTCAGGCATTTGACAGATAGCGCGGCACCAATTCTATATTCATTGTTGAAGACAGGACGTCTGTCGGGTAGCTACTTTTTTTTTATACAACATCGGGTGGCAGACAAGCATACGGCGTGCCTGGCGTAATAATTCTTGTCTGCCACCTGACGTAGAATTAAAAAAAAAACCTGCCGTGCACCACGTATTTTAAGATCTACACAGCAGATTAAGAAGTTTCCATAGAAAAAACCTATAAAAACCCAACTCACCATCCTCAGGAGGCTGTTTATTCCTATCCACCTTCCTAATGTCCTCGAGCGTGACGTCGTCCTTCGAGAACAGACCCCCGTGCATCACCAGCACTCTGTTGTTGATGCAGTGCGCTAGAGGGAGCCAGTTGTACACTTCTGTGAAGAGGTCCGCCATTTGAGATGTGTATTTAGACGTGACCTCGCCTCTGAAGCCGTACATACGGTTCATATCTAGACTCTCGTGGTTTCCTAAAAAACCATAACTGAATATTAGAATATCAATATGAATAATGTACACGAAAATAAATTATTCAAAACCAAATTATGAGGATTTTACATTTATTTGTATGAAGAAGACACATTTATAAATAATAAGGTAATCACGCTTCTAATATAGAAAACAGAAACGAAATCAATTGATAAAAAAAAGGAACAAGAAACGGATCGGCGACCCCTTGGTGTCGCTGATCTCCATTGGCGGTGGTGATTGCTTTCCACCAGGTGACCCACATGCTCGTTTGCCCCCCACTCACATAAAAAAAAGTCAGTACTTTTGACGTGATAACGTCTTATAAATCGATGAACGCCGGGTGCACACACGAAAAAGCATGACTCATCGTCACGTTCCGCCTGAGCCGAGCGTGCAAACGAGAGCGCGAAAAAAGCGATAGAAGCACGATCGGCCTAAACGTTCGGCCGATGTTTTCTTATGACAATTTTTTTTTTTAAATTATCGTCCGTAAACCGACTTTACATACAACCAATTTTTTTTAAAGTGAAAACTTCTTTAGCGGCGTTGTGTACTTTTTGTGATGGGTAAAAAATGTTAAACTCGCGTCAGGACACGTGGCCTGATCGAAAATTCGTATGATGGAGCGGCGCGGACCGGCGAGGCGTAGGAGAGGAAGTATTATCCTCCCTCTCTTTCTACCGCGCGGCGGTAAATGTATGCCTGCTCCTGTTTATTTTTAATGTAATATAAATTGTCATGTTTGTGTATGATAGCGCAATAAATTAATATAAATAATAATAATAATTTATATTAATGTATTTTTCTTTTATATTATATATTAAAAAATGTATTAAATATGAAAATGAATAAATAAATGCTATAATAATAAATATTGACAGACAAATTACACAGCGCCATCATGCACCAAAGTAAGCGAAGCTTGTGTTATGGGTACTAGACAACTGATAAACATACGTAAATACATTTTTTTTTTTGTATTAACATACTTATGATACATAGAAAACACAACAATATTGTATTTTACCACAGTTATGTGGTAAAATACAATATTGTTGTGTTTTCTATGTATGATATCATTTATGATAGTACTTTTAGACTGATAAATAAAGCAATGCGTGCGAAATTATTCCCTAACCATTCCAAAATAATCAAAAATGGACAATGTTAATGTTCATGTTTTCACTTCTGCCGACACTCCCGGAGTACAACCCGTTTTTTTTTTTTTATTTAGAAAGTTCGAGTATGCACGGGTCTTTGCGAGGCGCTGCGGTAGAAAGTTGCTTCACTAATTGAGTTTTCACGGCAATTTGATAGTTTAAGGCGTAATTACTAAGGAGATTCGTCTACACGAATTCAGACACGGAATACGCCACGCCAGCGACGTGTAAAATAAAAATCTCACCTCTGGACATATAAAAATGATTCGGAAACAGCAACTTGAAACTAAACAATGTGAAGATGCACTCCACACTGAAAGACCCTCGGTCAACGAAGTCTCCGTTGAACAAGTACGGGTTCTTCTCCGAGGGCTGTCCATTCAACTGGAATATATTCATAAGGTCGTAGTACTGCCCGTGGATATCTCCGCACACTGTGAACTTCTCATCATCTGGCACTTTGATGTCCACGAGGGATGGTTGCTTCTGGAGATATGCTTTCACGTCGATCAGGATCTGTTCGAAACAAACATTACATCTTACTTTCAATGATGTCTGTACACGGTGGAAACGCAAGTGGTCACAGATTCATCACAGGAGTGGGTCACCTGTATGGCATGTCACAAATAACTGTTTGTGACCTCCGTTTAGTCAGATGACCTTTATTATCGTAGTATGTTGTGTATATGATTTCATTGCACCACGAGGGACATATGACTAAAGAGCATTGCACATTGGGAACACAATCTAACAAAACGCATGAAACAAGACATGGCAATAAAAATAAAAACGTACAATCTGCTACCTCTGTACCTATTTTACTGAATTACCACCAGCTACCATATTTAAACACGAAATGAAAAAGTTGCTTGAAATAAACCCGTTCTACAGTGTGAACGAATATATGTTAAAAGTAGCTAAACTTTCAAGTATTCTTTTTGGTATTAAAAGTACTCAATAGCAAGAACACAGCAATCTCATTTTAGGTATCAAATATGTAAAAACGACGAGCTAAATGTATTTAATGTACTCCATGTACTGTGTGTATGGCTAATAAATATATCGATTTGATTTGAAGTTAATGACCGTGATAGACATTTGATTTAATAAAATCACACTATTCCACTATTCTATTTAATTAGATTTCTTTTTACCGACTGGTTTCTCTTTTCTATGTCATTTGGCTTCAAATTAAATGAAATTATATGTATAAATGAATGTACAAAAATTGCAAATTGTTTTGTATTGTTTGAACTAATTTCTTCAGCGACAAAAAAAGTAATGTGATTTGAAATATTCAAGCTTATCGCTCAAGTGGTTTCTTCTTATATTGCCCAACATAATTATCTTACCTTATATGCATATTTTTTGTGTAATTTCTTCTGGTTTTTATAAAATTCCATCAGCTCCGTGACAAACTTCAACGTAACCTTCCCATCTTCTAGTGCCGGTCCTTCATACTCGTCCTCGATTGCTGATCAAGAAAAAGAACTAATGATTAAAAGGAGTCTGAAACTATATCATTAAAATGAGCCCAAATATGAAAATTGAGTATTAAAAAAAATCCTTATATAAACTTATTATGGGTTTCATAACAAAACTTTAAATTTATCCTATTTTTTTTTTGTTATAACAAAAAAAACATGTTTAGTTACATTTTTTTTTATTGTTATAAAGAAAAAGCAATATTTATAGTTTTGTAGTTGTGTACCTATATCAGTTTTGTAGTATGAAACCCATAAATATTTTTTATTTCTGATATTTTTTTCGTCTGGCCCATTACTAGGTACACGTTTATGATAGTAAATTTAGTATTTTAATTGTTTACATATTCTTTATACAATAAATACAGAAATTAGTGAACAGACAAGGTGAGCTTATCTCTTCAAGAGATTTCTTCCAGCCAACTATACTGTGCATAAAGAAATTTTACATGGTTGGGAGTCAAGCAAGCTATGGATAACATTTCAGTATCTTTTTAACAATACTAATTTAAATTTATCTATCACTCGTCATGAGTAAGTAGTGCTTCTTTAACTTCTTTTTTGTTCGTAATAAATAAATTATACTTAAACTAAAGTTTTTAAACTAAATTTGCGTAATTCTTTGACAAAAAAGAACTCCAGGCGGTTAGAAGTTCATAACCATGAGGATTTTACAAAGGCACTTGAAGATCGAAGGTTGCACTGGCCACAAAACTCGTACGAGTCACCAGAATCTATGTGGCGAAAAACTAAAAAATTAATAGTAACTTCAGTGAACCAATCACTACCACGACCTACTAAAGTAAAACACCAACACTGGATGTCAAATGAAACTTGGGCACTTGTTGAAGAACGTCGCATACTGAAGGCTAGAGGCGGTACAATAATACAACTTAACGAATATGGTGCAAAAATTCAAGAAGCCTGCAGAAAGGATCGTAACTCGTCACTACAGGCCATCTGTAAGGAAATAGAGCAACATGCTCAGAGGTTTGAGACCAGAGACTTATACGCAAAAATAAAAACTATCACGCAACAGTTCAAACCGAAGACCTGGGCGATTGAAAACTCTGCGGGTAATACGGTAACAGAGATCAAGGAAATCGTCAAGGTGTGGAAAGATTACTGTGGTACTCTGTTCTCCAACACTGCTTCTTATGTGTCGGACACGTTTTCAACTATCTATGACATGGAGCCGAATATTTTAGAAGACGAGATACGAGTTGCTATTAAACACCTGAAATGCGGAAAGGCAGTGGGTGCAGATGAGATTCCCATAGAGGTCATCAAAGCTATGGATGATTTCGGCATACACATAAT
Organism: Hypsopygia costalis; assembly: GCA_937001555.2. Lineage (NCBI taxonomy): Eukaryota > Metazoa > Arthropoda > Insecta > Lepidoptera > Pyralidae > Hypsopygia > Hypsopygia costalis. Next base: position 20,767,786 of record OW443343.2, on the reverse strand, counting down.
GCACACCTTATGCTCCAAAATATGGGTAACTGGAACCTGGCCGACAGAATGGTCGCACTCTTTATTCATACCTCTCCACAAAAAAGGTTCAACACGTAAGTGTAACAACTACCGTCTGATTTCCCTCATTTCACATAGCAGCAAAATACTTCTGCATATCTTACACACCAGGTTACAAGCTTACCTAAGGAGTGAAATAGCTCAAGAGCAGGCAGGTTTCGTCAGGGGTCGTGGAACTCGAGAGCAAATCCTCATATTGAGACAAATTATCGAGAAGTCCAGAGAGTTCAACAAAACATTATACATCTGTTTTGTTGACTTTCGAAAGGCTTTTGACACTGTCGTCTGGTCAAAATTGTGGCAGGTGCTGCTTGAAATGGGAGTACCGCAACACCTGGTATATCTCATTAAGAACCTGTATGAAGACGGAACCGCGTGCGTGCGAGTAGATGGATTCGACTCCGAACACAATCTGGAAAACACAATCTGGAGTCCGACAAGGATGCATATTGTCACCTTTGCTATTCGATATTTATACTGAATACGTCATGCGAATTGTACTGGAAAGATGGGACAAGGGCATATCGATTGGGGGAAGATTAATATCCAACTTGCGTTACGCCGATGATACAACTATTCTTGCGTCATCTGAGGAGGATATCGGTGATCTGTTGCATTTGCTGAAAACCATTAGCTTAGAATTCGGACTCGCCCTAAATCGCAATAAAACAAAAATTATGATAATGGACAGACCAACTGACAATGCCCCAGGCACTGCGACAATCGCGAACTGTGAAGTGGTTAGCAGTTACATTTACCTGGGCTTCACGATCACCAACTGCGGAGGCTGCGAAGACGAAATTAAACGGCGTTGTGCCATGACTCGCTCGGCTACCCAAAAGCTTGACAAGATTTGGAGGGACCGACGTATTACAAAAAGCACTAAAATACGTCTTATGAATAGCCTAGTCTTTCCGATCTTTTTGTATGCAGCAGAGACCTGGACACTGCGTATGCAGGACCGACGCAAAATCGGTGCCCTGGAAATGTGGCGCCTCCTCAGAATTAGTTGGACTGCTCGACGAACTAACGTGTCCATCCTCAAAGAACTAGGTATAAGGCAGAGGCTTTCGTCGCTTGTACAACTACGAATCCTCAAGTTCATTGGACACGTTAGCAGAAATCTTGACGCCATGGAAAGATTGGTAGTGCAGGGACGAGTCGAGGGCAAAAGAGCGCGAGGTCGATCGCCAACCAGATGGACCGACTTAATAAAATCTGTCATCAAAACGTCGGTGACTGAATGCGCTCATCAAGCCACCGATAGAGATCGATGGAGAAGGATTGCGAGAGCAGCAACCGTCATGGAGAGCGACAATAAGTGACCACGACCACTCTGTCAAGAGTGAACGACTAGGAAATAAATTATAATAATAAATAATCAAAGAGAGTAGGGAGCGTAATTGTAAGCTACCCGATTGGGGAATGTACCTCCACCTCACAGAATACCGCAGCCAAATAACAATTCCCTTGAGAATTGTTGTGTTCCTGCGCGTGAGTGAGGTCACCAGAAAGGAAGGAGATGCTGCGTTGGCAGTAGGGGTGGCGGCGCGCGAGCGATATTTTAGTTGCGAGCGTTAATATGGCTACGGTAACCGCTTTACATCAGGCGGGCCGTATGCTTGGCTGCCACCCGACGTAGTATAAAAAAAATATGATGAATGTTTTTTTTTTCATATGAGAGGGTGACAAACGAGCATGTGGGTCACCTGATGGAAAGCAATCACCACCGCCCATGGAGATCAGCAACACCAAGGGGTTGCCGATCTGTTGCCAGCCTATTCTCCTTCCTTTCTTTCTTTCTGGCGACCTCACTCACTCGCAGGAACACAACAACCCTCAAGGGAATTGTTATATGGCTGCGGTATTCTGTGTTGTGGAGGTAATTCCCCAGTCGGGCAGCTTAAAACATACGGTATGCCCTACCTCTCTTTTCGCCAGAGCCTCGTTTGTCTGCCAGCAGGGTGCACCACGAGCAGGTGAGGTTGGCTTTGGTTCAAAGATGTTGATGAACCACTTACACCTCAAAATGAATGTCTATTTAATTGAATATACATATATGAAGAGGCAGCTCAAATTATATTGATTTTCAATTCCAGTAGAATGGAAACATATCATTTGGCACAATTAAACAAAACCATTATTAATAAACGAACCATCACTATCGCCATTTTCAACACTATTGACATTTCGTTCTTTTAAATGTTTTTTACGTCGGAAACAACACATTTTTCGATACAAATGTTGATTTTATTACCACACAGAAATGACGACTGAGCCTAAATTATTATCTTAGATGAAGATTAAATAAATCAGGTACTTTATTATCAGTTATATTTGATAAAGAACATTCAATGTATTAGTGCAATCATTAGGCGTATAAGCCGAAGCATTAAAGAAAAGAATCTTAAATGGCGGCTTGTACTTGCGTTGACAGATAGTACGCGCGAGAGTGAGTATAGACGGCACTAGTGTGGCGAGCGAGAGAACATGATAAGCGCCGCCATTTAAGATTCCTTTCTTTAATGAACCGGGTTATAACGTATGTAAACGACGCCGCGTAAGGGAACGTACTCATATTTTGTGACCTGTTCAGGAGGGAGGGACGGGAGATGTTGTTTTTCTTCTTAAACCCTAATTTTGGGTCAGCACCGTCCACCCCGGTCGTCCTGCCACGTTAACGGGGTGGTTGGGAACAATTGTTCCATCGACCCCGGTAATGCCGACTAGTCTTGAGTAGTACATGTACGATGTACTAATAGGTGACGGTACTTGACACTGTACTAAAAGAAACGTTACCAAACGCGAACTCTTATTCGGACTATTCGTACAGTGTACTAGGTTATCCAAGCCCGAAACACTTGTCTGTCTGTGGTCTGTCCGAGAGACAAAGAATAAAGCGTCTCGCAATGTTATCGCAAGAGTAAGCGAGATAGGAGGTAAGCGCACTGCACTGGTATAAATCGCTTTCAGCGCCGTGTGTTTTATTCATAGAAAATCTTATACAGCGCTGTATAGTGCTTGTAATTACCAAATTTACATTGATCACATGATTATATTGTCGGCTACATTTCTGAGTACTAATAGGTACTAATAGTACTATTAAGGTGTACTAGTACATTAATCGGACTGTACTCTTACAGTGCGCACCTAAGAGTGTCCGATTAAGCACAAGACTAATGCCGACCTCGACGTTTAATGGAGTGGCTGGCACAGATCATGGTTCATCTCCCACGGCGTGGATTTTAAAGTGGCGGTTAGCACCGGTAGTGTTTAAAACAGGGAGATTAGTGTATTATTTTATATACATAAAATATGAACTGAAAATAAAAAGAAGTTTGTTTTGTATGCAACAATCAGTTTTTATTATGGTGTGGATGGTACCGACCCATAATTATCACTTGTAAGCCAAGATTACCTATATTTCTATAATATATAACGTACCTTTTCTTTACTTTTCAAAATATGATTTAAAATTTTATGTATATTACTAAGTCAAAACCAGTGGGAGAGGGGTCTTGTCATATACTACGAGCGGTCACCGGTCACCAGGGGGGCTAAAACAAGCGTCACATACTATGGGTACATTCCCTAAGCTGAAGATCCGGCTCAGGCGCATCGCAAGCACAGATCGCTTCAATCTTGTTCATACACAGCGTCTTTTTTTACATAAAATTACATATAAATCATAATTAACGGTGTTACAGGATCAGAAGAGAGTAATTCCAACTTAGAACAGTGTAACTAGTTGGAAAAATTTTATTCCCATGGAGTAACAGTGTGACTTGTTGGAAATTTTTTTCCCTACCAGTCACAGTGTTACAGTTGAGGGTGTGACTCATTGGGAACAAACGTGTACAAAGTGTCATGTAGGAAAGTATAGTTAATTTCAAATAGCATGTCGTGTTAGTAATTGAGACTGTCAATTACAAAAAGGAGGAAGTCAATTTGTTTATTAACCTACACATAAGTCATGTCATAATAATATATTATGATTGCGATGAACTCCTACGTAATGGCAGACATACCAAAGATTAGTTTCTGCTACTGCCAGTAGGGGCGCGGCGCCACCTCTGCCTGCATTATGGCTTAACAATGGACAGACTTTTTTCTACCGAGGTATTTTCCTCTGGTAGTGGCTCAGTAGACTAAACTACAGATTCTTGACTTCAACCTTAGACTCAATTTACACCGCCGCGGAATGGAATGGAAGCAAGTTTTTGCAATGAAATTGTACATACCATAATAAACTTTATGTCAATTATATAACATATAAATAAACTTAAATATGATCTGTAGCTAAAGGAATTCTCGAGAATGCGCGAGGATTCTCCGGAAGACACGCGACCTTTTTTAGCTCGTATTTAAGTTTATAAGTTATACAATTGCCATAAAGTTCTTTATGCTATGAACAATTTCGTTGCAAAAAGTCGCTGCTGACCGTTGTAGGCCAATTTACTTCCATAATTGGCATAACATATACCTCTGGCCGTCACACAAAGATCCTAACCGGACTCCCATCCTTAGCTGCTTTAGCCAATCCCACAGAGCCAAAAGTAGTATGATAAAGAGAAACATAATGAAAAAGAGGCTAATTGGTTTGATGTTCCATAGTTACGACCCATCCCAACATGTAATGTTTTTTAGGGTTCCGAACCTCAAAAGGAAAAACGGAACCCTTATAAGATCACTTTGTTGTCCGTCTGTCTGTCTGTCTGTCTGTCAAGAATTTCTATGTCGAGAATGCGTGGAGATATCAAGCTGAAATTTGAACTGTATACTCAGGTCTACGGTCCCATGAAGTTAAAAAAAAATCAAACTGATAAGTTTACGTAAAAAAAAGTTACGGCCGTTTATTCAGTAAAAAACGCATATTTCGACACACTCAAGGGAATCAAAACCTATAGGGTACTTCCCGTTGACCTAGAACCAAGAAATTTGGCAAGTAACATCTTTATAGACTACAAGTACAGGAATAAATCTCAAAACTATATGTAAATAGTAAATATACATTTGTAAATAGATCTTAAAAAATAGGGGGTCTATATTTTTATAGGGTGTCGAAATTTCAAATTGAAACTACTAGTTCAAATGGGGTATCATATGAAAGGGCTTGATGTACACATTGCAAAATATATTTTATTTATTTTTTTCGACGCATTATTTCTTATTTATAATAACGCAATACTGATTCACTGCGCATTGGGCCAACCTGAAATATATAAATTTAAATATTATAATAATATAATTCTCCAAGGGGCCTCTACGCATTGGATCCATATCCCTGCCCGAGTCCAAGAGAGATACATAAAATAGAATAATAATATAATATAAGCGAGGTAACGCAGCTAGCATAGAGAGGGCGCTAGTGGCGCAACGTGATACCACATCGTCTCTTACTAAAATAATTCTATAAATTAATAAACTGTGTTGTGTTTAATGACTAATTGTTATATGTGTATATAAGTGCCTAAATAAGTACTGAAAGTGTTATCTGCAAAAAACCTCAAAAACAGACAGTGATATACGCGTTTCAAATCTATGTGAAAGAACTGCATCAATTATTACGCAAAATTAATTATTACGCATTTTAGTCAAAATGTTAAGTGATTGTGTGTAGAACTCAAAACTGTGTTGTTATTTTACGGCATAAACTGTGCAGCTATCAGTGAAAATTTAAATCATTTCAAATCTTCCGTTTCAAATTCAAACCTGGACATTGTAAACAAAGAACATATGACTCATCAGCTGTTCTTCAATACTATATTGGACTGAACTGCAAAACATGCACGACACCTATTGAGCAATCACACAAACATCAAATAGAAAATAGAAATAAAAAGCATAGCTACGGTCTGCTACGCAAACAAAGCGCACTCGCAAGTAATGACAGATTTCAATTGATATCATCGATACATCTTAATAGTTCGAATAAGTTTGGATAGAGGGCACTATACTTAATAATATGGATAAATCATGTGCGAAATGTAAACAAATAATTAAAAATAGACAGTTCCTAACATGTAACAGCTGTAAAAAAATATATGATTTAAATTGCACAAACACAGAAAAGAGATTTTTAATAATGACACCGACACAAAAAAGTAAATGGAAGTGTGGTGAATGCCATAGCATAAATCGAAACTCACAAAAAATTAAGAACAAAGGCATCCTTGATTCAAATACTGACAATAACTCTTCCATTACACCTATAAACACAGAAAAAAATCGAACACCAAAAATATCTGAGAGAATAAATTCGGACGTGGGAAATCATACAGAGACAAACCTGGAATCACCCCAAGCAAACTCGCCTATGGAGAAAATAAATAGATCTGAATCCGAGAATATCACACAACGAAATAAGTACACAGTCAACGTATCCACAGAAAATTCATTTGATTCATTGTCGATAGAGGATGACGAAAACAAGGAAATGGTACTAACTTCACCGGAGGGACAAAACAAGATTACTAGAACCAGGAGTATTCCAGATTTAAGAGCTTACGATACCCAGAAGATACAGGATATGGAATGTATTATTATTGACCTACAAAATAAGTTACAATCAGCGAATCTCGAAATAGACAGCATGCACTCAGAAAACACAGAATTAAGAAAAATAATAGCGACTAAGGATCAGAAAATTACTTACCTTCTCGACATCTGTGGATCTACCAAGAAAACACTTAAACGTAAAGCACGTGAACGTGACATAGGATGCGTAAGCGACAGAAGTGGTTCTCAACTAATGACGCCGCCAACAGATGGCACTAGTAGTAACTTATCAAGTTTGGAAGTAAGTAAATTGTATTGCCGGGAACGAATTATGACAGATGACAGTAACAGGAAAGAATTGCAAAATATAAACAATCAGGAAAACAACACAGAAAAGGATTGTTCAAATAAAATTTGTACCCGTACTAGTAGTGGCGATGAAAGTGTAATACAAAACCAAGGTTCTACCAAACCCACTGTGGTATGTAAAAGGCACCGTGTGATGATCTTCTCTGACGAAAGAGGCAAAGGTATGAGGCAGTTACTACAAAGACTATTAGGAACTAAGTATTTGGTTACCTGCGTTATTAAACCGCATGCCAGTGTCGATCAAATACTAAGCACATCTATATTATTCTGCGAAGATTTCACCAGGGACGATTTCGTGGTTATACTAGCGGGTTCACATGATAGAAATCCTTTGAATTTCCAATCTTATCTGTACTATTATTTACATAACATTATAAACACGAATATTTTGGTTGGTGAGATTTTCGATAATAAGCACTTGAACGTTGTATCACTTAATAATATGATAAAAACGACATGTAAAAATTTTAACAATGTACATTTAGTTGACTTAATCAATACAGAAAAAACATACTTTGACAAATTATATGCATGTAGATCTATTTTAAGACAGTTACTACAAATAAATTACAAAAATAATTATATAACCTATAAGAGTAATATGTATTTAAACTCGTTTAAAAAATGTGAACGTAGTGTAAGCACACAAACAGAATGTTTACCCTTAGGTTCAGACCAGTCTGAAGAGATTGATAACAACAACCCTCGGGACAGGTTTTTTCGTGAACAGTCAGTGTAGTACACTTTCTAGTATTGATTTGAATATTTATCATCAAAATCTGTGTGGTATAAGTAATAAAAAGAATGATTTGGAATTATATCTGGATTCTCTTAAAAGGGATATTCATTACATATGCATTACTGAACATTTTCTTAATAACAGTACTGCCCAATTATTTAATATGGATCTCTATGATTTAGCATCTTTCAATGTAAGATCTAAAAAAATTAAGGGTGGTTCCTTAATACTAGGATTAGCTAACAGACCAAAAGTAGACATATCCATATGTAAAAATATGTATAAGAGTGAAGTATTTGAAATTTGTGGTGTTAGAGATATTGAAACCAATCTCAATATATTTTGTATTTACAGAAATCCTATTAGGGAAAATTTTGAAGAATTTATGTGTAAGTTAGAAAAATTATTGGACTTAAATTTTGATAAAAAATGTATCATTTGCGGAGACTTCAATGTAAATTTACTCGTAGATGATAATAGAAAAAAAGAATTCCTAAATCTGTTAACAAGGTTCAATTTTAGAGCGCTTATACAAGACGAGTACACATTCTCTCGTGGTCTTTCTTGTATCGATAACTTCCTCACTAACATATCAGAAGAACAAGTTACAAGTACAAAAGTGGACCATAACAATATAGCCGACGGCCATGCAGCTATTCTCTGTAATCTTGTGCTTGACAGTAACAGTAAATATAGAAAGGAAGCACAATATTATTACGTAAACAGGAGAATATTTAATGATAAGAATAATAATCTTTTCCGAAAAAAAATTATGCAGCGTGACTGGACCAAAATGGGAATAAACGGGTTCCTAAAAACGTTTAGGGAAATTTTCAACTCATGTTTCAAAAGGAAAAGGATACGGGTAAACCGCATGCAAAAAAGAACATCTTGGACTACAGCAGGCATTAGGGTTGCTAGTAAAATGAAGCGGTTTTTGTGTAATTTTAACAAAACTGAATGTCACTTATCAGTACAAGAATATAAATCAAAATATATTACGATTTACAGAAGGGTAATAAAACATGCAAAAAAAATTGCTGTTAGTGCAGAAATAGAAAAAGAAAAAAACTTGACGAAGGGCATCTGGAAAATTATTAACAAACATAGACAGAAAAAGAGTAAAAGTACTAACAAAGACATCATTCTACAAATTGATAATAAAAGAATATATGAACAACAAGAAGTGGCAGATATATTGTGCAACCATTTCATTGAACAATCTGCTGTACCTACTGCAACCAGAAATCCAATAGACATATTGAAGGAAAATGTCACAAAAACTCAGAATGACATGCAGTGGAAAATGGTCACACCATTTGAAATAAAAATGATATTAAAAACAATGGATTGCAAGAAATCATGTGGCTATGACGAAATACCCATTAAATTGATAAAAGATAACATTGACATTCTATTATTACCTTTGACTCATTTTTTCAATATGTGTGTAACACAAAATATTTTTCCGGACCAAATAAAAGTTGCTAGAGTTGTTCCCATACATAAAAAAGGCTCGAGAAATGATCCCAATAACTATAGACCTATTTCAGTACTATCAACATTTTCGAAAATTTTTGAAACGATAATAAAAACACGACTATTGAAACATCTAGAAGATAATGGTATTTTACAAGATGAACAGTATGGATATCGTAAAAACATCGGAACCAGGGAAGCCATAGATGCATTAATAGACGAAATAGTAAAAAAGCTAAATGAAAAAAAGAAGGTATCATGCCTTTTTCTTGACCTTAGCTCTGCGTTTGACTTAGTTGACCACAACATCCTACTGCAAAAGCTAGAGCACTATGGTGTACGTGGTAATATACTTCTATTATTTAAATCCTACTTAGAAGGTAGAAAACAGTATGTGGAACTCAATACGAACACTAATAACGAACATGTGGTCAAATCCAGACTGCAACCTATAAAAAAGGGAGTACCGCAGGGATCTATTTTAGGACCTATCCTGTTTCTTATATCTATAAATGACTTGGTTAAACATATCTTAAACGTACAAAATGACATAAAATTGATACTATATGCGGACGATACTAATGCTGTTATATCTGATAAAAACATTGTAAATTTAGAACACAACATTAATACATTATTAAAGGCATTTAATGACTGGTTTGTTGCCAATAAACTTAAATTAAATCACAATAAGACTAAGGTCATACTCTTCAAATCAACTGTTAAAAATTCGGAAACACTGGAGATCAAACTTAACGGCAACAAAGTTGACATTGTACCAGATATTAAATTTCTGGGATTACACATAGATGAATTTCTGAATTGGAAAAAAGAACTAGCATCACTAGAGAATTCTGTCTCGTCGGCTTGCTATGTTATCAGGACATTAAGGAATGAAATATCATTGACACATTTAAAAAAAGTATACTATGCGCTAGTCGAGTCAAAAATACGATATAGTATTAAATTATGGGGAATCAGCTACCATTACAATCAAGAAAGAGCCTTTGTGATACAGAAAAGCGCCATACGTGCAATGATAGGAATCCCACCCTGGGAGTCTTGTGAAACATATTTTATTACTTTAGGCATACTAACCGTTCCATGTCTATACTTATTTGTAATTTTAACAGATCTCAAAAAACGATTATCGTCAATGGAGACAAATGAAGATAGGCAAACACGCGTAAAAACTCGCAGGCAGGCTCTCAAACACAACATTTTTTTTTTTTTTTTTTTTTTTTTTTTTATGTGAGAGGGGGGCAAACGAGCATGTGGGTCACCTGGTGGAAAGCAATCACCACCGCCCATGGAGACCAGCGACACCAAGGGGTCGCCGATCCGTTGCCAGCCTTTTAAGGAAAATGAAAACTCTGTTCTTGAAGGCACCCATGTCGTAGTTGTTCGGAAATACCGCTGAGGGAAGTTGATTCCACAGTTTCACTGTTCGTGGTATGAAATGTCTTAGGAAACGTACTGTAGTAGATCGCCAATTATCAAGATGATATGGATGGAATTTTAATTTATGGCGAGTTGTACGATAGTGGAATTCAGCGGCAGGTATCAAATCAAACAGCTCATCGGAGCACTCCCCGTGATATAATTTGTATAGAACGCAAAGAGACGCTACATCTCTGCGTGTAGAGAGAGAGTCCAATCGATCCGAGATCATTGGGTCACCGACGATTCGAGCTGCTCTTCGTTGTATGCGGTCAAATGGAGCAAGCAAGTACTGGGGCGCACCGGCCCAGAGATGCGAACAGTACTCCATGTGAGGTCGAACCTGGGCTTTGTATAGTTGAAGGCGGTGTCGGGGTGTAAAATACCGCCTGGCTTTACTAATCACACCAATCTTCCTGGAAGCCAGTTTGGCCTTGCATTCCAAGTGACCGCGAAACTGAACATCACTCGATATGTCGACACCCAAGATGGTAATGCTAGTTCTTACACTAAGGGGAGTACCTTCCAAACTAGGAGCTACGACGAATGGGGACTTTTTAGCGGTAAACGCACAAACCTGTGTCTTGGAGGGATTTAGCTGCACCAAATTCAATCTACCCCAATCCGAGACGTGTCCAAGGGACGTCTCAATCTCAGACACAAGTTTTGTTCGGTACTCATCGACGCAATCCCGAGAAACATTACATTGGCCAGTGTATCTTACGTCCACTGTACTGTCATCCGCATAGCAATGAACATTGTGTATAAGCAGCAAGTCATTGATATGCAGAAGAAACAGCGTGGGGGACAATACACAGCCTTGTGGTACGCCAGCATTCAAGCGTAGTGGGTCCGAGCGTGCTCCGTCAACTACAACTTTGATGCTACGCTCAGATAGAAAACTGGCAATCCATATGCAAAGCTTCTCAGGTAGCCCAAAAGAAGGAAGCTTGGAAAGTAATGCTTTATGCCACACCCGATCAAAAGCTTTTGCTACGTCCAGACTAGCAGCCAATGCCTCGCCCTTGCTTTCCACTGACTCCGCCCAACGGTGAGTCAAGTATACCAGAAGATCACCAGCTGAGCGACCATGGCGGAAACCATATTGGCGATCATTTATCAGCTGGTGATCCTCTAAGTAGGCTACCAGCTGTTTGTTAATGATAGCTTCCATGATTTTGGAAAATATGGAAGTTATCGCAATAGGCCTGTAATTGGACGGATCTGAGCAAGTGCCTTTTTTAGGGATCGGGTGGACTAAAGCCTCCTTCCATGAGCAGGGGACCACGCCAAGTGAGTAGGAGTACCGAAATAGGCGTGTTAAAATCGGAGCCAACTCTGGAGCACATGTTTTTAAAACAATAGGTGGAATGCCATCCGGCCCACTCGACTTATGGATGTCCAGGGAGAAGAGTGCTCTACGGACAGCTCTTTGCGAGAACTTAATGTCTGGCATAGAGCTCTCACACCGTGGGATGGTTGGCGGTGTTGCTCCCTGATCATCGAGAGTCGAGTTAGACGCAAAGAGAAGTCCAAGAAGATCGGCCTTTTCCCTTGCAGTATGGGCCAGTGAGTCATCCACTCGGTGCAATGGTGGAAACGACGACCGACAGAAGTTACCTTGAACAGCCTTGGCGAGCGACCAGAACGCACGAGACCCAGAGGGCAAGCGCACTAATCTCTCGCCAATTTTGCTAACGAATTTGGACTTTGCCCTGGCGATGCAGCCCTTAAAGGATCTAGACGCAGCGTTGTAATTCTTCTTAAGGACACCGGTATTTGCATCTCCAGCTGCCTGAGCCTCGGACCAGGCTCGGTAAGAATCCTGCTTATGACGCAACGCGGCTTTGCAAGACCCTCCGAACCATGGTCGAGATTTGCCACCAATGGGCACCGCAGAATTAGGAATAAAAAGTTCCATGCCCTGCAGAACCACATCAGCGACAGCATTAGCACAGGCGCTGGGATCTTCCAGCGAAAAGCAAATCCGCCCCCAAGGGTAGGAGGCCAGGAAACTACGCAGCCCATCCCAATCTGCTGACCTAAAATGCCACACACGACGTGTGCTGGCTGTGCGCGGTCGCCTTTGGCGTGTGAGTGGCACAATACTCTTTATGAGGCAATGATCCGAAGACCCAAGAGGGGCGCCAACAGACACACGATAATTTTCAGGGTGGGAGGTCAGCAGAAGATCCAAAAGGGACGCCATATGCTCCGACACATCCGGCACCCGCGTGGGCGAGGAAACCAGCTGTGTCAGACCATATGCCAAGGCAAAGTCATGGAAAGTTCTTCCAGCATGGTCAGTTGATCTAGACCCTAGCCATTCGACGTGGTGGGCATTAAAATCACCCAGTACCACAATCTCTGCAGAAGGCATCTGCTGGAGTATACTGTCGGTCGTCGTTTGTATGTGCTCCACAAGACGCTCCGTTTCGACATTTCCGCTGTGGGACCTGTAGAGGCACGCGTAAATGCGAGTGCGGTCCTCAAAATCTGCGCGCAGCCACATAATTGACAGGTCCCTCGCTTCAAGACTGCCAAGACGTCGACAACAGATATTCTCCCGAATGTACGCGCAAACACCGGCTCGTGGCACAAAGTGATGTTCCACTTTGTACCCTGGGTAACGCAGATATGAGATGTCAGCAGGGGGGAATATCTGAGTCTCCGTCAAAAAGAGTATGGCCGGCCTAGCCGTCTCTAGATGATGGTGGACAGCATTGATGTTGGAGTTAAGTCCCCTAACGTTACACAGCTCAACGCAGAGCTCAGGGGGAGGTGCCACCACACTCTTCTTGCGTTTGCTCCCGGCAGAAATATAGAGCGGCGTAATGCCCGCCCCAGAATACGTCGGGCGGCCTGAGCAGTGGTGCTCAGGGAGGGATTCTCCGTCACCAGCGGTGACGGTACCCTCCTGGGGTATTGTTCTTTTTACTACCGCTGCCATATTTAGAGTTGGGGTGTTTGGGTTGGGCTCCGGGTTTCAACACTCACCGTACGAAACGCAATAGCGCGAGCTATTACTTCACGCCGGTCTTCTGCGTGAGAGTGGTACTGCCCCGGACGAGCCGGCCCAATTACGAGCTGTATTCATTCAATGTCCAAAACTTGACCGCGATCATGTTCTAGACACTAAACGAATACAGCTTGTACATAGTACCGCATTTAAAAATAATGGAGCACAGTGTACAATACCAAGCTTTCAAGGCTTATAATAAATTGCCAGACGAGATAAAGAATGTAGAAAGTCATAGGCTCTTTAAAGTAAAATTGAAAGCATATTTGTTGAATAAAAACTTTTACTCTGTTAGTGAATATTTTAAATGATCTTCGTTTCTTTATGCATTTTTTATCAAATTATTATGTTAATAATGATTGACATGGTTATTATTATTGTTATCAGGTTTGATAATCCTGATTTGACTTGTTATCAGGACTATTATTGTTATTATTATTATTTTTATTTTTTGACATTTAATTCGTTGATGACTTGATTTTAATTTATAATTATATAATTTCTACTACTAAGTTAATTCAATTCTTATATTACTTATGATGATTTTAAATATCCAGTAAATTAATATTATATAAAATTTATCTATTAGTACCAACATTTATATTTGACTATTGATATCAAACACAATGTAAAAATTGTTTATGATTAAATAAATAAATAAAAAATAAATAAATATTTATAATAAAAAAAAAACAAATTTAATAATGATACTACGTACCTACGGAACCCTCGGTGGGAGAGTCCGACTCGCACTTGTCCGGTTTTTTTTTAATGTTAGAAAATAAAATCAGAAACCATTCATATTCCGAGACAACCATTATCATTCGTCTCAAACACAGAATAATGGCTCGAGGCTCAATTTGTCTCATGATATATCTTGAGACACAGAGAAACTTTATGTTATGAGAAACATTATGTAACAAACACATCCTGTGTTTCGTTACATTGGCTCCAAGTTTGTACTAATCTTCACACCTACAATGTGGCTATTTCTAAAAATACCACACAGCAGCTATATGGCTATTAGCATTATACTTCTTACAAAGAGTTAATTAGATATTATCCTAGCACAAAAGTTGTCAACGGAATCAAAGTCATGTACTTACTCATGGCATCTAAATTGATTGAGTCGGCAATATTTACTTCCTTTTTGTCTACGGAAATTGCTTTCTCAAAAGCAATTTTCTTGACTATTTTATTACATTCATTGAATTTCATTTTTGCATCTTGATCATTTGGCCTAACTTTGGCTACCTGTAATTTTATGAAGTTAAAATTAATAAGATAATTATTTCAAAATTAATAATATCCAAAACTTTAGCAATCAAATGAGACAATGGCTGCTTTCATTAATTTTCTCACAATATCCACATTGTAAATTGTTTTATAGGGGATGTTTTAGAGGGGTCCTATAAACTTTTTCGTAGGGGTCACCATTTTTGAGATACACATGGTATTTTTTTTTCTTGGGGTAAGCCCTACATTTATATAATTATATTTTTTCAAAAACGTGTAATTCGAAAAGGTAAACCCTACGAAAAAAAATTGTAGGACCAAAAGTGCTTCTAATAACCTACTCTACATGATGAAGTAATAAAATAGGGGTTAGCTTAAAATTAAAAAACAAAGTCAGACTCATTAAAACTTCGGTTTAAAAAACATTTTTTTACGTCTATTATAAGTTCCTCTAAAGGTACGCCCCTACTTCAGTTCCCACCAGCTACCTATTGTTGTAAAACTAACTGACATATGATAAATATGTTCATGCTATGTGTACAGTTTCATTGTATAAACATTCGTGTGCGCTTAATTATACTTACATATTCAAAATCCTTAAGTGCTAATTTGTACTTCCCTAGCGACATATGAGCAGCAGCTCGCCTGTAATATGCTTTCGTGTAGCCCTTATCCAATTCAATTGCTTTAGACGCGTCCGTCAACGCATATCCGAAATTCTCCAGCCGAAGGTTAGCTATACTCCTATTCGCGTAGAACACCGCGTTATTAGGATTTTTTTCTATCGCCTTTGTGTACAAATCTATCGCATTGTTGTAACTTTGCTCTGGAATTTGAGGTTATGTCACAATTATAATTTTTTACAATCGATAGTAAACACTGTAAACTCATATTAACTCAAAAAATATGAATGAATTAGCAATTAAAAAGACACTTACTTTTAAAATATTCATTTGCTTCATTTTTCAATTTTTCTGCAGTATCCATATCTTCCTGAGACGGAGGCCCCGCAATTTCCGCGTTACTAGCCATTGTAAGATATAATTTACAGTGAAATTAAAGCTTTACGAATTGAAACAAGGGCGTAATCACAAAATTATAGCTTTTCTTACATCCATTTACTTACATAGTACGCAACTCATGAAAATGATGAACCGAACCGAACCAATGAGAGATGAATTGAATGATAGATGGACACGAGAATTTTTGACTTTTGTGAGCAGCCGAGCAGTGTGACCAACTCAAAACTAAATTTAAATCGTGCCTAAATAGAGCGACCGAAAAGAGCAGAAAATATGAGGGCGTCACTATTTATATTAGCGGGCTACATCGATTAAAACAATAAAATTTTGGTACTAGACCATTATTATATACATATTACACAATTTATACACAAACTGCATAATATTTAGGGATACTTATTTGAGGAGCTCGCTCGATGGCGTCTTTGCGCGTGATAATTTATCTAACACGCAAGTTATGCAACGTCGACTGTAGCCCGTTGTTGTTGTAAGTAGGTAATTCCTATTATACACTTAGAACAATGCAAAGAAATGGTAGACAATTATAATAAACAGCTAAGCGAGTATAACTCTGAAAGAGATCTCTTCAGCTGCTTTCATAACAGGCGTGGTTAAATCAAACAGATTAACATTGTAAAAAAGAATTATGTATCTAGGATTTAATTATAATAAATAAATACACAGTGAATATGAGAGAAAAACAAAGTAAAAGAAAATACACATTAATAGTAACAATATCTGTATAGGGACGGATTTATCTATCTCGAGCTGCTATCCATTTATGTAGGTACTGCAAAAGATGCTAGCAGTTTTTGAGGTGATTCCCGTATCTAAACATAATCAGAAAAACAGACAAAAATTCTAAAAATGACTGTTTCAGATATCTATCACTTATAAAAATACCTCTCTTATAAAGAACATTGCTAATTTTCTAACTAGCTTGACCCTAACTTGATTGAATTGAATATCGGGATAATTTCCGTAATGTTTGTTTGATATTTCCCAACAAAATAAATTAAAATAAAACACGAAATTAAGGCTCTAAACAACTAGTATCCACAGCCCAGAGACGATTGAAATCTCAAATTGACATTTCTATAGTGTCAACTTGTCAAAATATAATCTGACTGACAAGAACCACATCCGTTTAAACTTCGACATTTTCTTTCCATTTAATGATTTCTTTACAGAATAATGAAGTGAAATAGTTTTACATAAATAATTTTAAAAGAAATTTACAATTGAGTATTATATTATAGTATTATTTCAACATAAACTAAAGAAAAAAATCATTTGGAAAGTAAAAAAGTAAAGTTCGCCTTTATCCATTTCCGGGTGCGTTCCAAATCTATGAATTCCGTCAGATTTTCGCTTAAAATAAATTCACACTTTGATTTTCTGAAATAGGTAATGTAAAATAACTTATCTTTCCTTTCCATCTATGAATCTTCCTAATACTTAAATGATTACAGAAAACAAACTATAAAAAAAAATAGATAGGTTTATGATTAGTCATTATTATAATTCAGATTTTTAGCTGTGAATATGTTCTCCAATTTCGCCTACGAGGATGAAAAAGCAAATCATGATCCAATTTTTTGCTGGATTTGGAATGTAGTGTTGGAGGAAAATGTCGCATAATCCGCGAGAGCAAAATATACAAACAATAATATTATCAAACACCTGCTTGAACTCTTCGATCACACCGCCCGAAAAGATGGTCACAACTTTGAAGAGCTGATAGTAGCTGGCAAGGTTGACGGCAGAGGATTAAGAAACTGCAGCCTTATGAAATGCTCTGATCAAATCCGAACATCTCTGAAATCGAATCCCCTCAATACCTTCCACGCTGATAAAGTTAACAATTGTAGGAGGAAGATTGCTAGAGACAAGCTGATTCTGCAAGGGAATTATTCCTATGAGTAATGAGGTGTTTATTGCGAGGAAGAGGAAGACGTGTGAGATGGGGAGATTTATTTCCCCGAAACTGTACACTGGCTGCATTGGTAGATTCTGGATTGTACATAATATGGCATTAAATCAACGGCGAGTATATCAGTCACCTTCAATTAGTCAATGAAATAGTGGTCATGGCGGAGTCGCTGGAGGATATGGGCACAATGCTCGTAGATCTCAACGAAGCATCCCAGTGGGTGGTTTTTAGGAGTGGCAGATAAGCATACTAGCATCATTTCTGAAGTGGCCGCTAATTTTGTTCACCAAAAACACCCATAATCCTTTTTTCTGCTAAAAAAGGATAATGCTAGGTAATATTGTGATTATTCGTGACAGATTTCATAACATGAGAAAAATATAATCATTTTATATTAATTATGATTACAACATTAGAAAGAGACGAAGGACTACAGTAGGTGCCTCTCGCTTGGCTCGTTCATAGGACATATACATAAGATTTTTCACTAGCTACGCATAAAGAGTGGATAAGGTGCACTTTGTCCCTTTTGCATTTCATTTTCATTGTCAAGATAAAAATAGAAGACAATTGATATTTAATTGAAACACCACACAACACAAATCAGTATTACAATGCTATTATTCTAACAGTGTATATATTTCTTTGATTTTAATGTTTCCTCTAAAACGGGCGGCATTTGGTTTAATGGCAACACTTAAGTCGATCGTACCGCCCCCGCCACTGGGCCAGATACAAAAAAAAAATTGTATTGTTTATTGTATGTTTGTGGCACTGTACCTTTCTTTTCCTTGTTGCTGGCTACCACTCTTCAGTCAAAGGCTATTTTGTCAGTTTCAAGTTTTGTGTTATTTCTTCATCTTATTCCCGGCTTCCGGGGTGGAGGCACATATAAGTGACACTGATTTGGCTTAACGACTGTCGTCTTCGGATAACAGCTGAGACTGTGTGGCTAAGGTACTCTCCGAAGCACGGAGGAGATCGAATAGAATAAATCCAAACAGGCTACGGTCTACATTGTTCACTTGCATGATTGATTAGACTGACACAGGTAATGAGGCCATTGAGCTTCTCAAAATAGACGTATGTGCACATTGAGGTCACAGCATTTCACTCAAAGGAAGTCCAATAGCTAAACATAGGCCTCCATCCAAAATTAATGGTTTTGTGAAGCTTGCATCCATCAGGACCATCGGCTCATCGCGATCGTTACCAAATTATCGATCCATCCAGTGGGCGTTTCATTACAGTGCATTTCCCGATTCGTGATTGCTCTAGATAGTTTTCGCTTTATCAGAAATCGATGCTTGCTTAATAGTGCCTACTGGGCTACTGACTTTAATTTGTGCTACGAACATAGTTTTTTTTTTTTTATATAAGAGGGAGCAATCACCATCGTCCATGGAGACCAGCAACACTAATGGATCGCCGATCCGTTGCCAGTTTTCATCATCATCATCAGGTCATTTTATTCTCCACTACAGGAGCACGACCCTCTCTCGTCCGTCCCAGACAGAAGGAGGATTTGTCCTACACTCCCCACGCTGGCTGGCTGGCGGGTTGGGGAGGCCTGATCGATGTTTCATAATGTATTTCCCTTAGTCGCCTTGTACGACATCCACGGGAACAGACGGAGTGATTATATTCTGGTCTGTCGGAAACCACACGGCCATTTTTGGTTGCAATAAGAAAATGCAATGGTTATCGGCTTCAGCTTCGGCGGTAGAGCCTCAGGTATAAGAGGCATAACGAGTCCGATGGTGGAATGTCATTCACCACACAGAAGAATGCAGCAACTAATTGCCCAAGGTTTGTTGTGTTCCTGCTAGTCAATGAGACGTGAGGAGATTCTGCGTTAGCAGTGGGGATACCAGCGTGTAACGCACCTACTGCAAATGTTCATAGGCTACGGTAACCGCTTTACATCAAGCAGGCCGTATACTTGTTTGGACCCGTCGTTGTAGAAACAAATCTAAATATTTTATTTAGATTTCTGTACTTTAAGCACACACTATTTGAACGAGGCCCATTAGTACTTACACACTAGAACAGTCCGGCCACTCCATAGAAATGTCGCGTCGTTTAATATTACATAGACAATGACGTCTGTGCCGAGAGGAATGGGCGTGAGTGCGTGCGGCGCTATACAAACTGTTCCAGATTCGTCTCCGAGGGGAGGCGGGGTCGACATGCTAGAATCCGGCCTACTTATAACATTGCGAAGCTCCTGTCATATCAGTTCAGCCCCCTTACCACAACCTCTTAATGCGATTCAATAACTGAAGAGAATGCTTATTCATACCAATGAATAAGCGACTCTATTTAATTTGAAATAGAGTTGCTTATTCATTGGTATGAAAAAGCATTCTATTCAGTTATTGAATCGCAATAAGAGTTGGTCGTAAGGGGGCAGCAGGGAGAGGCCATACTGTACGTAGTACTATTTATTACTTATATTGTGAAACGAAGACTTCGCTTTCGACTCAATTCATTGAGATATTTCGGGCGAGAAGATATATCCCAATTTTCTAAAATCTATGCACCCCAGTAGACATAATGAATACGCTACCTTTTTTTTTTACTACGTTGGGTGCCAGACAAGCATGAGACCTGCCTGATGTGAAACGGTTATCGCAACCATAAAAACGCTCGCAACAAAAAATATCGCTCGCGCGCCGCCACTCCCGCTGCCAACGCAGCATCTCCTTCCTTTCTGGTGACCTCACTCACTCGCAGGAACACAACAACCTCAAGGGAATTGTTATATGGCTGCTGTATTCTGTGAGGTGGAGGTACATTCCACGTTAGTAAGCAGGGTACGCCGCGTGCAGGTGAAGTTAGCTTTGGTTCAACGATCTTGATGAACCACTTACACCCCAAAATACCTAACCTACTCATAATGGCTGTTCAATCACAAGAATTTAAAGCTTTGATAAAACAATGGAAAATATTCGTTGATAACGAGCTAAACGAAGATACTAGTGATGACTAGCGCATGAATAAATTAATATATTTTTACCCATGCACTGCTACTGTGCATGATAATGTATACAACACTAAGTAACTTGTTAGTTGTAGTATCCGACCGGCGTTGAGACTGGTTTGACGTGTCAGGCCTTCATAAACAGCAAAACTAAAATGGTGAATATAAACTTAAATATATTATATTATTAATCATTTAAGAGTTTCGTAATATCATAAATACGTAACCTTATCTTGTATGCAAATATCTAAATACCACTACTTGTATAAATGTTTTAATTTGAGTGGGTAAATATATATTTGGAGCTGCCTTTGTTGAAGCGGGTTCATTATCGTAGATTTGTCACATACATACATGTTTTGTGCATTTTTTTTATACTACGTTGGGTGACAGACATACGGCCCGCCTGATGTGAAGCGGTTACCGTAGCTATATTAACGCGCGCAACAACCCTCAAGGTAATTGTTATTTGGCCGCAGCCAAATATTCTGTGAGGTGGAGGTACAATCGAGTAGCTTACAATTACGCTCCCTACCTCTCTTTTCGTCAGAGCTTCGTTTGTCAGTCAGCAGGGTGCACCGCGTGCAGGTGAAGTTGGCTTTGGTTCAAGGATGTTGATGAACCATTTACACCCCTAAATTTGCATTTGTATTTGTAAATTTATTTTACATAGGTACCTACATGTGCATTTGTAAATTTATTTTACATACCTACATGTTTTTTTTGTAAATTTATTAGAAAGTATTTTGTTTGTAAATTTATTAGAAAGTTGATTGTATAATCAACTTTCTAATAAATTTACAAATGCACAAAACATGTAGGTATGTAAAATATGTAAATTTATTTTACATACCTACATGTTTTGTGCATTTGTAAATTTATTAGAAAGTTGATTGTATATTTGAGCTTTGAAAAAATCACCGGTTAAATGCAACTCAAAGTTATGACAAACGAAGAACCAAAGTTGTAGACATAACTCTCAAAATCAGCAAGTTGAAATGGCAGTGGGCCAGCCACAACTGCCGAGTCATCGATAGCAGATTGGGGGAGGAATGTCATCATTACATATTGTACCCTGTGGCCATACCTCTGTACTTTTTTTATATGAAAGGGGGCAAACGAGCATGTGGGTCACCTGATGGAAAGCAATCACCACCTCCCATGGAGATCAGCAACACCAAGGAGTCGCCGATCCGTTGCCAACCTATGCTCCTTCCCATCGGCTGGCGACGACCTTGATTGTATTAGGTAATAGCATAGCATAGCTTCACCGTTCAACCCTACTGATACCGGTTGATCAGCTGTGAATTTAGGGTTGCCAACTGTACTGTTAAAAACAGTATTATACTGTTTTTCACAAAATTATACTTTTTAATGTTGAACAAAAATAAAGTATACAAAATACTGTTTTCAGCATCAAAATGCTTAACTGGTGTTAGACATAGAGACGCTTACACATTTTTTTTTATTTAGTCATTAATAGTATATAACTATTAATTTAATAAAAAAAAATATCAAATAAAAATTAGCATATGTAATATTTAAAAAAATAAATTAATAAGTGGTGCGAGAATCTGTAAGAAATACGAGTATGTATTTAATTAAAGCACTACATAAATGATTTTTTACTGTTTTTCTAAAATACTGTTTAATATTATTTAATATGTTTTCCTATGTATCATAAGTATATATTTACAAAATAAAATAAAATGTATTTACGTATTATCAGTTGTCTAATACCCATAACACAAGCTTCGCTTACTTTGGGGCTAGATGGCGCTGTGTAATTTGTCGGATAATATTTATTTATTATTCTTCTTCTCAGACCTTTCAAAAAAGTTGGAATCCCTAGCTGTGATATAGGTGACTGCAGTTATCACTCATATAGTCGAATATAAACAAGCAATAAAAAACTGAGATAAGAAATTAACTGTGTTCTCCTTGTAGAAATTCTACTTTACAGCTATATTCTAATTAATTTTACGGAATAAGTAGGGACCACCTGACTGGACTATTTTAATGGACACGTATGAAAAGCACTATAAAATCCCAGAAGATGTGGTTGTTTCGACATCCAGACCGGACATTTTCCTTTTCTCCAGAGCTACAAAACGTATAGTACTTGTAGAGCTTACCGTACCGTGGGAAACTAACATACCCAAAGACCACGCGATAAAACAAAACAAATATTATGACCTCCTAAACGAATTAACAAAAAGCGGCTATGTAGTTAATCTATACGCTGTAGAAGTAGGAGCGAGAGGTATACCAGCAAAATCTCTCTATAACCTGCTGAAAGACCTTAGCTTGTCCAGAAGTGCAGTAAGTTCTATACTAGAACGAGTATCTAAAGCTGCATTAGCAGGTTCATACCAGATTTGGCAGGGCAGGGAGAGAAACACAAGTAGTGAAGGTGAGTGTTGATGTACGTCGGAAAGGGGCCCCTTAAACCTACACCCGTGTCACAAGTCTCGGGATCTGCTTGGGTTTCTCTCTCTGCCACACTATGGACCCGGCACCCGCACGGTGAATCCATGGAAGCTAAGAAGTTCGTCTCTGACAAACGCGGTGGTCGGATAACTAATGCTTAGATTATCAATTGGTCTCCGCTCCGCATCGACTAGATGCCGCGGCGCACGTGTAAAATGCGGTAACAAATATTACGCCGAACTCGGCGTATCCGAGCCTGTTGCAATACAATTCTTCACGCACACTAGCATCTCTGCACATCAGTTGCAATACAATTTTTCATGCACACTAGCATCTCTGCACATTGTTTTACGCACACGACAATATTGAGTTGCCGCATTCACGGAGCTGTTGTTTCATAGTGCCGCATCTAGTCGAAGCGGAGCGGCGCGCGGCGAGCAATTGTTAATCTATGAACTACTTTGACTCCGAGTTCGCGGGTTCGATCCCCGCACGATACAAATATTTGTGTACATAAACATGTTTGTTTGTCTTTGACTGGGTATTTTCTATGTATTATATGTACCAACGAGTAAATACTTATAATACATAGAAAATGCATAGAGAATCCATACTATTTGTTATTTGGTAGGGGTGTAAGTGGTTCATCCACATCTTTGTAGCAAAGCCAACTTCACCTGCACGCGGTGCACCCTGCTGAAGCTCTGGCGAAAAAAGAGGTAGGGAGCGTATTATTAGTAAGCTACCCGAATGGGGAATGTACCTCCACCTCACAGAATACCGCAGCCAAATAACAATTCCCCTGAGGGTTGTTGTATTTCTGCGAGCGAGTGGGGTCACCAGAAAGGAAGAAGATGATGCGTAAAGAAAGAAAACTTCTTTATAAAATAATCCTTGATGTCGACCTGGCTTTTGAACAAATGTTCTCTCGAGCGTAAGCACAGGCGTAAGTAAAAAATTGCGCTCAGCATATTGCGGATACTTCATTCATACCTCAGTGTACTGAGGGCTTTAATATTTGTATTGAAAAGAGGCTCAGATTTTCTACCAGCCCCCTTACCACCAACTCTTATTGCGATTCAATAACTGAACAGAATGCTTATTCATACCAATGAATAAGCGACTCTATTTCAAATGAATAATGAATGGGCCGAAAAGGAAACACTCTTGGAAATAAATATGCTCCGAAACCACTGAACCAATTAGGTGGTAAGGGGGCTGCTCACTCCAATCATATACAATGTTTCTGTTCTCCAGGTGTCGTTCACAGCTCGCGGTCTGATGCCTCCAGTGTTCACGCCCCTCAACGATGACCAAACCGTCAACTATGACGTTATTCCGTCTTACGCAAAGTTCCTGGTCGACGCTGGCATCAAATCGGTACTGGGTGGGTAATTATTTTGTATCTTTGGATTTTTTTCGCTTTGAGTGCGGAGTTTCTTAGAGCAGCATATCGGTTCAATTGATAGCGATTTAGTTTTTAATTTGGATCATGACAGAAAAATAATTCCTCTCCCACCACCACAAGTACCAAATTGTTGTAGTTTAGTTATTACTATGGTTGAGTGTTATGTACAATACAACTACTTACGCTGTATATGTTATATACCATGTCGGGTGGCAAAGAAGCTTACACCCCACCTGATGTGAAACGATTAGCGTAACTTATAAACGCAACGCAATGCACCTACAATAGCTTTCGCAATTCTACCCGTGCTGTTAGATCAGTGCAAAGGTAAAAATACATAGGTCAATCTCAGTGACGAATCTCGCGATGGTCGCCCGTTTACCGCTGTGAACAACAAAAACATCGATGCTGTGCGCCGTATGATTGAAACGTCTGTTTCAATCATACGGCGCACAGCATCGATGTTTTTGTAGGCATGTGACCTACCATGAGATTCGCGCATCCTTAGACATAGGCATGACTCAAATACAATCAATCCTACACAAACATTTGGGTGTGAGAAAGCTGTGCTCACGGTGGATCCCACACAATTTGACCGAGGCTCAAAAAACGGACCGAGTCACTTGGTGCAGTGCCATGCTTACCAGGTTCAACGAAGGTGCGTCAAATTTGGTGTGGGAAGTAACAGGTGGCGAAATATGGATTTATTACTACGATCCCAAAACAAAGCAGCAACCGAGCGTATGGGTCTTTCAAGATGAGCCGAAACCAACCAAAGCGGCGCTCGTGAAAAGTGCATCGAAGCGGATGATTGCTTCTTTTTTTTTTAATAAAACTGGACACGTGGCTAGTATTACTTAGAGAATCGTTGTACCGTGAATAGTGACTAGTACATGACCATTTGTTTGCCGGAAATTATTGACGAACTCCGCAAAAATAACCGTAAACGCCGTATCATCTTGCACCACGACAATGCTAGTTCCCACTCGGCCAGACAGACAAACGAATTTTTAAAGGTGAAAAACGTAGAACTTATGAGCTATCCTGCATACAGTCCCGACCTGGCACCTTGCGACTTTTTTCAGTTCCCAAAAATTAAGTACCAATTACGCGGTTAACGCTTTTCATCACCAAAAGAGGCTATCGAAGAGTATGAAAAACACGTTTCTGAGGTCAACACGGAGGAGTTTTCAAAATTGGTATAATCGAATGAAAAAGTGCATTTACGCAAAGGGAGAATATTTTGAGAAACAAATTCATTTTTGACCTATAATAGTATTTTTTTCTTATTCATTACGGAAACTTTTAGTGCGCCCCACGTGAAGTACGTGGAGCGACACTAAAAGTTTCCGTAATAAACTCCTGATCAGGCTGCTCCACACCATTACCGCAGTATAAGTAATAGCCTTAATAGCCTCATTTGGTAAACGGTGAGGATAGATTTGATTCTAAAGATACCGACCTAATGGAAAGCCCTTTCAATCTCAGGTTTTCAAATTATTACAGGCGTTCATAGGCTACGGTAACTGCTTTCCATCAGGCGGGCCGTATGCTTGTTTGCCACCTTAGTGGTATAAAAAAAAATATTGGAGGCCCTTGGAAGTCAACCAATTAGTGTTTGTAATGGGCACCCATTGACGTACATATATATCGATGGTGGTGCCCCTGTGGCTGTAGCAAAGGACTGTTTTATTGAAACAGATAAAATAAGTAATCTACTACCAAAACCTTAGATATGCCACAGACACAAAAGCCAAACTCGAAAGCCGACAACGCGCATCAAAGTCAAACCAAATATAATCGTAAATTTTGATCTGTTACAATATATGCAGTAATGTCGGTTGTTGATTAGGGCTTCTGGCAGAGCCTAGTGCCTACCTCCTAAGCTGAAGCCGATTCCCATGGGGTTTTTGGTAAGCGTCAGAAGCGAAAATCGGACTTCTGTTTAAATTTGTGATTACGGTGGGTCTGAAGCGGAGCGTGTCTCTCCCTACCGCATAGGCTTATTGTCCAAATTGTTAGACTGGGCAGTCTAACAGTTTGGAATATTTTCGTCCAAACAGGACTGATCATCGAATTAGTAGAACCTGTTGGAATAAAGAATTAGTATTAGCACTAATTTAAGGTAAAGTAACATTTTCGCAATCAAAAATCCGATCGTCATCGATTTCAACTGCGACTGGTCTCTTGACTAAAGTGCTGAAGGAGTGATATATTGCTGTTCTAAGATCACTAGTTCGTGATCTTAGAACTGTAGTAAGATCGTAGTTTCTGTTGTATGTCTGTCAGTATTTGAAAGAAGAACCGAGTGAAGCGCAAGCAGTACACATATTCTACTTGCTAATGACACTACTGATAGTGCCAAGCAATAGTGCCTAGGGCAATAAATGCTACTTCCGATATACGGCGATTTTAAGCGAGAAGCAAAATGGTGTGGACATAATAAACATAATGGTGTGGACATAAGGAAAGTGGCATAAAGACATTTTAGACAAGAATATATCGAAATTCGAAAGCACTAGCGAGCGCTCCATCTTGTTTTTACAAAAGATTTATTTGGCTTTTTCTGCAGTCGGTGGTACAACTGGTGAGAACATGGCCCTCAGTGTATCGGAGAGGAAGAAGATCATCAGCAAGTGGGTGAAAGATGGCAAGAGTTTAGGTCTCCACATACAAGTGCAGGTTGGCGGCGCGCCCTTCCCTGACGTCATTGAGCTGGTGAGTGGACCTGACACAGGTTCTGGCAGACAAATTAATTACGTTGGTTGGTTGTCTTGCGTGTTCAATAGGCTAGTTGTCAATGTTACAAAATTATAATAACTCTCTATCAGTAACGTAATACATAAAACTAGAACGATCTGCGTTCTTAAAATTTTAATAACTTATGTCCGACGTGTTTTATGTTCGATCAAAGTTTGGTGGGAACGTCCATTTTAAAGGTATGAAATTATAAAAAATAAATATTATCATTGTAGAAACAATAAAAAATACTATAACTTTTGTTACGTCACTGGCTACATAAACGCAATATTCAACATAGCTGTCGTACAAATTTCTGATTTAATGCATATAAAATAGCAAGGTGTGACGACATAACGTGGTGGCCTTTTGTATGGAGCGTTTTCGGGATAGTCCAAAATGGTGATCTTCATGGTGATCTTCAAGTTATCATATCTCGAGAAGTTTTTATGCAATCGAAGTAATTATTTCACCTATATTTATATTATTGTGACGTATTTAAATAACAAATCGAAAAAAAAATGGGATACAAGCCTGTTAGATTAGTAAGTGCAATAACTATTATCTTTATAGGTAAAATTGTTAGCCTAGTGTCTAGTAATGGCTATTGGAAACGAAGTATTTCCACCTGGAAA
Source organism: Hypsopygia costalis (assembly GCA_937001555.2). Taxonomy (NCBI): domain Eukaryota; kingdom Metazoa; phylum Arthropoda; class Insecta; order Lepidoptera; family Pyralidae; genus Hypsopygia; species Hypsopygia costalis. Next base: position 20,739,796 of record OW443343.2, on the reverse strand, counting down.
CCCATTTGAAACCGAGGGTCGCTGTTTCTGTCCCCGCACTAGACAAATATTTGTTTTATTACCGTGTGGTAAGAGCGTCAACGCGCAATGTTCGTCACGATACAGATCGTGCGCGTCTCGACTTCTGAAAATTGGCCCTGATGAAGATCTCCGTTAGAAACTAGTCAGCTTTCCCGATAAAAATACGTGACTGACCCGATTATTTTCATCAATTAATTTACTATAATGTCTCATGCGAATTTTACATTTTTGTTTACTTGGTCTGGCTGTCTTCTATTACCTAATTATGCATTTACCAAAAAGGATATTTTGAGCATATCAGTTATCTAGTACCAGTAATACGATCTTTGCTTAGTTTGGGACTAGATGGCACTGTGTAAAAAAAATGTAACTATTCACATAATATTATTATCAACATATATTATTTTTATCAACGTTTACAAGAGTTTGTTTACTTTCCTGCATATAGCGCTGAGATTATTTGTTTTGTTATTATGTAATACTTATGTAAGTATGTAATTTTTCGATAATGTTATCTACTTATATCATAAGTATGACGGTATTAGTGACAGGCGCTAGGTATATGTAGGTACTTTTGTATATATGCTACGACTGATGCCAGACAAGCATATGGCCCGCCTGATGTGAAGCGGCTACCGTAGTCATATAAACGCTCGTAACATGAAACATCGCTTGCGTATCGTCACCCCCACTGCCGACGCGGCAACTCCTTCCTTCCCTTTTACCAGAGCCTCTTTCGCTAGTCGGAGGGTGTGCTACGTACAGACGAGGTTGACTTTGGCTCTAAAGATCGTGGTAAGCCACTTACACCCCAAAGTTGATATAATTTGTTAAATTAATATTCCAGGCAAAATATTGTCAAAGTAATGGCGTGGACTCGCTACTTACCCTGCCGGAGTTGTACTTCAAGCCGCAATCTGTGGATGACCTGGTGTTCTACGTGGAGCAGGTGGCCAAGGCAGCGCCCAAGATACCGGTGTTGTACTACCATATACCCAATATGACCAAAGTGGAAGGTAAACAAACGAATTAACTTAGTAAATTGGCACCTGACCAATAAATGGGGAGTGGCTGTGTCATGCACACGGCTCTTTAGGTTCATATGGTCTAAATTATTAAAATGTCCATATTACCAAAATGTCTAAATAGACATTTTCATTTTGACCAAAATGTCTAAATAGACATTTTCATTTTGACCAAAATGTCTAAATAGACATTTTGATAATATGGACATTTTAATAAATTTAATAATGACCAGTTTAAAACGTCCGTGTATCTAAAATGACCGTAGTATTAAAACGTCTATTTATTGAAAAAGACCAAAATGTAATTGAATTTTTTTATTCACGTCAAAATTTTTTTTACGTTGCTACGCATAGCGTAGTAGGCACAAAACATAAAAAAATGTACGGCCATGTGCTGTACGCGAATACATTATATACACTAAAATTATCTCAAAATAGCGCTTCCTCCTATCCCCGCACTGCCCCCTTACCACCATCTCTTATTGCGATTCAATAACTGACTAGATTGCTTATTCATACCAATGAATAAGCGACTCTATTTCAAATGAATAGCGTCGCTTATTCATTGGTATGAATAAGCAATCTACTCAATTATTGAATCGCAATAAGAGATGGTGGTAAGGGGGCTGATGTTCCGTAGTCCTTACTTAGCGTAATAAATTCTTTGATCCTTCATCTAATTATCGAGTAGTGTGATTGCATTTTGGATATATAGAGCATACTCGTAGATTCGAAACTATAACCGCAAATTGTATTTTTGTTTTTTTTTTATACTACGTCGGGTGGCAGACAAGCATACGGCCCGCCTGATGTAAAGCGGTTACCGTAGCCATATCAACGCTCGCAACATTAAATATCAAATCATTCTATTTGGTCGGTTTGTTTACGTTGACATTATCGAACATGAATAAAAAACTCGCACTCAGCACTCGGAGCGGTTAGTGCGAGTATTTTGCTCACATTCGAACGTGTTAACGTTTACAAGCCGAGCAAATTGAGAAAAAGTTTCATATTGCGAATTTACCAGACGCGTGTTACATATCGAAATTAGCCGGGTTGCTCACTTCGAATATGAGCAAGTAAGCCACATAATTTTGATAAGTAACACGCGTCTTATATATTCACAACATAAGACTTCTTCTCTATTTGGTCGGTTGGTATACTTTGATGTGATCGAATACGAACAAAAAACTCACACTCAGAGTTGATAGCTAAACCGGCTACATTTGCCGAGTCAGTGATGAGTGAGTGATGGTGATGGTGGCGAATGACGAGAGCGGGTGGGACGGTGACGGGGCAACGAAGCGTTAGACGCTCTCATTCAAGATAGATTAGTAAATAATCCTGGACAAATTACATACTGCCATCTAGTCCCATACTAAACAAAGCTTGTACTATCACACGAAATGTCTTCGTTCCAGTGAACATGCCAGCATTTGTAGCCGCGGCGACCGCTCGCATCCCCAACTTTAAGGGCATCAAATTCACCTCCAACGACCTGAGCGAGGGCGCCGAAGTCCTCAGAACTCTAAAGGATGGACAGGAGATATTCTTAGGAGCTGATACTGTAAGTATATAAGAGCGTGATACAGTGATTGGGGTGTAAGTAGTTCATCAACATCTTTGAACCAAAGCCAACTTCACCTGCACGCGGTGCACCCTGCTAACAGACAAACGAAGCTCTGGCGAAAAGAGAGGTAGGGAGCGCAATTGTAAGTTGCCAGATTGGGGAATGTACCTCCACCTCACAGAATACCACAGCCAAATAACAATTCCTTTGAGCGTTGTTGTGTTCCTGCGAGTGAGTGAGGTCACCAGAAAGAAAGGAGATGCTGCGTTGGCAGCGGAGGTGGAGGCGCGCGAGCGATTTTTTGGGTTGCGGGCGTTAATATAGCTACGGTGACCGCTTCCCATCAGGCGGGCCGTATGCTTGTCTGCCACCCGGGCGTAGTATAAAAAACAGTAAGGACGTTACTGTAACTTTGCTGTATTAGAAGTCCTAGAGTGGAGGCCATGTATGGGCAGACGAGGCGTAGGGCAACCCCTCACTATATGGACCGACAACACAGCCGACGACCTCAAAGAAGTGGCTGATAGCGGTTGGATGCGGAAAGCGGAGGATCGTATCTGGTGGAAAGCATTGGGAAAGGCCTATATCTAACAGTGGGTAGATACAGGCTGATGATGATGAAGTTACGTTTACACATGAATTCGACTGCATGGCAACTGATGTCATTAATTTTTAATACTACTACTAACTACAAACAAGCATACGGCCCGCTTAATGGTATTAAAAATTCATCCGGTAATTACATCAATATTGCCAAGACGGACAAAGACGCCACAGATGCCAGTGGCTGGATAGTGTTTCTTTTTATACTACGTCGGATGGCAGACAATCATACGGCTCACCTGATATGAAGCGGTTACAGTAACAATTTGAAATTTCACTCGTACGCCGCAGCCACCCCTGCTGCCTACTCAGCAACTCTGAATTATTTGTATGCGAAAAATGCTTTGTCGTGCTCATATTTTATACCACTAAAGGTGGTAAATAAACATAAGGCCTCCCTGATGGAAAGCAGTTACCACATCCTATAGACACATGCAATACTAGGGTCATCACTCGCGCGTTATCGACCCAGTAAGAACCTCTTCACAAAATATTTGAAGAACCAAATCCTCTTGGGAAAACCTCTACATCATGTTCATCGTCGTCATAATCGACGAATAGGGGGTCCTATTCATCCCACTGCTGGTATTTTTTTTTTATACTACTTCGGATGGCAGGCAAGCATACGGCCCACCTGATGTGAAGCGGTTACCGTAGCCATATTAACGCTTGCAACATAAAATATCGCTCGCGCGCTGCCACCTCCGCTGCTAACCAGCAACTCCTTCCTTTCTGGTGACCTCACTCACTCGCAGGAACACAACAACCCTCAAGGGAATTGTTAGTTGGCTGCGGTATTCTGTGAGGTGGAGGTACTTCCCCAGTCGGGCAGCTTAAGAAATACGCTAGGCCCTACCTCTCTCCTATGGGATATGGGCCACCCCTCAATCGAACGTGTTTAAAGCATTCTCTGCCATGCTGCTCAACTGCGGGTTGGCGGAAGCCGGTGTTTTTCAAGCCGCCTAAAGGCCACTGACTTGACTTAACTACCGTCATCTATTAACAGCGGGGACCGACGATTTAACGTGCCCTCTGAAGTACGGAGGAGCTCGAGATAAATAAATCCATCAGTTCCTTAACGTGCGTGTTCGATTAGATTGTCGTGCGCAACAACGCTATCGAGCTCCTCGTCAACCACGCAGCACATGATGTTCATCATCATCAGGTCATTTTAGTCTCCACTACAGGAGCACGGCCCTCTCTCGTCCGTCCCAGACAGAAGGAGGATTTGGCCTACACTCCCCACGCTGGCAGACGGGTTGGAGTTGCCTGATCGATGTTTTATAATGTATTTCCTTTAGTCGCCTTATACGACATCCACGGGAAGAGACGGAGTGATTCTACTCTAGTCTGCCGGAAACCACACGGCCATCATGTTCATACCACAACTTAACTGGAAAACCACACTATACGAATCCACACCGGTTCCAAACTGGGACGAATTCCCTGCTGATGATGAGCAGTGCAAATGTAGAAGGAAGCCGTTTACAGATCATATTTCCTCTTATAGTTGCTGGCTCCAGCCGCTCTCCTTGGCGTGAAATCCAGTATCGGTACATCGTACAACATGTTCCCGCGACTTGCCTTGAACATCCTCGAGGCGGTGGCAAATAATGAGGTAGTAAAGGCGAAGGATCTACAGGAAACCCTCAGCAAGGCCATTGCAGCTCATTCATGTGAAGGTAAAGACTACATGTCTACCAATCATTCCATGATTGATAGTTTAAAATTAACTTTTTTTTTTTACATATTTACTTTTTTCGGTGGCAGACAAGCATACATAGGCCCGCCTTATATGAAGCAGTTTGACATCAACTCATAAACATCCGGCTGTTCGGATACGGGTCTCTCCTCAATCGAAGGGGTTTAGAGCATACTACTCAACTGCGGGTTGGCGGAGGCCAGTGTTTTCAAGCCGCCATAAGATCACTGACTTGGCTTAACGACTTAACGTGTCCTCCGAAGCAAGGAGGAACTCGAAATAAATAAACCCATCCATAGACAGGCTGCGGTCGGCGTTGATTAACTTGTGTGTTCGATTATTACCGTAGCCAATGAATGCTTGCAAAATGAAATATCGGTCGCGCGCTGCCATCCCCGCTGCCAACGCAGCAACTCCTTCCTTTCTAGCGATCTCCCACACTCGCAGGTACACAACGACCCTCATAGGACTTGTTATTAGGTTTCGGTATTCTGTGAGGACAAGGTAGGGCCAGGACCCAGTGGGCAGCTTATAAATACTCTGTACCTACCTCTCTTAAACACATTACGATACAATACAATGCAGCTTCGGTCAGTGGGTAGCTTTCGGGGCGGGTTGCCACGGAAATTAATAAAATATTGCCAGGGCTGAGAATGACCCACTGAAAAAAACCTCATGTAAATCAAACAGCAGTTTTTTTCGCGGGTAGGCGACAAAATAGTAAAGACGTGTCTATCATTGTTGAATATTTAAATATTTAATTAAAATAGTATAACCATCATAAACATTATATAATGAGTATATAATTCAAGTTACCTGTCAGTAAAGTATTATCCATATTAAATTCCACTGAACACTACACTAATAGTGCAACTAACTTAAGGTGCATCACTCATCACTTGCTTGCTTTGAAGTCGAAGTTATTATTAAGATGGATCTACAGAAGACTATTGAAAATGTCACCGAGCAGCTCAACAAGCGGATGGCTCAATTTGATGCAGAGTTGGCAGTGGTTCGCGAGAAATCAGGTACACCTTACACATTGGATACTCTAGTGGCAGAATTTAAATCCTTTAGGTCTGATACCAAAGACATCCTCACCAATTTGCAGTCAATAGTATCTATGATAGTTCGAGACGTGGACAAACTGGAAATGCGCAGTCGTAGAAAAATATTGTTACTGCATGGTGTGCCTGAGCATGACGGAGAAAATGCAGCTGAAACTGTAGTGTCGGTATTTGCAGACCACTTTAAAGACTCTTCTATAGAATTAAATAACATAGGCCGCTGTCATCGAATGGGACGATCGGATGGTGAGAAGCCTCGACCTCTTCTTGTTAAGTTTCGTGATGTGGCCGACAGGGATAGAATCTGGTTTGGAAAAAAATCCCTTAAAAATAGTGGCCAGACTCTGTCGGAATTTTTGACAGCATCGCGACACAGGCTGTTCATGGCAGCACGTAAGAAGCTCGGTGTGTCTAAGTGTTGGACTCGAGACGGGGACATCTACTGCATAGCGTCAGATGGTAAAAAGCGCCGCATTACTTCATCAGCCGAACTAGATGACATCGCAGACACTAACACGACGAATATAACGAGTGTACACTCTGAGAAAGCATCGGAGATGCCTTCGGTTCAGACTAGTCAACAGGCTGCACCATCCACGCGTCGACGAGCTGCCACAGCTAACAAGAAATAACATCGTTTTATGTACGTAATTGTAACAGCGTTCTTGTTTATAATAGTGTAGTATCTTAATCCTTGGTTATGTTTTCAGTTCTCACATAGCCTGCTATAAGACACAAGCTCATTTTATACTTTGTTTTTTTAAAATACCTATGTTTATCATTGGGTACATTTTCACATGTAGGTATATATTTATTTTTCAACATTTGAAGACAAATTGATGGTATTTGAATCACAAATTAATAAATTATTAATGACACCACAAAGTCATACATCGTTTGTCATAACAAAACAAATCACAATACTGTCAAGTCAACTGTCTTGTCTTACCACCCTTCTAAATTCTTGTCTGTTTTGATTGCTGGCAATCACTTGGGTGAGCTTATAATTTTTCATGATTATTTCAAAGTCCATGTCTAAACTTATTTTTCGATATTGGTAATGACATAATTAAGTTGGTTTTTTCTTTTTAATGTTTTAATTTACTCTATTCTATATTTTATACTTTTGTATTGCAGTTGAGCCAAAAGAACAACACATATAAAGAGATATTAGATTAGGCCCTTATCTTATATATGTACCCTAATCATTAGGGTATATTAAGTAGATACAAATTAAAGTGTTTATAGTATAACCCTAAGTTGTGATATTGTTATCATCTATGTACTATTTAAAAATGTTGATATTATAATATTATGCCAAGGAATATTACCATAATACTGCTGCTGGCGGGTAACTGAATATTTTTTGTAAGTGAACAGTTTATTTAATACTTATTTATATTCATTTTTTGTATATATTTAGTATATATATATATATATATATATACATATTTCTATTTTTATATCATTTATGTCTATTATTGATGATGAACCTAATGATTGTTACTTGTCATTAAATTCGTCTGTGAACACAACTAGTGATGACAGTTTCCATAGTCTCGGATACACCTCTCTCACGCAGTCTCTTGATACAACCTTTGATGATGTCACTAAAAACTTTAACGCTGTTCATATTAATGCACAGAGCATACCTGCCCACTATTCCGATATGTTGCTAACCTTCGGGAATAACACGAATATCCACGCTATCCTAGTGTCAGAATCCTTTCTGCATCCCTCATTGCCATCGACCTCCTACTCCCTCCCCGGTTTCCAGCTCATACGCAATGACAGAACCACTTCGGCCCATGGAGGAGTCGCCATCTACCTCCGTAGTCACATCCCTTTCGCCGTTATTAGTAGTTCGCCGCAGCCTCCTCCGCTAAATACTCCGGAACATCTCTTTCTCGAAATTACTCTTAACAATGTTAAAATCCTTCTTGGTGTCTATTATAGCCCTCATTTATCTATCAATTATTTCTCTTCTTTCGAAACACTTCTCGAGGATCTCAGTTCTGCTTATTGCCACACCATTATCATGGGTGATTTTAATACTTGTCTGTTGAAAAATGATTTTAGGGCTCACCGTCTCCAAAACCTGGTTAATTCCATCAATTTGAACATTCTTCCTTTACATGCGACTCATTACTTTCCTAATTGTACTCCTTCTCTTCTCGACCTAATATTGGTTACTTCCCTTGACCACGTTGCCAAGCATGGTCAGCTAAGTGCAGATGCTTTTTCCTACCATGATTTAGTGTACCTGTCCTACAAAATCCGTCCTCCTAAACCTAAACCCAAAATCCTCATGCAACGCAATTTTAGTGGTATGGACCTTAACCAGCTACGTAATGATGCAAAGGAAATAAACTGGAAGGCTATTGATAACGTTGAAACCATTGATGAAAAGGTAGAAATTTTTAATTCCTTTCTTATTAAACTTTATGACGTGCACGCACCTATTCGTCCAATCAAAATCAAACACCTTCCTGCTCCCTGGCTGACAGATGAGATCCGCGAGATCCGTGAAAAAAAGAACCGCGCAAAAGCTCGTCATAAAGCAGATCCAACGAATGCAACCAAGCGGGACAAATATCACAGTGTTAGAAATCACTGCAATAAGGTGTGTAGGGATGCACAGCGACGCTATATACATAGATCTGTAGAAAAAGAAGACCAAACTAGAGTTTGGAAATTTCTTAAAACCTTGGGAGTGGGTAAATCTCAGAGTAATGTTATTTCTAATCTTGATCTTGATCTTTTAAACAATCATTTCTCCTCTAGTTCTTCTCTCGACAATACAGTCAAAACAAATACACTAATTCAACTTTCAACGTTATCCCCTCCCGGCCATTCTCCTTTTGTTTTTGAACCATTCACTGAATGTGGTGTTAAGAGAAGCATACTATCCATCACATCTGATGCGGTTGGAGGTGACTGCATTAGCCGTAAAATGATCATTCCTTTAATTGATATCCTTGTCCCTATCCTAACGAGAATCCTCAACTTTTCTATCTCATCTTGATACTTTCCCAAATGCTGGAAGGAAGCCCAAATCCTTCCTTTACCCAAAAAGATTCGTCCTTCTTCACTCAGTGACTACCGTCCTATCTCCATATTGCCTTTTCTGTCCAAAGTGTTAGAGCGGCTAGTCCACTGGCAGTTAAGTACCTTCCTTACTTCCAATAGTCTCCATAACCCTTTTCAATCCGGTTTCCGTCCTGGTCATAGTACGGCTACTGCTTTGGTCAAGATATCTGATGATATTAGATGTGCTATGGAAAAACAACAGCTCACAGTTTTGACCCTTCTGGACTTTAGCAACGCCTTTAATGCTGTCGATTTTGATATTTTGCTTGGAGTCCTTTCTTCTCTTAACATATCTCCATCAGTGTTTGATTGGTTTCATAATTACCTGTACGGGCGTCGGCAGCGTGTTAAAGTTGATCATTCCTACTCTGACTGGTGTGATACAACTGCTGGCGTGCCGCAGGGTGGCGTGCTTTCTCCTCTACTATTTGCTATTTTTATTAGCTCTATAACTCACAAGCTTTCTTCGTTCTACCACCTTTATGCAGATGATTTACAAATATATTCGCAGGCTTCACCTGACAATATTTTACAGGCTGTTACAGAAACGAATGCCGATTTAGAAGAGATCTCGTCGTGGAGTAGGCGCTTTGGACTCAAAGTTAATCCGTCGAAGACACAATCAATTATTATAGGCAGCCCATCGTTTATTTCTAGGTTGGATGTGTCTCAAATCCCACCGGTTGTATTCGATGGTATCTGCATCCCTTTCAGTGGTACGGTCAAAAATCTTGGAGTCATTTTTGACTCCACGCTCTCATGGAAGACTCATGTTGGTGAGGTTAGCAGGAAGATCTTTGCCGCTTCTGCATCACTTAGACGTCTAAGAAATTTCCTACCTACTGCTACTAAAATTGTGTTAGCACAATCCCTCCTTTTTCCCATCCTTGACTATGCCGATGTCTCTTATCCTGACCTTAATGTGGATCTCGTCAATAAACTGGAGCGACTTCAGAATCTTTGCATAAGGTTTATCTTTGGCCTGCGTAAATATGACCACATTTCTAGCTACCGAGAACAGTTAAAATGGCTTACCATTCGCCAGCGTAGGGACATGCATATTCTTTCTTTCCTCTATACTATTCTATTTGATCATAGAGCTCCATCTTACCTTAAAAGCTGCTTCAAGTTTTCCTCTTCTTTCCATAGTTTATCTCTTCGCTCATGTGAAAACCTTACTCTTTCAGTCCCAACTCATTCTACAAAATTTTTCGATCAGTCTTTTACTGTCCAGGCTATTAGGCTCTGGAATACTTTACCTGTCGCCATCAGAAATGCAAAATCTTTAGAGGTTTTTAAAGGACAAGTAAAAAAACATTTCCTACAATTTTGATATGCTTATATATTATTATGTATGTTTATGTGTTAATATATATTTGTAATTTATGATAACACTATTTATTGTATAATATTTTATGTGTGTATCAATATGTATACATTGTTATTTATGTATTGTGTATTTATGTATGTATTATTTATATGTATGTATAAATTATACAATTTATTTATCAATGATAGTTTACATATCTTCTATACTTAATAATGATTGTCATAATATTACTATACTTATAGTTTTCATTAATTTCTTTTGATCTGCGAATCCTGCCCACTCCATGCACAAATTCGTTACCCTAAGGTTGCCTTGAAAAGATTGCTCTCAGCAATAAGGCCGCCTTGTTGCATATATACAAATCTGTAATAATTTATTGATTCACTGTACTTTTATATTGTATTTTGCAAATAAAGCATATTCTATTCTATCTATCTATCAAACACGTTGAACTTTATAATATGTATATAGATATATTGTTGATTAATTTTCAGGTCCATGGGTACCTGTAATGAAGGCAGGCATGGAAATAGTGACCGGTTTGAAGATGGGTCCACCAGCGTTGCCACAGAGACCAATTTCAGCTGAAGCTAGAAATAGGATCCAAGCGAAACTGAAGGCTTTAAGACTGGCCAACTAGAATTAAGAGAACATACTTCCTTTAAGAAGAACGAACCGAATTCCTGAAAGTTTTATATACTTAGGGGCCATCAGTAAATTACGTCACACGAATTTCATGATTTTTTGACCCCTCCCCCCATCCTTGTCACAGCTGGTCACATTTGTGAGATTCCCTCCCCCTCCCTAGTGTGACGTCACATATTTTGCAAATTTACATCTATAGTTGAAAATGTTTTCGAGTAGTTCAAAGTTCGTGTTTTAACACATAGATTATAATAGATTTTGAAATGTCACGTCAGGAAATTTGTGACCCATCCCACCCTCTTGTCACACAATGTCACACTTCATCAATCCCCTTCCTCCCCCTTACCGTGTGACGTAATTTATGGATGCCCCCTTAGTCATGTATTGCAGTCTCTAGTTACAGTTTTTTATTAACAACGTAAAGTGGAACGTTTTATACACTAAAAAGTTGCCAAAAAATATGCAGTCAATTAGCCAAAACACCATCTACATCATATCAATAGCTTTTAAGGATTTACATACATGCGGATCAAAACGAATAAATAACCTCATAATTTCAAGTCCGTTAAAATGCTATCTTTTGTATGTGTCATCTTACGTACCAACTGTGCTTCTTACTTCTTTTCCTTACATTAAAATAAAAATTAATTTGGTAATTTTGTTTTCATTCATTCACGTGCTCATTGATATGCAGAAGGAACAAAGTAGGGTACAATACACAGCCCTGTGGTACACCAGCATTCAGGGGTAAAGAATCCTAGCAAGTACCGTCGATCACGACTTTGATGCTTCGCCCAGTGAGAAAACTAACGATCTATGTAAAAAATCTCTCTGGTAGCCCAAAGGAAGGAAGATTGGCAAGAAGTGCCTTTTGCCATATCCGATCAAATACCTTTGTTATGTCCAAATTATCCACCAATGCTTCACTTTTGCACTGAATCGGCCCAACGGGGAGTCAGATGTACTAAAAGATCACCAGCCGAGCGGCCATAGCGAAAGCCGTATTGACGATTATATATTACTTTGTGATCCTCGAAGTAGTTATACTAAGACCTGTAGTTGAAAATGAAACGCAGGCTGAAACTTTGTAACTATTTATTCAGTAAAAAGAAAGAAGTTTTTAATAATTAAAATTAGGAAGGTACCAGCTGAGTAAGCATTTTGACCACTGTCTTTTTATCGAGTTTGCACTTCGGGAACAGCGTCTGGCAGTCTGTGTCGACTGATCTGCCGGCAGATACCGCCTCGAAGATGGTTGTTCCGTCAAGCATGCGCCGTACCAAGGAGTTGCTGGAACAAAAAGTAAGATAACAAAAGTAGAGAGAGATCGGGACGGGCCCTTAAACAATCCCACCACTGTGTCTCCTGTGTTTACAAACAGGATTAACAGCGTCGACCGCCAAATGAACCGTGAAGTCCACTGCAATCCTGGGGATAAAACTACGGTTGCCTTGGTACCCACAAGGAATTAAATCAGAAGCAATTAGTAGGAGTAGGAAGCTTTTGAAATTTGACTCCCTCTCTTGGCAATATAAGTAAAGAGAGATATATAATCACGAGCCATACGTGCACGTGGTGCATGGCAGTTGAGCTTCACTTGACTAGCCATCTCTTTAGGCTTTTAATGCCTTATTTGCCATATTGCTGTCTCTCACATTGCTAAGAGGGGAAGTCAAATTCCAAAAGCTTCCTACTCCTTCTAATTTCTTCTGATTAAATTCGTTGTGAGTTCCAAGGCAGCCGTAGTTTTACCCCTGGCACTGCAATGGACTTCATTGTTCATTGCCTTTTTTGGCGGTCGCCGCTGTTAATCCTGGCTACACAGGAGATACAGTGGTGGGAATGTGTGGTGGGCCCCCGTCCTTAAATCACGAGCCATAGTGGAATGGGGGCAGGTATCACTTGCGCTGTAAGCGTAACTCCACATTTAGAGGCAAAGCTGACCTCACCGTGGTGCACCCTTTCGTCTACGACGTCTCGTCTCATCTACGACACGTCAAGTTCGACTCGGGAAGTACCTAACAGACTAGCGAAATAACCAAATCCTTGAGGTTGGCTTAGACTCTAAAGAAGCAAGTGAGGCTCTTATACTCCAATAACATGTAGTACCATTCTATGGTCCCAGGTAAACTCGGGAGTTCGCACAAAAGATACCACCTCTGGAACCGTACCACAGTATAAATAACAGTACTATGTACAGTGTACACCCTTTCAGAGATGAATCAGGAACAGTTTGTATGTACGCAAACACGCTTATCACCGCACAGACATCATTGAAGCGACAATTGTATAGAGCGGCGTTTTGAAGACCATTTCGAATTTATTAGCATAATAATAATAATGTGGCAATGACGAGCTCGGTGGCGTAGCGGTCAATGACGCGGCTTCGACACCAACGCTCGTGGGTTCGATTCCCACATAGGACAAACATTTGTGGGCATGAACATGTCTGTTTCTCTTAGTCTGGGTGTTTTCTATGTATTTACAAAAAAAGAAAAATGTATTCACGTACCGGTATGTTTATCAGTTGTCTAGTACCCATAACATAAGCTTCGCTTACTTTGGGGCTAGATGGCGCTGTATAATTTGTCTGACAATATTTATTTTATTTATAACGTATCGAAGTGTTCGCCAGAGACCATTGGCAAATAAATATTTTTGAATAACAAATAACGACAAAGAGAGGTTCCGACGCAGCACTAGTGTCGACTGCGTCGACGAGGGTGCTTAGTGCATGTTTTTTGTTCGCGTTCTATCATGTCAACGTAAACAAACCGGCCAAATAGAGAAGAACTCTCATGTTCTGAATGTATAAGATGCGTACATATCAAAGTTATGTGGCTTAACTAAGCCACGTTTAAACAAACGCTTAAGCCACGTGAGCAACCCGGCTAATTTGGGTATGTAACACGCGTCTAAATTTACAACTTGAAACTTTTTCTCAATTTGGCTTGTATACGTTATCACGTTCGAATGTGAGCAAATAACTCGCACTAAGTATCTAAGCACTCAGAACATTGCGCCTCACTAGCGTCTGTGGCGCTGATATTGTTCCTTGCCAACCGCTGTGCGACTCGCATCTTTTTGCGGGCGATAAAGTGGATTCTTAGTACATTATAGACCTATTCTGTGGAGTCAGATATTTTGTCCATCACTAAACCAAAACGTTGTTTTTTTTTTCAAATATTCCTTCCTCATATAAAAAAATCTTACCTAGATAAAGAAGATAGTAGGGCATCAAAATCAGTAGCATTCCCCGTGATCATGTTCTCATTAGCCAGCTGTACGTACGAGCATGCCAGTCGTTGCATGCACGCTGACGAGTCGATGTTGTATCTGTTCAACGTGTCATCCAACTTGTTCAACATGTCTGATATTTGGTTCACATCTGTCTCTAGACCTGGAAATTAGAAATAAGTAAATATTCGGTTTATATATATATATATATAAATAGTAAGTTTGGGGAGTAAGGGGTTCATCAACATCTTTGAACCAAAGCCAACTTCACCTGCACGCAGTGCACCCTGCTGACTGACAAACGAAGCTCTGGCGAAAAGAGAGGTAGGGAGCGTAATTGTAAGCTACCCGACTGGGAAATGCACCCCCACCTTACAGAATACCGCAGCCAAATAACAATTCCCTTGAGGGTTGTTGTGTTCCTGCGAGTGAGTGAGGTCACCAGAAAGGATGGATATGCTGCGTTGGCAGCGGGGGTGGTGGCGCGCGAGCGATATTTTATGTTGCGAGCGTTAATATGGCTACGGTAACCGCTTCACATCAGGTGGGCCGTATGCTTGTCTGCCACCCGACGTAGTATAAAAAAAAAAAAAAAAGTATATATATATAACGCGGGAGTTGTACGGCGCCGGGCGTTGCCGCCGCGACGCCACTCTGCATGCTTAACCGTGCGCTCGCCGATATCATTCGCCGCGCACCGCCTCCGCCCAACCGAGTAAGTAATGAAACAATGAAAGTAGTGGTTTTTCAGTACACACTCTGAGGACACGTTGCGCGAGTCAGTCTAATCTAACACGCAAGTCGCTAGTTAAGCAACGTCGACCGTAGTCTGTCCATGGGATGGGTTTTAATTTTATATTAACTCGAGCTCCTCCATGCTTCGGAGAGCACGTTAAGCCGTCGGTCCCTGCTGTTGCCATTAGATGACAGTCGTTAAGCCAAGTCAGTGGCCTTTAGGCGGCTTGAAAACACTGGTCACCGCCAACCCACAGTTGAGCGGCGTGGTGGAGAATGCTCTAAAGCCCTTCAGTTGAGGGGAGACCTATATCCCAGCAATGGGATGAGTATGGGTTGACTACGACATGCTCCGAAAGTTATTGATATATTATTATATACACATACTGATAATGTTCAATTATTTTGATAAGTTTGAACGCACAGATCATTTTGGTGCTGACATGAACCCCCTTACTGAGAAACAGGTCTCCTCTCAATCGAAGGGGTTCAGAGCGTACCACGCTACTCATCTGATCTGCGGATGTCAGGGCTACTACAGATACCTACAGGGATACTCCAGGGATGTATCATATATTTTGTATTTATGTAATGTGTATGTATGTATATTTTCTGTTGTATTGTACAATATTGTTGTTAATTTATTTTGTATGCCGCATTAGTGTATATCTGCACTTCCCTAAGGTTGTCTGGTAGAGAATGCTTTTAGCATTAAGACCGCCTTTGTACCCCTAAATTGTGGTAAATAAAGTTTAAATAAATAAATACTACCAACACATTCCATAAAAATATTGGTACTCACTCCTGCCATAGCCCCCGCCATAGCTGTACGACAAGGCGTGTATGATCTTGGGGAGTACGATGACAGCACCGAACCCTAATATGGTGCCGATGAGTACGCCTCCTAAATCGATCTTCACCGGCCCGTAGAGTCCTGGAGCTGAAGAGCCATAGCCACCCTGAAATAAAATAAGTGGGCAATTAGCGGCCGTGTAGATTTTTAAGGTAGTCAATTAGAGGTATATACGAGTATATTAGGGCTAGAGAGGTTCTCCATCGAACTTGAAGTTTTCCCATTTGAATCACACGGGAAACGTGATTTTTATGTGGATTTTTAACATTATTTACTTCTGCAATCCATGAAGATTGAATTTTTACAAAAAATAAATGAATGAATCTATTTCAGTATTAAATTCTAAAATAAAAATTACTTAGAGTCAAATTTCTATCATCAATACTTTATCAAACTTTTGTGTTTTTTGGATTTTTCAGCTAATTTTATAAAGATAGAACAAAAAGTTAGCTTCAGGTTCGATGGAGACCCTTTTACAATTATAATTTCGAGCTGCCCTTTGATAGAATTTTTATTTGGACACATTCTACGAAATATTGGCATGAGAGTAAAAAAAGAAAATCGAAATTTTTGGCACATCCTTAGTATACACTATAAATTCAGTTCCCTTTTCTACAATAATTCCAGACCTGTGCGCCAGTACTTCCATACGTCGATATCCCGAATCTCTGCGTCCTGTCAGCCTGGCTCTCTCTATCCTCTCTGCTCTTGTCTACCCTCGCTGAAGGCTCAGCTAGCTGGTCCTCGGTGCGGTATGAACTTGGCATAAAGCCTCTGAAATCAAAGCTAAGGAAATTATTAAATTGTTCTAAAACTAACGACGATGTTCACTTTGTAAATTAGTTAAAAGAAAGAAGATTGCTATTGCAATGCCAACCTCACTTGCACGTGGTGCACCCTGCTGATAGACTAACGAAAGCTCTGGCGAAAGCGAAGTAGCTTAGGTATAAGCTGCCCGACGAGGAAGTACCTCACAAAATACCGCGGCCAAACAACATTTATCTTGAGGGTTGTTGTGTTCATGCGAGTGAGTGGCGTCACTAAGAAGGAAGGAGTTGCTGCGTTGGCAGCGGGGCGTGGCGACGCGCGCCTATATTTCATATTTCGAACGTTTATATGGCTACGGTAATCGCTTTACATCAGGCTTATGCTTGTTTGTTAAAAAAAGTTGTTAATTAAAAAACAAACAAATAAATTATCGACTCTGATGCTATGGAGACGGCATTTCTCTACAGGACCACCGAAACCAGAACTAAGAAATTCGACTTAAAATCAAAGTTGTAGATATAGCTCTCAGACTCAGCAAGCTGAAGTGGCAGTGGGCCGGCCACATCTGCAGACTCAGTAATGCAGATGGCGGAGAAAAGTCCCCCCCCCCCCCCCTTCTTCTAGATGGACCGACGACCTCAAAAAAGTGGCTAGTAGCGGTTGGATACGGAAATCCTACAGTAGGTAGATATAGGCTGATGATGATGGTGATGGATGTGACATGCAAGGAATTCAACCAATTCAACAAGTCGTCCCGCTCCCGCCGCCAAAGATCACACTCCCAGAGAACATAGTGTGTTGTTTGATCGAATTTATGATTTGCAGTATAATATTCGCATAAGGGCGATGGCACTAATTTAAACGAAAATAGTTTAGCGTTAGGAAAATTGGTTAGCCTAGTAAAGCTAATCATAGTTACACTGTGACCCTGGTGTGAGCGTTCGGAAGAATTCTAAGTCTTCTTTTTCGAAACTAGGAGGTTATCGCATGGAGCTTTTCACAAAGGGCATACAAGTTTTTACAGGGTTGGGTTGGTTGCGCGCGTACCTATGCAATCAAAAAAGTTACAGGGGCTACTTTTACTGTTTTTCATCAGGTGGGCCGTATGTTTGTTTATATATGTTTGTATTGTATATTTGTTATCTTAGTGGTAATTATAGTCTAGAATATATCCCTATAAATTTGCACATCACATTTGGTTCCACCACAAATAAGCAAAACTTATGAATCTTCATCAACATTTCCACCAATATACCTTCCCTGCTAAACATGGTAGTCCTCCCTTACTTTCACTATTATTGGTTTTCTGCAGTTTGCATCCATCTTCTTACTCCCTGCTATCTTCATCAGATTGTTTGTCCATCTAGTGATGGACCGTCCTACTTTGCCTTGTTCGGTTTCTCAAGTTCTATTAAGAATATATCATTACTAAGTTAATCACTTAGAGAAATAAGGGAACATGTCTCTGTGCCGTTCATCACTGGCAGCAGCCACTGTTCATTATGAGCACAGTCTAAGTAATAGTTCTACGAACAGCATGGCACTCCCTGCTGCTCTCTCGTGTCGACCTCACCTTCCTTGTGAGACGAATCTGAAGCACATTGTATGGCTCCGTACGCTCACACGTTCATTCTCGCTATGTACAGACGTCATTGTTTATGTAATACGAAATGGCGCTACTTTTGCATGGAGTGGCCGGTTTGTGTTAAGGCTCGAGTGGGTCGTCGACAACCCTTATTCATCTCACTGCTGGGATATGGACTCCCCTTAATCGAAGGGGTTTAGAGCATGCTCCACCACGCTGCTCAACTGCGGGTTGACGTAGCCCAGTGCTTGCAAGCCGCCTAAAGGATACTGACTTCGCTTAACGACTATCATCTAATGACAACAGCCGGAACCGACGGCTTAACGTCCCCTCCGAAGCACTGAGAAGATCGAGATAAATAAACCCATCCATGGACAGGCTACGGTCGAAGTTGCTTAACTTGCGTTATAGATTAGACTGTCACGCGCAACGACGCCATCGAGCTCCTCTTCCAACTGTTCATAATTTCTTGACAATTCAAAAATTAAGACCTGCCCCCTTACCACCATCTCTTATTGCGATTCAATAATAAAAGAGATTGCTTATTCATACCAATGAATAAGCGACTCTATTACATTTGAAATAGAGTCGCTTATTCATTGGTATGAATAAGCAATCTATTCAGTTATTGAATCGCAATAAGAGATGGTGGTAAGGGGGCTGTTAATATCTTACCCATCGCTTCCATAATCAGCACTGCCAACTCCCAAACACGTCACAAGTAGAAACAAACCACACGCAGCAATTTTGGAAGTCATCTCGGGGAACTCTACAAGTTAACTGCTGCAATTCAATTCCGCATTTGGCATATATAAGGTGCGTTCCGAAGTCTGGTCTAAGACAATCGTATGGGGAAATACTATTGTCAAGCTGGGTAGTAGTTCATTACGTAATACTACTTTTACTGTGACTCGTCCGTCACGCCTCGAGGACGAGATGACATCGAATGGGGAAGCTGCGAGTGAGCACGTTGATTATGTTTATGTACTACTGACTTACATTCTATTTAACAATGTGATAACTAGTTTAGTACGTAACTAAGATGTACTATAGAAGTATCGTTTCTCAGCTATGCCATGATTGTTGTATGCACTTACAGCTTAAAATCTATATATATAAAAATCAATGCCACTTTTCGTTGTAATTTTATAACTCAAGAAAGGGCACACCTATCCAAACCAAATGGCTTTGTTCGGACTATTTAGTAGATGGTTTATGTGAAGTTTGCACAAAATCGGTAGAGCGGTTCTTCATTTATCACATTTTTTGTAACAAATGAATTCAATAAATTGCGGATCTTTGTTAATGGGGATTTTGCTGTCAAATTTAAACTTTTTCAGATTGTTTTGTTTGAATAAATGTATTTCACTTTATACGTAGCGAAGCACGTCAGGTACGTGCTTCGCTACGTATAAAGTGAAATACTAAAAAATTAGTAAATTATAAATTCTTGAGGAATTCCAAAGTACATGACTTCCAAAATTGCTGCGTGTGGTTTGTTTCTACTTGTGTCGTGTTTGGGGGTTGGCAGTGCTGATTATGGAAGCGATGGGTAAGATATTAACAGCCCCCTTACCACCATCTCTTATTGCGATTCAATAACTAATTAGATTGCTTATTCATACCAATGAATAAGCGCCTCTATTTCAAATGCAATAGAGTCGCTTATTCTTTGTTTAAATATCTTCAGACAAAATACTGAAACCGACTTTAAATATAATACAAGTCTGTTACAGTATGTTTTTTAGCGACCGATGTGGCCACGTGGTTTGAACTCGCCTACGTCATCATCAGCTGTATTTTGTTTGGAAAATGACAGATTTTGGCAATAAAATCCATGACGTAGACTTAGGGTTCCCAGCCCTCCCGGATTACCCGGGAGACTCCGGTAATAATGGTTTATCTGCCGACCTCCCGGGGAACAGTAATTTCTCCGGTTTTTCTAAAAAAGTGGTATAATTTTGAAGATCCGGAATACCAAGCAATGAAAATTTTATTTCTAAAAAAACCAATAACATGAACAGGAAATACGGTAATACTAGACTCCAGGGATTGTTCAATATTGACTTAGATAGTGACAAACTTTACCACAGGGTTGGACTTTTGCGGGTTGCTTCTTTACTAAATCGAACCCCCCCCCGGGGTCCCCCCCCCCCCCGCCCCATAAAAGTCTCCCGGGTTGGTCCTTTCAAGAGTTGGCAACCCTACGGTAGACTGTGAAACATACGGGAAGAACATACCTTGTGTCTTTCTAAATGATTGTGTGCTAAATGTTTTTGATGCCCATTATCATCATAAATAACATTCCATTGTAATGCGATGTTGCCAAGGCATTACGTCGGGCGGCAGACAAGTGTATGGCCCGCTTGATGTGAATCCGTTACCGTAACCTATATTGAACACTTGGAATATAATAAGTATTATTCGCGCGCCGACACCCCCATTGCCCCATCGTAAGAAAAGATTATCCACGCTTCCATATCCATATCCATCGGCAACAACCCATAATCACACCACTGTTGGAATACGGGTCTCCTCTCAATCGAAGAGGTTTCAAGCATACTCCACCACGCTGCTCAACTGCGGATTGGCGGACGCCAGTGTTTCAAACCGTCCAGATGCCACAAACTTTGGCTTAACGTCTGTTATTTGGTTACAACAGCCAGTATCGACAGCTTAACGTGCCCTCCGAAGCACGCATGAGCTCGAGATAAATAAACCAATCCATAGACAAACTACGGTTGACGTTTCTTAACTTGCGTGATCGATTAGAGTGGCACGCACAACGACGCCTTCGAGCTCCTCATCATCCATATCCATACTTCCATACTAATAGCACACCCTAGTCACTCCATACAAATGTCGCGTCGTTTACTACTACATAAACAATGACGTCTGTGCAGAGCGTGAATATGCGTGTGGGTGTGCGGCGCCATACGGTTCCAGATTTGTCTCAGAAGGGAGGTGAGGGCGACACGAGAGAGCGGCAGGGAGTGGCCATACTGTACGTACTATTACCTATACTGTGCTAATAGTATAAATGTGAAAGCGACTTTGTTTGTTTATTTGTACTCCGACTTTGTTTGTTTAGTTGTCATATCGATAGGAACCACTGGATTGACTTGATTTTCTTCATAAAGACAGTTTAAACTCTGAAAAGTGACACAGGCTACTTTTTATCCGAAAAACATCTTATTCGCACGGGCCGCGGGTAACAGTTTTGGGGTGTAAGTGGTTCATCAAGATCTTTGAACCGTAGCCAACTTCACCTGCACGTGGTACACCCTGCTGACTGACAAACGAAGCTCTGGCGAAAAGAGAGGTAGGGAGCGTAATTGTAAGCTTCCCGACTGGGGAATGTACCTCCACCTCACAGAATACCGCAGCCAAATAACAATTCCCTTGAGGATTGTTGTGTTCCTGCGAGTGAGTGAGGTGCGTTGGCAGCGGGGGTGGCGGCGCGCGAGCAATATTTTATGTTGCAAGCGTTAATATGGCTACGGTAACCGTTTCACATCAGGCGGGCCGTATGCTTGTCTGCAACCCAAAGTAGTATAAAAAAAAAACAGCTAGTAACCAATCCAAATTTTTGTACAATAGAAAGAAAGAACAAACTTAAATTTATAACACCTGTGTTTGGCTTAGCTGCCCCCTTTCCACCAACTCTTATTGCGATTCAATAACTGAATAGAATGCTTATTCATACCAATGAATAAGCGACTCTATCCAATTTGAAATATAGTCGCTAATTCATTGGTATGAATAAGCATTCTATTCAGTTATTAAATCGCAATAAGAATTGGTGGTAAGGGGGTTATGAGAAACCCTGGAGTTCTAACGAATAAGCTGAACAAAGATGTTTGTAAGAAATTAAAACGTAACACCTATTTTTCGAATTAAAATATTCGATGGTAATAGGTTTCAGATCATTGGGATTGAAATCAGTGCAAAGAAGATAAATAGACGAGCTCGATGGCGTAGCGGTCAATGACGCGGCTTCGACACCAACGTTCGTGGGTTCGATTCCCACACAGGACAAACATTTGTGTGCATGAACATGTCTGTTTGTCTTGGTCTGGGTGTTTTCTATGTATCATAAGTATGTATTTACAAAAAAAAAAATGTATTTACGTATGTTTATCAGTTGTCCAGTACCCATAACACAAGCTTCGCTTACTTTGAGGCTAGATGGCGCTGTGTAATTTGTCTGACAATATTTATTTATTATTATTATTGTAAATTTCTGGTGCTGTTGTCTCATCTGGTCAACTACCATGTTTTTGGCCAATTTTTTATTTATCAAACCCCAAATCCCTCCATAAAATAGAAGTGCTGATGATTATCAAACGACTGGGCTTTCTTGAACCACAGCTTAAAACTATTTAGATCACTTCAGCTTTCGAATACTAACAAAAACCGCATCAAAATCGGTCCATTGATTGACGGTTCCACAGATACACAGACGGACACGTCAAATTAATAAGACCCATCTTTTTGGGTCGGAGTTAATAAATGTTGTTTGTTTATAAAACTTTATTCTGCACATACATAAAACTTGAAGTACAGAATAACATACACAATAAGGACTTATCCCAGAAGGGATCTCTTTCAGTCAATCAAAGAATGCTTGTAAGTGAAATTTTTAGGTCAGGTATAATATTTTTAACTATATAAACATAAATAATACGAGCCCGGTGATCAAATGGCTAACCATGTACTATGTGTAAAAAGGAAGGCAGGAGATACTGCGTTGGTAGCGGGGGTGGCGGCGCGCGAGCAATATTCTATGTTGCGAGCGTTAATATGGCTACGGTAACCGCTTTACAGCAGGCGGGCAGTATCCTTGCATTCAACCGCTACCAGCCGCTTCCCAAAGTGGTAGCGGTTGGATGCGGAAAGCGTAGGATTGCATGTTATTATGGGCTAGGGCGGCCATATGTTAGGGGTGAAGACCAATAGTGCCAAAAAATATACTTTACAAACTTAAAAGGTTGCCAGCTTTCACCATCTTATTATTTAAATGCCTCGTTTTATTAAGTAGCCACTCTTCCGAAGCATACTGAACATGTATCTACGGGTGGGTAAAACAGTATATCTAATGCATTCTGTTTTACGATTAGTAAGTATGATTGTTTCCTTCATCTTTGTGTCCAACTGATTTCAATGCATTTGAATAAAAATCGAGTAAGTATAGCGTGAATAATTGGCGACGATGGACCTAAATCAGCCTTTGAGGTAAAGTAAGGGCGCTACCTACCCTAATTTACGACAGTAGGAATGCTTACCGTTTTTAATAATTACCCTCCCCCCCCCGCCCCCTCCCCCCCTCCCTCTTCCCCCAACCCGCTAATTACCGCTAAGTTTTTGATGCTTGACATTATAATAATTTGATGACATGGTCCGCAATTACCAAAACAAAAGGTTAAGAACCACTGCCCTAACCCGTCTGACAATAATTTGCCATTGCATACATTTTGTGTTTAAAATAAACAATGCATGTATTTTGGTCTCGATTTGCAACACTCGCTGGGCTCAGTGGGTGTCGCAAATCTCTGCGACATATTACTTACTAGCGGCCCGCCCATGCTACGCCGCGCGCCGTGGCGCAACTTTTTTTTTATAGAATAGAATAGAATAGAATAGAATACACTTTATTGCACCAATATAACAAAGATACATTACAAGAAACTTGCAAAAATTAAAAGTACAAAAGGCGGTCTTATCGCTAAACGCAATCTCTTCCAGACAACCCTTAGAAGAGAAACAATGATAAAATTAGGTAGGTGGTGCATTATTAATTGTTAAAAATTATACAATAGGTTTAATACAAATAAATATACCAAATATAAATAAATATATATATATATAATCAAACATAACCAAACATATATATTTATATACATATACATATCTATACATAAATACACACATACATATATATCTATAAACAAACCTTTAGGAAATAATTAAGGTACCTTATACTTAGTAAAGATCCACAATAAAATTCCACACAAGAAATCCACATAGAAAACAAGTTAAACCGAGAGAGAGAGGTAATGAGATTTTAAAAGCATTTTAAATGAGTGTAAGGACTGTGCATTTCGAATATCCAGAGGCAAGGCATTCCAAAGACGTACAGCCTGCACAGAGAACGACTTGGTGTAAAAATGCGAAGAGTGGGATGGCGTTATCAGTCTAAGAGAAAGAATACTGCGTAAACCACGCTCGCCGCCGTGGCCGCGTGCCTCACTGAGATAAGTGAAACGTTCCTTCAAGTAGTTGGGAGAGGTGGGATTGAAAAGGATTGAATAAAGAAAACAGAGAATATGCCAGTTGCGGCGTAACCTAATTGGGAGCCACTTGAGCTGAGAACGAAATTCGGATATATGGTCATATTTTCGGAGTCCAAAAATAAACCGAATGCAAAGATTTTGTAATCGCTCAAGTTTGTTCAATTGGTCTTCAGTGAGGTCAAGATAGCTAGCGTCCGCGTAGTCAAGAATAGGCAGTAGCAGGGATTGTGCAAGCGAAATCTTGGTATCAATGGGAAGAAAATTACGCAAACGGCGAAGAGATCCTGCAGCCGCAAACAGCTTCTTACTAACATTGGCTATTTGCACCGACCAAGACATCGTTCTGTCAAAATGTATTCCAAGATTCTTAACACTGTCACTGTAATTAATATGAAGACCGTTAAATGTGATGTGTGGAATATTAACCCAATCGACTTTGGAAATTAGGCGGGGACTACCAATAACAATAGTTTGTGACTTTACCGGGTTGACTATGAGGCCATATGACTTACTCCAAACTGATATTCGCGATAGATCCTCGTTTATTAAGGATATTGCATTATTAATGCCATTTAACGAAGCATGTGAATAAAGTTGCAAATCGTCTGCATAAAGATGACAGGAGGAGCGAAGGTTTGTTGTTATAGAGTTAATAAATATAGAAAATAACAGAGGAGATAACACGCCACCCTGTGGAACACCAGCAGTTGTAGAACACCACGAAGAAAATTTATCGTCAATTCGTACACGCTGCTGACGCCCAAACAGGTATGAATGAAACCAGTCAATTGCTGTAGGAGATATCTTTATACTTATCTTTATACTAAGTCAGGTGGCCTGACAAGCATACGGCTCGGCTGATGTGAACCGGTTACCGTAGCCATATTAACGCTCGCAACACAAAATATCGCTCGCGCGCCGCCACCCCCGCTGCTAACGCAGCATCTCCTTCCTTTCTGGTGACCTCACTCACTCGCAGGAACATAACAACCCTCAAGGGAATTGTTATTTGGCTGCGGTATTATGTGAGTTTGTAGGTACATTACCCGGCTTACTATTACGCTCCCTACTTCTCTTTCGCCACAGCTTCGTTTGTCAGTCAGCAGTGTGCACCGCGTGCAGGTGAAGTTGTCTTATTGGCAGAACTATTTTTCTTCTACTGAATATATATAATACATATTATTATGTGCAAAACTTTGAGATTTCACTATCTCCACAGTATAAGTAATGCTATCTCCTCAGATCTCTGCACATGACGACGCGACGTTGAGAAACAAAAATGTGCACTATCTATTCCCAAACAAAACAAAACAAAACATTTTTTTTTGTAATGTAATGTAATGTAATGTAAAAAATACATATATAATATGTATATAGAAAATACGAACTACAAGACAAACGTCTGTTTGGTAGCGGGTTCGATCCCCACAAGACAAATATTTGTGTGCATGAACATAACTGTTTGTCTTGGTCTGGCTGTTTTTGATGTTTTATATAAGTATATTTATTTAAAAAAAATGTATTTAAGTATAATATCAGTTATCTAGTACCCATAGTACAAGCTTTGCTTAGTTTGGGACAGTAATACATTTTCCATTTATTTAATTAATTCTCAAAAGGTCCAAGGATTATTATTAAAAAAAGAATAGTACTTACCTCGTTATATTCTCTAATGGATCCAAAATATCACAAGAATTTATAAGAAATTTGACCGAGGCACAACAAAAAGAGATAGGTAATTACCTATCTCTTTTTGTTGTGTTCTTTTTATTTCTTTTGACAAAACACCTTTTATAAAAAAAGGCTTCAGGACGGAGGCCCATAACATATTCGCACCACTGCGTCTCCTGTGTAGCCAGGATTAACAGCGGCGACCAACATAAAAGGCAATGAACAGTGAAGTCCATTGCAGTGCCGAGGGCAAAACCACGGCTGCCTTAGAACTCACAACGAATTTAATCAGAAGAAATTAGTAGGAGTAAGAAGCTTTTGGAATTTAACTCTCCCTCTCCTCTTAATAATGTGAGAGACAGCAATATGGAAAATAAAGAAATGGCTAGTCAAGTGAAGCTCAACTGCCGTGCACAACGGATTTTATGTATCTAACACTATTGGGGACCTAAAACATTGAGTTGTTACCTAACACAGGTAAAGAAAACTCAGGTAAAAAAAGGCTTATTAAAACACAAACTCCTACCTCACGTATGGTAATTTATTGCACTCCAAACGATTTTTCCTCCATTTATATTCTTAAATTTTGCCACCACCGACATAATGGAAAGAAAGGAAAGAACTATTTAGACTTTTTAAATCTCCGAAAACTAACTCGGCACCGGTATAATTTGCAATTTTTCGCTAGGTTTCAAAAATGTCGCTTTTACTTTCATAATTAAAACGGCTTTTACAAAAAACAATGTACGAGTAATTCAATGTGTGAATTGTTTTAAAAACAATGAATTTGAAATGTACAATTTTTTTATAAAGATGTTCTTTAGGCTTAAAATTGCGTGACGCTTCGAGTGGATAAATATTAAGTAACAAAAGAAATGTGAATGTTACAGTATGTTTGTAAAAACATACATAATACAAATGTCTCTGGGCCTTAATATATACCATAACTGCGTTATGGTATATATTAATATATATCATAACTGCGTTACGGTATATATTAATATATATCATAACGCAGTTATGGTATATATTAAAGCCCTGCGCCCATTATCATTGGGATTGGGATGCATATTCATTAATATAGATTATAAACTAGAAACATGAAACTTTGGATATGTGTTCCTTATACAATGTAAGCGCGCACTAAGACGGGATTTTCCGAAATTTCACTTCTAAGAGGTTAAAATAGGAGGTTGAAAAAAAACCCTCTTGGAAACCGATTCACCTACGATTTTGAGACTTGGTAGAATAGTTGTTTATAAAAAAAAAGGGGATGTTTATGGGTAACTGATTAACTTTTGACCAGCGCCCAGCCAAGAAATGTCACAAAATGTTATATTTATATTTGAATTAACTTATCACTAGATGGCGCTATACCTAGCATTTGTACAGCGCGTTATGGTTTCGTTATTAAGGAAAGGGTATATACGAGAGATTATTTCAAACCATGGGGTTATCCATGACGGTTTATCGCTCACCTCATTCCAGTAGTTACCCCCGGAGGTAATCCATCGCGCGCGTAGGGCGTAACAGAAACTGCGTCCTTCAAATGAAGCTACATCTGGTGTCGAAAACTAATTAAAAACCTATTCTAAGTACCGACTTTCCCATAAAGTCGGTACTTAGAATAGGTTTTTACCTACTTAATATAAGAATTTCCGTATTTTTCAAACAATGAAGTCAAGATTCACTAAATTTATATTTGTGGAAGGTGTGATGATGCCCCATACCATTATAGCTTTGGAAGGTGATGGAGCTGGCCTGTTCCGCTCCATCTCCTACAACTTGCATGGAATGGAGGTGTATCATCAGGAGGTTCGTGCCACCATTGTTCACGTATTAAACAACTGGAACGATGAGTTGTTGAGTGAGGACAGTAAAGGATGCGCTGTTGAGGAATATCTCTTGATAACCCGCATTCCCATTATTCCATAAGACCACCCAGTTCAATTTAAGAGATTTCACTTCAATTTCCCATAAAGATGTTTCGCTATGACCATTAACAAAGCTCAGGGGCAGTCTCTAAAGGTCGCTGGGGTTGACTTGAGACAGGACTGCTTCTCTCATGATCAGTTGTATGTAGTTTGCTCAGGAGTAAGTTCTCCTGGAAGCATTGCAATTTTGGCTCCTGGTGCGAAGGTGCTGGTCTTAACCTAAATGGTGTATGTTTGTGATAATGGTCAATACGAAACAAAAATAGACGCAAATCAGGAGTGTTCCCGTAGCGAAGCACGGGTACTTTGCTAGTATAGATTATAAAAGTTTTCGGGGTGCGACTCACCACAATCTTTAGAGCCAAAGTCAACCTCACCTGCACTGCCGACTAGCGAAAGAGGTTCTGGTTAAAGAGCCACTTTAGTTAGTCCACGGTAGGGTACCGGGTATATGTAAGCTGCCCGATTTAGGAAGTACCTCCACCTTACAGAATACCGTAGCAAGTAACAATTCCCTTGAGTTTTGTTGTGTTCTTGTGAGTGAATGAGGTCACTAGAAAGGAAGGAGTTGCTGCGTTGGCTACGGCGGTGGGCAGTATATCCTGTTGCGAGAGTTCATTATGGCTACGGTAATCGTTTCACATCAGACGGGCCGTATGCTTATCTGCCACTCGACCCGACGTATTATAAAAAAGTAACGAACACAAGTACAAGATGCCCCAGTAATCGTAACAATTAAATAAAACACATTAACCTTTGTGTAAATTAAATAAAACAATCCATCTGCATTCATGAAGATCTACCCTACATTTTTGCGCAAATAAAATCAGTTTGTAATTTTAGTTCCTAACTAATCCACACTGGCCCATTCCGTAAGATCCGGAAGGATTTTTTTTTTTATATAAAATTTACAACAAATATCTGCTGCTGATGACATGCCGGGATATTCGCCTATGACCCGTCTATGTATATCATGTTAAATACTGACAATGTAGCCATCGAAACTGTAAAAGAAGTATGTATTTGTATTTTAAAGTAACCATTTTATACTGAGGGTATTGAATTGAGGCTAGATATTTTGATATGCGACGAATTCGACACTGTGACTGTAACATAAACATAATCTCATAAGACATAGTCATCACGCGGAGCATGCACCGTGTAAATAAAGCAAATTGTTCGTTCGACGTTGTGGGCTTTTAAAAGTTTTTGCCATAGAGTCAGAAAAGGATCAGAATTGTTTCGAATATCTTTGTAGATTTTTGTAATTTTATTACATATTAGCGTCAAATAATATGTTATTCTGGGATCATGTGATAAAAAAAAGCATTCGCTATTCGTTCCGCCAAATTAATTAAAGTTAAAGGTTAAAGTAAGAAGAACGAAATCAAATACGGCAGTAAGTAGTGTAAGTATATTGAGGAAATACTCAATAATGCCATGTAATGCTGTTTCTATGGTCACTTCTAAGAACCTGCTCATTATAGATCGGCACTATTACAGTCCTCTTCTCCTGGACTCCTCTTCACCGCCGCAAGCCAACACGCAGCCACGACTTGTTTGTCTTTTTTGGTACAACTGTGCCTGGCAATTGCATTCGATAGTACCACAATAGAAAAGACGAGTTTCCTAGGTCATATGGATATGACTTCATGGAATACAAAGAAGTCCTGGAAGTTACAGATCTACAAAAATAAAAACGTTTAATTTTTTTTTGAGAGTTCTGTCACTCCCAAAACAAAAACACATGTAGGAAACTAACATTTGTATTTTATAATATTAGAACACTAAGATCTGGTGACATAATATGAACAATTGGTATATGAATATAAAAAAATTGTTTGATTTTACTTGGGAAATCAAAAGGCCGTTGATCTAAAAAACGCAATTAGAATGGGCTGAATGCTGAAGACGGATGATAGCATTTATTGGAAAGCATTGAGGAATGTCATATCCTGCAGTTGGTAGCAACAGGCTGGTGATGATGATGAAATAGTTTTTTAACCCAAGTGTTTTATATGTTCGTTAAAAGACTTAGCAATAAATAAATAAATATACCTGAACAAATTACACACGGTCATCTAGTCCAAACTAAGCAAAGCTTGTACTATGGGTACTATGGTAACTGATATTATACTTGAATACAATTTTTTTTGTAAATACATACATAAACTAGTATTTCATGTAAGTATTTTTAAAAAATCTATGAAAACACCCAGATGAAGACAAACAGAAATGTTCATGCACATATATATTTGTCTTATCCAAGAATCGTATCCGCGACCTCGGAGAAAAAGTGGCCATTGCTAACCATTCGACCACCGAGCTCGTCAAAGCAATGGAAATGACGATATGTTACATAAGATGATAAGCACAGATAATTATAATACAATATTGCTATATGGTATGGTATGCTGGGGTCCAATTCTAGCAGTGGAATGAATAAGGATTAACGGCTGCTATATGGTAACGTGAAAAACTTTTATGGTTGAACTTTTATATGACTGGACATTATGGTTTGACATTTGTAGTTTATTGGAGATTTTCTGTTGGACATTAATCGTGCAAAACATTTCCTTCGGCATGTCTAAACATTTGTAGCTCTATAGATAGCTTTAGTGATCTCGAAGGCTAGAATCAGTCACACCTTGCGCATCCCTGTACATTGTTCACAACAATATGCGGAAAACTTGTGATAATTTCCTACACTATTTCAACAAATACATCATAAAAATGTTGCCAAACGGCGATTCGTTTTGCCACGGGCATCACTGATTATTGGCTCAAATTAAAATAACTTTTTCTTGCTATAGTAATATTCAACAATGACATGGATTTTTATAGAAATTCGTTAAAAATGTATATAAACATTTTGTTTATTTATTGTGCGTGTGTTTTGGTTGACGGCAATCAATTTAGAAGAACTGAAGGGAGGAACGGGAGGTTGTTCTCTTTCAATACCGTGGACAACGATATAACTGTAAGTAGATATGACAGGATTTATTTTTTTCATACTATGTCGACCCGCTTGATGTGAAGCGGTTACCGTAGCAATATAAAATCGCAATCGCTCGCAACATGAAATATTGCTTGCGTAACCCATGCTACCAAAGCAGCAGCTCATTCCTTTCGTGGTGAACTCACTCATGCACAGGAATACAACAACCCTCGAAGGAATTTATTTTTGGGTCCGGTACTCTATGAGATGACGGTCCCCAGTCTGACAGCTTACAAATACGCTGTGCCCTACCTCTTTTTATGCTGTCGCTACTTGGGCGGGTGCACCACGTACATATGAGGTTGACTGTGGGTCTAATGATCGTTGTAAACCACTTACACCCCAAGTATTCCCCAAACATATTTCTAATTGTGTGCCCAAACAGCCCAAACTATATTTTAATTGCTTATTCCAAATATATTCGGCACTGCCGCGACAGACATGTCCATCGGATAGTATGACTTATTATGTCAAATGTATTATTATTATTTTATTTTATTTGATTATTATTACGCTCTATTATTATTGGTCTATTTAGTTACCTGAATTATAAATAGTTTTTATTTTTTTTAATCTGTAATTTTTCCCACGTTTCCCAAATTTCCAGGTGTCCATGGATTTCACAGTGCCGTTTCTCAGTATACCTGTCAAGAAAACTTTGAACGATGCATTCGGAGATGCATCTCTGGTAAGATCACTTTTGTCTTAATTTTAACAAGAAAACATCGGAACCTTGTGTCAAATCACATTATTATGTATTCACTAGCTTCCACCCGCAGCTTCGCCCGCATTTACTTTTTTTTTTAAATAATAAAAATCCTATGTTCTTCCTAATACCTTTGAGAATATGTGTACAAAGTTTCAAGATGATTGGTTAAGTAGTTTCGGCGTGAAAGCATAACCAACTAACTCACATTCACATTTATAAAGAGGGATGTGTTCAGGCAATTTTGATATACGAGTCAACGGAAATGAAATCTATGGATCTAGATTTAAAAATAAAAGCCATAAAACACTAAAAAATGTGAACATTTAATGATAATACACCATGGAGATGACCTGATTATTTTTACAGTCTGATTTCGCCTGTATTAAAGAGGCAATCACATAGTTTTCGCGTTTTTATAAACATTTTTTTAAGTACCTAATTAATCCTTTTTAGTAAATGTGTGGAATGATCCTTCAAATGCGAACAATTTGAAGGTAAAAGTTAATAAGAATAATATTTATAAATTGTGAGTTATCTCTTTTAGAGACTGCAATGAAGTTCACAGTTCATTGTCATTTTATCAGGAGACACCGCAGTGAATTTTTTTTTTTATACCACTAAAGTGGCAAACAAGCATACGGCCCGCCTGATGGAAAGCAGTTACCGTAGCCTATGAACGCCTGTAACACCAGGGGCATCACATGCGCGTTGCCGACCCTGTAAAAACCTCTTCTCTCGTCTCCTGAGAAAACCTCGACAGGCAGTTCATTCCACAGCTTGACCGTACGCGGGAGAAAACTTCTCTGGAACCGCACGATACGCGACCACTTAGGCTCCAATGTGTGAGGATGAATTCCCTGTCGATGGCGAGCGGTGCGACTGTAGAAGGAGGCCGTGGGCATCATGTCAAACAACTCCTCTGAACACACCCCATTGTACAGACGGTAGAACACACAAAGGGACGCAAAATCTCTCCTCAGACTTAAGGGTTCTAAACCGTCTGTAAGTTTGGGATCGTCAACAATCCTCACAGCACGCCTCTGAATCGAGTCACAAGGTGCAAGCTGGTATCTAGGCGCTCCCGCCCATAGATGGCAACAGTACTCCATATGCGGCCGTACTTGAGCTTTGTAGAGCAGAAGCCTTTGCCGCGGATTGAAGTACTGCTTGGCCCTATTGAGCACACCTAGTTTCTTCGACGCCAGCTTGACCTTCCCCTCCAGGTGACAACGAAACTGGACGTCGCTGGAGATTTCAACTCCAAGAATCCCAATGTTTTTGGCGATGGTAAGGGGTGTGTTTTGGAATTGAGGAGCCACAGCAAAAGGGGTTTTCTTAGCGGTGAACGCGCAGACTTGTGTCTTAGAGGGGTTGAATCGCACTAAGTTCTGTTGCCCCCAATCGGACACTTTACTTAGTGTGCTCTCGATTTCCGACACAAGTCGTTCGCGGCTCTCCTCCACCAGAGAGTAGGGAATATTAGCGCGGCCCGTATAAAATGTGTCCCCGGTGCTGTCATCCGCATAGCAATGAATGCTGTCAATGGATAACATATCATTGATATGCAGCAAAAACAGCGTCGAGGACAATACAGAGCCTTGCGGGACGCCAGCATTAATGTCCATGCTATCGGAGCAACTGCCATCAACAACGGCTCTAATGCTTCTGCCGGACAAGAAGCTAGCGACCCATTCGCATAAACCCTCTGGTAGACCGTATACAGGCAACTTTGAAAGAAGACTACGGTGCCAGACCCGATCGAACGCCTTCGCCATATCTAGACTGACAGCCAATGCCTCACCTTGACTCTCCACGGCTGAAGCCCAGCGATGTGTAAGATACACTAGAAGGTCACCAGTCGAGCGACCATGTCGGAAGCCGTATTGATGGTCGCTGATTAAATCGTGTTCTTCTAGGTATTTCAGGAGCCGGTTGTTAATGACGCGCTCCATTACCTTGGAGAGAAGGGAGGTAACAGCGATAGGCCTGTAATTCGATGGGTCTGATCTGTCACCCTTTTTGGGCACAGGGTGCACGTTCGCAGTCTTCCACGATGATGGAACTTGCCTGGTGGAATAAGAGAGCGCGAAAAGGCGCGTAAGTACAGGACACAACTCAGGAGCACACAGCTTTAGCACCACTGCCGGAATGCCATCTGGCCCGCTCGACTTGTGAACGTCGAGGGATAATAATGCCCGCCGAACATCTCGTTGAGAAAATGAGATTTCTGGCATGAAATCACCACACCGCGGGATGGAGGGCGGTGCGGCGCCCCCGTCGTTCAAAGTTGAGTTTGAGGCAAAGAGATTCCCCAACAGATCGGCTTTCTCTTTAGCACTGTGGGCCAGACTACCATCCGGTTTTCGAAGTGGTGGAAAGGACGACTGACAAAAATTTCCCTCGGCAGCCTTAGCGAGCGACCAAAACGCACGGCTCCCAGATGGGTGCTTAGCTAGGCGCTCACCAATCCTGCCGATGAACTCGAACTTAGCCCTGACAATTACTCTCTTACAGAACCTCGAGGCAGCATTAAACTCGCGTTTCAAGTCAGAAACATTATGAGCTCCGTTAATACGTGCCGTGGTCCAAGCCTCGTATGCAGCTTGCTTAAAGTCTCCCGATAAGTCCATTTCTACTGTAGAATGCGGTGAGGCGGTTCCTTTTTCAGTCATACTCATACGTACAAAAACCGGTGTAATCATTAGGGTGGAGCACGGTAGTATGAAAAAAATTTTTTTTTATGATTCGAAGTTTTAATAGTGCGGGATTGGTGCCTTATACTAAAGTAAAAATAGCCTCCGCAGTGACCTCAAAAATAAAAAAAATGGAAAAAAGTTAAGAGTTTTTAAGGCGAAACAGTGTGCTTAATTTAGTGGTAATTAGGTATAAAAAAATTAAAAAAGCTCATTTTAGACATTTATTAAAGTACTCCAATAAAAAAACATACAAATTTTAAGAACAACTTAAAAATAAATATATTATTAGTTTGCTTTAAAAATCCCTTTTAGTATCAAATTTAGGCATTACGTTCTGTAATTCTAACTTGGCTCTTATTGCACTTATTCGCGCCTTTTTTGTGCATTGTGACATGGAAGCTTCTGTCGTAATCTTAACAGCTCCAACTTCAACAGCTTCAACAGCTTGAGTATGGCAGGGAAGCCTTAAAAATGTTAGTTCGCTGTCACCTGCAGATTCGACGATGCACTGAATGTCTTGGTCAGATACGTTTTTCAAAATCTGTTGTTCGGTTAAGTTTTCCTGCCAATCTAAATCAATGTACTTGTATGTAGCAGCGTTAACATTGATCAATGGCACTAGAAACAATCTAGGTGTTGGAGTTTGCGTCTTACTACGTGCCTTTAGTATGCGGCGGGCTGGCTCTCTAATGTGTTTGGTGTCATCTGTTATCATCGCAAGAAGAATGCTTTCGGGATACGCTAAATAGCCATTTCTTTGAATAACAGGATCTATAAAATATTTTTTAAGTTTCTGGCAGGTATCTGGAGTCCATAATAATATTAAACAGATGACGCGTGCCGTCTTTGCACTACGGTTTATATTTTATTAAGAACCAAGAAGGCGCGTAAACTTTGACAACAAAAGTAGCCAGAGTTTTCAAATTTTCCGGCGGTTCTTCAGTTCCTACATACAAACGTAGTATCCGGTTAGCACGCGTGAGCCAGCGGGCATGTGATAATTTTCCTGAAGATTTATTTTCCAGATCTTCTGGGAATTCACCTGTAATTACCGCCATGTCTATTTTATACAAGTACTGTTGATCTGTACTCAGATTTTTGGCCATTTCTAGTAGCACTTGTCCTTCGATGCAGGTAAATTTTTTGAGAGACAGATTTTTACAGGTTTCCAGAGCTTTTCCTTTTTGACGAACGTAAGATTTAGGTAGATGAAGTACATCCGTCGAGATGAAGAAGGTGTCTCAAAGGTAATTCGTTCATGTGAAGCAAGCAAATTATCCACTGAAGTGGTTTTTGTAGCTTTTTCTCAAGCAGTCTTATGATTCCACCATACATTATTATTTAAATTATAAAGTATGGTGTATTATTTAAATTATAACGATCTAAAAAAACACTGAGGTGACGCGCGCGCGACGCGACAAGTGTACCAAAATGTCCCTTCCCGCGCCTTCTCACTCCCCTTATTTTAATTCAAACTCAAGTCAAACTTCTTGTTATCGAAAATATACTATATCAGTGATCGTATTTTCATTTAAAAAATGGTATGTTTATTAAAATACCTTAAATTAACATGGCGTCTTGGTAGAATCTAAAACCAACTATTTTCATAACTTCAATGCCGTTGCGGAGGCAGTTATTCTAAACCAAATGAAATAATATTTTTCATGACTTAATTTAAGCCTAAAAGGCACCGAATTTTGACTATTACATTACCGTTTAATGAAAAAAGTTTTTTCGCTCCACCCTAGTAATCATTTTAACGCTTAGCAAGTATTTTGCATGCAACAGCATTGTTTTTCCTAAAGCAATTGTTGGATTAGCCCTCTTAAACACGCTAAGAAAAGGCTCCGGGCCTATGCAAGAATTCGTGTCGTTTCTACACACGAACTGTGTAGGTACACTGCTTCCGCGCAGACCAAGAAAAAAATCTTGTCTGCGCTAGATATATGACGCGCGATGTTTTGCTGCGGTGCGGTGGTCTTCGTGCCTAGATCCGACAAAATTCTTGTTGTGTACATGATGAATTGGTCCTACGAGTATCTGCAGTAGACATGGTGAAATTTCTTAGCGTGTACAAGAGGCCTTAGTCTGTCTCATCATTTGATTGTACATATCTTCAAAAGGCCAAAACACTTCCTGTAGTTTACTTAAAGCACTTGGATTCACCCAGGTGAAATAAGTAGACTACAAGTAATATTTTTTTATACTACGTCGGGTGGGAGACAAGCTTACGGCCCGCCTGATGTGAAGCGGTTACCGTAGTCATTTTAACGCACGTAAAATGAAATATCGCTCGCGCGCCGCCGCCTCCGCATCACCTTCCTCACATCACCTTCCTCTCTGGGTGACCTCACTCACTCGCAAGAACACAACAACCCTCAAGGGAATTGTTATTTGGCTGCGGTATTCTGTGAGGTGGAAGTACATTCCCCAGTCAGGTAGGTTACAATTTCCTACCCCTCTTTTCGCGAACCATAATATTTAATAATATCATAAAATTTAATACACTTTCAGCATTAGAATAAATTTCATAGATATTTCAAGTGCACTACCTACTTAGGTGCATAAAGTTTACTTGAAATATCTAATTTACTGAAAGATAATAAATTTTGTGCAGTGTGATATACATCCACAAGTGCAATTGGTTTCGACATAAGTACAGTCAGCGTCAAACAGTCCGTAGCAACCGAAGTCGCCAAAATCGTTACAAGCCTTTTTTCCGATCTACAAACAATATGATGCTGACTGCACATTCAGTCAATTACTAGTTTCTTCGCTCCAAGAAAACAAAACCAAACGAAAATTTAGTCGACATTATTCTACACCTAGGTGAATCAACCCAAGTCAGTGGCGTAGCTACCATCGGGCAAGCCGAGGCAGTAGTGGCCCCCAAGCACAGCCCCAAGCTCAGGGGGCCCCTCGGACTTTAAACGCGAGATCTATGAGAAACACGGCGCGCTTCAACAGTGTGACTTTAAAAGGCTACTAGTCAATTTACAAGCGCGCGAGTCTAGTGAATATAAGATGCCGCTCGACGTAGGTATTCGGAATATGACGAATACGAAACAAACGATTTTAAATAGTATAGTTGGGGCCCTAGTCTATTTTTTGCCCCAGGGCCTTTGGTGACCTAGCTACGCCACTGACCCAAGTGCTTTAAATAAACTACAGAAGGGTTATCTATGTCATTAATTTCCAGGGACTGCCTACTATAAACATTAATCCTGCATCACTGGCGTTGGGCGGTATACTGGTCATAGGAAGCGTAATCTTCGTACCGCTTCTCTTAAAGAATTATGCCAGCGAGTATCCACAGCAGCGATATGCTAAACGTAAGTCTAGATTTAAAACAGACTAAGGGCCATTCCATATATAGCGTTTGATGCTGCATCAACCCATAATCATCCCACTGTTGGGATACGGGTTTCCCCTATATCGAAGGGGGTTTTGACTCCACCACGCTGCTCAGCTGCGAGTTGGCGGAGGCCAGTGTTTTTCAAGCCGCCCTCTGACTTGGCTTTAACGACTGTCTAAAGACAATAACCTACGGCTATCTACTGTTTAACGTGCCCTCCGAAGCACGGAGGAACTCGAGATAAGTAAACCCATCCTTAGACAGGCTACGGTCGAAGTTGCTTCTTGCGTGTTCGATTAAACTCAACGACACCATCGAGCTCCTCCGAGGAGGAGAATCTCTTTGATACTTGTAATGAAAAAATAACAGATATTTTCCAGTTTTATTTGGTTTATGATAAAGATAAAGATAGTCTATGTTTGTTTACAAAAATCAAAATTGTTTATCCCAGCGTACAATTTACTGATAAGTACGTAACTTGATCATCACTTTGAACAGTACGGCCACGTATACAAAGCACATATAATTTGTCTTTTGACAAAATTAACCTAAGTCATTCACAAGGACCACAGAAGCACTTTTTACAGTAAGGTTTCTTAGGTTTTAACGAAGTACAAGAACGTTTACCCTTTAATTTAGGTGTCTCGACTATACCAGCATCAGCGGGTATGTACTGGGTCTCGACGTGAATAAAATTCTTTCGTTTTCTAGGAGCCAAGTCAAAGCAACCAAACGGCGGAGTATATTCTATGTCCCATGTAGCATTACTAGATAAAGAACTCAAAGATTCTTCTTGGCAGATGCAATCAGGTTCTTTGAACGCTGGGCAGCTGTCAATCACTTTATCAATAGCTGTTAGATCATTGCAGAATACATCCATGTAAGCACATTTGCATATATCTTCCACAGCTTCAGCTAAAGCCTTTCTGATTTCGGCGTCTCTTTGTTTCTTTAGTTTGACCATTTTACGGACTTCTACCTTTGCTTGCTCTTCTGGACTCCGTTTCTTGATGATTTTAAATACCATTGGGTCACAGTCGACGTACGGATCTTCATTCGGCGATATTTCTGTTAAGTCTTTTAGCGGATTTACCTGCGAAATAACAAAAGAAGCCAATTTAATTTCAAAAAATATGATTAAGATTGTTAGAGATTTTCCGATTTCTTTGACATAAACTTTTTTAAAGACGATACCATACTCTTGGCAGCCACTCTATAATGTCTACAAAATCTAGTAATAAAATAGAAAGCGCAGGTTATGGTATAAATATCCACGTAAAAAATACAAAAATTATGGCTGTGGTTCGCATATCGCAGGCTTTTAATGGTGTCTCGTACCTTTAGGGTCACCCACTGGAGAGAGTACCATCTTACAAATATCTCGAATGTATTGTCAATAATGATCAAGAAGATCACAGCATTGAAATCAAAAGCGCTTTTGTGAGGATGAGCAGTCTTCTTTAAAACCGCTGCCTAAAGTTAAAAACAATTCGTGATCGCTTGGCTCGCTGTTATGTTAGTTTAATTTAAAATTTATGACAACTTTACCATAGGTAATATGAAATGATGCGATTATTTTCTTCAAATAACACAAAATATAAGTCATGGGTAGTAAATTCGTAAAAAGTTTAGTAAGTACAATGTGAATCTATAATATACAAAAGGCGTATTGCAAGATTAATCATCATCAGGCGGGCCGTATGCTTGTCTACCACCCGACGTAGTATAAAAAAAAATGCCTAGTATTTTGAAAACACACTTTTTTTAATCTTACCTGGATAGTAAAGACATCACCTTTCCTCTGAACTTTAAGAGTCGGTTTAGGTTCCAGAGGTTCTTCAGGTTCAGAATCACCACCACCTAGATCTGCCCCTGGCTTATTGCCTTTTTTCTTCTTCTTTTTGTTTTTGTCCTTATCTTGTCCACCACGAGTACATTTAAAAGTCATCATTTTCGCAACACTTTTGCCTATAACGCCTGGTTGCCATCCACGACGAGGCTGGAATCATAACAGCCACTTCAGCAAAAAAAATATGCTACGTACCCGAAGAAATATAAACTTTAATAGGGTATGGAAGAACGAGCATTCTTCAGTTTTGTTTCAGAAACCTAATGAACAGGATTGTATTATTTCTCAGAACTGGTGAAGTAGAGTTAATATCGGATTTATTTGTTCTAACTACAAAGATAGGTAGGGTATCAAACCTTCATTCCTGGTATGTCTGGTGAATTCCAAAGCCAACCCATGCCAGCGGGAACGGCATATCCCGGTCTCATGTATAAGCATTGCTTATGGCCTATCACCACTCCTGTAATAAACCGGAATGTTAGTTACAGCAGAAAGAATTATCTAAT
Source organism: Hypsopygia costalis (assembly GCA_937001555.2). Classification (NCBI taxonomy): domain Eukaryota; kingdom Metazoa; phylum Arthropoda; class Insecta; order Lepidoptera; family Pyralidae; genus Hypsopygia; species Hypsopygia costalis. The sequence continues at coordinate 20,699,554 of OW443343.2, read as the reverse complement.
TCTTTTTAATATTATGAAGATTATCTAGTAAACAATACAGTAAATAATGTGGGGGCATACTGGTATTACTCAGTACTACTGCCAAAATATGTTTTTTAATTGAACCCTCTCGTTGTTAATGTGTATCTATTGTGCGGTGGTGTGTGTGGAGGTATGCACCCCTAGGGGTGTATACGTCCATACACATAGTACCTACATGTACAGTGGGGTTTTGCCTGGTTGATGTCGGATGAGGTCCCAGGCAGGCCCCACTGAATTGAGGCCCGCACGTATTCCTCGTGGATACATGTCCCCAGGTCAGGTCAATTGGACCCTGTTATGCAGAATAGATCCAACCAACGAACTATGCCAAATTGAGAGATATACATAGCGAGAACAACAGATTCTAGCAGTTTGATGACATATGCTTCCCAAAACTTATATATATACTGCGTGATATTATTATTCCCATTAAACTTTAAATAGCAACTTAAGTAACAAAATTTGGGTTTGATCTATTCTGCATAACACGGTCCAATATGATTGTTGTATGTTAGCTAAACAAAATTCTTCATACACAACTTTATACATTTTTCTGTAAAAATTAAAATAAAGTAGTTAAAATTGTGTACACAGTTTCTCTATTTTCAGATAGTGTAAAAGATTTATCTTCTAAGGGCATAATGGCTATAATTTCAAATGCCTGATACAAACTCTATTAGAGCATTTGCAAGTCTATACATAAATTGAACGTGCATTTCTAAACTGTTAGTTCTAATTACAACCAAACTATAATACAAATTCTTAGCTAATTTGTCTATATTTTAGAAGTCGTATAGAAGTAGCCTTTACTACTGCACTCTACATTGAACGAATCAATTAAACAACATTAGTTAAACACATACAACCAATTAAACGTTACCCGGATGAACATCGCCGAAGCTATAATTGTATTTGGAAGCATTCTTTTTCTTCTTGTCTTTCTTCTTTTCTCCTTCTTCGTCTTCGCCCATATTTATTTATATTTTCTATACTTGTGAATTTCTAGGGAAAATTATATTCAAAAGTAAATAAATTATATATAACACGTAGCTAGCTTACCACGCTTGCTGCCTTACTGGCACTGAATGCGATTTAGCCTCTGGTTATAATTGAAAATCTGGTTATGTGAAAATTAATATTTGCGTATCTCAGCTCACCCCTTTTTGTACGCTTGTTTTATAGAGGCCAGTAAATTTTTCCCTCATTATTTACTTAATGAATAAATAAATAGTAAAAAAAACTTTTTTTACTATTTATTTATTATCAACCATTTTCAATATAAATGACCTTACATGCGTAGATATGTTCACAACTTTGATAACAAATCATTAGTTTTAAACGTGCTTCTAACATGTTTAAAACTAATGATTTGTTGCAATTTTCTAACTTTCTTACTTCCTATATTCAAATTTTCCAAACTTTTATTATCTCACTTGAATCTGAGAAAGGCAAAGCCTATCTAAAAAAAAACTACTATTTTTAATTCAAATTAGTTGCATTCTAGCCTAAGTAACTTCACTTCAATACATATATCTACTTTATATTCGTACTCTTAGTAGTCAATATATAACCTCAATTCCCTCCTACATAAATTCTGTTTTCTTATCTATCGATTCTTTTTTCTTTCGCGTCTTTTCAACGGGCTACTGCCCTTCTCTTGTTCTTCAACAAGATTCGCACACATCCTTTCTTACATACCAGCTAGATACAATATCTACAAATAGAGACTTCTAGCTTCCTTTCCTACAGTCTCGCTATCTCTTTATCTTCTTACCTTAAATTCTACTTTCCCTTCCTTCCTACGGTTTTTTCTTTTCGAAATAATCTCTAACGGTAGTCGGAGGCTTTATTTTGTTTTTTAAATGAATTTTGTAGTTCTATTATTAATTTGGAAACACTCCCTAATGAGAAATGGTAAGTTCTGCAGCTTATTTATACTTTTGATATAGTAATTATTTATTTTCCTATTTTCTTATTATCTTACTATTTATCTATTGTTTTATCTTCTCAGCTCTAATATAGTTTTTGCATAGTTTAAACTATGTAACCTTATATTTTTTCTGTACTATGTTTTATGTTTATTTTATGCTATTTACTCCTTCCTACGGTTTCTCTCCCTTCTGTTTCTTGCTTTCTCTTCCATATACCTATTCATTAAATCAGCATCAACCCGTATTCATCCCTCTGCTGGGATAGGGATCTCTCCTCAATTAAAGGAGGTTCAGAACTTCAGAGCATACTCCACCACGCTGCTCAACTGGGGGTTGGAGGAGGCCGTGTTTTCAAGCCGCCCAGCAGCCACTGACTTGGCTTAACGGCTGACATATAATGACAACAGCCGGGACCGACGGCTTAACGTGCCCTCCAAAGCACGAAGGAGCACAAGATAAATAAATCCATCCATGCACAGGCTACGGTCTACGTTGCTTGACTTGCTAGTTCGATTAGAGTGATACGCACAACGACGCCATCGAGCTCCTCAACTACTAACTAATATTTGCTAATAATTAAAAAAAAAATCATAAATTTTAAATACAATAATAATACAGTATCATTATTTTTCTTCATCAAACCAACGTGTTTAGGTTTCAGCTATTTATTATTTGAGTTAAATTATTTCATCCAGTTAATTATTACAGTAAATAAGGTTATGTAAGGTCGTGAAATGTTTGGTGTGTGTGATGTATATATACACTTATGGGTTACAAAATAAAATATCAATGCGGTAGTTTTCACTTTTTCTCATTAAACTTCTCTTGAATAGCCATTTTGTGAGGACCACAACAAGACTTGCCAGTAAGAGCCATCAGTCTTTGTTCTTTGTCACAGCACCTTCTTTCTGTATCTACATCAAATTTGTTAACGCATCGGAAATCATGATCTTTTTCATATTTCATGTAATCTTTAATAGCTTTCTTTATTCTTTCGTATTCTTTTGAACAACAAACTTTGCCAGCATCGCTGTGGCTAGGTGGTTGTGGAGGCTGTGCTCCAATTTTATACATCCTTGCAAAGCCGTCTGGAACCGTGCAAGGTCTGCCTAATACAGGACATGGACCGAGCTTGATTGGAGGCAATCCATAAGGCAAAGGCTCTGCTTCGTCTTCATCATCTTCCTTTTTCTCATCGTCTTCTTGCATCATTGTTACAGGACAGTTGCTTTTATGTTTATATAAAGGACAATATGGCTTGTGAGTTTTTCTTGCTTGTATGTTACCCATTTCAGCTATACAGTCACAGTCAAACGTTTTGCACGGTGGCGTAGGTTTTGGCGGCGCACATTTACAGTCCTTGTCGTCTGGTATTTCGGTGCAGTTATAAATAGCAACATTGCGATTCAAAGTAGATTTCGCTTCTAAGTTATAAATACATTGGCTATTAATGTCTACGACACGCGAAGAACTTACTTTTGAAGATGCTCTGACATTTGGACTATTTAATGAATTTTGAATTGTAGTTATTGCAGTGTTTGGATGAGACACTGTTCTTCGGCAATTACATCCAATTGTAGGCATTAAATCTCTATTTGCTCCAAGCTTTTGAACATTGTAATTAGTTGTTATATTCTCTACCGTAAAATCTTGCCCAAACATTGATTTCTCATGCATTTGATCAATAAATACGTAGTTAATGAGTGCTTTACTAGCTTTAGGCGTAGCACCCGTACCATATTGTTTATTTTTTCTATCTTCGCATGTATCATCCATATTAGCAAGTCCGCCGCAGCCAGAACAGGTGGTTTTGTTACTGGCTTGAGATTTTTCTGGACACTGATCACGATGCCAGCGATCATCAGCGCAGTTACAACCACCACATATTTTCCTACTTTTATTATCTTTAGTCCCTTTCACATCGCTGGCTTCTTTTTTATACGCTTCTAAATTTCTTATGTATGTCTTAATTTTATGAGCTAATGGACAGTTTGTATTTCCGCAGGGTCCTGTGATATCCCCCATTCTGATTTTATCAATAGGATACGTTTTCTTTGCAGTTTCCTCCTCTGTATCATCTCCGTGGTTACATTTGATATCAGCACCTGGTTGAGCCACACCACAACTTTGGAGTTCCGTGCAAATTTCTATTTTCTTATTTGCATTCTCAACTACATCAGGATCTTCTAGTGTAGTTGTTTCGTAAAGACTGCCTATCATACAGAAGTTGGGATCGTCACCTTCTATTCTTTTACATTGGAACATGCTTGGCGCTTTATTTGTTCGAAATACAAATGAGTCCGGATCTTTCATTAGCTGCTGGAATTCAGTAATTATTGTTTCGCCAAGGGCACTCAGCCTAAGAATAAAATGAATGTCGCCAACTTGTTTGCAACAACATTCTGCAAATAATGGTGTCTTTTGCTTGAGTGATAATGGCTCGTGAAGTTTGCAAGCATCGGCTGTTTCTCTCAACATATGAAAAAAGTTTGTATCCCAATGCATGGTGCCAATACCGACAAATATTTCAACCTCATTTTCGTCGTCGTTCCAAACTTCTATTTCAAGAGGAAATTTGCTTAAAATCATCATAACTGTATCTGGATATGACGGGAATAACAAAGATTTACCCACTCTAATGGTTCTTGTCCATTGTCTCCGACCTTGATCATCACACTCCATGATGTCATCTTTGGTACCATTGAGCGCTAGTTGGCCTTCTTTTATGATAAATTGGTCCTTAGGTCCAAATTTTATTTTTATGATAAGGTTCTTGTCAGCGCCACTTTTTGCTTCTTCTTCAGATGCAAATATCGTCACTTTGTCTATGAATATCTCAATCAGGTACATTTGCTCCATGACCTGTCGATATCAAGTTTTTTGTCAGAATACTCACTTTCACAATTTGTAATTTTCTTGGATTGTAAGAGCAGATTATCTGTTTTGAAATAATGTTTTGTGTATAATCTTATCATTTGCTATATAGATTTGAATATAGTCCATGTTTATATTAGACAGTTATGATCACATTGATCACATGAAGCTCGTGCTTTATCTTTTATATCGTTCTAATACTGCCCACAATAGAAATTATTAATGGGATTACTGTACTTAATGAATTTGGGTAACTAACGCTTAACAATGTTATAAAATGGCTAGTAATAAAGAGACCACATAAAGTTTATAAAACTGATTGACTATTTTACTAATCTGGCCACGAAAGATGGGTATAAACATATAATAATATGGTATAATAAACATACTAAACCTAACCTAACCTAGTATTTCAGTCGTTTATTTAGTAATTTTTAGCGGCTTATGTTATTATTTTCCTTATAAAATTACTAGCTACAGCCGGTATGTGTTGTAATGCCATATTTGGCAGTTGAATCTTCCCTGGTATAGCCAGAACAACCCATCAAAGTTTCAACGCAATGGGACGAATTGTAGAGAAACCACAGACCTAGTATTTTTCGCTACGCTTACACAGAGGAGAAATGTACAGACATTCATTATTATGCATAACTAGATGCCCGGCTTCGCCCGTTTCGAGTGTCTTGAGAGTATTACATGGATTTTTTGCTATATAAGTACCTATATATATTGATCCGGCTTCCGCTTAGCCGGTAGGATTACCATCGGAATTATTAATTGCCAAAATTGCACTATAGCTTAGATTGACGGTAATTGTGTTTAGTTTAGCTGGTAGAAATTATAGACCTCTACGGACTATGCTGAAGATGGTTGTCATTAACTTAAACCTAAGATCTATTTTCGCGATCATAAAACCCGATGGTAATCGGCTTCAGCTTAGCCGGTAGGACCCCAGTTCCCTCTCTATTTTGAGTCGCGAATTGCAAGCAGTGCCTCACTCAGCAGATTTGTACCTAGGTGACATATAGGTACCTATTAAAAGTAGTTACTTACGGTAGAATATCGGTCTATGCGCTGCCTCAAGAAATGATATTCATATCTAATGGCACTGATAATTTTATTTTGTAACCCCAAAGTTACATGATTGCCATGGCCTATGGAAATACGAATGTCATGTAAATAATGTCATATGTATTTGAATTAGGATCACAGTGACAGCTAGATTTTATATATTCTTTGTTTGTGACTGTTGGGTGAGTTTTGAACTTTTTTAAGATCGCCCAATAGTCCTGTTAGTTTATTACGTGTATACTAAATAATAATTATACATACTGACAAGCTCGGTGGTCGAATGGTCCGAAGTCGCGGGTTCAAACCCCCACGAGACAAACATTTGTGAATGAACATATCTGTTTGTCGTAATCTGGGTGTTTTCTATCTATTGAATGTTTTTTTTTTTTTTTTTTATACTACGTCGGGTGGCAGGCAAGCATACGGCCCGCCTGATGTGAAGCGGTTACCGTAGCTATATTAACGTTCGCAACATAAAATATCGCTCGAGCGCCGCCACCCCCGCTGCCATCGCAGCATCTCCTTCCTTTCTGGTGACCTCACTCACTCGCAGGAACACAACAAGCCCTCAAGGGAACCGTTATTTGGCTGCGGTATTCTGTGAGGTGGAGGTACATTCCCCAGTCGGATAGCTTACAATTACGCTCCCTACCTCTCTTTTCGCCAGAGCTTCGTTTGTCAGTCAGCAGGGTGCACCGCGTGCAAGTGAAGTTGGCTTTGGTTCAAAGATGTTGATGAACCACTTACACCCCAAATGAACCACTTACACCCCAAATGTATGTATTTACAAAAAAGTATTTAAGTAATTCATCACTTATCTTGTACCCAGTGTATAAGCTTTGCTTAGTTTGGGACTAGATGGCGCTGTGTAATATATCCAAGAATATTTATAATCATTTATATTTTCAGTGTTAAACAACGTTCACTACAGTGCTGATACTGTTCTGGACTTTACAACCCAGATGCTCGAGAGTCGCAGCCTCTACGGATGTTCTCAAAGAGTTGCGTGCTGGACTGGGCAAAATACTGACAACGGAGAAATGTTAAAAATTTGGAGCCACATTATGAGGTGAAATTCCGCTAACGTAATTCGAAATTAGATTCACTTTAGGTCTTTGCCTCACCGGGACGCCGCCATGGCGACGTCGCCGGCCACGGTATCCAAACAATGTATATTGAAATGTATGGCGGCTAACTCACATGGAGACGTTGTGGAAACGTAACTAATTTGAACATTTCCATATAAACTGTTTGGATACGTGGCCATCGACGTCGTTATGGCATCCCGGTGAGGCAGAGGCTTTAGAAATAATTGAAGACAGATTGTATCAGAATTAGGGTTAGGAGTGTTAGGACATAGAGCTAGAGTACGAACCATCGCTTCACGGAAGACCGCAACTAAAGTGAATTGGCCGTTGATGATTATTATATGCAAATGATTTAGGTATTTTTTTATAATAAATATCATTTACTTATTTAAACTTTATAAGGGTGCAAAAGGCGGACTTGACGTTAAAAGCATTCTGTACACCAGTCAAGCTTTGGGAAAAGTTTGGGAATATAAAAAATACACAAATGCGGTTCCAGAGCAGATAAAAAGAAAACAAGGTCTGGAAAATAGATATACTTAATGACTATTCAACTAAAAGACCATAAAACGATGTTACTCATTCGAATTAAATGAACATACATAAGAAAATATCACTATGATAAACGTAATATACAAATACATAGACAGATAATACAGTAGATGATGATTTATTGACGAGCTCGGTGGTCGAATGGTTAGCAATGGCCACTTTGACTCCGAGGTTGCGGGTTCGATTCCCGCACAAGATAAACATTTGTGTGCATGAACATGTCTGTTTGTCTTGGTGCGGGTGTTTTCTATGTATTATAAGTATGTATTTACAAAAAAAATGTATTTAAGAAGTACATTTATCAGTTGTCTAGCACCCATAACACAAGCTTTGCGCTTAATTTGGGACTAGATGGCGCTGTGTAAATTGTCCAGAAATATTTATTTATTTATTATTATTTAGTTTTTCGTTAAACCGTCTAAAAGATAAGCATGGATTTTCTTTTTGAAATATATTTTATTTCAAATCATAAAGTGACGCAGACAGGCAACGTTCCATAGGTGTGAAGCTTGCAGTGTGAAGGAATCAGACATGAAGCCCGAATGGTAAAGGTTGAATGGAATGCTGACGAGTATTGTCAGAACGAAGTGGAAGGCTGGGAGAGTCACAGAGACATTAAAATTTGCATTTTAAGTATTCCAGAGAGAGAGGACTAGTTAGAATAGTGTGAAGTTATATTACCTTATTTATGGACTCTGGAGATCATCCTTTTCGGTAACCGTATTTTTTTGCAATTGGCTTATAATTCCGTGCACGTCGCTGGACTAAGTATCATATTACTTATATATACTGTGGTATCATTAAATGACTTGAGTTAGGTCATAGACGAGTGGAGATACTGTATTAGCAATAGGAGTGCTAGCACACGAAGAGTACTCCTAGCCGTATGCTTGTTTAGGCTTGTTTGAAGATGTCTTGTCGTTTCTGAACATTTTTATTCTCATAATATTTTAAAAATGAAAAAATTCACTACTTCTGCCTGGGTGGGACTCGAACCCTCTATTACCGGTCGAGGGCTCTTTCCAAGAAGGAGCACTTCTAAGGAGCACTCGATCGGTAATCGAGAGGTCGTGGGTTCGAATTCCCCTAGACGGGGAAGGTGATTTTTTTCATTTTTAAAATATTTATAATATTCTGGCAAATTCGAAATCAACTGTTTAAATTATTTTTTTATTCTCAGTGAAAAGTCACTGACTGGTATTATAATCGAAGGTGACTAATGTAAGGTAGGTTCGTTTTCTTCCACGTACTATCAAGCTGTGGAATGCACTACCTGTTGAGGTTTTCTCAGGAGACTACAGTATGGGTTCTTCAAAAAGGGCGTAAAGAGGTTTTTACAGGGACGGCAACGCGTATGTGATGCCTCTGTTATTGTAATGCTTTCCATCAGGCGGACCGTATACTTGTTTGCCACCTTAATAATATATAAAAAAAAAATTAACATTGGCTATATTTTTTCAGCAACCAACTCTTATCAAATATGTTTAACACAACAGCAATTGCTGAAGCTATGACGATGGGTCGACATGGTCTTGATTGTCTCACGTACTCGCCGTGTCCACTGCAGGAGAATCACTTACCTATGTTGATGAAGAACTTTGGACGACTTACCAAACCTATATTATAATGAAATAGTTATGTCATAGTAGAAAAAGAATAGTAATCCTTTGCCATATATAGGGTTGCCATCCGTCCCTGATTTGCCCTAGTTTGGAGGGCGTCCGGGGAGCGTCCAGGCGGGGTTTCATTTCTAGTCCAGGATTAAAAGTTTTAAATCATTATCACCCGCACCATGCTGCGAATAACCGTCTCATCACAGAATAAACAAATAGTACTAGTACTAAAAAACACTGATGAGATGTCCGGGTTTTAAGATTCATAATCCGGAGGTTTCACGCCTCTTGTCCTGAGGGGCAATTCTCGTAATTAAAATATAGTCAAAATTCAATTTCGATCCAGTCTCGATGTCATAAATGTCACATTTGGTATTCTCGTAACACAATATGTAACTTCAAAATTAAATTTAAGCGGGTTTGTAATCGAAATATGAGTGAAAATTAAACAAACTAAGAATGTTACTTTGCCAACAACAAGAATTGATAATAATTAAGTAATGAAATCAAGTATACATAATTTTAGTCAAGTCACAATTCAATCTCGATTCGGTCAACTTTCAATCTGCGTTAGTAGAAAAATTACGAGAATTGGCCTTCTGGTTGCTAGCGTTTAGAGATAGCAAACCTAGCCATATAGACAGCGAACCATTTTCGCAACACACAAGCGCGTGTTATTCGATTACCAAAATTCTCTTGAATTCTTTGGCTATGGAACTGCCGGTCGCAAGTACTCGTACTGCGTACGGATATAGTTTCAGCTTCTGTGTCATGATGTATGGGGATTGATTACTATTCTTTGCTTCCTATGGTTATATCCTACTGTGAAGATCTTATTGGGTATAACTTTTGTAATTTAAAAAATTAAATGACTTAAACCCTTAAAGAAATTAAATTAATTAACTCAATTAACTTTGTTTTCATTTAATTCTGTTTTTATTTAACCCCCGATGTAAAAACAACGGGGTATTATAAATTTGACGTGTCTGTGTCATCGTAGCTCCCGAACGGATGAACCCGTTTTGTTTTTTTTTTTACTTTTATTTGAAAGGGGAATTAGTCGGGAGTGTTCTTAGCTATGCTTAATGAAAATCGGTAACCGCCACAAAAAGGCGAATTAAATATATTTTTTCACAACTCACTCAATATTGGTATCAAATGAAAGGGCTTGACTAAACTAGAAGGTGGGGTTTTTTTAATTTTTAATTTAATTGTCATCTGACAGACCTTACTTATGCTTGTTTACCATTTTCGTGTTATAAAAATATCTTAATGATAAAATTATCCTTCATGTAAATTAACTCAAGAAAGTTCCATACAAAATATTAATACCGAACTGGACTAAAAGGATGACGCGAAAGATCATATATGAGTATAGAATATAACAGTATAAACATTGTTTTTTTTTAATAAAAAATAACAAGGAATAGTATTATAATAAGTGTTTATTTCACTAATGTGTTTCACAGCGTGATGTAACTGTGAACGTTAGAGGATAGTTCCTCTACATTAAAATTATTTTTCGAGTATGTTGATTATATCCTCCTTGTGCAACTTCTTGGCGTAATCCAACGGAGTGCAGCCGAGTACATCCTTGATATCTCTCAATGCGCCATTCCCGAGCAGAAATTTGACGATTTCTACGTTGACGCTCGCATTGGTACCGAGGACCGTCTGGAAACAGAATATGAGGCAGTGGTGTAACTATACCATCAGAGGGCCGAGGCAAATTCATCAGATGGGTTCTCAAAGGATGGAGACCTTTATAATAAACCATCTAAGTAAACAACACTAAAGAAGTATTTCGTAAGTTTATTTTTAAGAAATATTACTTTATCATTATCATATGACTAACCTAAAAATAAAAACCGGCCAAGTGCGAGTCGGACTCGCGCACGAAGGGTTCCGTACCATTATCTATAAAAACGTACCATTATCTATAAATCCCTTATTTATATTTGTTTTATTTTAATTTCATTATTTATTTTTAAAGTGAATATATAACTAAATATTATGTGAGTATTTCAAGCGTCTATCTATTGCCGTTATCAATTGCGAGCAAAAAAATCACGTTTGATGTATGGGAGCCCTCTTAAATATTTATTTTATTCTATTTTTTAGTATTTGTTGTTATAGCGGCAATAGAAATACGTTATCTGTGAAAATTTCAACTGTCTAACTATCACGGTTCATGAGATACAGCCTGGTGACAGACGGACGGACGGACGGACGGACCGCGGAGCCTTAGTAATATAAACTATGTTAGTAATGATATAATAATGCGGATATAATAATTTTAAAGTGGCCATTCCTGCACCACTCCCCCCGAAATGGCACAGGAATGGTTAACATATGTGCAGTCCAGTCTGCCAGCAATCATATTCAGGTATGAGTAACTCTTCACATAAATAAATAAAAATGTATGTTGCTGTTAAAAACTCGAGAACGGCTCGACAAATTCGGCATTTTTTTTTTTTTGACACACGTAAAGCTTTAATAAAGAGAAAATATGAAAATTGCGTGGAAATGTGGAAAATTGCGTAAAAAAAACTTAACTTTTGACAGAAGTATTTCAAAAGTTAAGTTTTTTTGTCATATAAATTAAAAATTAAAATAATAATATGTGTGTACATAATAGTAGTTTATGAAACTGTTGCATAATAAGGGTTATTAAAATACGAGTGTGAGTTTATAACATGAGCCGAAGGCGAATGTTAAATAGACCACACGAGTATTTTAATACTTAATTATGTGCAGTTTCATACACTACTTTATCTAATCTCATGAAATATATGATAATAATATTTTAAATACAACCATGAAGTTAATTTAACAGCTATAATTCTTACTTATAAATCCATTTGCAGATCGAGCATGCGTAGTGCGCATGCGCGACGCGCCGCGCGGGGCCGCTTTCACAGATTATGTAGAAAAATTTTGCAAAGTTGCAATGTATTTGCATTGCAACCTGTTTAAAATACCTGTATCCAGGGCTGAAGCTGTATCGAAATGGTAAAAAAGTTATTTTACGATACAGTTGTCCATTTATGAGCTGTATCGAAAAATAACTTTTTAAATTTATTTTGATAGCTTGTGCGTAAAGACTGTCATTAAGATACTGTGTTTAGTATTTTAATGTGTAAATTTCAGTATGAGATTAGATAAAATATCTAACTTAATCTATCTATATACCTAATCTAGGTACCTTGACCGGCAATAAAAAAATAGAACTTCTGGCCAAAGTTTTTTATAACGAATCATTTTCTTTTAATTATTGTGTTTACATAACTTTGTGGCAATTAATGTTATTGGACAAAAACAACATTACGACACATTTTAAAGAAATCGATGAATGATGGACTAAAAATAAAACGTATAGAATGGGATAGAATAAGCAAACACCAAGTTGAAATTATTTTTAAACCCACACCACCTCACCGAAATGATATTTCAACTGTTTTAGCGAAAAGCCATGCTCATGCAACACGGTACTGCTTTAAAACAATTTGTTTTGCCAACCCTGGGGATTGATTCCAAATGTCAGTTTTTCAAGTTAAAATACGCGTAAGTATTTCATGCGAAAATTCTGCAAGGTTGCAAGCAAAATTACTGCCTTCTATATACAGTTATCATATATAATCATTAATAATTTCTACCTCTACAAACCCAATATTTGGCTCATCTTCAGCAATTGCTCGATATTATACACTGCGCTACGTTTCTTTTGTTTCTACTGCCCCCTTACCACCATCTCTTACTGCGATTCAATAACTGAATAGAATGCTTATTCATACCAATGAATAAGTGACTCTATTTCAAATGGAATAGAGTCGCTTATTCATTAGTATGAATAAGCAATCTATTCAATTATTGAATCGCAATAAGAGATGGTGGTAAGGGGGCTGTAGCATATAGGTTCACGGAGTGCTTTTTTTTTTGCGAATACTTAAATAATTACGTATTTAAGTTCAGCACTTTCTTGTATATGTCAAAAGAAACAAATAAACGCTATATCTATATATCTAAATCTAAAAACAAATTAGAACGAAGAAAATCAAAACAAGACCAGACCAAGTCAGATAAGTATAACATAAAAAAAATTGGTTGCCTGTAAAGTCGGTATACGGGCGAAAGTTTTACGTGACAACGACTTTGAGTGGTAAAATGTTTTCGAGTGGAAGGGACGCATGCCTTTCACTTTTTATGTCTGTCTCTCTCGCTCTTAGAAGGGACGCGTGCCTTTCACTCGCTCTCATTGTAAGCGCATAACGTGAGCCAGTTTCTTGAAGTGTCACCCGGCTAACCAATTTATAAGACGTTGTCACGTCAAAACTGTACAGAATTATACATAAGAACACTACACCGAACCTGACAAAGAACAAAAATAGACTAGGCCGGATTCTAGCTCACGGGGTCGAAATCGAGGTTGAGTGGAGCAAGTAGATTTGCTGAGTGTATGTTTTCCATTGATATCAATGGACAATGTATTTGATGATCATACCTCAAGGACATGATCGATCACAGTTTTTTTTTCGGCACAAACCTCAACCATGGCGAAGTCTTTAATTGCGACAAGTTTCATCAAAATCGGTTTTGTGGTTATGGAGCCTATTCATTTCCGTAAGTGACTTTTCTGCGACTCAATTAACGGATCCTTGTTTGATTACTTATATGAGTGAAAGCTTAGTGATATGTGAATAATGGAAACCCGTGCAAAGCTGTACGATTAGTCTACAATAAACTAACTTCTTTCATTTCCATTGTAACATTTGAAATCTTAGATAAGATTTCTCTATAATGTGATAGATCATTGTGTGTCACAGCCACACACACATAATTCAAAGATTATACACGACAACAGTGCACTTAGCAATACAAATTTCAATACAATTAGTCAAAAGTTAGCAGAGATTTTGCTTAAGCAACACACTGATGTTCTGCTATCAACCAAAAATGTGCAATATTTTTATACCCCACTCATGCCACCATTTGTTCCCAATTTGCATTTGTGCAATTCTTGAACTGCACCAACAAATAATTTGATCCCTTGTACCAGTATCTATGCTCAAACTCACCTTATGCAGTGGAGTCTGACCGAGTTCGTCAGTTAAATTCAAATCAGCGCCTGCTTCTACTAATGCCTCCAATTTTCTAATAGCACCATTCCTACTTGCAAGCGACAGCAGCTCGCTTACTAATTTAGCATCTGTATTTGATAAATGTGCACCGCATTGCATGAGCAAATCTATCAATACTATGTCGTCGTGTTGGATTGCGGTAAGAAGGGGAGATTCTCCACATCTGTAATCAGGCCCCCCTTTTGATGATGTTGTAATTCTTGACTTCGCAATTGCAAATATAATTGAAGTTGCAAGTCGAAACACAAAAATAAAAAGGAATATTACAATGTCTATAAACAATTCTGCTCAGGTTGAGAATTTCACACTTTCATTTTAAATACCTACCTGGTTTTTAGATGAACATTTGCTCCGCTCTTCATTAAAAATTCAACTATTTGTTTGTTTCCTCTGTAAATTGCTATGTGAAGTGCCGTCCTTCCTTCTGAGTCCTGAGTATTGATATCGGCGCCCATATCTGTAATACAAAAATAAATCAATTAAATTCTATTTTTGCCAATAACCTTTTATAAATTATGTCTATACTAATATTGGAAAGAATTTAAATTGTTATAGGGATAATCTTCAGAATTACCTACTGCACGGATTTCAAAAATTGTTTCTTATATAGGAACTATTAAACTTTTTTAGGATCTATATGTTGCTGGTGACCTAGACCTATCTACATTGTTGATGTAAACCAATTTGACTAAAACAAAGCGCCTAAGGGCACGTTTTCTGTCGAAATTTTCGGCGCTGATTACTTTCATTACAAAACTCAAGACAATTATCCAGTTCCAGTGTCTGGTTTCCGAGTATGATTATATGATTTTTATATCACGTAACTGGTGCCTTCGTACACATACAAGTGTCGCAAAATATAGGTCAATGATAACGGTCAATTATATAATTAACTCTGCGACATTCACATATTAATTTATCTAAATGATGTACGTACATTCTCATCATCTAATGAAGCAATTGGTCAAATTAACTGAATGAACTGCGTAAATTTGTGATTGAATTCCTTCCGTAATAAACAATCAACAATTTAATTAGTGTTTCAAAAATAAAAATACAATTGGACTCGAATTACCTACAATATGATCCAAACCATAGCTTTAACATTTTTCCGATGCATGTATAAATGGGTTTAACGCATTTTTACCGTAGGTGTTATTATCTAAAAAACGCGTAAATCATCGCGATGCATTGTAATATAAAGTATTACACTAAAACATAGATAAACGTTAGGTAAGTACTAACATTTAGCCACGCTTTATTGCCCAAGCGTAGAAATTTGCGCGTAACAGCAACAAATTACAATTATTTGACTAATTCGAGTCCGAATAATTAACCTCTGACAAAATATTAATTATTACAACCATTGTGTTTATCATCATCAGCCAGTATCTTCCTATTGAACGCACAATACAGGCTATTTCTAATACATTCCACCAAATGTGACCTTATACTTTTTGCAAATCATCTGGCCTTTATTTGTGGTCATTATTAGTCCATATATGGTTGCCGAACTGCTATTTCAGCTTGCTATTCACCATCGAATTTCTTCGTTCAGGATTCAATGCCATAAAGAAACCCGAGTTAATCCTTTAATTGGTATAGGCAAAATAGTTGCCAGTATTTTTTTAATCTACTCACTACGTCAATCTACTCTAATTCACTTTTAATGTCCATTATATCTATGTTTGGCGTACATTGTGATGGACGTGAAAGGATTAATGTCTCTCGATTGTTCGCTACGTGACTTGTACCTACAACGTTCAGCATCCAATTTTCTGTCCCCTTAGGTCAAATGTTGATAGGTCATATGTTTCGTGCCCACACATAGTACTGAGCGGACTGTATATGAACTGATTGAACTACTGAGACTTAAATAAAATAATGCTCTTTTGAACTAGGTTTATTTGATCCATTGATGTATTTTGAGATTACTGGATTGAATATCAGTCAATCCAGAAAGCCTGAGGTAAACCTGAAGCTGAGCTGGAGTTGAAAATCACAAGCAAAATTTTAGCATACTTACCTAGCATCTTTTTGACCGCTGCTTTATCACTCCGTTCAATTGCATTCACCAATAACGTGTTAAATACTTTTTCTGTGACGTCTATTAACATCTTTGGCGATTGTATATTTAAACTTGAAGCGAGCGCATCTACCAACATATTATCCTGTAATAAAAACGTAATATTATGTTAGCTTCAAGATTTCAATTTTACTTATCCTAATTGCTCACACGTATTAGGACAAAAATAGTCACTGGCTGTGCCATTCCAGAGAGATTCGAGAATAAGTTGCGTTTGGGGTTTTCCCAGAAGATAATTGAGTCTGGAGATATATAGATAAATTAATTAGTTAAATTTACAGGACACTACTTTTCGTGTTTTCGCCACCATTTAAATCATGAAAACTACTGCCGGCTGGCATCCACCAACTACCGATGAGAGATTCATGCGACGAAGCTGCCACGGCTGCTTTGGTCGTCTCTGCTCTAGCTACTGAAGTCGTAACTGCGCTTCCTCAGCATCATGAAACAGAATATACCTGAACCTATCGCCGTCCTGGCTCGTCGTCTGTAGGACACAGATTTTCGTCTCTCCGCGTGGCATGATCAGGAGACCTGTAGATGTTGGTCATTGGAACAACGACCTTCTTATTTTTTTCTGTAGTTTGTATAGTTCAAAGCATATTATATCTATCTTCAAAAGAAAAATTCGTCCTACTCCTTCGTTCGTAAAGTGTTTGAAGTGGAGGAAAGGAAGAGGATCAAATAGATGAAATTGTAGAAGGGATGATAGAAAGAAATATTTGGGAAAGGAGAATTGTTGACATTAATTTATTTCCATAATGTTATAATAAAGCACTTGTACCATTACGTGGAACAGTCCACGTAATTACATTTATTCTTATTTTTACCGGTTTCGCCGCTAAGGCTCCGGTTTCGGCGCTAATTATCAAGGTAAACCAAGTGCCAACAATCAACAGTATCAACTTTATTAATTTATTTATTCATCAAAAATTTTGGAATTATTCTATATTATATATTCGTGTTTATTACTTCTAATTGATCCCTAATATTATTTGTGACTAACAAATGTGTGTAATATTTTGTATATGTACTCGTATTGTCGGCGGATAAATTGTGTTCTTCGTCTATAAGATGTTAGACGAAGTAAATTACTTTTCAGGGCTATTGTTTTAGACGCTGTTAAAATATGTTCATTAAAATCTTGTTTGACGGTAAATCACATCGCCAAGATTCTCATCGTGACTTTCATGGACTATTTTAAGTTTTTGCTTATTTGTACTATTTTTGTCAAAAACTTATAGCCTTTGATAAGACGTTTATTTATATATAAAACAAACTAATTTTTTAAACATTGTCGCATTGTGAAATGATAAAACAAATTTAATTTACCTCTACTGGAATTGAAGCTGTATTCGTGAGTTCGCCTCTTATATTCGTCGCCATCATCTGAAACATACCAATGAATAGTCACAACTGGTTTTTATAATGCCAAAGTGGCAAGCATACGGTATGGTGGTAAGTAATAATAATGGAATCTCACAAGTCAGTGACCTAACGAGTAAACACTGGCTACCAAACGTGAAGCGGTTGCCGAAGTATACAGACGCTTGCAACACAAGTATCACTCGCGCACGCGTTAGAGACGCGTGCGCGAGTGATACTTGTTACCCTTCTAACCTGGTACTAAGCTGATACAATCTTAATCCAATAGCGCTATACCCTACCTCATTCGCTAAGGCTTTGTTTGTTCAGGAATTTAGACTGGCATGTTCATCTGCACCTGGTATACTTTGATGGTCAGTAAACAAGGCTTTAGCAGCGGAGGATCGCATATGTAGATACGTGATGATGATGAAACAAGACTCTAGCGAAAGCGTAGCAGCACATATAGAGCCCAAATAGCAAACCATCTCCACCTCACAGAGGACCACAATAAACCGGAAGAGAGCAGCGGTTAGGCAAGCGAGTCAGCGTATAAGTATTTCTTGTGCCTACGTCTATACGTATGTTTATTTGATAAAAACATATTAACAAATTTGTGACGTAAGTTATTCATTATCATTTGCGAGCCAAAAGCAACCTCACCTGCATACAGTGCACCCTGCTGACTGACAAACAAGCCTCTGGCAAAAGAGAGGAGGGGCACAATGTATTCTTAAGCTGGCCCTACTGGGGGAATTTCTATACCCCACAGAAAACGATAGCCAAATAACAAATCCCTTGAGAGTTATTGTTTTCCTGCGAATGCACCCGCCATAGTGTCACGTGAACTCTTGGCATCCCAGTGGTCTCCAAGTGGAGAAAACAGAAACTGCAAGGGTTAGTATAACTCTTATTGCTAATTCCACATAATTAGGCGATATACGTTTTCGGCATCAGCCCAAAATCATCCCACTGTTGGGATATGGGCGCCGTCATCATCATCAGGTCCATTTTAGTCTTCACTACAGGAGCATGACCCTCTCTCGTCCATCCTAGACGGAAGAAGGATTTGGCCTACACTCCCCACGCTGGCCAAACGGGTTGGGGAGGCCTGATCGGTATTTGATAATGTATTTCACTTAGTCGCCTTGTACGACATCCACGGGAAGAAACGGAGTGATTCTATTCTAGTCTGCCGGAAACCACACGGCCAGCGAGCGATATACGTAAAATAACAAAAATATTCTTACCTCGACTTTTTCCTGGTAACTAAGGCCGGTTTTGGACAATACGTATGACAGTTTGGTGAGGGCTGCCTCCTGAGTCATGTCGTAACCAGATATCACTCCGCATTCAGCTATCAGCTGTAAGAAACTTTTTGAAATACGTAAGCCAAAAATACTTAAAATGATTACCTAATAATAACGGGATACCTTGCGAATCCTTTTTATCTTGACGGAGAGTATTTAATGAATATGATGTAGATTTTGAAGGGCAACTGGCCCCCTTCCTGTGATTGCCCAATTGGGTTCATTATATACTTGGTACTGTTACTATTCTGTGGTATTTATAACGGCTCACAGTAGCATAAGGAGACAAGCGCACAAACAAAATTAAGCAAGGATATGTAACTGCTTTACAACAGATAAGCATGCTTGTCTGGCACACAGAGCGTGGTAAAAAAATGAATGGGTGTCACAAGGCGCTTCCGTCCAAGTTAAAAACGATTCATTACAGTACAATTTATATTTTGGGTGTAAGTGGTTTATCAACATCTTTAAACCAAAGCCAACTGCACATGGTGCACCCTGCTGACTGACAAACGAAGCTCTGGCGAAAAGAGAGGTAGGGAGCGTAATTGTAAGCTACCCGACTGGGGAATGTACCTCCACCTCACAGAATACCGCAGCCAAATAACAATTCCCTTGCGGGTTGTTGTGTTCCTGCGAGTGAGTGAGGCCACTAGAAAAGAAGGAGATGCTGCGTTGGCAGCGGGGGTGGCGGCGCGCAAGTGATATATTATGTTGCGAGCGTTAATACGGTTACGGTAACCGCTTCACATCAGGCGGGTCGTATGCTTGTCTGCCACCCGACGTAAGACGTAAAAAGAAAAAAAAAGTATGCGGGTGCTGCTCTCCTTCTGCGCCTCCAGTTTTAGAATATGACTCTAGTATTAAGCAGACAAGCGTGAAGTCGGAGTCGGTGATTTCTATTATTAATGGTTCAGTCAAATTTTCATCTATTATTTCGCGTTGGTATTTGACAACAGAAATCTAAGAAACAAGGCACTGTTATTTAGATTTCTGTATTTATAGCATTAAAAGTTGGATTTCAGTATTGATGTGAATACTTTTTTTAAATTTGCTTCCATACGGAGGCAATTAACAAAAAAACCGGCCAAGTGCAAGTCGGACTCGCCCACCGAGGGGTTCCGTACGTAGGATCATTATAAATTTGATGTTTTTCATCATAAATAAGAAATACTGCGTTGGAAAAAAATAATAAAATATATTTTGCAATATGCACATCAAGCCCTTTCATATGATACCCCATTTGAACTAGTAGCTTCAATTTGAAATTTCAACCTCCTATAAAAAATATAGAAACCCTATTTTTTAAGATTTAATTACAAATGTATAGTTTTGAGATTTATTCTTGTATTTGTAGTCTATAACGATGTTACTTGCCAAATTTCGTAGTTCTAGGTCAACGGGAAGTACCCTATAGGTTTTGATTCGCTTGCGAATGTCGAAATATGCGTTTTTTGCTGAATAAACGGCCGTAACTTTTTTTTACGTAAACTTAGCAGTTTGATTTTTTTACAACTTAATGGGACCGTAGACCTGTGTATACAGTACAAATTTCAGCTTGATACCTCCACACATTCTCGACATAGAGGGTCTTGACAGACAGCCAGACAGACAGACAGACAGACATACAGACAGACAGACGGACAACAAAGTGATCTTATAAGGGTTCCGTTTTTCCTTTTGAGGTACGGAACCCTAAAAACCGGCCAAGTGCGAGTCGGACTCGCGCACGAAGGGTTCCGTACTATCTATAAAACTGGCCAAGTGCATGTCAGGTCACGCGCAGTGTAACGAGGGCGGCGGCGCGGCTGCGAACCGCGTCGTGATTTCGGTCTCTAATTTCAAACCCTGATTTCTGACAAATATGTTCAATGTACCATCAAGGACATCAAGACCTTACCAGTTTAAGAATATCCTTGAAAGTAAATCCCCAATTCAATAAAAATAAGTTATTAGGAACATTCCTAAAAACTTATTAGGTCGTAAGCGATATGTACCATTTCAACTTCACTGTTTTTGGACCTTATCTCTGCGTCGTAAGGTTCAATAGCGAACGGCGTGTTTCGGTACAAGCGCCCTAAAGCCTCTGGTAATATACTACACAATTCTATTTATCTTGCAATACATTTTATAAGTTCGTCGGCTATTACTCAGTAACTTGTAAAGTCTACTTAACCGTGATAGTTTTCCTTTTAAATTCACTATATGGATTACTTACTTCCATGTTTTTTTTCACATTTCTAAATGTAACAGTTTCGTTGATACAGGGGGGGGGGGACACTTGCGTCGTCTAACAATAATTTGCACGTTAAATGTAAATAATTCGCAAACAGATTACAATATCATCGAAAAATGATTTTCCCACACTCCCAATGTTTCTAAAAGACCTATCCAACGACACCCCACACCATGGGGTAGGTGCAGAAAAGAAAAATCATCCCCATTTTACGTGTAGGGGAGGTACTCCGAAAAAAAATATTTTTAAAAATTTTATTCTACTTTGTCAGCATAGTTAATATGTGTCTACATGCTAAACTACAGCTTTCTAGTATCAAGCGTCTCTGAGCTAGGCCGCGGACGGACGGACAGACGGACATGGCGAAACTATAAGGGTTCTTTGTTTACTACGGAGCCCTAAAAAACGAATGATACCAAAATCGAGAGATACAGTTTGGTGTTGCACCTACAAATCTAACATCTCCATCCTAAATTCAATCACACCACTGGATAGATTAGACCAATAAATTCTTTGATCTTTCATTGATCAAAGAATTTATTACGCTAAGTAATGACTATGGAACATGACGTGCGGGACGGGGGAAGCGCTTCCATTTTGAGATAATTTTAGTACATATAACGTATTCACGTACAACACACGACCACACCCCATTTTTTTTTAGAAAAACAACTGAATTGCCCATTTTAGAAATACCTACCGACGAGTTAATCCAAGCGTACTGCATACTCTTAAGTCCCTAAAATCAAAATTTAATCGAAATCGTTAGACGCATTTGTAATATCGTCGTGACATGTATTATGTCTATATAACAGGATTAAAGACAAGAGTTTCTCATTGAATTAAGATTTAGGACCTCAGTAGGTATCGTCGTATATGGGGTTCTTGATTAGATCCATAATAGAGAGTTAATGCCGTTAATGGTATATTAACTATGTGCTGAATTGAGTCCTCAGTATGTTACTTACTTTTCCAGTTTCATAGAGCGGTGAGGCGACAGATCCCGTGGCACATTGCGTGATATTAACAACTATCACACCTCTGCGCACTGCTGCAGCAATCTCAGCAAACACATCTTTTCGATTAGATGGTATATTACCGGCTCCATAACTTGATAACACTACACCTGATATGAACAAATGTAAATACATAAGTAACTGTTTAAATCTATTACTACTACTAGGAAATAGAACATAGTCATTCAGAAAAAGTCAACTTATGTAAGTATATAGCGATAGTTTTTGGGGAAAGCATTTTTAGAAATTATATGTGTATCTCTTATCCTTTTTATTTATCCCATTTTCATTTAAAATACTTCCTTCCTGAAAAAATGTGTGTATATGTAGCTGATATTTTTATTCACCACTCAAAAACAAAAAATAAAAATAACTCTTATCAATTACCACTTTTGTAATTACGTATAAATACTTTTGTAAGCTACGTATACAATATTAGATACTTGTGTTTTGTTGTTAGTAAATACATTTTCAGTTTGCTATTACTACTTTCTTAGAATAGTAAAATATTCTAAGAAAGTAGTAATAGCAAACTGAAAATGTATTTACTTATTCAATTACCACGATATTCTAAAATCTATTGAAAGAAAAAATAGCCCTTTCGAGGCAAAGTATCAGATAGGCAACCGACCAGATACGCAAATGACCTCATTTTTCATTTGCGTTTCAGGCAAAATTAACTTCGGATAAGCTAAATTGCATATGTAACACGCGTCTGGTAAATTCACAATATGAAACTTTTTCTCAATTTGGTTGGCTTGTAAATGTTAGCACGTTGGTATTTGACAAAAAAAACTTGCACTAACAATCTGAAGGCCGATTCTCGTTACTATAGTAAAAAATTACCGTGGAATCTACACCCTAACATTATTCCTTCTGCCTTCTCTATTGTTTTCGCTTTTAAGGCCCATGGTATTGGTAGACGAGCTCGGTGGCGTAACGGTCAATGACGCGGCTTCGACACCAACGCTCGTGGGTTCGATTCCCACATAGGACAAACATTTGTGTGCATGAACATGTCTGTTTGTCTTAGTCTGGGTGTTTTCTATGTATCACAAGTATGTATTTACAAAAAAAAATGTATTTATGTATGTTTATCAGTTTTCTAGTACCCATAACACAAGCTTCGCTAACTTTGAGGCTAGATGGCGCTGTGTAATTTGTTTGATAATATTTATTTATTTATTTATGGTATCAATGACATACTAGATACGGACAAACATTTGTGTGCATGAACATATCTGTTTGTCTTAGTCTGGGTGTTTTTTATGTGTCATAAGTATGTATTTACAAAAAAAATGTATTTATGTATGTTTATCAGTTGTCTAGTACCCATAACACATGCTTCGCTTACTTTGAGGCTAGATGGCGCTGTGTAATTTGTCTGACAATGTTTATGACATACTAGACACTTATTTTAATTACCTATTTTTATAAATAAAATTTTGGCCAGAATCTGAATTATATGGTTTTACCTTCAATGGGCGGCTGGAAGAACGCTCTCACCACAGAAGCACTGATGCTCGGGAAGATGGTCAACATGCCCACATTCTTAGACATCTTAGCGTGCAACGAACATTTCTGGATAACCGTGGGTTTAAATATAGCCTTCTTATTCACTTCGAACTCCAAGCCCACTTCGACCAATGGCACACAATTTGGAGAATCGAAAGCATATAAATTATATGAGGAAATTTTACGAGTTCTGTAGAATAAAAAAACAGTAAGGCATTACTAGATAGATAGGGATAGATGGCATTCTCATAACAGAGTGATTTTTTTAAAATAATAAGGTTTATTTCTGCCAATAATCCAAAACTCTATTTTCAACGCGACCAAAATCCTCTCCGAAGTGGTCCCTACAGTCGTCCTTTACGGTCCTTTTAATCATATAGACCAGTTTGGTATATATGATTATAAATGGACCCTAACGAGTCTAAAGTTTACTAAAAAGGCTTTATTTGTGTAACATCATATAATACAGATAGAGCCTTTTTAGCCAACATTATAAATTCAAAGCAATGAGAATGGTAGAGTCTCGTGAAAGAAAAATCTCCCATGACTATATATTCTACTGATAATGCCACGCAGTAGTGCCTAGGCAAAGGACTTAATTTTTAATTGAAATTGACATAATCTCACTGAATTTTTAAGTGTTTCTTTAAGGTTTATTGACCACAAGAGCTAGTTAGAATTACTATAGGAAAACTTTACGCTACGAGCATTCCCTTATAACCTTCTGAAAAGTATAGTTACAGAATTCGTTTCAGTCCACAGTGGTTTCCAAGTCCGATTCCTTACTCTTTGGAAAACCCGATCCCAAGAAGTTATTAAACTACAGGCATGCGATGCTATATTAGTACAGATTTATCATGATATCAATTTAATAGTAGATATTTTAATAGTAGATAATGAACTGCCTGTCGACGTTTTCTCAGGGGACTACAGCATGGGGTTCTTCAAAAAGGGCGTGAAGAGGTTCTTACAGGGTCGGCAACGCGCGTGTGATGCCTCTGGTGTTACAGGCGTTCATAGGCTACGGTAACTGCTTTCCATCAGGCGGGCCGTACGCTTATTTTCCACACTGGTGGTATATAAAAAAGATATAGATAGGGATATAAACCTAATATTATCGATGTGATATTATATCAGATATTTTAATCTAATATTATCGATGTAATATCCTACCATGTTGCCTTTGGTTAGTTTTTTTAATCTCCCTTCGACTCTGCTGACATACCTGTTCCCTCTATACAGTTTACTGCCGAAGAATACGCTCACTTCAGGTATGTTGTATCCGCCGGCAATAAGGAGAGCTGACACAAAATTATCCGCACCATCACTTCTGGGCTCAAATATTGGTATCTGTGAAACAAAAATTGGGGTGTAAGTGGTTCATCAACATCTTTGAACCTAAGCCATCTTCACCTGCACGCTGCACTTATTTCCCTTAGTCGCCTTGTACGACATCCACGGGAAGAGACGGAGTGATTCTATTCTAGTCTGCCGTAAACCACACGGCCAACATACATTCACTTTAAAAATAAATAATTAAATTAAAATAAAACAAGTATTTAAGGGGGGCTCTCATACAATTACGTACCGTAAGCTACGCTATAAAAAGAGTCGATATGTCCAACCGTCGATGTGTTAAAGGTTGAAGTGCTCTTAGCTATAGCGTATTAGGTATTTTTTTTTATTTTTTTTATACTACGTCGGGTGGCAGACAAGCAAACGGCCTGCCTGATGTGAAGCGGTTACCGTAGCCATATTAACGCTCGCAACATAAAATATCGCTCGCGCGCCGCCACCCCCGCTGCCAACGCAGCATCTCCTTTCTTTCTGGGTACCTCACTGACTCGCAGGAACACAACAACCCTCAAGGGAATTGTTATTTGGCTGCGGTATTCTGTGAGGTGGAGGTACATTCATAGCTTCGTTTGTCAGTCAACAGGGTGCAGATGAAGTTGGCTTTGGTTCAAAGATCTTGATAAACCACTTGCAACCCCAAAATTGTTTTTTGTTATCTTGTTTTTCCATACACAATAAAGTACTTACTTACTACGATGTGACCTCTCAATACAACATTAAGGAGTTTACGCAAGTCTGGCAAAGAACGCAATAAACAATAGCAAGTATGGCAAAGAACGCAATAAACAATAAACAACATGAGTACTTCTCATACCTGTGACCCAGTCAGCACTATCCCTTTGCCGATGTTTTCGAACATGAATGACAATGCCGATGCCGTGTAGGAAAGGGTGTCAGTGCCGTGAAGTACAACAAAACCGTCATAGTCGTCGTAATGCTCCTGGAAGTTAAAAAAATATGTGTAAAAATTGCTCGCGATCATGTACTCAGCCGTCGCATCACCTCAGCAGAGCTATGATATAATAAATAAATATTTCTGGTCAATTTACACAGCGCCATCTAGTCCCAAATTAAGCGCAAAGCTTTTTTTATACCACCAGTGTGGAAAACAAGCATACGGCCCGCCTGATTAAAGCAGTTACCGTAGCCTATGAACGCCTGTAACACCAGCTTGTGTTATGGGTACTAGACAACCGATAAATGTACTTAAATACATTTTTTTTGTAAATACATACTTATTATACATAGAAAACACCCAAACCAAGACAAACAGACATGTTCATGCACACAAATGTTTGTCTCGAAATTTTTGTCTAAAAATCGAACCCGCGACCTCCGAGTCAAAGTGGCCATTGCTAACCATTCGACCACCGAGACCTGCAATGTAGTGGTTAAAGGTTTAATCTGTGTACAGTACAAAGTGGACAATGTTACCCTCGGAACTATGGAGTCTTGTTTAACTGTGGGCATACCCGTTATCTACTTACCATTATATCTTCTGCAATTTTAACCCAGTCCGCCTCAGTCATGTTTGAAGAATCCAGCAAATCTGTGCACTCGTTTATTTTGTAACAAATTCTTAGATCTACGTCTTTTGTCTCTACAAACATAAAATGATTTTTTTTTATATAATATTGTACTTTTGTATTGTTGGTGTAGTTTTTTTATATAATGTTGTAGATGTATACGAACTACGGGATCGAAGATTCACAGCCACAACGTTCGGGGACACTTTATATGAAGAACTACAGTAAACAAGAAAGTATTACTGTAAGGGACCTTGATGGGGACCTTTACATAGAGCTATGCTGTAAGTTAAGAGCTGATGCTGAGCTGAGCTGAGGGTTGGATGACTCGGAGGAGAGCTAGTAAATGACCAAACCCGTCGAGTGTTAGAAAAATTATTAAGTTAATTGTCTTCACATATTGCATGCTATGCTAAATTTATCTTGAAGTAATTTACTTTATAAATTGTTATGTCTATGTAGGTATAGATATTACGTATGTGTGCGGGTAAACCGTACAATTACAATGACCGAAATATAAACCCCATTGCAAACTTCTAACGACACTTACTCGCAGGAACACATTTCAATGAATTTTATATTGAGCTATCGAGCTATTTCAGGGATTAGAAAAAGATAAGAGATGATGACGTCAACCCATAATTTTGGCAGTTGTCGATATCTATGGACAACTGCCGAAAGTCGCTGCATCGTCACAACGTAGTTTCTCACACTTTATGATGCATGCGGATGTCGCATGGTGTACCAATACAATGACGCGACGACTACACCGATCCCGCCACTCCCGCGCTGTAAACCAACTAGGCATTCACCCAGCCCCCTTGCCATCAACTCTTATTGTGATTCAATAACTGAATAGAATGCTTATTCATACCAATGAATAAGCGACTATTTGAAGTTGAAATAGAGTCGCTTATTCATTGGTATGAATAAGCATTCTATTCAGTTATTGAATCGCAATAAGAGTTGGTGGTAAGGGGGCTGTTCTGTGCCACGCCTTTTTCTACACTGCTAGTTTAGTAAATATGAATTCCTCGTAGTTTCACTACTTGTTTAATTTTTTTATACCACTAAAGAGACCAACAAGCATACGGCCCGCCTGATCCAAAGCCGTTACCGTAAAAACCTCTTCACACCCTACTTGAAGAACACCATGCTGTAGTCTCCTGAGAAAACCTCGACAGGCATTTCATTCGACAACTTGACAGTACGCGGGAGAAAACTTCTCTGGAACCGCACATGAATAAATATTAAATAAACAAATATTCCTAGACAAATTACACACTATACCATCCCAAACTAAGCAAAGCTTGTACTATGGGTACTAGACTGATAACTGATATTATATTTATATACATTTTTTTTAATACATACATATAATACATAGAAAATACCCAGACCAAGACAAACACACATGTTCATGCACACAAATATTTGTCTTGTGCGGGTTTCGAACCCGCGACCACATAGGCCTTTATGTGTGAGGATGAATTCCCTATCGATGGCGAGCGGTGCGACTGTAGAAGAAGGCCGTAGTTTGGCCATAAAATTAAGAATCATTAGCGTAACTTACTTACTTCCGGCAGACTAGAATAAAAGCACTCCGTCTCTTACCGTGGATGTCGTACAAGGCGACTAAGGGAAATACATTATAAAACATCGATCAGGCCTCCCCAACCCGTCTGGCCAGCGTGGGGAGTGTAGGCCAAATCCTCCTCCTGTCTGGGACGGAGGAGAGAGGGTCGTGCTCCTGTAGTGGAGACCAAAATGACCTGATGATGAGGGTAACTTACCAGGCAACACGAGGAAAGAAGAGTCGAAGTCTGGCTTGATAACTCTTTGCCTCCAATACACGGCGTCGTGCATTTGGGGGTATGCTCTTATCATATTCTCGAAGATCCCCCTCTGAGGTATTAGGACTGAAACGATAAAAATAGTCAATTAAATAACGATAACCTGTTTGATCTTTCGACTGCAATTATTATAATGTCGCGACATCTTGCCTTTTGAACCTGCCTTATGTCGTAATATGTGGACCTTATAAAAAATAATAAACATAATTATATTACTGACGTCAGAAGTATTTTCTCGAGCGCGAGCGACGGAATATATGTATCTTCAAACTGATTTATCAGTTTTGACTAAGCATAACAAACTGTATTGCTAAGATTGATCTAAGTACTATTATTTTTGATGGCGTATAAAGCTAAATAGTCTATGAAACATCACTCACTCACACACTAATTAAATCCATTCGGCCATCATTAAGGCCATCGCATCTCCTTCCTTTCTGGTGACCTCACTCACTCGAACACAACAACCCTCAAGGGAATTGTTATTTAACTGCGGTATTCAGTGAGTTGAAGGTACATTCCGCAGTCGGGTAGCTTACAATGACGCTCCGTACCTCTCTTATCGCCATAGATTCGTTTGTCAGTCTGCAGGGTGCACCGCGTGCAGGTGAAGTTGGCTTTGGTTCAAAGATGTTGATTAACCACACCACCGACAATTATGGCCGAGGCATCCTTGCAAGGACGCCTTGAACATCCGTTTGTCGATTTTATAACGCATTTTTCAACACACTTGCTCATAAAGTGGCTCTAATTTCACCGCAATTAGACATATAATGACACTTGTAATCAAACTGTGACTTTTTCATTGCTATTATTCATAAAGTGAGTTATAGAGTTTATTTTTTATTTTATTGGTTGAGTTGCTTTGTTCTTAAAAAAAGTTTTTATACAAAAAAAGATCGTGTTCAATATTACAACTAAATTAATGTACCTACCTATTGCTTGCGCATTTAATGCAACTTCGTATTTAAATATATGTATTTAAATACGAAATTGCATGAAAATTTCTATTTGTATATGTTTAATAAATAAAAACTATCACTTAAATATTACTTTTGTTTTCTCTGTAATAAAGAAAACTTTAAATTCCCCATTTTGTACGTGGCTAAAACGTTATCCGCTAAAAGCAAAAAAAAAGGAACCTCATTCTTTTAGTCTCTGGCCAACGCCATTGTTAGATGCGCGCGCATAGGAAAACTGATTAATTTTTCCCGCCATTGCGAAAATTTTTTATTTACTAAATAAAATGTTTTTTTGTGTATTATTTTCTTCACAAGTGTGTTGACTGAGAAATTCGAGAAAAGCTTGGAAATTTAGGGACTTTTTCACTATTTGCTCTCCAGGGCTAAAACTATGCGTTTTTAGGGAACTATGTTTTCTACACTTATAAACTGTATTAAATTATCTAAAAAAATAAAGTTTTTGTCGAATTTCTCAGTTTCCATAAGTTTTTCGAAGTTGCAAATTTGAAATCACACTGCCCTAACAGAACTAACATACCATACATGCAGAACTACATCGCACTTTGCGATTTTAGCCTCTTGTTTATGTCTTTATCCGACGGCCTAGTATGTATTGATTATTACCGTCCTCAGCTCTATTAAGACCCTCACCTACGGCTCGGGTCACAATGTCGCCTCAGCGGTAATCACCAACATTTACACACTTGTACTATAATGTACTATTAACGACTTAGAGTAGGATTACGCTCTACGTCTACTTATAAGATAATACTTCTGTTTATCAGATTTAATGATGTCGTCTTGACAATGAGTAATATTATGTATGTAAAGACACGATTTGCCATTGATAAGTGATAATGATAACGAATGTTCATGTAAACATTGTTATTGCTCCTAGATTTGCACTCGAAATTACCTTAACGCATACAAAATACATAATGTTCAGCCACAGTATAAGTAAATAGCACTACGAACATTATGGCCACTCCCTGCCGCTCTCTCTCGTGTCGACTTCACCTCCCCTCTAAGACGAATTTGGAACAGTTTGTAAGGCGCTACACGCACACACGCTCAATCACACTCGGCATAAACGTCATTATTTTTAATAGTTAAAGTAAAGACAAACTAAGCTTTAAACTAAGCTTTTAAACTTTTGGGGTGTAAGTGGTTCATCATGATCATTGAACCAAAGCCAACTTCACCTGCACGCGGTGCACAATGCTGACTGACAAACGAAGCTCTGGCGAAAAGAGAGGTAGGGAGCGTAATTGTAAGCTACCCGACTGGGGAATGTACCTTCACCTCACAGAATACCGCAGCCAAATAACAATTCCCTTGAGGGTTGTTTTGTTCCTGCGAGTGAGTGAGGTCACCAGAAAGCAAGGAGATGCTGCGTTGGCAGCGGAGGTGGCGGCGCGCGAGCGATATTTTATGTCGCGAGCGTTAATATGGCTACGGTAACCGCTTCACATCAGGCCGTATGCTTATCTGACAACCGACGTAGTATAAAAAAAAGGCCACGTACGCCACGTATGGGATGCATCGTTGGAGAGTTGGTGTGCACAAAATAGTGTGTTAAACACTAGGTATTCTGCGTCGATTGAAGCCAAAGCATACAACTACCTATAAATTAATATATGCAATTCGTATAGTTTACCACAATACGCTATGGGCAAAATTAAATGGCTTCAGTTCATACTAGGTCTTCATGTCAATGGTACAGTTCAATTAAATTGGGACCGATTAATCCAATGTCAAAATAGATTGCGACATTCATTTGTTTGGCCAATTTGATTGCTTAGTTCGAGTCTTTTGGTCACATTCGAACGCTTTAACGTTTACAATCCGACCAAATATGAGAAAAAGTTTCATATTGTGAATTTATCAGACGCGTGTTACATTTATATGCAAATTAGCTTGTAGGGTTCAGCATCATCAGGTCCATTTTAGTCTCCACTACAGGAGCTCGACCCTCTCTCGTCCGTCTTAGACGGAAGGAGGATTTGGCCTACACTCCCCACGCTGGCCAAACGGGTTGGGGAGGCCTGATCGATATTTGATAATGTATTTCCCTTAGTCGCCTTGTACGACATCCACGGGAAGAAACGGAGTGATTCTATTCTAGTCTACCGGAAACCACACGGCTTGTAGGATTGCTGACTTCAAAATGTGAGTAAGTAAGCCACATAAAAAAAATAAAAAATAAAAAAATAATAATAATAATTTTAATGTGTAACACGCGTCTTATAAATTCACAACATGAGAGTTCTTATCTATTTGGTCGGTTTGTTTACGTTGACATGATCGAATGCAAACAATAACTCGCACTAAGCACTAACACAGTGCTTACTGCTTAGTGCAACCCGGCTAATTTGGATAAGTAACACACGTCAATAATTTGCTTCTCTCCAAATTTGACGCCAAAATTGACTTCTCTCTTTCAAGCATTGTTGACTGGAAGAGATCCCTATTGGGATAAGTCCGCCATTGTATACAGTGTAATTATTTTTGTATATTATGTACTTATGTTTTATATACAATAAAGTTTTACAAACAAACAAACAAACGTCTGGTCAATTCACAATATGAAACTTTTTCTCAATTTGGTCGGCTTGTAAACGTTAAGACGTACGAATGTGACCTTTATTACTCCATACAAACAAGTTTTGTATGAGGAAACCTTTTAGAATCGCCTGCGAAAATTTTAAAAAAATGTCACATAATTCAATAATTTTACTGAATAAAAAAAGTCGATATCTCCTTAATATTTATCCTATTGGATGGATTGGATTAGTATTTAATCCTATTGGATGTAAATACATTTATTATTAATGATTTTATTGTGCATTTTAATGTTATTCTATAAATTAATATTAAAAAAATACTGAAGAAAAAGTTATGGTTAAGTGCATAGTAGTGGAGACTTAGATTAAAACAAAATCTAAGAGTGGAGATGTGTTTATTTACCCGACTACGGGAAAGCTAAAAAGAAGGATTAAGATTTTATCAGTCT
Source organism: Hypsopygia costalis (assembly GCA_937001555.2). Lineage (NCBI taxonomy): Eukaryota > Metazoa > Arthropoda > Insecta > Lepidoptera > Pyralidae > Hypsopygia > Hypsopygia costalis. The sequence continues at coordinate 20,667,028 of OW443343.2, read as the reverse complement.
ATGTATGTTTGTATTTACGTATGTTTTTCTATAGCGCCTAAGTAAACTATTCTTCGGATGATACATAAGACGTCAATCGACTTATTCTTATGAGAATTATTACTCGACTGCGAACTTCTGTGAGGTGGAGGTACTTCCTTCTCTTCTTCTTAATCGCAAGCACTCATTAATTTTATTTAAATTGAGATAGACTTAATTATATCGAGAGGCTTCTTAAATCAGAAGCCACCAGGAAGAAACGAAGGAGTTGCTACGTTGGCAGCGGGATAGCGGCCTGTATACACATAAAGAATCAACCTCTTGGCGGTTACAATGGATTCCAGAGCATGTATGTCTTAAAAACCTTAAGGGGTTTTATGAAAGCCCTATCATCTATCTAAAATATATAAATCTAATACATAAAAATGTCACAATGTTAGTTACCATTCTTCTCCGAAACGGCTTGACCGATTTTTATGAAATTTTATATACATATTCAGTAGGTCTGAGAATGGGCTACTATCTATTTTCCATACCCCTAACATTTTTTTTTAATTTATTGGACAATTTTTTTTCTATTGTTTAATGTGGCATTAAAAATACATACAACCCTAAATTTTCAGCCTTCTACCATCGACGCCTAAATTTATATGGCAAAACAACGTTTGCCGGGTCAGCTAGTAATAATGAAAAAATATATAAATTTCATTATTATTAGTCACAATTCATGCGCGACACATCAAATAATAACACTCCAATCGTCAATGCTGCGACCCAGAGACCCAAAAACACCACAACGCTCCCCTAGAGACGACCTATGACAATATATGTTATATGTATAGTACATATCTATCTTCTATCTATATATATAAAAATCAATGCCAATTTTCGTTGTAATTTTATAACTCAAGAAAGGGCACACCTATTCAAACCAAATGTTTAAGGCTTTGTTCGGACTATTTAGTAGATGGTTTATGTGAAGTTTGCACAAAATCGGTAGAGCATTTATCACATTTTTTGTAACAAATGAATTCAATAAATGGCGGATCATTTTGTTAATGGGGATTTTGCTGTCAAATTGAAACTTTTTTCAGTGTTGACAGTACAGGCATGTTGTTATGTCATTCATGCTAGCTATTTTTTTGTTTGAATAAATGAATTTGATGTTCCAATAATTTTTTTTTAGTATTTCACTTTATACGTAGCGAAGCACGTACCGGGCCGCTAGTATATAATAATTATGATATTGATTGTGCAGGTAAATAAATAGGTTTCAGAAGGAATAACAACGAAAGGGAGTGATTATACTATTTAGTAAATTATAGTACACTATTTTGTAGACTATATTATTTTAGGGTGTAAGTGGTTCATTAAAATCTTGGAACCAAAACCAACTTCACCTGCACGCGGTGCACCCTGCTGATTGACAATCGAAGCTATGGCGAAGAGAGGTAGGGAGCGTAATTCTAAGCTACTCGACTGGGGAATGTACCTCCACCTTACAGAATACCGCAGCCAAATAACAATTCCCTGAGGGTTGTTGTGTTCCTGCGGGTGAGTAAGGTCACCAGAAAGGAGGAGTTGTAGCGGGGGTGGCGGCGGGCGAGTGATATTTTAAATTGCGATAACGCTCGCAATTTAAAATATCACTCGCATAAGGCTACGGTAACCGCTTCACATCAGCTGGGCCGTATGCTTGTCTACCACCCGACGTAGTATAAAAAAAATGATATTGATTGTGCAGAGTGAATAGGTTTCCGAAGGGGAGTAAAAACGAAAGGGAGTGAATATACTGCATAATGTGGTAGTTTATATTGACCATTCTAGCAAAACAGTATGAATCCATCATCATGTTCATCCCATTGCTGGTATACAGGTCTCCGCTCAATCAAAGGTGTTTGTGCGTACTCCGCTACGCTGCTCAACTGCTAGAGATCAGCGTTTTCAGGCAGCCCACTGCCATTGACTACAGCCGAAACATTGCGTGCCCAATATGACTAGAGTCTAGTTACACTTAAGGTATATAATAATATATACCAAAAGTGTGACCAATATGTACTTTAGAATCTCTCCGAAGAGTTTATTGATAGGGTATTTGTTGTGACTATGAATATGAACAACTTAATAGAAACGACGTCAAAAAAACATGAAAAAAAGATCTACCTGCCCATCTTGCACGTACAAATATAATCAGTAAATCAAACAAATGTATCGAAAAAAGTATTTGCACGTCCAGATCTTTTTTAATATAGGCAAGAAACAATGGTTTGAGCTATATTATGCTTTGTTGTCATGACGCGAGAGTGTATTTTTAACTGACTTCCCCAATCGGAATCTAGTTCGGAGAGGTACGAGTATATTTTAAGTATCGAGTATTTAGAGCTGCCAGCGTTTAAAAGCCAAAAATATCTAAAACGGAAATAAATTAAAAGTATTTTAGAAAATGGACAGTATTATTCAAGGCTGCCCCAAGAATGTAATATGTTATCGAGTTTCTTTCCAGTTCGGACAACTGACCAAATAGTTTTATTCAGAGATAAATGCGATGATGTAGGGATTTTTTTCAATTCAACCATTCTAATTGATCAGATGGCAATCACGATAGCAGATAGCAAACAATCAACTTGCGTCGAGGTTCATAAAAAGTCGTGAAGAAGTTTTAATACGGTAGAACTTTTATAAAGAATCTCATGTTGTCTCTCATTGAATACTCATTGAATTGAGAAATGTAAGAGATCCCTGATGGGATAAGTCCATGTTTTTTATGTAATTTCATTAGTACAATAAAGACTTTACAACAACAACCTCTGCAGCCCTCTTAACACCATCTCTTATTGCGATTATTTTATATTGAATAGATTGCTTATTCAATGAATAAGCAATCTATTCAATTATTGAATCGCAATAAGAGATGGTGGTAAGGGGGCAGGTCGTTATATATTTATATATAAAACAATACATTATTTAATTATTATTTATCTATATATATTTTAAAACTAGACGTCTCTGTGCCTGTCTATTCGCTTACCGCTTTTTCAGGCCAGCCTTCTCTCCAATTTACATGGCTTTTTTATATAAAGGACTATGTTCTCCCGCTGGGTTTGTTTGGAATAATGTCCAAAGAAAAGGTACGTAATAATGTATGTGAAAAAAAACTTACCACCATGGCTGTTTTTGATCATCCCAATGGTACCACCAGTATATAAAACGTAAACTCTCCTCTCTTGGCCACCGATACCGATACTTGTCACTGAACTTGGGGTGGAGATCGACAACTCCATAAAACTACGGGCTCGCTTCACCATGTGCGCGACCTTAGTAGACCCATTCGTCTCCTCGTGACCGTTCTCTATGCAACCATTTTCAGACACTATTTCACGCGGCACAACGCCATTCTTTTCCAAATCTGAATCCATTTTATTTTTTATCTATGTTTTATTGTTTATGGTTTTTTGGCCTTGTTTATATTTTTAATCTATATTTTTGTTTATGTTTACTTTGAATCCGGAATAGTTCTTGCGTGCGTTCGTTACCGCTTTATAACTCTGACTGAATCGAGTTGCACCACGCTGTAATATTTATTAAAATGTCGTGAAGCGTGACCTGTAGATAAACTATGTTTGTTTTCGCGATCCATAGCATCTTCACTATATAATTAATTCAAGAGATATTTGTAAAAATCAGCAATGTATTGTAAAAACGTGATAACATTTTTATTACCATAATTTTACGATTTTCACCCCTACGTCGGAAATATAAAAATATTTTCAAGGTATATCCCAATGTTTATAAACATGAATGTAGTCTTATAGATAACAAGTTAGATAATGTTAGCTGTTATAATAATTAATGTAGATTAAAATCGTTATGGTGAATTGGTAATTATTCGAAAATATTTATAATAAAATCCTGATAGGAAAATTATTCCGCTACATAAAAAGGATAATGCTCCAAAATATGGGTCCTTACCGCCAAAGCTAAAGTCGATTACCATAATATTTTGATTCGAAAAATAGTCTTACGTTATATGTAGTTACTGACAAACATCTTTAGCTTTGTCGATAGAGCTCCAGAGTTGCTATCAGCTAAACTAAACACGAGAACCATAAATGTAAGCTAGTTTGATTTTCGCAGTCAAAAAATCAGATGGGAATCGGCTACAGCTTCAGCCCATACCTGATACCAGACATAACTCCAAATATTAGTTATATTTAGTGATAATAAATATGTAGATATATTTCATTATCACATTCGATGGTTAAAAGTGTGATATTGCTATTTTTCACAGGAGTCGATTTTTCTTTACACTTAAAGTCTTTGATTTGCATTTATCGAACGATGTGAAATCATTAAGTATTTAATAATATTATTGCATCTCTAGTAGTTAAGTTTCACCATCGATCGATTGTCCACACTTCAGCTAAAGCATATCGACAATTACATTCAAAAATCAAATCAATTATACAAGTAAGTTATGTATGTAAGTGTAAGTGGTTCATCAACATCTTTGAACCAATCAAGCCAAGTGGTGAGTGATAAACTAGGTTCTGGCGAAAAGAGAGGTACTCTAAAACGTATTTTATAAGCAGCCCGGCTGGGAGAATAAATGTCTATTATATTCAGCGAAATTTATTGAGCTTAATCGTCTGGTCGTTCTGTCTGTCCGTCCGTTGTCATGAAACTCAAAATTTCGAAATTCTGACTTCGGATTAGTGTGAAGCATCAAAAGTAGTAATGTAAAGTGACCTTGGCTTTTCGATATCAATTCGGGAAAGTGGCCAAAATAAATAAATAAATAAATTTCGCATGCTGCGCGTCCGATGTTTTATTATACTTTCAAACTGGAAACAAACTTTGTAGCCCTCCTCTCTCCCGTATACTTTATAACTCTTAGGCCTCCTGCAGATCGAAGTAACATCGGTGACGCTGATGATATTCAACAACAGTTTTAATTTTGCCAAAATAAAGTACCTAATCGATTAAGTATTTATTTCACAAAAGACACATAATGAGCAATATAAACATGTGTAAATTAGTGATGCTTACAACACTATTAGCTAGTGGTATGGTTAAAATTTAAAATACCTACCGTACCACCAGAGGTACTGTCAGGGGAAGGGTGATGTAACAATATTTAGCAGTCCTTCAATATCGTCTGTAAGCTGTACATACATTCTTTCGTTTTAATTAATCTTCAATTGGGAAAATAATACGCTCATCAAATTTGCAAAAACCAATCAAAGTACCTACATCAGGATTCAAGACTACAATTACCGGCACATGTTTTTAAAAGGAATAACTATATTAAATTCATCGACAATAATTTTAACAAAAAAAACGACTCTAAAAGTTACTCTACAATCGTAGCACTACTAAAAAGTTAAAATCACAACTCAGAACTGAATTTTATGATGTGAACAATGGGACCAATCTGGAAGAACACTCTTTTAAATTAAAAAAGTTTTTTCCAAATCGGTTTATATATGACGGAGTAATGAAGTAAAAAACATAAAAACTATTATTATTTTTTGTTACATTGTTGCATTGGGTGAATTTACCTGTAATGACAATGTAGTTCTGAATGAATAAATAAATAAATAAATAAAAACAAAAACATACAGCCGAATTGAGAATCTCCTCCTTTTTAGGAGTCGGTGAAAAAAACCTGATTTGCACACCAAATTAATCTGATCGTACATCAATTCCTGCATTTTATGTGCAATAAGTATTATTTGATGTGTAAAATAGGTTAGGTTAGGTTTGCAATGTATTTATTTGATGTAACGTTAAACAGTATCCTTTTAAAAAAAATGAAAATGGTAGACAGATGTTGTGTGGTGTACTAGATTTAAGAGAGGTAGGGAGCATAATTGTAAGCTACCCGACTGAGCAATGTACATGGTACAGGTGTAGGTACACCTCACAGAATACCGCAGGCAAATAACAACTCCCTTGAGGGTTGTCATGTTATTGCGAGTGAGCCAGGTCACCAGAAAGTAAGGAGTAGCTGCGTTAGCAGAGGGTGTGGTGGTGCGCGACCGATATTTTATGTTGCGAGCGTAAATATGGCTACGATAACCGCTTCATATGAGACGGGACGTATGCTTGTCTGCCACCCGTAATATAAAAAAATATATAAAAAATTAGAATGTTACCGCTCCTTTATCAATGGAAAGGATTCGATGTCGTCATTACACCTGTCAATGTAATCGATCATGCAAGTTAAACAACATCAATCGTAATCTGTCCATTTTTTTATACTATGTCAGGTGGCAGACAAGCATACGGCCCACCTGATGTGAAGCGGTTAATTAACAAAATTGTTACATATTTGGCTGCAGTATTCTGTGAGGAGGAGGTACTTCCCCAGTCGTGCAGCTTAAAAAATACGTTATAGCCTACCTCTCTTTTCGCCAGGGCCTCGTCTCTCAGTCAGCAGGGTGCACTACATGCAGATAAGATTGACTTTGGTTCAAAGATGTTGATGAACCTTTTACACCCCTATAATAATCTTAAGCCATTTAGTCCCATTCAAATCAATTATACAAGTAAGTTATGTATTTGGGGTGTAAGTGGTTCATCAACATCTTTGAACCAAAGCCAAGTGGTGACTGTCAAACAGTACATTACCAATATTACAAAGTACTCTGTGCTGTCAAACTGGGTTCTGACGAGAAGAGAAGTACGGTATAGCGTATTTTGTAAGCATCCCGAGGGAAGTATTTCATGCTGCGAGCGTTGATATGGTAACCATATTACTATAACCTTTTCACATCAGGCGGACCATATCGCTCATTCGCTGCAATATGGTCACAATGTACATTTATGTCGTTGTTGCACGTAGATCACTTTTATGATTGTCCAACCAGATAACATTTCAAATTAATGGCAACAAAAATAAAATTAATTAGGTACTTCTAAATACATTTTCTACGTTAAGAAGAATTAGGAGGTAGAATTAGCATATTAAAATCAATACCAAACTGACGTTCCAAAAATGCATGTCGACTTAAAATGTGTCGTTGTTGCACCAAATCAGCCCGGCGTAATATTGTTGTATTTTATAATTTATTACTGGCTAATAAAAATTTGAATTTATGTTACCTTTTACTATGCACTGTTTTCTTATGATGTATTTGTGTCACTTCTTTAAAATAAAGTCAATTCCATCATACGTTATCAGCACGAAACTCTATTTAACTGAGTAAATACTAATAAAACTGAATTTTTACTTCTTTAAAAGTGAAGTAGCAAGTTTTTCCTATGTATATGTGTATGATTTATAAAGATCTGTGAAAATTTTTAATAGTTCACGAAAATATTTCCATAGGATATTTTTTGTGTTGACATCAAACAGCTAAGCGTACGTAAACATGTCAAACAATTCTATTTCTGGTATAAAACCACTTTTAGATAGAGACGGTTATTCTATATGGAAATTTAACATCCGCATGTACCTGATACACGAAGATTTATGGGAGACTATCGCCGGTTATACTGAAGGTAATGATATATCACCAGAAAAGAAATTACGTAACGATCAAAAGGCGTTATCCAAGATATGTCTTACTGTAAATGGTATGGCAATCACCCATGTTAGGTCCTGCAAAACAGCCAAGGAGGCTTGGGATGCCCTTTCGTCCGCCTACGAGGACAAAGGCTTAGGGAGACGTATAAGCCTCGAACGGAAGTTGTACAGGTATTGTCTTAACGACTTTAACTCCAATATAGAGACGTATATCAATGCTGTAATGTCAACTGTACAAGATTTAGCCGATATAGGCAAGATTATAGAAGATGCTTCAATAGCTGCAATTCTTCTAGGAGGTTTGAGTCCTCAATATGCACCTTTAGTAATGGCTTTGGAAAACTCCAATATAGACATTACTGTCGATTTGATTAAGACCAAATTATTGAATGAACTAAATAAGCCAGCTACTGATGATAACCGTGATACTGCTCTTCGTTCCCGAATGAATCAAATTAAACCTTCTACATCCAAAACTAAAAAAGCTATTGTTTGTTATGACTGTAAGGAGCCAGGACATAAGCGTCCAGACTGTCCACATAAGAAGGACAAAAAGAAGAAACCTGTCAATTACAACAATTCTTTATGCGCTTTAAATGCCAATGACGGACTAGAACGTGATAAGTTTTATATTGATTCTGGTGCCTCGGCTCATATGACGTCACGAGCTGATTGGATGGAAAATATGAGAGGTTCAAATACAGGGACTGTGACCATAGCCAATGGTGATGTACTGCCGAGCCAAGGTCTTGGAGATATTTCAATTACCGGTTGCGGACACAATACTGATGTTAAGAAGATCATGAATGTTGTTTATGTACCAAACTTGAATTCTAATCTTATTTCAGTGAAGAAGGCGGTAGATAAAGGTTTTAGCGTAGTTTTTGATAAAAATGGTTGTAATTTTTATGATTCTGATGCTTTTTCCTGTAAAGGTGATGTAATTTTACATGGTTCTAATTCTGGTGGACTGTATTCTTTAGATTGTATAGTTAACCCAAATACGCGTCAATTAACAGCTTTTAAGACACACTCCGATGTTTCTAACTTCAAGCTCTGGCATCGACGACTAGGTCACTTGTGCCGCATTGGAATGGATCACCTGAAGAAAGGACATGCAGTAGGTATTGACTTCTCAGATGTCGATAAGGAACCATGCATCCCCTGCATTGAAGGTAAGCAGAATAGGAAACCCTTTAATAAAGTTTCACATAAAAGATCAACTTCAGTTCTGGAACTAATTCATTCTGATGTTTGTGGTCCCCTGCCTGAAACATCATTTCAAGGCAATAGATATCTTTTATTCTTTATAGATGATTTTTCTCGTATGACTTTTGTTTTCTTTATTTCTTCAAAAGCTGAAGTAAAGGATAAGTTTTATGTTTTCCAATCCTCAGTAGAACGGGAAACGGGAGCCAAGATTAAGACATTGAAGAGCGACAATGGGAAAGAGTACGTTAATGCTGAATTTTCGAAATATTTACAAAAAGAAGGAATTCAACACCAAACTACGGTTCCCTACGGCCCTAACCAGAATGGTGTCGCTGAAAGAACTAATAGGTCTATTATGGAGAAAGTGAGGTCAATGTTGTCTGACAGTTCTCTGTCTCCAGCCTATTGGCAAGATGCGGCTGAAATGACTGTATACCTCAAGAATAGGTCTCCTCATCGTGCTCTTGAAGGCAAGACAGCGTACGAGAAGTGGTACGGTAAGATACCGAACTTATCGCATTTACGTGTTTTTGGATGTCGAGCTTTGATCCATGTTCCTGATTGTAGTCGGAATAAATTGGACATGAAAGCATCTGAACATATTTTTGTCGGATATTCAGAGGATCCAATAAGTTATTACTTCAGAGACATAACCTGTCCCAGGAGATTTGTGAAAAACAGAGATGTAATTTTCTTTGAAAATAATTTTCAAGATTTGAAAGGTAAAGGCAACACATGTAAATCTGATGATAATTTACCTGAGACAGAATTTATACCTCTTCTGTTAAGTTCACAAGTGAATTCGTTGAGTAGTTCAAAACACGAGCGCTGTCATCGAAGATGCACAAATTCAACCCGACTTTACACCCATATCAGAAGAGTCAGTTCAATCTGGTATTTCACATTCATTAGACGAAATGGATTCTGATATTGAGGTTGTAGAACCAAGGTACAATTTGAGATCGAGAAAACCAAATTCTGCTGCCAATTGTGTATGCATGCACACTTCATCCCCACATATGGATGAACCTACAAGATATTTACAGGCTATGAATGCAGAAGACGGAGCTGAGTGGTATCAAGCTATGCAAAATGAATATCAGTCGCTTCTTGAGAAGAAAACTTGGGTTCTCGTTGATAGACCTGATAAGAAGGTCATACCTTGCAAATGGATATATAAATTGAAGAAAAATGTGCATGGTGACGTAATCAAATATAAAGCGCGACTTGTCGCAAAAGGTTTTAACCAAGAGTATGGTATTGATTACTTGGAAACTTTCTCCCCAGTAGTCCGGAACTCTTCTTTGCGCATGCTATTTGCATTGGCTGCAGAAACGGGAATGAAAATGCACCATTTAGATGTGGACACAGCATTTCTAAACGGAGATTTGGAGGAAGAAGTGTACATGTATCAGCCAGAAGGATTTGCTGAACGTGGCCAAGAAGATAAGGTATGCATAAGCATACCTTATCTTTTTATACCATGCCCTTGAAGCTTGCTTGAGACCATAGAGCGAACGCTTTTAATAATAAAGCGTTCGCTCTATGGTCTCAAGCAAGCTTCAAGGGCATGGTATAAAAAGTTGACAGAAATTCTACATTACTTAGGTTTTAACCAAACTCCTTCCGAAGCATGTATTTATACTAAGAAGGTTGATAATGAGTTAATAAAGGCCCCCTCAAACAGCCGCGATGGCGGTGGTGATCTGATCGCGCGATCACTTGTACACAGACTGCCGCGGTGGCGATCAGGGCGTGACGCGCATTGTAACGGTGTAGTTCTAATTAACAAGATGTGACAACAATTTTTAATTTTAATTTTTTTTTATTTTTTTATACTGCGTCGGGTGGCAGACAAGCATACGTCCCGCCTGATGTGAAGCGGTTACCGTAGCCATATTAACGCTCGCAACATAAAATATCGCTCGCGCGCCGCCACCCCCGCTGCCACCGCAGCATCTCCTTCCTTTCTGGTGACCTCACTCACTCGCAGGAACACAACATCCCTCAAGGGAACCGTTATTTGGCTACGGTATTCTGTGAGGTGGAGGTACATTCACCAGTCGGGTAGCTTACAATTACGCTCCCTACCTCTCTTTTCGCCAGAGCTTCGTATGTCAGTCAGCAGGGTGCACCGCGTGCAGGTGAAGTTGGCTTTGGTTCAAAGATGTTGATGAACCACTTACACCCCTAAAATTTCTATTATTTGCTCCGTTTTGTCCGCCATTTTGAACTTATGTGACGCGGTGACGCGATCAGTTGTGATTATTTACAACTGAACGCCACCGTGATCGCGACCGCGGCCGCTGACACTACAAACCAACGCGGTGGCGATCAGGGCGGGGCTAGGGCGTGGTTTGCGGTGGCGGCCAGCCGCGTCCTGGCCGCGCGGCGACCGCGCTTGTTTGAATGTTTCCTTGTGTTACCTAGCGTTACAACTGAACGCCACCGCCACCGCCACCGCTGATCGCGGCTGTTTGAGGGGGCCTTTTAATACTCGCTTTTCATGTCGATGATATTGTCATATTTTACAAAGAAAATAAAACGCTTGACACTGTCATATATGATTTACAGAAATATTTTAGCCTGAAGGTGATCGGCCCAATATCTTATTATCTAGGTTTGAATATAAATTGTAAACCTAACGTAATTAAAATATCACAAGAAACTAATATTCGTGTTTTGCTAGAAAAGTTTCAAATGTCCGACTGTAAGGCAATGCCTACGCCACTGGAAACTAAAAAGTTGTTGCCGTGTGAAAAAGGTAATGATGATGCTTCTTTATACCCATATCAGAAGTTAATCGGCTGCCTGATGTTTCTCGCTGTTAATACGCGTCCTGATATTGCTTTTGCTGTGTCATATTTGAGCCAGTTTAATACTAAATATGATAAAACTCATTGGACAGCGGCAAAGCGTATATTACAGTATTTGAAAGGAACTGTTGATTTGGGAATTGTTTACAGAAAGGGCGGTGGACGTTTAGTTGGTTATGCGGACGCAGATTGGGCCAATTGTCCTATTGATCGTCGCTCATACACTGGATTTTACTTCTCCCTGGGCGGTGGAGCAATTTCATGGGAGAGTAAGAAGCAAACTACCATAGCTTTATCTTCAAGTGAGAGCTAATTAATGAGTTTGGTGAGTGCGGCATAGGATGCTGTGTTTCTGAAGCGGTTGATGTTCGAACTAACTGGTGAGTCAACTGTTGTCACTGTCTACAATTATTCACAGTATGCCCAAAAACTGGCAATGAATCCGGTCCACCACAATAGAACCAAACATATAGACACTAAGTTTCACTTTATACGTGAATTGATATCTAACAATATAATTAGTATTGTTTATACCCCTACTTTGGAGATGTGGGCAGATGTGCTTACTAAGCCTTTAGCTCGCATTAAGCATCAAAATTGTGTAAAAGGAATACGTTTATGTTTATAATTTTATTTTGACTACGGGGGAGTATGTTGTATTTTATTATTTATTACTGGCTAATCAAAATTTGAATTTATGTTTCCTTTTACTATGCACTGTTTTCTTATGATGTATTTGTGTCACTTCTTTAAAATAAAGTCAATTCCATCAAATATAAAAAAAAATTGATCCCCATTTGAAAGCTAATAAAATATAATAGAATAAATATCCATTTTTATCTTGTTATACTTTCAAATGGGGAACAAATTTTCAACATACAACATAACAACGTGTAAAAGTATAATAAAATATAAAACTTTGGCCGTGTGGTTTCCTGCAGACAAGAATAGAATCACTCCGTTTCTTCCCGTGGATGTAGTACAAGGCGACTAAGAGAAATACATTATCAAATATCGATCAGGCCTCCCCAACCCGTTTGGCCAGCGTGGGGAGTGTATGCCAAATCCTCCTTCCGTCTAGGACGGACGAAAGCGGGTCATACTCATGTAGTGGAGAAATGGACCTGATGATGATGAAGATGATGATACTTTCAAACGAGGAACAAATTTTGTAGCCATCCTCTCTCGTATCTCTCTTTCTCTCGTATACTTTATAACGCTTTGAAAACACTGGTTTTCGTATCAAACCACAGTATAAGTAATAGTACCTACTACATACATTATGGCCATTCCTTACCGCTCTCTGGTGTCGACCTCACCTCCCCTCTGAGACAAATCTGGAACAGTTTGTATGGCGCCGCACGTTCACACGCTCATTCACGCTCTGCACAGACGTCATTATTTATGTAGTAGTAAACGACGTGACATTTGTACGGAGTGGCCGGGGTGTGGCCAAACCGTAGCTGAGCAGCGTGGATAGAGCCTCTAAACCCCAACGGATGAGGGGGCCCGTTTCCCAGCAGTGTAAAGAATAAGTGTATATTTTTTAAACAGGCTGCCATTTTTCGGGCGCAGGCCTCCTCCCTTTCGTATATACATTACTACTCTTTGACGGCCTCCTCTAACTCATTCCATCGGATCAGGGTACCGCCTGAGCTGAAGCCGATTCCCATCGAATATTTTGATCCCCAAAAATATGTGTTAGGTTTGAGTTATTAACAAATATTTTTAGCTGTGTCGGCAGAGCGTCAGGGTTTCTACCACCTAAGCTAAACACAATTGCCACTAATGTGAAGAGAAGTTTGATTGCTTAGGCAGTAGAGCCCCCAGTCTTGGGCGTCTCTGGTCCATAGCCCCTACCGCCGAAGCTGAGAAGCCGATTACCAACAGTTTTTTTGATTACAAAAATTGATCTTAGGTTAAAGTTATTGACAACTTAGTCTACTTAAACTACTACTAGTAAACATATTCAGCTTAGTCGGTAGAGCTCTAGGATTTCTACTTATTATCTAAGCAGTAGTTTCGTTTTCGCATTCAAATATCTCAATCGGCTTCGACGGTAGAAACGGTAGTTTTGGGGTGTAAGCGGTTCAACAAAATCTTTGAACCAAAGCCAACTTCACCTGCATGTGGTGCACCCTGCTGACTGACAAACGAAGCTGTGGCGAAAAGAGAGATAGGGAGCGTAATTATAAGCTACCCGACTGAATGTACCTCCACCTCACAGAATACCGCAGCCAAATGACAATTCCCTTGAGAGTTGTTGTGTTCCTGCGAGTGAGTGAGGTCACCAGAAAGAAAGGAAGGAGATGCTGCGATGGCAGCGGGGATGGCGGCGCGCTAGCGATTATTTTATGTATACGGTATGGGTACGGTACATCAGCCGGGCCGTATGCTTGTCTGACACCCGACGTAGTATTAAAAAAAGGCCCCAGGTACCCCCGGCTAACCCCTTCTAACCACGTTCGAATGTGACCAAAAAACTTGCACTAGCACTCTGACCATGACGACTGATGACGACGCGCCGTCATCTCTACTACGTCTACGTAATAGTACGTACGAGTACGTACTACACTGTGTTTCTACTTAAACTGGCATAGTATTTCAGCTGCATCTATCTATTTCGTACGTCTTCTCAAAGTAGTATTCCGGATCTTGTCGCTTTTTAAATAAATCAAAAGGGACCTAAAGTAAACAATAGATTCTTTGTAAATATAATTAATAAGTCAGTTAAAATTAAGTATTAAAATCAATCATATCCCCTATCATTATCGTTGATATCAATGACACGTTGGTACCTATTTTCTTAAGAATTAAAGATATAAACAATACGTGGGGTAGGTACACTGAAATTAATACGTCACGTAAACAAAATAATAAACAAGTATTATATTAATTGTTTTCCAAAGTACATTCAAAGATACCCCTCTCATACCCTCCATGACCTCCCTCCCCCGAACCGCTCTAGTTCTAGAGAGTGACATAGAGTACTTTTTATATTTATATGATAAAAAGTATATAATAATATGTACCTACATGAAAAATAGGGGGAAAGGACTAAGATGATAATGTTATCAAATTAGTCCTTTTCCCCTATTTTTCCAATGATTCTTAGCTAACAAATGTATAAACAGGTGTACGTATCTGTATCAGCATTAATTATATTTTGTTCTTCAAATGGGAGCGTACAGACCCGTTCGGGAGAAAAAAAAACGCAATCAGTTTTTTTGTTATTTAGTTAGTCTTCTGTATGAATATTCGAAGAATCTATGATGTATGAATGTTTCTGCGAACAACCATACAAACGAGTGTTGTTTTCTTTCCCGCATGTAACATTTTATCGATGTTTTATCTTCTGTCATAGTGTCATAAACAGTATTTGAACGGCCACGATCGTACTTTAACAACATTTTTATACATCAATCAGCACGAGTTCATTTTTGTTCTGTGGTGAATTCATGGGAAATCCAGCGGCAAGACAGTAAGATTTTTAGAAATTATCATATAACAATCCCCAAATTAAAAATTCCTCAGGTGAAACGCTGGTGTGGCGGGCCTAGTTCTCTTTGACGTTGCCTAGCTACGGCTAAAAAAAACAATAATGTCAGGTATAAATTTCTTTGCTGTAATTATTCTATTGTATAAACATACTTTTGATATTTGACAAACCCGGTGGTCGAGTGGCTAGCAATGGTCACTTTGACTCCGAGGTCGCGGGTTCGAGCCCCCGCACATGACAAATATTTGTATGCATGAACATGTCTGTTTATCTTGATTTGGGTGTTTGTTTGCTATGTATATGTATTCATTTACAAAAAAAAAACTCGTGTATCAGTTATCTAGTAACCACAGCACAAGCTTTGCTTAATTTGGGACTAGATGCCACTGTGTAATTTGTCCAGGAAGATTCATTATTCCATCAGACCTACCAGTTCAATTTAAGAGACTTCACTTCAATTTCCTATAAAGGTGTTTCGCTATGACCATTAACAAAGCTCAGGGGCAGTCTCTAAAGGTCGCTGGGTTTGACTTGAGACAGGACTGATTCTCTCCTGATCAGTTGTATGTAGCTTGCTCAGGAGTAAGTTCTCCTGGAAGCCTTGCAATTTTGGCTCCTGGTGCGAATGCCACAAATATTGTTTACCGGGACGTCGGTGTATGTTTGTGATAATGGTCAATACGAAACAGTCCTATAAGAGGAAAAAATTAAATATCTGGAATCTTAACAAAAATAGACGCAAATAAGGTATCATTCCCGTAGCGAAGCACGGGTACTTTGCTAGTTCATAATACAAGCTTTTATATAGTGTGTTATTTGGATATCAATTATTTTCCTGACAGTAGCCACATTTTCCTCAGTGATCGCAGTTGCGAGCCGATATTCCCAAAAACACGACCACCAATAAATTATCATCATCATCATCATCATCGGGTCATTTTAGTCTCCACTACAGGAGCACGACCCTATCTCGTACGGTGGGTCTGAAGCGTCGTCCGCCCTAGTCGGAAGGAGGATTTGGCCTACACTCCCCACGCTGGCCAAACAGGTTGGGGAGGCCTGATCGATGTTTGCTAATGTATTTCCCTAGTCGCCTTGTACGACATCCACGGAAAGAGACGGAGTGATTCTATTCTAGTCTGCCGGAAACCACACGGCCAATAAATTATACTGTGTACCAACGCCTTATGGTACTCAAATGGGGTGCTTCCCTGACAGATGAGTAACTAGTAAATAAATAAACATTTCTGGACAATTTACACAGCGCCATCTAGCCCCAAATTATGCGCAAAGCTTATACTATGGGTATTAGACAGCTGATAAATATAATTCAATACATTTTTTTTTGTAAATACATACTTATAATACATAGAAAACACCCAGAACAACACAAACAGACATGTTCATGCACACAAATGTTTGTCCTGTGCGGGGATCGAACCCGCGACCTCGGAGTCAAAGTGGCCATTGCTAGCAATGCGACCGCCGGGCTCGTCGACAGTGACAGCTTCCCTCTAAATAAAATCTTTTCTAGAGAATTCCATTTTTGTAAACTCATATGGGGTGTAAGTGATTCATCAATATCTTTGAACCAAAGCTAACTTCACCTGCACGCGGCTGACTGACAAACGAAGCTCTGGCGAAAAGAGAGGTAGGGGGCGTAATTGGATTACGCAGCGATGTTCATGTCCTCACGTTCCACCACAGATATATCAGTCAGTCAGTCAGTTTCTTCTTTTATAATCAGTGTATCTTATCTTAGAGTGGGTTTACTGCTGCAGCACCGGTGACACGTCCTCATGGATCTTTTGTGCTCTCTCTAATCCTTTAGTCACTCTCCCCTGACTGTCTGGCAGGGTTGATATGATTTAAATCACTTGATTTTAATCAATGATTTAAATCAGTACGTTTTTACTGCAATCAAATCAACGAAAATGTGTCAAGGGACTTCCCACGGCATAAACTACGGCGCGCACACAAGGGTCCAATGCTGTTTACCTACACCGTTCGGGGATTCCCCGAAATTTAAACTCGCGACTGAATCAGCCTGTTTAGCCTTTGACCCGGCCATTCGTGATTGATTAATGAAAGTGTGACAGTGAATTGAATACAAAAAGATGTCTGGAAGGAAAAAAGATGCTGTATGGGTTAATTTCGATGAAAAAAAGTCAAGTTTAACAAGGCGGTGTGTAAACGTTGTAAGAAGGAATTAATGGGCATAGTAGCGAGAATGAAAAAACATTTAGAAGCATGTGTGACAGAAATCGATCGAAAAATAGAAAGAATATTTTCGGCATTCAATTTGGTGCACAGCAAGATTAGGCACCGAGAAGGCAGCCAAATTAGTCTTCCTTTTGAAAAGACTAAACTAATTAAGTATTTTACTGTCCATTAGAATGACTATGATTTTTTTTAAAGTAATTTGACTTTAGAAGAATTTTTTGATTATTTTAATTTAATTTGTTTTTTGTTACATAATGCCAAATATTAGGTTGGGGAAAAAGTCTTTTCGTATTTTATATGAAAATTCAAAACATTTTTTACTAAAGTTTATTTACATTTAACTAAAGTATGTAGGTGCCATTTTGTTCGATAACTTTTTGCCATCTTGTAGGTAGAGACATGATCCCATTACTATAGAAATTTTGGGACTTCTGTTCAAAAAACCACGACAAGTGGTTTTGGCAGTCTTCTCGTGATGTTAACCTGACATTGCCTAAAGAATTCTGAAGAGACCGAAACAGGTGGAAATCAGAAGGTGCAAGGTCAGGACTATACGGCGGATGCATTAACACCTCCCAGTCAAACTCTCTTAATTTTTGCTGAGTGGCTAAAGATGTGTGAGGTCTAGCGTTATCATGATGAAAAATCACACCCCTTCTGTTAATTAATTCCGGCCGCTTTCTCTCAACTTTTTGCTTTAATCTCATCAGTTGTTCACAGTAGAGTTCAGAATCGATAGTCCTGCCTGGCGGTAACAGCTCATAATGAATAATGCCCTTCCAATCCCACCATACACACAGCATCACCTTATTGCGGGTTAACCCGGGTTTTGCCAGAGTCTGTGAAGCCTGACCGGCCTTTGACCACGACCTTTTTCGCACGTTCTTGTCGTACATGATCCACTTTTCATCACCAGTTATAAGCTTCTTCAAAAACGATTCGCTTTCATTACGTCGTAGTAAAGAATCGCAAATGAGTACACGGTTCATTAAGTTTCTTTCAGTGAGATCGTGAGGCACCCAAATATCGAGCTTTTTAGTGTACCCAGCTTTTTTCAAATGCGCCAAAACTGTTTTGTGATCAATTCCTAATTCTTCAGCTACGTCGTAACTACTGATATGCTGATCTTGCTCCACTTTTTCAAAAATGGCATCCATTTTATCCGTAACAGGGCGACCAGAGCGACGTGCATCTTTCACATCAAAATTTCCTGATTGAAAACGCTTAAACCAAATTTGTGCTACTCTCACAGCCACTGCACTAGATCCATAAACGTCACAAATTTTTTTCGCAGCTTGCGTTGCATTTTTACTTTTTTTGTAGTAAAATTTTAAAATGAATCGAATTTCTTCATTAGATTCACTCATCTTGACAGTAAAAAAAACAAATGAAAATCACACATTTACCTAATTTGAATTTGGAATTATCTTTTTTAAAATTTAAACTTTTTAAAGATATCAAAACCTGCCAGATACAAATGGTATAACCAAAGAGATTTTATTACAAGTTCATACATACTAAAATGCGAAAAGACTTTTTCCCCTACCTATTATGTGGAACTATTCTGTTAAATATATGAACGATTTATTGAAATGAAATGTTTTTGTTAAATACTATTAATAAATGTAATGTGTTTTTCTTATTAACTAACTTCCAAATTTAAAAAGATCAGAAAATAAAAAAAAACAAAAAAATCTGATTTAAATGAAATAAATCCGATTTAAATCAAATAAATCGATTTTTTTTTAAATCATGATTTTTATCAACCCTGCGTCTGGAGACATGTTCCATGTACTGCGGTATGCCGCTTATTGGGAAGAACTTGTACTCCTCCAGGTCCGGGTATGCCTTTCCTAGGATTTCCATTCGTTTGCCCGCTAGGGCGTCACATTGACACATTAAGTGTTTCATGGTCTCGTTAGACTCCTTGCATGTTCTGCACTCTGGACTCTCAACAAGTCTCATTTTATATAGATGTCCGTGGCAGGCATAATGGCCCGTCAGTGCCCCAAGCATGAGACGCATCCGTTTTCTGTCATATTTATAAATACAGTGTAAATACAGTGTAATTTTGACGTTATAGACAGTTGACGTTCAATGAAGAGAAGAAAAGTCTGTATTAAAAGAGAGGTAGGGAACGTAATTGTGAGCTACCCGACCTGGGAATGTACCTCCATCTCACAGAATACCGCATCCAAATAACAACTCCCTTGATGGTTGTTGTGTTCCTGCGAGTGAGTGAGGTCACCAGAAAGGAAGGAGATGCTGCGTTGGCAGCGGAGGTGGCGACGCGCGAGCGATATTTTATGTTGCGAGCGTTAATATGGCTACGGCAACCGCTTCACATCAGGCGGGCCGTATGCTTGTCTACCACCCGACGTAGTATAAAAAAAATCATGTATTGACAAGGACATCCAGCCAAAAACTATTTTAAGGTGAACGTACACTTATCCGAGTCGAATGCGCCGAACTAACCGAACGAAACTTTAGACATTCCGCTTTTTTAGCCTAAAGCAAAGTGTCCCTCGCTGGGCATCATATGTCCCGCTTGAGCCGACGGACGAACCCGGTGGTCGAATGGCTAGCAATGGCTACTTCGACTCCTAGGTCGCGGGTTCGATCCCCGCACAAGACAAACATTTGTCTGCATGAACATGTCTGTTTGTGTTGGTTGTTTTCTATGTATATATTTACAAACAAAAAATGTTTAAGTATAATATCAGTTATCTAGTACCCATAGTACAAGCTTTGCTTAGTTTGGGACTAGATGGCCGTGTGTAATTTGTAAAAAAAAAATTAGTTAAATGAAATGGACGGACTGCCAGAATTTGGATCTTTGAAGAAACGTAAGCATTTTAAAAGTTTTGTAAATTTTATATATTCAGCATTGAAAATGATTTTGACTTTGTCATTGGATGCGCTCGTGCCAAAATCATATATCCATTCGTTGAATAAAAAAACTACTGAATATGTACCTACTTTTATATTCCGCATTTTTATCTTTCCAATAATTCCATTCCAGTAATAAATCTGGCAATGCTGGTGCTTTAATGGATTAAAGACAAGCATTGCCAGTCCAGTGGGTCATTCCAGTGGGTAATTTTTTTTTATACCATGTCGTGTGTAAAAAAAAAAGGAATAAAAAAAAAAAAAGATTTTAAGTAGGGTTATATGGTGATGGTTATATGGCAAAGAACCCCATCACCATATAAATGCAAAAGGAAATTACTATACACGAACAAGTTATATAAACAGAAGTTGGAGAGTGCTCACGGATAGGTCTCTCGAAGGTTGCACTGGACCTTTACGTCAAGGACCTCTTGGATGCTCGATTCAGGGTTGCTGGGCTTGTACGTTCTCAATAAAAAAAACAGAGTTACAAATTACATTATTTATTCAATAATGGGATAAGTCCGCACTACCGGGACGCGGAGACGATACGCGCGCACTGATTCTACTTGGCCATAGCAAAAAAAGACGAAACGTGTGTGCACACTTACGTGGAGCCGCTGGAAGAGGGGAAGGTGGAACTCCTTGGCATCGTCGCGTGCAGATATCGCACGCGACACGATCGGTCCTCCCAAACCAATCGACCTTCGGAGAAACTAAACGAGGGTCGTCGTCGCTTAATAGCACCACGCCATCGCGTGACACCGGGAAGGGTCGGAACGGAAATATGCCCGCCACCGACTGTTATGTGACGATTGTATTAGCTGCCGTCCAAAGATATGTCCTGTTCCAAGGACCAGAGCCAGGATGTCTTCCGATCCAATTCCTCTAACCACTTAGTACATTTTCTTTTTTCCAATTACATGATCACGTCCGAGTTCAATCTGACAGTCTGTCTATAATGTTGCCAGTCCTTAAGTCACAACACATAAAAAGGAACCATAGATATGATGGTCTATATAAAACGCGATAATTGGTACATAAATTATTGTTACAATTTCGTCGACCACCTTTTAATGTGTGATGACAATCTCGGCTCGCTAAGTGTCTACACATTACCAACTCAACCAAGATCACGAGAGAATCGATCAAGAATATAATTACTCATTAACGACTACATTGCGTAGTGGAAAATATAGCAACACTGTCGCCGCACTAAAACGCCGCGCGAATAATGGTGACACATGTCAGTGACATGTGACAGTGACAATACCGTCTTGTAAATAAACCCTAATTACAGCAATGCGATACCAATTATATGATAAATATAATTGTACGCTACAATACCCCTCCTCCACGGAAGAGGATTACCCGTAATCCGGCACAGCCGGGGTAACCGGAAAAATTTGACTACCACTATACTAATACTATTGGAGAGGTTTCATATCGGAACCACTAACCTATCTAGAATTAACGGTATATCTAAGATCCTAAAGCTACATGACTGCATTGGTTAGCTAGGCCAATGAGTAACCTACATACTAATAATAATGCAAAGTAAGAGTAATGACTCTTTTAATATCCACAACAAGTCGCGAGCCCTGTTGGGATGTGAATATGAACAGTCGCTGGTGTGCGTACTGTATTATATCCCACAACGTGCCTCCTATCAGAAAGAATCTGATGTGACGGAATGCAAGGATTCTTCATACTGAAGTGACTGCAACAGGCAATTACCTATTAGAGTCATCTCAATAAGAAGAACAAAAAAAAAATTTAAGACAAAGGTCAGAAAAAATTAGTTAGGAAAAAAAACTTAATTTCAATTGTTTTGCAACCGGAAATGGTAGAAAACCTACGAAACAAGCGTTTTCCCACTAGACAAGATCCATGGGTACCCAAACAATACAAAGATTGTTGAAATAAAACAAAAAGTGTGATATCACAAATAAATTGAAAACACAGTTTTCCATATTTTGGCCAAAGTACTGATCCAAAATTGATCAGAAAAACGGATTTTGAATCCCTGTTATGTGTAGTTGCATAAGCAAAAGCAAAAAAGTCAACTTTGAAAAAAAATTTTTCGTCGTTGAAAAATTGAAAACACAGTTTTCGATATTCTGACTAAAGTACTGATCCTAAATTGATCAGAAAAACGGATTTAGAATCCTTGCCATGTGTAGTTACCTAAGCAAAAGCAAAAAAGTCAATTATGAGAAAAAAATTTTCATCGGTCAAAAAAAAATTTTTCCTCGTTGAACAAAAAATTCAATCTTTCAAACTTATTTTCCATGAATATGAGTAAAGTTGAAGATAAATCCAAAAATAAACATTGTCAATGTGGACCTATACCTATGCAGGTACAAAAATAATAAAGGTGTAATGACAATATAGATACATAGGGTAACAACACCAGTATAGGGACACATCTATGTTACACACCTTATGGCGTTTTTATAATGTCCTTGACATGATATTTACCTATAGAACCTGTATTGAAGTCCTCCAACTGATAAACAACATCATATAGTTTGTCAACAATTTTGCGTTTGACAGACTGTGATGCCAGTTTAGCACAGAAGAACTTGGCTGCGTTTGACTGTACAAAGTTTCTCATCCACATAATATCACCAACGCTTAACCAGAGCTCTAGGCGGCGCAGGTTATACTTGTGAACGATCTGTTTGTATGCCTTGGTTAAGGCAGCGCTTACACGTTGGAAAATATCTGCAAGTTCATCTAAGGCTGAAGTTTTATTATGCCTAGTAGCGAGTTGAAGATTGTCTAACGAATCTGGTGCCACACAATGTATGCAGTTCACCATCCGCGACTATCTCATGACCTTTAGCCAAAAAGTATGGTGTACAACTAGTAGTAATGTTAACAGAAATGTCCAAAAATAATTGAATTTGAGGTATCATTGTGTATCCTCTGTGAACTAAAAAAAAAAAAAAACTATTATTTCTTTAACAAACTATTGGGTAAAGGTTCACAAGCCTCACATAAAGACTGTGAATTAGTTAAATTAAAAAAAAAAATGAAATTCCAAAATCATGAATGAAATCCATATCCTAAAATAATATCCATAGTAATATGCGGAACGATAAAAAATGAAATGCTAAAAATCGACCCTTGAAATTAACTGGTAAAGTCAATATGCCTACTACCTTAACTTCAGAACCGTTAGCGCACTTCGCTCCCATATTTACTTATTATTGCATATTAACTATTTAGATTTCAAGTCTGCAAGAAAATGAACAAAGTCGCGGATTGTCCTATAGTAATCTAAGGCATTACCGCTTAATAAGTCTGAAAAACACCGGAGTATCATCTTCTCGGGCAATTCCCTACTACGCATGCAATCGTCAATACGCAAGAAGAAATCCATAACATTTGAGTCACCTGTGTATTTAAGGTTTAACGACCGGAGATTGTCATCACGGGTTACAAACAATACTTTGTCTGAAAGGTATTCAGAACGTGATGGACCAACAGTGTCCTCACTGTGCTCCGGTGGCGTTTCATATTCAGTATTATTCTTATTTTTACTCCTAAAAGTTACGTTGGGATGGGCTTCACCCGGTACCTTAGAACTATCACTGTTTCCATCTGCCATCTTGGAGAAATGTAAATACAAACACCTAAATACTTATACTAACAATAATATCAACTATTGAATTAGTTTATTCAAGTTTGTGAGCAGTATGCATACAGAAACAAAATTAATACATAGTACTAACATATGTTTAAAGTCAATGACCTTAACACGCAGTATGTAAACAAAGTTAGTCAAAAATTATGTGTTTAAATGATGAACGACCATAACATAACATGATAATTAAGAAATATAGTACTTGTACACACTTCTTATCACTAAATAGACCTGTATTAACTGTTCATACAATCACAAACCGATATTGCAATTAAAATTATAGGTTAAGTATGGCAGATTTCAACAAGAAACAAAATAGTGATATATTTACCAAAAAAAATATGTAAATAGTAGCTGACAACGGTTGAAATACATCCCACTAACAGCATAAAACTTTACAATAGCACAAATAACATCAAGTATTTGACCAAACAAAAAAATAATGAAATTTAACTTTTGTAACAAAATTTACCGTTCACAAACCAAGCAACCATGAACATTTGAGTTAATTTAACGAGTTTTAAAAGCTAATTATATAGTTCGGGCGCCATTGTCGTGTGTAAAAAAAAAAGGAATAAAAAAAAAAAAAGATTTTAAGTAGGGTTATATGGTGATGGTTATATGGCAAAGAACCCCATCACCATATAAATGCAAAAGGAAATTACTATACACGAACAAGTTATATAAACAGAAGTTGGAGAGTGCTCACGGATAGGTCTCTCGAAGGTTGCACTGGACCTTTACGTCAAGGACCTCTTGGATGCTCGATTCAGGGTTGCTGGGCTTGTACGTTCTCAATAAAAAAAACAGAGTTACAAATTACATTATTTATTCAATAATGGGATAAGTCCGCACTACCGGGACGCGGAGACGATACGCGCGCACTGATTCTACTTGGCCATAGCAAAAAAAGACGAAACGTGTGTGCACACTTACGTGGAGCCGCTGGAAGAGGGGAAGGTGGAACTCCTTGGCATCGTCGCGTGCAGATATCGCACGCGACACGATCGGTCCTCCCAAACCAATCGACCTTCGGAGAAACTAAACGAGGGTCGTCGTCGCTTAATAGCACCACGCCATCGCGTGACACCGGGAAGGGTCGGAACGGAAATATGCCCGCCACCGACTGTTATGTGACGATTGTATTAGCTGCCGTCCAAAGATATGTCCTGTTCCAAGGACCAGAGCCAGGATGTCTTCCGATCCAATTCCTCTAACCACTTAGTACATTTTCTTTTTTCCAATTACATGATCACGTCCGAGTTCAATCTGACAGTCTGTCTATAATGTTGCCAGTCCTTAAGTCACAACACATAAAAAGGAACCATAGATATGATGGTCTATATAAAACGCGATAATTGGTACATAAATTATTGTTACAATTTCGTCGACCACCTTTTAATGTGTGATGACAATCTCGGCTCGCTAAGTGTCTACACATTACCAACTCAACCAAGATCACGAGAGAATCGATCAAGAATATAATTACTCATTAACGACTACATTGCGTAGTGGAAAATATAGCAACACTGTCGCCGCACTAAAACGCCGCGCGAATAATGGTGACACATGTCAGTGACATGTGACAGTGACAATACCGTCTTGTAAATAAACCCTAATTACAGCAATGCGATACCAATTATATGATAAATATAATTGTACGCTACAACCACCAGTGTGGCAAACAAGCATACGGCCCGCCTGATGGAAAGCAGTTACCGTAGCCTATGAACGCCTGTAACACCAGAGGCATCACACGCGCGTTGCCGACCCTGTAAAAACCTCTTCACGCCTTTTTTGAAGAACCCCATGCTGTAGTCCCCTGAGAAAACCTCGTCAGGCAGTTCATTCCACAGCTTGACAGTACGCGGGAGAAAACTTCTCTGGAACCGCACAGTACGTGACCACTTAGGCTCCAATGTGTGAGGATGAATTACCTGTCGATGGCGAGCGGTGCGACTGTAGAAGGAGGCCGTTGGCATCATATCAAACAACTCCTCTGAACACACTCAGTCATTCCAGTTAACTTGCAAGATTGGAATCTTGCAAGTTAAATTTGACCCACTTCACATGTTCGTGAATAATTCTAATGTGAAGTGAAGAGGAATTTCGTAAGACCCGTATCCCAGCAGTGCAGCAGTGGAATGAATTATGGTTTGATAACTGCTTATACGCCCTTTATTGTGACAAATTATTATAATTTACAGATAATATATTAGCCGTGTGGTTTCCGGCAGAATAAAATAGAATCACTCCGTCTCTTCCCGTGGATGTCGTACAAGGCGATTAAGGGTAATACAATATATAACATCGATCAGGCCTCCCCAACCCGTTTGGCCAGCGTGGGGAGTGTAGGCCAAATCCTCCTGTCTGTGACGGACGAGAGAGGTTCGTGCTCCTGTATAAAACTAAATGACCTGGTGATAATAATGATGATGATATTAGATAACCATTGAAATAATTAATACAAGATTATTGGTTTTAGAATTGCTTTTTAATGTCCAAAATAGTTAATTAATCGCCATTATTAGGTGAAGTTACACGACATAATGAAACCAGCCCATACGGCACTTACCGCACTTCCGCATATAAAATTACAACGTATTGTCTTAGATGTCAGTATTTACTCTGCTCTCCAATAAGGTTATCGGCATATCAGTGTTGTGAAAATGGTATTAGGTTTTTATTAATATCCGTGTGTAAGCCGTGTTTAATTTTTAGTAATGGTGTATGTTCTGTTAGATATCATATACCTATTGCATTTATCGCTCGCCTTCCTACAGGGCAGTAATAAACCGAACATCTGCAATTATGATATGAACAGAGTGGCTATTACACTAATTTGGCGACTAAAGATGATTTACATGATCAATAATGATGAATGGAGTAAATTAATTAATTGAATGGAAATAAATTCTCAGGTATCATTCAACATCAGCGGGGTTCTAGCGCCAGTGTTCACGCCGATCGACAACAGAGGGCGCATTAACCCGGATGTGGTTCCGGAATATATTCAACATTTGAACAAGCATGGAGTACCAGGAATTCTTGGTATGATATACCATTTTTAATTCGCAATTATTTAAAATACGACGTGTTGAATAAGTTAATTATGTTAGGGTGTTATCAAAAAATAGCCGAATTTCACCTGCAACGATGGATGCCATGTTTAGTAGTGTAATTACTTAATAGGTAGATGGCGCGACACTGTGACTCACGCAGTAAAATAAAAAATGCAAAAATTCGTCCCAACTCAAATCTTCCCGGCAGCTCAGTTGGAATAGCACTCGGCCGGTCATCGAGAGGTCGTGGGTTCAAATCCCACCTAGGCCACATAGAAATCCCACCTAGCTGGGATTTCCTACAGTTTCGGCCCTACCGCTGAAACTGAAGCCGATTACCATCGAATTTTGTGACTACGAAAATCTAACTTTAACTTATATTGGCGGTAATTGTGTTTAGCAAAATTAGTAGACACCATGCTTGCTGCTTACAATGCTTATTCATACCAATGAATAAGCGACTCTAGTTCAAATGGAATAGGGTCGCTTATTCATTGGTACGAATAAGCAATCTATTCAGTTATTGAATCGCAATAAGAGATGGTGGTAAGGGGGCAGTTTGTATGGCGCCGCACGAACACACTTCCATTCACGCCCGGCACAGACATCATTGTTTATGTATTACTTCACGACGTCACATTTGTATGGAGTGGCCGGGGTGTGGTTCCATAGGCTGCCAACTAGGCAGCTGTGGACATTGGACACTCGCTATCATTATTCTATAACCCCTTATCCGGAAGTAGTCGTATGTACTCGGAACATAATCATTATGAAGGGCAAATGTAATTAATACATGATTATCATTACTAATACTTTCTAAAAACAATGATAAATGGACACTCCTTTATTTATCTGTTATAACTTACCTACGATTCCGCTAACGCTAAAACCTTATCCAAATGACTTAGCGTGATACACGGCTAGCGATTGCTACTGTCGCACCTAGGGTCGCAGATTCGATCCCTGTATAAGACAAACATAATACATATATGTGCAATAAACATGTCTGTTTGCTTTGGTCTACGTATTTTCAGTTAGACGTAGACCAAAGCAAACAGACATGTTTATTGCACATATATGTATTATGTTTGTCTTATATATATATATCAAAAGCCAAATAACAAGTTCCTTGAAGGTTATTGTATTTCTGCGTGTGAGTGAGGTCACTAGCAAAAAATTCTTTGCTGCTTTGGTCTAAAAAACTTACATGTGTGTATTTATAAAAAATATTGGCCGTGTGGTTTCCGGCAGACTAGAATAGAATCACTCCGTTTCTTCCCATTACCAAATATCGATCAGGCCTCCCCAACCCGTTTGGCCAGCGTGGAGAGTGTAGGCCAAAACCTCCTTCCTCCTTTCGGACGGACGAGAGAGGGTCGTGCTCCTGTAGTGGAGACTAAAATAGACCTGATGATGATGATGATTTATAAAAAAATAAGTTCCTAGCGACCAGCCCTGGCTTCGTCCTTCCTCGTAGACAACGTAATACAGTTTGGTGTTGCAGCTACATATTTATCATCTCCATCCAAAATTCAATCACAACACTGGATAGATGAAAGATCAAAGTATTTATTACGCTAAGTACGGACTAACCCACCACCTCCCATGGCTCCACCGACTACCACCGAATCGCGAGAGATGCGCGCAGCACCGTTGCTCAAAAGCTCTTTTGTGCCGCGGGCAATTCTTGACTCTCTACAAATTATTTAATCTATTTCCTTAGTCCCATTTGTGCCCTCTCCCCCTTCTGGGGCGACGACGAATCTCATTTACGGCTCCGCTGCCGTCCGTTGGCGCACCACCTCCACTCTTGTCCATCCTTTCTTCGGCTAAGTACGGACTATGGATAATCGCGTGCGGGGCAGGGGGAAACGCTGCCATTTTGAGATAATTTTAATGCACATAACGTACAACACACGGCCGTGTCCATGACACAGCCACATCCCATTTTTAACCGACTTGAAAAAAAGGAGGAAGTTCTCGACTGAATGTTTTTTTGTATGTATGTTCTTCGATATCTTCGCGAATTGTGAACCGATTTTCAAAATTATTTTTTTATTTGAAAGGGTTTGACTGCAAGATGGTCCCATATTTACCAAGTCAGGGTCTGATGATGGTATCCGTTTTTTGAAGTCAGTTCTTTTTTTTTCTTCTTTTATAGTTGGTGGTACTACAGGAGAGGCGGCGTGTCTAAGTCTCACCGAAAGGAAGGAAATGTTGAAGGCGTGGGTGACGGAAGCCAAACCCCTGGATATTAAAGTAATAGCTCAAGTGGGAGGCATGCCCTTACCTGATGTCCTGGCTATGGTGAATATGCTTAAAAATAATAATTAGGTAATAAATAAATAAATATTCCTGAACAAATTACACAGACCATCTAGCCTACTAGTTTTTTTGTCAGTCAGCAGGGTACACCATGTGCACCTTCGGGCTGACTCAAAGGTGATGATGACACACTTGCACGCCAAAATTTACTAAATAAATTATCCGCAAAACCTACCGGTTCTGATTTTTTTATAGCTGCATAATAACTATTATTAACATTATTTTTTATTTTTTGGACTCACGGGCTTAAACCCGGTCATTTGATAGGCGTGCGCGGGGATATGGATCCAACGCGTAGAGGTCCCCTTTGAGAAGTTTGATGTAGGTAATGTTGTACGCCCGCCGTGACCCGCTCCAGGATATGTCAATGGAACGACATACCCATGAGCAGGTCTCGGCAGGCGTTGAGACTATTGCGAAGTGTGATGGAAAAAAAATGGACTATGGAGATGAGATCTGGGTGAACTAAATACCGGGCTATTACAGAAGAGGGACGGACGCCTGCCATAACTGCTTCTATTAGTTTTTTTTTTTTTTTTAATAAATATTTCTTTACAATTTTACACAGCGCCATCTAGTCCCAAATTAAGCACAAAGCTTGTGTTATGGGTACTAGACAACTGATAAATATACTTAAATACATTTTTTTTTGTAAATACTTGCTTACAATACATAGAAAACACCCAGACCAAGACAAACAGACATGTTCATGCACACAGATGTTTGTCTTGTGCGGGAATCGAACCCGCGACCTCGAAGTCAAAGTGGCCATTGCTAACCATTCGACCACCGAGCTCGTCATTAATTATTAACATTTATTATTATTGTAGACGGCATACGCCCAAGAAGTAGGAGCTGATTGCATCATGACCCTCCCGGAACTGTACTTTAAACCGAAGACCTGTGCTCATCTGGTGTCGTACTTAGAGTTGGTCTCCAAAGCTGCGCCCGATCTACCACTGTTGTATTACCACTTCCCTGCGATGAGTGGTGTTAATGGTAAAACACTTTTTATACCTACTCATTTATTTGCCACCTTGGGGTGTACTAGTGGTTCATCAACATCTTTGAACCAAAGCCAACTTCACCTGCAACATGGCGCACCCTGCTGACTGACAAACGAAGCTCTGGCGAAAAGAGAGGTAGGGAACGTAATTGTAAACTACCCGACTGAGGAATCTACCTCCACCTCACAGAATACCGCAGCTAAATAACATTTCCCTCGAGGGTTGTTGTATTCCTACGAGTGAGTGAGGTCGCCAGAAAGGAAGGAGCGTGAGCGATATTTTATGTTGGAGCTTTAATATGGCTACGGTAACCGCGGCGGGCAGTATGCTTGTCTGCCACCCGACGTAGTATAAAAAAAAAAGAAAAAAAACCTCAACTAAGGTAGCATCTCCTCATTCATATTCAAAATATTTATTTGAAACATACAAAGCTGAAGATCTTATAAATAAATTTACAGAGAATGTATTAGTCCGCGCGCAGACTAATTTCTATCGACCTATCTCTATATTAATCGATGACTGAAAAGCTTTTTTTTTATATGTTAACAGTAAACATACAAGAATTCTTCGCATTGGCTTCATCTAGGATATCAAAGTTCAAAGGCATGAAGGCCGACCTGGAAACGGCTCTGCAGGTAGAGAGACAGCTCGCGCAAGATCAGAGGATATTCATTGCAAATCATGTAAGTCTTTGATTCCATACATATATTGATATCTTATTTTACACCACAGGTAGCGGTCAAGCGGATCCGGGATGACGGTCATAGGGCGGACATGATCCCATGAACCCAGAAGCCCCCCCCCCCCCCCCCCCCTTCTGGGCTGGGGCTGGGACCTAGATGGACCACTAATTAAAATTGTTAATTGATTTTGTTATTTAAATATGGGTATTTTTAAGTACAGTACCTACATACATTAACAAAATACCTACTTTTTACATTAAAATAATAACGAAGTAACTTGACCACAACAATGTGACCTCCCCTGGCGCCAGAGCTAGATCCTGTAACTAACCCATACGATTAATAGCGTTAGTTAACATGAGAACTTTGAAATTTAGATAAAATATCTAAGATCAGTTTGTGATTGACCTAATTCATCAAATAAAAGTCTATAGGGCGACCTTATGCGCAGGTGTGCATAAATAATTCTCAGAAAAAGCCGTGGACAAAATTGGACAAAACGGGATCTCTGATTGGATGAGTAAAATAGCATTGATAGGGATAGACACAAGAAATTATGTTGCTAAGCAAAATGGCGGGAAAATTCTGATAAATAAATGAATAATCGATTGTACTAATATCGATTAATTTGACAATATATTAGTATGCAATTATATTGTATACAATATTTAAGGGAATTTAGATATAATAAGCGTTGGTTGATATTAATGGCGTTTATAATTAATCGGGTGACTTGATTCAAGGAGTGAATTGTAAGAAAACACTGATAAAGTTTAAGATTGAAAATCTTATATTTTCTTTATAACTATTAAAATTAGTGAATGGAAGTTGTAGTGTGATCAATATAGGTACAAAATTAGATTAATTTGAGGTTTGAAGATAAAAATTATGTGAAATAAAGGTAAAAATGTGAAACTAAAATGATTTAATTATCTTTTAGAAAGATTCGAATAATTTTGGCAAGAATCAAGTATTTTCAATGTACTTAAGATTAAACATGAAACAATTTATATGGTAAAAATTAGTTAGATAAATTGATACAAATAGATTACTCGATTAAACTAGGAGAATTAGATTTTATGGTTAAAAATTACTTATGTCACTTCACTAACTCAAAAGTGGGCGGGGCTTAGGACTATAAAAGGAAAAACGCGAGTTTTAAGCGGGATGATTCGATTTATTAGCATTCGCGAGTAAGGAGATAATAATTAGCATATTTCCGTAAATATGTATTATAATACCGGGACAGTGTTAAATTTATCTTAGTATTTTAAAATTAGATTTTCACTTGTTTAAATATTGCTGAGAAAGGTTTGAGAGATATTATTTATTTGAGTAATCAAATTGATTTACGGTTGATAGTAGACTTGTGTATTTCCTGAGTGAGTAGTTCAATTGTACCAGTTCACCATACAAGCCGGTTCTTGTCACTCACTCTTTCTTGTCCCATGTAGTTCACTGCGTCATTTAGTTCAATGAGTGACAAAGAGTAAAAAGAACGGAAATACATAAAGCGTACGAGCTAGAATGAGAGAGATACGTTGTAATGCCAAAATTGCTCATAGAGAGCGAATAGGACGGAAGATTCTGAAATTGTTCGTGATAAAACGAGACAGATAGTTTCGTGCGTGGTTGACTGACCGAATTAGAACTCTAAGGCTAAGGACATAAGAACCATAAGCTGTTAGCGAAAATATGCTATAGTAGTAGTACAAGGCTCAATTTTTATATTAATTATTATTTTAACCACTAAATAATTTCTTTTTACTCAAGCTTGACAGTCCTAAGCCTGTGAAAAGTTTGAAGGAAAATCAATATTTGGAAGGAAATTTATAAAATATTTAATTACTTACTTATTTAATACAAAAATACAATGTCATCAAAATGATGCAATAGAACATAGAAGAATGTAGAAGGAATCAGTCAACAGAACTACTGAGTCGATTGAATCAAAGATACATTGAACTAAACGAACTAAATGAGTCAAAAGAACTACAGAAGCAATTGAACTAAACGAACTAAATGAGTCAAAAGAACTACAGAAGCAATTGAACTAAATGAACTAAATGAACTAGATGAGTGATATAGTTCATTTGCGTCAAAAGAACTGCATCTCTCTTTTCAGTTCAGTGAACTGTTTTGCGCAAGTCTAGTTGATAGATGCCTTAATTATACAAAAAGGTTTGTGAGATTGTTAGATTGAAAAGTAGAAGTGCCCAATTTGAACAATCATATTTAAAATCACTTTGAAATTACAAGGCGAATGTTGAAACTTGACATCAAAAGTAACAATACGTACTTATGGATGATTTCAATGTGAATAAAAAAACATCGGACATCCAATCTTCAAAATGTTAAAGTTACAACATAACCTGACTCTTTCGTTTCCTATAAATAAGGAATGAAATTATTTTTATTAAACTAATTGGGCTGTTCACTGATTTGTAAGAATCTCATAGTAACTTATCGCGAAAGTGATGAATTTGTGTGAATTAGCAGAGTTGAAAGGTAAGGTCTTCTATCCAGTAAATTTGAAGATTTTTCTCGGTGAGTGAACAAAACATCTTTTATTGACTGTATTATAATGACTTCTCATATTTCAAAATAGTGAATTGTGATACATTACAGGAAATAGATTTCTTGAAATTTCAGCTGAGCAAAGAATGTTGAAATTACAGTATATTCCAATAGATAAGAATCTATATCTATAAAGTAAAATATAGTAAAGATTATTGCTAAATAATTTGCATGTGTTACTTTTATCAAGACATACAAAGTTTGATTATAGATATATGTGTATAAATATATGAGTGTTGTGATTTATGAAGTAACAAAGTTACTGAACAGTTGCACACTAGATTAGGATTGTTTGTAAGGATTCAGTGATTACAGTAGATAATCTAAATTCAAATGATTTGAGTTTATATAAGAATGAATTAATTTAGTTTGAAAGATAGACTAAAGAGAGTTATTGGTTTCATATCTAGAATCAATGCAGAAATTAATTTTGCCAGTTAATGAATTTAATTGCCGAAGGAATTTATAAGTTTCCTAAATTTCTTTTGAGAAATATCTATAAACGTTCCAAGTAAATAATATAATGTAGTAAATATGTAGAATCAGTAAATAAGTCTGAGCATTTAGAGATAACTTAAGGATAGGAACATCTCCAATAGTTATTGAGTTTTAGTTAATAAAAGGCAGGCTAAAGGAAGGAACGTCCTTTGGTTTTTGAATTTTATGAGGAAGAGATGCCTCTTAAAGTAGAATCTGCTCAGACAATGGCGGAGGAGTGTGAACTTGGTTGACTTCACGGTATTGGCGGGGAAATGGGGCCAATACATTTCCATAATCCAATAAAATGCCTTATTTAGTCTCATATCATATTATCTCTAACCACAAAGAAATAATGTTTGAAGGAATACATTTCCATAATCCAATAAAATGCCTTATTTAGTTTCATATCATATTATATCTTTACCACAAAGAAATAATGTTTGAAAGTATACATTTCCATAATCCAATAAAATGCCTTATTTAGTTTCATATCATATTATCCATTTTCCACAAATGAAATAATGTTTAAAAGCTTTAACCTTGAGTATGTTAATTAGTTAACATAAGTGTCTAATGTCATATTGTTTTTATCACTAAAACTTAATGTCTAAAAGTCTTTCCATTATGGCAAAGTGTTTCTCTTTAAGCTCAATATTGGTTTACTATTATAACAGGGTTGATACTGGAAATAGTGACTGGAAGAGTCATTGTCATTATAAGAGATACTAATTAATATTCGGGTCATTAGTTAATATAATTTCAACCACATAGTTTTATCTTATAGTGGATATTAGGTGATACAACTAATTCAATGAGTATATATAAGTCGTAGGGGTGATAGGAGTTTAATCAGTCATTATTCTGCGTGTAAAAGTATCTGGGGAAATTACGGTACAATGTAGGACACTAGACGCGATCACGTGGCCATTATGTAATAGTATAGCTTACCATCAGGTTGATTCATCCTATTCCGACAACAACAACATAAGGTTTGGTTTAAATTTAAGGTGTAAGAGTGTAAATTATAGGGAGATGTATATCAGATTAATGTCGTTTAATTAGGTATATGTGGTGTGATAGATTTGACGTACTAATGTGAGCGAAAGAAGAAGAAAGGTAGTGAGAAAATAGTAGTAAGGGAATGATGATGATGATGATGATGTAAAATGAATAGGAAGATGTAAGATGAGAGAGAGGTATACACACGCAATTAGGTAGGTCAAAAAAAAAAAAATATATAAGGAGAAGAGGAGGGAGAGAGTCTTATAGGGGGGGGAGGTTACAATTTGGTAGCGCATGACCAGGATTATATATAAGCTAAAATATATGTATATGTATTAGTAATTTTACAAATATACAAATGTTGTTGGAATGGAGTGAATCTAATTGTGGTATAAATTAGTTGTCTGGGTTTTCTTGAAAACCTACAATTGCTGTACGTGAAAATGGAATACAAAGGATATATGACTGTTTTAACTCAGATAGGATTTGTAAGTAAATTAACTCAGAAGAAGGAATCCTCCTGGATTCCTAAAGCAGATTAATAGTATATAATTAATTTCACATATTTACAACTAAGGTCTAAATATAATTAAATAACACAGGACTTGAGTTATAAAATTCTTCAATTATTTTTCATGGATGGGCTTCAGTTAGTATCTACGATGAGTCATGATCCTGAAAAATAAGTTAAAAATTAAAATTAAAACAGAGTTACAAATGGTGAATACATAATTATGGGATAACGGAATATTAGAATTATCTAAAGTTAATTAAAAGTAGGATTATAATTGAAAATATGTAAATTTGAAATGTTACCGAGTATAAATTTGGTATAAAACAAAGTAAAAGGGTTATAAATTAGTTTAGTTAGCCATATGCACTTGAGAGCGGGGTAAATGTAATAATTGATTTCAAAAACTTATAGTTCACTATAAATAAAGCATTCATAGAGATTTTGCCAGTACTAAAGAGAGATAAATAATTAAAAACATAAGAATTTCAGGTTATACTTACTAAGTATTGAAAAATTCACTTTTACTTCTTTGAGTAACATCAAATATAGTATTTCAGCGTTGACAGATAGAACTAATTAGTCCATTTGGGGTGCGATATGCCCATTCACAGTTGATATTAATTTGACAGGAATCTGAAAGAAATATTTAATTACATTTATCAAATCAGATATCAGACTTTTCTTCTTGTTAGGAAGGTTGCCTAGTAGGTATGTATTAGGAAAATTTATGATAAAAAGGGAAAGTAATTAAGAAATGTAATAAGATACATCATACTTACATGAGATTACTTGTAGACTTTCAATATTTAAATGGTAAATGATAACGTTTGATAACCTCTGTTCAGGAATTTGTGTTAGTGAATTTTACATATAACCCCCTGAAGAAAAAGCAACTGAAACAAATAAATTAAAGATTAATTTTGAGATACGTGGTTTAGGTAGAATAATTAGCAGTCATATAATGAAAAGTTATACTTACAAATTGTTTTGGAAACAATTAGGTTAGCTTGGTGACATTTTATAAACTCCAAGTAATTTAGAATATATAATTTCTTTTTTTTTTGTGATGAAATTGGGGTTTATAACAAGCAATTGGAATTTTAATACGAATAAGATTTATTGTTATGTTTTTTTACGCGTTGTTGTTATTATTGACATGAGCCTGAACAAAAATAGGGTTGCCATCGTCGGCTTACCAACATTCCTATAAGATATAAGTTCAAAATTTTGAAAGGGAAATTTTAGGAATCTTGATATAAAATAAGCATTTTTGACTTTTCGGTACATTATTAATCATAACATCATTAATAATTTAAGCAAGAATAACTTAATTGGTTCATTCATATTAATAATAAAGTATGAAAAAAATATCTAGATATAGTTCTGTTAGAATGATAATAAAGAAAGGATTAATATGAAAAAAAAAAAATGGGCTATTAACATAATTGTATATAAAATAATACTTTAATTTCATAAAATAAACGATAACGTAGTAATAAATACATTTAAATGACTATTTCCGGGTATCTGACGCAAATATGGGGTAATAGGTAAATTAAGATTAAATTATGTGTGAGATTTTCGTACGAAAGGTTGTGGAGGCGACTAGAGTAATTGAGAGGTTATGAAATTGTCATATTGATAATTGAGTTTTAGTAATCCCTGAAAGTTTGAAATACCTTTATATGGTAAATTTGCAAAGAAGTGGCAACACTAAGAATTGCTAAGAGATTCATTTCTTTTGTCGGAATTATGAATCTAAATTCGATATAGAATTACATTATGAATAGTTAAAGTAAATGAAATTTGTGTTATAGATTAATAAGATAACTTTATTTCAATTACATACTTTAAAAAGAAAGGAAAGGACAAAATAAAGACGTTTACATGGGGTTTACGGTTAGAATGGGGTTGGCAAGTTAAAGCTGATCTCAGATGGCGCCACCACTGTACGAACCTTTGTCATTTATCAATAAACGTTTCGGATTTGTTTGTTGCATTGATTTCTTGACAATTTCACGATTTAAAACATGTATTTCAATTGGAAAATATGCGAGTAAATAATTAAAATGGTTAATAATATTTATCGCTTTGAACCACAATTTTTTAAGTTTCTCATCTCGAGGAAACTGGTGGCCTCCAGTTTCTTTACAATTTGGTACACAACATGTAGGAATTTTCTCAATAATATTAACATATTTATTTAATGTAGCAGTATTTATTTTGTGCAAAATTAGAGACGAAAAAATTACCTATATTTTAGGTGTATGTCTAACTCGAATGGAAATAGTTTATGCAAGTATCGTGGGAGGGCGGTAAGAGCGCGTACAATTAGCGTCAATGAGATTTTAATTGCGAAGAGATGTATTGATCTTTGAACGTGAACCAATATGATTATTTCATTTAATATATATATTCATATTTCCATATTGTAATATATTGTCCGTGTAAAGTTATCGATAATTATAAAAAAAATGGTTCGACCAAAATAGCATGATGGACGAAAGAGGAATTAGTTCGGGGTTTGGGTCACAGATGGCGCGGGTGTACAAGTTTATTGAGAATTGATATTTTAATTCAATAGTAGCTTAAAAATTACATTTATATAGTTGCTTCCTTTATTTGAATGGTTCTTAAATTTTATGAATGGGGAGGCGTCTAAATATTCAGTTAATTAAAATTTTCATGTAGAAGCATTGGTGAAACTTTGAACTAAACTAGTGTAATGCGATAGAAAATGCGAATAAAAATGTTGGTAACAATTATTATTTAACAAAAAGATAGTTACATAATTAGTAATGATTATTTGATGTTGACAAAGTCGTGGTACTCTAAAATACATATGCGAATTTTGTCGCTTACATTATCAAGTCAGTGGCGCGTCGGTAGAAAATAGAGCTATTGGATCTAAGATTCCTGGTTCGAATCTCAAGACCAACATTTGTTTTTGCGATTTTATTTTTTAATAGAGTTTTATTATAGTCTTTTCCTGAGTATATTCATTATTATTATTATTATTAATTAAAATTTATTATGACACTTAATTCGTTTGTATTAATTTCTATTTAATTTACAGTCAGCTTAAAAGAAATAATGAAAATAAATATATGTATATTAGAAAACGTTGTAGGGTATAATGATTTGGAGATAGCAATCAATTTTACTGGAAGGAAATATAAAATAGATACGTAATAAATTCATTAAGGTGAAAGGTAAATTTTATTTGAAAGATTTTACGAGAAGATGAAACATTAATAGTTTAATATAACTAGATGGTTATAGGGTAGTATGTGACGTTTGTCATATTAATTAGGGATCGTTTGGGAAATAGGACTTTATGAATATATTAAAATATACAATATTTTTTTTTTAATATATATATTGATGAGACTTCAATACTGTTATACGTATAAATAGGTTGGTTATTGACTAATGAGATTTAGGAAGTATTACTTTTTTAAGAAATAGTTTTTACATGATACAAGTACAGTCAGATACAAAATATTTTAGAAGTAAATAATAAACTATGAGTTAAAATTTAAATTCGATTTATTTATTAATGATGAATATTACTAATGTTTTATACTGAGTTTAATTCTAGAATTCATTTATTACGATGACACAAAGGACACTAATTAAGTTTAACATATAATTTTATTTGAAATGAGAATATTTATGTTTCGTATTTTCTCTCGTAATTAGATTTAGGTAATAACAATTCATAGGGTCTAAGCATGAAAAGGTTTATGTATATCTCTTATATACTATGTAGGGTGGCAGACTAGCGTGGAGCCCGCCTGATGGGAATCAATTATGATGGCCGTGTTTAGCGCTTATATTGGGCTCTCCTATTACAGTCTTTGCGTGTGGTCGATCGCGTTGCTGGTATGGTGGTCCATTTGGTTAGTGAATTCGTTCACTCGCAGGAACACAACAGCTCTTATTGTAATATAATTGATTTAATTCTGTGAAGTGAGTGGAGATGTTGGTTGAGAGGTTTATAGGCCCACTTATGACCTTGTTGGTTGTCAACATTCTGTTAGATGATTGTCTTGCAAGAAAACTGGAGGCGGATGCAACTTATTTTTATAATGTGGCTTCGTTTATGTTCGAAGGTAGTAATTACAAGAGAATTGTAAATAGTAGATAAGTGAGTACGAAAGGTCGTCAGCTATGCTAGACATTGGGAGGCGAATATAAATATATATAAATATATATATTAATTATAGAATGATGAGAGGAATTTTTGGCAATAATGTGATTAGAGGATTTAATAAGTAACCAATAAGGAAAATAGGAAAACCTAGATTTAGCGACAAAGAGATGTAACATTCTATAACATTCTTAAGTGATAGGGAAGGTGACCTAGTTAGAGATATTACTTGATGAAATACTGGGCAATGTTGATGAGTGTAGGATGGATAGATGAAATAAATGACCAGTATATTGGTAGAAGGAGTGACTAATTGAGGGGGGGTGATGAGTATATTGTGTAGTAATATTAAATTAAAATTAATCTTCATTTTCCGTAACGATAGATGAGTAGAAAGATGAGCGGAGACTTAGATCCAGATTGGAAGCGGGTTGTTGATTTAAGAGTGAGCATACGGCTGCATGGAGTTGAAGTACAGAAACACTGAAATTAGTTTAAAAATAATTTTAGTAAGCAATGAAATAAATTGAGGAGATAAGGTGAGATAGATAGATTTTAGAAAAATAAGTTAAGCTCAGTGGGACAGCGGTCGGAGATGCGAAGCTGTTATCGACGTTCGTGGGTTCGATTCCTGCATGGGCGGATTTTTGCATGGACGTGGCTGTTTGAATGGGTCGGGGTGTTTCCTGTGAGTGTGGATATTTGTGAAACAGGAAGGAACTTATTTATGTATGTTATGTTATTAGGAACATGGTGGAATTAGTAGTACTTAGTACGGTGTACTCGCTACCGGCCGTTCATTCGTGTCGATCCAGCTGATCTTTGGGAAAGGTCTGGAATGGTTTGTGTGACGTTGCATGCACACATGCTAAGTTGCAATTCATATAGACATCTTTGTTTATGTAGTGGTGTATGATGTGACATTAGTGTGTACCGGCCGAGATGTGTAGTTAGATTGGCGTATAAAACACAGATTTCGAGTGTAGTGGAACTGGTTGACGATGTGTGAGTTGGCTGACATTGTTAATTAATATTATAATATTATTATTAATAGAAAGTTAGAAGGAAGTATATATGGTTCGGAAAATTCAGAGCACTTTACTTAAGTTAAGGTAGGTAAAGAGTGGTATTATGTGGAGAAAATATGAAATATTATATTTTGACATATATTACAGTTCTATATATGTAGAAATTTAAGTTTTGGATATAAATTTCAAATGAATGTGATCTGTCTTTTTAGTATATACTTATTAAGAAAATCTTTTACATAAGTACAAGCAGCTAATGTTGAACAACGAATAGTTTAATAAGGGTGATTTTGTAGTGATATTTAAATTGTGAGGATATTAGGAAAATAAGTTTTTTTTTGAGTAAGTTTTATATAAAATTCACGCGTAGTCTATAGAGATCTTTAACAGTGATAATGTCTTAAGTAGTTGGGGCGAGGGTCTGTACTGATACATGGTAGGAAACCATTGAGCAGTGGATGTTTATTTAGAACCACGGAACTGAAAGCGAGTAAACAAATTGTTAGTATAAAGAAAATTAAGAGTAAATTCTGGGGCATGGTAACATAGTTTAGTAAAGATTATTAATTGAGAAATTTAG
Organism: Hypsopygia costalis; assembly: GCA_937001555.2. NCBI lineage: Eukaryota > Metazoa > Arthropoda > Insecta > Lepidoptera > Pyralidae > Hypsopygia > Hypsopygia costalis. Next base: position 20,625,819 of record OW443343.2, on the reverse strand, counting down.
GGGCATAAGTTCATAGGTAAGAAAGAAAAATTGCGAAGGGTGAATTTCATATATGGATGAACCAATTTTGTTAATAATTTTAAAATATTCTTTGAAGAGTGAGTTTGATTTTATGTTACGTGAAATTTAAGAATTTCTTAACTTTATTATAATTTAGACAGGCTATTTACAATAAGTACTTAGTGAGTGGAAGTTTATTACCATGTCATGATGTACGAGGACTGGTGGGAGGTATTTGTGTAGGCAAAATAACGTATTAACAATAGTTTATTAGGTAGTAAGAGGTTGGGCGGATTAACTAGTAGTTGACAAGGACTATGATGAAGTACTTTAAGATAGTAAGTAGCAAATATTTTCTTAAATCTATAGGTTACTACCTACATTAAGATTGTTTATTGCTAACAAACTGCAGACAGTTGGCTTCAGAATTTTGTTAGTAGAATGGTGAATAAGATGCTAAATGTTAGGTAGGCAGTATCTGTAATGAGAGTAAGGATAAGATTACAAAGAGATATTTACAGTATTGAAAAGATTCTTTTGATGTAATGTTGATCTGATTCATAAATATGAAGTAGAAAGGATAAGAAAACATTAATAGAGATTCAGTTTTGAGTTTAACATGAATTAAGTAGTAAGGGGAAATTGCTTAAAGGAAGACGCTCCATTTGTTCAGCTGATCGCGTATCAGCAAGGTTAACTATTTAAAAATATTAATTTAACACTTATTAGTTTAGTTGTTAAAAGGATTGAATCCTGTTGAATAGTTCCAAGGTTGATCCAATGCAATTGGGATCGAAAAACCGGAAATCGGCTTCAATTGTGGTCAAATTTGGAACATTAATTAAATGATATACATTAGTTGAGTGAATCTGTCAAAAGTTTTACTCGTATTAGTGGTGTTTAATGTGACTAAATCCTAGGACATTGCTAATAAACAGGGATGTTCGTATAATTTAGGAAACAGAGGGGAGGATGTAATTTTAAATTGTTACACATGAGAAGTTCCAAGTTTGTATCCGGAGAACTGGGTTCGAAAGGTTTCGTACACATTAAAATAGAAGTCTACCGCAGTTGGATAAGAATCTGGAACAGGTGGCGGAATTGACCTAAGAATCTGTGAATATGGTATTCTGTCGGATATAATAACTTCAATGTTGGTTGCAAGACCAAGTAGTCTATACATATAAATGGTAGCTACCGTCATGTAATCGAAGAAACGTAGATTCGCCTACCAAGATTGCAAAATTATCATACTCTGAAGGATACGATGCACTCAGATTTTTATGATTGATCTTCCAGCTCGATTTAGGGTTAGGTTAGGTGAACTTATTTACTAATTTAGCTTACGGGTAGGGTATAAGCAAATGCCTAGGTGTTTTTTCTCTAAAAAACCACTTTATATATTTTATATAGCTAGCGTTGTTTTGTAGTTTTAGGGAGCGTCTACCTATAGTGATAGAGTTCATTAATTTAGTTGTATTAAACGATAGTTAATTACAAGATCAGATCTTTGGGGAAATTTGACAATGAATTATAACTTGGCTATTTGTGTAAAAGACAATCTTTATATTTAATTTTGTAAGGGTATTAGTAGAACAAAAAGTCATTGCAATGACATATAATTGAAATATGTACAGAAATGCCAACTTTTAAAAGGAAATCGAAATTTTGCAGTATAATGAGGTTTGTTATTAAGTAGAGGGATTTTGAGGGTATAGAAATTACATAGCTAGGTTGCACCTTAATAAACAGATGATTATTATAATGAAAGCATTATTTAAGCGGATTCACGTTGAATATTTAAGTTGAATAGGTGATGAAAATGATTATAAGCTAGGGAACTTGAGTATAATTTGATCACTTTTGTTTTAGTACTTATTTGCATACCAATTGGGTTGTTGAATAAAACAATAGACACTAATCACTTGAATGATTGGGGTTAAATATATGTTTTTTTTTTGTGTCTTTTTAAAAGGATATATATAAGAAAGGTTTTACGAAGCCATAAAGACGAATTGTCATTCGGAAGATGTTTAATGCGAAGGTACTAGTGAAGGGACATCATTAGATATTTGAATCGATAAATCGGAACATAATTGAGTAATTTTTTTTTTATCTATGATTAGGATGTTAGAATTATATAATAAGTTAGGTAATGGTGAGATTAAATTCACCGTAATGCAGGATTACTCTATAATTTAATCTGGAGGCGAATTGTAACTAACCCATACGATTAATAGCGTTAGTTAACATGAGAACTTTGAAATTTAGATAAAATATCTAAGATCAGTTTGTGATTGACCTAATTCATCAAATAAAAGTCTATAGGGCGACCTTATGCGCAGGTGTGCATAAATAATTCTCAGAAAAAGCCGTGGACAAAATTGGACAAAACGGGATCTCTGATTGGATGAGTAAAATAGCATTGATAGGGAGAGACACAAGAAATTATGTTGCTAAGCAAAATGGCGGGAAAATTCTGATAAATAAATGGGGAATCGATTGTACTAATATCGATTAATTTGATAATATATTAGTATGTAATGATATCGTATACAATATTTAAGGGAATTTAGATATAATAAGCGTTGGTTGATATTAATGGCGTTCATAATTAATCGGGTGACTTGATTCAAGGAGTGAATTGTAAGAAAACACTGATAAAGTTTAAGATTGAAAATCTTATATTTTCTTTATAACTATTAAAATTAGTGAATGGAAGTTGTAGTGTGATCAATATAGGTACAAAATTAGATTAATTTGAGGTTTGAAGATAAAAATTATGTGAAATAAAGGTAAAAATGTGAAACTAAAATGATTTAATTATCTTTTAGAAAGATTCGAATAATTTTGGCAAGAATCAAGTATTTTCAATGTACTTAAGATTAAACATGAAACAATTTATATGGTAAAAATTAGTTAGATAAATTGATACAAATAGATTACTCGATTAAACTAGGAGAATTAGATTTTATGGTTAAAAATTACTTATGTCACTTCACTAACTCAAAAGTGGGCGGGGCTTAGGACTATAAAAGGAAAAACGCGAGTTTTAAGCGGGATGATTCGATTTATTAGCATTCGCGAGTAAGGAGATAATAATTAGCATATTTCCGTAAATATGTATTATAATACCGGGACAGTGTTAAATTTATCTTAGTATTTTAAAATTAGATTTTCACTTGTTTAAATATTGCTGAGAAAGGTTTGAGAGATATTATTTATTTGAGTAATCAAATTGATTTACGGTTGATAGATGCCTTAATTATACAAAAAGGTTTGTGAGATTGTTAGATTGAAAAGTAGAAGTGCCCAATTTGAACAATCATATTTAAAATCACTTTGAAATTACAAGGCGAATGTTGAAACTTGACATCAAAAGTAACAATACGTACTTATGGATGATTTCAATGTGAATAAAAAAACATCGGACATCCAATCTTCAAAATGTTAAAGTTACAACATAACCTGACTCTTTCGTTTCCTATAAATAAGGAATGAAATTATTTTTATTAAACTAATTGGGCTGTTCACTGATTTGTAAGAATCTCATAGTAACTTATCGCGAAAGTGATGAATTTGTGTGAATTAGCAGAGTTGAAAGGTAAGGTCTTCTATCCAGTAAATTTGAAGATTTTTCTCGGTGAGTGAACAAAACATCTTTTATTGACTGTATTATAATGACTTCTCATATTTCAAAATAGTGAATTGTGATACATTACAGGAAATAGATTTCTTGAAATTTCAGCTGAGCAAAGAATGTTGAAATTACAGTATATTCCAATAGATAAGAATCTATATCTATAAAGTAAAATATAGTAAAGATTATTGCTAAATAATTTGCATGTGTTACTTTTATCAAGACATACAAAGTTTGATTATAGATATATGTGTATAAATATATGAGTGTTGTGATTTATGAAGTAACAAAGTTACTGAACAGTTGCACACTATATTAGGATTGTTTGTAAGGATTCAGTGATTACAGTAGATAATCTAAATTCAAATGATTTGAGTTTATATAAGAATGAATTAATTTAGTTTGAAAGATAGACTAAAGAGAGTTATTGGTTTCATATCTAGAATCAATGCAGAAATTAATTTTGCCAGTTAATGAATTTAATTGCCGAAGGAATTTATAAGTTTCCTAAATTTCTTTTGAGAAATATCTATAAACGTTCCAAGTAAATAATATAATGTAGTAAATATGTAGAATCAGTAAATAAGTCTGAGCATTTAGAGATAACTTAAGGATAGGAACATCTCCAATAGTTATTGAGTTTTAGTTAATAAAAGGCAGGCTAAAGGAAGGAACGTCCTTTGGTTTTTGAATTTTATGAGGAAGAGATGCCTCTTAAAGTAGAATCTGCTCAGACAATGGCGGAGGAGTGTGAACTTGGTTGACTTCACGGTATTGGCGGGGAAATGGGGCCAATACATTTCCATAATCCAATAAAATGCCTTATTTAGTCTCATATCATATTATCTCTAACCACAAAGAAATAATGTTTGAAGGAATACATTTCCATAATCCAATTAAATGCCTTATTTAGTTTCATATCATATTATATCTTTACCACAAAGAAATAATGTTTGAAAGTATACATTTCCATAATCCAATAAAATGCCTTATTTAGTTTCATATCATATTATCCATTTTCCACAAATGAAATAATGTTTAAAAGCTTTAACCTTGAGTATGTTAATTAGTTAACATAAGTGTCTAATGTCATATTGTTTTTATCACTAAAACTTAATGTCTAAAAGTCTTTCCATTATGGCAAAGTGTTTCTCTTTAATTTAAGCTCAATATTGGTTTACTATTATAACAGGGTTGATACTGGAAATAGTGACTGGAAGAGTCATTGTCATTATAAGAGATACTAATTAATATTCGGGTCATTAGTTAATATAATTTCAACCACATAGTTTTATCTTATAGTGGATATTAGGTGATACAACTAATTCAATGAGTATATATAAGTCGTAGGGGTGATAGGAGTTTAATCAGTCATTATTCTGCGTGTAAAAGTATCTGGGGAAATTACGGTACAATGTAGGACACTAGACGCGATCACGTGGCCATTATGTAATAGTATAGCTTACCATCAGGTTGATTCATCCTATTCCGACAACAACAACATAAGGTTTGGTTTAAATTTAAGGTGTAAGAGTGTAAATTATAGGGAGATGTATATCAGATTAATGTCGTTTAATTAGGTATATGTGGTGTGATAGATTTGACGTACTAATGTGAGCGAAAGAAGAAGAAAGGTAGTGAGAAAATAGTAGTAAGGGAATGATGATGATGATGATGATGTAAAATGAATAGGAAGATGTAAGATGAGAGAGAGGTATACACACGCAATTAGATAGGTCAAAAAAAAAAAATATATAAGGAGAAGAGGAGGGAGAGAGTCTTATAGGGGGGGGGAGGTTACAATCCGCCCTTGGTGGTGGTGCAACCTGCCGTCTAACTGACGAGACTACTGGCGTTTGGAACCCGGCGATGATTGCGTACTCATACACTTCAATCGCACGCAACTAATTTTATTGTAAAGAAACAAGAAAAATCTCTGGTTGAAAACTGGTTGCAAAACTCAAGTTGTCATAACGGCCAAAAGGGAAACCGTCAACGAAACCTATACAGAATGTATTTTTAAAGGCTAGTCAAATTCTAGGATACGATTATGTTGTTAGTATTAATCATGAATCAATAAAAAACCCAAAACCCAAAATTAATCAACCATAAACGCGATATAGCTATCGAAAGATTTCTTGTTTATCTCCGAGATTCAAGTTTACTATGTAGGTAAGAGACACGTAGAATTGTCGCGCATGTGCCCTCTGCGCGCTTTCCGTTGTGACCACTTGCAGCGGCGATCAACATTACAGTACACGCTAAAATGACAGATACTACAAAAATATACTCCTGATCAGTAACAGCTACACAATCGCCTCTATAAATTTGACTAGTCTTTAAAATTACATCCTGTTAAGGTAATTTAAGACAAGACAGCTTGTGTCTTCTATAAGGTGAAAGTAATCCGACTAGGGAGTCGGGCTGTTCCTTATTCCCAATATATTAACTGAACAAAGAATTGGATTGTTCAGCCTAATATTTTTGTTAAATTTCTATGTCATATACGAGTATGATGATACAGTCAGTTCTTTAACTTGTATTTTACTATTACTTATACTGTGCTTGTATTATCCATTTTAGCTTCTCGCGCCATCAGCGTTACTCGGCCACGTTTCAAGCATCGCTACGGTCTCCAACATATTCCCAGAGCTGGCTCAGGAACTGGTGGACTCTACCAGACGCGGAGATGTGCTAAGAGCGAGGACACTACAGGAAAAAATGAATGATGTGGTAACCGGCATTGCGAATCAAGGTTAGCGCTTTTAAAATTAATTAATAAATATCCCTGGACAAATTATACAGCGCCATCTAGTCCCAAACTAAGCAAAACTTTAAAACAGATACTTAAATACTTTTTTTTGTAAATACATAGAAAACAAACAGACAATGTTTGTATTGTGCAGGAATCGAACTCGCGACCTGGGAGTCAAAATGGCCATTGCTAGCTGTTCGACAACCGGAAATCATTTAGACAATAGATTATCTAGATGTATTCATGTGTGAACATGCCATACGGCTGACAATATTTATGATTATATAAATGATTTGTTTATTTGACAAGATGAGTATAAAAGTTTGGGGTGTAAGTGGTTCATCAACATCTTTGAACCAAAGCCAACCTCACCTGCGGGTGGTGCACCCTGCTAACAAACAAACGAGGCTATGGCGATAAGAGAGGTAGGGCATAGCGTATTTTGTAAGCTGCCCGACTGGGGAAGGACCTCCACCTCACAGAATACCGCAGCCAAATAACAATTCCAAAGTGAGTGAGATCACCAGAAACGCAAGAGTTGCTGCGATGGCAGCGGGGGTGGCGGCGCGCGAGCGATATTTTTTGTTGCGAGTGTTAATATGGTCCCTTCGGAGCATAATGAGCAAAAAGCAAAATGCTACGGTAACGACTTCACATCAGACGGGCCGTATGCTTGTCTGCCACCCGACGTAGTATAAAAAAAAAAGTTAGAGAGGTCAGAAAAAGGGTGGTTGCGTAGTCACGCATACGCGCCAGCGCGGTCAAGCTTTTGACGAGTGTCTGCAAAATCGTTGGCGTCGCAGGCGTACGTGGCGGAAGCATGTAAAGTAGTCTAGATCAAATTGCCAATGAATATTTTTCTTTCTTTCTTCAACCTGTCAAACTTGTCAATCTGCGAGATTGGTTTTGTGACGAAAAGTTTGCTCTACGAATAGTATCTCCTAGCTTTATTAATTTCATCCTGCATCCTTCAGATTATATTCTTATCATATTTTTTTTAGTATGTAGTGTAATACTTAATAGGTAGATGATGCCACATTGCGACTTCACAGCAGTAAAATATAAATGCAAAAATTCGCCACCATCACAAATCTTCCTGATAGCTCAGTTGGAAGAGCACTCGACCGGTCATCGAGAGGTCGTGTGTTCAAATCCCACCTAGGTGGGGAGGCGAATTTATCAATTTTTAAAATATTTATAATATTATCATCCTTCTGATATATGTGTGTTTTACAATAGGTGACTTCGTTCCTGCAATGAAAGCGGCAATGGAGCTGACCACAGGTATCAAAGTGGGACCACCGAGGCAGCCCCTAGAGCCCCTCGATCATACTCGATGGACTCGCATCGCTGATCATTTAAGGCTTTCTGGGATACATATCCTTAACTCTGAGTGATAAAATAACGAATAAACACAGTATTTGTTGTGCGTTCTCTAAAAGGGCTCTTGCAACGATATTATAAATACTATAGATATGGATTGATTGATATGAATTGCACCAGAAAACGGTTCCCGTCGTCTGGGGGATCTGACTATCGATATCTTTATCATCTTGGCGCTTTAATACACTTCGTATCTCTATCCCATTATCATCATCAAATAAATATTTATGATTATGATCTCTCACTGAGTGCGTAATCAGAGCAATGGTGTCTTTTTTTAACGCGTTAACATCAATTATTTTTGTGTACTATATTACGTTATTTACTTATCATCATAAATAACTAGTGATTTTTCGTAATAATTCTCTTATTATCATATATATAATAAATTATCACAAACGCCAGTTTGTCGGCTTGCTTGTGCGAACTAATAGGCTATTTGACAATGTTCAAAAATTATATAAATTATTTAACAATATCGTAAAATACACAAAACACAAAACAATATCGTAAAATAACAAAAATCTGCAAACATTCATTCTAATATCTTCCGTCCGACTTATTTTAGGGTCGATCAAAGTTTGGCCGGAAAGTCTATTTTAAAAGTATATTTATAAGCATAATATTTCCATCGAAGAAGTATTAAAATATACCTACAACTTTAATTATGATACTAATTACATACCTAAGACGTAATATTTAACATAGCTGTCGTTCAAATTTCTGATTTGATGCATACAAAATACAAACCTGTGACCTCATATTTCAGTAGCTTTTTGTATGGAGCGTTTTCGGGAAAGTCCAAAATTGTGATTTTCAAATTAACATATCTCGAGAGATATTGTGCTATCGTAATATATATTATTGATGACGTCCCTCCCTACATTTTAAACCGAAAAAAAATGTTGGTCAAATAGCCTATTGCGAAGTGAGACAGTTGGATCACTTTTTGTGCTTGTGGTATGTCTATAGTCTTTATAACATCATTGGGTCTTACTTAATAGTAACTTTGCAATAGAGGTGGATGTTTAATGTTGTAATAGCTAAATTACTACCTATGTTATTTAATTTTAAATTTTATTTTGAACGATCTGTTAATTTTAGAGATTACGACGTTAGATTTCAGTAGGTAATATTGATTTTGTGATTAAGTCGACGTAAGTTTTTAATTACGGAATTTTAAACCAACCGCTAAAGCAGAAGCCGATTACCATCGGATTTTTTGTTTGCGTAAATCAAACTTCAACTTAGATTTATGTTACTTATGTTTAGCTTACCTGGTAGAAACGATGGAGCTCTACCGACTACCGACTAAGCTCAAGGTATTTGGCAATAACTTAAACGTAAGACCTATTTTTCGAATCAAGTTATTCGCTGGTAATCGGCTTCAGCTTCGGTGGTAGGGATCCTGGAGCACTACGCGATCTTTTGTATCGAGCAAAGTGAAGGTAATCATGTAACTAATGAAGGAATAAGATAGATCAGGTGCTCAGTTATTTTATTCCATGCTTCAGTATATGGTTACTTATATACATACGTGGGGCCCAACCGCCAAAGCTGAAGCCATCGGATTTATTGAATGCGAAAATGACACTAGTGCTTTGATTGTTGGTAATTATGATTAGCTCAGGTGATAGTAACCCTAGAGCTCTACTGACTGAGCTGTTTATCAATAACTTTAACCTGAGACTAATTTTAGGAATCAAAAAATCCGATGGTAAATGGCTTCAGCTTCGGTCGTTGGGCCCCATGTTTATTCCATAACCATGTACTGAAGCATTGAATAAAATATTTGAACACCTATCTTATTTCTCGATTCATTACATGATTACTTACCTTCACTTTGGTCGATAGAAAAAATCGTAAACCTACTTAAGTATATGACGGCAATAAAAAAACTGAAGACGAAATGTGAACACAAATAAAAGCTTTGTACAAAATATATTTCTTGGTTTTTTGTTTAAAAAAAGGATTTTATACAATGTAGGTGCCTTGCCTCAGCTTCCTTACTTTGATATATTTTGAACCGAATATACCTTTAACTTGTAACTAATTGTCTACGACGCTATGCATGCCTACCTACAGATTCATACAGTTTAATATTTTCTGTTTACCTTTTTATAACGCCAGTTGTTTCTGCATATCAATGACTTGCTGCGAAGTTGCTGCATGTATGCAGCATCCATTGTTATGCAGATGATAGTACCGTGGACGCAAGATACAGTGGTCTATGTAATGTTTCTCGGGATTGCGTCGATGAGTACCGAAAAAAACTTGTGTATGAGATTGAGACTTCTCTTGGACACGTCTCTGATTGGTGTAGACTGAATTTAGTCCAGCTGAATCCCTCAAAAACACAAGTTTGTGCGTTTACCGCAAAAAAAGTCCCCATTTGTCGTATCTCCTATATTGGAAGGTACTCCTCTTACTATTAGCTCCAGCATTGGTATCTTGGGTGTTGACATATCCGGTGATGTACAGTTCCGTGGTCGTGGAGAGCAAGGCCAAATTGGCTTCTAGAAAAATTGGAATCATCTCTAAAGCCAGAAGGTATTTTACACCACAGCATCGCCTTCAACTGTATAAAGCCCAAGTTAAGCCTCATATGGAATACTGTTCACATCTCTGGGCTGTTGCGACCCAGTTGCACTTACGTGCTCCATTTGACCACATACAACGTAGAGCTGTTCGAATCGTCGATGACCCAATGATTTCTGATCGGCTGGAGTCTCTCTCTACACGCAGAGATGTTGCATCTCTTTGCGTTCTATATAAATTATACCACGGGGAGTGCTCGGATGAGCTATTTGACCTGATACCTGCCGCTGAGTTCCACTATCGTACAACTCGCCAAAAAATAAAATTCCATCCACATCACCTTGATATTTGGCGATCTACTACAGTACGTTTTGACATTTTCTACCACGAACTTGTGGAATCAACTTCCCTCAGCGGTATTCCCAAATAAGTACGACATGGGGGCCTTCAAGAACAGAGTCAATATTTCCCTTAAAAGGCTGCCAACGGATCGGCAACCCCTCGGTGTTGCTGATTTCTATGGGCAGTGGTGATTGCTTTCCATCAGGTGACCCACGTGCTCGCTTTCCAGCCTCTCGTATAAAAAAAATCTTAAAAAAATATATAAACATGAATTTAGGCGCCCACTGCGAAACGCTACACTCGCGCGCGTGCTAGATGCCCGTCAACGTTGTTTAAAGCTAGTTATTGTTCTTCGGTCTATAGGTGCGTTCTTGAAGAGTGTTTTGTACGTTCGTTCACTTCTTATTCTGTACTCACTGTATTTTGTGTGACCGCGCTCAACAAGTTTCCACCTAAAAAAAAAATGCTAGAATTATAACGTTTAAATACGATATGCTTCTAAACAAATTTTCATAATTTAATGTACATTGATTCATTATAGATATAGTAGCACTTGCTTCGGCATATCAGACCCTCCACCTCCCATGGCTCCACCGACCTCGCGGTCATATGAGCCGAATCGCGGGAGATGCGCACGGCACTTTGCTCTAAGGCTCTTTCGTGCCGCGGGCAATTCTTGACTCCCTACAAATTATTTATTCTAAGTCCTTTGTCCCTAATTGGCACTCTCCTCCTTCTGGGGCGGCCACATTCACAGCAACGTCTTCACTGCCGTTCGGTGATGTCCATCGTCTCTTCTTCATCTCCCTCTCTTCGGCGCTTCTGCGCGCGTGCATTGTGTGGGCGAACCTGCGCAAAGCAGCGAAGTTCGCCGCCGACGATACAAGGTCAGTGTAGTACACCGGCCCCGGTTGGTCTTCATCGCGCTGGATCCTGTCTAACTACTCTTGCCTAGCGTCCTCGTACCTACTACAGGACCACAAAATGTGGTCTCTGTCGTCATTCACTCTCCGCACAGGGAAAGTGTAACCACGGGTCGGAAGGGACAAACACGCGCCCACCTCACATAGCCTCAGATCGCGGAGGCGTTTGCCAAATATGCCGTGACCCGTAAGGATTTGCGAGGTCTGTTAATCCGGCTCGACCCAAGTTGCCCTGAGTCGGCCGGCCACTTCTGGGAAAAATCGATACAAATCTCTCCCCTTTGTGTCACCAGCCCAACGATCCTGCCACTCCTGCAGCGTGGCGTCCCAAATACCGCGTTTTCGCCTGCTCAACTCCCCACCGGCCGCGGATCTATGCGCGCCCTCCATACGTCCAGCACGAGTCACCTCCAGGTCTCCCGGGAGAACTCCCGCCAGTACTGGCAGGGCAGCAGTACTGGTGGACCTATACGCTTTAGTCAGCAGCAGTAGTGCCTGCCGCTGACTTCTCAGCACCGATGCGACGCTCCTCACAGTCCTGGCCGAACTTAATAACTGGGGGCCGCTGAAATTTCCCCTTTACCGTCATAGTTAGCGACTTTGTGGGTGAGAAGCTCAGCCTATTACGGGCACCCCAGTCGCCTACTTGGCTTAGGACCGCGCGAGCAGTCGTCTCTATGACCGCACGAGAATTCGACTCTATGATGAGCGTCACATCTTCAGCATAAGCCACCATCTTAACCCCCGCCAGGAAGGGGCAGACGCAGCAGGTCGTCCATAAGGACGTTCCAGAGTGTCGGCCCCAGCACGGAGCCCTGCGGACACCCCATGGTGGACTCCTTCCACAGCACACGGCCGCTCACGAAAAGGCCCACTCGCCGCCCGGTGAAGTAGTCCTTTAACATCTTGTTTGGCCGACAACCCCCCCGCTTGGCCTTGAGCAAGATCATGGGTCACCATGCGTTGTCAAACGCACCAGAGATGTCAAGAAAGATTAACTGTACATACTTACATACAGAGTTCTCAACCGTGCTTAAGATTTCTTATAGTGCCGTGACTGTAGACTTCCCTGGAGAAAACCCGTGCTGGAACTCGGAAATTCCAGATGCAATCTGCGGAGCACACCTCAAAATAATGCGTTCTAATATTTTACCGAAGATAGGGAGGAGCGTGATCGGGCGGTACGTCTTTGGGGTCGCTGAGTGGTTTTCCGTTGCCCTTCGGTATGATTATGACGCGGCTATCTTTACAAATGTTCGGGAATACTCCCTCCAAAACGCACTGAGTTACGACCCACAAAAACTCACTAGGCGCCGCGTCCCAAACGTGTTTCAGAATCGTTGCGCTGATACCATCGAGTCCCGTCGCAGTGTTAGGCAATGCCCTAATTATCTCTCCGAAATCCTTACGAGTCGGAGCGGAGGAAGTTCGACCGGAAGGCATGAAGGAGGCCATTAAGCGCACCTTCCTCTGATACTCCGTGTTCTGGGTCATGTCATCGTCAGGACACAGACCATACAGAAGATTATGGATGGCCTCCTCTAGTCCCCCCGTGTGTCCTTCCGTAAGCTTAGCCCCGTTAATAACATTAGGGGGAGGTCTGACCCTCCCACTAGCCAGTCTATATGCCTGACCTCACGGGTCTGTGTTACCCGTTTCTGCGATACCCCGGAAGTAGTCGAGCTGCGTCCGCTCCATTGCCTTTCGGTAACTTAGGCGTGCCTCAGGATACCTCGCGCGCGCAGCTTCTTCCTCTGATCCACCTTTCCTACGTCGGCGTTGCCTCGAGTGGCGAAGCCGGTTGCTAGTACGCCTAAGCACATTGAGCTCCTCTGCCCACCACTCGTAACCCGGTACGACCCCGGCGTTTAACACCTAGGCATTCACTGGCAGCCTGCTCAACGATACCGAGAAAGGATTCGCATAGCTTCCCAGCAGGTAACCCCAAATCCAAGTACCCCAATTTCTCCAGGATCCGCACTTTGAAGCCGGTCCAGCTGAACCCACGATTCCGGTATCGCGGCGGCTCCCCAACTGCCTCTGTGCGCTCAGGTCCACCCATATCGCCTCTTGATGCCACCTTATAAGTGATGAGCCGGTGATCCGAGGAGCTAGCCGAGGGGTGTACGACCCAGTTGGACACAACGACGGTTCCTGTGGAAAATGTGACTTCTATGTTGCTGACTCCATTAGGGCCGCAGAACGTGTGCGGCTGTCCCTCGACGTTGTGTATCCTGAGCCGCAACGCGTTGACAAGGCCCTCCAACTGCTGTCTGCGATGTTCCGGCAGGGGGCCCCTTCGCACGAAGTGCCTCCTCTCACTGAACTACAAGGGGGAGTGGGTGTTGGTGTCCACCCCAAGAACTACTTCCTTGCCCCGAAGTTCGCCAAGTATGTGTTCCATATTGTGGATGTGTCCTTCAATGTTTTCCGAGTAGGTACTGGAAGTATAGCGAGACAAGGTGCAGCCCTGGGTGAACACAGATCACGAAGCCGTGCGTAGAGCATAGATGGTTCAGGACCGTTACGGGGGACCCCCTGTTGGCGATGAAGATGAAGACTTGCTTCGGCAGTACTTAAACTAAAATTGGAACGATACAGAGAAGTTAAGCATGGCCATGGTGCAAGTGATCACAGAATCTTTAATTTAAACTGCCGCCGTAGAGTTGTTCCAAAAATAAATGCAAAACGGCTCTAAAATTGCACTATCGGTTAGGCTATTGAGTTATTGAGAGCATAACGAATTTTTGACGCTATTTTTCAGCATATTCCTGTACATAGAACGACAAAAATAATCCTGGACATGATGTGTGGTTGCCAAAACAAAATAAAGAAAAAGGAGAAATCAATCAATTCATCAGACAGAGTTAAATATTTTGGCCTGGCCCCTGGCCATTTCTTTTTTCTTTTTCATCAAAAAGTGGATTAAGATCTTTTTCATGTAGAACTAAACTATGTATATTTATTACTCAATATGAGTACCATAGCCAGTGAACTCAGTATGAACGATCTTAATAACAAATTCTTTGAAATTATGCAAAATGAAGGCAATGCCGAAGAAGCAGCCAATTTTATTTACGACAGTTTATTTGACGATGTAACTGCTGGGTGTGTTTTTGAGTTCCACCATGGCCTGAAGACGGGGCTGACAGATTTGCTCGAAGGCGAGAAGGAAGATGAAGATATGTACAAAATTATAACTTCTTCGGAGTGTGATGTTTTTGGGTTTTCGATATTGAAAAAAACGCCGGACAGCAACTGCTCGTGCCCTAACTGCGAGCGGCCCGTCTCTGCTACTAGGTTTGCCCCACACCTGGAAAAGTGTATGGGTAAGTGGGTAATTTCTCTATTTTTCAAACCATGTAATTAAGCAGTAGGTAGAACAAAGAAGAATCGACATAATACTTTCTCAATTAATAAATAGTCTCATTATAGTATAAATTACCTGTTTCTAATTAGACGAGCTCGGTGATCGAATGGCTAGCAATGGCCACTTTGACTCCGAGGTCGCGGGTTCAATTCCCGCACAAGATAAACATCTGTGTGCATTAACATGTCTGTTTATGTTGGTCTGAGTGTTTCTTACGTATTAAATGTATGTTTTTACAAAAAAAAAGTATATAAGTACATACATCAGTTATCTAGTTCTCATAGTACAAGCTTTGCTTAGTTTAGGACATATATATATATATATAGTATGATGTATGATTTAGTATGTATGTATGTGTCTGTCAACATACATTGCATACACACAAAATCATGGTAAATTTCTTTTTTAAGCTTTATTCTGCTTTATGCTTTTCTGACACAATACTATACAACCAAATTGAACCAATTACAACACAAAAGTTATTAGTAGTATACTCATATTGCCTGCCTGTTATTGTGTGAGTTGGGGTTGTGTGAGTCATGCAAATCTAATAGAGTTATTAGTAGTATACTCATATTGCCTGCCTGTCGTTGTGTGAGTTGGGTATGCCTAGTCATGCAAATATAATTACATAGGTACTATTTGAATTTGATTTAATTTCCATGGACTAAAATATATGACATATAAACACAGAACTCACAAATGTTCAGCGGTTAAAAGGTTAATGGTAATGGTGCAACAATTTTAACCTGTAAATTTTTTAAACAACCTCCGAGGTTTATCTCTTATTACTAGTGGTAGTTACTGGATTTGAACACAACATACCAAAACATGTTTGATTCCCTCCATATCAGAAGGTCAAATGAGCAAAATTACCATGATGCATTAACGTCATGAAAGAACCAACCTACTAGTAAAACGTCTGAAGTCTAAAATAGTCATACTAGGACAAGGTCTGAAATTAAAAACGTCATATCATGATGTGTATATTACTTCTACAAGTGGCCAGTACTAAATGAAGCCAGTCACTTTAATAATAAGGAAAACAATGGAGTAATCTGTAAAATGCACTTGAATGTACAATAATGCATAGTCAAGTACTTTTGTCTTGCATGACTTTTCCATTTCAGACGTTCTCCTAGTTTGACTATTTTAGATTTCAGACGTTTTACTATTAGGTTGTTTTACTTTCATGACATTAAAGCATCCTGGTCATTTTGCTTATTTGACCTTATGGCTTTGCCACTGTAAAAATAATCGATTTATGTATCAATCAATTGTCATTGATGGGAGTTATGGATTAAGAATCAACTTCAAGCCAGTATGGAAACACCTTTAAAGAATAATTAAATGTAGTAAAATGAAGTAATATATAAACACAAAAATTATAGTAAAGAATTAAGAATACATTCAAATCCAATGCTGGTATTTCTATTACATTTTGGTTTTTCCAATATATAGTTACCGAGGCCTACTAACCATTTCCACCACTGTGTCTCCTGTGTAGCCAGGATTAACAGTGGTGACCACCAAAAAGGAAGTAAATAATGAAGTCCATTATAGTCCCACGGGTAAGACTATGCCCTGGCCTGGCCTGTCCTGGAACTCACAATGAATTTAATCAGAAGAATTTAGTAGGGGTAAAGAAGCTTTTGGAATTTGACTTCCCCTCTTAGCAATTAATAGACACAGCAATATAGCAAATAAGGCATTAAAAGCCTAAAGAAATGGCTAGTCGAGCTCAAATGTCGTGCACCACGGATTTTGAGTTGTAACTTTTCCAATATGACATTAGTATCAAGTGACTTCTACATGGAGATGTACCTTATTTACCTCTACATTTGCTCTAACTCAAGTGTTGAAGGGGAAGTCCCAGGATATCTTTTTAATCATTTTTAGGGTTCCGTACCCAAAGGGTAAAAAGGAACCCTATAACTAAGGCTCCGCTGTCGGACCGTCCGTCCGTCTGTCACGAGGCTGTATCTCATGAACTGTGATAGTTAGACAGTTGAAATTTTCACAGATGATGTATTTCTATTGCCGCTGTAACAACAAATAGTAAAAACAGAATAAAATTAATATTTAAGGGGGCTCCCATACAACAAACGTGATTTTTTTGCTCGCAATTGATAACGGCAATAGGTAGACGCTTGAAATACTCACATAATATTTAGTTTTATATTCATTTTATAAATAAGTAATTAAATAAAAATAAAACAAATATTTAAGGCGGGGCGCCCTCCCATACAACAAACCGTTTTTTTTTTGCCGTTTTTATAGATAATGGTACGGAACCCTTCGTGCGCGAGTCCGATTCGCACTTGGCCGGTTTTATTCATTTTAAGATAATTCCAAAACAATTTATAAATAATGTAGGATGACAAACATCTCTGATATATTTTGTCCTTAGGCATGGGCCGCAACAGCTCGCGTATTGCTTCGCGACGTATTGCATCAAACAGCCGGGAGCCAACATCATATGCAGGACTACTGAGCGATGATGAAGATGATGCTGATTGGGCTGGTGGCTCGCTGCAGAATGAGCGACGCAAGCGGAGGATCAAGAATAATCACAACCGCAAGTCTAACAAATTGCACAAGTACGAAAGCATTCTTTTTTTAGGGTTCCGTGCCTCAAAAGGAAAAACGGAAACCTTATAAGATCACTTTGTTGTCCGTCTGTCTGTCTGTCAAGACCCTCTATGTCGAGAATGCGTAGAGGGAGGTATCAAGCTGAAATTTGAACTGTATACTCAGGTCTACAGTCCCATGAAGTTGTAAAAAAATCAAACTGCTAAGTTTATGTAAAAAAAAAGATTTTAATCGGCCGTTTATTCAGCAAAAAACGCATATTTCGACACATCCTCAAGGGAATCAAAACTCATAGGGTACTTCCCGTTGACCTAGAACTATGAAATTTGGCAAGTAATATCGTTATGGACTACAAGTACAACAATAAATCTCAAAACTATACATTTGTAATTAAATCTCAAAAAATAAGGGTCTATATTTTTTATAGGGGGTCGAAATTAAACAGTGGACGAGCGTTGGGGGTCGAAATAACAACTGACATCTAATGACAACAACAGCCAGGACCGACGGCTTAATGTGCCCTCCGAAGCACGGAGGAGCTCTAGAAAATAAACCCACCCATGGACAGGCTACTATTGACGTTTCTTAACTTGCTTGTTTGGTTAGACTGACACGCGCCACCATCGAGCTCCACAATCTGCCATCGAGCTCCACAAATAAAATACTAAGTGCCCACAAGGGCCCAATGACAGAATAAGTAATTTCATTTCATTTATTCGGGGTTAGGTCCCGAAACTTTTTTATTCCCTAATTTATATAATAATAATATAGGACGGAAAAACTTTTTATAAATGGGTTTATAAAAAGCTTTTCCGTCCTAAATGAATAAAAATATAAAAGCTTTTTTCATTTACATTGTGCGCAATTTCAGCGGCAACAATAGGAACAACAATGGCAACCAAAATGCGGACTCCAACGATGGTGGCGCCACATACGAGACAATGACGGCAAATGAGAAGAAGAATTTGCTTCTCCAGATTTGTGGTGTGGTCTCTGAACATACTAAGAAGCTATGTACCAGGTAAATACCTCTACTACAAGTACGCTTTTTAAGACATTTTCTACCACGACCTGTGAAGTTGTGGAATCAAGTTTCAGCAGTATCCCCAAACAATTACGACATGGGGGCCTTCAAGAAAAGAGTCAATATTTCCCTTAAAAGGCTGGCAACGGATCGGGGACCCCTTGATGTTGCTGATTTCTATGGTCAGTGGTGATTGCTTTCCATCAGGTGACCCACATGCTCGTTTGCCTCCCTCTCATCTCTAGAGTTACGCAAGTTAGTAAATGTCTCTTCTACCAAACTAAGTAAGTAGTGTAGAGGCGAAACACGTGTTGCAGAGACGACCACGGCAGTCGGGGTGGCAGCAGTCGCCACAGAAGAAACGTCTTCTGTTTCAGTTGTTGGAGATTCTCCAAAACGACCGCAGCAACTGGAGCAGAGTCGACCAAAGCAGCCACGGCAGTCGCATGCATCTACTACTAGTAACTAAGTAGTTTGCATGAACAATTAGTTCGGAAGCACGCAAATTAGTGTAGATCAAATTGCCTGTAAATTTGACTTGCGCAAAATAACATCTGAATCAATTATCTTCCACCGAAGTTCATCTCACTATGTTTTGTATTAAAACTGAATCCCTAATTTTACTTTGTTGTGCACGTAATACCGTAACAACGTGTGACAGAAAGAGATGTCACTATTTTAGTCAGCAAGACGATTATTAGCTGTCTAAAAATCGACATTGTTCTGTATTAAAAATGAACGAAGGAGTTGGTGCGGGCAACAAAGGGCAACGGGGGTGGCGACACACGTATTTCATATTGCGAGCGCTTATATTTATACCACGTCAGGTGGCGCAACACCGCGAATTCCACGAGGTTATGTTTGGGCAGAATCATGAACTGCCGTTCCTCCGTTCCGTTGGCCGTGTGGTTTCCGGCAGACTGAAATAGAATCACTCCGTCTCTTCCCGTGGATGTCGTACAAGGCGACTAAGGGAAATACATTATAAAAAATCGATCAGGCCTCCCCAACCCGTCTGGCCAGCGTGGGGAGTGTAGGCCAAATCCTCCTTCTGTCTGGGACGGACAAGAGAGGGTCGTGCTCCTGTAGTGGAGACTAAAATGACCTGATGATGATGATGAACTTTTTGCAGAAAGGCAATTGTATAACTGAGGATGGATAAGGAAGGACTTAGTCTGTGCTACAAATATAGATTTTTTTTTTTCCCAGGTCAACTCGTTGTCCCCAACACACAGAGGAGCAAAGGCGCGCCCTCCGCAACAGCGTCCTGGAGCCCTCGACGCCGGAGTCTCATAGCATGGGGCTCACGGCGGAGGAAGCCGGCTCTCCTCCTGACTCCAGCCCGTCGTCTTCCTGTTCATCATCAAGCCGCAAGCGCGACCGACACCGTGCGCCTCCTAAAATGAAGAACAAGCGGGAACGTAACTTGTCTCCTAATGGAAGGGATTAAGGCTCAAAATCGATAGGTGATATGAAGTACACACTGTTCTTGGTGCAACAGTAACTGGTCAGTCTATTCTGGACCAGTGATTTTCAAACTGTGGGTCGCGACCCTCACGGGGGTCGCCAAGTTATATTCGGGGGATAGCGGGGGAAAACGCAAATGTTTGTAGGTCATACGCTACAATAAAAAAATATAAGTAGGCCTGATTATTGTTCAATAATTCATCAACTTAAATCTTTAAGCAAATCTTTTTCAAATGGAAGCCTATTTCTCGCTTAATTTTTAAGTCAACAAAATCAAAACGCAAATGGCACTAACAATTTTAAAGCTTTCATGGCCAGGCGGGGGGAAGTTGATATGGAGAAGAAGAAAAGTATGAATTGTAGCTAAAGTAGATAGCTCATGAAGCTCTTCACTTACATTTACTGCGATTGTAATAATAACGGTACAGAGCCCAACGTGTAAAGCTTCACGAGAGACTTTACAATAAATAAAACTTATAAATAATTAGAATCTCTATGAGGGGGCAGCTGCCCCTCCCTGCTCCCCCTTGGCGACGCCCTTGTCGGTCACGTTGCCTAACAATATATTTGTGTATGGATGTGTTGTCAATCATGTTGGCAGATATTTTAATTGACAACACTTCCATACGTAGCTATTTAATTGTTAGACAACATGACCAACACGGCTAACATGTTGGTTAAATTGGGGCAGCTTTTAGACAACAACAGACGTATCAATCACCGAGTTTGATAATGTTTTTTCATACAAAATATGTAGAAAACACGCGATGGAAAATAAAAGATTCTCAAGAGACTGATATTTTGTGAAGTGTTTTTTCTATACACTTTGTATGATAATAGATAGCAACATTAAAAGGTTTTCTCGCCGCAACGTATGTCCATCGTTTATGGCTTGGACTTTAGTAAGTTAATAATATTAAACGGGTCAGTTTACGTATTTTTTCGAAAATTATCGAAAGACAGGGCAAGGCTGTGTAAACACCGTCGCCCTCTCTTAATAACTGCCTCCTTACCACCATCTCTTATTGCGATTCAATAATTGAATAGATTGCTTATTCATACCAATGAATAAGCGACTCTATTTCAAATGGAATAGAGTCGCTTATTCATTGGTATGAATAAGCATTCGATTCAGTTATTGAATCGCAATAAGAGACGGTGGTAAGGGGGCTAACCGTATCATTTGATGGTCAACTTTAACTGGCGCATGGGAAGCGCACAATGTGCCCACTCCCCTAAAGATTAGGAATGAGTATGATCTAGGGGCTGCCACCCTTCGGAGTCGGAGCAGAGTAGCGTAGCAACGACGTAGTCGACTTCGGCATGATGCCGCCGTGGTTCCATTACGTCAAAGGGTGCGAGCGCCATGTTGAACTCTCCTCGTGATGTATCAGAGATGTCAACAAAAAGACTGACATATTCATTAAAAAAGCATGAAAATAATTTCTGCTTATTGCTTTTTAATTGCTAATTAAGATTTCGGATTACGGAAGGATGCATTCCTTTACTATTTTGCCATACTGTTCTTGGTGGCCAACTCTCAGGAACTAATCTTGGCACGGATTAGGTCTTAAGAATGTACAGATTGTATTTAAGAAGATGAAAGACATGTAATTTGATTGCTATTAAATTCTATAATGATAATTATGAGTCAATAACGAGACATGAATATTATAAATGTGTATATGTATAGATGTTCCTTGAAAACTGTCGACTGAATGTAAAATATATGACTAAACTTGTAACAATGTTTTTTTTTTTATTTTCACGTCAGATTCCAACCAAGCGAAATTATGGAATCAACTTCAATCAGTGGTGGAATACCACTGATTGAAGTTGATGCCATAATTTCGCCTACAAATACGACATGGGGAACCTTCAGTCTATATTTCACTACTGCAAAGATTTTTGGGGTGTAAGAGACTCACCATGATCTTTAGAGCCAAAGCCACCTGCACGTGGTGCACCATGTTGGCTAGTGAAAGAAGCACTGGCGAAAGAGAGGTAGGGCAAATAACAATTCCCGTAAGGGTTGTTATTTGCACCGCTGGCAGCAGCGGTGGTGGCGCGCGAGCAATATTCCCATATGCTTGTTTGACGCCCAACGTAGTGTAAAAAGAAATGTAGTGAGGATTCCCAGTCTTATAGTTTTAGTGCTTTTAGACAGCATAACGTTTGAATGAATGAAATTTATTCATTCTTGACTTAGCGTTATTCATTCTTGACTTAGCGCAATTGAATTTTGTATTTTACCGATATTTCAGCGAAGTTGCAGACGCCTGAAGAGAGCGAGTAAATTGTAGTCTGATAAGCTCTATTGACACCGCCGCGGAATGGAACGGAAGCGACGTTTTGCAAGGAAATTGTACATAGCATAATGAACTTTATGTCAATTATATAACATATAAACTTGAATACGAGCCAAAAATGGTCGCACGTCTTCAGGGGAATCCTCGCGCATTCTGATTTCTCCTAGCTACTGTCAGCGCTGCCTGTGGAATCCGCGGGAAGTGGCGCGAATGGGAACAGAGTTGGTCACAGCAATGGAATACGTGAGAATACTCGAGCATTCCAATGAATTCGCGCGCCTTCTCGCGTCATGAGACGAAATTGACACTTGAATTCCATTCCGCGGCGGTATAAATTGAACCTTATGGGCAAAGATATCTGTCTACCCTCTTTCTGCTTCATTTATTGTTAGGCATTTTACACAATATGTTTGCACAGATCAATCACTGGATTCCAAAATTTGCACAGCTAAATCCATCCTCACAATCGAAGTTAGGGTGCTTTATTTCAATCGCTTCTCTAACGGGGACATATGAAGCGTCGTTCTGTTGAAATAATTGTAGGTATGTAACTCAATCCAGTGATGTGTATGAGTGTGTGCATATAAAAGGTTCCTTATTATACAACACAAAACAACGATGAATAAAACGTTGAAAAATAACGTTGTAGAAGACAGACGTATGTCATGTTATCTGTGCGTAAATATGCCAACATATATGTACTCCACCTGCTTATTTGTTAACTATGTCATCAATGCTCAAAGGTCGGCTGGAAGAGATCCCTCTATGCCATCATCAGGTCATTTTAGTCTCCACTACAGGAGCACGACCCTCTCTCGTCCTTCCCAGACAGGAGGATTCGGCCTACATACCCACAGAAATAAAAAAACAGGTAGAAATCGTATGACGACCTATTAGTAAGAAAACCTTTGTCGCCAAACTCACACATGTAAAGCAAAATGTATACGTGTTACTACATGCATGTTTGTGCTATGATTGGTCTAAAAATACTGTAAAAAATGACATATATACAAAAATATGTTAGTTTAAATTCAACCTTATGCAGTTATGACACGGTTCATAAACAATTAAATCCCGAATAAGCATCTAGTGAGCAATAGCTGTACTTCTTATTCTGTCAGATTCTAAACAGTATAGCTAATCGACGCAAGGTGGCGCTACTAATATTGATTTTAATATTATGACTTCTGTCCTTGACTAAAGGCTGATATTTGAATGACCGTACTGCACGAATGTCGATATCACTACTTTTCGAAGTGATGTAGTAATGAGGATCACCAAGTATCACCGAGTACTGCTACCGGATTAATGAATATCTACCTATTATAATTTTTGGTACCATAAAATTGAATATTTTTACAATCTTTTCTTCAACTTACAATGTATGTATGTCAGTATGTAACAATGTTTGTTCGGGTGGAATGCATTCGGGTGGTGCAACTTAATTTTGAGACAGATTTTCAACCGATTGAGCTGAAATTTTGTAGTACACGTTTGTTTGGATGACAATGCATGATAAACGTAAAAGCTGCCGTAGAAGCTTGTCCCAAAAAATATTTTTTTGAAAAAACTTATTAATTATGATGATATATGATGATGATAGGTGAAATCATACTTCACACTAATAATTATAAATGCGACAGTTTGTGAGGATGTTTAGAACTTTGTGACTCGATCAGACTAGATGAAATTTTGCACAAATATAGATAGTCTGGATTAATATATAGGATACTTTATATGTGACAACGAAGTGCTACGCGAGCGAAGCCTCGCGCTACAGCTGGTTTCTTATGCCTGCCTATATTTATTTATAATTTATAACATTTCTTACAATTTATTATATTATGTTCATAATTATGATATAATATTTTTTCATAATTCAAAAATTATACTGTTTCAATATCGTGATGGGAGTAAATAATCAAGTAAATAAATACTGACGATACATGAGTCACATCACTAATCGATTAACGCTAGAATGTTCTAAACAAGAGACGTGGAGTGCGTTAGAAATTTGACCTTAAAATTAAACGCATAAAGGTTACTTTAGTTTGTTCGCGTTTGTGCATTTTATTGAATATGCTTAAATTCTATTAAATAATGAAAATAATGAGAAATATTACTTACCGATGGTATGAAATGCCACCATTAGACACATTATTTTTGCTACTATTATTCTTACACGATAATATGGCACAAGAAGGCATTTTTATATTTTTTTTTCTATGATTGTTTCCGCGGCTGTGACAAATGACGACTGAGATATGCGACGATCGAGATATGCCAAATTGGAGTATATTGACCTACGCGGGTAACGCCCACTTGTTATTTCTAGTCCTTTTTTATTTCTGTGTACATACCCCACGCTGGCCAAACGGGTTGGGAGGCCTGATCGATGTTTGGTAATGTATTTCCCTTAGTCACCTTGTACGACATCCACGGGAAGAGACGGAGTGATTCTATTCTAGTCTGCCGGAAACCACACGGCCACTCTATGCCATAGAGTAAGATAACTTTGTGTAAAGGTGGACTTATCCCATAGAGTCTATGGTATAAGTCGCCTTTATACAAATTAGTGTAATCGTTTGATTTCTACTGTGTTCTGCAACTTTTGTTCAATAAAGATACTTACAACAACAACGTTCATTACTAAATAAAACGAACAAAATAAAAGAATAAACCATCATTTATTGGCATATAATTAACTATTGAAATATTTACATTAATATAATATAGATATCACATAAAACACACCTCACTGAAAGTTTAAAAGCGAAAGTAATGTTCAACTACGCAATGTAAGTACCTACAAGATTTTTCAATAGATCTTTGGAATGAGACTTTCGTCTAAAATCTTTAAAAGTTAGTACAGTTAAGTATCTAAACCGTTTTCACGTCTTGTACATGTATAGAAAAATTAAAAAGTTAGTATTAAATTGATTCAAACAAAAATTACGACACAAATTAAAATGTGGGTTATTTTTGTGCTAAAAGAAGTCATTACTTTTTTTTTAATGGTTCATCACTGTTAAATACTGATGCCTCATTGTAAACAATAAAACCAAACGACTATGCCTTATGGGATACGTTTGAAGTTTTACAGGACTTTTCTGGAAGTGATACAGGAAAAATTAATTAGGGACCATTGAAGTAGAATGTTACATACGTAAAAATAGGATTAAGTTAACAAACGCCATATTATACTTGCTCTGTTAGCCTCGGAACAAAATAAAGGAAAATATTATTCCCGAACAATCGGGTAAAAATAAATCGAACGAATAATGGCAAATTAACGGTAAAAATAAATCGAACGAATAATTGAATGTAACGGTAAAAATAAATCGAACGATTAATTGTAAATTAACGGTAAAATAAATCGAACGAAGAATTTACCATTAATCGTTCGATTTATTTTTACCCGACAGGGATATAAGGTTAGGCATTTTTAAATATTTTTTTTCTTAGAAATTCCTCATAATAGTCGGTAGTTCAAAAATAGGTACACACATTATTGCCCAAAATAAACTGACAAAAAGTTGCTATTTATTGATCTCCCGACAAAATTGCATAAAACACTAATCTGTACATTTGACTGTCTATAACATTCTGGCTAACAACATTTCGTTTT
The DNA here is from genome assembly GCA_937001555.2 of Hypsopygia costalis. Taxonomy (NCBI): domain Eukaryota; kingdom Metazoa; phylum Arthropoda; class Insecta; order Lepidoptera; family Pyralidae; genus Hypsopygia; species Hypsopygia costalis. The sequence continues at coordinate 20,599,848 of OW443343.2, read as the reverse complement.
CCACATAATACTATAATAATCCAATATTAACACTAACAACGCTGAAAACTAGAACAATAATAATTATTGCTGGTGTCACCGACTCACTATTAACTATTGAATACTAAGCACCAAAATTAAGTATCGTTAGTTATCAAAATTAATCATAGGTAGTATCAAAATTAATAACACAAAAATTGACTACATATTATCAATACTCAAAAAATGGTTCTGGAACGCTAGTACATATGGGATCACAAAATTAACCCCATATACTTCAAGAGCAAGTTTAGTACGCGAAAGAAAGTTTAGAATATATACAAAAAAAACTAACAATGGGGACCATTGTCGAAAAAAAAGTCCGTTGTTCCATATCAAAAAGTTGATAACTATTGAACTAGAATAAAACAGCATTATTTTTAGGTTCCGACTTACTATGAATTATTGAATACTAAGCATCAAAAAGTATCAAAATTATAAAATAAAAATTTACTTCATCAATATTAAAAAAATGCTTATATGTAAAGTCGGTTTATGGACGATAAGTTTACGTGATTACGTCATAAGAAAAGATTGATGAACGCTTAGGCCGATCGTGCCTCTCTATCGCTTGTTCCGCGCTCTTGCTTACACGCACGACTCAGGCGGAACGTGACAATGAATCAGGCTATTTCGTGCGTGCAGCCAGCATTTATCGATTTATAAGACGTTAAGACGTCAAAAATCTTTCTGATACTGAATTGTAAACATCATTTCAAAACTAAACTTGCTCCGAAAGTTTGTGTGTTGGTTTTGTTACACCTTTATTTTTATAGAAAACTCTTTCCTCATGATCAATATCAATATGTTCATGTCGAAGGTAAAACAATGATATATATCTGAAACGAGGACAAAACGCCTTCTACAGCTTACTAAACAATTGCAAAAAGAATTTAACAATATTGTTTTAACATGATTTATAATAACGTTTCTATTAAGCCTCGGATACACCTGGCGCACGACACTGAATCTACGTGACGCTGCAACATTGCAGTGTGCTGCAAAACTGCGCCTATAATTCTGACTCATTAGGGACATGTTACAGCAGGTCAGAGCTAAATATGTACGTAGCACTAATCGTTACAATCTTCTCGGGCGACATTTCTATTAGCACGGATTAGTTTCGCCATCAAAATATTTCGCAACATTGTCCCAGGGGCACATTACGTAAATGAGTCGCCCCATATAATATTGCGCAAGTTATTGACTAAAAGAACATTTCGATCACGTCTGACCAGTAAAATTATAGCCAACTTTATAAAAGAGAAAACATATTCTTTATAATTAGAAAAACATAACTTCACCTCCCAGTTCTTATCTTGAAATGGGTCCAGCGTCGCAGCACCGGTGTCACGACGACCCTTCTTGGATCTTTTGTGCACACAGTCCAGTTCTTAAAGATGATACGAAATATTTTATAAAAAAAAAAAAACAAATACACAAGCTGGCTATATGTTGCATTGATTAGGTAATTGTACGACCGACCGCACACTTGCATTGGAAAAAACATGTTACATTTAAATTTCATCAGTGAAGGTTTGTACAACTTTAAAATTTTCGAGTCCAGCATTTCATTTATTCCCGGATTCAGACTTGCCAATGTATTTCTCTGTTGCATATATTATAGTTAAATACGAGAATACTGATTACATCAATTCATTCCGAAACTGTTATTTTATTGATTGTAATATTCTTTTAGGTGCCGTAAAAATATCGACATTCACATTGTCGTCCTCATAACGACACTAGCAAGGAACATAGAATACCGATTATACAATGAATCGATTTTTAAAATGAATATTTTTAATTATTATCTAGTTGTATCGATAAAATTAAAATGCCGATTTATCGATATTTGTACAACACCACATTTTATAGTGAAGAGCTCTGATTAGTAACATTATTTATTAACAACAAAATTTTATTATTACAATATTCTGACAAACGGACGTTCAGACGGCACTGTTATCTATACTAATATTAAAGTTTGTGACGCTGTAAGGGGTAATCTCTGATCTACTGAACCGATTTCGAAAATTATTTTATGAATAGAAAGCCGCGTTAATTTTGAGTGTCATAGGATATATATTAACCAAAAAATTTAAAAACACTTCGTAGTAAACGCGGGCGCAAGCTAGATGCATATATTGCTTGAATCTACTTCTACTTTACCTGAAATACAGGTTCCATGTAGTTTAGGTATTTGTTATATTGTTATCTTAGTAAATATTTTTTATCTATGTTGTTTTTATAGCTTCAGTTTATTTAAATAAAGGTTATTATTATTATTATCATAATTAACGGCCTTTATAAAGTGTACTAGTGCGGCCCTTGAAAAAAAAATTCGTAACTCGTAAACACAGGATCGCAAATTTTTCTCTGAAACTTCCCTCGTAAATAGCGAATATTAACTTTTTAGGTTGCTGAGATTATTCTTAAAAATGTTGTTTATATCGTTTTGCTACACTTCGTATTTTTTTTTATTATATGAGAGGGGGCAAGCGAGCATGTAGTTCACCTAATAGAAAATAATCACCACTGGCCCATAGAAATCCAAGCAACACCATGAGATCGCACATCCGTTGCAGGTTATCAACTCAAATCCTTTCTTAGCGGATTCGTACGTAACAATAGCTAAGTGAAAAGTCAAATATTAACCCAACTCGTCCAGTGGTTCGAGCTGTGCATTGATAGGTCAATCAGTAACGGTTGACTTTTATAGATACAAAATAATAGGGAGTTAGTGTTAAATATAGCCACATTTAGCAATAATATGCAATATGTCTACGATCTGTCAAACTACCAGCATAGTTGAAGGAAGATTATTTAATCACATTGTATGTGGATCGTTATCATATGCTTGCATATCAGAATATATCGGTCAACACGACGGGGGCTGGGGGACACACATTCCCACCACTGTGTCCCCAGTGTAGCCAGTATTAACAGCGGCGACCACCAAAGAAGGCAATGAGCAGTGAAGTACATTGCAGTCCCGGGGGTAAAACTACGGCTGCCTTGGAACTCACAACGAATTTAATCAGAAGAAATTAGTAGAAGTAAGAAGCTTTTAGAATTTAACTTCCCCTTTTAGCAATGTGAGAGACAGCAATAAGGCATTAAAAGCCTAAAGAGTCAAACTGTCAAATTACCAGCATAGTTGAAAGTCTGAAGGTATATTATTCAATCACATCGTATGTGGTTCGTTATCATATTCTTGCATATCAGAATATATCTGGCAAACAAGTATCGCATACTGCTCGCGATACTCTATTACATGTGAAGTTTCCGCATTACCAAACACAGCTACAAAATAATGCACTATTTCTTACAGCCAGTACATAGCTGGCATGAACATTTTACGGCCGTGAACACGCATATTGGAATCTCTAATTTTTTTTGCCACTAACGTAAGCTTTAAGTACGCAAAACCAGAAAATGGTTTATTCAGAATCATGTGTAGAATCCATTCCACCCCTTTTTACTGTTTTTTTTTTAAATCTAATTTCATTTATTGCCGCGTCTAATACTTCATTCTTCTCGAAAATCGAACGAGATATCTATTACTATTCGGTAATTATTTTGTCATTAACGTATGCTTTAAGTACGCAAAACCTGAAAATGGTTGGTTCAGAATCATGAGTAGAATCCTTTTTAATGACTTTTTTTTATTTTTTTTTAAGAATGTAATTTATTTATTTTCGCGTCTAATACTTCATTGCGCTCGAAAATCTAACGAGATATCTAAGGTACCTATGGTATGTAAACAAACGTAAACATATTTATTCATCTATTTCACTCGTCGCGTGGTTTCCGGCCGCAGATGGCGCGTTGTGTCTTTTGTGATAAGAAACCGTCAAAGAGTTATGAAAGTATCAGAATTGTAAGGAAAACTAAAAGTGCGAATATTTTCCAGAATTTTGTATTTTCATGAAAATTGTTTTGATAAATCAATTTATTATAATTAAAATAACTTGGGGTGTTCGAGGTTTTTCGTACTTGGACTAACACGTATATCCATAGCCAATTTACGATTTAGCCCATAAAAGCGGAGAACAGGTTCACAAATTGACCAAAAGCGCGGCTTTAAAAAGGTGCTCCACGGAATATAAACCCTATGGCAGATGTCTTTAAAGTCAATATCGCTAACGTATCACCACAGCCGTAAACGGGTATATTTTGACCACCCTCTATATTCTGTTGTTACTAACCAGTCCCTTCATGTTAGCTCAGTGCAATTTCTGTGCCGGTAAGCTATTAACCTAGACGGAGAGTTGAACCGCCGATGTAGGTGATCTTCGCTTACGTTAATCTGCATTTATGATGGACTCTCGCCCTTGGCCAACGCCAATGTATTTCACTGAAAAAAAAAATGGTTCTCTGTAAAGTCGGTTTACGAACGATAATTTTACGTGATAACGTCATAAGAAAACATGTGCCGATGGAGTGGAAGAGAGATCTGAGAGCATCTGCATCTGAGATGCGTCACAAGCCGAACGCTTAGGCCGATCGTGCCTCTCTATCGCTTGTTCCGCGCTCTCGCTTGCACGCTCGGCTCAGGCGGAACGTGACAATGAGTCATGCTTTTCCGTGCGTGCAGCCGACGTTCAACGACTTATAAGATGTTATCACGTCAAAACGCATGCATGATCAGTATACATTGGGATATTGATTATTGACTTTGGCTTCATAACTCGACTCATCTGTTAAGCCCGGTGGTCGAATGAGGGTATTGTGTTCCTGCGAGTGAGTGAGGTCACCAGAAAGGAAGGAGTTGCTGCATTGGCAGCGGGAACAGCAATATCGCGAGCGTTAATATGGCTACGGTAACCGCTTCACATCAGATGGGATTTCGGTCCCGGCTGTTGTCATTAGATGACAGTCGTTAATCCAAGTCAGTGGCCTTTAGGCGGTTTGAAAACACTGGCCTCCGCCAACCCGCAGTTGAGCAGCGTAGAAGAGTATTCTCTAAACCCTTTCGATTGAGGGGAGGCCTGTATTCCAGCAGTGGGATGAACAAAGGTCGACGACGAGTAGCTGCTAATCTTGAATACCATACAAAGTTTTAAATATTACTACCTGGTATTTCTAGGAACTTCTCGATGGCTTTCACGTAATTGCGCGCAGCCTCGGGCAGCTTGTCCATCTGCCGCACGTCCTCTATACTGCACGCCCAGCCGGGCACGCTCACGTACTCCACCTGGAAATAAATAAATAAAATAAGGGTAGTTATAAACCGAGCATCTAAAATTTTAACAAAAAAAAACCGACTCTAAACATTACATTTATGTATGTAGATCTGTATCTTCAGATTGACTTCAGCACAGGCTGATGATAGGACCAATCTGGAAGTATACTCTTTCAAATAAAAAAAGATTTTTCAAATCGGTTTATAAATCATGGTATAATTAAGTAACAAACATTTAAAAAAATACAGTCGAATTGAGAACTTCCTTCTTTTTTGGAGTCGGTTAAAAATGGGCTACTATTATACTGACTTGGCGACTAAAGTTGATATAAAACATACCTAACCTAACCTAACCTAACCTAAACTAGGATTTCTTAACACAAGTATTCATTATACTTAAACAAAACCCGAACCACACAGTGTGGGGTGTAGTAGCTCACCGTGATCTTTAGAGCCAAAGCTAACTAAGCTGAATAAAAAAAAATGACAGTGCATTACCTCCACATTACTCAGCTCGGCCATCGATGACGGGAAGTAGTCTATCTTCTTCCCATTCAGTTTATATCCTACACCGATTTTAATCTCCTTCAGGGTGTCGAGAATATCCAACTTCGTCAGACATAACCTGAAAAGAATAATATTTTTTTTTTTATTTCTTCTCACTTTCATGTTCTTCCCATGACAGTTAGGAGACGTTATTAGAACTACATTAAGTTGACTCTGAGACAGATCTGGAATAGTTTGTATGGCGCGACACGAACACACGCTCATTCATACTCTGCACAGACGTCATTGTAAATGTAATAGTGAACGATGCAACATTACATTTATATTTTTTATATTTTGGACTCAAATCTTGACGGGTTGTCAAGATTAAAACAAATGTGGGAACAGAACGTCAACAGACATGTTCATGCACACAAATGTTTGTCCCGTGTGGGAATCGAACCCATGAGCGTTGGTGTCGAAGCCGCGTCATTGACCGCTACGCCACCGAGCTCGTCACCGAGCTCGTCGTCTAGTTTCATTGTATCGTGTCTTACACACTATTTACGTTTTGGGAATGTACAAAATACCCAAGAGGGTAGACGTACAGTGGGCCAAATATGTGGTCTACCTTTATATTGGCATGTTTGTACTTTTAAAATTAAGAATATTTTCACTCTCAAAAATAGTGGACAATCGACCTTAGCAACATTTACGGTTTATTAGAAAGTTTTATCAAAACTAATAGCCCACTTTCCTAGCCGACAGTACCACCCAGTGCTGCAGCATTGGACTCATTCTAATATACTATGTATGTACAACTCACGAGGTGTATCCGTTGACCATGGCGGTGTACCGCACCACGACCAGGTCGAGCCAGCCGCAGCGCCGCACGCGCTTCGTCGTCACGCCCACCTCGTGCCCGCGCTCCTGGAGCAGCCGCCCCGTCTCCTAGAACACACCACGGGGATGATCATTCTTTACTTCTACTTGTTTCCTTCTACTATACAGGGTGTAATTTAAAAAGATAGAGGCCATTGTGTAGCTTTTACTGATCACGAAACAATAAAAAAAACTATACTATATAATAAAACTTCAAAATCAGTTTAGTGTTTGTAGTATCTGTCATTTAAGCGTATACTATAATGTTGATAACCGCTGTAAGCGGTCACAACGGCAAGCTCGCAGAGGGCGCATGCGCGACAACCCCACGTATCCCCTACCTACATAGTAAACTTGAATCTCGGAGATAAACAAGAAATCTTTTGACAGCCATTTATGGTTGATTAATTTTTGGATTTTTTTATTGATTCGTGATTAATACTAACAACATAAACGTCTCCTTGAATTTGATCAGCCTTTTAAAAAGACACCATGTATACTTGAACTGTGGTTATAGCTCAGTCTCATCCACTAGCCACAAAATTCAAAAAGCCGTCACTTCCATAATACTAACATCATTGAGTTCAGTGGGGAATGGTCCATCGCCGACTCGAGTGGTGTACGCCTTGACGACCCCCAGCACGTCGCCGATCACGCTCGGCGGGAGACCGAGCCCGGTGCATACACCGCCGATACTGCAGTTCGACGACGTCACGTATGGGTATGTGCCTGCCAATAAAATAGAAATACAGTGTGAACCCCATGTAACGTCACTCGATTTAACGTAAAATAACGACAAACTCCCTAAAGCGAAATGACTCGGCTGGTTTAGCTTGTCTTCCATACAATGATACACTCTATAATTATAGCATTACACCCACTGAGAGTGGGGATAACGACAACAATTAAATAATAAAAGTATATTTACTGATTTTTAAGTTGTTTATTAAAGTGTGTTTTAATATTATTTTACTAATCACGTTTAAAAGGACGCTAATTTAGAAAAAAGTATAAGAAAAGAATGTTTACTATTTATACATTAAATAAGAATTATATACATAACATTTACTCACTTAATAAATTATAATGTGTATCTTTTAAAATAATATATTACCACTTACAAATACACTTATATAAAAAAGTAATATTATGAGAGATGGATGCTTTGCAACTTGAATGTTTTGAGATGTAGATATTTTGGAATTTGGTGGTTTTGAGACATGGGTCTTATGAGATTTGAACGTTTTGCAACCAAATGTTTTTTCAGCAACTTGAACGTTGAGACTAAACCGTAATGTGTAATGATCGATATTTTATTGTATTCTGGATATCATTATTATTTAATTTACTGCTCTTTAGAAAGTCAAAATATCGTTTTGATTGTACTGTGTTTTTTCTCTCTCTATTAATTTATTAATAAGCAGCACATATTGTGATTATCCTTCTAGTGACTATTGTTCTTACTGCCTATATAGACTACAATCCCATGGAAAAAAATTACCTGTGAAATGAACCAACGTGAATAACGCTTAGAAGGCTGTTACTATATCAGAAAATAACTCTGAGCACTATGCCGTCATTTCTGAGCGTACTACAGGTGAGTGCGTGAGTAAATGGAGTTTTCCAGGTACAAGTGAGGAATTACGATTAATTATTAATGTACGGCTTTTTTATAGTTTATAGATGATTAAAAATAAATGTCAAAAAACGTAGTGCCGTACTAAAGCGGTGGTGACGGAAGTCAGTGCAAATTTTTAATTCGCCGATAATTGTAGAAGCAATATTCCGGTCATTTATTACTGTACGTAATATTTTTATTTGTTACCATTTATAATGAACGGCTATAAGGTACAGCGATAATATTTAGTAACATTATATCAAAAAAAAAGTTGCCGTACATTAGTTTATGATCTTACAGCAGAAATAACTCGGTAAATCCTAAAATTTTGATAATTATGTAATTACACAAATATTAACAATATTTTTTGGACGGCATAATTATTAAACATTATTGTCTGTGTTAAATAATATTTTGAACAAGATGCCGTACATTTTACAATGACCTTATATCGTACGGGTGTAGAAAAAGGGTTGCGACCCTTGGCCCCCAGCGCTGGAAATATGTATGGCGTTCATGGGTAAAGTATCTGTACATGTATACAAAAGGAATTACACAAATGCCGTACAGTAATAAATGACCGGAATATTGCTTTTAAAAATTAAAAATTTTCACTGACTTCCGTCACCGCTTTAGTACGGCACTAGGTTTTTTGACATTTATTTTTAATCATCTATAAACTATAAAAAAGCCGTACATTAATAATTAGTCGTAATTCCTCACTTGTACCTGGGAAATTCCATTTACTCACGTACTCACCTGTACCGCTCAGAAATGACGGCATAGTGCTCAGAGCTATCTTCTAAGCGTTATTCACGTTGGTTCATTTCACAGGTATTTTTTTTCCATGGGCTTGTAGTCTAATAGGTTCGGCTGGAAGAGATCTCTTGAAGAGATAAGCTCAACTTTGTACACTTTTTAATGTAACAATGTTATAATAATTTATGTGTAATAAAGAATAAATATACATTGTGTATCGTGAAAGGAACAATTAAACAGTACATTCGGTTAAATAACTTTTTATGTGATTCACCATAATAGGTTATGGTATAGGTACCATACCCCGCGTAGATGGTGGTAATAGGCTATTTGACCAACATTTTTTTCGGTTTGATATGTAGGGACGTCTCAATAATATAACCATAGGTGAAAGAATTACTTTGATAGCACAAAAATCTCTCGAGATATGTTAATTTGAAAATCACAAATTTTGGACTTTCCCGAAAATGCCCCATACAAAAGGCGACATCACAGGTTTGTATTTTGTATGCGTCAAATCTTCGAATCGAAATTTGAACGACAGCTATGTTAAATATTACGTTTATGTAATTAGTATCATAATAAAAGTTATAGTATTTTTTATTGCTTCTCCAATGGAAATATTTTTTAATAATTTCATACTTTGATAGACCCTAAAATAAGTCGGACGGAAGATATTAGAATGAAAGTTTGCAGATCTTTATAGTTTTGTGTATTTTACGATTTTGTTAAATAATTTATATAATTTTTGAACATTGTCAAATAGCCCATTGTGGTGGATTCAGCTTTGGCGGTAGGATCCCTGCTTGGGGCTTATTCGTTACATCCAAATATAACGCGAACATATCCGCGTGTAACAATTAGTAATTGCATAAATTATCCTTGAATAATTGCAATCACGAGACTGTGACAGGTATTACTAGCGGTGATAACGTGAAGGCCAACGATAAACGATTAGGCTTGTTACACACGTTCCGGTCGACATTCGGTACGACACAACTCTAGTATATGTAGTGTGTGCTGTGTAGTGTTCACTACACTACACAGGGGCGCCGACTCCGTGGGTGCTCGGGGGCTCGAGCACCCATGAGAATTAAACAGTGGGTGCCGAGCACCCCTCAGAATAGACATCAAGAAACTGATCAGTTACCCTTTTGGGATGGGCGTTTTATCATTACCCGACGACCGTTAGGCGCAATAGTTTAGAGCGCCGGTTTAGACGCAGTGGTCGCAACAACACAAATGTTTGTTGATGAAACAGATATTTGTGTTGGGTCTGGGTGTTTGTGGTACCTTCGTTGTTACTGGTTTCCACAGGAGAACCTTAGTTTGGGACCAGGACAATGTGATGTTGTCTCAATTTATTATTTTCGAGTTATCAAATGCGTATGAGCACCCATGAGGTTTTTTAAAAGTCGGCGCCCCTGACACTACACACTACATATACTCGAGTTGTGTCTAGACTTGCGCAAAACAGTTCACTGAACTGAAAAGAGAGATGCAGTTCTTTTGACGCAAATGAACTATATCACTCATCTAGTTCATTTAGTTCAATTACTTCAATTGCTTCTGTAGTTCTTTTGACTCATTTAGTTCGTTTAGTTCAATGTATCTTTGATTCAATCGACTCAGTAGTTCTGTTGACTGATTCTACATTCTTCTATGTTCTATTGCATCATTTTGATGACATTGTATTTTTGTATTAAATAAGTGTATCTATTTAAATATTTTATAAATTTCCTTCCAAATATTGATTTTCCTTCAAACTTTTCACAGGCTTAGGACTGTCAAGCTTGAGTAAAAAGAAATTATTTAGTGGTTAAAATAATAATTAATATAAAAATTGAGCCTTGTACTACTACTATAGCATATTTTCGCTAACAGCTTATGGTTCTTATCTCCTTAGCCTTAGAGTTCTAATTCGGTCAGTCAACCACGCACGAAACTATCTGTCTCGTTTTATCACGAACAATTTCAGAATCTTCCGTCCTTTTCGCTCTCTATCAGCAATTTTAGCATTACAACGTATCTCTCTCATTCTAGCTCGTACGCTTTATGTATTTCCGTTCTTTTTACTCTTTGTCACTCGATTAAACTAAATGACGCAGTGAACTACATGGGACAAGAAACAGTGAGTGACAAGAACCGGCTTGTATGGTGAACTGGTACAATTGAACTACTCACTCAGGAACTACACAAGTCTAGTTGTGTCGTAGATGTGTTATGAAGAACACACCATGTACTTGTACGAGTATACCTAACTACTTTATTTTGCTTTACTTTTGTCAACTTCAATTTTTTTTTAATCTACCAGCATTTCGGAATTTAATTCTAAATGACTGCACTTGATGAAATCCGACGTCAGAATGGCCGACCTGCCCATAGCCCTAAATTCAGACGCTCACCCCACCATTTTCCAACGACCGGAAATCGATTGGCGGAAGCGACTCCTACCTGTTTTTGTATCGTTCATGTTTCCTTTACTATAAGGTTGTCTGGAAGAGATCGCTTAGAGATAGCACCGCCTTTTTTTACTTTTAAACCATTTTATATTTCGCTATTATGCAGCACTGTGCATAATGCGCTTATTGTTTTTGTACTGACTTCCATATCAACGCATACAAAACACTACTAATGAGTTTTCCGAGAAACATGATTATTTGGAACATAAACATTTTACATTAGCAGCTGAAATTACTGTGACAAACAACAATTAAACGATATGTCTTTCGTGTTGACGTAGTACCGGTCAGGATGACGACTCAGCCCGGCCATTCCATACAAATACCTACAAATGACGTCATGGTGTGTTGTTTGTGTGCGTGCATGTGTGTGTTTGTACAGATTCGACTCGAGAGGTGAGATCGATTCTAGAGAGAAAAATAACCACTATAATATAACAGCACAAAACGTAAACAAAAAACGATGTGTGCTTGATCACACAACAGAAGTCTCGTCTCCCTCTCTCGGTTTCACAACTTAGATGTCTCATCTCTCAGCTTCCTCGCACATCTCTGGTGGAAAAGCAGCCTTCCGATAATCTTGTAAAGATTATCTTACTTACGACTCTTATACCAAAACGCACGTTAAACTCTCTCCATGTAAATGGCTCTTTACTATAGCGCCTTGCTTGCGTTGTTTGTATACGGCTTGTACTAATCCGCGCGATTATTGTCATTTAGTACAGTTTGCTTACACGATAGTGTCACGATAATGTCGTATTATTTGATAAATCACATGTTAAAATACTTATTTTAAAATCCTCATATCCAAAATCAATGATGGATAAGTACTTGTAATTTGTAAGTAAATACAACATAACCTAGATTTATATGATTAGGTATTTTTAGAATATGATTGATTCTTTGATTGCTTTATTTGTTACTATTAATCGTTGAAATGAATCAAGTCACTCCCAAGTATGGACACTCCCTATTGCTCTTTCGAGCTGACCTCTTTTTTTTTTTTTATACTACGTCGGGTGGCAGACAAGCATACGGCCCGCCTGATGTGAAGCGGTTACCGTAACCGTATTAACGCTCGCAACATAATATATCACTTTTGGGGGTTGATGCTACTCACGTCCGCAGGCTTTACCCTAGTTTCCCTGCACGTGACCCCTGGGTGGTGCTAAACGAGTAGCCTTTTTCCTGAGTGGTAGAGCCAAGCTGTAGTCGTTTAGTGTCTAGAACATGATCGTGGTCAAGTTTTGGACATTGAATGAATACAGCTCGTAATTGGGCCGGCTCGTCCGGGGCAGTACCACTCTCACGCAGAAGACCGGCGTGAAGTAATAGCTCGCGCTATTGCGTTTCGTACGGTGAGTGTTGAGACCCGGAGCCCAACCCAAACACCCCAACTCTAAATATGGCAGCGGTAGTGAAAAGAACAATACCCCAGGAGGGTACCGTCACTGCTGGTGACGGAGAATCCCTTGAGCACCACTGCTCAGGCCGCCCGACGTATTCTGGGGCGGGCATTACGCCGCTCTATATTTCTGCCGGGAGCAAACGCAAGAAGAGTGTGGTGGCACCTCCCCCTGAGCTCTGCGTTGAGCTCTGTAACGTTAGGGGACTTAACTCCAACATCAATGCTGTCCACCATCATCTAGAGACGGCTAGGCCGGCCATACTCTTTTTGACGGAGACTCAGATATTCCCCCCTGCTGACATCTCATATCTGCGTTACCCAGGGTATAAAGTGGAACATCACTTTGTGCCACGAGCCGGTGTTTGCGCGTACATTCGGGAGAATATCTGTTGTCGACGTCTTGGCAGTCTTGAAGCGAGGGACCTGTCAATTATGTGGCTGCGCGCAGATTTTGAGGACCGCACTCGCATTTACGCGTGCCTCTACAGGTCCCACAGCGGAAATGTCGAAACGGAGCGTCTTGTGGAGCACATACAGACGACGACCGACAGTATACTCCAGCAAATGCCTTCTGCAGAGATTGTGGTACTGGGTGATTTTAATGCCCACCACGTCGAATGGCTAGGGTCTAGATCAACTGACCATGCTGGAAGAACTTTCCATGACTTTGCCTTGGCATATGGTCTGACACAGCTGGTTTCCTCGCCCACGCGGATGCCGGATGTGTCGAAGCATATGGCGTCCCTTTTGGATCTTCTGCTGACCTCCCACCCTGAAAATTATCGTGTGTCTGTTGACGCCCCTCTTGGGTCTTCGGATCATTGCCTCATAAAGAGTATTGTGCCACTCACACGCCAAAGGCGACCGCGCACAGCCAGCACGCGTCGTGTGTGGCATTTTAGGTCAGCAGATTGGGATGGGCTGCGTAGTTTCCTGGCCTCCTACCCTTGGGGGCGGATTTGCTTTTCGCTGGAAGATCCCAGCGCCTGTGCTAATGCTGTCGCTGATGTGGTTCTGCAGGGCATGGAACTTTTTATTCCTAATTCTGCGGTGCCCATTGGTGGCAAATCTCGACCATGGTTCGGGGGGTCTTGCAAAGCCGCGTTGCGTCATAAGCAGGATTCTTACCGAGCCTGGTCCGAGGCTCAGGCAGCTGGAGATGCAAATACCGGTGTCCTTAAGAAGAATTACAACGCTGCGTCAAGATCCTTTAAGGGCTGCATCGCCAGGGCAAAGTCCAAATTCGTTAGCAAAATTGGCGAGAGATTAGAGCGCTTGCCCTCTGGGTCTCGTGCGTTCTGGTCGCTCGCCAAGGCTGTTCAAGGTAACTTCTGTCGGTCGTCGTTTCCACCATTGCACCGAGTGGATGACTCATTGGCCCATACTGCAAGGGAAAAGGCCGATCTTCTTGGACTTCTCTTTGCGTCTAACTCGACTCTCGATGATCAGGGAGCAACACCGCCAACCATCCCACGGTGTGAGAGCTCTATGCCAGACATTAAGTTCTCGCAAAGAGCTGTCCGTAGAGCACTCTTCTCCCTGGACATCCATAAGTCGAGTGGGCCGGATGGCATTCCACCTATTGTTTTAAAAACATGTGCTCCAGAGTTGGCTCCGATTTTAACACGCCTATTTCGGTACTCCTACTCACTTGGCGTGGTCCCCTGCTCATGGAAGGAGGCTTTAGTCCACCCGATCCCTAAAAAAGGCACTTGCTCAGATCCGTCCAATTATAGGCCTATTGCGATAACTTCCATATTTTCCAAAATCATGGAAACTATTATTAACAAACAGCTGGTAGCCTACTTAGAGGATCACCAGCTGATAAATGATCGCCAATATGGTTTCCGCCATGGTCGCTCAGCTGGTGATCTTCTGGTATACATGACTCACCGTTGGGCGGAGTCAGTGGAAAGCAAGGGCGAGGCATTGGCTGCTAGTCTGGACGTGGCAAAAGCTTTTGATCGGGTGTGGCATAAAGCATTACTTTCCAAGCTTCCTTCTTTTGGGCTACCTGAGAAGCTTTGCGTATGGATTGCCAGTTTTCTATCTGAGCGTAGCATTAAAGTTGTAGTTGACGGAGCACGCTCGGACCCACTACGCTTGAATGCTGGCGTACCACAAGGCTGTGTATTGTCCCCCACGCTGTTTCTTCTGCATATCAATGACTTGCTGCTTATACACAATGTTCATTGCTATGCGGATGACAGTACAGTGGACGTAAGATACACTGGCCAATGTAATGTTTCTCGGGATTGCGTCGATGAGTACCGAACAAAACTTGTGTCTGAGATTGAGAAGTCCCTTGGACACGTCTCGGATTGGGGTAGATTGAATTTGGTGCAGCTGAATCCCTTCAAGACACAGGTTTGTGCGTTTACCGCTAAAAAGTCCCCATTCGTCGTAGCTCCTAGTTTGGAAGGTACTCCCCTTAGTGTAAGAACTAGCATTACCATCTTGGGTGTCGACATATCGAGTGATGTTCAGTTTCGCGGTCACTTGGAATGCAAGGCCAAACTGGCTTCCAGGAAGATTGGTGTGATTAGTAAAGCCAGGCGGTATTTTACACCCCGACACCGCCTTCAACTATACAAGGCCCAGGTTCGACCGCACATGGAGTACTGTTCGCATCTCTGGGCCGGTGCGCCCCAGTACTTGCTTGCTCCATTTGACCGCATACAACGAAGAGCAGCTCGAATCGTCGGTGACCCAATGATCTCGGATCGATTGGACTCTCTCTCTACACGCAGAGATGTAGCGTCTCTTTGCGTTCTATACAAATTATATCACGGGGAGTGCTCCGATGAGCTGTTTGATTTGATACCTGCCGCTGAATTCCACTATCGTACAACTCGCCATAAATTAAAATTCCATCCATATCATCTTGATAATTGGCGATCTACTACAGTACGTTTCCTAAGACATTTCATACCACGAACAGTGAAACTGTGGAATCAACTTCCCTCAACGGTATTTCCGAACAACTACGACATGGGTGCCTTCAAGAACAGAGTTTTCATTTTCCTTAAAAGGCTGGCAACGGATCGGCGACCCCTTGGTGTCGCTGGTCTCCATGGGCGGTGGTGATTGCTTTCCACCAGGTGACCCACATGCTCGTTTGCAAAAAAAAAAAAAAAAACTTGCGCGACGCCACCCCCGCTGCCAACGCAGCATCTTCTTTTCTGGTGACCTCACTCACTCGCAGGAACACAACAACCCTCAAGGGAATTGTTATTTGGCTGCGGTATTCTGTGAGGTGGAGGTACATTCCCCAGTCGGGTAGCTTACAATGACGCTCCCTACCTCTCTTTTCGCCAGAGCTTCGTTTGTCAGTCAGCAGGGTGCACCACGTGCAGGTGAAGTTGGCTTTGGTTCAAAGATGTTGATAAACCACTTACACCCCTATAAACCACTTACACCTCACCTCGCCTTTACTCTAAATCCAATCTGTAGCACTTTGTTCAACGCCGCATGCACATGCTTCACGCTTCGTACAAACGTCATTTGTTTATGTAACATACATAGATATAATACATAGAAAACACCCAGACCAAGACAAACAGGCATGTTCATGCACACAAATATTTAATCATAATAAAAACAAAATAATCATATCAACATAACAAACAAAATAATTGGATACATATATAAAAAATAATAATATTATTTGACTTACATTAAAATATAAAGATAATTTGACGGGCTCAGTGGTCGAATGGCCCACAACGGCCACCGTGACACCGAGGTCGCGGGCTCGATCCCCGCACGAGGCAAAGTTATATCGAATATAATGAATTCTTACCAAAGTCTATATCCAACATAGCGGCATTAGCTCCCTCGACGAGGACCTTCTTCCCCTTCCCAATCTCCTTGTACAGATAAGAGACTGTGTCGCGAACCAACGGCCGGATCTGCTCCGAGTACCCCTTGTACCTCGCCAGCTCGCTCTCCACGTCCACTTCCAGAGATGGGAACATCCGTTTGTAGCTGTCTGTTAATGTTCTGAATCTGAGGAGAAGACAGGTTGTATTTACTGTCATCAACTCTAATGTTTATTCGGGTGTCAACTTATATTGTAAACAAAAAAAAACGTTTTTTTTATGAAAAATGGAAAAATTCACCTGCCCCCCCTAGGTGCGGTGAATTTTTTTGAGATTACCCCCTACAATATCACAAACTGAACATAACTGTATCAAATCGGTATGCCATTTTATCTCCTGTGCAGGAGGCGTAAGGGACAGGAAGGAGGGAGCATAGAGAGGGGCAGGAAAGAGAGAAGGGAAAAGGTAGGTAATACATATATTGCAAATAAGGAGGCGTCCATTCATTACTAAAGCTCACTTGGGGGAGACAGGGTAATTAATGGACTCCCTCTAATAATTGCATCAAATCCGTATCCCTGTTTGTAGCAAACTTTTTTTTTTATACTACGTCGGGTGGCAGACAAGCATACGGCCAGGTCTGCATGGTTACCGTAGCCATATTAACGCACGCAACATAAATAAATGCTCACTCGCAGGAACACAACAACCCTCAAGGGAATTGTTATTTGACTGCGGTATTCTGTGAGGTACATTCCCCAGTCGAGTAGCTTACAATAGGCTATTTTCCAATCTGTAAAAAATGAATAAATTATTTTATCTAATCTCATACTGAAATTTACACATTAGAAAACTAAACACAGTATCTTAATGACAGTCTTTACGCACAAGCTATCAAAATAAATTTAAAAAGTTATTTTTCGATACAGCTCTTCTATGGACAACTGTATCGTAAAATAATGCAAATACATTGCAACTATGCAAAATTTTTCTACATAATCTGTGAACGCGGCGCCGCGCGGCGCGTCGCGCATGCGCACTACGCATGCTCGATCTGCAAATGGATTTATAGGTAAGAATTATAGCTGTTAAATTAACTTCATGGTTGTATTTAAAATATTATTATCATATATTTCATGAGATTAGATAAAGTAGTGTATGAAACTGCACATAATTAGGTATTAAAATACTCGTGTGGTCTATTAAAACACTCGCCTTCGGCTCATGTTTTAAACTCACACTCGTATTTTAATAACCCTTATTATGCAACAGTTTCATAAACTACTATTACAATATCGTAAAATACACGAAACTATAAAGATCTGCAAATTTTTATTCCAATATCTTCAGTCAGACTTTTTTTAGCGTCGATCAAAGTTTGGCGGGAAAGTCCATTTTAAAAGTATGAAATTATTAAAAAAATATATTCCCATTGGAGAAGCTATAAAAAATACTATAACTTTTATTATGATACTAATCACATAAACGTAATATTTAACATAGCTATCGTACAAATTTCTGATTTGATGCATACAAAATACAAACCTGTGACGTCATAATTCGGTAGTCTTTTATATGGAGTGTTTTCGGGACAGTTTAAAAATTGTGATTTTCAAATTATCATATCTCGAGAGATTTTTGTGCTATCGAAGTAATTCTTTCACCTATGGTTATATTATGGAGACGTCCCTACATATCAAACCGAAAAAAATGTTAGTCAAATAGCCTATTACGCTCCCAAAAGACAGGTCTTTTCGCCAGAGCTTCGTTTGTCAGTCAGCAGGGTGCACCGCGTGCAGCTGAAGCTGGCTTTGGTTCAAAGATGTTGATGAACCACTTACACCTTAAACCTAAATCATAAAGCGTAGCTATTTGACAAACAGTTACTGCGTACTGTGATCTCAACTGTAACCTAATAAAAACTTAATTTTATTCGTTTGCCACATTTTTTTAGTAAAAAAAACTTACTTATCCTCAAACAGCTCGAAGTCTCCAAGTAAATCTCCAATTCTGATTCCGTTACGATTGGCCTTAGACGAGTAGGTGGGTCCAATGCCTTTCTTAGTCGTACCTAACGATTTTTTGCCCTTTTCTGCCTCTTGGAGGCCATCCACCTGGAAATAAACACGTTCTATATAGCGTAACATCCTAATTAACGCGAGAGGCGATTGAAACATGTAATGGACATGTACTATTTCAACGCAGTTTTTAAACTGAAAAAACACATTTTGGAGAATTGGTACATAAAGAAACTGAGAAAATATGAAAATGTGTTTATTATCAATGTTGTTACCCAACTGCGAAAGAAGGGAAAATAATACATATAATCAATATTGTCAGACAAATTACACAGCGCCATCTAGCCCCAAAGTAAGCGAAGCTTGTGTTATGGGTACTAGACAACTGATAAACATAGGTACGTAAATACATTTTTTTTTTGTAAATACATACTTATGATACATAAAAAACACCCAGACCAAGACAAACAGACATGTTCATGCACACAAATGTTTGTCCTGTGTGGGAATCGAACCCACGAGCGTTGGTGTCGAAGCCGCGTCATTGACCGCTACGCCACCGAGCTCGTCGAAATAATGTTTTACTAACGTAACGTCGTCACCTCTTACTCATCCCATCGCTAGGATACAGGTCTCTCCTCAATTGTAGGGGTTTATAACATATGTATTCCACCATCCTGTTCAACTGCGGATTGGCGGAGCCCACAGTGTCGTCGCCGTCGATCCCGGCTATTGTCATTAGATGACGGCAGCTTAAAAACACTGGCCTCCGTCAACCCGCAATTGATCAGCGTGGTGGAGTATGCTCTAAACCCCTTCGATTGAGGGGAGATCTGTATTCCGACAGTGGGATGTTTATTATGTTAATGCCATGCCATACATATATTTCGCCACAAACACAGGAAGATCATTACAGTTTATGATTATGTAACATACATTACATTATAGTCTGTACTTGCTCATTTTTATTAAACTAACCATTTCCATAAACATCTCCTTCAAAAATACCAAACAAACATGTTGCTCAAAACAACCACTGAATTTAGTACCTTCTGCAGTGAAAATAAAAACGAAAATCGTGTACACGAAGCGATTCGTTGACGTAAGTACATTCATACTCCATACAAATGGGCAATATTACTTTGTATTCTTGAATGAATTATTACGAATAGCCTCGTATGTGCGTTTCAAATGAAAATATATGAATATTATGGCTATATTAAGACATTAAAACGTGTAGTTATTAATTATTATTTTACATAATTTTTTACTGTTATTCATAGTTGTTGTGCGTAGGAGTAATTTCAACAAAGAGATCGAAAAACGCATTAAATTGGGCTGGGTTGCTTTTGGAAAGCTTCGGCACATCTTCGCCGCACATTTACCCCAATGTAAGACTAAAGTCTTCAACCGTGCGTCCTCCCTGCAATGAACTATGGTGCAGAGTAGGGATTGCAATGCTGCCCCCTTACCACCATCTCTTATTGCGATTCAATAACTGGATACAATGCTTATTCATACAAATGAATAAGCGACTCTATTCCATTTGAAATCCAGCTGAATCCAGCTATGTAGATCCACAGTTAGTTAAAAACAAGCAACTAACTTTCTTTTCACACGAAAACGCCACAAAATTTTACGGTGCCGCTTTGTTCCACAAGCTTTAATTTATAACATATTATACTCTAAACTGAGCCGAAGCAAACAAAGATGCCATTCTATCACCCTTGTGGCATGTGTTACTCTCCCTCTCTACTCCGCACCGCCTACTTTATGGTTTTAATAAGATGATTTTCGGTCGAATCAGAGTAAATCAACCTGACAAAGTGTTTTCGTGAATACCATTATAATGGATATATATGAAGTTAAATCAAAAATCAATAAGTGCTGAATCGGCGCTGGATCCAGCTGGATTTGCTCTAATCAGCATAAATTCTGCTGTATTCAAAATGCCGCTGGATTGCAATGCAGAGATTTGGATACTGACCATCGTACTGGTGCACAGGCAAAATGTCGCGCAGCAAGAGATGGCTATGCTCGGGTTTCTTTGAGGAATCGACTTCGAAACGAAGAAATTTGACAGAGAACCAAAGTTGTCGACATAGCCTTCACAGTATGCAAGCTGAAGCCTTCTAAATTCAGTTGAACCTTTAATATTTGTAAAATTGTCCAATACAATCTCTTGCATTGTTTGTAGTTTAATTGTCAATTTAAAAATGTTTATCTAATCATACGTTGAACAATATCATAGTTGTTTAAAATCGAAATCGACCTTAGTGTGCAATAAACTAGCATGTCACAGTATTATATTTATTTTCTACGTTTTGTCATTATTGTATTTAGGTGACCGTTTCGCAAGCGTTGCAATGAACTCTCGTAAATTTCGTCACGTCAGTCAGACTGTTTGTTGTCCCAGCCAACACTGAGATGCAAGTTTACAAACAGCTTTAGTGAACATAGTTGAAAGATAACAATAGGAAACTTGCACCACACACATTTATATATTTATTTATTATTAAGCCAAACTTACAACTCTCCAAAATCTTTACATTATCATCAGCATGTCATTTTAGTCTCCACTACAGGAGCACGACCCTCTCTCGTCCGTCCCAGACACAGTGTTGCCAATTTAGGGACTTTGTCGCTAGAAGTGACGACTTTTGCTACAGTTTTTAGAGACAAAAAAAAAATTTTGTCGCTAAAAATTGTTTGTCTTGTTACAATGATGATAATATAATTATTTAATTTAAAGCTAGATATTGTACGTTATTGCGCCGATACGTATTTTAATTATAATCTAATTACTTATCAATACATTTCTTAATTTTTTTTTCACCTATCCTAATGTTTCACAGCGCCAGTGACCTCTGACACCTCTCCCAGACAGTTTTAGCGACTTTTGATTTTGGGTCTAGCGACTTGAACTTCTAGGAGTTGGCAACACTGCCCAGACAGAAGCAGGATTTGGCCTACAATCCCCACGCTGGCCAGACGGGTTGGGGAGGCCTGATCGTTGATGTTTTATAATGTATTTCCCTTAGTTGCCTTCCACGACTACGAGTACGACATCCACGGGAAGAGACGGAGTGATTCTATTCTAGTCTGCCGGAAACCACACGGCCTAAATCTTTACAGATGGGAACCTAATGCGACAGTGTAGCAATATCATTGAATGAGATAAGAAATTTACGTTTTATAACTTATAATAAAAATTAATATCCTTGTGAGTTCACCCATAGTACAACAGAATAGTTCCAAATCGTTAGCCATGAGATTGGTAATACGAAATGCGCGCGTCAGTGGCGCTTCACTCAGTAGATTGGCACATGTTTATATTACCCGACTGCCGTTTAGGGGAGGATAATGTTTTTTTTATATGATGGGGGGGGGGGGGGGGGCAAACGAGCATGTGGGTCACTTAATGGAAAGTCACCGCCACCGATCATGGAGATCAGCAACACCAAGGTGGCCGATCCGTTGCCAGCGTATCTCCTTCCTATCTTTCTTTCGACCTCACTCACTCGTAGAAACACAACAACCCTCAAGGGAATTGTTATTTGGCTGCGGTATTCTGTCAAGTGGAGGTACATTCCCCAGTCGGGTAGCTTACAATTACGCTCCCTACCTCTCTTTTCGCCAGAGCTTCGTTTGTCAGTCAGCAGGGTGCATCGCGTGCAGGTGAAGTTGGCTTTGGTTCAAAGATGTTGATGAACCACTTACACCCCAATATATATGTATAGGTAGGTGTGTGTGTTTGGCATGTTAACGTGTTAAAGTTGACAAGCCGACCAAATTGAGAAAACGTTTCATATTGGGAATTTACCAGTCGCGTGTTACATATCCAAATTAGTCGGGTTGCTCACTTCAAAATGTGAGCAAGTAAGCCACATAATTTTGATATGTCACACGCATCTTATAAATTCACAACATGAGAGTACTTCTCTATTTGGTCAGTTTGTTCACGTTACATGATTGAACGCGAACAAAAAACTCGCCAAGCATCTGTTCTTAAGAATGAGAATGAAGGATCGAACCGGTGACCGGTATGGTAGAGGCGCTCAATGTTATACTAATATCTATTAGATACCTGTTGGTGTATATCGAAGACGAGGTGTGCTCTGTCCGAGATGATGAGCCGGTCTCTCCAACCCTCCATACCCTTCAGCTCATTCTTCTTCAACTCTTCAAACAACCCTGGCAAATGGATGACAACTCCATTACCTGGAAAAAAGAATCCAAATTAAAATATTTCTATATGTTCTTTGTCTGGCTGCGCTTGCCGGTACGTGGTCTCCATTCGAGAACATTTCGACCTAAAATTATGCAATTTCATACGATAAAAGCTAATCCTTTACAATTAAACATAACTTATAATAACATAAAACTTGACGAAGTATGTTCCACAAAATTTCTTGGTATATGGCTAGATAGAAACTGTAGTTGGAACACTCACACAGAAGCTGTTTGTTTTCGTCTTACGATGGCTTAAAGATATTGGTTCAATTGAAGTAGCGTTAAATGCATATCATGGGTATGTTGCGTCTACCTTGCAATACGGTTTGATACTCTGGGGAAATTCCACAAATATACAAAATGTGTTTATAGTTCAAAAAAAATGCATAAGAGCTATGTGTGGTGCACATTACTTGACTTCATGCGTACCATTATTCAAGAAGCTTAAACTGTTGACACTGACAAGCATGTACATTGTACATAAAACAAATATCAATATTTGCAAAGCAAAACCCCGAATTCTTTCCAAAAATTAAAGACGTTCGTACAAGAGATCAAAGAAGTAGAGTAGGCAATAAGCTGTGTGTACACGGAAAGAAACTAAGTATAGTCAAACCCCGGCCACTCCATACAAAAATGGCGCTTTTGCATGTAGTAACCAAATGACGTCTGTACACGTGCCTATGTTGAGTGACGTTCTCTAGGGCTGCCATTATACAATTATTAGTCGGGCATGTAAGGGGGTGTAAGTTCATCAACATCTTTGAACCTAAGTCAATCTTACATGCACGGGGTACACCCTGCTGACTGATAGACGAGGCTCTGACGAAAAGAGAGGTAGGACATAGCGTTTTTTTTAAGCAGCCTGACTGACGAAGTACCACCACCTAACAGAATACCGCAGTCAAATAACAATTTCCTTGAGGGTAGTTGTGTTCCTGCGAGTGAGTGAGGTCACCAGAGAGGATGGAGTTGCTGCGTCGATGGCATGGCGCGAGCGATATTTAATGTTGCGACCGTTAATATGGCTACGGCAACCGCTTCACATCAGGTGGGCGTAGTGAAGAATAAAAAAACATTACACTACACTGAATTCAGCCAATATTAAATACACTACACTGAATTCAGCCAATATTTACTAAACGCCTTGTTTAATTGTCATTGCTAACTTACCCAAAATTTTTATATTTTCACCACTAAATCAAACGTTCGCCTTCCGAACACCGGTTCATTGTAATGGTCAAACCATTTCATTCTTACTAATTGTAGCTTTTTACTATTCTTATAAATGCATGCGCAATGATTTGATTAATTTTCATATTCACATGGAACAAACGTAATTTAAAACTAATACCACACATCACACACATGACATCACGCACAATAAACATTGAAATGTAAATAAGAAAATTGTAAACATTAACATTATACCACCATAACTCAAGTGACAGCAATGTCAATTCCGCGTCTGCGCACTCACTTGCTCTTTGAGACATATAGATCTGCTATAATGCTATCCTATCCTATCCTTTTCTCATCTCTTATTAATTGTATCTTGCATCCTACTTTGACAGACATGAATTAGTTATGATGAAACTATGGCTGCCGCATGCTTTTTAGGTAATTTATAAAAAAATTGTACTTTATTTCATCCACAGGGATCGAATAAATTTCTTTTTTTTTTACTTTCCATGTGTTGAGACATCCATCCACTGCACAAGTAACTCCCATCTTTTAAACTGAATGGAGAATAAAATACGAGCGACGTCAATTTGTAGGACGTTGCATCCATTGCGAACGGTTCCAAATCGGTCTCATAGGGGAGGTGAGGTCGACTAGTGAGAGCGGCAGAGAGTGTCCATACTGTACGTTAGTACTATTACTTATACTGTGGTATAGTTAATAAAAATGTTTTTCATATGGCGATACAAATCTATAACAAGATTCCAAGTGATATTACGGAGCTACCCATCGCACAATTCAAAACTAAATTGCATAACTGGCTAATTGAGAAATGTTTCTACTCCCTTAATGAATTTATACAATTTGACATAAACTGAATGTAAATTTGATATTAAAATTATTTATAAATTTGACATATTATGTAAACAATAAATATTCTTTCTATGATCTATATAAAGACTGAGAACTACTTGACATGATATTGATAATGAATTTAATTAGTTTTGCTATTCCTTTTGACATTTTGCATGCCTAAATTGTTACAAAAGGCAGAACATAATGGATCTTCTATTCATATCAACACCTATATTCTGTACATATGTTTTTAGCAAAATAAATCATTTGAATTTGAATTTGAATTTGACCCCATCGGTCATCCGTCCTCCGTGCTATGTGCCCTGCCCACTGCCACTTCAACTTGCTAATCCGCTGGGCTATGTCGGTAACCTTGGTTCTTCTACGGATCTCCTCATTTCTGATTCGATCTCGCAGAGAGACCCCGAACATAGCCCTCTCCATAGCTCGTTGGGCTACTTTGAGCTTGTTCATAAGGCCCATAGTGAGGGACCACGTTTCAGTGCCGTAAGTCATCACTGGTAACACACACTGGTAGAAGACTTTCGACTTGAGGCACTGCGGTATGTCGGACGAGAAGACATCACGCAATTTTCCGAACGCTGCCCAGCCGAGTTGGATTCGGCGACTGACCTCTTTCTTGAAGTTGGACCTACCTAACTGGACCACTTGTCCTAGGTAGAAGTACGAGTCAACAACTTCAAGAACCATTAACCATGGACAGACGACCTCATTAAGACCGTAGGATCGCGCTGGATGCAAGCCGCTTCCAACCGGTCTTATTGGAGATCTAGAGGGGAGGCCTATGTCCAGCAGTGGACTTTCAATGGCTGAGATGATGATGATGATGATTGTCTGGCTACATGTTTTTTTTTATATACTACGTCGGGTGGCAGACAAGCATACAGCCCGCCTGATGTGAAGCGGTTACCGTAGCCATACTAACGCTCGCAACATAAAATATCGCTCGCACGCCGCTACCGCCGCTACCAATTCAGCATCTCCTTCCTTTCTGGTGACCTCACTCACTCGCAGGAACACAACAACCCTCAAGAGAATTGTTATTTGGCTGCAGTATTCTGTGAGGTGGAGGTCCATTCCCCAGTCGGGTAGCTTACAATTACGCTCCCTACCTCTCTTTTCGCCAGAGCTTCGTTTGTCAGTCAGCAGGGTGCACCGCGTGCAGGTGAAGTTGGCTTAGGTTCAAAGATGTTGATGAACGACTTACACCCCAATATATATTATTTACTAGCTGACCCCACAGACGTTGTCCTGTCATCTTAACTATGAATATTGAATTGGTTTCGCGCTCGCTGTCAAATGACTGACAGTTCTGTCAAACGCCATGAAGTTATATTAGAAAAGGAACTAGGAAGGAAAAATAGGAACATTCAGTTTTCTTAAATTTTCTAATGTTCCACTCAAATTTCTAATTTTTTTCTTTCATAAGAACCTTCTCCTGATAATAACAAATAC
Organism: Hypsopygia costalis; assembly: GCA_937001555.2. Lineage (NCBI taxonomy): Eukaryota > Metazoa > Arthropoda > Insecta > Lepidoptera > Pyralidae > Hypsopygia > Hypsopygia costalis. The sequence goes on along the minus strand of OW443343.2, from coordinate 20,573,442 downwards.
AAACAAAAAAAGAATTATCGAAATCGGTCCAGCCGTTCACGCGTGATGCCGTGACCAAGGGAAATAGGGATTCATTTATTATATAGATTATTGTTAAAATAAAATCACAGACTGTGTAATTTGATGAAAACTAATTTCATCATACAAAAATGTGGGTATACATAATTCTTACAGAGTAGAGGAATTTGTTGATTGTTGTTGGAACAAGCGCAAGGCGGGTTTAATGTATCACAAACATAAAGACCGAGTTGGCTCAGCATCAAACTCCCTCGGACAATTGATGTCTGTGTTATATACATACATACAATAAGAAACTTTGTGTGGTACTTGTTTAAGTACCGGATATATTAATTTAGATAGTTTAATAAAATAAAAGAATTTAGATAGTTTAAGTACCGGAAATATTTGTTAATGTAGCATAACTGGTTATAAAAAATCCCACAGGACAGGCTACGCCTAGTGTGGGAGATTTGGAAATAACATCATGTGCTGTAAAATATTTCTGACAAGTGTTATTGTTATTGTTAAACTATCATAATCTAATACCACAGTATAAGTAATAGTAGTATGTAAAGTATGGCCACTCCCTGCCGCTCTTTCGGGTCGACCTCACCTCCCCTCTGAGACAAATTTGGAACAGTTTGTATGGCACGGCACGTACACGCGCTCAGTCACGCTCTGTACAGACGCTATTGTATATGTAGTAGTAAACGACGCGAAATTTGTATGGAGTGGCCGGGGTGTACTAATACATAACAAGGATAAACATTTTTTAGACAAGCTTTTATTATTAATCAAGCCCTGGCGTTTGACATCCATTTCATAGCTGTTGCAAGGCTGACCGTAGTCTATGGATGGGTTTATTTATCTCGAGCTCCTCCGTGCTTCGGAGGTAACGTTAAGCCGTTGTCGTTAAGCCAAGTCCGTGGCCTTAGGGCGGCTTGAAAACACTGGCCTCCACTAACCCGCAGTTGAGCAGCGTGGTGAAGTATGCTCTAAAACCCCTTCGATTGAGGGGAGACCCGTATCCTAGCAGTGGGATGATTATGGGTTAATGCCGTCACAAGACACTACGAACGATAGAACCCGTGGACGAAAGCTAATTACAAAAAAAAATTGCTTGTCTGTAAAGTCAGTTTACGGACGATAATTTTACGTGATAACGTCATAAGAAAACATCGCCCGATGGAGTGGAAGAGAGATGACGCGTCACTTGTTCCGAGCTCTCGCTTGCACGCTCGGCTCAGTCGGAACGAGACAATGAGTCATGCTTTTTCGTGCATACAGCCGGCGTTGATCGATTTAGAAGACGTTATCTCGTCAAACAACCTGTCGTGATATGTTTGTCAAGCTGTGTGTACTTCCATTTTGATCTTACAACTAGACCTTATACTACTTAAATTAAAATAGTTATATTTGTTAGACTGTTTGTACACCTATAAATAAATCACTACATATTATAAAACAAAGTCGCTTTCCTGTCTGTCCGTCCCTATAATATATACTTAGTTCTTTAAAATTACGCAACGGATTTTGATGCGGTTTTTTTTAATAGATACAGTAATTCAACGGGAAGGTTTATACGTTTAATACATGCATAATATACTAGAGAAACACTGATAATTTTAGATGTTTATAATGTCGTAAATAAACACATTTTTTGGCAAACGCTGGCTGAACCCTACGAGATAGATCAAAATAATGTAGTACAGTATTGATTGTTCACCTTAAAATGGTCTACAAAAAAGTCAGCGATGGTATATATGTCCATCTCTTAGGGATAACCCACAATAACCGTTTTTTATCTTTTACTTTTTACAATAAATAATGGCTTATTTACGAAGCGATTGCAATATAGCATTAATCCTTATACAATTAGGTATCTTAAGAATATTATGTATTTATTATAGATCAATATGGCCCTTTACAGCAGAAGTTATTACAGATTCAAAATGCAGGGACATAATGGTTGAGGCGGTACTGGCCGGGGAGCCGCCGCCGCCGACGCGGCGCGCGTGCGTCCCTATAACTGTGGAAGAACAGGATAGGACAATGCGCAAAGACCTTCTGTAGTACATTTAGTATCACATTGCACCCGTGCGAAGCCGGGGCTGGTCGCTAGTAAATAAAAAAATAAACAAAATGGTAGTACGAGTTGGATCCTGCCACGAGATCCGTCGTGCACAGCCATGACCTTGGACATGAACAACTAATTTTGAAGACACGATTAATGCTGATCGTCTACCGTACCAGGTATACCACGGCACAAAGTAATCCGTTTCGTTTTTAACATTAACAGATTCCTCGCGAGCAATGTTGAGTAATGATTTGTAAGACATGCAATGTTTATTATCTTCTATTGGAGTTGTTTATGCGATGGTGAAGTTCAAGGAGGAAAAAATAGCCCAGGATCTCATTAACAGTAGTCAGGGTCGTATTGTGAATCACATACGCCTCGTCGGTCAATTCTCGTAATTTTTCTACGATCGTAGATTGAAGAATATCGGAGAGCACGTTTTAGCCGTCGGTCCCAGTTAGGCTTGCCAACTTCAAAATACGAATTTGCGAGAAATGTTGATTTCAAATGCGAGACAAGGATTTAAAAAGCGGGACCTAATGAATTTTATTTAGAACTAGCGACCCGCCCCGGCTTCGCACGGGTGCAATGCTGATACTAAATGTACTACAGAAGGTCTTTGCGCTTTGTCCTATCCAGTCCTTCCCCAGTTATAGGCACACGCCGCCGGCTCCGCGGCCGGTACCGCCACAGCCGTTATGTCCCTGCATTTTAAATGTGTAATATCTTCTAAACTATTCATTTAAATTACATGCTGTGAAGGGCCATATTGATCTATATTAAATGCGCAATGTATTTAAGGTACTTAATTGGATAAGGATTAATTCTGTATTGCTTAAAATCGCTTCGTAAATAAGGCATTATTTCTTGTAAAAAGCAAAGGATAAAATAACGGTTATTGTGTGTTACCACTAAGAGATAGACATATACCATCGCGAACTTTTTTGTAGACCATTTTAAGGTGAACAATACTGTACTACATTATTTTGATCTATCTCGTTGGGTTCAGCCAGCGTTTGCAATGAAAGAGCAAAAAAATGTGTTTATTTACGACATCACATTAGAAACCTCTAAATTATCAGTGTTTTTCTACTATGTTATGCATATATTATACATATAAACTTTCCAGTTGAATCACTCTATCTATTAAAAAAAACCGCATCATAATCCGTTGCGTAGTTTCAAAGATTTAAGCATACATGGGGACATAGGGACAGAGAAAGCGACTTTGTTTTATACTATGTAGTGATACAAAAAAGCGGCTAAGTGCGAGTCGGACTCGGCCATGAAGGGTTCCGTAGCAGCAAGTAACATAATATAAAAGTTACGATATATGACGTATTAAAAAAAAAACTACTTACTAGATCTCGTTCATATATTTTGTAAAATTAAACTTTCAAGTTACATAATGTGATATGAGAATACAAAATGCGACATTTGTGGGATCGAGATTTGATCGGAACTGAATTTCGACTACATTTTAATTACGAGAATTGCCCCTCTGAATGCTTAGTGTGAGTTTTTGGTCACATTCGAATTTCGAACGTGTTAACGTTTCCAAGCCGACCAAATTGAGATAAAGCTTCCTATTGTGAATTTACCAGACGCGTATTACATATCCAAGTTATCCGGGTTTTCACTTCAAAATGTGAGCAAGTTAGCCGCATAATTTTGATATGGAACACGCGTCTTATAAATTCACAACATGAGAGTTCTCTATTTGGTCGGTTTGTTTACGTTGACATGATCGAATGCGAATGCGAACAAAAAACTCTGGTTACGTGATGCAATCGCTGGCAACCTTTCAAGGGTCGCCGCACACTATCGGTCAATAATCTACACATACATTATCGACTTCCCTTATTTACATTGTCATCACTCTTGTAAATTACCTAACACATACTTTGTATCGTCGGCGTGCGTGGTATACAATATGCCTGACGGACTGGCACATATTTAGCACACATCCAATTGACGCTCTTAGTGTTACTTGACTTCTCAAGTGCATTTAATACGGTTGACTTTGATATTTTGCTTGGCATGCTGCGTGCAGTTAATCCTTCTCCATCGACCTTATCATGGTTTCGTTCTTATCTTTTCAATCGCCGCCAACTGGTCAAGATTGATGAAACTAGATCTGACTGGTGCCAGCTTCTCTCGGGTGTTCCACATGGAGGAGTACTTTCTCCTATTCTCTTTTCAATTTTCATTAATAGCGTAACTTCCTTGATCTCTTCATCATACCATCTTTATGCTGACGACCTGCAGATTTATGCGGCTGCTTCGCTTGATAACTTTAATGATGCAGTTAGTATTATCAATAATGACCTTTCAGTTATTGCCAATTGGTCTAAAAACTTTGGTCTAAAGATTAATCCTTCCAAGTCACAGTCAATCATTATTGGTAGTTCTTATTACACGTCACGACTGCAAAATATAGTATATCCCAATATTGTATTTGATGGTAACATTATTCCATATTTCACTTCAGTCAAAAACCTGGGCATCATTATAGATCAGACTCTATCCTGGGTTCCACAAATCAACGAAGTTAGCCGCAAAATATTTGCTTCCCTACACTCTTTGAAACGGCTTCAAAACTTTCTCCCTGTTAACACCAAAGCTTTGTTGATGCGTACCCTTCTGCTTCCGCTCCTAGATTATGGAGACATTGCATATCTGGACCCTTCGGAAGAATTAATGAGTAAGTTGGAGCGAATACAGAATGTGTGTATCAGATATGTTTTTGGCTTGCGTAAATCGGACCACATCACGGAATATCGAAATCGACTTAATTTACTACCAGTGCGGCAGCGTAGGAGTCTCCATATCCTTAGTCTCCTTTTTCAAGTCCTTTTCTATCCTTCGGCACCGCACTACCTGCGGGAAAGATTCTCGTTTCGCATTTTAGATGACCGATTACGGTCGCGCAACAATCCTTTATTAAATATTCCTGTCCCTAACTCCTATTCCTACACTAAATCCTTCAGTGTGTATGCAGCGCGTCTTTGGAACTCGCTCCCAGTGGATGTCAAAATGTCACAAACTCTTTCAGAATTCAAATCACGCGTGAGGAGACACTTGATTGCAACTCCTGATATTTTGTGTTAGTAATGTTGTCATATTTATTTATACATATAATAATATGTCCTCGATTGTATTAAATACCTACTGTATTTCTTTTAAATTATGTGATATTTATATGTTTATATTTATTTTGAAAATATATGCCACTATGTACTGTTTATGTACCAACAAATCCTTCATGGTATTTTTTATTTTATTTTTTTATTATTATTATTACTATTTTTTTTTTCTTTTTTCTAATAAGTATCTACCTATCAATATACCTACTGCCAAATTTTAAAAATTCCAATATCCTTTAGGTTTTCTATGGTTGACTGGAAGAAATCCCTAATGGGATAAGTCCGCCATTGTACGATAAAATCTGTTGTGTTTTATTTTATTTTTGTAATTGTCTATTTATGTTTTATTGTACAATAAAGTTTTTACTATACTATACTATACATTCCAAATTACAGGGAGAAACTTCGCATGTAGGTTCCGTAGGCATCCGCTGTAGATTTATTTATACGGCGTCGGGTGACAAACAAGTATATGGACCACCTAGTCGGGTGACCAATGATTGTCACCGCTACCAATGCAGCTACTTTTTCCGCCTGTTGACCTCATTCATACGCAGGAACTTGTGCTCCTTTCCGTCCCTCCATCAAGCATTATTTGGCTGTGGTCTACTGAGGTATTTTCCCTAGTGTTGTGCAGCTTATAAATACGCTGTGCCCTACATAGGGTTGCCAACCATACTGTTAAAAACAGTATTATACTGTTTTTTTCTACATTATACTTTTTTACTGTTGAACAAAAATAAAGTATACAAAATACTGATTTCAACATCAAAATGCTTAACACTAGTGTTAGACTTAGACACTCACACATTTTTTTTCAATAATGTAATAAAAAATGAGCTCCTGATTTAATTTTAGATATATTTGTGGTGAGACGCATGTAATATTAAAAAAAACTGTAAATTGTGCGAGAAGCTCTAAAAATATGTAGTTAAAACATTAAAAAAATCAAATACTGTTCATTTTTCTAAAAACACTGTATAACATTCTTCTGAGACCTAAATATACTTTATTTCTTGTGAAAAAAGTTGGCATCCCTAGCCCTAAATCCCTTTTGTCAAAGCCTCGTTTGTCAATCAACAGCTTTCGACACGTACAGGTGAAATTGACTTTAGCTCAAAGGTGAAAGAATGAACTTCTTACACCCCGTAGCGTATATTGCAGAAAATAAGGATGAATTACGGAGATACGCCGAGCAAGACACAGGCAACAGCTAGCATTATTTTTACCGCACAAACGGTATTGTTACGGTAAATTAGTCAATTCAAAATGTACTATAAAAGAAATATGTGACATAAATAAAATTAAGTAAAATTACGTTAGTACTATTACTTATACTGTGGTAAAATTTTAAATGCGCACATTTAACAAAAATTTGAAATTTGAAAAAAAAGAAGGAGTATATATGTTGACAACGGATCGGCGACCCCTAGGTGTTGCTGATCTCCATGAGTGGTGGTGATTGCTTTCCATCAGGTGACCCATATGCTCGTTTGCCCCTCTCATTAAAAAAAAATTACATCCCTTTTTTAGTATTTTTAGACACTCTATTTCCCTCTCATAAAAAAAAGCAATATATTAAGATCTAAGTCGACGAACTCCGATTCGCAGTGCTACGATATATGCTTTTTCCTGCAAGCAGTAAAATCCCTGATTACAAATACGTTATATAAACCCGAATTACTCACACTATGCTATCAAAAACATGATGTGATGAGTTGCTCACCGATAACGGAGATGCATTTCTGATTGATGATGCCGCTTGGCAGCAGGTGGAAGTCGAACTCCTTGCCATCCACGACCACAGTGTGGCCCGCATTGTTGCCGCCCTGCGGACAAATAAACATTACCTAAAACTTCAACATTTATTAAACCATTTAGCTCTATTATTAGGGTTAGCCAAGATGCGTGAAAACTCCTGATTTTGAATCTTAAAACCAGGATCATCAGTGTTTTTGAAGTGAAAACTTCTTTCGCGGCGTTGTGCACTTTTTGGGATGGGTATAAAATGTTAAACTCGCGTCAGGACACGTGACCTGATCGAAATTTCGTAAGACGGGGGAAGCGTAGTCCGTGTAGGAGAGGAAGTGATATCCCCCTCTCTTTCTACCGCGCGGCGAAAATATATGCCTGCTCCTGCTGTTTCTGTTTAATCTATAATAATAAAAGGCTTTGTCCTCACTGACTGACTGACTGACTGACTCACTAATCAACGCACAGCCCAAACCACTGGGTCTAGAGATTCCAAATTTGGCAAGTAGGTTCCTTATGACGTCTAGGGGTGCACTAAGAAAGGATTTTTCAAAATTCATCCCCTAAGGGGGTGAAACGGGGGTCCAAAGTTTGTATGGGGAAACAAGATTAGTTGGACTATTTTATCCGAAACTTTACACGAGTACTTCTATAGATAAATGAGTAAACACGTGTTTCAGGATTTTTCTAAATTCAACCCCTAAAGGGGTAAAATGGAGTGAAAAGTCTGAAAATCGTCATGGGTATTGTTTTTATGGTTTATCGGGTCGGTGATTACGAAAACAACAACTATTTTATAATCCAACATAGCCGACGTGACATAAAATCCCCCCCCCCCCCCTCATCATCATCCCCTATGGGGGTGCGATGGGGTTGAAATATCATAATATCAATATGGGTGTTGATTCTATGGTTTTCTGGGACGTCAATTACGAAAATCGCATCGATTTGAAAATATAACATAGTGGACACGAAATGACTTAAAAGGATTTTTCAAATTTTTCCCCTAAAAGGGTGAAACGGAGGTCCAAAGTTTGTGTAGGGAAACGAGATTAGTTTGACTATAGATAAATGAGTGAACACGTGTTTTAGGATTTTTCGAAATTCAACCCAAAAAAAAGGAATAAAATGGGGTCAAAAAGTCTGAAAATCATGAAGGATATTATTGTTTTTATATTCTATCGGGTCGCTGATTACGAAAACAACAACGATTTTAAAATTCAACGTGGCTAACGTGACCATCATCATTTAAGTTTTTTAAACTTTGATTTAACCTTTTTAAGCTGATGGAATGAGACTTGTGTGTTGACTGAAGTGTTATCCTAATAGGTTTTTAAATTTGTATTTGGCGTCAATCAGTGCTTATACGATCGCGGGCGGCCGGCGCGGCGAGGACGGGACGGGTGTAGTAGTAGTTATCTGGAAAGTTCTTGCATCCATATTTAGTACAATTATAGGTGCTACATGAGGGTGGTTGCGTTGCGTGTTAGACTTCACTTGGATAATCTAAAAAGCGCGAACTTCACGCGAGCGAAGCCGCAGGCAAAAGCTAGATAGTAAAATGCTTTGTCCTCACTGACTTGACTGACTGACTCACTAATCAACGCACAGCCCAGACCCCTGAAGCTAGAAACATGAAACTTTGGATATGTGTTCCTTAAACAATGTAAGCGCGCACTAAGACGAGATTTTCTGAAAGTTCACTCCTAAGAGGTTAAAATAGGGGGTTGAAAAAAAACCCTCTTGGAAACCGATTCACCTACGATTTTGAGACTTGGTGGAATAGTTGTTTATAAAAAAAGGGGATGTTTATGGGTAACTGATTAACTTTTGACCAGCGCCCAGCCAATAAATGTCAAAAAATGTTATAGTTATATTTGAATTAACTTATCACTAGATGGCGCTATACCTAGCATTTGTACAGCGCGCTATGGTTTCGTTATTAAGGAAAGGGTATATACGAGAGATTATTTCAAACCATGGGGTTATCCATGATGGTTTATTGCTCACCTCATTCCAGTAGATACCCCCGGAGGTAATCCATCGCGCGCGTAGGATTAATATAAAAGAAACTGCATCCTTCAAATGAAGCTACATCTGGTGTGGAAAACTAATTGAAAAACCTATTCTAAGTACCGACTTTATGGGATATACCTACTTATTATAAGAATTTCGGTATTTTTCAAACAATGAAGTCAAGATTCACTAAATTTATATTTGTGGAAGGTGTGATGATGCCATATACCATTATAGCTTTGGAAGGTGATGGAGCTGGCCTGTTCCGCTCCATCTCCTACCACTTGCATGGAACGGAGGTGTATCATCAGGAGGTTCGTGCCACCATTGTTCACGTATTAAACAACTGGAACGATGAGTTGATGAGTGAGGACAGTAAAGGATGCGCTGTTGAGGAATCTCTCTTGATAACCCGCATTCCCATTATTCCATAAGACCAACCAGTTCAATTTAAGAGACTTCACTTCAATTTCCCATAAAGGTGTTTCGCTATGACCATTAACAAATCTCAGGGGCAGTCTCTAAAGGTCGCTGGGGTTGACTTGAGACAGGACTGCTTCTCTCATGATCAGTTGTATGTAGTTTGCTCAGGAGTAAGTTCTCCTGGAAGCATTGCAATTTTGGCTCCTGGTGCGAATGCCAAAAATATTGTTTACCGGGACGTCTTAACCTAAATGGTGTATGTTTGTGATAATGGTCAATACGAAACAAAAATAGACGCAAATCAGGAGTGTTCCCGTAGCGAAGCACGGGTACTGTGCTAGTGTAATATAAATTGTAATGTTTGTGTACGATAACGCAATAAATGAATATTGTATTTTACCACATAAATGACTACTACTGCTACTACATAAATGATTTTATACTGATAAATAAAGCAATTTGTGCGAGATTATTCCCTTACCATTCCAAAATATTCAAAAATGCCCTACGTTAATGTTAAAGTTTTCACTTCTGCCGGCGCTCCCGGTGCAACCCGTATTTTTACTACCGTATTACTACTATTTTTTTTATCTGTAACAAGACGGTTATTCGCAGCATGGAGCGGGCGGTAGTATTCAAAACTTTTAACCCTGGAGTACAAATGAAACCCCGCCCGGACGCTCCCCGGACCAGTATATTATTCTGTGCCCGGACGCCCTCCAAAGTAGGACAAATCCGGATGGATGGCAGATAACCCTACCTTCATACAACATACCTTTACTCGCAGGGGCGCCGATTCCGTGGGTGCTCGAGGGCTCGAGCACCCATGAGAAATTAACAGTGGGTGCCGAGCACCCCTGAGAATAGACATCAAGGAACAGATCAGTAATCAATTTTTTCGAGTCATCAAATGAGCATGAGCACCCATGAGGTCTTCTAAAAGCCGGCGCCCCTGTTTACTCGTTTATCAAATAAATTGCTTTGTAAACAAGTATTAATTATATGATGCAATATAACAATAGTGTCTGGTTTTCACATAACGAAACTATTTGAAATTAAACCCAAGGTCTAAGGAGATAACGATTGCCCAAGATGTGATATCGGACTAATTTACGACAAGTTGCGACATGTTTTCATAGCAGGTAACAACAATACTAACATTATTTTAAACATTTCAAGTTGTCACTTTACCGAGACTCGTCTATCTGATAGGCGTGTTTACATGCAGTTTCAAGAAGGCCATTATTTAAACAAGTCTTCGAAATCAATGGGTTACGTATACATAGTTGTTATAGAGAATGATCCTTATATTAAGTCCGTCGTTTGGGATACAAAGCATTCAGTGGTCAATAAAGTTTAAATAAATAAATATTGGCGCTTCGGAGGTCACATTAAGCCGCTGGTCCCGGCTGTTGTCACCATATAACTAGTCGTTAAGCCAAAGTTAGTGGCCTTTGGGCGGCTTGAAAACACTGGCCTCCGCCAATCCGCAGTTAAGTATGGTGAAGTATGCTTTAAACCCATTGACCTACCAAAACCCCTTCGATGGACGATGATTATGGGTTGATGCGTGCGTAAATAAATAATGTTGAGGTTATCATCGTCAGGTCATTTTAGTCTCCAGTACAGGAGCACGACCCTCTCTTGTCCGTCCCAGACAGAAGGAGGATTTGGCCTACGCTCCCCAGGCTGGTCACACGGGTTAGGGAAATGTTGAGGTATCTCACCATAATCTTTTAGTCAAAGCCACAGCTGTACCACTACAACTGTATGTTCCTGCCGTTTCTACAAACAGGCTTTCCAATGATGTTTTTTATAGCAAGTTTTGAAACTTGAAGAATATCTCATTACTTTAACAATGCTGTATCTAAATACACGATGCCGAAATTGCACGGCTGAAGTACGGCATGATTAGGAATGCTATGTAAAAATTGCAAGTAATTTGTCGGCAAATGTGTTGCTTCGGCAGGGATATTTTCGGTATCAGAGAAATACTTTATACTTGGTCTGATAAGCAATTCTCATAATTTAAATGTAGTCAAAGTTTACTTTCGATCTAGTCTCGATCTCACTAATGTGCAATGTCACATTTGGTATTCTCGTATCACAATATGAAACTTCAAAGTTTAATTAAAGTGTGATTATTAGTGTTGTAAAAAACTCGAGTCTTTTAGTCTTAATTCGATAGACTCGGCTCAATTTTACCAGACTCTGCACTAAACAAACTCGGAGTCTTGTGCCGAACCGAGCTTCAGTCCTTTCACGAAGACTTGAACGCTAAAATAGAACTCGAATCCTTAAAAGAGCTTGAGTCTTATGTCTTGAGCGTATCAAGAGATTACCCTGTAAATGTATTTTAACATTATTAAATGTTAAAATACATAGTTACAGGGTAATCAAAAGGTTTAATAAAGAGATTTACTAGTAGGTCTTTTTTTTAAGTGAAAACTTCTTTAGCGGCGTTGTGCACTTTTTAGGATGGGTAAAAATGTTAAACTCGTGTCAGGGACACGTGACCTGATCGAAAATTCGTAAGACGGAGCGGCGCGGTGTAGGAGAGGAAGTAATATCCTTTTCTACCGCGCGGCGAAAATGTATGCCTCCTCCTGCTGTTTGTTTTTAATGTAATATAAATTGTCATGTTTGTGTACGTGTACGTACGTGTGCAATAAATGAATATTGTATTTTACCACATAAATGATAGTACATTATTGATAAATAAAGCAAAATTATTCCCTAATCAGTCCAAAATATAAAAAAATGTACAACTTTAATGTTCAAGTTTTCACTTCTGCCGGCACTCCCGGAGTGCAACCCGATATTTTTTTAAGATAACCAGTTTATATGTGGTAGACACAAAGGGCGAAGTCAGCCAGCAAAAAAAAATGGTTTTATTAATAACATAATGTCTACACATTTGAGCAGAGTGCCAACAATCACCAGTATCAACATTTCTTTCTTCAACCTCAAGATAAAATCAGATAAAGTCGAAAAAATAAATTTGCCGTCCGACAAAATGTGTATTCTTGAGTTACGCAAATGTCATTCATAATTTGGCACAAACATTTGGAAGTACATTATTTTAATATTGGAAAACTGAATGAAATCTGTTTAGAAAAAAGTGTGAAATGTTTTTCTGGATAATGTATTTTTATGCATGTTTTTCTAGGTTTCGTCAACATTAACATCGCGCATTCCACTGCTGAAATACGATTTTCCTTGAGGAGTGAGCACAGTATAAGTAACAACCCCCTTACCACCATCTCAATGAATGACTGAATAAGCATTCTATTCTGTTATTGAATCGCAATAAGAGATGGTGGTAAGGGGGCTGTATTAAGTACGTAGTACAGCCCCCTTACCACCATCTCTTACGTACTTAAGTCATATAATACTTTAAAAATGAGTAGCAGCAGTATAAGAAAATCGCTAACAATAACTATACTCACTTCTATACTGCTTGTAATTTTTAACTGTATTATATTAAGTAATAATAAGTAAATATGTATTCCTAGACAAATTACACACTGCCATCTAGTCCCAAACTAAGCATAGCTTGTACTATGGATACTAGATAACTGATATAATACTTAAATGCATTTTTTTTGTAAATACATACATATTAAACATAGAACACACCCAGACCAAGACAAACAGACATGTTGAGTTCACAAATACTTGTCTTGTGCGGGGATCGAACCCGCGAATTCAGAGTAAAAGTGACCATTTCTAAACCATTCGAGCACCGAACTCTTCTTACTTTCTCATATTAAATCAAGTCGTCACGATATCGCATCCTATTTTTTGTATAATATTTTGGGAAATAATCCAAGTAGTGGTGGAGCCAAGAGCCCATAATCCAGCTACCTAGTTTGGTGTTCCTGTCTCCCGCATGAAAGTAAAAATTAAAATATATCAAATCAAATCAAAATATCTTTATTCCTTGGACTTTATAAAGGACTTAGAAACGTCATACAAATTAAATATAAGAACATGTGTCTAAATCATTCATTACTACTCTATAATGTACCTATCATGACACAACCAGTTATTTATCAAGTTATGTACTTAACAAGATTACTTAGTAACATTAGGATTTAAATTTCTTCATTGGTAAACATACTTTATTAATATTATGTGAGAGAAATAAGTTATTATTAACCAAACTTGGAAGGTAAACTAAAATAAAAGTGTCTAAACACACTATACCGAAGATACGCGACCGAAGTTCGGCGTCATTACGCCTGCAATTAGGATTGCCAACTATACTGTTAAAACAGTATTATACTGTTTTTCACTACATTATACTGTTTACTGTTGAACAAAAATAAAGTATACAAAATACTGTTTTCAGTATCTGATGCTTAACACTAGGGTTAGACTTAGACGCTCATACATTTTTTTTTTAATTTACTCATTAATTATAACTATTATTTTAATAAAAAATGAGCTCCTTGTGATTGAGATGAGATTTAATTTTAGATATAATTGTAGTGAGGTGTATTTAATATTGAAAAAAAAAGTTTTGTTTGGACATCCTACACTACTACTAAGTACTAGAGTAAATAGTCGCAGCTCTTCTGTAACTATTTACTCTACGTTGGTACTCAGTTCATTTGTTTATATGTATATGTATGTTCAGAGAAACTGTTTGATGTGATGGCCACGGTTTCCTGTCAGACACGTCCACCAAAACACCATACAAACCAAAATGGGCACGTAATGTGCGGTTATACATATATATATATAAGAAGGGCAATTCTCATAATAAAAATTTAGTCAAAATCCAGTTCCGATCCAGTCCCGATCTGACAAATGTCACAGCTTCTTACTCCTACTAATTTCTTCTGATTAAATTCGTTGTGAGTTCCAAGGCAGCCGTAGTTTTACACCCGGGACTGCACTGGACTTCACTGTTCATTGCCTTTCTTGGCGGTCGCCGCTGTTAATCCTGACTACACAGGAGACACAGGCAGTGGTGGGAATGAGTGGTAGGCCCCCGTCACGATTAAATGTCACATTTGGTATTCTCGTATTATAATAAGAAACTTTAAAGACTGAAAATTACACAACATGGTAAGCCGGAGCGGCTTACCATGTTGTGGTTCGCAATAAGAATTGTTATTAATTAATAAAAGAAATAAAGTATACAATTTTCAGACAATCACAATTCTCGATTCGGTCGACTTTCATTCATCGATGAATTACAAGAATCGGCCTTCAGGAGTTTTCTCTGAAGATTGCATCACGGTTTGTCTCAGATGCAGTTTGTAACGTCCGTGAGGTTCTTCAAAAAATCTTGCGGATATTTTTATAGAGTTGTTCATTGTACATGTGTGAGTGATACATTTGCACCTTTTAAAGAAGAATAAAAAGTCTTTTGCATGAGTGTTCTATGTATTTTAATATCGGATGTTACGGAGTGTTATAGGAAGTTTTTTTTTTATTTGGTAGAAAATTGTATAAAGTTAATGAATTCGTGGATATTTTTTGCAATTTATGCAGACGACTCGGGCGTCCTCTTATTTAGCCTATCGCCTTCCTCAAGAATTGGGCTATAATCTCCAAAAAGCACTTTAGTGAAATGCAACACCAAACAAACACACACATCAGCTTAATAATATTAGTACAGATAGACGTAGACAGTCGCTGTTTTTCCATCAGGCAAGTCATGTTCTTATTTACCACCTAAATATATAGTATGAAGAGACGGTAGATTTAATTAATTATGTATCTAATAAGAACGTAAATAACCGGTTACTACGTCAGTTAAAAATTTCCAGGCTTTATCACACAACTGTGGTACGAGCGTGAATTTTAAATGGTATTAATTAAAACTGGCTATGTGGTGACTAATGGATGGGTTGTTTAACAAACATTATCAACGTTAAGCAGTTTGATGCGGATAAAACACATACAATCATCACTAACACTTCACTTATCTACGTAATGCATACTGGGTCAGATAAGACTAATGTGACATGACTTGAATAAAAATGTTAAGACTTTAGTGATAGATGGAGTCCTGGTATCTATAAATCTTGTTAACAATATGAAATCAATTTTCGAGTAATTGCATTTACCATTGATTTCAATGGAACTTTTCGGCGTCTAAAAGAGTTCCGCTCGCTCCGCTCAATAACGGGAATAGGGAATATAGGGGTAAATAATTGTAAAAAATCTGCTTACGTAATACTTGAATGGCCCCATACACAAAACTAAAAAGACCTGCAAACTTTCATTCTAATATCTTCCGTCCGACTTATTTTAGGGTCGATCAAAGTATGGCGGCAAAGTTAATTTTAAAACTATGAAATTATTAAAAAAAATAGATTTCCATTGGAGAAGCAATAAAAAATACTATAACTTTTATTATGATACTAATTACATAAACGTAATATTTAACATAGCTGTCAAACAATTTTCTGATTTGATGCATACAAAATATAAACCTGTGACGTCATAACTCAGTAGCCTTTTGTATGGAGCGTTTTCGGGAAAGTCCAAAATTGTGATTTTCGAATTAACATATCTCGAGAGATTTTTGTGCTATCGAAGTAATTCTTTCGCCTATGGTTATATTATTGAGACGTCCCTACATATCAAACCGGAAAAAATGTTGGTCAAATAGTTTAACTTAAATTGGCGGTAATTGTGTTCAGCTTAGCTGGTAGAAACCATAGAGGTCTATTATATATGCAAAAGATGTTTGTTATTATATATATTATATTAACCTAAACCTAAGATATATTGGGGATCCAAAAATCCGATGGTCTTCAGCTTCGGCGGTCGGGCCCATAGACGAAACGTCAGGCAATAATAAAAGTATGTAAATATCCTTATGCATGATCGCATAAATTCCCGTTGTTATTTTCATAAATCATACAACGGGAAAGTTTAAAAGTTAATAAATCCAAATGTTAACTTAAAAAAACCGGCCAAGTGCGAGTCGGACTCGCGCACGTAGGGTTCCGTACCATTATCTATAAAAACAGCAAAAAAAAAAACACGTTTGTTGTATGGGAGCCCACCTTAAATATTTGATTTATTTTAATTTAAATTATTTATTTTTAATGTGAATATATAACTAAATATTATGTGAGTATTTCAAGCGTCTACCTATACCGTTATGAATTGCGAGCAAAAACTAGCAATTAAATCACGTTTGTTGTATGGGAACCCCCTTAAATATTTATTTTATTCCGGTTTTTAGTATTTGTTGTTATAGCGGCAATAGAAATACATCATCTGTGAAAATTTCAACTGTCTAACTATTACGGTTCATGAGATACAGCCTGGTGACAGACGGACGGACGGACAGCGGAGCCTTAGTAATAGGGTTCCTTTTTACACTTCGGGTACGGAACCCTAAAAATACTTCTTAAAATTCACTCTTTCTTATCAAATTTATAATATTATACTATATGCGTTCTATTCGGAACTGTTAAATAGCAATTAAAATTTAATTAGCAAGCAAAGAGTATTTTATGTTAAGACTTAGATTTAAGGCTGCTCTATTACTTTTTAATGTGGGCCATAATTTAAATTTCTTGTCACCCGTCGGGTCATCTATCTTTAAAGGCCTGATGTTCCTTGTCACGTCGAAACGACCATCCGCGTGTCGACGGCCAGTCAACCAGTGCTGTCGGCGGGTATATTGGAATGCGTCCGTGGGTTATTTCGTGGCCCGCGGGCCTGGGATTGAGCAGCTTTTACAGGTCGCGCGGCGAGTTAAGATCGCTCGGTAAAACCATAGTACAAATATATAAGTAAGGTAACTTCATACAAACGCACCGAGCGTGGTTTGTATGTGAGCGCGCCCGTACGTATGGCCGTCGCACGCACATACTGACAACATTTAGGGAGGTTAAATGGACCGCCAGTCAAGGCTACGCCGTACGCAAAACCGCTCTCACACAAGATTCGCGCCTGCTGCGCTGACGTTCGTTAACAATTTTAACATAGAGGTACCTATCTACGTCGTATATAACTGCACGTAAAAGATGGCTACAAAGTCGACTAGCCATAAAACATATTGCAGTGTTCATGGATGTCTCAACAGCAATTTGTCAAATCCAAAATTATCTTTCTTCACACTACCTACCGAACAAGAACGGTGAGTACCTATGTGATCTATTACTACCTATATCATACGTAGCTACCTACATACATAATTTTATGTTAGCTATTTACCAGTACCTATCGAAATTGCTTAGTTGGGAAATAGTTCTGGTCCAGATTTGATGTAAAGTTATCTCATTCCTACCTATTTATGTGGATCACTTGAATTCTTGATTTCATTTGATTATGTATAACGTAGGCACAGGAATAAACGTAGGTTTAAATTTATAAATTAGGTAGTAACATCGTAACGACCGTTGAAAAAACCGGACAAGTGCGAGTCGGACTCGCCCACCGAGGGTTCCGTAGGTACGTAGTATCATTATTAAATTTGATATTTTTCATTATAAATAAGAAATAATGCGTCGAAAAAATTAAATAAAATATATTTTGCAATGTGTACATCAAGCCCTTTCATATACCCCATTTGAACTAGTAGTTTCAATTTGAAATTTCGACACCCTATAAAAAATATAGACCCCCTATTTTTTAAAATCTATTTACAAATGTATAGTTTTGAGATTTATTCCTGTACTTGTAGTCTATAACGATGTTACTTGCCAAATTTCATAGTTCTAGGTCAACGGGAAGTACCCTATAGGTTTTGATTCCCTTGAGTGTGTCGAAATATGCGTTTTTTGCTGAATAAACGGCCGTAACTTTTTTCTACGTAAACTTAGCAGTTTGATTTTTTTTTAACTTCATGGGACCGTAGACCTGAGTATACAGTTCAAATTTCAGCTTGATACCTCCACGCATTCTCGACATAGAAAATCTTGACAGACAGACAGACAGACAGACAGACAGACAGACAGACAGACAGACAGACAGACGGACAACAAAGTGATCTTATAAGGGTTCCGTTTTTCCTTTTGAGGTTCGGAACCCTAAAAATAAAACGTACTTACCTATATACACCGGGAGCCAGACTTTTGTTAACAAAGATAAGATTTATAAATAAAATCGTAATTTGTGTTTCTATGTGTACAACGATTTGCTTGCTTTGTCCTGGCCCCACGGCTCATTAATGTATTGAGTGAGAACTTTCAAGCTTAGCAACCAGGAGGTGTTAGGTTTCAGTGCCGATAGTGAGCCGCTGTGTACATGTTTATGTTAACGTAATTTGAGCCAGTAGGAGCCATGAGCTCGCTACTGGAACTCTTCAGTGGCTAATAGTTAACCCCTCGAGTTTGGGCTCATTAGATTGCTCTTGATGAAGCCTTTTCATTACACTTGGTAACGAGGGTCTGATGATGGAGCAGGACGGAAAACAGTGGAACTCCTGCATTACTGATAGGAAAAATATTCTGTTTGAACTCATATGATCTTCCTGACGAGACCCATTCGTTACACTCGATGACGATGAATCTTTGGGAACTCAGTCACCCAATTAGATAAATAAAAAAACATCATTGACGAGCTTGGTGGCGTAGCGGTCAATGACGCGGCTTCGACACCAACGCTCGTGGGTTCGATTCCCACATAGGACAAACATTTGTGTGCATGAACATGTCTGTTTGTCTTAGTCTGGGTGTTTTCTATGTATCATAAGTATGTATTTACAAAAAAAACCGGACAAGTGCGAGTCGGACTCGCCCACCGAGGGTTCCGTAGGTACGTAGTATCATTATTAAATTTGATATTTTTCATTATAAATAAGAAATAATGCGTCGAAAAAAATAAATAAAATATATTTTGCGATGTGTACATCAAGCCCTTTCATATTTGTCCATTTGAACTAGTAGGTTCAATTTGAAATTTCGACACACTATAAAAAATATAGACCCCCTATTTTTTAAGATCTATTTACAAATATATAGTTTTGAGATTTATTCCTGTACTTGTTTGTAGTCTATAACGATGTTACTTGACAAATTTCATAGTTCTAGGTCAACGGGAAGTACCCTATAGGTTTTGATTCCCTTGAGTGTGTCGAAATATGCGTTTTTTGCTGAATAAACGGCCGTAACTTTTTGCTACGTAAACTTAGCAGTTTGATTTTTTTTTAACTTCATGGGACCGTAGACCTGAGTATACAGTTCAAATTTCAGCTTGATACCTCCACGCATTCTCGACATAGAAATTCTTGACAGACAGACAGACAGACAGACAGACAGACGGACAGACGGACAGACGGACAGACAGACAGACAGACAGACAGACAGACAGACAGACGGACAACAAAGTGATCTTATAAGGGTTCCGTTTTTTCCTTTTGAGGTTCGGAACCCTAAAAAAATGTATTTACGTATGTTTATCAGTGGTCTAGTACCCATAACACACGCTTCGCTTACTTTGGGGCTAGATGGCGCTGTGTAATTTGTCTGACAATATTTATTTATTTATTATTATCATTCTGGTGATGTTGATGTTCTATATGTAGGTGTTTTTTGGCGTTCCGTACCCAAAGGGTAAAAAAGAACCCTATCACTAAGGCTCCGCTGTCCGTCCGTCCGTCCGTCCGTCGGTCCGTCTGTCACCAGGCTGTATCTCATAAACCGCGAAAGTTAGACAGTTAAAATTTTCACAGGTGATGTATTTCTTTTGCCGCTATAACAACAAATACTAAAAAAACTGAAGAAAATAAATATTTAAGGGGGCTCCCATACAACAAACGTATTTCTTTTTGCTCGTTTTTGCTCCCAATTTATAATGGCAATAGGTAGACGCTTGAAATACTTACATAATATTTAGTTATATATTCACGTTAAAAATAAAACAATTATTTAAGGGGGGCTCCCATACAACAAACATGATTGTTTGTCGTTTTTGGCACGGAACCCTTCGTGACCGAGTCCGACTCGCATTTGGCCGGTTTCTTGTTACAGATCCCTAATACTTACTCTACTTAATTTTGTATTTTCTACCTTACTCGTACTTATTTTTTTATATAGAGATTGACTAAGTATTTTTGACGGTTGAATAAACTATTAAGCGACAGCCCTACGTGTTTAGGCTATTATCCTCCGCTCGGGGCTTGAGTTGTCTTACTTATATATTTGTACTATGGTAAAACTAGTGGGGGCAATTGGCGCATGTGTACAATCGCGCACAAAATTACTAAGAAAAAAATTTTTTTTTCCTTATTTTCTTTTTTTAACCCTTAGTAACTTAACATAATTATAATAACACTAGTTTTTGATTGTGATTTATTGCAAGTATATTAAGAAAAATAAAAACAAAAGTAAGTTTTAGTTTATAATATAGGTAGGTCACACTAAAAGTTTTGCGTAACTTAAAAAAACAACATGTTATAACCAAAATATTATGTTTATTGCTTTTCAAAATACTCTCCTTTACATTTTAAACATTTTTTCATGCGATCGAACCATTTTTTAAAACAGGAGGAACACAGATCTGAAGGCATATTTTCATTCATTCATAACTTAACATAATTCATTTCATTCCATTTTCGTTGCGTACGTAGAACTTTGATGTGTGATGTACTACTAATACGAAAAACAATTTGTACGCAACAGTACCCAGGAGACACGAGACGCGCGGACGCGAGGCGGGAGGTAAAGTGCGACTGATCCACCAATTACGCGTCGGTATTGTCGCGCCCGCCCCCCTTACTCCTCTGCCCCGCCAAATAGACCTAGAAAGTGAATACTGCGCATGCCCCTTCTACTTTTGCCGAGCGATCTTAACTCGCCGCGCGACCTGTACTTAGATCATGGATGTACTACTCATTCTTCTTCTTGCTGAATGAGAATTTGGTTTAGTTAGTTTGATATAGGGTGTTATTTCGCACCCGAAATATCACACTTCGTTCACACACACACGTTCACCATATAAGGTGTTGTTGGGTGATATAGGGTGTTGTTCGGGTGATATAGGGTGTTGTTCGGGTGATATAGGGTGTTGTTCGGGTGATATAGGGTGTTGTTCGGGTGATATAGGGTGTTGTTCGGGTGATATAGGGTGTTGTTTCGGGTGACATAGGGTGTTGCTACTCGAGAGCTGCCTCGGCGTCCTTGCCCATGGGGGCCATCAATAAATTACGTCAGGCGTTAAGGAGGAGGGAGAGGGTCCACGAAGTGTGATATTGTGTGACAAGGGGGTGGGAGGAGTCCGAAATTTCGTGACGTGACATTTCAAAATCTGTTATATAAATCTAAGTGTTAAAACACGAACTTTGATCAATAGTTCAAATTTTAACGGAAAACTCAAAAGACTCAACTCAATATCAATATAGCAACTCTATATGTAAAATTGCAAAATATGTGATGTCACACACAATTGTGACCAGCTGTGACAAGGACGGGGGCAGGGGTAAAAAAATCATGAAATTCGTGTAACGTAATTTATGGATGGCCCCTTGGGTATGCCTTACTGCCGAAGCAACCCGAAGGTTCCCTAAGCAACCCTAGGGCTATTGAACTGTACCGATTAGTGGGCGTCGAGTCTTGGCACCAAATCGACGCGAATAGTCGTGATCATATCAGTGCATTCAAAGTCGTTATCATAAATTATCATTATTATGATTATGTTACTTATTGATTATACACACAATGCAAGGGCGTAGCTACGACGGTAACAACCATTTCCAGTGATACGAAGCTAACTAGGCCCCGCGGTGATCGGTTCGAGTAGATAGAAGACCCTCCCGGCGCGTATTGCCATACTGTATAACTAGCATAGACTAGGTGTCTATGCTCCTCGTGGCTCCTCTGCCTCCGTCTGGGGGCCGCGACTAGTAGCCGCGACTAGTGGTTGCGTCTAGTGGCCTAATGTGCGGCAGCTCTATCCACTAGTGACCCCGATTGGTGACCGCGTACAGCCACTAGTAGCTGCGACTAGTGGTTGCGTCTAGTGGCCTAATGTGCGGCAGCTCTATCCACTAGTGACTCCGATTGGTGACCGCATACAGCCACTAGTAGCTGCGACCAGTGGTTGCGTCTAGTGGCCTAATGTGCGGCAGCTCTATCCACTAGTGACTCCGATTCGGGGACCGCATACTGCGACTAGTGGTTGCGTGTAGTGGTTTGACCTAACCACTTATAGCTGCGTTTAGTGGCGGCTACTTGTGGCCTAATGTGCGGCAGCTCTTAGCTAGCGTAAGCTACTCCTCTGACAAAATGACACGTGTCATTTTGGTGACTGCAGTTCTGGCTCTAAAAATGGCGGTGACCCACTTACACCCCAAGAACACATACACATTCAAACTCTAAATGAGTATGAATGGACGCAGATGTTTTTTATCTTCAATAATTTGTCAAGGTGAACAAACACCGGCTTCAAGAAGCCACACCCCCACATAATCAGTTATTTACGTCATGACTAGCCTATCTTCAAACAATCATCAGCATCTTTATGCATTTAAAGACGGGTCTCCTGCGTATATTTTTCAAAACATTAGGCCACATTCGCACGAGCCTTTAAAAAACGTTGCGTTAAAACTCGGCGTTGGCGCTTTTATAACGTTCTCGATGTGACTGTTCATACGAACGCTTTAAAATCACTCTTGTTTCATTTCTCGCTTCAGTAAGACGTGGAAATAGTTTCTGCTATAGTACTAGCAATAGCGATTTGTGTTGCTAGAAGACGAAAAAGAAAGCAAAAGGCATTTTGGGTTCATCCTCTGAATGAACTGAGATACATAAAAGGACAGTTTGTGACACTGTACGATGAATTGAGGCAATACCCCGATAAATTTTTTAGTTATTTTCGAATGTCTATTACATGGGCCTCGATTAACACTTCAAGATACCAACACGTTTGGCGATACCACCATTACCACCTGTATAACGACTAGCTGTTTCACTGAGACTAAAACAATAAATGTAAACTTATAAAATCATTTTTATTTATTAAAACTTAAGTATTTTATCTTAATCATAATAATTTTTTAACAATCATCTGGAGACATGTAAATTTCTTCTCTAACTCCGCTCTGCTAACATAAACACAAAAGAAACACGTCCGACTGTCGAGCTAGCGCGCGACGCACTGAGTGAAACGCTGGCGTTATTTTACCGCTCGTGTGAATAATAATACGAAGTTTCATATGATCTATTCCCTTTAACGCCTAACGCCCAGCGCTCAAAATGCAACATTGCGCGATAAAAAAGCGTCGCGTTTTAAAAGCGCTGTCGTATGAACATATACTTGAAAATGCATTTGTTCTATTTGAACGCTTTTTTAACGCGCGTTAAAAAAGCTCCCGTGCGAATGAGGCCTTACATTTTACCCAACTACCCCCTTAACACCAACTCTTATTGCGATTCAATAACTGAATAGAATGCTTATTCATACCAATGAATAAGCGACTCTATTCAAAATCTATTCAGTTATTGAATCGCAATAAGAGTTGGTGGTAAGGGGGCTGACCCTGTAAAAAACTTTTCACGCCCTTTTTGAAGACCCCCATGCTGTAGTCTCCTGGGAAAACCTCAACAGGCAGTTCATTCCACAACTTGATAGTACGTGGAAGAAAATTTCTCTGGATCCACCCAGTGCGTGACCACTTCGGTTCTAATATGTGAGGACGAATTCTCTGTCGATGGAGAGCGGTGCGACAGTGGAAGGAGGCCGTGGGCATCATGTCAAATAACTCATCTGAACACACTCCATTGTACATTCGGTAGAACACACAAAGGGACGCAAAATCTCTTCTCACACTCAAAGGTTCTAAACCGTCCGTCAATTTGGTTTCGTCAACAATCCTCACAGCGCGCCTCTGAATCGAGTCACAAGGTGCTAGGTGATATTTAGGTGTGACATATAATATTTAATTTTCCGCGAAATTAAAAATGGAGATAGAAAACATTTGTAGTGAGGGTGAAGACAATAAGGGGTTGTTTCATTTTGAACAACGTTTTCTAAATAAATACACAGGAGACAGTTTATGTGCGAAAACAAATGTTAGCATTGTTTCGAAAAAACACGGGCAGGAAATTGCACACGCCGGACGTGTTACATTCTAGGTACCTACCACAATTCCTGGAACAGACTCCTACTATGTGCATATTCTATTGTTAAATAAAAAATATATGTATGGATGTTTGTTACTTTTTTATACATAACATTGAATCTCAGAAACCTAAGCTGGCTGATAGGCAGAGGATCGCACGTCACCATGGAAAACAAGATACTCATTTACAAAAGTATAATCAAGCCAATCTGGACACACGTGGGGGATCAGGAAAAAAACTCGAATGTTGAGATCTTACAAAGGTTTCAAAATAAAGCACTCAGAATTATAACTAACGCACCCCTATTCATCAGAACAAGTGAACTTCATGAGCACACAAAAATGAAAATCGTCAAGGAGGAAGTAGAAAACAGAGCAAGAGCATATAACCATTGTATAAAAGCCCACACCAACACCCTAGCGACAGTCCTATGTGAGACAATCAACTGCAGAAGGCTCAAGGGACAACACATATGGGATCTTGTTCACTAAGTGACTAACATAATATGAGACAGTTTCCTCGCTGGAGGAACAGTTCTGTCCTGTCACTTAACCCCTAAAACCGATCTGCTAAGGGCTTGATAAGCCGATCGCAAGATTATGAACAGAAAAAATAACACAATTGAATAGATTTCGCAAACATATAAAAGACTAGCTTCCGTCCGCGGCTTTGCCCTCGTAAATGTGTGTTATCGCGCCAAAAGGACAAACTTTTGGCCATCCCTCAGGAAAAGGAGCGTTTTTCGGGATATAAAGTATACTATTATGTGTGCAAAATTTCATGGCAATTGGTTCAGTAGTTAAGGCGTGAAAGCGAACAAACAAAAAAACTCACTTTCGCATTTATTATGGACTAGCTTCCACAAACGACTTCGCCGGCATTTACTTTTTTTTTATTAAAAAGTATCCTATGTTCATCTTTGAAATTATGTGTTTTCAAAGTTTCATGACTATCGGTTGAGTAGTTTCAGTGTGAAACAGTAACAAGCAAACTCACATTCACATTTATAATATTAATAAAAGTAGGGATATTATGAATTAAGTTTTTTGTTTGCGTGTGACTTTATTCAGCTGGCAGCCACAGTGTTATGAAGTTATGGGATTTCTAAACTTAAAATAATGAAGATTCTTGCAAAGGCTTGTAAATTAGATATTGCATTATCAATTAATAGTAGTTTGGGTTCGAAACAATAACTCAAAAACAGTACTAAACTATTACTGAAAAGTCTTTAAGAAGAATGATCTGATAACAAAAAATTTGCTTTATTCTCATTCCTCCCATATATAAAAAAAAAACATTCCAATTTATGGCAGTGTGACAATGGCTGCCTTATGGCAGCATCTAGAACTCTTTAACATTTCTATGTTCACATGTAGTGGAATAAATTCAAAATTTTAAATGAGTTTTCATGAGTTGCTAATTTTAAAAATACAATAGGATGTTTTTATACCAGTAGATACAACCACTAAGATAGGACAGGACTATGACCTACAACTGGCCTGAAGGCAAGCAGCCTTCACAGCCTATACTTGCAACATCAGTCACTCATGCAACAACCCTGGTAAAAACCATTGTTGAAGAACCCCATACAGCAGGTTCTTGGGAAAACCTTAGCAGGGAGTCCATTAAACAACATGAGAAGTTGAGGTAGAAAACCCCCACATAATCGCAGTCTATTTGGTATTTTGATTCCAATGTGTGAGGATAAATTCTCTGGCTATGGAGAGCACTGAAACTATATAATAGGCCATGGGTCACATGAAGATTTGATTATTATTCATATTAGGAAGATTAACATTACATATATCAATTTTAGTGAATACAAAATTCCTACAAAAAAAGAAATGATTGCCAGAGTTAATAGTAAAGTGAGGTAGGATTGTTTAAAAGATATAAAGGGAATGTGAATAATTTAGCTTGAATTTTCTGATGACATACAATGTAAAACAAATCAACCAGAGTTAACTTTGTTGAACACAAGTAGAGTAAAATTGATACCTAAAGTAGCATTACATTGGCTATTATATTCATTGATACTATTCTTAGCGTGCAGAAAGCTCCGCAATGTACAACTACTCGGCAGATTTTACTCTACCCATGTACACCAGGCAAAATTGTGATGATAACTAAAAGTATTCTTAAAATTACATCATCCACATTATATATTCTTGTAAGACATTGGCATTAGTTATTTACGAAGAAATAAAATTAGACAGAGCCCTAGATAAAAAGTAGTGTGAACATAAGCAATAATAATGTAGCCGTGACAACAAATGGCCCAGACCTTGGCAGAATTCCACAATTAGTGTGCACCGCAATCACCGCGGCCTTTATTTACGTAGCGATACCTCGTCATATGACTCGAAACCTCGTAACCATAGTCATACCTCCAGTGCAATGTATGTCCACTCCAGTTTACTAGGTTCTTAAGGTTACATAATAACATCCCGGACGTGACGATTTACGCAACAGTGAAACCCTCTGACCGAATAACCGTCCGTCAGTCAATTTCCGCTAGCTCTAAAATTTTGGCACCACTCGCATAGAATTAGTTTTCATACAAAAACATTGTTTCAACCTCTCATGTTTTCAAACAAGCTGGCCTCCCGCCAATATTATAGGTCCCGCTAACCTTTGGAATAAAATATTTATTTACATATTTTTACTTTTAATTGTATTAACGATTTCGAAATTCTCTGCAATCACGTTCTTCATAACCTCAAAATTAATACCGGGAATATATATACGGGTTTAGTGATATGTTCACATATTATAAAGAAATAAAATACAAAACTAATGAGTACAAAATTTGAAGTAAATTATAATATTTTCTAACCTGGCAGCGGCATACAATGTCAGAATTCACAGCAAGCAAATCCACAACTTTTCCTTTTCCTTCATCACCCCATTGAGCACCCAAAACAACAGTCACTTTATTTTCCATTTTGTACTTTTTACACGGACACGATATCTCGCCGTTTAATTCAGTATGCTTCAAATCTGCACTCGAGGCCATTATTTATTGTAAACTTGGGAATTTATTACGATGCGAAAGAGCGAGACATGCGCGCGCCGCAATCGAGAAACCGAAAACGAAAACGAACACGAACGAACAAAAGTATGAAACTCGCCGCACCGCACCACCGCATGCATTTTTTTAGAGATGTGCCGATGCCGACTCAGACAGACTTGAGTACTGACTCAAATTAGGTACTTTTTTTAGTTCCTTATTTTGAGTACTCGAGTACCTGACTCGAGTACTCAAAATAAGGAACTAAAAAAAGGAGATATTCAGTAGTCGAATACAAAGCACGTATGGCATTCGAATGCTTTGCTTTGAATTTAACGCACTCAATTAACTCATCATCATCATCAGCCTGTATCTATCGACTGCTAAATAGGTATAAGCCTTCCGCAATGCTTTCCATGAAATACAATCCTCCGCCGTCCACATGCAGCCGCTTCATGCCGCTTTCTTAAGGTCATCGAACCATTTACCCCCGGACCGCTATAGATTGCGAACGTGTCTAGTGAACTGTTTTGCTTTTCTTTTAAAATTAAAATAATTCATTATTTGCAACATTAAGTCGTTCAAGAAAATAGGGCATTATAAACAACTAGAAGATACAGCACGGCTGGCTGCAGCGAAAAGAGCGAGTGAGTAACAACACTATCTATCTCACACACACCTGAAACCCTACCCGGGGTACCAGGGCATAAGAATCGAGAAGCTCCGCCTAATTAGAAAGAGACGTTCTTCCTGCGCATAGACATCTCGCTCCCGCACACGCGCAAGCGCATCAAGAGCTACCGCACTCTATTGCCGGCCCCGCCCACTAAGGAACAGAGATAGCAACTGTACCATATAACTATCCTGCTCTGGAATCATTCACGGTATCCCGCTCTTTCACGTGCGCCTGCGCTTATTGCCATCTCTGCATATACCTCATAGAGAACTCCTTGTCACTACTGATATCCTGGTACATCATGGACGGTGAAACAGACAAAATTTTGGACAAATCGTTGTCAGATTCGGAGATAATGACCGACCAAACTACCCCGCCGAATAAATACACATCTTTTCGAAACAAAAGGAAAAGGGAAGACGATTTCACACAGGAATTTAATAAATTTAAAGATGAGATAAAGAATATGATGACCTCTTTGCTTAAGGGGCATACAGCAACTCTAAAAGAGATAAAAGAGACCAGTGATAGTATAAAGGACTCGATTGAGTTCCTTACTGCACAGAACGAGGAATTAAAGGGAAAAATAAATAAATTGGAAGAGGAAAGAAGGGAGGACAAGAAATGCATAGCAATTCTGGAAGACAAGTTAGAAAACACACAACTGAATATGCGTAAAGCAAACTTTGAGATAAAAAATGTTCCAAAGAAGCCCAAGGAGACGAAGGAGGACCTAATTGATATGGCGTTACATCTTACAAACAATATAGGCTCGCAACTCAAAAGGGAGCATATCACAGATATATTCAGAGTACCTTCCAAAAAAGACGGGTCGCTAAATACCCCGATAGTAGTCGAAACCTCTTCGATTATGGTAAAAACCGAGGTACTAAGGCAATGCAAGGCGTTTCACGTCATACAAAAGACAAAGTTGCGTGCGAAACACCTAGGACTACGAACACAAGAGGAAACGCCAATATTCGTTTCTGAGCAGCTCACGGGGAAAGCGGCCCGCCTGCATTTTCTGGCCCGCGATCTCGTAAAGAGTAAACTTTATAAATTTTGTTGGACATCCATGGGACGAGTTTACGTCAGGAAAAACGAAGAGAAAGAGTCACCATTCATTCACATTAAATGTGAACAGCAAATTTTAGATTTGATTAAAAATAAATGACTAATTTTCTTTAATAATATTGGAGAATCAGTTTGTCAACAAATGCGGGTAAATGTTTATAACCTTGTGTCTCATGTATTTAACTTAGTAAAATCACGTTTGCCCATTTTTAAATGCATTGTGTCCGGCCTATTTCTTTTGATGACACATCTAATATTCCGGAATGCGAACGTAGGCGTAAGCGTAACGAACCATTGTTGTGATCCTTGTTTTTACTTTTTAGATTTAAGAGATGTAAGCTATTCACACACACACACACTCACATATACACACAAACAAGAAACACATCACACACACATAAATACTGCTCATATCTGCTGTGATGTCACTCTGCTTAATATAAAGTTTTCAATACAGAACACTTGTAAACATAAACTAATATATAACTAAAATACGTAATAATAAA
This sequence comes from Hypsopygia costalis, assembly GCA_937001555.2. Taxonomy (NCBI): domain Eukaryota; kingdom Metazoa; phylum Arthropoda; class Insecta; order Lepidoptera; family Pyralidae; genus Hypsopygia; species Hypsopygia costalis. Next base: position 20,543,724 of record OW443343.2, on the reverse strand, counting down.
TACCTGAATAAACTATTAAATAACTTAAATACTTGATAATATATATATATATATAAATTTATAAATAATTGAATTACGTAATAATAAATATATAAATAAAATATACTACCAAATATGCATAGTACACTTCATACTTTAAATGATGTTGATGAGACTGAAACCGCTTTCTCAACACAATGCGATATTAATCAACTTAAGCAGAATATAAAAATAACAAAAAATGACATAACTGTTTTAAGCCAAAATATAAGAAGTATATATAGCAACCTTGACGACTTTAAAATAATGTTAGATCAACTAAGTTTTAACCCAGACATTTTAGTATTAACAGAGTGTAGAATAAACCAAAACAAGCCTACCCCGTGAACAAGACGAAGACAAAATATATTTATTTCGGCAGGATACCCTTTGTACAAAACATCAAACCATAACGCGATTTTAATTTTCCCGTGCTGCCATCTATTGAAATGTAGTGTAGATTCTATACAAATTTATTACAATTTCTACGAGTTCTACTACATAATATAATACACAATTAATGACATTTATTTGTTTATGATTTTATCTATTTATATTTTTATCTAATTATTATGTTCAAAACAATGTTTATAATATTTTTTAGTTCCACATTTTGTTACACGGCGCTAGTTGTCGTACATTTAGACATTCCGCCCACCATGAACCGATGGTTCATTGAAATACCGCCCACCGTGTTGTTACAATGTGCACATGACAATTTAATTAAAATTTCGGTTACATATACTTGGTTGAAATATGAAATTCAAAGGAGAACTCATAGGTACAACGTTATACTCGTATCGATCCGGAATAAAACTTAATATTGCTAGGTACAACAATCCGGTTAAATTTCTATTACAGGTTAGACATATCTGTAATTGGTTTAAATAGGTATCCTCACAAGAAAAAACGATAAACATACAAATTAGTAATTAAAAACACAAAGTAAACATGAGTTTAACAAATTCAGCAGCTATTAGACAATGAGCACAAGCATGAGTTCAGATAAGTTATGTTTTAAAATTCAGTTTGCAACAGGTAGTACACATAATTTGGTTATAGGACGTTTAATAGTGGCGTCTTTACATTTGAGACTTACAACCCTTGTAATATTATCCTGGCCCGGATGTTTGTCAATAATAATTCCCAGAAGCCATTTCGCTGGAGGAAGATCATCCTCCTTGACAAGAACTACATCACCAATCCTTGGTTCTGGTGTTATATATGCCCACTTATAGCGATGTAAAAATTGAGTCATGTACTCCTGTGACCATCTATGCCAGAAATGCTGTAACATTTTTTGTGTTAACTGCCATCGCTTGAGACTGGAAACGGAGGAGTTAATGTAGTTGTCCTCTGGCACGAGGATCATCGGTTCGCCTATTAAAAAGTGACCTGGGGAAAGGGGAATTGGATCCTGCGAGTTGCTACTGACTTGAGACAATGGCCTAGAATTAAGACAGGCCTCAATCTGGTAAAGCAGAGTGCTCATCTCTTCAAAGGTGAGGGTAGCGTTGCCAATCACCCGCTTGAGGTGATGTTTTGCGGATTTAATCCCAGCCTCCCATAGCCCCCCGAAATGTGGAGCGCGTGGTGGTATAAAATGCCATGTAGTACCATTGGTTGCTAAACACTCAGCTATCTCAAGAGCCAATGTGGACTTTTCTTTAGTAAATAAAGTTTTAAGCTCACGAGCGGCACCTACAAAATTAGTCCCATTGTCACTAAAAATATCTGTGCAATGGCCACGACGAGCCACAAAGCGTTTAAAGGCTGCCAGGAAGCCCTGTGACGTAAGATCGCTGACAGCCTCTAGATGTACAGCTCTGGTGGCCATACACACAAATAAACAAATATAGCCCTTGTAAGAGCTATGTCCTCTCCCTGGTGAAGCTCTGATCTGGATGGGCCCAGCATAGTCTACGCCGCTTTGGTAAAATGGTCGTATTGGGGTGACGCGAGCTGGGGGTAATTGACCCATGAGCTGATCTCTTGTTCGTGCCGCATGACGTACGCATACTACACACTTGCGTACGAATAACTTTACTTGGTTCCTGACGTCGATGATCCAGTATTTCGATCGAAGGTAATTCACCATTAACTGAGGCCCGCCATGCAAAGTCCTCTTATGAGCTTCATCAATAACCAGATTGGTGAAATGAGATTTAGAAGGCAAAATCATCGGATGTTTCATGTCATTAGAAATTCCAGCTCTTTCTAGACGTCCACCGACTCTCAAGTTGTCATCACTATCCAAGAACGGATTCAGGGAGGTGAGTTTACTTTTCTTGTTTACATTTCCGTTATTTTTAAGTTCCCTTATTTCTTCTCGAAAATGTGAAATTTGGCATTGTTTAACGCAAAAGCGTAATGCTTCATTTAATTCTGTAGTTGTTAACCATGTAGGGAACTCCATGGCTGAATTTTTCGTCTTAAATATAAACCTTCGACAATAAGCCAATACCCTAACGAGTTTTTGTAATGACGAGAATTTCGTCCATAATTCCAACTGATCTGCCTGTGTTACGTGGTAATTCTTGGTGGATCTTTCTTCTAAATTTGTGTATGGTACACTATCTGTCTGGTAATTCATAATTTTATTTTTCAGCCATGATGGGCCTGTTTTCCACAGTTGAATATCAGGACATTCTGAAGGGCTAACTCCCCGAGATGCACAGTCAGCTGGATTATCCTTGGATGCCACATGTGACCATTGATTTCGGTCTAAAATATTCAAAATATCCGAAACTCTGTTAGCGATAAATGTTTTCCACCGGCTTGGATGATCACTCAACCAAGCCAGAACCACGGTAGAATCCGTCCACGCTCGGATGTTAGATTTTGATACATTTAATACTGCTGCTACCTCTTGCAAAAGTTTAGCCAATAAAACAGCTCCACATAATTCCAGCCTCGGAATTGATACTTGTTTAATGGGTGACACTTTTGTTTTTGATGTTAACAAATGAACATGGACTTCTCCAGCATCATCAACCACCCGTGAGTACACTACCGCAGCATATCCTTCACTAGACGCATCGCTAAAGCCATGAAGTTCCAGATTCTCCATCTCCTGGCTGTTTATCCATCGAGGGAGACGAAACCTTGTAAGTTCGATAAGTTCACAACGGTAAGTAATCCAATCTTTCATTAATTTAGGAGGTAGTTCCTCATCCCATCCTATTCCTGCAAGCCATAGCCGTTGAATTATTATTTTTGCCTTTATTATTGCTGGTGCTATCCATCCCATGGGATCGAATAGCTTAGCAATGTCTGAAATAACCTTTCTTTTTGTTACAGGTTCATCGATTGCTGGCAGCTGCACGGAGTACTCGAAGTTGTCTGTTCGTCGGTTCCAGGTAAGTCCTAAAATCTTGATTATTTCATCCATTTTTAGTTCTAGGTTGCTTTTTGCTGATTTGCCTTCATTACCTATTGCATGTAACAGTTCATCGTTATTGCTTGACCACTTTTGAAGTTCAAATCCTCCCCCGCTTAGTAGCTTAGTCATTTCTTCAAATATTTGTTTCCCTTCTGATACTGTTTTACATCCAGTTAGCAGGTCATCCATATAAAAATCTTGCAGGACCTTTTCAGATGCCAATGGGAATTGCTTTCCATCATCACGAGCTGTTTGATGTAATGCTTTAACTGCCAAGTATGGAGCCGATGCGGTTCCGAACGTTACTCGTGTCAAGCGCAGATGTTGAAGATCTTCGGCTGGGTCGTTTCGCCACACCAAACGTTGGTAATCTGCATCCGCATTATCCACCTTTACCTGACGGTACATCTTGACGATGTCGGCTGCCAGGCAAATGGGATAGAGTCTCCATCTCATAACAATGTGACGTAGGTCAGATTGTAATGTGGGCCCAACCATCAGATCACTGTTAAGTGACACACCGTTTTTATCTCGACAAGATGCATCGAATACAACTCGCAGTTTGGTAGTTGTTTTATCGTCCCTGATCACCGCATGATGAGGTAAGTATACAGTTTCTGGTTTATTCTCTTCTTCCCTTGGTATTACCACCATATGACCGAGTTCCAAATATTCTGATATCACCTTCGAATATTGTACTTTGAAATCTGGCGATCTAGCCAAACGTTTCTCCAACATTAGGAATCGTTTGGTTGCTATTTCTAATGAGTTACCTTTGTTGCAGCTCGGATCTACATCTCTGAAGGGCAGTCGGACAACATATCTCCCAGAAGAGTCACGTTTGGTCGTTTTTTCAAACAAATCTTCACACCTTTGTTCCTCCGGGGTGAGGTGATTTTGTTCCAGAGAGAAGTTGTCGGATTCCAGCTCCCAAAACTTCTTCAGATTAAATTCATCGTTATTAAGCTGAGTATGCATGGCGATGATACTATTGTGAGTTGAAGTATGATTAGTTTGGCTATCGTCCCCAATCTTGCCAGATAAGATCCACCCCAGCTTAGTGTTCTGGGCTATTGGTGTACCTGGTGGGCCTCTAATCAAACCTTCAGCTAGAATTTGGCAATAAACTTCAGCTCCCAGCAACATATCAATTTTATTTGGTATGTTAAACTCGGAGTCTGCTAACTTCATTTTTGGTAAATTTGACCACCACTGGACAACAAATTTCCTTTTAGGAAGAAATGAAGTTAGTTTCGTAAGAACGTGAGCCTTGACATGTAACGTAAAACTGGGGTCCTGGAGAGATTGTAGGTTTACATAAACTACATGATTAGAATTGAGTGATGCATTTTCATCACCCCCCACTCCAGATATGACACTGCTGCTGTGAATTTTCTTAAGTCCAAGTAATTGGACTGCAGACTCCGTAATGAAGGAAGCCTGTGATCCCTGGTCCAATAAAGACCTAAGTGTCATTTTAGACCCTGTATTAGTTTCAGCCTTTACTAATGCCGTCGCTAACAAAACTTGACTCTTTGTGTTCGAGAAGCAAGTAGTGATGTTTTCGAAGTGGCTATCGTCTTGAGATGTTGTTGACGTATTTACAACAACATTGGTTTTATCAACTGACTGATTCTTTGTTCCCATTGTCTCAGTTGATATGTTAATGTTATTGGAATGTAACAGCGAATGGTGTCTTCTCTTACAAATTCTACATCTGGTAGGTAAACGACACGACGTAACCGAATGATTCGTACCTAAGCAATTATAACACAAACCGGAATTCTGGACAAAATTACGACGAGAGGTTACATCTTCCTTTGCAAATTTTTTGCAATTTCCCAGCTTGTGACCGGACTCAGAACAATAAATACATGAAGCAGACTTATTCTCAGTCACATTTGTTGCTACATGATGTGACTGAGTTGTTTTTACAACTTTAGTGGTTAAAAATTCGAGCGATCTAAATCGATGCTCTAAAAACTCTAAAAAATCCTTTAAATTTGGCAAGTCATTGGTTGAACTACAGATTTTAGCTTCCCACTGCTTACGTGACTCATTGTCTAATTTCAAACTCAGTATATAAATTACAATGATGTCCCAATTTTCTATATTTATACCTACATTTTTTAAAGCATTCAAACATTCGTTTGTAGTATCGAAAAGCTCTTTAATAGAATTTGAGGATTCGTTTACAATATTTTTTTGACTAAAGAATCGTTTTAGAATACAAGATGTTATGTATCTCTTATTATTAAATCTATGTTCTAAAAGATTCCAACAATGCAAATAATTTTCGCTTGTAACCGGTAGATGACGCAATAGTTGTTCTGCTTCGCCCGTAACATAACTTTTCAAGTAGTGAAGTTTCTGCACATCTTGTAATAATTTGTTATTGTGTATAAGTGATAAGAAGAGGTCGCGAAATGTGATCCACTCTGAATACTTTCCTGAAAACTTTTGTATTGAAATTTTTGGCAGTTGGACATTAATTTGATCGCTATTGGGTTGTGACTGAGAGCTTGCAATGATCTGCTTTTCAGCGGGTAACTCGTTGAATTCCGACAAACACTCCTTTAACTCTGTTTTGTAATCCGTATAAAATTCTTCACACGCATCGTAAAGACCCCGTAGATTGTATTCAGACTTCTCGAATTCCGCCTTTGGATATCCCATAATTAATTTCTGGTGCGTATTATCAAATGTAATCCATTGTTTTTCCAAAGTCTCCAGTCTAGTTTCAATGTATTGTTTTGTTTTCCTTTCTCTAGACGATTTTTTGAAATTAATCAAACCTCTACTAAATTTTGTATAGAGATCATCTTGTACTCTCAATAAGGCATCCATTTTCAATAGTAAAGTCAAATAAAAAAAAAACGATTTTTGTTGAAGCGATCAAAAATTTTACAAGTCCAAGATTCGTATAAATTTTCTAAGTCCAGTTGGAGCAAAATTTTTCAAAGTCCAATTTGAATGAAATTTTTCTAAGTGTTTGAAATATTGACACTTAGCCAAATTCGGGCATGGATTCCCCGTCTCAACCAGAATTCAAGTTAAAATTTTACAAGTCCATGCACTAACAAATTTCTTCAAAGTTAATTTACTCTAGTCTTTAAGGTTCACTTTTGCTTGATAGTTAATAATTGAAATGTACTCACAGTTTGTCCACTTGGTAACACAACACAACTGACACTTATCTGCTATCACGCCTCTGACCGATCTACTAATCGGCTTATCCAGAACTCCGCTGCTTCAATCTCGTATCCGCTGAATTTCGCTTTTACTTATCCGACTCGATGGACCATGAATAAAACCACCATTCAAGACGAAGACAAAATATATTTATTTCGGCAGGATACCCTTTGTACAAAACATCAAACCATAACGCGATTTTAATTTTCCCGTGCTGCCATCTATTGAAATGTAGTGTAGATTCTATACAAATTTATTACAATTTCTACGAGTTCTACTACATAATATAATACACAATTAATGACATTTATTTGTTTATGATTTTATCTATTTATATTTTTATCTAATTATTATGTTCAAAACAATGTTTATAATATTTTTTAGTTCCACATTTTGTTACACGGCGCTAGTTGTCGTACATTTAGACACCCCGTCATTACAAAACTATATATCTATCACCACGTCAAACAATATGAACCAAAACGACGGCGTCGTTGTTTATGTAAAAAGGAAACTACTTCCAGTCATGGAAGAAATACGATTGGTACACGCTACTTGTTTACAGATTAAAGTGTCAAATATTTTAATTCTTGCTATCTATCGCTCACCATCAAATCAAAATGCAATAAAATTTATAGACTCACTTGATAAACATTTGGACACAATTGGATCACACAAAAACATAATAATCACAGGAGATATTAACATTAATTTATTATTTAGAGCAGCTGATTCCTCGTATGAATGTAATAACAGGGTCAACTATCTTAATACGATGGCCTCACATGGTTTACTACCTGGACATACCCTTCCGACCAGACAATCCAGCTGTTTAGACCACTTTATGATAAAGATCCAACCCGACAAAACGGCAGCTCGTATAGCTGTTTTAAACACTACGATTACGGATCATGCTGCTATATTTCTAAGCTTAGAAAATTTAAAAACTGAAGCCCCCAATAATAAGCGTATTGAACACATAGATTATGAAAAATCTATTTCGTTAATTAAAAGCAGAAATTTTACCGAGCTGCTAATGAGCGATGACCCTGACTATATTATTAGGAAACTTAGTTCGGAGCTTGAAGACGTGTTAAATAATAGTAAAACCATTAGATATATATCTTGTAAAAATAAACCGATAAGGCCTTGGATAACGCCTGGCATCATAAGATGCATAAATAATAGAAATAAAATGCAATTAAAACTTAGATCTGACCCATACAACGAAACACTCAAGATAACCTACAAAAGGTATAGAAATTTTTGCAACAACCTAATTAAAAAACTCAAACGTAAATATCAAAGAGAACAACTAGAAAAATCCAATAAAGATCCAAAAGCTCTCTGGAACACTATTAATAAAATTACACATTTTAAAAGCACTAAATCAACAAACATTGAATTACTTAAAACTAAAACAGTACCCAACGACTCAGTTAATCATGTTAACGCGTTTTTTGCTGGCATTGGAAAAAATCTAGCTGAGGATATAATACCTATCTCTGTATCCACTAACTTAGAAAAATCTAATAGTATACAACCCTCTCCTCTAACATCATTCGCTCTACTAGATACTGACCCTCAAGAAGTAGCTAACATTATCACTAGACTCAAACCAGATAGTGCCCCTGGCTTTGACAAGCTATCGTCTCGTTTTATCATGCTTGTCAAAGATATTATTGCTCCCATAATTAGTCACTTTGTGAATCTCTGCTTTAATAAAGGAATATTTCCTGACTCCCTAAAACTGGCTTTAGTCACACCCGTGTATAAGAGTGGAGATAAAACAGACCCCAACAACTACAGGCCTATTTCTGTTTTAACTGTATTTTCCAAAATTATAGAAAAAATTATAAATACTCGTTTACTAAGTTTCTTAAAAAAATATAACATTCTGTCCAATTCACAATACGGGTTTAGACAAGGAAGATCAACTGAAGACGCTATACTAGAATTGACAACACAAATATCCAACCATTTAGACGCCAAAAAGAAATGTCTCACAGTATTCTTAGACCTCAAAAAGGCGTTTGATACTGTCTTTCTCCCTACTCTTATACAGAAGTTGGAGAATATTGGCGTTAGGGGTGTACCCTTAAAACTCCTTACTGATTACCTACTTGGGCGAAAACAGAGGGTACGTATTGGAGATTATATTAGTGAGGATGCAGAAATCACATATGGGGTACCCCAGGGGAGCGTACTTGGCCCAACCCTTTTCCTCATTTACATAAATAACCTCACCAATCTAAAGATGGACGGTGGTAGCATTGTCTCATATGCTGATGACACTGCCGTGGTTTTTGTAGGACCTACATGGGACAAGGTGTTTGAAAGTGCTAACGCAGGGCTAAAAACGGTTTCTCTCTGGTTAAGGGCGAATCTGCTCTCAATGAATGCTGCAAAAACCAAATACATATGTCACTACATAAGTAAAACAACACAACCTGATCCTAGCTACCAACTTAAAGCTCACCAGTGTGACGGAACAAACTTCACCAAGTGTAATTGCACAGTGTTAGAAAAAGTGGAAGCCATTAAATATCTAGGAATAATACTTGACCAAAGGCTATCTTGGCATCCGCATATTGAATATGTAAATAAAAGAACTAGAAAGCTCATATGGATATTTAAGACTCTCAGGCACGTCGCTTCACAAAAACTGTTAAAACAAGTCTACATTGCGCTAGCTCAATCCGTAATCTCGTATTCTGTTTCTGTATGGGGAGGAGCAACAAAAACTAAATTTCTAGAAGTTGAAAGGGGTCAGAGGTGCTTATTAAAGGTTATGTTCTTCAAAAAACTCAGATATCCTACTAAAGATCTATATGAAAACAGCAAACTTCTATCTGTTAGGAAACTTTTCATTGTGTCAGCTACCTTGAAATTACATAAAACACTACCTTTAAGCTCCAATGAACATACAGGAAGAAGAAAACAAAAGGTTGCTCCTATTACCAATACCAGAACAAACTTTGCTAGACGTCAGTTTCATACATTATCGGCTCATATTTATAATAAACTAAACAAAAAACTAAATATTAATAAACTAAAACTATTTACATGTAAATCAATAATAACTGAATACTTAACTACATTGCATTATGATGAAACAGAGAAGCTTATAAATGACTAAGAACAGACTTTTATAATATGAATCATAATCAACCACCCTACGCACAAACAAAAACTCATTGTAGTTTAATAGCTGCTCACTTCGGTGAAAACTAGTAGGCTCCGATCCTAAGATATATCGTAGGGCTAAGGACATACTGACATCACATTTTCTCTCTCATACTCTCACATAATTTAATTGCAATCTTGCTTTCTCCCCCCCCCCCCCCCCCCCACACACGTACACACTCAAACACACTTCTCACGTACACGTACACACACATCACACACACACCACTCAACTAAACTAACTGTACTAGGTTAATGAGCTATATTTGTAATCATTAGTTTAGCCTTAATATGTACTTACTAAGAATTTAGGAGGAAGAAGAGCGGGATCCCCTGCTACAGGCTTTAATAAGTCTACTAGGTGGGTCTCAGTAACATATATATTTAGCACAGTAAGGCTGATAAATAAAGAATTTTGAATTTTGAATTTTTTTTTTTTTTGAATTTAGAAGGAGGGCGCCCAACGCTTCGTCGTCCTACGCGCGGCCTCCACTCTAATACCTTCCCTCTTCCTACCTCCCTCATCTGCCATCACTTACTCGACAGATCTGACGGGTCCATTCAACATGGTCAATTAATTCATAATACTGTATAATTATGCGTACAAACGCGTAGCAAGCTAAAATTCATTTGAAGAAATCGCGCTGTCGGAGTTTGGGCGAGGGGTGGAGCTGCTCAAAGCGGCAAAATTACAATAAAGTACTCGAATAATTATCCGCGTCCCCGGACTTGAGTTCCGACTATATTCTTTTTTAACGAGTAACAAAGTACCTACACGAAGAGATATTAAAAATTGGCGACTGGGCACATCACTATTTTTTTATTCTATTACCAGGGTTGCCACTTAGATGCTGATTGCTGACTATCACACGATTTTGAATCTGAAATAAAGACGTCTGAGCCGGGCCGGGCCTAAGTTGGCCACAAATTCTCCGTTATCGATGTTCCCGCCGTGATTTTGGTCATAGATGTACTGTTACTAAAATCACGTCTTCTGTCGTCTAAACATTGTGGTTATTCTTTAAAATGACTTTTCCAAAAGAAATTGTTGCATCCTGCGTGATTTATTATTAACATACGAGCATATGGTAATTGCTTTGTACCAAAATTTCACCTCCTTTCTCTCCGATGTGATGGAGCGCGAAGTAAACAACCGGCTCCGTAAAAACCTAGAAGAGCACGACTTGATCAGCAACCATCCATACGACTTTCATCTTGGTCGCTCGACTGGTAATCTTCTAGTTTATCTTACACATAAGTGGGCTTCAGTCATGGACAGTCAGGGTGGGTGAGGCATTGGCTGTTAGTCAGGTTAGGACGAAGGCATTTGATCGGGTCTGGCGCAGTAGTCTTCTTTCGAAGTTGCCTATATAAAGTCTACCTGAGGGTTTATGCAAATAGGTCTCTAGTTTCTTGTCCAGTAGAAGCATTAAAGGTGGTTGGATGGCAGTTGCTCCGATAGCATGGACAACCTTTTGACCACCACGGCAAAAATGCATCACCGTGCCCTGTATGCCAGGCCCTATAAATTGATCAAAAATGAATAGGGATTCCAAAATCATACCATCGATAACGAAGAATATTGGAATAAAAAAAATATTATAATAAATCGCACACTACTCATTATAATAACTTAATAACCCTATGAAACAGTAACAGAGTGGTAGTTGTAGATTTTACTCATAGAACTCTGTTTCTACAGTATTGAAAATAATAAGAAAAATTATACAAATTGACATCAAGGTACAACACTATCGTCACCATTAGACGACAATGGCGTGGGCGGCCCTTCTTTTTTAAGACTTCCTCGCATCAGTGTTAGTGATATGCAGTGAATAATGCCGTTAATCGATATACGTAAATAATTGGAAGTTAGTTCTATAACTACCTATGTACAATCAAATGAGTAAATCAACAATTTTACGTTTTATGCTGATTACCAACCAACATTTTTTTCGGTTTGATATGTAGGGACATCTCAATAATATAACCATATGTGAAACAATTACTTCGATAGCACAAAAATCTCTCGAGTCAGGTTAATTTGAAAATCACAATTTTGGACTTTCCCGAAAACGCTCCACACAAGGGCTACTGAGTTATGACGTCACAGGTTTGATTTTGTATGCATCAAACCAGAAATTTGTACGACAGCTATGTTCAATATTATGTTTATTAAATTAACATCATAATAAAAGTTAACGTATTTTTTATTGCTTCTTCAATGGAAATATTATTTTTTAATAATTTCATACTTTTAAAATGGACTTTTCCGCCAAACATTGATCGACCCTAAATTAAGTCGGACGGAAGATATTAGAATGAAAGTTTGCAGATCTTTATAGTTTTGTGTATTTTACGATACTGTTAAATAATTTATACAATTTTTGAACATTGTCAAACAGCCTATTACAATACGCATAATTATGACCTTTTTAATATGTATTATCAAATAAATAAATCAACAATTGTACATATTTACTACATGGCCGAGTCTAAAAATATTATCAAGTTAATAATCAATAATTGTATGTGAAATTTCGTCACTAATCGTGGTGGGCTTCACTACTGACCACCTGAACTGACCATTTGCGCTTATGACGTCATCAACGTGTTATCTAGTCGTGACCGTGGCGTACGAGGGACTGCTTATCGGTATTGGACTAGGGATGTACGTGAGTGAGTCAAAGATAATAGAGAATATCGAGTATTTTTTTCTTATTTTTAATGAATTGTGGTAGTTTTATGAACAGTTTGATGGGATTATACTTGTGAATACTCTTGACTTGAGACTAGTATGGCAAAAAACAACTGGATAAAGGATTCACATATATCTTACTTTTGAATGATGATTGCCGATAACACATCACATCACTAACGGTCATGTATTGCTGTGACTCTGGCTGGCGTGCGGAAACAATCATTTTACAGACAAATTTTTATTTTTGTTAATCGTCTTATTTCTCAATACTCATATATTTTATTATGTTTCTTCATAAGAAATATAAAGGGAAGGTACAATTTTAAGATCCATTAATAAGACATGAAGACTTAATTTGTTGAAAGTGTTTATTTACAGTTTTGTAGCACATATTTTTTGTCACGTATAGACGTCATTGGCGTACATACGTACGCGATAGGGGGCCCCTATCGCTTGTCATGTATGGATGACTGTGGCGGTCAAAAGGTTGCTCGCGTCCCGTAAGGTTCTGCATTGTCCGCGACGCTGTTTTTGACAATGATATGTCATCTATTGACAGCATTTATTGTTAAGCCGCTGACAGCACCGGGGAGATACTTATTACACAGGCCGTGCTAATATCCCTTCACTCTCTGGTGGAGGAGAGCCGCGAACAACTTCTATCTGTGATCGAGAGCACATTGAATAGTGTGTCCGATTGGGGGCGAGGCGACCAAACCTATTCAATTCAACCCCACTATGACACAAGTATGCGAGTTCACCGTTAAGAAAATCCCTTTTGCTGTGGCTCCTCAATTCCAGAACACACCCCTTATCATCGCCAGAAGTATTGGGATTCTTGGTGCTGAAATTTCCAGCGACGCGACGCGACGTCCAGTTTCGTTGTCACCTGGAGGGAAAGGTCAAGCTGGCGTCGAAGAACGGCCGCATATGGAGTACTATAGTGTTAGCGTCTATAGGCGGAAGCGCTTAAACACCAGCTTGCATCTTGTGACCCAATTCGACATCCCAAACCGACAGACGGTTTAGAACCTCTAAGTCTGAGAAGGAATTTTGCGTCCCTTCGTGTGTTCTATCCATCGCTCGAATTGGGTGTGTTCAGAGGAGTTATTTGACTTGACGCCTACACTCTCCTTCTACAGTTCGTACCGCTCGTCATCGACAGGGAATTCATCCTCACACATTGGAACCTAGGTAGTCGCGTACTGTTGTTGTTGTTGTAAAGTCTTTATTGTACAAAAGATAATAGCAAAACATGACAAAAATAGTTATGTACAATGGCGCACTTATCCCAAATGGGATCTCTTCCAGTCAACCATTCCAGATTTAAAGGTAAACATAATTTGGCAGAAAGTTAGGTACATTATGAATACTTAATGAATACATGGTGATAAAATAATGATAAATATAAGGAGAGTAAATTGTGACAAAAGAAAAGTAACGATTAGACATAAGTTTAGACAGATTGCATAACATATATAACAGAATAAGCAATTGAGTTAAAATTAATAGGACTAATTAGCTTTAAATTTAATTAACCTTAACTTATCTAAGGATACTATCAGTCACACCGCTCAGATGCCTCCTCAGGTGGAGCTTGAATGAATCCATACTTTGTGACATCATCACATCAATTGGAAGCGAATTCCAAAGGCTTGCTGCTCGCACAGTAAATGATTTAGTGTAGGAATAGGAGTTAGGAACAGGAATATTTAATTTAGGAAGGTTGCTAGATCGAAGACGATCATCCATAGTACGAAACTGGAACCGTTCACGTAGATAATAAGGTGCTGAGGGGTTAAAAAGTACGTGAAATAGGAAGGACAGGATATGAAGGATTCTTCGTTGCCTTATTGGTAATATGTCTAGACGCGAACGGTATTCCGAAATATGAACTGATTTACGCAAACCAAAAACAAACCTAATGCACAAATTCTGAATGCGTTCTAGTTTATTTAGTAACTCCTCTGTTAGATCCAAATACGCCACATCCCCATAATCAATTAGCGGAAGTAAAAGGCTACGTGCCAATAAAGCCTTGGTATTTAAAGGGAGAAAAGCCTCAAGTCGTTTCAAGGAATGGAGAGAGGCAAAAACCTTGCGGCTTACTTCGTGGTTCTACTACTGTGTGGTTCTAGAGAATTTTTATCTGCCTGGCGAGGTTTTTCCACGAGACTACAGCATGGGGTTATTAAAAAAAAGTATGAAGCAATATATCGGATTCATGACGATTTTTTTCAACATATCCCTGAAGCCTTGACGATGAAATTCATAGGCGTATACGACTACGCCTACGTCCTAAAGACGCCTGTCAGGCAAATATGAGATAGAGAATATGTCAGATTTTATATAAAATATGTTCTATGTACTGTAGTGCTGTACGCTGTACATGATATAATTTTTAGAAAATTATTTTGCTTATATATAGAAACAACCAGCACATGACGCAGAACAACAATCGTATCAACCTGTCTCATTTCCTTACATGAATTGGCGTAAGTAAGTTATGTACTCTTTTTCTGAAATTATACAAATTAACTTGATGAACTTTCCCCTGCAGTATTCCCAAATAAATACGACAGAGTCAATTTTTCCCTGAAAAGTGCCAGCCTTTTCAGGTACGGATCGACGACCCCTTGGTATTACTGATTGTTAGGGGCAATGGTGATTACTTTCCATCAAGTGACATGCTCGCTTACTCCCATCTAATATAAAATAATAATCGTTGACTGAAAAGTGATTGCCAAAATAACAAATATGAAAGAAGATTGTCATATAAAAAAAATTGAATTTAAATTTGAGTGACAAGAGTAGAGTTGAGCGCTTAAACGAAAAGCGCTTAAAAAAGTCTGCTTATCAGCGTAAGCAGATAAGCACGCTTATAAAAATAAGCCTTTTTCGTTTAATTTTTTTACAATGTGTCTGATAATTTGACAAATTTGATATAGCGCCATCTATAATTGATACACATAATTACTGCCACGTCGCGTCGTGCTGTATTAGCTAGCCATATATGCAATAATAAACCTTACGATCAACAAGTTTAGGTTTACTATCGATTAACGTTCGTTTCATTTTCGTCTAAACAAATGCGTTTCGTTGAAAAAAGGGTCAGTAATCCTCATTCAATATTGAACCTTATTCGCAGGTGCTTTAGGATTAATGTTGTTTAATTTTCTTTCACTTTAGTTTCAAAAATGATTTTCGTTTAAATAAACAACGCTTACGCTTTTTTAAGCAGTACGCTTTTTGTTGTCAACTGGTAAGCGCGCGTGTGAATGTTTGCGCTAACGCTTTTGCTGTTGTCGTCGGTCGATTAATGCGAATTTTTTTGCTTTGCTGTGTTAAGTATGTTCATGCGTATACGAAACTTTAAATACGTATAGAAAAGAAATCGGCTGCAAATAGATACTGTCTGTGATCGTTAACCATTGCATTGTCTTAAAGCTGCGACTAAATGTTTAAACGTTTTCCATAAGCGTAGACGCCTCAAGTAGCATCAACGACAAAAAAAGCGTTTAAGTAAAAAGCGCGCTTAAAAAGCGCGCTTTTGATAAAAAGTACAACGTATAAACGTTTATTAATTTTAAGCCGTTTTTTCCAACTCTAGACAAGAGTGACAGACAGGACAGACAGACACAGGCAGACGGACGGACGACGGCCGACGAACACAACTTTGCGTCTGATGTCTGTACTAGGTCGATTTATTTTAATTAATAAATTTAAACCGTCCGATATTAAATTGTAGAAACATATTAAATATTATCTAAATGATTATAAATTCAGTGTGTAAAAGTTTGTGAATGCTCTCAATCTAGTGTTTTCAGGTAGGCAACGTACAAAATGAGAGTTTGCTTGTGTTTTTTATTTTTATATGTGTATCGTGTGAACGGAGTCACAAATGGCGAAAAAGAAGGCGAAGAAGAGATTAGCAGGAAGAGGATAATTGAGCAGTTGACAAGGACTCGTACGGTGATACTTGACGACTATCATTTGGTGACACGACAGATTGCTACAGATGTATATATGTACAGAAGTTACCGCACTGTTTCTGTTGTGTTTTATCCTATAATGAGGGACGTTAGTGATGCC
Source organism: Hypsopygia costalis (assembly GCA_937001555.2). NCBI lineage: Eukaryota > Metazoa > Arthropoda > Insecta > Lepidoptera > Pyralidae > Hypsopygia > Hypsopygia costalis. The sequence goes on along the minus strand of OW443343.2, from coordinate 20,527,153 downwards.
CGATTCACCTTCCAGTCAGAAGAGCTTCATTTGAATAACATAGGTAGGTGCACTAATTATTTGTTGCGCTTCTTTCCTCCAAATTCTATTGCAATTCTTAATAGCATACTTATATTTTTTGTTGCGGTGTCATATATAATTAGTGACCTTTAACTCGTTATTCCTCTTAAAATTTTTGCTTATAGTGGTAAATTTATTGTGTTTGTGCACAATACAATATTAATTTCTGCTCTTGACTTCAGTCTGCATGAACAGGTTTGTGTGTGAGAACCCCAGTAGTCAGTTAGCAGGGTGCATCACGTGCCGGTGTGGTTGGCTTTGGCTCCAGATGGTGGTGAGCCACTAACACTTCTAAAATAAGTAATATTCAAGATTGGCAGCTATTCAAATTAAATGAAATTTCAAAGATTCCCTTATAAGATTTATTTCTTTTGAATTTCATCCTTACATTTATTTATTTCTTCTACTAGTATTAAATAAATAAATATAAGGCTTAGCCTATCCTGAACACACAGTACATGGACAAAAAGTGTCCTATGTGTTAATGCAGAATATATTCTATATAGGTATATGCCAAATTTGATCCAAATCTGTTAAGCCATTTCTCTATGAAAGAGTAACCAACATCCATACACAGCCTTTCACATATGCAATATTAATAACATTTGTTGAATAAAATAAATGATAAATGAATATATGACAACAAATTACTGCCATCTTGTCTTCAATTAAGCAAAGCTTGTATTATGGGTACTAGTTAACTGATTAATACAATACAATGAATGAATCTCTTTATTGCACCAACAATATAAATATTATAAACAACAGCCCCCTTACCATCATCTCTTATTGCGATTCAATAACTGAATAGATTGCTTATTCATACTAATGAATAAGCGACTCTATTCCATTTGAAACAATTTCAATCGCAATAAGAGATGATGGTAAGGGGGCAGAGTAGCATATTAAAGTACAACAGGCGGTCTTATCGCTACTCAATGTCTTCCAGGCAACCTTTGGGTAGAGGAAAGTATCAGACTAGAAAGGGTAGGTGGCAAAGAAAACATAGTTAAAGACTAAATATAACAATCGATACGTATATATGAGGAGCTCTGTGGCATCGTGGCATGTCCCAGTTTAATCGAATAAGCAAGTTAAGCTATGTCCACCAATGTCTGTCCATGGATGGATTTATTTATCTGTACCTCTGTGCTTCGGAGGGCATGTTAGCAAACGGTCCCGGATGTTGTCATTATAGATAACAGTTGTTAAGCCAAGTCAACGGCTTTTAGGCAGCACAGGCTAACAGTTGACTCAGCAATAGGACCAAGAGGTTGCGGGCGGTATACTGTCAGCCCTTCGCCGACGATATCGTATTGGTGTATGACAGAGCTACTGCTCTGGATATACATAAATGTGCCAATGCCATTCTCGAGCACGTGAGGGCGTGGGGGGTTAAAACCGGTTAAAGTTTGCGCTGCAAAAGATCAGCGCCATGCTGGTCACCGACGCCGACGCCGACGATACTTTACGCCGCGACCGTATGGGTGCCAGCTGTGAACAAGCTCAGCATCCAGAAGCAGCTCAACAGCGTACAACGGGGCTTCGCGCAATAGATCTGCAAGGCCTACCGAACGGTCTCCTTGAACTCTGCACTGCTGCTGGCTGCGGTGCTCCCTCTTGACTTTAGGGTGCGAGAAATCGCATCTCTTTACGGGGCCATGAAGGGGCTACCCCATCCGGCGTTGGAGGACAGGAAGATCGAGCGGATGGCCTATAGGGTTGAGCCCCGCATCTAGTAGAGCTGGAGAGCATCGAGTTCGATCACCTGGTGGACAAGGAACAATACAGGGCAGCCAACCTGCTTTGTCCTGCGAATGTTCACGGACGGCAGTAAGATTGAGAGTCGGGTAGGTGCCGCTGTTTCAATCAGGAACAGCTATGCCGAAACCAAGCAAGGTCCTACTGTACCGTCTACCAGATCGAGTTCCTCGCTCTCTGCACTGCGGTAAAATACGCGTTGAGCTGTGAAGAATCCAGCGTGGGTATTTTCAGCGACTCCATGGCGGTGCTCTAGGCGTTAGGTAACGTTGAGTCCTCCCATCCACTTGCGGAACAGACGCGGGACGCTTTTTAACTGTGCAAAGCGCAGGGTAAGAGCGTCTTGATGTTCAGGATCAGGGCACATGTGGGTCTTGAGGGCAATGAGCGAGCCGAAGAACTCGCCAAGTGTGTGGCCCAGAAGTCGAACAAGAAGCCTGACAACGACCGCTGCCCTATCTCATTCGTCAAGCATATGATCCGTAAGGCGACCATCGAGGAATGGGTCAGGAGATATCGCTAGGCGACTACAGCTTCAACGAAGCTGTTTTTCCATGCGAGTGCGTCCGCAGCGTACAGTATCGTGGGCAAAATGGTTTCGTCTGGCGTCACCACGCAGGTTTTGTTGGGTGGGTGGACATGGTGGGTTCTCCGCGTACTGTACAGGTTCAAGTGCGTGGGGAGCTGGCAAGGGTCAGACAGTACAGCACATTTTGTTTCAGTATCCCGCATTCTCCAAACAAAGATGGGGAGTTGGAGCGGCGTTTGGGAATGCGGGTCACTAAAACGAACGTGTCTGATGAGCGTGATGGCGGAAAAAGTAGAAATAAGTTCATTGAGTACTGTGTCAATCTAGTCACGGCTGTCATCAGGCCGAACAAGCAAAATGGCCCCACCTAGGACCAATGCTGACTTGGGCGCCTATATTTTTCCATAGGCGCCTCGATCGCGGTGGCTATGTGGGGTTATTGAGTTAAGTGTCTATCGAGGACAGCTGTGGACTGATTAGATGTAAATTTGGTGGGCATAACATTGTAATCGTTACGTTAGTGTACCTAATCTGAAATTAGTTTTATTGTACTACTTAAATTGTATTGATTATTATTTATTAGGAAAATATTTTCTGCTATTGCTATTGCACCATTTACATATTATCATTTATTTTATATTTTAACAAATTGTGTACAGTTTTAAGCCCATTTTTTCTTTTAAATTTTATTGTATAGATTTTAAAATAGATATAGAAAGGCCTTGTCCACGGCAGGGGTTTGCGATATTTCCGAAGTAAGCCGATCTGCGTATACTCAGCGGCACTTTACACCGCTTGTGCAGTGTGCGCATATTATGATTGGCTTGCGGAATTAAAAAAAATCCCTTCAATTGAGGGGAGACCCAGGCAGTGGGATGAATAAGGCTTAACAACGACCATACCTACACATACGAGTATATAGATACATATATATATGTCTAGGTATCGTCGTTAAAAGTAAGTAACCTAGATGATACAATCAACCATAAAATATAATATTATACATTCACTCACCATACATATGTAATACCACCATACATAACTGAGTACAATGGTAAGGAATTTTTAGATGTAGTTGGAAAGCACTGCGAAGATTGCATTAGGTGCTAGAGTGGTAAGTGGAGGAGTCCTTAAGGTGAAAAGGCATGAAAGGATTGAAGATAATAGAATATAAATAAATAAATAGTATAAATATTGTCAGACAAATTACACAGCGCCATCTAGCCCCAAAGTAAGCTTAGCTTGTGTTATGGGTACTAGACAACTGATAAACTTACGTAAATACATTTTTTTTTGTAAATACATACTTATGATACATACAAAACACCCAGACCAAGGCAAACAGACATGTTCATGCGCACAAATGTTTGTCCTGTGTGGGAATCGAACCCACGAGCGTTGGTGTTGAAACCGCGTCATTGACCGCTACGCCACCGAGCTCGTCAATAAACCGAACTCGTACAATAAATAATAGTATAGTAGTAAGTATATGCAAGTTTCTGTGAAGTTGGATAGAGAGCCATTTGAGCTGAGATTGAAAGTGACAAACATGATTATACTTAAGAAGACTATAATGAAGGTATTCTAGCAGAACGGATTAAGTGCCCAATATGTCAAACGGAGAGAAAAAGAGCATTTTAAGTTTTGAGTGATCATAGTTTAATGGCGAAGCATAATAAATAACATATGGTATCAATACTTATCATTGCCCTAACCTCCCTAACTCTATTTTCGCCAGAGCTTCGTTTGTCAGTCAGCAGGGTGCATCGCGTGCAGGTGAAGTTGGTTCAAAGATATTGATTAACCACTTACACCCCACATTTTTTATGTTTAATTTACCTGTAAAAATATAAAATTAAATTATTGTAGTCGTTATTATGAGCAAAGAGGATAAATCTATCGAATCTATGTAAACCTCTGTATGTTCAGGCAAATAATTTATTTAATTTTATTTCATACATTTTTTTTATATGATATAAAAATAATATATAAAAAAAACAGATTTTTATATTATTTCGGCGTAGCGATGAGAACTGAACAACCGGAAATAACATGCAAGAGAGGTACACGCCTTACAACATATTAAGCGTGCCATCCTTCATGATATATTTCCGGTAGTTATTCGTCTTGATAACGTCATTCATTAAGACGTCGTAATTCCACAGTTTCCCAAAAGAGGTCCCCGAAAAGTAGTAGGCTACGGAGGCATCAGGGTCAACATCAGGTCCATCTAGATTTGATAGAATCGCCCATGTAGCTTTTTGCCTTGCCATGTAGTACTGCAATCACCAACAGTTAATATTACGGGTCTTCGCCAGTTCTCTTTAGCCAAAGACAAAGAAGTTAATCCATGATCAATATCAACCACGTCCCTATGCATTCCGTCTTCAGCTTGCAGGAAATTATGAATAATAATAGTAATAAGCCCGCAGGGCAGCTCGTGGCAAGCTGGGGTAAGTAACCAAACCACGGGCCACGGGTACCAAATCTCTAGCGAGTTGTTCAGGCCCTTCGTCTCCAGCGTGTCTTCATCAGTAAGTCGTTAGAGCATATGCTTCAGGGGTGGAAGTAAGACATAACGCCGCGAATAACTTCAGAGAAAGCGCAGTACAGCCACGTACAGCTCTCGACTACCCTGACACACAGGTTATTCACACCTGTGTTGCCCACAGCCGATTTCCTGGCATTTTGGTGGCCCATCTAGTGATTAGCGGTAGTTATGGAGGCATCCGTCTCTATTTCGTAAAAGCCCAGTATTTAGTCCACTGAGATCATTCTCATAGCCCATTTATTTTCTAACACACATTAGCAATAGTTCCAGTCCCTACCTCTCAAGGCTATTTTGTTCCATTGATATATCCTGGAGCGGGTCATGGCGGGTGTACAACATAACAAAAAAAAGAATGCCCAGTAGTCAGCTAGTTACCGTGAATCATACTTTTACATAACGATTATAAAAAGAAGTTTATTACTTTGAATAAATCGTCTCTAATAATGATAAGTTTGTTCAATATATTTTTAAATGAAATCAGCAAAAAGTTTCTGAAGCATACTTTTAGTTTATTTCTGAAGGACTCCTTACTTGAGTTTTTTTTTAATATGAGAGGGGGGAAAACGAACATCCGAGTTCCGCTTTTTTTACTTTCAAAAGTTTAGAATCTCGCTTTGATTTAAAATAAATCTGGTACAAAATAAATCTTGTACCTACCTACTTGAACAGAAATCTAAAATACTAAACAATTTCTTGTTCTATGACCAATCTCACTTAACTTGCCCAATCTTATCGACGTTTCCTTATCACCTAATAAGCGTTTGGTGATGAAATCATAATATTTGGTGTATCCGTATCGGCTCATGTATGGCCTGTGTGAAAGGTGGGTTGATTTCGCAACATTATGAGTGTTGATGAGGAAATAAATAGGTCGCGCCTCAGAGTACCTATAGCTCAGGAAAGATAGCGTTTACAAAATAAAAAATTGTTTGATTTTTGATAATAATACAAAAATATAATTTTAAGATAACTTATTTTGACTTCGGATAATAAATAATAATAAATATTTCTGGATAATTACACAGCGCCATTTAGTCCCAAATTAAGTGCATAGCTTGTACTATGGGTTCTAGACAATTAATAAATGTAGTTAAATACATTTTTTTTTTGTAAATACGTACTTATAATACATAGAAAACACCCAGGCCAAGACAAACAGACATGTTCATGTACACAAATGTCTTGTGCGTGGCTCGAACCCGCGACCTCTGAGTGAAAGTAGCCATTACTAACCATTCGACCACTAGGTTCATGAATAATTATAGTTCATATAATTCATATAAATAGTTCATATTAATATAAGTACGATATAAATTTTGTTCGTTGATAATCTTCATTGTAAACAAATGATTAAAAAAGTCCCGTATTTTGTGCAGAAATAAACACCTAATACGACAATTAAAGTGATAATAAAAAATATTTTTTTGTACCTCTAAAGTATAAGTAAACAAGCATATGGCACCTGATAGAAAGCAGTTACCGTAGCCTATGAACGCCTGTAACACCAGGGTTATAATACGCGCACTACCGACCCTGTAAAAACCTATTCACGCCCTTTTTGAAGAACCCCATGCTATAGTCTCCTAACCTCGACCTCAAAAACCTAGTCAGGCAGCAAGCTTGACTGTACGCTAGAGAAAACTTCTCTGGAACCGCACAGTTCGCGACCACTCAGGTTCCAATGTGTGAGGATGAATTCCCTGTCGATCACTAGCGGTGCTACTGTTGAAGGAGGCCGTGGGCATCTTGTCAAACAACTCCTGAACACACCCCCATTGTACAATCAATGTAAACTGCTAATGCAACATTATTCCCTTAATCATCTGCGCACCTCTACCTACCACAACATTACACCACAACTATATTGAGCACTTTTTGTTCCTGATCTTTGGATTGTTTAAGAATATTTTTATATACGTGATTTTTATGAACATTTATACGATATTTATTATATTTATTGCTCCGATTCTACTTAGCGTCATAACATGATACACACGCTGCAGATTTTAAGCTACACCTCTAGCGATACTGTGTTTTTTTTTACGATCCACGCGCGCGCTGGACAACCTTCCGGAGGTATCTACGGGAAGGAGGTGGTGAATCCTCATGGATACCAACGTATCTTAAGGCTACGTTGATTATGTCGGACTTCTACTGACTAAACACCACCTAGGGACTGCTTTTATCAACTAAGCGATCGCTCGTTGGGCACGGGCGACGCAAACGCCGCTCATGTATGAGCGTGCCTTAAGTGAAAATGGCAGCTCTATGAAGTGTGGTGAGCCATAAGAGATGTAAGGGACTAGAGGTACTGTGCAAACCACATGCATTTATTTTAGTGGATAAGTACGAATAAATAATGTATGTATTTTACCGGACGGATTTTTTGACTGCGAAAATCAAACTTCTACTTTGATTGATGGTACTTGTGTTTAGTTTAGCTGGTAGTAACCCTGGAGCTCCATATCCTATATAATAGGTTTATATATGTAATAGGGCCCATGGCCTTTACTGGACATTGTAATCGAGCTCATAGATGATTGGAAAACAATTTTCCAGGTCAGAGCTCAGAGGTCTCAGTTCGCGTCGAATGACTAGTACAGATAGATATGTTAATTGCCTTGGATATTTCCTGTAAAATAAAATTGACCTTTACTCGCACTATTTATGTATATCGTTTTAGAAGACATCTATAGATTCAAAATCTCGCAGTGTAACGGTGCAGCCATATCTACCTAAATGTAAATACGAGTAAAAATATGCACCCGCACTAAGCCTGTCTGCGTTTCTTCCTTAGTAAAAATGCTTACTTCAGGGACGAAGAACACATCACCAACAACAATGTGCCTGGATATAATTCAGAACGGACACATAATATCAAAATTCGATAGGTTTAAATCATACTTGTGGAATTTACATGCTACTCGTAACTTTAAATAAAATTATTATAATAATTGACGTTCTTTAAAAAAACTAGAAGGAAAAAAATACATTCTCAAATAACACACAAAAGAGAAAAATAATATAAGATTTGGATTCGTATGACGTCTCGAAGTGCCTATAAGGGCAAAAAGGCTATAGTCCAATTTTATTTGTTCCAGGCTCCTGTAACCCGCAAGATGTCATTGTAAATATAAAGCACGGGTCGTACCCAGCGGTGAACCCCGACGGCTATGACTTCCCCAAGGGTTTCGTTGACCCTGCCAAGAGAGAAGAGATACACACCCTGGAACTGCAGTCGGACGGTCGGAACAGAACGTATTCTATAAAGAACCCCAAGCCAGGGAATTGGTACGCGCTGGTTTATATTGAGTGGGAAGATCCGAGGACACAGAAACTTGAGCAGCAAGGTAAGTCTTCACTTCCTCCTCCTCTTTGCGTTGTTATCCTCAATGCTGAGGGCCGTGATCACTTTCGCGAGCAATGCTCTGGCGAATGTTTCTTCATCCTGTCCTTTTTCTCGGCGACATGTACCTACGACCTAGTTCACCAATGCTTCCAAGGTGGTGCTTATCTGGTCGGAACAGCCCATCGGACTCCAACCGGTTCTAATATTGAAAAAAACCATCGTTCTGACCGCGGATTTTAGGCTATTCCCATTCGTTAGCATACCTCCACTAACAAATCGGAATGGCCAAAAATGCTGTAGTAGCGGCTGAAGATCTGGAAGGACAGGAATATCACATTATTTATTTATTTATTTAAAACTTTATTGACCACAGTAAATTGGAACAAAAGGCGGACTTAATGCTATTGCATTCTCGGAGTCAAAAGTGGCCATTGCTATCCATTCGACCACCGTTCTCGTCGAGGAAGATAAATAAGCACTGTTATTATTGGTACTGTTAATGTTGTCAATTTTTGATAAAATTTATCATGCGAGCACAATCTATCTTGCTAACGAGCACTATCGACCAATTAAAATGAGACTTTATGAGTAAATTCTAAAAATCTTTCTCTAAATAGTCACGAGATAAGAGATTAACGTCATCTGAGGACATAGCAGGGAAGTCCCCAAAGACAGTTCAGTATAATAAAGATTAGTAATGCAGCCTGAGATTAGTCACTATCCGTTCAGGCTACGTCTCTTAGTAAGACTCCTATTTTATTTGTTTCGGGCACATTTGCGATCAGTCATGAACTATAAGCAAATTTGTTGTTTGCAATTCATGTCGTGCGGAGGGATCTCCCCAGTAGGAGGCACCTCATTATCCACCATCTGTTCCCAAGCTCCTGAATGTCATGGCGTTTCAAACGCTTAGTGTAGCTGATGTTCGCCAATGTCGAGGCCAGTGTGTTTGGGTGTTACTCAAAAATACATAAGTATTTTCAAGTTCCTGTCACTTAAATCTCCTCCCTCACAGTCCTCACGTTCAGCGCTTCATGGATATTATTAATGTTGTTCCCAAAACTCCTATAAATGAATGCGATTTATGTAGCTCAAAGTCTGGCGGACTAACAGGGGGGCGCAAGGGGCGGCCCGCCCCGGGCCTCCGGTCTTGGGGGCCCCCAAATACCTCCGCGTTCCCCTGATCAAATCTTAAACAAGACTTTAAAAATGTACTTATAATTTCATCAAGATCAAAACACTACAGCCATCTAGACTTTTTACTCTTTTAAATTTACTGAACGCGTCCAATACGTTTGGGGAACTAACTAATTTAAGTCGAATTTAAATTTCACTTGCCAGATTGTAACGAAATAAATATGAACACTTATTTATTTACTTTACTACATTTTTTTTTAAGCTGGGGGGCCTCATTTATCTTTGCCGCCCCGGGCCTCTGACGGACTTAGTCCGCCACTAGCTTGGTTCAAAGATGTTGATGAACCAGTGGTTCATCAACATTTTTGAACCAAAGCTAACTTCACCTGCACGCGGTGTACTCTGCTGACTGACAAACGAAGCTCTGGCGATAAGATAGGAAGGAGATGCTGCGTTGGCAGCGGAGGTGGCGCCGCGCGTGCGGTATTTTATGTTGCGAGCGTTAATATGGTAACCGCTTCACATCAGGCGGGCCGTATGCTTTTCTACCACCCGAAGTAGTATAAAAAAAACAAAAAAAAACCGCTATCGCGCCTAGCCCTGTAAGCCAACCAGGCACTCAAGCTGATTGGTAAATCGATTGAACAGTGCTTTTATAAACATTAATGACGTCACATGTACCTAAATTGTACTATTTCATAGCCAGAGCGGGTCACTTACATAAATGAAGACACTGGGTGGCTGCTCAATTAGTTCAAACCACTGGTGGGCCGACAGGCGTGGACTGGATCCGCACATGAACGAAATCCTGTAGACTTCGTTCAGGCACTTCTTGAACGAAATCCTGCCTATTTGGATTCTTTTCCGCATCAACCCATAATCATCTCACTGTTGGGGCACGGTCTTCCCTAAATCGAAGGGATTTAGAGAATACCTACTCCATTTTTTTTTATACTACGTCGGGTGGCAGACAAGCATACGGCCCGCCTGATTTGAAGCTGTTACCGTAGCCATATTAACGCTCGCAACATAAAATATTGCTCGCGCGCTGCCACCCCCGCTGCCGACGCAGCATCTCCTTTCTTTCTGGTGACCTCACTCACTCGCAGGAACACAACAACCCTCAAGGGAATTATTATTTGGCTGCGGTATTCTGTGAGGTGGAGTACATTCCCCAGTCGGGTAGCTTACAATTACGCTCCCTACTTCTCTTTTCGCCAGAGCTTCGTTTGTCAGTCAGCAGGGTGCACCGCGTGCAGGTGAAGTTGGCTTTGGTTCAAAGATGTTGATAAACCATTTACACGCCATATACGCTGCTCAACTGCGGGTTGGTGGAGGTCAGTGTTTTCTAGCGGCCCAAAGGCCACTGGCTTAATGACAACAACCAGGACCGACGGCTTGACGTGCCCTCTGAAGCACGGAGGAGCTCAAGATAAATAAACCCATCCATACACAGGCCACAGTCGACGTTGCTTAACTTGCGTGATCGATTAGACTGACACGCACAACGACGCCATTGAGCTCCTCCTTTGCATTCTTAACCGAAACGAAAATCTACTATTTATTGCAAAGTCATATTTTATCATAGGCGGTAGAGTACAGTTTTGAAAAAAAATATTGGGTACTAGGAAATGCGTGTACAAAGTCGCAGGGGAAAGTTAATGTTATAAAAAAACCCGTCACGATGTTTGTCCGCGATAAACTCGGAAACCTCATCAACTACCCTCAGCGGTTTTTCAAGAACAGAGTCTTATTTCCCTTAAAAGGCTGGCAACGTATCGGCGATCCCTTCGTGTTGCTGATCTTCATGGGCGGTGGTTATTGCTTTCCACCAAGTGACCCACATGCTCATTTGCTTTTTATGTATAAAAAAACCGATCCTAATGGAATTTTCCACATTTTGTGTAACTAATTTAGTCCAACTGCAGAAATAGGATAGTTCTTATCTAATTGATAAATAGTAGTTTATTAAACTGTTGCATAATAAGGGTTCTTAACCTTTAAGTATGGACGTCATTTTTTCTTAACACTAATGTGGACGTGGAGTCTCACAGGCTCCTATATGCACACACGTTTTTTTTTTAAATTTGATGTAAGATCGCTTTAAAACTGATTGAATATTAAATTTATGAAATTTAGCAATAAAATAACGTGCTTTTATAACTATCTTTTATTTAAAAATATATAGAAATTTAAAAAATAAAAAATTATGGCACTTTTCAGTTTAAATCTGCATAGGTTACATTTTTAGGTATTGAAAACAGCCAAACTTATGCCTAAAACAAATTAGTCTTTTTTTCTCTAAATATAATATATAAGAAACCAAAAACACAAAACACCTACTTCAGGTAACAAATATAAAAAAAATTGACAACAGTCTAATAACGTAAATTTATTGGCAGTCACTGCACAAAAGGTCTAGAACATTGGAGACACAAAGGTTTCTTGCACCCAACACAAACATGGGTAGCCATCCTATGTATTTTTGCGGGACAGATTCTACATGCTCTTCTGGTTCCTTGACTGGAATTTTGATCCGGGACATCTTCTGTAACCATATCATTACCTAAAACTCGAGTCATGGTCAACCTCAGCTTATTTCAAATACTGTAGTGCTCTTTACCATCTTCAGGAGTCAATTTGGAAGAACCAGCACGAGATGTTATCATATTATGTTGTGGGGTACGTACCCTACCGAAGATGGCGTCTTGGCCCATTTATATCTATTTTTGACATGGTAATAGTTAGTTCTCACTAACTCCGATAGTGGAATATTGTCCGAACTACCACTACCCGATTATACTTCTAGGTCCTGGTTCTGGCGCAGGTCCTGGTCCTGATCTTCATCATTGTCATTTTCATGATTTTGTGTCAGTTCGGACTCCAATATAAAAAAAATCTTCAATATTCTCTTCTTTGTCAGTTGATCCGGAGCTAACAACAACTTACTCACTTCTATTTCGAAAGATAGATCTCCTACACGCAATGTTTTTCTCGCAGGACCCTGAACAGAACTCATATTATGTTCGTTTTGATTTAGAACTACCGGCTTTATTGTTTTTTGACATTTTGTACAACCAAATCTGAAATAAACATAATCGCCCTTACAAAATATATCATAGGGCAACAATGGACGTGTAGCCTGACAGGCTCCGGTCAATATTTTGATGGTCATTACTTACGAGATATTCATCGGAAGACGGAACCTCCTGCCTCATTGGTAGTTTTACAACTAAAACAAAAGCTACTGAGCCGCTCAATCGCGGGGAGTGGGGGGAAGTAGGTAAAACTAAGAAAACGAAAACATCGAGTAGCCTGTGAGACTCCACGTCCATACTTAAAGGTTAAAATACGAGTGTGAGTTTATCACATATGAGCCGAAGGCGAATGTAATATCATCATACGAGTATTTTAAGACCTAATTATGTGCAGTTTCATACACTACTTTATCTAATCTCATGAAATAGATGATGAATAAAACAATGAAGTTAATTTAACAGCTTTCATTCTTACTTATAAATCATACAGTTTATGTTCACAGAGTATGTAGAAATTTTTTGCAAAGTTGCAATGCATTGCATTGCAACCTGCTTAATATAGCTGAACCCAGGGCTGCAGCTGTATCGTAATGGAAAAAAAGTTATTTTCGATACAGTTGTCCATATAGAGCTGTATCGAAAAGTAACTTTTTAAATTTATTTTGATGGCTTGTGCGTAAAAGGCTGACATTAAGATTTTGTGTTTAGTTTTTCAATCTCTAAATTTCAGTATGAGAGTTAGTAGATAAAATTTGTATGTCAACTAAGGAAGACAAAGTGACGGGCGACAGCTACTTTAATATAAATCAATGCGTGGTCGTTGAGCCGCGCTGGCCCCGCGATGCATTCTCTTGATTGTTGCGTTTCCTGTTCCACATGCGAGCAATTGTATGCGGTCATATCTGTTACATAGTACACTCCGTTCAAAATTATTTGGAATTTGATATTAGCAAAAAAAATTGGTTTTCTCTAAAGACGGACGATAATTTTACGTGATAAGTTGACGTCATAAGAAAACATCGGCCGATGGTGTGGAAGAGAGATAGATACGTCACAAGCCGAACGCTTAGGCATCGTGCTTCTCTATCGTCATCGTGCTTGTTCCGCGCTTTCGCTTCCACGCTCGGCTCAGGCGGAACGTGACAATGCATCATGCTTTTTCGTGCGCAGCCGGCGTTCATCGATTTATAATACGTTATCACGTCAAAAAAATACGCCCCAGGAACAGAAATAAATCAAAAAACGTAAAAAAAAAAAGTAGATACTTCAATAATGTAGTTAGTAAACTTTCCTGAAAGAAGATATTTTTTATTATAAGTAAAATTGCATTCAAATATGATCAGTCGTCATTTAAGAGGATTTATGGTAAAAATACCATGCTTGTTCTAGAAATACGATGCTTTAAAAATATAGGTACCTTTAAAAAAAAGGAAAGGATAAAAATACGCTCAGTTGCAAAAAAAGCAAATATTTATTCATTACGTTTGTTGTCTATGAATTCCTCCATGCTTCGTAGGGTTAAGCCGTCGATCGGTCGGCTGTTGTCATTATAGATGACAGTCGTTAAGCCAAGTCAGCGGCCTTTGGGCGGCTTGAAGATACTGGCCTCCGCAAAGCCGCCCAAAGAGCATTCAAGAACAGTCTATATTTACCTTAAAAAGCAACGAATCGTCGACCTCTTGGCGTTGCTGATCTCCATGATCCCCCCCCCCCATGTTTTTCTCCATTATTTAAATAATAATTTTATAGTTATTATGAGTATTTATTTTCTCCATTGAGGGCTTATTGGACTTAATAAATTTTGATACAAATGGTACCTTTGGCAAAACAAGCCCATGTTTTACGTTAGTTTTTAATATTTGTTGTAATTATGTTTGAAAGAACATAGTGTAGGTAAATATGTACTGAACTGTACCACTCTTTTACCATTTGTATGATTAGTCACGCTCGCGCTTCCTATGTCTACCTACTTATGATAATGCACAGGACATGACTTACTGATGTTTTTTATACATACCAGGACAGGTGCCAAACAAGTGCATACGGCCCGCCCGATATAAAGAGATTACCCTATAGACGTTCATAATACAAGGCGCTGGCACCCGCTTCGCAAACGTAGCATCTCCTTACATCTATTGATACAACAATCCTCAAGGTTGTTGTAGTTCGTGGCAATTGAAGAAACAGTAGAAAGTCAATAGAAAAAGTTTTAAAATTTATTGAAAATGGAAATTAATTAAATAAAATAAGGCATTCTAGATGAAAATTTAAGAATCCGCCCCTCTCACTCCTTCTCTCTCTCTCTCTCAATACTTTGTCTTCGAAACTACTGAGTTTCAAATAAAATTAAAATAAAAACAACGGGTTGCACTCCGGGAGTGCCGGTAGAAGTGAAAACTTGACCATTAACGTTGTGCATTTTTGTATATTTTGGAATGGTTAGGAAATAATTTCGCACGAATTGCTTTAATTATCAGTATAATAGTACTATCATTTATATGGTAAAATACAATATTCATTTATTGCGCTATCGTACAAACATAAACTATTCAAAGCAATCTCAATCGTATCGTCTTTGCTTAAAGTTGGATTTTGTAGTCTCGCAGCTGTATCTTAAGAACTGTCATTTCGAAACTATTTCGAATCATTAGAATATTCAAAGAATTCTCAATTCTGTCGTCTATGCTTAAAGTTGGATTGTGTAGTCTCGTCGCTTTGTCTTACGAACTGTTAATTTCGAATCATTAAAATATTCAAAGAATTCTCAATCGTATCCTCTTTGCTTAAAGTTGAATTTTGTAGTTTCGCAGCTTTATCTTACGGAATTTCGATCAGGACACGTGATCCTAACGCGAGTTTTACCAATCCCAAAAAAGTGCACAACGCCGGTAAAGAAGTTTTCACTTAAAAAAAACCAAAAGAAATTAGATCTTTTCTTGCAGAAAAACCTATAAGAAATAAATAAATATTTCTGGACAATTTACACAGCCCCATCTAGTCCCAAATTAATCGCAAAGCTTTTGTTATGGGTACTAGACAGCTGATAACCGTACTTAAATATATATATTTTGTAAATACATACTTATAATACATAGGAAACACCCAGACCAAGACAAACAGACATGTTCATGCACACAAATGTTTGTCTTGTGCGGGAATCGAACCCACGACCTCGGAGTCAAAGTGGCCATTGCTAACCATTCGACCACCGAGCTCGTCAATCTGCATACATTTTTAACATTTCCATAATAATGTAACTTTTCTGCGAATGCTCCACGTTAATTCGAAGTAATGCTCACGATCGATGTTCGAGCTCATCGTTTGTATGCAAACGATGACGGCAGGGAGTGGCTGTATTAGTACTGATTAGTACTAATACGCCGTAAATATTAAAATTTTATAAATTAAATTAAAATATTAGTAATAATTGGCCGTGTGGTTTCCGGTAGACTAGAATAGAATCACTCCGTCTCTTCCCGTGGATGTCATACAAGGCGACTAAGGGAAATACATTATAAAACATCGATTAGGCCTCACCAACCCGTCTGGGACGGACGAGAGAGGGTCGTGCTCCTGTAGTGGAGACTAAAATGACCTGATGATGATGATAATGATGATTACTAATACGGCACGGCCGTAGTAGTACTCTATTAGTATAATATAGTACTATCACAGTATAAATAATAGTACTACGTACAGTATGAGCCACGACCTGCCGCACTCTCGTATTGACCTCACCTCCCCTCGGAGACAAATCTGGAGCAGTTTGTATGGCGTCCCACGTACACATTCATTCGCGCTCTGCACAGACGCCATTGTTGATGTATAGTGAACGACGCGACATTTGTATCGAGTTTTTTTTTTTTTTATACTACGTCGGATGGCAGACAAGCATACGGCCCACCTGATGTGAAGCGGTTACCGTAGCCATATTTACGCTCGCAACATAAAATATCGCTCGCGCGCTGCCACCCCCGCTGCCAACCAGCAACTCCTTCCTTTCTGGTGACCTCACTCACTCGCAGGAACACAACGACCCTCAAGGGAATTGTTATTTGGCTGCGGTATTCTGTGAGGTGGAGGTACTTACCCAGTCAGACAGATTAAGAAATACGCTAGGCTCTACCTCTCTTTTCGCCAGAGCCTCTTCTGTCAGTCAGCAGGGTGCACCACGTGCAGGTGAGGTTGACTTTGGTTCAAAGATGTTGATTAACCACTTAGACCTCTAACCCCGGCCACTTGGTGTAGTGTTAAGGGTGTGTGTGTTTAGACACACACACCCCTAACACTACACCAAGTGGCCGGGGCGTGGGACTATTACTTATACCTATATGTTTACTATGCTTATACTGTGGCTGTGCGTTCATCGATCAGTCAGTGAGGAAGTCAGTCAGTCAGTCAGTTTTTTCTTTCATATATAGAGGAAATTAATGACCTACTTTTGTCACATATGCTTGGCCAAACGTAATCTTGTCACTACATATTGCTAATACAAATGCTATCTATACATGCAAATTGAACTTAAATCTCAACTACAGAATTGATAATATTGTGTTTGTCGATAACACTAATGTGTTAGTACTACATGTTTGAAGTGGTATTGATAGCCGTACTTCTAATCAATCTCGTGCAAAAGTAACAGATTGTTGATAAAAAAAACATCGAGTTTTCTTTACACGCAAAATTCAGGGTGTACCTACACAGACTGTAATTATTACCATTCATAAAAGATGGAATCTCTAGGGCAGGGCTGTCCAACGCACGGCCCGCGGGCCGCATGCGGCCTTCGGCTTATATTTGTGCGGCCCGCGACGTGTTTTTCATAAACTGGTTTTTATACAGTTTTTAGAAAGTAAACTTTCTAAAAATATACAATTTTAACCTTACTTACGAAACTTTCTAAATATATAGTTTTATGACTAGTTATAACTAGTTAGTCATTCTTTGAAAGATCAAAATTAGTTATAACTAAACTTAATCTTTCAAAGTAGATAGTAAAAATGTCAAGTAGGTAAGTATTTTTTTCTGCGGCCCGCTAATCTGTTTAGTAATTATTTGTAATGGCCCGGTATTGCATATGGTTTGGACAGCCCTGCTCTAGGGGATCGAATCCGGAACCAAGGAATTCAACGAAGAACCAATGTTGTCAACATAGCCTTCAGAGTTTGCAAGCTGAAGTGACAATGGGCCTTTCACATCTGCCGAGTAGGTGATGGCAGATGGAGGAGGTAAGTATTAGGGTGGAGACCGCGCCTAGGACGATGCGTTGGACGCTCTCCTACTAGATGGTCCGATGACCTTGAGGAATCGGCTGGTAGCAGCTGGATGCGGAAGGCGGAGGATCGTATTTGGTGGAAAGCATTGGGGACGGCTTAAAACCAGCAGTGGGTGGATACAGGTTGTTGATGATGATAATAAAAATAAATAAATAAATATTATCAGACAAATTACACAGCGCTATCTAGCCCCAAACTAAGCGAAGCTTGTGTTATGGGTACTAGACAACTGATACGTAAATATTATTATTTATTTGTAAATACATACTTATGATACATAGACAACACCCAGCTTAACGACTGTGATCTAATAACAACAGCCGGGATCGACGGCTTACCTTGCTCTCCGAAACACGGAGGAGCTCGAGATAAATAAACCCATCGATGGATAGGCTACGGCGGACGTTTCTTAACTTGTGTTCTCGATTAGACTGACACGCGCAACGACTAAATTCTGAATGTACAGAATTGTAAATATTAATTTATCTAATCGCCCATAGACGGTGGCATCTGTAGACAAAAATATTATTTAAATAGTTCAATTTTTGGGGTGTAAGTGGTTCATCAACATCTTTGAACCAAAGCCAACTTCACCTGCACGCGGTGCATCCTGCTGACTGACAAACGAAGCTCTGGCGAAAAGAGAGGTAGGGAGAGTAATTGTAAGCTACCCGACTGGGGAATCTATGTACCTCCACCTCACAGAATACCGCAGCTAAATAACAATTCTCTTGAGGGTTGTTGTGTTCCTGCGAGTGAGTGAGGTCACCAGAAAGGAAGGAGATGCTGCGTTGGCAGCAGGTGTGGCGGAGCGCGAAATTTAATGTTGCGAGCGTTAATATGGCTACGGTAGCCGCTTCACATCAGGGGGGCCGTATGCTTGTCTGCCACCAGACGTGGTATAAAAAAAAATGTTTTCGGCCAATTTACCGAAATATTATAAACTAGCTGTTACCCGCGGCTTCGCCCGCATTGTCCAAGGGAGCTGTCATTGATTTGTGTATATTTTTTTCTTGCTTGCTGCTGCATTCGGTAAGGTGGAGATACTTTCCCAGTCGGTCAGTTTACAAATACACTGTACCCTATCACTCTTTCATTTATTTCGCTACTCGGCAGGGTGCACCACGTGCAGCCGACCGTGGCTTTGGCTCTAAAAAACATTTGTTGGCTTGGTTCTTTAAAAAAAACATTTTAGCAATTAGGCTCCATTCGACGTGAGAGAAGGACAAATGATTATAAACTTTATTTTTTCCCGTGGGACTAAAATGTTATTCCTGGATAAAAAGTAGCCTATGTCACTCTCCAGTCCGGAAACTTTCCCTTGTTAAAAAAATAATGTCGGTATTTAGGTTCCTTTCGACGTGATAGAAGGACAAATGATTACAAAGTTTATTTTTTCCCATGGGATTTAAATGTTTTTCCGGGATAAAAAGTAGCCTATGTCACTCTCCAGGCCTTAAACTATCTCCAAAAAAATCATGTCATCCCGTTGTTACTTTCGACGTGAAAGAAGGACAAACAAACACACATTCCCATTTATAATATTAGTATAGATTTTTTAAAAATGGACAAAATTCACCTCTCCGCCTAGGTGGGATTTGAACCTACGACTGGTTCTTATTACCGGTCAGTGCTCTTCCCTGAGCTCCCAGGATGGTTCGTGTTGGTGGTGATTTTTTTATTTTACGAGTTTGATTACGCAAGCTGAGTAAGCCGACGAATCTGACCTTCGTGATAATTGATTGAAATAGATAAAAATGCCGACTTTTGTATTTCGAAAATGCATACTTTATGTTGATAAAGTAATTAAAGCCCAAGAGATCACATATCACACGAGTAAACAATAATAATTGAACACAATTGCAAACTTGCAATTATAACATATAAGCCCGCGGCTTCGCCCGCGTTTACTAAAAAGTCTTTTCATTTTTGTGGTTAATATACAGTCAATTGTCTTTGCTTTTATATAGTGGGGCAAACGAACATATGGGTCTCCTGATCTAAAGCAGTATACTTCCCTTAGAAATCAGCAACATCAAGGACTTTGACGAGCTTGCTGGACGAATGGTTAGCAATGGCCACTTTGACTCGGAGGTCGCGGGTTCGATCCCCGCACAAGACAAACATTTGTGTGCATGAACATGTCTGTTTGTCTTGGTCTGGGTGTTTTCTATGTATTATATGTATGTATTAAAAAAATATATTTAAGTACATTTATCAGTTGTCTAGTACCCATAACGCAACCTTTTCGCTTAATTTGTAACTAGATGGCGATGTGTAAATTGTCTAGAAACATTTATTTATTATTATTTTAAATAGTTGTTTCGGCCAACGTGCCAGAATATTATAAATATTTTTTTATCATCATCATATAAGTCATGAGAGGTCATGGGTTCAAATCCCACCTAGGCAGAGGAGGTACAATTTCCATTTTAAAAAAAAATATTTATAATACGTGAATATATTTTATCCTTTTTCTTTTTCATTTTGCAGGTCTCGTAGCTGATTGCCAAACGATTTTATACACAGACTTGCAAGTAAAAAGAGAAGACGACATCACTCTTATAGATTGCTACACGGGACTTTCAGCAAAGTACATCGCATTGCCAGCATACTACAAATGTATGGCATTAGACAGTATAGAACCGATAACATTAAATCTAACCATCTCCGAAGCGCCAGGAGCGCTGAGTTCCAAAATTACATTAAAAGTACAATCTCTGACACTACCAACAAATGAAGACAATATTATACATTGTTTTTTTGATCCAAGCACAAGTCCTATTCAAAGCATTACCTTTTCGCCTAATCCAAATGCCTGGCACTACATACATCTAGATTATACTGATAATGCAACAGATATAGCAAATTGCGAATCATACCTACGGACTGCGGAAGACGATGTAGACAATCACACAGTATTAGAACTGATGAGAGATGATAGAGGAAGGTTTTTTACTTTCGACTACGGCCTACCTACAGTGGACTTGCATGACGCGACAAGTTTATTAAACGTCACATCTAATGAAATTACATCTCTGAAATTCAAAGTTAACAATTTCCTAGACATAGGCGGGTCACTAGCTATAGAAGCTAGCTTGCTTATGAGTTTAAAGTATTATATGGGATATAAAAGAGAGCTAAAGAAAGCGTTATTGGCTTTTACTGAAGACAATCAGTATTTTAAAGTGGTTATTTGTATGAATGTTGGCCATGCAAGTGTTCCGCTTGAAACAGGGCATTGTAAATATAATGATCGAGTAAAGCCTGCGCTCTTCGTTTTGAACAGTACAGATTCTGAGTCAATTTATGATAAAGTGATCATACCATTCCCAGATAGTGGAACGTGGTTTTTAACTTTTAGATTGTTCTGTGATGAGGTTGTTTGTCCTTGTCGCACTTCAGACAATGGTACGAAATATTATGTGAATTCCAGTCCGTATGGAAAGGAGAGTTTGGTAGATACGACTGAGTCGTGGCGGGAGGGTACTGGACAGTGTAATTCTACGGTGGTGCTGTCTGTGTCCTCGACTTCATGCGTCGGCGGGAAGTGCAGTAATCACGGAAACTGTTTGCTGAACACATTTGGTGGGCTGGTGATGTCGTTTTGTTCGTGTACTGCAGGATACGGAGGTAAGACATTTTTGTTTTATACCACTAAGTACCAAACAAGCATACGCCTTGCCTGATAAACAGCAGTCACCACTGTCTATGAGTACTTGCAACGCGAAATCTCGACACCATTTTAATTCAAACTGTTTTAAACGCTGTTTTAAAACAACTTGTTTTAATTATGCCAACCCTGATACTATCAAATCAATTCAAATCAAAATTTCCTTGGACTTTACAAATTAAATATATATATGTAATAATACATGTATCTAAATCATTACTACTCTAAATCCGCAGAGCTTAGATTCACTTTCATCACACTATCTTGAATGTGAAAGTGAATTTAATTGCCAGTTCCGACGACGGGGCTTCTTGAGAGGAACTGGCAACAAACTCAAGGCCAATTCTTTTAATTGCCAATATCGTTATATTAAATACAAATACAATCATTAACATAACATAACAAGAGCAATTCTTTTCCAAATACTATTATCATTTATGTAATCTGAGATACAATAGTAAGCCTTTTGACATAGTCTAGTATATACACATATTATTCGCATAAATGCTTGACTTATCAGAGCCGGACACGATTACGTAAGAGAAATAACAATATGATAAGTTTCGATCATTAATAGTAGTGATCAAAGGTATGATAAGACGTTTATGGGTTGGACTCCTATTCTAAAAACTACATGTTAAGGGGCTGCTCTGTCTTAACACCCTTAATACTAACCCCACTAGACAAAAAAAATATTTCATAGATTCATAAGGGACCATCCGTAACTTACGTCACACATTAAGAGGGAGGAAGGTGGTCGCCGAAGTGTGATATTGTGTGACAAGGGGATGGAAGGGGTACTAAATTTCGTGACGTGATATTTCAAAATCTATTATAATCTAAGTGTTAAAACAGGAACTTTGAACTATAAACGAAAAAATTAAAAACATTTGCATCTCTATATGTAAAGTTACAAAATATGTGACGTCACACTAGGGAGGGGGGAGTCTCACAAATGTGATCGCGCGAGCAATATTTTATGTTGCAAGCGTTAATATGGCTACGGTAACCGCTTCACATTAGGCGGGCAGTATGCTTGTCTGCCACTCGACGTAGTATAAAAATAAAACCGGACAAGTGCGAGTCGGACTCGCCCACCGAGGGTTCCGTAGATACGTAGTATCATTATTAAATTTGATATTTTTCATTATAAATAAGAAATAATACGTCGAAAAAAATAAATAAAATATATTTTGCAATGTGTACATCAAGCCCTTTCATATGATACCCCATTTGAACTAGTAGTTTCAATTTGAAATTTCGACACCCAATAAAAAATATAGACTCCCTATTTTTTAAGCTCTATTTACAAATGTATAGTTTTGAGATTTATTCCTGTACTTGTAGTCTATAACGATGTTACTTGCCAAATTTCATAATTTTAGGTCAACGGGAAGTACCCTATAGGTTTTGATTCCCTTGAGTGTGTCGAAATATGCGTTTTTTGCTGAATAAACGGCCGTAACTTTTTTCTACGTAAACTTAGCAGTTTGATTTTTTTACAACTTCATGGGACCGTAGACCTGAGTATACAGTTCAAATTTCAGCTTGATACCTCCACGCATTCTCGACATAGAAATTCTTGACAGACAGACAGACAGACAGACGGACAACAAATTAAGTGATCTTATAAGGGTTCCGTTTTTCCTTTTGAGGTACGGAACCCTAAAAAATCATAAATTTCGTGTGACGTAATGGATGGCCCCTAACTAATCAAACGGTTGTTTACAACCCCGGTAGTTTTCTTCTAAATCGTAAAAGTGTTAAAATTTGTCTTATCGAAACAGTTATATAAAAAAAAAGGTTGTTATAATTTTCCTTCCTTCCTTCGCGTACTAAAAAGTTTGGCAACTCCTATCTATGTCGCACCATTAAAAAGTGGAACGCGTTGCCGGCATATGTATTTCCTCACTCACACAATATGGGATCCTTCAAGCGAAGCGTGAAGAAGCATCTTGTAAGCCAGCATGGCAGCGTCAACTGACGAGACATCAACGTCTCTTGTCCGTGGCCGATGCGATTGGCGCTCCTCTTTTCGCTTACCATCACTACCATCAGGCGAGGCGGAGCTAATAAGATGAGCTAATACAAAAAAATATATATATTTACTTAGGCCTTATTTAAATTTTTATATTTCAGCTTGGGATTGCTCAGACGACTCAAGAATGGATAGCAGGGCCTACATGCTAGTCTCCATTCTCCTCCTCACGCTGAGCAACCTCGTGTTCATGTTCTCTATCTACATCGCCATCATTCGCCTGTACTACACCGAAGCTATGATGTACGCATTCACTATGATATTCTCAACCTTCTACCACGCTTGCGACGCGCCCTCTCAAGTCGCTTACTGCATAATAACTGGTAACATCCTCCAATTTGGTGACTTCTACTGCGGCATAATGTCATTCTGGGTCACTTTGTTAGCTGTAAGCATAATTAGTGACAAAATCAGATCCTCACTACAATTAATAGGAGCCATAATAATAGCTTTATTGACAACTTGGAACAAAAGATCGTTCATGGCGTTTGTCCTGCCGGTAGCTGTTGGTGTCGTCATACTTATAGTGTCCTGGTACTTGGATTATAGGAAATATCATAAGTGGAAGTTCCCTAGGTCATATTATAAAATTTACTTGCCATTAGGTTTAGTTTTAGTATCAACCGGGTTGGTATGCTTCGCGTTTCTACAGACTGAGCAAAATTATAAGATAGTGCATTCATTTTGGCACATGTCTGTGGCCATCAGTGTTGCCTTCCTCTTGCCAGACGTGAAAAGAGATGAGGAAGTTAACCCGTTCGTTCCGAGCCCCAATTATTGTAAGATACCATTCTGTCGGCTTTTTCGTAGGTCTCAGACGCCCATTGCGGAGGATTAATCCGAGTAGTTCATAAGTCAGCCTTATGAGCCCTTAAATAGAGTTTAATTTCAAGTGAAATATATTGATGTTAGTTCTAATAGGGTTTTAATTGTCATAGTTATGTATGACAAAGTCTTTCTTCCAAAATAAAAGGGGTAGTAAAGAAATATCTATGCAATTATGAAAAACAATTTTTGAGAGACAGACTAGACGAAGTGTTCCGAGTATAATTCTCTTTGACGTAGGTAATTTGTATCCAGAAACTATTAGTTAAGTTAACTCTGCATACTATTTTGTACTCTATTTGAAAGTGGGCAAAGTTCATTTGACAACTTACACAGTTGGTCATGCCATTCTCATTAGCGGTTGATAAAAGTAATCCAGAGGACAAACGAAATTTTCCTTTTTCCTGTGTTATTGTTAGATTATTTAGGCAAAATGAACGGTAGATAAATATGTATTTAGTTATAAGTATAAGATGTTATTTCAAAACGTATTCAACTAGTCAATCACGCGTGCAGACTACATAGTAATTGTTTTCTATAGAAATGTGTGCTGTATTAAAAATTTTATAAATAATACTATAATTGTAATATACACGTGACAATATAGAAATAGGGTAAATATATATAAATGTCATAAGACTGTAAAATGTAAGAAACACGTTTTGAATGTGGATTAAATGTAATACAGGAAAGAAACTCACAAAAAAACAAATTGTAATAATATGTATGTTACAAGGCCCTACCGCCTAAGCTGGAAGTGGATTTCGATCGAATAATTGTATTTTAATAATAGGTCGAAAGCCGTGTACGCACCCGTGCATACACGCACGAACGAACAAATTTGTTACCCAACAAGTTTGTTTGCATATGCGTATTGTTAACGAACATCAACACTCTAAATCGAACTACGGTGATTCAGTTTTGTATTTCGTTGAACGATATTTAATAAACGTTACAACTAATATACACCCATACGTATAAACCAAATGTTCGTGTTTGATATTCGCGTTTGTGACGTTCACGTTCGTACGTACGTACACGTCTTTAGGTTTAAGCATGTCACTGACAAATGCGGCCTGCGATGGCGGCCCCGATAGCGGCCTGTCGTATACTATGGACCTTAATGAAACTGTTCAAATCCACGCGGCTTGCGATTTCATACTATACGACAATTAGGACAGACCGCCATCGCGGCCGCTACCGCAGGACGCGTTTGTCTGTGACATGCATTAAACTATTGAGAAACGTCTTCAGCTTTGTCAGTATAGTTTCTACCAGCTATGCTAAACACAATTACCTCACATCTAAGCTGAAGTGATAATTGTGTTAAACTTAGCAGGTAGAGATCCTAGAGCTCTACCGACAAAGCTGAAGATGTTTATCATTAGTGTCTAAACACACTAAGCCGAAATTCCGCGGCCGAAATTCCACGTGATTAAGATTTGTATGTAAAAAAATAGGTAAAAAAACTTTTTAAGTTAAACGGTTTTATGTTAAACATACATTGCAATGTTTAAGATAAATGTACTAAAAACCAAAAAATAATAAAATAGATACAGTCGTGGGAATTATAAACATATGCATAGACTAGACTAAAATAAAACCGTGGGGCACGTCAATTGTCTACAATCGTTGATTAAAATGTTTGTTTTGTAATGTTACACTATAATTAGGCAGTTGTTCAACCGACAACGATGGACGTGTGATAAGTAGGGCTAGAATGTGGAAACAAGCTAGCAAGCTCGATTATAAGCGAGTTTTAGGGTTTCATAGTGATGAGCGAGTAGTACTTTTATCATATGTTTTGTCGATTAAAGACAAACTACGAGCAGTGAAACGATTCCTCGCCAGCCAGCAGTGTGAATGTCCAACGATAAACTAGTTGAAACATCTCTTTTATTTACATGGAGTGCATAACTATTGGAATTTCCATGAGCAAGAAAATAGTAAGTAATTTCCTCACCGTCTGCGGGCCAACTGCCTAACGACGAATTAAACGATTCTTCTATCGCACATTAAGTCGATAATTTGTAGACAATTGACGTGCCCCACGGTTTTATTTTAGTCTAGTCTATGCATATGTTTATAATTCCCACGACTGTATCTATTTTATTATTTTTTGGTTTTTAGTACATTTATCTTAAACATTGCAATGTATGTTTAACATAAAACCGTTTAACTTAAAAAGTTTTTTTACCTATTTTTATTTTCTAGTTTTTAGTTTTTATTTCGCATTCTGTTTAATTCATTTAGTGCTTCATTATTGCAAGGTTTCTTGCCCGTTAGTTTATTGCAGTCCAACTCCTCTATACGTAGTCCCTGCAAAGATCTTACTCTACTAAGAGCCACGTAGGCTTGACCTTCTTCAAACAGTTTCGCACCTAAGTATACGACTGCGTGATCCACAGTGCTGCCCTGCATTTTATGTATTGTAGAAGCCCATGATAGTATTAAAGGCAACATTCTTCTTTCAGCCGTCCCGTAATTGTACTTAGCTGGAAACTGTATGGCTTCATTTGATACCCATATTGATGGGATTGATAAAACCTACGTTATCCGCCATTTTGTAGCGGCCGCCATCTTGGATTTAAATTTTTTATGGTATATTGTATTCTGCTTGTTGAGCCCTTTCATTTGATACCCATATTGATGGGATTAATAAAACATAAATTATCCGCCATTTTGTAGCGGCGGCCATCTTGAATTTATAATGATAATGAATAAACATAATTGTATTGTCACCAAAATCCAAAGTGTATACAAAATTTCAAATTAATCGGTTGACAGGAAGAGGGTGAAATTTGAATTACTAAATTTGACCCAAGAATAAATAATAAAACAAACGGGGTGAGCTAAATAAAACCGTTTAAAAACGCGACGTAATTTCGGCATGGTGTGTCGTCAATCATTTAAAATACATTGCAGACGTAGTCATGCCGAACTTTGGTCGCGTATTTTCGGCATAGTGTGTTTAGACAATTAACTTTTACCCTTAGACCTATTTTTGCAATCAAAATATTCGATGGTAAGCGGCTTCAGCGTCTGCGGTAAGGCCCGAGATCTAGACCGTGAACGTCAGCAATGCAAAATGACAGATTGCCTAATCCTCAGCCATGCATATCATCAAATGACGCATAAATCTAGACTTCCGTAATGTCAAATTTTGATCGTTTTGCGAATCTGCAATCATGTTAATATTTATTTTGCTAAAATATGCATTAAGCTAATTTGTTTCTTTACAATTTTTAATGTTTTAAATATTCCTATTTCCAACCAATCGACAACGCTTGCGTTGCGCCATGAGCGAAAATTTGTCATAAAGTTGTTGCTACTTCGTCCCTACGCTGTAAATAAATAGTCCTCCGAGTCATACTAAAATAAACGTTAATACCCTAATCTGTTATTTTGCTTTTTTGACATTCATAAGGGTTGATGCACGTATATCAGCTCGGAAACGGAACGGCATCGCCTCAACTCGGGGTCGTTCAATATGACTTTTATCAAACTCCATAGTGCAACGCATACCAATCAGCATCGTAACGGCATCGCCTCGGGATAAGCTCTCTAAGTGCGAGGTAGCGTGGTCATTTTCGCCGTTCCCGATCTTACGTCTCGCCGTTCACGCGGTGACGTATTCCTTCTATTTTCTTCTTCATTTTCTTAAAGCGCTATGGCTATCGTAGACATCTCACGAATAGCGAATAGAAGACATAATAGAAACCGTGTACCTTCACGATCAAGTTCAAACTGATTGGATGTAGGTGACATCAAAGTTGTCCCCCAGTTGACGGCCGACGGCTTGCGAGGTGACACCTAGCCGTCGCCGAGTTGATCCGTTCTGCCTTGGGGTTGATGGCTAGTTGACAGCTAGCCGGTGAGATGAGGCTACGTTGATCCGTTTCCATACCGATATATGTGTGGGCAACCTTTTATGCTATTTGAATATACATTGCGAGTGATTTGGGATTATCTGTGGGTTTGATTTTATATAAAATAATTACGAGCCTTAGACCTAAGACACTCTCCTACAGTTTGAAATTCATTAGTATTGTTTCTGATAAGTGTGTTAAAAATTCGGTTTTCTGTGATATATTTTACGGAGTAAAGGGGCAAGTAGCGAAAACTAGTGCCGCCGTTAAAAGTTTTCTTAAATTTACTAATTTTCCGCGCAAATTACTTATTTTTTTTTTTCATAAGAACTTCCTCCTGACAATAACTCCAGTCCAGCTGTTCAAGCGTGATGCCGTGATCAAGGGAAATAGGGAATATTTTTATATATATGTTACAGCCAATTAGATAGATTAGTCATTATATATAATGGCTGGCCAAAGTAATAAATTGTCAATTATTAATAATTAAGCTTAATTGGCTCCACATCAGTCATCTTGGTTGACAGAGCTCCTTTTTCCGGTGACAGGACACAAGAAAACTCTAACATAACCAAAAATCAACTCAAATCTAACCAAAACATGATTTATCACTTTGACCTAGTATTAGTCAGTATGAATAATAACTAATTTATCACATTGACCATGACATATATATATAGATTTGACAAATTGTTCATTTATTTTAGTTTTTTTTAATGTCGGCGCTAGTTTTAACGATGGCGATAACGCAATCTCTTCAGGTCCATGGTCTACATACATGACTAGCCACATGTACCATGCACCATTGTGTGTAATAATTATGTGGCACAAAAATAATAATATATTTGTGATATGATACCAAATATAAAGTAAGTTTAGGCATAGTTTTTCAGAAGTATAATAATTGTAGTGTTGTCTGAACATTGTAAAATTTTAGTTTATCAACTTTGGTAGATCACTATATAGAAATTTTGTATAGAAAAGAACCATTTTTGTTTATTAAGTTGCTGAAGGAGACCAGATTGTAAAGTGGAAAAATATGTCTCCAAGTGCAATCTCTTCGGAGATTCTAATATGACATTGTATACTGTATATTACTGACAGGTATACTGTATAGCAAAATCATAAAGACTAAAGTATACAGTTTCCATAAAACCGTGATCGTTTTTGAAGTGAAAACTGAGGGAGAGTAGGCCGCCGGCGCGGCGTAGGAGAGGAAGTAATATCCTCCTCTCTTTCTACCGCGCGGTGACAATGTATGCCTGCTCTTGCTGTTTATTTTTAATGTAATATAAATTGTCATGTTTGTGTACAATAGCGCAATAAATGTATATTGTATTTTACCACATAAATGATAGTACTTTTATACTGATGATAAATAAAGCAATTCGTGCGAAATTATTCCTTAACCATTCCAAAATGCACAACGTTATGTAATGTTTAAGTTTTTACTTCTGCCGGCACTCCATGAGTGCAACCCATTTTTTTTAAACGAACACGGTTTTATAGAAAGTGTATACTTATTGAGTCACATAAAAAGTGGATTAATGGGTCACCTAAAAACTGCACAATTCAGGCAACAAGCCTCAAAGATATTTTGCCAGATATCTCTAAGAAAACATAAAACGAATAGTTTACTACGTCTATATTTATTTAAAATATATCTCTTATTAAATGGAAAAGCAACTGCCGTAAACCTCCGCTACGTTTCGCTGAAATTCTCGGAAAACTTTATTTTTGTATCAATATTTAACGATACTTTAGAGAAAATGTAGGTTAGGATCTCAATTTAAATTTATATATGTTTTTAATTATAATTGTTTTAGTCCAAGCATTTTTGCAAAATCGTAAGTAGATTGTGAGTACAGTACCACCTACCGTACCTTTAACATTGAATAAAACATCATCATCATCAGCCTGTATCTCTCCACTGCAGGAAATAGGTGATAATGTTATAATAAAACACTTGTACTATTCCACTTAATTATATTTAATTTTACCGACCGGTTTCGCCGCTAAGGCATTATCAAGGTAAACAGATGGTATCAAAATGATGGTGTGACAACATATAGATGGTGATGGTGGTGGAATGATGGTATCTTGATAATGCCTTAGCGGCGAAACCGGTCGGTAAAATTAAATATAATTAAGTGGAATAGTACAAGTGTGTTATTATAACATTATGATAATAATGTTCCACCAAGTGCCAACAATCAACAGTATCAACTTTGCAGGGCATAGGCCTTCCCTAATGCCTTCCACCATATGCGGTCCTCCACTTCCCTTCAGCCGCTTCCGGCCTTGAGGTCATCGGTCCATCCATAAAATATCACGCAAATGGAACTTAATTTTAACCTAATTACTATATTAAATATATATATATACCGAATTTATTAATATATTAAAACTTTCTATATTATTTATTATGTAGTTCTAATCATGCTGTAGACAATAATTTAGATAAATTTTAATATCATAATAAATGCGTGTTTTGTTCAAAATTAAAGGTACGTATTAAAGACTTACATATTCTATGCTTTAATAAAAAGAGCAGTAAAATGGAGAATACCTTAAAGATAATTCTACAAAAATAGACGCGTTTTTAAGCCATCTGATACTTTAATTTAAAATCGTACATTATTGGAAAGGTACCAATTTTGGTGTGCCGATTTGTAAACTCTAAAATTTCGTCTTAAGAATTTAGAACTCGCCGTTCAGTGACATGACTTTGCTATACAAAATTATTATCTGGTATTGTAAATTATGTTTTTATACCGAAATAGTCAATGCAAGTTTTTATTTTTAAATTTTTATCTATGTGTTTTCACTCCACACGTGTTTTGTGCAGGATAGGATGGATTGTTTAGATCATTGACCGAATGATTGAATGAATGAAAAATTTATTATTTTAGTACGACTGATGTAGACATAATAATTACTTTTTTTTAATAAATAGAGAAATCATGTATAAACCTAAAATATATTCCATACATTCTTATAGTAGGTATCAAATATAATATTTTCGTTGTAAAAAAATACTAAACTGGTAGCATAGTGGTATCCGTGTGTAGAAATCAATCGCCCTGTGTGCGTGGGGCAGGACATGAATCTTCGTCGCCCCGGCTTACCCACATTAAGCCGGGTCTCCTGCGGCCCTGTTTTATGTGTTAAACCGGGTCGGCTGCGTCGTGTTTTTGTGTTTGCAAACAGGATAACATTGTTTGCTAATCGAATAGGGGCGTGGCCTAAAAATTTATTTAGCAAAAACAATAACATGTTTGCCGAGACGAGCCCACACTAGAGATAGACGCCATTATTGTTCGAAGATTGTGTGTTGAATTGTGTGCAATGAAACAAAAACAATAACAATAGGCGCAGTGGACGGGCTGTTGTTGACTTGTTTTGATAACATGTTTTGATAGAAAATTGGCGCTGCGGAACCACCTTTACTAAAACCTAACACTAAATATCTAACAAAATATGCGTGTGGCCTAACTGTTAGTAAAAACAAGCATACATGTCATCCAATGAGGATGAAAAACTTTCAAAGCTTTGTTGAATTGAAGTAGAAGAAGGCATGCTTTATAAAGCTCAAGTACGGCCGCACATGGAGTACTGTCGCCATTTATGGGCGAGAGCGCCCAGCTTGCACCGTGTGACTCTATTCAAAGGCGTGCTGTGAGGATTGTTGATGATCCCAAATTGACAGACGGTTTAGAACCTTTAAGTCTGAGAAGAGATTTTGCGTCCCTTTGTGTGTTGTACCGATTGTACAATGGGGTGTGTTCAGAGGAGTTGTTTGACATGACGCCTACAGCCTCCTTCTGCAGTCGCACCGCTCGCCATCGGCAGGGAATTCATCCTCACACATTAGAGTCTAAGTGGTTGCTTACTGTGCGGTTCCAGAGAAGTTTTCTCCCGCGTACTGTCAAGCTGTGGAATGAACTGCCTGTCGAGGTTTTCTCAGGAGACTCGAGCATGGAGTTCTTCAAGAAAGGTGTGAAGAGGTTTTTACAGGGTCGGCAACGCGCGTGTGATGCCCCTGGTGCTACAGACATTCATAGGCTATGGTAACTGCTTTCTATCAGGCGGGCAGTATGTTTGTTTGCCACTTTAGTGGTATAAAAAAAAGTTTGTTGGTTTGTCGCAGGAGATTGAAATGTTTTGCAAACAAGTTCGGTAAACATGTTTTGTTATTTTGTGGAGTAGAAGACTTGGCTGCGATGAGCAATGTCTCACCGCATGGCAACTGGGTATACCCGAGGCGTATGAATATTTTTTTTGCCTGGCCAATGGTAAGGCTACTTGATGCGGCAGTTCGCGCGAATATAAAGGCGGGTACGCAGCGCCAATTTTCTAACAAAACATGTTATCAAAACAAGTTAGCAAAACCGCCCGCGCCCATGCGCTGCGCCTATCGTTATTGTTTTGTTTGTACGAAAATGACGTCTTCCTCTAGTGCGCGCGAACACAAAATGCGATATTTCCCCTCCCCGCAGGCGACCGCGGGGGATGTTATCCATTCGTCTCGGTAAACATGTTATTGTGTTTTTGCTAACAAAACTGTTAGGACACGCCCCTATTCGGTTAGCAAACAATGTTATCGTGTTTGCAAACACGATACCATTGCGCAGCGGACCCGGCTTAAGGGTGATTGAGTACTGTATATTTATTATTTATATACTGAGCTAATAGCGTCTTAGTATAATCCCTTCTCGTCTGTAATTATACTTAACGGTGCCTTAAAATGTCCACTATCATCTTTGTAAACAATAGAATTTTGTGCCATTATACAAAAATATTTTTAAATATAATTGATGAACCCATAAGTTATTCTAAACTAAATAAGAAACATATATTTTATAAGTACGTTAGTATCTCTATCTTGTATATGATGATTGATGACAATCTAAATTAAGAAATCTAAGTTTTCGATCTTGTTTATGTGACGCGGGCACAGCATAGTAATACAAGCAGTACTTTAACTTCATACTAGCGCCCAAATCGGCGCACGCACACTGCCAAGCGTCATTTACACGACCGCTCAGGAAGTTTTGGTGCGAGTATGAAGTTAAAGTACTGGTTGTATTACTATGCTGTGACGCGGGTGACTCCTATGGGACAGGCATGGCCTAGTATTGGAGTCACAGATTAATGTAAAAAAAAAAATTGGTTGTCTAAAGTCGGTTTTCAGACAATAATTTTACGTGATAATGTCTTAAGAAACGTAGGCGGATCGTGCCTCTCTATCGCTTGTTCTGAACTCTCGCTTGCATGCTCGAATCAGGTGGAACGTGACAGTGAGACATGCTTTTTCGTGCGTGCAGCCGGCGTTTATCGATTTATATATAAAAGACATTATCACGTAAAAAAATTATGACGCATGCAATTTTATTGCCGAATTATTTAACTACAATGTTCCTTTGTTTATTTATATTCTAAAAACTGGTTTAATTAAATAAATTCCAAAGTCAATTTGTATAAGTATGCTATGTAAAAATATACGTACCAATTTTGTGATTTTGTAACATATTATCCTTTTTTTTACATTCCTTCTGTTACTTTTGCTCAAACAATTTGACCGACTGTCAAATTATTTTCTGGTCTCTGTATTATGGTATATTATTTGCTTGTATTAAGTAGGTTGAAATAAAAGCTCATGGCAACATTTGTCAAAATTTTAATAATACAGACATGAGAAAAGAGAACTCTATCAATTTTAAAAGAAAATTGTAAAGTGTGCATTAGAAAAATAACCTAATTTAAACATTATAAATTACTTAATTTAAACATTACTAAAATAATTCAATAAAAAAAATTGGTTGTCTGTAAAGTCGGTTTATGGACGATACTTTTACGTGATAACGTCATCGTTATCACGTAAAATCCGCTGATCGTGCCTCTCTATCGCTTGTTCCGCGTTCTCGCTTGCACGCTCGTCTCAGGCGGAACGTGACAATGAGTCATGCTTTTTCGTGCGTATAGCCGGCGTTCATAGATTTTTATGACGTTATCACGTCAAAATGTTTGATTTGAATGTTGCCATGGTTAAAAAATGAAGGGGCCAATTGAGGCGTGTTCTGAGAATGGTGTTATCTAGATAGTGAAAGTCCGATTCTGGGACCATTATAGTTGCAGACAATACTAAACAGCTCCCACACATCGTAACGGCACGTTAATATCATAGACTTGCCTCATCGACTCTCCTATCTATTACTACCAACCACCACTAAGTTTATCTACTCGCGTGAGATAAATCCTAATACTTTTTTTTATAGAAATCATGTGAAATAAATTGTCCTAAAATCAATTCAATTCGTTTAGCATTGGAGTGGAGACGCGATAGTCCCTCCGTATCATTCTTCTGATCAGCTTATTTAAAGCACTAGCTACTAATACTATCGTCTCTATTCGCTTCTGCATAAGAGCCAGAGTTTAAGCTAGAGAGCTTAGCGTCTCGAGCTCAATGCTGCTGCCCATAATGTTCTTTAAGGACCCCTTCCTTAAAATTGTGCTTGATTTTCTAGGGGTCCGTGGACCGAAAAAGGTTAAGAAACGCTGCTTTATGTCATTAATTACATATTCAATAAATCAGTTGTTAAGACTAGGCAGTTCTAATACTATAGTCTCTTTTCGTGTTTGATTATCAATTTGGTTAGGTAATACACATCTTTGGTCCCTTGATTTGCCTCTTGAAAGTTCTTTACGGTGCAGGTATTTGGGTTTTGGCAAATGTTGCATTACACCATTATTTTTATATTGGTAATATTCTTTGTTGTTGGTGTAGTCTCTATTTGCAGCCTATTCCGTATCTCGTCGAAGGGCAAGGCGTTTTCAAAGATCATTGTTATAGAAATACGGAATACCTAAGCCAGCACATCGGCCTATTAAGTTGTATAAGGATATGCAACGGGAGTGATCGGCTTATAAAGAATATTATGTTATACATCAATGTAGTAATCCAGTCTAGGTTTTATGTGTGAATGATAACTAATAAATGTATTCGATATTTATTGAGTGAAGCGAGCGGAACGCTTATATACGCCGAAAAGTAAATCTTTCCAAGATTTACTTTTCGGCGTATATAAGCGTTCCGCTCGCTTCACTCAATAAATATCTCACTCCAGCTCGAAGGACCAAAAGCTATGTAGGGGTTGATAGATTGATACTATTTGATAATACGACACGGATTTTATTTGCTAATTGATTGATATGCTAAAGATGATAGAATGATACAGTGAGCTCGCGCCGGCGTCTAACGTGAACTGGCATAGCATTTGCATAGCATCGCGTAAATTGCTGACGCTAGCATATAGACGGGCCGTGGCCCGTACAGAGCCTATTGGCTACAAAACCACTGAACACAAAGACCTCGACATGCTTGAGGTTTGTGTCGAAATAAAATTGAGATCAATCATGTCCTTCAAGAATGACCATCAAATACATTTTCCATTCAAATCAATGGAAAATATACACTCAGCGAATCTACTCGCTCCACTCAACCTCGGTTTCAGCCCCGTGGGCTTGAATCCGGCCTTCTATTAGTATCAACTATACACCAAATTCATATATTTAATTTGTAAATTTTAAATTTTTCATGACTGTGATGGCAAAAAGTTGAATCTGAAAAACATTCGATAATGAGGAGATTTTTCAATGACAATTTGTTGCTAGTCAAGCAAACAAAGATCTCGTGTCATTGTGCAACTTGTAAAAAGTATTAGGAAATACAAAACCATTGTAGCCATAAGGCAATGAAGCCACTAAAGTGCGATGAAGATACTACATATATGTGTTCAGAATGATACACACATATATATATGAGACACGCATATATATCAGTATCTCGCTCTAAATATACTAGGTGGAAAGGGACGAAGCAACACAGCGAAAAATTACAAATTGAGCATACCGTACACAACATTTTTCGCGAAGAAACTTTGCTATGATTAATAATCGTTTTCGAATTATAGTTTCTCAAGTTTAATAAAGAGAAAAGAGTTATGTTCATCCCTAAACCAGCTGGTTTTTTTTTTAACACGAAGCCAATCGCAATATTGCGCACACATTCAGCTGTGTAAAGTGCCGCTGAGTGTGCGCAGATCGGCTTACTTCATAAATGACGCACACCCCTGTCATAGACAAGGCTTTTATAAAGCCTTCTAAATTTCTTATTAAATAAATATAAGCTTTAAAACCAGCTGGTATATATAAAAAATGAGCAGCACGTGTCAGCACTTCTAGATACCCTAATGGTTATCCCAGAAGTAACGAATGGTTATCCCAGAAGTAACGTGATCACGGTTTGGTTAGTAGCAATCTTTCGTGTAGTTCCGGTCCTTATTATTTTGTCGTATCCAGGAACAATCTACCTGGCTTCTCGCTTGGCATCTATAACTTCTGTTTTTTTTACAGTAAAAGAATTTAGATCAGTTTTGCAATATACCTAATGATTTCTGACTGTTGACATAACCTGATTTATCTCAACTGAAATGTTCTTTTACTAAAGGCTCATCCACACTAGGACACAATAGGCTTGTATCCCATTTTTTTTTTCGATTTGTTATTTAAAGACGTCACAATAATATAAATATAGGTGAAATAATTACTTCGATTGTATAAAAACTTCTCGAGATATGATAACTTGAAGATCACAATTTTGGACTATCCCGAAAACGCTCCATACAAAAGGCCACCACGTTATGACGTCACACCGTGCTATTTTATATGCATTAAATCAGAAATTTGTACAAGAGCTATCTTAAATATTGCGTTTATGTAGCCAGTGCCGTAACAAAAGTTATAGTATTTTTTATTGTTTCCACAATGGTAATATTTATTTTTTATAATTTCATACCTTTAAAATGGACTTTCCCACCAAACTTTGACCGAACATAAAACACGTCGTACATAAGTTATTAAAATTTTAAGATCGCAGATCGTTCTAGTTTTATGTATTTTACGTTACTGATAGAGCGTTTTTATAATTTTGTGACATGGGCAACAAGCCTATTGTATCGCAATATGGTTTAAACATGGCCTCGATCTCGACCTCGTGAATGATAGAAAAATATTTGAGTTACGATGTATCCTATACATGTATCGCAACTTGTGATCGCCCTAGTGCGGAGGAGCCTTAAAAGCCTTGACTC
Source organism: Hypsopygia costalis (assembly GCA_937001555.2). Lineage (NCBI taxonomy): Eukaryota > Metazoa > Arthropoda > Insecta > Lepidoptera > Pyralidae > Hypsopygia > Hypsopygia costalis. Next base: position 20,489,895 of record OW443343.2, on the reverse strand, counting down.
CATAAGTGCTAATTCCCAAGGCTGGTTTCATAGTCAATCTTATGTTAGCGCGGTTGGTACGCGTCTCGGTATACGCGCTTCCTAGTTCCTTGTATCGTTTCATAATTTTTTGGTGGGCAATAACGCCAACAAGATATTAATGTTACTACAGTGTCGCATTTGTCGCACACTTACAGCTATCATTACCTGTAAAGGCGGGTCCGCAGCGCCAATTTTGTAACATAACAAGTTATGAAAACAAGTTAGCAAAACCGCCCGTCCGTTGCGCTATCGTTATTGTTTTTGTTTCACGCCATTCAACACACCATTTTCGTACGAAAACGACGTCTTCCTCTAGTGCGCGCGAACACAAAATGCGATATTTCCCCTCCCCGCAGGCGACCGCGGGGGATGTTATCCATTCGTCTCGGCAAACATGTTATTGTGTTTTTTTCTAACATAACTGTTAGGCCACGCCCGTATTCGGTTAGCTAACAATGTTATCGTGTTTGCAAACACGAAAACACGTCGCCACGGACCCGGATTAATGATAGCTGTAAGTTCTGATGATTATATAATGAAACCGATCACCGATACAAGGAACTCGAATCTCGTGAACGGCGATGCGTATCAACCGCGCTGGCGGCGTAAGCGTGCGTGACTATGAAACCAACCTAACGAGTTCAATAATACTGATAAGATTTAAAAGATTCATTTCATTTAATCATCTATAGTTATATGAGCAAATCTAATTTGATAATAGTGTATACTTACGGTGCAATATAAAAAATATTGTGTTGCCCTTTAATTATGTTACTGGAGATACAATGTAATTTAAATTACGTTGCATTTATTATATTATTAGTAAATTTATATTTGTTGTCAATTTCTAAATGTGATTATTAAAGTCAAAATCTGATTTTATTCTGTTTTTATTTTCAACTTGTGCCCCATATCTACACCATCAGATCACGGCGCCGCAACGCGGAAATTGATGGCCGGTGTCCATAGTTGTTTGAGAATAGAACGTCGATTTCAGTGTTACGGCGCCGCACCCCTTTGATGTGTGATCGCCCTTACGAATGGCCAGCAGAGCACTAGCTCATAGGTTAGATGGCCTGTGAATAGCCCGGAGCCTCGCTCTTGCAGTGTCTTGCGCAGCAACCAGAGTGAAAAAAAAAGAGTGTCTTCTCTTTTGTCATGGACACGGCCGTGTGTTCTACGTGAATAGGTACGTTATATGTTCATCATCATCAGGTCATTTTAGTCTCCACTACGGGAGCACGACCCTCTCGTCCGTCCCAAGACAGAAGGAGGGTTTGGCCTACACTCCCCACGCTGGCCAGATGGGTTGGGGAGGTCCGCTCGATGTTTTATAATGTATTTCCGTTAGTCGCCTTGTACGACATCCACGGTAAGATACGGAGTGATTCTATTCTAGTCTTTCGGAAACCACACGGCCAATGTTATATTTATATGTTATAGAAGCAATTTTAAACATGTATTCACGTCGTAAATGTGCACGTTCACAGAGTAACTCCGATACTCTGAATTGCAATAATGAAATACTAGGATGATTATAAAACTCAGAAGATTTTCGGTGATGTTACTCGCAGGAAAACAACTTCCTATGGAATTATTATTATTTAAATAGTTGTCTTGGCCAACTTGCCAGAATTGTATAAATATTTTGAAAAATGGAAAAATTCACCTGCCCCCCTAGGTGGGATTTGAACCCACGACCTCTCGATGACCGGTCGAGTGCTCTTCCAACTGAGCTACCAGGAAGGTTTGTGTAGCTGACGAAACTGTGTTCCTATGGAATTGTTATTTGCCTGCGTTGCTGTCTTCGGTAACTTACAATTTTTTCTTCCGTCAATACAGTCAATCCAATATAGCTGCACGTACGTTTAAATCACCTTGATCAAGCCTTGCGCTCGGAGATTTTCCAAACATATGGAATGATTGCCGGCAAAAAAATTATGTAACGGACTATTTTTAGTAAATTATTTTAGGGTGTAAGTAGCTCTCCATGATTTTTAGAGCCAAAGCCAACCTCACCTGCACGTGGTGCACCCTGCCGACTAGCGATGGGCTCTGGCAAGAAAGGTAGGGCAGCGCATTTATAAGCTACTGGACTGGGGAAGTACCTGCACCTCATAACCGCAGTTTGTCATGTTTGTGTGTAACTTGTGTTGTGTAGGTACCAAATAAAAATAAAACCGGCCAAGTGCTAGTCGGACTCGCACACGAAGGGTTCCGTACCATTATCTATAAAAACGGCAAAAAAAAAATCACGTTTGTTGTATGGGAGCCCCCCTTAAATATTTTTTTTTTTATTTAATTATTTATTTTTAAAGTGAATATATAACTAAATATTATTTGAGTATTTCAAGCGTCTACCTATTACCGTTATCTATTGCGAGCAAAAACGAGCAAAAAAGTCACGTTTGTTGTATGGGAGCCCCCTTAAATATTTATTTTATTCTGTTTTTTAGTATTTGTTGTTATAGCGGCAACAGAAATACATCATCTGTGAAAATATCAACTGTCTATCACGATTCATGAGATACAGCCTGGTGACAGACGGACGGACGGACAGCGGAGCCTTAGTAATAGGGTTCCTTTTTACCCTTTGGGTACGGAACCCTAAAAGGAGTTTAAAACTGCTTAAAAATCTAGTTATATGTAAGTATATAAGACTTGCACTATGCGATCAACTATGAAGTTACAGATAATGTTACCATTGCAGTTTTGTAAAACCATTATTAAATAGATTTCGTCCTAGCCAACCAACCAACTGTTCTAGCAACCCAAACAGGAAATCATTTGGAAGGATTTATTGACATTTATTATGAACCAATTTGAACCTTATGCAGAGAGCATTCCCATAAGCATAGGCATATTCCCATTCCCATAGGCATAAGCTCTCATTCCTTAGGTGGGACCGATAATACTTGGTATATATGAGCAGTTAGCTTCGTAATAAAGCACTTCTAAATCAACGCACCAACCCACCACCACCCTTTCCAGTCGGGCGGCGCGCGCATTGGTGTGCCTTATTTCGGCACTGCCCATATCTCAGATCTTGATTTTAACTAGACAAAAAATTAGTCATTAATTTGTCGCCCAAAGCAAAAAAATTGTCGGTCTCCCGTTAAAGAGTTATAAGGTATTTTTTGTGGCAGTGCCGAAATAAGCCTTATTTCGGCACTGCCCAAAAAACTACAGCACCTAGCCTAGCCTTGAATTTGTCGGATATAAAACACAACTGGTCGATGCGTAATTAAAGTTACACGCATTTTAATAATTCTCATAATAAGTATAGTCCGAGATCTTGCATCAAAATTATATCATGCACAAAATGCAACAGTAAACGTTTTATTTCCTTCCTTTTTCAGAGTCTGGCAAAGTTTGTCAATGCATGTAACTGTTTTCTGATCTACGAATGCTTTAGGTGTTCTTTAGCACTACATTAGTTGCTTTTTACGATAGCCATATGTGAATGGGGTGGTGTTATTCTACTCTGCCTACGTTAGGCTCTCTGACTGACGTGAATTATTAAAATGCGATTCCCACATAGGACAAACATTTGTGTGCATGAACATGTCTGTTTGTCTTAGTCTGGGTATTTTCTATGTATCATAAGTATGTATTTACAAAAAAAAATGTATTTACGTATGTTTATCAGTTGTCTAGTACCCATAACACAAGCTTCGCTTACTTTGGGGCTAGATGGCGCTGTGTAATTTGTCTGACAATATTTATTTATTTATTAGTGGAGACAGGCTTTATGTGTCTAAATAAAAAGATTATCAACAAGTAATTTGCAAAATATATTCAAAATAATAATTTATTCTATAACTACAAAAGTAGTACATGTACAAAATTAATATAATCATAGTTTTAAAAATAAAGCCGATTACATAATATGTATACATAATATCTGTTGAGATCTTATGGTTTAACAATGATCGCCGGAGATCGCGGGAGGGCGCTGGTGCGCGATGCAAACTGTGGAACCACACACTTCGTCTTTTGGCTCCATTCACCACCGCGGAATGGAATGGAAGCGTCAATTTCGCCTCATGACGCGATAAGGCGCTCGATTTCGATGGAATGCGAGCGTATTCAATTGCCTGCGACCAACCCGACCGACTTCCCGTTCGCGCCACTTCCCGCGGATTCCACAGGCAGCGCCGACAGTAGCTAGGGGAATTTTCGAGATTGCGCGAGGATTCGCCGGAAGACGCGTGACCTTTTTTGGCTCGTATTTAAGTTTATATGTTATAAAATTGATATAACAAACGAAATATGACAAACGAAGCTCTGGCGAAAAGAGAGGTAGGGTGCGTTATTGGTATGAATAAGCAATCTATTCAATTATTGAATCGCAATAAGAGTTGGTGGTAAAGGGGCTGTTTCATTATCATGTATTTGTAAAATAAATACTTCTTATTCTTCTCTATATCCATTCTATCTAGAATACATTGTAAAAACGAATGTCTTAAAGATTATATAAATAAACTAACTTACGATTACAATGTCTACATGTTAAATTAAAAAAATGTTCAAATTAAATTACATAGCGTTGAGCACGAAAAGGAAAGGGAAGTGGCATCCGGACACTTGCCATGATGACGATCTTCATTTGAGATCGAAACTATCTGCTTTTCCGAAAACACATGAGTAAGCAGTTAATTAATCATTTAATATATGTTGCCTTGTATCAGCTTCATTATTTTGGTCCAAATTATGAAATTAAATTAGCCGAGATGCTCACTTCAAAATATGAAACACGCGACATATAAATTCACAACATGAGAGTTCTCTATTTGGTCGGTTTGTTTACGTTGATGCCCGACCTCTTGAACACGATCTCGTATTTTTATTCTCTATAGAATTGTTTTAGTTTTCGCAGCATCCATTTTTTATTTTTAAATATTAAAATTGGAGCTGCGGTTAAGAACAGTTGTATTTCATATCCAGCTCTAAAGATTCCCTATTAGTTTAGATTTAGACCAATGGTTCTTAATCTGTGGTCGACCGTACTCACCTTCCTCATCGTAGTATTCAGGGACCACTACCACCACAATTGGTCCGCGTGGTCCCTAAGTACCGTGGGGAAGTCGCTTAACCAAGTCCCTATTTTCGGAAAACACACATCTGATGTGTTAGCGCTTAATTTTAATAAAAGAAATGGTCATTCTAGTTTTTAAGTTCCTTATTGTCACAAATAAGTCACATAACATTGAATTTTGGCAGTCGTAAGAATTGGTTAATTGCTATTATAGTTGAAATTCCCACGGCCTCGTAATTGTGCGTGTTGCGGTAATGCATTCCTTTTTTAATTTGAATAGTCTAGCCATCACGTTCATTCTATTTCCTTCAAACGGGTCAAGGCCAGCCGCATGTTACCAGAAATTTCTAATCTTGACACTCAGGGGTCGCCGAAGCTGAAGCCATACAAACTTCAACTTACATTTATGCTACTTGATAAGATAAGATAAGATAATTTTGTTTGTGTTTAGTCTAGCTGGTAGAAACGATGGAGCTCTACCGACTAAGCTATAGGTGTTTGGCAATAACTTAAACGTCCGACCTATTTTTTTAATCAAAATATTTGGTGGTAATCGGTTTCAACTTCGGCAGTAGGGGCACCTGATCCGTTTCAATTTGCCAAACAGTGTTTTCCGCACGAAGACGACTTTGACTCATTATATCTATAACCAACGGTAGCATAGGGCATCCTGTAACATGCTATATCCAACATTGCTTGACTCGCATGTTCGTTTATACTGACATGCACAAAGACTCCTCAAGCTACGTCCATACATAACAGTAGTCATTAAAATGCTTAAGCTGTTTGACTCAAACATAATTTTATATAATTAAAGGTTTATTATTACTTTATCAGTACAATTAAATATAGTTATGTATGTATAATTGTGAGAAAGAGAACCAGCAGCATTCTCTTAGGGCAAGATAATACTTTAAATTTATACTATGGAATATATCATCTACCCTTCCAATAATGTATTGTTTTGAGTACAACCATTAGGTTGGCTGGAAGAGATCTCTCGTAGAAATAAGCTCACCTTTGCAATCATCTGAGTAACATCAAATTTTTTGTATTATTTTTGCAATAATAGTAGTTTATGAAACTGTTGCATAATAAGGGTTTTTAAAATACGAGTGTGAGTTTATCACATGAGCCGAAGGCGAATGTGATAATAGACCACACGAGTATTTTAAGACCTAATTATGTGCAGTTTCATACAATACTTTATCTAATCTCATGAAATAAATGACAATAATATTTTAAAACCATGAAGTTAATTTCACAGCTTTATTTCTTACTTATAAATCCATTTGCAGATGGAGCATTCGTAGTGCGCATGCGCGACGCGCCGCGTTCACAGATTATATAGAAAAATTTTGCAATGTTGCAATGCATGTGCATTGCAACCTGTTTAAAATACCTGTATCCAGGGCTGAAGCTATATCGAAATGGAAAAAGTTATTTTTCGATACAGTTGTCCTTAAAAGAGCTGTATCGAAAAGTAACTTTTGAAATTTATTTTGATGTCTTGTGCGTAAAAGACTGACATTAAGATTCTGTGTTTAGTTTTTTAATCTCTAAATATAATTATATTAGATAAAAAATATTATTCTCATTCACATATTTGGTTGGTAGAATAATTTCTAATAACTTTTTCATGACGTCACAACGTTCATCTATATACACGAGTGCTATCTTGTGCTAAAGTGAATGCATTGCTTGTTCCATTCCTGGAATATTATTTATGTAGTTTCTATTAATAACATTTTATTATAGGGTTCTTACAGTCCCAGGACCATATCTAATCTCTCGTTCAAATTGCTCTGCCTTCAAAGTCCCATCTATACTAACACAATTCTCATTAAACACACTATAAGCAGACACTTCCCCTTTCTTCTTTGGTCGAGTCCTAGTATTAAAATAAATTCCTATTAGTACAGATACGGCAAAGAATACTGCTCCAAACTGTAGTTGTAAGAAAAATATGTATAATGTAAGCCAGCTGAGGCTGTAAATAGACCATTTTATTATGAAATATCTCCATGATTCCTGTTTCTCCACATCAATGGTCTCAGGTTCGCTGACCTCAGAGGTAACGTCTATGGTTTCTTCGGTTGGTTCTGGTTGCAGAACTACTGGTTGTGTTTCTTCACTCTCAATCTGTAAGGAGAGTATTATACATGTTATTCAACTTCTGGTTTTTTCAGTCAAGTCATAGACCAGTCAAAAATGGGGTGTGGTTGTGTCATAGACACGGCCGTGTGTGTACGTGAATACGTTATATGCACTAAAATTATCTCAAAATGGCACCGCTTCCCCCTCCCCCGCACGCGATGTTCAATAGTCCTTACTTAGCGTAATAAATTCTTTGATCCTTCATCTATCTTGTGATGTGATTTAATTTTGGATGTAGAGCATAGACTCGAAACTACAACACCAAACTTAATTTCCCGGTTATCGCTTAGACATCTATTTCAGGCAACATAGAGGAGGCTTGAAATAAAGATAGATAGCGCAGCCTATACTATATACCTACCCAACTATATAAATATAAACATACAGAAACATACACATATGCATACATAAACTACATAAATGTACTTATTACAGAAAAGCAATCAGTGACAGGCAAAGGAACATAGATAAAGGAGTTAATAGAGATAAGTACAGATAAGTAATTTTGTTGATGATATTTAAAACAAAAATTATATATATTGACGACGGTCCCTGGTATAAACCAACATGTCAAAAATGGCAATTTTTTTTATTGCGTAAATAGATTGTCCATAAAAAAACATCCTCTTTTTAAAATTGATTGTATATAATTAAAAAGTATGAAATTAACTCATTGTGCAATAATAATATTCTTTAATTACTATATCCTAGTATAAGCAGACATGTCTGAAATGAAACAAAATTGCCATTTTTTGAAATGTTGCTTTATACGTAGGGACCATCAATATATAACACATAATTAGGAATAAGGAAGAGTATCTAGCACATAAAACACACATTAGGTAACTGCTTAAAGTACATTAGTACATCATCAATTAGAAATAAACTCCATGCGAAAAATCCCTTCACATTCTAAATATCATGTAACATTTGGTCTGCTATCCATATATGTCTGTGATCTATACATACCTACTAGATCTGTGACTTTGCCAAAGTCAGGCGAAAAATTGTAGTGTGTAAGTACATTATACATATATTTAGATCATTTGTACCTCTAACACATGCCGCTTAATTCTACAATGATTTGTTACTGACATTACAAAAAAAAATGTATTTAAGTACATTTAACAGTTGTCTAGTACACATAACACAAGCTTTGTGCTTAATTTGGGACTTGATGGCGCTGTGTAAATTGTCCAGAAGTATTTATTTATTTATTATTTATTTACATTGGTTACAAATGTAACAACTTTTGGGTTTTAGAGAGTTCATCAACATCTTTGAACCAAAGCCTACCTCACCTGCACATGGTGTAACCTGCTGACAAACAAAGCTCTGGCGAAAAGAGATGTAGGGCATAGCAAATTTTTAAAGCTGCCTGATTGGGGAAGTACCTCCATCTCACAGAATACCGCAGCCAAATAACAGTTCTCTTGAGAGTTGTTGTGTTCATGCGAGAGTGAGGTCACCAGAAAGAAAGGAAGGACAGAAGCAGTATAGGCTGACAACGGATTGGCGACTCCTTGGTGTTGTTGATCTCCATGGACGGTAGTGATTGCTTTCCATCAGGTGACCCGCACACTTGTTTGCCCCACTCTCATATAAAAAAAATACTTTTCAAAGCAGGTTCTAAATACCTTGGAGCTTGTCAAGGAGTAAATAATGAGCTTTATATACTTACAAGTACTACTTCATCCTCTTGCTTATCCTTATCCATGGCAGTAAAAATCTTAGGTATCAATAAATTAATAAATTTCTCTTTAGACTTCTCAATCTTTTCTTTAGCACTGTCTATTAATTCTCGGCGACGACGTAATGCTCGATACTCCTTCAATTTTGCCTCCATCCGTGATATAGACACGTATTTGCTGTATTATTTAGAGCCTATGGCTTACACAGAAAAGTAGAAGAGAAAACTGCAGCAACCATACACAATCCGTGCATCCATAAATCCTTTCGTGAGAGAATATATGTTCCTTGATCCGACATATAATTGAGGAAGCGTGAAGAAACTAATGACAAATTGGTTGCAATTAATAGCAAAACTTTTTAGTTCCACATACCCATTTCTATACAATTTTGTACATATTTTTAATGAAATGACTACAATGACAGACAATGAATGAATGAGTGATTCTGTAATGTTCTCTCTCTCTCTCTCTTACATTGCATTAATAATTATCAAATGCCTTTGCGTCCCTGGAATCAATGTCCTTTAGAACCAGTCTTAATATTATTTCTTTATTTTATTTCCTGCTTCAGGGACATGCTCTAAATTATCGTCAGGAATTTTTTTGTTCAATCCTCCGTTACTTGTAATAAATCAACAGTAAAACCACTGATTGAAAATGACTTGACAGCCCTAATTCAAATTTATAGACATCCTATAATCAAAGATTCTACTCATTTTACGCACTTAAACGATTATGTACTTGCAACATGATACTATTCTAGGTATAGTATAATTATAATATGCAGCCATATATTCTAAAACTATCTCTAATATGAATTAATATCAATATACATCAAATTATGAAAATTTGTTGAGAAGCACAACCACGCCCATATTTCTTCTATGTAGTCTGTGACGCTGACAAGTTTGAGCCACAAAATGTTGCACCTCTACCTACATAAGTATGTACTTGTCAATTTGAATTATAGATACAACGACTTATCGAATAACTTTTTACCATATGTATGTATAACTGTTTGACGAGCTCGGTGGCGTAGCGGTCAATGACGCGACTTCGACACCAACGCTCGTGGGTTCGATTCCCACATAGGACAAATATTTGTGTGCATGAACATGTCTGTTTGTCTTAGTCTGGGTGTTTTCTATGTGTCATAAATAAGTATTTACAAAAAAAAAAATGTATTTACGTATGTTTATCAGTTGTCTAGTACCCATAACACAAGCTTCGCTTACTTTGGGGCTCGATGGCGCTGTGTAATTTGTCTGACAATATTTATTTAATATTTCTATTTATTTATATGTATAAAAAAAAAGCGCAAAAATATCGAAGATTCGTCGATACCGTTATAGAAAGAAACTCAAAACAACGAGGCGGAAATTCGCTTTTATTCGTTATCGATAACGATGTAACGATATTTAATTGTTACATACAAATACATATTTAACTTTAATGAATAAATAAATCAAATACATACATAATTATTTGCGACATTACTTCTTGGATTATATTATACCGACCGACATTACTTCAAATATACCGACCATACCGACAAGAAATAATAATAGATTTCCTTTTCAGAAATTACATACTTACATCAAGACTAGGCAGAATGGTCTCAGATCTTAGTCTCATCTGGAAGAGGACAACTGGAAAAAAGAATATGTACATACAATTGTGCTAAACAATTTTGATTGATTTGACAGATTGTTGTCATTTTTTAATTTACTTTCATACTGATTTCTGATACAATGTGAATTATTGTACCACAGAGTACTTTTGTATTGTACAAAACAAACGTACAAAAGTTCGTGCAATTCGATGGGTAGCTAGCTATTTTAATATTTTTCAAAACATGGTGCGATGTAGTATTTTGGGGTGCAAAAGTGATAGTGAAAAAAAGCTGTCAGGCTTGTCTTTTCATTCGTAAGTATAGTAGGTACGTTTTAACATAATAATAGCATATCGATGGTATGCTAGATTGTTTAGCTGAATATATAAAATTAACTTGAATTGCAAATTCAACCCTTAGAGATTTAGTCTAATAAATTCGTATGTGCGAATTTGTTTTCGTGTTGCCAGGATTCGAATGTTATTATTAATAATATGCCACATTGGTGGATAATATTAGTATGTTGCTCTAATTATGTGTTACTGGCCAAATCCGTTTCAGGATAAACTTAAATAAACTAGTTTATCTTAGTCCAAAGCATGCCTGGAGCATGCTTAGGTAGGATTTCCAGGACAAATGGCCATAAATAAACTTGAAGAATACATTCAAAATCAGTTCGGCCTAGGCCAAACTAATTGAGCCTAATGTATTTAAGTCTAACTAGATTGTCTTGAGATAAATAAATTGGTTTACCGAGCGCAAGAGCTGAGCAGGTAAAGGTCCTCTCATCTGGTTGGTTTACTGGACGGGAGACTCACAATCCTGTGATATAACTGGAAGGTTGGCACACAGACACAGGGGTGCACTAGCAGTTAGGTATAGTGGACGTGTCCTGGGATAACTCACCACAAAGTACCACAGCTGAAACTACAGATTCGGCTCTTTAGAACAGGATACCTAGAGGACTTGCTGACAAGCCCATAATTTGCCAGTCATAGGTCCAGATTCGAGGTAGCTTTATGTGCGTGTAATCACTCACATGCATGTAGTTTGCTACAGAGATTCAGCATGTTCGTCTGCTATGCTATTGTTGTCGACCGGGTGTTTGACAGATTATTTTGAAACCAATGTAAAATTATAATAACATATACAGACCTAAACGCGACCGCGCCGCGACTCCGCCGGGACTCCGCCGCGACTCCGCCTCGACTTACCGAAGTGAGCGACGCGCCTATAATGTATGATAGATGGAAACATAAAATTTACGGATAGATCTATTTTGCTTCATCTAGCGATTCACCCCCGAATTGCACTGACCGCTGATAGATATTGTAACTTTCTCTCCATATCATCTTGATAATTGGTGATCTACTACAGTATGTTTCGTAGACATTTTAAACTCAACCTCATCAACTTCCCTCAGCTGTATTTCTGAACAATTACGACTTGCGAGCCTTCAAGAACAGAGTCTTTTTTTACCTAAATAGATAGAGTTAAAAGATGGAGATAGAGTCTAAATTTATATGAATATTTGTAGTTTCCCTGAGGATTTTAACTTGCGACAGAAGTGGATTGATGCCACGGGACGAATTAATTGGATAGCAAGGAAGTCGTCGAGGATTTGTAGCATACATTTTGAGAAAAATGTCTTAATTAAAAAGAAAAAGCAGACTGTTCTGTACCCTAATGCTGTACCATCACAGGTAAGTAATTGTATTTGGACATTTCACACGCCACCTAGTCCCAAAATAAGCAAAACTTGTAGTACGATGAATACTAGACGAGTGATTTAGTACATAAATCTTCTTAATATATAAAAACTTCGTGTCACGTTGTTTGTCCGTGATGGAATCCTAAACTACTGTACCGATTTTAATCAAATTTTGCACATAACTCGATTTGTAGTTGCATGATTTTTTTTATTCCATATTATTTGTTTATTATTTAAACAATGAGATATAATTACCTGTGAGTTTCATACAATTCTAATTAATGGCGGTGTAAGGGAATTCAGTATACGCGCGTGTTCAAAATTTAGCAGACTCGGCCACGCGTTGCTTTGGCTAAGGTATACGTTAAATTTATATGATAGTAAACTATGCAATGCAGAAAAAATATTTTTCCTTTACAATTTTGGTGCTTTGGACAGTTCAAATTATTATTTTCAGTAAAATGGCATCAAAAAAATCTGACCTCAACAATGCACGGAGCAGAGACGCACGACGCAAACGTGTTGAAAGAGCTCATCTGTCGGCAGAACAAATCACGGCAAGAAACGCAGCTCAAAGAATCAGGACAGCACAGAGGCGTGCAGAAGAATCTCAAGAACAGCGTGACGAACGACTGCGACAGACTGTTGCGAGAACAAGAGCGGCGCGTGAACAACACATAGCTGCAGCACGATTAAGAGAACGACAGAGACAGTGGACCAGCCGCTCATTAACACCTGCATCATTTGCTCGTATTGTGTTCGAAGATGAACCAGATATTAATTACTCTGCGCATTCAAAAATTGCTATCGGCGCAATGGACATACTAGGTCAATATTGTCAGGCATTAAAATTTTGAAATGAAACACCCGACATGTGCTGCGCATCAGGAAATGTGCTGTTACCTCTACCCACTTCGCCGGATCCTTTACTAACGATTCTTGCGGGCGATTCAGATGATTCGAAATTATTTTGCGTAAGATACGTAAATTTATTTCTTGCTTACAAATGATATCATTTGGGGCAACTAAAATTTGCGATCTCGCATCCGATGGACTGAATGGGTGGTAATTTTGAAACTACATTCAAAATTCAAGGCCAGGTGTACCATAAACTTGGGTCATTGATGTCAATACCTGATGATAATCCAAAGTTTCTCCAAATTTATTTTATGGGCAGTTGTGAAGAACACGGTGGTTGTGGTCGCACTCCTCCGAAACGGCTCGACTGATTTTTTTTTATGTATATTTGATAGGTATCGCAATAGGTTGTAGACGTTGTAAAGTTATTTCATTCTGGCAGGTGAGCAATTATATGACAAAACAACATTTGCCGCGTCAGCTTGTATATGCATATAGAAAACATCCAGACACAAATTTCGCAAGAAGCTTCTAGAAATTATCCAGCTGCAGAAGTAAAGAAATAAATCTAAAAGCTTTTAAATGTATAATGACGAGCTCGGTGATCGAATGGCTGCTTTGACTCCGAGGTCGCGAGTTCGATTCCCGCACAAGACCAACATTTGTGTGCATGAGCATGGCTGTTTGTCTTGGTCTGGGTGTTTTCTGTGTATTATATTGTATGTACTTATAAAATAACGTATAACGTAGTACATTTGTCAGTTATCCACGCCCATAGCCATAGTACAAGTTTTGCTTAGTTAGGAATAGATGGCGCATTGAAATTTGTCTAGGAATATTTATTAATTTTATATATTTAATTATCATATATTAATTAGTATACTAGCGGCCTGTCGCGACTTCGCCCGAGTAGACTTCAGAAAATAAACCAAAATTTGTTAATAACTCCTCTCAGTCAAAGAGTCAAGGCGATGGTGTAACTGTTACTGATATCACGAAACAATAAAAAAAAAACTATGTACATATATCTTAAAAAAATATCAAAAACATTTTAGTTTTTGTAGTATCTGTCATTTTAGCCTATACTGTAATGTTGATAACCGTTGAAAGCGGTCACAACTGAAAGCGCGTAGAGGGCGCAACCATAGATGTCTCTTACCTACATAGTAAACTTGAATCTCGGAGATAAACAAGATATCTTTCTATAGCCATATCGCGTTTATTGTTGATTAATTTTTGGGTTTTCTTTATTGATTATATTACTACTATTCTTATAACTACGTCAGATGACAGACAACCATATACGCCTGACGTGAAGCGATTACCGTAGCGATATAAACGCTCGCAACTGAATACATCGCTCGCGCGTCACCACCTCTGCTGCAACTCCTTTCTTCGAGGTGATATCCCTCAACTATTCCCCCAAACCAATGTTCCTTTCGAATTGAAAGAAGAACAAACACACAAAGATACTGTCACATTTATAATGATTAATATTTTGTAAGGATAATTAGTTTATTGTATTACAGAACGCGCGTTTAACGCGTGTCACGAAAGCAAAGTCGCCTGTAGAACAGCCAGTTGAACCAAAGAATGAAGTATTGAAATCACCAGGTTGTCATCAGGATAACAGCTCTGTAAGTAAAAGTAAAAATCCGTATGAATTGCGGTTATTTATTTATTTATACATGCCTTACAAAATATCTGATTTCGTCCAAATATTGACATTATACATTAAATAATAGGTAAACATAAATATAATTAAATTACATAAGACTCTCGGCATATTCTACAGCCGCTCTGTGCGTGTGAGTGGCCAGAGTGTGCTCTGAAGTTATTACTATTTACATGCTTAAAAAATTGTAACCTGACTACGGATAAAAAATCGACTCCTCCTAAAGCTGCATTAGCAGGTTCATACCAGATTTGGCTGGGCAGGGAGAGAAACACAAGTACCTAGTGAAGGTGAGTGTTGACGTACGTCGGAAAGGGGCCCCTTAAACCTACACCCGTGTCACAAGTCTCGGGATCTGCTTGGGGTTTCTCTCTCTGCCACACGATAGACCTGCACGGTGAATCCATGGGAGCTAAGAAGTTCGTCTCTACATGAAATCGATTAAAATGTAGTCTATAATAAATATATAATAAAGAATCGATTGACATCTCACCAAAATCGGATGAATAATTTAGGCACTATGAAAAACATAGGTAAATATAAATTCATAACCCTTCTTTTTGGCTTTGCCGTCATCATTATCATCATCAGGTCCATTTTAGTCTTCATTACAGGAGCACGACCCTCTCTCGTCCGTCCTAGACGGAAGGAGGATTTGGCCTACACTCCCCACGCTGGCCAAACTGGTTGGGGAGGCCTGATCGATATTTGATAATGTATTTCCCTCAGTCGCCTTGTACGACATCCACGGGAAGAAACGGAGTGATTCTATTCTAGTCTGCCGGAAACCACACGGCCGTAGCCACACGGCTTTGCCGTAGTCCGGTAAAATTAGATTTTTTTTTTAATTTCTGATTTTCTGAATAATTCATTAATCTTTATTACAGAACGATAATTTTGAATCATGTGGACAGTCAGACATTGAAGTGAAGTTGGAAATAGAATCGTCAATTGATATTGAAGAAACTTCTGTCGTAAGTATTGCTATGAATTTTGTGTTTTGAATACGTCTTTATAATTGTTTCCAAGGAGGCAATTCAAAAAACCGGCCAAGTGCGAGTCGGACTCGCGCACGTAGGGTTCCGTACCATTATCTATAAAAAAAGCAAAAAAAATCACGTTTGTTGTATGGGAGCCCCCCTTAAAAGTATGTTTTATTTTTATTTAATTATTTATTTTTAAAGTGAATATATAACTAAATATTATGTGAGTATTTCAAACGTCTACCTATAGCCGTTATCAATTGCGAGCAAAAAAGAGCAAAATATCGTTTGTTGTATGGGAGCACCCTTAAATATTTCTTTTATTCTATTTTTTAGTATTTGTTATTATAGCGGCAACAGAAATACATGATCTGTGAAAATTTCAACTGTCTAACTATCATGGTTCATGAGATAGGTACAGCCTGGTGACAGACGGACGGACGTACGGACGGACAGCGGAGCCTTAGTAATAGGGTTCCTTTTTACGCTTTGGGTACTGAACCCTAAAAACGAATGATAAGAACAAGTTTGGTAAAAACAGGGGATACAGTTTGGTGTTGCAACTACAAATCTATCATCTCCATCCAAAATTTAATCACACCACTGGATAGAAGGATCAAAGAATTTGTATCAAAGAATTTATTACGCTAAGTAAGGACTATGGAATATTGCGCGTGGAGGATGGGGAAGCGCTGCCATTTTGAGATAATTTTAATGCATATATCGTATTCACGTACAACACACGGCCCTGTCCATGATACAGCCACACCCCATTTTTTTATTTAGCCTGAGTAGCGGCTTATTTCATTAATGTATAGAAACGGTGTGTCTTGGAGCCTCAGTATCTTCTGTTTTCACTTATTGTTGTGACGTGACGCGCCGTTTACTTACATTTATGATTTACTGTTGCAAAAAGTTGCACAAAAGGGCATAATTTTAATCGAAAAAAGCTTTGTTTAAGATCTAGCTGGAACGTGATATTATACGCTCTTGTCATGCCCCTTTTCAACTTTCATGTCCATATTGGTAATCTCTTGGTCTAGAATACATACAATTTGTAATTTTGTTGTCTTCATTTATTGAAATTAGTTAGTTAGTAGTTCTCCATATATTGAAATTAACATAGGATTGGGGTGTAAGTGGTTTATCAACATCTTTGAACCAAAGCCAACTTCACCTGCACGCGGTGCACCCTGCTGACTGACAAACGAAGCTCTGGCGAAAAGAGAGGTAGGTAGCGTAATTGTAAGCTACCCGACTGGGGAATGTACCTCCACCTTACAGAATACCGCAGCCAAATAACAATTCCCTTGAGGGTTGTTGTGTTCCTGCGAGTGAGTGAGGTCACCAGAAAGGAAGGAGATGCTGCGTTGGCAGCGGGGGTGGCGGCGCGCGAGCGATATTTTATGTTGCGAGCGTTAATATGGCTACGGCAACCGCTTCACATCAGGCGGGCCGTATGCTTGTCTGCCACCCGAAGTAGAATAAAAAAAATAAAATAAAAATATGATTTCCTGTTGCAAAAAGTTGCACAAAAGGGCATAATTTTAATCGAAAAAAGCTTGGTTTAAGATCTAGAACGTGATATTATACGCTCTTGTCATGCCCCTTTTCAACTTTCATGTCCATATTGGTAATCGGTTGGTCTATCTAGAATACATACAATTTGTAATTTTGTCGTTCTCCATAATAATATATAGAAATTAACATAGGCTTTCTCGTATTTATCTTTTGACTTTTCTGGTAAGAGATTATTAACGTCTAATTTAATAAACTCTGGAGTCGCTTGAGAATCACTGTCGCTTGACATTTTTAAATAGAATTAGTTATAAGCAAACATAGGCACTAAACTTTTCTGTTTGTTGCGCGCGTTTTTCTTTTTTTTTTTGTCGTGGTTTTGGTCGTACGTCAGTATGACTTTGCAAATAATATATTTCAAAACAAAATGTCCCTATTATTACAAGGTCTCATACTTAAGAATTTGAACGTTCTAAATTCAAACACAGGGAAATAATGTTCTTCAAAATTCATAATGAGGGAGTTTCATACAACATTATTTCCTTGTGCGTGAGGGAGACAGATAATGCTATACTTTACTTTGAGATTACATGTAATTGGACATTGTTGAGCTGGTGGTATGAAAAAATACTTATGTAGTAGGATATGACGTTTTACAAACCAACGGGCCATAGGCGTACATCAAGCGACGCGTTACGCGTGACAATCTAATCGAACATGCAAGTTAAACAACGTCAAGCGTAGCCTGTCCGTGGATGGATTTATTTATCCTGAGCTTCTCCGTGCTTTGGATGGCACGGTTAGCCGTCGGCCCCGACTGTTGTCATTAGATGACAGTCGTTAATCCAAGTCAGTGGGCTTTAGGCGGCTTGAAAACACTGGCCTCCGCCAAACCCACACTTGAGCAGCGTGGTGGAGTATGCTCTAAAGTTATAAACTTCGATTGAGGGGAGGTGCGTATCCCAGCAGTGGGATGATTAAGGGTTGACGATGAGAACGCATTTAGAATAGGATCAGATGACAGGTCATTTGTCATATTTTAATTAGTTTATTTTTCTGTATTACAGAATCCGCTTTCAACAAGTGACGTGCCAGGGAGGACGCCTGTGGATCAGCTAGTTGAACCAAAGACGGAAACATTGGAATCACCAAGTGATCACCAGGACTATACCATTGTAAGTGACACTCCCTAGGAATTGGGGCACTGGAGATTTTCCAAGTAACGACTTTTTGACGTAATTTATTTGTAAAATAAAATAAAATTGTACGAAAACAGGACAAGTAATTTTCCCCTTCAACAAGTCACATAAATCAAATGAGTCAAATGAATCGAAATGCGGCAACGATGCATCAGACATTTTGTTTTCAGCTTTTTAACGGCACGGCAGCCCATAACACATACCCACCACTGTGTCTATTAAGGAGCTTTGGAATTTGACTTCCCCTCATAGCAATGTGAGAGTGGTGTATATGAATGCGCGCGCGGCGTGCACTACCCTGTATATTGCTTCAGTAATAAAGCAGCTTTCGTTCGTAACAGTTGTTTGTCACTTGTCTCATACACAACAGTGGCGACGAGGATTTTTTTACTTACCCGCGAATATATTAAATAAAATTTTTAAAATAATGTCGGCTATACTTGGAAGTCTCGGCATATTTGATCATAATTCTCAAGATTGGGAAGTATTCCATGGTCGATTACAGCAGTTTTTAAAGTTAAATAAGGCCATCGAGGCGACAAACAGGAGCGCATTGTTACTAACGCACCTCAGTGATGATACCTACCGGCTGGTGCGAAACTTAGTGCATCCGAAGGCGCTCGAAACTATTACATACGAAGAGTTGATTGCTGCATTAGATAAACACTTCAAGCCCAAAAGGTGTACGTATGCCGATTGCGTAAGATTTTATGAAGCGGTAAGAACACCGGGAGAAAACGTACAAGATTGGGCAGCTCGGTTGAGAGGACTTGCCATTCATTGCGATTTTGGTACCGCGCTGGAGAGAGTACTGACGGACAGGTTCGTGCTCGGTATGAACGCGGGCCCTGAACGAGATCGACTGTTCGAGCAGAACGTGCAGAGTCTCTCACTAGCGAAGGCGGTGGAATTGGCTCAGCAGGCGTCATGTGCACGGGAGGCACGCGTCGCGATCACGAAGCAGGAGCCGGAGCCAACAGTTTGGAATTTGAGTTCCCCTCTTGGCAATGTGAGAGACAGCTATATAGCAAACAAGGCATTACAACTTGTCAATTTATGTTTTCTGTATTGCAGAATCGTAATTTTGAATCTCGCGAGGTGCATATTGAACCAAAGATCGAAGTAGAATCGCCGAGTAACCCTGAACAATTTCGTGATGTAAGTATCTTTAAACTATGTCGTTTATTCGTATGGGGCGACGAAGCGTCCCCCCCCCCCCCCTCTAGATGGGCCGATGACCTCAAGCTGTCCTGCTGCCGAGGATTGCATATGGTGGAAGGCAATAGGGGTGGCCTATGTTCAGCAGTGGAATTACAGGTCTATGATGGTGTTTTTTGTAGCATTTTTAGGGTTCTGGATACAAACCCTTGTAGCACCATTCTGTCAATTTACAAATAGTGAACTGAACCTATATGGTGAATGACTTCTGTGTTGTATACATCCCACTGCTGGGATACGGATCTCCCCACAATTTTACTGTACACTGTTTTAAAGTCGCCGAAAAAAGGCCGCTAGGGCTATAAACTGTTATTTGACAACAGCCCCGACCAACGGCTTTACGTGCCCTCAGTAGCACGTAGAAGTTTGAGATAAACTTATCTACAGACAGGCTACGGTCGACTTTGCTTATTTATATGTTTCAAAGTGCTTTGGTATAACAAATTGATAATAGGAAATCGAGATTAACAAATTGACAATATTGTGTAAAATTTTATGAACCGCATCTGGGTTATTATTTATTTGTATGTATGTAATCTGTTTATTATATCACAAAACAATTATTTACAAAGAAAAGTAGACAAATAAATTAAACAGTATAAAGGCGGGTTTATCTCTGAAAGAGATCTCTTCCAGCCAACCGTAGAATGTTTGAAAGGATTCACAATAGACGTGGTTAAATCAAATAGATTAATATAGTAAAGGAGAAATATATGTTTAGGATTTGATTATATAAAATAAATGCAAAGTGAATAAGATAAAAAAAAATGTAACAAATTAAATAATTTGTTGATTTTTTAACAAATTAAATAATTTGTTGATTTGTTAAGATTGGTCGACGTAACCGGTGACCCAAGATCTGGCACATTCCGCAAAGGATCAGTTTAGCTATCCAGCGAGGTAATGCTGCTAGCATCTTAGGAACGATGCCACATGGGCCAAAGTTTTTACATTTTTTTTAGTATTATTTTAATTTTAGGTACTTTAGTTTTATAGTTGAATTGTATGTATTGTTTATAGCTTAAGTTTATTTGAATAAAGTCTAGGAATAATAACAAAAAAAAAATGTAATGTTACGTTCTTCTTATTCCAGGACTGTCGTGTTGAACCGCGCGTCAATTGGACTGTGGGACCTAAAATGCAAATAGTTATATCACCTAATCTTGAATGTACCGTTGTGAGTAAAACTCTTTCTTTATAAACAACAATTTATTTATACAATTCCCTTGATGGTTGTTGTGTTCCTGCGAGTGAGGGAGGTCACCAGAAAGAAAGGAAAGAGTATAGGCTGGCAGCGGATCGGTGACCTCTTGGTGTTACTGATCTCCATGGGCGGTGGTGATTGATTTCCATCAGGTAACCCACATGATCGTTTGCCCCCCCTCTCATTTAAAAAAAAATACTACGCTGGGTGCTAAGCAAGCAAGCGGTCTGCTTGATATGAAGCGGAACCGTAGACGTAGTTTGATAACCCCTTTATTGATGCAACATCTCTTCACGTCTGATGGTAACCTGACTCTAGCCATTGAGATTGATACTCCCTCTGCTGACGTAGCATCTTTATGCGTTTGGTGTATCTTAGAGTAAGTTTACAAATCTTTCTTTTGTTCAAACCACTTGACGGATCGGGTTGAGATTTGGCATACAGATGACGAATGCAGCTAAGAAAGGATTTTTGAAAATACCCACGGGATACGCACGTATGAAGTTGTGGGCTCAAACTAGTTAATATTATAAACGTGAAAGATTGATAGATCTTTTATCTTTTACGGGTAAAATGCTGAATGTTGCTGCTACTAAAGATTTTTTATCTGTCGTAGAATCCTCGGGTTGAAACATGTGTAAGTAATACTGTTGAAGAAAAAACTGGATCCACTACAGAGTCGGATAGCGGAGAAGATACTGAAGAATGTCTTCAAACACATGTAAGTGCGGGTATAAATAAGACGACAGTTATTATTAAATAGTTTAACGGCTCTGGAGCCAATGTCCTTTGTCTTTGTATTATTTCTTTTTCTTATGCTCGGAATCAGGGACAGGGGGCGAAAAATGTCGTCAAGAATCTAGTCAACTATAAGTCAACAGTAAAACCGATAGTGAAATTTTCAGCCCCCATTCAAATACTTTTAATAAAAAAATCTACATACTAATTTAATGCACTCTAATCATAACTGACACCATAAAACCCTATCTCTATTATGAATCAATATCTAAAACATTCATCATCATCATCAGGTCATTTCAGTCTCCACTACAGGAGCACGACCCTCTCTCGTCCGTCCCAGACAGAAGGAGGAGGATTTGGCCTACACTCCCCACGCTGGCCAGACGGGTTGGGGAGGCCTGATCGATGTTTTATAATGTATTTCCCTTAGTCGCCTTGTACGACATCCACGGGAAGAGACGGAGTGATTCTATTCTAGTCTGCCGGAAACCACACGGGCAAAAAATTTTTTTAGAAGCACAACCAGATTCCCGCCAAAAGTCCATGGTGTGAAAGTATTACATTATAATACTAGTGGTATACCAAGCGCTCATGTTTTGCTTTGTTAGCTTACATAGTATGCAAATATATCTGTCCTTTGAAACTAGTTTACAAATCAAAGTAATTTGATTTTCTCTCTCTCTTTGTTTATACCACTAAGATGGTAAAGAATTATACGGTTCGCCTGATAGAAAGCGGTCAGCCTATGCATGCTGACAACACCAGAGGCATCTCCGCGCGTTGCCGTGACCCTGTAAAAACCTCTACACACTTATCCTTGTTTTTTTTTTTAATTCTGTTATATGCGGTTTTAACATATTTCGATCTAATCAAGATATTTCTTTTCAACAGGATGAATTTAAAATACCAACTTCATCAAATTTGAGCCGGAAAGATGCTATACAATTTGAGAAAATGGCACATAAAATAATAAAACTAAAAAGTAGTCTAAACAAATTGCGTAAAAAATTTCGTGCTGTGAGGGAATCACGCAACAGGTTTAAGAAAAGAAGTGAGAAGCAGAGTAATATTATACGGGATTTACAGAATCGATTGTCAATGGAACGATTGAAGAACTCTGAAAGACACGACATTGATAGTTCACCATCAAAAAATCCCCTCTCTGCAATAGTTACTAATGAAAGAAATGATATGGTCGATGTTGCACCATCAAAAAATTCTTTAATTCCTGTTGGCAATAACAGTAATTATGGAAGTAAGAGAACTCATAATTTGCTTTCAAAAGATTCTATCAAATTAAGTAATGAAAGAAATAATATCGGCAACTATATATTATTAAAAGGTCGTTTAGAAAACAATAGGTAACCAAATTATCGATGCAAGCAATTTTACTGATAATTTGGTATGAAAAAATAACATGTTTTGAATACAATAACAATTTGGTATTGTAAGTGAAGATATACAGGGTGTAAGGAAAAGTACTCTCTGTCTTTAAACCACATGTTCTATAATTAGAATAAAGTTCATAAAAATTAAAATAATATTGTTCAACCCTACTAACTCAATACTGAATCGCACCGATAAGTACCTACAGTTGGGGACCTCAGTCATAGTATAAATAGAGAAGTAGGAGAACTCAAGCCCCGAGCGGGAGATAATAGCCTAAACACGTAGGGCTGTCGCTTAATAGTTTATTCAACCGTCAAAAATACTTAGTCAATCTCTATTATATAAAATTAAGTAAGGTACAAAATACAAAATTATGTAGGGTAAGTGTTAGGTATCTGTAACAAAAAGCCGGCCAAGTGCGAGTCGGACTCGGTCACGAAGGGTTCCGTACCAAAAACGACACACAATCACGTTTGTTGTATGGGAGCCCCCCTTACATATTTATTTTATTCTGTTTTTATTATTTGTTGTTATAGCGCCAACAGAAATACATCATTTATGAAAATTTTAACTGTCTAGCTACCACGGTTCATGACATACCTACAGCCCTTGGTGACAGACGGACAGACAGACGGACACCGGAGTCTTAGTAATAGGGTCCCATTTTTACCCTTTGTGTGTGGAAATCTAAAAAGAATAAAAATAATTATTTTTGTACATACACCAGGAGTGACTGCAATTTTTTCATTACCTACATTTTAATGCATGCTTACTCAGTGATAAACGAGCAGACAGCCCACCTGATGGTGAGCGGTAACTGTCGCCCATAACATCCACGATTCACGCATTCAAGCTGTTGGCAACAAAAATGCAGAATCGCAGGTGCGTTGTCCTTCAAACCGGAACACAAAACACAATAATGCAAGCATTGTTGCTTGGCGGCAGAAATAGATAAGGCAGTGGTCCTCACCCAGGCGGACTCCTACCAGTTGATAAAACCTACTTCATGTTATCTGTTTAGTGATTTGAAAAATTACGGTCTAAATAGGAATAGGATTAATTAAAACGTAGCTTTACTGAATCATAATATTTATTCAAATAATCTAAATTATTATCAAAATATATTTTTATTAAGTACCTATTATATATTATTTTTTACACTAAACTATTTTTAATACTTTTTAATTTACACACTTATCATGTGATTATTAGGAGTGTCGGTGGCCGAATGATTAGGGTATCCGACAAATTGTTATTGAGACATCCATGAACACTGCAATTTTTTATGGCTAGTCGACTTTGTAGCCATCTTGAACGAATTTGTAGTTATATACGACGTAGGTAGGTACCTAAATGTTCAAATTATTAACGAAGGTCAGCGCAGGCGCGAATCTTGCGCGGTTTTGCGTACGGCGCAGCTCCGACCCCGACTGGCGCTCCATATCCTCCTATAAATGTTGTCAGTGTGTGCGTGCGACGGCCATACGTACGGGCGCGCTCACATACGTTTGTATGAAGTTACCTTACTTCTCTATTTATACTATGCCTGAGTTCTCGGGAGCTATATTTCATGTCTATATTTGTTCTACACATGCGCGTGCGTTAGACCTTTTTTGATTCTTTTATTATTCATTATAAAAAAGAAAAAAAAAACGCCTTATCACGTGTTTGTATTCAAAGTCACGTAAACTACTTTAAAAATACTTAAAAAAATATTTAAGTTTTTTGATTCCCTATCGATGCACCGATACTCTGAACTTAAGACGAACGCACCGCACTAGCCGCATTCTTTGCGCCCGCCACTAATGTAGTCCCAATTTGATCTCTGTTACTACAGCCATAGTATAAAGTAAGATAATAATAGAGAAGTAAGGTAACTTCATACAAACGCACCGAGCGCGGTTTGTATGTGAGCGCGCCCGTACGTATGGCCGTCGCACGCACACACTGACAACATTTATAGGTGTTGAATGGGGCGCCAGTGAGGGGTGCGCCGTACGCAAAACCGCCCGCTCCCACGCAAGATATTTGAGGGGTTATCCCATACAACAAACATGATTGTTTGTCGTTTTTGGTACGTAACCCTTCGTGACCGAGTTCAACTCGCACTTGACCGGTTTTTTGTTACAGATCCCTAATACTTACCCTACTTAATTTTGTATTTTGTACCTTACTTAATTTTGTATATAGAGATTGACTAAGTATTTTTGACTGTTGAATAAACTATTAAGCGACAGCCCTACGTGTTTAGGCTATTATCGCCCGCTCGGGGCTTGAGTAGTCTTACTTCTCTATTTTGACTATGCTACAGCTACCTAGATGTAGCGTAATTAATGGCGCGCGTGTAGGTACTTGTTGGCAATACATGCCCTTGAAATAGGGATGGCTACTGGAACTTTCCTGATCATAGGAAGTATTATACTTTTTATTTATTTTATGTATTTCACTTATACAAATGTGGTTTAAAGATATGCAGTACTTTTCCTTAAATGTATCAATAATTTAGACAACAATAAAGTTCGGACTCTACTAAAGCGGAGATGCACGGAGGAGAGAGATTATTTTTTGTACAACCTCGCTCTTCCGTTCTCTGCTTGACGCCGCATGCGGTGTCAAATGTATGAACACCAATGATGTTATATTTCTATAGACATATCAGTAAGCGTCAAAAACGAACACCCGATAAATGAGCCAATTGACTTACTTCGAAATTAGTTCGTACAAGTAAACGTTTGTGACAATTGATTGAAATAGGTAAAAATACTGCCTAATATAATTTCGAAAATGCATAGTTTGTGTTGATAAAGTAATTAAATCCCAAGAGATCGCATATCACACGAAAGTACACAATAATAATTAATTCTAACACCTTTATTAATTTCATATTTTTGCAAGCAAATTGGCGACATTATGTGCTCGGTGAGGAAAAGAGATAGACAATATATTAAATAGCTAATATGACAAGGATGGAGATAGATCTGACGCAGTTTAGTATGGGTATGCCATCTATAAATATAATATAACTTATGAAAACACGTCTCTCTGCTTGTCTCCGCCATGGTGGAGTCCGGGCCTAAATTATTGCCAACGACAAAAGACCTATTATGATTAAAGTGGACATGAAATCCACCAAGATGTGGACAGAGGGATTATTAGTATATTAAATGAATGTTAATTTATTGTTAAAAATTTAAGATTTATTAATAAAATACTTATTGACTGTAATAGGTAATGTGTTTTATTACTTTTGCGAAAAATTTCAAATCGAAATATGCATTATATATATAATACAACGTCGCATGGAAAACAAGCGTACAGCCCGCCTGATGTGTAGCATTACCATAGCCATATAAACGCTCGAAACATGATACGTACCTCGCGCGCAACCCCCGCTGCTTACACAGCAACCCTCTAGGGAGTTGTTATTTGGCTGTGGTATTCTGTGAGGTGGAATTACTTCCTCGGTCGGACAGTTTAAAGCTACGCTGTGACCTACCTCTCTTTCGCTTAACGACTGTCATCTAATGGCAACAGCCGGTACCGACGGTTTAACGTGGTCTCCGAAGCACGGAGGTGCTCGAAATAAATACACCCATCTATGGACAGACTACGGTCGACGTTGCTTAACTTGCGTGTTCGATTAAACTGACACGCGAAACGATGCCAACGAGCTGTGCAAAATGTATATATGTCATCAAAATATATATGTCGCCGAGGGCGGATCCACCGTTGTGGGCACGGTGGGCATGCATGCACAACCCTAATATACTTGTAACGTCACACTTTTACCACAGAATAATATACTCTAACAGAATATTCACTTCCGACACAATTGGAAAAATCACAATTAAAATATCAACCTTCGATACGCGCTAATACGGTCCATAATAATTCTGCAGCTGTACTCGTACCTGAGTCTTTCAGCGGCAGGTACAATCGAAAGTAACCCCTATATCTAACGCCTTACGAGCGACAGCCGCTGCTTTTACAAAATGGTTTGTCTCTGCCTGGACGTCACTTGGCCGCGTGTCGCTCATAGGGTTGAACCAAAACGCTCGCGACCGAGCCGCGTAGATAGGTATAAATACATACGCTTGTTTATTAATGTTCAATAAAATACATATACTTAAACTACCGAAAATTGTAGTAGGTTTACGTATGTGTACTTTTATTACTCTGTTGTACTTACTTATGTTGCTATATCATACTCTGTGATTATTAAGTACATAGGTAGGTACTTAGTAACAATAATGTTAGGTAATGTTGACACTGATAGAATGTATAATTTTAGTGTAAGTTTTAACAGGAATCATGACTGTACGTACGTACAGATCAGGTTTACTATTCACGTTGTCCCAATAATAGCTCGGATGTATCTTTAACACGGAAAGTATTTGTAACATTGGTGTAGGTATGTATTTTAAGTCTCTAATCTACTAAAGTCATAATGTCAGCAGAACTCACGCGCCTATAGATCAATTAGCGTACATTTTTTAACAGGTGCGAGTGATCGCCCGTGGCACTCACACACTGCTTAGGTATAACCATAACTCATTATCTTTAAAATTTGTGTTCGTGCATCCGAATGCCGAACAGTAACGCTTTTGTTTAACCATCTTGGTCGCGTCGCATAGCGCGTGCGAGAGCGCGCGTGAGTGACACTCGACTAAATTGTGCTCCCGGGCGCGTCGGTCTTGTAGGTAAATAACTCGGCCGAATGGCGGAGTGACACAGGCCTGCTTTTACGGTCTATTGAGGTCGACAGGCTGATGCTAATAAACGCTATGCCTTAATAAAATTTAAAAAAATCAATTTCGGGTCTTCGGGTCGCTGTGACCACAAACTTTTTAGGGAACTGGATCCGCGCCTGTATGTCTCGTCTCTGGTGGAAAAGGCCAATAAACGCAAAATAACTTATGTGATAGAAACTGCTCAGGAGGCACGCTTTTACGTGGAGGAGGAACGATAGAACAAGTTAGAAACATAGTGTTACGAGCTAGGGTCATAAGGGTCATTATTGCTTGCAACGAAGTATGCGGTGACTATTCTAGACGGTTTCATTCTAGATGATTCGCGACCAGACCGCGACACTGCTCCCCTCTTAGAGATGCTCGTCCCGAGCATCTTCATCACTGCCGTGATAAGAAGCTAAGCGGTCAATGGAAACTACTTTTTGTGAACCTCTCGGCTGCCGTTCAATTCGATATGTCACGTCATTCAACCGAGTTACCACTTTGTACGACTCTTCCCATCTTGTCTGTAATTTCGGAGATTTTCCTTTTCGTTACAGGGAATGGTCCAGCCACATCAACTGCAATGCGTTCCCATGGCGCACCAACGTTATAAAGTTGCAGGTTTCCTCGGCTTCTAGTTGATGGACCTTTCACCGCAGCGCAAGTAGCGCTCTTGCAGCACCAATCTTGCACATCCTCTCGACAATGAAGCCAGTAAAACCTTTTTCGAATCTTTGTTAACGTCCGTTTCACGCCCAAGTGTCCACCTGACACGCCCTCATGCACTTCAAGAAGGACATCCTGTACCCCATCTCTTGGGACAACTATCTGAAGATGGAACTCTCTGCCGTTAGGTTTCTATCATTTACGGTAAAGTATTCCGTTCTGAAGGATAAAACTGTCCCATTGAGCCCAGTATGCCTTGGTGATAACACTAGTAGGGGCGACTTCGCAGCATCTTGGCTTGTCCTCGCCTCGGAGTCAGTGGCATCTCTGGAGTCAGTGGCCCAGCCACATCAACCGCAACGCGTTCCCATGGCGCACCAACGTTACAATGTTGCAGGTTTCCTTGGCTTCTAGTTGATGGACCCCCCACCGCAGCGCAAGCAGCGCACCTGCGGCACCAATCCTGCACATCCTCTCGACAATGAAGCCAGTAAAACCCCTCTCGAATCTCTCTGTCAACGTCGCACTCCCAAGCGTCCACCTGACACGCCATCATGCACCTCACGAAGGACATCCTATACCCTATCTCTTGGGACAACTATCCAAAGACGGAACTCTCTGCTGTTAGGTCTCTCCCATTCACGGTAAAGTATTCCGTTCTGTAGAATAAAACCGTCCCATTGAGACCAGTATGCCTCGGTGATAACAGTAGTAGGGGCGACCTCGCACCATCTTGGCTTGTCCTCGCCTCGGAGTCAGTGGCATCTCCAAATCCCACTTCTGACACCAAATGTTACGAGCTAGGAAAAAAAAATAAACAGTAGACATACGGGCCATTATTGCTTGCAGCTAAGTATGCGGTGACTATTCTAGACGGTTTCATTCTAGATGATTCGCGACAGGACTGCGACAATAGTAAAAAGGTAAGGTATTTAATACATATGTCTGAAGAAAAATCTTTAAAAGGCTGAGAAAAATCTTTAAAATCTTTAAATTCGCTAGAGGCGGTGGTGTAGAGTGAGGTCTCCGAAATGCCAAATGTCATATCGTTGACTTTGTCTGGGTGTTTTCTATAAGTATATACATAGAAAACACTGTCCAAGACACACATACATTCATGCACACAGATGTTTTCTTATGCGGGGATCGAACCCGAGATCTCGGAGTCAAAATGGTCCTTAGCCATGCGACCACCGGGCTCGTCGAGCTATTGGTTGTAAGTATAAAACACTTCTGCTCCTTTCGTCTCGACTCCACTTTTAGTTGAGTCCAGGCAGGTAATACAGGTTTTTGCAGTTGGGTTTAATCTACGCTATTTGGTCCATAGACAAGCAAAAGAACGAGTCAAGCCGGGGACGCCCTGCAGATGTATTTTGTGCCACCATATACATAATCTTGTTAATTTTGAAACTATAGAAAGAATATTTGAGCGGGAAGGGAGATCGTCGGGATTAGTAAGGACAGTCGTTGAGTTGCTAGCACGTGGCGACGTTGCTAATGGATAACGTGTACGTCAACAACCGGCTTGTCCCACTGCATTAGATTTTTCACATTCAAAATCGGATAGATAGATTATGTTTTATTTGCATAATACAGAGTACAGAATACAAATGCTTAAAAACTTACATTTACAATAATTTAAGCCGTAACCCGCCTTATTGCTGAAAGCAATTTTTCACCAGATTTTTTTTTTATTTTCCTCTTAAATACTATTTGACTGAAACTACCATGCGAATTACATTCAATGCAATGGCAACACTGATAAAGGCGCGAAGTCCGATCGATAAAACTCGCAAAACAAAAATACTCAAGGTCTATCTGGGGAAATTATTTCAACTTAACTAAATGTAATAAAATATTAAATGGAACATCAACCAGATATGGGAGCATATGGAGAAAACCCAAATGTACAAAATAGTGGAAATTACATTACAATTATCCCCGTAGATTATTCAAGACGAGGATATCCCATACAAGCGGAATATCAATACAAGTAAGGTTTTTTAGCGAAACATATTGTTTCTTATTTTCACTTTTTTATTGTTTTGCGGGTCTGGGTTGGCTGTAATCGGCTGTATCATAAATAAATTATATATGTTTAATTCACAACATATCGGAAAATTACTCCTCTAGCTTTCAGTAGAATAAAATAAACGTTTATAAAAAAAAAAGACTTAATAAAGTACATAAATAGATACCGGGCCCAATAAATATCCCAGAATTTTCTGACCCTACCACCGAGCTGAAGCCGATTACCTTACATAGGTTTTTAAGATTGTGAAAATAGACCTTAGGTTTAATTTAACATCTTCAGCTTAATTGGTAGAGCTCTAGGGTTTCTACCAGCTGAGCTAAAAGTGCACAATGGGGTTGGCAAGTTGCTGATCTCAGATGGCGCCACCACTGTACGAACCTTTGTCATTTATCATTAAACGTTTCGGATTTGTTTGTTGCGTTGATTTCTTGTCAATTTTACGATTTAAAACATGTATTTCAATTGGAAAATATGCGAGTTAATAATTAAAATGGTTAATAATATTTTTCGCTTTGAGCCACAATTTTTTAAGTTTCTCATCTCGAGGAAATTGGTGGCCTCCAGTTTCTTTACAATTTGGTACACAACATCTAGGCATTTCCTCAATAATGGTCTCTATCTATGAATTCACTACTAAGTTCATACAAAAACTGCTTTGTTATTGGTCTTTGCGCTGCTAGCGCCACTTTGACAGTTGTCGACCCCATTACCGCCAATCTAAGTGAAAGTGAAAGTTTGATTTTTGCAGTCAAAAATTCGATAGTAATCGACTTCAGCTTCGGTAGAGCCGCTGGTTTTTCATTAACTCTGAATAAAAATAAAAAAAGTAAATCAAAACCTGACAAGATTTAGGAAAAAGATGCTCCGTAAATCTAAATTTAATATAAACTAGCTTTCGCCCGCGGCTTCGCTCGCGTGACATTCGGGGCAAACACATGTACTCATTAATCAATAGAAGTACTCGTGTAAAATTTAGGATAAAATAGTCTAACTAATCTCGTTTTCCCATATAAACCAACTAATCTCATTTTCCCATATAAACTTTGGACCTCCGTTTTACCCTCTTAGAGGTAAAATTTGAAAAATCTTTTTAAGTAATTCGTGTCCACTACGTTATATTTTCAAATTGATGCCATTGTCCTAACTAACGTCCCAGAAAACCATAGAATCGACACCCATATTGATATTATGACATTTCAACCCCATTACACCCCTACAGAGTTGTCACGTCGGCTATGTTGGAATATTAAATAGTTGTTTTTTTCGTAATCAGCGACCCGATATACCATAAAACCGACCAAGTGCGAGTCGGACTCGTGCACGAAGGGTTCCGTACCATTATCTATAAAAACACATTTATTGTATGGGAGCCCCCCTTAAATATTTGTTTTATTTTTATTTAATTATTTATTTTTAAAGTGAATATATAACTAAATATTATGACTGAGTATTTCAGGCGTTTACAATCAATTGTGAGCAAAAAAAGAACAAAAAGATCACGTTTGTTGTATGGGAGCCCCCATAAATATTTATTTTATTCTGTTTTTTTAGTATTTGTTGTTAGAGCGGCAACAGAAATACATCATCTGTGAAAATTTCAACTGTCTAACTATCACGGTTCATGATATACAACCTGGTGACAGACGGACGGACGGACGGACAACGGAGCTTTAGTAATAGGGTTCCTTTTTAACCTTTGGGTACGGAACCCTAAAAAACAATACCTATGACGATTTTCAGACTTTTTCAACACATTTTATACATTTCAACGCCATCGCACCCCAATAGGAGATGATGGTCACGTTTTCACCCTACGGGTACAATAAATAACAATAATAGGTAATTTCTGGGATAAAAACTATCTTAGGTAAGTATGTCGTTTCCCAGGACTCAAGGTATCTCTCAACCAAATTTCATCTAAAACGGTCCAGCGATTTAAGCGTGAAGAGGTGACAGACATTCTGTCGCATTTATAATATTAGTATGGATTGGCGTTCCGAAAACCCGTAAAAACGACACATATATCGATATATAGACATTTCAACCTCATCACACCTCAATAGAGGATGATCGTCACGTTAGCCACGTTGAATTTTAAAATCGTTGTTGCTTTCGTAATCAGCGACCCGATAAACGATAAAAACAATACCCATGACGATTTTCAGACTTTTTGACCCCATTTTACCCTTTTAGGGGTTGATATTTTCAAATCGATGCCATTTTTGTAATTGACGTCCCAGAAAACCTTAGAATCAACACCCATATTGATATTATGACATTTTAACCCCACCGCACCCCCACAGGGGTGATTTTATGTCATGTCGGCTATGTTAGATCTCTAGACTCAGCGGTTTGGGCTGTGCGTTGATATATAAGGCAGTCAGTCAGTTTCTTCTTTTATAGATTTAGATTATGGGGATTCTGGGAATAGAGACGGTTTCTCCTGCACCGCAACCTGTAAAAATTTGAGCCTCGATTATATTTTGTTGCAACTGGGTTACTTTTAGCCGAGTTCCATTGCAAAGTTGTGGTCTTAAATTTCGGAGCAGAATAATCGGAATGCCATTTTTTTCGGATATTGCGACTTCTGACTGAGTCGGCGTGCAAAGGCATAAAGACTCATTCATAAAACTATTAAGCTTTCTTATCTTTTGTTTACATTCACAGATGGTCAAATGCTTTGTTTGTACAACGCTCAAAAAAGTACTGTTTATTTGGTGAGGGCAATTAACTTACCGTTCTTAGGTACCTGCCTAGCATCCAAATGTGCAACAAAAAATAATGACGTAATAACATCTAATTAAACTCGAAAGTAATCAGCTTTTAACGAATGAAATATACAAAACAATGACCCAACTAAAGAAAACGATATTTAATAACATAACTACTAAAGTAAGCAAATCGAATTGTAAACAATTTGCAGTGAATAATAATGCATTTGCAACGGAAAAAACAATAATTGTCACGTGTCTGCATGTTTGGGCAAGCACACTTAGGCATATTTTTTCTATGCCGTACTACCATCGTTTTTTACTCATGTGGTACCACGCCGCGCCCCGCCCGCTCCCTGCCCCCCGCGCGGCAGCACTCATTGTGTACGGCCGCGGTGCTTGGCAAGTTTCTGACTCAACCATAAAAGATAGATATATGCTGTCGTGGGATAATTTTTATATAATTTTAAGGTGAACATTTCCGTCATACATGATTTCTGTGTAGCTTTAACCATTAAGGCTGAACACGCGACGGAAGCTTAAGAAATGGAGTAACTTGTCTCGTTTTCCCAACATTTTCCTTCACTGCTCTGCTCCTATTGATTGTAGCGTGATGAAAAGTATACTATAACCTGCCCAGGAGTATGAAGAATAATTGTACCAAGTTTCGTTAAAATCCGTCGAGTAGTTTTTGTTTCTATAACGAACATACAGACAGACAGACAGACAGACAGACAAAAATTTTACTGATTGCATTTTTGGTATCAGTATCGATCACTAATCACCCCCAGATAGTTATTTTGGAAATATATTTCATGTACAGAATTGACCTCTCTACAGATTTATTATAAGTATAGATGAAAAAAAGTATTATATTTTCTCCATCTCCTTAATTTTTTTGTATACGCCACTCACTCGGCACTCGGCGCGTTGCCAAACAAGCGTACGGTGCGCCTAAAATGTAAAGCGGTTACCGCAGCCTATAGACGCTTATGTCACATTCGCAGTTTGTCATCAATCTGATTGATCACCTTGGTAAGATTGATGCGAAACTGACTGTACCCATTGATTGATTGACTTTCTAACATCGTTGATCAAACAAATAAAAAACATAATAAATCAAACAAAGAAAAAACAGTACCTACATTATACAACTAATTTTATTTTATAAAAAAAAATCTTCGCTTCCAAAATAAACTTTTTGTTTTAGTGAATTTAGATCTCGCGAAGAGTACTACAGCGTACAAAGTCAGAAGTTACAAGCTGAAGTGAACGCCCATTTGTACTCTGTGTCGCAGAGGCTACCGCATCTATCGTACAGTCCACTCGGCCGGCACAGCGACTGGGACAAACATGACCCCCACAAACCCCTACCGGACTCCAAGGAAAGCAACAGTTCAGATTCACTCGAAAAGAGTGTTATGGGTATTGTAATTTTATACGTAGGTACCAAGTTAGCTTTCACTGAAAAAAAATTTGCTTCCCCAATGATAGTTGATAAACCAAATCCTCAAAACACTTGCTCTAACAATACTTGGACTTCATTCCAGGATCAAACTTGAGTAGTTGTTCCAATCAGACTGGCTCGAGTAGCATAGCGGCAGGCTCGTTCAGCACCACTGAACCGATCACCAGCGGCGGTAGCTCTTCAAGCGCTATTTCACCACCTTTACCTGGTACGTGGCAAAACTGACGGCTGTAGCGCTGGAAAGGTTTGCATAGGCGAAAGGGGACAGGAAACCGTAGCGTAAGACAGTCCACTATTAGATGGACAGGCGTTGTGATTATATAAACCGGGAGGGTTACCCCAATGATTAGTTTCATGTTTTTTGATTCATAAGCTTCCTTCGATCTTTGACCTGGGGCCCTACCGACCTACGAAAAGTCGCTTTACATTGAGTTTTCCAGTCCATGATCGCCATTCTGAAACCATTCGGCTCTAACGGCCATTGCGTTTTTACGCTTGGTCTACTTACTGCCACTTCAACTTAGATCTATTATAAAGCCAAATTACTATAAAAGATTTAAATAGTTCATCGTGCATTTTAGGTTCTTCGGGCAGCACAGCTTCTTCATCGTCTGTATCTTCAAACCCGGTGACATGCATCTACCTGATGTCTCGCACAGCTATCATGGTGGAGATGAGTTCTGAAGAGGTTCCCTCTTGCGTCACGTCCGCGCGGTTCTTGAATGCTGTATTAGCTACTGAGGAGTTGGGGCTGACGCAGCCGAGCGTTAGGAGCTTGGCTGCGAATGTTTTCGCGTTGTGGATGTGTAGTCCTTTATTAGGTAAGTAACTTGAGAAGCCCGATTGATTTGTTGTGACTCTGCGTCATTCTGGTAACCTACTGGTATTTAGAGATGATGAGATGCTTTGTAGGTTTTCGGTTGTTTCGCTGCATCAAATAACCCGTTAAGTATGGGCATTCACGTAAAACACATGGCCACGGCCATGTGTTCCACAACACAACCACTCGTTCCATTTTACCCTCCTATATCCTGATATTTTTATGTCCTATTTTGCAATTTCGTTTTGCTTTCTTCAATTTATAGAAATTCAACTGAAACCCCACCACTGTCCATGGCGGTTATGGTCTAACTGGCAGAAGTTAGTGCAGCGATATGGCCACGGGTCAGAGTCCAAGCGCGCGAGGGACCAGCCCGTGCTTAGGCTGCAGAGAAATGTGTTCTTCCCCAAACATCTCGAGGAAGGAATCAAGTGAGTATTACGAAGATTTCCGAAGTACTAGGTATTGAATACTTCGACATTACTGAGGGAAAAGATAGATGTATTGAAACCCAGTAAAAGTAATAGAAAGAAAGAAAAAAATATTTATTTCAACGATCCACAACATATCAGTACATAATAATAACAGATGGTAAAAATGCTGTCATCATCATCATCATCACGTCTATTTTAGTCTCCACTACAGGAGCAGACCCGCTCTCGTCCGTCCTAGACGGAAGGAGGATTTGGCCTACACTCTCCACGCTGGCCAGACGGGTTGGGGAGGCCTGATCGATATTTGATAATGTATTTCCCTTAGTCGCCTTGTACGACATCCACGGGAAGAAACGGAGTGATTCTATTCTAGTCCGGAAACCACACGGCCAAAATGGTTTAATATACCCATAAGTCGTTAGTAATAGGGTCTAGGGAGTCAACTGATAATAAATAAGTGTAGTGGTACGGCTACCGCTCGAACTCGAAGGTTTCATTAAATAAATAAATATATAAATATTTCTGGACAATTTACACAGTTCTATCGCCGCCATCTAATCCTAAATTAAGCGCAAAGCTTGTGTTATGAGTACTAGACAACTGATAAATGTACTTAAATACATTTTTTTTTGTAAATACATACTTATAATACATAGAAAACACCCAGACCAAGACAAACAGACATGTTCATGCACACAAATGTTTGTCTTGTGCGGGAATCGAACCCGCTACCTTGGAATCAAAGTGGCCATTGCTTTCGACTTCGACCACCGAGCTCGTCATTGAACCCTAAATCCAAATTATACAAATATAGAGGACGGAACCAAAGCGAGTGAGATGTGATGATGCCTTCCTATCAGACGTAGTTACCATGGACTTGGTCGACGAAAATTAACATGTAAAAGTTAATGTTAAATAAACTACTACCATCTGGGGTGTAAGGGGTTCATCAACATCTTTGAACTAAAGCCAACTTCGCCTGAACGCGGTGCACCCTGCTGACTGACAAACGAATCTCTGGCGAAAAGAGAGGTAGAGAACGTAATTGTAAGCTACCCGACTGGGGAATGTACCTCCACCTCACAGAATACCGCAGCCAAATACCAATTCCCTTGAGGGTTGTCGTGTTCCTGCGAGTGAGTGAGGTCACCAGAAAGGATCATGATCATGATTAGGATGATGATCATCAAAGGATGAGGTCACCAGATGCTGCGTTGGCAGCGGGCGTGGCGGTGCGCGAGCGATATTTTATGTTGCGAGCGTTAATATGGCTAAGGTAACCGCTTCACATCAGACGGGCCGTATGCTTGTCTGCCACCCGTCGTAGTAAAAAAACAAAATTGGTGGTCGACACTGTTAACTTCTTATACATATCGGTGACATATATCTATGTAGGTATAGTTCTGTATGCATGTCCTAATTCTGTTCATGAATATGTATCATATTGAATATGACGTTTATTTCAGAGATTCAAAAATTCAGGAGTTGTTATACGAAGAAGCTCGCCATAATGTAGTTACCGGACGGTATCCTCTAGAATGTGCTCAGGCGGTGATGCTTGGCGGACTCCAAGCGAGGATCCAGCTGGGACCTTATGATCCTCATAGACACACTGCAGGGTTTTTCAGGTAAGACATTGACAAAAGAGTAAACTTGACAAGCGTGGTCATGAGATATGTTCTGGAATAAACCCAGGCGGTACTTTACGATGCCCACAGATTCACAGCAGGATTATTTAAGTAGCAAATTCATTGTCGTAAGATGAAACTCGACCCCACGTAGCCACAGAGC
Source organism: Hypsopygia costalis (assembly GCA_937001555.2). Lineage (NCBI taxonomy): Eukaryota > Metazoa > Arthropoda > Insecta > Lepidoptera > Pyralidae > Hypsopygia > Hypsopygia costalis. The sequence goes on along the minus strand of OW443343.2, from coordinate 20,452,222 downwards.
GGTATTCTCTAGGATATATTTAGGTGATAATGTTAGGGGGACCTTTATTGGGATCTTACGATTTTCAAAGACACACCGCAGTGTCCTGGCCATCCAGATAAGAATTGAATTGTTGCAATATGACAATTAAGGTTTTAAAAGCCTCACCATTCATCATCATCATAATCAGCCTGTATATTTCCACTGCTGGATACAGGCCTCCCCCAATCCTTTCCACCGTACGTGATCCTCTATTTTCTACATCCAACCGGCCACTTTTATAGGTTATCGGTCCGTCTACAGTAGGGGCGCCCTATGCTTCGTGGCCCCTTACGCGGTCTCCGCTCTAGTAATTTCCTCCCACATCTGCCATCGCTCGGCAGATGTGGTCAGTCCACTGCCATTTGAGGTTGCTGACTCTGAGAGCTATATTAACCACTTGGTTCTCCGTAGAATTTCTTCGTTCCGGATTCGATCTAGTTGATAAACCCCAAGCAAGGTCTTTCCATCGCTCGCTGTGCGATTTATAGCCTGTGAAACAGTCCGACGATCCAAGACTCTGCATCGTAGGTCTGCATTAAAAGTCTATCTAAACGTATTTGTTATTGCTGGTCAGGGAACACCAAGATAATTACTTACCCAAACACGCTCGGTCGGGGCGTTGGGCGCGCCTGTTCCCCCCGGGCCGTAAGGGCAGCCCCGAGGCCAAGCTGCTGGAGCAGGCACAGAGGCCGCCAGCAGCGCCGCCCAGGAAACTCCGACATAAGTACTTGGCGCATGTGAGGACACACACCACTTATGGGTAAGATTATCTATATAAGTATATAAATTATAAATGAATTCCTATTTCCCTTGGTCGCGGCATCACGGCTGAACCGATTCTGCTATTTCTGCTTATGATGGCATTGTTATTGCCCGGAGAAGGTTATAATAAAAGAAAAAAATAAGAAAGTTGCGCGGAAAATTAGAAAATTTCAGAAAACTGAAAGACCATATTAACTTTTCATATAAATCATTAGAATTCAATATTCATAGTTAAGAAGACAGGACAACGTCAGTCGGGTCAGCTAGTGTAATAAAAAAACTAATAAGTATTCATTTTATATTGTAACGTAAGCATTTACTTAAAGGTATTTTTTTTTATACTACGACGGGTTGCTGACAAGCATTACGTCCCGTTTGATGTGAAGCGGTTACCGTAGCCATATTACCGCTCGCGAAATGAAATATCGCTTGCGCGCCACCGCCCCTACTGTCAATGCGGCAACTCCTTCCTTTCTGGTAAATATCATCTCGCACGGTGTCACGTTTGACAATTTTAAGGTTTCACAATTTCGCTACGCATTTTCGTATCATTCTATTTCCTCGCACATATTCTCGATCAGGCAACTTATTTACCAACCTAGAAGAACTCGGATGTATTGATCTATAACTTGATTTTATGAAGTTAACTTCATAGACCCTTATTTAACTTAACTTCGTATAGAAAAGTTAACATTAAGTAACCGCTTAATTGCCACTTTTCATCGCTGCCATTGTCTACCATGATAGACGTCCATACTTGCAGTATCTTGGAGGTATGGACTATATACAGACTATATACTATATAGACTCTTGGGGTAAGCTGGTGAATGCGTGAGGAGAGCGTTACGAAAAGTGTGATCGAGCCAGGCGAACGGAAATTAAGAGGGAGATATAAGTTAGAAGAGCTAACGAAGTTTTACTTCAGTAGTGTGGTCTAAAGTATTTTTACTGTCTCCGTCCAGCGCGGCGTTCTTCCAAGGCCAGATCGAGCAGCCGGTCCGCAGCCTGACGAGTCTGTTGACGCACGAGGACATCCCCGTTCTGGTGGCCGTCAACGCGAACGGCGTCTACGTCATCGATGACACGGAAAGCGTGAGCACACTATTAATATAATATAGCAAATACAGAGTGTGCCCAGAGTCACTCTGAGATGGCAAAAATCTATGCGATCTTCCACTTTCCGCATCCAGCCGCTTCCGGCCGTTCTCTTGAGGTCATCAGTCTATCTAGATGGGGGGCGCCCGACGCTTTGTCGCCTCATACGAGGTCTCCACTCTATGACTATCCTCCCCCATCTGCCACTCGGCTCACTACTCGGCAGATGTGGCCGGCCCTAGGTCGACAACTTTGGGTCACCGTCGAATTTCTTCGTTCCTGACGATAGCATATAGACGCTTGTAAAATAAAATGTGTATTTACTTTTGTATAAAAATCAAATTTTTGAGACTAGGTAAATTATTATAAATTTGTTTATTGCAGACGGTGTTACTGGGTTTGCTGTACGAGGAGTTGTCGTGGGACATGGGGCTGCCGTCGGACGACAGCGACGATTGCCTGCCGTGCCTCTTCCTGCAGTTCATGGTCGTCGAGAACGGACTCAGGGTCTCCAAGATACTGCAGGTACGGACATCTCCTACCATGGTAGACAATGGCGGCGATGAAAAGTGGAAATTAAACGCATACTTAAACTATATCCACATACCTACGCATACATATGTATACCTACTGCATATACATATGTATCCAGTACGCTTACGCTACGAATGAAATACGAATGATTAATGAAAGTACGAATATAACAGTGTAGCCATAGGTCCGAAGGGACCATCTGTCATTGCTATACTCTGCATTTACATCAGTGTAACGAAACAGTGTAGCCATAGGTCCGACGGGACCATCTGTCATTGCTATACTCTGCATTTACATCGGTGTAACGAAACAGTGTAGCCATAGGTCCGAAGGGACGATCCGTCATTGCTATACTCTGCATTTACATCGGTGTAACGAAACAGTGTAGCCATAGAACGAAACAGTGTAGCCATAGGTCCGAAGGGACCATCTGTCATTGCTATACTCTGCATTTGCATCGGTGTAACGAAACAGTGTAGCCATAGGTCCGAAGGGACCATAATGTCTGTCATTGCGCAGTTACAACAGTGTAGCCGAAGGGAAACTACTGAGATTCTACTTTGTTATTTGCAGGTGTTTTCAAAGCAGGCCATCATGATGGACACGTTGATAGAGCACTTCGCGGGCGAGTACCGGAAGAGGCTCGGGCAAGAGACGCCCAGCGACCACGCCAACTACGACTACCACTCAGGTTACATAACTAATTCTACTTCTTTGACGTAAATACGTCTTCAAAATTGCTTACATAGGAAGGCAATTAAAAAAAACGAATGATAACAAAATCGGGGGGTACAGTTTGGTGTTGCAGCTACAAATCTGTCATCTCCATCCAAAATTCAAACCACTGGATAGATGGAAGGATCAAAGAATTTATTACGCTAAGTAAGGACTATGGAACCTCGCATGCGGGGAGGAGGAAGCACTGGCATTTTGAGATAATTTTAGTGCATATAACGCTTTCATTGAGTCAACTCAAAATTGCTCTATGTAAACAAATCGAACGCTCTGTATGAGTTACGTTGTGCGCACGCTCTGCTTGCTACGTATATAAATGTCGCACAGCTCGCGAATAGGCTTGTATCCCATTTTTTTTTCGATTTGTTATTTAAAGACGTCACAATAATATAAATAAAGGTGAAATAATTACTTCGATTGCATAAAAACTTCTCGTGATACGATAACTTGAAGATCACAATTTTGGACTATCCCGAAAACGTTCCATACAGAAGGCCACCACGTTATAACGTCACACCGTGCTATTTTATATGCATTAAATCAGAAATTTGTACGACAGCTATGTTAAATATTGCGTTTATGTAGCCAGTGCCCTAACAAAAGTTATAGTATTTTTTATTGTTTCTACAATGGTAATATTTATTTTTTATGATTTCATACCTTTAAAATGCCAAATGACTTTCTCACCAAACTTTGACCGAACATAAACCACGTCGGACATAAGTTATTAAAATTTTAAGATCGCATATCGTTATAGTTTTATGTATTTTACATTACTGATATAGAATTTTTATAATTTTGTAACATGGGCAACTAGTGTTATGTTGGCTCATTGACTCAGCAAGTGAGTCAGATAATGAGTGAAAGTGAGAGAGGTCATATTTTATCTACCGTCTACTTCGTAAAAGTTTTGCTTAGATAGATGGCACTATATTATTTGTTTAGAAATGTTTATTTTTTAAGTAATAAAGAGTATTGTACGGCGTTGATTAGACTCCGGCAGCATCAGTCTCCCGCCGCTGTCGCGGCCCGACTCGCCGCAGCGGCGGCTGGCCAACAAGCTGTCGCGGCTGGCGCTGGCCACGCACGACGGCCGCGGGAACCTGCTGGGCGGCGCCGGCGACTGGAACACGCACCTCAACCACCCGCAGCCCAACTGGATACTGCCCAAACATTGACTAACACTCTGCGAACATTGCTAAAAGGGGAAGTCAAATTCCAAAAGCTTCCTACTCTTTTTTGGTGATCGCCGCTGTTGATCCTAGCTACACAGGTGACTGCTAAGCCCCCGTCCCGTTAGTCGGCAGGGTGCACCACGTGCAGGTGAGGTTGACTTTGACTCTAAAGATCGTGGTGAGCCATGTACACCCCAAAATATATATACAAGACAATATAGATATTGTCAAAACATTTTACGTTACGACATTCAACACAGAATAGTATCTATCATGTATATCATGTAATAGCTCACCCCGGCCACTCCATAATTCATACAGAAATGTCAAGTTGGTAACTACTACATAAAAATGACGTGTATGCAGTGCGAGAATGAGCGTGTGTGCGTGCGGCGCCATAGAAACTGTTCCAAGAGAGCGGCAGGGAGTGGCCGTACTATACGTAATACCATTACTAATACTGTGGTAATAGTACTATAATATAAACAGTAAATTGATTAGAAAATACTCTTAATATAATACCAATGAGATTTTTTATCAAGTTTTCCCTTCGATCACTAATATAGAACTAAGTAGATGCACAATGACGTACAAAAAGTAAGCAAAACAATGTCCGCGGTAGACATCCTTTCTCAGTGTGATTTTTACAACTTTTGAACGAGCAGTTTGGCATGTTTACCATCGAAGCGTTCGAATATGTCTAAGTAAAAGAGTTCCCAGATCCTCATTTGGATTCTGTTTTGGTGATTGATTCACCAAACCACAAAAAATCAAATCAAATCAAAATATTTTTATTCCTTGGACTTTATAAAGCACTTAGAAACGTCATACAAATTAAATATATGAACATGTATCTAAATCATTACTACTCTAAATCCGCAGAGCTTAGATTCGCTTTCATCACACTATCTTGAATGTGAAAGTGAATTTAAGTGCCAGTTCTGGCGACGGGGCTTCTTGAGAAGAACTGGCAAGAAAGAGTGAAAAAACTAAAGTGAGGATGTTTTTTAGGTATTGATTGTGTATCTAGTTCTAGTATTAATGGTCGAAGAGTTGTGCCCAATTATGTCATTGAGGGAAACATACCTACATACTCATTGACACAACAGGGGCCCTACCGCCTAAGCTGAAGCCTATTACCATCGGATTTTTTGACTGCGAAAATGAAAGACTGCTTACATTGCTGGTAATTATTGTCGCGGTCCTGTCTCGAACGATCTAGAATGGAACCTTCTAGAATAGTCGCCGCATACTTCGCTGCAAGCAATAATGACCCGTATGTCTACTGCCATAAGGTTCATAACACTATGACATGAAAATGTTCGAGATGTGTCTCGAGACATTACGATGACTTACCGAAGGGAAGTACATACGAGAATATTCGAGAACCCTTGCCGGCGAATATAAATAGCGACCGCCGCGGCGCATAGTGGAGTTCAGTTTGGACTTCGGAAGAGAGAACTTCGAGCGAATCTACCTGCAAGACAAGTGATAACCTACGACCTCAGCGATACTATTGGACTTCGATTTGACCTGCAATTTGGAATCTTAGTGTGAACTTCGTGTTGTGAAGACCTGCAGACCAGACCCTGCGTGAATAAATCCTTGCAAGTTGTCATTGGCGTTTTACATCCAAATCCGGAACCCTAGCTCGTAACATTATGTTTAGCTCAGCTGATAGAAACCCTAGAGCTCTACCGACTAAGCTGAAGATGTTTGTCAATAACTTTAACCTAAGACCAATTTTTGGAATCAAAAACCCGGTGGTAATCGGCTTCAGCTTCGGCGGTAGGGCCCCAGGTAAGGCTTAAGGGAATTACAGTTCTCCTTGGGCATTTTTTTATACGACTTTTCTACTAGGGTGATAAAGCGTATTGAAGGTGCAGTCAGGGGCCATCCATAAATTACGTCACACGAATTTCATGATTTTTTTTACCCCTCCCCCCGTCCTTGCCACAGCTGGTCATATTTGTGTGACCGGGGAGTTCCCTCCCTAGTGTGACGTCGCATATTTTGCAATTTTATATCTAGAGTCGCAAATGTTTTTCAGTTTTTCGTTATTAGTTCAAAGTTCGTGTTTTAACACTAGATTATAATACATTTTGAAATGTCACGTCACGAAATTTAGGTCTCTTTCCACTTCCCTTGTCACACAATATCACACTTCGTCGACCCCCTCCCTTTCCCTTAACGTGTAACGTAAGTAATTTATGGGTGGCATCTATCGCAGCCTATGCCTATTGTACCACCATTCGAAAAACATTATATAACGTTGAACCACGACGATGAAGAAAAAACAGTTCTGTTTGTACCTTGTAGATAACTGTTTTATTAAAATAATTAGTTAATTGATTCAGGTGTTATTTTGCGAAAGTCAAATTTACATTCAATTTGATCTACACTACTTTGTGTGCTTACGCCACCATTTTTATTTTGAAGTAAAACTTCTTACCGCACGCTTGACTTGGGGAGTAAGCTGGTGAATACGTGACGAGAGCGTTACGAAAAATGTGATCGGGCGAGGTGAACGGAATTTGAGAGGGAGATATAACCTAGTGAAGATAGAAAGAGAGAGAGTTACGTTTCGTATAAATGGAGCTAAAGAAATTTTACTTCAGTCGTGTGGTCTAAAACACACACGTTTTTTTTTTAATTTTCATTGGTATATCAAATAGGCTTGTATCCCATTTTTTTTCCGATTTGTTATTTAAAGACGTCACAATAATATAAATATAGGTGAAATAATTACTTCGATTGCATAAAAACTTCTTGAGATATGATAACTTGAAGATCACAATTTTGGATTATCCCGAAAACGCTCCATACAAAAGGCCACCACGTTATGACGTCACACCGTGCTATTTTATATTTTATATGCATTAAATCAGAAATTTGTACGACAGCTATGTTAAATATTGCGTTTATGTAGCCAGTGCCGTAACAAAAGTTATAGTATCTTTTATTGTTTCTACAATGGTAATATTTATTTTTTATAATTTCATACCTTTAAAATGGACTTTCCCACCAAACTTTGACCGCACATAAAACACGTCGGACATAAGTTATAAAAATTTTAAAATCGCAGATCGTTCTAGTTTTATGTATTTTACGTTACTGATAGAGAGTTTTTATAATTTTGTAACATGGGCAACAAGCCTATTGCTTATAAAATAATTACATACTAGTGAAATAATTATGAAAATGAAGAAATGAAGAATCTCTAAATATTATTAATGTAAGTAGACAAATAAAATAATGTTGGATGTTTGCTGGTCTCTGAGAAATATTGAGAATATTTGATTAAAAAAATGGATCATCATAACAGAACAAAGTCTTTTATTTAATTTAACACCATTATATATTTATATCGTAAATCTTCTACACATCTTAAATTTGTCTAAACATATTATAAATTCATAACATTATTAAGCAAATGTAAGTATATAATTAGTAATAATCATAATAAAATAACAATTTCTACAATAACAACGAATTAGGTATAATAGAATTTACCTGATATACTTAAACGGCTTGTTCCCATTATTCCTACCATTATGAATATCACCAGTAACAGTAGGAATATCGTGAATTTCGGAATACTGCAGCTAAAAAACAAATCCTTTAAGGGTTGTTGTGTGCCGGCAAGTGAGTGAGGTCACCAGAAAGAAAGAAAGGAAGTAGTATAGGCTGGCAACGGACCTGCGAGCCCTTGGTGCTGGTGATTTCCATGGGTGGTGGTGATTGTTTTCCATCAGGTGACCCACATGCTCCTTTGCCCCCCTGGGTATGTATATGTATATCACCAGCACCAAGGGCTCGCAGGTCCGTTGCCATATATATATATATATATATATATATATATATATATATATATACAGTATTTAGTTGCAGGCCATGGTTGTGATCGACAACTCGTGGACAAAGTAACAATAAACATAATAATTATTTAGCTCCATAGTAATGTCTCATGCGATTATAGTCTTTGAGTAAGGGATGCTTTTCCAGATATTCTTCGAGCATCTTGAACCTCGCTGCAGAGAGGTCCTTGTGACGAGTGAGTCGCACTTCCAGGGCGTGGACTTCGAATGCCAGCTCAGCGCTGTGAAACAGATTTTATTAAGTTGATACAGGGGCGACCGTACATCGCTCAGGATTAACTAACAAATTTTCCAAGAATTGAGACCTCGTCGACAACCCTTTTTCATCATACTGCTGGGATACAAGTCTCCCCTTATTCGAAGGGGTTTAGAGCATACTCCACCACGCTGCTCAACTGCGGAGTGGCGGAGACCAGTGTTATCAAGCCGCTTAGAGGCCACTGTCTATCACACTAAGGTGTATACTCGGAAACGCGTGACACTCCATCCATCCACTTTGAACAGGGTTGATAATCGGAATTCATATAACACTTACTTATTAGGGCGTATACACGACGAAATAATCCGGCAGAACTGTTCTGGACCGGATAATAGATATGTGTGCCCTTGATAGATGGACCATAGATACTGTCCCATACAACCAAATCCGGTCGTGGCGACTAAAATTTCGGTAACAAAATAATCGACTGGTTGCAATGTCGTAATTGTTACTACGCTTTGTGCCTGCGTGAGGTTTAGCCTCAAAATATTGTAACTAGTGATGTTACGATCTGGAATTTTGTCAAACCGAGTTGAATCGGTTAGACAATTCATGCAAGTCGATTCCAAACCGAATCGACGAAATCGCGATTTGAACCGACTTGAATCGGTTTGAACCGATTTGAATCGGTTTGATTGCGTTGTAACGACTCGACTTTTTAAACCGATTCAAACCGATTTGAGCATAAACCGAGTTGCGTCGATTAGCGCGTCTACTAAACCGATTTGGCCGAGTCGAAAGCGATGTAACGACTCGACTTTTTAAACCGATTCAAACCGATTTGAGCATAAACCGAGTTGCGTCGATTAGCGCGTCAGCGCGTCTTGCGTCTACTAAACCGATTTGGCTAAGTCGAACTTACTTACGCATCTCGCTCGCGTCGCTGTGCCCGTTTGGCCGTTTGCTCGTTTGGCCGTTTGCCCGTTTGGTCGTTTGCTCGTTTGGCCGTTTACTCGTTTGGCCGTTTGACCGTTTGCTTGTTTGGCCGTTTGGCCGTTTGCTCGTTTGGCCGTTTGGTCGTTTGGCCGTTTGCTCGTTTGGCCGTTTGGCTGTTTGCTCGTTTAGCCGTTTGCCCGTTTGGCTGTTTGCGCGTTTGCCCGTATGCCGTTTGGCCGTTTCGCTGTTTGCTCGTTTGCCCGTTTGCTCGTTTGGCCGTTTGCAACAAGTAAACGAGCAAACGAGCAAACGAGCAAACGGACAAACGGCCAAATGGCCAACCGGCCAAACGGTCAAACGGCCAAACGAGCAAGCGGGCAAACAGGCAAACGAGCAAACAGCCAAACGGGCAAACGGCCAAATGAGCAAACAGCCAAACGAGCAGACGGCCAAACGGGCAAATGACCAAACGGCCAAACGGCCAACGAGCAAACGGCCAAACGGCCAAACGGCCAAACGAGCAAACGGGCAAACGCGCAAACAGCCAAACGGGCAAACGGCCAAACGAGCAAACGGCCAAACAAGCAAACGGTCAAACGGCCAAACGAGTAAACGGCCAAACGAGCAAACGACCAAACGGCCAAACGGTCAAACGGCCAAACGAGCAAGCGGGCAAACGGGCAAACAGCCAAACGGCCAAACGGCCAACCGGCCAAACGGCCAAACGAGCAAACGGGCAAACGAGCAAACAGCCAAACGGCCAAACGGCCAAATGAGCAAACGAGCAAACAGCCAAACGGCCAAACAAGCAAACGGGCAAACGACCAAACGGGCAAACGGCCAAACGACCAAACGGGCAAACGGCCAAACAAGCAAACGGTCAAACGGCCAAACGAGTAAACGGCCAAACGAGCAAACGACCAAACGGGCAAACGAGCAAACGGCCAAACGGGCAAAAGGCCAAACAAGCAAACGATCAAACGGCCAAACGAGCAAACGGCTAAACGAGCAGAAGGGCAAACGGCCAAACGGGCAAACGGCCAAACGGCTAAACGAGCAAACGGTCAAACGGGCAAACGGCCAAACGGGTAAACGGCCAAACAAGGCAAGACGCGCTGACGCGCTAATCGACGCAACTCCGTTTATGCTCAAATCGGTTTGAATCGGTTTAAAAAGTCGAGTCGTTACATTGCTTTCGACTCGGCCAAATCGGTTTGGTAGACGCGCTAATCGACGCAACTCGGTTTATGCTCAAATCGGTTTGAATCGGTTTAAAAAGTCGAGTCGTTACATTGCTTTCGACTCGGCCAAATCGGTTTGAATCGGTTTAAAAAGTCGAGTCGTTACATTGCTTTCGACTCGGCCAAGTCGGTTTGAATCGGTTTAAAAAGTCGAGTCGTTACATTGCTTTCGACTCGGCCAAATCGGTTTAGTAGACGCGCTAATCGACGCAACTCGGTTTATGCTCAAATCGGTTTGAATCGGTTTAAAAAGTCGAGTCGTTACATCGCTAATTGTAACAGAGTATACACTTCGCGACTTAAATGTGTCAGACTAACTTTTGATAACAATGTTTCGTAAATATATCCACACTGTTACTACGTTATGATATCAAGAACAAAACTACCCAAATGTGTTTATACTGTGACTACATTTTTGTTCCTAGAATGTTATTAAACTTTGTGTATAAAGAGATACAAGTATATGTGCACATTAATTAACTTAGTTTTGTAACATAGTCGAAATTAGTACATAGTTCTACAATATTCGATTCCTATTAAAAAAGTTCAGTATGTTCTCAAACATTTTATCTGATAAATGAGTGCTAGTACGTATTAACAATTAACAGTATGAGTAAACCTTTTAGACATACAACTACTTATTACCGACGACTCCACGCAGTTAAAGAAAAGGAGCTTCATTCAGCTCAAAGGAGGAAAGAGAATCATGTAACTCCGACATCTTCACTTTACATCTACACTTCGTACTATCTTTCGTCTTTGCACACCTTTAATGTAATAATAATCTAATGTGGGGATATTTCACACAGGGCCATCTGATCCCAAATTAAGCTTGTAGTAAACTTGTGCTATGGGTAAAAGCCAGCTGATATATTGACAAATATAAATACATACCGTAATAGATAACTTACATCCAGACACAAGGCAAACACAAATGCTCACCACATAAAAGTTTGCCTTGGGTGGGAACCGAACCCACAACCACGAGCTTCGCAGGCAGGCAGGTGCACTACCCACTAGGCTACGGAGCCAACAAAATGTTTTAGTTTTATATGAGAGCGGAGCAAGCATGTTAATGCATAAGCATGCAAGCAGAGCATGTGTGTCACCTGATGGAAAGCAATCACCACCGCCCATAGAAATCAGCCCATGTCGTATTTATTTGGCAATACCGCTGGAGGAAGTTGATTCCACAACTTCACAGTTCGTAGTAGAAAATGTCTTAAAAAGCGTACTGTAGTCGATCGCCAAATATCGAGATGATGAGGATGGAATTTTAATTTATGGCGAGTATCATTGGGTCACCGACGATTCGAACAGCTCTTCGTTGTATGCGGTCAAAAGGAGCAAAGTGGGGCGCACCACCCCAGAGATGTGAATAGTATTCCATATGAGGCCTAACTTGGGCTTTATACAGTTGAAGGCGATGTTGTGATGTAAAATACCGTCTGGCTTTACAGATGATGCTAATTTTCCTAGAAGCCAATTTGGCTATGCACTCCAAGTGACCACGGAACTGAACATCACTCGATATGTCAACACCCAAGATACCAATGCTGGAGCTAATAGTAGTAGTAGTAGTAGTAGTAGTAAAAACTTTATTGTACAATAAAAACATAAATACACAATTACAGAGATTAGAAGATACATTATTGTACAATGGCGGACTTATCCCATTAGGGATTTCTTCCAGTCAACCATAGAAAACCTGAAAGGATATATGAATTATATAATTTGGCGATAGCTTAGTAGGAACTCATTTTAGATAGAAAAAAATAAAATAAAAAGATACTAGGAAGAATATTTTTACGAAAACAGAACTGATTTAAAATTTCATAAAAGATATAGATATATAAATATCACAAGCGTTAAAAGACATACTGTATACAATACCATCCAAGATGTATAAATAAATACGAAAACATTACTAACTCAAAATATCGGGAGTGCTAATCAAGTACTTCCTCACGCTCGATTTAAATCCAGAAAGAGTTTGTGACATTTTGACATCCACTGGGAGCAAGTTCCAAAGGCGCGCTGCATGTACACTGAAGGATTTAGTATAGGAATAGGAGTTGGGGACAGGAATATTTAATAACGGATTGTTGCTTGACCGCAATCGGTCATCTAATACGCGAAACGAGAACCTTTCCCTTAGGTAGTGAGGTGCCGAAGGATTGAAAAGGACTTGAAAAAGGAGACTGAGGATATGGAGATTCCTACGTTGCCGTACTGGTAGTAAATTCAGCCGATTTCGATATTCCGTGATGTGTTCCGATTTCCGCAAGCCAAAAACATATCTGATACACAAATTCTGTAATCGCTCCAACTTATTCATCAATTCCTCCGATGTGTCGAGATATGCAATATCTCCATAATCAAGAAGCGGTAGCAGAAGGGTACGTGCTAACAAAGCTTTGGTGTTAACAGGGAGAAAGTTTTGAAGCCGTTTCAAGGAGTGTAGAGAGGCAAATATTTTGCGGCTAACTTGATTGATTTGTGGGGCCCACGACAGAGTTTGATCAAAAATTATGCCCAAGTTCTTGACCGAAGTGGAATATGGGATGATGTTACCATCAAATACAACATTAGGGCATACAATATTTTGCAGTCGTGCGGTATAATAAGGACCGCCAATAATGATCGATTGTGATTTGGATGGATTAACCTTTAATCCAAAGTTCTTAGACCAATTGGCAATAACTGAAAGGTCATTATTGATAATGTTAATTGCCTCATTAAAATTGTCAAGCGAAGCAGCCGCATAAATCTGCAGGTCGTCAGCATAAAGATGGTATGATGAAGAGATCAAGGAAGTTACGCTATTAATGAAAATTGAGAAGAGAATAGGAGAAAGCACTCCTCCCTGTGGAACACCTGAGAGAAGCTGGCACCAGTCAGATCTAGTTTCATCAATCTTAACCAGTTGGCGGCGATTGACGAGATAAGAACGAAACCATGATAAGGATGATGGAGAAGGATTAACTGCACGCAGCATGCCAAGCAAAATATCAAAGTCAACCGTATTAAATGCGCTTGTGAAGTCAAGTAACACTAAGAGGGTCAATTTTTTATTATCAATATTTTGTCTAATATCATCAGTGACTTTGACAAGTGCCGAGACAGTGCTGTGCCCAGCTCTAAACCCAGACTGGTGGTCGCTTAAAATATTATGCTGACGCAAGTGGTTAGATAACCGTTGATGGACAAAGTGCTCCAACACCTTAGAAAGAACAGGTAGAATAGAGATAGGCCGATAATCAGAGAAAGATGATGGATTAGGCTTTTTTGGCAGGGGGATTACATGGGCATCTTTCCATGATGCAGGAAAGACCCCAGAAGATAGAGAGCAATTAAGAATGTCTGCTAGAAAAGGCGCAATGTGTTCCTTTATAGGATCCAACATACTGATGCCGATCTCGTCATTTCCAACAGCCTTAGATTTAATAGTACCTATTAGTTTGATTACCTCAGCTGGAGTAATCTCTCCAAGTTCAAATGGGGCACAATTTAATGAAAGAGCATTTAATCTAGTCATGGTACACAATTTTGATTGAGGGTCAAGACTGACAGGCGATGTACAAAAATGTTTATCTAAGGAGTTAAGATCCACATTTGACGGACAATGGAGGTGATCCCTGCCAACACCATTTGCTTTAAGAAACTTCCATAGCTTGTTAGGAGAGCAGTTCTCAATTGAAGAGTGCATATACGCGCGTCTGGCCTCCCTACAAACTTTATTGCAGCGATTACGCAAAGTTATGAACCTATTGTGATTCTCAGAGGAGGGGTTATGGCGCATTTTAATTTTGGCTCTATCCCTACGGGCCATAAGGTTTTTTATTTCCATAGTTACCCAAGGTGCAGGTAGATGCTTGACTCGAACTGGACGTAGAGGAGCATGTTTGTCAAATAACTTCAGAACAATCTCATTAAATGCCTCTAACTTAGCGTCTACGTCAGTAGCAGATAATACGGATTCCCAGTTCGCATCACACGCATCACTCAACAAATCATCCCTGTTAATGGCGGAAAAATTACGTAATAGAACGGTTTTATGTCTACGTTTCGGTGGGCGCAACCTGAATGAACCATAAATTAAATCATGAGCCGAGAAGGCCGGAGCATTAATTTGACCATGTGCAAACACCAGCTCAGGAGAAGACGTAATTATCAAATCAAGTAATGACGGAGGGCCATTATGCGGAAAATGAGTAGGACGAAGGGAAAGGTGATATAGATTTTTGGAACTTAAAAGGGAGAGGAGTTTTTTCGTACGGAAGTCGTCTTTTATGAGGCAAGTGTTAAAATCACCCATAATAATGGTGTGATCAAATTGTGTACATAAGTCCGTAAGAAGAGTTTCAAAAGAGTCAAAATAATCGACATGCAAGGATGGACTATAATACACACCCAGCAAAATCTTGGAGTGGTGAAGATTCACTTGCAAAAATAAATGCTCAGGAGATTGGAATTGGGGAGAGGACTGGGAAATCAATTGATAGGGGATATCGCTACGCAAATATATCGCGACGCCACCGCCACCAACCATTCTACTGGTGCCGCCCTGAGTAGTAATACAGGTACGATCATTTCTTATAAGTTTGAACCCCGGAAGAGGATAAAGTGTAGAAGGTAGTGATGGTTTAAGGAACGTCTCTGAAATCAGGACGGCGTGGATATTGTTATTATCAAAAGTTGCAAGGAAATCTGTGTAATGTGCAGCGACACTCTGTGCATTGATATGCACGATATTGAAATTTTTAGCTAGTGTTGAAAACGTAGCATCCAGAGCTGAACCCAGTGAAGTGTCATCAGAACTATCATTCGCACTGGTGGCACTTGAGAACGAAGACGATAGCGAAAAGTATTCATTATCAGATTGCTCGCTCAGCACATCCGACATCCCATCAGTAATGCTATCAAAAGAAAAGAAAAAATAAATAAAAATAAGATGGTAACAATAAATTAAAAATAAATAAATATGAAGTCCGGTAACTAAAAGCCTTCAGGTTTTCGCCGGCTGTACACTAACAAAGTTTACAGACATTTTAATTTCAATTCACCAATTCAATGACATTTTGACAGGAACTCGACGAGAGCGATGATGCATTTAAACAAATTTTCCCAATTTAATGCATATTGATTTATAATAAAAATCAATAAGTGTATATAATGTAGCAAATAATCATTGAAGTGTGTGAAATTAATGGAATCTTATATTATAGGTGTTTATATCGCCGCTGTCGAGTTGCCTCAAGAAGTCATGTTAAACGTTAGTAGAATTGCACTATCGAATCTGCTTACAAGTTATAAGGCTACTAGTAAATTCCTGACGATATTTTTCAGCATATTACTAAAAGTTCTAATAACAAAAAAAAAAAAATCTTTGGCCAGAGAGTGATTGCCAAAACATAACAATGATAAAGAAAATCACTTTGCTGATAGTGACAGATCGATTGATCGATTTGGATTTACTGTAACCAAAAATCATTCAATCATCATAAAAATTGTTATTCCAAAGTGAAGTGAAAATTGAAAAACTCTACATACCGTCTAATAGATTAAAACGAATACAATACAGATTTTACAAAACGATACTTCCGACACGATACTACGTAAATAAGGATATGCTACATTGTTATATTTCGTGTCTGTTGTAACACAGTAGTATACTATTTCAACTTGGGCTGATTCCTAGCTGTGCGCATTCTGTTATGCTGCCGTGTCGGATGTCCAGACGACTCTGTAGAAGCAACAGTATCACAAGCCCTGGTACCATGCTCATTAGGGGAAGAAGGATCGACGTTGGAATCTGAGATATCGGATTTAAATGAGTTCCATTCCACCATTGATACAATCTTTCGCCGTGTTCCATCTGGGGCAACCACTACCACTTTACCGTCACTGGTCCAGCAGCTCTTAACACCCAACGCTTTACGAGCCTCCACAAACACCGTGTGTCGACTGCTTGTTAGAAATTCTGAGACTGTTATGCCACTACCCTTGAACAGTCGTTTGACTGACCATACTTGGCTCCTTGCATGCTGGTCCCCAAATCGAATCAAAATTGGGCGAGGCTTATCTGCAGAGCTTTGTTTTCCCAAACGATAACAGGAAGCAAAGGAAGTAGCAGTGTAATCTTTAAGACCAAGAGTGTCCTGACAAAGTTTGAGCACAATATTAGATGTATCCTCACCATCTGATTCCGGTGCACCATGAAGCAGCAACATGCAGGAACGTGACCTCATCTCAAAAGCATCTAACGTGGCTAGAACTAACTCCATCTGATTCCGCAAGCCTGATATCGCTTTCCACATGAGTGCTTTAAAAGAGTAATAATCCTTTGCAAGATCCGTCTGACTGCGACTGTTGAGAGAGTCTTCAAAGGAAGCCATCTTCGAAGCAAACATTTCGGTCATCTCATCCATGTTCTTCCTGAGTTGCGATAGTGAATCCATTGTGTGCTATGTGAACAGTGTAAATGTCCCAAAGAGAGATTGTTGGATTGTTGATTATTAGCCGGCGGTTTAGTAAATCATATGTTAAAACATATGTAAACACCTAAAGGTATTTATTTAATTGTTTACTATTTATTAAAATTAAAAATTATAGAGCAAATTATAAAAGCAACTTCTTTATTTCGTGCCTACCCGCCAAAAAAAAAGGGAAATAGTAAGGGGAGTACCTTCCAATCTGGGAGATACGACAAATGGGGACATTTTTGAGGTAAACGCACAAACTTGTGTCTTTGAGGGATTCAGCTGGACTAAGTTCAGTCTACACCAGTCAGAGACGTGTCCAAGAGACGTCTCAATCTCAGACACAAGTTTTGCTCGGTACTCATCGACGCAATCCCGAGAAACATTGCATAGACTCTATTTTGCGTCCAAGGTACTGTCATCTGCATAGCAATGGATGCTGCATACATGCAGCAAATCATTGATATGCAAAAGAAACAATGTGGGGGACAATACGCAGCCTTGTGGCACACCAGCGTTCAGGGGTAATGGATCCGAACGTGCACCGTCAATCACAACTTTAATGATCCGCCCAGTGAGAAAGCTGGCAATCCATGTGCAGTCTCTCGGGCAAAAGAAGGAAGCTTGGATAGTAGTGCCTTATGCCACACCCGATCAAAGGCTTTTGCTATGTCTAGGCTAGCAGCCAAAGCCTCGCCCTTGCTTTCTACTGTCTCTGCCCAACGGTGAGTCAAATATACCAGAAGATCACCAGCCGAAACCTTGGCGAAGGCCATATGGCGATCATTAATCTGAATTATTGTGATTATTAATGTGAACTAATACTGTTCTGTTTAACTTATTTTCTAATATTGTGTCCAGTATAGAATTTATCAATCTATCTACGCTCATGGTCAGTCACTTGCCGAATCTGCATGACGACAGCATATAGATAGGTACTTGGATACATGTTGGGAACCACTGACATCGGATTATTCCGTCGGCCATAATAGATTTTGTTACTGAATTGAGCAATGAGTACACTTTGTGTCGACTTAGTAACTGAACATTGTGATAGCCTTACAAAATCAATTAAATTGATATCAAAACAAAATAAATACATGTTTTTGCAAAAATTATTGTATCTTAAAATAAATATTAGATCTAAATAATTTAATCTCTCTAATTAGCAATAATAACACCTTTGGAATATTAATTTTTATTACCACAAAATTAACAAAAAAGTAAATGTTTTATCTTATGTCTTTATAAATCGCCGGCGCCTTTATTATTTGGAATTATATTCCAAATTCCCTCGACAAACGAACTTGCGCATTTTGTAAATAACTATAATGAATTTAAAATTCACCGTAACAAACAATGAATAATTATAATAACTTGTAATAGCCGATGACTTTGACATAAAAGTAAAATGATGTCAGATTTAAGTTGCATTAAACGTTCCATCATTCGATTATCGTTCATTCAAAACTGTAACAATCTGTTAACAATGTTACTATAATTTTACGAAACATCTTTTCTAAAATGTAACCACTTTTATGTTTCTTAAATTCCCCACTTTTTGTCGAGGTGTCAAAACAAGGTAGACACAGCTACTATTTTTGTTACCTGTGTAGTAACATCAAAAAGTAACAGTTTCTACACTACAACTGAAATGGTTGTATGGGGTGTCTCATTGTATTCAGTCATCCAATAAACATGGTCTGTGCCACATTGTTGAAATAATCAGAAAATACAGAAACAAATCCCTTCAGGTCTCGTCCTTATAAATAAATAGATAGATCACAATAATAGCGATATGAAATACTTAAATAAAGAAAAAAGATTACCTAGTTGCGAAGTAGGCGCTCTCTTTTTCAGGAGTTAGAATAAACTGGTTGGCCAAGTACCATAGCCTCTTAGCCTTGTATTCAGAGTTCAGCTGAAAATAAAGGGTAAATAGGAACCAAGATAAAAAATATTTCAAGTGGCATATATAAATTGTGCTTATACAGACGAGATTCCGAAATTGAGCGAAAACTACTGACTCTGAAAACGGTACTAGACCGCTTACATCATTGTCAGCATTATCAGTCTGTATCTACCCACTGCTGGAGATACACTGTCTAATCAATAATGCTTTCCGCATGCAGCCCCTTTTTTGAGGTTCATCTAGATGGCGGACGTCCAACACTTCGTCGCGGTCTACACTACAGGACTTTCCTCTCCCGTCTGCCATCGCTGACTAGGAAGTCCAGAAGCAAAAATAGGAAGTATAGCCGATTTGCGGCTGCCACTTCAAACCACAGATTTTGATAGCTAAGTATATCACAGAATAAATAATAGCGCTTACGTAGCTAAGTCAACCAAATTCTTCCTTCCAGATGTGATTCCTCAGAGAAACCCCGAGCATACTAGGCTCTCCATCGCTCATTATGCGATAACTTGTAAACAAGCCGTACGTTCAGCGTCCTAATCTATGTACCAGGTCAAAGCGGGGAGATAAATATTTTAGTCTAATAGGGTAATTCAACATAGAGATCGATTGCGCATTCGACTTGGCTGGGCAGAAAACATTCTCCTCCAAATGCTGCCCAGTCAAGTCGAATGCGCTTATCGATCTCTATGTTGAATGTAGGTATCAAAATAGGTAACAAATCTTTTGTTACAGTAACCCTGAAAATTTTACCATCTCTTCCTGGTACGGTGTTGGTACTATTCCAAGTATTCCATAATCAGTAAACAGACCTTGTCAAACCTGTCCTGTACCAGATTCTGCCTGGCCAGCTGCTTAGCTTTGAAGTCATTAATACATTGTTCTCTCAGTATGGCAGCTTCTTTTATCGTGAGTGGCGCTCCTGTGCCGTGCCCGCTGCCAAACATTCTAGCCAGGTAAGGAGCCAGCGGGTCAATTTCCGCTTCCTTCTCCCTCTCTGATACCTCAGCTTTTTGAGCTTCCTGAAATGAGCCTCAACAATCATGATTAATATAAGGCAGCATCAGTAGTATGTACCTACCTTCTGCTGGATATGGCAAGGTTTATGGCAATGCTTTCGCTAATGACCACAATCTTATGCGGTCTTTAGCTATCTGCATGCGACTATATTCGGCCAACTTTTAAGCTAATTAGTCTATCTAGAGGAGGACCTAACACTTTGTTTTTATACTACGTCGGGTGGCACACAAGCATATGGCCCACCTGATGTGAAGCGGTTCTCGTAATCAAATAAACGCACGTAACATGAAATATAGGACATGCGTCGCCACCCCTGGGGACGTAGTAACTCCTTACTAGTAACCTCACTTACTCGCTGGCAGACAAAAACCTTCAAGGGAATTGTTATTTGGCTGCGGTTTTCTGTTAGATGGAGGTTCATCTCCAGTCAGGCAGCTTACAAAACTCTGTACCCTACCTCTCTTTTCCTAGAGCGTCTTTCGCTTGTCGGTAGGGTGTACTACGTGCAGATGAAATTGGCTTTGACTGTAAAGATTGTGGTGAGCCACTTACACCTCAAAATATATGACCAACCCTATGCGATATCAACTTGCTATAACTTTGCTAGCAAACGTATGCTCATAAAATCAGTTTCATTTCATATATAGTATCAGACGTCACCTGCTCCCTCCACCCTTTTTTGGCCACTTCGTTTCTCTCCGTGTCAAACAGAGCGACATACAACATCGGCTCTGTCAATTCCTTATGTCGCTGCTTCAAATATCCATTGATGTCTGTTTCCCTGTCTCTTATATGTTTGTTGGTATTGTACTCGCAGTCCATATTGTCACAGAGACCATAATAGATGTCGAGAGGACGAGGAGGTTTAGCGCAAGGATCAGCCTAAAAGTTACAAAGCTTTAACAAATTTGTAGGAATATTTTGCTAATCTCGTTATAAGGGGGTGTGGAGTACGTTCTTAATCCCCTTTCGATTGGGCTAGCCTAACCAAGCGGTGAGATGAATATGCGTTGATGTAGCAGCAGATGCAGTTATTATGGCTATGATATTAAACTTGGGATAAATATTAGTCATTCTTTATAAATTAGTACTGGATATATCCAAAAACAAGTCTACGGCTCGCTCAATTTGAAGCAGTCTTAGCCACTTGTAAATTTTGCATAGGGTCTTTCATCTGAATTAACATGTAATATCATTACGGAGTTCTTCTATAGCATATTCCGTTAATCTGTTCGATCATGGTGCTCTATTTCGCCATTCTCATTTGCTAATTGACGGGGCCAATTATTAAAGTTGAAGAGTTATCGCTTAATAGGCGACTGTTACAACCCCAAAATGATAAATAAAAGTATTAACGATGGCGAATTGGGCGCTTAGTATTATTGACTTACAATATAACCCGAAGTTTTATCAGGATAAAAGAGAATCTTGCCGCCAGTCTCAGCCAAGTTAGGTTTTATATAACTCTTTGTATCATTCGTGACGAAATTGTAAGCATAGTGGTAAAGCAGTTCTATAGTGTTTTCTTGAATGTGGAAAATTTTCTTCCATATGTCATATTTAGCTGGTATGGACTCATTTCTCGCAAATATTTCTGTTATGTCCTTCACTTGCCGTTTGGGCTCAGTTTTGGTGCCCTCTGTGTAGGTTATCAAACGAGATTCTAGTCTGAAATAAAATATAGGACATTTGGAGTTAACGAGTAAATAAGTGAGAAAGTGGTAACTTCAGAAAAGGAATGTTGAATAATCCTCTTGCACTTTTGGATGTAAAATAAGAAGTCAAACTGCTCATAATAATTCTGAAAATACAAAATTTTTATCTTAGTTCTACTAAGTAAATAATATAGTACCTAAAGATCAAAGGGCGTCGATGAATGCAAACGTCAAAAAACCAAACATACATATTAAGTAGTACATACTTATAAAAATGTAACTAGCGGATCTCTGTACGTAAGAGATTAACATAAAAATTTATATAGGGGCCTTATATGATCAATAGATGTCAAAACAAATATTTTCAGCATTACGCAAAAACTACTGCTCGACATTAGATACTCCAGGTCTATCTTAAAATTTGATACATTTTTATCCATGATACGCCCAGTAAAAGCGGAGTTATTAATAAATAAATAAATATTGTCAGAAAAATTACACAGCGCCATCTAGCCCCAAAGTAAGCAAAGCTTGTGTTATGGGTACTAGACAACTGATAAACATACGTAAATACATTTTTTTTTGTAAATACATACTTATGATACATAGAAAACACCCAGACTATGACAAACAGACATGTTCATGCACACAAATGTTTGTCCTATGTGGGAATCGAACCCACGAGCGTTGGTGTCGAAGCCGCGTCATTGACCGCTACGCCACCGAGCTCGTCATTAATAATAAAGGATTAATAAAAAACATGATTTAAAATAAGAACAACTTCGGCATATGTAGCATTAAGGTCATATTTTTATACACTTATTGGCAAGGTCTATGTTCATTAATGGACCTTCTTCTACTGTACTTCTGTTTGACAAGTAAAGACTTACTTACCTATCCTCTCTTGCGGTGTAGTATTCCTCGAATGTGAGCGGTGTGCACACTAACTTTTTAAGGTGGTCTAGACGAGCGTAATAATTGAACTCTAATGTACGATTGCCTTCCACCGATGTTGCAGGTGCGTCTATTGCATAGTGGTGTTCTGAAACAAAAAAATAATAATCAGTGGCTGAGTTGAATTGCTATACATGGGCACTCTATTAGATTCTGTCTACACTGATCAGCAGGCAGAATAGTTGGTACCTTGGTCAGTGATGTTAGCTACATAGTGTAATTCTTAAAAATTTTTTATTAAATTTATTCTTTATTGCACACAATCCATTATATGATTATAATACAAAAGGCGAACTTAATGCTAAAGCATTGTCTACCAGTTTACCTTTCGGACATAATAATATATGATTTTTTGTAGGAGGGGTGCCTTATTTTAAATAACATATACTATAAGTATTATTACATATATGTATAGTCATACGTCTACACATGTGCACATAATTATAAACAAATATGTACATATATATATCAAATAGTGCAGATAGCTAGGAGGTAGCCACCGTTCATGGCATCTCCAGGTAAAGTCAACGTACCTGAATTTTAAATGATGCGCGAGACTGTGCTCGTCTAATGTTGTCGGGGAGGGTGTTATAGAGTCGTACGGCCGTGACGGCAAAAGAATTTGAATAGAACCCAATACGGTGAGAAGGGATGGAGCAAATTGCTATCGTGACTAAAACTTAATAGTTGAAATTGGGACTTAAGATAAGCGGGAGCAGTTGGACTGTCGAAAATAGTATAAAGCTGACAAAGGACATGTAGGTTTCTGCGCTGCCTGATATTTAGCCATATAAGCTGAGAACGATATTTGAAAATGTGGTCATAGAAAACATAGTGCCTTAGGGTTTATTAGTTAGGTACCAAAATATTAGATAGGGGGATCCTACAGGGCTTCATACTTGGCCCACTCCTTTTAATCATTTAATACTTTATCATTGATATAGCATACAGAGCTTGTATCAAAATCTAAATAATATATTCCATATTATTTAGATTTTGATACTGTAAGACGCATAAAATAATAACTGCAGTAAAAATTAATACAAGTAATAATATGTTCCTATGTCCTAATCGGCATTCCATTTAGTGGGTAGATACCAACATATTTTAAATATGAGTATAAATTTATTTAATTTATTTATTTATTTTTATTTATTTATTGTTGTTTGGGTGACTTACAGCGAAATAGGTGTAAATATATAACACTTATGAGCAAAACTATGCTAATTACAAGTCTCCGCTTAACTTAACAGAGAAAGTATGTAAATAACTTACTTAATAGATGGTCTCGTCTACCAATTCCAAATTTCTCAAACACCATCTTATTTACATGGTCAATCTTCACAGTTTCCATCTTATCTACTCTGTTTCTATACCACTCATAGCTGAAATTGATAATTATTGATGATAAAGTTGATACTGTTGATTGGTGGAACATTATTATCATAATGTTATAATAAAGCACTTGTACTGTTCCACGTAATTATATTTAATTTTACCGACCGGTTTCGCCGCTAAGGCATTATCAAGGTAAACGGGTAACTTTTGTGTTTCTCTAACTGTTGTTGTTGTGTTTTGTGTTGAGTTGTGTGTTGTGTTGAGAAACACAAACGTCATCTGTTTACCTTGATAATGCCTTAGCGGCGTGAAAGACCGTGGAACAGTACAAGTGCTTTATTATAACATTATTGATGATGATGATGAATGACACATATGAATGTGTGATCTGTGTGTTTGTATGTGAATGTGACGCAGTGAATAATAAAATATTGTTTTCGGTATTACGTTATACTTTGGAGAAATCTATATCCAGCAGTAGGTAGATGCTGGCTGATAGCGCTGATGATACTAACGTCGTTAAAGGGGTTGTCAGAGCATAGTCTTCAAATATCTTGATCCTCTTCACCACACCGTCTCTCTGTGAGTATGGAGAGAACTTCTCCAGTATCACTTTCTTGTAGCGAATCACTCTATGGCTTCCTGGATACCTTTGTTCAAATTCTGTAAATATGACAGAAAGATATGGAAACCGCTGCGGAAGAGGAGGCCTATATGTTCGAAGATGGAGGGAGACACGGAAAATGAGGCAGTGATACTATGACAATTCTTTCTATTCGTTCTAATTTGAAGTAATTTTCATCTCATTATATGTATAATCTAGGTTAGGTAGGTAACTTATATCGTCATCAACCTTTATTCATCCCACTGCTGGGACATGGGTCTCCCCTCAATCGAAGAGATCCCCTCAATCGAAACACCATGCTGCTCAACTGCGGGTTGGCGGAGGTCAGTGTTTTCAAGCCTCCTAAAGGCCGCTGACTTGGCTTAACAACTGTCATCTAACGACAACAGCCGCGACCGACGGATTGACGTGCACGGAGGAGCTCGAGATACATGAACCCATCCAAAGACAGGCTACGGTCGACGTTGCTTGACTTGCGTGATCGATTAGACTGCGACACGCAACGACATCATCAACTTCCTCAAACTTATATCATATATCGCAGCTGAATAATTTTAAACGCCACGCAGTATGAATGTATCACTTTCTTACCATCAGACGTAATGTCCAATTTCTCGACCCAGCTGGCAGGCATGTCCAGATGCTTCTCAGTGTCGACCGCTGTCCTCTTGTCAGCCTGGTCCACACCGACCATCTGCCTTCTGTAGTAGGGCTCGCCTGCCAGCAAGTGCTCCCAGCAAGATAACTCGCCAAGATTGTAGTTAAGATTGTTTAAACCTTCAGTGCAGCTTTGAAGATTGACCTTATAAATTATTATTATTTAAATAGTTGTTACAGCCAACTTGCCAGAATAGAAAGTGGGATCCCACTTTGATGAGGAGAGGTGAATTTTTCCATTTCTAAAAATATTTATAATGACCGAGGAATTAAATTTGTTGATATAAACGTGTGTTTTTAAATCTTACAAGTAGTCAAATAGATATTTTCTAAACAGATATATATTTTGTATATTTATATATATAATTGTGTATATTTATATATATGATTAAGTATTCATATGTATGTTATGTATTTCATCTATTATGTATTCCGGTCTCTATATATTTATGTTGTGAAGTACTATTCATCTATAATGCTTTCTTAACTGTTTTATTTTTGACACGTCATTAATTTAATATTACGATTCGCCTTGTGCACCTACCATGTCTTATCTCAGCATCACCCTAAGATTGACTGGTAGAGAATGCTTGTATAGCATTAAGTCCGCCTTTGTACATTCTTTGTATGTGCATGAAGATTAAATAAATAAATAAATATTTTGTAACCACTAGGTTTCAATGCAATTATTCCAGTCGTGGTGGCTAGTGAGTAATGTTATTTACTGACAAGCTGGCAAAATTTCTAGTCACCTACCTAAAACTCATTGTAGTATAAATAATAGTTCGCTGTAACGATATCTAAGAGCTGATCGTTATCGAAAAGTGTTGGTATACCAAATAAGACTTATACCATGGCGCATGGTAGCCATCAGACAAGAATTCGGCTCGCCTGATGAAAAGCAGATACCGAACCTTATGTATTTGTACAAGCGATGGTTCCCGTTACTATAATGTAGCATACCCTCAAATCTGGTGACCTTACTCGCAGGAACATAACAATATTTAAGTATATTATTTTTTAGCTACGGTCTTCTGTGACGTCACAGTATAAGTAATAGTACTACGTGCAGTATGGCCACTCCCTGTCGCTCTCTCGTGTCGACCTCACCTGCCCTCTGAGACAAATCTGGAACAGTTTGTGTGGCGCCACACGCACACACGCTCATTCGCGCTCTTCACAGACGACATTGTTTATGTAGTAGTAAACAACGCAACATTTGCATGGATTGGACGGGGTGTGATGAAAGACGTGGTACTTCTACAGTCAGACGCGATAAACCTTACCTCTCTTTCGCTAGAACCTCCTTTGTTTTTCGTTCAGTGAAGTTACGTTCAAGTGAAGATGACTTTGGCTTCAAAGACGACGTAGAGTTACACCTAGAGACTTAACACTTACGTAGTAATTTTCATGATTGTACACGCTGTCGAGATGCTGGTACTGCTCAGCGTCCAGAGAATAACTTTTACCCTCACTGGCTTCTATGAAGAACGGCTCCTCGATTCCGTTGAAGCCCGGCAAAATGAGGACCCAAGCATGTGTTCGCCAGGTATCTATACCATCTAATGGAGGTTTCTCCAGTTCCTGTTATGAAACATACATACACTGCAACAGTATAAAGAACCTAAAAGATATGGTTACTAAATAACTAATATTATACTTAAATACATTTCTTTTTGTAAATACATACTTACCTAAATGTATACATAGAAACCACCCAGACTAAGACAAAGAAACATGTTCATGCACACAAATATTTGACTTGTGCGGGGATCGAACCCGCGACCCCAGAGTCAAAGTTACCATTGCAAGCCATTCGACCACAGGGTACAGGCACACCACAGGGCACGATATTTGACAAATCAAATAAGATCAGTATGTGCCGATTATGTATATAGATGTAGAAGTATTATGTAACAGATACCGCAATTTTATTAAGTCTTGCATTCTCTATCTTGTCCAGCTCGGCCTGTTTCCTGGCCGCCTCCTTCCGTTCCATTTCCTGGCAGTACTTAGAGGTGAGGTCCGGCAGCGGTACAAGACGGTACCTGGGTTCTTCTTCCGGTTCTGGTTCTGTTTCTAATACCTGGAAATTTATAAAATATAATTAACACTGCTATATTATGTTGCTATAATTAATACTGCATATGATATCACTACCGGAATATAAAGTATGTGCTACTCGCTGTGCCTCGTGGTTTTACCCGCACTTTTTGCTCCTAATGATGTTTTTTTATATGGGAGGGGGGCAAACGAGTATGTGGGTTACCTGATACTCCTTCTTTTCTTTCTGGTGACCTCACTCACTCGCAGGAACACAACAACCCTCAAGGGAATTGTTATTTGGCTGCGGTATTCTGTGAGGTGTAAGTACTTCCCCAATCGGGCAGCTTAAAAATATACCTACCCTACCTCTCTTTTCGCCAGAGCCTCGTTTGTCAATCAGCAGGCTGCACCACGTGCAGGTGAGTTTGGCTTTGGTTCAAAGAACTTTATATATTGGAACATAGATAATTATGTGTGCCAAGTCTTATCCAAATCAGCCATTTACGCGTCAACATATCCAAACGTCTCCACTACTTTCATTTTATGAAATTAGTACTATTGGAGGCAGGAGGGAAATTAAAAGTTTAATCATCATTCTATGCCAAGGTTTCTCGAAAGGTGGTCCGCGGAACCCTGGGTTCCGTGGAAGGGCCACAAGGGTTTGCGATCTGTCCAAAAATTAACAAAACATTCATCGAAAAAAAATTACTAGTTAGGCCCTGTATAATAATTATAGCTACTAGGGTTCCGCTAGGAAAAGTATAATTAGGATTTCGTGGCAAAAAAAATATTGGGAACCCCTGTTCTGAGCGCCCAAATTAAATTCTCTTGCTGTATTACCTCTTCCTCATCAGGCAGTTCCGGGCAGACGGTACGGTACCGTATGGCCATGCATGTGTCCCTCTTGGCGCAGCCGACGACGACGTATGCATCGTACCCAGCCCCGATGAGCCAGGAAACCAGGACGTGGGCCAGTTCGAACGGGTTACCGCTTCTACGGATGATCACCGTGTAAGGAGACATCAGGCGTTCGGGCTGAAAACCACAGAAATTATAAATACACGTCTAAAGAGAGGAGCTCGATGGCGTCGTTGCGCGTGTCAGTCTAATCGAACACGCAAGTTAAGCCACATCCACCGTAGCCAGTCCATGGATGGGTTTATTTATCTCGAACTCTTCCGTGCTTCGGAGGGCACGATAAGACGTCCGGCTGTTGTCATTAGATGATAGTCGTTAAGCCAAGTTAGTGGCCTTTAGCAGTGTGAGCCGCAGTTTAGCAGCAGTTGAACAAATCGTGCGTTGCCAAAAATAACGTTTTAACAATGTTCCTGATTGCCACCTATCACTGGTTTATGAAAATACATTGATAATAAGCTATACAATAATTAATATATAAGAGGTAAAATTTCTGAGTTTCTGTTGAAGGTATCTCTACATTTACAAAACTGACTTAACTGAATTATTTTACTAATAGAAAGTACGTTTATTTATGAGTGTTATAGGTTAGATATAAATCCGAAAAATGTAAAGACTTTTTCGTAAACGCGAGCGGAAGCTAGTTCGTAATATATTCGAAGGTACAAATTTACATCTCTCCAGAGACATTGAAGTTCGAAATCCGAATTTTTAAGTGCATAAGTGGTGCTATGTTGTTGTTTAATGCAATTATTTTGTAAAAATGCGTTGAAAAAAAAAGTAAGTGAGCAAAGCAGTCACAGCATAGCACATAACAGCACTGTTGCACAGCACTACTCTATAAAATCAGCATGGTTCCACGACGCTTACACAGATAGCGCCACGTGTGCCTTGCAATAAAAAAAGTTTTAACATAAGTATGTTTACATACATATAAAATATAATTGCATTCAAATAAATGATTTGTTGATATGTTAAGATGACAAATTAAGAATTCTGTTAATTAAAAACAAAAATATATATATAAAAAATCTTTTGTTGTAAGTACGTATTTCTTTTTCATTTCCTTTGATTAACAAACTGCTGACAATAAATTAAATATTTTTTTATATTCCATATTTTTAAGGTTCTAACATGTTTCTTTTTTATACATATGATAATACCTCCTACACATCAAAGAAATAATTAATTAATACACTTTAAAAACTATTGCTTAAAATTAGTTGTGAAAACTGACACGATTGCTGAGAACTTTCAACAAAAGTTTCAGCTTGTTTTCATACGAAATCATAACTGGTTCATTGTCGGAAGGGTCTGGGGTGAGTAGGGTGGAGGCACCCTCCCTTCAAATTGAATCCGAAGTTGAACGAAAACAAACTCGGCCGCAACTTTTGCGACTAAACCTTTCACTTTTCATTGAAAACTTTTAGCGCTTTCGCCATCAATTTCCCTTTTCTTGTAGTTTTATTGTTTGTGAGGACATTTTGTGCATCTGCATATTTGTAGTCTGTGTCGCCGGAAAGGTTGCAGTTCATTGACTTGGGTGTTTTGTTTGGGTGATATCACATTTCGCGAGGGAGGATTTAGGGCGTCGACGGCAGCTGACTCTATCAAAATATATTTAAATATATCATTTTGGGAAAAATTATGAAAGCCATGTGTTTCTTTGCGTGGATTATTATTCTGCAGATTAAATTAAACTTTCATTTTGTTTACTCGCACGGTAATCCCATTTTACGGTTCCAGTTCTTACGCGAATTTTGAAGTAATGGAACGGACTCCTTGTCGAGGTTTTCCCAGGAGACTAGCATGTGTTTCTGCGAGAACCGCATGCTATGTGGTATGCTTGCTTATCACCTCAGTGGTATACTAAAAAAAAAACACTCTCTTCGATTTATTTTAAAAATGGTTTATAAAATGACAAAGTTCAAAATAATGGAAAGGTAAAAATACTGAAAAATTCAAAGAATCTTTTCCTAACGATATTGCGACTGTTTATGGAACAACTTGTTATACTGAAAAAAAAAACAAAACTCTACAGTCATATGGCTTTGCCACGATGCTTTTGTACGACTGCCTCGGAAGAAGTGCTTCTTACATTCATGGAAGATTAGCTTTATCCCGCGGCTTCGCCCCGCGTAATCGCAGTCCCGGTATAAAAAAAATGCGAATTAATAAAATGCTTCGCTGAAACAAATTAAAATATGCGTCTGGCATTATTATATACACTATAGTTTACCTGACTGAACATTTGTCTTTTTTTTGCAATATATTCATATTATTCTAAAACCTTAGAAGATATCAATCTTGAAAGTGATTTAGCGATTAGCAAAGTATCGACAAACTTCCATTATTTTGAATACTAACACCGAGTTCGTAATCCGAGACCACATAGACTTGGAATAAGTTTTAAACGCGAACGGTTTAATTACTAAAAAGTTCCAATGGGTGGCCATTTCAGATAATGGGACTCCATTTGAAGACTACGCGGGCCCTCATATAAAGATTTTGGAAGAGATCGATCATTTCTGATAACAGGGTTGTATTCCGACGTCCTCAGAGCCTCAGAGCCTCAATTTTACAACAAAAAAAAAGGTCAAAATGGCAGCAGCATTTAAAAAATCAGGATTCAACCAAATTGGTGGTTTAAAAAAGAGTCCATAAGTATGGACAGATGATTAGGGTTTGATGATGGAGTGGGAAAGAGAGTCTTTTAATTGGTCGGGGGTTTAAATACTTTGTTCATTTTCTTTCTTTTTTTTTATAGGTACTACGTCGGGTGGTAAACAAGCATACGGCCGGCCTGATGTGAAGCGGTTACCGTAGCCATATTAACGCTCGCAACATAAAATATCGCTCGCGAGCCGGCACCACGCTACCAAGCAGCATCTCCTTCCGTTCTAGTGACCTCACTCGCACGCAGGAACACAACAACCCTCAAGGGAATTGTTATTTGGCTGCGGTATTCTGTGAGGCGGAGGTACATTCCCTAGTCGGGTAGCTTACAATTACGCTCCCTACCTCTCTTTTCGCCAGAACATCATTTATCAGTCACAGGGTGCACCGGTTGCAGGTGAAGTTGGCTTTGGTTCAAAGATGTTGATGAACCACTTACACCCCAAAATTCTTTGGGATATACGTAAGTAGAACCTTTAACCTATATGTATAAGTAAAAGAGATTTGCTATACTATGCTTATTATGTAGAACGGAAGCTCGGACACGTGACCTGTCCGAGCTTCCGTTCTACATAATAATAAACAACAGCAATGAGCCGTCAGCTACATTCATATCTGGACCTACGAAAGCTTGCACGCGCGATGATCGCTTTCTTCAAATTCTTTAGAATTTCGATTTTTTCCTAAATACCTACAATTACCGCAAAACCATATATGGGGTCGTACGTGACCCCATATTTCACAAATACCTTCCGTTCTTAACTATCAGTAGCTCTTGACCAATGTGCAGTGCACACACTTATTAAGTTTTGAATTGGCGACCTATTAGGGTCGCCAGTAAGTAGTAAGTAAGTGTCGTAATATCGAACATTTTACATTATTTTTTTTGAGTAATGTTTAGCAATATGACATCAACGTCACGTCATTTAAGAAGTGATAACATAGAGGACATTTTGGTAGAATATGATGTCCATCGCAGAGTCACGTGCTGAGCAAAGTCAGACATACTTAGACTACATACTGGCATTAAGAAAAATCATTGTCATTGGTGGGAACATCACGATTACCATTAACAAGAAAATTGAATTGAATAGAATATGATGGCAGAATTCGGACAGCGAACAAAAAAATTATCGACACTGAGCAATCTTATAAAGATGACATTTTATTCAGCTGAACCTGACGCTGAGCAGACATATGTTGTCGAAAAACTTAATTTGTTGCTTTGGACCATATATATACGTATATTTGGACATACGTAATGCTCCCAGGAATATAATGACAGTTCATCCTAGATCTAAAGGTATTGCATGTGATAATGTTATAATAAAACACTTGTACTATTCCACTTAATTACTAATTAAGTGGAATAGTACAAGTGTTTTATTATAACATTATGATAATAATGTTCCACCAAGTGCCAACAATCAACAGTATCAACTTTATTGCATGTGAGATAAAATTTAAGTTGAAAGCATGGCTATTGCTAAACAGACCAACGACGTATTGGAAATTGTTGTGAAGCATAAATGCTAGCATAGTTAGGTACTAATGAAAAGATCGACAGGTGTCCGTTATAAGGTAACAAACCAGCGATATTTTTTTTTATTCTACGTTGGGTGGCAGACAAGCATACGGCCCGCCTGGTGTGAAGCGGTTACCATAACCATATTAACGCTCGCAACATAAAAAATCGCTCGCGCAACGCCACCCCCGCTGACAACGCAGCATTTCCTTCCTTTCTGGGTGACTTCACTCACTCGCAGAAACACAACAACCCTCAAGGAAATTCTCTTTTCGTCAGAGCTTCGTTTGTCAGTTGATGAACCATTTACACCCCAAAATATATACTTCTTAAACCGACATAGTAGAATTGCTTGCCCTGTTTGGACTGATGTATATCAAACAGACTGACTTACACCAAACAGTTCATATATATATTCCTATATTTTATTTGCGTACATGGGTAATGTAACATTAAAGATGGAGTACAACAAATTAGTCCAACCATATTCTACCTTACGGCAACCTATTTGTTTTCAGTGTGTGTAATTTAAAGAATTGTTCCCCATTTCATTGTCCTCGTTTAAAAGTTCCTTAGAAACTTACGGTATATTATTATGTTAAAAGTAAGTTTCAAATTTTCTTAAAAACAGTATTTCTAATTTGGGGTCACCCGCAGCCCCCAACCCACGTTATGAATCAATCAATCATCAATCAATCAATCAATCAATTTATTTGCAAATGTAGGTAACAATAGATGTAAGAAATACATAATAGCAACCTCTACTACATTTTACCTTTCGGCATGCAAATATATATTTTAAATAGCTAGATACATTACAACAATGTCATTAATGGAGATATATAGTATTTCCAATATTTATATCACATCAATATTAAGTCATATCAAAATCAATTATTAATTCAAGCATTACAATGTCAGAGAATAAATTAAATCAGTCAATGAAATTATGTCAATTACAATTAAAATTATTATAAAATGTCAAAGAGATATTCATTTACACTATAATATACCTTTTCCTTAAGTAAGTTGAGGACACTACGTTTGAACTGTATATAATCCAGAGATAGAATTGCTCTTGGTAGGTGATTATACAATTTAGATGCCATAAATATAAAGTTTCGATGAAAATGTGCGGTTCTACAGAGCGGATGAAAAACTTTATCAGGATATCGTCTACTGGTACGTATGGTGTATAAGTTTATATTTTTTTTAACAAATATTACACATTCAAATATGTATACACAAGGAACCGTTAATAGTCCTAACTCTTTGAAATGGGATCTACAGCTATCTGTCTGTTTTTGCAACTTACAAATTGCCCTTATGCACCTCTTTTGTGCTCTAAACATGACTTCCCTCTCAGTAGAATTTCCCCAAAATACTATTCCATAGCGAATGGAAGTTGATACATACGCATGATAGGCAGATAATACAGTTGACCTGTCTGCTACTTTACCAAGCATATAAAGGGCATATGAAAATTTATAGAGTTTGTTACAAACACTTTCAATATGATATCGTGGACAAAATTAGAATGTTGTGGTTCTATTCTAGGGTTAGAATCATAACTATTAATAAACAGGTACAATCTCAACAGCGCGAAGCTTTGAACATCTGAATTATTTCGGCTTGAAGGCATGTTTATGTACAAGCATAGTGAATACATAGGTAGGTATATAACCAGAGTTTCCAGAACGGGCAGGCGCTCACTACCGCTAGCGCAAATTAGACCTCGCTTTGAGTTGACGCTTGACCAACCGTTATTCGAATTTCGAAGACGCCGAGATCTAGAGCTGTAGCTGCTGCATATCGTTATCGATGCTGGTGAGACTCGATAGAGAGTATCGATTCGTGCGGGGGTCCGGCCGCGGGTGGGGTCCGGGTGGGCTCGCGCGAGTATCGCCGGCGACGCGTACAAACGCCACTCATGCGAGACCGTGCTGTGCCTCTAATTGAATATGCTGGGATACATTCTATCGATATCGATAGTATTTTTATTTTTAGTGATAATAATATACTTTAGACATACAATATTAATTATAAAGCAATGCCAAATTATTATTTTTTTATAAATTTTTGCCGTGTGGCTGTCACAAATAAAGTTCTTTTTTGGTATTATATTTTTTATTACTTAATTATTGGACGAACAACTAAGTTGAAAATGCTTAAAAATATGGCACGCACAGGCCTGTCTTTTCAAGAGAGAGAAGGTCAAGCTGGCGCCGAAGAAACTAGGTGTGCTCAATAGAGAACTTATATTCGGCTAATGCAGTCAGATTCTACGTTTTTCATTATTGGGCCACAAACCGTACAAAAAATATTTCACGCGGGCCACAAATAATAAGAGATCGATCATAGGACTGATAGCTAGCGGCAGTAACTACCGCTCGGTACTCTCAGTAATCCTGTGATTTCTTATAATATTACGTACCAATATTGACTATTTTTATTTACCGGGCCATTCAGAAAAGCTCAGCGGGCCGTAAGTGGCCGTGGACCGCAGGTTGAGTTTGACTGGGCTAAAGGCTCTCTTACGTTCCATGCGGCCGTACTTTTGCTTTACAATACACAATACGGAGTACTGTTATCATATATGGGCGGTAGCATCCATATCCTATCAAGTTTAGACAGAACTGTTTAGAAAATATAAGTCTCAGAAGAAACTTTTCGTCGCTTTGTGTGTTCTACCGATTGTACTATGTGTAGGTATGTGTTAAAGGAGTTCTTAGACAAAATGCCCACTGCCTCCTTCTGTTTACGTTATGTGGTATCGTGGTCATTGTTAGTACGTGCACACGAAATATTTTGCAATATGCATGTAAGTATCTAGTTTATCGATAAATAAAAATTCATGAACGCCGCAGCGCAACAGGGGGCACTCTCCAAGAACGGCAGTCCGCGTGAGTGATTTGCGCCACCCGCCATAGCCGCACCGCGCGGTCGCGACGCGAGCTAGGGATGCTACTTAATGCGCTAACTTTTGTCATTGTCGATAAAAAAATATACACTTTGTGACGAGAACCTGAAACACAACTTAAAGCTATTAACTTATGTTGTTATGTTATGCTAAGTTTGAATAATTAGCACGCTCCGAAAGAGCTTTCAAGTTAGCTCGGGTAAAAACAACAGCCGGCGGACGGTTGTGACAACGCGTCAACGCCCGAGTAAACATGTCCTTTACGAGGATCGTGGGGAACACTTGGTGCCGGCAAACAAAGGAGTGTTTTTGTCACGCGGCGCCGCCCTCCCGCGGCCGTGTCCGTGACGACGACGGCGGCCGCGGGCGTCAGGCCGGCCGCGGATCGATATCGCCAGCTCGAGATCTCGGCCTACGCGCCCGTCGCCGGCCATTTGCCTACCTCGACGCCTCGGGCTCGTGTGTACATAACCCGCCACCCACCTCCCCAACCGATACACCCCCGCAGATTACTGCCTACAAAGCAAACTTCATTGGTACGTGCATGCAATATGCGCAAGGAGCAGGCCCGAATTGCGCCTCGGACGGACGGCCGGCCGCCTAGATTACTTTGATATCCTACCCGCCGTATATAGGCTTTGCACGTCGAATCTTACCTAAAGGCGTCTCTATTTCGAGCTGTTTCAGTACATACGAGTCCGCAATCACGTTAATTTCTCAAACCAATGGAACAAGAGAACTAGTATCGTCTTGAAAGGCCGTCTCTACGGAACCAGAAATAAGCTTTAGTGATCAACTGAAATAGTCTCTTATATTGTCTTAGCGTAAACTCGTGAGGATTAAATTGTATGGTAGGTTAATAACTGAATAAATGAACTATTACTTTATTAAAATAAAGAAACATACATAATATACATACAATATAATTAAATATTACTGGATAAATAATACAGCACAATCTAGTCCTAAACTATGCAAACTTTTTACTATGGGTATTAGATAGCTGATAAATGTTTTTTTTTTTAATATTTTTCTTGTGCGGGGATTGGACCTGCTAACCTCGAAGTCAAAGTAGCCATTTTCGATTTCGATACCGGGCAAGTCGATTACAAATCTCTCTATCTGTCCATCCGTATGTCATTTTCTCACTTATCTGAATTACTTTTCTTTTTTAACTTTTTTTGTTCAATTGATAACTATGTTTTTGGGCAGGTTGTAGATATAGTTCACACCCACGTGAGCGGAGTCCCGGGCACAGCTAGTCATGTAACTACTTAATTACCACGGCCTCGATCGGGTGATGGGAAGAAGTCTTTTTTATAACTTCTGTACAAAAAATATCATGTCTATTTGTAGAAAAACTTTTAGTATTAGTAATTTTCGGGTGTAAGTGGTTCATCAACAAGTAAGTGGTGTTGGTTCTTTGAACCAAAGCCAACCTCACCAGCACGTGGTGCACCCTGCTGACTGACAAACGAGGCCCTGGCGAAAAGAGAGATAGGGCATAGCTAATTTATTAAGCTGCACTACTGGGGAAGTACCTCACAGAATACCGCAGTTAAATAACAATTCCCTTGAGGATTGCTGTGTTCTTGCGAGTGAGTGAGGTGACCAGAAAGAAAGACAGGAAGGAGATTAGGCTGGCAACGGATCGGCGACACCTTGGTGTTGCTGATCTCTATGGGTGGTGGTGATTGCTTTCCACCAGGTGACTTACATGCCCGTTTGCGCCCCTTTCATATACAAAAACAATAAGTTAGAATACTATTATACTAAAATAAATTCTATAGAATACCCTGAAATCTTTTTACGGCCCATTTTCAACCATAACCTTTGAAAACCTCATTTGTCAATCAGTGCGCCGGTGGATGATCGAGGGATGTCGGGGGATAAATAAAACATCTCTTTTAAATAAATTCAGCCCTCCCTCGCTGTCTGAAGGCCCTTCAATTTTTGCAATAGAAAATAATGGTAAAGAACGTAATAATATAAATATATAATGAAGGAACAGTTTGTTTGTATCGCCTTATTTCTAGAATTTTTCAAATTCAAATTTGTTTTTATGGTTTTCATGGTACGTACATATTTTCTTAAAAAAAAAATTTACACCGTTAAAAAAAAAACAAAAAATAACAAATAGGGGTTCTTTTTTTTTTTTTTTGTTTTTTTAACTTATTATTCTATTTACACTTCAATTATTTTGAAATTACATTATATTAGAGCAATGTAAATGTAAATAAAATTATCACGTGGTTTTCCAATTTGACTCACGATACGACCATTATGTGTCGAAAAAGCAGGTGAAACCGTAGGGCGTGTCTAGTAATGATTAAATTAAACAAACCTAAATTGTATTGTGTTGTGTTCAGAAGCGTTGTTGCCCCACGATCTCTTTATATAGTCGTACCGCTCGCCATGAGGAGCTTAACGCCTGTCCATGGCTGGGTTTATTTATCTCGAGCTCCTCCGTGCTTCGGAGGACACGTTAAGTTGTCGGTACCAGCTGTTGTCGTTATATGACAATCGTTAAGCCACGTCAGTGGCCTTTACGCGGCTTGAAAACACTGACCTCCGCCAACCCGCAGTTGAGCAGCGTGGTGGAGTATGCTCTAAACCCCTTCGATTGAGGAGAGACTCGAATCCTAGCAGTGGGATGAATAAAGGTTGACAACGACTCACCATGGGCAGAAAATTTCCTGATCCAATGTGTGATCCAAAGTGAGCCAATCATGTACAGTGCGATTCCAGAGGAGTTCTCGAGCTCTCCAATTGTGGAATGAACTCCCTGCCAAGATTTTCCCAGGAGACTACGGTATGGGGTTCATCAAGAAAGGCGTAAAGAGGTTGTTGACGGCAACGTGTGAGTAATATCTCTTATGTCGCAAGCGTCCCTAGGCTGCGATGACTGCCTACCTTCAGGTAGATCGTATGATTGTTTACCACCCTAATAGAGTACTATTACTTAAACAGTGCTAATAGTATAAAGAAACTCTATTGTTAATATTTTTTAAAAGTCTTTGTTAAGTACTCTTGTCTTCTGTTTTTTATTGAGTGGAAAAGATCTCAAGATAAGTCTGCTATTGTACAGTCAACTAAACATGAAGGCTGATTTTCTTAAGAGTGACTAAGGCCGGGCCTAGGGTGGCCAAATCTTAGAGGCCCCGCGGAAAAAATTGTTGCCATGAATAAATTTTGATTTTGGGGGTGTAAGGTGAGGGAAATTGCGTAGAATAACGGAAACAACACTAAAAGCGACTTTCACATTACCCAACGGTCGTGTGCACCGCCACAGCCCCATCCGATTTTCAGCGAAATTTATTGAGCTTATAAAATCGTCCGGTCGTTCTGTCTGTCCGTCCGGTGAAACTCAAAATTTCGAAATTCTGACTTCGGATTCGTGTAGAGCATCAAAAAGTAGTAATGTAAAGTGACCTTGGTTTTCCGATATCAATTCGGGAAAGTGGCCAAAATAAAAAAAAAAAAAAAATAATGTCTGTCCCGTCCGTTGCCATGAAACTCAAAATTTCGAAATTCTGACTTCGGATTCGTGTAGATGTAGGTAGAGCATCAAAAAGTAGTAATGTAAAGTGACCTTGGTTTTCCGATATCAATTCAGGAAAGTGGCCAAAATAAATAAATAAACAAAATAAATAAATTTCGCTATGGTGGCGCATGCTGCGCGTCCGATGTTTTTATATAATAAACATTTTACAACAACAATAACAAAAAATTCTTTATGATAAGAGAGAAAATCACCTGGGTGCATTATGTGCTACGCACGAATCACGGTAGAGATAGTGCACCTGGTTTTTTTTACCACTCTGGTGATAAACAAGCGTACGACCCGCCTGATGGAAAGCATCAGTCATCGAAGCCTACGTACATACGCTTGCGAGACCAAACATCCCTTTACGCCTTTCTTGATAAACCCCATACTGTAGTCTCCTGCCGAAACCATGGCAGGGAGTTCTTTCCACGACCTGACAGTTAGAGATAAAAAAACATCTGTGGAACCGTGCAGCCCCTTACCACCAACTCTTATTGCGATTCAATAACTGAATAGAATGCTTATTTATACCAATGAATAAGCGACTCTGCGATCATTGGTATAAATAAGCATTCGCCGGAACTGGCACTTAAATTCACTTTCACAGATAGTGTGATGAAAGTGCATCTAAGCTCTGCGGATTTAAGTAGATAGTAATGATTTAGATACATGTCTTATATTTAATTTGTATGACGTTTCTAAGTGCTTTATAAAGTCCAAGGAATAAAGATAAAAAAAAAAAATCTATTCAGTTATTGAATAATAATAATAATAAATAATAAATAAATATTGTCACACAAATTACACAGCGCCATCTAGCCCCAAAGTAAGCGAAGCTTGTGTTATGGGTACTAGACAACTGATAAACATACGTAAATACACTTTTTTTTTGTAAATACATACTTATGATACATAGAAAACACCCAGACCAAGACAAACAGACATGTTCATGCACACAAATGTTTGTCCCGTGTGGGAATCGAACCCACGAGCGTTGGTGTCGAAGCCGCGTCCTTGACCGCTACAAGGAAGCGGTCAAGGACGCGGCTTCGACACCATTGAAGAGTTGGTGGTAAGGGGGCAGTACGCGCCCATTTAGGTTCCAACGTGTGAGGATGAATTCCCTGCCTATGGCGAGCGGTGCGACTGTAAAAAGAGGCAGTGGAGATCACGTCAAACAATTCCTCCAAATACAATTGTGCAGACGACAGAACACACAAAGAGAGGCAAAGTCTCTCCTCAGACTTAAGCCCTTTTAAGGGCTTAATACCGTCAAGCCGTCGGTCCGGGCTGTTGTCATTATATATAAATAAATATTGTCAGACAAATTACACAGTGCCGTCTAGCCCCAAAGTAAGCGAAGCTTGTGTTATGGGTACTAGACAACTGATAAACATACGTAAATACATTTTTTTTGTAAATACATACTTATGACCAAGACAAACAGACATGTTCATGCACACAAATGTTTGTCCTGTGTGGGAATCGAACCCACGAGCGTTGGTATCGAAGCCGCGTCATTGACCGCTACGCCACCGAGCTCGTCAATGTCATTAGATGACAGTCGTTAAGCCAAGTTAAGGGCCTTTGGACGGCTTGAAAATATTGACCTCCGCCAAACTGCAGTTAACAGCGTGGTGGAGTACGCCCCATTGATTGATGGGAGACCCGTATCCCAATAGTGGGTTGATGTCGTAACAAAATATTGATTGATTATATTCACTTCTATCAATATATATAACTTAAATGTTTTTTTGCAAGAAGGGCACATCAGAGTGCTTACTGCGAGTTTTCTTGTTCGCGATCGATCATGTCAACGTTAACAAAATGACCAAATAGAGAAGAACTCTCGTGTTGTGAATTTATAAGACGCGTTTTCATATCAAAATTATGTTTACTTACTTACTTTTCGAAGTGAGCAACCCGGCTAATTTGGATATGTAACACACGTCTGGTAAATTCGCAACATGAAACTTTTTTCTCAATTTGGTCGCCCTGTTAACATTGAAACGTTCGAATGTGAACAAAATGCTCGCACTAGTACAGCACTCAGTCGTGTCGAAGTGAACGGTTTAATCTTTTTTTTTCTTAGGCTACGTCGGGTGGCAGACAAGCATACGGCCCGCCTGATGAGAAGCGGTTACCGTATCCATATTAATGATCGCAAAATAAAATATCGCTCGCGCGTCGCCACCCTAGCTGCCAGCGCAGTATCTTATTCCCTTCAATTCTGGTGACCTCACCTCACTCGCAGGACACAACAAACCTCAATGGTACAAAAAAAATATATGTGCAAATAACTAACTCCACGCGTACGAAGTCGCGGGCGGCCGCTAGTGATCAGAATCTCAGTTTGATCCCAAAATTCAACATTTTGAGATTAAACATTTTGCGACTTCAACATTTTGAGATTCAACATTTTGCGAATTCAACATTTTGAGATTCAACATTTTGCGAATTCAACATTGCGGGTTCAACATTCTGCAAATTCAACACTGCGGTCCGGAAGGCATTTTGTTTAGTAAGCCTGGAGCTCTACCGATTAAGCTGAAGATGTTTGGCAATAACTTAAACGTGTTACATATTTTTCGAATCAAATATTCGATAGTAATCAGCTTCACTTCGTTGTGTTCCTGCGAGTAAGTGAGGTCACTAGAAAGAAAGGAGTTGCTGCATTGGAACCTGGGGTGGTAGCGCGTGAGCGATAGTTTATGTTGCGAAAGTTAATATGGCTACGGTAACCGCTTCACATCAGGCGGGCCGTATGCTTGTCTGTCACCCGACGTAGTAACATCGTCATTATACGAGTAATATAGCTATAGGTGAAAGAATTACTAATAAAAGTTGATTTAAAAAAAAAAATTAAACCGACTTCAGTTGGCGAGCGCAGCTTATTGGTGTAATACCCCGGCAGACGCTGCTGCCCGTCTTCCGGGAGAAAAGTTATCGCGTGACATAAGATTACTTAGTCGCTTTGTACGACATCCAGCGCAGAGCAATGGAGTAGCACAATTTTATTCTGCCGGCTACCATAGGGCAAATTACCCTTTCAAATAAAAAATAATAATTTGACCATACGTGCTTATAAAATTTAAGGGTTTCCCTTGATTTCCCTGGCATCCCATCATCAGATCCTGACTTGGTGAATATTGCCACCTTGCAATCATACCCTTTCAAATAAAAAAGAATTATGAAAATCGGTTCACAATTCGCAAAGATATCGAATAACATACATACAAAAAAAAATATTCAGTCGAATTGAGAACCTCTTCTTTTTTTGAAGTCGGTTAAAAATAGCATAAAAACTTCTCGAGATATGATAACTTG
This sequence comes from Hypsopygia costalis, assembly GCA_937001555.2. Classification (NCBI taxonomy): domain Eukaryota; kingdom Metazoa; phylum Arthropoda; class Insecta; order Lepidoptera; family Pyralidae; genus Hypsopygia; species Hypsopygia costalis. The sequence continues at coordinate 20,410,044 of OW443343.2, read as the reverse complement.
AAAATCACTATTTTGGACTTTCCCGAAAACGCTTGCATACAAAACGCTGCTTAGTTATGACATCACACATAATATATAGATATTTTGTATACATTAAAACAGAAATTTGTACAACAGCTATGTTAAATACTGCGTTTATGTAGCTAGCGCGGTAACAAAAGTTATAGTATTCTTTTATTGTTTTTCTTATTAACTTTGACTAACGTTAATAATAATTTTGTTTAACGTTAATAATTTTTTTTAAATAATTTCATCCTTTTAAATTGGACTTTCCCAGCATTGATCGACCATGAATGTAGCTATTATAAAATTTCAGGATCTCTGTTCGTACTAGTTTTCTATATTTTACGATACTGATAAATATTTTTTATAGTTTTAGATCATTGTCATCTAGCCTTTCGTCACAATTCTAGAGGGTACGGTGTACGGATGCTACAATACATTTCCATGCAACAATTTATATGTACAGTGTGTGCATGACAGTGCAAACACGAATGAATATCAATTGAAAGCTCGGGAGGGCCGTAAATCGGCCAAGTGCAACTCCGAACTCCGCGGTGCCGCCGCCGCGCCGCCCGCCCTCGCCGCGGAGCCGGGAGAGGGAAAGTTGCCATTTACATATTGTCCTTCGCTAACTTCGACGAATTGAATCGCTGACATACTCGTACGATTGAAAGAGTGTTTGTGTTGGTGTCTATACAAGAAAGTTTTCCACAAATTTTGATATGACAATTCTTTACATTTTTCCCAAAATGTAAGGATAGATATTTTAGTAATTACACTTTTTTTCATTCATCAACAAAGAACACAATAAAGGTTTTGACACAACATCGCTCTAAGTACACGGCAGTATTATTTTGAACCACGTTAGCCATAGGGTAAAATGTCTGAAAAAGTGTAACAAATAAACTGATCTATTCTATTACTATTTAGTATTATTATATATCAATTATATATATACATGTTACAGCCAATGTGATAAATTAGTCATTATATATAATGGCTGGCCAAAGTAACAAATGGTCAATTATTAATAATTAAGCTTACTTGGCCCCACATCATTCATCATTTAGGTCTAGATTGACGGAGCTCCGCTTATTTCCGGTGACAGGATGCAAGAAAACCCTAACCTAACCAAAAATCAACTCAAATCTAACCAAAACATGATTTATCACTTTGGCCAAGTATTAGTCAGTATGAATTATAACTAATTTATCACATTGACCATGACATATATAGATTTTTAACTTTAGTTAATTGTTAATAGTATACACAACTGACAGGACACTAAGTCTTGTCCGTTGCTGATGCGATTTGGGCTCCTCTACTCGCTTAATATCACTTAATATCAAGCGAACGGAAGCCGATCTGAGCGGTAAAAAAAATATTGGAATCGAATATTTTAGTATTTTTCGTAGTACTAAAGTGACAAACATGCATACAGCTTGCCTGATAGTTAGCAGTTACCGCAGCTTTATCCAACACGTTCAACACTAAGAGCATACTTGCGCTCTACCGACCCTGTAAAAGACCATTCTTGAATTTTTTAAGAACCCCACTCTAGTCTCCTTGATATAGTTTAGTATAAAACAACTAAGTTTAATTTAAAGTTCATAATATGTGCAAGATGAAAGTTCAAAAAAGTGCCTGCTACCAACAAATATATTAATGTAAGATCATAAAACTTTGACTACAAACTTATTGCTCTACAATTAGTATACGCAGCGATAATTATCGATAATCCCTCATTTCGCCGATGAGGCCACGCCACCCCTTACACAACAAAACAGTACAGCAAACAAACAATAAAGATCTGAATGGAACGAGCACTGAATCTGAATGAATTGCGATTTGCCGCGGTGTCAGTCGGCGGGCGGCTTTCGGTCGCGGCGTTTGCGAATATTTTAGCGTATTTCAATAAAGGCGCGACATCTTTAATCTAGGGATCGGGTAGGGGCATAAATCTTGCAGGTCCGGAGTCCGGGGCGAGTTTTGAATCATTTAGCGCGGTGCGGATCGTCGCCCCGCGTGAGTTCCGTCCGGCACGTGATCGCCCCCCGCGCGTCGCGCAAGCCGCTCTCACGCCCTCGCCACCCGCACCCGCGCTGCGCGTCTGTCTTGCCGAGACAAAGGGGCGATAGTGATGTAGCTGTGCAATGTTTGTTCAATTTGTTATCGATATGATAACAGTGGTTTATAATAGTGTCCGACATAAAACAGATATCTAGCTGAAAACGGAAAAGAAGCTTTGGCTTTAGTCTTAGTTTCAGCCGAAAGGGAAACCAAAAATGAATTAGAAACACTATTATAAGCCTAAACATCTATTTTAGTTTCTGTTGACATATCTATTCGAAAAGAACTAGTTTGGTTTACCAAACTAGTTCTTTTCGAATAGATATGTTAAAAAATATGTTTCAGCTTTATACTGCTGTCTGTAAGACTAACGATACCTACTTGTTTGATTTTTTTTACTCTTAGAGAAAGAGTAAGAACAACTTAGTATTTTTAAAAGAGTATTGACAATGAATCGTTTTATTTTTTACCACTATTTTAAATTGTTTCTGGACCAGTTCATAGTTAATTTCAGTCATATAGTTGTGCTACAGAACACACAAGATGGTGTTAGCTATAACCAGCTCTCGAAGTTTTATCTATACCAGCGATCCCAACAAGTCCTGAAGTTCGGCCATTCTAAATATTATCCGGCAAATATAGGAACATCTATATTCGGCAAATTTATTCGTGGCGGCATTGTTTGCACAGGCAAATACTTATCCGGCTTACAATCTTAAAAATACCTGTAACTTAATAATACTGGCAGGAAATATATTTTTTTGTAATATTGGCAAAATTTTCGTATAAAAACTTAACCCTTTGTTTAATATATCTATCGATGAGCATACGCGCCTCAGCACTAGCGGACGACGTCCGAGCCGCCTCTAATTTGAATTCACGGAGACTCCGCGACGCGTCCGCCGCGTCGGCCGCGCCCGACTTAATGAATCGCGAGGGGGTGTGGGGTGCGCCCAGGGGGTGGTGGAGGCGATCGGACGGCCACCGCATCCTCCGCGCGGATAAGTGACGCCCGTGTTGCTCCGTACATAGGTACGCCTTATGTATTGAAGCACATAGCGGCCGGCTTGTACCTACAGCTACGTAACGCTCGCCAAATTTATGTCCCGCACATGTCTAGAGACCGCGGCGTACCTTTAGAGGGATTTTGCGTGTTTACGTACAAACGGGGGCCGCTCAAGATATTCGAGACGGAATTTCGCTCGGACCCTTATTGATGAGTTGCCCAGTTGGGTTTCGTTAATCCCTTCGTCTAGTATTCGGCCACTCGCAAATTAAACAGTTTTCAGAGAGATTTTGATTAATCATTAAGAAGGTGCCTAATACGACCTTTTCGATCTGTAATTAGTAGACATTTATTCGTAATAAAATTTAATAGGTACCTACATGATTTGACAATATTAGGGAAAATCTGCTAAGTAAGCTAAATAAATATATAATACATTTATACAATTAATACTTAGAAAATTACAACAAAACCTTTACAAAAACTCTTACTAGAAAATTAGTAAATACAAAATATTTCAAATCATTTTAATATAAGTTATCATACCAAGTATGTCCATACATTCTTCTAAATAAGATATATCATTAGACGACTGGGAATTACACATAATCCTCTAAACGTGAAGGTTAATCGAACGAAAGGGTTTTGCATAAAATAATGCAAATGGCCACTGATGGTATAGATGTCGCCCGGGGCGGTGACGCACGCTTTGTCCGAATCCAAGTCGACTGTAAACAAAAACTTGCTAATGGCCAATTATGCAAATGCTCGCCCGGGATGACCAATCAAATCGCAGTAAATTATTCAAGCAAGTACACTTAGGGCTGTTTTTGTTTCGCTACTTCTACTATCGATATATTTATTGATCGACATCAATACCAATGGAGGGATTTTTGGAATTTTGTTCTGCGCTACCACACCCCGGCCACTCCATACAAATGTCGCGCCGGTAACTACTACATAAACAATAACGTCTGTGCAGAGGGTGAAGGTGCGTGTGTGTTGGACCAAGATATTGATGATTGTTTCCCCAGACAAAGAATGGTGTGTTCATAAGTTTGATATTGTAAATAGCTTGTGGTAGATTTTTTATTATTATTATTTATTTTTGAGGGGGCGTGTTGGAATAAGTATACAAAAATAAATCTATCTCGCTCTGTTTAATAGACATCTGTCTTAGTCACACAATATTGTTTATAATATCTTTAAACAAAGGGCTACATTGTTAAATGCTCTGTATGCCTTAGTCAGCTAACCAAGCTCTGTGGTTCAGTAGAAATCATATTCCAGTTTAGTATCGTACGACTCCTTTGTAGTAGAACACACCTTTCTAAGAGTGCATAAAATAAATTTAATTATTATAATTTGCACTGAACGAATCTTTTATTTTTGGCTTCCTAACCTAACAGGTTATGGGCCCAGTGTACAGTACAAAGTGGACTTTTAAGTGATTGAAAGAAACAGACTTTTTTAAATACGATAAAAAACGCTTTAAGTGGTAACGTTTAAGACTTGTGATTTTTGTAATTTTGGTAGAGAAACTATTTACGTATTCTAAGTGACTTTTTGTGTTATTTTCTAACTGTAACGATGGACGGTTCAAAAGTAAAAAGAAATATTAGACTGTTTGACGGCGAAAAGTATTCTTTATGGAAACTTAGAATACGCAGTTTATTAAACGAACTTGAAGTGCTGCAAGTAATTGACGAAGAGCCTCCTGTACGCATCAACAGTGATTGGACGAAGAAAGAAAAGATAGCGAAAAATACCATCATCGAATATTTATCAGATTCTTTGCTGGGGTTTGCTAATGAAGAAACAGCAAAACAGATTTTCATAAAACTCGACGCAGTGTATGAAAGAAGAAGTATCGCATCCCAATTGGCATTGAGAAAAAGGTTATTGAATTTGAAATTAGAACGTGATACTCCATTGATAAAACATTTTCAAAATTTTGAAAATTTGATTATCGAGTTAGTGGGTGCCGGTGCAAAGTTAGAAGAAGTAGATAAAGTCACACATCTATTTATGACTTTACCGAATTCTTATGATGGTGTCATCACAGCAATTGAGACATTAGCTGAAGATAACTTGACCTTATCTTTCGTAAAAACAAGGCTTCTTGATCATGAAATTAAATTATTAAACGAAAGGCGCGACAATAGTTTAAAAGTCCTGCAAGCAGAAACCAGTGGTTTCAAAAACCAGCAATGGAATTTCTCTTCAAAACGCAAGCCAAATCAACTTACTCATAATTATAAACAAAGAAACAATAAAGTTAAAAATAGAACATGTCACTACTGTGGAAGGAAAGGGCATATCAAAATTAATTGCTTCTTCTATAAGAGGGCGAAACCAAATTATGAAAACCGCAAAGCGCTACAGCAAACTGAAAACCAAAGAACGCTTCAATCTATAAATATTGCAGACAGAGAAAAATCTAATATCTCAGGGTTTGCTTTCATGGTTGGAAACGAATGCTATTCCGAAGAAGGCAAAAGTACCAATAAAATTACATTCATATTAGACTCTGGTGCCTCAGATCATTTAATTAACAGAGAAGATCTAACACGTGGGTTCATAGAACTTCAGTCTCCAGTAAATATTTCTGTAGCTAAAAACGGAACATTCATTAGTGCGACAAAAAGAGGCACTCTATCTATTACCACTGATACGGGTATGAGTGGATTGCTACAGGATGTTCTTTTCTGCTCAGAAATTCCATATAATTTGTTATCGGTCAAAAGAATGCAACAGGCTGGAATGACCATAATTTTTGGTCAAAATGGTGTACAAATACTCAACAAAGAGGGTAAGATGGTAACAAAGGGTGAGTCTTTGAATAATTTAATTGGTATTAATTTCATGCTTAATAAATGTGCTTTGAATTGCTCATCAAATAGGGTCATGAATAGTAACTATGATTTGTGGCATCAAAGATTGGGTCACATGGGCAAATCTAAGTTCTTGCAAATTAAAACCAAACAAATGTTTTCTGATATTGATCGATTACATAATATTACACCCAGTGAAAGTTTATGTGAAGCTTGCATATATGGAAAACAAGCAAGTCTGTCATTTCATAAAAGTAAATCTAAAATTATTAAACGACCTCTATTTAATGTGCATTCCGACGTGTGTGGTATGATCACTCCTTCGACACTTGACGGCAAAAACTATTTTGTGATATTTGTAGACGAATACACTCACTACTGTGCGACATACTTAATAGCTCATAAATCAGACGTTTTTGCTGCTTTTCGAGATTATGTTGCTAAGTGCGAAGCTCATTTTAGTTTGAGACTTGTCAATTTATATTGTGACAATGGTGGCGAATATTTATCGAGTGAAATGAAAGAATACTGTATGCAAAAAGGTATAACCTACCATTTAACAGTGCCGCATACCCCTGCTTTGAATGGTATTGCCGAACGTATGATAAGAACGTTAACAGAACGAAGTCGAACTTTAATAGCAGGTGCTAAGTTAGACAAGTCGTTCTGGGGTGAGGCTGTGTTAACTGCTACTTATCTTATCAATGTCAGCCCCACAAAAGCACTGAAAGTAGATAACACACCGTTTGAATTGTGGCATAATAAGAAGCCGCAACTTAAGTATTTAAAGGTTTTCGGTTCAACTGTGTATTTTCTTAACAAAACTAGAAAAGCAAAATTCGATGAGAAATCCTTGAAAGGGATATTGGTTGGTTATGAACCGAATGGTTATAAGGTGTGGAATGTGGTAGAAGAAAAGTTTGTAAGAGTCAGAGATGTAATTGTTGATGAGATTAATTTCTTGTCAAGTAGGCCAGTGAAGCCTGAAGGTATTGTATCTGAAAATACCAATAACTCTGACGAGCACATGTGTAGCAGGTTGTGCGCATCTGATAATATAAGATCAGATGATGTGAAACAAACGGGCAGTGTACCCTGCGCATTAGGTCCACCACCTAATAAATCTGTACGCAGTGCAGATGGGCATACATGCTATGATTCATTTCAAGATAAATTGACTGGATCTCGGAATGAAGTAGCTTCTAGTAGTTCGAGTGTTATTAGAAGAAGTGATCGAATTAAAAATTTGCCTACAGTGTCTTATGATGAAAACAGTAATGATATTTCTGTGAACTATTTATTATACGCAAAGTCTTTAATATGTACAATTCCTACATCGTATACCAAAATTCAAACCAGGCATGATAGGCTTTTGTGGCAAAAAGCTGTTGATGAGGAAATTAAATCACTTATTGAAAATGACACTTGGACGCTTGTTCCGAAACCTGAAAACAGAAATATTGTTGACTGTAAATGGATATTTAATATTAAAAATGATGAGTTTGGCAAACCTTTGAAATATAAAGCGCGTTTGGTCGCTCGTGGTTTTAGTCAAGAATATTTAATTGACTATGACGAAACTTTTGCGCCAGTTGCAAGAATTTCAAGTTTTAGATTTATATTAGCATTTGCAAATCAATTCAATTTGCTCGTTCACCATATGGACGTCAAAACGGCATTTTTGAACGGCAAACTAAAAGAGGAAATTTACATGAAAATTCCTGAAGGAATTCCAAACGCAAACAACTTAGTTTGTAGATTGAATAAAGCTTTATATGGTTTAAAACAATCTGCACGTTGTTGGTTTCAAATGTTCGAACAAACTTTGATTGAAAAGGGTTTTCAATACTCATCAGCTGATCGTTGTATTTATTTCCTAGATGCCGGTGACATTTCAAAAAAATATTTATGTTGTACTTTATGTCGATGATCTTGTTATTTCGACTGCTGATATAAATACCATGAATAGTTTCAAAACTTATTTAATGAAAAAGTTTAAAATGTTAGACTTGATGGAGATCACATGTTTCCTAGGAATTAAAGTGGAAAGATCACATGATACAGTTACATTAGACCAAGCAATGTACATAAAAACGGTCTTAGAAAAGTTTAACATGAATGACTGTAATTCTGTCAGTACACCTTTGGAAAACAAAGTAGACTTTGACGCTTTGAGTGCAATTGAAACAACAAAAGCTCCATGTAAAAATCTTATCGGGTGTTTGATGTATGTTATGTTATGTACTCGTCCCGATTTAAGCTTTGCTGTAAACATTCTAAGTAGATTTGGTAACAGAAATAATAACTCACTTTGGTCACATTTAAAACGAGTGTTACGTTATTTAAAGGGAACTACTGACTTGAAACTAACTTATAAGCGGAATCCAAAGCGTCAGTCAACAGTGGCAGCGTCATCTACTGAAGCAGAGTATATGGCTTTGTTTGAAGCCGTGAGAGAAGCTCTGTGGTTAAAGTCATTAGTGACTAGTATTCATGTAGAAATTTCAAATCCGATTCCTATTTTTTGAGGATAATAACGGATGCATAAGCATTGCAAGTAATCCGACAAGTCATAAACGGTCAAAACATATTGACATAAAATATCATTTTTCTAGGGAACAAGTTGAGAAAAATGTAATTAAAATGATTTATGTGTCCACAGGTAATCAACTGGCAGATATGTTTACAAAGGCATTACCAGCCGCTCGTTTTTCGGCACTGAGAGAAAAACTCGGTGTATTATAATTTAATGTTAAAGTTCTGTCTAATGAAAAGTGTGTAGTGTAAATATATACTGCAAATGAGATTACATAAGAGCATAATTAAGTTGACTTGGTCTGATTAGGTTTTACTGGGGTTTCCCTAATCCTGCGCAACGAATGTTGGACCAAGATATTGATGATTGTTTCCCCAGACAAAGAATGGTGTGTTCATAAGTTTGATATTGTAAATAGCTTGTGGTAGATTTTTTATTATTATTATTTATTTTTGAGGGGGCGTGTTGGAATAAGTATACAAAAATAAATCTATCTCGCTCTGTTTAATAGACATCTGTCTTAGTCACACAATATTGTTTATAATATCTTTAAACAAAGGGCTACATTGTTAAATGCTCTGTATGCCTTAGTCAGCTAACCAAGCTCTGTGGTTCAGTAGAAATCATATTCCAGTTTAGTATCGTACGACTCCTTTGTAGTAGAACACACCTTTCTAAGAGTGCATAAAATAAATTTAATTATTATAATTTGCACTGAACGAATCTTTTATTTTTGGCTTCCTAACCTAACAGGTGCGGCGCCATAGAAACTGTTCCAGATTTGTCACAGAGGGGAGGTGAGGTCGACCCGAAAGAGCGGTAGAGAGTGACCATACTGTACGTAGACGATTATTATTATACTGTGGCGCTACACTGCACATTGCACGTAATAAAATTGTCTAGTTATTTATTAGCAGCTAAGAGTAGTAGATTCTAACACACCCCGGCCACTCCATACAAATGACGCGTCGTTTACTATTACGTAGTACTATTACTTATACTGTGCTATTACATAAACAATGGCGTCTGTGCAGAGCGTGAATGAAGGTGTGTGTGTGCCTGCGGCTCCATAAGAAAAGAACTGCTCCCTTACCACCATCTCTTATTGCGATTCAATAACTGAATAGAATGCTTATTCATACCAATGAATAAGCGACTCTATTTAAAATGGAATACCACACTTACCACCATCTCTTATTGCAATTCAATAACTGAATAGAATGCTTATTCATACCAATGAATAAGCAACTCTATTCCATTTTAAATAGAGTCGCTTCAGTTATTGAATCGCAATAAGAAATATTCAGTTATTGAATCGCAATAAGAGATGGTGGTAAGGGGGCTGTTCCAGATTCGTCTCAGAGGGGAGGTGGGGTCGACAAGAGAGTGGCCATTTATATACAGTACTATTATATATACAGTGATTCTAGGCAAAATTTATGTTTTCTTTTTTCAACCTTATTGAATATAAATTACGTTATTGAATAAAAGGCCGACTTAACGCTAAATGCATTGTCTACTAGTAAACTTTATTGAAAAGCAGAAGTTGACGAATGAAGTTTTGCCGAACAGGAAACACAACAGGTTTAGGAAATAAATACTATCCAACTAATAAAATAATTACACTTACCTATTAAGAAAATAAAACTTAACACGTCTGGAATTGACATATACTCGTATACATAGAAAAACGCAGTGCTTAGGTAAAGAGTGTAAAGAGCACGGTTTTTTTTTTATTTAATTCAAAATATAACACAAATTTAATGAAAATTGTTCAAATTTCACCGATCCTCTACCATAGAGACATACTCGTATCAGCTAAAGTACTTGTTATAATGATTTTAAATAGTTGTTTCGGCTAACTTGCCAGAATATTATAAATATTTTTGAAAATGGAAAATTCTCTTCCCCCTCCTAGGTAGGATTTGAACCTACCACGACCTCTCGATGACCAGTCGAGTGCTCTGCGAACTGAGCTACCAGGAAGGTTTGTGTTGGTGACGAATTTTTGCATTTTATATTTTACTGCGTGAGTCACATTTCAGTTTTTTGTTCACTTAAATTTATATTTATAACTCGTCAAGTTTCTATGTTTTATGTAATATTTGTATGTATGTAACGAAATTAAGGAAAATGTGACTATTACAAAACACGAGAAGCCATCGAAGTATCAACTTTGAAATTGGAGGGACGTTGTTTCGTAACTTATAAACCAAACTGAGTTGAACTTGAGCAACTTTTAACATAACATTCATTTTACGAAATTTTGTATTCCAAATAAGAAAATAAGTTTAAAATTAGTAATGAAGAAAATATTTGTTACTTATACTTAAGACTGCAGATTAATCTCTCTGGTCACGTAAGATCTTACAATTACTTATATCGGTGATCATACAAAACTATTATGATTATACGTGATGAAGGCTTTATCTATGGAGGGGACTTATTTTTTCATCATCTAATATATATTTTTTTTCATCATCATCACTACATAGTATAAAACAAAGTCGCTTTCTCTGTCCCTATGTCCCTTTGTATGCTTAAATCTTTGAAACTACGCAACGGATTATGATGCGGTTTTTTTTAATAGATAGAGTGATTCAACTGGAAAGTTTATATGTATAATATATGCATAACATAGTAGAAAAACACTGATAATTTAGAGGTTTCTAATGTGATGTCGTAAATAAACACATTTTTTTGCTCTTTCATTGCAAACGCTGGCTGAACCCAACGAGATAGATCAAAATAATGTAGTACAGTATTGTTCACCTTAAAATGGTCTACAAAAAAGTTCGCGATGGTATATGTCTATCTCTTAGTGGTAACACACAATAACCGTTATTTTATCCTTTGCTTTTTACAAGAAATAATGCCTTATTTACGAAGCGATTTTAAGCAATACAGAATTAATCCTTATCCAATTAAGTACCTTAAATACATTGCGCATTTAATATAGATCAATATGGCCCTTCACAGCATGTAATTTAAATGAATAGTTTAGAAGATATTACACATTTAAAATGCAGGGACATAACGGCTGTGGCGGTACCGGCCGCGGAGCCGGCGGCGTGTGCCTATAACTGGGGAAGGACTGGATAGGACAAAGCGCAAAGACCTTCTGTAGTACATTTAGTATCAGCATTGCACCCGTGCGAAGCCGGGGCGGGTCGCTAGTCTAATATATTTTATAAATTATATAATAAAATATTAAATATAATATATTTTTTTCATCATCTAATATTAGGTTGGGGAAAAAGTCTTTTCGTATTTTATATGAAAATTCAAAACATTTTTTAATAAAGTTTATTTACATTTAACTAAAGTATGTAGGTGCCATTTTGTTCGACAACTTTTTGCCATCTTGTAGGTAGAGACATGATCCCATTACTATAGAAATTTTGGGACTTCTGTTCAAAAAACCACGACAAGTGGTTTTGGCAGTCTTCTCGTGATGTTAACCTGACATTGCCTAAAGAATTCTTAAGAGACCGAAACAGGTGGAAATCAGAAGGTGCAAGGTCAGGACTATACGGCGGATGCATTAACACCTCCCAGTCAAACTCTCTTAATTTTTGCTGAGTGGCTAAAGATGTGTGAGGTCTAACGTTATCATAATGAAAAATCACACCCCTTCTGTTAATTAATTCCGGCCGCTTTCTCTCAACTTTTTGCTTTAATCTCATCAGTTATTCACAGTAGAGTTCAGAATCGATAGTCCTGCCTGGCGATAACAGCTCATAATGAATAATGCCCTTCCAATCCCACCATACACACAGCATCACCTTGTTGCGGGTTAACCCGGGTTTTGCCAGAGTCTGTGAAGCCTGACCGGCCTTTGACTACGACCTTTTTCGCACGTTCTTGTCGTACGTGATCCACTTTTCATCACCAGTTATAAGCTTCTTCAAAAACGGTTCGCTTTCATTACGTCGTAGTAAAGAATCGCAAATGAGTACACGGTTCATTAGGTTTCTTTCAGTGAGATCGTAAGGCACCCAAATATCGAGCTTTTTAGTGTACCCAGCTTTTATCAAATGCGCCAAAACTGTTTTGTGGTCAATTCCTAATTCTTCAGCTACGTCGTAACTACTGATATGCCGATCTTGCTCCACTTTTTCAAAAATGGCATCCATTTTATCCGTAACAGGGCGACCAGGGCGACGTGCATCTTTCACATCAAAATTTCCTGATTGAAAACCCTTAAACCAAATTTGTGCTACTCTCACAGACACTGCACTAGGTCCATAAACGTTACAAATTTTTTTCGCAGCTTGCGTTGCATTTTTACCTTTTTTGTAGTAAAATTTTAAAATGTATCGAATTTCTTCATTAGATTCACTCATCTTGACAGTAAAAAAAACAAATGAAAATCACACATTTACCTAATTTGAATTTGGAATTATCTTTTTTAAAATTTAAACTTTTTAAAGATATCAAAACCTGCTAGATACAAATGGTATAACCAAAGAGATTTTATTACAAGTTCATACATACTATAATGCGAAAAGACTTTTTCCCCGACCTATTATATTAAGAACTGATATATTCATATAATGTCAGTTTTATTATTTTACAAAATTATATTACATAGTGTTAGAAATGTTTTGTAGAAACACAAATACCATCTGTTTACCTTGATAATGTTTTAGCGGCGAAACCGGTCGGTAAAATTAAATATAATTACGAGGAATACAAGCACACAAGTGCTTCATTATAACATTATGATAATAATGTTCCACCAAGTGCCAACAATTAACAGTATCAACTTTAAAATTATATTAATTAAGTAGGTATCTAGAAAGTTATCGTTCCATAAATCATTATATTATTTATTACAGGACGTAAACCGAGATTCTTTGCTTTTCGTAAAGCGCGGCAAAATAATGATTACACGCGCGCGCGTCCCCCAACATATAACGTCAAATTATCCGACACGGTTGGGGGTTTGTATCCGTCAAAGAGGCCCGTGGGTCCGTGGGTTCGCGTGGGAGACGACGGCCGGCGGCTATTATCCTCGATAATCACGCGATATCGATCGAGGACGTGCGTGCAGCCCTAATTCGTTGCTGCTCATTGCTTGGTCGCGCGACGCGGTCGCGCGGGAATTACGTAGAACGCGCGTTTAGGTATAAGGTGAGTTGTTAAATAATCGATTGAGTAGGAATTTTTGTTTGGAATAAGCCAGTAAAATCCATTTACCAGCCCGAATGGATTATATCGTTGGAGTTGACGCAAAGAATTGTACGAATTCTTAGTACAGTTCCAGTAATCTAACAACTGAATAAAAAAATCGATTCACATACAACATTTAACACATACACATAATATATAACCACACGGGGACCGCATGTGACCCCCGACTACCACCTAAGCTTAAGGACAAAATATATAAAACTACAATCAATCAATCAATCACTTTTATTTGTATGAATACAATAAGATCTTATAAGCGAATATATAGTTCTGGATAATATGTGAATGCTGAGATGTGTGGCGTGATTAGTATGGATAAGATAAGGAATGAGATTAGAGGAAGTTTGAAAGTAGCACCTGTGACGGAAATGATGAGAGGAAATCGCTTTTCATGGTGTGGGCATGTAATGCGGACGGTTGAAAGACATATTATGTGACAAAGAGGACGATGAATTTGAATAAGGATGGATATAACGAGAGAGGAAGACCAAAGAGGAAGAAAAAAGAGGTGATTATATTGTGTCAGAGATGATATGGGCAAGAAAAATGTAAAAAGATTAAAACTGCGCCGACCGCAAATAATTCGAAAAAGACAATAAAATAATGCCTTGTTGAACAGTCTCGGTAACAATATAGGACGCCCCCTCTTCTTCGAACTATCGAAAATGACTAAAATATTGTACAGAGAAGTAAATAAATAGATATTCCTGGACAAATTACACACCGCTATTTAGTCCCAAACTAAGTACCAATTGTCCCAAACAAAGCAAAGCTTGTGCTATGTGTACTAGGTAACTGAAATTAAACGTAAATATTGTTTTTTGTAAATACATACATATTATACATAGAAAACACTCAGACGAAGACAAATAGACATGTTCATGCAAACAAATATTTGTCTTATATGCGGGAATCGAACCCGCGATTTCGGTGTCTAAGTGACCATTGCTAACCATTCGACAACCGAGCTCGTAGTAGGTAATAGTAGTGACGTAGGAATACATACGAGTAAGTAGGTTAGATACCTATGTTTTGAAACATTCACCCGTATCTGCGCAACGTCAAAAACATATCCGGCACATAACCAACTTTCCCGGTTCACAGGATCAGGGTTGAAGCCGGATGTTCTATTACGGAGCCCTGTGCTATGACAACTCAACAGGTGGCATGGTATAGAACTTTTATGGATATATTACCTTTATAAAAACCTAACTAAGACATATATGTAAGTAGGACATGTTTTATAGTTTATACCTTCCTAGAAAATAATGCGTGGTGCACCCTGCTGACTGACAAACGAGGCTCAGGCGAAAAGAGAGGTAAGGCATAGACATGCATAGAGTACTTTTTAAGCTGCCCGACTGGGGAAGTACCTACACTTCACAAAATACACTAGCCGGATGACGACCCCGGGGGTCGAATGGCTAGCAATGGCTACTTTGTTATGTTTGACATGTGCGGGAATCGAACCCGCGACCTCGGAGTCAAAGTGGCCTTTGCTTGCTATTCAACCACCGGGGTCGTCATTATTTGTCATGCGGGGCAAACCTAGAACGTACCTTTTCTAAACATATTTATTTATTATTTTAAGGAGTGTAGTAGCTTATTGCGATCTTTAGAGCCAAAACTAACCTTACGCATGCACGTGGTGCATCCTGCTGACTAGCAAAAAAGGCTCTGGCAAAAGAGAAGTAGGGTACAGTCCCTTCGGACTCCTGTCTCCCCTGACGGCTCCCCTCGGGGTGACATCAGCATAAAATATCACTCGCGCGCCGCCACCCCCGCTGCCATCGCAGCATCTCCTTCCTTTCTGGTGACCTCACTCACTCGCAGGAACACAACAGCCCTCAAGGGAACCGTTATTTGGCTGCGGTATTCTGTGAGGTGGAGGTACATTCCCCTGTCGGGTAGCTTACAATTACGCTCCCTACCTCTCTTTTCGTCAGAGCTTCGTTTGTCAGTCAGCAGGGTGCACCGCGTGCAGGTGAAGTTGGCTTTGGTTCAAAGATGTTAATGAACCACTTACACCCCAAAATTCTTTCTTAGAGTCTTTTTAACGTTTAGTGTCAAACCACATAAAGCAAAAATTCCGCCGTCGAAATTCCGCGTGATTAACATTTGTATGTAAAAAACGCAACGTAATTTTGGTCAAGTGTGTCGATAGTCATTGAAAAAGTATTGCAGGCGTAATGACGCCGAACTTCGGTCACCTATATTACTTCAAGTATAAGGTTTACATTCGCTATCGTCAAATAATGCCCGGATTAGTTGGGAGTCTGGGCGGATGCCGGATATTTTGTTATCGCCCCTGTGTAGGCAACAGGTGGCGCTGTTATTATTTGTTTTATAGCGATATCGTAGCAGTAAACTTTTGTAGACGACTTTGTGTTCTTAAGGCTGTCGTTGTCAACCCTTGCTCATCTCACTGCTGGGATACGGGTTGCCAAACTTTTTTTTGACGAAAAAACGTATGATATGGTTTGGTTAAGAAAAAAAACCGGACAAGTGCGAGTCGGACTCGCCCACCGAGCGTTCCGTAGGTACGTAGTATCATTATTAAATTTGATATTTTTCATTATAAATAAGAAATAATGCGTCGAAAAAAATAAATAAAATATATTTTGCAATGTGTACATCAAACCCTTTCATATGATACCCCATTTGAACTAGTAGTTTCAATTTGAAATTTCGACACCCTATAAAAAATATAGACCCCTGTAACGCGTGGACCCAAAACTTCTCGATCTCGGAACGAACGGCGAGTACCTGAATACCCCGCCCGCCACTCGTCTGGCTCGCCCCGCGGCCCGTCGACGCTCGCCACCAGTGACATATGGGACATCGCCGCGCGCTAAGCTTTTTTGACCACGCGAAACTGACCCGCGCTCGCTCGTTAACTAATGTAAAACGTTTTGATGTTTGTAAGCCCCATTTAAAGCTATAATAAAGTTTACGAACATTATAGTGGTGCCCAACTTGCGGCTTCGAACCCTACTCGAGTGAGAATCTGTGTAATTCCCGCGTTGCGAACACACGCAACGGCCATATCTATTGCCTACGTGATAAAAAAGTGTGTGACATCGTGAGCATGCCGAAAGCTACGCGATCTACACGAGCCACTGGCGACCAGCGGCAACCAGTCGGTAACGAGGTTACAAGCGACGACGCGAGCGAACCGGAGAACTATGATCCAACGGCGAAGTCAAACGCCCCAGGCCGGGGCGCCGCCGCGGCCCCCGCACCCGCGCCCGTTGGCGCTAGCGCATCCACAGGTGTGGACGCCGAGAGATTCCTGGCAGGCGTCATGGAGTCATTCGCCAGAATGCAAGCGGAAACGAACAGAACCCTAGTGGAAACGCTGATGTCACTCCCTTACAGTGGGCCGCGGTGCCCGTCGAGTCCGACGTCAACGCCAAACACGCCTGCGCCCACCGTCAGCACCGGAGGTAACTTCTCCAAGTGCACCGCCAGGTTCGACGGGAGTTCACGCGACGCTGAAGTGTTAGAGGCGTTCATCGATGCGACGGAGGTGTTCAAGGAGTGCGCGGCCGTGAGTGACGAACACGCGCTGCGCGGCCTCCCCATGCTGCTGGAGGGCGACGCGGCCGTGTGGTGGCGCGGAGCCCGCGCCGGCGTCGCGACCTGGTCCGACGCTGTGGCGCGACTTCGTGCTATGTACGGGGTCCAACGACCGGCGTACAAGGTCCTACGCGAGATATTCGGAGCTGAACAAAAGGACGCGGAAAGAGCAGAAGTGTTTATATGTAAAGTACGATCGTTATTAGTGAAGTTGCCGTACGTAGTACCTATATGTATGCAAATCGACATAATTTACGGGTTGTTACACCGTCGTGTTAGAAAACGGTTACCGAGAAATGAAGTCGGTATTAGTTTAGATTCGTTTGTAGAGAGAGCGAGGGTCATTGAAGATGCAATTGCGGAAAATCAAGTCCCAAAAAATTCATTTGCATTCACGGTAGCGAGCCCGAGCGCCGCAATATCCGCGACGAGTCCCGACGATTCTCGAACATGCGAGCTACGGCTGCGCGAGCGACGCGATCCCGAACGTAGCGTTACTATGGGTCCGCGCGGTACTACTGGTGCGAAACTCGCGCCTAACTCGAACGAGACAGTGAAACGTGATAAGCGCGTTCGTTGTTCGTTTTGCAAGTTCTACGGTCATGTTGTTACGGATTGTCGCAATTTGCAAAATAAGGGCGTCAAATCAAATGATGCGGTTCCTAATAGTAACAATGTTAATATGGGGACTAATAATATACGTTGTTATGGATGCGGTCAGCCGGGGGTGGTTAGGTCGAAATGTGAGAACTGTCGGGGTAAGAGCGTACCTGCGCAGTCTTCAGACTTCAACATCCTCAGTGACAGCAGTGCTGTACGTGCACCGGGGGTGACGTTGCCATCGCACCCTACTATATCTATTGCCGTTGCGAATAGGGTGGGGGTCGCGATAGTAGACACGGGGGCTACATGCAGTGTGGCTAGCCCATTATTGCATTCTATCTTACAATCGGACGGGGTACAGTTTCGTGAGACGGAACGCACCATAGGGCTTGCGGACGGATCACGACGTACTAAAGTGGTATTAACCGCCGCGGTACCGGTTGTTTTAGAGGGTAAGCAAGTAATTACGGAGTTCGTGACGTTCCCGGGGGAAGATACTCGTACATTGTTAGGCCGCGATTTTATCGCTAAGGCTGGTGTCGTATTGGACTTGGCCCAGGAGTCGTGGTACTTTTCTGACAACCCCGACCAGGTATTTCCTTTCGTGCAATCTTTTATTTTAAATAGCACAGAGCTGATGCGAGCCGATATCTCCAACATTTCGCTGCGCGACGACGAAGGAACGAAGCTTCCACCAGAGCACAGAGATGCGCTCAATGCGTTTCTGCATAGCAGAGCAGACCAGTTTGCTGCCGAGGGACCTCCTACAGATTTCGCCACCCACAAGATTAAGGTAGGTGAAAATCAGGAACCCATCGCTTCACCTCCTTATAGGTTGTCCCCGTCGAAGAAGGAAGCTTTGGAGAGGGAGCTGCAAAAGTTGCTCAATGCGGATGTCATCGAGGAGTGCGAATCCCCGTGGGCTTCCAACGTCGTCTTGGTGAAGAAGAAGGATGGGAGCTACAGGCTGTGCGTCGACTACCGTAAGCTTAACGCAGTGACTGAGCCTGATCGCTACCCACTCCCCAGGATTGAAGACGTGCTCCACGCTGCGAAGACCTCCAAGTTTATGACTACGCTGGACCTCAGGTCTGGCTACTTCCAGGTGAGCGTAGATCCCGACCATAGGGACCTCACTTCCTTCACTACGCCATTGGGTACCTTTAGGTTCAAGCGCATGCCGATGGGGCTTCGCAATTCTGGGGCCACTTTCCAGAGGCTCATTGACCGGTTCAAGTCCAACCTACCTGGTATCACTCTGGTCGCGTATTTGGATGATTTGCTAGTGCTGTCTGAGGAGTCCTTTGAAAGGCACCTCGCAGATCTGGAAGCGGTGTTTAATCGCCTCGCTATGTTTAATCTGCGGGTGAATCGCGAAAAGAGCCACTTCGCGAGGGAGAGCGTCAAGTTCCTGGGCCATGTCATCGTACCAGGTGGTATTCATGTAGACCCGGACAAAACTTCCGCTATAGCCAACATGTCTCCTCCTCAGAACGTGAAGCACCTGAAGTGTTTTCTGCAAACCTCAAGCTGGTTCAGACGCTTCGTGCCAAATTACGCCGAAACCAGTGCGCCGTTGACTCGTTTGCTAAAAAAGGCAAGCACCTGGGAGTGGGGCCCTGAGCAGCAAAACGCCTTCGAGAAGATTAAGTCTCTCCTGGTTTCGGCTCCTATTCTTCGTCAGGCTGACGAGACGAAACCATTCGTCCTCAGGACTGACAGCAGCAGCTATGCTCTTGGGGCGGCTCTTTTCCAGGGGGAGGGGACCGACGAACGACCTGTCGAGTACGCTAGTCGTCTCCTCACGACAGCAGAGAGAAATTACAACACGACGGAGCGAGAGGCCCTCGCCGTCGTGTGGGCTGTATCTAAGTTCCGTGGATACATTGACGGTTCAGAGGTAACAATCAAGTCCGATCATCAGCCGCTAAGGTGGCTCATGAGTCTGAAATCGCCCAGTGGTCGTCTCGCTAGATGGGCGCTCAGTCTTCAGGAGTACAACCTAAAGATAGAGTACACACCTGGTAAGTCAAATGTGGTCGCGGACACACTGTCGCGTCCCGCGTGCGCTGCAGACGCAGACTGTGACCTGTGCCTTGCCGTTGTGGATCTGCCGTCGCGCTGCCCCAAAGATGTTCGAGAGAGCCAAGCGAAGGACACCGAGGTACATAAGATCATCGAAGCATTGGAGTCCGACGATCCGTTTAGGGGGAGGAATTGGTCTGACAAAGGGTATGTTATAGCTGACGGTGTGTTATATCGTTATGGTCCCGAGAACGAAGACGATGATGACGCTTGTTTGGTGGTACCGGAACACGAGCGCAAGGACGTGTTGGCTGAGTACCACGACGCCCCTACCGCTGGACATTTCGGCGTAGAGAGAACGTTACAGCGCATCGTCGGTAAGTATTATTGGCCTGGTATGAGAGCTTACGTTGCTCAATACATTAAAAACTGCGTGGCGTGCCAGCGGTATAAGGCAGATACCCGGAAGCCTGCTGGGTTGCTTCAAGTGCCCGCTACATCACGCCGATTCGAAGTCCTCGCAGTGGACCTGTTTGGTCCGTTGCCAGAGACGCCCTCTGGTAACAAATGGATCCTCATAGTGGAGGATACTTGTACTAGGTGGGTAGAATTGTTCAGTCTCTCATCCGCCACTAGTGAAGAGTGTGCTAAGGTGTTAGTGAACGAGGTGTTTTTGCGCTACGGTGTCCCGAGAAGGCTCATAAGTGACAACGGCGTTCAATTCGTGTCCGAGGTGATGCAGCAAACCTGCCACGTCATGGGGATCAAACAGGCTCTAACGTCATATTACCACCCTGAGGCTAATCCCGTCGAGCGCAAGAACCGCGACCTCAAACCTCAACTGGCTATTTTGGTAGGTAATGATCACAACACTTGGGATGTCCATCTTGCGGCGATTCGTTTTGCCATGAACTCTGCGGTTACTGCAAGCACAAACCAGTCGCCTGCTTATTTAAATTTCGGGCGCGAGATGCGCGCGCCTGCTGATATATACTCTGATATGAGAACTATAGTCGAAAATGAGAATGTCGTTCTCTCTATCACGCCGTTCCTCAAGTCTTTGCCTGCAGTGTTGATCGATGCTCGAGACGTGCACGAAAAGGCCCAGGCAGTTCGAAAGAAGTACGCCGACGAGAATCGCCGCCCGGCGCCGGATTACAAGGTAGGGGATCTCGTATTGCTCAAGACTCAAGGCTCTAACGACACGAGCAGAGGACAGACACCAAAGTTCATACCTCGCCGTGATGGGCCGTATCGTGTGCAGGAGGTAGTTGGTGCTTCGACTTATGCCTTGGAGCGCATTAGCGATGGTACTTTGTTAGGTAGATACCACGTTTCGGTTTTGACTCCTTTTGTTGGGCGCGTCCAGGCTCCTGTACAGGAGAAACGTAAGAGGGGGAGACCTCGTAAGGCTAACCCGACTTCGGGGGCGCAACGTCTGGGTTAGAGGGGGAGGCTGTAACGCGTGGACCCAAAACTTCTCGATCTCGGAACGAACGGCGAGTACCTGAATACCCCGCCCGCCACTCGTCTGGCTCGCCCCGCGGCCCGTCGACGCTCGCCACCAGTGACATATGGGACATCGCCGCGCGCTAAGCTTTTTTGACCACGCGAAACTGACCCGCGCTCGCTCGTTAACTAATGTAAAACGTTTTGATGTTTGTAAGCCCCATTTAAAGCTATAATAAAGTTTACGAACATTATACCCCATATTTTTTAAGATATATTCTATTTACAAATGTATAGTTTTGAGATTTATTCCTGTACTTGTAGTCTATAACGATGTTACTTGTCAAATTTCATAGTTCTAGGTCAACGGGAAGTACCCTATAGGTTTTGATTCCCTTGAGTGTGTCGAAATATGCGTTTTTAGCTGAATAAACGGCCGTAACTTTTTTCTACGTAAACTTAGCAGTTTGATTTTTTTACAACTTCATGGGAACGCAGACCTAAGTATACAGTTCAAATTTCAGCTTGATACCTCCACGCATTCTCGACAGACAGACAGACGGACAACAAAGTGATCTTATAAGGGTTCCGTTTTTCCTTTTGAGGTACGGAACACTCAAAATGGAGTATTTAGAAGAAAAAAAAGTATTTTTCGAATTTCATGTTTTTATTCCCTTAAAAACGTATTTTGATGTGCTTTTAGCACATGCTATCAATTTTTTGCCATCTTTAAATGTTTCAAAGTTTGTTTGATCAAAATTGAAATAAATAAACAATTCGTTTTTAATTAAATTTATTGACGGTTCTATTCCTCTCTTCTCGCCACTTTAGATCACAGTAAAGGTTGGAAATAAAGTATTTTTACATACTTTATTTGTATGCAAAAGTATAAAGTATAATTACCAAAAATAAAGTTATTTTAAAGTATGGTTGGCAACCCTAGCTACGCTGCCACGCTACTGAACTGCAGGTTGGCGTTGGCCAGTGCTTTCAACCTGTCCAAAGGCCACTGACTTAGCTTAACGACTGTCATCTAATGAGAACAGCCGGGACCGATGGCTTAACGTGCCCTCCGAAGCACGGATGATCCCCAGATAATATAAACCCATCCATGAACAGATACGGTCAACGTTGCTTAACTTGCGTGTTCGATTAGACACGCGCAACAACGTCATGGAGCTCCGATGATAAGTTGAAGATAAAATGCCTTCCAGTGTATTTACGTTCTTTTTCTTTCTTTTCGTACTGCGTTTAAGTAAACATGAGTAGGTATTAAGTAAGCGATTTGTAGTAAATTTTTACTGTAATGATGTCCGCCTATGACCCGTCTATATATAAAATATCATAGCCTACACACCGACTGCCCGGACTTGATAATATCGTTGCGGACTTACAATTTCCTTTCTTAAATTAACGCGGCAATGCAGTAGTTTCGCGGCGAGCAGGTGCACGCGGCATCGCAATGATGGCGGTCGGCGACTCTACGTGGACGTACGGCGATGACCCGCGGGGCTCTACGTGCGTCCCAAACTCCCAGCGCGCGGCTTTCAACCGCGCATCCGCTATCGATGGCTAGTGCTGCACCTCCATATATCGATATTTTTTTATAGTTATTTACCAGTAGTAGTTATTGTACCAGTTTTATAGTTTTTATCTTTTGTATTAATTCTAGCGGATCAGGAAATAAGTATAAATCTACACTAATAATTACAGTTTATATATATATATACGATACGTCTAATAGCATCGGAGCATAAATGGAAAATGGAGGGGAAAATCTCCTTTATCACACTATTCCATTCGAACTTTCTTCATAGCTAGCTTGCACCTGTGACTTCCTACTCGCGTATCCCGAGGGGTTTTAAAAAAATGTTTCTGTGTGGATACCGGTTCTGTGTCAAAACGCTATGTAATTATATTTCGACGGTCCCTACGTATAAAGCGACATGTCAAAAATGGCAATTTTTTTTTATTGCATAAATTGCTAAAGTTTGCCCGTAAAAAAATTTTTATTTTTTATTTTATTGATTGTATATAATCAAAAAGTAAGAAATTAACTCATTTGTCCAATAATAATAATCGTTAATTACTATATCGTACTATAAGCAGACATGTCTGAAATGACATGTCGCTTTATACGTAGGGACCGTCGATTTACCTGTATGCCAAATTTCAACCTAGGGCAGAATCTGAAGCCGGATTACCATCATTTTTTTTATTGCGAAAATAAAGTTTCAGCGTATACGAGTATTAGTGGTAATCGTGTTGAGGTCAATCGATAGAGCTCCAGAGTTACTACCAGGTGAGCTAAATACAATTACCACCAATCTAAGCTGAAGTTAATTTTCGCAACCGACAAATCCGATGGTAATCGGCTTCAGCTTCGGCGGCAGGGCCCAGGGCCCCAGATCCGCTCAAGGGGTTGACAAAGTCATTCATTATTCTTTTTATGAAAACTCCCGTGTGATACTATCACGGAACTCGCCTTCGTTTTGCTCGGCTCTTCCTAATAAACGCAAACTCGAGTTATCATATCCTTCATTTCAAGTGAGTTAAATATTTTTTATATATTTTTAAAAATTGCAATTATGTATTTCTTCACTCCTAAAATTTCTAGAACATAGTGGAATTACCAATGTACTATGAAACTGCTATGAGATTAATTCTAAGCAGATAAATATGTAGCTGTTAGGTACTCAGCCAATATGTTTGTCCAGAACTAACTTACTGCTCGAATGATCAAGGCCTACGCGGCTGCGATACGATCTCGCGCAAATGTGCGTGACCACATCCTGCGTTTCCCTCCCCTCATCCCTCAATTCCCCGGTCGCGGCCGGTCTCCCTGCGCACACGCAACTCGCATACTTCCGCCCGCGATTCTCTCCGCAATAACCAGTATCCAGTCAAACCTTGTTAAATGAAAATCGACTCTACCATCCTTTGCCGTTTTATTGCCATCACAATCATTTCAGTTTACGATATCGTCGCCTCATTATTTTATAAAGGATAGTAATAAACCGAAACCAATAAAAATTACAAAACTTGTCGACTAACTTAGCAACTAAAATAATTAAATTATATCAAACCTAACCTAGCCTAATATTCCAGATTTAGTAATTTTTAGTGCCTAATATTATTATTTTCCTTATATAAATGGCTATGGATATGTCCTTCAATGTCCGGAATGTGATTGATGACATGGAAACCCATAGGACTTTCAGATATTACTGCAAAAAGCCCTCACGCATTGAAGAACAGCATACTTTAGACTCCTGGGTAAGCATGCAGATGCTTACCCAGGAGTCTAAAGTTTGCTATCAACCCATATGCATCCCACTGCTGGGATATGCGTCTTCCTTCATTCAAAAGGGGTTAGAACATCTCTACTCTAACACGCTGACCTGCGCACTAACACCTCACAGAAGTGAGAGAGAAATCTCAGGAGTGCTTCTCAATGCCCAATCAGCTGGTTTAGGGATGAGCATTGACCTTTTCTGTATTAAAGTTTGATAATCTATAACTCGAAAAATGTTGTTTGAGGCCGGCATAATCTCTATTTTTTCGCTGTGACGCTCATACCTTGCCACCCAATATTAAATACAGCATCACTCCAACGTCGTTCTATCGGTTTCCATATGTTTCCTTGCTTCCTATTCTTTTGTTTGCCGAATTTCTTCCTAGGTAGCCGTAGTTTTACCCTGGGATTGCAGTGGATTTCATTGTTCAATGACTTTGCCTTTTTACACAGGAGAAACAGTGGGGGAAATGTGTGGGCCTATACCGTTTATACTGATATTTCTTTCGGATCTTAATATATTTATTTTACATTATATTTATATAAGAAAGTCTACACGGATGAATTCACGGGGGACTGCTAGTATACACAATTATGTATATAATATAATATTACATATTTGAATATCATACGTATATATAATTATTACATAATACTCTTTAATTTATTTATACGGTATTTTGTGAGGTGGAGGTACTTCCCCAGTCGCGCCCATTGAAAATATGTGTACAAAGTTTCATGATGATCGGTTGAGTAGTTTCAGCATGAAAGCATAAGAAACAAACTCACATTCACATTTATAATATTAGTAGGGATTTATAAAACGATGATGAAATGAGGGTAATATCATCAAACAATTTTACAGAATAAGTAAAATAAATACAATACTTCCACGTAATAATATTGAATTTCTAATCCTCCTTTTATTCTGTAGTCGGGTAAAAAAGGCACACCTGTGCTCTGTGTTAACAGGGCTTGACATAATCGTAAACGGGTCGTAAATCGAACGGGCACCTAAAAAGGGTACACGCTCGCGCCACGCGGTTTGAGGGGTATTTTTTTTGTTACGGGGAACACAGTAATAAATTATCGTGGGTAATGAGTTAGTTATGGAGTGTACTTTGGGAGGTTTAAAAGGTCGACGAAGCTCCAGTAGATACAGAGAGCAGTACCCTAACTCCAACGATCATAATCGACGCGCACGTAGTAGACACATGCGACCCGCTACACGGTCTAAAACTCTGTTCTCACTACGTTAGAATATATCGTAAGATTAGCGATTCAAAATTTACGTAAACATTATTTACTGTAAGTTTATTTATATGTGTACATGGGCTAATAAATCATTCAAGAAAATGCCATCAAAAACATAACTTATAAAAAAACCAAGTCTCGCAACTCAGTTCTTCTACCGTAAAAAGTTGTGAGATCCATGTAATACCAAGTCGGTTAATTCATTCAGTCCCTACTTAAGGGACCTTCCCTCTCAACTTATTACGTAATTAGCTAACCAAACAACATATTATACTGACCATATCAATATTAAAAATCGTTTATGTTTTAAATAAACAGATTGACTTGGCCATCGCACTAAACAATATAATTTAATATAATATGTATCACTTGTGAGATACATTGTGTTTTCATGCGATGGCCAAGTCGATCTGTTTATTTAAAACATAAAAGATTTTTAATATTGATATGGTCAGTATAATATGCTGTTTGGTTAGCTAATTACGTAATAAGTTGAGAGGGAAGGTCCCTTAAGTAGGGACTGAATGAATTAACCGACTTGGTATTACATGGATCTCACAACTTTTTACGGTAGAAGAACTGAGTTGCGAGACTTGGTTTTTTTACAAGTTATGTTTTTGATGGCATCTCATTGCTTTTTGTAGATAGTCCTCCTTTTTTTCCTATCCTGTACTAGTTCTTGAGCTTCAGCTATAGTTTTTCTCGAAGCCCACTTCCTGTCTCTAGGGATTTTTCTCGGAGGCTTTGATGTTACAATTTTTGACAAGTTTGGACAGTAAATACCTAGTCTATTGTATAATTAATAAAAACTATTAACTAGTATTTGTATATCTATCATCATCATAATCATCAGCCTGTATCTACTCAATGCTGGATATAAGCCTTCCCCAATGCTCTCCACCAAATACGATCCTTCGCCTTCCGCATTCAGCAGCTTCCAGCCGTTTTCTTAAGGACATCAGACCATCTAGAAGGAGGGCCAACGCTTCGTTATCCTACGCGCGGGCTCCTAATACCTTTCTCCGCCATCTGCCATCACTTACTCGGCAGATGTGACCGGCCCATTACCATTGCACACTCTAAAGGCTATGTCGACAACTTTGGTTCTTCGTCGAATTTTTTCGTTCCGGATTCGTTCCCTCGGAGAAATCCCGAGCATATTCCTCTCCATCGCTCGCTGTATATCTATAGATATACTATAATATTTTGGTGTACGGTAAATATATCTATACAATATTTCAAGCCCGCAAGGTAGCTTATGGCGAGTTGTTGGGGAGTAACAACACCACGGGTATCGAATCTCCAGACGGCCTTCGTCCCCGGCATGTCTACGCTGGTCGGAATGGAAACATAAGAAGGCCCCCGCAAGACTCTCAGCTCTGGCTTGCCTTCATTGGCCGTCCAGAGAGGAGTCGTTAGAGGTATATACTCCAGGGGTGGAAGTGATAATGGACATAATGCCGCGAGTAACTTCGGAGAAAGCGCAGCACACCTATGGACACCCCTGAGTTACTCACACTGGTGTTACCGGAAACTCGGGGAAAATTCGGGGGCTCATCTACGTAGTAAGTGGCTAGCCACCGCCTGCTGCACATAACGATCGATAGTCAGTCCATTACCAAATCCAACCAAATCTCATGTCCATAGTCCATTTATTTTCTAACACACTTAGCAATAGTTCTAATGCCTGCCGAGACCTGCCCCCTTACCACCATCTCTTATTGCGACTCAATAACTGAATAGATTGCTTATTCATACCAATGAATAAGCGATTCTATTTCAAATGGAATAGAGTCGCTTATTCATTGGTATGAATAAGCAATCTACTCAATTATTGAATCGCAATAAGAGATGGTGGTAAGGGGGCTGCTCATGGGTATATTATTTTATTGATATATCGTGGAACGGGCCACGGCGGGTGTACAACATTACATTAAACTTCTCTAAGGTGCCTCTACGCATTGTATCCATATCCCGCCGTGCACGCCTATAAATGACCGGGTTAGTCCGTGAATTTAAGAAATATAATAATATATCGCGTACTTTCGTTTTGGTTTTACGAAAGGCGAATGCGCGTTTTTTTTTCCACCACTTTTTCATCACATACACATGATTATACTTCTTTCTCTTTCTTGCTCAGACTGTTTTTTTACAACTTCATGTGGCGCTACGTTAAGATAAGGAACTATATAGTAGGTAAGCAATGTTTGGTACCGACTTGTATGTAAATTATATATATATATAATATATATATGTGTATATATATATATATATATATATATATATATATATATATATATATATATATATATATATATATATATATATATATATATATATATATATATATATATATATATAGTTATATATTCTACAGTGCGTAAGTTAAATAAATCGTGGTCTGTATTTGTGTGTATACCTGGGATATTGCAGTAAGACCCAGATGTTGCCTGGAAGAAAGTGGTCGCATTTTTGTACAGCCCCCTTACCACCATCTCTTATTGCGATTCAATAACTGAATAGAATGCTTATTCATACCAATGAATAAGCGACTCTCTTTCAAATGGAATAGAGTCGCTTATTCATTGGTATGAATAAGCATTCTATTCAGTTATTGAATCGCAATAAGAGATGGTGGTAAGGGGTAGGACGGGAATCGTGATAACCGCGGCGCAGGCAAGCCATCTCCGCCGGGCGCGGTTATGATTATTAGTGTTTTTTTTTCCTGGCAATTTAGTCTATTTAATACTTTGCGGAATTTTGGTACAACTTCATAAGACATGTCCCATTCTTGCTTTTTCATTTCGTTTTGACCATGACCGTTTTGACAAGTTACCTTTGAACATAATCCGTTGACCATTTTACCCTAGTCAAGTTACTTTTGAACATAATTATATGCCGGTACTATCTACACCTATTATTCCATTATATTATACTCGTACATAATACAGGTACACTGATTCATTTACCTCAAATGTAACTTTGTAATCCCATATGTTTATATGGGATTACAAAGTTATTTATGCAGTTAGTGTATCTAGAAAACTGGACGGAAATTGCAAAATATTTTAATTTTTCCTTGATTTGTACAGTAGACACGATGTGTATTCTAAATTTGAAGCTTCTATGTCTGTTAGAAGTGCCTTAGAATTTTGATGATCGGTGAGTCAGTGAGTGAGTGACAAAATTAAGGAACTTTGACTAGTTATAATTCTAAAACTACTGGTTCAAATTGAATGAAATTTTAAATATACCGTGTTTATACAATACCTGCTTGGTTTCTAAAAAATCAGGCTCCTAGTTTTATCCACAACAAAGTTATAGGAGGTCGAAAAAGGCCTGAAGTGCTTCGAGAAAAGGATGGTACGGCCGTGCCGCTTTTTGCTCGACTTGGTGGGGGCACTGCCGTGCCCCCAGATGACTTGTTTGACCAAGATTCATAAATACATCTAATGAGCTTAAAGCCAGTTACAGACATCACGAGGTATGCTCCACGAACGGTTCACCAGAAATGTTTCAGCCTGAAGCTATGAAACGAGCTGCAGACAAACATCACGAGCTATGTGCAACGAATGTTTCGGTATGGCTTGTGCAACCAGCATATAAAGTTGAACAATTTCATGCCGCATTTCTGTATTTATAGCGCTTACACATGTATGCAGAACAAAACAACAAGCTATCCATATGAAACCATAGTCAAAATACTTAACGTTATGCATGAGTTGAAGCGGCTTGCAATGTGTGTCGTGTAGCAAAGGCTCGGAGGGAGTCACATCCACAGAGCCCAAAGCATAGGTATATGGAGGACTGTACAATTTACGACATAAACGGTATCTCAATGCAGCGCATTGCGACGCTAGCATCCATATCGGCAGCATATCATGATATGTATTATACTCGTACTTGTGTGAGCGCGTCGGCTTCAGACGTGTTTTGGTGTAGATGTACTGTTCTATGTGTCTACTGTGATAAAGCGTTGGCGAGCTGTTGATGTTACAGAAAAAATACTTTTTAGATAAGGGTAGA
This sequence comes from Hypsopygia costalis, assembly GCA_937001555.2. Classification (NCBI taxonomy): domain Eukaryota; kingdom Metazoa; phylum Arthropoda; class Insecta; order Lepidoptera; family Pyralidae; genus Hypsopygia; species Hypsopygia costalis. The sequence goes on along the minus strand of OW443343.2, from coordinate 20,380,168 downwards.
GTTAACCCGTCCACGCTATTGACAAAGGCTAGAGTAGAGTACACTTATTTTATTTTTGTTTAGTGTCCGTGGGTTCCATATGACTCATACATAGCACATTTAAAATAGAAAAAATAATTTATTAAAGCCATTAGTTTAGAAGAATGCGTGGGCACACGGTGCACATTATGTCAGTCACTTCACAGATTACGCGAAACCAATTCAAATTCAATATTCATTGTTAAGAAGATAGCAACGTCTGTCGGGTCAGCTAGTATAATTTAAATTGTGTTTATTTTTAAACAATAATTACGTTATTATCACAAAAGTTCAATACAAAAATAGATGCGAAAACTTACATCGTTCTATAAAATTAATATCTGATACGAATCTACAATAAAATAATAACAATACGCGAATTTGTTTATAAATTTCCCTCCATTTTCGTCTAAAATTAAGCATGTGTGCTCACATATACACATACTAGTGAATTTTATTATTGATCTCTTTTTGTTCTGTCTATTGCCAATCATGACTATCCTACATTATGGTATACTTACGTGCCCTCCGAAGCACGGAGGAGTTTGAGATGAATAAACCCATTCATAGACAGGCTACGGTCGACGTTGCTTAACTTGCGTGATCGTTTAGACTGACACGCGCATCGACGCCGTCGAGCTCCTCAATAACTTACATAGATCTTGTTATTATACATAGTGAGTAGTGTCAGAGCCTGTCGGCTTAGCCGCTATTTATAGGTCACGCGGCACGTGTACCGTATTTATAGTGCGGGCGTTTGTTTATGGAAGAAAAACTTCGGACAGTTTGACGTGGCCCAACGTTGGGCCAACTTGCTAAGCGGCTTGTTGTTCTAACATTAGTTTGCTAGTACTCTGTAAACCTTATTGACAAACTAAACAACTTCAATTGGGTATTGAAAATCGATTAGCGTTTAGAAGTGGGTAGAGAAATTATTGAGTTTAGTTATTCGCATGACGAGTACGGCGGTCGAACGGCTAGCAATGGTTACTTTGTCTCCGACATCGCGGGCAACAATTTGTTTGCATGAACATATCTCTTTGTCTTGATCTGGGTGTTTTCTATGTATTCTAAGTATGTATTTAAGACAAAATGTATTTAAGTACATTTATCAGCCCCCTTACCACCATCGCTTATTGCGATTCAATAACTGAATAGATTGCTTATTCATACCAATGAATAAGCGACTCTATTTCAAATGGTATAGAGTCGCTTATTCATTGGTATGAATAAGCAATCTATTCAGTTATTGAATCGCAATAAGAGATGGTGGTAAGGGGGCAGTTGTCTAGTACCCATAGTACAAGTTATATGTACATAGTACGTATAATTTGGGACTAGATGGCGGTGTGTAAATATTTATTTATTTGTTTTTATTAGCTAATTCGATCTTTAATAATTAATTCTAATCAGCGTAGTACGATTACTTTGCATATAGTTCGCGCTCTGTAGGGGTGCCTATCTCATGCATCGCCATGGGCGGGGAATTTACACATTGGAGCCAAGATGGTTGTGTGTGTACTGTACGTTTTCAGAGAGGTTGTGGAATGAACTCCTTGCCGAGGTTTTCACAAGAGACTACAGTAGCGGTTCTTCAGGATAGGCGTGTAGGATTTTACAGTATTGTGTCCAGAGACTATGTTATTACAAGGCTTAATATTCAATATGTTAATTTATAGTTCTATTGCTAAGTATTAAGTTTCATAATGATTTTAATTGTATAAATGTGTTGTATCGCTCGCTAGGAATTTTACTAATGCAGATTGAATAATTAATAATTTATATTATTAGATGGTTAACTGATACAAGTGTTTGCTGCTGGTGAGGTTGGCTTTGGATCGAAGCACTCGAATCGAAGCACTGACATCTTATTTGTTTACCCATACATTTACTGCACATTACTTAGCAGCTAGTTTGGAGCAAGTTCCTTCGTGCAAATCTGCCTTTAACAAAACTCGTTTCAAAATTCCGAATTTGCCCATCAATGAAACGTCCGTACTAAACTACTTCGCTCGTAGCCTTCACTGTAGCAACTTTGCTCGTAGTAACACAGAGAGCTAATTTCGCTAACGGATTTTGCTCGCAGCAAATTGCATTTTCGCAGAAATTCCAACTAAACTAGCTCGTAGTAAACGTAGTGCTTACGCTTGTAACAACTTCGCTCATAGCTTTAGCATGTAGCAACCTTGTTCGTAGCAATCTTGTTCGCAATTGTAGCAAGGCTACCGAAGCACGTTTACTAAGAAAAGTTGCTCATACATACATACGCTTGTAACAACTTCGCTCGTAGCTTTAGCATGTAATCATAATCATAATCATAATCTTTATTTGCATTAAATAGGGTAACAGTAAATGAGGATGTCAGAGAGTATAACAAAGTTGCTTAGACCTATTTAGCCATTTTCAATAGCATGCAAATCTTACGAGAGTAGGTAATTGAGTATATTATCTTTTTATATTACTAATGTCATTAATATAAATTACTATGTCCAATATATTTAATACTATAAATTAATAATGGCAAATATATTCATTCTATAAATTACTATGTCAATTGTATTAATTATAAATTACTATGTCAATTAATTTATAACAATTAGGTATATCATTTCATTATATATCAAACAATAATTCATAAGAAATTTAATCCATGCATCAATTACGAATGTCTATTCCTTATATTCTAAGAACTCTTTAATGGAATAAAATAGTTTCTGCAAAAGCCACTTCCGCAATGACGGTTTGAATTCATTCAGTGGAAGTTCCTTAAAATAATTTGGTATTTTATTATAAATTGTCTTGCACATATTATAACTATTATTCATGAAACGTTGTGTCTTAGGGACTGTGTTTAATACCAGTTTGTTCGGGTTGCGTCTATTTCTGTTTGTCATTTCCCTGGCTGTTATAAATAGATGAGTGTTTTGCCTTACAAATTTACCTAACTCATATATATAAAGGCAGGGTAATGGTAATATGCTCAGTGATCGGAAATACGGCAAACAAGATACATCAGGTGCAATGTGGGCAAGAGCTCGTATGCATCTTTTTTGAGCAATAAATAGTTTATTTATTTCTGTTCCATTGCCCCAGACAACCAAGCCGTATCTCAGTACTGATTCCACGTACGCGAAATAAGCTGTGATAGCTGTACTTTGGTTAGCTACTCTAGTCAATCTATATAAAGCGAAAGAAAACCCGTTTATTTTGTTGTTCAATTTTTCAATGTGATTTTTCCAACTTAACCTATTGTCTATTATTAGTCCTAAAAATGTCGTACTTGCTGCGCTACTAAGAGCTTGTCCAGAAAACTTAAGGTCTATGGATTGTGTTCTCAAATTATTAAAATTTATTATTTTAGTCTTGCTGAGATTGATTTTAAGATTATTTTTTATTAGCCAATTCATTACACTAGTCAATGTTTGCGTGATGTCATTTTTATGCTGAGTTATAGTAGTTGTTTTATCGGATGTAACTATAACCGATATGTCGTCAGCAAATAAAATTGTTTTATATTGTATTGTATCTGGTAGATCATTTATATATGATAGAAACAGCAGTGGACCTAAGACACTGCCCTGTGGTACACCAAATTTATTATGTTTAAGCTCTGACCTAAACATTTGAACAGTACGCTTTGAGTTCACTTGCATTATCTCCACAAATTGTAATCTGTTTTCTAGATAGGATTTTAACCACGTCAGTGCTGGACCTCTTATTCCATTATGTTCTAGTTTAATTAATAATTGATCATGGGCAACGGTGTCGAATGCTTTCGACATATCGAGAAATAATACCGTCGTGTGATTCATTTTATTTACATTTTGTAGTACTTCATTAATTAAGTCAAATGTTGCATGTGTTGTAGATTTACTTTTCTGGAATCCATATTGATTTTGCTTTAGTATTTGAAATCTCTTAAAAAATGATTCGAGTTGTTTAAACATAACCTTTTCAAAGATTTTCGAAAAAATAGGAATAAGAGTAATGGGTCGATAATTATTTATGTCCGTTTTGTCACCATTTTTATGCGATGGTTTCACTATTGAGACTCTAAGCTTTTCCGGAAACTCTCCCAAGTAAAGTGAGAGGTTTACCAGATAGGCCAACACATGACATATTTGGTCTGCACATGCCTTCACAACCTTAGTACATATGGAATCATAGCCTTCGGATTGTGTACTATTAAGTGACATTATTATTTGTCTGATTTGCAGAGCATCGACCGGAGCAAGGAAAATACTGTTCTGCAAACTGGTCTTAACTGTATTTTCAATATTGTTATTTAATGCATTTGTTATGTCTATGAAGTAGTTGTTAAATGTGGAAGCAATATTATTTGGATCTGTGATTTCAGTACCACTACGCGTAATTTTATTAATGTAATTCCGGGTTTGTGTATTACCAGTTTCACTTTTTATAATATTCCAGGTTGCTTTACAAATGTTTTTACTATTTATTACATATTTCTGGTTTGCTATTTTTTTAGAACAATCTGTACATTTTTTTAGTAGTTTATTGTATCTTATGTACTTTATACGATTGGCATCAGTTCTATTAGAATAATATTTATAGCGTAGTTTTCTTTTTGTTATGCAGCTTTTAATTAAACCCTTGGAGATCCATCTAACCTTAGTAGATGTACTACGTTTCACTCTTACTATAGGGAAACAGAGATTATAAAGAAGGATAAACAAATCATAAAATTCCCTGAAAGCTGCATTTAAATCGTTAAGCTTATAAACCTCAGAAAAAGATAGATTACTAAGGTCCTTTGAATTTATCTATGTTTTCCCTCGAGTAACACCTTTTATGGATAAATACTGATTTATGGGTTTCCTTTTTAATGCCTAATTTAAAATTTAAGACCTGTGCCGTGTCATGATCAGATAACCACAAGGATAGAACATAGCCCACCGCATTGGAAATGTTACTTATTATTAGATCTATACAAGTTTTCCCCCTAGTTGGTTTATTTATATGTAATATAAAATTATATTTCTTTATAATGTCACATAATTTTTTTGTATATAGATTTATTTCGTCAAGCATGTTAATATTTAAGTCACCTGTGATAATTATTTTTTTTTTCGAAAATTTTAATAAACAGATGTGCAACAGCATGTCAATCTTTTCTAAAAAATATTCAAGATACCTTTTTATTTTCGATGGTACTCGATATATGTTGACAACAATATCGAGCAATATGTAGCAACCTTGTTCGTAGCAATCTTGTTCGCAATTGTAGCAAGGCTACCGAAGCAAGTTTACTAAGAAAAGTTGCTCATACATACATACGCTTGTAACAACTTCGCTCGTAGCTTTAGTATGTAGCAACCTTGTTCGTAGCAATCTTGTTCGCAATTGTAGCAAGGCTACACGAAGCAAGTTTTCTAAAGAAAGTTGCTCATACATACATACGCTTGTTGCAACTTCGCTCGTAGCTTTCTCTTGTAGCAGCTTTGATTGTAGTAAGGTCGATGGCGCTCGTAGCAAGGCTACACGAAGCAAGTTTGAACTAAACTAGCTCATAGTAACGGTAGAAGTTACAAGCGTATGCACACGCTTGTAACAACTTTGCTCGTAGCTTGAGCATGCAGCAATCTTGTTCGTAGCAAACTTGTTCAGGATCGTAGCAAGGCTGCACGGAGCAAGTTTACAAAGAAAAGTTGCTCATACTGAAATATTATGTAGCAAATTTAAATTGTGATACTAATTTCGATGACCATATCAGCAGCTCTCTAGACCATAGAATGCTCCAGAAATTGCATAATGCAATAGAAATACTTTACGTTACCGTACAGATCAAATCGCTGGACCTGGATAGAAATTTGGCATATAAGCAGCTATTATGACAACGGCGGAGACCAGTATTTTCAAGACGCCCTAAGTCCATGACGAGCTCGGTGGTCGAATGGTTAGCAATGGCCACTTTGACTCCGAGGTCGCGGGTTCGATTCCCGCACAAGACAAACATTTGTGTGCATGAACATGTCTGTTTGTCTTGGTCTGGGTGTTTTCTATGTATTATAAGTAAGTATTTACAAAAAAAAATGTATTTAAGTACATTTATCAACTGATAAATATACTTAAATACATTTTTTTATGTTATGGGTTTTACTACACAACTGTCTAGTACCCATAACACAAGCTTTGTGCTTAATTTGGGACTAAATGGCGCTGTGTAAATTATTCAGAAATATTTATTTTATTTATTTTTAAGTCCACTGACTCTCCTTAACGACTGTCATCTAATGACAACATCCAGGACCGATGGCTTAACGTGCCCTCTGAAGAACGGAGGAGCTCGAGGTAAATAAACCCATCCATAGACAGACTGCAGTCGACGTTGCTTAACTTGCGTGTTCGAATAGACTGACACGCGAAACGACGCCAACGAGCTCTCCAATTACTCGCAGAAACAATCTCTAAGGCTATATTGTCATTTTGTGGCGGTGGTGAATAAAGTTTAAATAAATAAAACTACACTACAATAAAGACGAAATTACGGTAACAGAGTACGTATAAGCTAATTAGCATATTTTATTCGCAAACAAATGACAGTCGAAATGTTTAATTTAGCCGACATTAATTATCCCAACCAGTGAAATGGTTAAAAATAAAGTGCAGTGCTTACGTACGCCGAGGCGCGGGTCGCACGCCGCTGTTCAGGCGCGGGTGGCGCGTATTTTTTAGCCCCCCATCGGGGGTCGAAGCGACCACGCGACCCCTTACGGGCGGGGGAGGGTTAATTAGTCGCGAACGCGGTCCGGCTCCACTCCATCTAACTTGTTTCCTTCTTTATTTACCCACTTGATACAAATGTGGGGTTCCGGCGCGGAGTGACGTAATGAGATGAGCGTTTCAACGCATTGGGTTATTTTAAATTTTATCACGGGGGGTACTTTAAAGTACCTTGTAGATAATGAAGGAGATCATAACACGATTCATACTATAAAATAACGATATAAATATATATATGACTTTAAATAATCAAATAGCATGTATTATTGAGCCTAGAATTATGTAGGTATATTTGCTTTTAGCGAAAAGTCCGCCTTTTCATTTTGGCAAGTTTCTTTTATGTATTATAATAAAGCGTATATTCTATTCTACGTGGCTGCGGAAAGAGAGAAGTTATGAGATGCTTAATTATTAAGCAAATATGTATTTTTTTTTAAGTCAGTTCATCATAATTTTTCTTTAGGCTTTGCTAGCAAAATAGGCCTTCTACACATTCTACTACAGCATACTTTATTATCTTTGTATTCAGAATTTTACGTACAAAACATTAAACAACGTCTAAAAGGGATTCGTACAGATACAGCTCATCTGCCTGCTGGAATACTCTGCCGCCTCCTTTAAAATGTCAGTAAATTACTTTAGTATAAATCTAAAATATAACATTCGTTGTCACTTCAACCTGTATACTTAAGGTGTCCTACAAGTTAAAAGAGAGATCTCGCGGTAATAAGATTATTTTGCTCTCGTTTGGTAAAATGTACTGCCCTACCGGAGGGTATAGTTTCTACACAAGCTCGTAATACCACACATATCGTTAACACGTTACTAACACCCTACCAAAACAATGCACTGGAGGACTCTGATGACCTCACTCACCCGCATTTATACAATGTGGACTAGAGCAGCGATTTTCAAATGGCATTAAAAATTTTAAAGCTTTCATAGCCAGCTGAATTGAAGTTCCTTTATAGAGGGAGAGAGGGAGGGCGCCGCCAAACATTTTTATCTTGTAACAGGGATCAGTATTTAAAAAGATTGAAAAACACTGGACTAGAGAAACGTTATTTGACAGCGGTCTTCTGTAAGGCAATTCTGCATTCTGACCGAATAATTCACAAATTACCACTTTTGATAAAAAAAATCGTGGAAAACTAACCGTTATATGTTGAAAACATAACTTTTTTATATTTTTTTATTATTTTATTTAAGGCCCATTCAAGAATAAATAAACAAATATCATACTGTATATAAATAAATATCTTGGACAAATTACAACACACTGCCTAAATAAAATCTAGTCCCAAACCAGCAAACCTTGTACTATGGGTACTAGATAACTGATAAGAATAAAAAAAAAGTATTTAAGTAAATACATTTTTTTTAAATACATACTCGTACATATAATAAATAGTAAACACCCAGATTAAGACAAACAGACAGGTTCATGCACAATTATTTGTCATGTGTGGGAATCGAACCCGCGACTTCAAAGCCAAAGTGGCCATTGCTAGTCATTTCACTACCAAGCTCGTGAGACTCATAACATTCTAATAAATCAATGTTAAAAATCTAACAAAATGTGTTTTCTTTTCCACAAAACAATAAACAAATCCTGATTTAACCCGTTTCTACTATAAAATTCAAGAGTGTATTATTCACAGAGCTAATATCCGCAGTAGTGCTTCCGTGGAGTACACCATCCACCTTCATTAATCTACCTACTTAGTCAATGTAAACTACGCTTAACTTTAAAAGCATGGCAATGGAAGCGAAATTGTAATCTGTGCTAGGGCTGCCGACTCAAAATGATCCACTGAACGTATTTTATTAAACTAGTGGACGTAAGCTATTTTAAACGCTTATGTATTTTATTTTAATAAAAGTCTTTCGTAAAATATAATAATTAAAGTAATGTGACAAAAGGTGAAGCAAAATTAGCGGCGTGACAACGTAGAAAAAAATTCTTCGTTGTCACACAGGTGTGACGTGTTTGTGTGACAAGCCTCTGTTTCTCACTAGTTTAGTTGAAGTTAAGTTTATACATTCACTCAAGCCTTGCCTCCCCAACCCGTTTGGCCAGCGTGGGGAGTGTAGGCCAAATCCTTCTTCCGTCTAGGACGGACGAGAGAGGGTCGTGTCGTGCTCCTGTAGTGGAGACTAAAATGGACCTGATGATGATGATGATGATGATTCACTCAAGTGAAAAAATAATTATTAGCATAATACACAATGAATCTAAAAACCGTCTGACAAATATATTATATATACCAAGTTTTATCAGTTTTTAATTAATTAATAATTTGAATAATTAATTGTTATCACGAATAGCACTAGCGTCACAGCAGGTAGTCTCTTAATAACTTCGCTTGTATGTATCAAGATTAACATGCACCAGATTTTAAGTTAAATCTCTATCAATACACCTGTGAAAACCTTATCTAACGCCTCTGAAAACCATATCTAACTACGTGAAGTAATTTTTGCGTGATGGGAGTACAAACATACAGATAGACAAAATTTCTAAAAAATAATTACCTGCCCCAATGGAATGGAGTCGCTTATTTATTGGTATGAATAAGCATTCTATCCAGTTATTGAATTGCAATAAGAGATCGTGGTAAGGGGGCAGAGCTTCTATTGCGCTATTTTATATTATCTCAAATATCTTATATTTTTTATACTACATCGGGTGGCACACAAGCATACGTCCCACCTGATGTGAAGTGTTTACCGTAGCCATATTAACGGGCGCAACAATTATCGCTCGCACGCCACCACCCCCGCGGCCAACACAGCAAATCGTTCCTTTCTGGTAACCTCATTCACTCGCAGGAACACCACAACCCTCAAGGGAATTGTTAGTTGGCTGCCGCATTCTGTGACATGGAGGTACTTCTTTATCGGTCGGTCGGCTTATAAAATACGCAATGCCCTACCTCTCTTTTCGCCAGAGCCTATTTTGTCAGTCACAATGCGCACCAGTTACAGGTGAAGTTGGCTTTGGCTCAAAGATGTTGATGAATCATTTACACTCCTATGTTCAGACATGATTGTCAATGACATGATCAATCACATCTTTCACCTTTAAATAATATGGGAACAATATTTTCACCGAACAGAAGTTGAGATGTGTCACTAATCTGCAGTACCCTAATAATAATATCTATCCCCAAGAAATATATTAGTCACATTTTAATCAAAAATGTCTCTAAATATAAATCATCAGCTTAACAAACTATTAGTATCATTTAATTCGTTTGATCATCAAAATAATAGATCTGTCACCAAATAAATAGGTAGATCAGCACCTAAATTTATTGAAAACATGGCTAACTGGGGCGAACTCAAATTGGCGTCATATTCACTGACGAGGTATATGATATAGCTTAAATGATACCCAAATAATATTAGGTGCGCGCCCAGCTTCGAATTGGGTTTGCATTGCACGACGCACGCAAATAAAGCTCCCAGTGAGTATGATTTCTTTATCAATCATCCAACATCTTTAACAATTATCGTCCTATTTCAACCAATTTACACAAAATGATAACGAATTATATTCCTAAACCTATCTCACGAATCGTCACATCGTCCATTGCTGAAAACCGAAATTTTGCTCTATAGTTTTTGAGTGTATCTTGTTCTTTCAGATCTATTGAATAGTCATTATAACAACTATGTTGTACGTACATAATCCACATTTACATCATCATCATCAGCCTGTATCTACCCACTGCTGGATATAGGCCTTTCCCAATGCTTTCCATCAGATACGATCCTCCGCTTTTCGCATCTATTCATAATCTACATAGTCATATCGACAATATTTATGTAATTAAACTAAAATACGCTAATTTAAACTCCAAAAAAAGAAAATGGTTTTAATTTAATACTAAATTAATATTTGTCAACCCTAAAGAGGGTGCCCAACTGCCAGTTGCATTGGCGTCCGACGGTTAGCAATCATAAGCTAGAGCCCGAGTTTGTACGTCCCCGCGGGGTCGCGCAGACCCGCGCTAATGAAGGTGAATATCTTCAAAGGGGTCTGTCCGGCCCGCCCGCGGCTCCGTTGAATCTTTAAGCGGGTCGGCGTGTGAGGGTTGGCAAATGGTACGGGAATGTGTTTGAGTTGAATACATACGAGCGATATGTCGCTGGACCTCGGCAGTTGCCTCCTCTGCTACGCTTCTGTGGTTTCATATTTAACAATAAAAATTGATTCGAAATTTGAACAGGTTTTAATAAATAAATAAAATGCAGGCACAATTTTGCGCATTGAATGAACTTAAAAATGTGGTTGGTGGTTTAAGGTGAACTCTTTTTTACTTGAATTCGGGTGAAGTGTAGTTCAATTTAGACTGGTCTATGAATTTCTGCGAAGTACCGAACTTGACAATTGACTCTACTTACAATTTTCCTTTAAGTCTGACATCGTGATACATTTTGTATACCAACGAAATGTAGATAAATAGAAAAAATAATTCTCTACAGTTTTATTTAATTTTCTAAACATAATTTGTTTTATTTTTGTTTAACAAGCTTTGTGGTAGAAAGGCTAGCGATGGCACATTGACTTCGAGTCGCGGGTTCGATCCCCGCACTAGAAAATATTTGTGTGCATGAACATGTCTGTCTTGGTCTGGATGTTTTCTATTAATTATATGTATACGTTTAGAAATATATATTTAAGTATAATATCAATTACTAGATAATTGATATTATACTTAAATATATATATTTTACTACCCATAATACAAGTCTTGGTTAGTTTGGGACGTTGTAATTTGCCAAGGAACATTTATTTATTATTTTTTATAAACAAGTAATTAAATAGCATAATATCTTAATTTTTAAGGTTATGGACGACTTATATCACGTATTAGTTCATTGACAAGACCACAAGTAGAGATAAATCTATATCCCCTGCAACAATATCCTACGAGAGTCAATAAGCTCGTCCGTTCAGGAGTAAATTACGTCGCGGGAAATATATGAGGCTAAGACCTGGGATCCAGCATAACGAAATTTATAGCTCGGAGCTCGGAGGACGGATGAGACGCACACATAAAAGGTAATGCATGCCCTCCTTCAAGGAGAGGCCTATATTATGAGGGGCCACCTTAAGGCCACATGATGTTACGACGACGTCCACGCCATTACAAAAACAAAAATAAAGCAAGAAAAATATCGAAATTGTGCTAATAAATGTAGCTGTTTTTAGACAATTTTTCACTATTCTATATAAGTTTTGTAGAAAACTGTTACCGTTATAGTTAATTTGTTATAATAAAAAAAATACCTTTCTAAAAAAGCTTGTGTTATGGGTACTAGACAACTGATAAATGTACTTAAATACATTTTTTTTGTAAATACATACGTATAATACGTAGAAAACACCCAGACCAAGACAAACAGACATGTTCATGCACACAAATGTTTGCCTTGTGCGGGAATCGAACCCGCGACCTCGGAGTCAAAGTGGACATTCCTAACCATTCGACCACCGAGCTCGTCAAAACTTGACTCTATTCACTTACTTACTTAAGATATAGGTCTAATGCCCTCAGCCTCTCAAAGTGATTTATCAACATCTTTGAACCAAAGCCAACTTCACCTGCACGTGGTGCACCCTGCTGGCTGACAAACAAAGCTCTGGCGAAAAGAGAGGTAGGGAGCGTAATTGTAAGCTACCCGACTGGGGAATGTACCTCCACCTCACAGAATACCGCAGCCAAATAATAATTCCCTTGAAGGTTGTTGTGTTACTGCGAGTGAGTGAGGTCACCAGAAAGGAAGGAGACGCTGCGTTGGGCAGCGCGCGAGCGATATTTTATGTTGCAAGCGTTAATATGCCTACGGTAACCGCTTCACATCAGGCGGGCCGTATGCTTGTCTGCCACCCGTCGTAGTATAAAAAATATATATCAAATTATAGTGTGTCATTGAGGCGTCGTTTTAGAAGTAGCAGGGGGATGGTGCATAGAAGGGGGATGCAGTTCACAGCTGGTGTGCCGGGGCGTGTACACATAGTAACGACGGTACATAGGCCAAGATAAGCGTTATATATGCCTAGCGTGGCGCACGTGACGTGAAGCGGTTTCATGTCTTGTGATTCTAGACCGAGAGAGGCCTGAATATATGAATTCATATTGAGACATCAAGATAACTAGCTCATAGTAGTAGTAATATAGTAGACGATCTCGTTCGTCGAATGGTTAACAATGGCTGTGGGGTGTAACTGGTTCATCGACATCGTTGAAGCAAAAGTCAACTTCACCTGCACGTGGTGCACCCTGCTGACTGACAGAAGAGGCTCTGGCGAAAAGAGAGGTAGGGCGTAGCGTATTTTTTAAGTTTTGATATATAATATAACAATTCCCTTGAGGGTTGTTGTGTTCCTGCGAGTGAGTGAGGTCCTCAGAAAGAAAGGAGTTGCTACATTGGCAGCGGGGGTGACAGCACGCGAGCAATATTTCATGTTTCGAATGTTAATATGGCTGCGGTAACCGCTTCACCGTGTAGGTTTGCCGTGTGGAACGTGTTTTGCGTTCATTGCCGTGTGGTTTCCGGCAGACTAGAATAGAATCACTCCGTTTCTTCCCGTGGATGTCGTACAAGGCGACTAAGGGAAATACACTATCAAATATCGATCAGGCTCCCCAACCCGTCTGGCCAGCGTAGGGAGTGTAGGCCAAATCCTCCTTCCGTCTGGGACGGACGAGAGAGAGTCGTGCTCCTGATGAACATGGACCTGATGATGATGAACCGTTTCACATCAGGTAGGCCGTGGCTTGTATGCCACCCGAAGTATAAAACAAAAAAAAAATGGCCTCTGACTCCGAGGTCGCGGGTTCGATCCCCGCTCAAGACAAGTATTTGTGTGCATGAACATGTCTGTTTGTCTTGGTCTGGGTTTTTTCTACGTATTATATGTATCTATTTCAAAATAATGTATTTAAGTATACCTAATCACAGTATAAGTAATAGTACTAACGTAGTATAATATCAGTTATCTAATATCTTTACTACATGATATGCTTAGTTTGGCACTAGATGACCGTGTGTAATTTGTCCAGGAATATTTAATTATTTATTTATATTGTCTTTTCAATCAATTTAAAATGGTCTGTTGTAGTCAAGCCAGATTCTTTTAAAAGTATTTCTTATTGAAGTGTTAAATAGGATTTAGTAAAATTTATGTGCAATATATTTAGTCCCTTGCAATATTAGGGTGTATCTACACATGCCCGCCGGCTCGCGCGGCATTACCTGCGGCATGCGCGATAAGGCAGCGCCAATGCAGTCTGCATGCCGGGCCGCCCGGTGGCAATGCCGGCGGGATGTGTGGACACACAAGAAGGAGAATATAGCTACCCTTACTTATAGCTAATAATAACGGTTACTATAAGGTAAACTCAGAAAAAATGGGGTGTCAGTTGTTCATCAACATATTTGAACCAAAGTCAACTTCACCTGCACGCGGTGCACCCTGCTGACTGACAAACGAAGCTCTGGCGAAAAGAGAGGTAGGGAGCATAATTGTAAGCTACCCGACTGGGTAATGTACCTCCACCTCACAAAATACCGCAGCCAAATAACAATTCCCTTGAGGGTTGTTGTGTTCCTGCGAGTGAGTGAGGTTACCGGAAAGGAAGGAGATGCTGCGTTGGCAGCGGGGGTGGTGTTAATATGGCTACGGTAACCGTTTCACATAAGGCGGGCCGTATGCTTGTCTGTCACCCGCGCCATAGTGTAAAAAAAAATAATCACAATAAAATGTACAGTTTGGTGTAACATAAAAGTAACGCTAAGTTTTACAGAACATCAGATAGTTTAATAATAAATGAGTGTCACCAAAACACTAGGTATGTTCTTTAGGCTCGTCCCAATATATTTGAAAAGTAAATATAATATCATTTAATTAAATTGGTAATCGTAAGTATATAATGCATCGACGTATTGTCAACTCCTCCTTCCCTCCTACCAAGCAATCAATGAAGAAAATCTATTTACCGGGTTTCGCTAAGAAACGGAATCAAAACAATGGCGCAATCTATTCGAAACTACGCAAAGGAAGTCGTGACTCATTCGCTAGTACAGATATTTTCAGAGATATTTTCTAATGTCTATATAAACGTCCTAGTGCTTGGAGATAGGGCGTTGCGGAGTAAGCTGACTCGGCGCGAATTATCGCAGTACACAATCGCGTTGCTCGGCGCGGAGAAAAATCGACAATGCCGGCGGCCATAATGACATCATACTGTCAATCTCGTTAGATAGATGTTGGAGTCTGGAAACTTTTTGAACGTTAAGTCTAGGCTGGGCCTTAGCGATCAATTGACCTAGATATCTAGACAAATGATTTTGGCATATAGATTTGGTGCAAAATAGTATAAATGTGGAGAAAATGTAAGAAATAAAATAAAAATTAATTCATATTTTTAATAATGATAAGTGCGATACTCAGATTTTTATACGACGACAGATGCAAAGCGACCGGCTCGCCTGATGAAAAGCAGTTACCGCAGCCATATAGACGCTCGCAACTGCAGTATTAGATGCGCGCTGGCGCCCTCACTGCTAATGCATCATCTTCTTACGTTCGGTGGCGTTACTCGCTCATAGGAATACAATCATTTTTAGGGTTCCGTACCCAAAGGGTAAAAAGGAATCCTATTACTAAGGCTCCGCTGTCCGTCCGTCCGTCCGTCCGTCTGTCACAAGGCTGTATCTCATGAACCGTGATAGTTAGACAGTTGAAATTTTCAAAGATGATGTATTTTTGTGACCGCTATAACAACAAATACTGAAAAATAGAATAAAATAAATATTTAAGGGGGCAATTTACAACAAACGTGATTTTTTTGCTCGTTTTTGCTCGCAATTGATAACGGTAATAGGTTGAAATACTCACATAATATTTAGTTTTATATTCACTTTATAAATAAATAATTAAATAAAAATAAAACAAATATTTCAGGGGGGCTCCCATACAACAAACGTGATTTTTTACCGTTTTTATAGATAATGGTACGGAACCCTTCGTGCGCGAGTCCGACTCGCACTTGGCCGGTTTTATTGTTAAGTAGAGCCTTGTTTACCTATAAGCCCCTGCAAGTGAATTTGGTTTTGGCTCTGAAGATGGCAGCGAGTCACTTAAACCCCGAACCATAGATTCTGTACGTTGGATTGGATATTTATCATTGGCCTATGGTTACCTAACTAAAGAGAATTCGCGGGCATTGCGTGGAGCGACACCCATAGTGATTGACTAATTCGGGAATTATTTTGTAAAGACATCAAAGTACATACGTAGACGTTTGTGAGCGGTTGTGTCCAGTGTAACCTACCACGGTGCGCTGTGTAGACGATCTTAACGCGAATGCGAAGAGTTGCGGCGCGGCGCGACGCGGTGTGATGTGTTGTGAAGACGTCTGTTGTCTTGGAAACACATCGCACCGCGTCGCGCCGTGCCGCATCTCTTCAGGCGACGCCTATTGAAATGTCCTACGATGTGACTAAACGCACGCGGTGTACGCGCGGAGGTTCGCGTAGCGAAATGGATGCGATGAGTTTGCTTGATATTTTTCGCGTAAAGTGGTTACGACGTTCTTTTGTTTTTAGCGGCCGCGGCGTAGCGCGGGGTAAGTAGCTTGCATGTAAGACAAAGCCGCCGCGTCGCACAGGTCCACATTGAAATGTCATGTCACTATATCGGATCGCTTCGCATTCGCGTTCGAATTTGAATTAACTGCGTAGGACGTAGACTAGCGTCCTAACGTGAAAATTCAATTGGTTCGTAGAACGATATTGAACAGAACACAAAAGCCAATTACAACGAAGTTAAAAACGATAACTACGGTACTCATCGTGGCCATTTTACTATGTTTAATGTTATTTCATATAAATCAGTTTTCTTGATATTTAAAAGACGTATAAGATCTTAATGAAAGCCTGAATCCGCCTGCCGTTCCAAACCTACATGCAAAGCCCGAGTTCATATTATGCATTTTATTACTGTCTGTCACTGTATTATAAGAACTTTGTAACTTACATGCATGATTTATATATACTGTAGTGTAATTATTACCGAACATTATACGTTGCATTTCCCACTAAATTACTTGTAAATACCCTAAATGGCTAGTACAGACAATAATTAACAATTGATATATATATGTAGGTATTGCAATGTATCATAATATATCGAGGTAAATATGGAAGGCACCGAGCCTTAAAACAACTGACCGCTCTACCATGCTAAAATCACGACCACTCCATACAAATGTCGTATCGTTTACTACTACAAAAACAATGACATCCATGCAGAGCGTGAATGAGCGTGTGTGCGTGCGCCATACAAACTGTTCCAGATTCGTCTCAGAGGTTTCAGAGTGATCTATATCTTAGGAAACCGACAGTACACATGCAGCGCTCATACTAATTTCGATTCTTACGCGAACTTGTGACTCGGTACAATTTAGCCAACGGACTGCGCGCTCGACAGTTTAGTGAAAGGGCCTAATGTGACCTACATATGTTCAGCCGAGATACGTATATACCCTCGTGGGTAGATATATCCAGTTTTACGAGGCAATCTTGCTCGCGGTGCGTGGCTGTCCTTTTTCAACGCCGCCGTAGGCGTGCGGTGGCTAACTCCATAGAATAATACTCAGATGGGGCACATCAAAGTCAGAATTATTGTTACTACTGGCTACTGGTACTGGCTGATATCCGCAGCTTCGCCCTCGTGGTCATTATTTTAATATTTTTTTTTTTTCCGTGGAAATAATATGTTTTTCCGGGAAGGAAAGTATCATAAACATTATACGCCGAGGGGCTTAGGTACCCCTCACTTTCCAGACTTACACTATCCCAGCAAAAATCATCAAAGGAAGATGGATTAAATCGCTTCCTTTCGAAGTGAGAAGGACAAACAATCACACTTTCATATTTATAACATTAGTGTAGATATAGAAGTATAGATCTAACTAACTAACTAAACTACCTCTTTATATATGGTTTACCGTAGCTTAAAGACGCTTGTAATGCGAAAAGTAATGTTCGAGTGCTGACATTCCATGCAGCATCTCTTAACCTCTCGTTCACTCGCAGATACAATCCTCAAGGGTATTAGGTAAATAATAGTTATTTAATTGCAGTTTTCTAAGAGGTTAAGATACTTCCCCAGTCGGGTTAGATATAACATAAATATATATATATATATATATATATATATATATATATATATATATATATATATATATTGTATATATAAAATATATAATAAAAGGAACTGAGGTAAACTGACAGGATTCTATTAAAATCATTATTGACAACATTTAATTATATAGCAATCCTGGCTGACACAAAATGAAAGCAAAATTTTGTCTGTCTCCTATCTGAAAAAGAATCTGTTTCGTTTTGCACCAGCGAAATTTGTTACAAAACTGATCTCTATATCTAGTAAATAAACGACTTTACCATGATCCTGATAACTGTTTTTGCAATATTTTAATACCAAACGCATCTCTTCAATGCGTAATAAAATGTAATCACAAGTCACAGTAATAAGTAAGGCATACTCTTGGAAATGAATGAATCGAAAACTTTTCATTTATATCAATTGAGTGAGGATAAAATAAAATATTTAACACAATTTTTATTTAATTGTAGTATGTAATTATGTAGTGTGTGTTTTTCTAATGAAGTGTCTTTGAACGTAATTGTGGCTATGAATCTTCGAACTCGGAGCTCGAAACAATATTTTTAGCACATTTACAGGTCGTGTCTCTTCTACATTTTAATCTATGTCATCGGCGTGGGGTGGCGTGGGTCGGGTCGCGAGGGGTGTTTTAATTAGAGCGCGGATGCCGCCGCGGCCATCGGTCGGCCGATGTCGAACCTTTGACCGCACATAGATACCTACAAGTACAAGACACATGCGGACTAAGCCTTTGTCTTACCTCGCTTAAGCCTTTGACGGGTCCGAGAACTCTATGTAGGTGAGGGCTCTCAGGTTCACGTACATATGTAATGGTTGAATGGGTAAAGCTAGCGCCTCTAGGCTTTTGGACGGTAACATAATATAACAACGTAAATTTATATTGTGTTATGTTATACTCAAAGACCGAAAATAGAGTAAGAAAAGACCAAAATGCGCCATAGAATTTTGCAATGGTTAATTGCAAAATTCGAGTGGGGTGGAATTTAGTATAAAAAGAATGGTTGGAAAGTCATTTAAAAACCGTCAAAGGTAGTCGCTCAAAATAGGGTTTTCTTTCATACTACGTTGGTTAAATATAACAATAACAACAACTCGGTGAGCTCATCAGAGCAAATCAGTACTTTCGTTCTTCGCAAAGACTTCTATTGTACAAGTCGCAAGTTCGATATAGAGTACTGTTCTCACCGATGGGTCGAGGCACCGGGAATAATGGGATACCAGCTTGGGCCTTGTGATTCGATTCAGAGACGAACCATGGAAATCTTCGACGACCCTAAACTTACAATGTGTGTAATACCATGGGTATTGAACTCTGAAGTTTGAGGAGAGACTTTGCCTCCCTTTGTAAATTCTTCAGTTATACAGTGAGTTGTGTTCGGAAGAGTTGTTCGATATGCCTCCACCGTCGCACTGCTCGCCATCGGCAGGAAATTAATCCTCACACATTGGAGCCAATATGGTGTAACGTGTAAGTGATACCTATGGTATATAGCGAGCGACCATAGGCAGCGATGACTGCTTACAATCAGTGAGGTCGTATGCTTTTTTTTCACATTGCTTGTATAAATAAAATATTTATATGCTACAAGTAAGTTGAGTTGAAACTGAGCTATTAAATTTATTTCGAAGTAACCATTAGTATCATTAGTACGCTGTATTGTTATTGATATGAACTTATGAATAAATGAAACATTTATTTATTTGGTTATCTCTGTACCTATGAACCGAAAGGTATAAGGAGTATCTATATAAAT
The DNA here is from genome assembly GCA_937001555.2 of Hypsopygia costalis. Classification (NCBI taxonomy): domain Eukaryota; kingdom Metazoa; phylum Arthropoda; class Insecta; order Lepidoptera; family Pyralidae; genus Hypsopygia; species Hypsopygia costalis. The sequence goes on along the minus strand of OW443343.2, from coordinate 20,360,425 downwards.
CGCCAATGAATACAACTGGATCATAAATCGCTTTTTAAATATCTGGCGCCCAACATGGGGCGAGCTATAAATGGCGCCCAACACGTGACCGATACAAAACGGACTATTTTGCAAAATAAGATTTCCCAACCGTCACCCGCGCCGAAAACTGATGAGGGTTGTTTACGTGCACTCCAGCAAAGGTAATTCTTAAAAAAGCTTGATCGATACAGAGCGCGGTGACACGCCGGGCCTGAGCCCTGGGGGCGCGTAATTTGGCCTCCGACTCGTCAGCGCTAAATTATCCCGACATCTTTAAATGGAATTTCGCGGGTAGCGCGTCCGCAAAGTCCCTGCACGTTTCTCTGACGGTTTGTACGTTAAAATGAAGCTGAATTTTCGGTCCGCGCCTGCCTGACGTCCCCCGTCGGTCGCGCACACGCGATCCGCCACCTGGCTCCGGGCATTTACTCTTTACATAGTTAAAGTAGAAGCAAAGGAAAGTACATTGTATAGGTATACCGTATAATAGATTTTATGGAAATTTAGATATATCGAGAAAAACTTTATTCAATGTAAGTATACGCTTAGAGTACTTTCCAAGTGATAGTAATAATTTGGAAAATACTTTTATGACGCTAATATATAACTTTGTGATGCTTTGTAATTGCTAATGTATAGCTTAAAATATATTCTGTAAATTATTAAATAACTTTTTTTTTGTAAATCGAGTCACAATATGAGGTATAAATGTAGTAGGTACCTAGTCGTAGTTTATATTCAGAAACAGAAATAAACGTCAGTATTGTCTGACATTTACTCTGAAGAAAGAGAGGTAGGAAACAGCAATATTTAATGAACAGATGTCCGACTGGAGAAGTACCTCCACCTTAGAAAACCGCAGCCAAATACCGATTCTTTATAGAATCTTGTGTTCCAATAGTCAACAAGAGCCACAAACTTCCTGCTAACTGCTATCAGCTTAGGTACACTCGGGCGGATAGTATTTACTAACCGACGCGTTATAAATATTGTAGAACAACAGAACGCGTTACAATCGTTATAGAAACGACTCTATGGAGCAGCTGGTGATTTAGGGACGGGACGGGGAGGGCAAGAGAGCGCGATTTACTTCACTCAGATTGACTGACACGATAAAATCTGTCACAAGGACCCGGGTGACTGGATCTGCTCATGAACCGGAGAACAGAGATCGATGGAGGAGAATCGCGAGAGCAGCGACCACAATAGAGACTTGAGCGTGAACCCGACCATTCTGCAAAGAGTGACCGACTAAGAAGTCATTCAATTAATGAAACATTATAAAATCATAAATAGAAATTGTGGAGACAATTACTCATTCCACAACACAGAACGACGGAAATATCTAGTGTTTCTGTAATTAGGGAATGTGTCAAATATGTAACATGTACAATAGGATCGAAATTGGGTATGTGACAAATTGCGAGTGTGACGAACTGCGTATGTGACGACGTGCGTCTGTGACGAACTGCGTAAGTGATAAACTGCGTGTGTGATGAATGCCGTTTATGACGAACAGCGTTTATGACGAATCCCGTATAAGGCGAACAGCGTAATGTGACATAATGCGTAAGTGACGAAATGCGTCTGTGACGACCAGCGTGTAATCCCTTGAAAAGGATATAGTGACTATCCCGAATATCACAACTGGTACTACCAAAAGGTTACTCTGTATCTATAATAGCCTAGGTAAGTATTTATTCAACGTAGCCCTTTGGCTGCCAGCCTTTGCCTGTCAGAGGATGCGGTCCGCTCACCCCGAGCCTTGCGGGATTACGACGCTCCTGACAGCTCTTGGAAGCGGCCGCCACCGCGGCGCGCTCACAAAGCCGTTTGATGGGAATAAAATATATATTTAAATTGTCTCTGCCTACTTTTATAGTATGCTAGTTACATTGTGAATTTATTTTAGTGGTTTTGATATGAATACGTACTTTACTTCTATATGTATAACTTTGCTACCATATGCTGGAATTAAAAAAATCTAATGATAATAAAATCGGGGATACAGTTTGACGTTGTAGTTTCGAATCTATGCTCTACATCCAAAATTCAATCATACCACTGGATAGATGAAGGATCAAATTTATTACGCCAAGTAAGGACTTATTGAACATCGCGTGCGGGGGAGGGGGAGCGCTGCCATTTTGAGATTATTGTAGTGCATATAACGTATTCACGTTCAACACACCTCCGTGTCCATGACACAGGCACACCCCATTTTTTTTTACAAGGTTTTACCGAGGTGTCTGTAATCAAATCTTAAATGTTATATTTCACCCACTATCCAGTGTCCGATTGAGTTGAAATTTGGCATATTAGTTCGGTTCTAGTGACAATGAAAGATATAGCTGCCATTTTAGACCAATATGGCAGACATCACGAAGTGGGAGATTTATAATTTCCACTTTAATCCCCATTATATGGATTTCTTTGATTGAATTTAAATATTTTTTTTTATTAACAACTAATAAAACCTTGAATCAAAAAAAAATGTATATTATTTACAGATGCGCTCTAGCATTACTGGAGAAAAATACATTACCCATAGATTAATAGTAGCTATAGCCACCCCCGAAACTTAAACAGCAACGGTATTGTACTTTGTAAATACTTAAACATTTTTCTTATATGACAAGTACGCGCATGTCATCCCCCTGATGTGGCAAACGTCTATAAGTTGCGATCGAGAACTCTTGTTTACTGTCTTAGCACAATACTGCTCTCACAATTCCTCCAACGAACCTAAATTGAGGCATAAATCAAGAGCCTCCATTCGTTATGACCTGCCCATGATCACGACCACTCTGTCAAGAGTAGAGTTGGGATTCTACCCGGTAAATTCCCAATGTGGGTAAAAATAGGGTATTTACCGGATGGGGTAAATACCCACAACATGGGTAAAAACTAATTACAAGAGTTTTACAGTATATAACATACTTTACCCAGGTTTATACCAGAATATATACCCGGGAAAAACCCTGTATTTCCCAAATGGGAATTTACCCGGTTAAATACCCGACGAGTATTTATCGGCCGACCATCTCTAGCCAAGAGTGTATGAGAAGAAGAACAATATAAAAAAAAACAGACTTTCTAAAAACTGTACAGGTACAGGTATATTGAAATAAATTCAATATCATCACAGTAACTGCGAATCAAACGGGCCCTGAAATTGTTTTTCATATTAGTGGTATTAATAACAGAAGAACATAAACACAATAATCCATGATTTTTATAACGTGTCGAAGTTATGAATATTAACCAAACAGTGCCTTTCAAAATGTCACATGAGGCAAAGCTCGAATATGGCCGGTGTGCAGGACTATCTAATATCACGAGCCCACACTGCACCCAATGGTCAGATATATTACTTATAGCTATTATTTAGTTAGCACACGTGTACGGCCAACACGAATAATTTCCTCCCTCCGGCTATCTAGTGTCTCTTGCATTGCTAACTTAATGATTTACCATGTTGGATCAAACTTCCCAAGTAATAGTGCAGCCAACTTAGAATGGTCGTATATTTTTTGCGTTATCGAAGGCTTAGTTAGCTTCTGCATAGGTCGGATTAAGTTTCGGCCAACGCGCCAACAAGCGAATGTAATCACCAGTAGCGGTGACCGCTCGCGCGTAAATTACGCGGTTTGACTAGCGTAACTTGGTCTGCTCCTCCCTTTTCTTATCTGCAAACTGTAAGCGTATAGGGGAAGAGTAGGTGAGTGCCCGTGGGTCAGGTAACGTTGGACGTTCTGAGTAACCTACGCGTCCTTCGTTAATGCCCGCTTAGGTGGCCCCCGCTCTCGCAAACATAATAGTGCCCTTTTGGAGTCCCCTCGAGGACAGCCCGCGAAACGGGACTGATTGATTGGATGATCACTTAGGAGAAATTTACTAATCTAAATTAGCGAAATTTGATTAATTAATAAGGTGCATTTAGACTATAGTTTTGTAGAGACTTATTATTTACATTTTTGACGTGATCTAACGTGATATAACGTGATATAAGCAAGCACGAAAAAGCATGACTCATTGTCACGTTCCGCCTGTGCCGAGGGAGCAAATAAGAGCGTGAAACAAGCGATAGAGAGGCACGATCGGCTTGTGACGCATATATCTCTCTTCTACTCCATCGAACGATGTTGTCTTATGACGTTATTACGTAAAATTATCATCCGTAAACCGATTTTACGGACAAACAAATCTTTTTATGACAGAGAAAAATGTAAACATTGTTTCGTCAAGTCGTTCAGTCAGCAAAGTTCCTATTACTTCGTAGGATATGAATGTAGAGTCCAGAAAAAGTAAAGGGCACATGCTAGTTTTGATTGCATATACTTATAATATTGCTAAAAAAATTCGTATTTTATCTTTCGATCAGCAACGTTAGTCTTTTACGCTCACCTCCATTTTGCAGGACTCTCTACACCTTTAAAATTGACTTTTAAAAACCTCAGTAGATTAAGTAAGACGCCTAAAAGACTTAAACGACTAAAGGAGTTAGACAAACTCGAATTGTTTTGAAAGGTACTCGCGCTCGAGTTTTACTTGGAACTTAATACTGCTCAAATGGGTTTAGTGTTTTAGTGTAGGTGGTGAATGAATATGCTTACTTCTCTTTGTCTTATGTAATAATGCCATTATTAGTTTAATATTATAATTTTAACAAAAAAAAAACAGACTCCAAACATTACTCTACATTTATGTATGTAGATACAGGCTGATGATGATGATGAAAAAAATATGGGACCAATCTGGAAGTATATTCTTTCAAATAAAAAAAAGTTTTTTTCAAATTGGTTCATAAATCACGGAGTAATTAAGTCACAAAGATTAAAAAAAAATACAGCCGAATTGAGAACCTCCTCCTTTTTTGGAGTCTGTTAAAGACTCGGGGCTTAAATTAACATAATATAGCACACCTTAGACTATCAGTTTAATTGTTGCTAATAGACCTTTTTTTTCTGGACAAATTACACACTGCCATCTAGTCCCAAACTAAGCAAAGCTTGTACCTACTATGGGTACTAGATAAATGATATAATGCTTAAAAACATTTTTTTTAGTAGATACATACATATAATACATAGAAAACACCCAGACCAAGACAAGCAGACATGGTCATGCACACAAATATTTGTCTTGTGCGGTGATCGAACCCACGACCGGTATTGACCATTGGCAAAGAAGAAATGCTCGAAAGAAACTTGACAATATGGGTCTTATTTTTTGTCAATTTACACCTATTTACTAGCTGTGACCGCGACTTCGTTCGCAAGAACTGTTGGCTGTTGTGCTCTATATATTATATGGCACAAAAAACTTATTCCGAATTCAAGAACTTCATCTCAATTACGAGTAAGTAGATACAAAATAAAGGCGCATACTCATTGAATACGGGCCATGTTATCTCCCGGAGTCGAGGCACGGTGCCCTGCCAAATCCAATATCCGCACCGCACGCGTAATAACAATCGCGACTATCGGCCGCGCGTGAATTATGCACGATTAGAAACAACATTTACTTTCAACGAGCCATTCGAAACTCGACCTTATCTCTTTGAGTTAAGTTTGTAGCGAGTGTCAGTTTATTTGGAACGGCCTCGGTCTCGCAGACGACGTCGCTCGGCGTGCTAATGGCCACGCGACCCTCCCCCCGCGCCGTTCCCCCTTCGCAAGCACGCGTACAGAAATAAACGAAAACCTTTGTGTCTAATTGCGGGCCCCATTCGCTCTTATACCATTTTCCGATTGTTATTTAAGTCGGGAGATAAAAATGGGATAGGAATTAATTGCATGAAGATTTTTTTTGTACTGAGATTTGTTCGGAGTCTTTAAAGTCTTTAAACAATGGATTTAATACGTTGGCTAATTATTGTACATTTTTCCATGAACACACGTGATGTTTTATTTCGTGGACGTGTTGCAAAGAGTGTCTTGTGCGGAATCTTAATAATCTTTCGTGCAATTTTAGTTCATTAAGTTAATTTTAGTTTAATTTCAGATTGGGGTTATCGTAATCGTCTCGATTTTGCGCCACATAAAACATATCAACTCTTGCTTAAGGGAAATTTACAGGTTTCACCGCGATTTCATTTTAATGGAGTATCAGTTGCTAATAGAAGTTCGGTTTGTTACTTGGGTTTGCTTTCGGATAGAAATTTTAATTATATCGAGCACATGAAGCAAGTAGGTGAAAAAGCGAAAAATAATTTCTATGCCTTAACACGAATTTCTACCTCTACGTGGGGATTAACTTTCAAAACGTTAAAAATTATTTATACCGCCACATACTTAGGATGTGTTACGTACGGTTCACCTGCGTGGGCAGATAGGGCTACTATAGGTGCAGCACGTCGTAAATTGCTTCAAAGCCAGCGCCTTGCTCTGATATTTTTATGTAAGTCGTATAGAACTGTAAGCACCGAGGCACTACCCGTGCTAGCAGGTGTGTAACCAGTAGACTTAGAAGTACAACGCCGCGCTTCTATGTACTATACATCTAAAAATATGGTCCCTGATTTCTTGAAAACACGTGATCGTGAAAAAATAGTTAGACTGTTTAAACCTATTAATGAAGTAATTGAAACATTGCTGTCTGAATGGCAGGAAAGGTGGGAAACTTCTACCAAAGGACGCCACTTGTATCTGTTCTTTCAATCGGTAAGAGATAGATTAAAGAAAAAGTGGTTAGAAGTCGACCACCCCGTTGCGCAATTTTTAACTGGACATGGCAAATTTAAGGCAAAACTCTTTTCGTTTAAATTAGTGCCGTCGCCCTTATGCGAATGTTCTACTGCTAATTCTGAATTCGATCAAACAGCACACCATGTTCTCTGGGAGTGTGATCTTTGGCGGCGGGAGCGGGATGACATGTTGAATTCATTGCAAGTTGCATCCGGGGTAGTATACTATTCAGATTTGGTAGCAACAAGGGAGAATTACCAAGCGTTCCGACGATTTTGCAATTCATATTATTGGAATCGATGTGTTAGGTAACAACTCAATGTTTTAGGTCCCCAATAGTGTTAGAAACTTAAAATCCGTGGTGCACGACAGTTGAGCTTCACTTGACTAGCCATCTCTTTAGGCTTTTAATGCCTTATTTGTCATATTGCTGTCTCTCACATTGCTAAGAGGGGAAGTCAAATTCCAAAAGCTTCCTACTCCTACTAATTTCTTCTGATTAAATTCGTTGTGAGTTCCAAGACAGCCGTAGTTTTACCCCCGGGACTGCAATGGACTTCATTGTTCATTGCCTTTTTTGGCGGTCGCCGCTGTTAATCCTGGCTACACAGGAGACACAGTGGTGGGAATGTGTGGTGGGCCCAATCTTTCGTGCAAATTTCTTTTTGCGCAAATTACGAAATCAGAAGACTTCCAAATATAATTATTTTTAGTGTTTTAGCTGACCCGACAGACGTTGTCATGTCTTCTTAGCGATGAATAATGAATTGGAATTGGAATCGCGCAATCTGTCAAATAAAGTGACAGTTCTGTCAAACGACATATAGTTACATTAGAAAAATTAATATGGTTTTCTTAAATTTTCTAATTTTCCGAGCAACTTTTTTATTTTTTTCTGTCATAAGAACCTTGTTCTGACAATAACAAATTAAAACAACATAAAATGAAATAGCAAAATCACGCGTAATGCCGTGACCAAGGGAAATAGGGATTCATTTTTATATATATAGATAGATAGTGTTTCATAATATATTCGCGATAAAATTTTTAAAAGGTGTCTCACTAGAGTGGATTTAGACTAAGAGCGGTTACTCACGGCATCCAACCAAATACGATAGGAACTCGGACGTGTTTATTGTCCCATTAAAGATAGCTCCACAATGCGACCGCAGCAATGGAAAAGCAATATCAAAATGTTCAAATTCAGATCGGATTCGGATACAGTGCGTAAACACCCTAACAAATAGTAATACGCTTCAGTATCATACCCGTGCCTAAATATGAAAGTTACACAGATTCACTAATAGGCAGCGATCAGTAATGCTTGCCTTGCCTCGCTCGTCGCAACGGTCAACTCGCGCATGTGTGCATAAAGACAGACGCAGGGAACATGCCTTGCAGACAAACGACTGCAGCTTTCTGCTAGTGTCGCCATGACTCAGGCAATAATAGGGACAGAAAAATTTATAAATATTATCTCTCTTAAAATCACGCCCAACCACGCAAAACCCAGTAATTTGATAGGCGTGCGCGGGGATATGGCTCCAACGCGTAGAGGGACTTTTGAGATGTTTGATATAATGTTGTACACCGGCCGTTACCCGCTCCAGGATATATCAATGGAACGATATACCCATGAATAGGTCTCGGCAGGCGTTGAGACTATTGCAAAGTATAAAAGATGGAAAAGGGTTTTCCCTTTGGAAAGAAAATCACAAAATACATATTAAATATATCATAATCTTCCACAAGATAGTTTTTAAATTTTATCTGCTCTTACGCATATGCCTTTCAAGATCCGTCGTTCGAAATATACTGAGAAAGATTTTTGGTTTTCTCTTGTTGTAGCTAAATCTGCCTAATAAAAATCGTTAGGTCACAGAGATTGACTAGTCATTACTAATGCTACTGTTGTAAGATTTGTAAATAACAAAATAAATTTCCACGAAAAGTACATAATACTTGGTGGCACTAGTACTAATTCCCGCGCGGCCACCACACCAACGTTGGAAGCCCGCGGCCACGGAAAATACGCTGTCGTTTGCGCTACGCGGCACCGGTGATTCCGCACACTCTAATGTCTTCGTGCATAAAGATCATAATTGAACGACATATTATTATCATCACGGCTCAAGTGCCGGTGTCGGCAAGACAGATAGCGCCACGTAATGTTTATGAAATTTTTGAAGGCGTGTAGTTAAGATTTCGTTAAGATGGCGGCAAAAATTTCATGGTTTACGTTTGTAGATAGTTTTTAGGGATATTTCTATTGGGTGATATTAGTGTTATTCGGTTAGTTAGTGTATATAATCAGTTAATTATTTGAATACACGCCATGGGGACTGATGTCAGTAACAGGCCTTACTTATATGCCATATTGCTGACTCTCATATTGCTAAGAGGGGAAGCCAAATTCCAAAAGCTTCTTACTCCTACTAATTTGTTCTGATTAAATTCGTTGTGAGTTTCATGGCTACCGTAGTCTTACCCCCGGGACAGCAGAGGACTTAAGTGTTCATTGCCTTTTTTGGTGCATTTTTTACACAGGAGACACAGTGGTGGGAATGTGTGATGGTCACACGTCCCGTTAAAAAATAATAATAAAAAGGAAAATATGTTGATATAAGAAAAATACAGAATATTTTTTTTTTTTTTACGTAACGAAAGAAAGGCAAGAAAAGAAAAGATAATAAACAGACAGACAGTAAAAGATGTATGATGATGTCGTAGATACTTCATGTAATTAACATAATTTTGACAGTTATCGTTACATGAATGGGTAAAATTTTATAACAAAAAATATCACTCAGTAATCTCTTAAACATAGATTTATATTTTACTAGCGGTCCCTCGCGACTTTGTCTACGTGAATTTTCATACAAATGTTCGTCCTGGGTGAAGTAAAAAAATGACTATCCTTATAAGTTCAGAATGCATTAAAAGTATCATTGAATATCTTTTACTGTCTGTCTTTTTATTATCTGCCTTTCTTTAGTTGTCACTAGACTCTGCCCCCGGCTTTGCGCCACGTGAACATACTAAATAAATAAAAAGTACCTATCAAATGCATCAATCCAGATCATATTAAATATATTATATGCGAAATTTAATCCAAATCCGTATCCATGAAAGAGTAACTATATTATCCAAACATCTCACAAATTTTCACATAAATTACAATGTTTTTTTTTATCTGAGACGGGGGCAAATGAGCATGCGGGTCAGCTGATGGAAAGCAATCGCCATCGCCCATGGAGATCAGCAACACCAAGGGGCCGCCGATCCGTTGCCAGCCTTATACTTCTTCCTTTCTTTCTGTTATTAATGTTTAATAATGTTAAAAAATTACAACATCATCTTTAATTAAAGATCGATTCGTATTGTACGACTAGAACAAATAAATGTTTACCGTCAGGCTTGGTCAGATTTGGTAACAACACAGCTCTCCGAGTGCAAACTTTCAACAGACGACTAAAGCAAAATTGCCCGCGCAGTAAAGTGCCGCCTTAAAAATTCTAGTATAGTCATTACCCTGTCACTGAGGTCGGTGGCATTTTGTAGCAAAGTCGGCATTGTCGGCAGGCTCAACCACTGCCACATAGCTGGCATGTGCCGCGACGTAATTCACGGTACACGTGCAATTTCCGTAGGGTTGCTGATATTGAAAATATTTTCCTAGTATTCGCTATAAATGTATCATTTTGTGGCTAAGCAAGCATCGCAGCCGCTGGCCACATAGCCGGCATGTGTCGCGACGTAATTCACGGTACACGTGCAATTTGTTTAGGGCTGTCGAAGACGGCAACAATATTTGTCATAATTATATAGTTGAACATTAATAAAATATAAGTGTTGTTTCTGTCAGAACTAGTAAAAGGGGCGACAAACAGAAATTGAAAAGATGCAGAAACATGACACGAATGCCAAAAACCTTAGGCTTTGTTTATGTAAGAAATAGAAAGTGCCCCAGAGAAAGGTTCGATCCATGTTGGGGACCACAGGTAAATAATACACCTTGTAAAAACAATTTTGAAAATATGCTATTTGAATTTGAGTGGTCCAATTCTTACGATATCGTAGCTACTCGACGCTCATTCATACGTGGAACATTCCGATCAATTATATAGTACGACTATAACTTATGGACTTGAGTATGGAATGGTCCTCGTATGACTGAGTGCCGACTATACGGGAAAATATTATACGTAAAAAATGACATCCGAATAGTCGTCGTCTAAGCGTAGCCAAAGGGCTTCAACGACTAAGTCGCTGCGATATCACGGAAGCTTGAACGTTACGGGAATTGGACTACGGCGTTGTTGGAAACTGCCTTTAGCAGAAATTGTACATTTGGTATGGTGCTTTATGTAAAATTTCTGTGTTTTGTGTAAATCAAAATTTGATCACTGTTGTGGACACTACATTTGTATGTCTCTGCAACTCTAAATTCACAAAGTTGACTTGGTACAGGATTATAGTAGTAGAGAATTAGATTATAAGATTATAGTAGCATTAAGGTTTTCCGTCGTTTGCACCCAGTGTAGTCAATAAAACTTGAATAAATTAAAATAAATGTACGTATTATTCAGTTTAGTTGACAGCCCTGTGATGAGCATTAGAAGGGGGACAGGGCGGGCGCCTTGACAGCGCAGGCCGTTAATTCCTGCGCGCTCCTCGCGGCCGATTGACAACGCGGTCGGAATTTATCGACGCGCACACTCGCCGCGACATAGACAACACGAAGATGTACCGATATCGATACTTTGACACTCATACTATAGAAAACAGACGCAGTCTTTGCGCATTCCTTGAAACTAAGCAGAAGTGATAGAACTAGGTACCACCATATGACGATGATCTATTGGGCTCAGTCGCATGTAGCCAAACATTAGCGTAGCTTCGTAGCAAGCAAGCTCGGCTAGATCGTAGCAATTTCGTAGACCAGAAACTTCGTAGCATAAGGAGACTTTTATGTATTTTAATATAACCGCTTATTCTGAAATACACAGTTAGCTGATCTTTTAGATCTTTTCTGACCTGAAAGGGAATGGATTTTACCTTGTCCCCTTCAAAATAGTATCAGTTATTTCAGTAAGATTAATAATTGTATTGTAATCCACGTTAGCATAGATATGAAACAAGCGGGTAAACTAGATAAGATGCTTTAGATTTGATTATTGATTATCTTTTGTTAGATTTATTGCCCCCAAAATAATCCCCATTTGACTATTTACCCAATTACCCTCAGATTCGGAACTCAGGTCCTAATCGATGTCGACAATAATTTTATTAGATGACAACACTAGTGCACGCCTCTATAGCGTTTGGTCGGTGACGTATCTAAACACACACGTGTATATACAGTAGGTAAATAGGGATACACCTTTTACGTCCGCCGTTCTAGGTAGACGTACCTATCCTGCATTTGTGTCTAATTTTGGACAATTTGGTAATGGACCTGGATATTTTGTGTGGTTCACCGGCGCTCTATTTAAGCTTAAACTTGTTTATTTTTAACTATTTATGACTTAATATACATTTTGAATTAACTCACCGACATTTTCGGAAACAAAACCAAGTTTACTTGCATTGTGGTGCACTTTGCCAATTAGCAAAAGAGGCTTTAACGAAAGAGATGTAGAGCAAATTTAATCCAAACGAATAAAGATCTAACAGATCGCAGAAGACTCTTTTTTTTATACGACTAAGGTAGCAAGCAAGCATGCGGCCCCTTATATATGTCATACATAAATAAGCACACGCCGTCCACTCCATACAAATGTCGCGCAGTGAACTACTACATAAACAACGACGTCGTCTGTGCAGAGTGGTAATGAGCGTGTGTGCGTGCGGCGCTATACCTACTGTTCCAAATTTGTTTCAGAGAGGAAGTGAGGTCGACACAAGAGAGCGTCAGGGAGCGGCCATATTGTACGTAGTAGTATATTACTTATACTGTGATATAAGCATACTCTTGAGTATCGTTGTGAGATGCTACGTGAGTAGCGAGGTAGCCATCGCTCGGAGTACATCCTTGCATTCAAAGAATCTTTGAACTACGGTAACAATGTATGGCCGTGATATTTGTTCGGCATGGAATGGTATAAAAAAGTACGAAAAAACAATGGGAGTTCTAGATTTAAATACATTTGACATATTTTTTTTTTAAAGGTTTCAAATAAATTTTGCATAGGTTGGTATTAGTAATACCATTCATAGCTTATTAGTTTTGGGGTGTAAGTGGTTCATCGACACCTTTGAACCAAAGCCAACTTCACCTGCACGCGGTGCACCCTGCTGAATGACAAACGAAGCTCTGGCGAAAAGAGAGGTAGGGAGCGTAATTGTAAGCTACCCGACTGGGGAATGTACCTCCACCTTACAGAATACCGCAGCCAAATAACAATTCCCTTGAGGGTTTTTATGTTCCTGCGAGTGAGTGAGGTCACCAGAAAGGAAGGAGATGCTGAGTTGGCAGCGGGGGTGGTGGCGCGCGAGCGTTATTTTATTTTTATGTTGCGAGCGTTAATATGGCTACGGCAACCGCTTCACATCAGGCGGGCCGTATGCTTGTCTGCCACCCGACGTAGTATAAAAAAAAAAAAAATATTAATACATATTATTTCTTATTACCTAAAGGAATATGGTAACAAAAGGACAGGCTTTGTCCTTTTGTTACCATATTCCTCTCATTTGTCCCTGCCTAGTGTAGGACCACGGACAAATGAGAGGTTACATAGTTAATAAGATAAGACTTTACATACGTATAATTTAAACATCATTATATTAATACGTTAAGCAAAAACTTTTGTACCCCTTTTCACGAAAACTGCGCGGACGGAGGAGTATAAAATTTCGCACACTTACAGTTTATATAGAGAAGGAGTGCAGAATGCTAATATTTTTTTTTAATTATGCATCATCATCAGGTCATTTTTTTTTTTAGTCTCCACTACAGGAGCATGACCCTCTCTCGTCCGTCCCAGACAGGAGGATTTGGCCTACACTCCCCACGCTGGCCAGACGGGTTGGGGAGGCCTGATCGATGTTTTATAATGTAATATAATTAAAACTCACGTGAGACATTATACTAAATTAATTAGATAAATTAAACGGGTCACTCACGTCTTTTTGTCGGAAAAGCCGACTAGTTTCGATCTCAAAAGGAGACCTTCATCAGGGCGAATGTCCAGACACGTCCATCCTTTGTCTCTCGCGCCGGACACTGCGCGCCAATGCATTATGCAAAAATACATTAAACCAATAAAAAACATTACACACACTACCATGTATTTGACACACACGCATATATACAATTTTGTTTATTGTTAAATTCATATAGACGAGCTCGGTGGTCGAATGGTTAGCAATGGCCACTTTGACTCCGAAAAATTAAACATTTGTGTGCCTGAACAGGTCTGTTTGTCTTAGGTTTCTATGTATTATAAGTATGTATTAAAATATATATATATATTTAAGTACATTTATCAGTTGTTCAATACCCATAACACAAGCTTTGTGTTTAATTTGGGACTAGATGGCGCTGTGTAAATTGTCCAGAAATATTTAATTATTTATAATTTAAATTATTTATGGTCGAATTTCGCCCAATGGGCGACCACTAGTTTTCCTATTGTATAGATAAAATAATTAGTATTCATTTAATTTTTGTAAAAGATGCGTTGTTTACTCTGAAAAAGGATTTGCTATTATCCAACAAAAGCTTGAACAACTTAGCTTGAACAATTCGAGTATAATATTATTACATAAGAAAACCTCATTCGCTATTTTCAACGACTATTTATCGTTAAATGTTTCCTGTTAAAATAAAAAACAATTTATTTTTTATTTTGTTCGGTATATTGTTGGTACTTACTGCAAAGGTTAAAAATGTACATAATATTTGCATAATTCCGCCATTGATTCTAATTCTACAAATGAAAGCTCGACTCTTGGCGGGAAACAAAATATTTAGGTTTAAGAGATAAGTTGGACTCCAAATGTAAACAAATACTGGAGTATAATGAATGAATGAACGAATGAATGATATTTATTTTACATTAATTTGTGGTTAGAAATATGGAATACGTAATAAAATATTAAATCGGACACTTAATCAGTTTCGCCATGCAAAATCAAATTTAAATAACAAAAGTAAATTATCTATATATATAAAAGAGTAAATCACTCACTCACTCATCACGAAATCTCAGAAACTACAAGTGCTAGGAGTGTCAAATTTTTCAAGGGGGTTCCTTTTAGGACGTAGGTGCTCACTAAGACGGGAATTTGGAAAATTCAACCCCTAAGGGGGTGAAACGGGGGCCCAAAGTTTGTATGGGGAACCAAGATTAGTTGGACTATTTTATACGAAACTTAACTTGAGCACTTCTGTAGATCAATGAGTAAACACGTGTTTCAGGATTTTTCAAAATTCAACCCCTAAAGGGGTGAAATGAGGTGCAAACGTCTGAAAATCGTTATGGGTATTGTTTTTATGGTTTATCGGGTCGCTGGTTCCGAAAACAACAGCTATTTTATAATCTAACATAACCGACGTAACACAAGAGCACTCCTGTGGGGGTGCGATGGGGTTGAAATGTCATAATATCAATATGGGTGTTGATTCTATGGTTTTCTGAGACGTCAATTACGAAAATGGCATCGATTTGAAAACGTTGACACGAAATTTCCATCTCGGTATAAAAATCCAAGATTTGGAACACCCTGATGCAGAACCATAAAGGTTCAGCTAAACTATAAGAAATGTAAAAATGACGCCTTAGCAAAAGTTATTCAGCCTGATGAGTATTTTTTGTTGAGGTATAAAAATCCAAGATGCAGATCCATAATGGTTCCGGTAAACTATAAGAAATATAAAATTGACGCCTTAGCAAAAGTTGTTCAACTTGATCAGCATTTTTTGTTGAGGTATAAAAATCCAAGATTTGGAACACCTGATGCAGAACCATAAAGGTTCAGCTAAACTATAAGAAATATAAAAATGACGCCTTAGCAAAAGTTGTTCAGCCTGATGAGTATTTTTTGTTGAGGTATAAAAATCCAAGATTTGAAACACGTTATGCAGAATCATAATGGTTCAGCTAAACTATAAGAAATGTAAAAATGACGCCTTAGCAAAAGTTGTTCAACTTGATCAGCATTTTTTGTTGAGGTATATAAATCCAAGATTTGGAACACCTGATGCAGAACCATAATGGTTACGGTAAACTATAAGAAATATAAAATTGACGCCTTTGCAAAAGTTGTTCAACTTGATGAGTATTTTTTGTTGAGGTATAAAAATTCTAGATTTGGAACACCTGATGCAGAACCATAATGGTTCAGCTAAACTACAAGAAATATAAAAATGACGCCTTAGCAAAAGTTGTTCAGCCTAATGAGTATTTTTTAATTGAGGTACAAAAATCCAATATTTGGAACACCTGATGCAGAACAAAGCTAAATTTATTTGCATAAACAACATGGTGTATACAATAAATTATAGTTTAAAAAATTAACTAAAAAACACGCTATAATAGTTAATACAACACAATAAATAGTTTAACAAAATATTGATTGTATTGTAAAAAAATAACCGCGCAGTGCTACTTTTATGCTTACCTGCTACAAGTTAGACGCAATCGTTTTATTTATTTACAAAGGTAACGTGGTCTATTTAGTCAGTTTATTATAGACGTGTACGCTAAAATTGAAATGGAACGATTGGTATATATTCGCACAAACCAGAAGAATGCGTGCATTTGTGGGACGCTATGTAGCAAGATTTTGTGATGCAAAGAAAAAAAAAACCGGACAAGTGCGAGTCGTACTCGCCCACCGAGGGTTCCGTAGGTACGTAGTATCATTATTAAATTTGATATTTTCCATTATAAATAAGAAATAATGCGTGGAAAAAAATAAATAAAATATATTTTGCAATGTGTACATCAAGCCCTTTCATAAGATACCTCATTTGAACTAGTAGTTTCAATTTGAAAGGAGACAATTTTTTTTTGTATGGAGCTTGGGCCCCTACCCAATATTAATGTATACGAATGAAACTTACGTCATTTTGTTCCTTAAACTTCATAGATTACAGTGGTATTCTTATCTTTAACTTATTTAACCGGATTTACGTGAAATACGAAATTAAAATATTTGAGGTTATGTACCTACCTAATCTAAATAAAAAATGACGAACTAAGTCTGTACTTTAATCCCATGGGAATGGGGTTCAAGTACTATTATTTTTATCTTCATTTTCAGTGCCAAAGCCAACGTAACTTGTGCGTGGTGCCTTACAAATAATCAAACGAGTAGACAGGTCATATCGAGCCATTCGAGAATCGAGCCCGACTGGGGAAAAACCTTCCTTCACATAATACCGCCCGCAGCCAAATAACAATACACTTGAGAATGGCTTGTTCCTGCACGTGAGGAAGATGCTGCATTAGCAGCGACAGTGCCAGCGCGCGGTCGATACTGCTTATATTGCACACTATGGGCTACGGTAATCGCTTTTCATCAAACGGGCCGTATACTTGCTTAGCACCCGACATAGTAAAAATATATAGGTGTAAACATGCTGCATTAGCAGCGGCAGTGCCAGCACGCGGGCGATACTGCATAAATTGCATGGTATGCTATGGGCTACGGTAATCGCTTTTCATCAAACGGGCCGTATACTTGCTTAGCACTCAACATAGTGTACATATTCTTTGTTTGTGCGTTAGAATTATTAGCAAAATAAGAGGGGTAGATAAATACAGCTAAGAACTGATCAAGCCCGTTGATGTTTTTACCATTCTTATGCTACACATAGTAGGAACTATAGTTAAACTGCAGTGTCAAGCTTGATGAGGTCTTAGTGTACTATGCTGGAGATTAGGGCCAGGAAAAATACATGATTTATCATTTATATAAACATTTAATCCTCATCATTAACATCATCAAAATCGTCTCTTATTAATAAAACATCATCTAAAAAAGATGCAGGTGGTTCAACACTATCCTGATGCCGTGCCCAACTCAAAAATGTACACATCACATGTGCACAGCACCCAACAGTACATCTGTCTACTAAACAGTTGCAGCAGTATTCATCTAGAACCACAAGAGTATTGGCAACAGGTGGATCTGTATTAATTTTTACATAAGTATTTTTTCTACTTGTGTGCCGTGATTGTATCCTACCCCGAACGAGATAGTAATTTGGCTCAAGTTCAATAGGGTCTCGATATACTTCAATTTTGTATTCGCCACTGGAGGCGCTGGCATGGGAGGTGGTGGGGGGATGTTAATGATATTGTCAACAACTAATGGAGGCTCTTCCACATCTCTTCTATAATCTTGTTGTTCTTGTCTTTGTACCGTTCGGATAGCTTTCAACCAGCAAGCCATGCACACTCGTTCCAAATGTTGAACCTAAAATATACAAAAGTAATAAATTGTAATAAATAATAATGAAGTTTTCTTGCAGGATTACAAATATTAGAAACTAGTGACGCTCCTCGGCTTCCACCACCACATCATCCCATATTCATTCCACTGCCAGGATACGGGTCACCCTTTCAATCGAAGCGGTATAAGAGCATACCCCACCACACTGCTCAACTTCAGGTTGGCGGAGGCCAGTGTTTTCAAGCCACCCAAAGGCCACTGACTTGGCTTGACGACTGTCATCTAATAAAAACAGCCTGAACAGACGGCTTAACGTGCCCTCCAAAGCACGGAGAAACTCGAGACAAACACACCCATCCAAAGACAGGCTACGGTCGACGTTACTTTACTAGAGTGACACGCACAGCGATGACATCAAGCTCCTCTAAAATATAGCCTTAAGTCACTGAGTGATAACGTAGCTTTTACTGATGAAAGAATTTTTTAAATCAAATTAATAATTTTCAAGATTACCTCCTATATCCAAACTCAAACATTATAATATTAGGTTAAAAGGTTTTTGTTACAAAAACAATCATTTAGTTATCTTTTGTCACATACATGGTCCAAATATAACTTATATTTTATTACCTGATGTGCCTGGTGTGAAGGTATCCACACCAAAATAATACTCCTTTCTGCAGTCATTTGGCACAGCATGTGTTTGACGAGCTCTTAATATTGAACAGCCACAAGGAATGCAAATATTTGTTATATCCAAATCTTCTAATTGAACGACCAGTTTGCTCACACTCTTGCAATATCAAATGACAATTTCCACAAATTGAATCTTGTGGAATCAACTGAAAAATAAAAAGTGAACATGTTAAGGTGCTATTACGACATTAATCGTGCATTCCTTTAGTTAGGTACCTACATAATTATTACATACATTGCGATATCTTATGCCAAAAAGGAAACACTCACCTCACAAGCTATCCATGAACTTGTAAGTTGACGAATATTCGCAGATATTTCAGACAACAATTGTTTTCGTATATTGCGTTGCAATCTTACTGCACAATTAACGCATCGGTTATGTGCATTCGCAGCAATCATTGCAGATGCCATATTTTGAGAATATTCAAAACTAAGTTCACTCTGCAAGAAATGTCCAGTAAAATATAACTTGACGATTACTCGATGTTGAAGTAATCTGAATGTGGAAAGAATACCAAAATCGTATCTCAACGCTACAGAAAAACCAAAAAACACTTTTACGGAAGAAGACACAGTTACAAACGCAACGGATTTATGTAATTATAGTGTGTACGTAGGGTACGATGACTACGATGCCATGACATCGGTATCAGTGTTACCAGAAGTGATTTTCACAATCGATTATCATTTATCGATTTATATTTCAAAATCAAGTGCATTGATATTTATGATGTAATTATGTTATACCACATATAAACATATTAATCACTTTTACATGTAGATAAATCATATAGCAAATGTACACCTTAGCTTTTATTTATTATTAAAACCCTACCGTGAAATATTTCATGGATAGTCTCGAGCCCATTTTGACATTACACGACGGCGCGTAAGTTAGTCATAGTTTGTCTCAGTGAATGTTCAATTAAAATTATAATGTTAATCAACGAAAATATCTGGACCTGTGCCGAAAACTTAGCTGATTGATGTCAATTTGACATTGACGAGCTCTTGTCATTAAGAATGTTGAGAATATTCACATCCGCATTCTCAATTGGGGAGCTTCCACATCGATTTGGATATCTGCATCCATATCCGCAATAATTAATGTCCATGTTCATGCGGATGTAGATGTAGCATAGGCAAGCCAAGTACATTCAAGTTTAAGTTTGGCCAAGTTGGACAAAGATGAGCCAAGTCGGTCTATTTTTATGCACATGCCTTGGAGAGAACGTGTCGAGTCAACTAGTAATCTAGTTATAATAGTAAACTCGTAATAGTAGTATTAAAAAATATATATTATTATTAGATATATTGTACTAGTAAAGTTACTTTAAAAAAAATCTTTAAATCCACATCTGCATCTGCGGATGTGAGCCTTCAAAAATCTTCATCCACAACAGCTTTCAATCTGACGTGGTCTGTTAAAACGCGCGTCAATGTCATATTCGCTTTAAACTATCCGGATCTTAAACTTCCCGCGTTCTACTGCAATCATCATATCTAGATGATTTTATTTCACATTCGGAACAACCCATAATAAGGTTATGTAAGTCTTTCTCCCATGATGGGATTATCCAAGCCAAGTAACACTTTCTGGCTATGGGATTTACTGTCAAATGGTTTGGATGTCAATTTGACATTTTGAACAATATGCCGTTAAATAATAATCACAACTTATCCCAGGATGGAACGAACACGACTATCTCACTTGGTGGTAGCCACCTTCGTTGGTTGATGCTGTACATAATTATTACTTCAATTTTCTTTTTTTGTCTTATAAACCAATTATCGATTATCGATTTTTAACATTATTCGATTAATGTTATTCGGTCCTAATCTGCATTGCGCGACATTAGTGAATGGCAACACTCTTCCAAGTTGCACCAAAGAATCTGCGTTCCATTTCACGGCCGGTGGTAAAGGTTTAATGTTTGCAGAATATATCAAAAGATTTTAATTGTAATCTCTGGTTAATTCTATAACAAGTAACTTCAAAAAAAGATCTTCTAAATTCCTTGCAACTGAGAAGGTGTAGCATAGGTGGTTTCATTTCAAAATAATAACAATATTCTAAGCTCGACGTTACACATCCTATTTACAAAAATGGAACGCGTAATAATGGTCGGATAAATCGGAAAACGAGATAAATCAAATCATTACTTTTTTAATAATTGAATAGAAATCGGTTAGACTTTATGTTTGTTAATCGTCTGTCTTCATAATAAAACGAATACTTTTTTTGTATATAATGCGATAGATATACGCTCGAATTTTGTGGGCCCAAAAAAAATTTTCTCCTTTCGATACCCTATAAAAAATATAGACCCCCTATTTTTTAAGATCTATTTACAAATGTATAGTTTTGAGATTTATTCCTGTACTTGTAGTCTATAACGATGTTACTTGCCAAATTTCATAGTTCTAGGTCAACGGGAAGTACCCTATAGGTTTTGATTCCCTTGAGTGTGTCGAAATATGCGTTTTTTGCTGAGTAAACGGCCGTAACTTTTTTCTACGTAAACTTAGCAGTTTGATTTTTTTTTTACCTCAAGGGACCGTAGACCTGAGTATACAGTTCAAATTTCACTCCACGCATTCTCGACATAGAAATGTTTGACAGACAGACAGACAGACAGACAGACAGACAGACAGACAGACAGACAGACAGACAGACAGACAGACAGACAGACAGACAGACAGACAGACGGACAACAAAGTGATCTTATAAGGGTTCCGTTTTTCCTTTTGAGGTTCGGAACCCTAAAAAACAACGAGGAGAAACTGTTTTTCTTAGATGCTTCAGGAGGGACTGGAAAAACATACTTGACGAGAGCAATCATCGCTGAAATCAGGCGCCAAAATAATATCTCACAGCAGCATTGCCAGGTATTGCAGCCATATATTACTTCTAGGCGGAATGACGCAAATACAATGTTCAATATTATACTCGATTTATACAGAACGGAAACACCGACATGCTTTGTGACACGAAACTGTGACAAAGCGAAAATGTTTCAGGATTGCTGTCTAATCGTTTCAGATGAATGCGAAAAAAAAAACAATAAGGCAGTAGAAGCTGTAGATAGAACTTTACGTGCCCAAGAGTTTTCAAAAATATTATTAAAATTTGGGGAACTTACGGCCGTGTGGTTTCCGGCAGACTAGAATAGAATCACTCCGTCTCTTCCCGTGGATGTTGTACAAGGCGACTATGAGAATAGTTTTTGTCCCAGAAACTACCAATTATTGTTGCTTATTGTACCTGTAGGGCGGTTCTATTTTCGACTGTGTGTATTTTTTTAAATTCAATCATTTCTCCGTCAATTGTACAGCAATTTTAATAATTCTTATTCGTTTGAGAGGGTACACTCTGCAGGTGGCCCCATATGAAAAATGAATGTTGCTAAGCGCAAAACTCGAGAACGGCTCGACCAATTCTGCTAATTTTTATTTTAATATTTTCGTTAAGGTATAAGGAAGGTTCTTATGTACATAAAAATTGCGAGGAAAAGAAAACAACACTTTCTACCCGTGCGAAGCCGGGGCGGGCAGCTAGTATCAAATAAATTAAATTGCACGATAATGCTATGTCAATTTAAATTAACAAAATTCCAATACAATAAAATATATATAGCTAGATATGTTATACCACGAAGGTGACAAAAAAAGCATACGTCCCACGGGGATGGCAATCAGTTATCAAAACTTTAGGCTAGAATGAAATAAATTTCATGCACACAAATATTTGTCTTGTGTGGGGATCGAACCTGCAACCTCGTCAAAGTGGCCATTGCTAACCATTCGACCACCGATCTAGTCAATTTTACATTTAAGAAATTCTTTGCTTGACTGACCTGTGTTAACCGTATTGGAATAACGATTCTTATCGTACGTTATGATGACAATTGGATGTGAGATAGGCCGAAAAACGTAACATTTCAATGTAATCAACGTTAATGTTCTGAGTTTTTACTATTTTTTAATCAAGTATCCCCTTTTTTGGGCCCTGAAGACCTCCAACTCGCCCCTTGCGGGCGCTTTGCCCACTTTGAAATAGGCTGGCTTGTAGTAATGCTTCTAATAATTTACAGGCATTAAGTACAAACATGCACAAGGTTGGTGATAGCACCGGATTAGGCGAGATTCCAAAATGGTCAGTCCTTCACCCCTTTGTACAATGGCGAGCTAAACATTCAAATACAAACCACTATTCTATAGAGGAATAAAAAAATATAGTTCCCAATTTTAAAAAAACGAAAACAAAAATATACTTGGTTAAAAGTTAAAAATTCTCAGTATTATATTTTACAAATTGGATAAGTGATGAAGAAATTCTTCATTGTTTTTGTGGGAATAATACTCTTCGTGGATATTAATATGACGCATTCAGCGTCGGACTGGCCATATAGTCGAGGTGGCATTTGCCAGCCGGGCCCCAGCCTGCGCGGGCCCCTCACGGGCCTGGCTTGCGGGGCTTGCAGCTACCGTTGGGTAATATACCATCTACCATCATCTAGTCTCGGGCCCCAGGCTTGTCAGCCACCTGGGCCCTTCCGTTCCAGTCCGACCCTGTACGCATTGATTAGCTGAAATATTCCGTATTGTTATTGCAGGTGTTGACTGGATCCTTTATGGGATAGTCCGCCAGTGTACAAATTTGTTCCATGTTGTTTTTATTGTGAATTTGTGTGCAATAAAGTGTACAAACAAACATATATATTTAAATAAGTTTTTGTAAAAAAATATTTACGATAAATTGAGAAACACCCAGACTAAGAAATTACGCATAAAAATGTTTATCTTGTGCCACACCCCGGCCACTCCATACAAATGTCGCGTCATTTACTACTACATAAACATTGACGTCTGTGCAGAACGCGAATGAGCGCGTGTGTGTGTGGCGCCGTACAAACTGTTCCAGATTTGTCTCAGAGGGGAAGTGAGGTCGACACGAGAGAGCGGAAGGGAGAGGCCATACTGTACGTAGTCTATTCGTACTCTATTACTTATATTGTGCTTGTGCGGAGATCGATATTGACAACCTTAGTATTCGTCACTCAACCAGAGCTTGTCGAGAAAAGGCTCTGTCGTACTTTTCAAGATTCACTTGATCCCCTTACAAATTCACCGTGTCTGTTAGCTCGTTCTCGTCCGTATATTGCGACTCAAAATGCGTAATAAAAAAATTACAAATGTAATTTCCATCAGACATGGAAAAATATCCATTCGAAAAAAAAATATTCATGAAAATTCATGCTTATGCAACATTATAAATATAACCTTATAAGTTCCTGTAAAAAGAAACATATGATGTTAGATCATCATCATCATCATCATCATCATCAGGTCCATTTTAGTCTCCACTACAGGAGCACGACCCTCTCTCGTCCGTCCTAGACGAAAGGAGGATTTGGCCTACACTCCCCACGCTGGCCAAACGGGTTGGGGAGGCCTCTCCATTGCTGTGTTTTAGTGCAATTCGACGTTTTCGCGACTTGGTAAGAAAAGCGACCATACAGCTTGTAGAATATGGAATGGATTGGAAACATTCCAGTGCTCTCTCAGATGTAATCCGTAGAATGAAGCCCACGCATTTTTACGCCTCAGTGAGTCCGTGTTTTCTTTGGTGCTCAGTTATTTTCGACAGCTCCGCTAGGGATCTCAACACGCCTACAGAGAATTTTGTATTCTTTTTATTTTACGAAATAGTATCTAACATCATCAACATTGGCCGTGTGGTTTCCGGCAGGTTAGAATAGAATCACTCCGTCCCTTCCCGTGGATGTCGTACAAGGCGACTAAGGGAAATACATTATAAAACTTTGATTTGGCCTCCCCAACCCGTTTGGCCAGCGTGGGGAGTGTAGGCCAAATTCACTTTCACAGATAGTGTGATGAAAGTGCATCTAAGCTCTGCGGATTTAAGTAGATAGTAATGATTTAGATACATGTCTTATATTTAATTTGTATGACGTTTCTAAGTGCTTTATAAAGTCCAAGGAATAAAGATATTTTGACTTTGACTTTGACTTTGAAATCCTGTTTCTGTTTGGAACGGATGAGAGAGGGTCGTGCTCCTGTAGTGGAGACTAAAATGACCTGATAATGACATACGTGGATGGAATTGTGAGAAGTGTGGCTGCAAGAAGGATTATCTTAAAGTAGTCTCATCCAGTCCAAGTATTATGTCTATGAGAGTTCTAACGAGCGACCACCGCTGCTAATGTCTTCATTTGTATTCAGATTTACGTACACAGATAGCACGTGTGCGGGCCTGCTCGCCAGCGCTAGTCGCCCAGGCGCAATGTGATTAATTGATGCCTCATTTGGGAGGATAGCTTTGTTTTTTGGGTAATTACCCAAAAAACAAATTCACAATAAATTATATCGATGATCTTAAATTAAAGATCATCGATATAAATTATTGTGAATTTTAAATTCGACAATGTTTATTTCAATAATAAAAGCCACTAGTCAAATTGACTCTTCAACTATTCATTTCAACCATTCGTTTATAACGAGGTAACACAGGTAAGGAATTTAAGCTTCCAAGACTTGGCTGTTCTGACTGAATGTCCAAATAGTTCGATTGCCAATATGCCAATGTATTGTTTTATATTACCATTGTACAATTCTTATATGCATTACTAATTATATAGCTCAATTGTTGGAATGGGCTAGTATCAAAATGAACTAATTGTTACAGAGTATAAAGTTAGAACCTCATTGATTTAACGAATGAGAGTATATTATCCTCCGAATTATAAATTGCACGAATTGCTCGGAAACTATAAAATTCCATTGCTCGGAAACAATAAAATTACATCAAGTGTCACCTACACTTGATGGAATGGATGCGTGTGTGTAGGCTATATTTTTTTTTAGTAAATAACATGATTAGTTACAAAAACAGTGTAAGTAAATTAAAGCATTTAAATATTTCAAATCACTGATATGACATTAACACATAGTAAAATTTGTACCTACATTCTGATACTAGCACGATTTAACATAAATACAAAGTAAAAGAAAGAAACAAAGAAAGGAAGGAGTATATGCTGGCAACTAATCAGCGACCCCCTGGTGTTGATGTTGTGGTGCTGATTTCCAAGGGCGGTAGTGTAATTTTCCATCAGGTGACCCACGTGCTCGTTTGCCCTCCCTCTCGTATAAAAAAAATAACTTTATCATTTTGTCACTGCTACATTTTAACCTTTAAACTTAGTACATTTTGACACTTACACAATCAAACCCTTTGGTCATTCAGTCATATGAACTGCCACGTATCGGAAAGGTATTTATTTAACTTACAAACATTCACAAGACAAAGTTATAAATACTTCAGATATTTGGCAATAAAAATAAGCTACATATAAAAATTATAAATTCCGTGGGCGTCCGCTGACTCAGCTCTAGACGAGTTATCAGACAGGCTCGGTGCGCGCTGTCACAGAGCAGCCAGACAGACCTACTTCCATACATATCCCGCAACTTTGACCCACTTCGCGCGACGTCCAACTTTTATCGCGACCAACTTTCATTCCTCTTCTACACAATTTTCCGCACAATTTATACGAAACATTTCATATTAATCAACAAAACGTGTAACGAATGGAAAAGGCCCGATAACGAGGCAAACGTTTGCACATTAACGATTCACCAAACATCTGCATTGAAGACAGGGGGAAGACCGGGGAACGTCTCAGCTCACAGAACAATTCCTTTCATCTCGTCGTCCGGGCATAAACAAGCGAGGAAAAACTCGCTGAATAATAATTAGGGTACAAGATTAGGCAGGCGCCCGTCGATTCGGCCTCTATTAATTACTGTGCCCAAGGCGGACGCTATGTGGTATATAGGCTCGAATTTCCGGACATATACCTAACGTAGATACGTGGGCAGCGCGGCGTCTCGCGTGTCCCCCTGCCTCCGTCCCGGTGGCCCCCTGCCCTGACCCCCCAGCAGCCCCGTCTAATTGACGCCGCACCGGACGCGACGCCCGCGGGGACTGCGCTCCGCCTTCCGGACTCCGTGCTTCGTCCGATTTACAACATCGGCCGATAATCTTTTCTTGATGACGCAGCTGTATAGACGTTGGTATATAGTAGGAAAGCACAATCTTTTATATAACGCCCTTCTAACGAGAATTGGTTTTCTGGTATCTGTTTGCTTTCGGTTTTTCTCTACATCCAAGATGATTATCACTTAAGTATGCGATTCACTAGATCCATAACTTACTAACTCAAAAATGTCTTGGCAATGAAATTGGTTCATCATCTTTTTGGTAGCTACGAAGTTAAATGAAAAATTTATAAAACAAAGACAGACAATAGCATGTCATTTGATAATATAAAACATCAAAGAATGACAGACAATCGACATCTAAAATCGATATAAATGTTTAAAAATAATAATATTAATAAAACCTAAATAAATCTCTCCAAAATTTTGACGCTTCCATTTAACATACAAACATATCACGACAGTCAAATACTCTTTCAGGTTCAAGATTAAATAACCCAGTAGCCGTCACATCACAATTTGCAAAACAAAGACATCTCTAACATTTGAGCATTTAAACATGAAAAAGTCGCAGACCAAAACCTCAAAACACATAATGTTAAGAATACTAGAAAAGGGCGGAACAAAGGCTGCATTATACAAATACGCAGTGGAGCCGAACTTCCCCGCGTTCCCTGTTCATTACGGCTTGCAGCAAGGTGTCGTCACTGCTCGCTGCCGTTTTAGCCGGGATAATTAAAAACTCTCATCGCGATCCGGAAGCGGGAGGGGGACGACCCGCGGGGCCCGTAACGAACGCACTAATTAATAAGGGTCCGTCGATATTGATTTACGAGGTGCCACGTGTATTCAAAGCTGCTACCAGTGATACGAACTTCGCCGAGACGCAAATTTCCCGGATTATATATTCGAACAAAGAAATTTCCAATTGCAACTCCCACATTCATTCCTTGTTGCGAAGTTAGCTTTGTAAAGGGTGCTGTAACATATAGGTAATATTTGTTTTCTGACCATTGAAAACATTACAATGGCGTAAACGAGTCTTCGACAAATTAATTATTGCTCGATTGGAACAGAAATAGATTGGCGAACGAATCATGTGTCCTTTACGCAATTACTTAATTCAAGAAAATTGGAACAAAGATGAACAACATTGTGTTACAGTTTCTGCCAATTGAAAGGAATGATGTCAACAAACATGGGGAAGAAAAAATATATTTGGTCTAAAAGTGTCCGTTCCGTCTTTTTCAAAATATGATCCTATACAATTATTTTTACGCAATTAACAATAAGATTAATATTATTTTACAAGCTTTTATTTATTTTCACTACGGTGTCTGTCTTGCAACTCAAATTTCATCCACTTCCCAATGTCGGATTTGGCTGAAATTTGGAACATTCATTTGTTTGCCGCGCCAATGCACGATTACCTAAGGGCTGCCATTTTTAATTCAATATGGCGGCCGACACAAAATAACGTTTTATAATTTCCACCCTGATTTGACCCTTTTGATATGGGTATGAATACCCATTATCAAAGGGGTCAAAAAATTAAAGGGTTTGATGAGTGGAACACAGTAAATAAACTTTTTACTTTTCTTTTTATTAACAAGTAATGACATGCTTGTTCTTGTTTCAATTAACAATAAATTATCGCACAAGTGTCTTTCTTATATTGTTATGAGTACTATCATTTTTCCGTAGAAGATATGTTTATTTGATTATTGTATGGTAGCCATATTGCCATATTTTACTGCGGGGATGGTCACCTATGGCCCGTCTTTTCCCTTTGAAGGTCTCATATCGCTTTCAAAATGTATACTTATTGATTTAGATTATAAATATTAAATCATATGTCTTTACCTGCAAAAAGTAGGACTTTCATACAAATTTCATACATCTAGCCCTAAAGTAAGCGAAGCTTGTGTTATGGGTACTAGACAACTGATAAACATACGTAGATACATTTTTTTTTGTAAATACATACTTATGATACATAGAAAACATCCAGACAAAGACAAACAGAGATATTCATGAACACAAATGTTTGTCCTATGTGGGAATCGAACCCACGAGTGTTGGTGTCGAAGCCGCGTCATTGACCGCTACGCCACCGAGCTCGTCAAATTAAAATTAAAGTGAGTGACCTTTCGCTTTTATACATGAACATTATAACTTGCTTAACTATTATGTATTTAAATAGTTGATTTCGGACAACTTAAGCAATATTTAAAAAAAAAATTCACCACCTACCCCGCATCGGTGGGATACGAACCTCTCCTCTCGATTACCTGTCGAGTGCTCTTTCCAACTGAGCTACCAGCGGGGAAGATTCCCCCCGGATCAGAAGTTCTACTGAGAAGTACTACTGGTAGAACAAATGATACAACCTTGTGTCACTAGTACTACCAGTAGTACTAGAGACCAATCCCATTGTTGGTGGCGAATTTTTGCATTTTATATTTACTGCTCTTTTCTATAGGTGCATTCTACACATTACCGGAAACTCCCAATTTTAATTTGAGCGTAGTGCCGTCCGCGACTGGAAATTTGCATCGGAAAGAAAGGCAAAAAGAACAAGGTGATGGATGCCACCCGTCTCCCCACTTGGGGATGTAGTTCTGCTACCGAA
Source organism: Hypsopygia costalis (assembly GCA_937001555.2). NCBI lineage: Eukaryota > Metazoa > Arthropoda > Insecta > Lepidoptera > Pyralidae > Hypsopygia > Hypsopygia costalis. Next base: position 20,330,956 of record OW443343.2, on the reverse strand, counting down.
CTCTCGCACAACCTGATCGAATAACGCCAAGCTATTTTTTATTTTTAAGGGATTTAAATCTGTTCGCGTTTGTCGTAATAATCTTATACATAGGTCACACTAGAAGTATCCGGAACTGGCCATTGCCAAAAACAATAATATTTAAAACTAGCGACCCGCCCCGGCTTCGCACGGGTGCAATGCTGATACTAAATGTACTACAGAAGGTCTTTGCGCTTTGTCCTATCCAGTCCTTCCCCAGTTATAAGCACACGCCGCCGGCTCCGCGGCCGGTACCGCCACAGCCGTTATGTCCCTGCATTTTAAATGTGTAATATCTTCTAAACTATTCATTTAAATTACATGCTGTGAAGGGCCATATTGATCTATATTAAATGCGCAATGTATTTAAGGTACTTAATTGGATAAGGATTAATTCTGTATTTCTTAAAATCGCTTCGTAAATAAGGCATTATTTCTTGTAAAAAGCAAAGGATAAAATAACGGTTATTGTGTGTTACCACTAAGAGATAGACATATACCATCGCGAACTTTTTTGTAGACCATTTTAAGGTGAACAATACTGTACTACATTATTTTGATCTATCTCGTTGGGTTCAGCCAGCGTTTGCAATGAAAGAGCAAAAAAATGTGTTTATTTACGACATCACATTAGAAACCTCTAAATTATCAGTGTTTTTCTACTATGTTATGCATATATTATACATATAAACTTTCCAGTTGAATCACTCTATCTATTAAAAAAAACCGCATCATAATCCGTTGCGTAGTTTCAAAGATTTAAGCATACATGGGGACATAGGGACAGAGAAAGCGACTTTGTTTTATACTATGTAGTGAAGTAATTAAAACATTTGAAAATGGAACTCTTTGGCTGTAGAATGCAGTTTGTTTCATCTGACTGTCAATTGTTTTTACATTGTGGCGGCATTTTAAAAATTATGTCTACATTAATTGATTATTATTACATGGATTTAAGTCGAGAAATTTTTATCGTAGTAAAATTTTCAACGATTTTAAGTGTAATTTGACAGCTCAACAGAGCATTGCTCGACTTTTGGCGATGAAGCACTATGCAAGACGACTATTTATAGCTGGTTTGCAGAATTCTGCAAACCGTGTACTATAAAAATCCCATATTACGGTGTGTGTCTGCGATAAATTCCGAAACTACTCTTGTTTGATCGATTATGATATTTTGCCTATTGTGTCGATTGATGGGAGACATGCGTCTCGTCATGATGGTGATTAAAACACGATCAATAGTCTAGAACGCTATTTTACCACAAAAGCAGCCTCTACAGCTACTGACTCCATTTACTCGACTGGCGATGCCGATGGTCGAATGACTAGCAGTGGCTACTTCGCCACCGACTGAGGATCGCGGATTCGATCCCCGCACAAGACAACCATGTGTGTGCATGACCTGTCTATTTGTCTTGGTCTAGGTTTATCATGTACAAAAAGTATTTATGTATACAAATATGCATCACTGTCTACTATCCATAGTACAAGCTATGCTTATTTGGATCTTGATTAAATTTGCTTAAAATTAAATTAGCTTGACTAAAGAGCTATGATGCAAGAAATTTTAAGCAATATGCATGGTGGTAGGGATTGGGGTGTGTGGCTTACTAAAGAGAAGGACTATAGTCAGCTACGAAAGAATACGGGCTGACATAGTTATGATGCTTTCTGATAGGGCTTATCTGTCGAAGCTCAAGTTAGAGGATAGTCTAATCGTGTCTAAGCCAGAGATCTTCGTAGAGATGGAGAGATTCTATGGCAAACTTTATGCTGCACATGCACCTGTCCCTACATTAGATGTTCGGGTAAGTGATCGCCGAGCCCCGCTAACCCGACATGAAACCGAATATATTCCGGATATCTGCATGGGTGCGATTAGGATAGCCGTTGAACAGCTGAAAAATGGTAAAGCTACCCGGTGAGGATGGATTTACAACAGAACTGTTGAAAGCTGGATGAACTCCGGTTCTAAAGGAACTACAATGTCTGTTTGATTCCGTCATTCACAATGGGACCGCACCAGTCGCGTGGACCAGGAGTTCGGTCGTCTTGTTCTTCAATGAAGAATCGTAGACCGATCTCACTCCTGACCCACGTGTATAAGCGAGCGATATTGACGAGCCCGGTGGCCACTCTGACCCCAAGGTCACGAGTTCGATTCCCGCACAAAACAAATATTTGTGTGCATGAGTCTGTTTGTCTTGGTCTGGGTGTTTTGTATGTATTATATGTATGTATTTACAAAAATAATAATGTATTTAAGTATAATATCAGTTGTCTAGTATCCATAGTACAAGCTTTGCTTAGTTTGGTACTAGATGGCCGTGTGTAATTTGTCCAGGAATATTTTAAAAAAATATTTTTTTTTTTATATACTACGTACGGGTGGCAGACAAGCATACGGCCTGCCTGATGTGAAGCGGTTACCGTAGCCATATTAACGCTCGCAACATAAAATATTGCTCGCGCGCCGCCACCCCCGCTGCCAACGCAGCATCTCCGTCCTTCTGGTGACCTCACTCACTCGCAGGAACACAACAACCCTCAAGGGAATTGTTATTTGGCTGCGGTATTCTATGACGTGGAGGTACATTCCCCAGTCGGGTAGCTTACAAATTACGCTACCTACCTCTCTTTTCGCCAGAGCTTCGTTTGTCAGTCAGCAGGGTGCACCGCGAGCAGGTGAAGTTGGCCTTGGTTCAAAGATGTTGATGAACCACTTACACCCCTTATATATTGATGAAATATTTAGCAAATAATACATTTAACAATATTACAAAACAATTATCTTTCTAAGTCCAGTCTTTAAGGTCTTTTATACATGCCAATTTTACAAGTTATCTTTTCGCCAGAGCTTCATTTGTCAGTCAGCAGTGTGTACCGCGTGCAGATGAAGTTGGCTTTGGTTCAAAGATGTTGATGAACCACTTACGCCCCAAAGATCTTGAGAAATATCTCGGATAAATTGGAAGATGATCGCGAGGAAGTGTTTATATGCAGCAAGTTTATTATCAGCAGCGCTCGTTAGCGCGCGGTCGTAAACAGCGCGGCTCTCACCTGCTCACGGCGCGGTACTAGCACCACCGCGGCTTATTACGTGTCACCTTTTATGGATTATAATCTAAAAATAAATCAGAAAACCATTAGCACAGTTTATTACAGGGCGGCAGCTTCATATAAGCGATCTGGAACATGAGCACACATGCGCAGCTATTATCTTAAAAAAAAAGGAAAATAGTGTGATTCCCAGTAGTTTTACTAAGCCACGCGAGTGAGCGTATACTTTTCTGGGACCCTACCGCCGAAACTGAAGCCGATTACCATCGGAATTTATTAATGCGAAACTGAAACTACTGCTTAGATTGTTGCTAATTATGTTTAGCACAGCTGGTAGAAACAGTAGAGCTCTACCGAGTAAGCTGAAGATGTTTGTCAATAACTTTAACCTAAGACTAATTTTTGGAATCACAAAAACAGATGGTAGATGAAAAATAAGCCTTACGTTTTAGTTAATGACACACATCTTTAGCTTAGTCGGTAGAGTTTCAGGGTTTCTACCAGCTAAGAAAAACTTAATTATTACTATGCTAAGGCCATGTTAATTATTTGCTATCAAAAACTTCCATGGGAATCGGCTTGATATTCAGCGGTGATTGTTTGTACTTCCAATCGTTTTCTTTAGAGGTAAACGCCGCACATGTCTCGCGTGCTTGAGAACCGCGACGCTTGTATGAAGCCTTCGCACTGCAATAAATGTGTTATTAATACCTTAACATCTATCGATCTACCGATCAACAGAAAATTTATTTCATTATAAGTACTCGATTCGACATGTTTTCAGCGACGCTACTTTTTACAGCTGCATTTGTCGCTATACAGTCAATCGCAAGTAGAACCGTGAGTAAGTCTTACGTATTATGCAGTGTTGGCAGCGGGGGTGGCGGCACGCGAGCGATAATTCATATTGCGAGCGTTAATATGGCACCGATAACCGCTTCACATCAAGCGGCTCGACGTAGTATAAAAAAATAACGTTATACTTTCACGAGGCTCTCACGTGTACTACGTATGATACTCGTACATACATTTCGTGGCTGCACGGAACCATATTATACTGAAAGTGTAACGCTCTATGTGCGGTTTAGTGTAAACTATTCGGTATTGTTTGCCCATAATCGGCTAGTAAACACCATAATTATACTTATTTCTCATTAAAATTCCTAATCAGGTAAGTAAATTTAAACAGTACACGCAAAAGATGTCGGAAATCTGCTGAAACGATACGATTTTTCATTTAATCTACAGTTTGTTCTCGTCTTACTGTCTAGCCTACTTTGGTATCTATAACTTTTTTCTATCAAATTATGATTCGAATTGTCGTAACAGATAACTCATCAATAATAATAGCAACTGTTTTCTTTAATATTGTACACGTAATAGGTGCAAGTGAGCACAATAAACGGGAGCACATTGCGACCGGCTCGTAAACGCGGCGCGTTTTCAAACTCCACGACCACCGAAGAAACTACGACACTCTGAATAAAGTCATTATGTCGTCGCATAGCTTCGGAGATGTCGCTGTATAAGAGAGTTAAAAAAATGCATACATTACTATACCGTGCCAAGCTAGATGACGTCATTGCGGTCTTTGCATGTCAGTCTAACCGATCACGCAAGTTAAGCCAAGTCGAACTTAGCTTATATATCGATGAGATTTTTATCTCGTATCCTCCGTATTGTTAAGTTAAGCCGTCGGTCTCGGCTGTTGTAAATAGATGCCTATATGTCTATAGACTTTGGGCGGCTTGATAACACTGGCTGCTGCCATTCCGCAGGTGACAAGCCCACCACTCATTCCCAGCACTATGTCTCCTGTGTAGCCAGGATTAATAGCGGCGACCACCAAAAAAGGTAATGAACAATGAAGTCGATTGCAGTCCCGAGGGTAAAACTACGGCTGCCTTGGAACTCACAACGAATTTAATCAGAAAAAATTAGTAGGAGTAAGAAGTTTTTAGAATTTGACTTCCCCTCTTCGTAATGTGAGAGACAGCTATATGGCACTGAGAAGCGTAGTGGAGTATGCTCAAAAATCCTTCAATTGGGAGGAGACTAAGGAATCTACTCAGAAATGGAAATCCGAACTTTCTTCGGAAATTTTTGATTTATTATAATGGACTTTGTACCGTCTTCGAATAAATGTTAATAATTCATTATTATTATTCGAGCTCGGTGGCGTAGCGGTCAATGACGCGGCTTCGACACCAACGCTCGTGGGTTCGATTCCCACTTATGACAAACATTTGTGTGCATGAACATGTCTGTTTGTCTTAGTCTGGGTGTTTTCTATGTATCATAAGTATGTATTTACAAAAAAAATATGTATTTACGTATGTTTATCAGTTGTCTAGTACCCATAACACAAGCTTCGCTTACTTTGGGGCTAGATGGCGCTGTGTAATTTGTTTGACAATTTTTATTATTTATTTATTATGTTATTTAGATAATAAATAAGGCCCTGTCGAAAGAAGAAGAGTCCAGATCCACCGTTGAGTAGAGTCGCTTATTCATTGGTATGAATAAGCATTCTATTCAGTTATTGATCCACCGGCAAGACAAGCAAGCGCTGCCAACTCAGCATCTCCTTCCTTTCTGGTGATCTCACTCACTCGCAGGAACACAACAACCCTCAAGGGAATTGTTATTTGGCTGCGGTATTCTGTGAGGTGGAGGTACATTACCCAGTCGGGTAGCTTACAAAATACGCTATGCTCTACCTCTCTTATCGCCAGAGCCTCGTTTGCCCTACCTCTCTTATTCTATTTAACAAATAAATAAATATATAAATATTCCTGGAAAAACTGCACATTGCCACAAACTAAGCAAAGTTTGTACTATGAGTGTACATAACTGATAAAATATACTTAAATACACTATTTTTGTAAATACAAATATAATTATAGTACATAGAAAATACTATTTTCTCTCTTGACTTTCTCGCCTTGATTGAGCTCCTTTTAATGATACTGTTAAGTTGACTGGTAGATATCTCTATTATGGCTAAGCCCGCCTATGTATTACTCTATATTTTTAGATTTTAGGATTGTATTACATATTATTATTACATTAAAGAACTTACACAAACAAAAAAGCAAAACACCCAGATCAAGACAACAAACATGATCATGCATACAAATGTTTGTCTCGTGCGGGGGTAAAACCACGACCTCGGAGTCGAAGTGACCATTGTTAGCCGTTCGAGCACCGAACTCATAATCTAAACGTTGAGTGAAATAACTGAAAATATATACGTTTGCGATATTGAATGAACAAAGCTGTGAGATGAGATGAGAGCAATGAATAGAGTTTTATGGGTATTGCCACTACATCATTGCGGTCGAACTCGATCCATAAAATGCAGAGGAGCAAGACGCTACATCAGGGGGTAGAATTTCTGATTTTTCAGTGACTTTGGCTGAAGAGAAACTTATTAAATATTCATTTATTTCAGATTTGAGTATCCATATCATTATCATTAGTGTAGAAATAATTATTTGTAGAAAAAAATATATTAAAATAGTGTCAATTCAATGAGTAATAGGTCAGATAAAATAGCAATGTCAAAAATAGGATTTAAAATGAAATATAAATTAAATTGTCCAATAGGCTATTTTCCAATGTTTAAAAATTGTATAAATTATTTAACGATATCGTAAAATACACAAAACTATAAAAATCTGCAAACTTTCATTCTAATATCTTCAGTCAGACTTTTTTAGCGTCGATCAAAGTTTGGCGTGAAAGTCCATTTTAAAAGTATGAAATTATTAAAAAATAATATTTCCATTGGAGAAGCAATAAAAAATGCTATAACTTTTATTATGATACTAACCACATAAACGTAATATTTAACATAGCTATCGTACAAATTTCTGATTTGATGCATACAAAATACAAACCTGTGACGTCATAATTCGGTAGTCTTTTGTATGGAGCGTTTTGGGGCAGTCTAAAAATTGTGATTTTCAAATTAACATATCTCGAGAGATTTTTGTGCTATCGAAGTAATTCTTTCACCTATGGTTATATTATGGAGACGTCCCTACATATTAAACCGAAAAAAATGTTAGTCAAATAGCCTATTTATTTAAGTGAGCAATAAATTTACGGAAAATTAGAACAAAAAAATTTTTTTTTTGTTTTGTCTGTCTAACATGCAACGAAATACTAAATATTTACGATATTCAACATATTTTAAATTTATTTTCTAGAAATTATTTTAATCATAATAAATGCATGTTTCATTCATTTTAAAATTAAAGGTCTAGTAGGTCTAGTGGGTACTCAAAAACTACTGAACAGATTTTTATACGGATAAGTTGTTTACTTAATAAAATCTAATGTCAGTGGAAAAATTTAAAAATAAGTAAGAGAATATTAAAAATAATTAATATTTAAGAGAGGTAGGGAGCGTAATGGTAAACTACCCGACTGGAGAAGAGAATGTACCTCACAGACAACAATTCCCTTGAGGGTTGATTTGTTCCTGCGAGTGAGTGAGGTAACCAGAAAGGAAGGAGTTTATGTTGCGAGCGTTAATATGGCTACGGTTACCGCTTCACATCAGGCGGGCCGTGTGCTTGTCTGCTACCCGACGTAGTATAAAAAAAAGGTCAAAATTTCAAGCGGAAGGAGTATGTATCTTGAGGCGATAAAGGCTTAGTAAAATAATGTCAAATGAACAAAGCACCGTATCAGAGCGGGCTATGTTAGTTTTATATTGCCGGAATGTCGTTACCAGCTCGAGAATCAAGTGTACGGGAACACGTAGTCACCTTGGGATTGGGATACTGCACAGGGACCAATTGTACGAAATCCTGCATTTGCTGGTGCACGCTGTAAGAATGTTCAACTGGCTTGAAAGGCATGACATGACTGACAAATAAAATGTCCTTTTTTATCTCTAACAAGGCAAACAAGCATATGGCTTCCCGGATAGAAATTATTTACCGAATCCTATGTAGACATGCAACACCGGGGGCATCACTCACGTATCTGCGACCTTGTAAAAACCGTTTCAAGCTCTTGAAGTATGCTTTTAGGATTAAACGACGTTGTGATAATGCGTTGGTTACAATGAAGTCAGTTTCTCAAATTTTATCGACTATTATTCGGGGCTACCGCGGGTTTGTCTTTCGAACACAAATAAAAATGGGGTGTGGCTGTGTCATGGACACGGCCACTATGCGGGGGGGGGGGGGGGGGAGTTAATATGGAGATTGAGAAAAGTATTAATTGTAGGTAAAAACGAGAGCTCATGAAGCTTTTCACTTACATCTACAGCGACTGCTTCACGAGAGACTTTACAATAAATAAATAGAATCTCTAGGGGGGAGCAGCTGCCTCTCCCTCCTCCCCCTTGGCGACGCCCTTGCCACTGTGTTGTACGTGAATACGTTATATGAACTAAAATTATCTCAAAATGGCAGCGCTTCCCCCTCCCCCGCACGCGATGTACAATAGTCCTTACTTAGTGTAATAAATTCTTTGATTCTTCATCTATCCAGTGGTGTGACTGAATTTTGAATGTAGAGCATAAATTCTGTAGGGGTCTGATCCTACAACTTTGTTCTTGATGTAAGTTGGTTGGTGAGAAGGTAAACTTCTTGTTAATTTAATTCTGGTATTATTGTACGTCGTAAACAATACTATAATTATGATAAAATGGTAAGAGTCGCGCGTGCGCCTTGTTAGCCACTGAGCTGCGAACTGCCCCCTTACCACCATCTCTTATTGCGATTCAATAACTGAATAGAATGCTTATTCATACCAATGAATAAGCGACTCTATTTGAAATGAAATAGAGTCGCTTATTCATTGGTATGAATAAGCAATCTATTCAATTATTAAATCGCAATAAGAGATGGTGGTAAGGGGGCTGGTTAATTAATTATAAAATAAAATATAATGTAAAGTATGATACGACGCGCGACCCAAAGTGCTGATTCCAGAAAATGTACGGTGTTGCACCGTACAGATTCGAAAATACAACTCCAAACTGTATTCCCCGATTTTGTTATCATTAGATTGTTTGGATTGCTCCCGTATGGTAGCAAATTTAATGACATATTCACAATCAATACATTTTTAAATTTAAAGACGTATACACGTCAAAAAATATTCAATTAGGCAGACAACGTCACATTCTTAAGACCCCGCGCACACAGGCAGCGGTCAGGAGTTCCGAGTTCCGAGTTCCGCGTTCGGCGTTCATTATAATGTGCCGAGTCTATAACAACAACGCACACAGCGGGCTGTCTGACCGCGGCGGTCAAAGCGGAACGTGGCGTTCCAAGAGTTCTTTTCGCCGCGATGTCTGAGTTAGCAAACACGGAAAAGTTGATTGAATTGGTTAAGGAAAGGAGTTTATTATACGAATTCATCTTATACGTTATTATTACACGTTGTTCATCTTTAAGTAAATCCTGAAAAATATTACTGAATTCGCCTTGTTCTTCTCGCGTTGTGTTAATTGGGTGCACTCAATACTTCCTTTTCTTTTTAGAAGCTGCTAAGCTCCACAAGAGCAATAATTTTTCATCGGATGACGAACTTTCTTGTGACATGTTGCATATGCAAAGACCAAAACGAAACTATGTAGAACGCGAGAATTTGCACGCTGCTTGTGTGCGTTGGAACTCTTGGGCGGTCAACGGTCACTAGAACGCAGAACTCTGACCGCTCTCTGTGTGCGCAGGCTCTAAGAGCCCGCGCACACAGGCAGCGGGCAGCGGTCAGGAGTTCCGAGTTCCGAGTTCCGCGTTCGGAGTTCATTAGAATGTACCGAGTCTCTATCAACAACGCACACAGCGGGCTGTCTGACCGCGGCGGTCAAAGCGGAACGTCGCGTTCCAAGAGTTCTTTTCCCGCCGAGACACGGAACGCCATAACGCCGCGATGTCTTAGTTAGCAAACACGGAAAAGTTGATTGAATTGGTTAGGGAAAGGAGCTTATTATACGATTTCATCTTATACGTTATTATTATATTATTATACGTTGTTCATCTTTAAGTAAATCCTGAAAAATATTACTGAATTCGCCTTGTTCTTCTCGCGTTGTGTTAATTGGGTGCACCCAATACTTCCTTTTCTTTTTAGAAGCTGCTAAGCTCCACAAGAGCAATATTTCTTCATCGGATGACGAACTTTTTATTGACATGTTGCATATGCAAAGACCCAAACGAAACTATGTAGAACGCGAGAATTTGCACGCTGCTTGTGTGCGTTGGAACTCTTGGGCGGTAAACGGTCACTAGAACGCAGAACTATGACCGCTCTCTGTGTGCGCAGGCTCTAAATGATCACACGCGATTTTCTGAAAATGACACATTCGGGTTATGTGTCATTCTGATAATGTCGCATACCCAAGAAGTCATAGGACGATAATGTCTCATTTTTAAATACTTTTGACCTGGTAACGTCTTATAAATCGATGAACGCCGGCTGTACGCACGAAAAAGCATTACTCATTGTCTCGTTCCACCTGAGCCGAGCGTGCAAGCGAGAGCACAGAACAAGCGATAGAGAGGCACGATCGGCCTAAGCGTTCGGCTTGTGATGCATATATCTCTCTTCCATTCCATCGGTCGATGTTTTCTTATGACGTTATCACGACAACTATTTTTGAAGTGAAAACTTCTAAAGAAGTTTTGAACTTTTTGGGATGAGTAAAAAACTCGCGTCAGGTGACGTGACTTGATCGAAAATTCGTAAGACAGAGGGAGCGTAGACTGCCGGCGTCGCGTAGGAGAGGAAGTGATATCCCCCTCTCTTTCTATCGCGCGGCAAAAATGCATGCCTGCTTCTACTGTTTATTTTTAATGTAATATAAATTGTCATGTTTGTACGATAGCAAAATATGAATATTGTATTTTACCACATAAATGATAGTACTTTTATACTGATCAATAAAGCAATTCGTGCGTAATTATTCCCCAACCATTCCATAATATTCAAAAATGCACAACGTTAATGTTCAAGTTTTCACTTCTGCTGGCATTCCCGGAGTGCAACCCGTTTTTTTTATACCACGATTGGTGGCACCTCATATAATGTAATCTTGAGACACTCGTAAATATTTATATACGACTAGAAATGCCACGTTAGTATCATATTATCCACTCTAGTTTCAATAAACATTGAGCACTATAATGTGCCATAATGTCCGTTTACAAGCAGATAATGCCAGATTTCTAATCTCCTTTTAATTTCACGGCTCGTTGCGCGATATTGCAAGCTCAGCACGTTATTATAAACACTTACCATATCGTTAACACTTAATAAGCCGTTTTATAAGAATCGTTTGCTCAAGTAAGTATGAATACCTTTTTTATGTCATAGTAAAATGAGGATACCAGTGATTTTGCGAAGTCCCTAGTATCAGGATTTTTTTTAGTTACTGTATCCTTGTAATATATATATATATATATATATTACAATTATTATATTATATATATATAAATATTGTCAGACAAATTACACAGCGTCATCTAGCCTCAAAGTAAGCGAAGCTTGTGTTATGAGTACTAGACAACTGATAAACATACGTAAATACATATTTTTTTTGTAAATACATACTTATGATACATAGAAAACACCCAGACCAAGACAAACAGACATGTTCATGCACACAAATGTTTGTCCTGTGTGGGAATCAAACCCACGAGCGTTGGTGTCGAAGTCGCGTCATTGACCGCTACGCCACCGATCTCGTCAGCATCGACCATGAAATCACAGTAAATGACGAATATTTTTGTTTATTCCGTTTATCATCTTACTAAAAATGTTTAGTAATTTTTACTAAAAATGGTTACTTCTCTTCGCGGAGATCTTGCTGACCGTTGGCTAATGTTCTGGCAGAGGAAGAAAGCGTGGACGCTCCACCACGTCCATGCTTTTGAATATCTGCGCCTCCCGTCGCACTGAGCTGGCAGAGGTCCCGCTGAGGCGCACAGTGGAGGAGCGCTTCACTACGTAGCGAGGGGTATACTGTGTTGCAAATCGTCGAGAAAGAAAAACTCGTTAAAATAACCAAGAAGAAGGTGAAACCGAGGCCGGGAATGTCCACTCCTGCCGGGAATGCCACCGCAGTTCCCGTGACCTCGACAATCTGCCCCACTGATGGCAGCAGACTCCGACACAACCCCGTTGCCCTGATGGGCGACGTGGTATCCTTAACGGATTTCCCTACGTAAAGAAAAGGCGTGTGATAATCATAAGCCGAGCGAGCGAGGCGAGCGATGTTCGACTTGCTTTTGGATATAGTGATGAGGTACCCACAACCTTTTTTAAAAAACAATCGAAGCGAAGCCTCCCTCGCTTCGCCCGCTCAGCTTTTGATGGTCACAAGTCTAACCTAACCTTTTTTTTTTTTTTTTTGTTATCGATGGAAAAATGTTCATGCATTCCACGCTATCGAGGGGACGACGGCGTGGGTATGTCGGACTCCTACCCGGAGTGCAAGGGGCCTCTAGTAGACCCCACCGGGTAAACCTACCGACTAAAAAACCACCGGTGTTCCTTCTCGTCGCCTTAGTGGAGGGGTTCCTCGATTTTATTATCACCTCCGTTACCCCGCCGGCGGATGCCCGCAGATACAGTTGCGGGCTCTACTTTGCCAGGGTCATTATGCACCGAGTTCATCATCTATTTGTGGGGTGCCAGGAACACTCGACACGCCACTCGCTCAAGGACCGATTATGTTGGACAGCAGGTTCCCCTCCCTGCTGCCCAGAGGCCCTCTTTAGGGCGGGAGGTTAGAGAGAAGTTTAACCTAACCTAACCCAACTATGTCGGATTGGCATTCCTATTGAAATTCTACATTGCTGCTATATTTGGGTAACAGTGTACTTATACATAATCGAAGGTTCATCTATTTGCTCATTTCAACTAGTTTAGGGATCTGTCATATTCATTTCACTAAAGATATTCAAGATTTGATTACAGAGACTACGGTGAAACTAAATAAAGGCTTTGTAGTAGACGTCGATAGAGTGATTTCACCCAGTCTCTTGTCTGAGATATAAGTACAATGAAGTATAAAGTGTATAGGTATTGAATACTGAGATAGTACGAAGCAAACCGCGCTCCGTTAAACTCAACTGAACTGAACTGAACGCGGCATGCGGGCGGTGGCGATTGTACCGAAACTAATACGCTGGCTGTCCAGTGACTATGACCATATTATTTACTAGCTGTTTCACTCGGGTCGTAATCTTTTGTACCCTAGAACATTACCGAAATTAAACACAATACACGAAAACTTTAAGAAAGGTAGGGAGCGTAATTGTAAGCTAGCCGACTGGGGAATGTACCTCCGCCTCACAGAATACCGCAGCCAAATAACAATTCCCTTGAAGGGAGGGTTGTTGTGTTCCTGAGAGTGATTGAGGTCACCAGACAGGAAGGAGATACTGCGTTGGCAGCGGGGATGACGACTCGCGGGCGATATTTTTAATGCAGCGAGAGTTAATATGGCTACGGTAACCGCTTCAGGCGGGCCGTATGCTTGTCTGTCACCCGACGTAGTATATATATAAAAAAAAACTTTATTTTTACTTATTACCTTAAAATTTTCAATGAAATATGATGAGCAGTTATGAATTGCCGTGTTAAATCCGATATTCTTTTAAAGACATAACTCGGCTATGCTGCGAATTACTACTAAATTTTAAGAAATATTACAAATAGTGTATTATTTTTTTTATTTAAAATCAAAGTTACGTTTTCGGGTCTTGTACGAGTATTAACCCTTAGTTACTCGCATTAAGAAAATTACATAATTGGACGCTTGGGGTCACTGGTAAACCCAAATTAAGTATATCAATAATTTTGAATATTAATAGGTATATTAATTAATATATTATAATTAATATATTTATCTAATCTCATACTGAAAATTACACATTAAAAAACTAAACACAGTATCATAATGACAGTCTTTACGCACAAGCTATCAAAATGAATTTAAAAAGTTATTTTTCGATACAGCTCTTCTATGGACAACTGTATCGTAAAATAACTTTTTTACCATTACGATACAGCTTCAGCCCTGGATACAGGTATTTTAAACAGGTTGCAATGCAAATACATTGCAACTATGCAAAATTTTTCTACATAATCTGTGAACGCGGCGCCGCGCGGCGCGTCGCGCATGCGCACTACGCATGCTCGATCTGCAAATGGATTTATAAGTAAGAATTATAGCTGTTAAATTAACTTCATAGTTGTATTTAAAATATTATGATCATATATTTCATGAGATTAGATAAAGTAGTGTATGAAACTGCACATAATTAGGTATTAAAATACTCGTGTGGTCTATTAAAACATTCGCCTTTGGCTCATGTTTTAAACTCACACCCTTATTATGCAACAGTTTCATAAACTACTATTTTATTAATTCTATAATATTTTAAAACTACAACATGAAATTAAACAAAAACAAACTAAATTAAATAAGTATAAAAAAATAACAATTTGTACTTTTATCGAGACCAAATTTAATTGCAATATTTTTTTAAAATTTTATTGATAATACTTACATTGTTTCCATTATTTTTAACATTCCATTTTCAATTATTTTTTGAGGTCACCAGAGACCCCATGTGACTAATTGTGTGATTATCTTAATGCGCCTAATTAATATCGGTCGCAGTTAACAGTCATCAACAATTAAACGCCAGCGTTGCCTAACGTGCCGCTTTTGGCGTTCCCGCTTTTTTAACCTAAAGCACACCCCCACCACTGCATACAAACGTTGCCGAGCGTGTGTGCGTGCGGCGCTATACAAGCTGTTCCAGATTCGTCTCAGAGGGAAGGTGAGGTCGTACGAGAGAGCGGTAGGGAGTGGCAATACTTTACGTAGTAATATTACTTATACTGTGACATAACTAAAAAGAACCGTATGGTTTCCGGCAGACTAGAATAGAATCACTGCGTCTATTCCCGTGGATATCGTACAGGGCGACTAAGGGAAATACATTATAAAACATCGATCAGGCCTCCCCAGACCCCAACCCGTCTGGCCAGCGTGGGGAGTGTAGGCCAAATCCTCCTTCTGTCTAGGACGGACGAGAGAGGGTCGTGCTCCTGTAGTGGAGACTAAAATAACCTGATGATGAATGAATGAATGAACTAAAAAGAGGTATACATAACTTAAAAGAGAGGTAATGCATAGCGTATTTTTAAGCTGCCCGAAGAATCTCACAGGATACCGCAGCCAAATAACAATTCCTTTGAGGGTTGTTGTGTTCCTGTGAGTAAGTGAGGTCACCAGAAAGGAAGGAGTTGCTGCGTTGGCAGCGGGGGTGGCAGCGCGCGAGCGATATTTTATGTTGCTACGGTAATCACTTCACATCAGGTGGGCCGTATGCTTGTCTGTCACCCGACGTAGTATATAAAAAAATAGAACTGAAATACAGACAGCTGAATGAATGTCCTTACCGACTGCTTGACATCAGGTGGCCCATTTACTTTTAAGCGACATAAAACTCACAATAACACCCTTCAATAGAAACACGTGCACAGAAAAATAATATCAAGAGTAAAGGACTTGAATACGTCACGAGGGAGGGTCGCTTTACCGTATCTAAGGAGCTTTGTTGAGGCTTTCCTTGATATAAAAACGGTAAAAATGATTTCGAACAATATATATGTTAAGGCGGCTTCCCACTGAAGTTAGGAATATTTTCAGAAAAAAAATTAATTCGTTGATTGAGATATTAATTAAACTTATCATTTGTAGAATAATTAAATTATCAGCATGACTTAATGACAAGTGTTTCTACTCATTAAATTAATATTTAAATTATGAAATTGACATAAATTATTAAACTATTGTTGTGTTGTTGGCTAATATATGTATAAAATATATTTTATTGTTTTATTATGATTCTACGTTTGAAATTAACAAATTTAAATCAAATCATCTTTATTTTTCATTTACAAATTACCATTTTATTTCCCAGTGACGGTAGTTATGGTGGAGGAGCCACTTTAAAAGGCCGCGCACTAGCGACGGCATTGAAAAATAAATCAAAGCTCATCAAGAACACAATAAATTATTTTTAGGTCACTTAGTCCACTTAAACATTTTTTACATTACATCGCGTGACATTGCTAAAAGTGGTGATTTTAAACACCAAATCAAGTATATTTTTATTGGGTGACAAACTAGCGTACTACTTGCCTGCAGATAAACAGTCAATATAGTCTATGGATGCTTGCGACACCAAAAGCATCACTGAAGTGTTGCCGACCCTGTAAAAACCCCTTTACGCCTTTCTTGAAGATCCCCAAACTACAGTAGTCTCTCGGGAAAATCTTGGGAGGGAGTTCATTCCACAAGTTCGAGGTAGAAAACTCCTCTGAAACCATAGAGTACGTGCCCAATTATATGAGGCTGGACATCGTTTGAGGAATTGGTTGTTGTCTTTGGACTACGAGGAGACAGAACATATACTGAAGGTCACGTTTTAACTTAAACTTATAAAGGTTCAAACGCACGAACACACCCCCCAACACACACACACACACACACACACACAGACACACACACACACACACAGAGACACACACGCACAGACACACACACACACAGACACACACACACAACCACCCACCCACTCACACACACACACATTTCACGCGTGCAGCTAAAAATTTATTTATTTTTATATTATATAATCAATGTGGATTCAATTTAAATTACTTGTGTTCGTTATATAATCAATGTAAATTCAATTAAATTTCTAATCTATGTTTTTAACTATAATTATCAATTACTATCATTTTCTGTTAATTTTTATTTATTTATATATTTTGGCTTTAACATCCATGCGTCTAACTTGCCTATATTTACTGGTCGCCGTAAAACTGTTGATAAGTTATATGTCATACTGTATTGACGCCCACGATACAGGCCTAGCCTAGTGTGGGGTCATAGTACTACTATGCTCAATGTGTAATAATCTTCAGTTAATAATAAATATTTCATTTCATTTCATTTCATTTCATTTCATTAGGTTCAATTAAGTGAACAGAGAAAAAATTACGAATTTTTTTTCAGGGGGCAAACGAGCATGTGTGTCACCTGATGGAAAGCAATCACCGCCGCCCGTGGAGATCAGCAACACCACAGGGACGCCGATCCATTGCCAGTCTACTTCAGTACCCCTTCCTTCCTTTTTTTCTTTCTGATGACTTCAATTCAATTTCGTCATCAGCTGTCAAGCTGCGCTCTTGTCGGTAGTACTTCTGCCATCTGTCTCTTTTTTCCGCCAGTCTCTTCAACTCTTGATACGACATGACTCCCACTTTTTCCATAACTTCTTTTAAAATAATTGTATCTAGGTCGAAAAAGTTCGTAGGGAGAAAAAAATTGTGCCACGTTAACAGACTTAACTGCAAACTGCATAAAGACCCTTAAAGTATTGCCAAAGGGACATGGGAGTGGCCTACTTCCTAGTCCAATATCTAGTTATGGGTCACAAAGACGCGCCGTACCGTAACGTAATTACGAGCCACATAGGTTAGAGGTAACCGCAGAGATAGGGTTAAGTATATTAGTGGGTAAATTGTTGGTCAAACGCCACTAGTTCGTTTATTATCCATAGGAATCGTCCTGGCATCCAATAAAACTAAATGCCAACTAAGTTAGGTTCTTTCAAACCCTTATTTATATACTTGGGGAGTAAGTGGTTCATCAACATCTTTGAACTAAAGCCAACTTCACCTGCACGCGGTGCACCCTGGTGACTGACAAACGAAGCTCTGGCGAAAAGAGAGGTAGGGAGCGTAATTGCAAGCTACCCGACTGGGGAATGTACTTCCACCTCACAGAATACCGCAGCCAAATAACAATTCCCTTGAGGGTTGTTCTATTCCTGCGAGAGAGTGTGGTCAGCAGAAAGGAAGGAGATGCTGCGTTTGGCGGCGCGCGAGCGATATTTTATGTTGCGAGCGTTAATATGGCTACGGTAACCGCTTCACCTCAAGCGGACCGTATGCTTGTCTGCCACCCGACGTAGTATGAACAAAAATACAAATCTTTCACTACTACGTGTATATCCAATATTCCGTACAAAAAAATGTATTCTTCACATCAGGCGCTTCACATCAGGCGGGCCGTATGCTTGTCTACCACCCGTCGTAGTATACCTATATTTAGCATTTCTTTTGAAGACCCAGAACAATGATACGCACGGCAGACCACCAGCCATATGGTCGGATGACATAAAAAGAATGGAGAGCACTTCAAGAGGTATGTGTCCAGCACTGGACCAATGCATAACGCTGAAAAGAAGAAGAATATTGTCACGACAAAACAAAAGGTTTACAAGGTTGTTTAATTCAACTTTTTAATTATTAACTTTCAATTCTAACATATATTCGTTACGAACTGACAAACGAGGCTCTGGCGAAAACAGAGGTAATAGGCAATTTTTAAGCAGAATACCGCAGCCAAATAACAATTCCCTTAAGAGTTGTTGTGTTCCTACGAGTGAGTAAGGTCACCAGAAAGAGAGAAAGGAAGGAGTATAGGCTGACTCCTTGGTGTTGCTGATCTCCATGGACGGTAGTAGTGACCCACATGCTCGTTTGCCCCCTTCTCAAACAAAAAAAAAAATCTTTTACCTAAATTTATATCTTTGTAATTTTTTTAACCTTACATAACAAATTGAAAAAAAAAAAGTCAAGAGAGCCTATTCTGTAAAGCATTCATTTCTCTTGCAATGTGCTAATACTTAAATATGTTTCAAATGTATTTGGCTGGGGTCCGTGTAGCCCAGTGATTACTGTGTCAACAGCTCGGGAATACATAGATGGTACATAAGCAGAATCAGCCGGCGTAAGACGAGCGACCGCAACGGCCGGCTTTGTGCGAGCTCGGTGCTACAGTGAGCTGCGCACAAATTGACGAGCGACGCGGGCGTATTTCCAGCAGAATTGTGTCAAGAAACGAAGCGGCGAGAGGGAATAGAGCAGAATAGGAGGAAAATAAAGCAATCCATTTGTATTCACAAATTGATTGCTTTAATCACGTTTTTATCTTCGTCTTTCTTTTAATCCACTCAATATTGTCGTACAGGTCTGAGGAAAAAACATCTTAAGGCTGCCCCACCCGATTACAGTTTCATACAAACGAAGTAATTACTTCGCTCGCTTCGCTTGATGGTGTATACACAAAATTATGAATGATATTGATTGGTCCCAACATAATCTGGGCTCGTTGTTTACAGTTAAAAAAACATTAGTGTGAAAAGTCTGCCACCAGTTTTTACGCAATTCTGGACGTAAGTAAATGCCATTACGAGTATAAAAACTTCATAATAAGTAATTGAACAAAGGGCATAGTTTATTTATTCGAAATTCTGAATAAATCGCTCCTATTGCTCTTTATAAGTTACTTTTTCGTTTTTTAGGGTTCCGAACCTCAAAAGGAAAAACGGAACCCTTATAAGATCACTTTGTTGTCCGTCTGTCTGTCTGTCTGTCTGTCTGTCTGTCTGTCTGTCTGTCTGTCTGTCTGTCTGTCTGTCTGTCTGTCAAACATTTCTATGTCGAGAATGCGTGGAGGTATCAAGCTGAAATTTGAACTGTATACACAGGTCTACGGTCCCATGAAGTTAAAAAAAAATCAAACTGCTAAGTTTACGTAGAAAAAAGTTACGGCCGTTTATTCAGCAAAAAACGCGTATTTCGACACACTCAAAGGAATCAAAACCTATAGGGTACTTCCCGTTGACCTAGAACTATGAAATTTAGCAAGTAACATCGTTATAGACTACAAGTACAGGAATAAATCTCAAAACTATACATTTGTAAATAGATCTAAAAAAATAGAGGGTCTATATTTTTTATAGGGTGTCGAAATTTCAAATTGAAACTACTAGTTCAAATGGGGTATCATATGAAAGGGCTTGATGTACACATTGCAAAATATATTTTATTTATTTTTTTCGACGCATTATTTCTTATTTATAATGAAAAATATCAAATTTAATAATGATACTACGTACCTACGGAACCCTCGGTGGGCGAGTCCGACTCGCACTTGTCCGGTTTTTTTTAATTAAGATCGAACAATGACCTCAGCAGTCAGCCTCGTTCTATAGTCGCACCGCTCGCCATCGGCAGGAAATTCATCCTCACATATTTTAGCCAAGATAGTCGCAAACTGTGCGTTTCCATAAAATAAACCCTATCTCCTGAATCTCAGGCTGTGGAATAAATTGCGCAACAATAATGAGATCTTAATGCGAGCAGTTGTACAAAAAAAAAAATGTTTTATTAACCCGCTCCGCTCGTCACCAAGTTACTGCTCTGTCCAGGGCGCGAGCGTCAGGTGCCCGGTATTTTGGTCGAGCGGCTCCCCTTAGCTGTCGCTTAGTTTATATAACGTGGAATACATAGTACTATGTATAGGTTTGGTTCGCTGCAGGGTACAAACTAAGGCCGAAATACTTGGGAAACTTTGCTTTTATTGTATAACTACTGATTGTTGTTATATATTTTGTGTTGAAAAATAATGTGAACATGTTCCCCTACTTCTGCCATAGACTCTATCAAGTCACCAGAGGGGCAATTCTCGTAATAAAAATATAGTCAAAATTCAGTTTCGATCCAGTCTCGATCTTATAAATGTCACATTTGGTATTCTCGTAACACAGTAACTTCAAAATTAAATTTAAGCGGGATTGTATCGAAATATGAGTGAAAATTAAACAAACTAAGAATGTTACTTTACCAACAACAAGAATTGATAATAATTAATTAATGAAATCAAGTATTTTTTTAGTCAATTCACAATTCAATCTCGATTCGGTCAACTTTCAATCTGCGTTCGTAGAGAAATTACGAAAATTGGCCTTCTGATTTATAGTACTATGAGAATATCGGGAAGACTTTTTTTTTAATAAGATATTAAGGCGAGTGCTGATATAGCAATCTTGGTTTAGTCAACTGTCAACTTTGTACAAGTTTCTGCAACAGTTGCTAGTTGCAGCAAATAATAGGTAGAGTTGAAGGACTCTGAATCGACACGGTGGCTAATACTTATAGGTACATTAGAGAAGTTCGATGGCGTCGTTGCGCCTATCAGTCTAATCGGACACGCAAGACAGCAAGGTAAGGTAAGGTAAGTGTAGTCTGTCCATGGATGGGTTTATATTATCTCGAGCTGTCTGTGCTTCGGAGGGTATGTGAAGCCGTCGGTCCCGGCTGTTATCGGTAGATGACAGTCGTTAAGCAAAGTCATACAGAGTATAACTCAGCACGCTGCTCAACTGTGGGTCGGCGGAGTGCCAGTGTTTTCAAGCCGCCTAAGAACCACGGTATTGGCTTAACCACTGTCATCTAATGGCAACAGCTGGGACCGATGGCATAACGTGTCCTCCGAAGCTGAATGTATATGACTTAAATTCACTTTCACATTCAAGATAATTTGACGAAAGTGAATCTAAGCTCTGCGGATTTAGAGTAGTAATGATTTAAACATGTTCTTATATTTAATTTGTATGACGTTTATAAATGCTTTATAAAGTCCAAGGAATAAAGATATTTTGATTTGATTTGATTTATAGCGCCGTAGTAGTCCTTTATTGTCATAAGCACTACACGAAACGATGTTTACCAATTCTCTAATAGCAAATTTCAAAAACTAGACGATTTGAAGCGAAGATTAATCCAGAAGCCCAGTATAAGTAATAGTACTACGTACAATGTGGCCACTCCCTGCCGCTCTCTTGTGTCGTGGTCCCCTCTGAGATATCTGAGATGACGAGCTCGGTGGTCGAATGGTTAGCAATAGCCACTTTGACTCCGAGGTCGCGGGTTCGATTCCCGCACAAGACAAATATTTGTGTGCATGAACATGTCTGTTTGTCTTGGTCTGGATGTTTTCTATGTATTATAAGTATGTATTTACAAAAAAAAATGTATTTAAGTACATTTATCAGTTGTCTAGTACCCTTAACACAAGCTTTGTGCTTAATTTGGGACTAGATGGCGCTGTGTAAATTGTCCAGAAATATTTATTTATTTATTTATATATATACATTTATATATATACAAAACAGTTTGTATTGCGCCGCACGTACACACGCTCATTCAAGCTGAACAGACGTCATTGTTTTGTTTATGTAGTAGTAAGCGACGCGAAACTTGTATGAAGAGGTGTGCAAGAAGTTCAGATACTCAATATCTAAAAAGACGTCAATCTATTAATTCTATCACACACATATTTGTGAAGTGGGATGGTGTAGTTATTACGCGGTCGCGGCGTAATTTGGAGGCGAGAACTCGCGTGTCGACGCAGCTAAAATACCGCAAAGTATGCGTGACACACGGTCAATAATGTAATGCGACAATCAGTATTTCTAATCGAACCAAACTCAACCACTTTCAGAAGCACAATGACTATTGTTAATCGAACATTCAAGTTAAACAACGTCGACTAATTTATTATAAATATTATATATTAGCCTTTTGTTTATTTATCTCAAGTTTTTGCGTGCTTAGTTTAAGTTACGTTAAGGCGATAACTTACCTTTAATTTGAATATAACATCATATATTAGCATTTCGGATGAATGTCAGTTATTCCTATGCTCAGTTTGTTGCGAAAACAATAAAGTTTTTTACGTCATTAAACCACAGCACTTAAAATTTCTCCTTTTAGAAGTATTAGAGAAAAGTACCTACCAAAAACAACTTTGAGCCGCTGCTTCGTCTAAAACGAAACATTTTGAGTGATGGACTGCTGGTATAATGACGTAAAAATGCATTATTGCCTTCGTAACATTTTTTTTTATATTACTAGGGTGGCAAACAAGCTTACGTTTGCGACACCAGAGGCATAACTCACACATTGCTTGTGACAAATTGAGCATTGGTTTTTTTTATTATTAGTCAATCAGTCAGCTACAAGTCAGTAGCTTCTTAGCGGCTTGAAAACACTGGAGTGCGACAGCTTGGTAAAATATGCTCTAATCTTGCCATTAAGGATTGTCGTGTTTTTGCAACTGAATGATGACACCAGATGTGAAGAAATATTGCGATAGCACCGGTGCGCGAGCTTTACTCTTTACGCTACAAGCGCCTATAGGTTTATTTACCACGGCACTAAGGTGCTCTCACAAACAAGCGTATGGCTCGTCTGATGGAAAGCAGTTATCGCAGCCTGACAAATAATAATATTAAAATATATGTGCCTATATAATATGCTACCTCATCATCATCAGGTTATTTTAGTCTCCACTACAGGAGCACGACCCTCTCTCGTCCGTCTCAGACAGGAGGATTTGGCCTACACTCCCCACGCTGGCCAAACGGGTTGAGGAGGCCTGATCGATGTTTTATAATGTATTTCCCTTAGTCGCCCTGTACGACATCAACGAGAAGAGACGGAATGATTCTATTATAGTCTGCCGGAAACCACACAGCCAGTATATGCTACCTGTATTACGGTAAATATTATGTGCAACATTCATGTTTGTACACGTTTTCCCGCTCACGTTTCTTGTTCCTACCAAACAGTTACGGGTTGGCTGGAAGAGATCCCTAAAAGAGATAAGCCCGCCTTTGTACATAACATTTCTTTATAATATTGTAATTATGGTTTTCTTGATGTACAATAAATAGAATACAATAACAACAACAAATTATTAGTAAAAATAAATAGAGAGGTAGGGAGCGTAATTGTAAGCTACCCGACTGGGAAATGTACCTCCACCTCACAGTATACCGCAACCAAATAACAATTCCCTTGAAGGAAGTTGTGTTCCTGCAAGTGAGTGAGGTCACCAAAAAGGAAGGAGATGCTGCGTTGGCAGCGGGGGTGGCGGCGCGCGAGCGAAATTTTATGTTGCGAGCGTTAATATAACTAACGGTAACCGCTCCACATCAGGCGGGCCGTATGCTTGTTTGCCACCCAACATTGTATAAAAAAAACGTTTCTTGTATATGTTCCTGCCGAACACTTAAAAGTTGGCTGGAAGAGATCCCTAAAACAGAAAAGCCCGCCTTTGTACATAACATTTCCTTCATCATCATCATCATCAGGTCATTTTAGTCTCCACTACAGGAGCACGACCCTCTCTCGTCCGTCACAGACAGGAGGATTTGGCCTACACTCCCCACGCTGGCCAGACGGGTTGGGGAGGCATGATCGATGTTTTATAATGTATTTCCCTTAGTCGCCTTGTACGACATCCACGGAACATTTCCTTATAATATTGTAATTATGGTTTTCTTGATGTACAATAAAAAAAATAAAAAATAAATAAAATAAAATTTATTACCACTAGAAATACAACAAAAAACGCTATAACGTTTCTAACAGCACCAGCTATAAAAATACAATATTTAACATAGCACAATATTTAAAGCACATATTTAACATACAATTTTCTGTTAATGCATACAGACAGAATAAGAGGTGTGACGTCACAAAGTAGTGGCCTTCTGAATGGGGCGTTTTCGGAAAAGTTTAGTTTTTGTTATTTTTAAAGAGAATTACCCACGACCTAATAAGCAAAAATGTTCGTCACTCGCAATAACACTGTGTCCACTGTAACTTAGAGTCGGCGACTGCTGAGTGCGCGCGTCGCGGACTTGCGACTCAGCTCATTTCGTGAGTGCCCGCCCGACACAGAATTATTTCAGTGCCCGCTGGACGAGCGGGGAAATTAGAGCGTGCTCTTCGTAATCCTACTTTATGGCATACTACGCCCAAACAATCTTTTTAACGTTCTTCGCTGTAATCTTTGTGAATACATAATAAACAGCAGAACAAGATAGCACCTAAGTTGTTTGGAAATTGGAATTTATGGAGAAATATTAGACATTTTCCTTAAAAATCTTGACTTTTTTGTTGGCCAACATTTCCATGTCAGTCAGTTAGATAGATTTACCCATATTTCTATCGTATTTGATGTTTGTTTCTTTAAATAATACATGTACAATACAATACTATTGAACTATTTTATTAAAGAAAAGTTCAGTCAACCCCGCGCGTAGAACATTGCCCCATTAGTACAAGAATAAACAACATTTTTTTTTAAACAGGTTTTATTAGTATAAACAGGGTACTCCACGTGCAGGTTAGGTTGGTTTTGGCTCTAACGATCGTGGTGAGTCACTTATACCCTTTTTTTACTTTTAAACTAAAGAAAATCTCGTAATAATAATGATCCGACGCGTATCTACGAGACGTAGGTAGCATCCGTAGCACTCCGCTGGACCTAACTTTAAAAATGTAACGTTTCCGTGAGGTTGGCTATATGGCCGTACTTAATGTGGAATAGCGTAAACAGTATAGTGTAATCAGGCACCATTCAATAGAATACTTATCTACACATCAACCGATCGTACAATACAACGTATGTAGAGTCACGAATGCCTTAAGTCCAGCCTGTGATACTGTTGTGCAAGATTTCCTTGGTAAACGTTTGTGGGACACATACAAGGATTGGTATGTATGTGTGTACGTACAGTATATAGGAGATATAGGTAAACCGTGTACGTAGAACGCGAACAGCGCGCTTGAACGGGCGAGCTTAGAATACGACCGCCTCTGATGACGATGTTAGGGGTTAGGACACATTAAAATACTTTATTGAAGAAAATAATACTATATTAGTATTATTTTATCCAATATTGCTTGAAGCATAGTTCAAATATAGGTCGAAGTTCATGAAACATGGGTTATTATGCTCTAGGGTTGTCTACGTTTACCTAAAAATACAGATTTATATCGCTGGAGAAAATTTAAGAGAAACAAGATTCTATAAAAAAATATATTATATTTTTAGTTTGAACCAAGAACGTATGTAGTTAGATATTTTTCTGAAATGTCTAAAAATCTGTATTAGGAATGGGGTAGTTTTCGGAACGATTCGCGGTTTTCGAAAACAGTCTTATAGGGACTTTATCTTTTTTTTTTTTTTTTTGCGAACGCTACCAATTTAATTGTATATCGTGCAAATACAGCATATTCTGCTCATCTACTTTTAGCATACTATTCGCTGCACTACTGATGGCAGGCTTGTACACCTTGCTAAAATATCAGCATGTTAAAATGCAATCACCGAACAGTCAGAGGTCGTCAGCAAATAAATGGTATTTTGAACAAATACCATTTATTGATGAATTTGATTGATATTTGTCCTTTATATATTGCATGGAAGTATCTGGTAAAATGTATAAAACCTATGATATTTAGTAACTGTTAATTGCTGCATATTTACATTTCTAGCTAAATGAAGATATTAAATTTAATTCCGTTCCCGCTTCGCTTATCAACATAGTACAACCCTGTCACTGCGGCTGGCAGCTGCAACGTCATGGAAAATGGACAGAGCCGCGCATAAAGGACCCGCACAGGACTTGCATACTGTAAATAGGTGAGAGCATGCGCTAATATTGGTCTATAATGACGTTATTTGGTTATGGCAGGCTTGTTGATGGCTAGCGCAAATGCTGAAAGCTGTATAGAGAAGCGGTATAAAGCAGTAGAGAAAGAGATGGGAAAGTAGTAATAGACATATGGAGACTCGCTCATTAGTAGACCAACTCCATAATTTTGTGGGATTTGTCCAACATTGGTTCTAAATGACGCATTAGACTAGATAGAACATAAGTGGCTTTTTTTATACGAGAGGGGGGCAAGCGAGCACGTGGGCCACCTGCAAGCTTGGAAAGCAATCACCACCGCCCATAGAAATCAGCAACACCAAGGGGTTGCCGATCCTTATACTGATACTGGTTTCACCATTATCTCTAAGCTTGATCATCGTTAACTGAAGCGTGGTGATTAATATATGAGGCTCTGACAGAAGAGATAGGACACAGCGTATTTACTGAGTGAACTGCTTTATATGACGATACCTCATAGAAGATTATAGCCATATAAGTGAGTGGAGTGGATGGAGTTATGGCTGTTATAGGAAGTAGCGACGTAAGAGCCATATTTTATGTTGCACCCAGCTGCAGGCTACGGCCACCGCTTTACCATTGAATCAGTTCTACAAAACATTTTAGCATATTCTTAAGTGCATGTAGTTCTTAAGTCCAATAAAATTTGAAATCGTATAGCTACTATTACATCTAAGCATTACTTCCAGACATCGTTGCAGTAATAAAACATTGTTTTATGTTTAACATGCAACAAGTTTGTACAATGTCAACGAAATAAGCTAGAATGACATATAGAGCTTATAGATAGCTGTGGATAAGTGCTTATCAAATCGAGAGCCTGCAACTCGCTCTTTATTAGTATCTCGCGAGCACACGTGCACGAGTGGAGGCGAGCGAATGTAGTACAACACGCGAGTAAAGGAGTTCCTAGACTGCGCTAATGATACTGTATAAAAGATACTATGCACTTAATACATGCCTTATCTAGAGTGAACGTGAATTTGAATCGAACGAGATTTTTCACACTTTTTTTATACCACTAAAGTGGCAAACAAGCATACGGCCTGCCTGGTGAAAAGCAGTTACCGTAGCCTATGAATGCCTGTAACACCAGGGCCACACACGCGTTGCCGATCTTGTAAAAACCTCTTCACGCCCTTTTTGAAGAACCCCATGCTGTAGTCTCCTGAGAAAACCTCTACAGGCAGTTCATTCCACAGTTTGACAGTACGCGGGAGAAAACTTCTCTGGAACCGCACAGTACGCGACCACTTAGGCTCCAATGTGTGAGGATGAATTCCCTGTCGATGGCGAGCGGTGCGACAGTAGAAGGAGGCCGTGGGCATCATGTCAAACAACTCCTCTGAACACACCCTATTGTACAATCGGTAGAACACACAAAGGGACGCAAAATCTCTTCTCAGACTTAAAGTTTCTAAACCGTATGTCAGTTTGAGATCGTCAACAATCCTCACAGCTCAAGCTGGTATCTAGGCGCTCCCGCCCATAGATGACAGCAGTACTCCATATGCGGCCGTACTTAACATTTATCTTTTATTTATTTATTTCAAGCCACTTCACAGAGTATTTGAATGACTCCAACACACATGCAACTCATATAAAAATACAATTTTAGACTTAACCAACCGCCACGTTGGCCGTCAACTGGGTTCAAATCAAATCAAATCAAAATATCTTTATTCCTTGGACTTCATAAAGCACTTAGAAACATCATACAATTTAAATATCACACTATCTTGAATGTGAAAGTGAATTTAAGTGCCAGTTCCGGCGACGGGGCTTCTTGAGAAGAACTGGCAAGAAACTCAAGCAACCTTCAGCACAGCCGGGTTATCCCAAGGCTGGCTGCGCTGGGGTACCTGGCTGCTTAGCAAGAGGACGGCGGGCGATCGCTTCCGTCGACCTAGTCATCCTACCGTAGACCAGGGGTAGGCGTTCTCCGGGCGTCAGGAAATGCTCTGGAAGGCCTTGCAGCTCCGGTACCTGTCATGGATATCAGGCAGCCAGCTACCTGACGTTATCTGGCTGATGATAATGGTCACGACCCTAAGTCATGAGGAATCGACAAAAGATAAAGATATATTTATTTCCTATAAACACGTGATATGGAAAAAATCCATGCAGGAGGTGTTACAAAAAGTTATGTCTCAACATGTTTGGCCAAACTATGGCGTGCAAATTAAATTGATAAAGTTATTGTGAATACAATATGTCAGTATTTAAAAGAATATTAATAATACAATAATAATATTCAAAAGTAAATTAAAACGAACGAAGAAGAAGATTAATAAAAACATTCTCAACAACGCATGTCAAGTTGCAAGCCTATATCAAACATACTCGTAAATAAAACGAGCGTTTAAATGGCTCGGTAATCGCTTCACATCAGGCGAGTCTACTTGCTTGTCTAGGTATACTTATCTGTCTAGTCTGCCATCCGACGCAGTATAAAAAAAATCGATGTTTTTATAATTTAATCTTTACTTTTTTAATATTTTAAAATTTGCATATGAACATAAGGGTATTTTACCACGTAGATGTATGTAATGATTTAAAAAAAAAAAAAATATGTATTTAATTAAAGTCCCTTTTTTCCCAATGTTCTGTTGAAGAAACTGATTGATATCATGGACACATAATACTCCCTTACAGTATTCGCTATTAATTAAAAGTCGCTCAGTATAACCTATTAATAATACTTTACAACTGAGTTGTGTAAAACATAACAAAATAAAACTAATGCGTGAAACAAATCGTCGGGAGGCAAGGTGGGAGGGTGCAGGGCGCGGGAGGGCGCAGGGAGCAGGGGTGTCTACAACTCTACTACGGCACTCTCGGTTTCATTCATAACTTTTTACAAGTTTATCTGCGGCGATACCTCCTACATATTTATGTGTTTGCGACTGTGACGTGTCATAGAATTATTAAAATCAGACGGGTCGTTGTATTGAATTTTATGAACAAAGTCGGAAACGTGTGAATCCTTTAGTGTTGCAAGCGTTCACGGGTTATGATGATTGCTTACCATCAGGCGGATCAAGAGGCCAATTTATCGTAATTATTTTACGTCGCAGAATGAAAGTTGACTGAATCGATATTGAATTATAAATTGACTTAAATTTGTGTACTTGATTTCGTTCATTAATTTATATTAATATTTATTGCGACCAGCATACCATTCTTTGTTTGTTTAATTTTCGGTCACATTACGATGTAATCACACTTATTTAATAAAGATTCAAAATCTTCATATTTTTCTAATTATTTGGGGTGTAAGTGGTTACTCAACATCTATGAACCAAAGCCAACTTCACCTGCACGCGGTGCACCCTGCTGACTGACAAACGAAGCTCTGGCGAAAAGAGAGGTAGGGAGCGTAATTGTAAGCTACCCGACTGGGGAATGTACCTCCACCTCACAGAATACCGCAGCCAAATAACAATTCCCTTGAGGCTTGTTGTGTTTCTGCGAGTGAGTGAGGTCACCAGAAATGAAGGAGATGCTGCATTGGCAGCGGGGGAGGCGGCGCGCGAGCGATATTTTATGTTGCGAGCGTTAATATGGCTACGGTAACCGCTTCACATCAGTCGGGCCGTATGCTTGTCTGCCACACGACGTAGTATAAAAAAAAAAAAAAAAAAAAAAAAATACGAGAATACCAAATGTGACATCAGTAAGAGACTCGAGACTGGATGGAACTTAATTTTGCCTAAATTTTAATTACGAGATTGCCCCTCTGGAGAGTATTCAGTTTTGCTATAAACCTATAAATATAAATTATCTTGGTCCTTCGATATATATATGTTAATAAACGATTGCTTATCCAAATAAATAACAATAAATTTCAACAGTATTTGTTTGGCAATAATGGTGTGTGAAAAAAAAAGTGCGATTTTTTAGCTGGCAACAAAATAAGATCAGTGTGCTCTAGTATTTCATGGTGTT
Source organism: Hypsopygia costalis (assembly GCA_937001555.2). Classification (NCBI taxonomy): domain Eukaryota; kingdom Metazoa; phylum Arthropoda; class Insecta; order Lepidoptera; family Pyralidae; genus Hypsopygia; species Hypsopygia costalis. The sequence continues at coordinate 20,300,486 of OW443343.2, read as the reverse complement.
AATATAAACTAGCGAATGCCAAATAGGTATTATAATCTATAATGAAATTTTCATTGCACTTAATATTCCTTTTTACGAACTATGAAAAAATGACGTAGTGCAACTAACAACAATGTATTATAAACTAAATATTATAAAAACAATTACTGTAAATGTATTAAATAGTGCAATTTCAGCCAAATAAACAATTTTAACTATATACAAGACACTGTCATTCAAAAGACTACACAAACATAGGCATTAAACTATGCCTTCGGGAATTAAATACTCTTTGATCGCAAACACACACATGCGCAGAACGCGGATGCGGCGACGCACACATCTACAGATTGAAATAAAGTTTGTTTTAGTTGGGCATTGGGCATGAATGAAAGCGAAAGGGCAACCGAGAACGAGCTGATTGTTATCACAACTAGCTACTGCGAAAATAATTATTGTTTACATTTCAAAGTTTGTTGAAAATTCAGATAATTTAAATTTGCTAGCTTGTCTCTTTCTGTATTCAATGTAATTCGGGATATATTTTTAAAGTCTATTTGCTGCAAAATGCTTTTATATTTGGGAAAATAATGTAGAGATTTCATGTTTATCTATGCAATTAACCTTTATAAATGAGGAACTCCATCGCGTCGTTGCGCTTGTCAGTCTAATCCTACACGCAAGTTAAGCAACGTCGAACGTAGCCTGCCCATGGATGGTTTTGTTTATCGGTCCCGGCTATTGTCATTAGATGACAGTCGTTAAGCCAAGTGGCCTTTAGGCGGCGTGAAAACACTGGACTTCGCCAACCCGCAGTTGAGCAACGTGGTAGAGTATGCTCTAAACCCCTTGGAATAAGGGGAGGCCCGTATCCCAGCAGTAGGATGAATACGGCTTGACGACACATATATAAAAATATGTTAATTTGCAATTACATTAAACAATTGAAATTAATTTTTCAGAAATTTTATATTATAAATATTTATCTATGCAATTAACTATAATATTTACATAGATACATTTATATATATATGTTGCATTTACAATTAGAATAAAGTATTTAAAAAACATTGAAAAATTCCATAACCTGAATTCCGTTAAGCAACGTAGAGTGTAGAGCCAGAATTAAATTAGTTTAGCGTAGATAGATGGCGCTACTGTACGGTGCATTGCAGTAGAGTTAAAATAAAGTGTATTTTCAGCGAATAGTAATTCATTTTCAATCGGAATAAAATCAATCACCGATAGTTGGTTATGGAACTCACGTTTAGAAATGTTTCCATGAGTTTTTAACGGAGAATAAATCACCTACAGTATGTAGGAGTGCGTAATCGAATCGATACGAATGTTTTGTCAGTAGTTTAGTTATCTAGTATTAAGTATTAGTAATTAGCCAATTCCCACCTACGTAAGGTAAGGAATTTGCTGTAATTACGGATGGTACTGAAATAATAGTTATTTGTATTATTAGTTACTCGTATTATCAATAATCTCAAAAATTTATTTCTCTTAGACTGGCAACGGATCGGCAACCCCTGACCGTCTAACGAGGCTCTGGCAAAAAGAGGTAGAGCGAGCGTGTTTGTTAGATCCCAGACTGGGTAAGTACCTCCACCTCACAGAAGACCACATACAAATAATAATTCTCTATTGTTGTTGTTGAGGGTTGTGGTTATCCTGCGTATGAATGATGTCATCAGGAAGGAAGGAGTTGCTGCATTGGCAGCACGAGTGGCGGCGCGCAAGCTTTATTTTGTCATGTTTGCGAGCATTTATATGCCTGCGGTAACCGCTTCTACCGCAGAAGCTGAAGCCAATTTCCATCGAAGGTTTTGATCCAAATATTTAACTTGGCCTTAGCTTAGTGGTAATTGTGTTTGTCTTACCTGATAGAAACCCTAGAACTCTACCGACTAAGCTGAAGATGTGTATCAATAACTAAAGCGTAAGACATGTTTCAAATCCAAATATTCGATGGTAATCGGGTTCAGCTTCGGCGGTAAGGCCACAGATCTGGCGCATTTCGAGCTGCCCTTTGGACAGGACTTTTATTTGGACACATTCTACGAAATATTAGGCTGAGAGTAAAAAAAAACCGGACAAGTGCGTGTCGGACTCGCCCACCGAGGGTTCCGTACTTAGGATCATTATAAATAGTTCAGGAATCTAACCCTTTATTTTATAAGATTTAATTACAGATGTATAGTTTTGAGATTTATTCTTGTACATAAAATTTGGCAAGTAACATCGTTATAGACTACAAGTCTATAACGATGTTACTTGCCAAATTTTATAGTTCTACGTCAACGGGAAGTACCCTATGAGTTTTGATTCCTTTGAGAATGTGTCGAAATATGCGTTTTTATAAATAAACGGCCGTATCTTTTTTTTACGTAAACTTAACAGTTAGATTTTTTTACAACTTCATGGGACCGTAGACTTGAGAATACAGTACAAATTTCAGCTTGATGACCTCCACGCATTCTCGACATAGAGGGTCTTGACAGACAGACAGACGGACTACAAAGTGATCTTATAAGGGTTCCGGTTTTGTTTTTGAGGTCCCTAAAAAATTGAACTGAATGTAGTATCCAGTAGTATTTGTTTATATTAGATATTTTATTTGTAAGAGGACAATCGTCATCGACACGATAAAAAGAAGAATAAGTATTTTGAGATAATTATAGCGAATATCGTTTTGTTACCTCTGTGGCGCAAATGAGTCCTTTTATTATCTTTTTGAGAGGTGATTAAAATCATCATTAACTTCTTTGTCCATAATCTATTTTTTATACCACCGACGAGGATACGGCCCGCCTTGATGTGTAGCGGTTACCATATTAACGCTCGCAACATGATATATCGCTCGCGCGCCGTCAACCCCGCTGCAAACGCAGCAACTCTTTCTTCTGACCTCATTCACTGGCAGGAACATAACAACCCTCAAGGAAATTGTTATTTGACTGCGGTGTTCTCTGAGGTGGAGGTACTTCCCCAACCAGGCAGCTTACAAATACCCTGTACCTTATCTCTCTTTCGCCAGAGCCTCTTTCGCTAGTCGGCAGGGTGCACCACGTGCAGGCCAGGTTTGCTTTGGCTCTAAAGATCATGATGAGCCACTTACACCCTGGAAAGTTCAAGAACACTGCAGTAACAAATTTCCTTTAGGATAGTTGAATTTCTGCGAGTGAGTTTACTCACTCACAGAAATTCTAAGGGGGTGTTACGTTCAGAACGAGAGTGCTACTCTGACTGACCCTTATACATGTCTATAGGTCGATAGCTGCTTTCCATCAGACGGGCCGTAAACTCCTAATTTTATACGATATCAAAGAAGCAGTACGACTGATGGTAAGCAGTAGCCTGTAGATGCTCGATAGACCTGATGTATCAATCACGCTTTGCCATCCCTAAACATCACGCGCATGATATAAAAAGGCATTAAAACCCAGAGATAAAACTGGCAACCTCGAACCGCGCACTTCCTTCAACCCGAAAGCCGCCGGCGACCTATGCGGCGCGCTGCTGGCTTGCATGCAACGAGCGTACGAATTTAGATATGTTCATATCAATAAAAGTGAAGGTAAGGTCACTATACTGACAGTTAGGGTTCCCTACTTTGTAGTGAAATAGACTATATATTATATATACTCGTATATACCTGAATATTTTTTTATACTACTTCGCTTTACAAACGAGCATAGAAACTCATAAAAACATTTAAACAAAACATTTAAGCATATAAACGCTTTCAACATGAAATAGTGCTCACGCGCCGCCACCTCCGCTGCCAACGCAGCATCTCCTTCCTTACTGAAAAGTTACTCATTCGCAGGAACACAACAACTCTCTATGCTAAGAGGAATTGTTTTCTGGCTGCGGTCTTCCGTGATGTGGAGAATTCATATCTGGGAAATTCGTTTACTCCTAAAAATACCTAGCAAATCTACGGACTAACAAAAACACAGTTGCCTTAAATGTAAAAATATATTGCAATGGATGCCAAAAAATCTTACAGACCACCTACCTACCACCACTTACCACATAGCAGTTATTGTAGCCTGTAGTTAGAGTATAGAACTTTGCAATATAAAAAAAACTCGCGCGCTGCATTTCCACTGCTAATTAAGCTCACTCAATCGTCAAGGATTTATATGCAGTTTGATATTAAGACACTTCCCCAGTTGCGGTATAGGCCCTACCTATATTGTCCTAGAGCCTCGTTTGCTGATCCGTACGATGCACCAAGTGCCAGTGAGGTTGGCTTTGGCTTTAAAGTAGACGATGACTACTCATCAACTTTAAATCTACTGCCCCCCCCCCCTCCTAAATATCTCCAGTCGAGCTAATAGAATATCACAGTGCCATGTATACTAGCCGTGTGGTTTCCGGCAGACTAGAATAGAATCACTCTGTTTCTTCCCGTGGATCGACATCCACGGGAAGAAACAGAGTGAAGGCGACTAAGGGAAATACATTATCAAATATCGATCAGGCCTCCCCAACCCGTTTGGCCAGCGTGGGGAGTGTAGGCCAAATCCTCCTTCCGTCTAGGACGGACGAGAGAGGGTCGTGCTCCTGTAGTGGAGACTAAAATGAACCTGATGATGATGATGATGTATACTACAGTAAAGGGTCATAAAAGCAGTACCATCCTCCAATATCTTTAATTTTGAACAACACCAGGATTTGCTATGATAATAAAATTTACTTAAATTTCTAGACAATGATGGTTACAATTTTTAGTATCCTAATAAATACATTTCATTTAATGTTGAAGGTAAGGTAGGTGGTTACGCATTTATTACAATTTGAATGTACCTCTCTTGAATGTACATTCAAGAGAGGTACATTCACATTGTACCTTCATATTAACCGGTGAGGTGAGGTGCATCCAGATGAAGTTGTCTTTGGTTCTCATAGTGTGCATACAACGGCAAACTAAATAAGTGTTGGACTCATTACTAACAGGTAGTCGTGACCAGACTCTACCCAACTCTACCTTTTTATTTGGTACGTTTTAGAAAAAACATAAATCTCTGAATACGCTGGAGTCCATTGACTCCTAACGCAGTGTGACTGAAGTCTACAACATTTTTGTTTTTATTACGTCAGAGTTATGTAACTAGATTTGACTAACATCTATGATATTAACGTGAACATTTGAATGAATGTCTGTTGCCAAGCAATTTGTACGATGAATGAAGTTTTAGTTTTTATTATTTAATGGTGGCTCCACACATGCCGCCGGGTTTGCCACCGGTATTATTGCTGCCATTTGCTGCCGGCTTGCAGACTGCCTTGGCGCTAGCTTACCGCGCGAGCCGCGTATAGCCGCGAGTGCCGGCGGCCGGAGAGGCCGGAGTATGTGAGGATACACCGTAAGGAGCTCGATGGCGTCGCTACGCGTGTCAGTTTAATCTAACACGCAAGTTAAGCAATGGCGACCGTAGCCTGTTTTTGGATTGGTTTATTTATCTCGAGTTCCTCCGTGCTTCGGAGGGCACGTTAAAACGTCGGTCCCGGCTGTGGTCATTAGAAGACAGTCGTTAAGCCAAGTCAGTGGCCTTAAGGAGGCTTGTAAACATTGGCCTCCGCCAACCCGCAGTTGAGCAGCGTGGTGGAGTACCTATGCTCCAAACCACTTCGATTGAGGGGAGACCCGTATCCCAGCAGTGGGGTGTATAAAGTGTTGATGACAATGAAGAATGATACGTGCCTAAGAATAAATTTCTGTAATGCCAGCATTTTGAAATGTATTATTGCGCTAAACAGGTATAGAAATATGAAAAAATATACAAAGGCGGACTTATCCCTTGAACGGATCACTTCAAATCAACCTTTTTTTGAGTATCTAAGCAGAGTACCAGCCCAATAACAATTCCCTTGAGGGTTGTTGTGTTCTTGCGAGTCAGTGAGGTCACCAGAAAGGAAAGAGTTGCTGCATTTACAGCGGGAATGGCAGCACGCTAGCAATATTTCTTGTTGCGAGCGCTAGCAATATTCCATGTTGCGGTTTGCGAGCGTTAATATGGCTACGGTAACCGCTTCACATCAGTTGGGCCGTATGCTTGTCTGCCACCCGACGTAGTATAAAAAAAGAAAACTAGGAGCCAAGAGATAAAAACATCGATTTGCTGTGTAATTACCCCCACCACCGTCTGCAAAATAGGTCGCATCATTTGGATGTGATCTTGGTCATTATAATTTGATAAGTCGATCGTCACTTCCGATCAATGAGAATAAATATTGTCTTTGCTTCCGATCCTATTCAAAGTCCTCCTCAGAGCTCGCGCACAGACTGTCGAGGATTGTAGTCTGTAGAGTTCTTGACAGTGTGGCCAATAAGAAGTTCCTAAAGAGGTGACAACAACGCTTGCGATACGTCTCGTATTGCAAGACAACCTGACTAATCAGGGCAACCTCTTCAGTTAACCGTGTGTTTGTTTATTACCCGACGTTATACAAACAAACAAAATGAAGTTTCTAGGTCAATAATGTAGAACATTAAAAGATTTTAAGATGTAAGTTTATAACTGAATAACGTCTTTCTTTACAAAGAATCCATTACGAGCCAATGTAGTAGGCGTTTGGTATATACAATGAATACGACTGACCAAATGCGGTGGCCACGTGTTAACATCTTATACACAGGTAGGTATACAAAACAAAACACAACCGCGGGTGGCTGACCGTCATAGGTAACGTGACGCATGCGAGGGCCGCGTCGGGTGTGAGGTGGGTCGGTGGGGGGACGGAGGGGGAGACGTCGCGAGGCCGCCCTTGTGCGAAGGTGACGCGACAATTAACGCCGCGCGGTCATTCCACCGCGCGCTGGCGCGGCTGGCGCGATGTCAACGATTCCGATCATCCTGGAGCGATAGCGGCGACCGGACGCGACGCCCGCGCCGACGCCGCGACATATTACACGGTGTCACAGGGTTGTCTGTAGTGTGTTATTAGTAACAAAAGAAAAGTATTTTATCAAACCGCAATAACACTTTCATCATCAATCAGGAATGGTAAAATACTCAATTCTAGAGACACAACAACCCTCTAATGTTATATGAATGTGTTTTTTTGTCAGGTAGACGTACTTTCCCCGTTGTGCTGCTCCTAATTTGAAGTGGCCAAAGTAGCCTGATACATTTTCGCACAGTCGCACGTTTGACGAGCTATCTAGTATAGCTATAGTCTAGTATAACGATCTACGTCGACAATCAACTCACAACAAATAGCATAACAACTACTTATAAGATGAATGAAACTAACTTACCCCGCATTTGCCCGGTTCATAGAGCAACCGTCCCAAAGCTGCAATCTCATCGCGTTCGTATAGTACCCTAGGGTATAGGGTCTAGGCTGTGGCATTCAGTTCAATTACTATACGTTTAATATAGGTGCATGAATGAAATTCAATTTACGCTCAATTCTTAAACATGAGTCACGGGACGCCTATGGGGTGTTTTGTGACTTATCTAAGGCTTTTGATTGTGTGCAGCATGAAACTCTAGTCAGAAAATTACACCACTATGGTATAAGAGGCATCGCTCTTGATCTTCTTACTTCTTATCTGGGTGATAGGGTTCAGAAAGTAGATGTTAATGGAAAACGATCACATGGATCAGCTGTAGCGATGGGGGTGCCACAAGGCTCTATTTTGGGCCCTTTCCTGTTTCTCGTGTATATTAATGATCTACCTCATCTTGTAAAGAATAATCATGAAATAGTATTGTTTGCAGATGACACTTCTTTAGTTTTTAAGGTAAATAGACAACAATCAGAAATTGACGATGTAAACAATGCTCTTTCAAAAATAGTAAACTGGTTTAGTGCTAATAACCTGCTTTTAAATGGTAATAAAACCAAATATGTTAGATTTTTTACAAAAAATGTTAAACAAGTGAAAACCAGTGTGGTGATGGACAATGAGAGATTGGAATTGGTCAATAAGGTTGTTTTCCTTGGTATAACATTAGACTCTAAATTACAATGGGGCCCACATATAGAAACGTTATCAGCTAGACTCAGCTCAGCAGCTTACGCCGTAAGGAAAATACGTCAACTAACTGATGTTGACACTGCGCGTTTAGTTTATTTTAGCTATTTTCACAGCATTATGTCATATGGTTTATTGCTTTGGGGTAGTGCCGCGGATGTAGACTCAATTTTTGTGCTCCAGAAGCGAGCTATCCGTGCTATTTATATGATGAGTCCCAGGGAGACACTGAGAAATAAATTTAAAGAGATAAATATTATGACATTACATTCTCAATATATTTATGAAAATCTTATTTACGTTCATAAAAATCAAACCAAATTTAGGAAAAACAGTGATCTCCATCAATTAAATTTAAGAAATAAAAACAAACTCGCTATGCATATTACTAGGCTCCATAAAATCTCTAACTCGTTCCCAGGTCAATGTATACGCTTCTACAATAAACTTCCAAACGACGCGTTTAAATTATCCATGGGTAAATTTAAGAAATATATCAAAACTAGACTATGTCAAAAGGCTTACTATTGTATCTCGGATTACATAAATGATAAAAGTATTTGGAAATGAATTGCTCTTGTTATGTTATGTTAATGATTGTATTTGTATTTAATGTAACGATATTGGCAATTAAAAGAGTCGGCCTTGAGTTTCTTGCCAGTTCTTCTCAAGAAGCCCCGTCGCCGGAACTGGCACTTAAATTCACTTTCACATTCAAGATAGTTTGATGAAAGTGAATCTAAGCTCTGCGGATTTAGAGTAGTGATGATTTATACATATTCTTATATTTAATTTGTATGACGTTTCTAAGTGCTTTATAAAGTCCAAGGAATAAAGATATTTTGAATTTGAATTTGAATTTGAATTTGAATTTATAAAATACGGCTATACTAATTACTAAATATGAAGCAGATAATTTATTTTTGCATATTTTCGTAGCGTGACGCTTGCAGTTACATTTTAATCAGTGTCGATATTGGATTCGTTTGTTTATGAACCTTAAATAACAAATACCAAATATTTATATACAATGGCGGACTCATTTCAGCAGATATTTGATTCCCTTTCAATACGATACAGTCATCCAACGAATAAATTCTTCAAAATCTACAATTTCGTTTCGGTATCTTTTTGGATAAATGTACACTCTAAAGTTATTCAGTTTTACTATGCATTGGGTAATTGTGAACAGGGGACGTGGATGTGCTAATAATATACGTGTGCCAGCCCTACGGGCGAGCGACCGCGCGGCCATGTTGTCCGCTAAATTGCGAGCTGCACGCGCGCCTCGCGCCGCGCCGCCAGATACTTGCGGTTGCTACACACGTACTGTACTCATCTAAACTATACTATACCTATAGCTTAGTAGCCGAGTTGTACCTAACCACCTGTAATTTCTTGTCATGTCCACGAATAATACCTATGTTCAAACATTACGCATGAAAGTTTTTTTGTTTATTTGTAAAACTTTATTGTACAAATACATATAAGTACAGAATAACATACACAATGGAGGACTTATCCCAGAAGGGATCTCTTCAAGTCAACCAAAGAACGCTTGTAAGTGAAATTTTTAGGTCAGGTTTAGGTACATTAAGTACAGTAGATAAAAAAGCAGTTCTTACAAACACACATAAGTAATTATAGACAAAATTTAGGCAAATATTACACACACACACATACACACAACTGCAAGCATTAGGACAAACTTAGATCACAGTATAAGTAATAGTACTACGTACAGTATGGCCACTCCCTGCCGCGCTCTAGTGTCGACCTCACCTCCCCTCTGAGACAAATCTGGGACACTTTGTATGGCCCCGCACGCATACACGCTCATTCACGCTCTGCACAGATATCATTGTTTATGTAGTTGTAAACGTAGCGACATTTGCATGGAGTGGCCGGGGTGTGCTTAGATACAGTGAATTCAAACGCCGGAAACATCAACGAAGTGCGATCTTAGCTGGCTCTTAAAAGAACTAATAGTTTTTTTTAGAGTAATCAATAAATAAAATTAAAGGCTGTCAACGGATCGGCAACCACTAGGTGTTGCTGATTTCCTGGCATGAATAGGCTATTTGCCAATTTTAAAAAATTATAAAAACTTTCTATCAGTAACGTAAAATACATAAAACTAGAACGATCTGTGATGTTAAAATTTTAATAACTTAATGTCCGACGTGTTTTATGTTCGATCAAAGTTTGGTGGGAAAGTCTATTTTAAAGGTATGAAATTATAAAAAAATATATATTCCCATTGTAGAAACAATAAAAAATACTATAAACTTTTGTTACGGCACTGTCTACATAAACGCAATATTTAAAATAGCTGTCGTACAAATTTCTGATTTAATGCATATAACATGTGGTGGCCTTTTATATGGAGCGTTTTCGGGATAGTCCAAAATTGTGATCTTCAAGTTATCATATCTCGAGAAGTTTTTATGCAATCGAAGTTATTATTTCACCTATATTTATATTATTGTGACGTCTCTAGATAACAAATCTAAAAAAAAATGTGATACAAGCCTATTGCTTTACACAGGTGACCCGCATTGGTTGGTTGGATACGCGGGCGTCATCATAACATGCCACGACAAACTAAACACAAAATTAAGTCTGCTTTTGACATTGTTATTACTTTATGAATTATTATTGTTATTAGATTTTATTATGCCGTAATTTTACATGGTCCATATACTATGTTTACTGCCTGTTTTACACAACTTCATCTAAGTAATTTTCAATTTAATTTTGTCTTCTCCAAGAGCATTTTTATGATATCCAAGGAAAAAAATCGTCCCCACATTACGTATAGGGGAGGTAACCCTATTTTTTTTCCATATTTTATTTTATGATTTTGGCGTCATTAATATAATGTATTATATATTAATGACGCCAAAATCATGATTTGATTGTGTGATTTTGGCGTCATTAATATATAATACATTCATAGGAAAAATTTATACTTTCTAGTAGGTACTCTCCAAGCTAAGCTACTGATGGATAATGATTAATAAATTTAAGCCGACAACATTTATTTATTTCCATACTTACAACTATTTTACAGGTACCTACACCCTATACAATAGTGTAAATATCTTTCAATACCGTAGTCTAACAATAAATAAACACATCTAATAGAACGAGATAAAAAACATTTTACACGTTTAGTTGTTCGCACTCAAGTTACGAGTATATTACCTAAACACATGCGAGACCGACGGGTTATCTTAAAACTCCGAAGCACGGAGGAGCTCAAGATAAATAAACCCATCCAAAGACAAGCTACGGTCGACGTTGCTTGACTTGCGTGATCGACTATACCGTCACGCGCATCGACGCCATCGAGGTAATCAACGAAATAGGAGATCGATATTATGATATTAGCTGTCAAAGCCAGCTCGCCAGACAAAAAGCTAATTTAACTTACATAATGAATTAAGAACAAAAATAGAAAACTAAATATTAGAATAGTGGCAGACTATTCAGAGGTACTGGAGCGGAGCCGGCGACAAAAACTATATCGATCACGTTGTAGACAAAATGATTTCTCATCAGCTCGCTTGATGCGAAATGTGGTTTAGGGTTTTATCAAAAACCAATTATTGTCATGTCTCAATAAATTCGTTATGAGTTCCAAGGCAGCCGTAGTTTTACCGACAGGACTATAGTGGTAGTAATCTCCTTCCTTTCTGGTGACCTCACTCACTCACAGGAACACAACAACCCTCAAGGGAATTGTTATTTGGCTGCGGTATTCTGTGAGGTGGAGGTACATTCCCCAGTCGGATAGCTTTCTATTACGCTCCATACCACTTTTTTACACGAGAGCTTCATTTGTCAGTCGCAGGGTACGCCGCTTGCAGGTGAAGTTGGCTTTGGTTCAAAGATGTTGAGGAACCACTTAAATTGCTTTTAATTTTCGGATTATTGTAGTAATTGATCAAAATATCCGACTGTACTCGACTTCAGCTTCGGCGGTAGGGCCCCTGATCAATCAGATAACAAATATCTTACATAAAAATTATAATATTTTTTTTATATGAAGGAGGGGGGGGGGGAGGGGGGAATAAGCATGTGGGTCACTTGATGGAAAGCAATCGCCACCGCCCATGGAGATCAGCAACACCAAGGAGTCGCCGATCAGTTGCCGGCCTATAAATACTCCTTTGTTTCTGGTGACCTCACTCACTCGCAAGAACACAACAATCCTCAAGGGAATTGTTATTTTATTAATCTAAGTGCAAATTATATTTTGACATGGGCTACTTCACCATTGACAGAATCTACTTACGTGTAACATACTTGCCAGCCTTTTTTTATTAGAATGTAGGTAAATTTGTTTTGGGCTATTGATGGATGAGGCGGGGTTCCATCGCGTGTTTGCTGCATTATGTGCGAGGATAATCGATGTATCGAGGCTTAGAGAAAGCACAGGTGCTGTCGGGCAAGACCATCCATCTCTACAAACGTTATATATTTACCTATTATCGTCTACTACGCATCGTTATCACGTTGGTTACTTTGTTTCCATAAATAGTATGGAAACAAAGTCTGAGATTTTGGAAAAACACTATTTGGGGTGTAGTGGCTCACCACAATTTTTAAAGCCAAAGTCAACTTTACCGGCACGTGGTGCACCCTGCCGACTATCGAAAGAAGCTCTAGCAAAAGAGAAATACTGATTACCGTCAGGCGGATCGTATGCCTGTTTGTTGATTTAAAAAAAGATATAGGGTACAGCGTAATTGTAAGCTGCGACTGGGGAAGTACCAAATAAGTCCCTTGAGGGTTTTTGTATTCCTGTGAGTGAGTGAGGTCACCTGAAAGAAAGGAGTTACTGCGTTGGCAATGGGGGTGATGATCAGAAAAAAATACGGAAAAATATTATAATAAAATTGTCAAGGCAAGGTTTGTATAGAAACGAAAATATTAAGCCACAGCGAAACGTGGGCGGGTCACTTATGTTTGTATGTTATGTATTTTTATTTATGTATATTTTTAATTTAAATTCCAATCGAAATACTGTTACCTAGGATTAGATATTTTTAAAACTTATCTATACTTATATATACATTATATAAAACAAAATAGATTTCCGCGTTTGTGTGTCTATGTAGATACATAGACGAGCAGATCTATGTTTTAAAGTTGGGGCTGGTCGCTACTTTATTGTAAACCAGCTTCCACCCGACTGCGCCCGCGTTTACTTTTTTCTTAATAAAAAGTATCCTAACGTCCTTCCTATTACCTTTAAAAATATGTGTATAAGGTTTCATGATGATCGATTGAGTAGTTACGACGTGAAAGCGTCACAAACAAACTCACATTCACATTTATAATATTAAGTAGGGATTGTCAGTTTTAGCAACTTTTCTTGATCTATTTGTAAAAGTAATGAGAGCTGTCCGTTACCAATGAACCTGAAATGACTTGAAATCTGAGGGGCAATTCTCGTAATTAAAATGTAGTCAAAGTTTCGATCCAGTCTCGATCTCACAAATGTCACATTTGGTATTCACGTAACACAATATGTAACTTCAAAATTAAATTTAAGCGGGATTATATCGAAATATGAGTGAAAATTAAACAAACTAAGAATGTTACTTTACCAACAACAAGAATTGATAATATTAATTAATGAAATCAGGTATATAATTTCAGTCCATTCACAATTCAATCTCGATTCGGTCAACTTTCAAGAACCAGAAGCCCAATTCTCGTAATTTTTTAGTTTTTTTAGTTAGATAAATTACGAGAATTGGCCTTCTGGTTCACCCAGACAAATGCGATGTAGCCCGTATATGCCCGTAGACCAGATATGTTTTGAATATAAATCCGGAAACTTCGGTTCAACACGAAGAGGTGGCAGTTTTAACTACAACGTGAATATTATAACTTTGTATTTATGTGGAGGGCAATCTTCGGAAACTTTTTAGAAATCTGTTTCTATTTGCAAAGGTGCATTAAGTATCAAATGGGCATAAGCTACATTAACAACAAGCAAACACAATTAGCAACAAGGCTGCAAGCTTTTTGATAAAAATAAAAAACTAAAAGCCTTATGTAGGAGAATTAACGTCCTCTTAATTAAAGTTGTTTTCGAAGTAGTAGCGGCGGATGAGTACACAGCAGTGTGTGCGAACTCACATACGAATAGCTCGATATCAGATAGCGGGTTAAATTTATTCCGAGCAGTGACTGCAGAGCGAGGTCATAAAAAGCGCGGCTCCGTTGATTACAAAGCCGCCGCCCGCGCCAGGCTTATAGCCGCACATCTCGCGTGCCGCATGCCGGCCGAGCAGAGCGCCGCGAGACGCGAGGGTAGTTTTTCAGCCGGCGAGCCCCCGCCACATAAATAAGTGATCACGGCACGAGCCCCCTCCGCCGCCCACGCCCCCCTCGCTCGTAAACTAAGCGCAGATAGCGAGAGGACTTAATGGCTGATCGGATTTTGATTAGCGTGGGCCGGCGACGCACCCCGCACCCGAAGCCGAATTTGAATAGATAAGTGGGCACCCGAGGACCGGCGCTCGCGACCGTAATTTACATACTTACTGGCTTTCGGCGAGCATAGAGGGTGCCAAGTTATGGACGACGCAAAAACGATAAAGTTGAAATAAAGCTTCGGTCATCGATTCGGTCGCGTCGAGAGGTTTTTTTTACCAAATTCAGTTTGTTATCGTCCTGGACAGTGCGGCGGGCGGTCAGGTCGCCGCTGCTTGTCTTTTTACAAGATTTAATCACTGTAACATTTTTTACTTTTTCTCTATATTTTTACTAATAAACACCTTATCTATGTATTACATGGACTTTTGGCAAGTTACTCTAGCGTTAACGAATTCCCAAGGTGCGCGTAAAAACTGGATATCGTAAAGTTTTCGCTGGTTGTTATGACTTCGGCCGCAGTTCCCGGCAGATCGGTAACTTGTCGCTATTGATGGAGGTCGGAAACTTCGGAATGTTCTGTGAAGTGGATAGAGACGTCCGGACAGGCAGGTACGGCCGTCACCAGGGCCGGTTGCGGTTTCCGCGGCCGCAGTTCGATAAGACGGGGTGGGAGGTAGCGGGAGGCTACGGCGCAACCCCACGGCCCCGAGCGTACGGTCGTACGCTCGTTTGTTTAGTTTGGCAGGTAAAGCACAACATGAGGCCGCGACGCGATATGACGTCGCGACCCGTGGGAGACTTCAAGAAAAGCGCCTGACGCGACACACGCAAATAAACTCTTCAGTTTATCACGGAAGAATAGTCATTAATATCACAAGTTAAACGAATTATTTTTCCACTGACAAGACATTGGGAATTGCAGTCGAAAATTCTGAGGCATATGGTTTCATTAGCAAAATATAGTATCGAGTAAGAATAATAACAATCGATGATACATTTCGGTCAGGCTGTTGTAAAACTTTCCGGAACTAATGCCATTATATGCCTTATTCATAAATCTTTCATTTCATCATCTTATATACATACAATACATCATAAAGCTGGATGATATATGTATACATTACATATGCCAAAGCACCTATCAATTACTGAATTAATTCAATTCGTTCATGAAATTCCAAAAAGGCTTCATCACGCCACGTCCGGGTCGTAAAAAGCTTGAAAAACAGGCGTGCGCCCCTCGGGGCGAATTGCTCCGTTGTATAATACCGAGGTGGGTGTGCACACTGGCCGAGCGTCGTCGTCGGCGCTGTTTAAAAGGCCATCAAAGAGCCGTCTACATAAAACGAGTCCCATTTTACATTCGGCTCGCTAGGACGCGGGTTTATAGCGGACCGGCAGGAATTCTGTTCGTAATGAGGAAACTCGGCCCCTACCACTAATACTCGGAGCATCGCGTTTCCTTAAAAGACTCGACAATCAAGTATCAAGTCGTGTCTTGCACCCTTCACTGCTGTCTACTGTTCATAATCGGTTGGTTTACTGAGCGCAACAGCGGTGCGGCCGGTGCGGGTAAAGGTCTTCTCGTCGGGTTGATTTACTGGACGAGAGACTTGCAATCCTGTAATATAACTGGTGCACCGGGGCGCATTAGCTGTAGGTATAGGGTCCTTTGTTGTCTACTGCGTGGCACTACCAGTAGTGTCATGGGAGATGTTTGTTTCCCGTGACTCTACCGGTAGTGCCATGAGAGAGGTTGCATATCCTATGATACTACTTTGATACAAGTATTGTCACAGAAAAAAATCGAGCTATCAAATAATTTTCATGATACTGCAATTTGTAAACTACTTGGGACTTTCGCAAGTTCACTGCGTGAAACAAACTCCATTCTGATGTTTTCCCTGAAGACTGCTGCATGTGGTTCTTCTACAAAGACGAAAAGGAGTTTTATAAGACTAGCAACACGGGAAAGAAAGAAAACCATTTAAAACAAGAAACTATGCAGTAATATTAAAACGGATCGAACTCAGTATAGCAGCGTAGAGGCGTTGCCACAGCGCTTGTTTGTTGGAACTTGGAACCACCACTGCGAATGCAAATGTTGCTAGCGCCGCAGCGACGACTCGTTAACGTGTCATGTAAGGCTTAGTAATATAAAAAAATAAGAACGACATCGAGGCAGTATCGGGCCGCTACTGAATATCATTAAAAATTACCACTGTCATATAATAAAAATTGGAACGCCTTGCCGGCACATATGTTTCCGCCTAACTACAACTTGGGACCTTTCAAACGAAGCGTGAAGAAGCTGCTCGCGGTTCAGCATGACAGTGTTAACTGACAGATCGCTGTTGTTTAGTCTTTAGTCAGTTGCCGCTGCAATTTGGGCTTCTCTATTGTCTTACCATCAGGCAAAGCGGGGCCAGTATCCTGAGCTAAAATAAAAAATATATCACCTGCCTAGGATAAGAAAGTAATAAATGATAAAGAATAAAATTAAAATGAAAGTTTAAAAGTTATTAAAGTCTAAAGAAGACAAACACCAAGCAACTGGTGACCCTTACCACCATCTCTTATTGCGATTCAATAACTGAATAGAATGCTTATTCATACAATGAATAAGCGACTTTATTTCAAATGGAATAGAATCGCTTATTCATTGGTATGAATAAGCAATCTATTCAATTATTGAATCGCAATAAGAGATGGTGGTAAGGGGGCTGTAGTCGCAGAAGAAAATTACAGTACATAATGTTTATGTATTTTGTAATAATATTTATTAGTAACTGATTGTAGAAAAATAGTAGGGGCATTGAACGAACGGTTATTTTAGCTCTTGGCACCTTATCTACGTCAAAGGTGCGCGTCTGCATTCGTCGCGAACTGTACGCGAAACAATTGATAACCAGATGGAACCGTTCTGGGCTATTTTGTTTTAAAAACAACTAAAGATCTGTTGCATATGGCCTGGTGTTATCATAAACAACATATCGTACCAATGTGAAGTAAAAGAAGTTTATTTGGTCCGTTAAAATCACGACAAACTATCAAAACAAACCTAGTAACATTTCTAAATGAGAAAATTTGTGAGTATGGATATATGGATTGTTCTTATTCTTTTATGGGTAAGCTGGATTTGAATGAAATTTGGGATAATTAATATGAAACATGATCTGGACGCGTATTGTCAAACTGTATACTGACACGGAACCGCTGCTCTACCATCGATCGCAGTTTGCTTTGGACTCGGAGACCATACTGCGTGTCGATACAGAGAGTCTCATATATCCTGTTTTGTTTATTGTTAAAGTCATAATTTAAATTATTTATGGTCGAAATTTTACCATTCTTAATTTAAATTATGACTGGTGCGGCGACCACTAGTATGTATTACTATGTGATGAATTGATGAATGGGAAATGAAGTAAATATTTATCATCTTTCAAAATGACAATATGTATGAAAAATGCACCCGGTTTATGATGTCATAGTTTTTGTCTATACAATTCAAGTACCTTTTTAATGTTTCATTGATTTAAAATCTATATCTTCTATACATATAATAAACTCATAAACTAACCGTTTCTGTACATTAAATATAAAAACCGGCCAAGTGCGAGTTGGACTCGCGCACCAAGGGTTCCGTACCATTATCTATAAAAATGGCAAAAAAAATCACGTTTGTTGTATGGGAGCCCCCCTTAAATATTTATTTTATTCTGTTTTTTTAGTATCATCTATGAAAATTTCAACTGTCTAACTATCACGGCTCATGAGATATAGCCTGGTGACAGACGGACGGACAGCGGAGCCTTGGTAATAGGGTTCCTTTGTGTGCCTTATTTCGGCACTGCCCAGGTCTCGGATCTTGATTTTAACTATACAAAAAATTAGTCGTTAATTTGTCGAAATTTGTCGCCCAAAGCAAAAAATTTGTCGGTCTCCCATTAAAGAGTTATAAGGTTTTTTTTGTGGCAGTGCCGAAATAAGCTTATTTCGGCACTGCCCACTCGGGATCTATTAAACTACAAAACATAGCGAAGATATGATTTTACCCAGAATTAGTCGACAATTTGTCGAATTCAGACACCAAGTATCAAAATTAGTCGACCTTCCGTTAAAAAGTTATAAGTATTTTTTTGTGGCAGTGCCGAAATAAGCCTTATTTCGGCACTGCCCAAAAAAACTACACCACCTAGCGAAAATCTGATTTCACCCAGTTGTTGCCTTGAATTTGTCGAAATTTGTCGGATATAAAACACAATTGGTCGGTGCGTAATTAAAAAGTTACACGCATTTTAATAATTCACGTTATAGTCAGAGAGCCTAACGTAGGCAGAGTAGAATAACACCACCCCCACACAAAATAAACCTTATAACTCTTTAACGGGAGACCGACAAATTTTTTGCTTTGGGCGACAAATTTCGACAAATTAACGACAAATTTTTTGTCTAGTTAAAATCAAGATCTGAGACCTGGGCAGTGCCGAAACAAGGCACACGGTTCCTTTTTACCCTTTGGGTACGGAACCCTAAAAGGACATTTATATATGTGGTACATTATGTAACCGAAGCCAAAAAAAATATTCGGCTTAATAGATTTGTATTCTATTTTCACTGATGTATTGTGACAAGTTTCCTGTAATTGGTATTGACATTATTGATACTAATTGGTTCACAAACAAAAAACGCCTACGCGGACGAAGTCAGAGGCACAGCTTGCTCGTAATAATCTCAGACCAAGATTCATTTCTGTGGTAATAATTGTAAAACACCAGACAAATCACATTTTCATATATGTTTCATGGTATTTGTTTTGAGGAATATATATATTACTTTATTTTTATAGTGTCACCTATTTCATACCGATGTTCACGCCTTCCTTATTAGTACTTAAGAATACCTATTTTTAAAAACACTCTCTATCTCCTGTGATATCGAGCGATAGAGCTTCGAGATGTATTCAGAATCAGCGTTTCGCGTCACTTCAACTGGCCTGTAAAAATTTCATACGGAACGTGACACCTTTATGGAAATAAAGTTGCAGTCCGAACTCACTTTGTAACTTTGTTACCATGATCGTATGCATTTCCATGAAATATGTCAAGTAGGACTTTCCTTTTAATGTGAAATAACATTTCAATGTTGTAGCATTCTCCTTTAATTTTTAAGTACATACTAACGAGAAGATGTGACACTTATTATATACTAGCATTCGCCCGCGGCTTCGCTCGCGTGAAATTCGGGGCAAACACGTGTTTACTCATTTATCTATAGACGTACTCGTGTAAAGTTTAGGATAAAATAGTCCAACTAATCTCGTTTCCCCATACAAACTTTGGACCCCCGACATTTCACCAACTTAGGGGACGAAATTTAAAAAAATCCTTTCTTGGTGTGTAATGTCAATTACGAAAATGGCATCGATTTGGGAATATAACATAGTGGACACGAAATTACATAAAGGGATTTATCAAATTTTACCTCTGAGAGGGTGAAACGGAGGTCCAAAGTTTGTATGGGGAAACGAGATTAGTTGGTCAACTAATCTCGTTTCCCCATACAAACTTTGGACCCCCGTTTCACCAACTTAGGGGACGAAATTTTTAAAAATCCTTTCTTGGTGTACCCTTAGACGTCTTATGGAACCTACGTGCCAAATTTGGAATTTCTAGACCCAGCGGTTTGGGCTGTGCGTTGATATATCAGTCAGTCAGTCAGGACTTTGAATTTTATATAAATATATAGATTCGATAATCTCGATACCTCTCTACTCGGGTCGTTGAAGGTTCAAAGTTTGCACTCGGCGTTGTATAAAAAATCCTTCATGTGTACTTGCAACAAGGACCCTATGCCTATAATTAATCCTGTATAGTGATGGGCAAAATGCCAGGCATTTACAATAAGTACCTGTAAATGCCCAATAAATGCCTAGTTTTGGGCATAAATAGGGAATTTAAAAGAACTTTTTGGGCATTTATCGTTATTATTATAGTAAATTTGTTTTTCTAGTAGTACTGCTTTTTTCAAAAGTGACCCGCTTTTTTTTATTTTCAAAAGTCTAAATCTAATCCTACTCTGATTTAAAATAAATCTGGCAGTCACTCGCCCAGTAAACCAACCAGGCACTCAGACAGTTTGGTAGCAGATCATACTCCCCTTCCGGCTGCAAGCAGACTACTTGGACTCTCTTAAGTCGAGTAACTCATCGACGCTTGGTTTCCCAAGCGTTAGGGTCCTACCACCACTTCCTAATTTTCTTGAATGGTGTCTGCTGTAAGGCGCACTAGATATACTAAAAAAAGTATCTAGCTTGAGCGCTCACTTCCTGGCGCTCTCTGCACGGCTCTGCACTTGGGAACAATCACAGTAGGCGTGCATAACTCGCCTAGTGTAATTGTACCCGCACTTGGGCGCCAGATAACTACGTACGCTACGTGATGTACATGTCAGGTATTGCAGCTGTAAGGCACGCTCACTTCTACACCCGGAGACTCCATATCCCTGGCCTACCATAGAGTGATCGGCCTGACTGATGCCATCGCCCGTCGTCTTTCCAAAGGCTGGACGCGCCTTGGGAAAAGAAGGTCACCCTCGATTTTAGACTAGATCCAAAATAACAATACTAAAGTTACTAATCTGGATTTTATACTCGCAGCTAAAGAAATAACTATGCTTAAATCAGGGGTCCTACCGCCTAAGCTGAAGCCCATTCCCATCGAAATTTTTGACTCCAAAAGTACGTCTTAAATTAAAGCTATTGACAGACATCTTCAGTTTACTCGGTAGAGCTCTGTAATGTCTACACACTAAGCTAAACACAGTTTCAAAAAATCTAAACTGAAATTAGATTTTCGCAATCAAAAAATCCAATGGTAATCGGCTTGAGCTTCGGCGGTAGGGCTAGGAAGCTGAAGCCGACACCACCGGGTTTTTTGATTTCATAAATTGGTCTTGCATTAAAGTTACTGACAAATATCATCACCTAGTAGATAGAGCTCTAGGGTTTCTACCAGATGAGCTAAACATAATTACAAACAATCTAAGCATTAGTTTCAATTTCGCATTCGAAAAATCCGATGGTAATCGGCTTCAGCTTCGGCGGTAGAGTTTACTCAGATTGGATTTTATACAGTATGGGGAGATAAAACCGCTGGAATGAAGACTGCATTGCCGCAGAGGACCGACTACTCCCATATTATTTATCAACAGATGTTGGCCTTATCCAATCTAAATGCAGTGGTTAATTAGCCGTACAAATAACACGGGCACTTTGAATCGCAATATTGATAATCTGCTAGACAACTGGACATAACGGGAATAATGATTTGCCTATTAAATATACATGACATAACCTTAATCTCACTACGTAAGTTTTGATAAAATTATGGATATAAAGTTACTGAGCCACTTTTGTGGTTCATCGCGTCACCATCATGGGCTCTAGATTTTCAAAACCCTGTATCTTCCAAACGAGACTCACTATTTGACTGATTTACATACAAAAATACTCGTATTGTCAAACGCTGTATTTTTTGTAATAGTACAACTGAGCAAAAACCAAATAAATAAATTTTAACTGAATTATTTTTATAAATAATTTTTAATCAATTTATTTATTAAACTCTATAAGATCTTCTTGTCTTTTAAATTTATTTTAGCTTTTTAATTAAAAAAATAAATTCAATAAATAACTAAGAGACAGTTTATATTTCATCCAATCCTTCATACAAATAGTCCACGAATGTGACGAAGAGAATTATGGCATCTTCGCCACGATTCTCGTCGTCACATTGGTGGCGAATTACCCACATACCCGTATATGAGGGTATAACTTTAGTTGCAATTGCTTGTTAATTAGTTATATTGATTAATTAAACGTACGTATAATACGGCAGAACGGTGAACACCGGGTAATTGAAAAGATGAAGCCCGATGTAGTTATAATATCGAGGTCGGGTCGAGGAAGTACAAAAATGTATTAACAATACTAACAGCTAAGCCTTACTCAGAAAAAAAAAATCGGATTGCCCTCTGGGAGTGCCGGCAGAAGTCAAAAACTTGAACATTAACGTTGTGCATTTTTGAATATTTTGGAATGGTTAGGGAACATATTTTTTTCGTTTCGTTATATATTCGTTTTTCGCACGAATTGCTTTATTTATCAGTATAAAAGTACTATCATTTATGTGGTAAAATACAATATTCATTTATTGCGCTATCGTACACAAACATGAGAATCGAGATGCTTTGTTTGCAACGGGGGTGCCGGCAGACGGG
Source organism: Hypsopygia costalis (assembly GCA_937001555.2). Classification (NCBI taxonomy): domain Eukaryota; kingdom Metazoa; phylum Arthropoda; class Insecta; order Lepidoptera; family Pyralidae; genus Hypsopygia; species Hypsopygia costalis. Next base: position 20,277,829 of record OW443343.2, on the reverse strand, counting down.
CGATACTTATGTAACTTCCTGTTCCTCTATAGATTTGTATATTGTGCTATATATATAGGCATGTTCTATAGTTTGTAACCGTGGCGAACCGTATGATTTCTTGGCATTCGGGGTAATATAAAAAAATGTACTACGAGTCTTTAACTATCTAGCAATATTGTTATATTGAACCCTGTTATGCAGAATAGACGGAACTGACAAATTATTCCAAATTGTGGGATATACATAGCGAGAAACTTCAAATCGAATTTTATATATTCGCAACAGATTCTAGCAGTTTGATGACATATGTATGTTTCCCAAAATTTATATTGCCTGATATTTTTATTCCTATTAAACGTGACAAAATGTCGGTTGGATCTATTCTGCATAACAGTGTCCATATAGTCCTGGTTTTCATAAGCCAGTGTATTGGGTGTATGTAGTTATTTGTGAGTGAAGGACGACGAGCTCGCAGCGTGGCACAGTTGGCGGCGGCGGCATGGCGGCGGCGGCTAACGGCAGCGGGTCGCGCGATTTAATTAAACCGCGAGGTCGAGCCGCGCGTGCACACGTATACACATGTAGATAACATCTTTCGCGTCTGTATGTTCTCAGGGCGCGGCGTATTGGCCTAGGGCTTTATTCTTTGCTAATCAGCCCCCTAGCCAAGTGTAATTCGTAGCGTAACGAACGTTAGATAGATCACGTGACATTTGTCAATGCGAACATTTTAGTATGAGCTCCACAGTTCAAATTAGCGATCGCTACGCTTTTCTACGTCGCAAACTGCCATTTGGCTAGCCCCCCAGGGCCGCCGAAGCTGAAGCCGATTACCATCGGATTTATGACGGTGAAAATCAGACTTCAAGTTGGGTTTACGCAACTTGTGTTTAGCCTAGCTGGATGATTTTGAAGACGTTTGTCAATAACTTAAACGTAAGACATATTTATCGAATCAAAATACCCGATGGTATTCGGCTTCAGCTTCGGCGGTTGGGCTGAAAATGAAGCCGATTACCATCTAGTCTTTTTATTCCAAAAATTGGTCTTAGGTTAAAGTTATTGACAAACATCTTCAGCTTAGTCGGTAGAGCTCTACTGTTTCTACCAGCTGTGCTAAACATAATTAGCAACAATCTTAGCAGTAGTTTCATTTTCGCATTCAAAAATTCGGATGGTAATCGGCTTCAGCTTCGGCGGTAGGGTCCTGTTGCTCCAACTATGCGCTTCAGAAGAACTTAAACGGTAATATTGTTTGTAAAATATTTGAAGAGGATTTTGGGGTGTAGTAGCTCACCGGTAGAGCCAAAGCAATTCTCTCTTGGGCGTTGTTTGCATACAATGCTTGGCTTTTAAGCGAGGTAAGCCATGATGAGCACGATTTTTTATTATTTTTATATTACTACTTATGCTGCGAAAGATGTTATCTTATTATACTACTACTTTTATACTGCTCACCAGTAGAGCCAAAGCAATTCTCTCTTGGGCGTTGTTTACAAATAATGCTTGGCTTTTAAGAGAGGTGAGGCATGATGAGCACGATTTTTTATTATTTTTATACCACGTTGGGTGACAAATAAATTTACGGCCCGACTGATATGAAGCCTCTGTGGAAGGACCTCCACTTTACAAAATAATTGTTATTTTTTTTCTATGTGCACATTATATACTAATTAATATGAATAGTAGGGCAGCGTCGTTGAGATTTATGAATTTTGAAAGTTAAATAGAAGAAAAAAAAGTTATATGTATAACGATACCCTTATAGCTATTCTGGAAAAAAGTTACATGTATTCGATTAAATCCCCAAATCCCCGCTTGGGCTCACATACTAAAGTTACTGACAAACGAATATTACTTATTAGTACACAATAAATACAAAATTCATATAAATAATATTTTCTAATGTATTATGAAATAAAATAGTATGTACTTACACATATATATTATCAGTAAATAACAGCTATTATTCTTTTCTAATCTTTATATTCGATTCTAAACAATGTCCTCCGCCAACTCGCAGTTGAGCCGCGTGGTGGATTATGCTCTAAACCCCTTCGATTGAAGGGAGACCCATATCCCAGCAGTAGAATGAATAAAGGTTGACGAAGAAGAAGAAGCAAAGAAGAATATTCTATTCTAATTGACATTCAAATATTAGTCGACAGACACAAATAACCCGACACCACTATGACTAAAATTTTAATTGTACTCAAAACGTGATGCGTGGCCGTTTTATTTCACACACGATGAACGAATGCAGAAATCTTCGTAACGGTAGAAAAACGGCCAAGCATCACGTTTTGACTAAAATGTAGAGTATGTGAAGTTAGGCCTGGTAAAGTAAGTGCGCATAGATCAAGAATCTTGGCTCTACATGAGATCTGATAACTTTTTCACGGGGTAAGCTATGTAGACTCGTCTTGGCAACATTTTTACATGAAAATGTTTTTGGTGGGATTTCATTTATTTTTGTAAGTTGGTTAATGGACTTTTTTGGGTTTAAAAATAACCTATTGTGACCCCGGGCCTTTACTTAATTTACTTTCGCCTTACCCTTCGTCTGGAAATTTTAGGAATCAACCAGAACTCACCGGCCGGTTGTTTCCGTTGTTTTATGAATTGTTAATTAAATTAAATCTAAGAGAATAGAAAAGAAATACTTAAAATAATTTGGACCAGTAACTAAAGTAACAAATAATTCGAACGAATTATAGAATTATTACGACGATACGATACAACTACGAAATTACGAATATGAAATGCAAATATTTCCTAACAATCGATCATCATTCGCAGTAGAAAAATGTCGTATACGACTGAAAACTACCGGTGACCACTTCATTATATATTATATAAGGCTGACAGATGTATAAGTCGATAGCGCATTTCAAAATACAGTCAGCGCCATCTAGTGACGTGGGCTGATGCCACCGCCCCATTTTAAAGGTTAGGGGTGATTTTGATAAAAATATGATGTTCATATTTTTTTATTTGTTATAAGTATTTTTTTTCATATATCTAGCTTTTCAATAGTTATTACTGCATGATTATGCAGTTAGTGCAAATGTAGTGCAAGTCTCATACAAACTTCCACCTCCTATTCCGAGGGGATAGGTTAGGTTAGGTTTGGTTTTTTAATTTTTTTGTTGTCTTTGTAGTAATATTAGCTTACATACCAAATTTCAGCGTTCTAGGACTTCAGGAAGTACCTTAAGAATTTTGATGATCAGTGAGTGAGTCAGTGACGAAATCGGGGGTTTTTAGACATTAATAAAATCTAAAGTATAATAGCTACGACATTCAAACTTTGTATGTTTAATGATTGTACTGGTGTCATTATATCTTGAAATTTTTAACTATTTAGCATCATCCAAACCAAAGTTATGAGAGTTCAAAAAAACGACGAAACGTTTCGAGATCGAGAAAAGGTAGGTAGTGCCCTTGCGCTCCGCTTGGCTCGTCTTGGCGGGGGCACTCCCGTGCCCCCAGAGCTACGACATTCAAACTTTGTATGTTTAATGATTGTACTGGTGTCATTATATTTTGAAATTTTTAACTATTTAGCATCATCCAAACCAAAGTTATGAGAGTTCAAAAAAACGACGAAACGTTTCGAGAAAAGGTAGGTAGTGCCCTTGCGCTCCGCTTGGCTCGTCTTGGCGGGGGCACTCCCGTGCCCCCAGATACAGTTCGTGTATTCAGTCTGCGCGTAGACGTGCAAAATTTTAATTTATAAAAAATAACATATACATTTATCAATATCATTAATTAATTATCACTATTATTAAAATTATTATTTTTTATAGATATTTATGTCATACAGGAGCAAAATTTATACAATAAGTGTATTTATTGATTCAACATTCATTTATACATGTCATGTCAACCTTGATTGCAGTTTAAACCCCAAAAATTCTTTAACATTACAAAAACATTTTTCTAGTAGCCATTTCTTCAAATTTCTCTTAAATGCAGTGTCTTGAAGACATTTCAATTCATTGGGCAGTTTTACTACAGCACTTTCACTAACAACTACTTTTATCATCCGTTAAGAATTTCTGCGACGTGCTGCGTTCGGTCGCGGCAGTAGAAAAGCGCGATTTAGCGACTGCATCGATTCTCGATGCTGCATCACATTGGCTACTTGCTTCGGTCGGTCGTCGCAATGTCATCCAGAAGTAGTTTGCGACCGGTATTCAAATTTGTGCGAGGCGTAGCGATCAGTCGCTGTGATTAGCAACTCGATCGCCGCAATTAGGCGATCGAGTTGCTAATCACAGCGACTGATCGCGTTTATACGTGTTATTATACGTGTGGTTTTGCAGATCGTTCGACCGCACCACATCTAGCTTCCGAAAAAGCCGCTAAATCTCGATCGCTGACGGTAAAAGGAACATGTCTGCTTGGGCCCTTAAGTAAACCGGTGAGGTAATGACGTATTACCTCAACGGTTTACTTTAGGGCCCAGTAAAATGAACTATATTCGTAAAAACAATACACAATTCGACTGAAAAAGTTACTTCAGAAAATGTGCCAATTAGCACTTAATTATTAGAATATGTGTTAGAAAAACGTTTAAGTACCAAACCAAAATTTTTTAAGAAGGAATGAACGAGTATCACCACGTTAATGTTGCACAGACATTACTCACAGTACAATCACACTGTCTTTGATCTACTTAATCCCTGCAGGTACTTAGTTTGATTATAGTCACAGAATAAGAAATAGTAATAACAAGTAGTATAGCACAGTCATAGCTCGCTATGCTCGCTTGAAAAGCTAGCATCGTGTACCCGGGCATTAGAGTCAATAGCTAGGGTGCTTACATAAATAGCGAAAGGTTCTTTGTGCACCGAATCTCTTCTCTTTCTCTCTGTTCTTTTACGCGAAACTAACATTGGCGTTATTTTGTCTTATCAAAAAGACGATGTCGTTGACTCAAAATAACTAGGCCGGATCCTAGCCCACAGGGCCGAAGTCGAGGTTGACTGGAGCGAGTAGTCAAAGTCAAAGTCAAAATTCTTTATTCTGTGGGCCCTCGCGGGCACTTAGACACGTCTTTTATAATTAGGTATAGTTTTTTATCTACCAGCATTTCGGAATGACCATTGACGAGAAGAAATGCCAAACCAAAATAAGAGAAAAAATAAAAATAAAAGTAAAATAAATTAGTAAAAAAAAATTGTATATAAAAAATCATAGTATAGAGTGTATATACAATTATACATATTGTATAAAAGTCTAAATATGTATATCCACAATACTACTTGTAAAGATAAGACGCCTGTGCTTCACATCCTGTGCCGAGAATTCGCTGAGTGTATGTTTTCCGTTGATTTCAATGGAAAATATATTTGATGATCATTCCTCAAGGACATGTTTGATCTCAAATTTTTTCGAGACAAACCTCAAACATGTCGAGGTCTTTAATTTCAAGTTTCGTTTTGGACCCTACTCATTTTCAAGAATGACAAGATTTTCCGCTTATATAATCGTTCCGCCCGTTCGATTCAACCACGTCTATTACAATGTACGATATGTAATAGATATCGTATTATGATCCAAACACAACAAAAGAATACATTCAATCTACAAAGGCGTTAACTTTATCTTACTCTTTGGTGATATGTCTTAAACACAATATCAGCGATACCATTAATAACGTGATACTATACCGGTACTGAGACTTTCAACCGCAGATGGGTTCTCTCAAATAGTAGACTATTGTGTACTTCAGTACTGTATCATATTAATACCATATCATCTAGACCAATTCAAATTCGATCCAGATTCTGATCACGCGTTGGAGAAAACCACATGGCATTATCGAACCAGTGAAACAGGTCGGAGATATTAGCCACTGTATGTACTTAATAGTTTTATTGGCACTTTGGTATCATGTTATTAGCTCATTATGAAATTATAAAAAAATATGCCGCATTAGCAACCATACAGCTCAGCGGTTTCATGTATGTTACTGCAATTTACATATTACGTGATATTGTAAGGCATTTGATGGTATGCGCGATTTAGCGCCATTATACATTAAATACTAACCAAACAGGTATTCTATCAACCATTAATAATAACATAATACCAGGCATGAAACTACACTAGTTTTCCCTACATTTTTATATGCCTCAGAGACGCGGACGCTGAGAGAGAAGTATAAAAGAAAATGATAAGATGCTCTGAAAATTACGCGACCATTTCGGTTCTAAGGTATAAGGAATAATTAGGATAAACCCAGGCATATTTTGAAAATAGCATTTAGCGAACGTGAAATTTCACGCCGAGAAGCCCCTGTCAATGGCGACCGGTGCGATTTTGGAAGGAGGCCGTGGGCATCATGTCAACCAACTCTACTGAACACAGTCCATTGTATATAGTGATTTTATTACAATAAGCAATAATAATATAAATCTCTTATCGTCTTGATACTTTGTCTTGATACATTAAATATAACCCGCTATATATGCACTAAGAAAACAACTTCTTTAGACCTGTGAGCTTGCATGGAACAGATCCCTAAACACTAAAAATCCTAAGGTTATCTGCAAGAGAATGTGTAGCTATTAAACAGCAAACAATGTGCTACTTCACCCTGGTACACTAACATTTATCAAGTGGAAAAACAACCGCTTAATTTTTTTAAACCACGTCTGGTCGGAGATAAGCATACGGCCCGCCTGATGTGAAGCAGTTACAGTAGCCAAATTAACGCTAAAAACATGAAATATCGTTCAACAATCCAATGCGGCAACTCCTTTCTGATGACCTCACTCATCCGCAGGAACACAACAACCCTCAAGGGAATTGTTATTTGGCTGCGGTATTCTGTGAGGTGGAGGTGCTTCCCCAGTCGGGCAGCTAACATACTATAACATACATAACTACCTATTGAAATACAAAAAAAATCGGTTGTCTGTAAAGTCGGTTTACTGGCGATAGTTGAACGTGACAATGTCTTAAGAAAATACTGATGGAATGTTTGCATTTTTTAAAAGAAGATTTTAATGGAACGCCTCAGAGTGAGGTAGGTAACGCCGCATGAGTCATGTTTTTTCGTGCGTGCAGCCGGCTCCATCGAATTATAAGACGTTGTCACGTCAAAAAACCTTTAGGTTAGGTTAGGTTTAGGTTTTTTGTATATCAATGATCCTATCTCTCTTAAATAGATCTACCAATAGCGTTATTTTTGGTGAAATAAAGAGTTGTATTACAAATATTTCTCAATTAATTTGTGGTAAGCCGGTAACAAAGCGTTATATTGGTCCACTTTATTGGAAGCGAGCATAATTCCTGTCGGCGCATTGCGGCGCGCAATGCAATCAATTTGATGGCATCGAGGACACCTACCTCTTAACTGACGCATTTTATAGAAGTCACTAAGGCTAGAGAAGTTAAACTTTTCCGAATTATATTCTTCGATATGTTCTCACATCTCTTTAAGATTTGTAGAGTTTTAGAGAATTCTCTGTAGGAGAATTGCGTCATTGATAAAACTCGTGTATGGAGGAGACATATTCTTTTTACTATGATTAATGCAAGCTAGTTTATTGGAATCTCTAATGTTGCAATCACATTGAATACAACCAATAATACAAATTAAAAGGAAATCGATACTACAGTTTCTATAACGATGTTATTTATGATTGAATTGTTTGCCTGCCTATTAACATAGATTTGGTCGAGTCAGCAATGTAGTCGAGGACTTCAAATAAAGTTCGAATAAAAAAACATTTTTTGGGTATATTCTTTTTTATACTATGTCGGATAGAAGACAAGCATACGGCCCGCTTGATGTGAAGTGATTACCGAGCCATATAAACGCTCGCAAATCGCAAGATGAAATAAAGCAAATATATATCGCTCGCGCCCCCCACTGAACACAGAAATTCAACGGAGAACCAAAGTGGTCGGCATAGCTCTCAGAGTCAGCGAGTAGAAGTGGCAGTGGGCTGGCCACATCTGGCGAGTCAGCGATGGCAGATGGGAGAGGAAAGTCCTAGATTGGAGGCCCGCATGGGGCGACGAAGCCTATGGCGCCCCCTCTCTAGTTGGATCGACGACCTGAAAAATGGTGGTATTTGGTGGACAGCATTGGGAAAGGCCTATATCCAGCAGTGGGTAGATAAATAACTATGTAGATGACAATACCGAACACCCTAATATTACACCCTTGTATTTAATTTCAACCAAATCTTTCAAAAAAGTCTTATGACAATGTACAATTACCGAAATGCCGTCATTTTTTAATTCATATACCAGCCGCCACAAAATAGGCATGTTGGCAATGTTCTAAAATTATCTAAAAACTCCCTATCAGTAACGTAAAATACATAAAACTAGAACGATCGAACTGCGATCTTAAAATTTTAATAACTTATGTCCGACGTGTGATACGGTCGATCAAAGATTGGTGGGAAGGTCCATTTTAAAAGGATGATATAATTTAAAAAAGCGGCCAAGTGCGAGTCGGACTCGCCCATGAAGGTTTCCGTAGCAGCAAACAATCAACTCAAATATAAGTTTTTTTTTTCTATATTTGAGTTGATTGAATGAAAGGTAAATTGCGGTTTACGATTTATGACGTATTAAAAAAACTACTTACTAAGTAGATCTCGTTCAAACCAATTTTCGGTGGAAGTTTGCATTTTGAATGTACATATTTTTTTTAGTTTTATTATGCTCTTATTTTAGATTAGCAAGTTAAGGGGGGGGGGCACACATTTTACCACTTTGGAAATGTCTCTCGCGCAAACTATTCAGTTTAGAAAAAAATGATTTTAGAAACCTCAATATCATTTTTGAAGACCTATCCATAGATACCCCATACGTATGGGTTTGATGAAAAAAAATTTCGAGTTTCAGTTCTAAGTATTTAACCCCCAAAATTTATTGTTTTCTTTTTTCTATTTTTGTGTGAAAATCTTAATGCGGTTCACAGAATACATCTACTTACCAAGTTTCAACACTGTAGCTCTTATAGTTTCAGAAAAAAGTGGCAGTGACATACGGACGGACAGATAGACAGACAGAACGTATCCATTTTTTTGCCATTCCGTTTTTTGCCATTTGGCTACGGAACCCTAAGAAGTTACCGTTGGAAAAATAATAAAAAATACTATAAGTTGTGTTACGGCACTGGCTACATAAATGCAATATTTAACATGGCTGTCGTACGAATTTCTGATTTAATGAAAAATAGAAAGGTGTGACGTCATAACGTGGTGGCCTTTTGTATGGAGCGTTTTCGGGATAGTACAAAATTGTGATCTTCAAGTTATCATATCTCGAGAAGTTTTTATGCTATCGAAGTAATTATTTCACCTATAAGGTATATTATTGTAACGTCTATAAATGAAAAATCGAAAAAAAATGGTTCACAAGCCCATTGCGATTTATAAATGTTGACGAGCTCGGAGGTCGAATGGCCACTTTGATTCCGAGGTCGGAGGCTCGGAGCCTTTTTGATACAAGCACAGAACTAATAATAAAGAGTTCTATGGATACACACAGAACTAATAATATTAGTTCTATGGATACAAGACAAATATGTATATGAACATGTCTGTTTGTCTTGGTCTGGGTGTTTTCTATGTATTATATTCTATGTATTTACAAAAAAAAAATGTATTTAAGTATAATATCAGTTATCTAGTACCCACTGTACAAGCTTTGCTTTGTTTGGGACTAGATGGCCGTGTGTAAATTTGTCCAGGAATATTTATTTATTTATTTTAATTTTATTCTACATCGTGTGGCAGGCAAACATACCCGCCTGATGCAAAGCGGGTAGCCATATTAACATCTCATCATATTAAGCTCGCAACATATCCTTCGCGCGCCTCCATCTCCGCTGCTAACGTAGCAAATTCTTCCTTTCTGAATTCGCAAGAACACAACAACCCTTAATAGAAACGTTTTTTGACTGCGGTATTCTGTGAGGTGGAAGTAACTTCCCCGTCTGGCAGCTTACAAATACGCCGTACCCTACCTCACTTAAGTATTTTAAGTTCTATTAAGTAGGTATGTACGTTGAACATGGGCATTTATTTTTCAAGCTTTGATTAGTTTGTGACTGTATGTCCGTATGTAAATTTGTCTAGAAATATAAAAAAAAATACACGTTAACCCTTAGGATATGGATGTCAAGGGCTTGATAATCAAAATACAGTAAGTAAATTGTTTGTTCTTTACTTTATTAACGACTAATAAGATTATGGCATGGCACGGGTTTAATCTGTAACTCTACGAAGAGATTAAAGAAAATTGATGACACATCAAACTTTCATAGCACTTTCACGGTATTCGTCGTCGGGTCGTCGGCTAGTAGGTTAATTAAAGTCATTAAACGTCTGCAGGTCTGTCTGCCGATAACAAATAAAGTTTATAGGTAGGTACTCGTAAGCGCATTTCTTTTTATACGAGCACTGATGCAAAATCAATGCATTTCGTGTTGAATAAATTGTTACCCAACATTAGCATTACTTTTTTTTGAAGTGATAAAAATATTGTTTATTTCAATATCATACATATACATAGAATTTTCGGGAGGTTCTGGAGTTACCATTTAAGTATAAAATACTTGTGATAGATAACTCCGCTCTTCGGTAATTAAGTATTCATATTATTACATTCGTTTGTTTCATGACAAAAATAAAAGTAAAAACCACTACTTTATTTTTGATTTTGTATACTATTAAATAATAACGTATATTGATAACGTGATCTTCTAGTGTATCTTATACATCGCTAGGCTTCAGCCGTGGAGAGTTAAGGTGAGGCATTAGCTGTTAATCTGGTTATGGCGAAGGCCTTCGATCGGGTCTGGCACCGTAGCCTTCTTTCGAAGTTGCCTGCATACAGTCTACCTGAGGGATTATGCGAATGGGTCGCTAGCTTCTAGTACAGCAAAATCATTAGAGCCGTTGTGGATGGCAGTTCCTCCGATAGCATGGACATTCATGCTGGCGTCCCGCAAGGTTCTGTGTTGTCCCCGACGCTGTTTTTGTTGCTAATCAATGATATGTTATCTATCGATAGCATTCATTGCTATGCTGACGACAGCACCGGGGACACTTGTCTTATTACACAGACCGCGCTAATATTCCCCGATCTCTGGTGGAGGAGAGCCGCGAACAACTTGTGTCGGAGATCGAGAGCACATTGAATAGTGCAAAATACTAAATTAACTTAATTTAACGCCTTAAATTAGTGTCTCGCTTTAAATAAATGTATCTATTTAGTGTCTGACTAGTACTAACGGGGGGCCCACCACACATTCCCACCACTGTGTCTCCTGTGTAACCAGGATTAACAGTGGCGACCGCCAAAAAAGGCAATGAACTGTGAAGTCCATTGCAGTCCCGGGGGTAAAACTACGGTTACCTTGGAACTCACAACGAATTTAATCGGAAGAAATTAGTAGAAGCTTTTGGAATTTGACTTCCACTCTCAGCAATGTGAGAGACAGCAATATGGCAAGCAAGGCATTAAAAGTCTAAAGAGATGGCTAGTCAAGTGAAGCTCAACTGCCATGCACCACGGATTTTAAGTATCTAACACTATTGGGGACCTAAAACATTGAGTTGTTACTTATTACATCGATTCCAATAATATGAATTGCATAATCATCTGAACACTTGGTAATTCTCCCTTGTTTCTACCAAATCAGAATAGTATATTACCCCGGATGCGACTTGCAATGAATTCAACATGTCTGACTAGCACTAGTCATTTAATCGAATCTAGTTAGTGTGATTCGCTTAACACTATTCCTCTGTTTATACGTCAAAGTTATTAGTCCGTAGTGTGACGACGAAGCATCTCTCCAATATATCATTCTAACCGACTGTTTTTATGACAGATTGTGAAAGCTTCAGCTTAGTTCGAGCCACCGTCTCCAATTCCCCATTTAGAGAAACCGCATTGCCGCTGCGGATCTTTGAACCACTCGAGCTCGGGCAATTCTGGATTCTTTCCGCTTGTGTAGCTATTGACTACGAAAACTAAAGATTAAATTCGATATTTATTATATTGACCGCTAGATTTACAACTTATTAAAGTTTTGGTGAGTTTATATGACGTACATTACCTTCTACTCGCGGCTTCGATCCGCGTGAATAAAGAATGGAGATATAAAAGTATGTTATTCCAGAATATATTTAACACATTACTAGCGGGACGGAGACCCACCACGCATTCCCACCACTGTGTCTCCTGTGTAGCCAGGATTAACTGCGGCGACCACCAAACAAAGCAATGAACAATGAAGTCCACTGCAGTCCCTGGGGTAAAACTATGGCTGCCTTGTAACTCACAACGAATTTAATCAGAAGAAATTAGTAGGAGTAGGAAGTTATAATTTAACTTTTTATTTTTATACTGCTGTATATTTGTACATGCAATGGTTTTCTTTTACTATGTGTATTATATATTTCGAAAGCATAGCTGTTGGTCTTCCGATAAACAAATAAAAAGGTACCGTAATAACAAGAGTGATAAAAACAACCGTGAAAGTTTCAAGTTATATATTTCATACAAACGGTTGAATGCCACCGTTTACCCGTGCAAGATTAACAATCATTCATACAATTCTCACAAACATTCACATTTATAATATGTGCTAGTAGTGCTAGTACAAAGGATGTGACGAGTATGATGGTGAATTGACTATCAAGGACCTCTTTAACACCAAGGGTCAAGGGTCAAATATATGGTTTGAATATTCAAATTATTTTACTGTTTACCCAAATAAATAAAATTTATCTATCTCACACATATAGAAGATCCTTACCATAGCTACCGTCCGTAGCAGTTTGTGAAGTATGTGAAGGCATTTTCAATACAAACGAGGTAGTAAATAGTAAGTAATATATATATATATATATATATATATATATATATAATATAAGAGGAGGGCAAACGAGCATGTGGGTCACTTGATGGAGAGCAATCACTACCATGGAGGTCAGAAACACCAATGCGTCGCCGATCCATTGCCAGCCTATAACTCCTTCCTTTCTTTCTGGTGACCCCACGCAGGAACACAACAACCCTCAAGGAATTGTTATTTGGCTGCGATATTCTGTGAGGTGGAGGTATTCCCCAGACGGGTAGCATAAAAAATAAGCTATGCCCTACACACACGGTGAGTTTGGCTTTGGTTCAAAGATGTTGATAAACCACTTACACCCTAATTATAAAATATGAAAGTGTGTTCACTTGTTTACTTTTCATGTCTAAACATTTTGCTTAAAAATATGGAGAACTAAAATGTGGAGAACTTAAATTCGAATGAGCGTTATACATTTCCTCCCTCCTATCCCATTGTTGTTTCTAGTTTTTGCATTGTTCTTGATATAATTTTTCTTTTTCTTGAATGAAATAAACCGACAAAGGGAGTATAATAGTTCTGGAACAGTCTCGATATGTCGGTTAATTACATTTAGCAAAACACACGTAGCCGGGCGCAGCCTTTAGCGTCGCATATTACCCGCCCCTGGTCGCCTAAATAACGCTTCGGTGCTTTGGCTCCTACGCGCCATATCTCTGTCGTGGGCACAGGGTTGTCACCGACTGCTGTTAGCAAATATTTCAAATATTTCCTCCCAATAATAACAAAGTTATAGATGTATACTTCCAGATGGTAGATAGGCAGAAGGGTTCTGGAAAGGTGACAACGGACTGGAAAGCGCGTCAAATTTGTATTATTACTGCTCATCCTTGGAGCTCGATGACGTCGTTGCGCGTGTCAGTCTAATTGATCACGTAAGTAAAGCCACGTTGACCGAAGCCTGTCTATTGATGGGTTTATTTATCTCGACGCTCTCCGTGCTTCGGAGGGCACGTTACTCCGTCGGTCCCGGTCACTGACTTGGCTTAACGACTATCAAGTCGTTAAGCCAAGTCAATGGCCTTTAGGCGGCTTGAAAACACTGGCTTCCGCCAACCCGCAGTTGAGCAGCGTTGTGGAATATGCTCTATACCCTTTTAATTGAGGGGAGACCCGTATCTCGACAGAGATTATGGGTTGATGCCGATAACTGCTTATGCTTACTAATACTGCTTTGGTCAAAAATACTGACGTTATTAGATGTGGCATGGAACATCATCAGCTCAAAGTATGAACTTTACTTGATTTCAATAATGCTTTTAATGCTGTCGACCTTGGCATTCTTTTAGGAAGTCTCTCTTCTCTTAACATATCTCCAGTAGTGTTTCATTGGTTTCATAATTACCTGTATGGCGTCGGCAATGTATTGAAATAGATAGCTCCAGCACCGCTTGGTGTGATACAACTGCTGGCGTGTCGCAGGGTGGTGTGCTGTCTCCTCTGTTATTTGCTATTTTTATTACCTCAATAAATTAAAATACTTTCTTCTTCCTACCACCTTTAGGCAGATGATTTGCGGATTTATACTCAGGCATCATTTGATAATATCGCACAAGTCGTTTTACAGACTAATAATGATCTAGAACTGATCTCATCTTGGAGTAAACGATACGGACTGAAAGTAAATCTAACAGAGTCGGAAGTTTTATATTTATAATTTAAAATTACAGACAGCCCTATGTTTATTTCATCGTCACTATATCAGGAGTCCAGAATATATGATTCGTAAATTCCTAGGGGTGATCAAAATTTTGGCGCGAATAACTACATTCACGCGTGCGAAGCCACGAGCAGTAGTTTTCATATTGTCGACCATTACTAGCCATTCGACCACCGGGCGTCGAATGGCTAGTAATGGTTACTTTGACTCCGAGGTCGCGGGTTCGATCCCCGCATAAGACAAATATTTGTGTGGATGAACATATCTGTTTGTTTTGGTCTAGGTGTTTTCTATGTATTATAAGTACCTATAGTACAAACTTTGCGCTTAATTTGGAACTTAATGGTTCTGTGTCAATTGTCCAGAAAAAAAAACGAGTTGCACTCCGGGAGTGCCGCGGCAGAAGTGAAAACTTCAACAGCAGGAGCAGTCATACATTTTCGCCGCGCGGTAGGAAGAGAGGGGGATATTACTTCCTCTACTACGCCGCGCCGGCGCCGCCGTCTTACGAATTTTCGATCAGGCCACGTGTCCTGACGCGAGTTTAACATTTTTTACCCATCCCAAAAAGTGCACAACGTCGCTAAAGAAGTTCTCACTTCAAAAATATATTTTCTGAACTGTACATACTCGTAGGTAGCTTTAAACAAGATATCGCGCGGCGGATATTTCACACGCATATCATTCGTTCGGATCGTTGCTGTCGGTACTGTCCCGATGTCGGTCTATATGAAGGCACGGCGCGCGAGGCAGGAGCACCATTTCGCACTTACTACGCTCTGTTATCTCGGCGTAAAGATCTCGTGGTGGTGTCGTGTAATGATGCAAGTCAGTATAATTAATTTAACCTTTATGTAATGCAAGCACTTACATTAGTAACTTATTTGAGTGTCAATCTTCTCTACGATTTCACTATGACTACGTTATGCCTAGAAGACTTTGCTGAAAGCTTTGCTCAGGTCATTGGAAGGTTTAAAGTTTTTTACATTCAAATAATGAACAATTCTTGTGTCTGTTGTCGAACCCTCTGAATACTAATTGAGAGTTTTCTCACTAATTCGACCTAGAAAATATTAACTTAGGGGGTGTAAATGGTTCATGATTATGTTTAAAAGTCAAAGCCAATCTCACCTGCATGTGATGTGACCTGCTGACTTACGAACGAGGCTCTGGCAAAAGAGTCGGCAGCAGACAGTGAGCTATAACAGCTCACTGTCTGCTGCCGACTCTTTTGCCTTTCTACTACGTAGAGTCGCTAGAGTAATAGTTCAATGGCATCAGAGGTGGGAGAGCGTGTGAGCGATATTTCATAGCGAGCGTGTACGAGTATGGAAGTTGGCATTTTCGGAAATTGACTTTTTTGGAAGAGACGTTTTGGGAAGTTGTCGTTTTAGGAAGTTGTCGTTCTCAGCCTGAGGGATGGCTACAGTCGCCGGTTATGTGACCGTGACGTTGTATAAAACTTAATATTGTTTGGAATTGATTCCTCTTCAGGTTTATGTCAGATTCCACGCAAATGCTGTATGCATTTGCGTGGAATTTCATCTACTTGTTGCATTTAATTTTTAAGAACGAGTTTGTATCAAAGTACATACCTCCGATTAAGGACCGGGCCAAGACGTACAAGAGTATGACGGACGATCCAGTTCACTGCTATTAAAAAAATAGTTACTATAAACTAGTGACAACCCTAGGTATCACTTTTGTACACACATTTATATACAGATAGCAGCCAGACCATTCCGTGCCGGCAGAGAGACGCTATTGGACGATACGGTCAACAGACGTAAGCACTCAGGGTTTGTTCGTTGAAAATTTATAATATATATAGTCTGTCAGTTTGTTAGAGGAGATGACAGTCGTTAAACCAAGTCAGTCAGCCTTTGGGTGACTTGAAAACACTGGCCTCCTCCAACCCACGGTTGAGCAGCGTCGTGATGTATGGTCTAAATTTGCCCTGAGATGGAGGGGCGACCTGTATCCCAACAATGGGATGATTAGGATTGTTACTCAAATAATAAATAAAAAATAAGAAAAGAAATGCGCTCCTATGTATTTTGGCGGAATCGACTTCAGCTACAGCCGCTACTAGCGACAGTACTTCAGTAACTTAGTGGATGACGGATTAGGTGACGATATGTACTAAACTGGCCGTGTGGTTTCCGGCAGACTAGAGTAGAAACAATCCGTCTCTTCCCGTGGATGTCGTACAAGGCGACTAAGGGAAATACATTATCAAACATCTATCAGGCCTCCCCAACCCGTCTGGCCAGCGTGGGGAGTGTATGCCAAATCCTCCTTCTGTCTGGGACGGATGAGAGAGGGTCGTGCTCCTGTAATGGAGACTAAAATGACCTGATGATGATGATGATAATGTACTAAACAAAAGATCATAGATAAAGATAATAAAGTAAATGGTATTGTTTTGCAATTGACTGTCAACTCTAACAATAGGGTTGTTCACAAACCTTAGCAAACTTTTGTTAAATTAATCACTCTTAATCATCCGTCAAAAAAGATAATTTTGTATAAAAACAAACCCGTTAGGTACTCATCAATCGACCAACATCAATGGCCAATAAAAAAAACAACTAATAAAAAAAAGGCATCGCAATACCGTAGACAAGAATATTGTAAATAATAACATTATATTGCCTGACTATTAGCTAGAAAAAATATTGACAAGCCCTTGCCATTTATTCATAGACATTTAGGTACCTATATTAGCTTCGTCTTTCGTTCAAACCAACCAAATTGACAGCCCTATTCACAATAGGAGCCGAACATGTCAGGACGTTCGATAAGCTCGAAACGACACTTGGCTAATGTTACAATAGATATTCGAATTTCTAACCAAATTGGTAGCCTACAATGTTGATAAAGGATTATAGACATTATACAAGGACTAGACAGTCGACGAATACTACATAAGTCAACTGCAAATGCCTGAATACTGTTGATTCAATAAATATTCAAAGTTTTTAATTTTGAACGTTTAATTATTAAATAATAATAGAGCGACTTAGAACACTAAACCGAAAAGAATACTAAATTAAATTATTTAAATAGGGTAGTGTCACCAGTTTCTCGACTCTCACCAGATTTCTTGGAATATTAAACACTTCAAAAATATTTTTGAAAAATTTGCATTTCATGCCGGACAAATTTCATGTTTTAGTGGAGCCATTTGCAAATTTGCTTCCAGGAACCATGACAAATCTAACAAAAAAATTAACTACGAATAACTTTTCTGCTGACAGTTTTTTTCAGTATATTGGTAATTTCCTTTGATGTGCATGTAGCTAAAACATTATATTTCGATATTCAAGCTTCAAAACTATTCTAAATCTCGAATTTTCGTTATATTTGGGTTGGCCGGCAAATATGTTGTCAATTTAGGTCAAAACCCAATTCGCAACCGGGTGGTCACCCGGTCGCAAGTCGGTATCACTTTTTGTGTCGCTATTACTCCATTAACCTTAATATCCTAAGCAAGGTTCATAATATTTATGTACAACAATATGGATTGTGAAATTGTGACCAAATTATGGCCGTCAATACGGGTGATATTTTCGAAGTTATGACAGACAGAAACGTTCCAATTATATACGGTCGAGATCTATCTAAATTTTGACCAGTTTATGGCCGTAGGAATTTATTTTGAATATTATTTGTGTTTTAAATTTTTATTTGCGTGCTATGGAGTTTATTTGATTACTTACGATACTTTTTAATAGTAATTAACTATTTAACATTTTTTTAAATAAAATTTTACCAAATTTTGTATTCTACTGTTTTATTGTAGTTCACATCTTCGTATCACTTTCGTAATAAGACCAAAATTTGTGCAAACAATATGGCGGCCGAAAACTGGTAAATTTGTGGTCGGAAACTGGTCCTGGTAAGTTTGTGGTGCAAGTGGCCAGCCAACAATCGGTGCAGTCGCCCGTTCTCCAATTATATATATATATATATATATATATATATATATATATATATATATTTAATTATTATAATAAAAAATACAATTGGCATATTCACTCATTAGTAAAAACTTTGCTGAACTTTGGAATTATGTTAAGTAGTCGCAAACCGGTAACATTACCCTACAATTCAAACAGAAGTTTAGTATAATCATAATCACTCATTTTGAATATACTTAATTATGTTGGTAACCCTGATCTTGGAAGTACACGATGTCTAGAGCCAGCGAGTATGCCGAAGCATTCCTATGTTTGGCAGAATGCTGAGCGAGCTCCGGCCTGCGGTATGCTCCGGCAGACATGCCTGCGACACGCGACTGTAATCGGGGTGGCGATGCGATGCCAGACTCGTAGAAACTGTATCGATTTGCTATTGAACGACGCCTTGGGTGACTTTGGGCTACTTTCTACCTACACGTAATAATATTTATGTCGTTTTTGAAATAAATATTTAGCAAATGAGTATTCGCTACAGTTTTCTGAAATTTTCAAAATCCGAAGGCCTTATTCTTGGAAACAATCTTTTACCTTAATGTTGCTTTGAAAAGTCAAGGTAACCATAAGGTAACCAAAATAATCTTCAAAGGTACAGTGGAACACAAAAGAGTAGAAAGGGAACTAAATTTATTAATAATAGCAACATTGTCTTTTTTTACACAAAAGTGCTCAAGGGTTTTTTTTTATATACTACGTCGAGTGGCAGACAAGCATACTGCCCGCCTGATGTGAAGCGGTTACCGTAGCCATATTAACGCTCGCAATATAAAATATCGTTCGCGCGCCGCCACCCCCACTACCATCGCAGCATCTCCTTCCTTTCTGGTGACCTCACTCACTCGCAGGAACACAACAGCCCTCAAGGGAACCGTTATTTGGCTGCGGTATTCTGTGAGGTGGAGGTACATTCCCCAGTCGGGTAGCTTACAATTACGCTCCCTATCTCTCTTTCGCCAGAGCTTCGTTTGTCAGTCAGCAGGGTGCACCGCGTGCAGGTGAAGTTGGCTTTGGTTCAAAGATGTTGATGAACCTCTTACACCCCAAAAGTTGCCATGTGAGAACTGTTCTTACGAAGAAAGTGGCGCCCCAGTTTATGTCTACTTTTTTGTGTCGCACTGTAGGGTTATCGGAAAGAAAAAGGTACTATGTATCATCCTCAGATTGTTTGTTACTGTGTTCATATTTACACCACCGCCAGATACTACTGGCCTTTCGATATTCAATGTTTGGCTGGAAGAGATCCTACTAGGGTTGCCAACTTTTTTTACAAGAAATAACCTTTAGGTCTGCGAAAAATTTTTAACAGTATTTTAGAATAAGGAACAGTATTTTATTTAATGTTTTAAATACATATGTTTTAGAGTTTCTCACACAACTTATTAACAGATTTTTTAAATTATTACATACGCCTCGCCACAATTATAACTGAAATTAAATCAGGACCTAATTTTTAATTACAAATTTAAAAAAATGCATTAGTTTAGTGTTAAGCATTTTGATGCTGAAAAAAGTAATTTGTATACTTTATTTTTGTTCAACAGTAAAAAGTATAATGCAGTGAAAAACAGTATAATACTGTTTTTAACAGTATAAGTCTGCCATTGTACCCACTTGTTCCCCCATTGTATGTTATGTTGTCCTCGTCGACAACCCTTATTTATCACACTGCTGGGATACGGGTCTCCCCTCAATCGAAGGGATCATAATAGCATACGCCACCACGCTGCTCAACTGCGGGTTGACCGAGGCCAGAGGAGTGCAGTGGAGGCTGGAGGCGGAGACTTGGATTACCGGCTATCATCTAATGCAAACAGCTGGGTTCTATGGCTTACCGTGCCCTCTGAAGCACTGAGGAAGTCGAGATAAACAAAACCCACCCATGAACAAACTACGGTCTCCGTTGCTTAACTTGCGTGATCGATTATACTGACTCGCACAATGACGCCATCGAGCAAAATTTTTAAAAGTTTGTAAAACAAAACAAACAAGAATGTAAAAAAATTCTATTGCAATTAATTATTAAATATGTTAATAAACCTAATGCCTTCGATCAAGTATAAACATACTTGATCGAAGCCTAATGGATATAGATTGATGCTATATTGTTGAACTTTTCATTGTGTTTAACGTCGGAGGACAGAGTATTAAAAATAATTTGTCTTCCAAGGCCTTCGATCAACTACACCTATGCATATCGCATGGCGAAAAAGCCCGCCAAAGCGAAACAATGGTAACCTTCTCATTTGTTGACGCATAGTCTGCCATCAGTCACATCTTATAAAAAAAAATAACGACGGGAATTATCACGATCATGCATGAGGGTATTTAATTCCCGTTGTTATTTTTCATAAATCATGCAACACGAAAGTTGAAATGTTATCACATTTTATAACCCGAAGGAAACATAAATAAAGTGAAATAAGTAACGTGTACCATGGTTTAATTTGACGATATTATTGAGGCGCGATGGGACTGAATGTGATTGACCAATGATTTTTTTTACGGGAAAGGAGTCCACCCACCACACATTCCCACCACATCTCCACCACCACCAAAAAAGGCAATGAACAAAATGAAGTCCATTGAAGTCCCGGGAGTGAGACAATTGTCCAATGATTATCAAAAATAGACTTCAATCACTATTTTGAGCACAACACAATTTAAGTCCTAAAACCGCGGGGCATTTCCGTGTCCTTTACAAGCAACCCTATAAATTTATTAAATCAAAATAAACAAACCTGCTTAACCCTCATTCATCGTCAAGTCTATGCACCTACACATCCCATACGAGAATCTATTATCTCATTTAACCCACTATTCTCCCAATATCTTTTCACTACGACGTATCTCGAAAACCAGACGTCTTTTCCGACTTACGCAACAGAATTTACGCTTAAGCGAAGCGAGGTCCAAGCACTAACGTTAGTCACTCACACCCATGCAATTTGTATGAGGCTCTAGACTGCTGTAGGATGAACTACCTCATCTCCTTCTATGCTTGCAAGAACAGACGACGGAGGGGTTCAAAGTGGTAGTGGTAAGAGGTCTTGATTCTCTTGATGTCACAAACTATGGTATAGTGTGGTATCGGTGGCTCGCCAGTTCATGTTGAGCTTCCCTGCTGTGCGCCCTGGTCGATCATTCTAAGTTTTTGGAGGTCAGTTGGTGCATATCGAGGGGTCTGCGTCGAGTGGACGGTGTTGGCAGTATATTACGGTAGGTAGGTAGTGCGAGTGGCGAGCGGGTGCTCGCGGCGTGTGGGTGAGACGTTTACGGTCGGATCGCCGGTCGACGACGGTAGGGTGACCATAGATGATTTAATTTTAATTTAATTTATCATAAGAGTAATTAAAAAATAATATTCCACGTTTTAATTTTCAATAATACATTGCTAATTTTAAATACCTAAGTAGATAAAATAAAAATAATTTATCGTAATTTAATTTGCAAACTATCGACGTTTCTATGCAACAATAGCTTCGACACGAGAAAAAAATAGATACTGATTCGTGCATTCACGTAAATTTCATAAATAATAGTGATATTATTCTTTAAAGAAAAGCCAATCCTACCTCCAATAAAGTCAAGGAAAAAATCTTATTACTATCTGCAATATCTACTCATTAGATTAGACTCAATATTACGAGCTCGGTGGCGTAGCGGTCAAGGACGCGGCTTCGACACCAACTCTCGTGGGTTCGATTCCCACACAGGATAAACATTTGTGTGCATGAACATGTCTGTTTGTCTTGGTCTGGGTGTTTTCTATGTATCATAAGTATGTATTTACAAAAAAAAATGTATTTACGTATGTTTATCAGTTGTCTAGTACCCATAACACAAGCTTCGCTTACTTTGGGGCTAGATGGCGCTGTGTAATTTGTCTGACAATATTTATTTATTTATTTATTATATTATGTCTCAACTGAAGTGCAACCGTTTCAATGATGATAGATGGAGCCAGAAAATTCTTCACTCAAAGTCAAAGTCAAAGAGTTTACTTCACTCAAAGTCAAAGTCACTTTTAGTATAAGGACTGTCTGATTGGTGATCATATCCAAATCCTGCAGCCGAAAAATAGGTAGATCAGCAGCGATGATGGGGCGATATTAAAATGCCAGCAGGAGCGACGTGGACGAGATATGCCGTCTCAGACAAAAAAAAATGCAAATCCAATTTAAATGCTATTGCTGAGAAAAAGAGCAAAATCTACAATCAGCCACAAACCTTTTTTTTTTATAAGGGATAATTCCCAATTGTCCAGAACCCATTGTTATCCTACACGCGGGCGCAATACCGCTCTGCGAGTCGCGCCGCGGTCGGCCCCTCGCGTCGCGCCAATTAATTACGGTGGCCATCTTAGCCCCCTGCCTCCCCTCGCCCCCCGCGCTGACGGACAATAATTGCTGCCGAATCTCGCAAGCCTCTTGCCGCAGCGTCACTGGACTATCCCTGTCTACACTATATATAGCTAATAGCTACATTATATATACAAGGTTTCTGAACTGTGTAGCAGTGACATCTAAACTCAGAATGAAGGTTAAAACTTAAAGGAATAAATACCAGTTTGCAAATTACTATGTAAGTATAATTTAAATACCACCAAAACTAAAATCTAATTCTAGTCTCGGAGTAATGGTAGGTTAACAGGTCAACTGCCACAAAGTGAGATCTTCCACAAAGCGGGGTTACGTAAACCTGAGTGACTGCATTCAAAATTATAAACAGTTCCTTACGGAAACTTATCTGCATTTAGAGAAACAAAGTCATTTACATTCATAAGACTGGAAAGAACTTATTATGTGTGTGCTGGAGATACAAATGATTCATTCATTCATTCATACATTTTATTGAAAAAAAAAATGTAATATGAAATGAAACTTGACTGTTACAAATTTCTTTGTTTGGCTATTTAATGCATAATATCACATGCATGGCTGATTTATGCATGACATATACTTGAGACTCAACACGTACTTGACCGGTATTTTCGCACCAACAACAAATAATCAAGTTGATGGATGACGTATGGTATGAAACGACGCAGGGGCTCTATTGTCGAAGCTGTCTCCGATTTATATCGGATTTTTTCGATTTTCGATTCGAATTTCTGTCTCGGATATCATAATGGTTATCAGCTTAGCTGGTATCTGGGGCTTTACCAAATGAGTTAAAAAATGCTTCTCACTCACTCAAACCTAACTTCGATTTTTGAATAAAAGAAACTTAATTTGGAATTTAAAATTGACGAGCTCGGTGGTCGAATGGTTAGCAATGGCCACTTTGACTCCGAGGTCGCGGGTTCGATTCCCGCACAATACAAACATTTGTGTGCATGAACATGTCTGTTTGTCTTGGTCTGGGTGTTTTCTATGTATTATAAGTAGGTATGTATTTACAAAAAAAAATGTATTTCAGTATAATATCAGTTATCTAGTACCCATAACACAAGCTGTGCGCTTAATTTGGGACTAGATGGCGCTGTGTAAATTGTCCAGAAATATTTATTTATTATTTAATTATTAATTTAGGCATTAGGTAGAGCCCCAGACCAAACTTCTGAAAGAAAAAAGAAACACTTTACGACACGGGAGCCTTCAAGATAGTCCATATTTCCCCTGAAGGCTGACAATGAATCGGCGATCCCTCGATGTTGCTGATTTCCATGAGCGGTGGTGATTGCTTTCCATCAGATACACATCCCCCATTGTCCGTTTTCCCGTCTCTCATACAAAAAGTAGTAAAAAAAATTTATCGACCCTCAGTAGGTACTCGTTACTCAGTGGTCATGACTTTGGCATGGGCTGTAGCTATGCCAGAGCTCATGACAGAACTAAAGACCATCGAGAACTTTAATTAGGTACTCAAACTAATACCCAATTTCGTGATAAAAAAATCCAAGATCAAAAAAAAAAAAAAAATAAGTCTTCTTCAGCCTTAATTAATAAATCTATAAGTCAAGTCAGTCAGCACACATTTTTTTTACACCACAAAGGTGGCACACGGTCCGGCTATTGGAAAGCAGTTATCTCAGTCCATGAGCACATCAATCATCATGATGATGGACAATACTAGTGCATTACCGACCCTATAAAATGTCACGTCCTTAAAGACAAAAGCTCGACCAGGAGCCTTACCACAAGCTCTAAACGCAGGAATGGAACTATGAAGGTTGCGTATTTATCAATGAATTTCATTCATTAATTCGCAACCATGATGGTTCCATTCCTGCGTTTAGAGCTTGTGGTAAGGCCCCAGGACCGCCGAAGCTGAAGCCGATTACCATCGAATATTTTGATTCCAAAAATAGGTCTCAGGTTTTAGTTATTGACAAACGTCTTCAACTTAATCGCTAGAGATACAGAGTTTCTATTAGGTAAGACCACCGAACTAATATATTATTAGTTATGTGGGTAAGACAAACACAATTACCACTAAACTATTGCCTAGTATGATTTTTGCTTTTGACGAGCTCGGTGGTCGAATGGTTAGCAATGGCCACTTTGACTCCGAGGTCGAAGGTTCGATCCCCGCACAAGACAAATATTTGTGTGCTTGAACATGTCTGTTTGTCTTGGTCTGGGTATTTTCTATGTACTATATGTATGTATTTACAATAAAAATATCTATCAGCTATCTAGTACCCATAGTACAAGCTTTGTTTAGTTTGGGACTAGATGGCCGTATGTAATTTGTCCTGGAATATTAATTTGCTATCAAAAAATTCTATGTCGGAATCGGCTTCAGCTTCGACGGTACGAGTAGGACTCCTGGTTCATTCCACAACTTGATAGATTTACTGCTAAGATTTCTACATAAACATTATCCCATTGCAATCAAATAAAGCCCCCGTTCTTGCCTGCCGAACGAATTTTACTACATAATTAACTATTTTGAATAGAATGACCTATAAAAGAAAGGTACGCCGCCGTACGCGAAATTTTATTGCACGGAATAATTTACTTGTCGACCACGGGCGACGGCGCCATTTCACCTTCTTGCCAAGTTGTAAAACGTCTCTGGGTTATAGGATGGGTTTGACAAGTTTGAGTTTCGTTGAAATAAATAAAATAACACAAGTTGTATGAGCGAAGCGCATGACAAGATAGAAGACCATTCGGCTCTATAATTGCGGAAGTGCCGTCCGTTATTGAAAAAAAAATGGGGTGTGGCTGTGTCATGAACACGGCCGTGTGTTTGTACGTGAATACGTTATATGCACTAAAATTATCTCAAATTAGCAGCGCTTCCTCTCCCCCGCACGCGATGTTCCATAGTCCTTACCTAGCGTAATAAATTCTTTGATCCTTCATCTATCCAGTGGTGTGATTGAATTTTATATGGAGATTTTTAAAGACATATTCCCGTAAATAATATCGCAAGGAAGCTATGGTGTCAATTACTTACATTTTGGTTACTTGAATCTCTGAAGCTTGTATTTTTCTAAAAATATTTTTCTAAAACTACCTTTTGTTTATATAAAATATCATTGGTTGCCAGTTGTCACTACAGATTTGACCGAAAATTAACAGACTTCAAAGAATATTTCAATGTTTAGGACCTCATACGTATTAGTCTTTATAAGTTCTAGATTATTATTGTCTAGGAGAACGGCTTATAGACAAAAGCCTTTCCATCTAGCTCGGTGGCGTAGCGGTCAATGACGCGGCTTCGACACCAACGCTCGTGGGTTCGATTCCCACACAGGACAAACATTTGTGTGCATGAACATGTCTGTTTGTCTTGGTCTGGGTGTTTTCTATGTATCTTATGTATGTATTTACAAAAAAAAATGTATTTACGTATGTTTATCAGTTGTCTGTTCTGGAATCCTTACAGCGATCCCAAGTCGACCACCGCTATATCGAGGTGCTGAGATGGCTATATAGCTCTGCGACAATGACTGTCCGCGTCCAGGACCAGCAGTCTAAGCCTATCCAGCTGCAGCGGGGAGTACGTCAAGGAGATGTAATTTCCCCCAAACTATTTACCGCTGCTCTGGAAGACGTATTTAAGACGCTAGACTGGAAAAAACGGGGCGTCAGTGTGAATGGCGAGTCCATCTCACATCTTCGGTTTGCCGATGACGTGGTCATAATGGCTGAATCGCTGGAGGATCTCTGTCGTATGTTGGTCGAACTCAATGCTGCATCTCGACGTGTGGGGCTGGGGATGAATTTCAACATCTCGATGAATTTCGACAAGACAAAAGTCATGTACAACGATTTTGTCATCCCTAGCCCGGTTATCGTAGAGAATGCGGCTATTGAAGTAGTTAAAGCCTATGTCTACCTCGGTCATTCCATACAGCTTGGCCGGGGTAATTTCAACAAAGAGATCGATAGACGCATTCGACTGGGCTGGGCAGCTTTTGGAAAGCTTCGTCACATCTTCGCCGCGCAAATACCCCAGTGCTTGAAGACTAAAGTCTTCAACCAGTGCGACCTCCCTGCGATGACATATGGTGCAGAGACTTGGACACTGACCATCGGACTGGTCCATAGGCTAAACGTCGCGCAGCGAGCGATGGAGAGGTCTATGCTCGGGGTTTCTCTGCGGGATCGAATCCGGAACGAAGAAATTCGACGGAGAACCAAAGTTGTCGACATAGCCTTCAGAGTTTGCAAGCTGAAGTGGCAATGGGCCGGTCACATCTGCCGAGTAAGTGATGGCGGATGGGGGAGGAAGGTATTAGAGTGGAGGCCGCGCGAAGGACGACGAAGTGTTGGGCGCCCTCCTTCTAGATGGTCCGATGACCTTAAGAAAGCGGCTGGACGCGGCTGGATGCGGAAGGCGGAGGATCGTATTTGGTGGAAAGCATTGGGGAAGGCTTATATCCAGCAGTGGGTAGATACAGGCTGATGATGATGATCAGTTGTCTAGTGCCCATAACACAAGCTTCGCTTACTTTGGGGCTAGATGGCGCTGTGTAATTTGTCTGACAATATTTATTTATTTATTAAAATATGCAGTACAATAACGAAAACCCCGTGTAAATGTCATCATTGGGGAGCTTATTAAATCAAAATTATCAATATGGTAACATTCTGAACAATGAGCTGGGGTGCAATTCTCGTAATTAAAATATAGTCAAAATTCAGTTCCGATTCATTCTCCATCTCACAAATGTCACATTTGGTATTCTTTTTTTTTAAATACATTTTTTATTTATTTAAACTTTATGTAAATAACTTATGAATAAAATACCTACTTAAATATAACTTAGAAATAAATAACTATAAATAATGAAGCCCCGCCAAATCGTTACCCACTTGAAAAGTGCCCAAAAGGCTGGCAGCATTGCCACGTTGAATGGCAATGCTAATCCTCTGGCCGAGATATTGGCCAGCCCTTTGGTCATGTGATACTTCGATCAATCTTTTTGACAACTGTTGAAATAGTTTATGTGCTGATGGTCCCCACGGACCTAGCGTCTCTACCCCAAACGGCTCAAATATGTAGCTCTGATCCAAGCAACTATATTTTCGCCGTTTGAGGTTTTCAGCAAACGCTGCAGCCGCACCAGCCCTAACTTCAGTGACCCGAAGATGAGACGGCGCAAGGGTGTCGACGCAGGTAGCGTCCCACACCAAAGGTCGCCCCAACCTCCAGGCCACAAGTGTCATTCCATCCGGTCTCTTCCCATCATCACGTGCAAGCCCGTTCGGTTCTAAAACCGCGGGTGTTCGGATGCTGGCAAGAGCCCGGTGGATGATATTATTAAGGCTAGCGTGGCGTGGTATGCGCCCTGCACTTTTGAGACACGAAAGTCCGTGGTGACCAAGTTGATCGACAGTATCACCACAGGGGCAACGATGCGGGGCGTTTATATAAGTGCCCAAACGCAGACACTCTGCTAGACGGAAGGTATCGCGATCCAACAGAGTTCCTAAATTAGGAGATGGTAATGCTTGTAGCCATAATCCAGACTCCCATTCCGCTACAGCCAGGAGACGGGCACGCTCTGCAGAATTGCTACATGTTTGTAAAAGGTTATTTCGTAACAGTCTGCAAAGCGGCTCGTCCCACTGTCTCTGTGATGATGGAAAATCTGGAAATTTTGAATTTGGATCTTGACTCGTCCAAGCATGTTTGGCATCCGTTACATGGCATATTTCTGGTATAAAATCATTACAAATTTTGGTAAAAAGATTTTTAACGCTATGAACGGAAGACAAAAATGCTGGGAGAGCGACACTAGTAATTTTGCGGATTCCTAGGCCTCCGAATCTAATAGGTAGGGAGGCCTGTTCCCATGAACGATCGTCTAAATTAACATTAAGCAGAGCCGAAAGTGTATTTTTAATAATTACGTCCAATTTTTCTGTCAAATCCGGTCGTTTCCAAAAATGGCAGCACCGTAGCACGTACGTAAAATTTGGAACAAAAAGGCAAAAACGCAAGATAGTGAAAGCTATGTGTGTGTTTATATTTGAAAGGCGATCCGAAACGAACTGAAAATTTTGTATTTTTTCTTCTATAAAAGAAGAAAAGGATTCATCGAAAACAGGTGACCCAAGGAGGCGTAATGTAGATTTATTTAAGATTTTGATATCGGGGGCAATTGCAGCAAAACTCGAAACTATTGCATTTTTTTGTTGACAATTATCCGAAATAAAAAGTTCGCATTTTGCATAATTTATGTTTAGACCTAAAGAGTTTAAATGTTGGATTAAAGCTTTAAAATCATGAAGAACTGTATTACAGTCTCCTCCAAGAGTCCCGTCATCTAAATACCAAACATTAAATTTAGAATTTAGAGCCAGTAAAACCGGATGGATAGCCAAACTAAAAATTGCTGGCCCAAGAGGGTCACCTTGTTGACAACCCACAGAGGAGTACAAAAGATGATTCTTATACACTAATTTTGAATTTTTGTTATAGCATTGCCAAAGGAAATTATAAGTCGAGGGAATTTTGGATTTGACTTCTGTCAACAAGGCGGCCCTATCCACGGAAATAAAAGCATTTTTAATGTCCACCTTCAGCAGCACATCACCCTCCTGGTTGTGGAAGAAAGTCCAAAGTTTGGTATTCTTGTGTCACAATATGAAAATTCAAGTTTAATTAAAGTGAGATTATTTCGAAATATGGGTAAAAATTAAACAAACAAAAATGATATTTTGTTAGCAATAATAATTGCTTAATGAATAAGTTTATCATTTTCAGTCAATTCACAATTCAATCTCGATTCGGCCAACTTTCATTCTGCGATCGTAAACTAATTACGAGAATTAACCTTTGATGTCTCAGTGAAATTCCATTGAATGTCCTTTTAAACCTCAATGGAATATCAATAGAAACTCAAAACCATATTATTATGTTCGTTGTTTTCAATTGAAAAAGAGACAACTATATTAAACTTTTACGTTAATTTCCGTTTGATGCGTCCGTTAAAACATCAATGTAAGCATTTTCTAACAGCTTACAAAGTGCACCACTTTCTCAGCATATGCGGGAGTGTTGGGGACGGTGCACTCGCGACAGATGCAGCACGTAACGTCCGCGTGCCGCGCGCAGATGCGCCCACACCCGCGCGAACTGAATTCATGGCGGGCGCGGCGCGGCGCGGGCGGTGGCAGTGTGCGTGCATGCGCATTCTCATATCACACCGGTGAGCTACGTGTGTGGCCGGAACTGCTTACTAATTAATTACGACATGATGTTAAACTAACATTAAAATGATATTTTAGGTCCCTAATGGTAATTCTAGCAATCCGGTTTAGATAATTAACGATCCGGTTATCGCCTCGTTATTGAAACTGCATCAATTTTCTTGCAATGCTTTTCGAGATAAGCGATGTTAAAGCAACTTCTATAATATTATTCACACCTTGAGAGTTCGAGTAAAAAACTCTTTTTGTCCGATTAGTGAGTACGCGCCCAATTAGGTTCCAATGTGTCAGGATGAATTGCGACTGGTGCGTGTATTTTTTACATACATATAGTGTGTATTTTTTTATACAACTAAGGTACAAGCATAATTACAATCTGCCTGATGGTAAGCAGTCATTTTAGCCTATGGACTCTCGCAACACCAGAGGTATCACTCGCGCGTTGATGTCCATGTGAAAACCTCTCTCTACGCCTTTATCGAAGAACACATGCTGTAGTTTCTTACGAAAACGTCGGCAGGAGGTGGAGGAGAACCAAAATAAACAAAACATACTAAATGTGGTGTTTACTATCTTACCGAAAAGGTGCTTTACAAACGGCTCCTTAATTTCTAAAGCCGTCTAGCTTGTAGCATATC
Organism: Hypsopygia costalis; assembly: GCA_937001555.2. Lineage (NCBI taxonomy): Eukaryota > Metazoa > Arthropoda > Insecta > Lepidoptera > Pyralidae > Hypsopygia > Hypsopygia costalis. The sequence continues at coordinate 20,247,050 of OW443343.2, read as the reverse complement.
TTTCAATTAGATGAAATTCGCGAGTCGAGCGATAGCACTGCGGGATGAATGCGGGTCGCAGTTCGCAGGAAGCAGAAAACTGGGTCATCTGAATAAAACGTTATGTTTGTTCTCTTTAGTTCCACTACGGGGAAGCGAAGGAAACACTATGAATTTTACGTACGGGTTTGTAACATACATATGTATATACGAGTAAATATGTAAGTACTACTGAAATGAAATTAAAGAGAAACGGTTTACAATTAGGCTTATAGTGGAACCAAACGTGCCAAATTCGAACAACGAAAGCAATGCAAGCAATAAATAAATAAATAATAAATATTCCTGGATAAATTACACACTGCCATCAAGTCCCAAACTAAGCAAAGCTTGTACTATGAAACTGATATTATAAGTACATAATTAACTATATTTTTTTTGTTAATACATGCATATAATTCATAGAAAACACGCAAAGGAAGATAAACAGACATGTTCATGCACACAAATATTTATCATTTGCGGTAATCGAATCCGGGACCTCAGAGTCAAAGTGGCCATTGCTAACTATTCGACCACAGAGCTCGTCTTATATAGGAACCAAACGTGCCAAACTCGCACGATGACATAAAAGCATTTTTTTAATATGAGGGCAAACGAGAACGTGGGTCACCTAATGGAAAGCAATCACTACCGCCCATGGAGATCAGCAACACTAAGGGGTCGCCAATTCGTTGCTAGCCTATACTCCTTCCTTTCTTTCTTTTTACTTTTTTAGAATCGCCAACGCGTGAGTGATGCCTCAGGTGTCGCAAGCGCCCAAAGGCTGCGATGAATGCTTACCATCAAGCAGGTCGTGTTTGTCACCATAGTCGTATAAACAACTTATCATCATCATCATCATATCTTTGGTCCGTACTTTTCTTCGTATTTCGATGTAATTAACTCGGTTTGTATATACTTATAAATAATATAAGTTTACATATCTTGTACTAAATTAATTAAATAAATTAAACGGGTCACTCACGTCTTTTTGTCGGGAAAGCCGACTAGTTTCGATCTCAAAAAGAGACCTTCATCAGGGCGAATGTCCAAACACGTCCAGTCGGCTTTCCCGACAAAAAGACGTGAGTGACCCGCTTAATTTATTTAATTAATTTAGTATAATGTCTCACGTGAGTTTTAATAACATATCTTGTAGTTTAAATTCTTGTGAAATAAGGATATTGCAAAATTTTATAGTTTTATAGCAGTTTCAACTTTTAACATATAGATATAGAAAGAAATCACCACCGCCCATGAAGATCAGCAACACCAAGTAGTCGCCGATCTGTTGCCAGCCTATACTCCTTCCTTTCTTTCTTTCTGGTCGTATGCTTGTTTGCCCTAGTGGCAAAGAAAAAGCAGAAAAAGGCCTTATACGCCTTGCCTTAGATGCTGACTGATTTGCTATATTACTTCGTCAGTCGACTCCTCAGGTCGAATCCGTTAGCGAATTTCAGGAAACTCACGTTGCTGTTTCTCGCTACACTGTCTCAATCAAAGATTTGTCTCAATGTCGTATTTCACTTTTTCAAACTTTTACCTAAAATTAATTAAATCTTGCAAAATAAACTTTCACCCACTTCCCAATTTTCGATTGAATTAAAATTTGATACAGTCGTCTTTGTTCTCGTGACAATGCAGGATCACTTAAATTCCTCATAAAATTTTATCTTCAATTATTTTTTAAATATAATATTGACAAAACAAATAAAAGTTTATTTTTAAATATGTATCTCCTGTTCCAATGTCCTGCGGTAAATGTGATAATTGTACTACCTACTCCTACGCACACTCCTACGTATACTCCTGTGTATCGTACAATAACCTGTGTGATCACTTGATAGATTACAGTCGGCTAGAATTTTAGTGTAACAATATTAGATACACCTACCAACATTTTCATAGAGTTATATTTGGAAGAACTTTATCTCTGTCCACCTACTGACTTTTACTGCACCTCTATCCTTAACACTATCACTTTTCTTTAATTTTTGTTTTCTAAACTATTTTTGATGTAGAGCTCACAAAGTACTTTGAGAATTAGTAATCAACTCTCGTTCTCATAATATTTAAGCTAAATAATACCCAGAACATAACCAGGCAAAGCGATGGGCGAATGGCTAGCAATAGCTACACCGAGGCCGCGGGTTCGATCACCGCACAAGACTAACATTTGTGTGCTTTAACATGTCAGATTGTCTTGGTCTCGGTGTTTTCTAAGTATTATAATTGTGTGTTTTTTTTTTAAAGTAATTTAAGTACGTTGACTAGTAGCCATAGTACAAAAAGATGACTGTGTAATTAATAATTGCCCGGAAATATAAAAAAATTGCTACGCTGGGTCTGCTATTCCTACGATATTATATATTTCTACCATAGAAGTGAGTATATAACATATATGTTAAAAGTAGAAACTGCTTTAACCTACAAAACTTTGCAATATCCTTATCTAGCTAGAATTAAAACTATAAGTACATATCTTATAGTTTAAATTCTAGCTAGATAAGGATAACTTATATTATTTACAAGTATATAAACCGAGTAAACTACATCAATAGCGGAAAAAAAGTTCGAGCAAAAGACATGATGACATGCCTGTATCACAGATAAGTATTCTTTTATACGACTGGGATGACAAACAAGCATACAACCTGCTCGGTGGTTAGCAGTCATCGCAGCCAATGGAAGCATCCGACACCTGAGGCTCACTCACGCGTTGCCGAACCTGTTAAGATTATATTAAGGGAGGTAGGGTATAACAAATTTTTTAAGCTGCCAGACTGGGGAAGTACCTCCACCTCGCAGAATACCGCAGCTAAATAACAATTCCCTTGATGGTTGTTATGTTTCTGTGAGTGAATGAGGTTACCAGAGAGAAAGGAAGGTATATAGGCTGGCAACGGATCGGCGACTCCATGGTGTTGCTTTCCATTAAGTGACCCTGTAGAAATGATATCCTTTTGCCCCCCTCTTATATAAAAAAAAATAATCCTGTAAAAACCCCTTTACGCTCACCTAATCATAATCATAATCATAAATATTTATTTGCTAGAAATGTAGGTACAATAATTAGGTGATGTACAGAATAATCCCATATAGAAGTATCAGGTATACTTGCACCTGTATAGTATACACTACAGTAAACTAAATTCCAACATCTTTTCCAACTTCCTATATTAATAAACACATTTAATATATATGGGACAATAAAATATGGGTAGGTCGCGCACGTGGGAACAGATAAAAAAAAACATGAATGAACCCTCCGGCAGCCTTTTACAAAAGACATCAACGGCGCCTCGCGGGCAGATTTTATAGCGAACCTTTTATTTTTATTGTAGAATCATAATTTTATAACACTGTTGTTGAATTTTGAAAACAGTTGCAGTAGATCCGTTAGAATAATCTATTAATATGTATTAATGGACATAATGTAAATATTGCCATTTTAAAAGTTTTGTTGGGAATTTATTTGTGAATTGAAATAGTTATATAGTATAATTAAAATAAACATAAAGTAAACTTAAAATAGATAAAATCAAAATTAAAATTAATTAAAATAAACTAAAAGCAAAACTAATCTAGTATAATATTAATATAATATAGGTCCGCAGGGCCGCTTGTGGCGAGCTGTTGTGTGAGTAAACGACACCACGGACCTGAGTCTCCAGAGAGTCGGTCAAGGCCTTCGTCTCCGACGTGTCTTCATCGGTCGGAGTGTAAACACAAGAAGGCCCGCAGGACTCTCAGCTCTGGCTTGCCTTCATTGGCCGTCTAGAAAGGAGCCGTTAGAGCTATATCCTCCAGGGGTGGAAGTGTTAAAGGGCATCACGCCGCGAGTAACTTCGGAGAAAGCGCAGCACACCTCTCGACATCTCTGAGTCACTCACACCGATGTTGCCACCGGCCGATTTCCTGGCATTTCGGGGGCCTATTTAGTGAGTGGCAAGCCACCGCTCTGTCGTCCCTCTTCTGTAATAGCCCGGTATTTAGTTCACCCAGTTCTCATCTCCATAACCCATTTATTTTACATCACACTTCGCTATAGTCTCTACGCCTGCCGAGACCTGCTCATGGGTATGTCGTTCTATTGACATGTCCTGGAGCGGGTCACGGCGGGCGTACAACATTACATCAAACTTCTCAAAGGGGCCTCTAGTCGTTGGATCTACATCCCCGCGCACGCCTATCAAATCCCGGTCATTTGACCCGTGATTAAAAACAGATATATAATATAGTATAATAATAAACAAATAATGTAAATTGTATTTTCTAGTTTTTATATATATATACATTATTATACATATAACTGTGTAAATCCTAACACAATGTAATATAGTTTATGGAATAAGTATATGATATCATTATATTGATTAAGGCATAGTTTAATATTGTATTTTTTAAATTAATATATAGTCGATATTGATTGGTGATAAATTTTGACAGTTTCGATTTAAACTACATATATTTTTTAATCAAGCAAGAAATATTTGTGAAAATTTCGTCGGCCTGTTTAATCATAAGTTAATTATCGATTCATCATCATGGATCTATTCACCTATGTATATATGGCTTTCCCAAAGACTTCTATGTGTATAGACACATCTTTCCTAATACTTTCCACCATATGCGATCCTCAGCAATGAACAATCTTATGTAGCTTTTGAAATAGCTCTATTATTACTTAATTCTTCTGGATTTATAAAAGGCTATATTACTGATTGATAGCTATGAACGCATAGTGCATTGAATGGATAGGGTTGAAATTTGGCATACAGATATAACTAAGACAGGATTTTTGAAAATTCTCACGGGATACCCGCGTGCGTACGAAGTCGCGAGCGCAAGCTAGTGATGTAATAAAATGTAACTGATCAGAAAGGAATCTAAAAAAAAATATGATACTGCTATTTGTCCAAATGGATTTACATCGAGAAGGGCAGGTAGGTTTTGGCGCCGCCGGCCGCCGGGATGAGTGCGCGGTATCGACATTGTTAAATATCCATCTGGATGAATATGTATAAACCGCTTAGCTTGCTTAAAAGCGCAGACGAGATTGTCCCTGCTTGGAAGGTCACCACACACATGTTACATTCGTTGCTTACTACCAATTATAGTTGTTGCAAGCGGGATTTGAATTTTAAGTAGCCATTGTCTCTACCTCGAATTGTTTTTGTGAAAACATCGATTCATTGGTGACGTGAAATGGTTACAAGTAAATTAATAGACTTTATATGGCATACAATGTGATAATCTCTGGATTTATAGGTAATTTTTTTTTATTATTTCAAATTTATTAATTGCAAAAACAATTGATATAAAAGGCGGAATTAATGTTAGGAGTCTTTACCGACTTTTGACGAGCCCAGTCGTCGAATGGCTAGCAATGGTCACTTTGAATCCGAGGTCACGGGTTCGATCCCCGGACAATACAAATATTTGTATGCATGAACATGTCTATTTGTCTTGGTCTGTGTGTTTTCTATATAGGTAGTATTATATGTGTGTATATTTACAAAAAAAATGTACTTATTTAAGTATAAACTTTGCTTAGTTTGGTAGTAGATAGCAGTGTGTAATTTGTCCAAGAATATTTATTTATTAAATATTTATTTATTTACTTATCAGTTAAACTTGGGGAAAATCTACAATGCAGAAGGGAATCGCCGCCGCCCGCGCCATTTCCAGGTGAGAAAAAGCAGACAAAACTCAATCCACGAAACAAGAATAATGAACCTAGGAACCCTACCGAAAGCCGATTCCCATCGAATATTTTGATTCCCAAAAATAGGTATTAATTTTGAGTTATTCACAAATATTTTTAGCTTTGTCGGTAGAGCTTCATGGTTTTTATCAGCTAAGGTTAACAATTGCCACTAAACTGAGCTGAAGTTTGAATTTCGCCATCAAGAAATCCGATAGGAATCCACTTCAGCTTAGGCGGTACTAGGCCCTGTTTATCATTCAAACGTGCGATAAGAGCTGAACGGCTTTGAGATTTGCCTCACAAAATATGTTCCAAATTAAGAGCTAGTTCATATTAAGACTATATACGATATATTAAGCCTGTGTATAGTAAATAGTTTTGGCTGATGGGCTTTTTCTCGACAATACCTGCAATGGCTGTGTGCGTAGTAATGCCATTCTATGTTCTTTACTTCTTGTATGCAACCAGGGGCGGACTAAGGTCTAGGCAACCTAGGCACATGCCTAGGGCCCGTTTTTGGGGCCCGAAAATTAGGTTTTTAATTTTTATTCTTGAAGTGAAAACTTGTTTAGTAGGCCCGGAAATACAATGTTGCCTAGTGCCCGCTTTAGTCTTAGTCCCCCACTGTGTGCAACTTGTATGGGATAGAAGTAAAGACTTAGCCCATACAATCGGGCCGCACAATATGGGTATACGACATTCTATAGATAAAATAAAAAGACACCGAGCTCGTCAACCCATATATATATATGGGTTGACGAGCTCGGTGGCGTAGCGGTCAATGACGCGGCTTCGACACCAACGCTCGTGGGTTCGATTCCCACACAGGACAAACATTTGTGTGCATGAACATGTCTGTTCGTCTTGGTTTGGGTGTTTTCTATGTATCATAAGTATGTATTTACAAAAAAAAAATGTATTTACGTATGTTTATCAGTTGTCTAGTACCCATAACACAAGCTTCGCTTACTTTGGGGCTAGATGGCGCTGTGTAATTTGTCTGACAATATTTATTATTATTATTATTTATATATTCAAATAATTTTGACCTTCGATGGCGTCGTTGCCTAATAGAATCCGTAAGTCAAGCAACATCAACTGTTTCTTGCCTGGAAGGGTTAAACACTGATCTCCGCCAACTCGCAGTAGAGCAACAATGCAGAGTACACTCTAAACCTGTTTTAATTATGGGAGATAATTATTGGGGTGTAAGTGGTTCATTCAGCTGTTATTATACATACAGCATACACAATGATAAAATAAAAACTACAAATATAGACTTATCCCTAAAAAAGATCTCTTCCATATGTCATTATTTTAATTGATCAATGTCTATTAGGTTAACCTAACCTAATAGACCTTGATCAAATGACTAGACCACCAGACGAAGCACATTCTACAATAAGGCGTTCAAACAAACTCTTTTTTATCAAAAACATAAAGCTGTTTATCTATTTTTGTTTTTACCAGCCTCTACTCTTTTACGTAGAAGACAGGATGTTTGGCAAACACTTCATTTTGCAAGTTTATAAAAGTTTCAAGTATCGATACTTGGTTAAGTTATCTGGCCGAAGACGGTGTCCAGCGGGTACATATTAATGAGGGCAGGTAGCTGTTGGCGCAGGGGGGGCGGGGGCTGCGATGGGTGGCAGTTGTTATGGCAACGCGACGGCCTCGGGCGCGGTATTACAATGAAGGCTACGATGCTCGTGGATCAGGGAATGGACATCGTTGAGGTTCGGATTATATTTATTTATATATTTTGTTGAAGACTTAAATTGAAGGTTTATTAAAAAATATATTTTGTTCTACTTTATCATTTCGAATCGTTCATAGTTGAAACAAATACGAATCGATCCATAGATCGTGAGCATTAGCTAGTGAAAACTCTACAGTTATATTATTTGAATAAATAACTGTATCAAAGAATGTGATTATTTCCAATAACAATATGCAGTTCATAAATTTTATTATTTTCTATAAGTAGGTTTCAGCTTGTATTTCTGATTTCACCATTAGTAATTTAAACTGTTCTTTATCAAATGTAGTCTTATTTCTATAGATAAAATAAAAAATTAAATACACAGGTTTTGCATATAGTAATTAAAAACATTATAAACAAAAAAATAAAACTGTTGCGAAATAAATTCATCGAACCGCAACGCTGCCCAGACGCGTCGCTCAACGCTTGGCAGCCACCCCTATCTCGAGTCGCGCGTGTTACTCGCGGGGTGGCGGGGGTGGCCGGCAGAGGGGGCGGGGGCTGAACGTGCCGCGACAAAAAACCCGGCTGACCCCGGTCCGGCCATAAAGGCCTGCCAGTAATAAGCTCCCTTTGCTTGCGTTGCTCCGCGCAAATGATGCTCCGAGGAACGCACGGCGGCGGCACGTTCTCATTTCAATTCTGCTAAGCTTGCGCGACTTCATGCGTTTTACTAGTGTTGTAGAACAATGGAACAGAGTTCGATCGTGGCGCGACAAAGAGTTCGACTATCGCAACACTAGGGTACAGGTTTGCGACAAAGATTCACTATCACTGTACTGTCGTCACGACCTGTGCGAAAGTCGCGGCTCTTCAGCAATACTTTCTTTGTTCACTCCGTTCTACGTAAATGTCACTCTAGAATGCGCATCGTAGCCAACAGAGCGGTGCCTCAGGGTTATTTCTGATCGGGTTGGTCGGTACATTGAGCGTATATTGCTTTTTCGGTATAATTTTCGTACCGTAGCATTCTGCATTCGTACTGAAAATCCAGCTCTTACTTACAATATTCTAAATGAGGTTTTCTAGGACTCATTTAAGAAACCGAATCTGCACAGAAAACAATGCCGCACCATGCCGACCTAAAGTTCTCAATTCAAAGCCGACAAGCATGCCTATCAAATGTGTTTATAGTGAAGGTTGTACTTATGAAACACCAGAAGCTCCTAACTCTATCTCTCTCGTTTAGGAAAATAAGACCGTGACAACTGTAACAAGTGGTATGGATCCGAATGCTGTTAGTCCTGAGCGTCCTCTATCTTCTATCTAACAGGGACTTAAAAAAAACCGGACAAGTGCGAGTCGGACTCGCCCACCGAGGGTTCCGTACGTAGTATCAATATTAAATTTGATATTTTTCATTATAAATAAGGAATAATGCGTCGAAAAAAATAAATAAAATATATTTTGCAATGTGTACATCAATCCCTTTCATATGATACCCCATTTGAACTAGTAGTTTCAATTTGAAATTTCGACACCCTATAAAAAATATAGACCCCCTATTTTTTAAGATCTATTTACAAATGTATAGTTTTGAGATTTATTCCTGTACTTGTAGTCTATAACGATGTTACTTGCCAAATTTCATAGTTCTAGGTCAACGGGAAGTACCCTATAGGTTTTGATTCCCTTGAGAATGTCGAAATATGTGTTTTTTGCTGAATAAACGGCCGTAAATTTTTTTTACGTAAACTTAGCAGTTTGATTATTTTACTACTTCATGGGACCGTAGACCTGAGTATACAGTTCAAATTTCAGCTTGATACCTCCACGCATTCTCGATGTAGAAATTCTTGACAGACAGACAGACAGACAGACAGACAGACAGACGGACAACAAAGTGATCTTATAAGGGTTCCGTTTTTTCTTTTGAGGTACGGAACCCTAAAAACGCCGAAATGAACACACCAGACGACCCAGGACAGACCGTCCTGACGAAGATTGACTAGAAGGGCTGACCCCAAATAAATAAGAAGAAGAAGAGTCCTCTATCTTCTTTAATTTACGACTCATGGTTCTGCTAAAATATGTTGACGCCAGAAAAAAATCAGTCCATAATCTTCTTTTTTTTTTCTAAATTAAAAAATGTTAGCCCTCGACTCATGGTTCGAAAAAATATTAATATTGCCAAATGAAGCTGAAGCCAGAAAAAAAGTGTCCGAAGACGTTTTCTTTTTTTTCTAAATTAAAAAAAGTTTCCCGTTTTACAGACTTTATGTACAAAATGATACCAATTTTTGAGTTTGAGATTAATCCGTAATTCAAAAACCCCAGGCGCCCGGACATGTGATGAAAGCCACCGAAAATAAGGTGGCTTTTTCAAGCTCTAATAACTGTCAGAAGAACGCACGTCCGCGCGCTCTAATTTCAGCTCTGCGACGTGAAAACACACTCCGCTGGCGCCAACAGAATTTTTCAATGCAGAGATAAATCGCAGACATCGCTATTATTCGAAAGATGAGACTTTCGTATCAGAGAATTTGTTTTTTTTTTAAAGTAAGAACGCTATTAGTGCTATTAGGGCCTATATATATATAATAATAATAATAAATATTCCCAGACAAATTACACGCTGCCATCACTCATGTGCTGCCATCTAGTCTCAAACTGAGTAAATCTTGTATGGGTACTAGATAACTGGCATAATATTTAAATACATGTTTTTGTAAATAGATACATATAGTACATGGAAAACCTATGTTCGCATAAGGACAGATTCAAAATAAACATATGACTTAAAGGCTTGATAAATTTGAATATACCACTTGCCGAGTCTCCAGCATTCTAACAGAATTAAGGTTCGTGAAGATGTGTGTATAAATATATGTATGTTTAATTCGCTTTCACTTCAGTGTTAGAATGCTGGTGACATTATAGATTTTACCTACTGTCCTCTTTGCAAACATCTAAGGCTTTTTAATAAAATCCATCTTCGATGTTACATTACACCGTAAGGTGTAAATAATAATTCAAATATAAATTAATTATTATAGGTAGGTACATAATTTCATCAAAAAGACATGTTGACTCAGCAAAAATAATAATACATATTTTCATCTAGAACAACGATCATTGATGTCTAGAAGCGTAAAAACCCTCATTCTTTTTATTATAATTATATATAGCATTTAATTGGAAGCAAATATATAGATGCTTATTAATCAATTCTTCTTGCGACCAGCATAACAACCTTAGTTTGTGTATATTTCAATCATACTTTAATAACACTGTGAACTTTGATATTGTGGATACGAGAATACTAAATGTCACGTTTGTGAGATCGAGACTGGATCGAAACTGAATTTTGATTCAATTTTAATAACGAGAATTGCCACTGAGATGCATATTACCGACATTTAAAATCCCCATGTTCTAATTTCCAGGTTAAGCTCGCCACTAGGCCACTACAAAGAATCGTGTCCTAACACTATAGTAATAGATTATCTGTGCCCTGGCTAAAATTTCAGCAACAGAATCTATATTTGGTCTGAAAAAAGTTGCAAGGGATTAGCGACCCCTTAATGTCGCTGTCTTCTATGAACGGTGATTGTTGCTTTCCATCAGGTGACCAACTGTTCGTTTTCCCCCTCTCATATAAAAAAACCGGCCCAGTGCGAGTCGGACTCGCGCACGAAGGGTTCCGTACATTATCTATAAAACGGCAAAAAAAAATCACGTTTGTTGTATGAGAGCCCCCCATAAATATTTGTTTTATTTTTATTAAATTATTAATTTTTAAAGTGAATATAAAACTAAATATTATGTAAGTATTTCAAGCGTCTACCTATTGCCGTTATCAATTGCGAGCAAAAACGAGCAAAACAATTACGTTTGTTGTATGGGAACCCCCTTAGATATTCATTTTATTGTGTTTTTTAGTATTAGTTGTTATAGCGGCAACAGAAATACATCATCTGTGGAAATTTCAACTATCTAACTATCACGGTTCATGAGATACAGCCTGGTGACAGACGGACGGACGGACGGACGGACGGACAGCGGAGCCTTAGTAATAGGTTCCTTTTTACCCTTTGGGTACGGAACCCTAAAAAATGATACCTAAAATATTAAACAGTACTCTGCATAAACAAAACGAGAATTTTATAAAAACTATAGTCGTAGAACCGAACCCGAATTCCCTAATCATCCCTTAATGGAGTTCCGCGAATTTGGCCCAACCCTTTATTATTATATGCTAAGTAGGTCTCATTACACTTTGATGTTATGCCCAAGTTCCTTGAATATTCCTTTTAATTAATCGATATTAAATATAATGCACTGATATTGTCTCCCGCCGCCGCCGGCCACTGTTCATTAAACCTCGGTTAATGGCTGGGCCAATTTTCTTGCCACGTTTATACATCTCAAGTCAACAATTATAAAATGATTAATTTATCTATTTATCTTTAATATGTATAAAGAAATATTCATGGACAAATTACACACGGCCATCTAGTCCCAAACTAAACAAAGCTTAAACAGAGTCTTTATTTCCCTTAAGGCTGGCAACGGATCGGCGACACCTTGGTTGTTGCTGATCTCCATGGGCGGTGGTGATTGCTTCCCACCAGGTGACCCACGTGCCCGTTTGCCCCCCTCTCATATAAAAAAAATATGGGTACTAGAGAACTGATATAATACTTATGTACATTTTTTGTAAATACCTACATATAATACATAGAAAATAGCCAGACCTACGCAAACAGACATGTTCATGCACACAAATGTCTAGTGCGGGGAGCGAACCCGCGACCTCGGAGTCAAAGTGGCCATTGTTAACCATTCGACGGGCGAAGACGCGGGCGGAAGCTAGTAACTATATAGTTCAGTTCTGTCTCATCTGTTAAGTTCTGAGACCATTATTCATTACTAATGTAATTAGCCAATATCAATGTGATCTGTTCGCTAATTTTGACTCGATCTGATCCATGTCTTAACTAACACATCTTTTGCATTACCTACTTCATGCATTGTTTAGTTACCTGAAGGTTGCCTTGAGAATATTACAGCATTAAGGCCGCTTTGTTGCACATTTTTTTTATACTACGTCGGGTGGCAGATAAGCATATGGCCCGCCTAATGTGAAGCTGTTACCGTAGCCATACTAACGCTCGCAACATAAAGTATCGCTCGCGAGCCACATCCCCCGCTGCCAATGCAACATCTCCTTACTTTCTGATGACCTCACTCACTCGCAGGAACACGACAACCCTCAAGGAAATTGTTATTTGGCTGCGGTATTCTGTGAGGTGGAATTACATTCCCCAGTCGGGTAGCTTACAATTACGCTCCCTATCTCTCTTCTCGCCAGAGCTTCGTTTGGCAGTCAGCAGGGTGCAACGCGGGCAGGTGAAGTTGGCTTTGGTTCAAAGATCTTGATGAACCACTTACACCCCAAAATTGTTATTCTCTGTACTTTTTATCGTGCAAATAAAGCATATTCTATCTATCTTTCGATTCTATGAAGTGGTCGTAGTAAAGTGAAGTTACACTTGATATTTCCTCTAAAATATTAACACCACCTGTAAAATACAGTAGTCGGCCCAGTTTTAATAACTGGGGTACATTTAATTCACTCCCAAAGTAACTCACAACTCCATTCGGCAAATACCTAGAAAGACCCATTAACAAAGTTGCAAACCGACTCCAACAGGTGGTGCTATTCGTTTCAATATCTACAAAACTTTCCGCCGCAACTCAATAAATCGACCAATCATACTTGAACCCTGACACGACCATTCGCTACCCTTTTAAAATCCAACTTCACAAGAACAGAAGGACGAAAGGCAGCTCATTTAACAGTGGCCTTTCTTTGCTCTGTTGTTATTATCATTGGCCTAAACATCTATTCGAATTTGAACTCTGATGTTTCGAGTTAAAATTGTTTTTATGCTGACGTCGACAATTGTCGTATTCAGCAGTTTAGTGAGACGTTTTGTGTTAAAAAGGTTTTATGAACATGTTAGTGGTTGTTGGGATCAGCTGTTTGTAATGATGTGATTTATTTCATGTTTCACGACTTTTACTTCCTTTTACGAATGTAACAAACTGTTTTTTTGCTTATTTAAGATAATCTTTTGAATTATTGTTTTTACAGTTCGATAACAAATAAACCTTACCTCGCGGTTGTATGCAACGTATATAGATACATATCTATAAAAGTAACTGTTATTGACTATCTATCAATGCACAACGCACAGCTTAAACCACTGGACGGATCTGTGGCCCTACCGCCGAAGCTGTAGCCGGTTACGATCGGATTTTTTGAATGCGAAAATGACACTACTGCGTAGCATACGGCCCGCCTGATTTGAAGCGGTTACCGTAGCCATATTAACGCTCGCAATATAAAATATCGCTCACGAGCCGCCACCCCCCGCTGCCAACGCAGCATCTCCTTCATTTCTGGTGACCTCACTCACTCGCAGGAACACAACAACCCTCAAGGGACTTGTTATTTGGCTACGGTATACTGTGAGGTGGAGGTACACTCCCCAGTCGGGTAGCTTACAATTACGCTCCCTACCTCTCTTTTCGCCAGAGCTTCGTTTGTCAGTCCGCAGGGTGCACCGCGTGCAGGTGAAGTTGGCTTTGGTTCAAAGATGTTGATGAACCACTTACACACCAATAATGTTTAGCTTAGCTGGAAGAAACCTTAGAGCTCTACTGACTAAGTTGAAGATATTTGTCAAGAAGTTTAACCTAAGACCAAGATATCGAATCAAAAAAACCGATGGTAATCGGCTTCAACTTCGGAGGTAGAGCACCTCGTTGACATTTGGCATGGATTTGATTTATGAAAATTCACACAGGACACTTGAATACACACGTATGAAGTCGCGCATGGAACCCTTTACCCTGGTAACGGAACAATAGTCTTGCGAGTTACACCGGGGGCTATGGCAGTCAACCCACGTTTTGTTTGAAGGGTTTGAAGATATCACTCCCTTGTTAAGCTACCGGCAAATTGTTGGTTCGCATTCGTTTGATACTATGACTCTACTTGTAACTGCATTTATATTATAGCTCAGTTTAAGCAATAGCACTACGTGCAATACGACCACTCCCTGCCGCTCTCTCGTGTAGACCTCACCTCCCTTCGAGAGTAGTCTTTGTTCTAAAGAAGCCAATTACACCTTTAAATGTATCCTTACATAGTAGATACCGCATTAATTGAACCGCCATATCAGTGTATGTTGTTCGTTCGTACACGTTCAGTAACATTGTGACGACCTATTGTTTAGTGCGGATTCGACACTTGACGCGGTACTAATTACTATTTATCCGCTATGACGCTGTTGATCAGACGATATTCGGTTTCTACACGGCGTAGGGCCTTCTATATTGGTAATTCGTGGTTCGAATTACCAATATAGCAGGAGTTTTATTTCACACCGCAAGATTTGGGCTAGATAAAGAAAGTGATGGTCTATAAAGACAATTTCTATGTAATTGCTTAAACATCGTGATTGTTAATGTAACTATATGAAGAGTGAAGAATCTATTAAACTTCACTTACACCAAAAACAAAAAAAAAAATATAAAATCTTTTATTAATTGTCAAATTTAATAAATAGTCTCTTGAGAAGCCATAGAAGATTTTATTGCTATATAATCTCCCAGACGACTTTACTAGATACGGAAAAGGTAGACGGTACATTATAAAAAATACCATCATGAAAAAAACATGAAAAATTTACCACATTTTTAACCGACTTCAAAAAAGGAGGAGGTTCTCAATTCAACTGAATATTTTTTTTATATGTATGTTATTCGATATCTTTGCGAATTGTGAACCGATTTTCATAATTCTTTTTTTATTTGAAAAGGTATGATGAAGGTGGTTCCATATTCACCAAGTCAGGATCTGATGATGGGATGCCAGAGAAATCAAGGGAAACCCTTAAATTTTATAAGCACGTATGGTCAAATTCTTTTTTTTTTATTTGAACGGGTAATTGCGAGGTGGTCCCATATTCACCAAGTCAGATTCTGATGATGGGATCCCAGAAAAATCGCGCGAATCCCTTAAATTTGCCCTGTGGTAGCCGGCAGAATAGAATTGTGCCACTCCATTGCTCTGCGCTGAATGTCGTACAAGGCGACTAAGGAATCTTGTGTCATGCAATAACTTTTCTCCCGGAAGACGGGCAGCAGCGTCTGCCGGGATATTCCACCAATAAGCTGCGCTCGCTAACTGAAGTCGGATTCAATTTTTTTTTAAATTAAAATTATTAAATTTTTAAACTTTCTTTTAATGTCGGTCAAAATGTCTCCGTCTTGACTGATGAAAAGCACAAGTGAAGACTAAATGTAAGGACCGCTTTCACTGCGATTAGCGCAGCGCTGTCGGTCCACCTCTTGACGACCTATGTCAGTATTTCTTCACGCTTCGTCAAAATGACCCTGGATAGGTGTGTGCCCACACTTATTTCAAGTGTATTTTATTACACACAATACAGAATTTGTGTACAAAAGGAGAATTTAATGCAAAAGCAAATGTCTCCGAGTATACCTTTGGGATATTTTCAACAATAAAATTTGGATACCTAAAAATAACTAGTTCCGTAGGTCGGGACATTCTTTTTTTTTATTGTTATCTCTTTTCCTGGCTGAGCGCAAAATGGTGCCAATTCTCCTTGCAAAAATATAAAATTTCCAAAAGTATGTGCTAAAAATAATTATTTTTGTGTACTTTCGTGATATGCGATCTCATGGGCTTTAATTAATTTATGAACATAAACATGCATAAAAGATGGTTCAAAGGTAACATGTAAAATCCCTAGAGAGAGACAGGGCTTTGAGAAAAACTATAGCTGAATCTCAAGAAGTAGTACCGGATAGGAAAAAAAGGAAAACTATCTACAATAAGCAATGAGATGCCATCAAAAACATAACTTGTAAAAAAAACCAAGTCTCGCAACTCAGTTCTATAAATATATATATATAGACAAAAAGAGTAGTCAATTGGTCAGAAACGCCAGACTCGTCTTCTTGCTTATGCGAACTAATTGCGAAGTGAGGCAATTGGCACACTTTTTGGGTGTTCGTTTTTGACGATCAGTGGCATGTATAGAAATATAATATCACTGGTTACGGCCTATTATACTTAATTGACGCCTACATTGTATAGTTTGCACATTGATTATGTATTGTCTCCGCCAACCCGCAGTTGAGCAGCGTGGTGGAGTATGCTCTAAAACCCCTTCGATTGAGGGGATACCCGTATCCCAATAGTGGGATGATTATGGGTTGATGCCGATATGTCTTGTAGTAATATCTAAATATCAGCATACACCTTGACCAACCCTTTATTTTAATTTTGACACAAGCCACGCCTACAAAGTTTCATAATTATTAACAGGCAACCATAGACAACAAAATGTAATATTCATGAAAGTATTCCGCGTCCATATATAAAGTTTTTTTTTTAATTGCCTTCCTATGGAAACAATTTTTAAATACTTTGAAAGTATTCACGTCAAAAATCTAGACTGGTATATATAGTGCGTTTCATCAAATAGTTCCTATGCCGTGAAGTTGGTACCAACCTTTATTGCTATGGTATAGTGCGACAAACTTATCTGGCCCGGTGGCGGGGGCGGTACGATCGATCTAAGTGCTGCCATTAAACGAAATACCACCCGTTTTAGAGGAAACATAAAATTCAAAGAAGTATATAACAGTGTTAAAATAATAGCATTGATATACTTATTAATTGTGTTGTGTGGTGTTTCAATTATATATCAATTGCCTTCTATTTTTTTGTTGATTAGTTTTAAAAATGCACCACGTTAAGTCGCGATCATGGCTATTATATAATATTAGAGAGTTATAATATTGTACAGAAACAACTCGTAGACGATTTTTTTATTGTAAGAAATGAAACATGTGTAGAAATAGATAATATGTATTTAAAAAAAATACACATCAATGGAATGTGCTTACGCGGTAAGTAAATTAATTGTACCTGGCAATACTACATTTCAAGATGGCGGCTTTAGTTCTAAATTTGGCCACCGGGTCAGTTAAGTTTGTAGCACTGTAATTGAGGCGATTGATTTTGATTTTCGTAGTAGTACCAACATGACGGCATAGGAACTATTTTATGAAACGCACTTTACTCGTACTTCATGTAGTAGTCTTTCATCTATGTCGATCATTGAATTGTCTGACATATTACAAGTGTGGGCTATCGGCAGGTGATGTTAGCACTGGTCCTGCCACCAGACGGGCATACCGGACAGACAACCGATCCCCCATAGATTATATCAGAAGCATATGCTTGCCTTTAATAGATATCGCTTTATCCGAACGGAAACGATTAATTAGACTATTATTAGAACTAATTTCTAATACATAACCTAATGATAGACATTTGCAAGTTACAAACCATATTTAAAAAATAATCTATGCTAATATTGTAAAAAGGTAAAGTTTGTGTTGTGAATTTCTGAAATATTCTTGCACGAATTACACTACACTATTGTTAGTTTTTAAATTAATATGTTTATCGATAATAGATAATTGATAAACATACCTATTTACTTAAAAAATATTTTTGTAAATACATACACATAGAAAATATGCAGACTGATCAGTACAAATGTTTATCTTGTGTAGGGATAGTATTAGCTACCTTTAGTGTAAAAGTAGCTATTGCTAGTCATTCGACCACCCTACCGCCGAAGCTGAAACGATTACCATCGGATTTTTTGATTCCGAAAATTGTTCTTAGGTTAAAGTTAGTGTCAAACATCTTTAGCTTAGTTCGTAGAGCTCTAGGGTTTCTACTAGCTGAGCTAAACATAAATACCAACAATCTAAGTAGTGCTTTCATTTTCGCATTAAAAAAATTCAATAATCGCATTCAAAGATCTTGTATCTTGTATCTTGTATCTTGTAATATTCTTATGTATATAAAAAATATACATATTTCGACGATTTTATTGTCAATAAAACGTTAAAGATAGCCAATGCTCGGTACACTAACGAATATCTTTATTTATTAATTTTTCGCGGCGGGAGCCGACCATACATTCCCAACACTGTGTCTCCTGTGTAGCCAGGAAACAGCGGCGACTAAATTGACCAAATAGGCAATGAACAATGAAATCCACTAAAACTATACGGCTGCCTTGAAACTCACAACGAATTTAAACAGAAGAAATTAGTAGTAGACAGAAGCTTTTGGAATTTGATTTCCCCTCTTGGCAATGTGAGAGACAGCTATATGGCAATTAACGCATTAAAAGCCTAAAGAGATGGCTAGTCAAGTGAAGCTCAACTGCCGTGCACCACGGATTTTAAATATGTAATACTTTTGGGGACCTAAAACTATGAGTTTGTTGATAAAGAAATTTAACAATTTACTTAAATATAAGTAAAACAAGGAAATATAAATATAAAACTACATTTTCCTTATTTACATCCATCTTTTACCAGAATAAAGGAAACACACCTTATATGTTTAGCCCAGACTTAGACACATGCAAATTGACAACTATTATAATGAACTTAAGGTTAGAGTAAACGGTACATCGCAAAGGTAAAAAGTACATCTCGTAGGTACATTTACCGTTTATCTTGAACGCTAAGTATTCTTGACTAGAGACGTTATAACAAGCAGGTTCGTCAAATATATAATCTACAGTAAGTAAAGTCCATAAGACTGAGCGGGATATTAATAACTTATTTCAGTTTTCATGTTCGTAAAATTGTAATTTGACGTAGATTTTATATTAAGCGATTTACGCAACGTTTGATAAGAAATTTTTAGTTTATTTCGACATCAACTCATATTTATCTCAATGCTTGCTACAATGTATAAAGGTCCCCACTTATTCGAATCGGTTGGGTCTACATCACGCTGGTCAACAATAGGTTAGCGGACGCCAATGCCAATTTTAAGCTGCACAACTATTATCTAATGACAACAGCCGAAACGGTTTGTAGAGAATTTAAAAACGGGAGGTAAATGACAAAGTGGGAGGTAAAAGAAGTAAAAAGAGAACATAGGACTATCCAAATAATGTTTTTACATGTTTTAACCCTTTGAAATGCAATAAAACATACTTTTTTAATATTCTCGTCACTGCCGTCTTCGTCTTTGCAGATCTTTATCGTAGAGTTTCGCCCACATGAAGCTGGCGAAGCGCGACTAATAAGATCGACAGGTTGCTCAAAGTTTGTATACTTCATAATAATGTTTAGTGTGACATTAGTTTCGATTCACGTCGCGCCTTGTGACCGCCTAATGACTCAGCGTCTGATCGCCGTGCCGCGGACAGGGAATGGCGCGGTAATAATGCTGGCCGTGCGCAAGCAGACGAGGCTGAGATTGGGTGACGGAGAGGAGCGGGATTCTATATACCTAAAATTATCGTCGACAAAGACACTGGCGTTGCAAATTCTATAAAAACTTCTTGACGCCCTTGAATCCCGATATCTAATTTTCGTTCAGTTAAATTGTTATGGACACAACAATAAACTTTAAGGGGCCAAAATAAAGAAAAAGTTATAAGATACTACGATACGTCGTGACGTTTACCCCTTACTTAAATTTTAACGATAGCTATAAAAC
Source organism: Hypsopygia costalis (assembly GCA_937001555.2). Classification (NCBI taxonomy): domain Eukaryota; kingdom Metazoa; phylum Arthropoda; class Insecta; order Lepidoptera; family Pyralidae; genus Hypsopygia; species Hypsopygia costalis. Next base: position 20,226,971 of record OW443343.2, on the reverse strand, counting down.
CCATGAATACATATAAATCTACGGAAAATTTTTACTTCCAAATAGATTCTTCATGTTACTCTATGCTACCTAGCTATGGGTTTTCAAGAATAATAAGAAATGAACGTTATATATCGAAATTGCGCCGGGTGTTTCCAATACTTGCATGGAGTTAGTTGCTTACCTATGCTTTCTAGCTTTAGATACTACTAACTCGATTAATATATTGTGTAGGTATTATTATTTTTGAACAGGGGATGGACTGTATTTTTTTTCCAATACCAATGGCATTGTTAGCGAACGCTGATGAACGAGTTCCGCTTCCCTCTCATTCCCGTGGTCTCTACCTGCGCATCCTCGCACCCGTCACCATTGTTTTCGTATTGCACACTCCGCGCCGCAGCTGCGCGACTGCGCGTCCATCACGTCCAAGTCGTCGCGGGCAAACACGCGCATCGCTAAAACCGGGCACGCCGCGCACGCGGAAGGGGCAAACAAAAACGTAGAGATGCCACAACACATCAGTAGTGACGTTATTCTAAAACATTCTTTAACACTAGCCTCAGTTTGTAAGTGCTACTCGATCAAAACTAGCACATACTATAGACAGAAGTTTAATAGTTTTGTTGTTTTATGCTAGAGAGAGGGACTACGAGCATGTGGGTCACCTGATAGAAAGCAATCACCACCGCCCATGGAGATCAGCAACACCAAAGGGTCGCCGATTCGTTGCCATCCTATACTCTTTCCTTTCTTTCTTTCTGGTGACCTCACTCACTCGCCGGAACACAACGTCCCTCAAGGGAACTGTTATTTGGCTGTGGTATTCTGTGAGGTGGAGGTACTTTCTCAGTCGGGACAGCTTAAAAATACGCCCATAGAACTTTGCTTAGTTTGGGACTAGATGGGACGTTATGGTCGTGTGTAAATTTTCAAAGAATATTTATTTATCTAAATAATCGAATAACATGTTCAAAAACCTTATATGTTCAAAAACCTTCAAACGGCCATAGAGCAGTCGGGGAAGAATAAAGACATTTTCACCTTACATTCACCCTAAAAACATTACCCTCCTTCCCTGGACAGTTGTGTAAAAACAAGATTATTTCAAGGAACAATTAACGCAGTTGTAGCCGGATTAAATTCAATTAATATGTAACTGGTCCGACGCTCAGTATTCGGATATCGTCACTGTTTACTTGTGTGTGCAAAAAGAAAGCGGGACAGCTGAACTGTTGAAGATCTGGGCCCGATCTCTGAACTCCTCGCGAACGTGAGGAGAATTGCTAAATTAAACCATATCTTCGGTTGAAAATCATATATCTTATGAGAGTTTATATTGTTTACGTTTGTGTATGTGTGTCACATTGAAATGGTTTTTTTAAACGGGACGGAGGCCCTCCGCCCATTCCCACTACTGTGTAGCCAGGATTAACAGCGGCGACCGCCAAAAAAGGCAATGAATAGTGTAGTCCATAGCAGTCCCGGGAGTAAAACTACGAATTTGACTTGCTTCTCATTTACTTTAATTAAAATGGTTATTAACAGATAAGCGTTTTGACTAGCGTAGTGTTTTATATGATTAGCAAATAGAGACTCCAAGGGTCACGGGTTCGGTCTCCGAACAAGACAAAAGTGTGATTTGTGTGAATTGTACGTATACGTATGTCTTGTCTATTAATATATAATGGCATCTGCATCAGAAATTAAAAAAAAAAACAAAACTGAGTTGATGATATCGCAAAAATAAATAAATATTCCTGGACAAACTAGCCATCTAGTCCCAAGCTAAGGAAAACTTCTATTATGGGTACTAGATAATTGATACTATACTTAACATATATGTATATTTTTTGTAAATACATCCATACATAGAAAACAACCCAGACCAAGATAAAGACACTTATTCATGCACCCAAATGTTTATCATGTGCGGGGATCGAACCCGCGACCTTTGTGGAGACAAAGTGGCTATTGCTAACCTTTCGACCACTGAGCTCGTCGAAAAAAAAAATACAACTATGTGACTGAGTACCACCATCGCTACGCGAATCTATCGGGCAACGAAAGATGAAGAAGATGCTACAATGTCTTCACAGGCAGCTAATTAGTACAGGTATCAAGCTAGTACAGTTTTCATACAGAGGACCTTAAAAACTGTATGAATGCATGATAAATGCTGCTGTATCCAGGAGCTTTAAATATATATTCCTATTTTTTTAAAAAGCACTAAAATTTGGCGCCAATATCAAATTTTATATCTATCTCGTGACTTTAGCTAAATTAGTGTATGCGACTGCATATAAAAAGATATTAAAATATTCGAGATAACTATTTTGCCGTTCGCAAGCCTCGTTTTAAAAATTGCGCTTATGTTTTAGCAATGTGATTTTAAAACCAATGACATGTCATATATAGACGGACCATAGACTCTCTATGATGATCTCTATATATATCTATGAGCAAATAAAGAATTTCATTTCATTTCTCTCTATAGACGGACGGACTATAACATCACGGCAATAAAAATTGCCTACTCTACCTAGGAATTTATACATGCAGTAGGTACGCACAGAAAGAAATTGAAAACGGGAAGGCAATTTATCTATCATTTTTTAATAAATGTGTTTGATTAGCGCTAACGTCTTGCTGCGACGGTAAACATCGTAGGTGTCGCGGGACTAAGTGAATGCTGGGCTTGCTTTCTTCTTGCGACAATGGAAGTAGGTATGTAGTACATAGTTAGAACGCATCTATAGGAAAAATATCTTAGAAAATAATATTTTTTATAATATAGATACATAAACAGGTTTAATGGGGTGTAAGTAGCACGCAACCAATTTTTCTCGCACAAAAGGAAATAATTGTGTGCATGAACATGTCTGTTTCTCTTGGTCTATGTGGTTTACTATGCATTTTATGTATTTAATAAAAAAATATATGTCCAATTATATATAAAGTGGTGTGTAATCCAGGAATATTTTTTATACAATTAAGGTGGCAAACAAGCTTGTGACCTGCTTGAGCAGTCATTGCAGCCTATGGACGCTCGCAACAATACCTCTGTATCACTCACGCGTTGACGACCATGTAAAAACCTCTTCACACCTTTCTTGAAGAACCCCAAGCTGTATTTTATTTATTTATTTATTTTCAGGAAATTAACAGATTCACAAATCACGTAGTATAATATTATTAACATGGGAAGACGCTGATAACAAATTTCCGCATATAGTATATATTTATTATTATCTTATTATATATCTATATTATTTATTATTATTATTAGACACCAATAAACAGTCGGCTACGTGACTCGTAGACTCGACTGCGCACGCGCATATCCCGAAAAGGCCAATAGCGGTCACCGCGACTTGACGCACTCCCACGCATAACTGTGATGGCAATTGGCAACAAACATGACCATTCACTCGTAAAACCGTCAAAGAACGACATCATTGGGGGCTTGAGTCATCCACCACAGATGTGACTGTTCCACACTACTAGAGCAGTGTTCTGCAAACTTTTTGTGTCTAAGGTACAACATCTAGGAAAACATTTTTTTTGTAGGTATGTACTCCCTAATTTTATTGTTAAATCCGTTTTTATTTGTGTAAGTATTGTTCTTCCGTGCGTCTATGTAGCTCTATGTAGCTTTATGAGATGACCTTATTTTTCCGAGGCACACCAACTAATGACCACAGTACACCAGTGCAGCGGCACACACTTTGCGGAACACTGGACTAGAGAATAGGAGAATATACTACGGATGCTTTGTTCCTGCGAGTGCGTGAGGTTACCCGAAATAAAGAGTTGGGGAAGTTGGCAGCGGGGCTGCGACACGCAAGCATATTCATGTTGCGAACGTTCATACGGCTAAGTTATCCGCTTCACATCAAGCAGGCAGCTACTCGACGTAGTTTAAAAAAATGAACCGACCAGCTCTTAATTTTGATAAATTACAGCTAATGGATCTTTATATATCTTTTTTTGTATGAGAGGGGTGCAAAAGAACATCTGGGTCACCTGATGGAAAGCAATCACCACCGCCCATGGAGATCAGAAACACCAAGGGGTCGCTGATCCATTGCCAGCCTATACTCCTTTTCTTTCTGGTGAGCTCACTCACTCGCTGGAACACAACAGCTCTCAAGGGAATTGTTATTTTTCTGCGGTATTCTTCACAAGGTGGAGGTACTTCTCCAGCCGGGCAGCTTAAAAATATATGCTATGATCTACCTCTGTTCTTATTATTAATTATCGTCTTTATTATTATTCTATTATGGTTCTAAAAATAACATAATAAATCTCCAAATATCACTCTTGTACCATAGACTTGTAATAGTTATTCGTTAAATTTCATATCATAAAATTTATCGTAAAATACTCTACGTTTTATAGACACCTGGTTGGGTTTTATATACCGCTGGCATATAAATGTTTCGCACACTATTGTGCTCTCCGTTCAAAAAAAGCAGCACATGACGCGAAATAAAAAAATCATATCAATCTGTCCCATTTCCTTGCATGATAATGACGTAAGTTACCCTTTTTCTTATGTGAATGCAAAGGAAACTATCAATTTGCGTGTGTAGCGTTTGATATAAGAATACTAATAAATCGAACAAGTGTATTACTATATGTAATTGAAATAGTAACTACATAGTATGTAATTGTAAAACTAGGCAGGCGACTATGCCTCCGCTAACCAGCAGTTGAGCACCGTGGTGGAGTATGCTCTATAGTTCGTTTGAGCCGTGAGAGAACCGTATGCCAGCTGTAGGACTTATACTTGGCGACTAAAGATAATATAAAATATTCCAAACCTATTCTAATCTGGTAATCCATTCGCCGATTTAATACTTTTTAGTTGCTCAATTTATTATTTTCCTATATGAATTGTCATAGCCAGTTGCATCATGTTCGTTGCATTACGTTGCGTTGCATATAAGTCTGCAATAATCACGAGACAAGAATCCCTAGATTGGCCCTATATACCCCAAATGTTCATCGCTAATATTCATATCAGCAGCAGTTTCATATAAGGAAATTGACCACGCACGGCACACATCGCTCTGTCGGTGATTGGCGACCATTTGCCCGCGGGCGGCAACCATTGGACCTAGGGTTACCTACTCGATGATAGGTATTATCGTACACGAAAAATTCCTAAAACTATAGTATGGACTAAAGATTAAAAAGCCCAAGGTCCGTAGATTGTAATTTAGGCTATAAAAAAATACATACTAATATCAGAAATTTCGACTTTCTATCAGGGAAAGAGTGATATTGCCATTCTTCTTATGTTATCAGTAGATAGTTTCTCAATCTATCATGGATGATGATTATATATCACATGAATTCTATGGCAAGTAAGTTCACATCAAGTAAATGTGGTATTTGAATACATGACATAATCATGATCAGATCAGCCTCTATTTATTGAATGTAGAATGAAAAGGTAGAACCTTATATTAGGTACCATTGATGACATGTTATTATAAGTACATTATATATATATATATATATATATATATATATATATATATATGTACATTTAAAAGAAAATAAGCATTTTTTTATTTACCGGGCCCACCAGTTTCATATATGCTTGGTTTGGCCTTAATTGCATTAAAAAAATACACCTAAGTGCTTTCATATGACATGACTGTGCTGTGGTAAAGGACCACTCTTTGGGACTAGATGGCGCTGTATAATTTTCCATAAATATTTATTTATAATGAAGTCAGTTTTTTGGCAGAAACTTTTTTTGCACGTGGTGATAACCCTAGTGGGGCGCGACCGCCGACCAGCGACCGCTGCGTGAGTCACGAGCTCCCACGCACGATAACACGGCACCCGGGCGCGCGGACGACGCCGATCGATCCCATTGTCTCTCGTCGCAAAACATTCTGTGGCAACACTACCAACTCTTAATTGCTGTTCGTTTAACGTTTCCTGTTACTGGTATACATATACACGGTCTCCGATATGAAGAGATATTTTATTTATTAAATTAAAAGTTTTATATGAGAAAGGGGCAAACGAGCATGTGGGGCACCTGATGGATGGCAATCACAACCGCCCATGGAGATCAGCAACACCAAGGGGTCGCCGATCCGTTGTCAACCTATACTTTCTTTCTGGTGACACTTTCTGATCACTCATTCGCAGGAACACAACAACTCTCAAGGGAATTGTTATTTACCTGCTGTTCTGTGGAGATATTCCCCCGTCGAGCAGCTTAAAAAATACGCTATGCCCTCTCCTCCTCCTCTCTTTTCGTCGGAGCCTTGCTTGTTTGTCAGTCAGTAGGGTGCACCACGTGCAGGTGAGGTTGGCTTTGGTTTAGAGATGTTGATCAACCACTTACACACCAAAACCTATACATGTGTTGTTATTCACCCCGCAGTTGCTATACACCACAAATTACCGATATTCGATTAACAATTAACGTACTATTAACAACCCAACAACAGCAGCCACGTGCCAATCTATGCATGTAATAAACTAATGATGTAACGGGAAATTCATTGGGATTAGTGAATAATTTCCGTAACCGTAAGCGGGAGCAATTTGCCGGAGAATGGCGCAGTTCTGGGAACCGGCCCCCGGGACCCAAGATCCGGGCACGGAGCAGGGCTCCATTGTCGGCGTCTTCAAGTGTAACTGATTTACAAACGGCTTATACCAACATGTGTTGGGACTTAGGGTGGCAATCTTGAGACAATATGTTTGGACTATTTGCTGTTTATTTGCTATTCAGTAATTTGTAGATTAAAATTGTATAAGAGATTGTGCGTGCAGAGCAAATTTTTGTGTTATAATTATATAGATAACAACGAAAAAATCGCACATTCATTAAGCTTCTCTATAAGAGATCTCTACCAGCCAATGTTCGAGTGTTGGATAAAATAGTGGAATTCTTATGATCTATTTTCTTGTTAATCTATTCGGGGCCCTACCATTGAACTATTACTTCGTACGTAGTAATAACAGCTCACTGAGCTCTACCGCCGAAGCTGAAGCCGATTACCATCGAATATTTTGATTCGAATAATAGATCTTACGTTTTAGATACTGACCAACATCTTCAGTTCAGTCGGTAGAGCTCCAGGGTTTCTACCAGCTAAACTAAACAAAGGTACCATAAATCGAAGCTGGAGTTTGATTTTTGCAGTCAAAAAATCCGATGAGAATCGGCGTCAGCTTAGCCGGTACAGCCTCTGATCAATAAAGATATAAAATCGGTTTTATGGAATATATAGAGTCATATAAAACAGTACGATATTGCAAAACAGTAATCTTACTTAAATTCTAAGATAAATGATTGGTAATCACTAATCATTAATCATAATATGTGATTCAGCAATAGGTTATATCGAAACACAGGCTGAAGATGAATACTTACATACGTAAATTCACATTTTTAAGCTGTAAGTAGTAATAGTGAGAAAAATATTAATAACTATATAATATGTAATTGAAAAGAACTATGGACAAAATCAGCAGCGCCCTAAATTGTTTTCACTAAGCAATGAGTCATTAGCGAAACATCTGAAAACCACTATTCGTTAATGACTATTAGATCGTCCACCTTTTTTTGAAGAAATTTTGTAATTGATGAGATGACTCGATATAAATTATAAACTTCCTTACTATACCCTCAGACTATAAGTACCAAGTAACTTTGCTCAAAGAAACAATTCCTATATCTCGCGACGAATATTGCCTGCTACCTATCTATGCACCAGAACGACGACCGTTTGTATAAATTCTACTCGCTGATCGAACCGTTTACCTTGGTCAGGCGAACCCAGACACACATTGTGTGCAGTTAATGACTGGCGAGGAAGACAAGCCAAAGTGGTACACGTGGAGAACGGCATAAAATAAAACTCTCAAACTTATTGCCAACGAGATGCCAGCGCCCCGAACTACACTTCCCTTATCCTATCATAGCGGTGAAATCTCTAGTGACGCATCCACTGACAATTTCCCTCTTACGACAATGAAAGTTTGGAATTTAAAACTAGCAATGGATTGTATAATAAACAATTGATTCGTTTGTATGCGAGTTTGGGAGTAGGAACAAAGTGCAATGATGCACCCACGCGGAACTGTACGCTAAAGCGACAAAATAACTCTACTCAACTTTATTCTCTGACGATTAGTCGGTGCCGCGGGCATTACAATCGTTCGAAACTGGTTTTCGAACAAAATGAAAACAAGTCATGAAAGAATACTATTACTAGTAGACAAATCTATATGGGTATGATTATAATCTACATATATGGGTATATTTGAAACAAATTTAATTTTAAAAAGAAAGTCCATACTTACCTTTTAGATGGTTTATTAAAAGTACCGATCATCATCTTCCTATGTCTATGCATGTGTATGTATGTTTATTTTTTTTTGAATAGAATAGAATAGAATATTCTTTCTTTTACTGTTTCTTTCTATTCTTTCTTTTTTCGTTGACTGGTTTCTCTACCAGTATTACTACCAGCATTCTCTTGCTTTTAGCGTAAGTCCGCCTTTTGTACCCATAGGTAATTTTATGGTCAATAAAGTTTAAATAAATAAATTATAACTATTGATGACAATTGTTGATATTACTATACATATATTAAAACAACTGATGCTGGATTACTGTGATGGATAGATAGTCTGCTTCCTACACATCTATTTTCTCATAATATGTGTTTCCTGTACTATATTTTATTTCTTAAAATGTTTGCTTCTTAAAATTTCAATATTTATTTACAATTAGAGTTGCCATCCGTTCGGATTTCCCCGGATTTGTCTTAGTTTGGAGGGCATCCGGGGAGCGTCCGGGCGGGGTTTCATTTGTAGTCCAGGGCAACAAGTTTTAAATCACTACCTCCCGCTCCATGCGGCGAATAACCGTCTTGTCACAATAAAAAATAACAGTACTAGTACTAAAAACACTGATGACATGTCCGGGTTTTAAGATTCAAAATCCGGAGTTTATACGCATCTTGTCCTGGTTGCCTAGCGTTTAGAGATAGCAACCCTATTTACAAACTCACTCCACCTTGATTTCGTTTCGACACCTCACTCGATTGGTTTGTCACTGGCTCCATTGCCATTTCGTACGGTACTACCATACTAGTATAATATATGTCAGCAGTATTATTATTATCTATGTGTTCAGTAACAAGATAAATATGTACTTGTATAATTACCGTATGATTCGATAACAAAATGTCACTGGCCAAACTACGTATAAATAGGTTTGAAAATGTTTTTATTGTGAATGTTATTGATTCAAAATATAAATACAAATATATGTTTAAAGTTCCATAATAAAAAAGGCAAAGAAAAAAATAATTATGAACTCTGACTGTCAGCTCCAAGAACCTTAGCCAAGGTCTTAGCCCTGGGGCTAGCCGAAGCTGAAGCCTATACCATCGAATATTTTGATTCGAAAAATAGGACTTACGTTTTAGTTATTGACAAACATCTTTAGCTTAGTCTGTAGAGCTCCATAGTATCTACCAGCTAAACACAAGTATCATAAATCTAAGCGGAAGTTTGATTTTAGCGATCAAACAATCCCATGGGAATCGGCTTCAGCCGAGCCGGCCCTGATCTTGTCTTAACCCTAGACGATATTTGCTAAAAATTTGCCATACGTTAACTGTTATGATCCTACACTGTGGTCTAAAATGTAATGATAGATACATTTGGTAGAATATATTCTCAGTCAACTATACTCTTGCTTGCGGACTGCCAACATAAAGGCTGGCATACACTAACCAACATGTTAGCCGTGTTGGTCATGTTGTCTAACAATTTAGCTGTGTATGGACGTGTTGGTAATAAAAATATCTACCAACATGATTGACAACACGTCCATACACAGCTAAATTGTTAGACAACATGACCAACACGGCTAACATGTTGGTTAATGTATGGCAGCTCTAAGTAGACCTTATATAAACTCAAAGCAACTTCGACTATTTTTAATTCAGTAAATGACTGCACATAAAGCGGGTACATAGCCACAAACTACTGGCCGGCTGCCGCTCAAACGACGTCGCACAAAAATAAACGAAAGTCCTGATCGATCGCGCTATATCCGCTGCGGTGACGCAACTGCACCGCGGAGTGGCCGTCATGCGCCAGCTTACAGCCGCTCAAACAAACATCGGTGACGCGTTTTGTTCCAACGGTTGCACAGTTATTTTTTACCTGTGCCCTACGTAAGCAGCAAAATCGATTCTTAGATAACAAATTCCTGTCAAGGCCGGTCAAAAATATTGCCTTTATATCATCACTTCACAAGAGATTCACGATCAATAACTTCACAAGAGCATTAACTGTAACTGTAAGTTTTCAAATGCTAAGGACATAATTGGCTTTTAATCAAACTGGAAGTCCTGCTAATTGTAATAATAAAAGGATTCTAGTCATATCATTATCCTACTTACTGCTTTTCCTCTGCGTTTTCGTATATGATTATGTATATGTGTACGGTTGTGTATATGTGTATGACTATGTATGTGTATAACTATGTATATGTGTACAACTATGTATTTGTGTATAATTAGCATATTATGTCTATGTATCATATATAATTTTACTTTTCATCGGTATTTATTCTGTGTATGTTCATTACTGTTATTTTGTGTACCGCATTCGAGTTTTATCTGATTTTCCCAAAGGTGGACTGGTAGAGAATGCTCTTAGCATTAAGTCCGCCTTTTGTACCCTTATTCTATGGTCAATAAAGTTTAAATAAAATAAATAAATATCGTAATAAAATATTTTCAGTGCATTTTTTTTACCTTAATGTTATTTTCATAGCGCTCACGCGTAGTGCCCCGTAGTATTAGTAGCCTTCATGTCGCGCGTGGCGCTTTGTGTTGTTTATATAGGACGGGGACGGTGTGTCACTGTTAACGGGTAACTTTGTTGATACTCTATAGCTTAGGTACTCCGAAGCCATTGCCATGCCACGGCCCACAACATATGCCTTGTTCGATTTTCAGCAATGCCTGGATTGAAATGTTTGTTTCAAGTATTTATTGAATTGAACTGTAGCCGAACTGTATAGTCTTACAGTACATACATGTATAGTCTCGTAAGAGTGCGCTCGCTCAGCTTCAGTCTCGGGCGAGTCGTAAGATAATATATGGTGCAATAATGGGAGACCTGAAGGTATTTTATTGGTATATACAGTCATACCCACGTAGAGCGTTATACTACCACCAGAGAGCCGCACATTTACCTCGCGACTAAGCGAGATTTTTTTATATTGGAAGTAACTCTACATGCGGTAGTCTACTCTACAAAAAAATATTCGGCGAATTATTAAAGAGAAAACAACTAGAATCTTTTTACTGGATGCATTAGGTTGTGCACAATCCACTATCGTAACTAAGGTTCAACTACAAAAGAAGTTATTTTATTTCTTTTTCCTTCCAGTTAATAAAAAAAAAACAGAGAAAAACAGACAGAAAAACAGACAGAAAAAACAGACGTTGACAAAGATGTCAACGTCAATGTTACCATCAAGATTCTATTAATGTTGACAATGTGTGTAGGAAATATCCTCTGAGAAATTCATTAATATTTACTTAAATTTGCATAGCAAAGAGGTGATCACTTGAATACGAATTCTATTAACATCTGTTACAATAATACAAAGATGTATTACAAGAACGCGATACTAGACAGTATACAATTATTTTGGTTTTATAATAGGTATGTGTATCTGTGACTGATGCAATGCTTATAATTAAGATATCAACGCGTCTCTTTTAGCGTGTTGCGATTCTAAGGATTGTAATCCTTGATTTATTTAGACCATTGGGTATGTCTGTTACCTTAATATATTTAAGATTTTGATTGATAAGATCAAATCGTATTTGTTCATTTATTATTATTACAGTCGTTATTAAGTACTACAGGGTTAGAGTTATCTTCATAGAAGGATTTTTCCCATCCAGCCAATGCTACCTGATAATCTTGTGTGTCAGTATTGCAGGCTGGGAAATTAAATACTTTACTGTCTTATAACGTGGATTTATCAACGAAGTATACAGTCGCTGTTTTGGGTGTAGTCGGAGACATTTTGAAGTATCTACTGGTTGTCTATGGGTGCACCATAGTTGTACGTATGCACAATGGCTGCGCCCGCGATCGGTCGGCGCAGCGCGGTGACCTCGCGCAGTCGCGGACGCGCGTCGCGTCTCGCCCGCGGCGCTGCGCCGCCACCGACTCCCCGTCGCCGATCGCCGCTCACGCACGCGTCACCCGCGTGACAGCCCATAGTTTGTCTCACCAACTTGGTAAATATTCAACTAGTATCCCAACTCACACAAACGAGTCAATAAATTGTACTAAACGACCATTGTAGTGCATTCAATCTTTATATCCTAGTCAAAAAGAATACGGGATAATTCAGTATGCTTTGTAATTTGAAAATATATCATAGACTATGCTATAATGTTTGATATTTCTATAATCAATATCCACATGGTAATATGCTTTGCAGTTACAATACAATCATTAAATTAAAAGTGCATATCAACAGGCGGAAACAGGAATATGGACTAAACACAGCATGACTAAACAGCAGATAAAATGAATCTTGCCATAATCACATTTGTATGATACTGGCAGTTTGTCCATAAGGGCTTTCATGAAATCAGTCATTCATAAGAACTTGCAATACTACGCGCCAGTTACATTTTAACGTGTCTTCGCGGCGCAGGTCACTACCTGCCTGCCTCTCTGGATGATTAACGCCTCGGAACTTTCTAGAAGCTCCGTAACAGATGCATAGTACGACACGCGGAACTTTCCCTTTGCAGCAGCGAGAGGCGTTATAAATTATCTACGATCTCGATTTGACCATATTGATGTCCGACAACGAACAAATGACCAGCTCACAACCGGCACTTCGCTAGATGACTCTACCTCGCAGTAATTTGACATAAGTCAACCAACTTCAGAATTCACTAAAGCCATAACACGCAGAAGCTTTAATTACCACAGTAATTATTCATGTCCACGAATGCTTCCAAGTTGGTGTACGAGATAACTATTCAAGAACGACCCTGTCCGATGTAGCCTGGGGCAATTAGTGAAATGGACGCCGGAAAGGCGAACGTTCTCGCGTAGGTCGAGGAGTGCGGAGTGCGGACAGAGCGGGCGAACTCCCACCGGGCAACATGAAGCGACCTCCTATTAATAGTACGACCAGTAGGTAATCAATATTCGCCGTGCAAGCCAACCCTCGCCCGCATCGCGCTTCCTGGAACTCGCGAGCGCGGCAATTCGGGGACACACCGGCCCCCGGCGGCGCCGCGCCTTCATAAATCTCCGAGGCCGCTCCACTCGCTGCCGCGCCGCTTCTTTTGTTTTTTTTTTTCGGCGGCGGGTAATAAGATCGCGAGCGTCAACGTCAGGTATAGATAGGCGGCTCCAGGCAGCCGCGCGTGAAATGCATGCGCCGTCTATTGACCGCGCAGATGTACGACTTTAAAAAGGAAAACGTGTTCGATATTGGAACGCCAAACGCGTCGGCGAGCCGGCGACGTGCGGCGAGCGGTGAGTCAGGGCCGACGGGCGGAAATAATTAGTCGTAGAGATAATCGCTCAGAAACACTGTTGGCGGCATGGCGGTGCTCGTAAACTGCACCGAGACCGCGTGCTTTCGCAATTGGCGGTTGTAAATGCTAATACCTACCGAACAACCCATTATAAGCCTGGTGTCGTCATTTCTAGAAGATTATCTCACAGTTGTTACTAGACAGAGTTAAATGGCAGAGCTTTACCTTCATACTATACAGACAACTGTACCTATGTTTTATATACCTATGTTGCACTATTGATCAGAACATACTTAAAGATAATCATCAAAATAATTAAGCCTTGCATGCAGAATCTTGATTCACTCTCACACAGCGCTACATTTTTTTGTAAGAGAGAGATACAAAAGAATCTTTTGGATATTGTACGAATTCATAGAATTTTCCATCGCAATTCCTCTTAAACTAAAATTCCAATTTGTGTTGGCACAAAACAGTAATTTCCACACGCGGACGTCAACAAGCGGACAATGTCGCAAAGCGTACTCTACCTGCGACTGATAACAGATCATGCCCGCGCGATACCTGCTGATAGCAGCTGCAATACGTGCGCAGTACATGTTACACAACGTACGATACATTTCCATGAAATCAGTTGCGAATTGTGATATAAAGGTGAGTTGTAACCTAAACATTGTATAAAAAAAGAGGGCACAAAAACTTTTATGTCTACATTAACTCATTTAACGTATCTTACATTATAATGTATGAGTTCCACACATAGATACTGACAAAACTGTAAAACTGACCCCACTGACAAAAAGTAATTTTAAAACTGATGTGCTGTTATATAACATTCAAGAGTGTTTCTACACTCCATTCGTGTCGTGTATGTTTTCAACGACAAAAAACTGGAAATGATTGGAAGTATTTCACATAAAATAATTATTTTTCACTCGATAGATTTCATCATAAGCTTGTCCTTTCCCTGTTATTTGGGGTTGGCTTTCTTTTTTATTGATTTACGTTCATCAAAATATTTTTTTATTACTTAATCAACTCAGGCATCGAAAGAAATATAAGTGAAAATGGTTCCTTAATTTTCTAATTCTCCACTAAGATCGGAGATGTACTGCGTGTTAATTTAGGGTTAATACGAATCACGATTATTATTTCTTACGAATAAATACAAATATTACAAAGTCCAATTAACGATCACATTCACTTTCCCATAGCAAACGACGAGAGCCCACAACTTTTGTATTCCGACCCGTTCAACGCTCCGCGTTAATTTGATAACCCTAATCCGCGAGTCGCTGCCCTTTCACACACAAATTGTTTATAATTTTTTTGTCGTGTCCGCATCGTCAATCCTTCCCGAGCATTCCCACGAATATCTAGTATGTGCACCCGTCCTTATCCTAAGCGAAATTGTTCTTTGTTCGTGACATGGCGCGGCGCGGACGGCAAGTACCATGCCGCCTTCGACCGCGCGCGGCTCGTAACAAAAACCCGTCCCTTCAGATAGAGCACGTCCGCAGATATCTTATAGCTGCAGAGTTTGCTATTGGCTCGAAAATGTGAAGAGTTATGATTATGAGTATTACTCGAATGCTTATCGAAAGTGTAATTGAAACTAGCTCTTGTATGGCAGTACGTTAGTACTATTACTTATACTGTGATGGCAGCGAAGTTAAAAGTAAAAAGAGCTCTTTACCCAAGGGCCTATAAGACCTAATTTTCTATTATCGATTTATCACACGCACAACACACATGTTTAAAGATTTAGAATGAATTAAAATTTGTAATAGCCTAAGAGTCTGTGTCTATCAGACATTCGTTATGTTTTAAAAGCTGAAAGTTTCTCTGTGCATGCCCCTAACACAGGTAAGAACAATCAGCGAGTTGATATTTAGATCATCTTGGCAGATCAGGCAATAAACGTGTAAAAAACTACTCCCAATGAACTGTAAAGTATAAAGAACAATATTGTTATTTTTTTTCTTCGTGATAATACCAAAAATTATGCCATTCTTTTGCCAGACAATTTGTATCGTACCAACTGCCTACTAGACACGCACGCGTACTTTTTGTAATTATATTTATGTAATGTAAAACTACTAAAACATATTACCACAGCAGGTCCGGATAGTTATTTAATTTTATTACACCTTTGATACTAAATCCACAAAGATCTAAACTTCATACTAGCTAATTGTGCGAATCTGTGTTACATATATGCGAAGAGCCACTTTCAGCTTTTATAAAATAATGAGGGTCTGGCAGACGCCGACTCTTACTCTGTATAAAATTGACGAACTCGGTGGTCGAATGGTTAGCAATGGCCACTTTGACTCAAAGGTCGCGGGTTCGATTCCCGCACAAGACAAACATTTGTGTGCATGAACATGTCTGTTTGTCTTGGTCTGGGTGTTTTCTATGTATTATAAGTATGTATTTACAAAAAAAAAGTATTTAAATATATTTATCAGTTGTCTAGTACCCATAGGCCATAACACAAACTTTGCGCTTAATTTGGGACTAGATGGTGCTGCGTAAATTGTCCAGAAATATTTATTTTGTTTATTTATTTATTTAAAATAACTTCTTTCTTGTAATCATATAATTAGACGTTTTAATTAAATTTGTCTTGTAAATGTCTCTAAATCATTGTGAACATAATGTGTGTCAAACATAATTAGCACAAACATGTGCTAATTCATTGAACTATTACTCTAGCGATTACGTAGTAATAACAGCTCATTGTATTAATTATGTTTCTTTCCCTTATTATACTGATAACTGTTTTCAATCTTTTTTGTTATTGTATCCTTACTAACATTAAATATCCAACATATCCTGTAATGCATGGTAAGCAATATTCTATGTTCTCAATCTTCTCAATATTCTATATGCAATATATAATATCTGGATCATATCTTGTTAATGTAACGCTCCATATATATATATTATACTTCACCAATCATGTGACCTACTGTGTTGAGTTCACAATAATATATATCGTTTCATTATTATTAAATAAGTTGACATTGTAAAAACAAAAAAAAAAGAAGACCATGAAGAAGTTCTTGCAGAGTTGGAAACACAGGTATGTTCAGTTGACTCGTATGCCATATTAGTACCCACAAGCCTTATTCATTTATTGATTACAGACAATCCAATGTACGGAACACAACAATAGACCCATATAAAACGTACCTTATGAGAACAGCCGCGAGTCAGAATTAGCTGGCTCTTAAAATTCATTGCCAATCATTAACATAAGTGAATGACCGCGGACGTGATGAAGCCGCGCTGATAACGACTGATAATAAATTATAATCGGCGAATGGCATACAATGGCAATGTAACTGTATTGAACTAACGCAACCGTATGGTGGATTGATGTTGGTAATTTTATAAATATTTAAATTGCATGTCTATGCGATGACACGATAATGTTACGCTATTGTAATCCGTTGCCGCTTTTAGGGTTCCTGAAACTGAATAACTAAAACGCAACTCTTTGTTTTTAAACTTGCTTCCATAGAGAGGCAATTAAAAAAATATATATAACAAAATCGGGGGATACAGTTTGGTGTTGCAGCGACATATCTATCATCTCCATCCAAAATTCAATCACACCGCTGCATAGATGAAGGATCAAAGAATTTATTACGCTAAGTAAGGACTATGGAACATCGTGTGAGGGGGAGGGGGAAGCGCTGCCATTTTGAGATAATTTTAGTGCATATAACGTATTCACGTACAACACACGGCCATGTACATGACAAAGCCACACTTCATTTTTTATTCACAAAAATCACCTTGTTATAAAAAGCAACAGCGGCCGATCAGGGGCCCTACCGTCTAAGCTGAAGCCGATTCCCACCGGATTTTTTGATTGCGAATATCAAACTTCAGCCTAGATTTATAGTATCTGTGTTTAGCTTAGGTGGTAGAAACCTTGGAGCTCTACCGATTGAGTTGAAGATGTTTGTCAATAACTAAAACGTAAGACCTATCTTTCGAATCAAAATATTCGATGGTAATCGGCTTCAGTTTCAGGGCCCTACCGTAAATGCCGATTCAGATCGGATTTTTTGATGCCGAAAATAGAACTTCAGCTTAAATGAGTAGTAATCGTGTTTAGCTTAGCTAGTAGGAATCTTAGAGCTGTACCTACTGAGTTAAAAAAGTTTGTCACTGAGTGAACAAATGCCAAAAATCGAGTCTACCTAGGTCTGATCTGGATCTTAGTACCAACAAAAAATAAAACTCTTGGTAGGATCGAGGATAAAATTTATTGCCATCAAAAACTATATCAATATTGAACAGAATTTATTTATAGCGCCATTCAACATCGCTTACTTAACTAACAGCGCCATCTGTTGGCAAAGTTTTGAAACTACACTTTTAACATAACCGCCCACCATGAACAGTATGTTCATAAATAAACTAAAACCACAGAATAATAAAAACAATAAAATTGGTAATAGTGGATTATAACTACTGAGGACAATAACAAGTGGTGGTGGTGGATGACAATAAAAACTACGAGTACAAAAGTTACAACTAAATGCTACAAACATGAGAAAATAGCTACAAAGAAATACATTGTGGTTGTCTTGAGCCACCAACGATTGATTACAATTACAATTTTACAAACTTAAACTTAATGACATAATTAAAATTCATTACAAATATTAGGTTGTTACTGGTAATAAAATCAGTTTGGACACTGGTCTCTTAATAATAGATTTCTTGCAACGCAATGTAACCACTCTGGTAAGATTGTCCAAACCAACATGTTTGTCCGTTATCATGCCATACAGCCACCTTGATGGCGGGAGATCATCTTCCTTGACTAAAACTATGTCTCCTATCTTGGGTTCTACAGTCTGGTAAGTCCATTTGTATCTGTGATGCAGTTGAGTGAGATACTCTTGCGACCACCTGCGCCAAAAATCTTGAAGGAGCCTTTGACAGAAATGCCATCTTTTGAGAGTGCCCACAGTTGATGTTTCGAAATTATTGTCTGGGATAAGAACCAGAGGTTCACCAACTAAAAAATGCCCTGGAGTTAATGGATATGGATCTTCTGGGTTGGAACTAATTTGAGAAATCGGACGCGAGTTGAGACACGCTTCGATTTGCGACAAAAGCGTAGTCATCTCTTCGAAGGTAAGAGTGCTGGTACCAATTACTCTTTTTAAGTGATGTTTCGTGGATTTCACACCAGCTTCCCAAAGCCCTCCAAAGTTTGGAGTGTGGGGTGGAATGAAATGCCAATTTGTCCCATTCGTTGCCAACCAATCTCCAATATCTTTAGCAACTGTAGATTTGTCTCGGTTGAGCAATATCTTCAATTCTTTGCTCGCGCCGACAAACGAAATGCCGTTATCACTCCACAAGTCTGCACAGTGACCACGTCTCGCAACGAAACGTCTGAATGCTGCCAGAAACGCTTCCGAAGTAAGGTCGCTGACAATTTCCAGGTGTATGGCTCGTGTTGCCATACAGACAAATAAACAGACGTAGCCCTTAGTAGAGTGGTAACCGCGACCCTTTGTCGGACGAACACAGATGGGACCGGCATAGTCGACTCCTGATTTATAAAAGGGCCGACATGCTGTGACTCGTGCTGGTGGTAATTGACCCATCATCTGTTGGTTAGTCTGTCCAGAATGCCGAATACAAACAACGCATTTACGAAAATGCTGACGCACAAGTGTTTTTGCGTTGATAATCCAATACCTCGTCCTCAAATAATTCAGCATTAACTGTGGTCCACCGTGCAAAGTCCGCACGTGAGCATCGGCTATGATGAGGTTGGTTAAATGCGACTTATTGGGGATCAGAATTGGATGCTTCATGTCTTCACTCACATTGGCTCTTTGCAATCGTCCACCCACCCTGAGGATATCGTCGCTGTCTAAGAATGGATTCAACGAGGTAAGTTTGCTCTTTTTATTTACCTTTCCATATTGTTTAACATTCTCTTTCTCTTCCAGAAAGTTCATAGATTGACATAACCGGATGCAGGTAAGCAATGAATCATTAATTTATTTTGTAGTTAGCCATGACGTAGTTTTAAGTTTATTTTTATTCTTTAAATTTAAAAATCTTTTGCAATACGAAATTACTCTAATTAATCTTCTTAGATTTGAAAAATTTGCTATAATATCTTCTGACTTTGTAACTGTATGACACAAAACTTTTTCTTTTCTTTCTTCTAAATTAGTTTGCGTGATTTTTCCTTTATTGTAAATAATTTTATTTTCCTTTAACCAACCAGGACCTTCTTTCCACAGTTCCTGATGAGCGAAAGCACATGGATTTACACCTCTCGATGCACAATCTGCAGGATTGTCTTCCGATCTAACGTGTGACCACTGATCACGATCCATTGACATTAGGATTTCAGAAACCCGGTTTGCCACAAATGTTTTCCATTTCGTTGGATGACTGCTCAACCAGGCAAGTACTACGCTAGAATCAGTCCATGCATGAATTTTGTCTTTAATTATTCCAACAGTTTCAGAAACCTCCAAAAGAAGTTTCGACAAGAGTACAGCGCCACACAACTCCAGTCTGGGTATGGAAACCTGTTTCACTGGTGCTACCTTAGTTTTGGATGCCACTAAGTTTACATGGATGTTCCCGTCCTTGTCAATGACTCTTGTGTAAACCACGGCTGAGTATGCTACATTAGAGGCATCGCAGAAGCCCTGGAGTTCTACCACGATATCACCGTTGGTTGTTCCGACCCACCTTGGAAGTCTAAATTCAGTGAGATGAATTAAATTCTTGCGGTAAACTAGCCATTCATCCAAAAGTTGAGCGGGCAACTCGTCATCCCATTCAATTCCAGATAACCAAATTTTTTGAATGAAGGCCTTTGCTATTGTTATGACAGGCGCAATCCAACCAAGAGGATCATAAAGTCTCGCAATGTCAGATATGACTTTGCGTTTGGTCACAGGGGTTTCCAGAGGAGGAAGTTGAACAGTGTATTGAAATTCGTCATTTCGTCTATTCCAGGTCAATCCCAATATTTTCATAAGTGCATCAGAATTTAAATCAAAATTGTCTTCTTTAGATTGTTTTTTATCATCTTCAATTACTCGCAGAAGTTTCTCATCACTGGTAGCCCACTTTTGTAGCTGGAAACCACCACGAGTGAGAAGGTTGGTCAACTCTCGATATAACTGGATGCCTTCTTCAACGTTCTGACAACCAGACATGAGGTCATCGATGTAAAATTCTTTAAGAACTTTGCTAGCAGCTAAAGGAAAATCACTTCCTTCATCGTGCGAAAGTTGTTGCAATGATCGTACAGCCAAGTATGGTGCCGAGGATGTCCCAAATGTAACTCTAGTAAGCCTAAGATGTTGGATTTCTGAACTCGGATCATCACGCCACAAAAGACGCTGGAAATCAACATCGTCCTCAGCAACCTTCACCTGCCTGTACATCTTGACAATGTCTGCAATGAGACTGATGCGGTAACACCGCCAATTCATGATAATGTGCCTTAAATCTGGTTGTAGAGTTGGGCCAACCATGAGATCTTTGTTTAATGAGGTCTCGTTGTTAAGGACACATGAGCCATCAAAGACTACTCGAACCTGCGTTGTCTTTTTGTCATTTCTTACAACCGCGTGATGTGGCAAGTAAACGGCAGTTGTCTTATCTCTATCTGACTCTGGGACCACCTCCATATGGCCAAGCTTCAAATATTCATTAATGACTTCGGAATATTTAATGCGAAATTGTGGGTTACTCGAAAACCTTTTCTCCAGCATGTGAAATCGTTTTAGGGCGATTTCATAAGAATTACCAAATTGACACTCTGGTACTTCTTCTCTGAATGGTAATTTTACGACGTAACAACCCTCACCATCTCTTTTGGTAGTTTTGACGTAAAACTCCTCACATTTCTGCTCTTCTTCCGTGAATTGCTTAACGTTGACAGATGTGAGCTCTTCTAACTCCCAAAATTTCTTCAATAAGTCGTTGTCGCTGACTTTAGTGTGCATGCTTGAGATTTTGTTATGTTGTGTGTTAGGATTTAAATGCGAGTATATTTGACCTGAAAGAATCCAACCAAGCGTGGTTTTTTGCGCAATCGGAGAACCTGGTGAACCCTTGATAACTCCATTTAATAAAATTTGGCCATACACTTCAGCACCGAGAAGCAAATCTATTTTACTAGGCGTGTCAAATGAGGGATCAGCTAATTCCAAAACTGGAAATTGATTTGACAACACCTTGACTGCAATCTTCCTTTCCGGAAGAAGTGAAGTTAACTTGCCAAGAACATGAGCTTTAACCTGCAGTGAAAAATTGGGATTATGGCGTGATTGAATGATGATCTTAACGATCCACTTCGACTGCACGGTAGTACTTTGATCACTGCCTAATCCTGAAATATAGCTCACGTCTGGGATCTTCTTCAAACCTAACATTTGGGCGGCAGACTCTGTAATAAAAGACGCCTGCGAACCTTGATCTATAAGGGACCTCAAAACAAATGTACCTGTTTTCGACTCTACTTTAACCAAAGCAGTGGCCAATAGAATTTGGCAATTCAAATTAGAAAAGCAGGTTACAATATTTGATGCCTCCTCCTGTGATGTTGATGGTACTGCTAAAGTTGAAACATTTTCCGCAGACAGACCATTGTTTATAGAAGTACTATTGGAGACTGATTTAGGGTGAAGCAAAGAGTGATGCTTCTTTTTACAAATACGACAGCAAGTTGACTGACGGCATGAAAATACGGAGTGGTTAGATCCAAGGCAATTAAAACATAACCTATTGGTTTGTACAAAGTTACGGCGAACATCAACATTTTCGCTCGCGAATTTTTTACAATGACATAGCTTATGAGTATCCGAACAGAAAATACAAGATGCGTTTGTGGTAACATGCATTGCTTTTGATGAATTGTTACGAGGAATCAATTGTGACTTAGTTTTATTATTTAAAAAATCAGGTTTATTATCTAAATATTCGAGTGATTTAGAACGAGATTTTAAAAACTTAAAGAAATCTGTCAATGTTGGTACATCATATGTAAGCTTACTGACTTCAACTTCCCATAGCTTTTTGGACTCATTGTCTAATTTAAAAAACAAAATATATGTAACAATGATATCCCAAGTGCTCACATCAAACCCCAAATCTGTAAGACCACTCAAACAATCATTAGTGGTATTTAGCAAATCCCTAATCGCAGTTGCAGACTCTGATGTAACGTGCTTTTGGTTAATAAATCGTTTTAGAAGCTCGTTTGCTAAGAAACGTTTGTCATTAAAACGTTCCTCCAGTTTCTGCCAACATTTTTTGTAATTAGATGCTGTAATGGGTTCATGCCTTAAAAGCTGTTCGGCTTCACCGGCTAAGAGACTTCTTAAATAATGCAGTTTTTGCAAGTCGTCCAATTCTTCACTGTTATCGACAATAGACAAAAATAGTGCGCGAAAACTTGTATACTCTGTATATTTACCCGTAAAAATAGGGATAGACATTTTCGGGAATTTCACAGCGAAAGATTGGGCGCCTTTATTAGATACAGTAGGTACATTGCTTGTATTTATATTACCAACAGGGTTAGGTTTCAATTTCGACAATGCTTCCTTTAATTCACTCTTATACTCTATATAAAATTCTTCGGTTTCATCATATGTGTCATTCTTGTAGTATGAAGATTTCATCAAAACATCACTTTCAAACTTCGAAATAATTGTCTTATGTGTTTCGTTAAATGATGACCAATGTTGTTCCAAAGATTCCAAACGCGTCTCTAAGTAGGGTATAGTAATCCTGTCTTTCGGCGATTTTTTAAAGTTAGTTCTTCCTTTTATAAGTTTACGTTTGGTATCTTCTTGAATGTTACTGTACGAATCCATTTTAAAACTTGTTCAAAAAAATTTTTTTTTTTTACTAAAAATTTTCTAAGTCTAAAATTTTTTCAAAGTCCAAATTTCTTCAAAATATTCTAAGTGTTTGGAAATATATGTTGAAACCGGCGTGGATTCCCCGTATGTTCACTTTTTGCGTAATTATTCTAAGTCCATGCAATTCCAATCCAAAATTTTCTAAGTTCATGCATTAATTCTTCGAAATTTTCTAAGTTCCGATTCTCTTGAATTTAACTAAGTTAATAATAAAGTACTCACTATTCACTTATATAGCACTTCACCTTTTCCTGGCCCAACCGCCGTATCGGCAATCCGCTCCTGCTCCGCTTGTGGTTGCGTGGCCCCACCGGTGCTTCGTGACGTCACTGCCGCTGACTGCAGACGTCAAACTCGGTCGTCCGATGGTGGTACCGCTGCGCCGTCCTCCAGTCAATTAAGTCACTACTGATCGTCCGACTCGTCAAGGACCATGTACAATTGCCAAAAATCGAGTCTACCTAGGTCTGATCTGGATCTTAGTACCAACAAAAAATAAAACTCTTGGTAGGATCGAGGATAAAATTTATTGCCATCAAAAACTATATCAATATTGAACAGAATTTATTTATAGCGCCATTCAACATCGCTTACTTAACTAACAGCGCCATCTGTTGGCAAAGTTTTGAAACTACACTTTTAACACTGAGTTAAATTGAAGTCTGATTTTCGGAGTCAAAATTCAGCTTAGCTTAGGCTTCAGCTTAGGCAGTAGGGGCCTTAGCTCTCGACACACCTAACGCCATAGCAAGCACTGCATGTAGTATAATACAGTACAGGTCCCTAACCAAGATGATAGTACCACTTCCACAATAATTGCAAAACCCGAACTTCATGAGATTTTGCTTATATTCTTCAGAATAGTAGTAAACCGTCATCGCTGTCCAGAGATTATCCCTCACACATTACCACAAAGTCTGTAAACAAAAACTCGCTTAACGCTTTTCTTGAAGCAATTTACCACATTTCAAAACTTGAAGTATGAAATTGATTGTATAAATGTTACATTCCATATTAAGCTCTATACAAGAAAGCCACACGGCACAGCCAAAGACTATCTCTAGATGTTCATTCACAAAGGTATACAAATTGGAACAAGAGTTAGCTGAGTTAAATTCACAGTTCACCAACCTAGGACGTTACGTTACATGACATGATACACCTAGAGAGAGCCGAAGAGAAAGTCGATATTGTTGCCGTTCCATGAGCCGTGCCATCATAAAGTGCAGTTGAGACACAGTAGACGCACTGGCAGTACAGCAACTCTAAAGTGCATCACACAAGTGTGTGATGCACTTTAGAGTTGTCTAACTTAAAGCTTGTTTCTGCTTAGTGTGTGGCTCACTTAATGTCAAGAATCGACGCATTTTCACAGACTTATGCTGCCGTCAACTACACGATACTATTGTTACATCGCCACCTGTGAAGCCAAGCTCGCTTTAGATGACATTGAGCCAATTTATTACCACTTGCCGGTGACTTTAAAAGCGGGTGAATCAGCTACTCTTTCGGCACGTTAAGGTGGCATTTAAGACATTTGTCCGCTCATGAAGTATCGTAAAATTTTACAATTACGTTTGAATTGAAGGCATAAATTGCGATTTGTTCCCAACGAAGTTTCAAAAATCTTATTAAACTATAGAGTTGCTTTGGGCTAGCTTGATCTTAGTTCACGATCGAGTAATTTGACAATACTCTTTCCTATATAAAATTACATTAAAAATCCTAATTAACAGTGTTACTGGATGGGAATAAATTATTGGCAACTTGTAACAGTGTAACTGGTTGGCAACATTTTTCTCCCAACAAGTCAAAGTCACAACCTAAGAGTAGGGGTGTGACTCGTTGGGAATAAGTATAAAAAGTTGTTCCATCGATTAACAGTGTGACTCGTTGGGAACAAAGGCAAATTGTTATTCTTCATTATCAATAGTGATATACGTCATAAAATATTTAGGACACAAAATTATTCAGCCTACGAATACGAAAGACTCAAAAGGTAGGAGCAAAGGCCGGAGAGCGGAGCCCTCAAAACGTTACAATTTCAGATTTTTTATCTGTATGTATCATATAGCAAGAAAAGTAGCCCGGTTTTCAATTTTGATGGCAGATTTTTTTTACTTTTTTATCATCAGACACGAGCAAAATTTGCTCAAAGGAGGACTCCCACCACGAAACTCTGTATTAGCATATTATTAAGAAAATATCATAAATTTAATTTATTAAAAAATATACATATTATTATTTACAATGTGCTAGTAGTACCTATATTAGACGAGTTCACCAGCAGGTGCAGTGAATTCGTCTGCTTGTAAACTCGCTCAAAGTCACCGACGTTTTAGAATCGTGTAGCGATTAGTGACTATATAAGTGCGCCGATTTTAGATGTTTCTAATGTACTGCTATGTTCCTCTACTGTGGGTGAGACGTGCAAGTTTTTGCGTAATCCGCGGACTCAGCTGCGACTCTGCGAGTGGCCACGCGGGGGCGACGGACGCTGGCGGCGCCGATGCCGCAGTAAAACTCAAATGTACGAGACAGGTGACTAAACTCCACTCACACTATACTCGTAGATCTCACTATTTATTCGATAAAAATCGAAAGAATGAAGATTGATCCTTCATGACCACGAGCACTCGGAAAAGAGTGACCGACTAAGAAGACAACAGCGCTACTGCCTGCCTGGGGCCCTACTGCCGAATCTAAAGCCGAGTACCATTGGATTTTTTGAATGCGAAAATAACATTACTGCTTAGATTGTTGGGAATTATGTTTAGCTCAGCTGAAAGTAAACGAAGAGCTACTGACTAAGCTGGAAATGTTTGTCAATAACTTTAATCCAAGACCAATTTTTGGAATCAAAAAATCCGATGGTAATCGGCTTCAGCTTCGGCGGTAGGGCCCCAGGTATTCTGCTGGAACAACACGACTATTATACGGCCAAACCGGACCCACCCGCCCGGGTATATGCCATATATAAGCGAGTGGGTCCGAATCCACCCCGTATATACCTAGCTGACAACTAGTTTCTTCAGTGTTCATATTGAGGAGTTAGACGGATTGCCTACAAGTAAGAGGTGTCGTAAATCATTAAAGTTATAAAAGAAAGTCCCCGCCGCAACTGTCTGTCTGTTTGAATGCGATACACTCAGAAACTACTGAACCGATTTTTATACAGTTTTCACCAATGGGCGGAGTGATTCATGAGGAAGCAGCCATTTACACAAAATATGTAATTGATATATTTTCATAACCCATGCGAACAGCGGGCAGATCGCTAGACGATAATAAAATGTATATAAAGATTATACCTCCCGATTATGTAGGTAATCGTAATCACTTAAAACTACTGTACATAGGTAGATTACACTCTTATGCAAGTCAATACATTAATTGTTTTGTAATATATATTAAACAATAATTTTAATAAATTAATAAAGACAGAGCAGTTATTTTTGTGTCTATTCTCCACGACTACCCACGTGATATATTCATATTTCCTGCCTGACGTTGTGTAAGTTTGGTACGCTTGCATGGTGCCATGTAAATCTAATTGCATACCATTTCCATTTGATTTCATAAAGCAACGATTATATTCTATGTCTAATCCAGGATCCAACAACCAAAGAGAAAAAAAAAACTTATTTCAATTCAATTCACAAATCTATATATAAATATAAAAATGAATCCCTGTTTCCCTTGGTCACGACATCACGCTTGAACGGCTGGACCGATTTCGCTATTTATTTTTATGTTGTATTTGTTATTGTCAGGAGAAGCTTCTTATGAAAGAAAAAAATAAGAAAGTTGCGCGGAAAATAAGAAAATTTAAGAGAACTGAACGACCATACTTTCTAATGTAACTTTATGTCGTTTGACAGAACTGATTGAACAGATTACACGAAACCAATTCGAATTCAATATTCATTGTGGAGAAGAGAAGATAACGTGTGTCAGGTCAACTAGTGTATTATACGTATTTCATTCACAGAAAGCAATCGACGATCAAACCTGTTTTACATTACGCACTTACCAATCAGCGCGTAATTAACCGCTTAGAAAATGGACAACATTTGGATGATTTCTAAACAAAAAGTGATTTTGAAATTTTCTTATGCTTTATGGCGGGACCGACAGTCCTAAATCATCCTAAACGGAAAGGTGCGGCATCGCGCAGGGCCGCAGCTTGAGCCCACATCATTTGCACATTTTACGCGCCCGTCGTCGCCATACCGGATCGCCGCCTCTGCGCGCACATTAGCGCGATATAAATACGTGTGGGTAGGGTTGCCAGCCGTCCGGATAAAGCCGGACTTAGTTAGGCTTTTAGATTGCGTGTCCGGCCAAAATGAACAGTGTCCGGCTTTTATTAGGCTTTTTACATTACGCAGACGAGTGAGAGCAGCGAGCGTTGCCGAGCGCAGAGCAAGTCGAGCGTTGATTTTATATACAACATACATACACCTATTAATACTGAAACACAAAATCCTTTAGTTTAATGTAGGTATCCGGCTTTTTTACCCAAATGTCCGGCCAAACTTGCTGGTCTGTGCGGCTATTAGGTTTGGCGACCTGGCAACCCTAGGAGTGGGTATGACGTACACACCCGTAAATACAACAGCCAGCGCTTTGAAGGGGCTCGGCCGCGAAAATTACACCCCATCAATCGTCTCCCGGCGGCGCGGCGGCGGCGTCTCGGCGCGTCGCGTTTGAGGGTCTATATTGCAACTCTACACTGCTACTAAGCTGAAATTGAAGCCGACACGTCTAATTTCATTGCAATATAGGTAATAATTTCCCATTAATAACAGTCTCGATACCTTAACGTTGTTTCAAAACTTTAGAAAAACAAGAATAAACAAAAAAAAATAAGCTTTTATCAGTTGTTAATTTAAAAAAGAACTAAAACGTTCAATTAAAGTCATTCATAACGTAGGCGTTAGTGAAAATTGTGACAGCTGTCGTATTGGATAAAATGGCACCATTTTTGCGAGGGGGCAAACGAGCATGTGGGTCACCTGATGGAAAGCAATCACCATCGCCCATGGAGATCAGCAACACCAAGGGGTCGCCGATCCGTTGCCAGCCTTATACTCCTTCTTTTCTGGTGACCTCATTTGCAGGAACACAACAACCCTCAAGAGAATTGCTATTTGGCTGAGGGGTTCTGTGAGGTGGAGGTACTTCCACAGTAGAGCAGCTTAAAAAATACGCTATGCCCTACCACTATTATAACGTGTTTTTCGTTTTTTTTTTATATATAAGAGGGGAGCAAACGAGCATGTGGGGGTACCTGGTGGAAAGGAATCACCACCGCCTATGGAGATCACCTACACCAAGGGGTCACTGATCCCTTGCCAGCCTTTTAAAGTCTGCCATAACATGTCTTAGGAAACGTACTGTAAGAGTAGTAAGTAGATCGCGATTATCAAAACCGATGGTATATGGAAGGAATTTTTTTTTTTTTTTATACTACGTCGGGTAGCAGACAAGCATACGGCCTGCCTGATCTGAAGCGGTTACCGTAACCATATTAACGCTCGCAACATAAAATATCGCTCGCGCGCCGCCACCCCCGTTGCCATCGCACCATCTCCTTCCTTTCTGGTGACCTCACTCACTCGCAGGAACACAACAGCCCTCAAGGGAACCGTTATTTGGCTGCGGTATTCTGTGAGGTGGAGGTACGTTCCCCAGTCGGGTAGCTTACAATTACGCTCCCTACCTCTCTTTTCGCCAGAGCTTCGTTTGTCAGTCAGCAGGGTGCACCGCGTGCAGGTGAAGTTGGCTTTGGTTCAAAGATCTTGATGAACCACTTACACCCCAAAATTTATGGCGAGTTAACATTAATAAAATTCTTAGTTAATATTTTAGAGTTAACCAAGAAAAAACATTATGCTTTAGTTCCTAAACCGGGGTCGACGATGCGTTCCCAGCCTTTAAATCAGTATGTTAAAACTTAATAGAAATTACGTGGAAAACTTTAATTGTGAAAGGAAAAGCTTTAACAGAATAAGCAAAATGTCGACAATGAAATAATTTGTGCAACAGGTTAATTGAGAAAGTCTATCTGCAAAACTTAGCGAGAATAACACGGCTATTAAAATTTTAATAACAGCTGGGTTGGGCTTAGACATAGATAGAGCATAAGCCTTCCTAAGTTCTTTATCGTCGGAGTCTTTTGTCGAAGCAAAACGTTTCATGTCATTGAGAATAATACTAAAATGTGCATCGATGAAGCCATAAAATAGTGGACACTAGACCGAAGTAAAATGACTGTGGTAAAACGAGCTCGGTGGTCGAATGGTTAGCAATGGTCACTTTAACTCAGAGGTCGCGGGTTCGATCCCCACACAAGACAAATATTTGCATGAACATGTCTGGGAGTTTTCTATGTATTATAATATGTATGTATTTACATTAAAAAAAATGTATTTAATCGTAGACAAAGAAAGCTTGTTTTTATAAAAGAGTGGGGCAACCGAGCATGTGGATCACCTGGTGGAACACAATCACCACCGCCCATGGAGATCAACAACACCAAGGGGTCGCCGATCCGTTGTCAGCATTTTAAGGGAAATAAAGACTCTATTCTTGAAGTCTCCCATGTCATAATTGTTGGGATATACTGCTAAGGGAAGTTGACACTACAGTTTCACCGTTCATGGTATAAAATGTCTTAGGAAACGTACTGTAGTAGATCTTCAATTATATATTTTTTTTATATATATTTCTGGACAATTTACACAGCGCCATCTAGTCCCAAATTAAGCGCAAAGCTTGTGTGATGGGTACTAGACAACTGATAAATGTACTTAAATACATTCTTTTTTGTAAATACATACTTATAGTACATAGAAAACACCCAAATCAAGACAAACAGACATGTTCATGCACACAAATGTTTGTCTTGTGCGGGAATCGAACCCGCGACCTCGGAGTCAAAGTGGCCATTCCTAACAATTCGACCACCGAGCTCGTAAATAAAGTTGATATGGATGGAATTTTAATTTATGGCGAGTTAACATTTAAAATTTTATTAGTTACATAACATTATAGAGTTAACAAAAACATTTTCTTTTGGTGGGTATCTTTTGTATAAAGGAAATACGTATATATATATGTTATGGTCAATGTAATAAATTAGTTATTATTCATACTGACCGATACTTGTTCAATGTAATTAATCATGTTTTGGTTAGATATGAGTTGATTTTTGGTTACGTTAAGGTTTTCTTGTGTCCTGTCATCGGAAATAGGAGCTCCATGAAGCGGAGCTCCGTCAACCTAGATGATGAATGATGTGGTGCCAAGTAAGCTTAATTATTAATAATTGACAATTTATTACATTGGCCAGTCATTATAAATAATGACCAATTTATTACATTGACTGTAACATAATATATACATAGTTTTGAATCCTGTTATTAACATTTACCGTGCACAATCTTGAACCCGTTACCAGAGAGCTGCTCCAGATTTCAGACCTCGCTGCAATGCATGCAAGCGACTGCGACAGACAAAGGACATATCACATTTCCAGCTTATGTTTGCAAATGCTGGAACCGCCGCGCCAGCCCCGATTTAGCTCTCCTAACTTACAAACAAAGGATACTATCTCAATTTTCCTTATCATTATTATAGCAAACAGGGTCTAATTGGCTTACGATCAACTTGGAGCCAAAAATACCTCCCCAACACGTGGTGCGCCTTGCTGACTGACAAACGAGGGTCTCTAAGCCCTCTCTATATGGACCGACAACCTTAAAAAAGTGAGTGGTAGCGGTTGGATGCGGAAAGCGGAGGAATGCATATGGTGGAAAGCATTGAGAAAAGCCTATATCCAGCAGTGGGTAGATACAGTCTGATCATGATGATGATGATGTAACCTGCTGTACGGGTCACATTTTTCCATGACTCTGGTAAGTTGAACTTGCAGGTATGCTTTGCAGATTAGGGCAGGATTCTTGGAGAATTGTCACATTCTCTGTAAAACAATAGGCGAGCAGGTACCTGCCGCGTAAACAATAAGTCGCCGCGCCGGCAGCGAAAACGATGCCAATGGTACCCAATGCTCGAAGCCGTGACATCATAGGCTTTAGAAAAAATGTTCTCGCGATTTTTGTCGCGTTACTTCAATAAAATAAGTAACTAAGTACTGTTTTCGTGTCCACGGTGCTAGAAGAAAGGATGGGCAGGTAACCACATGAACAATGTTTACGATAAACAGTTCCAAATTTCGTTCGAAACTTTATCTTGCATTTTTCTAAAAACGCCGCTACCACTGAGAGTCTGCTGCTCAGGGTTACCAGATGAACTTACCATAAGTCATCAGATTTGGAATTTGAAGCTGCCCAAACATCGGTGCCAATTCAAAATTGTTGTCGCCATTACAGAACTTCAAGTAGCTCAAGCAACGACATATCGCCTAATCTGGCAACCCTGCTCATGCGGTCTAGCTCAGCTTGAGAACATCGATGTCCTACGGGACGTTTTATAACTTAGGCTTTCAGGGTCTTACATTACGTTTTCATACCGATGTCTAACATGATGCCGTCTCGCAAGAAAAATCAAAATAACATGTTTCACAAACATCAATTCAACATAACGTCACCATTTTCATATTGTATCTAGTAGAAAATGCAGAAATTCTAAAACATTAATTGCACAGTCAAATAAAGGATTTTTCAGTCATTTCAATATTTTTTCATAATTTTAGTCTCTTTGCAGGTGATATAAATGTAGAGATACAATCTCATCTTTTTTTACAATACAGATTTATTTTGCAATTTTTTCCGAAATTATCAGATAACACAGCAGGACATATAGAGCAGGACCTCAATTACTATAAAAAGAATACAACAATTTTATTTAATTATAATATAAAGCTGTCAAGATCTCCATCAACCATATATTATAAGAGAAACGTGAAAAGCTTTTCTTCGTTTCTAGTACTTGAAATTTTTATATGTATTTTTTTCAGGACGGGCCCACCACACATTCCTACCACTGTGTCTCCTGTGTAGCCAGGATTAACAGCGGCGATCACCAAAGAAGGCAATTAACAACGAAGTCCATTGCAAGGGTAACAATACGGCTACTTGGAACTCACAACGAATTTAATTAGAAGAAATTAGTAAGAGTAAGAAGCTTTTCGAATTTGACTTCCCCTCTTAGCAATGTGAGAGACAGCTAATAAATCAGATCCGTGCAATATATAAAATTAAAAATATCTGCATTATTAAATCTAGTTAATATACAGTAATTTACATTACAAGTGGTCCTTATAACATGTGTTAATGTTTGTGTTAAAGTATATAAAAACTGAAGTGCTAAAAACATCATATTTAGTGCAGTGACTCATATGATCAAAACAGTTGCCAGAAAAAACTTGCAATTAAGTAAACAATATAAAAAACTAGTGCACGAAATGAATTAACATTCACAATATTGGGTAAATTTTACTGCAAAAACAAATCACGTTTTAAATAAACAAAGTAATTTAATAAAATTTATATGAAGGTATCTATATAAAATAGACTGCATACGAAATGTACAAAACATGATAACATTCGTCGAATAATCTCATAATGATCTTAAAATAAAGTTATCCCTCCGACTGAGTAACCTAATGTTTCAAGAAGAACTTCTTTATCTAAAACAATTCATATAAAATAGAAATCGGACGGAAGAAAATATATATACTATTTAGACCATACGACACGACACATGCGACACGACATACGCGACTGTCAGCACCTAATAACTAGAAAAGAAGCTTCATTTTGGCAACGTTAATCAGAAGTTTGATGAAGAATAGCGTGTTAATTTGTTGATTAATTATTATTTTTATTTATTTTATTTTTCTAACCATACAAAATGGATAACGACAATGTAACTGTACGACAACCTCAAACGGCAATTACATGTAATGAAAGTACCTCAGACTCATCATTACTTGATTCAACCATGTTGAGCCTGCCTAATACATCTATTGACAACAGTTATGACATACAATGTCAAATTGAAAAATTAAAAACTGAATTAATATCTGCGAATAATGAAATTGACAATCTGAATATTGAAAATAGTAATT
Organism: Hypsopygia costalis; assembly: GCA_937001555.2. Lineage (NCBI taxonomy): Eukaryota > Metazoa > Arthropoda > Insecta > Lepidoptera > Pyralidae > Hypsopygia > Hypsopygia costalis. Next base: position 20,193,363 of record OW443343.2, on the reverse strand, counting down.
TAAAAGACGAATTACAGAAGTGCATAAAGATAATAGAAGCTTATAAGAAAATTGGGTCAGAACACATTAGGACACCAGTATCAAAAAAGAAAAAGAAAAAAAGGAATAGTCTTTCAGATACAGTAAGCTGCTCTCGAAAATTGCACAGACAGTTTGCCAAAGATATAACTATAAATAATGATGTCGATTCAGAATCTTTAAATCAAAACAAAATAGAAAACGATAAAACAGATGACAAGGACAAAGAAAATGAAAACCAAAATGGAAATGACGACAAGATAATCTCTGAAACAATACCTAAGAATACAGAGAGAAAAAGGATTCTTATTTTAGCAGATCATCAGGGTAACAGAACAAGGACAATAATACAAAACCTACTAGGAGCACAGTTTGAAGTTACCTCAATTTGGAAATCTGGAGCAAAAATGAATGAAATTCTCAATCCAGCCACAAAGGAAGCGTCCCAGTTATCAATGAACGATTTTGTAATTGTGATCGGTGGTGTCAATGAAAATAATCCTTACGAATTTAAAAGTACCGTCACTAACTGGTTGTCTACTGTAACTAATACGAATGTAATTATGTCGGAAATACCGTATAATAAGAGATTGCATGAACACAAACTAAATTATGAACTTAGGCATATTTGTAGCCAGTATAGTAATGTTTCCTTTGTTGATATGTTATATAGCAATTTCATTCCTAGTAAGTCTCATTTCACACTCAATTTATGTAGATATTTGTTAAGGGAAGTCCTTCGTATTGAACACGCAATGAACTTTCAACGTTACAGGGAGACATTGGCCAATGCTAATAATATCTTTGCTACTCAGCACAGATGTAAGCAGTTTATAAGTAAAGGTACTCAAACAGACTGCAACAGCTCTTTATTTAATAATAACAGCTACAAAGCACAGGATAAGGATAATCTGTCTTCAGTAAAGGAAAATAATAAAAATGAGCTTTTTCATGTTTGAGTATATTTACCTCCTGCATCAGAACATTAATGGGTTTATAGGGAAATCGGATTTATTATATGTACATTTGAACGATTTCGCCAGTAATGGGTCTCCAGTTGATATTTTATGTATTACCGAGCACAATATGACGGAAGACGACATCCCTCTGGTGCATTTACCTAATTATAAAATTGCAGCTAGTTATTGTCGAGCAAGCAGGCATGGTGGAACATGTATACTTGTAAAATACTATCATAGGTATAGGGTATTGTGCGATGTTGCAAAATTGAGTATTTCAAATATTGTTGAATGTTGTGGTATAGAATTAATAGACCATAAAATCTTTGTGATATGTTTATATAGGGTACCAAAATCAAATTTAAATACTATGGAAATTTTCTTCAGAATTTTAAATGACATCTTACACAAATATTGCTATAAAACTACACACAAAATTGTCTTGTGTGGAGATTTTAATATTGACATGTTAAAAAATAATATGACATTTAATAATTTTACTGACATTATATATGGATATAATTTGAATATTGGTATTAACCAACCAACGCGCCTTGACAGTGGAACCTGCATTGACAATATCTTTCATAATTTAAAGAGAAACGATACACAAGTTATTGATTTAGCGATTTCTGATCATACAGCCCAACTCATTAAATGTCCAGTGAAGCAATCGCCGAGATTCTCTTTTTGGTATACAACAAAACGCAACTATAGTAAGGAAAACATAACCAAATTCAGAAATTACATAGCCAGTCTTAGTTTTAGTGATGTCTATGAAAGTACGGATGCAAATGACGCATTTAATAATTTTTATGACATATTTAAATTATTGTATGATTTATGCTTTCCAATACAAAGAACAAGAATATCTACAACATCGAAACAAAAATGGCTTTCACAGGGTGTCAAAAAATGCAGCAAACGAAAAAGGCAATTACTTTGGGAATACAGATTGAATCCCAACATCAAAACAAAAAAGAAATTTAAGCAGTATTCTAAGCGCCTTAACAAAATTATAAAATTGACAAAAAAAGCCCAAAATTCATATTATATTAATAATTCCAAAAACAAATCAAAAGCAACCTGGAACGTTATTAATAATTCGAAAATGAATCTTCCCAAAGAAAATATAACGAGGATTAATGTAAATAACACAATAATAGACAATCCCCTGGATATAGCGACCACATTTAATAACTATTTTGTTGACGAAGTCTTATCGAAAAAAAGTAACAAATGTAAAATGACATTGACAAATTCCAATGATAACTCTTTGTTTATGAGGCCAGTGATAGAAAATGACATTTATGTAAAAATTAAGTCTTTAAAGAATACTAAAAGTACTGGTTTCGATGAAATCAATACACAGGTCCTGAAAGCAGTAGCTGATATCATTGCTCCAGTACTAGCTCATATAGTTAATATGTGTATAGTATTAGGAATATATCCGGTAAGACTTAAATTAACTGTCGTAAAGCCGCATTTTAAGAAAGAAGATAGAGAAAACATGAACTTCTATAGACCTGTAGCTTTAATTCAAATTTTCTCAAAAATATTTGAAAATGTTATTTACGAAGCATTATACACATTTTTTGAAAAACAAAATTTATTTGCGGAAGAACAAAAAGGCTTTCGAAGACAAAAGACTATCAATATGGCAATATATGATTTTCTATGTAAAATTCTTACATGTGTAGATAAAGGGATACAAGTTACTGCATTATTTATGGATATGACGAAGGCCTTTGACTTTGTGAATCATGACATTTTAATAGATAAATTATATAAATATGGAGTTAGAGGAAATGTACTTAATTTAATTAAATCATATTTGACTGATAGATCACAAGTGACTCATATCAAAAGAATATGTAATAAAAATAAAAATGAAATAACATACATTTCTGACGCAAGGAATGTAAGATATGGAGTTCCACAAGGGAGTGTATTAGGCCCACTTCTATTTTTAATATACATAAACGATCTACCAAAGTCTGTAGAACACCCTATGGTACTATTTGCAGACGACAGTACCATAATTCTAGAATGTAAAAATAATAGATTATTTGAAAAGGAAATTAATGACACTCTAAATAAAGTAATACTATGGTTGCAATACAATAATCTTATAATAAATCTAGATAAAACCAAATCGATGACATTCACACAAAGACCACGCAAAAACTTAATTAATGTAGACATCAAATATTTAGGAAATTCAATCAAGGAGACAGACGTTACGAAATTTCTTGGACTATACATTGACAAAAATATGACATGGAAATCACAAATTGAACACATCTGCAAAAGACTTAACCAATTTTCATACGCATTATATATGCTAAACAAAGTAGTCAACCGAGCTGCAGTCCTAACAGCTTATCATAGCTACGTTGCATCCACTTTGAGATATGGAGTTATATTTTGGGGGAACTCCACAGGAAAGGAAAATGTGTTCAAGGCACAAAAGAAATGCATTAGGGCAATTTGTAGACTTCGCCCTACTGAGTCTTGCGAGCCTCATTTTAAAAGCCTCAAAATTCTCACTTTTCCTTGTATGTATATATACGAATTGTCAATTTTTGTAAAATCAAATCCACAACAATATGAATTTCTTAATTCAGCTCGTAATAAAGATAAAATTCGGCACATATCGCACAATACGACTATGTTTGGTGGGAGTGTTATGGGAATGGCTCCCAGGATATTTAATAAATTACCTAAAAGCATTAGGGATTTGACATTAAACAATTTTAAAAATAAGCTAACACTATTTCTGACCGAAAAGTGTTATTATTCAATTAATGATTTTTTAAATGACATTCTTTGACATATACTTTTTTTGACATTCTTTGATTTATATTGCTATTATTATCTAATATTGCATGTATGTATTTTGTAATTATTTTAATTGATTTTGTTGACATTCCAATACGACATTAGAGAATAACAAATTTAATCGTTCATATTTTAAATGTTGGTAATTATATAAAATATACGTTTGCATGTCTTATACAAGACAAAATGTATACGGGAAATTGTCTAATGCCATCTTTATATGTACCTACATTTTGTGCAAATAAATAATTATTGATTGATTGATTGATTGATTGAGCTATATGGCAAATAAGGCATTGAAGCTGATATGTTTGATGTTGTGCAAAATCGAGACGATTACGATAGCCCCAGTCATTACAAACCCAATCAAATTAAGCCTAGGCTATAGTGTTGTCTAGTTTCTCTATGCCAGATCTTGAATTAGCATTGATTAATAAGAGATCTAAGATAAGATAATTAGATCTATAAGATATTGGCCGAGTGGTTTCCGGCAGACTAGAATAGAATCACTCTGTCTCTTCCCGTGGATGTCGTACAAGGCGACTAAGGGAATTACATTACCAAACATCGATCAGGCCTCCTCAACCCGTCTGGCCAGCGTGGGGAGTGTAGGCCAAGTCCTCCTTCTGTCTGAGATGGATGAGAGAGGGTCTTGCGTGCTCCTGTAGTGGAGACTAAAATGACCTGATGATGATGATGATGAATAAGTGGTTTTTTTTATATGTATGTACTTATACGTAACTAGTAATTATTGTAAAATGTGTGAGTGTTTTATAGTGTGCAAATAAAATTTGTATTAAGTATCTAAAATGAATATCGATCTATCTTATTTATTCAGGGCACCAGACCCACATATTTTGGTCGTCCTGCTCCATAGACCTAATATTTATTTGCATTATTTATTACAAGTATTCGAACAGTCTATGTATTTGGGATCTAATGTAACTAATGTAATGCTATTATCAGACAGATCGTATGCTTCTTTTATTGTTTGCCACCTTAGTTGTATAAAAAAACGCAACTGCATGTATTGCATGTCTGCACTCTGCAGGTGCAGCCACCTAGAGAACGAGGCCCAATGGCGAGAGAGAGTAAGGAAGGACACATATAGAGTCCGACTGGGGAAGCATCTCTATTTCACAGGAGATATAAATAAATAGTTCATATGCCAATAACGTGAATCATGGTTGTTCCTACTGTTTTATTCATATTTAACACCAATGTTTTTCTACCCAGTTTATGAACAAATAAATTAATTGTATCTATCTCTTAATCTAGCATAAATCAGATTTGGAATTTGAAGCTGCCCAAACATCGGTGCCAAGTGCCAATTCAAATTTTTTGTAGCCACCACAGAACTGCAAAGGGCAAACGTACAAAATAACCACATTCATGATTCATTGTGATCGCTTAATAAAAGACATACCATAAGACAATAGTGCGTGTACTTTGCGGTATGTTCAAAAATAAAGATGCAAGCTGCAGTCACAAACAGGCAGGTTCGGCACAATCACGGGTAGATAAGAATTTTCCAAATAAAGGTATTTGCGGTGCGGACGGCGATAAACATTTATAATGACATTATTTTCGCATGAACACTCTCTTGCGGTCGCTTTGGACTGTTTTTTGTCGCATACAATTCTTTTCTTTATGACTAGTATTCAAGAACTATCGGCAGTAAATAGCTTTGTACTATTGTCTTATGGTGGGGATTTTTTGTTATTTTAACTGCTAAGTTTGAATCTGCCTGCCTGAAGCCTGGCCCGGTGGACGAATGGCTACTTTAATTCCGAGATCTCAGGTTCGATCCCGGCACAAAACAAACATTTATATATTTATATGCATCAACATATTTATTTGACTTGGTGTTTGTTTATGAATTAAATGGTATAAAATTTACAATGAGAAATAAGTCTCACCGGTGACGACGTTCTGAGAAAATTGCAAGACAAAGTAACGAAATTTGAAATCGTTAATCGTAAACATTGTTCATCCTGCTTACTGACAAACTAGGTTCTGGCAAAAAGAGAGGTAGGGAGCATAGTTATAAGTTGCCCGACTGGGGAAGTACCTCCGAACTCACAAAATACCGCAGACAAATAACAATTCCCTTTAGGGTTGTTATGTTCCTGCGAGTGAGTGAGATTACCAGATACGAAGGAGATGCTGCGTTGGCAGTGGGGGTGGCGGTGCGCAAGTGATTTTTCATATTGCGAGCGTATATTAATTAATATGCGGTAACCGCTTCACATCAGGCGGGCTGCTTGTCTGCCATCCGACGTAGCATTTAAAAAAACCAGAGTTATGGAGACTTCGAAAAATGTGACCCGGGCGAGTATACGTAATAATACTTAACTATACTTGAGACTCTTCGTATACTCTCGTTTTGTACCATGAATATAGAAATGCGCCGTTGAATGTTGTGCACAATGGAAGAGAGAAGCATTATCGGAAGGACGTCGAAGATCACTCAATTTGACGCCACTCCAGAAATCTAAATATTTACATTTTTGTGGTTGTGAGGTAAGCTTGAGAGAATTCACTTGCGCTCCCCTCTGAGTAGAACCAGTAGAACCTGGGATAGTTCGACACCGCAATTATCATCATGATCTTCGCTGCACATACGTAACCTTTATGCCTTTACTCATAAATTTTTCATAGAGTAATAATCGAATAATGTAAGTACTCTAATAAATACGCAGTATTTTTATGACATAGTCTCACAAAACAATCCCTATTTCTGTACTGAGACAATAAGCAGTTAACCTAACCTGCCCGTATACTAAGTATGGACATAATACTGTATTTATATTTAGTAAAATAATTTGCGCGTCATCCCCCCTCCTCTGCCAACACAGCGATTTTTTGCTTACTGTGTGACCGATGACCTCACTCACTCGCAGAAACACAACAACCCTCAAGGGAATCGTTATTTGGGTACGGTATTCTGTGAGATACTTCCCCAATCGGGCAGCTTATAAATATGTGAGCCTTTGTCAGTCAGCACCACATGCAGGTGAGGTTAGCTTTGGCTCAAAGGTGGTCTAAAACACTTACACCTCAAAATGCATTAATACTACATTTCGATACCTCCAAGGAACGCTACGCCAACTAAAATTTCGATAGTTTTCTTTTTTTATCTAAATCGATTCATTACTTCAGTAACATTGACGAGCTTGGTGGTCGAATGGTTAGCAGTAGCCACTTTGACTCCGAGGTCGCGGGTTCGATCCCCGCACAAGACAAACATTTGTGTGCATGAACATGTCTGTTTGTCTTGGTCTGGACGTTTTCTATGTAAAATATGTATCTATTTATAAAAAAAAATGTATTTAAGTTATATATCAGTTATCTAGTACCCATAGTACAAGCTTTGCTTAGTTTGGGACTAGATGGCCTTGTGTAATTTGTCAAGGAATATTTATTATTATTATTTAACAATATGCTACCTGAATTTTATTTATAAAAGACACACAGACAACAAAATCGACAAATACAAACCGCTAAGTAAATGTATAACTCATATTATCGATGTGTGTCTGGATGTGTATGTTTTGAGTTGGCGTATTGTTCATTGGAGGTATCGATTTGGCCGTGAAAATAACAACGCGGTTATGCATAAGGGTATTTACATAACTTTATTATTGCCTAACGTTTCGACCGGGTTGCACCGGCCGTGGGCACATGCTGACTGTCTGAGACAGTCGTCGCGTTAATTCCCGTTGTTATTTTCATAAATCATGCAACGCTAAAGTTTAAAAGTTATTACATTTGTCCAGTTTTCACTTGACGACTTTATGAGCGGTGGGCTATAATAGAATAGAGTCCACAACTCTATCTAGTCCCTTGCTAGCTCATTGTTTCCGCGCACGTACCTGCTAACTCATTATCCCTCTACCTGCGAGTTACTGTTGAGATCGCGGGTTTTTTCCGCGGCAGTTTACGGCGATGCCATGCTCGGCTTTAGCGAGAGGACGTGACGAAAACCGGCGAGGGCCGAAAGTACAAACGGTCCCGTTTTTAAGGGACGTGTTCGTTTCACACAGTTTCACACCTGTATAAAGGGCTTTGTAGCTGCATAAATTGTGTTCGTTGACTTTAACTCTGCTATTGACGTGTTACAGATTCATCGTGCCATATATGATATATATAATTATTATATATATATATATTAAGCCAATATTCATATACAAAACATTGTATTTTTGTTATATAAATGAATAAATGAGAGGAGGGCAAAAGAGCATGTGACCGGTCACCTGATGGAAAGCAATCACCACCGCCCATGGAGATCAGCAACAGCCTATAATACTCTTATCTTTCCTTCTTTCTGTCTGGTGACCTCACTCACTCGCAGGAACACAACAACCCTCAAGGGAATTGTTATTTGGCTGCGTTAAAAACAGAAATTTAAACTAATATTAACAAAGGATCTAGCAGTGCCGAAAGTAATACGACGACGATAGTCTTATTATATTATATATTATTCAAAATATACCTTGTTAGTAGGGATTTATCTATAGGTAAATATAGTATACAAGCTATATACTATACACAACTAAGCTTTTTTTGTCACATTGACACTACAAAAGTTTAATTTAGTAACTTAGATTTTTTGTCAATACTATGTATTCAAAACTCATTTATGTAAAAGTTTTTTAATTGTATTTTTTTTTGTCTAAAAGTGTGAAGAGATAGTAGATGACGTAATACTTTCATACTGCGCCACGTTTGTAGTTGATCGGCTTCTGTCACTGTCGGATAAATCCAATGAACTAATGATGCAATGATGGAATGATGAATGCACCTGAATACAACAAATTGCAACTAATTTTATTGTCTTAACTTGACTGCCTCATTTTCCGCGCGCTAGTGCGGTATACCATTTATAACTGGCTGTTAGCCACGTTTTGCGCCTTCGCCTTGGCTTATCGACTGTCCTCAAACGACAACAGCCGGGACCGATGGCTTAACGTGCCCTGGCGAAGCACGGAAGAGCTCGAGGTAAACGAACCCATCCATGGACAGGCTATGATCGTCGTGGCATGACTTGCGTGATCGATTAGACTGCCACGCGTAATGACGCCATCTAGCTCCTCGATCGAATCGAGGAGCTAGATGGATGATGATGATGGAGAGATGGCGTCTAGAGGAGAGAAATCTTACATCGTTGTATAAAAAATCGCGATAAAAACTCGAAATAAGGGCATACTAATATACTCGTACTTTAGCAACTATAATGTAAGAAAGTTAGGAAGTAATCAACAAAAAGTACTAACGGAAGCGCACACTTATTAGGTAATATCATCGCGATAATCTACTAGTAATGGAGGTCTCCCCACGAATTCCTATAACCGGCGCAAAATATCAGGAACCGGCCGGCGGCGGCGCGGCGGCGTATTATCGCCGCATCGCATCGTCTAATTCACCATGCGATTGGACACGCACGTCGCACGTCCGCTCGCACCCAGTCGGGTATCAAGAACCCACCGCGACGTGAAAGCTATGATATCACAACCCGCACGTCTAAATCGTTTAGAAGGCTTACAATTTTACGTAAACAAATAAGTTTTGTTTTTTTATACCAATCTGCTGGACAATCAACTGAACACTATATCAATAAAAGCAGCTATCACAGTAATTCAGTATTTGTTTGCATACAAACTTAATTGCACTAAATGTAAGAAAAATTCAGGGAGTAAATAATTTTGTATAATTTTGTAATGCCAGACTTAACCCATCAGGCATAACCATTAATTTTACTTAATTAATTAATTAGTTAACCATTGAATTAATTTAAAAATTTGCGAGGCAGTTTGAACAAGTAAAATGTCATAATAATACAAGTAGGTAACATTACATACTACATACGTAAATATATGTAGGTATATATACATACACAGGTATATATGCAAGTATAAAAATGCACATCAATTACACGAGTCTACGGTGATTGCCAAGTCAATGTAATGGATCAAAAAAAAATTATCCCGAAGCTTGTATTTTTGATGACCTACACTCTACACGGATAATGATAAATGTGTCCATTATATACACTGAATTGCAGCACATCAGCGGAATTTTAATGTATAATATGTTTTCTACGACGGATTTGCAATTAGCGCATTTGAACACAAAATAAGAGCGTAGCAAGATTGCGCATTACCAAATTTTGCTGACACATTTGAACTGACTTCTTGCGCTTTCATGGACATGAAAAAACCTAACAACACAATTTTTTTTAAGATTTTGCGTCAAATGTCAGGAACAAGTCGTCTAATTGACCCACGATTGGTCACGCACGAGGCAAGCTTCTAGCAAGTGTATGGTACCCGATGCTACGTGAAAGCTCTACGGAAATGGGAACAGAACAACCGAGCGGTCCACTCCTATTTGGTTGTATTTGAATTTGCATCTAAATCGAATATATTCCGCGCAAAATTAATGGAAACCAGTCGTCACTTGTTACTCTGCTCAAGTCGCCAAGGACTATACGGGTAGGTATAATTTGGGTTCTGATTTCGAACCTTTTAGCCTGGTAAAATTAAAAAAATCTGAAAAAAATATTCGTGTTGTTTTAGAAAATGGTACAGTTATTCCTTAAGGTGACATGTAGTGACATGTCCCAGAGGGTGGAATGGAAGACGTGCCAGACTACCGGCCACGGCGGTGACGAAAGAGAGGTATATTTTTTAAAGTCTATTGGTTGTATTTCGAAAACTATTACATATATCTCTTTAGTCACTTCTATAATATCTAGATGTGAAATTAAATTATGTCATATGCCATTTTACAGTAAAACCAATACTTTAGGAAATACAAAGGGTCAAATATGACAAAATTTATAAGTCGGGCAAAAATAAACAAGGACAGCCAGCAAAGATCAGCACGTGTTCCATCAGCAAAAGAAATGGGTTTTTGTCGTGACGAGAAGAGAAAAACTGGAAACCAAACATACTTTTCTGCATATATTCTCTTTCTGCATAGTTTCAGTGGGTGTGATATGATACAGCCTTAGCAATTTACAGGATGGCTAAGCAAGATTTTTCAAGCTTTTTGGTTATTATTGTTTTCCTCTATGCTGGTAGCTACCACTAAATCATTAATTCCGTATTAATTTAGTAGGAAAGCCGTTTATTCGGTGTGACATTCGTCGATGTTTGTGACAGATACATGATCGATATAGATTCTGAGGCGCAACGACGCCATAGAGCACCTCATAAACTACCTACCGATCAAACATCAGCTTCATAAGTCAATTAGTTCTCAAGATTTCGTGTCTAATGAATGTGAGAACCTTTCACTTTTATAGGTATAGATCACAATAATTCGAAATGTCGAGAACGACACGTTACACGTATTACTGAAGTGCACAATCAGTTCGAGTCTGCGGCTGACGCGACTCCATTGTCGCAGTTTCCGGGAAGCGACACGACGGTCGCCGATCGCGCCGCGACCGATGCGTTGCTCGGTTGCCGCTCCGCGACGCCAAGCTGCCCGCCAATCGCCCTTTCATTATCTCCACGTAAAAACTCACTGGAAGGGACAAGGGACCGAGAACGTCACGCGAACCGCCTTTGTTGTACGCTACCCTGCACCTTATTACCGCGGCCCAATTGTGGGAACGGCGATAAACAATACTTTCGGAATTGTTAAAATTCCATGAACGCTGTTCGCTTTTTTGTCATTATTATTACGGTTTATGACGGTCGTCAAAACGATGTACTGCACGTAGTAGATCTTTCTCGTCGAATATTATGTAAAATAAGCATGTTCATTTTATAGTCCGCGTAAGATATACCTTATATTCTTTATTGCATAACAACTAATACAGAAAACAATGAACAGACAATTAGTATACAAAGGTGAGCTTATCTCTTCAAGAGATCTCTTCCAGCCAACCCTACTGTGCATAAACAAACTTATCACTCGTCATGAGTAAGGTAGAGCTCCTTTAGCTTCTTTTTATACTATATTGTATAATTCTTTTTATAATGTACATGTTACATAGGTACATATATTTATGTATAAAAAGAAGCTAAAGGAGCACTACCTTACTCATGACGATACTTAAAAGGGGAGCTAACGAACATGTGATTCACCTGATGATAAGTAATTACTGATTACAGCTGACCACAAACATCGACAAATATGGGCAGCCCAAAGGATTAGGAAACCTTTAGCTGGCCTTTTAATTTATTTATTTAAAACTTTATTGACCACAATAGTTGTTGTTGTTGTTGTAAAGTCTTTAGTGTACAAAAGAAATTACATAAACATGATGATAAAGAGTTATATGTACATATAACATGTACATATAATGTACAATACCTACAATGGCGGACTTATCCGATAAGAGATATCTTCCAGTCAATCATTAAACCAGCCCCCTGAGCACCATCTCTTATTGCGATTCAATAACTGAATAGAATGTTTATTCATATCAAAGAATAAGCGAATCTATTTCATTTGAAATAGAGTCGCTTATTCTTTTTTTGCTTATTCTGCAATCTATTCAATTATTGAATCGTAATAAGAGATGGTGGTAAGGGGGCAGTTGTTAAAAAGATATCATATTTTGGCAGTGAGCTGTTATTACTACGTTAGAGTAATAGCTATATATATATACATTTTTTGGCGAAAACTTGAGTACAATCTCATTATACAAATTCTTAGTAATAAAAAAAAACGATTTATATGTTATGGTAAATGTAATAAATGTATGTAATAAAACATCTTTTGGTCAGATTTGAGTTGATGTTTGGTTAGGTTAGGGTTTTCTTGTGCTCTGTCATCGGAAATAGAAGCTCCGTCAACCTACATGATGAATGATGTGGTGCCAAGTAAGCTTCATCACTACATAGTATAAAACAAAGTCGCTTTCTCTGTCCCTATGTCCCTTTGTATGCTTAAATCTTTGAAACTACGCAACGGATTATGATGCGGTTTTTTTTAATAGATAGAGTGATTCAACTGGAAAGTTTATATGTATAATATATGCATAACATAGTAGAAAAACACTGATAATTTAGAGGTTTCTAATGTGATGTCGTAAATAAACACATTTTTTTTGCTCTTTCATTGCGAACGCTGGCTGAACCCAACGAGATAGATCAAAATAATGTAGTAGAGTATTGTTCACCTTAAAATGGTCTACAAAAAAGTTTGCGATGGTATATGTCTATCTCTTAGTGGTAACACACAATAACCGTTATTTTATCCTTTGCTTTTTACAAGAAATAATGCCTTATTTACGAAGCGATTTTAAGCAATACAGAATTAATCCTTATCCAATTAAGTACCTTAAATACATTGCGCATTTAATATAGATCAATATGGCCCTTCACAGCATGTAATTTAAATGAATAGTTTAGAAGATATTACACATTTAAAATGCAGGGACATAACGGCTGTGGCGGTACCGGCCGCGGAGCCGGCGGCGTGTGCCTATAACTGGGGAAGGACTGGATAGGACAAAGCGCAAAGACCTTCTGTAGTACATTTAGTATCAGCATTGCACCCGTGCGAAGCCGGGGCGGGTCGCTAGTTATTCATAATTGACAGTTTATTACACTGACCAACCATTATAAATAATGACGAATTTATTGCATTGACTGTAACATATACATATATGTAGTTTGGTGCAATATTAAACATTACCTAACATTCAGTAACATTAGATAATGTTACTGAATGAATAGTAGATACCAGTCAACTTTTGGGAGTGCAGAACTGCAGAAAATCACATACGGCTTTATCAAGCTGTTTATGAATATGAATAGAAGATATACTGTTTTTGAAGATTACCATGCCACATGGTAACCTTCAAAAACATTAACAACTTAAGAGCCCTATTACATTTGCACGCTGACGAGCTCTCGCGCAGTACTAAACCCGCGAAGGCCGCGCCGCGCCGCGGGTACATCGTTTTTTGTAGTAATTTTGAAGTTATATTTATCGTTTTTATTGAAATAAGATGATAAATTCATGCTACAAAGTTTATTCATCATGAAGTAACAATTATCTCTCTATCTCGTATAAATTTTGCTCAATAATATTATCGTTTATTCGAGAAATTAACAGTTTTCTTAATGCGATTTTCGAAGTTTTTTTGGTTAAAAGATTGTTTTTTTTCTATATTAAATCAATGATATTTCAAAATTCTGAGGCCGCTATGTACTATACGACTATATAACAAATAACATTCTATTTTTTTTTATTTCAATTGTTTGGAACAGTAGTACAATCCAGGAGTTCAAAATAGTAAATGCGCGCATTTTATGAAATCTTTCTCTGCAATTTTGGGTTTATTTAAAAAGTTAAGCAAAATTTACAAAAAGCGAGGCCTCTACGTACTATGCCAATAGCTATTCTATACTATTCAATAAGTCAACATTGTTAATGTATTTTTGTTTCCGAGATCAAGAACGCCAAAATTGGCCATTTTACGCAAAAATCACAGTCAAAATGTAATATGGCTCTTAAACAGTAACAAAAGTATTTGATTAGGGTCACCGTATATTAATTTCGATAATACCAATGCAGTAGACTGCCAACCGACTTCCGCTAACCCGCAGATGAGCAGCGTGGTGGAGTATGCTCTAAACCGCAACTAAATAGTAATTCCCTTGAGGGTTGTTGTGTTCCTGCGAGTGAGTGACGTCACCAGAAAGAAAGAAAGGAAGGAAGATGTATAGGCTGACAACGGATCGGCGACCCATTGGTGTTGCTGGTCTCCAAGGGTATCGCCAGGCAGCTGCCCCCCCCCCCCCCCCCCAGATTCTATTTATTTATAAGTTTCATGAGCTTTCGTATTTACACACAACAACAATTCATATTTTTCTCATTCTCCGTATCAACTTGCCCCCCCCCCCCCCCCCCCCCTAGGCCATCGGCTGGCGACGATCTTGCTGGTCTCCATGGGCGGTATGGCGGTAGTGATTGCAGCTTTCCATCAGGTAACCTACATGTTCGTTTGCCCGTCTCGCATAAAAAAAAACGAGTGTGCTTTAGACCACACGACTGAAATAAAACTTCTTTAGCTCTACTAACTGATATCTCTCTCTCAACTTCCGTTCGCCGTTTCCGTAACGCTCTCGTCACGCATTCACCAGCTTACTCCCAAGTCAAGCGTACGTAAAGAAGTTTTACTTAAAGTTTTACTTTACTTAAAGTTTGTCAATGCTAATATAACAATTCGCTAATAAAATTACAATGCAAGATTCAAAACAAATTACATTAGCTAGTGTAAATGGACCTAAAATTGCAAACACGATAAAAGGCCATAACGACATTTAATTAATGGAAACGATCCTCATAAATGTAGTAGGTAGGTAGATGGAGGGCGCGCAACAGGTCCCCGGAATATTAATACATATTAACTACGTACAGAAAATACGTTTGTAGAAATTTTTGATTAAGTACGTAAAATTGTTATTTTCTCGACAACCTCGGTGGTCGAATGGTTAGCAATGGCCACTTTTCGTGGGTTCGATCCCCGCACAAGACAAATATTAATGTTCATGAACATGTCTGTTTGTTTTGGTCTGTGTCTTTTCTATGTATGTATTTATAAAAAATGTATTTAAATATCAGTTGTCTAGCACCCACAGTACAAGCTTTGCTAAGTTAAATGGCGTGTGTAAATTTGTCCAGGAATATTTATTTATTTTAATTTTATTCTACGTCGTGTGGCAGACAAACATACCCGCCCGCCTGATGTGAAGCGGTTACCGTAGTTATATTTACATTCGCAAGATGAAATATTGCTTGCGCGCCGCCACCTCCGCTGCCAACGCAGCAAATTCTTCCTTTCTGGTGACCTCACTCATTCACAAGAACACAGCAATTGTCAAAGGAAATGTCTTTCGCTGCAGTATTCTGCGAGGTGGAGGTAACTTCCCCAATCTGGCAGAGCTAACTAATAAGCTTGTTCCCTACCACACTGTAGGTTAAGTTCTCTTAAATCCCAAGCATGTACGTTAAACATGAGTATTATTTTTCCATATCGTGCAAAATTACGTAAAACTAAACTATACGAGTATAGGAGACTTATTTTAGTGTACTTTGGTACACTGACGGCTAACTAATTAAATGATGTCAGTCATTTAATTAGTATACTGTATGCTATTTTAATAATTACATACATTTTTATGGATAATTTGTCTGCAATAAAGACATATTATTTTATTTATTATTATTATTATTTAGTAGTTACATAGGTAATACGCTTAAATAAATGTACTGTGGTAGGAAATAAATAACTAATAAGGCGTGAAGGGATTTTTACAGGGTCGGCAACGCACGAGTGATACTTTTAGTGTTGCGAGCGTCCATAGGCTGCAATGACAGCTTACCATGAGGAAGGTCGTATGCTTGTTTGTCACCTTAGTTTTACAAAGCTGTTCTAGAATAATGACCAAAATTTTGGCACGAAAATCGACAATCACGCGAGCGAAGCCGCGGACGGAGCTAGAAGATAATAATTCAACATCTGTACGCATACGGAGATACGAAAACCTAATCGACATAAACCACACGGAATGCCACTTCCGTAAGAATAACTAATAATTGTCTATTGTCTCTCTCTATAAATTGGACACTATCTATTAACTTTTGTGTGCTGCATCTTTCTTTGTCATTGTCTCGTAGATTTCCAGTAAGGTAGCCTCCCAGAATTATATGCTGAGAATAAAAATGAAATTTTAATCCTTTCAATGTTCTTCAAGTTGACTGGAAGAGATCCCTCTAAGGGATAAGTCTGCCTTTGTACTGCTTTATTTTGCATTTTAATTCTTGTTATTTTTTTTTATGTACAATAAGTCATAACAAACAAGCAAACCTCTTTGTGTTTTAATTACACATACGGACATAATCTGTATCATAATAATAAGAAAAGGAAAGAACATGGCAAGGCGCAAGTAGGTACAATGAAATAAATAAATAAAAATAATTCACACTGCCATCTAGTCCCAAATTAAGTAAAGCTTGTATTATAAGTACTAGATAACTGATACAATACTACATTACAAAAAACATACATATAATACATAGAAAACACCCAGGCCAATACAAACAGACATGTCCATGTTGTCCATGCAAACAAATATTAGTCTTGTGCGGGGATCGAACCCGCTACCTCGGAGTCAAAGTGGCCACTTCATTCGACCACCGAGCTCGTCAAGAGAGAGTCGTCGAGAGAATATTAGACAAGAGAGAGAATGTATAGTACATATCTAGTATTTTAAGTTTTACTGCACTTATAATCCTTGACTGTATTTAGAAAATGAAATAAAACAATGTAAAAAAATGTCCTGATGCTTATTTAGAAGACCTAAAATTATAAACCCATAAACAACAGTATACCAACCCTAGAGGCATACACCACGAACAACTATATTAAAATGGTTGCCAAACAAAAATATTTAAATGGTTATTCGATACACTTCATACCCATGGGAAGACAAACGCCACCCATTATTCTTACTCTACACCTTAGTCCTACACTCAAATGAAACAAACAGTTTTAACTGCTTTGTTACGAACGCTCGACATAAAACCGTGAACAAAGTGACCCTTCTTTTCTTAAGAACCATTGTCTATTATCAGGAAATGCAAGACACAAGTAACGCGACGTAAAAACTAAAAACTACGAGTATAAGTAATAGGGTTCATTCGTTTGAGGACGCGCAAGGCCTTTGTCACGATTCTAAACTAGTTTTGGACTTGATTACAATTATAATTTTAATTTGCTGACGAGCGCATAATGGTGCATTTTTTACTAATGCCTGTATTGCAACATCTGTGTGCTCTGTAATTCTGTACTGCTATTGTTGTAATTTACTACACTGTATGACTTTTGTGGATGACGTAAAATCATTCGATTCCATGGAAACTTCGAGAGGTCGTAGGTTCGAATCCCACATAGGCGGGTTGTTGAATTATTCCATTTTTAAAATAATTGTAATATTCTGGCAAGTTGGCCGAAATCAACTATTTAAATAAAAATGAAGGAGTTGCTGAGTTGGCAGCGGTGGTGGCGACGCGCGAGAGATATTTCATGTTGCGTATAAGGCTACGGTAACTGCTTCAAATCAGGCAGATCGTATACTTGTATCACCATCCGACCTGGTATGAAAAAACTTCAAGTAACGATTACTGAGCACTAGAGCATCTCTTCGTGACGCATACAAAAATATTCGGCCGGCGTATAATGTCACGTAGAAATATTCTGAACGAAATGACCAGAATACCAGAAGACCAATCCTTGTCATTATTTTACGTTCGCAGAATGAAAGTTGACCGAATTCAAATTGAATTGTGAATTGACTAAAAATTATACACTTAATTTCATTCATCAATTATTGTCAATTATAATTGGTAGCAAAATAACATTTTAAGTTTGTGTAATTTTCGATTATATTTCGATATAATCCCAAATTAAACGAAACTTTTAAGTGAGTAACACGAGAATATCAAATTTGACATTTGTGAGATCGGGAGTGAATCGCAACTGGGTTACCGCCGAAGCTGAAGCCGATTACCATCGGTATTTTCGATTCCAAAAATTGACCTTATGTTAAAGATATTGACAAACATCTTCAGCTTAGTTGGTAGAGCTCTAGGGTTTCTATCAGCTGAGCTAAACATAATGAACAACAATCTAAGCAGTAATTTCATTTTTGCATCCAAAAATTTCGGCACCGGAATTTTGATTACATTCTGATGACGAGAATTGCCCCTCTGTTCAATGTTTGGTTCGATATAATGAGGCCAATTAAATGAATGTTCTAATTTATATTTATTATTAATTTTGTTCTACCACAAGTAAATTATCATGTCAGGCGGCACCCTCAAGGCACATCTGACATACTTATTCAAATTGCGACTTGAGTAAAAATTACACGCGTACACGAAAATTAATACCTTCACTCGCGCAAATGACCACGCGTCAATGCAACGTCATCTAAACGGACTGGTTTGCAATGTGGTTTGTGAGTAATGCTACTTAAAACAGATATACAGTGCAGTTATTATAGCATCCGAAAAAATGTTTGTTTATACTTACTCAATACTCAATATATTTATTAGGTACATAATGTCATGTCGATTTGAAAATACACGTTATTTTCTAGGTATTACCAACTATTACTTATACTGTGGTATTGCAATTATTATGACCCTATAAGGGTAATAATAACAGTCTGAAGTGTACGGAACGGTTTATTTGTCAAATATAATGACAAAATGATGCGTATTAAAATACACACTAAGAAGAAAAAAATGGCGTGTGGCTGTGTCATGGACACGGCCGTGTGTTTGTACGTGAATACGGTATATGCACTAAAATTATCTACAAATGGCAGCACTTCCCCCTTCCCCCCCAACATGCGATGTTCCATAGTCCTTACTTAGCGTAGTATATTCTTTGATCCTTCATCTATCCAGTGGTGTTGAATTGAATTGAATTTTGGGTGGAGATGATAGATATGTAGCTGCGACACCAAACTGTATCCTCCGATTTTGTTATCTTCTCTAAAGTAATTTTAAAGACGTAGTCAAAACTATGACAATGAATGAATGCCGAACTTGTGCCGAACCATTAAACAATCGTTAACTTGTGATACATTAGATATTATTGTACAGACAATAATTGTTTGAGCCCTTAACACTTCCCTGCGGCGCCGCCGGCCATGTCCCGACTACCTGACTCATCCGCGAGTGGTCATCTTTAACAATACGCGAAAAAGGTCGAAAGGCGACAGAATTCGTCTTGTTTCTCTTTAAAACATTAACTCGTTTAATGAGCGATATAAGGGGAAGAACAAGAATGAAATCATCATTATTAAGACGAGCTCGGTGGTCGAATGGTTAGCAATGGCCACTTTGGCTCCGAGGTCGCGGGTTCGATTCCCGCACAAGACAAACATTTGTGTGCATGAACATGTCTGTTTGTCTTGGTCTGGGTATTTTCTATGTATGTAGTTACAAAAAAAATGTATTTAAGTACATTTATCAGTTGTCTAGTACCCATAACACAAGGTTTGTACTTAATTTGGGACTAGATGGCGCTGTGTAAAAATGTCGAGAAATATTTATTTATTTATTATTATTATTATCAGCCTGTATCTACCTAATGCTGGATATAGGCCTTTCCCAATGCTTTCCACCACATGCGATCCTCTGTTTTCCGCATCCAACCGCTACCAGTCACTTTTTCGTGGCCGTCGGTCTAAAAGGGATATTTGATATCGCAATTTTGTAGCGACATCATATTGGATAAAAAATAGCGGCATTTAGATAATTGTGCATTGTCAGGAGAACCAAACTAGTGTGCCAAATTTCAGCTCAGTCGAACATTGAGAAGTGGGTCAAATTTAACTTGAAAGATTTGATTGTAGACACCGAAGTGAATGGTGTAACGTCGACCGTAAACTGTCCATAGATGGGTTTACTTATCTCGAACTCTTCCGTGCTTCAGATGGCACGTTACCATCGGTCCCGGCTGTTGTCATTAAATGACAGTCGTTAAGCCAAGTCAGTGGCCTTTAGGTGGCTTGAAAACACCGCCAACCCACAGTTGAGCAACGTGGTGGAGTATGCTCTAAACCCCTTCAATTGAGGAGAGATCCATATCCCAGCAGCGGGTTGACGACGACGACAACGACCGACGACTATATGTGACAAGTAAAATAACATAGATAGAACGATTTTTATTGGTAATATTTTTACTGGAAATTGTAGCGATAGTAGGAGTTCAAGGGTACTGTTGGAAATATACAAGAACTCGCCAATCAGTAGAATATTTAATGTAGAAGGAAAACAGGACATGAGCGGACCTTAGAATAAGGAAAACTATAGAGGTACCTTACCTAATATAGCTGCTTATTTAAATTTGTATGCGATGCACAGGAAACATGATAGGAGCTGTATGGACATAAGGATGCCTTTTACGTAATTTAATTTTATCAACAGCGTCAGTACATTCAAACATTCGAATTTTCCTTGTTAGGTATAAAATAAGGAATTTACAAAATTATCACACTGCTATAATATCATACAAATTTGGATTTTTCAGATTTTATGAAAGAAACAATTTATTGAATCTGTATTTTGTCCTATTGTTTTTTCAGGTTACGGAGGTTTTCCCAAAGAAACTGCGTCATGACCGCTTAAATTTTTTTAAGATAATTTTAACAAAAAAAAACCGACTCCAAACATTACTCTACATTTATGTATGTAGATACAGGCTGATGATGAAAAAAATATGGGACCAATCTGGAACTACACTCTTTCAAATAAAAAAAGTTTTTTTTTTCAAATTGGTTTACAAATCACAAAGTAATTAAGTAACAAACATTAAAAAAAAATACAGCCGAATTGAGAACCTCCTCCTTTTTTGGAGTCGGTTAAAAAACACGAAGGGTTCTTACAGTGTTATTACAAGGTCTGCAGCGCATGGGAGATGCCTATGCTGTTGCAAACGATTGTTTTGGGATAACTTTATAAATAGCTTTGACCCGCGGCTTCGCCCCGCATGAATACAGCACATGGACAAAATATGGCATTTTATAGATACAATAAGAAGACTAGCGGGTCGCCCCGGCTTCGCACAGATGCATTTTTTTCTGCTATGGGTTATATTGTATAAAAGATACAACCTTTCGTATAGAAATATCTAACATCTAAGTCTGATAGCGAAAACCGCGTGCAAAACCGTTGGATGATTTCGAGGTTAGCGGATAAACAAAAAGACAGACGCAGAAAGACTTTGTTCTAAATGTACTGCGTAGAGAAACTCTAATTGTCTAATTAGCCAAAATTAAGTATAATATTAACGTACTGCAGACGGGTAGATTATTAATGTGAATTCGCCTTTAAAAATGGTTCCGTAGGGAGGGAGGCGATTAAAAAAACGAATGATAACAAAATCGGGGGACACAGTTTGTCGTTGCATCTACAAATTACAAATCTATCATCTCCATCCAAAATTTAATCACACCACTGGATAGATGAAGGATCAAAGAATTTTATACGCTAATTAAGGACCATGGAAGATTTTGAGATAAACTTAGATCATATACTTTTTCACGTAATACACGGCCGTGTCCACATCCCACTTTTTTTTAATTGCGTTAACCTGTATAATTATGTCGCATAACAATTTAAAAATGGGACAATAAGCCAAATGGCGAATATTAATAGTCATTTATTTATAGTACTTTCGGCGACAGCAATTCCGATATGCATCTAACGCACCGGTTATTGGACCGGTCACGGCGTTGAAATGGTCAGCCACTGCGCAGCTCGGTAATTATATTAATTATCTAGACATTTCTAGGATTTTATTTATTAGACGATATAACTGGAGTCCAGTCACACCCGTTACGCTATCTTTGAGGACAGACTCTTTTGCATGCTAATTAATAAATTGCACCCGCAAGACGTTTTATCCGAGTTATTTATTTGAGCCAATTACATAAACCGGTAATGCGGTAATCGTGCGAAATCTAATTACTATAGTAGAAGTAATTACATGACCGTTTAAATTAATAAATAAAAAATCAGCTGCCTGATTGATGTGGAACATCAATGGCACTAGCTTCTACCCTTGGCTTTGCTTCACGTGAACACAGTACATGGATAAAAAGTATCATATGTGTTAATCCAAAATATTTTATATATGTATGCCAAATTTCATCCAAAACCGTTCGCCGTTTACACGAAAAAGACTCACAAACATCCATACATCCCCTTATACATACAACCTCACATATCTTCATATTTATAATAATAGAAGGAAGTAACAACACCTGCCGAGACCACCTGCTCATGATATTGACATAGATATTGATTATCATTGATATATGCTGGTGCGGGTCACGGAGGGCGTACAACATTACATCAAACTTCTCAAAGGGGCCTCTACGTGTTGGAGCCATATCCTCGCGCACCCCTTTCAAATAACCCGTGATAAAGAGATAGGAAGTAAAATAGGATACAAAATGTGAAGAGCGCCGAACTCAGTGGGAAGAGAGTCGCAGAATTACAAGCGCGGCTGTTAGTGTGGCGATGCGTTGCCACGCCAACAAACGCGACCTGACCTGCTCCAATGTTTCACATTGAAAAGGCTCACTGACATCCGAAGGAATCCGTACCATTTTACAACATTTAACACTACAACGATTACAACAACATTCATAACACACCTATAGTCCGCGCTCGAGCTCTGAGAACTTATCTTTGATCGGATATGACGCACTCCTGCTGATTCCCCAGATCGGCATCGGCATCAACCCATATTCATCCCACTGTTGGGACACGGGTCTCCAATCAATCGAAGGGGTTTAGAGCATACTCCACCACACTGTGGGTTGGCGGAATGTTTACAAGCCGCCCAAACACTGACTTGGCTTAACGACTGTCATCTAATGACAACAGCCGGGACTTAACGTGCCATCCGAAGCACGGAGGAACTAGAGATAAATAAACCCATCCATGGACAGGCTACGGCCGACATTACTTAACTTGTATGTTCGATTAGACTGACACGCGCAACGATGCCATCGAGCTAGTAGTAAGTATATATTTATTCCAAATGGCCGCGGCCCCTTTTCCTTCATCGTTGCGTGAGAACTCGCGGCCATGCGCTATATTTCCATGAACCGCCGCGACAAGATATAATAAGTCGTTATCGCTCTTATTATGCTGATTGGGACGTGTCCAAATGGTCCAACGACTTGCATCTCAAGTTCGTAGTACAAGTTTCATATTTTCAGTAATTTATTGACCAAATAACGGCCAAGAGTTATATGCTAGAGGGCTGGCTCGAAACATAAGAAAACTTTTTGGTATACCACGTAGTCGGGTGCCAAACAAGCGTATGGCCCGATTGAAATAAGGCTTTCACGTAACCTATGTATATACATTTGCAATATAAGGAACATTGATCACGCGTTTACACCTCAGCTGCTGAAACAGCATCTTTTCGCATCTGGTGAATTTATTCACTCCTACAAACACAAAAAATATTTGGATGGGGTCTTCTGGGACGACGTTATGGGATATAGGTGCCTCACCATCGTCAAACTCACTTAGACATAGTGTAACTTGCCAAAATATAAATGAGGCTCTGTTAAAAATAGGTAGAGAATATCAAGTTTGCCTAGGAGAGTACCTCCACCTTACAGAAGATCCCACGCTGCCGAAATCTCAAGCTTTATATATATATATATATATATATATATTAGCTCAGCATATTGGCTCCGCCTCGCCTGATGGTAAGCGATGCCCCAATGAGGAGCCCCATCGCATCGGCAAAGGACAAGAGACCTTGATGTCAGTTGACGCTGCCATGCTGGCCTACAAGATGCTTCTTCACGCTACGCTTGAAGGATCCCATATTGTATGAATGAGTAAATACGTATGCCGGCAACGCGTTCCACTTTTTAATGAGATAGGAGTTGCCAAACTTTTTAGTACGCGAAGGAAGAATTAACAGAATGAAGCTTCTTGAATAACTGATCCGTGAACAATAGCCGCTTGTTCAACGGCGGCGTCACACACGCACATGAACTGAAATACCTGCAACATCATCTATATATGCAGTAGTATAGTCATTGATAATGGCGGTTATATAAAGTGGTTTGGAAACAAATAATATTTTATTCACGTCGCTGGACGGGCGATGTTCTGTTATCTTTGCGTGCAGCCTCACAGCCCTCGCAGCCATTTCGGAGCTCCACTCTCGATATAATTACACAGCAGTGACACTTATTGGCAATTATTTATTATAGACGATCACGAAATAGCATCCTGGTGCGACATGTCCCGCAGCGGAGCGGTTCCTTCGCGTGCGCGACCTCGCGGCATCGGTAGAGTCGTTGTTACATTGGCACAGTATTAAGAGAGGTATTAAGACTGTGACATTGGTAAATCGGACAATGAGTAAATTACATGCTTTTGCCTTTGAGGACTCAAATGAATACTGGTCGGTTCACAGCCTGTTACCGAGCTGTTTGAGTGTGTGCTTGGTTTATTGGAAACCGGTGACGGTAAAAGGCCCTCTTGCCTGATTGGCGGAGACTCGCAACCCGTGATATGGTCGTAAGATTGGTACCCACGGGAGCTGTAGCTGTACGCACTAGGAACTAATCTCAGCTCTAACCACTTTAAGGTCAAATGAAGGCTAAAAAGCATAATGATCTGGGGCTCTACAGTCTAAACAGAAACTGATTACAATCGGATTTTATAATAGCGAAAATCAAAGTTCAACTTAGATTTATGCTACTTATGTTTAGCGTGGCTTTATATTTAAAATCAAAATATTCTATGGTCCCTGGTCATCTATAATGCAAGTCTAGCATGGGCTATTATTGTCTCTACCTGATCCAGTCCCGACTGCCATTTTTCATATTTGCATAAAAAAAATATGTAACCAGATATATAATGTTATATAATTCTACAAACAAAGCCACAGGATCAAAGATTCAAAGATTGGTTAAAATACAAATTCAAAAATTTCAGCGACGTTTTCTGCATACAAACGAATGACACAATAATGCTCACCGTATATTGTTACTAGATCAATGTTTTTTTTTTTTCAACTATATAAGTACTACATAAGTAAGTATGAAACCTATATATACATTTTTTATATGTTATCCTAAAAAAAAAACAAAGAATGTTATGTTTCATTTAAAAATTCACTGCCAATATACAAATATACAAAGTTTTTTTTTTCAAAAGAAACTGATATGTTTTTTGTCCGAGCAAATAGAAATACGAAATCACGATTTTTTTCTACTTTCAAGACGAAAATATCCTTTTTTTTATGCGATGATAGTTCGAGTGACTGCAGCATTCAACCTAAAGGCATTATATAGTATTTTATATCGTCATCGTCAACCCTTATTCATCCCACTGCTGGGATACAGGTCTCCCCTTAATCGAAGGGGTTTAGAGCATACTACGCCACGCGGCTCAACTGCGGATTGCCGGAGGCCAGTACCTTCAAGGACTATCATCTAATGACAACAGCCGAGACTGACGGCTTAACGTGTCCTCCGAAGCAAAGAGGAGCTCAAGTTTAAAAACCCATCCATGGACGGGCTACGGCCGACGTTACTTAACTTGCGTATTCGATTAGACTGACACACGCAACGACGCCACCGAGCTCTACTCTATAACTAGATATAGAGACGCTAGCTAGATAGTTAAATAGTTACTATATCAAACGTCCTTATATATCTGGACTGTCCCACGACTCCGCGGCAATCGCGTTAATTGCTGAACAGTCAAGTCATTGGTTTTATTTATGAACCTGCTCGCTCGGAGCCGTCAGCGCGGCGGAATCACACGAATCACACGCTTTTCTGCGTAATCAGTATAATCTCGAAGTTTCTGAGAGAAATTATCAAGGTCCGCGTAGACGGTCATGTCCGGTCCGTCGCGGTGCGCCTTGAGATACGCATCGGATGCGCAGATAAAACGGCCTGTAAAAATGCTAGTACATTTAATAAGTAGAAAACGAGATGGAATGGAAACGGCAAGAAGTAAATAATTTAAGTTATTTAAAGTTATTACTAGCCGACCCGCCGAACTTCGTTCCGCCTAACAGTCAATGAATGTCGTACTATTTATTTGAGCTTGATATAAATTTCCGAACGCACGTATATTTCACAACAATAAATATCTCAAGCCTTTTTTAACTGACACTATTTGTATAGCAAAACGTTTTTTTTTTTCTTTTATTTTTTCGTCAATTTTACAATGTTTTTAATACTTATTATCCTATTCAGGACGAAGACAAATTCAAAAACACAAAAATCATAAAAACCGCTAAAGCCGTTCTTGAGTTACAAATGGTGTAACTAACACGACTGATACTATTATATGGAAATGTACCTTTTTTTTTATACTACGTCAGGTGGCAGACAAGCATACGGCCCGCCTGATGTGAAGCGGTTACCGTAGCCATATTAACGCTCGCAACATACAATATCGCTCGCGCGCCGCCACCCCCGCTGCCATCGCAGCATCTCCTTCCTTTCTGGTGACCTCACTCACTCGCAGCAACACAACAGCCCTCAAGGGAACCGTTATTTGGCTGCGGTATTCTGTGAGGTGGAGGTACATTCCCCAGTCGGGTAGCTTACAATTACGCTCCCTACCTCTCTTTTCGCCAGAGCTTCGTTTGTCAGTCAGCAGGGTGCACCGCGTGCAGGTGAAGGTGGCTTTGGTTCAAAGATGTTGATGAACCACTTACACCCCACCTAGCTATCGATAGACAGTAATGATGATTACAAATGAAGAGCGGATTCTCTTAATACAGGCACCTTGTTTGCCTAAAAGGAAGCTCCAACACTGATTACAATGCTGTCCATGCTAACTTATTAGCTTCCACCCGCGACTTCACCCCGAGTTAACACAGTACATGAATAAAAATATTCCATATGTTATTCCAGAATAAAAAGACAATAAACATATTCTATATGAATTCCAAATTCCATCCAAATCATTCAGTGGTTTACCCATGAAAGAATAACAAACATACATATTTACATCGTCTTACGAGCCATATTACATTTTGACTGTGATTTTTGCGTAAATTGGCAAATTTTGGCGTTGTTGATCTCGGAAACAAAAATACATTAACAATGTTGATTTATTGAATAGTACAGAATAGCTATTGGCATAGTACATAGCGGCCTCGCTTTTTGTAAAATTTGCTTAATTTTTTAAATAAACCCAAAATTGCAGAGAAAGATTTTCATAAAATGCGCGTATTCACTATTTTGAGCTCCTAGATTTTACTACTGTTCCAAACAAATGAAATAAAAAAAATAGAATGTTATTTGTTATATAGTCGTATAGTACATAGTACATAACTATTAATATAGAAAAAAAACATTCTTTTAACCAAAAAAACTTCGAAAATCGCTTTAAGTAAACTGTTAATTTCTCGAATAAAGGATAATATTATTGAGCAAAATTTATACGAGAATAATTGTTACTTCATGATGAATAAACTTTGTAGCATCAATTTATTATCTTATTTAAATAAAAACGATAAATATAACTTCAAAATTACTACAAAAAACGATGCACCGGCGGCCTTCGCGGGTTTAGTACTGCGCGAGAGCTCGTCAACGTGCAAATGTAATAGGGCTCTTAAAATAGCGGTATCACTTATGAAGTAACTATAAATATATAAAGTTGATATTGTTGATTGTTGGCACTTGGTGGAACATTATTATCGTAATGTTATAATAAAGCACTTGTACTATTCCACGTTATTATATTTAATATTACCGACCGGTTTCGCCGCTAAGGCATTATCAAGGTAAACAGATGGTCACCATCATGGTGTTTGTGTTTCTACCCTCACACAATTACACACAATAGAAACACAAACACCATCTGTTTACCTTGATAATTCCTTAACGGCGAAACCGGTTGGTAATATTAAATATAATAACATGGAATAGTACAAGTGCTTTATTATATATAACATTATGATAAATATATAATATCTTTATTTCATATCATGATTTACATAAAATGGGTTGTCAGGGTTTCCATTTAGGCAGACAATGCCTGTGTTTGGAATACCCCGCTATTACACAACTAGATATTTAATACAATTAGAGTTCAAATACAACATAATAATTATACAAAAGACTATTAAGCAATCTGAGGTATAATTCTTTACTTAGCTGCAATTAAGTACTTAGTTAATAATCAAGCAACTGCAGGGATGAGTGATTTGTTACCATGGCGGTGTTTTGTGACTCATATTCAATTACATGAGTAATCTTTAAGCAAAACAAGCCACTATTCAAGTTGATAGCCACCCTCTTTCACACTAAGGGGACGACAATACTCCATGTGAGGTCCAACTTGATCCTCGATGGATCCTAGTTTCCTAGAAGGATCAATTTCGATAAAAATCCTCCCAAGCTGTAGGAGCCCTTCACGGTGCTCCTATATCTAATAACATCACAGGATAACCCTAACCTAACCTTATAACAAGCTATATGTTAAGCTACTTAACTTCTACATTACATAGGTATTTAATATACAGATTTTTTTTATTTTTTTATTGATATGTATTACAGTCTACAGACCCGGGGTCCGTACCTTTTAACAATGTTCTATTTTTATCTTATAATATTCTTACAATTAATAAATTGCACGTCGCTATTATGCTAATAGTTATATTATTGTCTATTACTACTTAACCTAAATCCTCCTATTGTTTACCTTGCAACCATGACAGCCAGGGCAGACCAGTCCCGTCTGGCAGCACCCGTTCACGAGTTGTAATATACAATTTACAAAATACACTGATTTACAAAATACATTCTCTCATTCTGTCACATTACGCCGCCACTTATTTTGTAAGCCTTTCAATACTCAAAAATTGGCCGGAAGATATCTCATACAGGGATAAGTCCGCCTGTATTAAAAATATTTACTCTGGTAAATGGTTGATATTGTTATAAACATATTGCAAACAAATAGCAAACTACTAAACTCTATATATGACTCTACACCCGCGTTTAACACGTGCATTTACACCAATTTGCACCCAATTTGAGAGTTCTTCGGAACCATTGCACGTACCTATTTGAAAAACATACACCATTTGAAGGTTACAATAATCCATCATCATCAGGTCCATTTTAGTCTACACTACAGGAGCACGACCCTCTCTCGTCCTTCCTAGACGGAAGGAGGATTTGGCCTACACTCCCCACGCTGGCCAAACGGGTTGGGGAGGCCTGTTCGATATTTGATAATGTATTTCCCTTTGTCGCCTTGTACGACATCCACGGGAAGAAACGGAGTGATTCTATTCTAGTCTGCCTGAAACCACACGGCCAGAATAATCCATATCGGATGAAAAAGACTCTATATCTATATTTAATACTATACTCAATACCAGTGATTTTAAAACTGTGGGTCACGACTTATAGGGGGTCCCCTAGCCTCTACAAGGAAGTCGCGGAAGGTCACGAAGCTGTAAAATCATTTATGTTATACTGAATATGAAAAAGACTAACTGATACATAACTATGAAAATAAATAAAAATGTACGGATTTCGTAAAATAGAATATACAAAGGTTAGGAACCTTGGAGGGTAAAGGGTTGCAAAAGATTTCAACGTGCTAAGAGAGTCGCGCCATGAAAAAGTTTGAGAAACACTGCTCTATACAAATAAATGAAGTTGAAGTGTCTGTTTATAATATGTCCTTGCACTTATGACAAAAAGAAACATATTTTTAATTTTTCTGTCCATCTGTAGATCTGTCTGTCTGCCTGTCGGTCCGTTTCAACTCTACGCGAACTTACTTTAATCTCACTCATAGGAACACAACAGACCTCGACGATTTAAAAGCTTACGTTTACCTTCTGTCTTCTCTAAGGTATCAATGTATCTTTGTCGTTTGTTAGATGGCAGGGTGTATCATGTGCAAGTTGACACCTCAAGAGTATTTAACTTGCTCTACATTGCCTCACAGTAGAGGTACCATATGTGCACTAACTTAGTCTAACAAAGATACTTATCCCAAACCTAGGTCACCTAGTCCAGAACAAACGGGGCCGCATTCAGAGACGTTTAGCTATAAATATTACGAATTTATTGAATTTACGCTAATAAAGTTTAAGTATATTTATTTCATTTTGATTTGTAAAAAAATCTGTGTACTGATTACAGGAGTAAGTAATTATATTATAGTGACATACTCGTATAGATGGGACTCATATGAAACCTCAATTTGCGCAGCGGGTCATGGAGAAAGCTATGCTTGAAATAACTCTATCGCAACGAACACTCAGTGTTGTCGCAATAGAGACAGAGATAGATTTTCCCGACAAAATACGTGAGTTTATTTTTTTGTTAATTGACTTGCTCTAATACCCTTACATTGATATTCACTTACAATTTTCATATAAACAAGGCCCATTTTAATACCTCTTAAAACTACAGACTAAAACTACAGCCTGGAGTTCAAAAAGTGCGTGATGAGATTTTTGAAGGATCGTCTACGCGCGTGTCGCCCCTGGTGTTTCAGACGCTTTAACAGGTGGGCCATATATTCGTTTGTCACTTTAGTGATATAAACATAATAGAAGGTCAAACTTAGCAAAATTTACGTTTGTTATAAAGTTTTGTCAAAACTGATTGGCCACTTTGTTGGTAGCTCGTACTCGTTGATGTCGTTTGTTAGTGTTATATCCAGTATAACTTGAACCCTCCTAGCTTCATTAACTGTAAGTATATCTTTCCTTGGATGGCCGTGGACGACTTTCCTTACAATTTCACAACAGGCGTGTACATTTTGTATTAGTAGTCACAAGTAACTACCATTTTTTTCTCTACATAAGCAATTTTTCTTATCACGTTAAATCTATTTGCGACCTTCACGGACCTAATGTCTGGTCCACACATAGTATGCCGGTCTCGGCCCCGGCTTGTTTTTTTTTTAACTTTTCATTGAAGTGTGGTGATTGTAACGAGCGAAATACATGGATAACTTGCTGAATCTATTTTGGGGTGATTTTACTCAAGGACAGATTAATTAGTAATTAATTATGAATGAACGTTCAACCTATACACTTGATTCAAATATCAGCTGCCTTCAATCACAGTATACTTGACTTTACAAAACTATGTATGTATAATGTATGTATTATAACTATATATGTATGTATTATTTTATAAATTATACAAGCCAGTACGGGTGTCACACAAAAAAAATACCGGCTAGGCCAAATAACCTTCACGTAGACTTATCTGCCCTATACTAGAGTAATTTTATAAGCCCAGAGGCGCAGAACGAAAGCAGCTCCAGTATTCTGTAACTAATTTTCACCTTTCAGTATAGTTCAGTTTCGTTTCGACACTTCCGACATGGTGCCTGTCCTTCGTTAGGTAGAAGTGGACGGGATTGCAGAGCTTGCACTTCTCGCAGCGCCATCAGAAACTTCTATTATTTGGTGAATCATTATGCCAATGATATTACACAAGGTCATATTCCTTCCTGTATATATGTAATATCATTGCATTAGGCTATATGTTTTCTAAGGTCATAGTATTAATAAAAGTTTTATGGTAGTTTGAGTAGGTCAACTAGTTGGTTTACAAAATTGGAGGAAATAATTTGGTCTAAATTCAGGTTTGACCAGTAACATAAAACGAAAAAGCTATTGAAACTTGCCAATCAAAATAACTGCGTGCGAACTTCAAAGTAATTACGATCCGCATCTGACCTGAGTACGTCCACAACAAACCTACCTACTTATAGCATCTAAAAATTCTTGTCGCGGCGTCAGCGAGTGCAGCCGGTCTCGCGCCATCGGGCTAATGAGTGAGCGGGGGGGTGTCGCGGGGGTGCGCGCGGGCGGGCGGGGGCGACGGCGGGCGCGGTAATGGCGCGCGGCGTCGGATGTCGCCGGGGGGTGCCGCGCCGCGTCGCCGATAACAAAATCACTAGAGAACGGTATGGCTTGATGTGGTAATGCATGGAGGCGGCACCTACCAGCATTGGGATGCATTTTATAATTGTGTAGACATATTAAACATTTTTTTTATGCTACATACGTCAGGTGTACCTGATTTGAAGCCATCACCGCTGTCCGCTGCCATATAATATCGGACGTTGCAGGGTGCACCACGTGCACAAGACGTTGGCTTTGGCTCATGAACTACTTACACCCCAAAAACTTTTTATGTCTGAAAAACATCTTATTCCACGGAAAAAAGTGTTATAAAAATAATAACCTCGTAGGCAACGCCACGGGTCACAGCTAGTGTGATATAATAATTTTAGTCCAATACTTATTTGTATTACAAAATTTGCAAACTTTTATAGATTACAATGTCCGTCCGCCGTGTTTTTAAAATTCTCAGAAATTCTCAGTAAACAAAAACATATCTGAATGGGCATTACATCTTTTGAAATATCAGCCAGCAGTTATGGCCCTTGCTATACTCTACTTTTAACCTGCGGAAATGACTCATACACCAGAAGCGGTAGAGGCAAATTACCGAAACAAATACATCACACCGCTCATTCGCGACTTGTCACCCTTTCTAATACCTAAAGAGACAATGGTTTCTACCTGAAAAGGGTAAGTTACTACGTTCGTAAAACCATTCTCATGTATGACTATATCTTTAAAGCAATATAACTAAATACTGTATAAAGCTGGATCCACACTATAAGGTCGATCACGGTTCATTCGCGGCCGATCTCGATCTGCTAAAATGTAATCATGTTCACAGACAATCTGCCTCAGTTCACGATGCAGTCTTGAACCGTCTATAATCGAAGTCGACTGTATTTGGCTCGTAATTAATAATTCTGTTAATTCTTATATTATTTTATAAGTCCACATTGGTTTAGACATCGTGAGTATTAGAATTAACTTAAATAGTATTTTTCTTCAATTATTCAATAGGAATTTAATAAAATCTTTCAAATGTACATTAATTACATTTGATGCAATTCTCATTTCAACGGGTAATAGCTGAGTGAACCGGGAACAAAAGATTCATACTATCGATACATGTCGTGACAAGGTGGATCTCGCTCAAACAAAATTTCTTCAAGAATGATCGCGACTGGAATGGGGTTCAATCAGATCTTGACTGTTACAGATAGTATGAATACACACATTGTTATCATTTAATATTTTACCAGACCGAGATCCAACCGCGAATGAACCGTCACTGACCTTATAGTGTGAATCCAACCATAGGGGTCTATCAGATTTTGACAAAATTTCCTAACAAAGCTTAAATGTTGCTAAGGTTAAATTTCTATTCGGTTTGCGAGTGAAAATAGATTTTTTTTAAAATTCAAACGAGTAAGAACAAGCTAAAATACCATTAAGCCTCTATACAGCTATACACCGACCGCAGCGCACCTGTTATGCGTCACCTCTAAAGGTTTTGTCATACAATAACTATGAGTACTAAGAATTTATTATACTGCATTGCACGAACCGGTTTCGTATCCTTAATTGATTCCTTATCTATAGCAGCGGAACAATGATTGACTAGGTACCAACCATGTGATCCTACTCCCCTAAGCACAAACCGATACAAATCAAAGGAGTATTTCTCGTAAAATATAGTCAAAATACAGTTTCGATTCAGCCACGGTCTCTTCGGTATTCTCATATCACAATATGAAACTTCAATGTTTAATTAAAGTGTAATAACCAAATAAACGAACTATGAATAGTATTCTGCTAGAAATAGAAATTGATATTAATTAATCAATAAAATCATGTATATAATTTTAGTCAAATTCATAATTCTTAATAATTCATACTCAATTCGGTCAACTTCCATTCTGCAATTGTAAACAAGTTATAAGTTAATTAAAAAAAATCAAAAACCCGACTGCACCTACAACAGATTTATTAATCACGCGTAACAATAATATAATTCCATACAAGCAATGCCGCAGGCAAAAACTAATATATCAAATATATATTTGAAATCAGGTCATCGAGACCTTTATTTTGATACCCATATCGATATATTTAGAAGAAAAAATTACTACAACGACAATTTTGCGGCTCATAGCCGCCATATTGATTTTTTTTATATTTGATGTAGCCTATGTCACTCGCACAGCAAATACAAATCTAACGACACCTCTCAAGCTAAAATCCATCCAGCCGTTCAGGCTGCAGAGCCTGCCAAACAATTATACATACATACATACTCTCGAAAAAAAACCGTCCTTCTGTCGCAGTCGGGTAAATATTATGGGAATTGGACTTAAGATATGTTGAGAGTTAAAATGTTTGTAACATATACCGGATTCCGAATTTAGGACTAAACTATTCGATCTCCTAATTGTACTGACTTAGTTACTAGACTTAGTAACATTGAGTTAGTTACAGGGCAATAAAATCCATTCTGTATTAGTATGATGAGGATAATGAAGTGACGACTTTTTAAGATCAAGACATTGTGTTATGCAGACAATATAGCTGAAAATCATTTTTAGAATGCGGCCTTTCTAGGGTAAGAACAGGCATGAGGTCACAATAGTATGAGTATGTATTTGTCGACCGTAAGGTACGTAACCTCTGCGATTAATACAATTGTTAATCTAATAATTATTCTAACTTTAACTTTAAAAGACGTAAATAAAAACGCACTCTAAAAGCAATCCTCGGAAAAAATAAATCCATCAAAAAGGAACAATGTGTTACACATAAGAATTTGCATTTTTAACGCTATAAGTGCCTCATTTGACTAGTGGCATAATCACAGAACTAATAATAAGGCATAATGCATGAATGCATAGATCACTCATCGATCATAAACTAATAGGTTGTAAAAGTATAAGGATTGAATGATGAGTAGTGATGACAATATCGCCTCTACTTAGATAAATACAGGTTTCAACTATAGATTTCAATAACAAGTTAAATTCACGAAAAAAGGAAGTAAACCCTAGTTCTTATCTTTACAATGAAGCTTAACGGAAATTTTATTTAGCACTGCTATACCCCACAGATTACTGCAGCTACTGCGATTGGGGCTCCTCTTTTCGCTTACCATCAGGCGAGGCGGAGCCAATATGCTGAGCTAATATAAAAAAGGGCTAAATAACAAAGAGGATTGGTGCGTTCCTGCACCTGCGAATAAATGAGATCCAACAGATGTGGGCACATGCTGCAAACGTGCGAAGGACATGTAGCAAGGGGTATCCAGTGCGCAACAATATTTCTTGTATTATGAGCACCTATATGGCTACAATAAATACTTTACATCAGGCGGGCCTTGCGCTTGTTTGGTGTCGCAAAAAAACGCCTTTAAGTAATGTCCGAGCATTACTGCCAACAGTGTCAACGTAGCATTATTTTAAATGTTTTTTCTTGTATACGCGCCCATGACATTAAATTTACGTACTGAAGAAATTAGGCTACGTCTATATGGTACAAGACAGATGTAATTTGCGAACTGTTTATAATCATGAGAGAATATCCAACCTTACATACAGAGACATATACGCTTCGCTCTATATGAACCCCAATCGGCTAACTATAAAACAATTTTTAAAAATTCCAAAGATACCACATCCAAAATTCCCAATTCACGACCATCGCCAATGCCCGAAATACAGTGCGGGCGACGCGTCGTAAATCGCGGCGCGGCTCGGCGAGGGCCTTTGTGTGGCCTCGGCTTGGCAAAAACATACCTACCACGCTACATCGCCGCCTGTCGCCTGTGTTCGCTAAAGAGCCTCTGGTGACGGCAACTGTACTTACGTAACTAAACATATCTACAAATACATTATTATATCATGGTAAATACTACATGTCATAAATTATGAGTAACTGACAGTATTTTTTCTTAGTACAATCATGTCCACACACAAACTTTTATTTTAAAGTACCTAAGCGATTGTTTAGTGGACAAGCCCGGTGGTCCAATGGCTAGCTATGTCCAGTTCGACTCCGAGTTCGCGAGTTCGTTTATTTTCTTGATCTGGGTGTTTTCTATATATTCATAGAACATATCTATTTTCTTTATCTTGGTGTTTTCTATGAATAGGTACATAGAAAAGAACAAAAAAAAATATAACACATTGATATTATTATATAAGCACTACGTAGTACTTTATCTCAATGATATAACATCAGTTATCTAACACCCATAGTACATACAAGCTTTACTTAGTTTGGGAAAAGATGACAAGCAACACGGCCCGCCGGCGTCGAAGGCCATGTCGCTCTAAGAATTTGTCCAGGAATAATAATTAAGTATTATTATTTACTATTTAGAAGTCGCAACTTAACCCTATCTACACGGGATGCAAATTCGATTTTTTTGGCATTATCACTATGCCCAAACTGTAACTTGATTTGTAAATATTGATTGTGGTTATGTAGGACAAACTTTTGTAAACACTGATAAAATTTAAATGACTGTTTACACAGCGACTTATTGAACTACTGAAACGTCAATAGCGTCTTTATAAACGACCAACTGACGACTTTAAAGTTAGGTTTGTTTGTTAAACTGTATTGTATATAAAACATAAGTACATAAAATACAAAAATCAATAAAATGTATACAATGGCGGACTTATCCCAATAGGGATCTCTTCCAGTCAACCATAGAATGCTTGAAAGAGAGTTGTCAATTTGGGCTTTGAAGCAATACATGCATACCATATTGGGGTGTAAGTGGTTCATCAACATCTTTGAATGGGGTGTAAGTGGTTCATCAACATCTTTGAATGGGGTGTAAGTGGTTCATCAACATCTTTGAACCAAAGCTAACTTCACTGCACGCGGTGCACCCTGCTGACTGACAAACGAAGCTCTGGCGAAAAGAGAGGTAGGGAGCGTAATTGTAAGCTACCCGACTGCGGAATGTACCTCCACCTCATAGAATACCGCAGCCAAATAACGGTTCCCTTGAGGGCTGTTGTGTTCCTGCGAGTGAGTGAGGTCACCAGAAAGGAAGGAGATGCTGCGATGGCAGCGGGGGTGGCGGCGCGCGAGCGATATTTTATGTTGCGAGCGTTAATATGGCTACGGTAACCGCTTCACATCAGGCGGGCCGTATGCTTGTCTGCCACCCGAAGTAGTCTAAAAAAAAAAAGCCATTGAAATTCTACAAATAAAAAAAAACTAAACAATACTACTATACTAGGTATATACAATACAAAACTTTCTAAGAATAAATGTCAGAGGCAGTCTCGTAATGTTTCTTCACTTGAAGTTTAAAGAAGTCAATTGACTGGACATTCTTACTTTACTCGGCATTGTTAAGTTTGGTATTTAACCGTGACAATTAGATTTCCTTAGGCATTTACGGGACGAGCGCTCACTACACAATTCCACCCCTCTGTCTCCTGTGTAGTCAGGATAAACAGCGGCGACCGCCAAAAAAGTCAATGAACAGTGAAGTCCATTGCAGTCCCGGAAGCATAACTACGGCTGCCTTGGAACTCACAACGAATTTAATGAGAAGAAATTAGTAGGAGTAAGAAGCACAGTGAATTGGTAGAAAAGGCGGGCTAAATGCTACTGCATTCTCTACCGGTCAACCACAGGGAGTACAGAGTAACACAATATTTTATACATGTAATATGTAGATCCAAAAGATTATACATTTTGATGCAAAGATTTAGTTCTCCTAACAAGCATGTAATATAATTTGCACGGTAAGTAATACATATTATGTAGTAGATATAGTACTAAGATAAAAAAAAAATCTAAATATTTCTTTTATTTATAAAAAGGTCGAAGAAGTATCGGAACATAGTGTTTAGCGGGGTGCTTCACGAATTGTGTGTTCACGGTTCGAATCCGTCAAAACTTTACTTTAGACAACGGACACTACTACTCCATTCTAACTCTAAGTCCAATGAGAATTTTCATCACCCGTCAGTGTCAGTTAACCCTTACTTGTCCCACTGCTGGGATACGGGAATCCCCTCAATTGGCTATTTGACTAACATTTTTTTCTGTTTGATATGTAGGGACGTCTCCATAATATAACCATAGGTGAAAGAATTACTTCGATAGCACAAAAATCTCTCGAGATATGGTAATTTGAAAATCACAATTTTTAGACTGCCCCAAAACGCTCCATACAAAAGACTACTGAATTATGACGTCACAGATCTGTATTTTGTATGCATCAAATCAGAAATTTGTACGACAGCTATGTTAAATATTACGTTTATGTGATTAGTATCATAATAAAAGTTATAGCATTTTTTATTGCTTCTCCAATGGAAATATTATTTTTTAATAATTTCATACTTTTAAAATGGACTTTCCCGCCAAACTTTGATCGACGCTAAAAAAAGTCTGACTGAAGATATTAGAATGAAAGTTTGCAGATCTTTATAGTTTTGTGTATTTTACGATATTGTTAATTTATTTGTACAATTTTTAAACATTGGAAACAACCCAATTATAGGGGTTCAGAGGATACTCCACGACGCAGCTCAACTGCGGATTGGCGAAGGCCAGTGATTTCAAGAATAACCTAAAGGCCACTGACTTGGCTTAACGACTGTCATCTAATGACAACAGCCGGGACCGACGGCTTAACGTGCTCTCCGAGCCTCTTTCGCTAGTCGGCGGGGTGCACCACGTGCAGTTGAGGTTGGCTTTGGCTCTAAAGACCGTGGTGAGCCACTACACCCCTAAAAAGTATATTCGTCTGATTTTGATAAATAAGGGGTCAATTCGTTACTATGGCCGGAGTAACATAGGCTATATTTTAACCAACAGAACTTCAACAATAAGAGGTTGTAAAATTTTTCAAACATACTATTACTACTTATTACTATACTGTGCCTGTTTACTATTAAACGAACTATTCTTGTATCATCATCATTGTCAGCCTGTATCTAGATCTACCCACTGCTTTCCAATGCTTTCCACCATATACGATCCCGCATTCAACGGTTGTCGGTCCATCTAGAGAGGGCCGCCCTACGATTCGTGGCCACCACTCTAGGACTTTCTTCTGGGAAATTCTTATATTTATGTAAATATTTATGCCACGACGATCTCGCAAACGGCTCTAACGATTTTGATAAGGTATACAGGGTTTTACGGCGACGAGAAATTAACCTAGCTACTTCCCAATTCTCGGAAAAATTGTTTGTGTCATTCAGTACACCTGAATGACATACAGTATTCTATACATTTGTCGTGTCGTTACTTCTCCTTCATTGTAAATATCTTACGGCCCTTGTTGGAATGTGAAGCCAACAAAAACCATGGTTACCAAGTAAAGGCTCGTGCATAAAAGCGCCTAAACACATCTACATTCATACAAAACTCTGTTATGAATTTTCTTGCAAAATCCCATTTTGTAATAACACGAAAATAAGATAAATATGTTTGTGGCTGCTAGCCTTCACTAGTATATAGTTAATTATAATAATAATAATGTACCGCCCCGACTGCCGTGGTATTTTTGAAGTTGTTGTTCTAACCATCAACATCTACAGATCGCCTGAGGATGCCTCGCGTAGAGGCGAAACACGTGTCGCAGAGACGGCCGCGGCAGTCGGGGAGGCAGCAGTCGCACGTTTCTTCTGTTTCAGATGTTGGAGATTCGCCGAAACGACCGCAGCAGCTGGAGCAGAGACGACCAAAGCAACCACGGCAGTCGCATGCAACTACTAACGGTAGTGGGTAGCTGCCGGCCGCCAGTAATTTACATAAACTAATTAGTGGCGGAAGCACGTAAAGTAGTGTAGATCAAATTGCCTTCACAAGTATAGTTTAGTATGTTTTTGTTGGCTTTACATATAATTAAGTTGAAGTGACAGTGGGCCGGCCACATCTGCCGAGTCAGTTATGGCAGATGGAGGAGGAAAATCCTGAAGAGGAGACCTCGTCTGAGGCAATAAAGCGTTGGGCGTCCCCAGCCCCACCCCCCCTAGCCCCTAGATGGACCGATGAGCTCAAGGGAACGGTCGGAAGTGGTTGGATGCGGAAAGCTGAGGATCGCATATGGTGGAAGGCATTACGGAAGGCCTATATCCTGATGATGATGATAATGTTACGATATCTCCTGACTACTAAAGTTCACCATCAACCACCTGCCTGATACTAAGCGTTATGAAAGCAGTACCTAACTATTAATCCATAATAACGCTCGCAACATACGATATTGCTCGCGCGGCGCCAACCCTACTGCCAAAGCAACAACTCCTTCCTTTCTAGTAACCTTATTCACCCGCAGGAACACAACAACCCTCAAGGGGATTGTTATTTGGCTGCGGTATTTTATGAGGTGGAGTCCAGTCGGGCAACTTACAAAATACGCTATGCCCTCTCTTTTCGCCAGAGCGTCCTTGTCAGTCAGCAGGGTGCACCACGTGCAGATGAGATTGGCTTTGGTTCAAAGATTTTGGTGAACCTCTTACATCCCATAAAACTTTTTATACCAGAAAAACATCTTATTCCCACGGTAAAAAGTGTTATTAAAATAATGACTTCGCAGGCAACACCACGGGTCACAGCTAATATAAGTGAAGCATATTATTATGCAGTATACAATACATACACATAGAATTCATAGGACACGGCGACTATATAGGAAATCATAAATGCTACAATATTATCGTAGTTACTACGAAACCGCTATAAAACTGTCGTAGCGGGCGTTACGCTACGGTCGCTGACGGCCGCTCGTAGCAGTCGTAGCCCGTTGTGCCGTTAACGTCTACGCTCCTAATTTAACTTTTTTCGTTGTTTACTTGTCCCTGAGAAAAGAACAAAGGGGAAAAATCGCAGTAATTAGTTGGTAACTATTTAGGTACTTCGTAGACGGCAGCGAGACGATATTACGAGACGGAGTTGCGCACTTAATAAAGTTACGGAGAACCGCGGTCATGAAAGAAAACTTTCGCCGCCCCGGCAGCCACTCGCGAATCGGGGAAAAGTTCAAATGGGTGGTGTGGATTTTTTCTCTGACGGTGGAAAGTTGATGCGTCGAAGAAATTAGTACATAATTAATCGTGTCGGGGATAGGTGTTTACGAGGCGGACTCGAGCGGAGGTGGTGAGATAGCGGGGCGGCGGGGGTGTGCGCGCGGGTAGCGGGGGCCGGCGGGGGGCGCAGGACGGACACAAAGAAGAGAAGCGGCCGGTCGCGGACGCGAGCCGCGGGCCGGGTGCCGGGTGGCGGCGGCCTTATCACCGCCGGCCACAGTCGCTCCGCGCGCCTCGCCACGCACGCTACTATCCGTGCGACAGCTCCTCGCGAACTCTGCTCGAGTGCCCGACGGATCAGTGAAAACGGAACATAAACTTGTGTGTGCACGTGCCGCGCATTGCGCACCCGTTCTATATTTTTATTGGTTGGAGTTCTTCATTCATAGCTGTTTATTGTATAGCAATAACGGCTGACCTGTCAAAAATTGTAAACACAGAACACGTGACGCCGGCTCACAAGTAAGTTTTAACTTCTTTATTAGTTATACTAAAACATACCTACGTTCCCACATTTAAACTGCTTTTCATCCTGGGTGTAATAGTAATTTACTATCGCTGCCTTTTTTTTTTAGTAAAATGCATTCAATTAATAACACTAAAATATTTTCTAGTGCCACTCGGTTAAAAATTAAATGTGGTAGACCTTCAAAACTAAATTTATAACCCCCAAGATTATAAACATATTTGTAAAATTTTTAAAAAAATGAGGTGATAATTTCATAACTTATATTCACAGATGTAATAATAACAATTTAAAATATGGAAAAAATCTCAAGTTACTAAAATTTAATAATTTTAAATTAGGGGCCTTACCGGCGAAGCTGAAGCCAATTACCATCTGATTTTATGATTTTTTGACCGAAAATCAAACTTCAGCTTAGATATTTGCTACTTGTGTTTAGCTTAGCTGGTAGAAACGATGGAGTTCTGCCGACTAAGCAGGTGTTGGTAACTTGAACTCAATAACTTAAACGTAAGACCTATTTTTCGAATCAAAATAATCGGTGGTAATCCGCTTCAGCTTCGGCGGTAGCCCCTAATCGTTAAAAATGGGTTTTATAGGTTAGTGTTTATATCATCATCATAGACCATTCTATGAAAATATCCAAATCTCTAAAAATAAAATAGGTAACACTTGGTTCACTATTGTATTTTCGTAATTTCATAATTTTCATTCCCAATAAATTCATAATTTTCGATGTCAGCGTACCTAGAAACAAACTCAAAATAATATTAGGCTATATCGAGTCATATGAAATTACTGATAAACAAACAATACAAACTAGGTAGATACTGTTATCGCGATTTGTAGTATGCATTACTATGCATACTCGATTTTACAAAAATTCTGTACCTACTTGATGTTAATAATAATTTTGTTAAATTAAAATATATATATTAAATGTAAGTTTAGTTTAATTTAAATATAAATGTGTACTTATATTTTTATAAATTTAAAGAAAAACGAGCGCTAATATGGTAAAAACAGCAGAGATGGAAATGTTAATTTTGGTTGTTAATTGCATAGATAGGTAAATAAATATTGTAGTTAACTGAAGATTAAGGTAGTACATAAATAATTCATTAATGGGCGATCCATGGAGTAGTTATTTTAGAAACTATTAAAAAATATTTCATTCAAGATACTAAAAACTGTAAAAAAAATCTTCGTAGGCAACAATTTTATATAATAAATTATGTAATATTAATCATAGTATAGTACCTGTTTTTCTAAAAATATTTTGATAATAACTAAACTAATAAAATCTTAGATAATATTATTATTTGTGTATCACAC
Source organism: Hypsopygia costalis (assembly GCA_937001555.2). Taxonomy (NCBI): domain Eukaryota; kingdom Metazoa; phylum Arthropoda; class Insecta; order Lepidoptera; family Pyralidae; genus Hypsopygia; species Hypsopygia costalis. Next base: position 20,150,232 of record OW443343.2, on the reverse strand, counting down.
ATTAAAAAATATGTCCGATACACAAGTGTGTTTTAATGTTCCAAACATTAATATAACAACAAAGTAAAATACAAGCCAAAGTTACAAATAAAAATGAAATAACAATTTGAAAACTGCGAAATGCGTAAACTGTATTGTGGCGCCATCTGTCGGTGACCGAGAGAGGCGCGCGTCACTCGCTGCAAGGTCACCGTGTCAACGACCCGACAACTTTTGCCGCCTACTGTTGTCGTAGGTCATAATTTTATGTCTTCTTTTTGTTTATCTTTTCGTAACTTTATAGCTCGCCGCGTAAACGTTTCCATTTTTACATCGTAGCGCAAAATGATGCGTTAACTATAAGACGTTACACGAGTGACACTATTATGTTGTGCAACATTTTAATGCCATTACATGTCACACAATAAGAGCGACGACCGCCAGCTTGTTTTTGCAATTTGAGACGCGGCGTCATCTTTATCATTAACGATTATCGCTGCAGTATTTTTTTATGCCAACGCTCGTACGTCATATATATTTATTTGCAGAATTATGTAGGTACAGACAACAATTGGTAGACCGTAACACTTGCAGTATAAGATGACCCGGCGGAGTAGTTAAGTGACGTACGTAGTATTCCTGAAACTACACGGGAACGACGCACTCTTGTAATGGAAGTGTTCTGGTGTACAATGCAATACATATTGCTGGATTATAATAACGTTTATTTTTTGTAGGTTACCCGATTCATAGAAACATAATAATTATCTATCTAAATCATAAAAACAATTTAATACGATAGCCGTTCAAACGAAATAAGCAGTTAAAGATAAAACTATTTAGGATAGAATTCTGGCTCAGAAAATAAATATTTATTTGATTTTGCACAATCTAGAACGATATTTTTCTGTATTACAGGAAGCGAGACGCAAAAATGGCTGCAAAGGGCAAGCGGCCGATGCGCGCCCTGACGCCCGGCGATAAGATCGAAGCGATCCAACGCGTCAACGACGGAGAATCTAAAGCATCCGTCGCCCGCGATATCGGTGTGCCCGAATCCACGCTCCGTGGCTGGTGCAAGAATGAAGATAAGCTGCGGTACATGACCTCGCGGCTCTCCTCGCCCGACACTGATAAGAGCAACGACGGTGAGCCGCCGGACAAGCGCGCACGCACCGAGTCGCCTGCCGCGCCACCCTCGCCTGTCGCCGCCGGCCTCGACCTCACCACGCCCACCACATCCGCACACACTACGCAACAGACCACACCGCCTGTCGATGCTCCCGTCGAACTGACCACTAAGCGCTCCGAGCCGTCACCAACACCTCACATCATGTCTCGCGATCGTCGACCGGACCCCGGCGCGAGCGTCTCCATGAGCGCGATCAGCCCCTTATCCGGACTCGCTCACTTACCAAGCCTCACCCACTCTCACTTAGGGCTGAGCTTTAATGAAATCGCGACCAATTTGACCCTCCTCGCTCAATTGAACCCGGGCCTCTCGGCTCTCTCTGCTCAACCCGCTAGTCGAGCATTACGCTCCGTTCGATCTCCCAAACCTGCTCATAATGGAGTAATAAACATGAACGACACTAAACAACGCAGCAAACCACACCATCACTCGGATCCTTACAGAAGTAGTAAATCGAATCACCATAGTGCTACTACCTCGTCCACCGGAAGTCAGCCAGTAGACGACACCTTATGGTATTGGTTAAAGACGCAACAAGCGATGTTAGATTTGACTACACAAGCTACAACAGCACATCATTTGCAACTAGGAAAGACTGAACTCCCGACACAGCCAAAACCGGTACCAGTAACTCCAGCAGCGCCGATCAACCCGCACTTGGATTACAACAGAAACTCTTGGCTATGGCAATATTATAAACAACTCGGTGGTGCAATGCCGCTTCCAGAGGATAAGATAAAGTCTGCGGCACATGTGCCGAGGGATAGAACGGCAGAAAATATATTGTACTCCCAATTAATCAAGGGAAAACCTAACGACGAGCAAAGTAATCTGTTAAATCCAGTTCAGGCTGAAGTACATTACGGGAAAGTTGTCGAGACCAACAATAAAGAACTTCGGGTAGCAGAGCCGGCCGTCAGCCCCGGCATCGGCACAGAGAACAAAGAGCCCACAACGGATCGAAGTCATGACGTAGGAAAAAATCAGACTAAAGCTCGCACAGTTCTGGATAACCTACTCTTTAATAACAGCCAAACAGCAAACAAAGAAACAAAAACAGTGGACGCGCCGAATGGTGAATGGGAAACGGGTGCCAGCGAGGCTCTGGAGCACGGAGAGAAGTTCCTGGCATGGCTGGAGGCTAGCGGCGACCCGAGCGTGACGCGCATGCACGTGCACCAGTTGCGTGCACTGCTGCACAACTTGCGCGCGCGCCGGCCTGGCGCCACCGCTGTGCCCGGCGAGGCTTCCGACCACGCCGTGCGCCGCAAGTAGACGACGGGCTGCCGAAGGCTCCGTGCTCGTTACAGGGAATATAAATTCAATTATGTACATAGCTACGTCATCGCCTGTAAGCGTTCACTTGTGATATGTGTAGCCAAATTTGCGTTTCTTTGTTCTAAAAGGAAAGCTATACATTATTTTTTCTTTAGTTAAGATTTAACTAGATGTAAGCTAGAAGAGCGGCGCCGCACCGACGACGAAGCACGCCCGACGCATTTCGTCGTGTCGTGACATTTCGTGCGACAAATGTCGCCGGTTAACCCGTGTCCAAGTCTTTAACAGATTTAATATTTAATAATATTGCTGTAAAATGATTATTAACTGCAATCAATTATTACTTTCTGATGCACACAAATGTTACGTGGTTAGTAATAAGTAGTTCAGCTGTATGTTGCCATTTGACGATTTATACATTCCTAGTTGTACCCTTACTATAGTTTATAGTCGGATCCCCTATGTTCTACCTCAAGTGAAAACTAGTGCTAAGTCACGGCGTCCTTTCAACGCTAAACGAGCGTGCGGGCCGCGGGGCGGAGGCCGGCCGCCCGGCCGCGTGGCGATACCAAATATTATATTGAAAGGATGCGATCATTACTATTGTGCCAATCGTACGAACAAGGTAATATTGTTAATATATAGATGACTCTATTGTGTTAGCGCTAGGCACTCGTTGTGTAATTGTTTTCTATTGCTCAGTATTTTATATGATAGACATTCTCTATGTCTCGACTCGGAATTGTTAATAAAGTTAACAGTTAAGGACACTGTGATCAAAATTATAAATTATTGAGAGATTATTAATATTATAAGTACATTCCTAATGATAGAGTGTATTATTATGATAACGTTATAAGAGATTGTCCAGTGCCGCGACGAAGGAACGAATAGTCGAAAGTTCAAAATTATAAAAATTATATCTCCTATCCAATGAAGATATAATCGATTTGAATATCTTGTTAAGTATATTGACTCGACTTGAAATTTATTATTCGAGAGATAATACCTATTTTGTACAAAATTGAAATTGGCTTATAAATGATTCTCTGTGTCACAAGTGTGTGATCTCGAAAATGTTAAAAGATTAAACTTGATTGAACTATAAATGGAAAACTTGTTTTATTTTACCCCGAAGTATTAGAAACATCCAGAGACAATAATCCCTGGTGAATAATTCTACTGTTTCGACCAAAAGTTTTTTTCTATTAATTTCAGTCTATCAGGTCGATGAGTACCGTAGAAAAATAACTTTGATCACCTACGGGCCTATTAGCATCCTAATTTATTATCTAACGCAATAAACATCAAAAATGATTTGTTTTACACAACAAATCACTCAGACAAAACTTACACTATTATTTTATTCTATGACAGATTTGTCATAGAATAAAATAATAGTGTAAGCCTCAGAAAAACATTGTACCACTTATTTCCATTTCAAATTACGGTAGATTTAGTATACACCCGCCATCGACGGGCTGTATTTTCGATATTAGGGTTTCTACATAGAAATAGAATTATGCAAGAAGAAAGTTTGAATACTGATAAGAACAATGTTAATAAAAATTAAACAGTCCCGTTTTTCGTACAACTAAGTTAATACAGAATCACACTGAAGGTAAGCAATTACCTATGGATGCTTGCAACACCTATAAGTACTATGTATATTATAATTGTGACAGATGCTGTCCTATACGAGGACACAAAAAGATCATTCGATAATTAGTTACATAAATAGCGCTTGGAAAACCCCTAAATTTCCTATCATTATTAAAAGTAAAAAAGGTTGAAGTAAGGTAGGTATTACACGGAACGGAGTATAGTTCCAAAAAGAATGAGTAACGCCATCTTGTGTCCAATTGTTATAAATTATAATTTGTACCTGGAATTCAAAAGTCACGTGCAATTGATACCTACTACGAGAACAACGGTGGACTTTCAAATATTCGTATTGAGGTAGATTGTTGTATTTTTTTATCTTACTAGATTACATTACGACAAAATAATAACCAAGAGAAGTACTTACATGCAACATACACTTCGTCAGCGGCTCGTAATCGAAAAAATCTGCCACTAGTGATGCGACACCCTGCCACGTATTGGTATGAGCATAACACAATTTTGTTGGTCTAATTGATGTACAAACCATTTTCTGCAAATAAAAGACATGTATAAACCAGAGACTTGGGATTCTTCGCTACATTTTAGAGATATGGGATAAACAATGAATTCTTCAGAAAAAATAAATAAGCGCCACCTAGTGTCATGAACATAAAACAAATCACAGTAGAGATTACAAAAGTACCTGTAAACCGCACTCATTGGGAGCTTGGAAAAATAAGGGCTTTCGAGCTCTGAAATGAAATTGAAATTGCCGTCTAAAATTTTCAGTGTAAGCCAAAAGAAGGCGTTCTTTTGTTGAATTTGTATAATAGCTTTTAGGGAAACACGTGCGAGTTTCAAACACAGGCTCGGTTATCTCCGGCCAACATAAATCGACCACTCCCAGCTCATAAATAGCATTATTCAATGCTGATATAGTCAGCGGTTCCGTGATATTCTTTAGACTAAATATTTTAGGGTCTATCTCTTCAAATACTTCTTCTTCAAATGGACGATCGAATATTTCACTGACCACATTTTCATTAACTTCTAGTAACGTGTCCATGGGTTCTGTAGCTGACTTTTTGTCCGCGAAGGATTCAGTTAATTTTGTATTCATCTTTTGTTTCAAATATGTTAAAATTTAATATGAACAAAACTGCTACTAAACAAAAACATTTGTCAATAGTATTATCTAAATAAAATATCAAATATCTAGAATTTGACAGTAAAGGCACTGAAAAAAACATTTTTCATGGTTTCAGTTACTAGGCAACGCAATTTACAGGAAACATTTTATTCGTAGTTTCTTTCGGTTCTGTTATTCCATGATGAGAATTTTTGCATTTTCATGGTCCCGTAGAAATTTAATATGACCTTCCTCTTAGCTTGCTACATGTAGATATATAATTTGTAATAAATAGGTGCCCACTTCAGTGTACATTTATTTTTCTCTGGAGTTTGAAGAACCGATTAAAAATTTATGATCGCACCTAAATCCAAAGATATTGACTGTCAATATCTTTGCCTAGATCAGTTGTAGTCTGTCAGGTTCACGTGTCAATGTCATTCATTCACTGACAGCCAATACTGACAGCTTTCAAAATCAAAATACAATATGTATTTTGATTTTGAAAGTCAGTATTGGCTCTTGCCAGATTCAATTTTTTTCCAGAAATTAGGGCAATTTTCGGTCCTTTTCTCGCGGTTTTGACTGTTTAGTGAAAAATCTAGAGTCCGTATTAACAATACGGATTCTAGCTATTTCGGCCATAGAATTTTGTGCTTGTGGCTCATACTAGCAATACAATTACATGTTATTTTTTGACTGAACATAACAATTATTATTTGTTCATTTATTCATCATTGGCTTATCCCTGTAAATAACTAGCTAGAATACCCGTCTTCGCTCGGGGGTTGAATGATTCAGTGTTCCAGAACATTCGAGAGTGATTTTGAATAATCCACAAGATCATAGAATTTTGGGAACAATCATTCTGAACCAATAATGTACACCCATTTCCGTAGTAGAGATTTTTCTCTGTTTTTACCATATTCAGTACTTCCAAATCGGTTGTGAATTTAAGATAATCATGTTCATACATGTTTGTAACTATGAGGTGTTTTAAGTGTATCTAGGGGAAGGTATAATAACAATCTGGTAACACTGACGCACAGTGTCAAAGTCAAGTCAAAGTCTAAATCAGCGTTACCAACTTAGGGGTTTTCCCCCCAAATTTAGGGGGTAAATAAGTAGGATGGGATTTTTTTAGGGGCGTTCTACTTTTAGGGGTATTTTTAGGGATTTTTTCCTACTAATATTTTTTCGAATATTTTATAAAAACAAAGGTGTAAAAATATTGGACCAGGTGTTATCCAATCGAGCCAACCATAATTATATGTTGATTTAGCGGGTTTGCGACATCTAGTACGGTTCCTTAGTACTAGGAATGATGACATTATATATTGAAAGTAGGTATTAGATAATGTATGTATAAAGAATATTAAAAATATATTATTTATTTATTTAATAAAAAAAATATTTCTTTTAATGAACATTATCAATTTATCCAATTGCTAAAACATTTGATAGTATTCCTATCTGGAAGTGCTTTCATAATGTTTTAATTTATTATTTCTTTTTAGGGGGTTTCCAAGTAATTGTGGCGATTTTAGGGGTTTTTAGCTTAAGATTTAGGGATAAATATTTTTGAGAGTTGGTAACACTGGTCTAAATTCCTCTGATAAGCTACAGATAGATACGGTATGATAGGATTGTGATTACTAATGCAGAGTTTGTAATCGTACTTATTCTGTGCAGTAATCCCCAAAGGTCATAAAATAAATAACGTAGTCCCACCAAAATTAATAATCCCTTTATCACTTAGAAAGGCGAGTACCTTGATTCTATAAGAAAGGAATTATAACGATATAACCTTACTGATGTTCAAATAGTACAATAGTGAAAATCAAGGGTATTAGTTGTGTGCTTATATGCGTGATTTATCGAGTAAAATCATCGCATAAGGTTGTAAGCAACTCTCGCAAGGTTAAAACGCAAAATGGGGAACAAGTCGTCGCTGCTGTTGAGAGAGGAGGAAATCGCTCAAATTCAGGAAGAAACTGGCTGTAAGTGAGATTAATATCTATCATAATACCTGAGATAGTACACATTTCATTAATTGGTCAGGAACTCTGTTAGATGTCATAATTCTTAGTCCAAGGATATTACATCTCTGACAATTTGCAGTGTTGAAAAAACAGTTCCTCTGAGTAGATCTAGCAGTGTTTATTTTAGAATGATATTTTCTTCTTAAAAAATAAGTATAAATAAATAAAAAAATCTGGAAATTTTACACAGCACCATCTAGTCCCGAATTAAGTGCAAAACTTGTACTATGGGTACTAGACAGCTATAAATATACTTAAATACATTTTTTTTTATGCATACATGTATATTTTTTTTTTTGTAAATACAAATTTTGTAAATACATACATGTAATACATATAAAACACCCAGACCATGACAAACAGACATGTTCATGCACACAAATGTCTGTCTTGTGCGGGGGATCGAACCAGCGACCTCAGGCTCATCTAACACAACAAATAAATATTTAATTGACATTAAATTTTTTTTTATGCATACATGTATAAATATTGTTTTTTGTAAATACAAATTTAGTAAATACATACATGTAATACATATAAAACACCCAGACCATGACAAACAGACATGTTCATGCACACAAATGTCTGTCTTGTGCGGGGGATCGAACCAGCGACCTCAGGCTCATCTAACACAACAAATAAATATTTAATTGACATTAAATATTTTTTTTATGCATACATGTATAAATATTGTTTTTTGTAAATACAAATTTTGTAAATACATACATGTAATACATGTAAAACACCCAGACCATTACAAACAGACATGTTCATGCACACAAATGTCTGTCTTGTGCGGGGGATTGAAACAGCGACCTCAGGCTCATCTAACACAACAAATAAATATTAAATTGACGAGCCCGGTTGTCGAATTGTTAGCAATGGCCACTTTGACTCTGAGGTTGTGGGTTCGATCCCCGCACAAGACAAATATTTGTGTGCATGAATGTTTGTCTTGACCTGGTATTTTCCATGTATTATAATGTATGTATTTACAAAAAAAGTCTATTTAAGTATTATATCAGTTATCTAGTACCTAGTACCCATAGTACAAGCTTTGCTTAGTTTGGGACAAGATGGCCGTGTGTAATTTTGTCCTGGAATATGTATTTATTTATTTAATAAACAATTAAATTTATCTGTGTATTCCAGTCACGCCAAATCAGATAGAGCGCCTGTATTCAAGGTTTACATCGCTGGACAAGAACGACTGTGGCACACTCTCGCGAGATGATTTCTTGAGGATACCAGAGTTAGCCATCAACCCTCTGAGTGAAAGAATTGTACACTCCTTCTTTGCCGAGAGTCATGACGATAGAGTCAATTTCTTACAGTTTATGAGGGTCTTGTCACACTTTAGACCTATTAGGAAGAATAGAGACAATAAACTTAACAGTAGGGAGGATAAGCTTCGCTGTAAGTATTAAATTTTTTTATAAAGATTATCAAGTACTCTAGTCAATATCAAAAATCTTAATATTTAAAGTCTGAATAAGTGTAGAACTTAAAATAATTGACTTTACTATTCTGTATATATAAGTTTTCGACCAGCACAGTGACTGTGAGAAGTTTAGTCTACATTTAAAATTTCACAGATTATGTGCGCTAAATGCGAGATTTTATAGTTCCTGCGGTATCGGCCACTCGACGCGCCTGTCTCATACAAAATGAAATTAAAAGTGGATAGAGTTCTTTGTTTTTAACCTATTAGTGTGGCGCCATACAAACTGTTCCAAATTAGTCTCAGAGGGAAAGTGAGGTCAATATGAGAGAGTGGCAGGGAGTGTCCATACTATATGTAGGACTATTACTTATACTATCCTGACACCATGGAAGAAGGATTTAAAAAAGTTTAGTGGGACAACCTGCCAAGAGTCTTGACAGATTGTACCATTGTGGTCTGCCTAATGTCATAAAATAGGATGGACTTAAATTATCACTCTATGCCTCACTTGAACTTCAAACACACAAACCATAGTACCACCTTAATACCTTTGTACCTAAGGAGGTAGGGCACAGCTCGTTTGTAAACTGCCCAACTGGGGAGTATTTTTTTTAACTACATTGGGAGGCTAACAAGCATACGGCCCGCCTGATGTAAAGCGGTTACAATGCAATTCTACTATGCTACTTCCTTTCAGTATAAAAAAAAAACAAAGTAAAATGTATTAAATTTAACAGATTCCTTATAGATTTCCTTATACATTTGACTGATATTCACTGCACCATTTGACTGACATCTTTAAGAGAATGAGCCTCATCTACTATAGCATACATGAGTTGATAAGCATAGTAATGGCAACAAAGAAAAATATTCAAATTTTATCTCGTACTTGAGTCTTGCAAATACATATCAAAGTATTCATTCCCTGTAAATCTCCTTTGATGTCATTCCCTGTAAATCTCCTTTGATGTCTTAATCCTTTAAAAAAATCGACTAATAATATTTTTTGCTTATATTTTCAGTTGCATTCTCCATGTATGACTTGGATAATGATGGTAAAATTTCCAGAGATGAGCTCTTGGCTATACTTCACATGATGGTTGGTGCTAATATTAGGTAAGCAACTTTTATAATTAATTAACTAATATAAAAAATAAGTAGCTGTGTCCATAGATACATTATTTTGTTTTATGTATAAAATGGTTTTCCCAGGAGAGTACATGTACTGTATGGGATTCAGGAAAGGATAGTATGTGTGTAATTTTGAATTGTATTTTACAGAAGGTTTATTCATGGTTACATTATAGAAAGAAGTCTGACGAATAGTTAATATTTGTAGTCGCAGGACTTGAAAGATCTCATCACAGGGTGTCAGTTGATCCAATTTTTTTAATACTTCTAATTCGAAAAGTAGACAAATATTTTTTTTAAATATTATTCTAATAACTACTTACTTTGCCCACCGCCCATTTTCGACTGTTGATTTCTGGGACATTCTGTATGTACATTAAAGTTGGGTTAGTTACACAATTTATAACTCAAAAATAGCTGGACCGATTTTTATGATCATTGATTTGTCTCAAATCAAAAAAATATCCAACAAATAAAAAATGAATATATCAGAAAACTGAACGAAAAAACAAATATGATGAAATTGTCAGGAAAAGATTTCTATGGGAAATCCACAGGAATGAGATGGGAGAGGGAAGATTGAGCCACAGTAGAGCGTGGGCAAGCCGCTGGTATTTTATAAATCTAGGTAAAATTTGCCTATCATTAGGCTATATCGTAATAATTTGGCTTCTTAAATTATATCACACCACGACCACTCCATACAAATGACGCGTCGTGAACTACTACATAACGACGTCTGTGCAGTGCGTGAATGAGCGTGTGTGCGAGTGGCGCCATATTAACCGTTCCAGATTTGTGTCAGAGGGGAGGTGAGGTCAACACGAGAGAGCGACAGGGAATGGCCATACTGTACGTAGTACTATTACTTATACTGTGATTATATTTAATGGACGCTAAGAATAATAAAAAAAAAAAAACATATTTATAAATCTGTGTATTACAAATAATGAGTTTTATTTTAATGTATTTACCAATATTTATCACTTATCTAGTATACATAATGTTACTTTAGGACCTGATGGCCTTGTATAATTTGTCTAAGAATATTTATTTATTAAACTGGTTTATGTTAAACAATTTTAGCGAAGAGCAGTTGACCAGCATTGCTGAACGAACTATCCTTGAAGCAGACACCAACAACGACCAGATGATCTCCTTTGAGGAGTTCTGCCGAGCCCTTGAAAGGACAGATGTTGAGCAGAAAATGTCCATCCGCTTCCTCAATTGACCTCCAAACTCCTGAACCATATACATCAAGTATATCTTGACCATAGTGCTTGTGGTCATCATTTATGGGCTTCTTACTAAAAAATGAGTTTGCTCTTGGACTTAGTATGAATCGTGTAATTACTAATTAGTTATCATGTAATATGTGTGATATAATAGCAGGTCAAGATCACAAGACAAGAGGTATTGGTATTATCAAAAAAGCCTTGAAAATAATGTGATATTTATAGACTCCAAATATTTTTGGAGTCTACTCTTTAAGAATGGGCATGCTGCAAAACTAGTGCAACTCCAGTAAAAAAATAAAATTCGGTATTTTTTTTTATACCCTGTCGGGTGGTCGACAAGCATACGTCCCGGCTGATGTGAAGCGGTTACCGTAACCATATTAACGCTCGCAACATGAAATATCGCTCGCGCGCCGCCAAACTCGCTGCCAACGCAGCAACTCCTTTCTTTTTGGTGACCGCACTCACTCGCAGGAACACAACAACCCTCAAGGGACTCAAGTGTGACAAAATTTTTTTTAAACATAGAATTTTATAGTTATTGAAACGATAGTTGTGAAAAACGGCCATCTTTCACACATTTTCAAAATACAAAGTATAATTTCGTATAAATTTTATGAGTTTTGCAAAAAACTGAGGCCTAATAAACAATCTTATACCTACTGCAGTTTTGTCTATTTAACGAATAATTATATTTTTCACTGGAGTGGCATGGACTGCCTTAAGAATAATTTTCGAGTATACCCTGCGGCAAAAAATAAAACTAAAATCGAGTGTTACCAAGAAGAGAAGTTATTACTCGTACATTGGTTCTTCGCGGAACGAAGTAACCTCTAGTCGCGCGTCGGAGCTGATACGCACCAATCACCAAATTGTTTATTACATATTCATAAATCAGTCTTACACATTATACGGAATAATTTATGGTTTACAAAGGCTTTATCCTTTGAGGAATCTCTTTCAGCCAGCCATTGATTGTCTTTGGTTTCCCGAGTGAAACAATTATGGCGGTTAATATGAAAAGTAAACGTTTATCTTGTTTTTTTGTTTGCAAGTAAATAGTTCAACGAGCCCGGTCCCGATGGTGTAATAGCTAGCAATAGCCACTTTGACTCCGAAGTTGCGGGTTCGATCCCAGCACAAGAGAAACATTTGTGTGCATGAACATGTCTGTTTGTCTTGGTTTATATGTATAATACATAGAAAATATCCAAAACACCAAAAAAAATGTATATAATAATATCAGTTGTCCCCATTGTACCAGTACCCATAATACAAGCTTTGCTTAGTTTTGGGCTAGATGGCGGCGCGTAATTTGTCCAGGAATATTTATTTATTTATAGCTGTGAGTTTACTAGCTTCCAGCCGCGACTTCGGCCGCGTTAACTTTTTTTTTATAAAAAGTCATATGTCCTTCCTAATACCTTCAAGAATATGTATACAAAGTTTCATGATCTGTTGAGTAGTTTCGATGTGAAAACGTAATAAACACTCAGCTTCACATTTACAGGGAACACACACACTTCTAGGGAAGTAGGGATTACAGTCTGAAGCTTATTATAAGGCAATATATACACAATGACATCTGTGCAAACTGTGACAGAAGTATTTTCGTGCTGTGTGTAACAAACTTCCAAATTCAGTTGCTGATCTCCATGGGCGGTGGTGATTGTTTTCTATCAGGTGACCCACATGCTCGTTTGCCGACCTCTTATATATATAAAAAAAACGACTCCGAGGTTGGCTCGAGAGAGCGGCAAGTAGCGTCATGTTGTATCACTATGTCCACTCAACATTATACGAATTTACTATCAATAAATCAATTACACATCTTGTGATCTTGACTAATGCTCTTTAATAATTTATTCGCTGTTTTAGGCATTTAATTGTTAAACGGGGTATTTAATTAAAAGATTGGGAAATTTAATTTTAAGTTCATAAGTTGAAAGTGGCAGACACTTCACAGAATGTATCTATGACATATTTTAGGCAAAACTTTTGAAATTAAAACAATTAATGTTACAGCAGAAAATGAATACCACTAGAATTAATATTGTATAGTAATTCGAGTGTGTTTTACGGTCAATTTACACCGCGCAGGCGACTTTTTGCAACGAAATTATTCATAGCATAATGAACTTTATGTCAATTGTATAACATATAAACTTAAATACTAGACAAAAAAGGTCATGTGTCTTCCGGGGAATCCTCGCGCATTCTCGAGAATTCCCCTATTTTTGGCGGGTATTTAAGTTTATCTTATATAATTGACGTAAAGTTCATTATGCTATAACATTATGGTACAATTTCGTGGGAAAAATTTCGTCCATTCCATTTATCCGCGGCATTGTAAATTGAGCCTTATACGAACATAAGTGTCGTGTCATCCGAAGTGCATTTAAGGCAGATTGTTTGTACTTAGATGGGTTTAGATCATTGTCGTTTATCATAGATATTATGTTAGGATACAGATCGGACTCTGCGTGATGTACAATCAATCTCACGTAAACCTTTTTCAGAGTGCTTAGTGAGAGTTTATTCGTCAATTTCGAACATGTTAACGTTTACAAGTCGACCAAATTGAGAAAAAGGTTCATTATTATGAATTTGCCAGACGCGTGTTACATATCCAAATTAGCGGGGTCCTCACTTTAAAATGTGAGCAAGTAAGCCACATAATTTTGATATGTAACACGTCTCGTCATCAATTCTACAACATGAGAATTCTTCTCTGTTTGTTCGGTTTGTTTACGTTAACATGATCGAATGCGAACAAAAAACTTGCAATAAGCACTCTGTTAACGAGATCGTCTTATACTGGAAGTGTTAATCTCTGTGTGATGTTGACTGTACACTGAATAGTACAATAGATACTTTTATGTTGTAATCAGATTTGTCTGTAATTTTCCCAAAAATGTAATTCCATTTTGTGCTTTTGAGGCGTAAGTTGAATATTTGTTACCAAATAGATCACAGGATAAATTAGCTAGTTGTATGAATATTTGTTAAAAATAGTGATGTATTTATAATTAATTTATTAATAAAAATATTTTTATATTAAAATCAGTTTATTAATTTACGATTTACAAATCATTCATGCTATACATAGTTAATACCTACATATTCAGGAACAGATACACATTGTCTGAAATGTTTGAAATTGTACATACAAAAAAAATATATTAAAAATGTGGAAAACAAAATATTGCGTGTTCCTCTTACATATAATAATTCTATTAACATTTAAATGACATTTAATTTACAAAGTAATTATTTGTAGTAATTTTTTCCCTTATACATTGCGACAGGATTTTTTTTTAAAGGCCGCACCTCGCCACTCTAATGAATTATCATAATAGAAAAAGAAATGGATACACCATCATTGTCTGTTAGTCAGTCAGTCTGTCAAAGAAAATTAATCCTAAATAAATTTTACGACATTTATTTTAATCTGTGTAACGTGTCTGTTTCGTTCATAACGACCAAATAAACATTTTCCTGAATTTGGCTCAGTTTTATTCACATATTTTTTTGCGTTCTCATTTGACCTTTGCTCCCGACAGCTGTTCGTTGTTGTCCTTTTTTTTTATTATGTATTATTTATTGCATATAACATGGTTACATAAAAACAGTGTAAACAAGGTTACTTATCTCTTCAAGAGATTTCTTCCAGCCAACCTAATAATAGTGTAGAAATATTATTTGGCTAGTAGGCGAATTATGCAAACATGTATATGTTGACATGTTATAAATTTATACTATAATCAACATTTTTTTTATACAACTAAAGTCGCAAACAAGCTTTCGACCTGATGGTAAGCAGTCATCGTAGCCTATGGGCGCTCGCAACACCACAAGTATCTCACACGCTTTGCCGACCCTGTAAAAATCCCTCCACGCCTTTGTGAAATGAGATTGCCAAAAAATACTACCTACTTGATATGTGAATAATTTATAAAAATGAGCCAAATTCAGAAAAATGATTTTATGTCGGAATGAGTAAAAAACAAACATCCTGTCGCTATAAAGTACAAATTCGTACATCATGCTGATATAATAACATATGAATATAATTCGTAGGAAGAAACGAGTTTACTTTGAATTAGTTTTGTATAGATTTTCGGCTGACATCAGAGCGAGCGAGATGAGCGACGTGGTATGTTCCTGTTAGGCGGTGGAAGACACTGCCAGCTTCTTCAGATGCTCCATGAACACCTGGAGCGAGACGTCGTCTGTCAGCACCGGGGCGCCACCGTCCTGTGTAAATTTTAAACAGAATCATAAAAATATATTCCCGAAGGGATAGACTGGAAAAGAGAAATAAATATGAATGCCACGAACGCGATTTTTTTTTTGCACATAATGATTAATTATTGTATTATTATATGGATGAAGGGTGAAAAAAAAACCAGTTTGCTTTAGACCACGCGACTGAAGTAAAACTTCTTTAGCTCTACTAACTTATATCTCCCTCTCAACTTCCGTTCGCCGTTTCCGTAACGTTCTCGTCACGCATTCACCAGCTTACTCCCAAGTCAAGCGTGCGTAAAGAAGATTTACTTCAAATAATACTATGATTCAATGGGGGTCCAAAGACGAAAACAATATTCGAGAATTCCATGACAGTCGAAGTGTCAAGTGGCGAAAAATTTATCCGAGGCTCTCATGAGAGCCAAGTGTTCGAAGGCCCCGTTCGCTTCTGTTCCGACACCAGTTAATAATAGAGCATAGTTTTACAATTATTCTTGCTGTTCCATAAAATATAAGCCATAAAGTATAATATACACATAAGTACCTTTAATAAAAGCTATAAAAAATGAAACACGTTAGTAATTAAGATACTAGATATAAGAAAACCAGCACTGTGTATACCAGCGTACCATACAATACCAGGATAATGAGCCTTGACCGAGGCGCCTGAACAGCATTATATCGTTAACTTTTGACCATGATATTGATATTGAGTAGGGAATGCAATCTCGTTCTCGCGAGATCTCGCGCGGGGCGGCGGCGGGGCCTGAGGTAGCGGGGGAAGAGGTCTCGCTTAGATTAGCTTAGACCTTGCCCCCCGACCGCTACCTCAGGCCCCGCCGCCGCCCCGCACGAGATCTCGCGAGAACGAGATTGCGTTACCCTAATATTGAGTGAAGTTCCCTCCCGAAATTGCTGTGTAAATTTCTTTTATACTCCATTCGCTCAGTATTTTTAATAATACGTCACAATAATCAGGCCTGTTTACGTTTTTTTTATTGCAGCGGATGACCAACAAACATTTGCATTTTTTCCTCCGCGACGCCTCGAATATAACTTGGCGACCCACAGTTTGAAAATCACTGCCCTAGTCTACACTAGACCACCTACTGTCACTGGTGTGATTCTAGTAGACATCTTGTGGTTACACTAGACCATCTACTGTCACTGGTGTGATTCTAGTAGATATCATGTGGTTTAGTTCAAAAGCCAATGCACGCCACTGGGCAAGTCGCATGCTTATTTATCATTTTAGGCCACGTTTTCACTACCCCGCCGAACGACCAAATTGTTTTGAGCAAATGTTTGTTCGTTCGGCCGATATTCGTTCCAAGCAGAAACGTCTGTTTTCACTACGAACACTTATTCTGAACAGTTTGATAGAACTGCTGCGTTCTCCCTCGGAAGATCGGACACAAATTGAGCGCGTTTATTAAATGCTAAGACAATTGAACTTATCCAGGTACAGGACATTCTCATCAGATTCGGATTTAGAAACAAATATTTACGTGTTATCATTATAATCACCGTCACCAACTCGTGCTCATCCCAGTAATGCTGCTTTCCACATCCAAATGTTGTACCAATGACATTGCTGGGAATTGCTCAGTTTGTTATGCAATAAATAAAATAGAGAATATATTGGCTGTTACTGCAAGTTATTTCAGAGAAAAGTAAGAAATAGCGTGTAAAAAAGTGTACATGCATGAAACTGAATTGCAATATATTCATATATTATTCAAAAGCAGAAAGCGTTAGAAAACCAACACATAATCCCCAATATTTTTTGAAAAAAAAAAAGAATAAAAATCACTACCGCTGATGGTACTGGCATCGCCTGGAAATCGCCGAACAATGATGAAACAAAAAAAAAACATTTTTTTCAAAATCCAACCATGCTTGGTACAAATTCAAATTAAAAATAAATCATGCATCGTTTTATGAAACAAAAAATGGAGGCAAGATCGTGCAATGAAATTAAAAAAAAAGTTGACATTACTGTGATTGTTTTACTATCATTCGGTTTTTACTAGCAAAATCGTTAAATTACAATTGTTGAAGTGCAACAACAACATTAAACAATGCAAATGAAGTACAACAACAAATTATTAAAGTAATATTTAAATACAACAACAAATTAGTTTATGTATATTGGTATGACAAACTCACCCCTCCGTAGGCGTACATGTTGTTATGTGTCTGCGAAGGATTGACCTTGGACAGGAGGAACCGGGCCTGGAAAGCATAATAAAATATTAATACTGTGTGACTAAGGTTGCCAGGTATGTATTCTACACCAACGTATTGGTGTAGCTGGCCAGTGTAGTCCGGGTGGCGGTAGCAGGCTAACATAACATTGTTAACCTGCTACCATTGGCAACGTCATTCAACCGAAGTTCTTTATCGCCAACGCTGGCATCTTTAATCTGTTCACAGCATAAAACAACTTTGGCATTGTGCCTAGTCTAGTTTTATTGTAATTATTACGATTTTTAAATAAATAAAACATAAAAAGGTATTTTAGTTGAGTAGGCAAAAACTCTGACACCCACAAACCGGGTTATAATGCAATGAAATAAAAAATGCTGAAAACGAGGCTCTGGCGAAAAGAGAGGTAGAGCATAGCATATTTTTTAAGCTGCCCGTCCGGGAAAGTATCTCCACCTCAAAGAATACCGCAGCCAGATAACAATTCTCTTGAGGGTTGTTGTATTCCTGCGAGTGAGTGAGATCAACAGAAAGAAAGGTATACTCCTTGTATAGGCTGGCAACAGATCGGCGCCCCCATGGTGCTGCTGATTTCCATGGGTGGTGGTGATTGCTTTCCATCAGATGACCCACATGCTCGTTTGCCCCCCTCTCACATCATCCTCACCGTATCACCATCGCCGTTGTGCTTTTGTTACAGTTTCCGTGATGATAGGAGATGCGATAATCATTGCCTTTATAGGCAATTTGATCTACACTACATTACGTGCTTCCGCCACCACATAGTTTGCACGAACTAATTGGTGGCGGAAGCACGCAAAGTAATGTAGATCAAATTCCCTGTAAATTTGACTTCCGAAAATAACACCTGAATCAATTAACTATTGCCTATTAACTTCGACACATACCTAACTGGAATTTCCTTTTATTTACAAACGATGCCAAAACTACTTCCATATTTACCTACACATTATCATGGCAGCCACTGAGCAGACTTTGATAAAAAAAAATGTAAATTATAGAGAGCTTGACAAAATCTTGAAGCAAAACATTTTTTACCCCAAATTCCTAAGAACGGAGCTACAGTCACGAATAATTTATAACCAAGGTACAAAGAAATTGCAATCAAATGCAATCATACATACGTGACTATCATGTAAGTTTTCTGTTCTGGTATAGAAGAAAATGTTGCAAAAAGAAACACATAAGCGTCGTCAATAGTACACTATTTGAAACAATAACAATGGAAGTGCGATGTGGGACGATAAGCGACCATGTTGTGTCGAGTTGTGTTGGCCACCTTCGTTGTTTCATGTACGTTTTCACGTGAAGTAATCGCGCACAGCGCGCCGGACACACAACGAATTGTACAAATAAAAGGTTCCGCTAAATGTATATTGTACACACAGAAATTAATAAAAAAAAAATCTCTATTGAAAGTGAACATATTATTTTCAAATGAGATTTAAGTCATTCTGTACTGTATGAACCGAGTATTCAATTTGTATAAGTGAAAAATACTTAAATACAAATTCGAAAACTCTTCTGAGCAGTCGTACAAAAAATATACATAATATAATCTAATAGACATGTATAAAATGTACATATCTATTTTATTATATATGTTTATTTTAATTGCTTGTGACTTTAATAAATTGAAACTTGACACACGAGATCGGAGATAAAAAATGCATTTTCAGATTTAGTATGTGTGCTGTGGTTAAGTGGCTTACAAAAGGATGACTTGGATGTTAACATGCTGAGGAAACTACAGCGTCACAATGTCAACATCGACGATATGAACAACGAGTGAGTACGAGTGACTATCAAAATTTCGAATAAAATTGTCGAAGACCCAGTAATAAAACATTTACATTTTTAGGACAATAAAACAAGAATGTGCATACAGAAGTAATTTATCTGCGAATATAACACAACAATCTGATGTTATGACTACTACAATGTCACCCGTCGGCGACAACCGTAAGTTACTAAAATTGAAATGCAATAAATTGTACAATCTTCATAGTTATCTCTCCTTGTTTATGTGCATTTCAGACTTCAAGGCCTCTCAAATATTGAATGATGAGAAAACCAGTTTCTTTGAAACAATTATTGCTAAATATCTCACAGATAAAATAACTGCTTCTAATAATAAGCAACCACAAGTTCATGAACAAACGAAAATATATAGCCATAATACTTTGCAACAAAGCAGTTATGCGGAAAATTTCAGCAATACTAATACTAACTATAACCTAAAACAGGAAGTGTACAATGTAACCGAAAATATGGGTGAACCATTTCGTCCTGATCTTCAGAAAATTCTGCAATTTTGGAAGAAATTTGAAAAACCAAATGTAAATCACAATCAATATATGAAAGAAGAAAGTTATGACATTAGAACTGGTGTCGTCGAAAAACTACCGGTGTCAGAAATAGTAACTGAAATGACAACTGTATCTGCACTACCTAACGAAAGCATAAATCAGCTCCTGTCAGAATATCTTTCCAGAAATTTGATTGTACTCCCAACTACAAAGGCACCAACAACAAAAGCGAATGATTTTGAATCTAATCTTGAATCATTATATTATAAATTAATCTCAAATAATAGTAATAGGAAACGTGTTACCGAGAACAGATTTTCCACATCAGTAAGAACGAATACTTTTAATGATGACGCTTCAGAAAAAAATTATAATGTGTTTCAGCAACCACATGCCAGACCTAATAATATGGCAGAAAACATAGGACCGTTGAAACATACTATTAAAAATGTGGGCGATCTTTTACTACTTAATGATAAATTAAAATCATATGCGCCCAGGCAAGATTTATATCCAAATAACATAGCAAAGACGCCAAAGCAAAATGTTAACAATACACAAACATCGAAATCGGAAGCAGACATATGGAATGGAAAATTTAAGTCTCTGGCGAACTTACTGAATAAACAACCAGAAATTGTAAATATTCAACCAAAACTTCTAGAACGGACTTCAGATATGTCGAATGATGTAATTAGAGGAATCGCTGAACATATTAAAGAGCTTGTCTTACAGGATTTAGGGCAAAAAATTATTTGGAATTCATCAAGTTCAACGATTACAGCTACAATGACTTCAACTTTTCCGAAATCAACAACTGTGGAATCCTCAACAGGTAAATATAAATTATTTTGAAAGTTAAGTGAACGAATATAAGTATGATTTTATCAGCATTTTAATGATTATTTGAATCATTTCTAATGTCATTTCTTTTTTAGAAACCTCAACAAAAACAAAATCTGAAAACAAATCTGACGAAACCCATCAAGTCATTGAAAGATTTTTGGAATTATTCGAGCAAGTCAAAGCAATAAAAGAAAAGACTATTATAACTGCCGATACGAAATACCGTATGACGAATCTAAATCATGAATATTTAAATATCAATAAGACTTACATGAACCGACCATCAGTAACCAAACCATGGAAATCACGAAATGTAGTGAATTTGTCAAGCGGAATACAACCAAATCCAGTCATAAATCTTCCTATATTTCGTAACGCGACACCGCATGAAAAACGGATACATACACCTTCAATAATACAAACGAATTCAGATGAAATTGCACCATTGGTCATTCCTATTTCAAAACCAATGAGGATCATAAATCAAGTTCTGCTTGTAACATCAGCAATTACAGAGCATCAGCGATGGGCGCAGCCAGTCACCCCTAAAATGAACGCCTATATCGATAACAGATATGCAAATGGAAAAGAAAGCTATGACTATACAAGTCGCGTCAGTAATCGGAATAGAGATGATAAAACATTTCGTTACACTGACAATAATAACTATTACAAAGTACACGGTCGACAAAGACCCGAATACCATAATAATGACAGGGAAACTCACGATGGACTACATGAATATCAAATAAATTATAATGATCATATTAGCTCTAATGTAAATAATTATAATGACATGTACAGCAGAGACAATAATGGACCATTACATAATTTAGGACAGGGCCATATTGACATCGATGCCCCGCCTCCACATTACAATAGGGAAAGATTTCACGAAAAATTGGAAAGAGGTGATGGTATCTACACCCGTTTTAATAAAAACCGTCACAACAATGGAAGACCGAACGTTGCCGCAAGACAACAACAACCAGTAAATAGTATAAAGAAAAATTTTAGATATAACGACATACATTTTAGGAACTTTCTGAAAACTCAGCAAAAAGTAAACGCTATGTTGGAAAGAATTTTGGCAATAAAGCCGGCTACTGATGGGCCGCAGCAGCCGTATAGTATGGAACTGGCTTAATTCTGCTTAATATAAATGGTGACCCTCCAGTATACCAACGGAGAAGTACATTTGTTTTTAATAAACGTAAACGTTTTGCCTATGGAATGTTAACATTTCCTTTTTTTAAAACGTCGGGTGACAAACAAGCATACGGCCCTGCCTGATGTGATTTTTTTTTAAATACATACATATAAAACACTCAGAACAAAAGAGACCGACATGTTCATGTACACTAATATTTGAACCCGCGCGCCCGGAGTTGTTGCCATGGTTAGCCATTCGACCACCTGGGTTATCGAATGGCTAACCATCGTCGTTTAATCAAAAAAATAAAGTATGCTGACCTGTGAGCCCCCGTGCTCGGTGTCTATGTACCGCGGCACCGGGAATCTGCTCTGTAAGATCTCTTGCGCGTCGTCGATCGGCGCGCGGAGGAGCTGCGCAAAGCTCTCGTACTCCGCCATGTCTTGGTAACGGAGCGCCCGCCATTGCGCTATTGTCTGTTGAATAAGTTGAATTACCATTTAAAAGTTTACTCATCCATCTATCTATATATATAAATGAATCCCTATTTCCCTTGGTCCCGATATCACGCGTGAACGGCTGAGCCGATTTCGCTATTTCTTTTTATGTTGTATTTGTTATTGTTACAAGGTTCTTATGAAGGAAAAAAATAAGAAAGTTGTGCGGAAATTTATAAAATTTAAGAAAACTGAACGACCGAACTAAACGATATTAACTTTTCTAATGTAACTTTATGTCCTTTTACAGAGCTGTCAGTCATTTGACAGATTGCGCGAAATCAATTCGAAGACAGGACAACGTCTGTCAGGTCAGCTAGCATATTATAATATAGAAGTAAGAGCTGGATAAAAAAGGGCCAAGATCAAAACGTCCCAAGGTGAAATCGAATGGCACGCGATGCGAGAGGCCAGTACTCAACATTGAGTTAGAACACTTTAAACAGGCTACAAACGACAGATGTTATAAATGAGAAAATTAGGGCTGCCTCTCTTTGTCGCAGTTTGTCGTATCTGCGACTAGTAATACAAGTATACAAAATCGTCTGGTCGCCGGCGACTGACTTTCTATTTTTAGTTTGAATATGTGTTTAGACACTTAGCCGCCAGTCGGCAGTGCTTGATAGGTCTAATGATAGGCGAGTAGACCCCAGGGGAAGTACTGGCTAATTATATTATATTAACGAGGTAAGAAATAGAAATTAGTAGATTTTCATCATCAGGTCATTTTAGTCTCCACTACAGGAGCACGACCCTCTCTCATCCGTCCCAGACAGAAGGAGGATTTGGTCTACACTCCTCAGGCTGGCCAGACGGGTTGAGAGGCCTGATCGATGTTTTATAATGTATTTCCCTTAGTCGCCTTGTACGACATCCACAGGAAGAGACGGAGTGATTTTATTCTAGTCTGCCGGAAACCACACGGCAAAAAAAGAAAGTAAATTTTGCGTGCGACAAATTCTGTAGTCTTCGCTGTTAAAGCATTGAACCGTTTTAAATAATATTTGCTGTGAACCCTATACCAGTGAATAAAAGTGGGTACTTATTCCAGACGTTACTACAGCAAAGCCATAGACCAAAGCTAGCTTATTGTAAAATAACAATGAATATTGAATTCGAAGGGACATAAAGTTACATTAGAGAAGTTAATATGGTCGTTTAAAATTTACTAATTTTAATAAAACTAAACGACCTAATATACGATAAGATGTTGCCGCGCAACTTTCTTATTTTTTTCCTTCATAAGAACCTTGTAACAATAACAAATACAACATAAAAAGAAATAGCGAAATCGGCTCAGCCGTTCACGCGTGATATCGGGACCAAGGGAAATAGGGATTCATTTATATATATATGTATATCTAAAATAATAATTTCATTATGATATTTATTTTTCTCTAGCTATCGCTTTTATCCTTTTTAATCTATATTTTAGGTTATTAACATTTTTTTCTTTTACGTCACTTTGAAATGTTCCTATTATATGCTGAACCGTCAACAGTACTATCAAGTTATCAACAAACCTCTCCGTGGTATATCAGTATCTGGAAGAAGGTGTCCATAAGCAGTATACGGTCTGGTTGTATGGAGGACGTGTCCAGCAGGACGGGCTCCGGAGGGCCCTCGAAGCTGTATGAGTACAGAATCGGCTGGATCATGATCAGCGACTGCGTCAGGTCCTCACGCATCAGCATGTGCCTGCAATTTATTAGTAATTATTAAAAGTGATCGAAGTGCACCCCACCTCGGTACAATTTACATCTATGGCACTATGGAAAAAACAAGAATGTAGACTTGGCTGTAAAATCCGTTAAAAAGTTTACAATTAAATAATAATAATAAGTTTATGGGTAAAGGTGAAGTTCATACTTCAAATACTTATTTGAAGACGACTGTGGCCTGACCCTCTCTTTCTAAATACGTACTTAAGACAGAGAATCTTTTTTTTTTTTCAATATGAGAGGGGGCAAACGATCATGTGGGGCACCTGGTGGAAAACAATCACCACCACCCATGGAGATCAGCAACACCAAGGGATCGCCGATCCGTTGCCAGCCTATGTACCGCTTTCTTTCTTTCTTTCTGGTGACCTCACCCACTCGCAGGAACACAACAACACTCGAAGGTATTGTTATTTGGCTGCGGTATTCTGTGAGGTGGAGGTGACTTCCCCAGTCGGGCAGCTTAAAAAATAAGGTATGCTCGTTTGACAATCAGCAGGGCGCACCACGTGCAGGTGAGGTTTCCTTTAGTTCTAGTAATCTGTATCCTTTATCTTATGTGTGTATTTAGAAAGAGAAAGTACGACACCAGTCGGCTTCACTTTGTTATTTGAAGTGCAAACTCTTCTTTAATTATAGTATATTCTGGATTTATTTTAATTTTAGTTTTATTCAGTCTGACTTTATTTTAAGTTTAGTCCATCTTAAAATTAATACACTACAATGGTTTATGTTCTCTAATTGACTTCCATTAGTTAATTATCACAATATGGTCAAACTCCTAACTAGTGTACTTCAAGCATTGATGGATGTTCTTCAGCTGAAATTAAGATGACGTGGTTGTACCTGTAGAAAGTGGTCTCATCAGGCGAGTTGTTGAACACCTGCAGGAACTGTGAGCGTCGAAGGTGGTACATGAACTGCGGGTACAGACTGAAGTTCTCTGATAAACGGAAGCTGTTCGGATCGTCTTTGCCATATTCGCCGAACTTTTGACACTGCAAATATGACAAGAAATTATACCTAACTTAAAAACACGCCCGCGACGCGAAAATTAATTTTGTCGCAAAATTATTTGTCGCAAAGGGTGGGCCTCTCAATTGGTTAAATTTGTCAAGTCAGTAGTTTTTAATTACTTTAACTACTAATTTATTATTATATATTATAATTAATTTTTTCATTACTAATTTATGTAATTTCCATTAGTTTATTTCTATTATTAGTATTTCTGCAATCCCAAAGATCGACGGGTAGAGATTTAATTTTGCATTAAGTTTGCCTATTGTACCAAAATATTGTGGTCAATAAACATAATTAATAAAATAATAAATTCATGAAGAGCTTCGGCCTTGAAAATTTCAATTATATGCTAAAATGGTGCATGGGATGTAGATGGACCGATGTTCTCATAAAGGCACCTGAAAATAGCTGGATGCGGAAGGCGTTCAATCGGGCATGGCTGAAAGTATTGGGAAAGGTCTATATCCAGCAGTAGATAGATCCATAGGCAGGTGATGGTGCACGGGCAGGATATGTTAAAAAAAATATATTTTTTTCTTCTCTTACATACACATACAGATATTACAAGAAAACAAAACTATTAGGCCGGATTCTAGCCCGCGAGGTTCAGTGGAGCGAGTAGATTTATTTCAATGGAAAATGTATTTGATGATCATTCCTCAAGGACATGATCAATCTCAATTTTTTTTTCGACAAAAACCTCAAGCATGTCAAGGTCTATAATTGTGACATGTTTCATCAAAATCATTTAGTGGTTTTGCATACTATTAATTTACAAGAGTGACTTTTCGGCGTATGTAAGCGTTGTGGCGTTCCTCTCGTTCCCCTCAATAAAATGAATAACACTCATAACTTTTTTTTTTTATCGCCAATCGGAATATGCAACGGTGTAAATAGTCGCTGAATATGCGAAGATCGGCTTACTTTCGAAATGGCATGCGCACACCCCTCTCGTGGTCGTAAGCGTTCCGCTCATTCCCCTCAATAAAATGAATATCACTCATATGGATATTGGAAACTCATACTTACCAATCTGATCAGCATTCTATCGAGCCAGCGTAATACATCAGGGCCGTCCTCGACTTCCGCGCGGTAGACCACGAGGCGAGCCATCACCACTGCCGCCGCTTCCTGATCGAAGCCCGCGGCTATGTGGTGGAGATTCACGGCT
This sequence comes from Hypsopygia costalis, assembly GCA_937001555.2. Lineage (NCBI taxonomy): Eukaryota > Metazoa > Arthropoda > Insecta > Lepidoptera > Pyralidae > Hypsopygia > Hypsopygia costalis. The sequence continues at coordinate 20,123,997 of OW443343.2, read as the reverse complement.
GCGTCTCCCCAACTAATATCGAAAAATGTTCCATATGTAATAGACTTTGTTAAGGAAATTGTATTGATATTTATATTGTATGTTTATATTCGGGACGAGGGCCCACCACACATTCGCACCACTGTGTCTCCTGTGTAATAGGATTATCAACGGCGATCACCAAAAAAGGCAATGAACAGTGAAGTGTACTGCAGTCCCGGGGGTAATAAAACTACAGCTGTCTTGGAAATCACAACGAATTTAATCAGAAGAAATTAGTAGTAGTAGGAAGCTTTTGGAATTTGACTTCCCTCTTGGCAATGTGAGAGACGAGCTATACGGTAAATAAGGCATTAATGGTCTGTATGTTTATATACATTGAATTATGTATGTAACGTACAGTTGGGGAGTACGTTCGTGGCGGTCGGGGAGTATGAGGGTTGCAGACATCCCCATATTTCTTTGAACATTTGACTAAATTGAATCGGTGGATTGTGTTGATACACTCCGGTGAAAGTGTCCTAATTGATAGACCAATTTCACTCCTGTGTGGAACAATTTCTTGATGCAACACGACAAGCCATGATACACACTTTCAATTTTGATAATTTGATTAGAAAAGCACACTCTAACTCTCCAAATGGCTGCCAATAAGATAGCCATAGTGTTTATTGCCTGAAGTTCCTTACTTGCGAGCTATGGTAGTGACGCGGACCCGTCGTTGGCCGCTCGAGTGTTGGTACTGAGTGATCAGCTGCACGCAACCACGCCCGCCTTGAGGCACTGCGGCGTGCTGGTTCACCACCTGGTAAACAAATTGGTAATAATATGTACGGTTTGGTATTCATTGAATGATTCATTTTTAATATTTACACCACCGCCCGCCGATTTGCCCCGTTCTTGCAATATTATTCGATGTTCTGCTCCTATTGGTCGTAGCGTGATGTTAGATACCCTTTTTCAATAAATAGGCTACCTAACACTAGATATTTTTTTCAAATTGAACCATCAGTTCCTGAGATTAGCGCGCTAACCAAACAAACAAGCTCTTCAGCTATATAAGCTTAGTATAAATAATTAAATTTTGTTATTTCTTCCAAATTTAACGGCAGATTTCTATTGTGTAATCCAGGCATTGTATATATAACCTTTATGTAATCAGGCTTTTTATGTTTTTATGATTTTCGAAAAGCTTTGTTTGTGTGTATATACAATATAAACTAACCTCAAAGAATATTCCCATGGTGGTGCTTGATGTGAATGTACACATCTTCCATTGGCAAGTGTTGCCCATCCCCACTTCTTGGTCGGAGACACACGGGCCCTTCACATTCAGGGATACGCAGGAACCAATTGCACCAGTAACTGAAATGTTAACAATGTTTACCATACCAATGATATAATAAAATAACTCGAAATGGCAGCGCCTCCCCCTCCCCTGCACGGGACGTTCCAAAGTCCTTACTTAGCGTAATAAATTCTTTGATGTTTCATCTATCCAGTGGTGTGATTGAATTTTGGATGGAGATGATAAATTTGTATTTGCAACACCAAACTGTATTCCCCGATTTTGTTTACATTCCTTTTTTTAATTGCCTCCTTATGGAAGCAATTTTAAAGACATATTTACATAATCTTCCCATAATAACTGTTGCAGACTGGTTCCTGGACAACATCATATTTTTTTATACTACTTGGGGTGACAAACAAGCATACGATTTGCCTGATCTAAATATAGTTACCGTAGTCATACCATACCCAACTTAACCTTGAACCAACAGGGATGGCGATGCCAACATTAACAACTGCCGATGGCGAGCGGTGCGAGTGAAGGAGGCTGTAGGTATCATATATGTACGATCTTACTTTTGAGTTCTCGGCTGCACTTGACTTCCAAAGTTCCATTGAAGGCCATTTTGTAATCTCCCTTCTGGTCCTTGGCAAAGACTCTTTGGAATGTTTGCTTAAAAAGGGATGAATTGAAAGAATCACCCATAACCATATGACCACTGTAACAGAAATAAATACAACATATTTTTATATATCACACATTAGATGGCAGACAAACATACATCCCACCTGACGGATAGCGATTACCGTAGCCATATTAAATGCTCGCGCGCCGCCACTCCGCTGCCAACCTTTCTCGTGTCCTCACTGACTCGCAGCAACACAACAAACCTCAAAGGAATTGTTATATGTCTGCGGTATTATGTGAGGTGAAGGTACTTCCCCAGTCGGCTTACAAATAATGTACCCTACCTCTCTTTTGCCAGTGCCTCTTTCGCTAATCAGCAGGGTGCACCACGTAACGTTGGCTCTAAAGATCGTGGTGAGCCACTTACACCCCAATACATATATAATTTTATAACACTATCCTGGACAATCATAGCCTTTTGAATAGGACATACAATGGCGTGAAAATAATAAAAAAATGTTTGTGTAGTATTTTCTCTCTCAAACCAGTATCTCGATTTTATCTAGAAAAATTCTATACACAAAAGTTTGATGACGAAACTCTGACTTTAATCAAACTTACCCAGTTGAATTACAGCACTGCTTCATCTCCATCAAGCCAGTCTGATCAAGGGCACAAGAGTAAATATCTATGGCGTGACCATTCGTAGCAGCCCTCAACGACAATGCCTCGTAATGCTTTATCGCTTTCTTCATGTATTTTGCATTATCTTTATGAATGTCGTGATGTGAGCGAATAGGCTGCTTTAGCTCATCGTTAACAACTTGACCTGGACCTTGAGAACAGGGACCACCGAGGAACAGCATAATTCTACCTCCTGTATTAGGATAAGTCACTTCTAGTAAACCAACAGCAAGAGATAGGGCTACTCCACTGCTTCTCAAAGGCCTTTTCCCTACACCTAAGGGCCAAGGATCTCGACCAAGTTCACCGAGTAAGTCTGTGAGTGCCATATCACATTGTTTTACAGGCTGTAGGAAACGATGTGCTGGCGCCTGAGGTGCTGGTCCACCAGGGCGTTGCTGAGGGTTTGTCATGTTCACACGACCAATAGCCAATTGCTCCTGAATCTGCTTTGCCTGCAAATCTTTAGTTCCTTTGAAGACATAGCATTTTGATATACCTTCAGTGCCTGAAATCATTTCAGAAGGAATTGTAAGTGACATAGCAAAGATTTTTTAAACAATTAATGATATAACTAGCGGCACTAATAAGTCATCTCATTAATAATGTATAAATGGATGGATAAAATAGAAATACTACTCAATATTAAACAAAATTACATACAGGAAGCTCCTAACTGAAAAAGTACTAAAGGCAGTCGTATTACTAAAATAATCTCTTTCAGACAACATACATACATAGAACAAAACATGGACAGAGATTATAATTCTTTAACATGAAAAAGAACTTCGAGTGAGTACTTGAGGGATTTTATCTAATTTTGTGGTTATTTTGTAGAACTTGAATTTACAATATTAATAAAAGTCCTGTGTGAGAGATAATAAATAAATTATTAAAATGAACATGTCACTCACATGCACATATATATCGCATATATTTAACTAAATTTATTCTAAATAAAAAATAAATACAACAAAACGCCAATTACTGAAAAAACCGAATCAAAAATATTATTTCTTAGAACATTATTTATAGAAAGTATGAATATCTGACTCACCTAATTCATGAATTTGTACCATCCGTCCAAATGTGATAAGGCCAACCAATGCATTTTGGGGCATCAAACTGAGTGACGTCTGTAGTGAATCTTTCAGCGCACTAAGCTCCTCCTCATCCAAGCAGGTATCAACCACTAGCAGGAAGATAGGTGGCATGGTCTGTCCTCTAGCAATTGTGTACTCAATTGTGGAGAAATTTGGAGTGAGCTCCGCAGGCTGGTGTTGCTCTGATATTGCAGCATATTGCGGAGGAAACTGTAATACAGGAAAAGACCAATGGTTACCTATTATAAATCTACCAATTAAATTAATATTTTAAATAAATTGCTAACAAAATTAATGAAATACAATGTTGTCATTAAATTATACAATTATTGTGAAATAAAAAGTATATGAATAGCAGCACAAATCAATACTAATTTGCAAGGAAATGCCTAAAATTAATTTAGTGAAGTCAGAGTTGCAGTGCTGCGCTAATCGCAGTGATGGTGCTCCTAACATTTAGTCTTCACGCACAAGTGACAACAGGCGAGGTGGCGATTTTGACCGACTACATTAAAAAATGATCATCCATCATTAGCATTTCTGTAGGGTCGGCAAATCATATATCAATAAGTTATGATGACTCCTTACAATCAGGGATATTGTATACTGGTTTTACATCTTAGTATCATTAGCATTTTCAGAAACAAAATGTATATCTAATATCAATGTATCAAGTTCCTAATATTATTGGATATAATTGTTGTGTATACATTCACTTGTAATTTACATTCAGTAAAGCTAAGAACATAGCTTAATTTGATACTGCAGCATGGTTATAGCTCCTATTACAAGACAAATACGGTACATTACGTCAGAATGTCGAGCTTGACTTGCTCTTAGCTGCACAAACAGAAACAAGATCACAAAATATAACTTACAGGATTTCTTTGGAAACAGAAGTTGCACACCCACAATTTGGCTCGATAGTCGACCTGGCACATCGGATTTAGGATCGCCCTGCATGTATTACGTGTACAGAACACTGGCTCATATTGAATGGGAGGCAAATCAGGCCGCTCCTTCAACGGTTGATACAGGCAAGCTAAAGGTACTACGAGCCTTGTTGCTTCGATTCGACTGGACGGCCACACGTTCCAGGTGAACCGTATGCCGTCTCTATCTTCATTGTTCTGAATGAACTCTTCGTACGTCGACATTTTGGCGATCTAAAAACACATCTTGAGTAAAACATGAAACATCCTGGAAACAGCAGTAAAAAATATTTGCTCAGTTTACCGCACTAAAACTGCATACGGTGGCCGCAGACTAGTCACATATGCAAAATATCACAATCCAACTCAGTACTCATTCAAGAAATTAGTTATTTGTTAGCTTTTTACAAATTTTTGCCGAAGAGACGGCTGGCTGGCTGATTTGGCAATTGTCAAAATCATAGACAAAAAAATCAGCTGTCACGTCATGTCAGCCACGTCATTTTTGAGGACATTTCATTTGGTCAGTTTAATTTTAAAAAATTGTCTAGGTTCCATAACTTATTTTTTTTAGCAAATTAATTAAATAAAAATAATAAAACAAAACCATGATCATTCATAAATTCATAAACCATAGATTTATTTTTTCACAAGCAATAAGCAATTGAGAGCGTCTTTCTCTATGGAGGAACGAATACGTTCCGTTACAATTATTATTCAAAGCATATCTAAATTATGATGTATTTACATTGTTGCCATCTTTATATAAATTCAAATATTTTTTTTTTAGTTTTGAAGTATATAAACTTTTAATTTTAATTGGAAAGCATTATAAAATTAACTGAACTAAATCATCACATATTTGAGAAAAAAAGTTGGCGTCGCAAGATCATACTCTTCTGCGTAGTAAAGAAACGCAGTTGAATGAAGTATTTTTTTTTATTTTTAGGGCATAGTAAATTTAATTTCAATTATGGACAATATTGGTAAAATATCCCGCATTGTTTTATAAAACAGGAATCCTCGCGTTATAATTAGTGCATACAAAATTAATGAGATGTCATTGCTTTGTTTGGAGAGCAGGAAGTTTACGCCAAAAAGTGCGACTGCGCACTGGCCAAATTAGTAGTGTGAAAGAAAATGGCGATCAGCGAAAGGCGTCCGGAGTTAACGTGATGAAAAACATTGTTAAAAGCTCAATTACATAGTGTTATAGTTATTAATTGTGTCAGATGTAGATTAATTAAGTGTTAATGAATAGTGATTGTGTATAAAAATGGCTGCGAATATGTACAGAGTCGGCGGTAAGTAGCAGTAATTGGTTATTTTTGTTGTAGCTTCGCCGGTTCACCGCCAGCCGACTAGCGGTGCTTTGCTTTGATTGCCGAACCTTCATTAATTGTTCACATTAATTAGTTTAATAACGAAACATTTACTTTTTTCACTTATCTTTTGTCAGATTGTAGCGTTTTTGGGCGTTCTAAAACGAAAATTTAACCGCGTTTCCGCAAAAGTTACATTTATTTTACCAAATTTCGTCAAATAGGACATTAGCATTTGCATCTAGGTATCATTGTATCGGCTTGCGTATCTCCGTGCGGATGCTTGGACATGAATCGCCTTTGGTTATCTAGTAATGATTATGCGTTTTCGCCGATTTGTGATGATGTTAGGACGATTTTGACACGAGATTTTAGGTTATATTCGATGTTGTCAAAACATTTTTGAAGGGAACTGGGGTGGTTTGGTAGGTTTTTGGGTTACTCGGAAGGTGTTGGTGATGAAATCATTGGGTGGTGTGTAGTTACAGTAAGTCTTGGTCGTGTTATATTCGATAAAGCCTGATGCCGGTGCTGTATTCTCGTAGTAGTGGTAGTGTAGCCGCGAGGGACCCGAGCGCTTCATGTGTCGCGCTCCGCGGTCTCGCGATCGCCGCGTCGAATGTTAAACAACTCTTCCTTTTATGTTACTTCCTATCAGAACACTTTACTACTTATCTCTACTATATTTTGTATTAAGCTGATTAAAGTTTTCATTGTTTGGTGTGAATCAAATTTCAATTAGAAATATTTATTTTATGTGATAATATTGAATTCATTTGTAAGAGTTTTCTTCGTTATGTAACTATTATAACTTTTGTTTTTAATTATTCAATGTTAGTTTTTTTTTTTTTGACTGCAGTATGTTTGTATGCATACTTGTTGTATCTCCAACAAAGAATAACTTGACCTACATCCTCTACCTTGAAGTTTTCTTACCATGAGTTTTTGTATATTTAAAGTTTATTTACTTATATTTTTTATTATCAGAATGCACAAGCCACACAACACAAACGAAATCAAAATTAAAGAAAGCCAAAATAACTTTATATTTTAACAAATTAATCATAATTTTGGCCTTAGATTGTGTATGCAATAGTTATAGCTTTTATATATTTTCAAATCATATGATATAACCAACACCATATTCAGTTAATTCTGCATTTCAATAACATTTACAAAAACAAAAAATATTAAATAAATTTTTAGTCTAAAATTAGAAAGCTTCTATTATGCAAAAGCACAAACTTATCACTAAAAATTAATTATTTATATCTTAAACCATTGATTCCCTAGGAAGTTTAAAGGGAGACAAGAAAGAGAAAAGAAGTGACCACCAGAGGTTGTATCTGGTATGCAAGGCATCATCAATTAACATAAATTTGTATTAGTAATCTAGGTGGCCTACCGAAATCAGAAAATATATACACAGTGTCTATGAGACGAAAAAGTTTGAGGACCGGACCTCTGATAGTTAAATATTGAAAATCATTGATTTGTTAACAATAAGGCTTATTGACAGAAACTTATACGATGTATTTTTCTTTTGTATATAAAAGGACATAGCAGTAACCTTAGTGTCAGTAGTAGTCCAATGTTTGTCCAATGGGTGTTCAGCATGGTCTTTTTTAGATTTAATTTAATAGTATTCATCCATTTCCAACTATGGAACTTTGGTACACAAGCAAAGAAAAATCAATTGGCATAACTGTGAACATTTTTTCTTTGATGAGCCCTGTGAATGACTAGCAGTGGCTTCTTCGACTCAGTGGTTGTAGGTTCATTCCCAGCACAAGATAAATATTTATGTGCATGAACATGACTGGTTTGTCTTCTTTTGGGTGTTTCTTTTTTGTATTATATGTTTACAAAAAAAAAATATAATATCATCTCGGTTATCTAGTATCCATAGTTCAAACTTTGCTTAGTTTTGGACTAGATGGCGTGTGTTATTATTCAGGAATAATAATAATAATTTATTGACCAAAATAACAACAATTATACTTTTAATCCGCTGTATTGATGTATATAAATAAATATTCCTAGACAAGTTACTCACTGTCATCTAGGCCCAAACTAAGCAAAGTTTGTACTATATGTTCTAGATAACTGATATTATATTTAAATACATTATTTTTGTAAATACACACCATGTAATACATAGAAAACAACTAGACCAAGACCAACAGACATACCAGGCTCGGCAAATGAATCATAAATGAATGTAAATGACATGGGAGCCTTCAAGAACAGAGCCAGTTTTTCCCTTAATAGGCTGACAATGGCGGCCCTTTGGTATTGCTGGTTTCTATGGGCAGTGGTGATTACTTTACATCAGGTGACCAACATGTTTACTGCCCCCTCTAATATAAAGAAATAAATAAAAATGAGACTAAATGTAATCAATGATGTGATAATATTTCACTAAAACTGCCACTACTTATTATCTAACTAGATATTGTGCAGAATTTCCTATGCCATTATTTTGGTCAGGGCTGTCCAAACCATATAATTTGAACTGTATACTCAGGTCTACGGTCTCATGAAGTTGTATAAATATCAAACTTCTAAGTTTACGTAAAAAAAAGATACGGCCGTTTATTCAGCAAAAAACGCATATTTCGACACTCAAGGGAATCAAAACTCATAGGGTACTTCCCGTTGACCTAGAAGTATGAAATTTGGCAAGTAACATCGTTATAGACTACAAGTTCAAGAATAAATCTAAAAACTATACATTTGTAATTACATCTTAAAAAATAGGGGGTCGACATTTCAAATTGAAGTTACTAGTTCAAATGGGGTATCATATGAAAGGACTTGATGTTCACATTGCAAAATGTATTTTTCCGATGCATTATTTCTTATTTATAATGAAAAATATCAAATTTACAATGATCCTACCTACGTACGGAACCCTCAGTGGGCGAGTCCGACTCGCACTTGTCCGGTTTTTATTTTATTCATATTGTTTATGCAACAACAATTCATCTACGTAAGAAATAAGTTCATTTGCATCAGAGCCAAAAATGTTTGTTTAATGAAAGATACATCCAAACATAAAGTATGAGGAAGCTACTATGATCATCACTTTAGCATTCAACATGTAAGATATACTTTGTCATTTTTTTTATACTTCATCAGATGACAGTCAAGCATACGGCCCGCCTGATGTGAAGCAGTTACCGTAACCATATTAACACTCGCATCATGAAATATCGCTCGTGCGCCGCCACCTCCTGCCTGCCAAGGCATCTCCTTACTTTCTGGTGACTTCACTCACTTGCAAGAACACAACAACCCTCAGTCAACAACCTCAAAGGAATTGTTATTTGGCTGGGGTATTCTGTGAGGTGGAAGTACATCCCTAATTGAGCAACTTACAAATATGCTGTGCCCTACCTCTCTTTTGCCAGAGCGTCTTTCGCTAGTTAGTAGTATGTTTGTTTAATGAAAGATCCTTCCAAACATAAAGCAAGCTGTTTGAATCAATCACCCTTAACATTCAACATGTAAAATATACTTTGTCATGTTATAATAATTTTCATATGGTCCAACTAACAGTGTCAGGGTTTACACTTTGACCTTTGTGTTTGCTCTGCAGTATGCTGTAAAAACTACAATTGAATTGTAAGAGTCAAATTTGATGTACTCTCTGATTGTACCTCTAGGTATAAATGTAAATAAAATTAGCCTCAATTGTAATTGTAAATAGCATGGTTCTTCAAGTATAAACTTAGATAAAAGATGTGTAGTTAAAAGCACAGATAAATGTTCAGAACGGGACAACACTGGTGGGAAAAAGATTTATATAGATATTCAAAGAAAGGATTTATATCTCATCTTTGACACAGTTCTATACTTCTGCAGGTCAATATGCAAGTAGGTATTTTACTCAAGTTTTTTTTTGTTCCGAATATTGTATTATTATTATTGAACCTAGTTTTGAAAAGTAACTCTTTTATATATATATAATACAATAATTGTATTATTTTTTTTTATAAATTTACCACAAATTTATTTATTTATATTTTTCTTCTTTATACAGCCTAGAGAAAATACCACTAAGATGGAAAACAAACATTATAGTTTGTCTGATGTGAAGTATCAAGTTATCATATTATACACACTTTTTACAGTATTTCATATTGATTAAAACATTTACATAATACAAACTATGATTCTGTAAGATTTTATACAAAAACTTTTGTCTATTTTCAGATTTTTTACAGTTAATAATATTTTCAATGATAGACATAAATGTTGGCAACTATTTATTTGCATGGCCTTCGGTTATGTGAAAGTACAAGTTCAATGACCTGTTGGATATATAGTCTGCTCTGTAAGTTACTTTAATGATTTGCTTTATTATTATTTTTTGTATGTAGTGTTTCGTTAAAATCACGAAAAATATAGGTTGTAAAATAAGGAGCAGTATAGTACTCGAAAACAAACAACTTTTACTATAGGGACCATCTTGAAACAAAAATGCTATTCATAACCATATAATATATTAATATAAAATAAATATTGTCAGACATATTACACAGCGCCATCTAGCCCCAAAGTAAGCGAAGCTTGTGTTATGGGTATTAGACAACTGATAACGTAAATACATTTTTTTTTTGTAAATACATACTTATGATACATAGAAAACACCCAGACTAAGACAAACAGACATGTTCATGCACACAAATGTTTGTCCTATGTGGGAATCGAACCCACGAGCGTTGGTGTCGAAGCCGCGTCATTGACCGCTACGCCACCGAGCTCCTCATCGTCAAATATAATGACTATATTATACATAATAATTGTATGGAACTGACTTTTTTTCGCTATTTGCCTTGTCATCGAGTTATTTGTCCTAAAGAGAATGCAGCCCCCTTACCACCATCTCTTATTGCGACTCAATAACTGAATAGATTGCTTATTCATACCAATGAATAAGCGACCCTATTTCAAATGGAATAGAGTCGCTTATTCATTGGTATGAATAAGCAATCTACTCAATTATTGAGTCGCAATAAGAGATGGTGGTAAGGGGGCAGTTATCTCTGCTTCTGGGATTTACACTCTGTATATTCCATATCATTTTGTATATGCATCTAAATTAATATTTCTGGACTAATTACGCAGCGCCATTTAGTCTCTAACTAAACAAAGCTTTTTAGATCAGAAGATACAAAAAATTTAAGTAATAAATATACGTAAATATTATTTTTCAAAGACAGGTACCATAAAAACATCCAGTGTAAACAGACATGCACACAAAAATATTTAATAACTAAATTATATAAAACTGTCCTAAATAAAATTATAAAACCAAAATTTTGAAAAATCCCACGACGGCAAAATGTATTTGAAAAATGATAAAATAATTTTGAAACCCCCGACTTAAAGAATTTATGTTATGAACTTAATAAAAAAAAACCAAGAAAACCCGTTGGGGCTGCCATTCAATGAACTAGTTTGGCAGTTTTATAGTAACTTGTGTATACCTACTTATTTATATTTATGTTGAAATTGAAAATAGAGATGGCAGCCCCCGACGGATTTTCTTGGGTTTTTTTATAAAGTTCATGACATAAATTCTTTAAGTCGGGGGTTTCAAAATTATTTGATCATTTTTCAAATACATTTTATCGTCGTGGGTTTTTTCAAAATTTTTAATTTTGGTTTCTTTCAAACTTTTTAGAGAGCAAGCATAGGTGGCAATGTAAACTGCATCAGAATCAGACTAGTAGTTTTGGTTGCAGCGCCCTCTGGTGAGTTGTCACTGTAACACCTATCTCAGAACATGCCCCAATCAAACCCGAACCCATCACTGAAATCCGCATCAAAATCGGACTAGTAGTTTTGGAGATAAATGGCAACATTTGTTGCACAAACAAATGTTTACTGCAACGCTCCCTGGTGAGTTGTCACCGCAACACCTATCTAAGAACATGCACTAATCAAACCCGAACCCATCACTGAAAACCGCATCAAAATCGAACTCGTACTTTTGGAGTTAAATGGCAACATTGGTTGCACAAACAAATGTTTACTGCAGCACCCCCTGGTAAGTTGTCACGGTAACACCTATCTAAGAACATGCACCAATCAAACCCGAACCCATCACTGAAAACCGCATCAAAATCGGATTCGTAATTATGGAGATAAATGGCAACATTGATTTGCACAAACATCCTAGCACCCCAAACGCATATACCGTCTCCGTTCCGTCGCGGGTAAAAATAAAGATCGCCTAATGCGGACCTCAATTCCGTCGTAACCATATATCGTATATATAGTATAGAGACGTAATCAAAAGATTTGAAACTTCTAGTGGACTCATTCTTCAGATTATTCCTAAGTAGGTATATATATTAGTATTGAAATAGTTCGGCAACACAGTCTACCATTAAAAAGTGTAACGCCTTGCCGTTTACATTTGTTTCCTCCTTCCAACAAAATGGGATGTTACAAACACAAACGAAGCGTGAAGAAGTCCCTCGTGGGCCAGCAAGCTAGTACCCTGTTGTCTAGTCTTTTGTTAGTTGCACCTGCAATTTGGACTCCTCTTTTAGCTAACCATCAGACGGAGCAGAGCTAGTATGCTTAGCTAATATAACAAATATATATATAAATATATTTTACCACGACGCGGCCCCAAGTGCCACAGGAGCAAACGGCCCGCCTGATGTAAAACGGATAGCGTTAGTTATACGCGACTAATTTGTCCAGACCGTGATCGCCATCGTCGTAGTTTTCCATTTTTTTTTTATACTACGTCAGGTGGTAAACAAGCCTGATTTTACCTTCTGTATATTATTTACGTATTGTATATGATATATGTATATCGAATTTCCTATAGGTATGATAATATCTTGTAAGCTGCATGCGTGGTGTATATCTGCTTTTTTAACCCTTATTTTGGTATTTGGTTATAACTTTAAATAAACAAATTATAACTCACGCGCTTACAACCCCGCTGCTAACGGACAGTCTATGCGCGCGGAATACCACGAAGTGTAAGACGTCTGACGCAAAGGTCGCATACTCGCATAGATTTTTGGTCATTGTCATTTGCCAACTTATTATTATATGTGCCTAACTGTTGTTTTAAAATATCACAGTGTCCGTTAATTAATGATAAGTGACATAAGTTTCCTGTTAATATCAACTTAGGTAATGCTGTATAATGTATATGTTTATTAGTTGTAGAAACATATACGTTGTAAACGCTAGGCTAGGTATGCTCAACAAATCAAAATTACATGATATATTTTAGTCCACACATTATTTATTAGCTTAGTATATAATAGTAATACAGCAATCATAATGCTTATTAATATTACAAATAGGAAAGTGAGTTTGTTTGTTTCACTATCACACCTAACTACTGAACCGATTGCCATGAAATTTTGCATACATCTTATTAGAAGTCCAGAATAAATAATAGGATACCTGTTAACTGGAAAAAAATGAGCCGTTCCCAAGGGATGAACAAAAGTTTAGCGATATACCCAATATTCACGCGAGCCGATATATTTTTACGCAATGATATAGCTTTTTACATCCTTTAATTATTTTTTTTAATAATAATATAATTCAACGTAATCTGCCAAAGACTACTGTTTTAATTTTACATATTATTAAGTGATTATATTTTAATTTTGCAAATGCATGCATATATTATGTACCCATATTGTTGCTTTAGCAGCAGGGGTGGCGGCGCGCGAGCAATATTTCATGATGGGAGCGTTTATATGGCTACTATATCCGCTTCACATGTATTGTAAAAGATAAATAAATATTAAACAAAAATGTGCTCAGTTAATTACCAAGATATTACTAAAGTATTTGTACGTCATCATACGAGCACTCAAAATGTTTCGTTTTAGAAGGAGGTGGTAGTTGTGAAAAGTACTAAAAAGTTTTTGTTACTTCCAGCCACTACTACAACTAAACATTTTGAGTGCTGGTATAAATATAAAGAGTGACGTAAAAATTGTCTTGATAACAAACTAGGCATAAGCTTTTTTGATATTTATCTTCTACGCTACGATTTTTTGTCCAAACAGGCGTCAATTTCGCTGTACTAAGGGCCTTAAACACAATTTAACACTGCAAGTCGGTGAAAGCTGCATAGCTAAGTTCATATCTGAGCACTAAACTGGTCCTGTCATTTAGACATAACCACAGTTGGCCAGGCAAAGTAAATCACACACCCAAGAATTCCAGACGAATATTGACGTGAGTTTAGCTCACATATGTGTTTGTTAGTTTGTACATATCGTGCCTATTACAACGTCATGAACTGTCCAAAGTACCTACTGGCAGTAAGTTTTATTACATTATATTGAGTTTATGTGTGCCTGGAACAAATAATACCGTCGTCAACCGTTATTCATCCCACTGCTGGGATATGGGTCTCCCCTCAATTGAGCATGTGGAGTATGCTTTTGAGTGAGCATTGAGCAGCGGCTTAACTGCGGGTTGGCGGAGGCCAGTGTTTTCAAGCCACCTAAAGGCCACTGACTTGGCTTAACGACTGTCATCTATAATCACAATGGCCGGGACCGACGGCTTAACGTGCCCTCCGAAACACGGAGGAGCTCGAGATAATAAATAAACCCGTCCATGAACAGATTACGGCAGACGTTGCTTAACTTGCGTGTTCGATTACACTGACACACGCAACGACGCCACCGATCTTTTCAACAAATATTATATATTACGTATATACACTTATTTGACAAAATTCGGTTCTGTTAAGCTTCCCATACAAATCCCGTATATTGATGCCTTTACTTATTTATTATTTATTATAAACCTGATTTCCTTTAACCATTTCACGGAATTACATCCGAAAATCCTCGTATTTTAAGGATTGATTGTGCCGTGTGGTTTCCGGCAGACTAGAATAGAATCACTCCGTTTCTTCCCGTGGATGTCGTACAAGGCGACTAAGGGAAATACATTATCAAATATCGATCAGGCCTCCCCAACCCGTTTGACCAGCGTGGGGAGTGTAGGCCAAATCCACCTTCCGTCTAGGACGGACGAGAGAGGGGAGTGCTCCTGTAGTGGAGACTAAAATGGACCTGATGATGATGATGATGATGACATTTCCTGCTAGGATCGAGAGAATTCATACTGTCTCGTAAAACGTAGATTACGTTTTACGATTCAAATAAAAAACCACAATTCACATGAAAACTATGGTTTATAAGTGTTTCTTCAGCATTATTAACTCTCCGAGTTGTAAAAATAATCAAAAAATTGTATAAGTTCGATAAATAGATGATCACCGTTTACAGTGGAGAAAATCATCGTCATTTCTGAATAATGCTTTTAACATTCCACACGAATATTCAGGCGTACAAAAGCCCCGTGTCCGTTTGGATTGCCACTATTGGTCACTCTTGACCAAAAGAACAGACTTGAGACTACTCGAAATCTAGAGGAGAACGGAGCGTCTTAAGCTTCACTTTCCGGTGGTTAAGTCCAACTATCCCCTGAGACAGTATCATGGACTCGTTCGTTCGTGTTACGCCTGCTTGCAGTTCACATGTAAAGTAATAAAACCAAGTCTACGGAGCGCAGGTCGCTGCATGCAAGCTTCTTGATGCCTGCCTTACGGCGCTGGACTGCATCAATTGGGTTTATATGTAAGCTACAAACAGGCCTTATACCTATGACTCTTTTGACAGTAAGCATTATAGTTGATATAATAAAAGCGGCAATCGTATAAGTTATTATGTATTCTAAGGTTAAGGTTCTTTGTTTCCCATGTCTCATTAAATCTAAATTAAAAGTGAAGTATTGAAAGATTCATAGGCACAGTTACTGCTTATATCGTAATGTATTATTTTATCTTCAGGCTGGCCGTATGCTAGTTTACCACTTTTCGAGTAATAATTGAGCGATCGTTTTTTACTTATAATTAATTACTTTATTATTGCTTCATGTACTATTCTGACTTCTATTTCTAGTTATGTCAGTCGTTTTATCGGTCAAATTTAAAATTTTTAGAACTTATTCCAACGCATTATCAAGTATGGCCCAAGGAGCTGGACGTCAAGTGTCGTATATTATGCATGCACGCTCCCAAATACTCTAACTAGACTCTAGGTTGAGGCATCGTGGCCTCATTCCGTAAAAACTAGGATTTAACACGTCTCACATTCAGTAGCATAGTATATCCCGAAAAGAACCAGTAGCAAAATGTAGTTTGAGAAAAATCGACAAAATAATTACAAATAGTTGCAGTTGCCCCTCTCCTATTGGCCCACCCAATGCTTTGTTTGGTTGACACGTAAGCGCTGCATCAGCTATTGAGTCTGTTTCAGCGCGGATGAATAGATAGAATCGAAACGTGTTATTTGAAGTCCCGCTAATCGATCACTATGTAATGATTAATTATTTAATACGCGTTTTGCACTATTTAAACTTATGTAAATATTGACACGATCAGCTGTGCTAATATCCACTTGTGAGATCATGACACTCAGAACGGTAGGTCGCTGCACGCCGACCGTCGCGCATTGGTTTTTCTGTTATTTATTTAACTAGCACTAAAAATTGTTAGGTACTCGTAAACTCCTCGAGCGGATGTTCGGCGAGATAAATGAAATAGTAAAATGAGTTACGTTATGGTTTCACAACGACACCGCTATAGCTGCGGCGCTTTACTCTCGGTTAAATAAATAAGACGTACTGTTATACACTCATAAAATATGATATTATTGTTAACGAATAAATTTTAGAAACCTAATCGATCACAGATTTATTATAATGATAATCACCATATTTTTTTTGAAGAGGAAGAACGTCATACACAAGGGCAATTCTCGTAATTACAATGTTGTCAACATGCTCGATTTCACAAATCAAGTGTTGTATTGTCATATGTGAAACTTCTAAGTCTAATTTAAGTGGGATTGTTAACGAAATATGACCGAAATTTAAACAAACTAAGAATGTTATTATGCCAACAATAAATTAATAATAATACATTAATGAAATCAAGTACATAATTTCCAGTGAATTCACAATTCCATCTCGATTCGGTCAACTTTCATTCCGCGATCCTAAAATAATTATTGAATTAGAGAATTGGCCTACTGTATGTTATCGCCAATGACGTTTTATTTACTAGCACTAGTTAATATAGTCTCTTTGTGTGTTCTACCGATTGTTCAATGGGGTATGTTCAGAGGAGTTGTTTGGCATGATGCCCACGGTCTCCTTCTACAGTCGCACCGCTCGCCATCGACAGGGAATTCATCCTCACACATTGGAGCCTAAGTGGTCGCGTACCGTGAGGTTCCAGAGAAGTTTTCTCCCGCGTACGGTCAAGATGTGGAATGAACTGCCTGTCGAGGTTTTCTCAGGAGACTCCAGCATGGGGTTCTTCAAAAAGGGCGTGAAGAGGTTTTTAGAGGGTCAGCAACGCGCGTGTGATGCCCCTGGTGTTACAGGCTACGGTAACTGCTTTCCATCAGGCAGGCCGTATGGTTGATTGCCACTCCAGTGGTATAAAAAAAAATAGGAAGATAATTATGTTTATGGGTTAGGTAGGGCTGCGCTGTCGAAACCAAAGAGTTATTTCTTAGAATTAAATTTGTCTCTGGTACCGCGAATGCATGTACATACTTGTGGCCCGAATAATTGCGATTATGATTTTTGATCTTAACCAACCCATCACAGTGCTGAGGGATCTGTCCAAGCGGTTAGCAATGGCCCCACCGAGGTGTTTGACAAAGGAGGACATCTGAGGTGCGAAGACTCCGTCAACAGATGTACCAAAGGGGTGAACGTTGCATGTCGAAATAAAGGCGCAATGAATCCAAAATGAAAATTCCCTTCCGACACTGTTTATTCGTCAGAAATCCTAAAGTTTTTTTTGCTATGTTTGACATTTTATATCAATAAGTAAGGTAATTCCAAATTTATTGACTATTCCATGCCGAACGAATCAAATTAAACTTATAAAAAGAGTTCAAAGTAATTTCTGCCAGTACATTTTCGTTTCGAAGGTTTCGGGCCGATTGCAAGCTCGTACTTACCGATCAATATCCCTTTTGACGTAAATACGTCTATTTTTATATTCCTAATGAAATTATGTAAATATTATACATAACTTCAGATCTAAAAGTTTCGGTTAGTCGTCTAACTTTCTCTTCCCTGCAAAGTTTTTTTTCATATGGTTTCTCCCAGTACAAGTTATATAAAGAGAATCTTAAAATTAGAGAACCACTTTCTTTTGTCTCGATCAACCCTCGCTTATTTTTTTATTTCCGTAGCTCCCTTTGGTATTTCTACTAATATACGAATTTGTATGAAATTCGTGGACAACGGCAATACCAATTGAGAACCATACATGTTTCGTCGGCAGAGTTCGTGAGCGCCTACCTAGCGAGGCATCCCTCGGAAGCCGTGCTTTCTGCTTGTTCGCTTCGTCGAGACAGGTTCTTCGTTCTCGGCCGAGAACGAGAATAAAATAAAATTCTCTGTCGAAAACGAAACTAAATTAGTTGTGGAAAAAAGAAAACAAAACGCATTGTATTTGCATAATATAATGTATTTAAGAATGTATTTTTTTTAAATATATTAATAATCAAAACTGAACAATATGATGTTGTAGTACAAAAAAAAGTTTTTGACGTTTTCACCCTTAAAAAAGTGTCGCCTTTCGTCGTATAATTGATCAACTCTTCTGAAGAGCTGTTTACCAAACCGTAGCTGTAGCCGAGAATACTTGGCCGAGACTTAGAATCTTCTGCCAGTGTTTTTTTACATTAAATCGGTCAGTAGTTTAGCCTAAAGTGGCAACGAGAAAACCTACCTACTGGGTAGTCCCTTTGCTGCAAATTCGACTTTGAACGATAAGAGATAATATTCTGGCTCACCACCATCTTTTGAACTACAACCAACCTCGTTTGCACGTGGTGAACTAGTCTGCCATATGAGAAACGAGAATGGCAAAGTAGTATTATCTCCATCTTACAGAATACTGAAATCGAGTAAGAATACCTTCGAGGTAGTCGTTAAGACAAGTTAAACCTGCCAACCAGCCAATCCGCAGTTGAGCAGCGTGGTGAAGTATGCTCTAAACCCCTTCGATTGAGGGGAGACCCGTATCTCAGGAGTGGAGTATGATTACTAATATTCCTAACTATTATACTAGACTGCTGACTGTACTCTGCTCCGATTCAATGAGCTGAAAAAGTACATATTATTAATTTTGCTGACCATAATGTGGTTTTGGCTCACAGCACTCGCCGTTATTTATTTGTAACTGTTGGTAACTATTCTACCATTTAAAGTTTTAAACAATTTTCAGCTTATATTCCTACTCTCTTTATATACCAACAATGTCATAACATCACCCTCACCATGTCAGAGCGCTATTTAAAATTTTAAAATAAATATACCATATTTATTCCGCGATGTCAGCGCAGCACAGCGCCGTCTACTCTCAAACTAATCAAAAACTTGTTATTATTGATAGACATATTTAAATTAGTTTTATTGGACACTTGTAAGCTCTACATTCTACTCCTTGCACTGCCCAACGCTTAGCACAATCGAAAGCTGAAGCAATAGTGTTAGGCCGTAGACGAAAAACACATGCAATTGTCTTGTACGAGCATAAAACCCGCAACCCTTGCCAGTCATTCTACCGCCGCCGGCTCGTTATTGATCAAATACATACCAACAATTTGATTTAATGCAAACACATGCAAAACGAAAGTCCATCTATTGCAGAGGTTCCCAACCGGTGGTCCGCGGGCCACCAGTCGTCCATGAGAGGTAAATTATGGTCCGTGATACAAACTTATAATGAAAGAGATTGACCATTATTATACAAAATACTCAAAATCTTGAGTTATAAAATAATGGGTTTACATGATAGCTGGGGACCCTACACGCAACAATAACCTCGTAGTGGTCCGCGAACAAAAAAAGGTTGGGAACCACTGATCTATTGAATGTGTGCGCACACAGGGCAGTCGATAGGGTGACAGACAGCTCATTCGACCGAGTCCATGTGATCTATAGTGGCAAATGGATGTATGTATGGACTCGACATTCCGCGTGTAAAAGCATTTAACTGTATTACACCATTTTGTTTTCATGTAAGGGTCATTCCCTTACATGAAAACAAAATGAAAATAACACGAACCTACGATTTTCGGCACTAGATAATAATTCAATGTTTTAGGTCCCCAATAGTGTTAGATACATAAAATCCGTGGTGCACAGCAGTTGAGCATCTCTTTAGACTTTTAATGCCTTATTTACCATATTGCTGTCTCTCACCTTGCTAATAGGGGAAGTCAAATTCTAAAAGCTTCTTACTCCTACTAATTTCTTCTGATTAAATTCGTTGTGAGTTCCAAGGCAGTCGTTGTTTTACCCCCGGGACTACAATGGACTTCACTGTTCATTGCCTTTTTTGGCGGTCGCCGCTGTTAATTGGGTATTTGACTAACATTTTTTTCTGTTTGATATGTAGGGACGTCTCCATAATATAACCATAGGTGAAAGAATTACTTCGATAGCACAAAAATCTCTCGAGATATGGTAATTTGAAAATCACAATTTTTAGACTGCCCCAAAACGCTCCATACAAAAGACTACTGAATTATGACGTCACAGATCTGTATTTTGTATGCATCAAATCAGAAATTTGTACGACAGCTATGTTAAATATTACGTTTATGTGATTAGTATCATAATAAAAGTTATAGCATTTTTTATTGCTTCTCCAATGGAAATATTATTTTTTAATAATTTCATACTTTTAAAATGGACTTTCCCGCCAAACTTTGATCGACGCTAAAAAAAGTCTGACTGAAGATATTAGAATGAAAGTATGCAGATCTTTATAGTTTTGTGTATTTTACGATATTGTTAATTTATTTGTACAATTTTTAAACATTGGAAACAACCCAATTCTGGCTACACAGGAGACACAGTGGTGGGAATGTGTTGTGGGCCCACGTCCCGTTAAAGAAACGTAGATAATAATCAAATATTGCTCTTATGTATCTAGATTGTATTTATATATGTGTTGTTGAAAGTACAATAGTTGTAGTCTAAAGTATTAGAAACTAGCTTCTGCTCGCGGCTTTGTCCCGCGCCAACACAGTGCCTGTATAAATAATATCCTATGCGTCAATCCAGAACATATTCTATATATATATATGTATTTTTTTCAGATTGACAATATTTTTACACTGTACTTACAATCCATAATGTTAGTGACAAAGAAACTTACAGACTATGTTAGTAACTATAACTATACATTGGGGAGAGACTTCAATGTGAGCCCGGCCTCGGCGATTTTGAGCCTTGAGTGCGAAGATGATTTCGCACCCAATGCTCAACAAATGGGTTTTCCAATTTTTCAGACAATAGTTTATATGCATGGTAAACTTCGTTCATGTTCGTTCAGCCGTTTGCCCGTGAAAGAATAATAAACATCGATACATCCATTCTCCAAAACTTTCACGTTTATAGAGTAAAATATTTTAGTGGGTCACGAATTGGCATAATGATAACTGGATCAAAGGCCTAAGCTGAAGCCGAATCGAAGTCTTAGGTTTAAGTTAACGACAAACATCTTCAGCTTAGTCAGTAGACCTGCTAAGTTCAACACAGTTTGCACTAATCTAAGCTAAAGTTTCATTTTCCCAATCGAAAAATGCTATGGAAATCGGCTTTAGCTTTGACGGTTGAACACCAGAACATAAAGTTTGAGAAACCCAGACTGTACATAGACATCGTATCGTTGTCACTATTTAACCTTCATTATTTCCTCTTTCATGATAAAATGTTAACGTGCAAATGTTATCGAATATTAACTTTTGATTACATTAATTAAACCCGATCGTTTTTCTTTATTCTCCTATAACACTTGCCGTTACAGTAAACGAAAAGTTACACGCAAATAACTAACCGAGAGAATTCAATCATTGCCCGCCCTCTCACGATGACGTGTCCAAGCTAAATTTACTATACACTTACTTATTGACACGTTCCAAAAATACACTAAAGTCTTGGCAAAACTGAACGGGCGTTAACATCGCTATCAGCCGCATAATGCCCCAACTTACACATGTACATAGCTACGATCTAGGTGCGTATACGTATCCGCCACGCTCACATTGCCCTGTATCTATGTGATGAAGTACATCGGTGTGCTCATACGCCATACCTATCGAGTACGCGAGTGTTGCTCCTACAGATCGGGTCTGCTACAGCGTGACGCTTCATACTGATCTAGGGATACCAGATTTCATTTGGTATGCAGGGTCTTTGATTAAAAAAAAAATCTTTCATAATATCACGCAAAAGCAAGCAAAGAACGCGTATTTATGTCTAGTATTTTTTCATTCAAACTTTCATCCTATGAAACTTTTTTCATATATTTATTATGTAAATCCCACGTTACGATAACAGGTATATCAGGCATAAAATCCAGTGTACTTACCAAAAAGCGTTACGTAGAAGAAGAGCATATGGCTCATCTGAGGTTAATCACCACAGTCCATAAACATCAGCAATATCAAAGGATCAGCGATCCGTTGTCATCATTTTTAAAGAAAATTTCTGTCAGTTTAAAATTTTTCCAAGTCAGAAAACTTATCGTCTGGTAAACCCTCGACGAATCATACTCGTCTATTGAGCACGCAGACTCGCGTCTCCATAAACCCGACGTTTATTGGTTTCATTCTATATTGATGTTCTGTTGAGCCATTGTCGTTGTTTTTATAAGCAGAACGACCGACCAGTAGCCGCGAGCGCGAATTTATGAATAATTTAGTCATGCCCCATGGTGTTGACAGATTACGATTGTCGGTTGCGAGTAAAATTTTAGAATTTACTTATTCTAGCCAACTGGCTTCAGTTTGAGTATCTCGTATCCCATGGAAATGTTTTAGTTCGATTTTGAAAACTATGTATAGGTAGTATGTATCTAACTTTGTGTCGCGCTTCTTGACCTCTCGGTTGGCCGTGTCGCTTATGTTATAATTCGTTGGGTGACAAACTTGTCGTCTGTTGGGCTCTCGTAATGTGATACTGAAATATTTGTTGCCGATAAAAACCTCTTCTCGCGCTTTATTACAAAACCTATGAAAAATCTCAAGTTTATATCCAGCGGTTTTGGTCTTTGCATTGATTTGACACTTATTTCTATCTGTCGGTTTATTTCTTTTTTACCCTTTAGAGAAGGTGAGAACCTTCGCTAAAGGATAAAAAAGAAATAAATGTCTCCCCACTTATTTTATTAAAAAAATTAAGATGCATGTTCTATTATGTGCAGTTATCCATACAATGTCTTATCAGTGCTTCACAAAACTAGTAAACGACTTCAATAGTTCGACATACATATTTAATCGACAACGCGTGAGTGATGCCTCTAGTGTTCCTGAGCTTTAATCACAAATTGACTTAAGAGACTACATACTGGGCAGGTCGTGTGCTAATAGGCTTGTATCCCAATTTTTTTTTCGATTTGTTATTTAAAGACGTCACAATAATATAAATATAGGTGAAATAATTACTTCGATTGCATAAAAACTTCTCGAGATATAATAACTTGAAAATCACAATTTTGGACTATCCCGAAAACGCTCCATACAAAAGGCCACCACGTTATGACGTCACACCGTGCTATTTTATATGCATTAAATCAGAAATTTGTACGACAGCTATGTAAATTATTGCGTTTATGTAGCCAGTGCCGTAACAAAAGTTATAGTATTCTTTATTGTTTCTACAATGGTAATATTTATTTTTTATAATTTCATACCTTTAAAATGGACTTTCCCACCAAACTTTAACCGAACATAAAACACGTCGTACATAAGTTATTAAAATTTTAAGATCGCAGATCGTTCTAGTTTTATGTATTTTACGTTACTGATAGAGTGTTTTTATAATTTTGTAACATGGGCAACAAGCCTATTTGCCATCTATCATCTGTATAAAATAATGTAAAATGGATCCTTTCTTTACTATTCACACGTGAATCTCGTCGAAAGATATTTTTAGCTCACCTTGTGATCGCATTATAATAGAAAATTCTCTATGAAATATGAGATACCAGCTCTTTGTGAATGGAGGATTGAAATTACCTCTTATGTCCTCTTGTATCATGTCATAACTGCCTCTTATGTTTCCGTTCTCTTTAGTATATTCAAGATAAAAAAATATATTTAGAAATTTGTTAAACTCTTTTAACAAATTTCTAAATATATTTCTCTAACTCTTTTATATCTGTGATTTGAGTTTTGTTTTTTATATGATAGATGGGTAAACGAGCATGTGACTCACCTAGTGGAAAGCAATCACCACCGCCCATGGAGATCAGCAATAACATGGGGTCGCCTATCCATTGACAGCCTTTGCTATCCATTGACAGCCTTTGCCTAGTTCAATATGCTATTTTATAGAAGAAGCAATTAACATATTAATAGCTATTGTAAAGATGCTCACTTAAGTTGCGTTTGTTTCAAAATTAAGCCCGATGAATACAGTTTAAAACGAAATCAAAATACCCTGACAAAATTATAGAACTGTGGTTTATATTATAAAGACATAATTTATTTAGATGCAGAAACAAGGACAATTACTCTAATTCAGTCTTTCCTTTGGGTGAAATTCTGTAATTTTGTTGTTGACTACCCATCGATGTGACTTCCCATAGAAATATACATGTTTGAAGCAACGTCGATAAAATTGCATTGTTGTTATTGTTTCCCCAATGTATAATGAATAATTGATTTAAAAAATACGACAAACCTACAATTTTGATCTTGTAGCACCAATAATACGTAAAATAAATGTCATAATGTCGTTTTTGCTAAAAACCACTTTCACTATGACACTTATGCTTTCTTGCGCCAAATGATAGGAAATATCATTTCTGTCTTTGTTTCTCTTAACGTAAAATGAACTTAAACGTATTTTGTGATTGTACTTTTCTTGCTAACTGTACTAAAATGTAAGCTAGTTAGTTAACTACTAAAAAAAGACTTACTATTTTATCGCGCTCAGATCCCTAGAAATCATTTGTTTAAAGAAAAATAATAAAATAAACGATGAAGCAACTAGAACCTATAAGTATGTTGGATTTAATTAAATATATCTTTCGCTAAAACAAATAGCTTCCTTTAGATCAGTGTTAGGAAACGATTTTCTTTTATTGGTCATATGGGCAACAACATTGAAAGGGCTAGGAATATTTTTGCACAGCACTTTCTGTGTTTAAGGTACATCTAGGAAAAGGAAAATTTTTGGAGGTACACCATAAATTAAATATCTGTTTTTATTTGTTTAAGTATTTTTCTTCCGTCCGTCTATGTAGCTTTATGAGATGACCTTATTTTTCCGAGGCACACCAACTAATGACCACGGTACACCAATGTGCCGCGCACACACTTTGCGGAACACTGAGTTAGACTCTAGGTGAGCTAGTGCAGGGATCTGATTTCATCCCTTATACCGCTACAGAAACTCTTGTTTTACCCCAGTACCCTCAGGTTCGGAGGTAATGCTTGTGGATATGAAAAGCGGAAAATCGTTTATTATCGAATAGATTAGGGAAGTATGATGATGATGAAAACAAATAGCAAAAAGTCATCTCTGAAAAAAGATTTCACATTGTCTCTAAAATCCATATTCCTTATGTGCTCTGTGACTTTTTGACGGAAATTTATCACAGTGAGCTTGTTGTGTATATAATCCGACTGATGAGGCGGGTATGTTTGTTTATATTATACCTTATTGGTATAAAAATAGTCGACTGCCGGATCTGACCCATTATGTTTGTAGATCACGTCGTCGACTTATCTTTGGCTTCCTAAATTTCACAGACTTAAGAATATTCAATACCATAAAAAGGCTAATTAATTGTCTGTGGTCAACTTGCTATGCGAGTTTGGAATTTGGACAGTAAAATTATTTAAAGTTAATAGAAGCGCGAAGATACATTCCAACTGTCGAGAGAAATTTATCAGAGAGCACCGCACTGCCGTGAGATTAATCGTCCAAAACTAATACGGTTACTTTCGTGTAGTTTGGGGATAAAAGGTTCGTACCGTGGCATTGTACGAGCTCGTTGTTTAGTTGTGTTGGCTGCGTAACGGTAAAAAGTAACATTAACATTTAGTTGTCTATGCCCGCACCATAAGCGTGTACATTATATCCGTTCCGCACCGCCAGCTAGACACTCCAGGCAAATAAACAATATTGAAAACGGAGCGTCGCTATAACTTCCATCGTTATAATGTAGGTCGGCGCAAATAAAACTTGACTTGATCAGAAAATATTTGTAAGCGTCAAGTTTGGCACTAGCCGATACTTATACCGAATCGGATACAAAGTTTAGCCAAGTCACATAAACAACAAATAAATGGAGAGTTGTATATCAATCAATCGTTATAATGTAAAAATAAATAATGTATGTGTCGGAATAGTTGAGAACTAAAGTTGACTGGTAGAGAATGCTTGTATAGCATGAAGTCCGCATGTGGGTACATACAATTATGTTGTGCATAAAGTTAGATAAATAAATATGAGTTGATCTGAGGGAGTTGCTACAGTTTTCGGGTTTTCATTATTATCTACTGCTTCGATTACAGCTTTCTGTTCTGTGTCTCAAATTCTCAAGTTTCAGCGTCTTATATCACATTGGAAAATAATATCTTGTAAAGCAGTTCATAAAACATTAAGCTTTAGCAGTAGATGATAGGAATAGTAGATCAGGCTATAGAGTCGGAAAGTTAAAGCCAAAAACTATATGGCATTAAGTACTGACTTACATTTCTAAAATCTAGTGTTGATGAAAATGGTATCTCCATACATATTACGAGTCAATGTAGATTTTCGAGCATTGAACGATTAAGACTAGACAAATGATATCTTAAGAAGTCAGCCCTATGTTAAGCAGCTACAATGGACATGCCTTTTTACCTGCGACAGAACGAGAAAGGTTTGAAGAAAATGTCGGCATTTAAGATTAATGTCTTTGTCCGTCGGTTGTTAGTAGTGAGTCAGTACTAGTGACCACTTTTCTCCATGTAGGTATGTCTCTGACATTCTTACTCTTTATCATTTGTTAGTTTGGAAGCAGCTAATATAGCTTTAATATATATATATATATATATATATATATATATATATATATAAAGTCGAGTTAGATCAATTTATAACTCATGAACAGCTGGACCGATATTTATGGTCTTTGATTTGTTGGAGTTGTCTCCATCCCGAACAGTAGACTTGCTATTCATATATCAGAAAAAGAAAGAGTGAATTTACAAAATATTCATCGCAATAAAAATACAACTTATTAATATGCAACTTTTGACTATAACATAGCTGACCCGCCAAGTCAGCCTTTTTCTTTGACAACTCTCAACTAAAGGTTAAATATTCTCGTGTTTAGAGAACATAGTGAAGTTATGTCGTGTCGATATCCACTGAAACAATTTCTACCTGCCACAGTATGACCTTGTCCGGATACACCGGAAAGATAACCAGAACGACGAAGGTTATTTAGCGACATAATTGAATAGATCGAATTGTATAATCAATCAAATACAAAAAAAAATGTGTATAATCAAAATTTAAACTACATTTTCATAGGGAAATTCAGCAAATTCAATTTATGCCAGTTTATACTACACTGCAAAATAAAAAAAATCTTAGAACTGGCATACGTAGATGATACTGTGTCTAAAATATCTTTACGTCTCTTAGGGCCACTAGCACCAATCATTAAATCTTGATTCAAATTAAAATAATTTATTTTGCTAAAAACAAAAAAATATTATTTAAAAAAATAGGTACAGGAGGAATGTAGACATAAAAATTGCATATATCTATATGTAACTTCTATCTATATCTCGAGCTCGGTGGCGTAACGGTCAATGACGCGGCTTCGACACCAACGCTCGTGGGTTCGATTCCCACACAGGACAAACATTTGTGTGCATGAACATGTCTGTTTGTCTTGGTCTGGGTGTTTTCTATGTATCATAAGTATGTATTTACAAAAAAAAAATATTTACGTATGTTTATCAGTTGTCTAGTACCTACCAATAACACAAGCTTCGCTTACTTTGGAGCTAGATGGCACTGTGTAATTCTGTCTGACAATATTTATTATTATTTATTATTGTATACATATATCTTTATGTAATTTCTATCTCTACATTCATACTAATATCACACCCAGCCACTCCAGACAAATATCGCGTCGTTAACTACTACAAAAACAATGACGTCTGTGCAGAGCAAGAATGAGCGTGTGTGCGCCATACATACAGTTCCACATTCGTCTTAGACCGGAGTTGAGTTCAATATGAGAGAGCGGCAGGGCCAGTGGCCATACTGTACATAGTACTATTAGTTATACTGTGCTAATATTATAATACTAGCTGATGCCCGCGACTTCGTTCGCGTGGACTTTATGATTCCGCCGTACAAATACGAACTTATGTTGTTACATAAGAAAATATTTCTTATACGTTAAAAGTCTAAAATATTTTTTTGTTTAACATTGTAACCATAGTTTAAAAAAAATTAAGGAAGTCTTTCCTTCGGGAGCTAATATGAAAAGACCAGGCATAAACTCAGAAATCAATTAAAAAAATTGCCCGAAATCAATTGCCTCAGTGGTACCCGCTTAAAATAGTTCAAGGAAACCAAATGAAGTTTTCGAAAACTGAATTTCGGTTTAGTTTTGTCGTTATAACCTTCATCAATCGGATTTGAATAGTCATCAAAGATCTGTCGTTAGGGCTGCTGCCCGATTGGCACTTGCAATATCCTCCACCATGCAGAAGCTAAGAACATCAGCAGTCAGCACCAACATCAAGAAACATCAACACCATTCTGTATTATACCATTGCTGAGGCCTTACCCCAATACTTTGCACCATATTTGACCCTCCGTTTACCGCAGTCAACTATTTTTTTCAAAATCATCGCTCGATCTAGAGAGAAGCGTCCCACGTTTCGTCTCCACTCTAGGACTTTAATCCCCAATATGCCATTGCTGATTTTTCTCTCTGTTACAGAAACCATGAAGCATATCTCTCTCCATCGCTAAGTTAAATATATTACTAATCAGCATGCCTCCTGATACTGCATTTGTTTCTGGCTATATTTGTACGATGCCCTCTTAAATGGAACTTATCTAATCGACCACATATTAGCATTTAATCCCTATGTAGCTACAGTAGATTTGGCGATAGTAGAATTAAAACATAATTAAGTCTCGAGCACAGCTATTAAAGACTTATACTCTTATTCATATCCCTTAAAATATGTTTATAAACACTAACTAAAATGTTTAATACTTTAGTAATTGACATTTATAGTATTAATATTTAGTAGTTTACTTAGTTATTTATATTTTATAATATGTAGTGTACATATTTTTATTTACTATTCAATTATTTATCAGTTATAAGTTACACATCTTTGTCTATCTATACACAACAATAATTCTTATAATAATATTACTATACTTCTAATTTTCCTTAAATTCGTCTGATTTGCGAAACCTACCCACTCCATGCACAAATTCGTTACCCAAAGGTTGCCTTGAAAAGATAGCTCTCAGGAATTAAGCCGCCTTGTTGCATATATACAACTCTGTAATAATTTATTGATTTGAAACATTAAATATGTATTATCCAATTAAATCGTATTATCCAAATAAAGCATATTCATTAGCCGTGTGGTTTCCGGCAGACTAGAATAGAATCACTCCGTCTCTTCCCGTGGATGTCGTACAAGGCGACTAAGGGAAATACATTATCAAATATCGATCAGGCCTCCCCAACCCGTTTGGCCAGCGTGGGGAGTGTAGGCCAAATCCTCCTTCCGTCTAGGACGAACGAGAGAGGGTCGTGCTCCTGTAGTGGAGACTAAAATGGACCTGATGATGATAATGATGATAAAAGCATATTTTATCTTATAACTAAAACTCCGATAAGGAACATTTTAGTGGTTATGTTGTCGTTCTGATATAACTATAAAGAAAAAAAAACCGGACAAGTGCGAGTCGGACTCGCCCACCGAGGGTTCCGTGCGTTGGATCATTATAAACAGTTCAGGAATCTAACGCCCTATTTTATAAGATTTAATTACAAATGTATAGTTTTGAGATTTATTCCTGTACTTGTAGTCTATAACGATGTTACTTGCCAAATTTCATAGTCCTATTTCAACGGGAAGTACCCTATGAGTTTTGATTCCCTTGAGAATGTGTCGAAATATGCGTTTTTTGCTAAACGGCCGTATCTTTTTTTACGTAAACTTAGCAGTTTGATTTTTTTTTGCAACCTGAGTATACAGTTCAAATTTCAGCTTGATACCTCCACGTATTCTCGAGTTAGAGGGTCTTGATTGACAGACAGATAGACAGACGGACAACATAGTGATCTTATAAGGGTTCCGTTTTTTCTTTTGAGGTACGGAGCCCTAAAAAGGGACAAAGCAAGTACTTGCGGCCACGCCGTCTGAGCTGAGCCGAAAAAAGTTTTATGGCATGGTTACTTAATCAGCTGATGATTCTCTTTCATCAGGTTGAACAACTTTTGCTAATTCGTCATTTTTATATTTCTTATAGTTTACCTGAACCATTATTGTTCTGCATCAGGTGCTCCAAATCTTGGATTTTTATACCTCAACAGAAAATGCTCATCAAGCTGAACAACTTTTGCTAAGGTGTCATTTTTATATTTCTTATAGTTTACCTGAACCATTAAGGTTCTGCATCAGGTGTTCCAAATCTTGGATGTTTATACCTCAACAGAAAATGCTCATCAGGCTGAACAACTTTTGCTAAGGCGTCATTTTTATATTTCTTATAGTTTACCTGTACCATTATGGTGCTGCATCAGGTGTTCCACTTTCCAAAATCAATTATACCCTATATTTTGCCCAGGCTTAACAGCTATATAACAAAAAAAGTTTCATTCGAATCCGTCCAGTACTTCCAGAGATTAGCGTGTACAAACAGACATACAGACAAACAGACAAACAGACTGACATTTTTTTTTAAATTCATACTCTATTACTATATCTTCATCGCCTCCAATTGTTTTTTTGTAAATATATTCAATGTACAGACACATTATTTTTACTGTTTTATTATATGTATAGATGAGAGTGTGTTTATTTCTTTGTCCATTTACGAAAGGAATGTTTAGAAGAGAATCATCAGCTGATTAAGTAACCATGCCATAAAACTTTTTTCGGCTCAGCTCAGACGGCGTGGCCGCAAGTACTTGCTTTGTCCCTTTTTAGGGCTCCGTACCTCAAAAGAAAAAACGGAACCCTTATAAGATCACTATGTTGTCCGTCTGTCTATCTGTCTGTCAATCAAGACCCTCTAACTCGAGAATACGTGGAGGTATCAAGCTGAAATTTGAACTGTATACTCAGGTTGCAAAAAAAAATCAAACTGCTAAGTTTACGTAAAAAAAGATACGGCCGTTTAGCAAAAAACGCATATTTCGACACATTCTCAAGGGAATCAAAACTCATAGGGTACTTCCCGTTGAAATAGGACTATGAAATTTGGCAAGTAACATCGTTATAGACTACAAGTACAGGAATAAATCTCAAAACTATACATTTGTAATTAAATCTTATAAAATAGGGCGTTAGATTCCTGAACTGTTTATAATGATCCAACGCACGGAACCCTCGGTGGGCGAGTCCGACTCGCACTTGTCCGGTTTTTTTTTCTTTATAGTTATATCAGAACGACAACATAACCACTAAAATGTTCCTTATCGGAGTTTTAGTTATAAGATAAAATATGCTTTTATCATCATTATCATCATCAGGTCCATTTTAGTCTCCACTACAGGAGCACGACCCTCTCTCGTTCGTCCTAGACGGAAGGAGGATTTGGCCTACACTCCCCACGCTGGCCAAACGGGTTGGGGAGGCCTGATCGATATTTGATAATGTATTTCCCTTAGTCGCCTTGTACGACATCCACGGGAAGAGACGGAGTGATTCTATTCTAGTCTGCCGGAAACCACACGGCTAATGAATATGCTTTATTTGGATAATACGATTTAATTGGATAATACATATTTAATGTTTCAAATCAATAAATTATTACAGAGTTGTATATATGCAACAAGGCGGCTTAATTCCTGAGAGCTATCTTTTCAAGGCAACCTTTGGGTAACGAATTTGTGCATGGAGTGGGTAGGTTTCGCAAATCAGACGAATTTAAGGAAAATTAGAAGTATAGTAATATTATTATAAGAATTATTGTTGTGTATAGATAGACAAAGATGTGTAACTTATAACTGATAAATAATTGAATAGTAAATAAAAATATGTACACTACATATTATAAAATATAAATAACTAAGTAAACTACTAAATATTAATACTATAAATGTCAATTACTAAAGTATTAAACATTTTAGTTAGTGTTTATAAACATATTTTAAGGGATATGAATAAGAGTATAAGTCTTTAATAGCTGTGCTCGAGACTTAATTATGTTTTAATTCTACTATCGCCAAATCTACTGTAGCTACATAGGGATTAAATGCTAATATGTGGTCGATTAGATAAGTTCCATTTAAGAGGGCATCGTACAAATATAGCCAGAAACAAATGCAGTATCAGGAGGCATGCTGATTAGTAATATATTTAACTTAGCGATGGAGAGAGATATGCTTCATGGTTTCTGTAACAGAGAGAAAAATCAGCAATGGCATATTGGGGATTAAAGTCCTAGAGTGGAGACGAAACGTGGGACGCTTCTCTCTAGATCGAGCGATGATTTTGAAAAAAATAGTTGACTGCGGTAAACGGAGGGTCAAATATGGTGCAAAGTATTGGGGTAAGGCCTCAGCAATGGTATAATACAGAATGGTGTTGATGTTTCTTGATGTTGGTGCTGACTGCTGATGTTCTTAGCTTCTGCATGGTGGAGGATATTGCAAGTGCCAATCGGGCAGCAGCCCTAACGACAGATCTTTGATGACTATTCAAATCCGATTGATGAAGGTTATAACGACAAAACTAAACCGAAATTCAGTTTTCGAAAACTTCATTTGGTTTCCTTGAACTATTTTAAGCGGGTACCACTGAGGCAATTGATTTCGGGCAATTTTTTTAATTGATTTCTGAGTTTATGCTAAACTTGAATGCAATACCATTTGTAATGAATCGGTATCCTTTGTTACCACTTGCCCACTCCATTAATTATTATGTCAAATTTGGTGTATTAAAGATGTTACCTTTTTCATAATATATATTAGCGATTCATCATCTTCATTGATGTTGTTAATTTGTTTCTCTTGTTGGATTTCATAATGCAGACAAATAAACTTAACATAATCTAAAATATAAATTCCCAATCTACAGACCTCCAGCTGTCAATTCCAATAACCAAGGGCTTATGAATGTCGTATATTTTCATGTCCACGAAAGTCGGAAAATATTATATATGATAGAGCTCTATAGAAGAACAAAAAAATTTTATCACCCACTATATAATTATAAATAAATAAATAATATATATTTCTGGACAATTTACACAACGCCATCTAGTGCCAAATTAAGCGCAAAGCTTGTGTTATGGGTACTAGACAACTGATAAATGTACATAAATACATTTTTTTTTTAAATACCCAGACCAAGACAAACAGACATGTTCATGCACACAAATGTTTGTCTTGTGCGGGAATTGAACCCGCGACCTCGGAGTCAAAGTGGCCATTGCTTTCCATTCAACCACCGAGTTCGTCAAAATTATAATATGTGTCTGTTTTATTTTTCTTTTCACAGATAAATTAAGATGTGTGTATTTCTTTATTTATATGTATTTTAAGACTCAGTACTTATTATTTATTGTTGTTTTATCTATATTATATTTACTTGCAGTATTTATTGCTGCTTCTTCCCTTCTTTATCATTTTTCGTATTCTTTATATCTGAGGGCCCTCGCCACTCCACAGTTTCCTACACTCAAAGGTTGGCTGGTAGAGATCTCTTAGGAGATTAGCCCGCCTTTATACATCTATATTTTAAGTGTTTATATATATATATATATGTATATATATATATATATATTTACGCTCATTATGTACATAAAGATAATACAAACAATGATCTTTAATGAACTTTATCTTTGTCAACAGATTGCGTCTATTTCGAGACGTCGCCGAAGTCTCCGTACCAGATCCGGCGGATAGAGGAACTGAACAAAACCGCCTCTGGTAACGTTGAGGCTAAAGTCATGTGTTTCTACAGGCGGCGGGACCTACCCAACCCTCTTATACAGTTAGCGGATAAGCATCAAAGTGAGTACCTGATAATACTGAACATGTGGAACTTGTTGTTTAGATAAAAATACATGGAACCGTGTACACATACGCTATAACGAGGTTGATAATAAGACAATTAATCACATTGCCAATGAGGTTGTGAAATTCCAAGCTACTAATTTCTTCAGATATTTTTTTTTAAGAGTTCAAACGGTAGTTTAACCCCTGGAAAAAAATTACTTCATTGGTTTTTTGGTAGTCGCCGCTGTTAATCCTGTCTACACAGTAGACACAGAGATGGGAAAGTGTAATGGGCCTGGACTGTATAAATGAGACAATTCGAGTTTCCTTGTCCTGCAGAAAGCAGCGATGAATGATGTTCTGATAGGAAAATTGGAAAATTGATATGATATTTTTATTCCAAATTTACTTCTTAATATTTACTTTATTTACTTGTGTATACGGTTCTCATCTTCATCTTTACTTTTGAGAAAAAGCACCTATGTTGGAAACGAGTACGTAGGCACAATAGGTTATGTGAAACTACGTTCATTATATTGACTGACTGGTCGTGTTAAAGTCGTCTTTACTAAGTATTAATAATTCAGTTTTCGAGGGGCTTGTTTTTTCTAATTTAGAAATGTAAAACCGTTTCATACTTAACAGAACCTTCATTGTCAAGATAAGATAATAATCATACAATCATACTGATACTACATAATGTCAAGTTCATTGCTTTGAATAAATTTTAAATATGTATAGCTTATGTAACTCAGTTTATGGTCTTCTGCACATCATTTCATGATTTTAAACTGTTTGATTTTATTACGCGCGATGGTTGTCAAATGCGTTTTGAATGCGACATTGCGTTCTTAGTAGTCCAAAGTTGACAGGGTCTGATGGCTTTTGCTTATTTATCTAACTTTTTGCTATTACATTCGGTACCACTCAAAACTAATTTTGACTGCTAAAACCATGCAGAAGTGGTTTTGAACGATACACTTCTTAGTCGAAGGTGATTTTCATTGAGGTCGTTATTAAAAAATGGTTTTATGAGACTACCGTTTTCGATTCCTTTGAATAATATGCAAATGCGAATGTACGTGAGAATATATGATTGTTTTTTTCCTCTCGAACCTAAACGGCTGAACGGATTTGGATGGAAGTCTCTATACATGCAATAAAATCGTAAACGAGCCGTTTCTGTACATTTAATAAAAATGAAACAGTGTGTTGCACGATGAAAAGAAAAATTGTTTTTAGCATTATAGTTAGTTTGAGCGTGTGTACACGCTAATCTCAGAGACGGCTCATTCAATTTGAATGCGGTATTGACTGATGTATTGTAGCAAACTTCCCGTAACATGTGTTTATTTCATTGAAATCAGTTCACAAACAAAATAGTAAACCGTTCATACCAAACGTCCACGCGGACGTAGTCGCTAGTTATTTTTCGATTAGGTTTGGCCTGTGATCCATCGTTGTCAACCCTAATTCACCCCACAGCTGGGATTCGGGTCTCGCCTCAATCGAAGAGATTTAGAGCATACTCCACCACGCTGCTCAACTTCGGGTTGGCCGAATACGTTAACATTGACTTGTTTCATATAGACAAGCATACGGCCTACCGGATACGGATATAAAGCGATGACTGTAGCTCATAAACGCTTTCGACATAAATTATCGCTCGCGCGTTACCACCCCCGCTTGCATCGCAGCAACTTTTTCCTGGTAAACTAACTCACTCGCTGGAACATAACAGCCCTCTAGGCCGCTACGAAATTGTTATTTAGTGGTCTTCTGACAAATAGAGGTACTTCCCCAGTCGGGCATTTGTTAAATATGAAAAGAGAGGTAGGGCACCTCTCTTTTGCCAAAGCCTCGTATGGCAAGTGCTGATGAACTATCATCAATACCACACGCATGGTTAACTTTAGTTCAAAGGTCCCAAAATTGTGTATTGAATCTGCCAATTCATTAGCCAACTATTTTAATACTTGGGCCTACCCCGCTGGCTCGCAGCGTACCGGACCACGTGACTTTACAATGTAGTCATCTGCATACCCAAACTCATAAATAAAAGAAACGCTTGAAGCGATAATCTCGAAATCTATTAGAGCAATTTGAACAAATCTATTATTTAAAATAAAAATGTAATGATTTATGTTTTTAATAGATGATTTCTCCTTACGATCGACGACGAATCGAAGATTTCGCAATAACCAGTCTATTTTATTTTCGACGAGGACCATGACTTAATTTTGGTCCAAATCGAAAATATTCATAGTTTTTAACCAAAAATTATTATTATGGTAATTCCATGAAAAAAAAGTACTAATTTAATTCACCACGCGGTGTATGTACTTAGTTCTTTCTCATTTATCTTATGTAAATTATTTACATGATTAAAAACCAAAATATATAAAGTTTATGTCTTTCTAACTTACATACTAAATAACGTACACCACTCTATTTTTCCTTGAAATTTTAAACGACTTACATGAAATGAAATTATTTATTCTCCCATTTTGGCCATAAGGAAACTTCGACAGATGGGATTTTTTTATCTACTAGCATTTCAGTATTGACCGTAATATTCATAAACATCCCGAAAAGGATGACATTACTCGGTTGTTATCTGGAAGGGTAAGGACTCATTGATGAAGAATGATGCACGTCTATAAACGCCAGTATCATCGATATTTTTGGTTTTCGGTTCTTTTTTACGGACGCAACGCGAGAGATAATTTTAATTTTTATCTTCTTTCATAAGTTCTGCAGCAAGTTAAGCAGAAGTCTGAGATTATCATTACGAATGTTACATTAACATCAATGCGGAATCGGAAATTATAATATGAAAATCACAGGTTAAACGCAAAATAAAGCAGTAGGAAGATGTCCTGAATCAGAATTTCTATTATTATTTAGTGTAATAATTTAGTATCAATGCGGAATCGGATTTTTCTTTATTCACGAATATGAAAATGACAGCTAAAACACGAAATAAAGCAATAGAACGATTTCCTGAATCAGAATTTAAATTATTTATTTAATGTAATGATTTAGTAGATTTAACTTGTGAAAGTAAAATGTGAACACCCCCAGGTGTAAGTATACTTGCGAGTGAGTGATGTCACCAGGAAGAAAAGAGTTACTGGGATGGCGGCGCGCGACCTATATTTGCAATATTTCATGTTGCGATTTACAAGAGTTAATATGACTACGGTAACCGGTTCACATCAGGCAGGCATAAATTGGGGAAGTTTTGAAAAATTGCGAGCACGGCGAGTTATACGACGTATATCTAGTTCGGACCACGCTTATATTTTAGGCGAGTGGTGAGATATTTAGTAGCTACCGTATTCACTGCGCCAAAGTCGTTCGCCGTCGAACACTTTTAGTAACAGCAAAATGAACAATCGAACTCACTATTTTTGACGGAGATGAGGAAACCTGTGTGATATGAAAAAAAAAACATGGGTACGGAAATCGATCAACAGAAGACATGAATTACTCATAGAAGCAATGAATTCTCTTCTAAAGGATTAGCATGTATGATACCAAAACTTCTTTTGAGAATGTTATGAAACTACTAAGTACTCGTTCGATAAAAATAAAAAGGATCGATTCGACTAAATTGCTTGCTAACCTGCTCATACGAAAATTTTGTTGTTCAGACATTTAGGTAATTATTATTAGTAACTAATGTCTGAACACTGTAGTAAGTAATTTATTACTAGCCACTGGACTAAACTGCTTCTTACTTATTATAATAAAACATAAGCTAAAACGCTCTGTGTTCCGCTCATCGCGCATTACAGTTGCATTGCAAAAAACATTTCTAATCTGACGACATAAGAACGGTCCAAAGATCACAGTGTAACGCTTGAACTGCTGTTGACTGTACATAAAACGGGCTTTACACACGTATACGTTTATATTCACCCTTATGAAATTAGTTTGAATTAGAATAACGAACCGAATGTCAATCAAACTGATTGCCTCGGTTAATACGAGTTTAAAATGAGTCGCAGTTACGTTATAATATTGATTTAAGTTCGGTCTGGTCACGCACAAAGACATGTACAACACGTCAGCCTTATTGAGCGGGCGAACACACTTATAATGTTAATAATAGTTTGCAATCGCCCCTTGGTCACGTGAATCCATGTGGCCTAACGCGTGTTCGATTCTTTTCTATAAATAGCCCGATTATCCATGAGAGTCGTTATTAGGATTTCTCAGCGGGTGTCTGGCTGGAACTTGCGATCTATGTCAATCGTGTAATGCTCTGCTTTTTTTTTTCAATTACATGGCTCGACCCTCTTTCGTGTGGTCCACCTGCTCAGCCCACCTGCATACCTATCGCCTTAGTCCCGTGCTATGTGTATAAGACACTGAAGACCCGTGTGTTTAAACAGTATGAACTTTCAGTCGTATCATGTGTAGTGGAGCTTCTCCATCAAGTCACGGTCCGCGCAAAGAGCCATGGAGCACTCAATGATCAATATCTCTTTGCGCGACAAAATTAGGAACTATATCATACGCCAGCGCTCTTAAAGTCATCGATAGAGGCTATAGAGTAGCTATATTATAGTGGCAATAGACCGGACATATCTAAGACTTACTATTTATTGCCTATTCTCTGATAAGACGATGAAAGCTAAAGAATTTGAGACATTAAAAGCTGCAGTTCAATGAGTAGGTATATGAATTCGAAAGCTGTATCGTGAGCAATATCAATCAATAGTGTTGGGCGATAGACACCTTGGTTGGTCCGCAGGAATTTACACCTATAGTTTATTTAGACTTGTATTTTACCCATTTGTTTCGCACCACCTTCGCTGCCGTCGCAGCTACTCCTTCCTGGTAGTCGCCTCCGAAACCTCTAGGAAATTATTATCTGGCGGTTTTTTGTAAGGCGGAGGTACTTCCCCAGTCCGAGGACAGCTTATAAATTACGCCAGGCTATCTTGTGTCAAAACCTCGTTGGTTAATCATCATGATATACCACATACAGCCGAGGGTGGGTTTCGCTCCAAGATGAAGCTGTATGATCCACTTACATCCTGAAACTATGTTTCCCTTGATTTTATTTTATTGAACCTCATTTGTACGCATTGTAAACCTCAAAGAAATACAGATATTCTCGAAGTAGGCAAATTTCGTTTTATATTGTCTATCGATTACCATAAGACATTGAGATACACGATTACACGATTTCGTGTATTCGGAGAATTAAACGTTTACTTCCAGTAGTTGCTAGGTGATGCCGAATCGCGACTGTCTTCGATGCAATAATCGAAATGTGTATCATGATAATGATTGTTCGTAATAAACTTGCTTTGAAATCGATACGCGCGTTCTCACCATAGCTATTAAGCCGACATTGTAGGCTCACGCGAGCATGTCGCATTCGCTACTGCTTTGTTACAATTTGTCTTTGATATGTCGCAGCCATCTGGTTGTATCCGACATTTGATTGGACTGCCTGTTCATTAAATGACGGCACTCAATGAAATACGGAACGCCTAACTGAATCGTTAAATGCAATAACGAGATAGCTAAGCGGCGTTTAACTGTTTAGTTAAATGAAATTATGATGCTATTATCGTGGCCCGCCCGTAGACTTG
The DNA here is from genome assembly GCA_937001555.2 of Hypsopygia costalis. Taxonomy (NCBI): domain Eukaryota; kingdom Metazoa; phylum Arthropoda; class Insecta; order Lepidoptera; family Pyralidae; genus Hypsopygia; species Hypsopygia costalis. The sequence continues at coordinate 20,084,108 of OW443343.2, read as the reverse complement.
ATCACATCATAAAATTTCTGCCACTACATATATTTCCAAGAATGTCGACATTGAGGTAACCTCGATGCTTCCAAATACGCCGTCTTGAATAGCTCGTGCACCTTGCCGTACAAAAATTGAAGTATTAAAAAATTGAGAATCCACTGTTAGGCCGTACGAAGTTCGCCGGGTCAGCTAGTTTTTTATAAAAATACACACCCGCAAATTCACTTCATGTAATGTATGACAGGCGGTACCTACGGCAAGTGGTGTCATGAAGCTTGCATGCAGCGACGCGGGCGTGACGTTGCCGCTCCATCGCTCCTTCCTCGCTCACTACCCTCCCTCGCTCTGTCCAAAACTTAAAAAATACAACATTAAAGGTAATGACCTTGTTCTATGTTTTCACGACGAAGTATTGTCGGTGTCGTCGGTCATGTTTATCTAAAAATCATCAACTCCTATTGATTTTAAAATCCAAGGGGGATTTTTACCAACACAAAAATCCGTTTATAAACATTACTGTCGAGTAAAGTACATAAAAATAACCGGCCAAGTGCGAGTCGACTCGCGCACTCGGTTCCGTACCATTATCTATAAAAACGGCAAAAAAACACGTTTTTTGTATGGGAACCCCCTTAAATATTTGTTTTATTTTTTTTCATTAGGTATTTATTTTTAAAGTGAATATATAACTAAATATTATGTGAGTATTTCAAACGTCTATCTATTGCCGTTATCAATGGCGAGCAAAAAAATCACGGTTGTTGTATGGGAGCCCCCTTAAATATTTATTTTATTCTATTTTTTAGTATTTGTTGTTAAAGCGGCAACAGAAATACATCATCTGTGAAAATTTCAACTATCACGGTTCATGAGGTACAGCCTGGTGACAGCGGAGCCTTAGTAATAGGGTTCCTTTTGACCCTTTGGGTTTGGCCCAATTTTTAGAAGTTAGTCAAAAAACGATGGAATATTCCTAACCTTTAGAGATAAGAGTTTTCAACGTAACACTGTAACCTGTAACATTATAAATCGGTGGTTCACAAACTTTTGTCATAGAGGAACACTAACCAAAATCCATTTATTTTATATAACCCCCACATCAAATAATATATTCTTAGATACAAAATCTCATAAATATAGACAGAAACCAATATTAATATTTTTCGGGAACCTTTAGGACCAGGTTTCCAGTGTGAACAACAGCTTACTGACAAACTGTTCTCGAATTCTCGTCAAAATAGCTCATTCACCGTTTGCTAGCCTGTGACATTTTATATATAGACCCATTGGCGAACATCACGACAGTAAAAATTGACTTTTGATTGATTGATTGAAAGAAAATGCTTAGTCAATACTTACGCCCCGGCTACTCCATACGACTGCCGCGTCGGTAACTACTACATAAACAATTATGTCCGTGAAAAACATGAATGAGCGTGTGTGCGTGCGCCGCCATACAAACTGTTCCAGATTCGTCTCAGGGGGTAGGTGAGATTATCACGAAAGAACAACATGGAGTGTCTACTACATACTGTACGTGGTACTATTACTTATACTGACTGAGCCTACACATTACGAAAAGAAAGGAAAAGAACGTGAATACAGCCAGGCATTTTATCTACAACTTTTCAATAATTGTTTTTGATTAGCGCTAAAGTTTTGCAGTGACGCTAAGTATCGCGAGACTGAGTGAATCCCGGGCAATTTTACCTTACTTAATTTTTGGCACAATGGAGGCAGGGAGAACGTATAAAAACATTATAGTATTTTTTTTTTTTTTTTTTACGAAGCCAACCCAATATGCGCACACTCAGCGGTGTAAAGTGCCGCTGAGTGTGCACAGATCGGCTTACTTCGTAAATGACGCACACCCCTGTCATAGACAAGGCTTTTATATAGCCTTCTGTATTCTTAATTCTAGTCCTAAAACATTATAGTTGCTAGCAGGGATTAGCGCGGTCGTATAGACAGACGGACGCGCGCGTGCTCTGGGCTTCCATTTAGACAATGTATGGTATGGACATGGGTAATCAAGGTTGAATTAATTATACCGGTTTCAAGTTTTATGCTAAAAAGTAACGTTACTATGAATAGCTACTGAGATCGTAATTATAGACGTGGTACGTAACTATGCGTTTAACCTAATTACTGACAGTTTACTAAAATTGTTATTATCTGTTTTATAGTGTTTTATAGACCACGTTATACAAGTCAAATGTACTCGTATATTATCTCTGCATCACCATTTCGAGTATTCTTTCAGGGGCCCTACCGCCTAAGCTGAAGTCGTTTCCCATCAGATTTTTTGATTGCGAAAATAAAACTTTAGATTAGTGACTGAGGGTTCAGCTTAGCTGGTAGAAACCCTGAAAGTTAAAAATATTTGTCAATAACGCAAACCTAACCCAATTTTCGGTGTCAAATTTTTCGATAGGAATCGGCTTCAGCTTCGGCGGTAGGGCCCCAGGTTCTCCAAGGCGTTGGTTGACTGGAAGAGATCCCATAAAGGATTAACTCCGCCATACTTTGTATCTAATGCTAACTATTTGTTTGTTACATTGCATGCTATGCAATAAAATTTGTATAAATGAATAAATGAAAACATATATATTTTAGGGTATCGTATCTCAAAAAGAAAAAAGGGAACCTTATAGCGCAGAATAAATAATAGTTATGTAGTTATAGTATCAATTCATTGATCATCTATCTGTCCGTCTCTCATAAGCCTTTTTGTCAGGAATACATGTTAGTGGTTAAGTTGAAATTAATATCAAATTCTTCTAAATCAGGGGTTCCCAATCGGTGGTCCGCGGACCACCAGTGGTCCGTGATGCAGATTTATAATGCAAGAGATTGAACAATACTAAACCAAATATTGTATTCTCGAGATAAAGTGTCGTTGATTTAAAGGATAGTTGGGTCCGTACATCGAACAGGAACCTGGAAGTGATACCCGACCAAAAAAGGTTGGGAACCACTGTAGAACAGTGGTCGATGTGTGTCAGTGGTCCAATCATCGTGTCTCGATGTTTTTCTGACAATTGCGATAATAATAAGATTTTACGATGAAAATGTGTTTGAGTCGCGAATGACCGCTTGTGAACGCGACATCCTTGGAATCTAATCGCGACATCGTGAATGACGCGACATCCTTGGAAACTAATCGATCTTAATGAAATTTTGTATATTGAGTGTAAGAAGATATAGTTATTTATGTTTAAATTCATCTCCTAAGGGTCTAAAATGACAATGAACGTTTGAAGATGCTCGCGGATGAAACCGCGGGCTCATATAACAATATAATAAAACAGGTGCACTGAATTTGCCCATTAATACTTTTGAAGCATGATACTCGTAGCATGGTAAGAAATGTCTAGACGGATTTCAGTAACTTTTTTTAGTACCATATCCAGGAGACTTGTCTCATAAATGAAAATTCCAAGTTTTGGGCCAAGATTCGGTATTTTTCAGATACGAATTTCCTTCGATTGAGCCAGTGGATGTGGAGTTTTCATTCGGCTTAATTTATTTTCTAAATAACACAATATATATGAAAGATTTCTCCCCAACCCGTCTGGCCAGCGTAAGGAGTGTAGACCAAATCCTCCTTCTGTCTGGGACGGACGAGAGAGGGTCGTGCTTCTGTAGTGGAGACTAAAATGACCTGATGGTGATGATGATGATGATATGAAACATTTATATTTCTGTTCTCGATGACTTTACAAAAAACTTTCGATTTTCACATCGGAGGCCGTCAGACCAAGATTTTCCAAAAAAAATTCATACTGCGACTCCCTATACATACATGGCATACTGTTTTTAGGACTCTTAACGGATATTAAATGTGAATAAAACTACAATAGCACAGTATGGACGATTACCCTCATGCGGTCGACACTTGACCGCACATCATTACCCCCAATCTGAGTTGTAGCAAAGATTTATTTTACTTTCGCGTTTACGTATCGATAATCAAATTGGCCGGAATTTATTAGCGACTAGCCGCGCGCTCCGACTTCCACATTGAAATATTTACATATACTAGCTGACCCGGCAAACATCGGGCTGTACAGCCATTAGGTACATAAAAAAAAAAAATTGTTGAGCCGTTTCGGAGTGCGACCCGGATAACACCAGCCCCCTTACCACCATCTCTTATTGCGATTCAATAACTGAATAGAATGCTTATTCATGCCAATGAATAAGCGACTCTATTTCAAATGAAATAGATTCAATAACTGAATAGAATGCTTATTCATACCAATGAATAAGCGACTCTATTTCAAATGGAATAGTTACAATAACTGAATAGAATGCTTATTCATACCAATGAATAATGAATATTATTCATACCAATGAATAATGAATATTATTCATACCAATGAATAATGAATAAGCGACTCTATTCCAAATGGAATAGAGTCGCTTTTTCATTGGTATGAATAAGCAAACTATTCAATTATTGAATCGCAATAAGTGATGGTGGTAAGGGGGCTGTTTAATTGCAAAAATATTTCAAGTAATAAATGGGCCGCTCATGATTACTACATCTGACTAAGTTAACTAGGTATCTAAGACCCAATTTATGATGTGTGTAGAAAAAAATAACGCAAAATCCAATCTGCAAGCTCGGCGTGCTCTTGATTGTACTTACAGACAGCGTCAAATGACCAAAGCTTTTAAATCTACTAAAATATCTGGACCTATTGGTGTCCTACCATAAAGGACACAAGTATCATTCTGTGTCGATCATACTTGTATAAGTATGATGAAAATTTGTCAAATGTCTAGACATTATGGTTCATTCTTTATTTTCATTGTCAATGTGCAATTTCATTTATATTTTAAAAACACATGGAAGTGTTCCGTGGCATATTCCGATAAACTTGCTTTTCGTCAAATATTCAGATATTGTCAATGTGCAATTTATTTATATTTTAAAAACACATGGAAGTGCTCCGTGGCATATTCCGATAAACTTGCTTTTCGTCAAATATTCAGATATTGTCAATGTGCAATTTCATTTATATTTTAAAAACACATGGAAGTGCTCCGTGGCATATTCCGATAAACTTGCTTTTCGTCAAATATTCAGATATTGTCAATGTGCAATTTCATTTATATTTTAAAAACACATGGAAGTGCTCCGTGGCATATTCTGATAAACTTGCTTTTCGTCAAATATTCAGATATTAAGGATTGAATGCACAGATTGTTTTGATGCTTCTCGTCCCGTACATCCATATGTTAGTAAATCAAATTACCCTTCAAATGACGGAAACGGTGCATTTTTCTTACGGTCATTGCAGATAGCTACTACGGTTAACTTTAAACTTTATTTATCAAAATACCTTTTTCAAACACTACAAGTTAATGATAACAACGAAATTTCAAATTACTAGTCGACGTTGACAATCATTTCGAGTAACTATTTGAAACATTCTTAATTTTAATATATTGTTAGTTAATGTGTAACCTACTACAAATTATGTGTCAGTATAAGAATGTTTATTTAAAAAAATATATCACAAAATTTGTTATATAAAAAAATCTTGCTGTCAACCCTGCGTTACATAGATACTTTTTATCCTGGTACTCTGTTCACGCGAGAGACGGAACGAAGCCACGGGCAGTAAGTAGCTAGTTATTGATAAGTAATATACATGTTTTTCGGCATTTTTACCCATACTCATCTCACGTTGGGATACGGGTCTCCCCTCAATCGATGGGGTTTAGAGCATACTCGACGCTGCTCAACTGCTGGTTAGCGGAGGCCAGTGTTGTCAAGCCGCACAAAGGTGACTGACTTGGCTTAACGACTGTCGTCTAATGACAACAACCGGGACTGACGGCTGAACGTGCCCTCCGAAGCACGAGTTAATAACATGTATTAATAAATAATATATAACATATATACGGGTTTTGCTTTTTACTTTAGAAATCCATCAAAATATTTAAGGTTCATCATTATCATCAGCCTGTATGCTGCTGGATATAAGCCTTCCCCAATGCTTTCCACCAAATACGCTCCTCCGCCTTCCGCATCCAGCCGCTTTCTTAAGGTCATCGGACCATCTAGATTCTAGAAGGAGGGCGCCCAACACTGTCGTCCCACGCGCGGTCGTCGTCACACACCTTCCTCCCCCATCTGCCATCTGCCATCACTTACTCGGCAGATGTGACCGGCCCATTGCCACTTCAGCTTTCAAACTGCTGAAGTGGCAATGGGCCGGCTATATCGAAAACTTTGGTTCTCCGTCGAATTTCTTCGTTCCGGATTGGATCCCGCAGAGAAGCCCCGAGCATAGCCCTCTCCATCGCTCCTTGCGCGACCTTTATTTATTTAGGGTATATTTAGGGTTCAGTCGCTGAAAAATTTCAGAAACTTTACCCTAGCCTATGAACGCTTCTAACACTAGAAGCATCACTCATACTTTTCTATAGTCAAACGACTTGCACACGTCACTTCCACACCCGTAGTAGACTTGTAGTATCCTCACTTGACGGTAACGCGGTCCGTGCGAGTGGTATAATAAGTACTCATACAAGTATTCGATATACACTTGATTATATGGAGCGGGTAATATGACGGACAACACCTGCAGAGCCTCAAAGCAATCGACCTTGGAGCTCAATCGCAATACCTACTTGAATGGTCGCTGTTCGGTATATGTGGAATAATTAAATAGAGCTATTATTATAATGACAAAAAAAAATGTCTATTATGTATTCACAGTTTACAATACTTAGCCGCAATTAACAGTATCGAGGTCTGTATTATAGGTAAAAACGTCCTTTGCTTTGTCCTAATTTAAAAAATATATTAGCATGTCCTTTTAACCCATTCTTTGCCGGCATACGTATTAAGAACTTTCATGCCGCCGTACATACTATTTTAGCCTAGACATTGAATAAAAAACTTAGACGCGGATGGGCGACTTAAGCATGTGATTAATTATTTTTGTGACGCCGAAGGGGGACATTGCTACTGAATGGGTTAAATTGAACTGCTTATTAGGCACTGGCTTGATCCCGCGACTTCATACGCGCGTATTCCGCTATCCCTTGAGATATTTCAAACCTTTCTTACCGAATACACATAGTCATAATAGCCACCTGTATGCCAAATTCCAACCTGGAGCTCTACCGCCGAAGCTCAAGCCGATTACCATCGGATTTTTTGATTGCGATAATGAACTTCAACTTAGATTGGTGGTAAATGTGTTCAGCTTAGCTGATAGAAAGACCAGAGCTCTACTGACTAAGCTAAAGATGTCTGTCATTAACTTTAGCTTAGGGCCTATTTATCGAATCAAAATATTCGATGGTAATCGGCTTCAGCTTAAGTGATAGGGCCCCCGATCAGGCCAGTGTTTTGAGTTGTACGTTGAAAGATCAGCCAATAACGGTTGTCTTTTATAAATACAGAGATTATAAAAATTATGAGTGACGAAAACCTGCTAAGCTTAAATATTGACTCTGAAGTATCATATACCTTTCATACTAAACAAATATACGATCGATTATACATGTGAATTTGTATAATAAAGAGATATGGCATGCCATGGCTTTTGAAGTACCTCCACGTCACGGAAGACCGCAGCCAAATATCACAACACCGATGAACATTATGTTCCTGCGATTTAGTGAAGTTACTTCCATACATGTAAGGAGACGCTGCTAGAAAAGGCAGGGGGCGGGGGGTTATGTTAACGTCTGTAACCTATGGTAACCACTTTAAATCAGGCGAGCAACCCGTATACTTATTTAGCAACTGACGCGGCGGCGTATAATAAATAAATTTTTTTTTTTCATAACTCGAAATATACCTTCGAACATTATGTTAACCATGTGGCATTATGGAACTCGTGACCCAATTCGACCATAAAGTATATTTGGGGATGTAAGCAGCTCATGAACATATTCGAACCAAAGCCCGTGCTGCCCGCTGGCTGAAACCTGGAAGTACCTTCACTTCACAGAATACCGCAGCCAAATTGTTATTTGAAACACAACAACTATTTATATATTCTTTACATAGTTGTTGTGTTCCTGCGAGTGTGTGACCACAGGGAAGAAAAGGAGTTACCGCATTCCCAGCAAGGGTGGCATTTCATGTTACCGCTATACATCAGACGGTCCGTGTGTCGTACGTCGGGTGACACACAGTGCATGTGTGTCACCCGACGTAGTTAAAAAAATTGCGTGTTACAAGAAACATTTCACACTATCTTTTATGAAAACTATTCAATTAAATTTATCTATTTCAACGAACTATTTTAGGGACGTATACAAAACCTGTACAATATTAACACATCACTATAAAAAAACTTAGCAATCTTACACATACTTCTGGTTCTTCTTCTTCTTAGTCGCTACACTCTTGCCAGAGTGGTCGTGGTCATCATTGTGCGCTTCTGGTTCATCGATAACTAAAATATAAAGTTTACAAAAAAATAACGTAATTAATTATGTTTAAAGTCGTACAATGTATTGAATTGACAATTTGAATTTTATTGGCAAACAAAAAATAAACAACAATGGTATTTTAATCAGCGTCCAAAAGGAGGAAACACCGATTTCACAAAATTGAGAATGATATCGTCACCAGCGAAGTAATCTCCGCTGTCTGTCCGTCCATCACAGGGCTCTATCACATGAACCGTAATAGCTTGACACTTGAAATTTTCACCGATTATTTATTACTGTGTCCGCAATAACAAGAAATAGTAAAAATAAAATAAGGGGGATCGACATACATGAAGCGTGTTCTTGTCCGAAGGGTACGCCTTTATCTAAGAGTCCGACTTGCATTTAACCTGCTTTTCATTTTTTTTTCATCGGTAAAGTAAGTTCTCAAAGTTATCCAAAAGGATAAGAATTTACCACATTGCGTGTACTATCTTTCTAAGTGCAATTTCAGTCTTCGTCGAGTAATTACGCGAGATATATTATTTTTACTCGACTGCTAAAGGAGGGAAATCTCCTGCGCTGTACATGTAATGTATATTCTTTTACACGCTCGTTAGATTCGTGTTTACTCCCGAGTGCTAAGCTACAGTTTTTAATCACTAGTCAAGTTATTGTTTTTAAATTGATATATGCACATAGATGTAAGCGAAATAGTGTTCTTTTGCCTTTTTTATGCCTGCATGGTCACAAGTTACATGTTACAAAAAGCTGTGTTGGCTTGACGCCGCAATGTAGTGTCGCCGCCGCAGTGCAACAGCACACAACGATAACCTCGACGGTTTACGTTATTACATTTTATTATTTTCTATGTTCACTCGTAGGAACACAACTCTTTTTAGGGTTCCGTACCTCAAAAGGAAAAACGGAACCCTTATAAGATCACTTTGTTGTCCGTCTGTCTGTCTGTCTGTTTTATATACAACGTCAGATGGCAGACAAGTATATGGCTTGCCTGATGTGAAGCGGTTATCGTAGTCATATCAACGTTCGCAACATGAAATAACGCTCGCGCGCCGCCATCCTCGCTGCCTACGCAACAACTCTTTCCTTTCTAGTGACCTCACTCACTTGCAGGAACACAATAATCCTCAAAGGATGTGTTATTTGGCTGCGGTCTTCTACGAGGTGGAGGGTCTTCCCTTGTCAGGCCAACGTATGAATACGCTATGCCCTGCTTCTCTTTTGCCAGAACCTCCTTTGTAAGTCAGCAACGGGCACCACCTGCAGTTGAAGTTGGCTTTGGTTCAAGGATGCTGATGGACGACTTATACTCGCTAAAAGTTGTGTGGCAGTATAGTTTTTTTGTAATTCATCCCCTAAGGGGCTAAAATAAGGGATGAAAGTCGACGCGGACGAAGTCGCAGCCAACGGTAGTATATAGTAGGTATATATGTATAAATAAATATAATTATTATGTATCTTTGGGGTATAAGTGGTTTATCAACATCTTTGAACCAAAGCCAACTTCACCTGCACGTGGTGCACCCTGCTGACTAACAAACGAAGCTCTGGCGAAAAGAGAGGTAGGGAGCGTAATTGTAAGCTACCCGACTGGGGAACGGATACGGTAACCGCTTCACACCAGGCGGGCCGTATGCTTGTCTGCCACCCGACGTAGTGAATAAGATAAAAAAAAAAGAAAAAAAAATATGGTTTAATTTCATATGGTTTTTGTTTATTCGTAGTATGGCAACGTAACAGCGATTCATAAATCCAATGAGCGCGCTACGCTCGCGCATAGGTACCGTGAGTGTGTGTGGTGACTACTACACAGAGAACATCGGGACGGATACTCGCTTCACCTGCTCGCTTCCGTTGAATAATTGCAAGAAAACGTATCGACTAAACTTAATATAGGTATTTCTATACTTTAGTTGACAGTTAAGAGCGATTATGATGTGAAATGAAGTTATTTATTCTGCCATTGGGTACTTAGACGCGTTCTATACATTTTTATAAATAATAGACTTATTTTTTGTAACTTTTTATCTACTAGCATTTCGGTGTTGACCATTGGTGAAGAAGAAATACCTACTTGAAATATACTTGCCAATATGCCTGCGCTAAAGTTTTACCAAACATTTTTATCATTCATATAGTCGTTAGTTCTATAATATGTTTTTTACATAAAGTATTTTTCATCAAAGACTTGTAATGAATGTTGAAATTTCCGGCAAATCGAGGACTGACTTTGGCAATTTATTATACAAGCGTATACAGTTCATAACGATAGAATTGTTAATCTTACGAAGCCTATGTTTTGGTATTATCAATTTGTGATTGTTTCGCAAATTGGTACCAGCATTACAGTCAGTTACTTTAAGGAAGCTTGATATATTTTACGCATACATGATATTTGCATATTGAGATGCAACAGTACTAAGGATATTTATATCTTTGAAAACTCTAGAACCCATTCCATAAATAGAGCTAATTGCTCTTTTCTGTAAAATGAAAATTGTCTCTATATCGGCAGCTTTACCCCACAGCAATATACCATATGACATAATGCTTTGGAAATAACTAAAGTAGACCAACCGTGCGGTGGCTACATCTGTCAATCGTCTGATTCTCCTGACCGCATATGCAGCAGAACTACGTTTACCTGCCAGTTTAGTCATATGGGGGTCCCCATTACAATTTCCAGTCAATTGTAATACCTACCAAAAAATACTGTGTCATTATATTAATTATCAAAACCTAAGTTTTTATTATCCCTACTAATATTATAAATGTGAATGTGAGTTTGTTTCGTATGCTTTCTCGCCGAAACTACTCAACCGATCATCATTAAGCTTTGTACACATATCCTTAAAGGTATCAGGAAGGACATAGGATATCTTTTTATAAAAAAAAAAGTAAACGCGGGCGAAGCTGCGGATGGAAGCTAGTATTCTATATTCGAATCAACTGGAAAGGATGAATTTAATGCATGCATAAAACCAAATGTATTAAATTCACCAATTCTTTCCTTAAATGCAACCAAATGTACGAGGGGAGGTCAATAAGTTCGCGGAATGAGAGAGAAGGAGGTTGAAATTAAACACCAAATTATTTTTCCTTTTCAATATATTCTCCTTTAACCCTAATACATTTTTCGGATCTCTCAAATAGCTTGTTTATACCATCGAAAAAAAATGATTTGTCTTTGGTGTCAAAATAGGCCGAAATTGCCGACTTGACTTCATCATCGTCGTCAAATTTCTTTCCACGCAGCTCTTTCTTCATTTTTGGAAATAAATAATAGTCACTGGGGGCCAAGTCTGGACTGTATGGTGGGTGGTTTAATTGTTCAAAGCCGCATCGGTGAATGGCAGCCGTCGCAACATGGCACGTGTGGACGGGTGCATTGTCGTGCAAAAGGAGCACACCTTTTGACAGTTTTCCTCTTCTTTTTTTCTTAATGGCTTCTTTCAATCTTTCCAGTAAAGAAGCGTAGTACTGTCCCGTTATAGTCGCACCACGTTCTTTATAATCGATCAGTAAAATACCTTCTGTATCCCAAAAGATAGTCGCCATGATCTTTCCGGCCGATTGTGACACTTTGAACTTCTTTGGAGGAGGTGTGCCTTTTTTATGCCACTGCATCGACTCTTGCTTCGACTCAGGTTCATAGTGGTGAACCCAGGTTTCATCTCCAGTAACAATCCGGGCCATAACTTCTTCCTTTCTCTCTCCACAGAGCTCCAGAAACTGGTGAGAGCACTCGACACGCTCGCGTTTTTGAAGTGGCGTGAGCATTCTCGGAACCCATCTTGCACTGACTTTAGTCATCCCAAGATGATGATGTAGGATATTTAAAATACTTGATTCGGATACTCCAACCATTGCTGCAAGTTGCTTCTTCTTCAGTCGGGCATCTTCCAATACAAGTTTTTCTACGTTTTCGACGATTTCCGGTGTGGTGGCCTCAATTGGCCGTCCGGAGCGGGGGTCGTCTTCAATGGACTCCCTTCCTTGTTTGAAAAGACCATGCCACTTGTAAACCATGGTTTTACCAGGGGCAGAGTCCGCGTAAACCGCTAACAGCTCTTGAAAAATCGTCTGAGCGGATTTTCCTTGCTTGGTAAGAAACTTAATAACGGCACGGTGTTCAATTTTCTCCATACTGGCTGACTTCTTCCCGATTTAGTTGTTTGCAGGTCGATAACTCAAAAGTTAATGACACGATTAGGTTCAAACTTGGTATATATACTCTTAATGAGGTGCTTAACTAGTGCCTACCTGGACGGGTAAATTTATCCCCATCAACCCCTCCATTCCGCGAACTTATTGGCCTCCCCTCGTATATATAACATTTACAACCAAATGCAACCATATTGCTGCATTTAATGATAGAAAGATGTATACGGTATTCATCTTTCTTTCTTTATTCAGTATACCAGGACTGGCGAATCAACGGCATACGTTCAAATGAGTTACCATTTGCACGTGTTATTTTACCGTTCTAACGTGGCAAAATAATTCAGGCACGCCAATAATCATTGCCCAAGCAGCCGAAGCAAGCGATGTCATCAAATGGAGTTCAAATAACTTTTGTATGACCTATGTTTGTGTTGCGATAAATCCCAATTTCAGTATTTGATAGATGTATAGATAATGTATATAAAGAAAAGTAAAGGAATAAAATATAATGACCACTAAATTAACTCTTTTACCAAAAAATACACTAAACGCAAAAAAAAATGAAACATGTACTGTTTTAGTTATGAGTGGGCTTCAAATTGTAAAAACACCAAGTAAGTAAATGATTGCCAAATCGTAGCGAGTAAATCAATTCGCTAGTATCACATAAATAAACAAATATTAATGATCGGTATAAAATCTAGATATCGGCAATTTGTCTGTTGTGGAACGTGTTCTATAGAATGCCTACAACTATTTATGCTAAGTGTAAGAAAGTATTTTATTTTATTAGATTCTATAGAATGCCTAGGAATATATAACACTCATAACTTGTTCATGGATAGGTTTATTTATCTCGAGCTCCTCCGTGCTTAGGAGGGCTCGTCCCGGGTGTTGTCATTAGATGACAGTCGTTAAACCAAGTCAATGGCTTGAAAACACTCCTCTGCCAACCCGCAATTGAGCAGCGTGGTGGAGTATGCTCTAAACCCCTTCGATTGTGGAGAGGCCCGTATCCCAGCAGTGGGGTGAATGAGGGTTGACGAATAATGTGCTGAATGTATTTTGTAATCTGTTATTTATTACTACGTTGTAAGTATACAAAAATAAGTCGAAATGTTGTTAGCCGGGATATTGTAAAACTCAAATACAATAATGTAAAAAAATATGTCGGTGTTACTCGTATTATATATGTTTACTGGCAATTCATATTACAATATTCAAGTAGTCACCTAGGTTATTGCAAAAAATGCTAAGTCGCGCTAATAACTCGGCGTGAGCCGATTGCAAGGCGTCTGCAGCCTTAAGCACCAATAAAATGGCTACTTCTACCAATTCGGATGCGAAAATATTTTGAACTCTTGTATGAAAACCGAACTATTAAAATGCTTGTAAATGTAATCGTTATTATAATAATTTTGTGTCACGTGACACGTCTCGTCATGATGACACAACTGAGCACTTAACGCTGACGCGGACGTATCAACACATAAAACGTGGAACTAGCGTGTTTTCAACGAGTGAGACATTTGTAATAGACGTTAGTGTAGTCCTCTGGATGTTAAAACAATGCACACCGGTGTTGTACCAAGTGCGGATTGCTTGGATGCGCGGGTTCGTTGACCCTGGCAGCGGACCGCGCCCCTCCACCGCCCCCCAGCCGCGGTCTCACTTTCGATGTGCCCGAGGCCTCCATCCACGTGCGCTCGCGCAGCCACCAACGCCGCCGTTGGTGACGTCACCGCCTTCAGAACCACGCAACGGTGCAACCCGACGGAGCGTGAAGCTGTTTGTGCTTTTCATTAGGATCCCCATGGGAACCGTGCTAACGAAACTGGAATCCTTTCTCTTTACAAAAAAGTCGTGTCTAGACTAGAATTTAATTTATTTATAACTTAATAAATCTTCTATAAATATAAATTACTATCTGATGCAATTAAAAATAGATATCAATATAAATTAATCTAATAAAAAATATAGTATCATTTAGTAACTATAATGATGAGTTTAGAACTCTCTTGTGGATTATTTATAGATGTAAGGAAAGTGTGAAATGTCACGAGCTAGCGCAAATGTAAAGCAAATATAGTAAAATTTGCGGCGATCCAGGTCGACGGCTACACGTAGGGTTGTCAAATTCTACGGTCTCCATGTAAATCGAAACATATTCTCTTAAGTTCCAAAAAGCTTCCATATATAAGTGTTAAGCACTTTATTATTATTGTTAGATGTGGCAGGATTAATGTACGTTGCGTATTTTAATTATGTCATAGTCTAACTTTGAAACACTATACTGTAAACTGTAAAGTAACTCAAAATGACTTTCGATGTTTTCGTAGAGGTTGTCGATTAATATCTATATATATTTACATATCTCTTGTCTGTCCGTTTATGTCTTTTGCAACCAATTATTCGATTATGATGAGGTTTCCACTATCATTTCGAAAAATGTTTATCATAATAATCACAATGTCGTTTTAAAACTTTTCAGCTGTACATTTTGGACCCTTTGGGTTCATAACATGGTCTGAAGTTTTAAAATGTCCATATTATCAAAACGTCTAATTATTAAGAATGACCAGTTTAAAACGTCCATTTATCAAAATCTAGATACTATTAGATAAATATATTGTAGCTAAATTTGTTGGTTTATTAACCAGACAGACTATTTTCATCGTGACATTGTCCAGCAACCCTAGTACCTATGCCATATAATTATATGCAGTTGCCTATATTTTAATGAAGCAGGTGGCGTATGTTCTCATACTTTACCCAGATCTTTCTGGTTGCCTGTAGTTTGTTCAGACAAGTTCGTTTAATGCCCTTTGGACGACTACCTTCTCAGTGGCCCTTGCGTCTATGAAGATCAGACCCGATGTACACCCGAAGACACCGTGTAAAGGTATTCACTCGCGAGGTCAAATGATTTTTTAATCTGCATCAACCTATATTCATACTGGGATCGAGTCTCCTTTGTGTTAAAACCCGTAAAGCGTTTAAGAACAGCGAGAATGCCCAAGAAATCAACATCAACATACATACATACCCGGAAAACATAACCGAGGGAGAGTTATGTTTTCCGAGTGTATCAGTCGGGTAGAAATAGTAAGGTTAACTATAAATAGTCGTTTACTGCGAACATAGACTTATGATGATATGATATATTTTTTTAATTTACTAAATAATCGCCGAAGTACTGCAATAGCTTGTTTATAATTTAGTTCTAGTTATGTTTAATTTAGAGGAGCTCTTTGGCGTCGTTGCGCGTGGCAGTCTAATCGAACACGCAAGTTAGGCAACGTCGACCGTAGCCTGTTCTTGGATGAGTTTATTTATCTCGAGCCCCTCTGTGCTTCGAAGGACACGTTAAGCCAAGTCAGCGGCCTTTACGCGGCTTGAAAGTACTGGCCAACCCACAAGTAAGCAGCGTGGTGGAGTACGCTTTTAACTCCTTCGAATGAGAGGAGACTCATATCCAGTCATAACAGTGGGATGAATAAAGGTTGAAGACGATGACGGCAGTAGGCTGAGCGACAAACATTTGAAAGCTAAATAAATTTATATGAATTAATTGGTACTCGTATTAATATGCAAATTCAGTTATGAACTGAAACACGTTTTAATTCAGTAGGCAGTATCACGACACATTTCAAGTTATTTGAAATGTGATATAGACATTGACAACCAATTTTATCAATACGTTATTATAGGTGGCGAGGGTACACTTATCGTAAACTGAAAGTTAATAAAAATCTCTGCTAGTTTTCTATCGATGGGCAATTCCATATATGACTGACATATTTGAAAAAAATTGCGTGTTATTCTGTGTTATTTTACAAATACACTTCAGTTTTAGTACGTTTGTATACTTTTCAGCCCTCAATTATGCCTCTGTAGTAAAAAATAAATAAAAAGATGTTCAACATGATAATAATAACAATTATATGAAATAATTTATTATTATTATCATCATGTTTATCATGTGTAGCCAATTTTTACTGTCGTGATGTTCGACTAAAATAAACAAATATAAAAAGCGCAGCACATCTCTCGACATCCCTGAGTCACTCACACCGGTGTTGCCCCCGGCCGTTTTCCTGGCATTTCGGGGGCCCATCTAGTGAGTGGCAGGCAGGGTCTTTAGTCGTTTCACACCGCAGCTGTTCGGACCGCGGTGCGAATCGCCCAACTGCTGATTTTTAATGGGGCCATTCACACCGCAGTGGTTGGAGTGGTGTGAAAGGCCCAAGGTATTTTTTGTAATGGACCACGGGGCGAAACCAAGGATTCTAATTATTGATTTGTACAGATATACAAAAAGAGAACTGTTTTGTTCCCCACTGCGGTTCGAATCAGCCCATTACAAAAAGTTATTGGCGAATTTCCACCGCGGTGCAAAAGGACCCATTCAAAATGAACTCTTGGGCGATTCGCACCGCGGTCCGAACAGCTCGCGGTGTGAATCGACTAAAGACCCGAGTGGCAAGCCACCGCCTGCCGCGAATAACTAGCAATAAAAGCAGTTATGGCAGGCGGACGCCTCTTCTGTAATAGCCCGGTATTAAGTTCACCCAGATCTCATCTCCATAGCCCTTTTATTTTCCATCACACTTCGCAATAGTCTCAACGCCTGCCGAGACCTGCTCATGGGTATGTCGTTCCATTGACATAGCCTGGAGCGGGTCACGGCGGGCGTACAACATTACATCAAACTTCTCAAAGGGGCCTCTACGCGTTGGATCCATATCCCCGCGCACGCCTATCAAATGACCGGGCTGGACCCGTGAATTAAGTGAAATATATGAATAATTAAATGGTAATAATAATAATTTTGTCCTAATGGTATGTATTAAAAAAATCTTGTCCTAGTAATGATGATGACGATGATGATGATGTTGCCAGCTAAGCCATAGTGTCGCTTAGCTGTCAACATCATCGTCTCATTTAATTTCTACTCTTTTCTGTCGATATGTGTCTTGTTACTTACAGCAAGATTCCCCTTAGATGTTTTCCCCCTATACGATACGTTCTACCTACCTCCGTTGTGGCAAGAAGAAAGCAAGGTATTTGCCCGACATTCACTCAGACCCGCTCTACTTACCCTCGCGGCAAGACGTTAGCGTTATACAAAAGCAATTACGTGTTAGAAAAATGGCTACCGGTGTATTCACGTTCTTTTCCTTTCTTTGATTACTACATACATGCGTAGGTATTGAGTTAGCGCTTTGTAGCCAATTTTTACTGTCGTGATGTTCGACTGTAAATAAATAAATATTCCCGGACAAATTACACGCTGACATTTAGTCTCAAACTACACAGCTTGTACTATGAGTGCTAGATAACTGATTATATACTTTTTTTTTTTAAATACAAAAATATAATACTTAGAAAGCACCAGGACGATGACAAACAGACATGTTCATTCACACAAATATTTGTCTTATGCGGGAATCGAACCCGCAACCTCGAAGTCAAAGTGGCCATTGCTAACCATTCGACCACCGAGCTCGTCAGTCCATATATAAAATGTCATTGAGTTTCCACCAGATATTCATTTCGACCTAAAATCATTTTAGGTCGAACCGAATATCATTTTACAAAAAATCCAATAGAGGTACATTTTCAAAGTTGTGGTCAAGGTTTGGATTTTGTATTACTCGACAAATTGCAGTCTGAGAAACTTAAAATTTCTTATACATAGTGAACTTTTTAAAATCCACCTTCCAGGGGTACCACAATTATGATTCAAAGGTTGAATGGAAAAATCTAAAACTAGTTCAGTGTGAAGATTGTAAATAAACTACAACATCTAAACGAGATATAAGTAGTCATTTGCAAATGAACGGGAAATACGTTTAATAATATTCATAGAAAGAAAATTACACTTTACGAATCCCCTGTATCCTGTTGTATGTCGAGTGGAATGCGTGGTTTTTTACAATCAGTGTATTTTCGCAAGTTTTTTTTTTCAATACTATCTTGTTACACAAGCTTACCGCGTCTGATAGTAAGCAGTTGCCGCAGATTTTTCTTAGTACAAGGGCTTACTATAGAATTGATGAATACCTAAGTGACAACGATGTATGGAGTGATCAGCACAGACATGTAATAAATAGCAATATCTCTCGTAAATCAAATACTTGTATTATACTGTATTCTGTGAGGTAGAGGTTCTTCCAGCTGCCCCCTGGCAGCTTACAAATACACAGTACTCTACCTCTATTTTGATAGAGCCTCTTTCGCTAATCGGCAGGGTGCACCACGTGCAGGTGAAGTTGATTTTCGCTCTCTAGATCGTGGTGAGCCTCTTACACCACAAAATGGTATCGTGAGGTTACCACGCCGAACTGTTTTTCCTTGTATTTTAATTTTTTCCCAGATACACATAAGGCTGTTTGCCACCGTGTTGTAAAGTGATACATACGGTACGTACTAACTCGTAGAAACTTTCGAAGCAATTATACTAGTAGAAACACAAACTAGTCGACAACTTACACTGCTCAGCGTCCCATGTGACTGTCCGTAGCGTCCGTTTTCGAGCCAACTAATGGCCAAGTTTATTTTTAACAACAAAACGCAACATTTCTAATTTCCTGATCAAAAATAACTAAAAAAAATATTTGTACTGGCGTTGCGCACTTATAGTTTTGGGCTCTTGTCACATTCTAAGGTGATAATCAGTTTGTATCTACGCACTTCTGAATAAACACCTCCCTCAATGCTTTCCACCATACGCGATCCTCCGCATTCCCCATCCAACCGTTATTGGCTGCTTTTTTAGCTCATCAGTCTAGCTAGAGGGAATGCGTCTTATACTTTCTAGCACCATGTTCATGTTCAACAAAATGCAAATTTTCTCCATTTGCTATGTTGAACATGACTTTTCCATTTGCCATAACTGACTCGGGAAATATGGCCGATCTATTGGCACTTCAGCTTGCTGATTCTTTATGACCTCTTTCTCTTACCTTTTCCTCTTAATATTCTCCCGCCATGCTGTTTAAAACTCATGTCTTTTGGTCCGACACCCCAACTGATCGTAGGGAACCCACTGCACGGGAGCCCAATTCGCATTTACTAAGTTTTGAGACAATTTTCTTTACAATTTACTAACATAGTCGCTATTTAAAAATGGCATGTTACAAAATTCTAATACATCATCAATAATTTTAACCGAAAGACTGCTGAACATAAGACACACCTTAAAGATTTTGGAAACGGCATAAATTTCAAATATAAGAAATATCTGGCTATGCCACATACGATGTATGTCAAGATGGAAAATGTATGAAATATGAAAACACATCACTCGCTCATCTCCTCTTGGGTGTACTCTGAGCCTTATGCACTGTAGTATAGTGTAAAAGAGAGACGTATATGCTCCATTTCAACGTTCGTTCATTCATATCGAAACACAGACAATGCGATGTTCATTCACAGCCCGAAAAACAGAAATGTTGAGTTAGCCCGGTCATATTTTTTCGTGCGGAGCAGATTGTAAAAAAAATAATAATATGAACACCGGGTTTACACTGCATTATATTTATTTAACCCGACTTAACCTGCAACGGAACCAGGGGTTTTTATCTACACAAGTACGATGGTATCAGTAATTTTCTGTTTTATAAGTCTGTATCTATATCTACCCTACACTAACACCGGCATTGAAATAAGTAATCGACTATTTGCGAACCAAAGTTGTTGACATAGCCTTCAGAGATTGCAAGCTCAAGTGGCAATGGGCCAGTCATATCTCCTGAGTAATTGATGGCAGAATGGGGAGGAAGGTATTAGAGTGGCGGCCGCGCGTAGGATGATGAAGCGCTGGATGCCCTCCTTCTAGATGATGCGATGACCTTAAGATAGCAGCTGGAAGCGGTTGAATGCGGAAGGCTAAGAATCGTATTTGGTGGAAAGCATTGGGAAAGACCTATATCCAGCCGTGGGTAGATACAGGCTGATGATGATTATGATTAGTTACGAGTAGGACTGGCTCACACACCAACGGTTCCGTCGTTTCATGGTGGTTCGTTATTTCACTTGAACGCAAAATATTTGAAATTTTTGCGTACATATTTTCCTGTTGTTTTTATTTTTAGTGTTAGATAAGTAATGTAACATTATTTCATAGCCTTTGTGATGTTTATAATTTTCATTCTTATAATCGTTTGAAAAATATGAATTTTATTCAGTGGTTTCGCTAATTTCGCAGTCCTAATCTTTTAAATGATTGTTTATTATACAATTAATACTATCAAACCACAAAATGCCACTATAGCAAGAAATTGAACAAATATCGGGAACTGTCTTTGACCCTCTACGCTATTCCTTTCCCAATCATATTCTGCGTATGGCGACCGTTTGTTTCAATTCTTTCAATGGGTTCGTTGTTGCGGAACACACGGGCCCTCGGTTATCAATTTTGAAAATATTCGGTACAATAACTAAGAGGTTTAAAACGGCATCCAGTTCATCAAGGGTTCGTATTCAGAGATAACGCAGATTTTCAATAATACTAAATTTTAATAGCTCGCTCTCCTAATACTTTTGAAAAATAGTGATTACTTCTTTCTCATTTTCATAAATATCTTCATAAAAGACAATTTGATAACAAAATGGTGTTAATATATTTTAAACAGCAGAACGAAACCGATAACAGGTCGTATGCTGCCAGGTGCAGCATGTTGGCTCGTAAGTTTGCACGTTGTACAGAAGCAGCAATCACGCTTTCTAAAGCATCCTGCACTATTACACTTGTAGCCTGTGGCTCAATTTCACGCGGCGGGCATACAGCCACTTGTGTGTCCAGTATAATAATCAATTCAGGTTGCTGTTGGAGCAGCCGTGAAACTAGCGTCTATGGCATGTGCCATCAGGTTCTGTCTGGTATGAAATAGTAGCCTAGAGACGCTTGAACACAAAGAATGGCCACTCCTTCCTGTTCCCCACTCACTCGCGCGAACACAACCCTCGAGTAAGTTGTTATTTTAGTTGTGGTTATTTATTAAGGTTGACAGTAACTACTCAAATCGGTCTGTTCTTTATTAGTATCGTCATGTCAAAATTCAAATAAAATATATTATACATTACGCAGAAAAGTTCCCATTGTACCTGGTTTGGGGTGTAAGTGGTCAACATCTTTGAACCAAAGCTGACTGACAATAATTAGAGATGATGGTAATCATTTAAACAAGTATCTATGTTACTATTTATATGTACTATTAATCTTTTTATTACTTTATCTACTTTGTCTCAATTTTGATTAGTAAAACTGTGCGTTATTCTATTAACAGAAAATTATTTTTTTATTAAAATTGATATTTGGTATATTTTTTTAAGGAATTATAATAATAAATATTCAATAAATATTATATTTATTGCATTTAATACCATATTCCGTGCCTGGAAGGGCATGTTAAGCAGTCGGTCCCGGCTGTTGTCACCAGATAACAGTCGATAACCTAAAGTCAGTGGCCTTTGGGCGGTTTGAAAACACCGGCCTCCTCCAACCTGCAGTTGAGTAGCGTGGTAGAGTATGCTTTAGGGTCCGTTCGCACAGACCGGCTCGGAGAGGAGAGCAGATTTTGAATGCGTTTAAAATAGGGTTTTGTGTCATTGGCAAAAGGTTTACTATATAACAAAAGGAGTGAATTTTAAAAATAATGCTTATACCAATGATCCAAAACTCTATTTTAAACGCCACCAAAATCTGCTCTTCTCTCCGAGCCGGTCTGTGCGAACGGACCCTTAAACCCCTTCGATTCAGGGGAGACCCGTATCCCGGCAGTGGGATGAAATAAGGGTTGTCGACGACGATAATTATGATCTTATACGAGTAATTTTGGACTAACACTTGATCATATTTAAGTTCATCATCATGTCCATTTTAGTCTCCACTACAGGAGCACGACCCTCTCGTCCGTCCTAGATGGAAGGAGGATTTAGCCTACACTCCCCACGCTGGCCAAACGGGTTGGGGAGGCCTGATCGATATTTGATAATGTATTTCCCTTAGTCGCCTTGTACAACATCCACGGGAAGAAACGGAGTGATTCCATTCTAGTCTGCCGGAAACCACATATTTAAGTTATATGTTGATATTTCACGAAGGGAATAGAAGGGCTATTGAGGGGGAGACTCATATCCCAGAAGTGAGATGAATAACACTAGTTTACAGTACATCTGTTGCCAAAGAAATTTTAGCTGTTGCTGACTACATATGATATGCTATTTTCAAAAATATAAGTAAAAGATTTTTATCAGCTCTAGTTTCTGAGTTTCAGCTATGTAGGTATAAAACAGAAAAAAACATGTATTTACTAAGAAAAACTTTATTAAAAAAAATAATTAATCATTGAGTTCTAAAAAACTTCGTTTTAAAGCTCTTCTCTGATGTGTAGACTTTGGAAAATGACGTATTAGCGACCAACAATAGTCAGACATCATATTTGTATCCCAGAAACCCTGATAGCGCTCTTCCATGACACGTAAGTCCTGATGCATACGCTCTCCCTGCTCTTCGCTCATATCTCCTAAATTTTCCGGAAACCTGTCCAGGTGACTATGGAGGAAATGGAGTTTTATGCTCATATTGCACCCCATATTTTTTAACTGTAGCAGAAGGTCTTCTACAAGTTCAATATAATTTTCAGATTTTTTATTTCCGAGAAAATTCTGCATCACAGAGACGAAAGCTGTCCAAGCCTTTAGTTGTAACTCAGTCATAGAATTTCTAAATTGAGTATCTTTCGTAAGTTGTCTAATTTGGGGGCCGTCAAAAATACCGGCTTTTATTTTTTCCATAGTGAGCTGAGGAAATTTTTGGCAAATGTAAGAAAAGCAGTTCCCGTCTTTATCTAGTGATTTAACAAACTGTTTCATGATGCCCAGTTTTATATGTAATGGTGGAATTTTTTTGTGATGAGCTTGGTCCTTCGATGTCTTGTTCCATGGGTTCAGATATATTTTTAGGCACTGAAGAGTCAGTTGAACGCTGCACTGGACGCTGAACACAACTAGTACTTGGGTCCTGCCATTTAGCTCGATTTTTAGTATTTAAACCGTTTACGTTTACGCTACAAAAATAACAGTCTTCGAGATGATTTCGTGGTTCTCGCCAAATAGTCGGTGTTCCAAATTTAAAGGCACTTCTTTTACCATTTTTCCACAATCTTAAATATTCCACACACGATTTACAAACACAATTGGGAGCCCAAGACTTCTCATTTTTATCCAAGAGCATTCCAAAATACTCAAAATAGGTATTTTTCACCAACTCTGATATAACTTTTCTACAATCGTTAAACACATATTCCCCGCATATATAACAAAAATGATCTGGATTGTTTAAACAACGTCTCCTTGAACTACTCATGACGCAAAAACTTTGGATACTAATCTTAACACAGTAAAATATGCCTGTTATCGCTTAATATATACGCTTAAATGACAAAAATCAAAAACAAAGTAACTCGAGCTGCTCAAAAAATTTTGAGGGTAGATTTGACGAAAACAAGTCATAAGTGAACATTATCAACCACAAAATTCGCGGCAACAGACAAAAAGTTAAATTTTGTAAACTAGTGTAAGAGTTGACGACGATGACGACGAAATACCATATATTTTATTTTTAAAGCCTTATTACCTTTTGTCTTAATTTATACCCTGACGGTAACCGGTAACAATCTTTAAATGTAGATTTAATTTACATATAACCTGAAAGTAAAAATTATTTTAATTAGGTGGTAACACAAGGTGATTTTATTTTATTAGTATCATAACGTAAAACCTCAATATATGGCACATTTCAATTCTTGCTCTGACGGCAACTGGTAACTATCTTTAAATATAGATTTAATTTGCATATTTACTGATACTTTAATAAACCGAGTTTAATTCGAATTTCAAGATTGTGGCAATGTGATTGGTTAATTCTTATTTTTCACTAACAAGTGCCCGCGAATTCATACGCGTAAAATTACGACTCTTTTAGTGAGATTTATTATACATTTTATAACAGGTGCTCTTCAATTACCTTTGTGAAAACAGTAAGAAAACTGTTCCGTACCTAGTTTTAGAGATTAGCGTTTTACATACATACGGACAAAATAATTAACATATTATTACAGTGTTATTTTTTTTGTCCGTATGTATACTCTTTTCCGTATGTATTACTCTTTATTTATCACCCACACATTTTTTTTTTTTTTTGTTAATTTATTTATACGTGTAAAAACGCGCTTTCTTCTCCTTTATTATATGTACAGCCGACAACGTCATAACGTCGTCAACGTATGAGATAAACCGGAGTTGTCATACCGGAGGCGCAGGCTTATTGTACCAATGCCGCCATGTTATTTAAATAATGTAAATAAATGTGGTTGATGGTGGTTCGGTGAGCAGGCCGCGTATCGCGTCTAGTATCGGAGTCGGTTGCGGGGTCATCAGCGCGTGGCGACAATTAAAACCGGGATAAGTGTTGCGTATACCTGTGAGATGAGGGCGCTACGGTCGATACGAGAGGGGGGACGGGTTACCCGCCGGAGGGAGCGGCCGGCATCCAGTTAAGGAGTTTAGAATACAAGTCACGGAGTATTGATGTCTCCCGAGCTATTTTTATAGCGTAAAACATAATTATGACGACTGTCTCTTGGGCCTGTTATTATGAGCCTTGGGACATGAGTGGTCTAGCTTGGGGCATTGGTCGAGCTTGACGCGTGCAGTAAAAGTATGTACTTTTGTCATTATAATTCCCCTGTATGGAAAAATATAATTATAATATATTAAATCTCACAACGATCTTGTTTTAGGTGCTATGAATGTCTATAGAGTATACTATTTGTAGTAAACTAATTTATATATATAATTTTAAAATTTTACGTTTGGTTATATTTACTTTTTTATATATACGGGATTCA
The DNA here is from genome assembly GCA_937001555.2 of Hypsopygia costalis. Lineage (NCBI taxonomy): Eukaryota > Metazoa > Arthropoda > Insecta > Lepidoptera > Pyralidae > Hypsopygia > Hypsopygia costalis. Next base: position 20,058,609 of record OW443343.2, on the reverse strand, counting down.
ACGGGATTGATTTTTATATTTTCTCGATATTTCGGCGATGTTAAGTCATCCCTTGACCATGACGTCTGCACGTGCATATGTTGCAGCCAAATTGGTAGAACCGCCACATTACAAAACGGCTAACTTTAGGCAGATTGTATAAATTATCTTTTAGTTAGGTTTGGATAGGTTTGTGTTCTGATTAGAAATAGCCAAGCTATTTGATTTTATTATTATAGTATCCTTGATGCACCATCAGGTAACAATTCGGTCGTATAATCATATGATAAAAAGGCGGGTTGAAATAATGGCTCTGCCATTTGCCATTTTTTAAAACAGCTAGACGTTATGTAATGCGGCGGATTTTACGAATTGGCTGCGACATATCTACGTGCAGACGCCATGGTCACGGGATGACTATGAATAGTGATGTAAACTGATTTAATTGTGTAGCTTTAACACCAAAGGAAATTTTGTTCATCCACATGAGTATGTGCGTAGCGTAGCGTACACTATCATAGACCTGCCCCCCTAGCCAAGTGTAATTCGTAACGTAACGAACGTTAGATAGATCACGTGACATTTGTCAATTCTCATAATAAAATGTTCGATTTTGACAAATGTCACGTGATCTATCTAACGTTCGTTACGCTACGAATTACACTTGGCTAGGGGGGCTGACTAGACACGATTACTCACAATGTAAGAACAACAACTAATGAAATGTAAGAACAACAACTAAGCACGAGAGCTTCAACAGACGATTCAATCGCAATATAGGATTAGTCGATGTCGTCTTTGACAATCGAGTTATTGTTGCGCGGGAGTGAAGATGTGCGTTACATTTTGAGGAGAAATTCGCATCTTTACGGTACCTTAGTGTTATCGTCTAACACGACGAATCTAAAATTATACGTCAGCGATTCCTATACTTTTGAGGTATCGGAATCGAAATAGTAGTAATAAAATTTTATTGACAATTTTTTTACATTTTCAATGTCACTAATACTAAGACTTGTAAATATGCGATAACTTTGGATACTATGGATATAACATTTGATTTTATTTTTGCCAATATCGAATAATACTTGACTCCAATATGAACTTTTTTAGTAAGAAAGAAATAAGTAAGTAAGAAAGACAATTTTAAGTAACACAGAATTTTTATGTAGCATACTAACTAGTAAGATATATAAAAATACCGAGTTACTTAAAATTTTCTTATAGTGTTTGCAATGTCTATCAATTCTCAATGTAACTAGTACAATCAAAACCTTATTGAATTTTCTGTGGGCCGGAGAGTTAGCTGATGAAATATTTTAATGCTTGTCGAGATTTTCCCAGTAGATTGATTACAGCATGGGGTTATTCAAAAAGGGCTTGAAGGGAATTTTACAGGCGCGTATGATAGATGCCCGTCGTATGTTTGTTTGGCACCTTATTGTATAAAAAAAAACAATAGTGGTGTAAATAACCATGAAAGTTAAAAAAATTATAGGACTGGATAAAGTTTTTTTTTTTTTTTTTGCGATAATAAAATACTATAGTTATGTAGGTGCGATGCGAGGTAAATATTGGTACGTTGCTTCATGCAATTTTGATTTACATCAGGCTGTATGCTAGTCTCGCGCTCGTCGTAATATAAAAAAAATTGGTTGTCTGTAAAGTCGGTTTACGGACGATAAATTTACGTGATAACGTCATGAGAAAACATCGGACGATGGAGTGAAAGAGAGATAGATGCGTCACAAGCCGAACGCTTAGGCCGACCGTGCCTTTCTGTCGCTGGTTCCGTGCTCTCGTTTGTACGCTAGGCCCAGGCCAGGAACGTGACAATGCGTCATGCTATTTCGTGCGTGCAGCCGACATTCAACGATTTATAAGACGTTATCACGTCAAAAAGAACAAAACGTTTGAACTTGTTTAGTTAGCCATTATTATATAGGTACTCATCAGAGTTATTAATATGAAATAGTGTCCCTTTAAAAAATGTATGTAGGCGTCACAAGACGTGTGGGCGTTGAGGCGGCAGACAGTACAAAAGGGTGTGAGGGAGGTGCGGGCGAGGTAACTCTTCATTCCCATTTAGCTACTGAATTGTACACGGGGAGGAGGCCATGATTATGTTTACTAACCCCGACCGCGCGCACCCCCTGGTCTACGGGCTGTCCGAATTAACACACGATCTTTGTTCCAAATCGACCTCTTCGCATGTTATTCAATATCACGTTATAAATAATACTATTTACCCAATATTAGGATTAAATAGAGTATCGTCGTCCAGCCGTTCTCTTGAGCTGACCGCACTATGTCTACAACCGTTTGTTCGACGCCGTATGCACAAAGACTTGAAATACATAATATCATGATTGACCAATCAACGCAAAGTTGGTCCATAAAAGTTGAAATTTCTTTTGAATACATTTGCTCCGGCTACTCAAGTGATCGCAGAACTCTCCGCTATATTAAAGACATTTTAGATGCTTTCAAGCTGTTCAAGAGCTATCCTAATCTCATGAAAGAGATTAGGATAGCTCTTGAACAGCTTGAAAACGGTAAGACAGAATTTTTTAAACTGGAGGAACTGTGATTCTAAAGGACAACATCGATTTATTTTCTTTATTTGCAAAGGCGCACCGAACCAATTGCATAGGCCAGGACTTGGTTTTTCTTCAAAATAAGCGGACAAAACTAAATTTAAAAACTTAGGCCGATCTCGTTCGCGGCTCAAGTCACAAGCCAATTTTATCACGAATCCTCGCTCAAAGACTTGATGACTACCAGTGGCAGGGGCATGCTGGATGTCGCAAAGCTCGTGCATACATACGTGCGGAAGATTGTGCAGAAAATAACAGGGTAGTCTCATATCAATCGATGAAGAGAGCTCGAAAAAAATCGTAGGTGAACCAAAGTTGTCGACTTATCTCTTATAGCCAACCAGCTGAAGTGTTAGTGATCCGGCCTCATCTACCGAGATAGTGATGGCACATTCCGATGTGAATCTACATCACTGGTATAATGGTACATCACTGTCCCGAGAAAGTCCTTGAGTGAAGGCGGCGTCATGGCCATGAATGTTGGGCCCCCCAAAAAAGATTTATCAAAAATCATGGAATAAATTAATCGGTCCAGTGGATTCGGAGCGAATTGGCTGTGACAAACGAATAGACAAATAGACTCACACTACTGAGAGTATTGAACTTTCCGTTAAGTTTAAAAAAAGCACCTCCTTGTTTTAGGTGGCAACAAACTGTCCGTTCGCTTGGTAGTTGATTAAAGGGCACTTGACCAATAGGTCGATAATAATCGAGAGTTCATGAGTTCAAGTTCCCAAGCGAAGAGCAAATTTTTACTTTCGATCGTGCGAAGCCCGGGATTAATTTTATGCTAAATGGTGTTTTATGCCAGATTAAAATTATATCTTATTACCGTATTACTTTTGAATATATGTACGTCATTATGATCTACTGCTACTAACTACCTGCGTGTTTTTTTTACCGAAATCTTTCTACTTTCGTCTTCATGCGTGCAATTTTTTTTAGGATTTTCCTTCTTTTTTTTATACCACTAAAGTGGTAAACAAGCATACGGCCCGCCTGATGGAAAGCAGTTACCGTAGCCTAAGAACGCCTGTAACACCAGGGGCATCTTACGCGCGTAGCCGACCGTTCTAAACTTTCCTTAAAAAAAAGCACGAAGGATCAGCAAGCTGATGTGACATTTAACGGCCCACTACCAGATGAACCGACGATCTAATAAAGTTCTCAGGGAGCCGATGGAGATAGACAAACAAACGGCGGAAATCTAAGTGGGAGGCCTACAGATTCAGCAGTGAACGTCCTTCGGCTGAAGTGATGGTGAGACAAAACCCAAGATATAAAATTTATAATATAGAGATAACATTAAATATCAGTTCTGGAAGGACTGATAAATATCAGTTCTTCAAGGTCAAAATTCCCTCAAATTAACCGTTCTATAACCAACCTATTGATATTTTCACCCTGCGCTCTGGTGTTGATGAACTTAACAACTTGACTGCTTATTTCAAATCCCATAGCTGCAGTACACGAGCGATATCTAAAAAAGGTGCCATTGAAATGGTTAAAAGCTAAATCATTTATCGCAAGTATATTTTCCTTGCATTGAGCACGCGACCACTTGGAGCACGACTGACATTTTAGTTAGCCCGTTGACAGTTACAAACCGCAGTGGCACAGGGTCATTACCACGCGAGCTCGTCTCTTCAGGTATCGTGTATTGTCATGGTATATACGGAAAATTTCTTCTTATATTACCGATTGTACTTTTGTTATCATTTTAGTTATTGGGGTTAAAAAAGGAAAAGAAATAAATTAACAAAGCGCGCGGTGAAAAGTTTGTATCACAAGTAAGCAGCTTCTCTTTTTCATCAGCGAATTTACTTATCATCTGTGAAACATTTTTTTTTAAATTTGACAACCGATTTGTAAATTATCGGCATCAACAAACTTTATATAATTTGAAATTGCTTTCCACCAGGTGACCCACATGCTCAGTTGTCCTACACTCATGTTAAAAAAAAATTCAATGTCTAGTTTATGTCGCAGTAGTGCTATATATATTTTTTGTATTCTTCTTTATAATCCATAAATTGATCCAACGTATGATAATGTGTATACTTTTATACACTATTTTATCCAATTGAATCTGTTTATGATGACGTAAATAATAATAAAAAATAGGCTTTTATATATTTAGGTTAATAATTATACTTCGTTAAGAACAATCTTCACTATTTCCAGCGAATACGCACAACAATTAATTCGAATAGACGAATTAAAAATCAACTTTATTATCCTCTTTGTCTTCTAGATGGATTCTAGAAACAGTTATCTATTGTCATAAAAATATACAACAAACAACCAAATAGTATCAAAACCTTGAAAAAAAAAATGAAATGGTTTCAAGAACAATGTTATTAATTATTATAGTGTGCAGGAATATTTGCAGTACAGACGATGACATAAGCTCATGCTTAATGAAATTATTCTGTTGACATAAATATGAATGTTATAATAAAACTATTATTAGTTTAATTTCATCTTTGACAATTTCAATGTATTCTTTGTTAACAATTAATTCTAATCGAATCGATAGACTCATATTCTTTTGTAGCAAAAACGAATAATTTGCACGCCTGAAAAGGTACAGTTATTTTGACAATTTATTCGAACTTTTATAATACCTACTCATAATTATTTTAAGCAAATAAAATTTATAACTTACTATGCCAAATTCCTGCTTTCTATTAAAAATATTGATAACTATTATTAATCAATACTTGCAGTTTCTGTGAACCAACATAGGTAATTTCATAAGTTCTTGTCAGTTTTGGCACGGAATTCCAAAATTAAGGCCTAACTTGACTTTTAATACATAAAGTATTTACTATGGTTTAAATGGGGAAATTATAGCATTCATTAAAACGGGATCACACAACTACATAAACTCGTACCATAATCGAGAGTAGTCCCGCGTCTGCGGAATTGTAAATACGAACTGTATTCAGGTAGAGGGTCGCCTAATGAAAGTCGATGAGATGAATGTTTCGGCTTTAATTAGAATTGATTAAAGTAGCCATATCGCTGCGAAGGAAACGTATCGTACGACAGCGCTTTTCAAATTAGGCGAGTAATCGGGGGAGATGGCGGACTCGGTGATTCGAATAGGGGAATATGTAATTAGTTACATCAAGCGGCATTTTTATACGAATCTGTTATTGGAATAAATATTATTTTTTGGGGTCTACTCTACTATGAAATGTAAACTCGGAAGTTTTGACCGAATGTTCGAGGTGTTTTTTAATGAGTATTGAAATTCTTTATTTTGCCACTAGGTCCCTCTGGACTTTTAGACACGTTTTGCACTTTTTAAAAGCTTTTTATGGATATGGATTGATTACAAATTAATAACTTTTGTTCTCTTTTTTTATCTGCATTCATTTCGGCGAATGACCAATGACGTTAAAGAAAAAATCCTTTCGATTGAGAAGAGCCCGTATCCCAGCAGTGGAATCAATAAGGGTTGACAATGAAAAATATATCAAAATGATTGATGAAAGCCATTACCTGTGCGTAGGCTTTTGGTTGTCAATTTTTAAATCAAATGTATTCGTCAGTATATGCCGTGCTGAACAAAAAGTCACGTACTCATGCCGGTACCCACTGAATCGAATGATTCGTATCTGTTAAATTCCAAACTTTCACCGAAACATCGAAATTTTAGTTCTCGTTCAAGAGTGCCTTAAACGAGAGCCTTTCTGTTATCGATATATGTCAATATAAAATCAGTACATATATAAATATTCCTGGACAAATTACACAGCGCCAGCTAGTCGCAAACTAAGTTTGTAATATGTGTACTTACTAGAACAGCATAAGTAACAGTACTACGTCCAGTATGGCCACTCCCTGCCGCTCTCTCGTGGCGACCTCACCTCCCCTCTGAGACAAATCTGCAACAGTTTGTATGGCGCCGCACGCACACACACTCATTCACGCTCTGCACAGATGTCATTATTTATGTAGTAGTAAAAGACACGAAATTTGTATGGAGTGCCCGGAGTGTGGTACTAGATTGAATATGGAATAAGTAAATATGGAACTGGTTCACCAGCTGATCAATTACCAAAACTTATTTTATGTAATGTTGCATTCTATACATTTTTAGAATACCTAATTAGTTTTCTAGGCTGAGCAGTACCCTCCCTCGCCTATCATAGGTTTATGTGGCATAGATAAGTACGGAACTCTATATTGTACGCGGCCCGATGTGCTCTTGATCGATTCATCATCAGGTCATTTCAGTCTCCACTACAGGAGCACGACCCTCTCTCGTCCGTCCCAGACAGAAGGAGGATTTGGCCTACACTCCTCACGCTGGTTGGGGAGGCCTGATCCCCTTATTTTATTTCCCTTAGTCGCCTTGTACGACATCCACGGGAAGAGACGAAGTGATTCTATTCTTGTCTGCCGGAAACCACACGGCCATCTTGATCGATTAATTTAACATCCCACTGCTGGGATACGGGCCTCCCCTATATCGAAAGGGTTTAGAGCATCTCCACTACGCCGCCCAACTGTGGGTTGGCGGAGGCCAGTTACGATCGGTCTATGTTTCTTATGACGTTATCACTTAAAATTATCGTCTGTAAACCGACTTTAAATACAACCAATTCTTTTACATTATGTGGAGTGTCTATAATTAGATTAAATGTCACAGTTCCTAGTCCAAGTCTATAATTACCATCGTAGTAGTTATTCGTACCAATTTTACTTTTTTTAGCATAAAATTTGAAACTGGTATAATTAATTGAACCTTGATTTACCGGTCTCTACGTTTCTAAAAAGAATCATAACACTCGTTCGGCTGTCTGTATGACTACATCATATACTGAAAGAACTGTTTTGATTTACATTTGTTAATAGTTTATGATACTGTCGTCTGTAGTGTTGTGTTTTTTATACCACTCTGATGGCAAACGAGCACTCGATTTATGCGAAGCGGTTACTTTATTCTTCCAAAACTATCATAGTAGTAGTTAGTAAGGTACCAAACTATACGGGTTGCAAGATGTGATGACAAAATATATACGACATTAAAAATAATTTATGATAACAAATTAATTCATACTAATATAACAAATGCGAAAGTGTCTGTCTATTCACTTTTTCTAAACTAAACGACTGAACCGATTTGAATGAAATTTGGAACATAAATTATCCCGGGAAAGGACATACTTTTTGGCAAGATATAACAGACAATATTCATACGGGCAAAGCTGTGGGTGTAGGTGGTGGATAATGAAGCTCGAATTATCAATGCGCAGTCAGGACTTTCTTTTTTTTATAATTATTATTAACTGCCAGATTGCTACAAATGCTGTACTATTTAAGTGTTACTTAGTTTAAGTCGACAATGTCGCTCTTTGACAGTTTCAAACATTGACCTTTTAGCAGCACGTGTCCGATGTTCATAGATAATTTGAGTTTACCTGCACGGTCGGCTCACAGACTATGAACCGTTAGATCTTTAGAAGGAATATGTATATCATTAGTACAGTTTACTCGTTCACTGCGGATTCTTTGTTTCATTCTAGTCATAACTGTTTCTCTATCGGCCTTAAGTTCGAACGAAATGTCTTTAGTGCTTTGAAAAAATTAACATTTTGATGTTTTTTGTCGACTGTCGACAGGAAGAAAAACAATGTTTTTCGAGGCTATAAGGTATCTTTGCCAAGCTCCGTTTATTGGATTTCAACATGAGGTGTCATGACATTGGTCTCAGTTGTAGGACTGACATTTTTATATGTGTAGTGTCCGCGGAAAAAAAAACAAAAGGTATTCTTTTTGTTAGTGTTTTTAACGAAGACGAGATTTTTGGTTTTATTTTGTTTATGGTATATAGAATATGAGAGAAAAGTTTTATTGGTGGAGAGCTGTTTATTTTATGTTGAGTTCCCCCACACGCTCGTATACTCTGCGTAAGCTCTCGCGCAAGTTTATGGCGTACGAGCGCTGCCCAGTCCCACTATGAAATGCAAATACGGTGTTACAAAAACTTCCCTTTCTACCATATCCTTCAGAGCACTCACTATGGAACAGGCGGTAAAATACGCTAACCGACCCAATGTCTCTGCGGAGTTTAAGAGGTTCAAGGTTCTTGATGGCCTCTTCATTGTCAGTGTTATTTTTCGAGTGTATGTGTAATAATTTCTTTGAAAATTATTGGAATATTTGCCATTAGGTACATAACATTGTATTTTTTTTATATTAGAGGGGGGGGGGGGGGGCAAACGAGCATGCAAAGCATTCAACACCGCCCCTGGAGATTAGCGATACCAAGGGGTCGGCGATCAGTTACCAACCTTTTAAGGGAAATAAAGACTCTTTTCTCGAAGGCTCCCATGTCGAAATATCGCTGAGGGAAGTTGATTCCACATTTTCACCGTTTGTGGTATAAAATGTCTTAGGAAACGTACTGTAGTAGATCGTCAATTATCAACATGATATGTATGGAATTTATGACGAGTTGTACGATAGTGGAATTCAGCGGTAAGTATCAAATCAAACAGCTCATCCGAGCACTCCCCGTGGTATAATTTGTATAGAACGCAAAAAGACGCTACATCTCTACGTGTAGAGAGAGAATCCAATCGATCCAAGATCATTGGGTGACCGACGTTCCGAACTGCTCTTCGTTGTATGCGGTCAAATGGAGCAAGCAAGTACTGGGGCGCACCGGCCCAGAGACGCGAACAGTATTCCATGTGAAGTCGACCTGTATTATTGTTATTGTTTGGCCGACTTATTGATAACTAGCTTCTGCCCGCGGTTACATCATCGTGAACGAATAAAAGTATCCTATAATGTTAATCCAGAACAGAACCTAATGTTGTATTTATAATATTATGAAAAATTTGCCCTCTCATTATTGCATTGCAGTGCCCTTAATTTTAAGAATACGAATTTATTTTACGAATAGACAATAAATTATTTTACGAATTGCATAATAAATATTTGTCACCGAAGACAGGAGTAGAATATTTATTAATGTAGTTCTCTGACCGTTCAATGTGTTTGTATAGCTTATTCATCACACTTACTGCTTGAATGGGCGCATTAAGCAAGGCAGCCTTACTTTAATATTTGGTCTGCTTGATTGAGAATAATTAGTAGAGACCGGATTATATGCAACATAAAAAGCTTATTATATTATATGATAAATTTTAGAAATCCAAAAAAAAAAAGTAAGTTTTCATTTTTTTATATAAAAATCAGAATACAATTAGTAAATTATCATTTGTTGGACAATAATAGGTCAAGTAACATTACTTGACATTAAAATTGTATAATATTTTCAAGTATTGTTCCAAATGTTCAATGGTAAGATTGGGTCTTCAATCATTTAGAATATTTTTGTAAGTGGCAAAGGTTCGGTCCACATCCACTGAGGTAACTGGACATTGGGCTTGTATTCCCATTAATTAAACTATCAATTTGACACAAACTTTCAAAACCTAAATGATTGTTCAATATGTTTTCAAATTTTTCTTTAAGTATATGCGGCAATGGCATTGGCAGCGTGGAGTTCATTTGGCGGATATTATTCGTTTGGATAGTTTCATTCAATGCCAAACCACAACTTTAAAGCTTTTTAATACTTTCAGGTATGTCTTCCTTAAACTGATAAACAGCTATTGAGTTTTTTATTGATTGATTGAAAAATATTGTAAATGTACCGATAATATGCATCATAACTAGATCTTAGGTAAAATATGCTATTACCGCTGAAGATGGCTTAAATATGCAAATGCATATTATGCAAATATGCCAATGCATATAATCCGGTCCCTAATAATTAGCTACGCCGGCTACTCGCATCCTAGGATTTATTGTTATTTTACAAGCTTTTATTTAGTTTCACCGCGGTATCTGCAATGAATCAAATATTGCAAGAAAAATTTGACCCAGTTTCCAATTTTTTTTATACTACGTCGGGTGGCAGACAAGCACACGGCCCGCCTGATGAGAAGCAGTTACCGTAGCCATATTAACGCTTGAAACATAAAATATTGCTCGCGCGCCGTCACCCCCGCTGCCAACTCAGCATCTGCTTCCTTTCTTTCTGGTGACCTCACTCACTCGCAGGAACACAACAACCCTCAAGGGAATTGTTATTTGGCTGCGGTATTCTGTGAGGTGGAGGTACAATCCCCAGTCGGGTAGCTTACAATTACGCTCCCTACCTCTCTTTTCGCCAGAGCTTCGTTTGTCAGTCAGCAGGGTGCACCACGTGCAGGTGAAGTTGGCTTTGGTTCAAAGATCTTGATGAACCACTTACACCCCAAAATCCAATATCCGAGGGTGCTGAAATTTAGCCAACTCGTTGGGTTCTCATGATAATAAATATTAAATCTAAATGCTGTCATTTTAGTTCAGTATGGCAACCGTCTTAAAGTGGCATTTTATAATTTCCGCTTTAACCCCTATGATATGCCATAAACACGAAAAACTGCTCCACAGTCTCGGGCAAAAATTGGGAATTTTTCAGAGAGGAATTTCATTCGATACGGTCGGTGAGTTTTCGTTGCGTTGGTCGTGCTGACCTAATTGTCTAAACAATAAACATCAAATTTTGTGTTTATTTATTTATTTAAAACTTTATTGACCACAATAAACTGGTACAATAGGCGGACTTAATGCTAATTGTATTCTCTACCAGTCGACCAGTGATGGGTGAATCCAATACTAGTATATACCTAGACCTACAAACACAATATAAATACACATACATACTCATATATTATACCATTATACACACACCACATATGTGTTTTTATAACATGGTTGACAGTACCGTCGGTTCCCTAAGATAATTAACCACTCTGTCATACTGAAATGTGTAGCAGAGTGGTCATTTATCTTTTTTTTTTTTTTTCATTTATTTGGGTCCAGCAAACAGTTTTACATTATTTTTATTAACAAAAGTGCAATTAAAATTACAGTAAATGAAAAACCAACACCGTTAACCACAGTTTAAATATCTTAGAGAACCGACTGTACATTGTTGCCTTGACAAGAAGTAGAAATAAAGTCAATACTTCCAGTGAGTGGTTACAGTCTTCCTCTTTGTGATACCTAGTTTGTAAATCGGATAAATGAAGAATCTCTTGCTTGTGTAGTAGAGTCCTTGGTCGTTGCAATCTAACCAAATCACTATAAATTCGTCTCTATATGTTTGTTTAGTTAGTATAATAAATATTTAAATTTCTGATACAAGATCACTATATTATATCCATGAAATAAATACATGAAGCACGCAAGGTTGTTTGCACACATTTTCGTTTATCAGTCAGCTACTGAGATGACTAACAGTACCGTGCTGATAAAGATGGCTTATGTAATAAAAATTGTTAATCTCTCCGCTGTAGATCTTCGGTTTTCTTAATTACTATATTATTACTCTGTTAAAGACCCGAGCGGCGGTGGCTCAGGGTCACTTTATGACGATATTACCGTAATATATGGTTCAGGAACAGTTGATAATGTGTGTGTAAAATTTATTAGACAGGTTATCGGTTATCAATAAAATATTGGTGGCCGATCGGACCTTATTATATTAGTTTCTTACATCAAAAGTAGACTACGCGTCTTTAGTTCGGATATTAGACTGTGAACTTGTGCTGCAGTGACAACCTAGTAACACCGATAATACTAGATAAACTTTTCCCAGCATCAGGTTAACCGCTTTAGTCTACCTGAGAAGTAAGACGCTAAATAAGTATAACTGGGAGCCTTCAAGAACTGAGTCAATTTTTCTCTTATAAAGCTGGCAACGGGTCGGCGGCCCCATGGTGTTGCTGATTTTGGTGTGATGGGCGGTGGTAATTCACTTAACATCAGGTGACCCACATGCTTGCTAGCCCACCCTCATCTCATATAAAAAAAAACTTTTACTGTTATTATTATTTAATAGTCGATTTCACACTATTTGCAAATTGTAAAAATATTTAAATTCATATTTTTACAATGGAAAATGTCACGTCATGACTTGAACCTCTCGATAACTGGTCGAGTGCTCTCTCCTACTGAACTACCAGGAAGATTGTTATGATGACGAATTTTTCCATTTCTATTTATTGCTGTAAAGTCGCAGTATGGCGCCGTGTACTTATTAAGTATAACACTAGTTAACAAGTGGGGACCTTGTTAACTAGTGTTATACTTAACCTTTAACCTAGACTGTTTTGGATTCGATTTTACAGGCTTTTGATTTTATCTACGCCTTCAATCACGTTGAGACAATTAAAGTCTATATGTATCCAATTCTAGCGGGCTAAATTATGTGAAATTAAAAGCTATAGCAAGAATTAAAGCAATAGTGTTTAGCGGTTAGAGGTGCATAGAACTGTAACCCACGCTAGCCGTCCTTGCTTTCAAAAACTAACATCGTATGCCCAACATATGGACAAGTTATGATCCTCCTGTGGCAGCAGAAGAGAGGACTGTTTCACATTTATAGCCACTTGATAGCTTCACTATGTGATGTAGAGTTGACCCCGTACCTAGTACATATAGGTAGTTAATGCCAGCCATCGTATCATTAGAGGGCGTGAATATTTAAGTGGAGATGGCGGGAGCGGCCGCGATCCCGGGCCCGGCCGCGCGGCCCCGCTTCGATTATAGGACTTCGGGGATTACGGTCTCCTCCTCATTGAATTAATTCTGTTTGCTGATGAAAAAAAGCGACAACGTATAGTACTCGACATTGTAACCTAAATCTGTAATAATAGAATTACGAAGCATTGCTACTAGTGCACTAACCAAAGCACTAACTTAAAAATTCTTGCGGAATATTTTCTCGTCGAATTCAATCATTGAAACCTTGTTAGAAATGTTTTCTTTTTTTAATGCAATGTGCTTCTTATGAAGTTTTCAGCTACTGATAACAGTTGATTTTAAGCTACTCTAATTTTTTTGCCATTTTTTTTTTTACTTCAGATTTATAATCGGGTCAGTAGTGCAGTAGTTACTTTTTTTCCTTATCCCTTCTACCATAGATCGGACGCGGCGAGTCGTAACAAATGCCAAAGTTCATTGCGGGTACCGTTACGCAATGAAGAGGGTCATTTTGTCCGCGCCCAAAAGTCGCACCCGCGAAGTGGAGAACAGTCATATCCTATCGATTTGTTAAGATGGCGTGCGCGGGGGGTGCGAGGGTGACGGGGGGGCGGCGAGGGTGGCCGCAGCCTCCGCGCGGCGCAACGTGCAGCCCGCTTGCACCTGCCCGTACCGTAACCACCGCGACACACTAGCGAGCGACACCGTGTGACGTACACTGCACCATATGTGCTACCTTGACAGACGGCACGCGATTATATTTCACGAATGTTACTTTTTGTCATTAAGGTAGTAAGTAATGACACTAGCAGGAAATCACTTTAAATGTTTTTTTATGTATGCACAAGCCCGATGGTTGAGTAGTTAGCCATATTTAGTTTAGTCAAGACCAATGTTCGCGGGTTCGATTCCCATACAAAACATATATTTGTTCTGAGTGTTTTCTACGTTTATAAATAATTATCATCCGTCCTCCAGTTACTGTACCTGAAGGACCGAGATGAGAGTGTCGAATAAGCTAACATAGCTATTTGTTAACAAATGGTGCTACTCGGCATTAAGCTGGGCGAGCGAGCTACATCTGTCGTTTTTCTGAAAAAACTATTTTTTCCAGACACGTAACTAGAGAATTTTCTCCCGCCGTAAACTTATATTGTAAATGTCATCGATATCATTACAGCCATCACTACATAGTATAAAACAAAGTCGCTTTCTCTGTCCCTATGTCCCCATGTATGCTTAAATCTTTGAAACTACGCAACGGATTATGATGCGGTTTTTTTTAATAGATAGAGTGATTCAACTGGAAAGTTTATATGTATAATATATGCATAACATAGTAGAAAAACACTGATAATTTAGAAGTTTCTAATGTGATGTCGTAAATAAACACATTTTTTTGCTCTTTCATTGCAAACGCTGGCTGAACCCAACGAGATAGATCAAAATAATGTAGTACAGTATTGTTCACCTTAAAATGGTCTACAAAAAAGTTCGCGATGGTATATGTCTATCTCTTAGTGGTAACACACAATAACCGTTATTTTATCCTTTGCTTTTTACAAGAAATAATGCCTTATTTACGAAGCGATTTTAAGCAATACAGAATTAATCCTTATCCAATTAAGTACCTTAAATACATTGCGCATTTAATATAGATCAATATGGCCCTTCACAGCATGTAATTTAAATGAATAGTTTAGAAGATATTACACATTTAAAATGCAGGGACATAACGGCTGTGGCGGTACCGGCCGCGGAGCCGGCGGCGTGTGCTTATAACTGGGGAAGGACTGGATAGGACAAAGCGCAAAGACCTTCTGTAGTACATTTAGTATCAGCATTGCACCCGTGCGAAGCCGGGGCGGGTCGCTAGTTTGTACATATATTGCTACGACTATTATATCTCATAGTCAATACCCGAAATCTAGGCGTTCCTAGGTTTGACTAGTAAAACCTATGGTACCTTACCTCCCTCTCCAATAGCAAGTCGAAGTTAGGTTAGATTAAGCCTGTGATCAACAAATAGCGCAACTTACTTTTGGAAAGGAAGGTTAGTAACCTACTCTTCTTTGATTATATATGATAATAAATTTATTTCTCAGCCATGTAGTTCCCAGAGTATTATAAGTTTTGTTTCGTATGTGCCTCGATGATGATGTGTATGCAATGTACCGGAGTTGTCTTCTTATTACAGAATATTATTTATGAATAGACTTGAGCCTGTGTTTAAAGTTCAAGTATGTCCATACCTACTATTTGAGACATATGTCATTGCCGTTAATACTTCCGAAAAGCTCCATATAAAATATTGCTCTAGCAGAATATTCCCTAAAACGGCACATCTATTTACAGACAAAATTAAACAAAAACTTTAGAAGTTTAGTTAAGTTTATTCGTAAAGTTAAAAATTTATCGAAATTAACCGTTAAATAAATAATAAATTATTTCTGGACAATTTACACAGCGCCATGTAGTCCCAAATTAAGCGCAAAGCTTGTGTTATGGGTACTAGACAACTGATAAACGTACTTAATTTTTTTTTTTTTGTAAATACATACTTATATTACATAGAAAATACCCAGACCAAGACAAACAGACATGTTCATGCACACAAATGTTTGTCTTGTGCGGGAATCGAACCCGCGACCTCGGAGTCAAAGTGGCCATTGCTAACCATTCGACCACCGAGCTCGTCATAAATTCACACTAAAATGTTCTGTAGAAATATTACTAATATGAATTTCATTCATGGCCTGTTGTATACTACGAAACGCACCATCCAAGCTGTTATCGTAGGTCAAGGACTCTCAGAATCGTAGGCAGTGTAACTATACCCTCTCACGAGGTTTCCTCTCGACAAATACCTACAAAAGTAAGCTACGTTCATGCCTAGTACACATTGTAGAGCAGTGTAACAATTCCATACGAATATCCGAAATCAGCGCACATAGATACACGCTACGTTCCTACACGAGCTTTGTATCGTACGCTACATATCATATATACGATAGTGCTTACAATCGTGTAGCGTACCCGTACTACATGCAACTTAATAATATACAGCAAGCGGTGTGTGCGTAAATTTCGTAAGGCATTGAAGTTGAGCTACTGCTCTGTATGTCTACTATACTTTAGCTGATGTGATGATGCATCGAAGGTCACGAACGAGACTTTGTAAGCTGATTGTACTACGTTTATGATTCATCCTATGTCGCAGTTCATCATACAATATTCGTTCTTCACGAATTTGATCTCCTGATTATATTTTTAAAAATAAATTTAAATATTCTAAAAATAATATTTTCTATGCCACTTAAATGTTTACAATGACAATATCCACATATACAAGTTTCATCAAATTTTGACCTTTGTTCAAGAATTATAATACCATTTATTTCCTCATTATCATCTTTATCTGAAAAACTTTAGATTCGGGGCCTTGCCGGCTAAGCTGAAGCCGATCCCCATCCGTTTTTTTGATAGCGAAAATCATTCTTCCACTTAGATTTATAGTAGGCATTTGTGTTTAGCTTAGCTGATAGTATCCCTGCAGCTCTACCGATTACGCTGAAGATTGTTGTCAATAACTTAAGTCAAAGTCAAAGTCAAAATTCTTTATTCTGTGGGCCCTCGCGGGCACTTAGACACGTCTTTTACAATTAGGTATATTTTTTATCTACCAGCATTTCGGAATGACCATTGACGAGAAGAAATGCCGAAAGAAACTCTGTCAATATAGGTCTTTTTTTTTAAATAGCCATACAATATTATCATAATACAATAAAAAGAATGTCAATGTACAATAAAAAAAATGGTATGTCAACCAAAATAAGAGAAAATAAAAAATAAAAAAATAAGTAAAATAAAATAGTAAAAAAAATAATAAAAATATAAAAAATCATAGTATAGAGTGTATATACATATTGTATAAAGTCTAAATATGTATATCCACAATACTACTTGTAAAGATAAGACGCCTGTGCTTCACATCCTGTGCCGAGAATTTGCCATACATTTTTATCATTAAGGTAATCGTCGGTCCTGTAGTAAGCCTTTTTACATAAGGTGGTCTTAATAAGTTGTTTGAATTTAGTGTCGGGTAAAATCAGGACCGATTCCGGCAACTTATTGTAGTAGCGGATGCAGTTTACGACAAACGAATTATTGACCTTCCCCAGTCTATGTTTTGGAATAACCAATTTGTTTTTGTTCCGCAAGTTGAACGTAAGACATGTTTTCCGAACCAAATTTTCGATGGTAATCGGCTTCAGCGGTAGGGCCCCAGGTCTTGCCCCATCCGATACCAAAATGAGACTAGGTGAGTTGATGAACATCATAAATGATATGTACGTTTAGATAGGGTTGCCTTTCCAGCACAAGAATTGCCCCAATTTCGAGTTTGACGCTATATTATTTTTATTCAGTCTCAGGCACTTTTCAGTAATATATTAGACACGGTTGTGTAATCCAAACTAGGAGCTTTCGTAGTTCAGCTTGACGAAGATGGTAACATGACGGATGGGGTCGTTAAAATTGATCTACTAAAAACCTATGATATTACTTTTCGATGGATTTAGCCGTCCCATTTATAAAGAACTTTAGTAGCTTTATCTTGACTTTGTTTTCAGTCGATTTTGTGGTGGGAATAATGATAGAAAAAATTAATCATTTCAGATATGATATAGACGGCTTAGGCTAATATAGATTTGCTTTTATATGCGGAAACATATAATGGCATGTTTATGTGGATATTGTTATTTTTATTGTTATAATATGCTGTTTGTTTTCTGAAGAAAAAATTGACTAAGTCGAAGGGACTTGGCGAGACTAGTCCCAGGCGAACCTTTCACATTGTTGATGCATGCATATCGTTATGATGTAGATGTAGAGGTAGAGGTGATCTCTACATTTCTAGTTATCATTAGCGTCGTCAACCCTTATTCATCCCACTGCTAGGATAAGGACCTCCTCTAAATCGAAGGGAACTGCGAATTGGCGGAGGTCAGTGTTTTCAAGCCGCCTAAAGGCCAGTGATTTGACTTAACGCCTGTCATCTAACAACAACAGCCGGCACCGACGGCTTAACGTGCCCTCCAATCCATGGACAGGCTACGATCTACGCTGCTTGACTTGCGTGATCGATTAGACTGCCACGCGCGTTGTCTATCAGTCAATTACATAGCAGCTCGATGACTACGTAACAAGATTTTCGATGCACTCTATCTAATGCAACTCGATGGCGAAGCACTCCGATGAACCTTCGATTATTATTGGATGCTCTCGAATAACTATATTGTCTGGTCAACTCTAAAAAAAGGTCAGTGAGAATGGGATAAGCGCAATTACGATTTGATTTATTTTCTTTCATAATTCCTAGTTTAGGGGTGTAAGTCGCTCGCTGTTATCTTTGAGCCAACGACAACAAATGCAACTTTCTGAGGATCGAGCGAAGCTCTGTTGAAAGAGAGGTAAGGGCGGCTCTGCGTATTTATAAGCTGCCCGAGTGGGGAAGTGCCTCCACCTCACAGAATACCCCAGCCAAATAACAATTCATAAGGAAGGAATTGCTGCGTTAGTAGCGGCGATGGCAGTGGGCGAGCAGTATTTCATGTTGCGATCGTTTATATGGCTACAGTATAATTTGACATTCAGCGAGCCGTATACTTATTCGCCACCCAACGTAGTATTCATACTAATAACACATGATGATTTTTGGCAATATCTGTTTGACTCCTTTTGTTTCTTTAAAGTGACCTTAAAGCCGTACGGCCCTATTACATTACGACGTTTTCAGACAGTCTATACCGTCTCTCTAGTATTAGTGAAGTGTAAGTGAGAGGAAACTGTCATAGACTGTTTGAATACTCGTCGTCTAATAGGCCCTTTTATCAGGACGTCGATCATCTAGTGTGAAAGCGCGGCGCTGTTGGATCTCGAACCACGATCGCCATTCCAGAACGTTTTTACTGAAAGTAAAAAGAATATAACATAGAAGTTATATTAAAAGAATATAACATACAAAAACATTTGCGAAAGAAGATGTTTGTTAAATTGATAATATATGAAACTTAGGCACAGCACAGTAATACAACCAGTACTTTAACTTCATACTAGCGCCCAAATCGTGGTCCAAAGGTGCGCGGCGCACCAAAACTTCCTGAGCGGTCGTGTAAATGACGCTGTGTGCGTGCGCCGATTTGGGCGCTAGTATGAAGTTAAAGTACTGGTTGTATTACTATACTGTAACTTAGGTGTAAAGATATTTTGCCAAATAATTGTATATAGGTACATAGAAGAAAAGATTTGCAAACCACGAAGTTTGTTAATTACTGTTTGTCAAATAATGATTTACTTAACGCAGTCATTTACGGAACATGATGTTACGAAACTTGTTTGTAAGTTGTAATAATTTCCCGGCTTCATTGGCTCGGCATCGAGAAGGAATTCATTGCATAATGGATCTGGAATAGTCGTGTACTGTGCGTTCCAGGAGGATTTTCTTTTCATTCGTGTACTCTTTGGTTCATTCTTAAAAGAGGCATCAAAGTGCAAGTGATGTTATTGAAAGCGTCCATACGCTGCGGTGACAAATTCCTGACATATTAACCATATGAGGTTATCATCTGAATGGTATATTAAAAAAAACTTGGGCTGCTAGCAATTTTGCCAAGAAAATAAGCGGGAATTATACTGTGGTTGCCACTGTACACTCACCCGTGAACGGGGTTTTCGAGACGCACCCTTGACGAGTACGACCGTCGTGCCCCAGACTCCGATAATCGCCGACGCTGTACCCTTCAAGGTCGCATAGGACTTCTGCCACAGTTATACGTTTAAAAATAGCTTATTTTCGCTTTCTACGAAACTCACGTGTAGTAGGATCAAAGGAGTATGTATAGCTGTGCAATGTTTTCTGCCATATATGAGTTACAATCATACGGTATTTCTGGGAAGGAAGATAACTAGGCGTCTATAAAAACCTATTATTATAAGTCTATGACTGAGAAAATAAGTACTATATGGATGTGATCGATTTCAATCACATGGACAGTATTTCAATTAAACAGAATTTCTAGGTTGTAAAAAATCCTATATAAAGGAACGTTCAACATAACATTTTCGATTTAATTTAATTTCGTTTTATTATTGATGTTTATCATTTTTTTTATTATTCAAGTGGTAAACTAGCAAAGGCATTCGAATGAGCATTATTAGATTTAAAATGACACATTTTTGTTTTCTATCAAACTTTCTAAATAATGGAGCGGAATAGTTCAATTTGTTTGCAGTCCCGGTCCAGTCACATTGGTTTAGTTAGTATACATTTCTTCTGTCGCTCGAGTAAGTAACGAGCTGTAAGAGATAAATAAACATATATTTTTAGATTTATTTATATTAATAAAATTTTGATTCTATAAATCACAGGATCTACCAGACTGATTACAAAAAAATGTTAAAAGTGATTATAAGCTATTTAACACCACACTACGTCCATTCAGAGCCGGGGCCGCAAGGCTCATTGAAACTGCTGTGCCCAACTAGTTTTTGAAATATTAATATTACTGGTGATATTTTACGTCAAAGGTACAAAGTGGATTAAAGGTCGCGTTCGTTAAAAAATATACTTTTAAATTAAAAGGTGACTTCGTAACAATTGGCTGCTACTCTCGGGCGTAGCCTAGATTAATAGGCCTGGCTCGCTCTCGCCGTTATGTATAATAATTTGTAATCAATAAAAGACTGTAACCGGCCTATCGTATATTAAAAAAATCGAATAATTTTAATTGTGAAATGCCATTTTTCTTGTCTGCAAATCCAAAGGTTCTTTCCATAATCTCATCCAAAAAAAAGTGTCATACAAACACATTTTATTATAAACTATACTAAAGCCAATCTCAATGCGGAATTTATGTAAACAAACCATAAATCATGGCAAGTAGGGTTGTCACGTCACATGTAAAATATTCATCAAGGAAAATCGTTTTAACGTTACTATTAATTAAAATTATGTTATTATGTGCATACTACAATATATTTTATTATTTCTGACATTATTACTTTATTTAATATAATTTTTGTTCTTGTCGAAAACATTTTTCTAACTTTCAGAGAAGATCTCCTTGACTCAACAACCCTAATTTACTGTCATTTTACAATAATTACAGATGTACGCAACCTTAGGGTAATTTTTTTTATGCTGCAGATAAATGTAGAAATTCTTATCTCCTTTCCATTTATTTGCTTGTTTTCAATTTGTTATTAATTTAGTTAGATTATCGCGACTTTACAAACAGACGAAAGAATAAAGATATACATTCTGTGTCACTTGTCAAGCATTTGACAACCAAAAAACAAAAAGATTTTATGATATTTATTAGAAAATGACTTTCAAACCAATAAAAAATATTTATAACTACCATTACGCATAGTCATTATACAATACTTTATAACCTTATTTTATATGTTTTGATTTTTTTTTCTTACTGTAATTTCCAGAAAACGAAACGTTCTATGACCTTACATTGGTCGGATTATATGATTATATATTGTATCCCAGTCTTGAGAACAATAAAGTTTGACGAGTACCAAAATAATACAGGTCCAGGAAAAAAGGTTGTTAATTTCTGTCTGTCCAAGGTTGCTAGGCAACGCTTTGTTATTAAACATTCTACATTGAGATTGGCTTTAGTATACAATGAATACCAAAGATACTCTACTCCCCCGATGTAAAGATACATGGAGTATTTCTCGCGCGCTTGCACGGCTAATGCTAGAGCACTATCTTCTCACGTTTGGTGATTTCACTCACTCGTAGGGACACGACTATTTTCAAGGGTTTATTTGGCTGTGCTCTTTTGTATAGTGCAGATAACCGGTACATATTCATGACATTTATACACCACTTAGGTGAACTTATATCCGACCAAGAACATTTTAGATCTGGGGCGCTACCATCTAGGCTGAAAACGATTCAGGGGCCTTACAGCCTAAACTGAAGCCAATTCAGATTAAATATTTTGATTTCAAATATACGTCTTACGTTTAAATTTACAAATATCTTCAGCTTAGTCGATAGAGCAACGGGGTTTCTACCAGCTAAGCTACACACACTTATCTAAGTTGAACTTTGACCTTCATATTTAAAAAATCCGATGGGAATCATCTTCAGCTTAAGGCCCTACCGCCTAAGCTGAAGCCGATTATATACATAGATAGAACATTTTGCGTCCCAAAAATTGGTGTTAGGTTTGAGTTATTGACAAATATTTTAGCTTCGTCGGTAGAGCTTCTTGGGTTCTACAATCTAAGATAAACACAATTGGGTTGTTTCCAATGTTTAAAAATTGTACAAATAAATTAACAATATCGTAAAATACACAAAACTATAAAGATCTGCAAACTTTCATTCTAATATCTTCAGTCAGACTTTTTTTAGCGTCGATCAAAGTTTGGCGGGAAAGTCCATTTTAAAAGTATGAAATTATTAAAAAATAATATTTCCATTGGAGTAGCAATAAAAAATGCTATAACTTTTATTATGATAATAATTACATAAACGTAATATTTAACATAGCTGTCGTACAAATTTCTGATTTGATGCATATAAAATACAAAACTGTGACGTCATAATTCGGTAGTCTTTTGTATGGAGCGTTTTGGGGCAGTCTAAAAATTGTGATTTTCGAATTAATATATCTCGAGAGATTTTTGTGCTATCGAAGTAATTCTTTCACCTATGGTTATATTATGGAGACGTCCCTACATATCAAACAGAAAAAAATGTTAGTCAAATAGCCAATTGCCACTAATCTAAGCTGAAGTTTGATATTGATTCGGAAAATTTGTTTCGTGGCAATCATCTTTGACTCAGTTTAAGCTTCAAACTCCGTAATATAAACGAAAGTAGTATTTTGTAGCAACATAATAGTCATGTAGGGCTTTCGAAGAAAATATTTCGAATGTTTTTCGTAACTCTGAAAAAATACGCCATTATATTGAATAATGACATGTGATTTATGTTGCAGTGGCACAGTCAGAAGACTCACCAGTCGCGATGAAACTCAAGAAAATTTGCCTTAAAACGCCGGTAGGCGAGGAACAGGCGGCACAAGCAGTCCTTGACCCTGCGTTAGGTAAGTTAATGTCTCATGATATCCAACTTTTCACTAAGGTTCGCTTCACAAACGGTATTCGCTTCACAGACGTTCGAGGCATTGATCATAAAGGGAGAATGGTTGAATTGGTGGATTCACCAAGAATATGTGAAACGGTGCTTATGACTCTACCTTCTATAGGTCTATAGTCGCTATAGGTCTAGATTCAGAAATGCATACATTCACAGTACAGACAATACAGTGTAGCTGAAATGTAAGTTATTTTGTTGTGGAATAGTATTTGGCTCTTAATTCATACTACATTATATATTTCCTGGTTCGATTTCCGATTCCAGTTATAGTCACATTTAACGGAACTAGAAATTGTATGTTTTTTAAATATTTTAAATTAAAAGTACTGAGCTCTAAAGGCATTTTTTATACCACTGAAGTGCGAAACAAGTATACGGCCCGCCTGATAGAAGCAGTTACCGTAGCATATGAACGCCTGTAACACTAGCATAGCTGATTTAGTCGTTTTTGCTCCAGGTGCTGCAGTCGTCTCTGCGCCTCAGAATCTGAAACAGAAGGTTACTGCCGCCGCCCTGGCTATCGTGGTCATTTTTGCGACACGTGTTTGCATCCTTGGGCGATCTGTTTTTTCTACAGATCACCTTAGGATGCCTCGCGGCCTCACCTGTCGCAATGACCACGACTGCCAGCGGGGCGACAGCTACCTTATATTTTAGATTCTAGGGAGGCGTAGAGACGACCACAGTGGGTGGATGCCGGTCGACAGTTGTTTACATGAACTAACTGACGGCGGAAGAATGCAAAGTAGTGTAGATCAAATTGCCTGTTAAATTGACTTCCGCAATATAACACTTAATTCAATTATCTATCTAACGAATGGAATAGTGTCAACAGATAGACTTCCGGTCCTTATTGTTATAGGTGTACTGCCCAATTACTAATGTATATTCTAAACACGTCCATTCTTGATTATTTTAAATTGTACAAATTCTATTTACATAGTTTTGTACATATTTAGTTCAAAAAGGTTTATGTGATAGACTATAGTTAATTCCCGTATGTTGTCTTTATTCCGTTTGAATATTGTAATGAACAAACGCGTCCGTCGTGTCACCGTCCCGTTGATTGAATTGTGCTTTTATTTCCCATCGCGCCACGCGTGAAGCTATGATGTCATCGATATAATTGCGACGACCACTTATTACCTACCTATAGAACGACAAATTATTTCAGTCTTTGGCCAAATAATCTTCAGTGACTCCGGCGAGCGATCGATTTGTTAAAACTTTACGGCGTCGTTATTTTTTTTATGCAATATCGTCGGTTTTCAATGTCAAGACTCAGTTTTACTGTCGGTTGTTTCGTCTATTTTATTGTTATCGGTGTTGTCTTCGATACTCCCCTGCTTCGAATGCTCGCCGTGCATGACGGGTTACATCACATTTCACTATACATCCCGTCTGTGTTCGAAGAGTTATGCGTATATACAAGTATACGGGGTACACATTCGTGCACAGGTCGTTAATGGTTCAACGTGGATCTGTTGTGTGGTAGGCGGGTGGAATAACCTATAATTAGATGCGCGTACACCAATCTACTGTCGGGGAACTCGTAGATGTCTCGTTCACTCTATTATCATCTGAAATATTTTACTGTTACATAATGCAAACAAGTTTTGTTATTCAATGCCCTTATAATTCCATTTAGACTCGCGCCTTAGACACTCATTAGTTCATTTGGTAGACTCAGTCCTAGAAATCCAATTAATATCGATCCAAAGATATCGAACAATTAAATATTTTTTAACGATTGTCTCCTCCACTCTTTAACTTTAGTTTATTTAGCTTAGACGACTCCTTTTGTCAGACATTCTACCACTGGTAAATACTGGGTTCGATTCTTGCGTGAGTTTGCTTGCTACTAATATTTGATTCGAGCACGGGAGATATTGAGATTGTTGACCACTGTGCCTTGAGCACAAAATGTCCTAAATCAGAACCATGTGAAAATGTGTAGAAATAGTCATAAGTATTTGGAAACCGCGAGTCTTCTTTTTTAATATTTCTTAAGTTTACAACTTGCACACCTGCCATACTTACTAAAATTCTTATAGCTATATGTGGTCATTCTCTCTTATGTTTAATTGCCGTTTTATACTTTCAACGGTTGCCGGACCGAAAAGTGCAGGTGCAAATTTAGACAACGCACATAAACTACAGTTGATTTCCTGAATGTAAGTATCCAATGTAGGTATGTGTTTGCCTTCGTACATTTTATATTACCTTGTCTATATGTAGACTAGAGTACAAATTGGAGCCGAGCGAAGAGGGGGTTGAGGGGGTAGTTCTCATGTATCGGGCGGCGTGATAAGTGACGACTATTCGTCAATGTGTTGCATAGGCAAAGCGTATGTGAGGCGGTGGTGTTATCGGACAATAGATTCGTCGATGCAGTTTCGGCGGCGGCCGTCCTTTGGGTCGGCGGGCGGCGGCATTGGCGGCGGCGGCATGTTGTTTCTCCGGCGTTGCGTGGCACTGCAACTCTCCTCCACGGCCGGTAATTTGATTGGGCCCGAGCTGTCACCTATGCGCCGCAGTCGCCCGGCCGTCGCTCGCCGGCTATCGATTAGAGCCCCCGTCCCCGGCCCCCGCGCCGCCCGCGAACCGGATCTCGTCACGCCGCCATTGTGTACCCGCGACGCTTAAACGCATTCGTTTCTCCCGATGCGAAAACGACGCATTCCTTCCGCGCGCCCGCCCGCCCCGCCCCGGCCGGCCGCGTCGCACCGCACGCCGCATCGCGCTGCGCCACACAGGACCTACAACAGACCCTCTCATTACACTTTTACCACATTACCACTTCGGGGCCCACCACGAGTCCGCTATCCACACACTATAAAAATAATCAACAAATACCACAATATCGCCCATCCGCATTAATATTTAGTGTTATTTTGCGTGTAAACATAACAAAATAACACTCCACAGAACCCTGACTCCTTTACGACAAAATGCTTAACTTCCCATAAAACTGTTAGAGAACGTACAAAATTGATCTTTATGCTAATTGTATCCAAGGTCTAAAATACCTTGAAGGAAGAAAGCGAGAAAATGGAACATAAACGATGATAATTCAACCATTTCCCAAACAACTTATGAAGTCATATTTACTCGATAAAAATTCACAAATTCAAATGCTGCCTCTATGGTCTGTAGACACTGACCGTTGCAAATTGCTCTAATGTTTCTTATATTTATATCTAACAAAATGTACATGCATGAATAAAATTCGCGGATTTTTTAACATTACTGAACATTCGTCATTATTATATATCTCTTACATATATATATCATAGAACAGTCTTTGTTAATTAGGATTAATTAAGCCTGTTTTATATCAGTAAGCTGACATACAAGTACTACCTGATGTCGAGCAGTTACCTAACCTGTATTCTTGTAACACAGCGGTTTTACTGGCGCGTTGCCATCTTTTTTTTATACTATTTTTTTTTATACTACGTCGGGTGGCAGATAAGCACACGGCCCGCCTGATGTGAAGCGGTTACCGTAGCCATATTAACGCTCGCAACATAAAATATCGCTCGCGCGCCGCCACCCCCGCTGCCATCGCAGCATCTTCTTCCTTTCTGGTGACCTCACTCACTCGCAGGAACACAACAGCCCTCAAGAGATCCGTTATTTGGCTGCGGTATTCTGTGAGGTGGAGGTACATTCCCCAGTCGGGTAGCTTACAATTACGCTCCCTACCTCTCTTTTCGCCAGAGCTTCGTTTGTCAGTCAGCAGGGTGCACCGCGTGCAGGTGAAGTTGGCTTTGGTTCAAAGATGTTGATGAACCACTTACACCCCATCTCTGTGAACACCTCTTCTTGACGTTTTTTAATAACTCTATCTGTAGTGTCTTGAGGAAACTGTAATATGCAGTTCTTCAATAACTTACTAATGCATGTCAAAGCCTTTCTGGAACCACACACACGACAATTTCCGTTCTAATATGTGTGAGGATGAATTTCCTGCTACAGCAGGACTACTCTACGCTACAATGAGCGGTATGATTGTAGAAGGCTTCGTCTTATTTTTTGGTGACGTATTTCCGGAATTGACGACAATGACAATTGCCAAACTAAGCAAAAGTTAACTGATAATTTTCATCGCATTTCAATCTTTTTCGTCATCATGGATAAAAATTCGAGTAATTATGGAATATGAGTACCGTCGTGGCAGCAACGCGGCACAAGCGGCACGCAACATCAACGACGTTTACGGAGCTCACACTACAAACCAACGCACCACCTGTTAATGATTCGCTTCCGTTCTGGAAATTTCGACCTGAAAAATTAACCTCGCGGTCGTCCGAAGACTTTACATACACTATCTACGGCTGAATTAGCAGCAGCTTTCGACGTTAGCGTCAAAACAATATTGGTCCATTTGCGTCAAATTGGCAAGGTAAAAAAGCTTGACAATTGGGTGCCCCACGAACTCAATGATCGCCAGCGCGAAGTACGCGTCGAGACGTGCCTTGCACTGCTCAACAGACACACAAATGAAGGAACTTTGAACCGCATTGTTACCTGCGATGAAAAATGGATGTTTGATAACCGCAAGCACTCAGCAAGTTGGTTGGATCCTGGTTCAGCACCTAAACAATGCCCTAAACGAAAACTTACCCCTAGAAAAGTGATGGTCACTGTTTGGTGGTCTAGCGCTGGTGTGATTCATCACAGCTTCTTACCAAACGGGGTGAGCATTACTACAGATCTGTACTGTGAAGAACTGAACGCAATGATGGAGAAGCTGGCACGTCTCCAACCAGCATTGGTCAATCGCTCGTCTCCGCTGCTCCTGCACGACAACGCGCAACCTCATACTGCACAGCAGATGGTCTCCAAGTTGCAAGAACTGGGGTTGGAAGGTCTCCGTCATCCGCCCTACTCGCCAGACCTTGCGCCTACAGACTACTACTTTTTCCAGAATTTGAATAACTTCTTGGCGGGAAAAAAATTCAATACCCGAGAGGCAGTACAAAATGCCTTTGAAGAATTTGTTGCCTCCCGTCCAGCTGATTTCTTTAAGAAGGGCATCAATAAACTGCCACTGCGTTGGCAAAGATGCATTGATTGCATGGGTGATTACTTCGATTAATACAAATAAAAAATACATGAAAAAAAATTGTTTAAATTTTTTCATACAAAACGGCAATTTCAATAAAGACTAATAAAAACAGATTTTTCATTTATGGTGTACCTCCAAAGTTAGTTAACTCAAACTGAAATATTTCCTACATGCGGAAAATAAGAACCTACATAATAGTAATCCCTTATTCCAAACGTGTTTTTTTCTGCAAGGCGTCTATCGTGGATCTTCAACACTCAAGCAAACAGCTCGCAAGATACAGAATGTCGATAAAGTTACCACCGGAGGGTGATATGAGTTTGAAAACATATTTTGTGTATTTCGTATAAGTAGAGTCTGTAGTCCACACAGATCCAGGGTAAACATTTACAATTTTTCTTTAATTTAATTAAATAATTTGCCGCTCGGCCATTATATTGAGATTCGTGGTGTCATAATCATCATAGAAGGAATACCTTGTTTTATTTGACGAACACAGTGTTCAAATAAAACAAGGTATTCCTTCTACATGACACCATGAATCTCACGTTATCGCTACTTTGACTCCGACTACCTGTTTCGATATCCGCACAAGACAATTGAGTCCATGAACATGTTTGTTCGTTTTCGTTTTGGATGTTTTCTATGTATTATATGGATGTATTTATATGCATCCCAGCAGTGGGACGAGTAAGGGTTGACGACGACGACGAGGAGCTCGTTAAGCAACGTCGATCGTAGCCGATCCATGGATAGGTCTAATTATTTCGAGCTCCTCTGTGCCTCGGAGGGCACGTTAAGCTGTCAGTCCCGGCTTTGTGTAGTAACGTACTGTCTAGTCTCAAAATTGTAGATTATCATCAGGGCATGACACGTGGGGTCACTTTATATATCAGTGAAGTCACATTAACTTAATGCATAAAAGCTTATTGAATCGACCGATTTAGAATTGTTGGCGTATGGAAGCGGCGTTTTTACTGCAAATTACGCTCGGCCGTCTATTCGGTATACGGTTTACATACATATTTTTTATTAGTATGTCATTACAATCTACGTATTCTGGGGACCGTACTTTTTGTTAACTTATATACACTTCTGGACACATCTATTGGCCCACCTTGCATTTTCAGTTTCGTTTGGTCCTAGCTAAAATTTTATATTAGGTCGAGCAAAAAGTTTTTATGCAGTTTTGAACCTGGCACATTCATAATTTCATTCAATAGTCTTTTTTTGAATTTCGAACACAGAATTTAAAGAAACAAAAGACAATTTGGAGCTTGTTCGTTGATATCCAACAATCGAATACTAAGAAAACTTGATTTTATTGGTTTACTTGGATTTAATTCTTGAAAGTGTGATTTTTCTCTTTGGTTTTGCAACAAACATTACTTATTCTTAACATTAAAGTGAGGTTCTATCAATAATCTATGGATACTTCGCCTGAAGTCGCCGCCCAAGCTGTGGCACTTATCCAGGCCGGACACAGCCAAAGAAATGTGAGTGCTCAACTTAATTTAAGTCGATCTGCGGTCCGAAATGTTTATCGGATGTACCTAGAGACTGGCGGCTTTGTTCGTCGCCAAGGAAGGCCACGATTTCGGGTCAGAACTGAAAGGCAGGATCGATTCATCGTGACGACCAGCTTGAGAAATCGTCACCTTGAAATACAAAACCAACTTTGTGACTTCCACGGAGTATGTGAGCGCTCGAACTGTTCGGAGAAGGTTAAAAGAACGCGATATGGTACCACACAAGCCAGCTAATGGCCCCAAACTAACGCGAGCCCACCGAACAGCGCGCTTTCATTTCGCGCGCACTCATTTAAACAGGACTCAGCAGCATTGGAGCCGTGTACTCTTTTCTGATGAGTCTAAAATTGTGTTACATGACAATGATGGAAGGAAGAAGGTCTACCGACGTAAGGGAGAGCGTTTCGCACAATGCTGCTTTGAAGAGAGGGTTGCTTATGGCGGTGGCTCATGGACTGTCTGGGGCGGTATATCCGCGAGCGGCAAAACTCAACTTGAGGTTGTTACGGGACCACGGCTGCCAACATTAAATGCTGAAAGGTACATTCGTGAGTGCTTAGAACCTCACGTGATGCCATACGCGGACTATGTGGGCCCAAATTTCCTTTTTATGCATGATAATGCAAGAGCCCATACGGCCGGCATCGTCAGGGAATATCTTCGGGATGTGAACATCACAGTTATGGACTGGCCAGCAAGAAGCCCAGACATGAACCCCATTGAGCACATGTGGGACGAGCTAAAAAGACGTGTTAGGGCTCGTCAGCCAGTTGCCCAGACGATGCAGGAGTTGAAAACTGCCATAGAAGAGGAATTGGGGAGGATCCCTCAAAATTTCATAGAGCGGTTGATAAACTCTATGCCTAATCGTATGAGAGCTGTGGTAGATGCCCATGGAGGCAACACGCGTTTTTAAATTAAACTTTTATTTGATAAAAAATGTTTTTTATTCAAAAATCAACTGCCTTAATCAAGGCGCATACCCGACTTGTTAGGCGTAGCTCCATGTCGTGTGGTATTCTGAATTCAAATTTAAAACAATATGATCGAAAAAGATGGTAAAATGTATCAGGTTTAAAACTGTATCAATAGTTTTTGTTCAATCT
The DNA here is from genome assembly GCA_937001555.2 of Hypsopygia costalis. Lineage (NCBI taxonomy): Eukaryota > Metazoa > Arthropoda > Insecta > Lepidoptera > Pyralidae > Hypsopygia > Hypsopygia costalis. The sequence continues at coordinate 20,027,572 of OW443343.2, read as the reverse complement.
AGCAATCATATTTCGGTAGGGGCCATCGAAACCTAAACTCTAAGGTGGGCCAATAGATGTGTCCAGAAGTGTATTTTTAAGAATGTAAATTTTAAAACTAGCAGCTTTTTGTTCGTATTATTTTGAAGAAAACTATTTAGTAAAATTGTATATGCGCGTATTCTTATGAGTTCTATAAAATTGTAAGTACTCATAAAGTATCAATATTGTATAAGACCCATTGCATCGATGGAATAGGCCGCCATGCGCTCGTAACCTTATATAGTTGTATCATAAGATCATACAAACATCAACCAGCCCGTGCGTTGTATCAATTATCGTTAAAATAATTACTGAAGAAATATTGCGAAATTCTTATCTGAAAACGTTTTTTATTATCAAGGGAGTTGTTAACTTAAAAATAGTTGTTAAAAGAGGCATTTTTTTTATAGAAATTCGTCTAATGACATGTGAGACATTAACATCTGACTGGTGACGTGACCAGGATCACACATTTCATAAAAAATATAAAATATTATTTTTGATATTGGTTATAAATTAATAATTTAATGGTCACTTAAGAAAATGCACCGTTTTTTATTGTAAATGCCGTTATTTATTATAAAAGTTATCGAAGTTTTTTTTTTGTTGTGCTCGACTAAAAATGTACTTCCATCTTCTTGTAGATAGCAACCAAATAACAATTCCGGATAGATATGATGTGTACTTGCGTGAGAGGTCTCAACTTCTTGAGGAGGTTTCTGCTAAAGCAGCATTATCATTGCTGCTTTAGCAGCGGGGTCACAGCAGGCCATCAATGTTGTATTGCTAACACAAATTACAGTAACAGCTTAATATCGTGTAGGCCGTATACTTGGTGCTTGGTTTCCACACTAATGATATAAAAATCTCTCTTGATTTTGACTAACTATCGAATTAGAAGTGATTATATCATTTTTTCATTTTTTTATTTTGAGTTGAATTTGAAATGAATTTGAATTTGAGTTGAATTTGAAATCGGATATAAGTTAACTTTCCGCTTAGGCAATGTTCAGTTTTTAAATATCATTAAAAATAACTCGTTAGCTGAAAGCTAGTCAATATAATTGTGAAATTTTGTAAAGATGTTTGATTGAAGTCGGAAGTATAAGCTAGTAGTGAATATTCATTTGAACGAATACATTAAGACCTTGGTTTAATTTCGTGGGTTAGAACCAAGGTAACTAGACGTAATAATATTCCTTTTATCGCCGCAACTTCGGTTCACTTTAACAAAAATAGTTGTATTCGTTTTTGTATAAGTATGGACTTTTGGACAAAAAGGTTTCAAGTTTCTGTAGGGTGTGATTTAATTGTGGTTTTAAAATACAAAAGAAATAAAAAAATAATTATAAGCCTCATTCGAAAGCTCAATTGCGATGGAGAGAGTTATGCTCAGAATATCTCTGACACGTGATAAACTGAGGTATGAGTACATAGTACAGAGTCGCATAGTAGAACCAGTGTGACCGACATAGCTTGTTAATTAGGTTGAAGCGGCAGTGGGCACTGAACTGGCCACGTAGCACGTGGAACTGACGGTGGATAAAGTACAAAGGTTTTGGAATAGCGATAATGAACCGCGAAACGCAGCATTACGGTTCCCCTCTTGATGGACGGACGATCTGGCAAAGATGACAGGGATCCATTGATGCAAACGGTACAATCATTATGGAAGTTTAAGGGTGAGGCCTATGTCCTTTGGCTGAAACTATCATAATTAGTCTCATGAGCTGGTAGGCAAATGATCATATAAAACGTCAACTCATATACATCCAACTGGCGAGATACAGGCCTCTACTCAATCGAAGGGATTTAGAGCATACTCCACCACGCTGCTTAACTGCGTTTGCAGGCCCGTGTTTTCAAGCCCCCTAAAGGCCACTGACATGACTTAACGATTGTCATCTAACGACAACAGCCGGGACCGACGGTTTAATGTGCCCTCCCAAGCACGGAATACCTCGAGATAAATAAACACATGGACAGGCTACGGTCGAAGTTGCTTAATTGGCAAATTCGATTGAACTTCCTACCATCCGAGCCACCGCCGTTCCTATAAAACGTATGTAAAGTCAACAATCATGTTCGATTTGTTTTTAAGACGCGCTTTACGTACTTGACCTGTGCTCGATATCCCTCATGAATGGGTACAAAGTGACATTATGCTTGACTGAAGCAGCTTAATTTTAAGTATCAAGTCAAAACAGACGAAATGACTCTATGCACTCCTTTAGTCCGCTTCACCATCTCACCATCGTCCTTCATAATTTTTGTTGCAAAAATCTTGTATTCTCTGTTCTCTGAGCACAGCAATAACAAATGAGAAAGTCAAGGGCCTATTATAAATGTTCTGCAGTTGTTATATTTTCGTTCCACTAACATCATTTATCTGCGACCTAGTTTCGCTTGACGCATCTATCTCGAGAAATGGAATATCAGCTAAGATTAAGAAGACGTACCCGGTGGTCGAATGGCTAGCAATGTACACTTTGACTGCGAGGTCGTAGGTTAGATCCCCGCACGTGACAAACATATGAGTGCATGAACATGCGTGTTTGTCTTGGTCTCGGTATTTTCTATGTATTTATTTACAAAGAGAAATGTATTTATGAATATACATATATCATACAAGTTTTGCTTAGTTTGGGACTAGATGGCGCTGTGTAATTTGTCAAGGAATATTTATTATTTTTATTAATTTATTTATTACCCCTAACTTGGTTTTTTATGGCGACAAGCTCCTGTCTATTGTACACGCACACGGCAGCACTTCACAGTTAACTATTTGAGGACGATTTCAATCCTAAGCAACCAAACCAAAAACAATAATAACAGTACAAATTGATATGCTTATGTTTAAAATTTGTCAGTTTAGTTAGGCCAGCCCCCACCATCTCTTATTGCGATTCAATAACTGAATTGAATGCTTATTTATACCAATGAATAAGCGACTCTATTTCAAATGAAATTGGTATGAATAAGCATTCTATTCAGTTATTGAATCGCAATAAGAGATGGTGGTAAAGGGGCAGTTGGACAAATTGTTGTTGTACTATTCTCTTTATTGTACAAAACAAAATCGTATACAACGGCGAAATTACACTCTCTAATAAAGATCTCGTCCAGCCAATCTTAGTTGATATTTAATGTATTTAAGTTTTATTTATCAATTTATTGTTCTAAATTACTTTTGAACCCCCACTTACATATATTTATGTGATGGCGTTTTAAAATCCTTCATCATGAGTACCTTACGATGAGTTTGGAAGGATGTAGTATTCAATACGATTTTGGGAAACAATAACTATTTTCATTTTTAGGGATCCGTATCTCAAAAGGAAAAACGGAACCCGTATAAGATCACTATGTTGTCTGTCTGTCTGTTTAAAAAAAATAAACTGCTAAGTATACGTAAAAAAGATACGGCCGTTTATTCAGCAAAAAACGCATATTTCGACACATTCTCAAGGGAATCAAAACTCATAGGGTACTTCCCGTTGACGTATGAAATTTGGCAAGTAACATCGTTATAGACTACAAGTACAGGAATAAATCTCAAAACTATACATTTGTAATTAAATCTTGAAAAATAGGGGGTTAGATTCCTGAACTATTTCTAATGATCCGGCGTAAAGTAAAGTAAGTAAAGTGGGTAACGATTTGGCGGGGCTTCATTATTTATAGTTATTTATTTCTAAGTTATATTTAAGTAGGTATTTTATTTATAAGTTATTTGTATATTATTAAAAATATGAAATTTTGTATTTGTAAAATACTTTCTCATGATCCTACGTACGCAACCCTCGGTGGGCGAGTCCGACTCGCACTTGTCCGGTTTTTTATATCTTTCATTACCCAGTACACTCGATATCCATCTCGGATTCGTAAAAAATGGTCATACAACCGTCATACATGTCAAACACATGACCGTGGATTAGCTTCGCCAAATTCAGATTAAAAATCGTCAATTTGATTATTCTCTTTGGTCGAATGAGTAGCAATGCTAACTACCAAGGATTGGGGTTGGATTCCCGCACTAAACATACATTTCGTGGTGATGCATAAACAAGTCTGTTTGTTTTGGATTCAGCGTCTTCTATATATCGCTGCACAGTATCGTTATACAACGAAAACCTACAAATAAATGTTTTCTTTTTTACGAAAATGCTCCCAATACAAACATGTTTCTACATATCTTAGTTTGTCTTGATCTCAGCGTTTTCTATATATAGCCGTTATGCAGCAAAAATGTACTAAAAATGTGTTCTTTTTACAAAAATAATGCCAACACGAATGTTCGTGTTGGCATTATTTTTAATTAGAAACATGTGTTTCTAAATATATTTCTTAGTTTGCCTTAATCTCAACGTTTTTTATATATCGGCCATAAAAAAAATGTGTCTTAATCATTTAGCCGGGCGACCTTAAAAGCCGGACGTATAACCGGGGACAGGGTTTGCTCTACCCACTTGTACTCTAGTAACTGTAAAATTCCAAAAAAGACACCTGACTGACCCTAGTTGTGTAATATAGCCATACAATATATATTTATCGTAACCGTTGAGCTGTTTATGTGGACATTGCTTGTTTTAATGTTGAGTTCCCCTTCGAAATTAAATATTATTATTTTCCACCTACTTGGAATTGGTAAAGATTGACCTCTTCGTTGTCCACATAACGGTACAATATATCTCATTTTTAAACATGCGCCAACCGTTTCGGTATCATTCTCAGTCATATATTCAATTTCTTTGTTTTAAATTCCATTGATTTTTAGTTTTTAAATGGTATATTTTGAATTAGTAAACACAAGCTGGTTTTAACTAGTTCAGATATTGATATGTTTTGATATAACTTCAAGAGCTTTCGAGCGTCTGTCGATAACCAAACTTGAGGTTGTTGTTGTAACTTTATTATAGAAAAAGTTACAGACTGAGTAAGAATACAGTACTGTAACCTTTTGATACAAAATATGAATATGTACTTACTTGCAAAATATACATCCACTTACGAATTTGCATTTTAGAGAAAACAGAAATGATGACAATCACAGGAAGACGCACAATCGGGCAAAAAAATAATCATTTTAAATGTTTTGTTCGTAAAGGGTGCCAACAGGACTCTATTAAGTGCTGTTAATTATTATTTGCTATCCTTAAAGCTCCCATGTCTTTTCTTTTTATACCACTAAGGAAAACAAATTACAAGTACTTGTAACCTATCGGCGCTGACACCATAAAAATCCCTGCAAGCCTTTCTTCATCCTTACACATCAGTTGAAGTACTCCATACTTATAGTCTCCTAGAAAAACCTCGACAGAAAGTTATGGATTTAACTTTCTGTCGAGGTTTTTCTAGGAGACTATAAGTATGGAGTACTTCAACTGATGTGTAAGGATGAATTTCCTGCCAATGGCGTTATATGTCTGTCCGTCACATTTGTATTTTTAAGTAGTATTATTTGCGTTCTTTTGATTGAACGCGCTATACTCTGGAACTATCAGTTAAATTGGGAAAAATATTTAGAATTTGATAACCCAATTCTTGAGCTATTTATCATAAGGCTACTATTATTAGAAGCCAAAACAGCGTGTGAAACCGCGGAGTATAGCTAGCATGCGATAAATGGGGGTGTAAGTGGTTCATCAACATCTTTGAGCCAAAGCCAACTTCACCTGCACGCGGTGCACCCTGCTGACTGACAAACGAAGCTCTGGCGAAAAGAGAGGTAGGGAGCGTAATTGTAAGCTGCCCGACTGGGGAAAGTACCTCCACCTCACAGAATACCGCAGCCAAATAACAATTCCCTTGAGGGTTGTTGTGTTCCTGCGAGTGAGTGAGGTTACCAGAAAAGAAGGAAGGAGATGCTGCGTTGGCAGCGGGGGTGGCGACACGCGAGCGACATTTTATGTTGCGAGTGTTAATATGGCTACGGTAACTGATTCACATCAGGCGGGCCGTATACTTGTTCGCCACCCGACGTAGTATAAAAAAAAAAAAAAAATGCTGGTCATCACATAATATTATAAAAACAAAGTACGCGACTAGCCCTCGCTTTATGATAGAAAAAAATGAATAAGCGATAACTTCGATCATTTTTATTTAGGTCTTCGTGTCGTATGTTGATACTGCTTTACATACGACACCTCTACCGCCTAAACCTATTGCTTTCACAATTTCTGCGTTACTACTAATATACTAATTTTATTTTGAGAACGTTGAAATCTATAACAATTTGAGACATTGAAAGCTCCAATCGAAGTAATAAACAAAACACACTTCTAAGTTGGTGCACCCTTAGTACCTGCTTGCTCCATTTGACCGCATACAACGTCGAGCGGTTCGAATTGTCCCTGTGATTTCTAACTCGCTGGACTCGCTGTTTACATGCAGGGATGTCACCTTACTTTGTGTGCTTTACAAATTATACTACAGCGAGTGCTCGAACAATTGTTCATTTGAAATTCCGCACATGCCACCTTGATGATAAACCTAGTCTACCAAACTACTGTTTTTAAGATATTTTCTACCACAATTGGTGAAATTGTTACAATAATTTCTTCAACGGTTTTGTCTTTAAAAAAGAGCCCATATTTCCCTAAATAATAGTAAAAACATTTATTTCAGGCACATTATTTTTCAAAGAACAACAAACCCATATAATAAATACCTTAACCTAAACATATATATCATAAATCATACAAAAACTTAAAACTATTTCACACTATTGTCTGTATTGTCTGTCTCATCGGCAACGTGTAGCGCGACTCGTTAGGCAGTCGACCACGCAAAAGGCTGGCAACGGATTAGTGACCTTCTTCTGGTGTTACTGATGTCCATGTTCCAGATCCACATGCTCGTTTACCCCTCTTCTATAAAAAAATAAGCTGGAAGCTATAGTAATAGTAATAACAATGGCGATAGGCGGTAGACCCGGGCCCTACTGCCGAAGCTGAAGCCGATTTCCATCGAATATTTGGATTCCCAAAAATAGGTCTTAGGTTTAAGTTATTGACAATCATTTTTAGCTTTATCGGTAAACCTTCAGGGTTTCTGCCATCTAAGTTAAATATAACTGTCACTAATCTATTCTGGGGTTTGATTTTTGAAATCAAAAAATCCGGTGGCAATCGACTTCAGCTTCGGCGGTAGGGTCTCCGTTCAGTCGGAAGGGTTTTAGAGGACACTCCGTTTTGTTCCACTGCGGATTGATAGAGGTCAATGTTGTAAGCCACCCGGCGAGGGCCCAGACGGCCTTAATATGCCCGCGAAAACACGAGAAAGCTCGACGGTGCAAAACCTAAAAACAAATTTCCGTCAACATACTTTCCTTGATTCTTGTGTATAGTAAGAATTATGAGCACCTCGTGTACCAGCAGTATTTTCATGAATTGCAATGAATATAATTTAGTTAGCTTCACCCGAATGAACACATACCGGGTTCACACATATATGTTAATTCAGAATCTATTCTATCTGTGAGCCAAATTTCATTCATATCCGTTCCGTCGTTTACCCTTGAAATATAACAAAAATCTCTTCACAAACTTAAGCGACTATAACAATAGGTTTTCCCAGGAGATTATAGTATGGGGTTCTTCAAAAAAGGCTTACAAGGGTTTCTAAAGAGTCGGCAACGAGTGAGTGATGCCTACGGTGTTACATGCGTTTATATGCAACGATGGCTATTATGCTATGGATATGACGTCTATATTTTTTATATACCACTAAGGTAACAAACAAGCGTTTGGTCTGCCTGATGGAAAGCATTTACCGCAGCCTATAGGTGCGTGCATTACCAGGAGCATTACACGCGCATTACCAGGAGGATTATGTGTCTTTTTAACCGACTCCAAAAAAGGAGGAGGTTCTCAATTTGACTGAATATTTTTTTGTATGTATGTTATTCGATTTCTTTGCGAATTGTGAACCGATTTTCATAATTCTTTATGTATTTGAACGGGTATGATTGCAAGGTGGTCCCAATATTCACCAAGTCAGGATCTGATGATGGGATGCCAGGGAAATCAAGGGAAACCCTTAAATTTTATAAGCACGTATGGTCAATTTTTTTATTTTTATTTGAAAGGATAATTGCGAGGTGGTTCCATATTCACCAAGTCAGGGTCTGATGATGGGATCCCAGAAATATCGAGGGAAACCCTATATTTATAACCCTAAATTTGCCCTATGGTAGCCGGCACAATAAAATTGTGCCACTTCATTGCTCTGCGCTGGATGTCGTACAAGGCGACTAAGGAATCTTGTGTCACGCGATAACTTTTCTTCCGGAAGACGGGCAGCAGCGTCTGCCGGGTTATTCCACCAATAAGCTGCGCTCGCCAACTGAAGTCGGTTTCATATTTTTTTTTAAAATCATCTTTTTTGTTTCTAAAGTATGAGTAATGTTTATCTCCCTGCCGATGGCGAGCGGTGTGATTGTAGAAAGAAGCCTTTGGAAACATATCGAACAACTCCTCTGAATACAGCCCATTGTACAATTGGTAGAACACACAAAGGCAAATCTCTCCTTAGTGTTAAGGGTTCAACACCGTCAAAAATTCTCACAGCTCGTCTCTGAACCGAGTCACAAGGTGCTAGTTGGTATCCAGGTGCTCTCGCCCAAAGACGGCAACAGTACGCCATATGAGGTCGTGTGTTTTGTAAAGCATTGCCTTTGAAACGATCTGAAGTACTGTTTCGCTCTACTGAACACCTAGTTTCTTTGAAGCCAGCTATTATATGCTATGGATATAGCATATTCAACATCTAAAACTATTGGCAATACTGACATTTTGATATTTAAGATAATTAGGATAAATTACTAAAGATGTGGACGATAGGATTCCTTTTCGGAACAACTAGGATGTAATCTACACTACTATTATAAAAAGGAAAGATTTGTGTGTGTGTGTTTGTAATGAAGAAACTCAAAAACTACTGTGCCGATTTCAAAAATTCTTTCACCATTGGAAAGCTACATTCACCCTGAGTAACATAGGCTGTATTTATAGCTAAATAAAAGGTAAAAATATAAAAAAAAATTATAATTTAGTGATATGATAATCCCAGCATTGTGTTAGGGGTGTAAGTGGTTCATCAACATCTTTGATCTAAAGCCAACCTCACCTACACGTGGTGCACCCTGCTGACTGACAAACGAGGGGCTGGCGAAGAGGTAGGGTATAGCGTATTTTTTAAGCTGCCCGATTGCGGAAGTCTCTTCACCTCACAGAATGCCGCACCCCAATAACAAACACCTTGAGGTTTGTTATGTTCCTGAGAGTGAGTGAGGTCACCAAAAAAAATGAAAGGAAGGAGCTATAGGCTGGCAACGGATCGGCGAACCTTTGGTGTTGCTGATCTCCAATGGCGGTGGTGATTGCTTTCCATCAGATGACCCACATGCTGGTCTGCCCCCTCATATAAAAAATGTTTGCGCTATACAAATGAAGAAAACAGTACTTTTTCTACGGATATTAGCATTGCTTTCATTGTACTGTCTCAAACCATATGTGGCATAGTTTGTATGCAATGACCCACATTTCAGAAGTATGTCTTCTATTATTGTAGCTTGGACGAGTAATAGTTTCGCAAGTCGTAACATGCAGGAGCCCTACCGCCGAAAATGAAGTAGATTACAATCAGAATTTTTGATAAACCGACTGCTTAGATTGTTGGTAATTTATGTTTAGCTCAGCCGAAGCTCTAGAGCTCTACCGGCTAAGTTGAAGATGTTGGTCAGTAACTCGAACCTCAGACCAATTTTTAAAATAACAAAACCCGATGGTAATCGGCTTCAGCTTCGGCGGGAGGTCCCCAGGCAGCGTTGCCAGACGTCCCGATTTTGGCGGGACGTCCCGCTTTTTTAGGTTAAAGTGTTATCTCCCGCGCGGGACACTACATGTCCCGCTTTTGGCAGTGAACAATAAAAATTATGAATGTTTTCTTCGTCAACTGAAATTAATGGACGGAATGCCAGAATCTTTGGAATAATATAAACAATTTAAACTTTAATAAACTGAAATATTTTTGATCTTTAATTGTTTACACTCATACCAGAAACACTTATCCATTCATCCTATAAAAAATCTATCTAACGAATATATATTTTTCTTGTCGTCCCGCTTTTTTCAAACGTGTCCCGCTTTTTTTACTTTCAAAAGTCTAAAACCCCGCTTTGATCTAAAATAAAACTGGCAACGCTGGCCCCAGGACTCTTTTTGTACCGCTATCTCATCTCACCCTTACGTGAACGTACATTTGAAGGACTCTTTGGTTGTTGACGTCATACATACAATTTGCTGTAATGGAATTGCTCGTATCGAGAACATAGACCCCATTCACACAAAAGGTCCATATTTAAAGGATCGTTTTAACGTATACGTCTTTACTGGAGGCAATGTTCACACCGCATTTACAGGTCCGTTTTTAACGGACAAGTCGGTAGAGTTGCTGGTTCTGGAATACTGACTTGTGTGTACTGTCGCTTATACTTTTACATACGTCGTCGCCGTATAAAATGTGTACAGCTAAGATTAGATCATGCTTGACAGTTGCAATGCGATTGTAAATCTTATTACGTCTGGCATAAGAACGGTTAAAAAGGTTGAAGTGCTCTTGGCTGTACGATAAAACGGATCGCTGTGTGAAAGAGTCCTTATGCTCTGAAATCCCATCGTGATGATTAAAATAATAATTTGTTAGTATTGGCTTTTATACATGCCGGGTACCTCCTAAAACACATTCAGCCCGCCTGATGTAAAGCGGTTACATCTCATGTCAGGTGATCTCATTCGTAGGATCACAACAAATCTTTAGGGGTTTTGTTATCTGACTGCGGTCTTTTTAGGGTTCCGTACCTCAAAAGGAAAAACGGAACCCGTATAAGATCACTTTGTTGTCCGTCTGTCTGTCTGTCTGTCTGTCTGTCAAGAATTTCTATGTCGAGAATGCGTGGTGGTATCAAGCTGAAATTTGAACTGTATACTCAGGTCTACGGTCCCATGAAGTTGTAAAAAAATCAAACTGCTAAGTTTACGTAGAAAACAGTTACGGCCGTTTATTCAGCAAAAAACGCATATTTCGACACACTCAAGGGAATCAAAACCTATAGGGTACTTCCCGTTGACCTAGAACTATGAAATTTGGCAAGTAACATCGTTATAGACTACAAGTACAGGAATAAATCGCAAAACTATACATATGTTAATAGATCTTAAAAAATAGGGGGTCTGTATTTTTTATAGGGTGTCGAAATTTCAAATTGAAACTACTAGTTCAAATGGGGTATCATATGAAAGGGCTTGATGTACACATTGCAAAATATATTTTATTTATTTTTTTCGACGCATTATTTCTTATTTATAATGAAAAATATCAAATTTAATAATGATACTACGTACCTACGGAACCCTCGGTGGGCGAGTCCGACTCGCACTTGTCTGGTTTTTTTTTATATACTACGCCGGGTCAACAGACAAGCATCTCACCCACCTGATGTAGAGCAGTTACCGCAGCCATATTAACGCTCGCAACGTGAAATATTGCTCGCGCGCTTCCTTTCTTTCTTCTTATATGAGATGGAGGTATTTCCCCAGTCGGTCTCGGCATGCCCTAACTCCCTTTTGCCAGAGCCTCATTTGATAGTCTACAGGGAGAGAGTCAAACTGTGTCTGCACCACGTGCAAGTAAGATTGGCTTTGCCTCTTAAAATGAATGAAAATGGTCCATACATTCTCACAGCTACGTCCTCTGTATAGTTCGTAAGTGTGATAATATGTCACCTTAGCAGTGACAATCATTGCAATCTCGGAGTTACTATCCTTGGAACTCACATCGAATTTAAGTACATAAAAATAGTACGATCCCTAGAATTTTGTCTAAGTATGGTGAAGTACATCACACGTGATATCTTTTGTTTGGAAATGAAACGTCATTGACCTCTACGCAGAGAGCAGAAGCGTCGTGGTTTCGCCGGTACCTACGGCGGCCGCGCGCATGCCTGTTTCTAAGGTCGCCTCGTTGCCTTCCGATGAAAATCATTCCAATTAAAATGGCATTCGCCAATTTTTATGTTGCTTTGTAACGGCCCGGTTCTCAGCCCGCCTATGCTCGGAGATTCCGCGAGGATTGTTGGATGGAGATCGGAGACAGTGCGGCCGCTTCTTACCGGCGGCCGCTGTTGTCACTGCGGTGTTTCGCGGGCGGGCAGATTTATTTGGACGTACCCCCTTCGGGGAGGCGCGGGGTCGGGCGCGCCACCCACCGCGCCACCTCCACACATTTGACTGGATCAATAAGTAAGCAAAGGATGCCCGAGCAGAAAAACCATACACCCGACCACCCCAAGGGGGCACACGTAACCGACACCCCCCCTCCCCCCACTAACGGGGAGGACTCCACAGATTGCCATTTTCTCTTTGCCTACGCTTTAATTAGTTGCGTAGTGACGCGTGTGGATCCATAATCCTATATTATTAAATTGCAGAATAAGTTATAGCAAACCACTAAACATACCGGACACTGCAGTCCATGCAACTCGGCGTGAAGCACACATAAAAGAATCCTAACATAGTGATCTAGAGAGGAGCTACATATAGATATAATAAGCGCGAGCCACGAATAAATGTTTATTCTTTTTCGTTCTTGTAGTTAGTTCACACCTAGTAGATGTCATCATAATCCCCATTTTATATAAGATCCCATAGCACAAAAAACCTCAAAGTATTACTGTGGTTGTACTCAAGAAGTTGAAGTGACTTGACAAATAATTTAAGCCACACTTTGCCAATAATTGACTATAGATATGGACAGTACAGACATCACAGACACAATATAAATACAAAAGATAATTCAATCAGATAGTTAGTCCAGTAGTTTTGAATGCACATTCAAAAAGAAAGTTCTTTTAACTTCTGTTTTATATCAATCGTGCCCCGAAACTCAATCAGCCTCCATAGACCAACAGCCGGTGTATTCAATACTATATGTATTCATAAGTAAAACAAGTCCAACATAAACTGTACAGTAGAAATCATAGGCTACATTACAATGTACATAATTTTAACAAAAAAAAACCGAGTCCAAACGTTACTGAGCAGGCTGTGATGATGATGATGAAAAAAATATGGGACCAGTCTGGAAGTATAGTCTTTCAAATGAAAAGTTTTTTTCAAATCGGTTTATAAATCACGGAGTAAATAATTAATAAAGATTTAAAAAAATACAGCCGATTTGTGAACCTCCTCCTTGTTTGGAGTCGGCTAAAAAGGAAATTCCATAGACCATTTTGCGAACGTGACATTATACGCTGAGAGGATCCCATTTTCAAATGACGATGCGCATTCAAAAAGACAGAACACAAAAAAAAATGTTATTTTAACTTCCATTTAATACCAGTCGCGCCCCGAAACTCACCTCTGTAGAGCAACAACCGGTATATTCAATAATTTACCAAATGCCACCATGGAAGCGAGATTAGATAAAGGTTTATAGATAATTCATGACACACACTGCACCTCGTGAAATACTTTTAACAAAGCTTTCTTTGTATGCATACTTAGGCTCCCGTCTCTATGCATATTCATATTATTCACGCGAGTTCACGTCTTTACTGCTGGTCAACATTTTGTATTACTGTGTGTATATTGTATTTAATAAGACAGGAAAAGTTCTCTACATAGAGATTAAATTGTGAAAAACAAACAAACGATTTTCCAAAACATTTTTAGGGTAGGTTATGGACGCTTGCAACAATACCAGAAACCCCATTACAAAGTAGAACTTGAAGAACCCCATGCTCTAATCTCCTGGGAAAATCTCAACATTCCCTGTACAAATTTGTTTTTCATTCTACAACGTGACAGTTCCCGGAAGAAAACCCCTCTGGAACTTCATAATACTAATGGTATAGTTATTAACTACGGACAAGTCTGGCATGAACTCGGTACTTTCATGCTTTCGATCTCGATCACTGAGCGACTAAGAAGTATTCCAAGACTGTCTATCCCAACTAAATCGCTATACGGAAATTCCTAGACCATAGCTGTATCTTCGAGTGGTAAGGTTACCCTTTGATAAAAGCTAATATGTGAATCTGATGTATGCAGTCGGGTCTGATACGAAAACTTTTGCGTTTCATCTCGCCGACTCGCAATCGCTCCCGACTAATTTCGAATTTCTGCACATTCCCAATGCGATGTAATTACATTTTTGTTAATTCGTAAACATTGATTCGTATTGGCAATTTGTAAGTATTAAAATTGTTAATGATTTTATGCTTTTCGCTTTTTTGATAAACATTTTTTCACCTTTTATCTTGAATCACATTGTCGTCAACCCTTTTTCATCCCACTGCTGGGATACGGGTCAATAATTTCAAACGAAGTTGCTTAGAGCATAGTCCACCATGCTGTTGAACTGTGGGTTGGCGGAGGCCAGTGTTTTCATGCCGCCCATGGGCCAGTGACTTGGCTTAACCACTGTCATTAAATGACAACAGCCTGGACCGAGGACTTAACATGCCCTCTGTAGCACGAATAATTCAAGAAAATTGAAATATATAGAAAAATGTCGGTAAGAGGCATGTATCGATATAATATTTCTTCCCGAACAGAGTAGTGTGTTTGATAGATGAATCTGTGACCATATAATGTGAAAGTTTTTAGAGATGTTTGATTATGTGTATTTGTCAATCGCAGAAAATAGCTCAACGGATTATGATGAAATTTTCTACATTGATAGAATAGTCTGGATTGTCATATCATAGCATACTTTTTTATCACCGTTAGTTTTAAAATGAGCCGCGGATGAAGCTGAGAGCAGAACGTAATTTTACATAAATATTAGCGCTTATTGTGTCTCCAAATGGCTTCAGTTTGTGAATTTTTAACATAGGATTTCAAATCCGATTGTATTGAATATCCTTTATATTCTTAAACAGATTAATATCTGTAGTGTGGATTCTAATGACTTCTTCAAGAAAGGCGTGAAGAAGAGGTCTTTACTGAGTCGGCAACACGTGACGGATACCTTTGGTGATGAAGAGTTAAGCAAGCTGGCTGCGATGACTGCTTACCATAGGGCAAGTCGTATGCTTATTAGTCACCCTAATATTAAAAAAAAACTTCTACGTAGTAGTTCAACACGTTTTTTTAGCAAAACAATGTTACATTTCATTTGCTTTACATCTTTTATGATATTCTCATGGTAACATCTCTATAATCACTACAGTCACTGTTTTGTATTCATGCGTCTCGCATTACCTCTGTCGTAATTCCGCATTCCAGTTGCTTCTAAGAATGTTATGAATTATGGCAAAATGTGTCTATGTGTATAAAGTTTTATTACCAGACTATAGTCTGTTTAATTTCGAGACGAAAAGCATTAAAGTTAACAACGTATATTTCCCCGAACTCCGCCTAGTAGATCCGTTGAACTGGCATAAATCTCGATGTTATTAAATATCCAGCCAGCGCGGCGGGACTATGGTAATAACGTCAATGATTAACCAAAACGACCATCTTAGATTCACTTAATTGGAATCTAGATTGCTTTCTAATTTCAGCCAATCACTGCAAATTACCCTGCGACGCTAAAAAGTGGTTCAGTGTAAAAGCTGTGATTTTTACGGGCACTTCGCGTCGGTCGTCTCGAGTGTCGAGATCGCGTCGAGAGCGCCCTGGCTCCTTTCCTCGCGATGGCAATCGAAATAATTATCATAAAGTAAATCCCCCGCAATTCGGCGGCCGCCCTAGGGCCGGAGCGCCGCGGTAAATGGCGGGCCCTCGCCGCCGCGACGCTCTAGTGATGGCTATCGGAAACAGCCTGTATCGTATCGACAATTTGAGTTGACACGACCGTATTGTGGCATAATGGAAATTATTTTTGTGGGTGTCAGAGAATTTGTTAGCTGCACAGACTATAGATAATATAGGCTACTTTTGGCGCAAATTTCGCTATCCACGAACTTCGGTTATTGTCATCATCATCGATGTAGACTGTTCTTGTACATATCTATTAAACGACTGGCTAGTACCCCCCGGTCACGCCTGCATGGTCATTGTTTTAATAATTTTTTCCGTGGGAATAAGATGTTTTTCCGCCATAAAAAGTTGCCTGTGTCACTTTTCAGACCTGAAACTATCCATGTAACAAAGATCACGACAATCCATTTGTTCGTCGAGATGTGAAAGAAGAACATTTTTGCTATTAAGAAAGTTATGAATTATGGCAAAATGTGTCTATGTGTATAAAGTTTTATTGTATATACTGGTGTACAAACAAACAACTATGATTTCGCCCGTATGATCACTATTTTAAAGTTACGTTTCCCGTGTGAATAAGATATTTTCCTGAATAGATCGTATAATAAAAACGGTAATTTAAAAAACTAAAAAACCCGACTGCTTTTCTGTGTAATTTGGAAATGAAGAACCCCTAAAACAAGAAAACATGTAGCAGTCGGAACCCTACATGTGCTCTAAATTCACTAAGCCTCCATTTCTAGAATGGGTCCCGAGTCCCGACTGCTACATGTTTTCTTGTTTTAGGGGTTTTTCATTTCCAAATTACACAGAAAAGCAGTCGGGTTTTTTAGTTTTTCAAATTACCGTTTTTATATTTTATGTTTTATTTATTTAGCGACATTGAATATATCATATTCAATGTCGCTCTCACAGTAAATACATATCGAATGACACCCCTCGAGCTATAATCCATCGAGCCGTCCAGACTGCGGCGCGCATTCGCATTTGAACTTGGCGCCAAAAATCCGCCATTTTGTTTTTTTTTTTATTTTGACGTACCCAGTGTCACTCTCACAGCAAATACGAATCTAACGACACCTCTCAAGCTATAATCCATTCAGATGTTCGGGCTGCAGAGCGTGCCAAACAATTATACATACATACATAATCTCGAAAAACATAAACCCTCCTTCTGTCGCAGTCGAGTAAAAACTAGCCTATGTATTGTCCCCATCCCCGTGAAAAATAATAGCAGTAAAAAAGGGATAGTAGCAGATAGATTTCGAAGTGAAAGAAGGGCAAACCAACCAAACACCCGTTTTCACAAACAAAAACAAAAATTTCCCTTGGGAATAAGATGCTTTTCCGGGATAAAATCACACAAAAAAAAAAACGTCAAACCATTGGTTCCTGTCGACGTGAAAGAAGGACAAATAATCGAACAATTGTGACTTAGCCTGTGTAGTCATTATTTTAATAAATATTTTTTCCCTCATAAGAATATAAGATGTTTTTCCAGGATAAATAGTAGCCTATGTCACTCTGCAGACCGTAACCTATCTTCGAAAAAGAAAATCGTGTCAATCCACTGGTTTCTTACGACGTGACAAACAAACACACTTTCACATTTCTACTATTAGTATGTATTGTAGTATAAATATATTATGCGATCTATTGTTTTTAGTTTGAACGCATGATTTGAAAATTCTTTTCTGCATGCTCTTCTATTACAAGCATTTCTTTTTTGACATCACGCCATTAGGAGCCAGAACAATTCTTTCTTCGAATTCAAATTGATAAATAAATAATTGGATAATCGATAGAGTTGAATGGCAATATCGATGTGAACAAAACGACACACTAACGTATTGTGTAGCTCTTCACCGGGGAGAAGCAAACAATCGCGTTTTCAGTTTTTGCCTCTCACCGGCCCTATCTCTTACTGGCATTGGAATTAAATTCGCTCGCTAGCTGTTGTTTCTTTTCTTTTCGGCCGCCGCCATTGCTATTAATTTTAATAAATGGGTTAACTCTATGTAAAATCTCAGTATAACATTATACTTTATGCCTTAGCAAATGTCTTGCATACATTCTGTTATTATTGACATAAATAGTTATTTAGTAATTAAATAACGATTATGTTGTGTAATTTAACTACTATTCTATCCTACTTAAAAAAAAAGCTTACTTTATCCACAAATATTTGACTTGAAAGAATCGAACTCTTGTTGTAAGAGTAGCTGTTTCTAATAATTACCTAACCGTCGGGGTCGTAATAGAAACATATAGTTTTTGTTCCCGCGGCATCTGTCGCTTTCGCTCCCTATTCCAGCTAAAGTTGTCTGGTTCGCCGAAGCTTTTGTTAATACGCGTGTGTGATTAGTGAGGTGTCTGCGTGAGACTGCGTGGTAATACTAAGTAGCCACTGCCTCTACCCACCCCTGATTGCCTCATACCCCCGCTACGCCCACTGTGCACGCCGCGAGCGTCTACCATTTCAAAATCTTAAAATTATCGCACTCGCCGCCCAATTTTATGACCATTCGATTGTAAGTAAAACAATCCAATCGGGGCAGGTTATCCTCCAACAGACATCCTCTTTTTCGGCTGTATCTCATCCTAAAACGAGTCTTTTGGTAGACCATCCTTTCAACGTTATTTCTATCTTATACCTTGACCATTTTGTATTTCTTTTCGATTTGATGTTTAGATTTTCGAGTATAGTGTGACCTCATTTCTAATTGGAGTGTTTAAATATTGAGGGTGATGGGATCTCGATGTCATCGGAAGTGTGTTGGCGCGTGACGCGACACACTGGTCGGAGACGGGAGACTTCGCCCCGCAGGGGTCGAGCTATTGTCAGGCCGCGGGGACGCGTCCGCGTCCCTTGTGTTTACCTATTCGCCGACTACGCCCCGTTTGACTTTACAACAATATAAAAACACAACATTGATTACTTCTGCTCCGGATGTTTTCCACGAGATTTAAAAACTAATATCCGATGACCGCTAATTATGCATACTCCATAGCTGATGACAATTATATTACCCATTGATTACCTACACGGCCATTACGGAGATTAGAATCAGAGTTTAATTTCAGCGGCACTGCGAAAAGGCTAAGGTCAATTATAAACGGCGTCCGACGTAGTTATCGGCTACTTTCAAATTCCACGAAATATGCAGACGGCAAAATTAATGCAATAAAAGTGTCTCCAGTTGTTAACGAAGCGAAGAACTTATTTCATCCGATTCGTGAACTCTATCATTGATTATAATAAAGTAACAGTAATGATGACGAGATAGTTTAAATGTGTCTGTGCATTGACGGCGGACATGTTGTGTGTTCCACGAGTAATGTAGTGTTGTAATGGCGGCCGGTACATCGGCGTATAAAAATCGTACTTTGACGTGTGCACATTTCGCAACGCACCTGCCAGCCAGTGAGCCAGCCCAGACGACGCGATCGCCGCGGCTGCCGTACCACGCCCTCGACTGGCTTAATGATCAATTGATCAAGCTATCTGCTCATTCATTATGTTTGTTTTATTAAAATGTCATGTCACTGTTTATTTAATCTTAAGTTCGTCTACCATAATAATGTATAATATAATTTAAATAAATTAATGTCAAACCATAATTATCCATTATTCAACAATTTCTCTTAAAAAAATTACCTATTAATATAATCTAATATTAGTGTAGATAATAGTGCACTAACTAAACCATAACGTATATTTGATGGGTTCGTGTTTTTAGTTTTACATACAAAGTTTTAGCTGGAATTTGTATAGTGAGGTCCGCGTCCAATTTCTGTCAGTGTTAGCTTACAATACAGTAGAGTCAGACTACCGATTACACAATTATGAATAATCAATACATCAGCTATTAAAATCCTAACAATCGATTATAAAATTAACTAACTAACCACCGTTACCGCCGAAAATGACTGCGTGATGTGTTTTACATACAAGTTCTATTTTTACACCAAGAAAGAAGGAGTTTACTGCGTTAGCAGCGGGAGTGGCGGCCCGCGAGCAATATCAAGTTGCGAGTGCTAATACGACTACGGTAACCGCTTCACATCAAGCGGACCGTATGCTTGTCTGCCACCCGACATAGTACAAAAACAAATAACTGTTTAGGTTTAGTCCGAAGCAAAGTTTCCACACTTTGTCTACGCATATGTAAACAAACGCCCTCATTATACCGACTCAACTCAAGAAACTATGATTCATTACCGTTTATTTACTACTCCTAAGAAGTATATTTATCCCCTTCATGTCGTCATTGGCTTGTCCTTTACCGCAGTATGTCTTTTTCTTCCTGTTTCCTGCCGTCCGTATATCTACAGTTTCCCCTTTCTTGCCCTAATCACATCTCTCACACAATCATGAGATGGACTGAGTT
This sequence comes from Hypsopygia costalis, assembly GCA_937001555.2. NCBI lineage: Eukaryota > Metazoa > Arthropoda > Insecta > Lepidoptera > Pyralidae > Hypsopygia > Hypsopygia costalis. The sequence continues at coordinate 20,007,393 of OW443343.2, read as the reverse complement.
ACTGTACTGTCCATTTACTGTCTGTCATCGTATAAACAAGGCTTTAAGTTGAAACTTACAAACGAATGTCCACCAGTGGCAGATCGCTTATTTGGCCCACCGTACCTCCACCCTGCACAAGATCGCAGCTAAAAAAGATCCCTGCTGATTGTTGTGATTCTACGAGTGAGTGATGTTATTCTCGATTTCTGCGGAACTGATTCGCAAAATATTCGGTGATGTTATCGCTTTTCATCAGTCGGGCCGTATTCCTGTTTGACACCCATAGTGGTACAAAAAAAATCTTATTATAGTACAAATTACACACAACCATCTAGTCCCAAACTAAGCAAAGCTATGGGTACTAGATAACTGAAATTAGACTTAAATACATTTTTTATTTGTAAATACATACATATAATATATAGAAAACACCCAGACCAAGACAAACAGATATGTTCACACAAATATTTATCTTGTGCGCGGATTGAACCCGTAACTTCGGAGTCAAAGTAGCCAATGCTAACCATTCGACCACTACCTCGTCGTATTGGTAGAAGGGCACAAAAAAATCTGCAAATTTTAATTTCGAAATTATATTGTTTCCAAATGTACCAAACTTGTGTTAGATGATTCCATATCATCGGCATGTGGCATTGAATTAATATGTTTTAAAGATATAATGTCCGTCGCTCTTTACTATCCATGAATATTTGCATCATTCATGCCATATTGGTTACGACTTTACTAGTACTTAATAACGTATCAATCGATTGTTTGCATAGTTTATTGTTTTATCTCTCTGATTACTAGACGAGTATACCTATTTAGTTTTTAATTTATATTTAATTTTATCTAATTCATATATTGAATGTAATGTTTTTCAAGCATTAGCCATTAATGGATAGACACCTTCTTGGGCTTCTTATTGTATTTTTATTTAGTAGCAGTTTTTTCTTTCTAAGAATAAATAAAATTACTCAAGTTGTATTTGAGAAGTTATATTTAGTATGTTTCCTTGATTCAAGCTCTCACAAGGCGTGACCAAGGACAGTTTTTTTGATCCCAAATTATTTAATGCCACCAGAATTCATCATTACAGTATCTACATATATTATAATAAATACATCTATCCATATTAATAATTATATAATGGCTCTTTTTCTTTTGTTATCCCACTGCTAGGCTCATCATTAATGAAACAGAGGGAATGGGCATGATGTACTTCATTTTGCTCACTGCTGTTCGATGGACATTGGCTAATAGTTAAGCAGTTTTTGAAGTATTGCTACCCATGACCGCCTCCACCTTCCTACGAACAACTAGCTCTAGGAAAAAATTCTCAAGTATGACAGAAAAAAATCGAATCTGCCTGACTTCAGGTATCAACGGCTATTATTAACATGTCATGTTGTTATTTCCAGTGGCAATGGAGGAGGAATCTACAGAATTGCCAGGCACAGATGGGCTGGCGCCGAAGCAGCGGCACCAAGCGAAACACCGCGAGCTGTTCCTCTCGCGGCACGTGGAAACGCTGCCGGCGACGCACATACGCGGCAAGTGCACCGTCACGCTACTCAACGAGACGGAATCACTGCTCAGCTATCTCAATAAGGATGTGAGTATGTACCGAGAGAGGACCACACCAAACAACGTACATTAATCTTGCTTAATTTGTATCAACACGCTGCTTGTCTTATAATACGAATATAATGTATATTCATCCTTACGCGAGTAGCACAAATATTCTGTAGCTTTTAGCAGATGATCATTCATATTGTAGAATCTCGCGGTTATATTTTTTCTTTGTATAATATTTATCATAGTCATATCAATATTTCACTTCAAATACCCTTTTACAATCTATAGTTTTTTCACTACTAGCATCGTAATTATCGTTTTTTACCTTACATTCTTACTATTTCCCTAGCTTGGGCCTCCGTACATATCCGTATGGGAGTTCATGAAATTGATATAAGGGTTTAAAATTACCCGACTATGGTGGGCGAAAAATTGTTCTATCAATTGCATGAGCTGTTTGATTTGATACCTGCCGCTGAATTCCACTATCGTACAACTCGCCATAAATTAAACTTCCATCCATATCATCTTCATAATTTGGTGATCTTGTACAGTACGTTTCATAAGACATTTTATACCACGAACGGTGAAACTGTGGAATCAACTTCCCTCAGCGGTATTTCCAAACAATTAAGACAAGGGTGCCTTCAATAATAGTCTTTAATTCCCTTAAATGGCAACGCATCAGCGACCCCTTGGTGTGGTTGATCTCCATGGACGGTGGTGATTGCTTTCCACAGGTGACCCACATGCTCGTTTGCCCCCTCTCATATAAAAAAAATATCAGTCTTGATAAAACTTCTAAGAAACGTATTGCTAACGTTTTCTATTATTTTAAGTACAAATGAATGTTAATCCATACATGCGGTAAGTCTACCGCATGTATGGAATAACATTCATTTGTTTTTACCCACGGTACCACACATTTTTTTATTAATACTAAATATGTTTACTAAAAGCGCTCTTGGTTTGTTTTATGTAATTACTAACTGCGGCCTATATCATGATTATATTATTCAGAAAGTATAAAAATAAACAAACAATAGTAAATAAATAAATAGAAAAATAATGGTTATTTTTATCTTCTTTAGGCGTGGGACCTACGTTCCTTATACATAACTAGCTGACCCGACAGACGTTGACCTGTTTTCTCAACAATGAATATTGAATTCGTATTGGTCTCGCGGAATCTGTTAAATGACTGACAGTTCTGTCAAATGACTTAGAGTTACATTAGAAAAGTTAATATGATGGTTCCGTTTTCTTAAATTTTCTAATTTTCCGCGTTACTTTTTTATTTTTTTCTTTTAATAAGAACCTTCTCCTGACAATAATATATTCAATATAAAAAGAAAAAGCGAAATCGGTCCAACCGTTCACGCGTGAAGCCGTGACCAAGGGAAATCGGGATTGATTTTTATATATAAATAAAACCAAAATGCTTGCCTCTACTTCGCACAAAGACTTAGTGTTGCGAATGTTGCGATCCAACGAGGCAATGGGGCCAGCATATTGAGAACTTTGCCTACAGGTAGCGGTTTGTTAGATTTGTTTTGCTTTTAGTGTTTATATATTATATATAATTAGTTTTAATTTAGATGAATTTTTTTTTTTTTTTTTTTATACTACGTCGGGTGGCAGACAAGCATACGGACCGCCTGATGTGAAGCAGTTACCGTAGCCATATTAACGCTCGCAATATAAAATATCGCTCGCGCGCCGCCACCCCCGCTGCCATCGCAGCATCTCCTTCCTTTCTGGTGGCGCACACTCAGCGGTGTAAAGTGCCGCTGAGTGTGCACAGATCGGCTTACTTCGTAAATGACGCACACCCCTGTCATAGACAAGGCTTTTATATAGCCTTCTGTATTCTTAATTCTAGTCCTAAAACATTATGGCTCCTCTTCACAATGGAACATGATGGCCCATCAAATGATCGTCCATAATCGCCGCCATGATCGGGCAGCTCTCCACACAATCGTGTCTATTCATTTACTGACTGTCTACTGTTATGATAAGACGTCTATAGAAGATGGATATCAAAGTGATCGCGGCTGCGGCAATATTTCTTAGCTCTTATAATCATTTACTTAATGTGCGCGAAAACAGACTTGTGAATTGTAAAATGCAATTCTCATTTTTTTTTTATACTACGAGGGGAGGTCAATAAGTTCGCGGAATGAGAGAGAAGGAGGTTGAAATTAAACACCAAATTATTTTTCCTTTTCAATATATTCTCCTTTAACCCTAATACATTTTTCGGATCTCTCAAATAGCTTGTTTATACCATCGAAAAAAAATGATTTGTCTTTGGTGTCAAAATAGGCCGAAATTGCCGACTTGACTTCATCATCGTCGTCAAATTTCTTTCCACGCAGCTCTTTCTTCATTTTTGGAAATAAATAATAGTCACTGGGGGCCAAGTCTGGACTGTATGGTGGGTGGTTTAATTGTTCAAAGCCGCATCGGTGAATGGCAGCCGTCGCAACATGGCACGTGTGGACGGGTGCATTGTCGTGCAAAAGGAGCACACCTTTTGACAGTTTTCCTCTTCTTTTTTTCTTAATGGCTTCTTTCAATCTTTCCAGTAAAGAAGCGTAGTACTGTCCCGTTATAGTCGCACCACGTTCTTTATAATCGATCAGTAAAATACCTTCTGTATCCCAAAAGATAGTCGCCATGATCTTTCCGGCCGATTGTGACACTTTGAACTTCTTTGGAGGAGGTGTGCCTTTTTTATGCCACTGCATCGACTCTTGCTTCGACTCAGGTTCATAGTGGTGAACCCAGGTTTCATCTCCAGTAACAATCCGGGCCATAACTTCTTCCTTTCTCTCTCCACAGAGCTCCAGAAACTGGTGAGAGCACTCGACACGCTCGCGTTTTTGAAGTGGCGTGAGCATTCTCGGAACCCATCTTGCACTGACTTTAGTCATCCCAAGATGATGATGTAGGATATTTAAAATACTTGATTCGGATACTCCAACCATTGCTGCAAGTTGCTTCTTCTTCAGTCGGGCATCTTCCAATACAAGTTTTTCTACTTTTTCGACGATTTCCGGTGTGGTGGCCTCAATTGGCCGTCCGGAGCGGGGGTCGTCTTCAATGGACTCCCTTCCTTGTTTGAAAAGACCATGCCACTTGTAAACCATGGTTTTACCAGGGGCAGAGTCCGCGTAAACCGCTAACAGCTCTTGAAAAATCGTCTGAGCGGATTTTCCTTGCTTGGTAAGAAACTTAATAACGGCACGGTGTTCAATTTTCTCCATACTGGCTGACTTCTTCCCGATTTAGTTGTTTGCAGGTCGATAACTCAAAAGTTAATGACACGATTAGGTTCAAACTTGGTATATATACTCTTAATGAGGTGCTTAACTAGTGCCTACCTGGACGGGTAAATTTATCCCCATCAACCCCTCCATTCCGCGAACTTATTGGCCTCCCCTCGTACGTCGGGTAGCAGACAAGCATACGGCCCGCCTGATGTGAAGCAGTTACCGTAGCCATATTAACGCTCGCAATATAAAATATCGCTCGCGCGCCGCCACCCCCGCTGCCATCGCAGCATCTCCTTCCTTTCTGGTGACCTCACTCACTCGCAGGAACACAACAGTCCTCAAGGAAACCGTTATTTGGCTGCGGTATTCTGTGAGGTGGAGGTACATTCCCCAGTTGGGTAGCTTACAATTACGCTCCCTACCTCTCTTTACGCCAGAGCTTCGTTTGTCAGTCAGCAGGGTGCACCGCGTGCAGGTGAAGTTGGCTTTGGTTCAAAAATGTTGATGAACCACTTACACCCCAAATTTTAAACCCAAATTTTACACCCCAAATAATTAATCTACCTATTTTACGTATTTACTGTATATTATTCATTATTTGATTCTTAAAAAAATTATGCTTAAAAAAGATAAAAATAAACATTTATATGTTTATTTATATATAAAAATCAAGCCTTATTTCCCTTGTTACTTATATACTTATGTATCAGAAATGATGGCAATAATTAATAGGAGGCAAAAAATGGCAGGTCCTTGAACTCTTGTTTTATATTTGCATTATTATACACATCGACACGTGTATGCCGTGATGTTTATTAAAAAACGTTGTCTGACGACATTGATTTAAACTAGTTTGTTTTATAATCGATATTAGGACGCTAATATGTCGCTTCGTCATTTCCTATTTCCCGTATACGTCTAACATATTTTGAACACTGTGTTACTATGTTGTATAAAATTTTAATTGGGTATTTGGCGTACGCAAGCGCCGCCATTAAGATTTCGCATGCCGCGAATTTTAGCGCTGTATCAACGCTGTACCCACCATGGGACCATGGCGCTCGAGGGGTTAATAGTGGTAGCTCCTTGTAAAAGACAATAAAGTTTATTATGGTAATTAAATTTGTATCAATTTTAGCTTTACTTGAATACTATAGCTCCATTGGTTTTGGAGTTACAACTCTGACTAACTGAAAGATAAGAAGATAAGAAGAAGAATATATCTGATATATTTTTTTAAAGTAAACATTTGTTTGTAAAGTAATTTTCCAAGACACGTATGTACCGGCTGAACTGTCGCGTCTAGGCAAAAGTCGTGGGAAAGGAATTTGTGGGTAATTTAATAAATAAATAAATAATAAATATTCCTGGTCAATTTACACAGCGCCATCTAGCCCCAAATTAAGCGAAAAGCTTGTACTATGGGTACTAGGTAACTGATATAATACTTAAATACATTTTTTTTTTTTAAATATATACATATATTACATAAAAAAAGCCCAGACCAACAAACAAACAAACAGACATGTTCATGCACACAAATGTTTGTCTTGTGCGGGGATCGAACCCGCGACCTCGGAGTCAAAGTAGACATTGCTAACCATTCGACCACCGAGCTCGTCAATTAATTTCAAAGTGATGGGTCTAGGTTTCATAATACCATAAATAATAAAATAAATAAATAAATATTCCTGGCCAAATTGAACACTGTCATCTAGTCCCAAATTAAGCAAAGCGTATACTATGGGTACAAGATAACTGATATTATACTTAAATACTTTTTTTTTGTAAATACATACATTTAAGACAGGAAACACTCATACCAAGACAAATAGGTATGTTCATGCGCGTGCAAATGTGCGGGGATCGAATCCTCGGATAAATAATATTATCGAATTTTGACTGAATAATAAAAACATTATATTGAAACTTTGGGATGTAAGAGGTTCACTAACATCTTTAAACCAAAGCCAACTTCACCTGCACGCGGTGCACCCTGCTGACTGACAAACGAAGCTCTGGCGAAAAGAGAGGTAATTGTAAGCTACGCGACTGGGGAATGTACCTCCACCTCACGGAATACCGCAGCCAAATAACAATTCCATTGAGGGTTGTTGTGTTCCTGCGAGTGAGTGAGGTCTCCAGATAAAATGAAAGGAAAGAGTATAGGCTGGCAACGGATCGGTCACCAGAAAGAAAGATGCTGTGTTGGCAGGGGGAGATATTTTATGTTGCGAGCGTTACTATGGCTACGGTAACCGCTTCACATCAGGCGGGTCGTATGCTTGTCTACCACCCGACGTAGTATAATAAAAAAATGCTGTTATCTACAAATTAATTTTAGATGTCTTCTTTAAGTTCTCTTTTGTTCAGTCGGCATGTGTCTTGAAAAATGGGCCTGCCAATAAATATTCACTTTTGGAAAAAGTGTTCATCTTTGACTAGATCGTGATTAATGGCCCTACAGTACTTAAGTAGTTGGATTGGACACAAATTATAGCCAATTTAATTAGCTTTAAATAAGTTGTTCATAGTAAACATGCCTGAAAAAAGGTTACTTTATGTAGGTACTTTATTTTTATCGAAAAAAGACCCAGTTATTTTTTATTTTACTAGGTACAGTTATATTTTACGAGATATATCTCAGCAACTGGAGTAGCGTTGAAAAAAAAACAGGAAAAATTCTCGTTTCTTTCAATTCCTTTGTTATTTTCAATATTCCGTTCGAAACTTTCAAGAAAATTTGCCATTATATATTTTAATTCATTCCATAATAATTGTTTCATGTTTTTAACTCTCTTGAATAATACGTACTAATAAAATGGAGGGTAGTATAAAAAAATGAGCTGATTAGCGCGGTAGGCGCGCGACCCCACTGTTGTCTCGGTGCCAGTTGCATAGTTTTATCAATTTATCTGCCAGTTCCGTAATTCCGTTGCAGTTTCTTATCTTAAATATTGAATTTAAATAGTGTACGTTGTGTGATATTGTTTATCTCATAATAATTTTTTTATTTGTGATCATTGTGAAATAACAAAAAGTGATGGCAAAATATATGGAAAATGTAAATTTTGTACAAAGGAATATACATATGCAAATGCTACAGATATGGCGGATCATTTATTATCATGTGTACAGTGTCCATACGACATAAAGACTTCATTTACGGTAAGGCAAAGACGTCCCCTACGAAAATAAAATCATTTCCTATGACTTCAACTCCTGTAAGTAAAGTAGTGACCCCATGATCATTACCATCGACTTCTGCTTCTACAGAAGAAAATACATTAGTCTTAACAAGACAATCCCCAATAATATCTTCATCTGGTGATCGGGATGTAACTAACACTAGGTACTAATTCTATTGTTGATAAAACATTGATGATATAATAAACTTGTTTGTAAATTTGATCGAATCAAAGTCTAATGCAAGGTAAAAAAGATACTTTCGATGTTGAGCCTGGTGAAGCTGACGATCTTCGGACAGTGAAGATGAGGTTGTGATCGAGTATATCGAGCTAGATTGGTATATTATTCCTCATTTGTGCCATATTCCACATATTAAAAGTTATTATTTCAAAAACCTCGTTTTTTTTTCAACTTTTCAAACTAACAAACGAAAACTTCGAAAGAATCATGTCTTTTTCCTAACAATTTTCTCTGTTATATTCACTATTTTGAAAGGTATTCTAGTGCCGGGTAAAGAGCGCTTTAGCTCGAGGTCCGTACGCGCTTCGGCGCATGTTATACTGACTGACTGACTATAGGTATTCTAGATCCGATTAAGCCAATTTTTTTATTATTATTTAAATAGTTGATTTCGGCCAACTTGCCAGAATATTATAAATATGTATTTCAAAAAAATGGAAAAATTCACCTTTTTCCCGCCTAGGTGGGATTTGAACCCACGACCTCTCTATTACCAGTCCATCTAGGCGGGCAAGGTGAATTATTTCATTTTTAAAATAATCCAATTTTTTGTAACTAACGAACGAAGTAATAATGCAGAAAGAGATGCACTTATATCAAATTATGTCAATTTATCTTAATTTCACTGCCTCATTTTTCGCACAAAAATACAATATCTACCTCTTACTAGCTGACCCGAGAGATGTCCTGTCTAAGCTTTATCCGGCATTCCCAGAACCACACCAAAGATTCATTGCAATCGAATGAGCGCTAAGGTAGACCAATGCATCAGTCTGCCATCGCCCGATGCCAAGTTTTGTCCGTACACGGCGCTACTAAACTAGGGGTCCTACATCCGAGGTTTCGGGTGAAAATTCGGAATACATAATTTCCATATGTATAGCTATATGTAGTATATAATAGTAATAAATAGTACATATATAATATGTATTTAATATAGTATCTACCTCTTACTAGCTGACCCGAGAGATGTCCTGTCTAAGCTTTATCCGGCATTCCCAGAACCACACCAAAGATTCATTGCAATCGAATGAGCGCTAAGGTAGACCAATGCATCAGTCTGCCATCGCCCGATGCCAAGTTTTGTCCGTACACGGCGCTACTAAACTAGGGGTCCTACATCCGAGGTTTCGGGTGAAAATTCGGAATACATAATTTCCATATGTATAGCTATATGTAGTATATAATAGTAATAAATAGTACATATATAATATGTATTTAATATAGTATATACCATTATTTAAATCCAGTTATTCGTTATTAGATTATAATCTCTCGACTGTAAAATTCTAATATCCTCAGAGGTAAACTGGTAGACAATCCTTTTTAGCATTAAATTCCCCTATTGTTTAAAATACTTTTGTATTTGCGTGCAATAGAGATTAAATAAATAAATAATAAATTATTTCTGATCCGAGTGTCGTGTGATTCGGTCTGTGAATGTGAAATTTTTATTGTGCTTGGCCTACATTATTGCATAAATGACACAAGATCGATGAAATAGCGCCTTTAGTTGTATATACGTACATCCAATAAAACATATTAGAAAAGCCTTGAAGTTGCGGCAGACAGTCATTTTTCAGATCAAGTAACCCTCAGAACTGGCGGATTTAGTAAAATAAAATATCTTACATTTCTTTGCTGACTTTTTAGCATTAGGATAATAAACAAGCATACGAACGCCTGATGTTAAGCGGTCATCGCAGACTATGAACACATACGACACTATACCTATACTGTTACCTACCCTATAAAAACCTCTTTAGTCACACCTTTCTGAAAGAACCACCATACTGATGTAGTCTCCTGGAGAATACCTCGGTATGGTTTATTCTACAATCTGAGAACTCGCGGTAGAAAACTCCTCTGCAACCGCATAGTATCTATGCGCCCATTTTAATTCCAATATACTCTATTTTTATATTGACTGTAATCAATTGTGAAATATTTATGTATATAATTATTTTAATACACTGTTCTCTTTTGTTTCAGGACGCATTTTTTTACTGTTTAGTATTTGATCCTTCACAAAAGACTTTATTAGCAGATAAGGGAGAAATCAGAGTTGGTAGTAGATATCAGACTGAAGTAACTAATTTATTAAAAGAAGGTATGTACCATTTAATTAATTAATTTTACACACAACAGGCATTTACACGGCTTAGCTTACGTGATTACCAGAATTAAAATATACCTATAGCCTATATGCTAATCCAGCATATAAAGCTATGTGCATTCCTAATTTCATTCAAATCTGCTTTTTCACTGTAAAGAAGTAACAAATACACTGACTTACGCATTAATAATCCACTAGCTTCAACGCGCTGCTTTGGCATGCGTGACATTACACAATGTATCCTATATGTTAACCCAGAACATACTCTATATGTGTGCCAAATTTCATCCAAATCTGTTCAGTTGTTTACCAGTGAAAGAGTAACAAACAACCATAAAACTTCACAAGCTTTCACATTTATAATATTATAAGGATAAATCTGAAATACGTAGCATATATTGTTGCAGGGTAACTGGGGTAGTAACTTAGCAATTATAGTTTACAGGAAAACAGTTTTAAGAGACCACTACTAACGACTTAAAAAGTTTTCTGTTTCTCTGTATCTGCAACAATAAAATATCATTAACTTCATATTAGATAAGTGGGAAAAGTAGTGAGTAAGAAGTATCCTACGTGTCAATTCATATTATATATATAACAGTGATTCTCAAAGTAGTCCACAGCAGACTCGGCGGGGGTCTACATTGGCGTTCTATTCCTCTAGGAATGTGGTAGAAATGTAGCTGCAAGATACCAGTACCTCTGGTGCTAGAGAATCCCTCCCTGAGTCGCTGGGTTTGAGCTGCCCTGCGTACTCTGGGGCGGGCACTATACCTTGCGAAAGTGCTCTCATGCTGAAACTGTGAAATGAATTGTGACACTATTTGTGTATCATAATGTTATTGTTACAGGCGAAGAGGACCCACGCAATATTGAAGAGTTAGAAACGTTAGTGTGGACACCGGAGCACGGTCTGACGGACCGACAGATCGACCAATTCCTAGTGGTCTCCCGTTCGGTGGGCACGTTCGCGCGCGCCCTCGACTGTTCCTCCAGTGTGAAGCAGCCCTCCCTACACATGTCCGCAGCGGCCGCCAGCCGTGACATCACACTTGTTAGTATTAATCAATACATATAATAAAATTCTCTGTAACAAATATATTATATTAGTAGCAAGGAACTGGAAAAAAAATCGAGAGGTGTCGAGGGATAGCACAATCTTTACACAGCATATCGCCTTTGGTGACCCACTCACTCACAGGGACGTGACAATCCCAAATATTCTGTCATCTATTGTATAAGCTTATAATAGTACGTATGTGTAGCTGCTGTAATACGAATAAGCTATCTATCTAAAGATTATTGCCATATTTATATAGAATGGCTGTGTTGATCGATCATGATTTGGAATAAATTTCTGTCATGTTGGACGATTGTGTAGTGCCCCGAAATGAGTGTAACGTAAGTTTTTGTTTGTTACTTTCAGTTCCACGCAATGGACACACTGCACAAGTCCGGGTATAGCATAGAATCGGCGCTGTCATCGCTAGTGCCGGCGTCGGGGCCCGTGCTCTGCCGCGACGAGATGGAGGAGTGGTCGGCCTCCGAGGCCAACCTGTTCGAGGAGGCGCTCGACAAGTACGGCAAGGACTTCGCCGATATTCGACAAGACTTTGTGAGTACCATTCATTGTAAAACAAGCTCAAAGGTGCGTAGAAAGTTTAGGTCGAAAGTTGCAGCGAAGTTGGGATGAGCAATATTTGCAAGTTTGTATGTTGTTGTATCTGTAGACAGTCGCAGCCAGGTTACTCTTATTTACTGGCACTCTAGCCAAGTTCCCAGCGCCCCGCGAACGATGGTGCCCGTAGTTCCTACCAGAACAGTAATCGATATTACCGATACATATTGTAATAGGGCATATACGACTGTGTCCTGCTTCAATGTTTATTGCCGTATTTTGTATATTGAATTCTGCATATCTAAATACTTAAACCTAGGGTTTTGTTTCTATCACTTTAGTAGTACTAGTAGTATAAAGTAGTCCTTAGCAATAGCCACACCTACGCCTCTGCCAACCCGCAGTTGTGTAGCGTGGTGAAGTATGCTCTAAACCGTAATGCCCCTTCGATTGAGGAGAGATTAGTATCCCAGCAGTGAGATGAGAAACGGTGGACAACGGAATTAAGTCCGCCTTATTTTGTGGTCAATAAAATTTAAATAAATAAACACCACACCAGCCACACCACAAGGGTCGCATTAAAGTGCCCAGGTCTTCCAATAGGTTAAAGGTGGCCTTACTAACAGCAGCCCGCAATATGTGATGTAGGCGCGAATTACGTATTTAAACTTTATTAACTAGTACTTATCTGTTCTGAAGTTGAAAGGATGCCTTCCATACATTTTTATATACAATGTATATATACTGTCCCCAGCTGCCTTGGAAAACGTTGAAAAACCTTGTGGAATACTACTACATGTGGAAGACGACGGACCGCTACGTGCAACAGAAGCGCGTGAAGGCGGTCGAGGCCGAGTCCAAGCTGAAACAAGTGTACATTCCCAACTAGTGAGTGTTTGTACCAACGACATATACCTACCTATGACTGTTACATATCGTTTGCTAGTTTATTTTTATTTTTATACTTCAGTCAGCCAAATTACGAATAAATAATCAAACCAGAAATAGAAATAAAAGCGGTGTGTAGTTGTGACACTGTGACAAATTTCAAATCAATCACACTGTCGTAGTACAGGCTGTATACGGTACAGCCCTACACTTCTCGTAGTTGACCTAAATATAACAAATCTAATAATTTGTCTAAGAGTGTGAAATTAGCCTTTGAAAAATATGATTATTACTAGTGAACTCGTTAAAATAAATAAATATATATTTCTGGACAATTTCACAGCACCGTCTAGTCCCAAGTTAAGCGCAAAGCTTGTACTATGGGTACTAGACAACTGATAAATGTACTTAAATACATTTTTGTTTTTGTAAATATATACTTATAATACATAGAAAACACCCAAACCCAGACATGTTCATACACACAAATGTTTGTCCTGTGCGAGGTCGAACCCGCGACCTCGGAGTCAAAGTAGCTATTGTTAGCCATTGACCACCGGGCTCGTCATTCAATCATTCATAAGGTAGAATCATTATTTTTAATAGCGCTGCTAATTTCATACTCGTGACACAAATAGAGATAACTGAAATAAAAATCTTAAATGCCTTGTGCCATTTATAGATAAGACAATATATTTTATGACGATAAAATATTTCATATTTCAGAGAACAGCCAAAGTTTTTTTTCTGCGGCTTGGTTTTGGCTCGAGTAAAATTTAGTTGATTTTGTTATAATCACGCTTTTCATTATAGTTAATGCATCGTTTTTTTTCTACAAGTAGATAAATTATAGTTCTAAGCTGATCACTAAGCAGTAGCTGTCAGCACTTACGATGTACGTTACATTGTGCAAGGACACTAAGGAGCCGCTCTCAGCACTTACGATGATCTCAACAAAGGTAAACAGTCGCTGTCAGCACACGTTGTTGTGTTGACTGCTTAGTGTCGTAGACACAATGTAACGTTTGTACATTAAATTATCTCAATGACCATTATAAACGGCAATATATGGATCGTACGTAATTGTAGTCATTAGTAATGACTACAGTTACGTACGATCCATATATTGCCGTTTATATATTGCATGTTAACCTCCAGTAATGTTCAAGTCAACGCTCATCAAGTCGCGTCGTTGCGTCTCGCATATATATAGTACTTGCGGTTATAAGCCCCGTATACGAGCGTGCCTCGCGTATACGAGCGTGCCTCGCGTATACGAGCGTGCCACGTTATGTTATCTCTGACTGTTAGTCGCTAATTCTGTTGATGCATGCCACTTGCAGTAACAAACCGAACGCCGCACTGATCACAAGCAACAGCAACAGCGGCAAGGGCGGCGCCGTGCTCAACGGGGGCACCAACGGCACCGCCGCCATGGCCGGTGCGCAGCTCTGCGCCTCGTGTCAAGGTAACAACATATTCGGTTTATATCGATATTTCGAAACCATTCTATTTCTGGCATTCGATAAATCAAGATTCGGTTTTTTTTTTCAAAACACGTCAAATATTCAATGTATCGACGTATTTTGATCCGATATATTACGCACACATTATGCTGGTTTATTTCCACTCCAATCAAGGACGAAGTTTATTTTATTCATGTCAGTGACACGAGTACATATGTATGTATATTTATTTTAGACTAGCTGACCCGACACTGCCCGACAGACTATCTTCCTAACTATGAACTTTCATAAGAACCTTCTCCTGACAATAGTAAACAAGACAAAAAGGAATTAGCGAAATTGTTCCGTCCGTTGAAGCGTGATTCGATGACCAGGGGAAATAAAGATTCATTTTTATATTTGTTTTCCATTTCAGTGACAAACTCAAACCAGTGGTACGCGTGGGGTCCAGAACATTTACAGTACAGATTGTGCGGCTCGTGCTGGCAGTACTGGAAGAAATATGGTGGACTCAAAGTAAGTCTATGTTACACTTGCTAAACATATCGATGGTTCTGTAAAAGAATACGTGCTGTCGATAATATTATTGTGGCAATTAAACTAATTACAATAGGCTATATGTTTTTTCATCATCAAATCATTTTGATTTGTTCGAACAAGTATATGGCGACAAAACAAAATATAATTTATCCTAAGGTACTGAGTATACCTTAGGATAAATTATATTTTGTTTTGTTTATCATACTAATTGCACAGCAGACAAGTGAAAATAATAATCGTATGAATAAATGTACACCAAATAAAATATAAGTATATTTAATTTGACGTACATTTATTTTAGTGGACTACTCGAACTTGCAACATTGCTGGCATGCAGCATAAAATTTTTGCTACATGGCGAATATTTCATATGTATATAAGTTTAGACAATCAGCTGCGAATAGTTCCATGTTTACACAACATTTTCATTCTCGTTTGTTCATTATTGTGTTCGTTCGTTCGTTATTATACATAAGTACCTAAATATGAAGTAATTAAATAAAGTATATGACATAACATGTAATGAAATAGTAATAGGCGAAAAATGTGGTTCTATTCCTCTTGACCCTCTTAACAAAAATGTATAAAGTGTTTATAGGAAACTTATTGTTTATAGGGAAATTATTATTAATAACTAATATTATATATTATAACACAAAAGAAAATACGTCACACCTTAACCTTTATCCCTTGCCTTGTATATAACCAGTGACACGTGTATTGTCCTCAGACCGCTGGCGTTTTCGGTGAGACCGAAGTAGAGGCAGCGAAGGGGCCACGCGATGCTGACGAAGGGGCACTCTCAGTCTCGCATCGCCCGCATCGCTGCACAGTACTCAACTGCGCCAAGGTACGTACGGCACTATGGTCTTTGTATGCTCTCAAAATTCAACCTTTTTATTTTAGACTAGCTGACCCGACAAACGTTGTGCTGTCTTCTTGTATATTGAATTCGAATTGGTTTCGCTTTCGTGCAAACTGTCAAATAACAGACAGTTCTGTCAAACGACATTAAGTTACATTAATAAAGTTAATTTTGTCGTTCAGTTTTCTTAAATTTTCTAATTTTCCGTAGTAGTATATTAGAGTAGTATGTAGACATTACAAAGTGAGTGTAGTATAAATGTTGACGTGATGGTGATGGTGGTTGTCAGGAGTTCAAGCTGCGCGCGCACCTGGCGCGGCACGTGGCCACGGCGCACGGCAGCGGCGAGGGCGCGCGGCCCGTGATGAAGACGCGCGCCGCCTTCTACCTGCGCGCCTCGCCCTTCACGAGGCTGGCGCGCCGGCTGTCGCGCGCGCTGCGCCGCCCCAGACACTTCGCGCGCTCGCCCTTCTCGCCCATCAACCTGCAGCAGGTCAAGCACGAGTGTGAGTATCAACACCCTTCCTGTTTGTTACGTACCGTGTACACACAACTTTTAGCATTTCAGTGTGCTTCGCCACATACGGCGGATGCCCACTTCACAGAGATATTTGTTTTGTCTTTCACTAGGCATCCGCAGCAACGGACTTGTTGTGTTGTTTGTGAACAATGAAACTGATTTCTATTTTTACACGTTTGCTCCATTTTTCCACTAATCCAAATTATTGAAATTAATTTTTGTATCCTGACGTACCTCCTCATGCATTTTCGCGTGCTTCAAACGTACGAGTTTCACTATTTGTAGAACACTGAATAAAAATCCACATTAATATATTTGTTACATTATAATAATAGGTAGGGGAAAAAGTCTTTTCGCATTATAGTATGTATGAACTTGTAATAAAATCTCTTTGGTTATACCATTTGTATCTGAAAGGTTTTGATATCTTTAAAAAGTTTAAATTTTAAAAAAGATAATTCCAAATTCAAATTAGGTAAATGTGTGATTTTCATTTGTTTTTTTTTACTGTCAAGATGAGTGAATCTAATGAAGAAATTCGATACATTTTAAAATTTTACTACAAAAAAGGTAAAAATGCAACGCAAGCTGCGAAAAAATTTGTGACGTTTATGGACCTAGTGCAGTGTCTGTGAGAGTAGTACAAATTTGGTTTAGGCGTTTTCAATCCGGAAATTTTGATGTCAAAGATGCACGTCGCTCTGGTCGCCCTGTTACGGATAAAATGGATGCCATTTTTGAAAAAGTGGAGCAAGATCGGCATATCAGTAGGTACGACGTAGCTGAAGAACTAAGAATTGACCACAAAACAGTTTTGGCGCATGAAAAGGTCGTGGTCAAAGGCCGGTCAGGCTTCACAGACTCTGGCGAAACCCGGGTTAACCCGCAACAAGGTGATGCTGTGTGTATGGTGGGATTGGAAGGACATTATTCATTATGAGCTGTTACCGCCAGGCAGGACTATCGATTCTGAACTCTACTGTGAACAACTGATGAGATTAAAGCAAAAACTTGAGAGAAAGCGGCTGGAATTAATTAACAGAAGGGGTGTGATTTTTCATCATGATAACGCTAGACCTCACACATCTTTAGCCACTCAGCAAAAATTAAGAGAGTTTGACTGGGAGGTGTTAATGCATCCGCCGTATAGTCCTGACCTTGCACCTTCTAATTTCCACCTGTTTCGGTCTCTTCAGAATTCTTTAGGCAATGTCAGGTTAACATCACGAGAAGACTGCCAAAACCACTTATCGCGGTTTTTTGAACAGAAGTCCCAAAATTTCTATAGTAATGGGATCATGTCTATACCTACAAGATGGCAAAAAGTTATCGAACAAAATGGCACCTACATACTTTAGTTAAATGTAAATAAACTTTATTAAAAAATGTTTTGAATTTTCATATAAAATACGAAAAGACTTTTTCCCCAACCTAATATTTATGTAATGTAATTGTGTGTCGGTATCGTTGTTAATTAGTGATCGTTTGTGACGTCAGGTTCCCTCGCGATGGCGGGCGTGGGCGGGGCGGGCGCGGAGATGCGCGGCGCGAGCGGCGGCGGCGGCGGCGGCGGCGCGGTGCGGGCGCGCGGGCCGGTGGGCGCGGTGGCGGCGCGGCTGGCGGCGGCGCGCGGCGCGCCCGTGCCGCACCGCCACCCCGCGCACGACTGGCTCATACTCACGCCCAAGGACCGCATGCCCGCGCCCCTGCACCAAGCCTTCCCCAAGCCGCCCAAGGCGCCAGGTCAGTACACGATACACGACAACATCACACTCGCTTCCCTACTGGACGACGTGCACACAGCGCTATGTTGAGCAATACACGCGTCGCACTTTCCCTGTCATGTTTGTATAGTTTGAGCTGCACGCGACGATACAGCGGAGACGGCGCATAATACCGCTGTTGTAGTCTCCCTTAGATCCCCCAGCATCGAGTCTTCAAACTGCAGTTGCTCTATGGGATCAAAAAGCGCCGCTGCGGTACCGTGTGTAAATGTGTCTTAAAGTGAGAAACGAGCGAGCGGTCTGCCGATATCGCAGCACATGGAGACTTCCATCACAGTGCAAACATGCTTTATACTGAAAATCTTAATATGCTACTTAATATTATCTACAAGATGCCTGAAATCACATGTGAGTTCGCTCCTTGGAAATGTATGAAAAGATGCGTCCGGGATTCAGATTCTTAAATTCTACATACTCGTCAGTAAAAAATAATCTAAAAAATTATGCACTTGTGTTTTGTATGGAATTCCGTTCGTCCAGAATTAAGATGTTTCTGAATTCCGGGACGAATTCCGGCTATGTAAGGCCCCCAGCACTGGTTCATGTATGGGCGCCGCTGACGGTACGTTCCCCGCAGACGGCAGCCTGATCTACGAGCGCGTGGCGTCGCGCGCCGAGCTGGAGGCGCGCCGCGCGGAGCCCGCGCCCGCGCCCGCGCCGCCGCTCAAACGACGCGCCTACGACGACATCAACGGCCTCGACAGTCAGTATCACGTTCAATGACATCGTACACATTGTACACACTAACGATACATCAAATAACACACCCTGTACACCCAACCCATACCTACGCTACATACAATATTGATAACCGTCGGCCGCATATTATTTTCAGCGTTCAACTTCATCCTGTACACCCAACCCATACCTACGCTACATACAATATTCGTGACCGTCGCCCGCGTATAATTTTCAGCGTTCAACTTCTAATAGTATAAAATGGACTATTGTGAAAATATTAATGAAAACTCTTCAAAGGCAATTTTATAAATATTTTTAATTTTGTATGACAAAATAATAACGGGTAAAGTGGGGAACGGCATCTCGCAAAATGGCATTTTACAGACATTACAGCGCCTGATGGGAAATGTCTCAAATAGGCAATAAAAAACGCTAACAATATTTAGCACTTCATAAGGACACTTAATTGCACATTGTTTCATACATAGTCTATTACTGTGCTGTTTTTTATTTTTAACTGGTGACCAAAAAAATACGATTGTTATATTTTTTGAATATGTGATTTTACTAATTTGACACGCAGTACTATCCAACTGTCGCCTCATTTCAAACTAGCTACTATAAAAATAAAATGGATCTCTAAGCTTATTACTAATTTAAATAAATATTTTGCACGCTTCATTGGGACTATAGCGACAGGTGGGTATTAATATTTATTAGGCAATTGTCTCGCCGCCAGACCAACTATGGACAATTTTCTCGCTCAAGGTATCGGGTTAGAATGAAAGAGATGCATATATGACTAATAGAGTCGCCGGCAGTCGGTTCTTCTTTTTTCTATTTATTTCGAAAAACATATGGATGTTCAAACATCGAACCATGTAGTGGCCGGTCCGGCGCGCTCGCCATAAACCCTTCTCAGTACTTTGTTATGCGGACACGTGTCTAGCGTTAGTAACACTGTAGGTGTGTGTCCAGGAGCGGGCGCGCCGCGCGAGCCGTCCGCGGCGCCGCCGCCCGCCAAGCGGCCCAACAAGCACCCGGCGCCCATGCAGCGGCCCTCGCGCGAGCAGTACGCCGCCATGTGCGCGCGCGCGCAGGCCACCGGCCAGCCGTTGCCCGCTCACGTCTTCGCACACGTAAGGACCTCCACACACTGTACACTACGATAAACGCGGGGTGGGAAATGGAAGAAATAAATAAGTTCTTATTTGTGTATCGATTCCATTGTATAGGGGTTCATAAAATTCGACACATGGAAAGACACAATGGAAGACAAAAATACGTAGGCAAGGATTCTATGAGTCATACATTTTTGAATCTCTGCGATGTATATTATAGCACTATATAATGAAACATAATATAACGTAATTCTTACTGACGTTTTTTTCTAACGTTATCATTTTAAATCTATACTATTACTAGCTGTCCCGGCGAACTTCGTACCGCCTAACAATCAATGAATGTCGTGGTACATATTAGCTGAACTAAATTTATGATTTTATGGAATTAAAACAATGAATAGTAGAAAATAATAGAGAAGCTCGATGGCGTCATTGCGCGTGCCAGTCTAATTGAACACGCAAGTTAAGCAACGTCGACCGTAGCCTGTACACGGATGGGTTTATATTACCTCGAGCTCCTCCGTGATTCGAAAGACACGTTAAGCCGTCGGTCCCGGTTGTTATCATTAGCTCATCTTGAGCTCCTCCGTGCTTCGGAAGGCACGTTAAGCCGTCGGTCCCGGTTGTTATCATTAGCTCATCTTGAGCTCCTCCGTGCTTCGGAAGGCACGTTAAGCCGTCGGTCCCGGTTGTTATCATTAGCTCATCTTGAGCACCTCCGTGCTTCGGAAGGCACGTTAAGCCGTCGGTCCTGGTTGTTATCATTAGCTCATCTTGAGCTCCTCCGTGCTTCGGAAGGCACGTTAAGCCGTCGGTCCCTGTTGTTATCATTAGCTCATCTTGAGCTCCTCCGTGCTTCAGACGGCACGTTAAGCTGTCGGTCCCGGTTGTTATCATTTAATGACAGTCGTTAAGTCAGTGGCCTTTAGGCGGTTCGAAAACACTGGCCTCCGCCAACCCGCAGTTGAACAGCGTGTTGGAGTACGCTCTAAACCCCTTCGGTTGAGGGAAGACCCATATCCATAAAAATAAAGATTTCCTTATTGTTAATTTTTAAAAAAAAAAAACGTTTTGTTTTATTTTTTTTAGTTTTGAAATAGGTTTTATCATTTTGGTGATTTGTAATTGTCATTTCTTTTGATGTTTACTCTGATTTTATTCTTGCGCTCGAACCCCATGGAAAAAGCGTTTTCACCCCTATCGATTTGACATTTTTAAATTTTCATAACAAATCACAGACAACTTTCAATATTTTTAAAATATTCAATAATATATTAATAAATATTCCAATCCTTTTTAACTGGCACTATTTGTATGGGAAAACGTTTTTTCTTTTATTTAATTCTTTCGTCAATTTTTCAATGTTTTTAATACTTTCCCGACCAAGACACGACATTATTTTATATATTATATAGATTTATGGAGCTTGATTTAAATTTCTTAACGCACGCATAAATATTTAAATCCACAAAACTGTTTTCAAAACAAATCACAGCCAACTTTCAAGACGTAAAAATGAGACCAATAGAGTTAACATTTGTTTTTAATCTAATAGGTAGGGGAAAAAGTCTTTTCGCATTATAGTATGTATGAACTTGTAATAAAATCTCTTTGGTTATACCATTTGTATCTGGCAGGTTTTGATATCTTTAAAAAGTTTAAATTTTAAAAAAGATAATTCCAAATTCAAATTAGGTAAATGTGTGATTTTCATTTGTTTTTTTTACTGTCAAGATGAGTGAATCTAATGAAGAAATTCGATTCATTTTAAAATTTTACTACAAAAAAGGTAAAAATGCAACGCAAGCTGCGAAAAAAATTTGTGACGTTTATGGACCTAGTGCAGTGTCTGTGAGAGTAGCACAAATTTGGTTTAAGCGTTTTCAATCAGGAAATTTTGATGTCAAAGATGCACGTCGCTCTGGTCGCCCTGTTACGGATAAAATGGATGCCATTTTTGAAAAAGTGGAGCAAGATCGGCATATCAGTAGTTACGACGTAGCTGAAGAATTAGGAATTGACCACAAAACAGTTTTGGCGCATTTGAAAAAAGCTGGGTACACTAAAAAGCTCGATATTTGGGTGCCTCACGATCTCACTGAAAGAAACCTAATGAACCGTGTACTCATTTGCGATTCTTTACTACGACGTAATGAAAGCGAACCGTTTTTGAAGAAGCTTATAACTGGTGATGAAAAGTGAATCACGTACGACAAGAACGTGCGAAAAAGGTCGTGGTCAAAGGCCGGTCAGGCTTCACAGACTCTGGCAAAACCCAGGTTAACCCGCAACAAGGTGATGCTGTGTATATGGTGAGATTGGAAGGGTATTATTCATTATGAGCTGTTACCGCCAGGCAGGACTATCGATTCTGAACTCTACTGTGAACAACTGATGAGATTAAAGCAAAAAGTTGAGAGAAAGCGGCCGGAATTAATTAACAGAAGGGGTGTGATTTTTCATCATGATAACGCTAGACCTCACACATCTTTAGCCACTCAGCAAAAATTAAGAGAGTTTGACTGGGAGGTGTTAATGCATCCGCCGTATAGTCCTGACCTTGCACCTTCTGATTTCCACCTGTTTCGTTCTCTTCAGAATTCTTTAGCAATGTCAGGTTAACATCACGAGAAGACTGCCAAAACCACTTGTCGTGGTTTTTTGAACAGAAGTCCCAAAATTTCTATAGTAATGGGATCATGTCTCTACCTACAAGATGGCAAAAAGTTATCGAATAAAATGGCACCTACATACTTTAGTTAAATGTAAATAAACTTTATTAAAAAATGTTTTGAATTTTCATACAAAATACGAAAAGACTTTTTCCCCAACCTAATATGACATTTATAATGAGCTTAATATACATTTCTGAACGCACGCATACATTTGGCGTACGCACGTACGACAACGTCACATTTGACAGCTACGACAACCAAAGAGAATGTAACCACTACGTTTTAAGAGACGGATGTGCCATACAAATAGCGTAAATTCTAAATGTATGAAATGGGAGCGAAAACAATCAGAATTTGTACCAAATTCGCTTCCGATTCATAGTCGTTTTTTTACCTTGAGTTGCGCCAGGCTGACGACAACCACGAACATTTTGTATGGGAAAATGTTTTTTCTTTTATTTTATTTTTTCGAGAATTTTCCAATGTTTTTAAGAGTTATTCTGCTATTCGGGACGGAAACAAATCCAACAAATCAAAAACCATGGCAATCGGTCCAGCCGTTCTCGAGTTATAAGTGTTGTAACAAACCCGACTTTCTTTTATATATATAAGATTACGGTCGCAAAATTGAATTTCAATTATTGTTTGTAGGTGAACGGTAAACCCACAAATATAACCGGCCGGGGGGGTCGCCGGCACGTCATCTCGTGGATGGACGCCCCCGATGATCTCTACTTCAGAGCGACGGAGACCGCCAAGTGAGTATCGGCGAGAGCGAGCGCGCGATTCGGTGCGAGCGAAACGGAGACGCGGTGTAACGGCGGTGTGTCGTGTTGCAGGAGCGTGCGGCGGACGCTGAGCGGCGGCGAGCTGCGGCGCGGCGCGCGCGCGCCCTGGCGGGCCATCCGCGGCGGCGCGGCGGGCGCGGGGGGCGCGGCGGCGGGCGCGGGCGCGGCGGCGGGCGCCGCGGGCAAGGGCGCGGCGACGGGCGCGGGCGCGCCGCCGCTGCAGCTGGTGATCCTCGACTGACAGGAGCCGCCGCGCCCGCCGCACCCGCCGCACCCCTACACCATGGAGGCGCTGCTCGGCTGAGCGCGCCGGCCCGCGCCCCGCGCCCCGCGCCCCGTGTCGACCGCCGAACGCTCTGTTGTATATTCGTGATGTAAATAATCTCTCGCCGCGAGCCGGCCGGGGCGGCCCCGCCCGCCGGGCGCCGCCACCCCGACATTAAAAACGAAGATTGTATTTTTGGTAATTGAATCGCCGAGAATGGATTCTGTAGATAATATTTTAAACTATATTGTTCTTATGTGGTTTGATCTGGCGTCGAGCAAAATAATGTATTTGATACATAAAACGATAAGTAAGTCTATTTCATTCGGAGATTCATTGTAGGATAATTTACAATTTTTTTCATAAATAAAGCACAAATTTAAATATTGGTTTGTTTTATTTAATTAAATGACATGGTAGCCATCTCAAAACTCGAACACACAGCTTAGCTCCCCGTCGACGCCGGATACATCATGATCAATGGATCCTGTAACGCTTACATGAAGAAACTGAGTATGTCAAAAGGCTTACTATTGTATCTCGGATTACATAAATGATAAAAGTATTTGGAAATGAATTGCTCTTGTTATGTTATGTTAATGATTGTATTTGTATTTAATGTAACGATATTGGCAATTAAAAGAGTCTGCCTTGAGTTTCTTGCCAGTTCTTCTCAAGAAGCCCCGTCGCCGGAACTGGCACTTAAATTCACTTTCACATTCAAGATAGTGTGATGAAAGTGAATCTAAGCTCTGCGGATTTAGAGTAGTAATGATTTATACATATTCTTATATTTAATTTGTATGACGTTTCTAAGTACTTTATAAAGTCCAAGAAATAAAGATATTTTGAATTTGAATTTGAGTATTTGATGGAATGTCTAACCAGATTTTCAAATTTCATGCCAAGTGACCAAATTAATCTGAAGAGAATCTATGATCCTTGTCGCAAAAAGATGGTGATACCTATCATTGTCATCTTCTGACGTTTGATAGCCAGGCTGGCTTGCTGCGCCGTGGGTATGTCGCACGCCTTCGAAGTGACATTTACGCCACTCGTGCTTTTAGGTTAGTTCCAGCTTACTCTCACTGCATTGTGTTGTAGTGTGGACGTTGGTTAAATTTCCATCACTCTATCCCTGTCTTCGTCAGATGTTTCTTAATTGGAGCTCAGCATGGGGTCGGCGTTACTGGCTCGTCTTTAGCTATTTACAATGCATGATGGTACCACTGGTTGTAAACCCGTTTTCGACGGAAATTTTATTCCACGCTTTCAAGATATGGGGCTGGAAGAAAGCGAGTTTTCCCCATTACTGAACCTTAAATATACTTATATAGTGCCCATCTACCTGGACCCAGAGAACTTAGGGCGTAAGTTTCTCTTTAGAGATTTACTAATTGTACAGAATGCGGTCACAGCGCCTTTCACTTCTGTCCTTTCAGCTTACAACTTCTTCAAACGTCCCCTGACCTAGTAATGGGGTTGTTGCGTATCTGTTTCGTATTTTCCAAAGATTACTGCGCCTACAGATTGTGCTTTGTAGAAATCTCTTCTTTTGATGACAATTAAAATCTTCAGTTGCAGTGAAGCCAAGACAAGCGTCTCCTCCGGTGTTCTTGGAGATTCGTGCGCGCGTGATGTGGATCAGTGTAGATTTGGCTACTTGGCATTTTTTTAGATGTGTTATATAAGGAATAGCGTAAAATCCTAGTCTCTCTGTAAGGACGTCACATTAAGAACTATAGGTGAAGTGAAGAATTACTTCGATTGCATAAAAACTTCTCGAGATACGAATTCCGAAAACGCTCCGTACAAAAGGCCATCACGTTTGATTTTACATCTTCCTATTTTGTAGGCATTAAATCACAAATTTGTACGACAGCTATGTTAAAAAATACGTTTATGTAGCTAGTGCCGTAACAAAAAATATTGTATTTTTATTGTTTCTCGAATGATAATATTTTTAATAATTTCATCTTGTAAAATGGTCTCACCGATCTTTGATCGACCATAAAACAAGTCAGACATAAGTTATTAAATGAAAGTTCGCACATCGCTAGTTTGTATAGTTTACGATTTTGGTAAATATTTTTTTATAATTTTAGAACATTGTCAAGTAACCATTGTCAACTTGCATCGGCGCATGGAGTTATGGAGTGTCAAGGCGACTGTACCTTATTTAATTATTATTCGTCGCTTTCGGCCAAGTTGAACTCGGGAGAGGTGAATTTTTCCACTTTTAAAATATTTATAATATTCTGGCAAGTAGGCCGAAATCGACTATTAGGTATTTAATATGTTTGGTGTTATCAAAAAATTACCGAATTTCATTTGTAACGATGGACTGCTACGCCTTGTTTAGTAGTGTAATACTTAACAGGTAGATGGCGCCACACTGCTACTAAACAGCAGAAAATATAAAATGCAAAAATTCGTCACCATCACAAACCTTCCTGGTAGCTCAGTTGCAAGAGCACTCGACCGGCCATCGAGAGGTCGTGTGTTAAATCTTACCTAGGCAGGGGAGGTGAAATGTACCTTATTTGTCTGAGGCAGTGTCAGCATCTAGAATACCGACCAACGATTTCGATGGCACCCCACGCCGAGCTAGCATGACGTGATGTCGAGATGAAAAAAGAATCTCCAGGCAAATGTTAGACATTGGCACAGTATAAATAATAGTACTACGTACAGTATGTCCACTCCCTGCCGCTCTCTCGTGTCGACCTCACCTCGCCTCTGAGACGGATTGGGAACAGTTGAACACACACGCTTATTCACGCTCTGCACAGACGTCATTGTTTATGTAGTAGTTATCGTAGCCGCATTTGTATAGAGTGGCCGGGGTGCGACATTGGCTAAAAATCGGGTGCATGGTGGGCACCGTCTTCCATCACCTCGCCTTAGCACATTTCTAGACGAAGTCTGCTGGTTGCCTTAGCACTCGTGTGTACAGAGTGTGTTAACGGCAAAGATACATCTGTGATTTTATGACCGGTCAGTCTTCACGGTTCTCATCTATACTTATAATAAAACAGTAAAAATAGTGTGTCTGTACATTGAATATATTTACAAAAAAACAATTGGAGGCGATGGAGATATAGTAATAGAGAAAGAATTAAAAAAAAAATGTCTGTCTGTTTGTCTGTTTGTCTGTATGTCTGTTTGTCTGTTTGTCTGTTTGTACACGCTAATCTCTGGAAGTACTGGACGGATTCGAATGAAACTTTTTTTGTTATATAGCTGTTAAGCCTGGGCAACATATAGGGTATAATTGATTTTGGAAAGTGGAACACCTGATGCAGAACCATAATGGTTCCGGTAAACTATAAGAAATATAAAAATGACGCCTTAGCAAAAGTTATTCAACCTGATGAGCATTTTCTGTTGAGGTATAAAAATCCAAGATTTGGAACACCTGATGCAGAACCATAATGGTTCGGGTAAACTATAAGAAATATAAAAATGACGCCTTAGCAAAAGTTATTCAACGTGATGAGCATTTTCTGTTGAGGTATAAAAATCCAAGATTTGGAACACCTGATGCAGAACAAAGCTAAATTTATTTGCATAAACAACATGTGTTTACAATAAATTATAGTTTAAAAAAAGTAAAAATAACACGCTATAATAGCAAATAGAACTAAAAAAGTTACTTAAAATAACATTAACAAAATATCGAATGTATTATAAAAAAAAACCGCGAGGTGCTACTTTTATTCTTACCTGCTACAAGTTTACGCAATCGTTTTATTTTATTTACAAAGGTAACGTGGTATATTTAGTCAGTTTATTATAGACGTGTACGCTAAAATTGAAATGGAACGATTGGTATATATTCGCACAAATCAGAAAGAATACGTGCATTTGCGGGACGCTATGTAGAAAGTGTTTTAAGAAACGAGTGGAAACTGTTTTTCTTAGATGCTCACATTACTTCTAGACGGAAGGACGCAAATACAATGTTCAATATCCTGCTCGATTTAAACAGAACTGAAACACGGACATGCTCTGTGACACGAAACTGTGACAAAGCGAAGGTGTT
This sequence comes from Hypsopygia costalis, assembly GCA_937001555.2. Taxonomy (NCBI): domain Eukaryota; kingdom Metazoa; phylum Arthropoda; class Insecta; order Lepidoptera; family Pyralidae; genus Hypsopygia; species Hypsopygia costalis. The sequence goes on along the minus strand of OW443343.2, from coordinate 19,979,751 downwards.
TCAGGACTGCTGTCTAATCGTTTGAGATGAATGCGAAATGGCCAACAGTAAGGCACTAGAAGCTGTATATAGAACTTTACGTGCCCAACAGTTTTCAAGAATATTACTAAAATTTGGGGAAGATGTCCTTCCTGAAGTAAAATCAATGTCTGGCAGCGAAATATAATTGAAGCTGAGATTCTCACTGGGAGTGGTGCCGGTGAAACTGTATTTATTCCGCGTATACCATTCTTCTCCAAAAAATACATTTTAATTTTAAACGTACACAGTTCTCTGTGACCAGTTGCTTGGCTATGAATTGCTATAAAGAAATCACTAAAATTCGCTGGTCAAGCTTAGGACTGGTTGTTTTTCGCATGGCCAATTCGACGTGGCTTTCTCGAGAGTTAGTAATGCTTCAGGTCATTTCATATTAGCTCCCGAAGGAAAGACTTAAGGTTGACTGGAAGAGATCCCCGTGTGGGATAATTCCGCATTTGTATCCCTTTATTTTACATGTACTCATTCGTTGTAATCTGAACAATAAAGATAATACAAACAAACAAAGACTCCCTTAAATTATATTATATTTTTTTTAAAACTATGGTTACAATGTTAAATAAAAATTTTTTTGACTTTTAACGTATAACAAGTATTTTCTTATATCTACATTAGTTTGTATTTGTATTGATACGCCGGAATCATAAAGTCCACGCGAACGAAGTCGCGGGCATCAGCTAGTTGTAAATAAAACACAAAGGCGCACTCAACACACACACGGTCTCGCTGACTCTCGCTCAAGTTGTCATTCTTTACTAACTATATCGGACACGCACCGTTAGGCTCTCGCCGCGGAATAGAATGGAAGCTACTTTTTGTGACGATATTGTACATAGCATAATGAACTTTGTCTTTTGTATATCAACTTACGAACTTCTTCAAACGTCCGCTGACCTAGTAATGGGGTTGTTGCGTATCTGTTTCGTATTTTTACTGCGCCTACAGATTGTGCTTTGTAGAAATCTCTGCTTTTGATGACAAATTATAATCTTCAGTTGCAGTGAAGCCAAGACAAGCGTCTCCTCCGGGGTTCTTGGAGATTGAACTTGAATACGAGCCGTAAAAAGTCGCGCGACTTCTGACGAGTGCTCGCGCATTCTCGAGAATTCCCCTAGCTACTGTCGGTGCTGCCTGTGGAATTCGCGGGCAGTGGCGCGAACGGGGAATCGGTCGGCTTGGTCACGGCAATTGAATACGCGAGAATACTCAAGCTATCAAGCGAATTCGCGCGCCTTCTTGCGTCATGAGACGAAATTGACGCTTCCATTCCGCGGCGGTGTAAAATAAGCCTTAGATTTCTGACATTCCATCTCACAGAATTCTACCTACCAGTCGAAATCTTGAACTGAAGTTTAACTACATAATTACAACTACTTCATCTCTACCCACACATGAACAGGACCTTGAACGCTCACCCAAATAATCATCAGAGATTGAACAAGGTCGAAGGAGAGTAAGAGCGGGCCTAACTTGGTGAGTGGAGGGTACAGGGAGCCAGTTCTCAAATTTCTAGATCCCGTCGTGCACTGCATATCAGTCTGAACTTTACAGTCCGCAGGGGCAGTCCAAATGGTGAAGATAACAACATCTGAATATAAAATAATGAACATGTTAGCGATTCTAAATATGGTGGGGAAACCTTAAGCTGTACCTGTCAAAGCGACCATAACATATCACGCGCCGCCTTGATGCGCCCGTTAAAGCATCATTTGCTACTCAGTATGATAGTGCCAAGCAGTAGTGCCAAGGGCAATAATGGGATTAGAAATTAGCAGATCATCTGCTGTATGAAACAGCGATATCGGATGTCCAAACGGGATAAACTGAGAGCTTTCAGAGAAACACGAGTGAGCTCGAGAAAGCGAAGCAGGACTTTTAATCTAAGAGTTTGTTGGGGTCGTCTGCGCGTACTGAATGCCGATGAGCGATACCGGGGAATTATCCGTAGAAATTTAATCCGTGAATATTTGCACCAGTATCCACTAATAAACGTAAACCACTTTTCCTATCTCTAACACATAGGCGGTAATTGTTTTCGTTCGTACAGCCATCCGCCGCTGACTGTACCTCTCTTAGTTTCCCGCCGGCTTCCAATTGCAAGGCTTTTCGCACCTAGTTGCTCGCTCCCGGAAACGAAAATGAAAATAACATAGCCAATCCGGATCTTGAGGTGATCTCCTCTGTCGACTATTTGACCTTGAACGTCCCCTGAAACCTCCTCTTACTTGTCTGTTGGAGTTTCTGGATCGCCCGTAGTTAGCTACTTCCAGATTTTCCATCTTTTTATTTAGCACTGCCAGCTGTTCAGCTATGCTGCCTCCCTGCGGGCTCGCTGACCTGCTGCAGCTGACTCTCCCTCTCTCAACCTCATTCATCTCTATTGCCCGCGATGTTTCTACAATCTTATCAGCCATTATAGCTAATTTTTCTAAATCATTTACGTCGCTTACCGCTAGAACTGTTCGTAAATGCACTGGCAATTGACGCATCCAAAGTATGCTCAACGTACCCTCGGGAATTTTGTCGTTTGCCAAATCTTTCATCTGCCTTAAAAGCTGAGAAGGTTTTTGGTCACCTAACTCCAGCCCGTCTAGCAATCTCTCCAACCTCTTATTTTCCGACTCTTCGTAGCACGCTAAGAGTCTGCTTTTTACTGCTTCATATCTGCCGCTGTCTGGAGGCGACCTCAAAATGTCACGAATCTGTCTTGTGATATCTCTACTAAATTTCGCCACGACCACTTGGAATTTTGTTTCGTCCCCTAATTTTTGAGGAGCCAAAATCGTCTCAATGTGTAGGAACCAAAGACTATAGGGTCGTCCATCCAGAATTCTGGCAGCTTACTTGCTAACGCAATCGCGTCTATGCTGTCAATCTTTGCCACCTTAATGTTCAGTGAAGCCATCTTGCATTAAGTAAGACACTTAAAAAAATGTACTTAATAACTCACTGCCACACGTAGATGTTCTTCCAGTATCACCCATATGCACTGTTCGTCGGGGTCACCAATGTTGGGGTCGTCTGCGCGTACTGAATGCCGAGTGATACCGGGGAATTATCCGTAGAAATTAAATATCGTATACACTTGCTAGTATGTTTAATAAGATATTATGTCTACACAATAACTCACTTATTACAGATTATACAATTCTTTATATACACGGGGGAACGTGATTACAATTTACATATTTACACGTTCAATATACGTTGTACCAATAAGTTCAAAGAGTGTGACATCCATATTAGGCATGCTTCTTGAGGGTGGTCAAAAGTATCGGTAGAAATTAATAAAATTGAAATCATTTATTCTGTTACTTAGACACGTATTACTTACACATTTTTATTAATAATATTCTTTTTTTTTGTCAATATTTTTATCTACTATATTTCGTATTGACCATTGGTCAATACAAAGAAGAAATGCTCGAAAGAAACTTGGCAATGTGGGTTTTTTTTAGATTAGGTCTTTGTCTTCATAAACCTGTAAGGGGCTCACTATCATCTTTAAAACCTACCTGCATTAGCAGCGGGGTTGCCACCGCGCTAGCAATACTTCTTGGATTAAGGTACCTAACCGCTTTAAAACAGACGGGCCGTATGTTTGTATATGGCACCCGTTGTTGTATAAGAAACATAACAAAGAGATTAATTAAAAGTCTCTTGTTGTAAATTCCACTTTCCACGAGTGTCTTCACACAGAAACACCTGTGGTAAGAATAATATATGTACATATCGACGATAGGTTGTACAATTATATCAATGTCGATGGAATGTACAATCATCATCAGCCTACATCTACCCATTGCTGTATATAGGCCATCCTTATAATTGTCTCCCATCATATGCGATCCTCTGCTTTCCGCATCCATCCAATTCCGGTCGTTCCTCGCTTCGTCGCCCCATATGGCATACCTTCATTCTAGGTGTTTCCTCCCCCTTTTGCCATCGCTAATATCCGCAGCGTCTCCATGGCTGGAGAAGATAAATTGCATTTGTGTTAACGTCATGGGCGCCGCCAGGATAACTTTCAGGGAGATGCATCTGCATCTACATACTAATAATAACTAATAAAATACTATTTATAATCATACAATTTCATACCAATTAAGTTATTGTCAAATTTGATTCGCGTGGATTTGAATATGTATATCGATACCGTTGTGGTCGATGGATCCATATTGCGAATTTTTGCTTACGACAGCGGGGTGCACTTGCACCCCTATCCAGGCGCCCACGGTTAACGTTATTGACATTCGTGATCGAAATGCAATTGGTGCAATGAACATCAATCAAAATTCAAAAACTGGCTTCAATCATTTGCAATTGCCAATCGCTTTAAATGCATTGCTAAACGATCAATTGCTATTATATTATTTACTATATTTTGTCCAACGCGTAGAATTGCTAATTGCAATTGATCATTTACAGCCCTATATGACAATCTATCATAGGATGTTATCTAGAGAGTTAACAAAACAAACAAGTTTTTGAAAAAGTTATATTTATTCGAGTACATAACTACATCTTAATATAAATGGATAATAACTATTTTTCCGCGTGATAAATATGTTTAAGTTGTTTTAAGACACCAGCATCCTCGCGTCTATATTTGTTATTCGAAAACCTATCACACAAATCGTAGATAGTGGTAAATTGCTTGCGTAGAAAAATATGTTTGGACAACAATAAAATAACGTTGTTGTCGGGAGGAAACTTGCATTTTATAAATAAAATATATCTTCCATTATCAACACCGAAGAACTTAAGACGAACTCTTAGGGTGTGGTCTCATTGAGACAGAGACGAGCTATTTTCGTACATTACACACAACGACACTAGAACAGATAGACAAATATATGAAAACATAGGTCATCTCGGCCCAGCTCCGTTTCAGTGGAACAGCGCCCTTAGGGTTGGACCAGATCTGCCAGCACGGAATCGTATTTTTTCGTGCTTTATCTTTGTCCGTCTAACAGAAATGTCATTAGCTAGAGCGAGATAGACAGTGCTATCGCACGCGGTAGCATCGACAATACGAAGGATATTTCTCGATCTGGCAAATGACGTTCCTGAGCGACAGAAAAGGACAGAGCTTGAAAAATGCGATTCCGTGCTGACCGTTAATACGCTGTACGCATTCTACAATAGATCAAAGGTGACACATACATGTTGAAGGTCTATTACACTTTGATGTGTAGTCCATGGTACAAGTACATTTTTTCATGCTACAATACAGTTAGCAATTTAATTTCACTTACATATCGCTCATTTAGGTCAAGATGACATAACTCCTACGATTACGATCGAAGCATAACTCGATTTTTTTTAAACCTAATCCTTTTATAAAAAAAAAATAAAGAAGGTTATTCATTTATATTTCTTCTGAATTAAACCAATTACAGGACGTATTAAAACGAAATATCATCTTTGTCGTGCTCAAGGTACAAAGACATATGGTACATACCCTAACTTTAGCGACAAATGTGGTCACGTGATATGAACTCGCTTACGTCATCAACACGGGCAGATCCAACAGAGCGCCTTGTGGGTCATGACCCCCGGTGCCGTTGCATATCGAGCATGGGATTTGTCTTCTAAAACCTGACGAAGGCTAGATCCGCCCTTTGTCATCAACTGTATTTTGTATAGAAAATGCAAAGGAAAATAATAGATTTTGACAACCAAATTTCTAAGTTAGTCTTGATAAGACGCGGGAAGAACATAACATGTCTTTCTATCAGGCGACACGCAACGTTTAGATTTAACCGCGATTTTCAGAGGAAGACGTCTCTTTAAACAAAATTATTTAAATAAAATTCGGTGCATTTCCGCAGTGTTAATAATAATATGGATATCGACCTATGACATTTCTACCGCAAATGAGCTATATTTTTTTTGTCAGGTAGGTACATATTATGTCAAATACAAAATAATATAGTAGGTACATAACTTACGAAATTCCTTAGTACATATTACTTACTCATAGTAATTTCGAAGTATGTGTAACGTACATTACTACGATTGCTGGTACAAAAGTACTCGCCTGGTGGTAAGTAATCATCGTAGGCTATGAACGCTTACAAAATCAGAGACATCAGTCCCACAATGTCTATTCTGTAATGCCAGAAATTTGAATTTCCACAGAAATGTGCGTCTAAACAACGATGGCAACCATAGACATGAAACAAATATGTACAGGCATAAAAATCCTATATCGAGATTTCTATGGGTACAGATTACACTTTTTCAATTTGAAAATTGTTTCATGTATTTTTTTTTATATTTGATTAAATCCAATGTCCATTTAGTATTATATATAAGAAAAAACATAAAAGAAGAACACATAGAAAGAAGAAAATTCTGACATCCGCATCTTTATTTTTTGTGGACAATTTTTAACACTTTAGTTTTACAAATACGAAATGAATGTTAGTGTACAAACACCGTTATTATATTATTCAATTGCTTTACAAAACACCATGTGGCTTTTACATTCGAAGACGGATCTCCTGATGCGAAAAATAATAAAACATGTAAAGCAAAATAATGCACTCCATTTATACTAGTAATAGGTACTCGATTAGGCCGATTCGCTACATGGTAAATCGTAAAGTTTAAAAAATTGTATGTCACGATATCTTGGCCAATAATGCGCGAACAATAAATCCTACGTAGTCATATTTTTTTCTTTTATATTGCCAGCAATTTCTTTCCTGTATACTTCTGACTTATAATATAACCTAGTGAATCCAAAATTTACCCCATTTTATAACAATGAATGTATTTTTTTATATAAACATAACACAACTTAATGTTGTTTTGTAAAGATTCTGGACATTATTATTTTTATATATGTATATTAAATAATCGCATTGTGTAAGTAATAGTTTCAATAAACTCTCTTATTTGTGTAGAGTGCAGCCAGAAACTCCAAGGTATGTGTTCAAGATGGGGAACTTGATTAATTTTTAGTTAACTCTACAGTGATCATATTTTTTTTAGCAAATCAGTTGATTTCACAAAGCGGTTAGTCGTTTTGTAATAAAACAAATATATAGATAGAAGGTGTAGAAGAAAAATAATCTAGCAATGAGCAAGTTTTAGGTGAAGTTTATACGAAAATAAACAACTTCTACTAGGTGCAACCCTTAGAGTATAAATAAGCAAGTGGTTTATTATATACTCTAAGTGGTAACCATTATGAAATCATGACAGAATGTGCTGTTTTTATGGGATAGAAGACTTCGCGATTTGACGTTTTCATACTTCTACAATTACTCTTAATTTATTGTTTAGTCTTCGGGACTAAACAAAATGTATCGAGTTAATTTTGTGACACCTATACACCTATTTCATAAGTACCAAGTTAAGGAAGTCTTAAATAAAAATTGATTTGTTTAGATGGTCGAGCTGATCAGTGATTAAATTCATTAATAATTATTATTTTTGATGTAATAGATATAGTATAATGTACGTACAGGCCGCGTAAAAGGACGAGCACACACAAACACGCGCGTAGGACAGCGCGATTTTACAGCTAAAGAAATATTAATTGCACACTCCGAAAATCAAGTTGAAAATAAATAAAATCAAGTTTCCGTGGGTATCAGGTAGATACAACCAAAACAACAACTTCAACTCAATTTTAGCGTGTAAACCAGGCTGAGCTGCGTCTCGTGAAATATGTGGCAGCCCTTAAACTTTATTTCTTGAATTTGTACACAGTAATTATAAGAGGTACATTATTAAATCCATTTTTTTTGTAATAATTATAACAATCATATAAAATATTCATATGGAAGCTTTTCGATATTTATGTGACAAGTTTATTTTCACAGTAAACTACACGCAACGAGTCACATAATAGGGAAGTATGGTAATAAATATGCACATATTAGTACTGTCAAAACCGTAGTAACCGAACCCTCGGTCAGTAAGCAAAATTTGATAACCCTTAATGTCCGCATAGAACGGATAATTATTAAGGCTGAAAAAAAATGCGCGACGGATTCGCGCAGTTGTTCGTTCCTTTAGAGTGATGTGCCGAGTCGTCCACTTTCGGTATTCGAATATCTTGGTCACGCGCATGCTTACGCGTGTAGACGCCCGCTTATAGCTTACGGTCATTTTGATCCTCAATGATAAATTTAGATTATGACGATATTTAACTGGAGGGGTATTTGGAAAAGCAAGCAGCCGGCATTGGTAAATTTTACGAACCTAAAACTTAAGAAAGAATCTAAAACAGTTATAAAGTACCTCATTACTTTATTAACCCTTATGTACATATGTTCAGCATTATTGAACAGTTCAATCGTTATCATATTAGTAAAAGAAAAACATTTCCCACAATCATTTGCGAAGTATTGTTGTTCAAATATCGCTACATAGTTAACATTAATGAGGAGTTAGTAAGGTTTTGACTGTACTAAAATGAGATGATATCCAATATTTATTACATTTGCAAACTTATCTAGAGATTACAGGGCGTGGGCCCAATTACTAAAAAAAGCAATGACCAAAACGCGTTTGTTTATCTTAACGAAGACATAGATAATATACATAAATATTAGATTAGACAGTTGATTTTTATTCGGAAAATATACATCGACAAGCTGCAAGATTCACTCCCGAGGACCACGGTGTAATATTGTCGGTACCTAACTGTACTCACGATTAAATTGAGCAGGATCTATTACAGCTACGTTTATACTAAGTCAACTTTGTTGGCAGACAATAACACTGTTACAATAGGCCTCCGATTACACAACTAGTTTTTACAATTCCAATAATGATAAAATTACATCAGAAGTCAGTCCCTTACCGTCCTTAACTGTCCTTATAATACATAACCCCATACATCAACTAAAATTGCAGTAACTACCTCTACGTTATAATCTCAAAGCCTGTGGGACGCGCGATATGCACACGACACAATTACGACTTGCGCACGACTCATTTGCGAGATATACGCGACACAAACGCGACTTACGTGACGAGGTCGCATCTCGCGCGCGACTTCAGCAACGAGCACTATACTTTGCGCGCTAATTCCACGATACACCTTCTACGAGTTACCCCACGGCTTCCTAATTCATAAAATACTCATTACAAAAATACTGTACAATTACAATAATTATTTGAAGGCAATCAACTCTTACTGATACATCGTAAGCGACTAATTGCTCTGATAAATTCTACGCCGGAACCTCCTTCAATAATACACCATTCACAATTATATACAATGTCTCTTATTATAATATACATGGTACATAAACACACATCCAAATTTGATCCCAAAACTGTAGTCTTTATCTCGTTTTATTTTCTAAATTAAATAATGAGATCGAACATAAATTATGGAATTTTGCGAATAAGTAAGGAACAGGATCTACTTTCAAGAGCTCAATACGTTATATTGCATATCAAAATTGTATAATAAACCATCAGCATTCGGACACGACACAGTTTTGTGCCATCGCTTTAGTAATTTTGGACGAAGCCAGGATTCTTTAAATAGTATGTATTACATTTTAGTCCATTCATAATATGTTCATAATATCTTTATTTGTTTCAAGGCACTGATCGTTAACAATTGATAACTGTTTTTGTTTATTTAGTCTTATTCTAATGAAATAGCCAATATTAAAATATTCAACTCACCGTACAAATATTTCGTATGAAAATACACACAAGACTCTGCATACATACATCTATACTAAAATATAATATTCCAGTGTAATAATATACATTAGTTTGTAAATAGATTTCCCGACAAATATTTGAGTGGGAAAATCATAATTTATACAAAAATATTTTTTGCGAGTAAGCAAAACATACTCGTCATAACAAGTACATTTAAAATAATCGCACAGTCGCGATAATAATATTGAGTTAGGTGGGATGAAGGATTTTTGGATCGACGCGCCAAACGTTTAGTACGACAATGGAATGTTAACAGGACATCGAACACCGCAAGTTTACACGATCTCCAAATTGGGAGTAATGTATCATGTTACAGTTTTGTATTACTGTAAAAGTCAGCAATGGCACACTTCTATAGTAACACAAAGTGGATTTTATTACACGCATTAGTATATACATTATATATACCCATGACAATTTGGATTTGTACCACGGAAAAAGCCAACAGTATAATATAAACGAAGCATAATAAATCGACCGACTAAACATACCAAATTACCCTGTTAAACTCGTAGATAAGGCTACATCTTTAGTTGGTAATTTCAAAATTAATAGTCACTCGTTTTATTAATACCCATAATAAAATATACTGCATTTTGTTAACCCACTTTTTACTCATCATGTTCATCACTATTGTATACACGGGACTTACCGCGATCGATTTTTATATTTTCCCGTTATTTCCGCGACGTTGCAGACGCCATACAATATCGGGAAAATATAAAAATCGACCGGAGTAAGTCCCGTGTATACAATAGTGATCTAAACAACCATGAAAGTTTAAAATTATATAATTATGTTCAGTCTCACGTGTCGGATTCTTCAATGTTTGGACAAGTTTAATGGCAAATCTGTAAAGAAAGAACATTATTATTTTTACATCAGTTTAAATTCAAAGATAAATCTGAAATATATGTATCTGAAATATGGAGAGGTAGGGAAATACCTTAAACTCACAGAATATCGCAGCCAAATAACAACTCCCTTGAGGGTTTGTGTTCCTGCGAGTGAGGTCACCAGAAAGAAAGGAAGGAGTATAGGCTGGCAACGGATCGACAACCCGTTGGTGTTGTTGATCTCTATGGGCGGTGATTACTTTCCATCAGGTGAGGGGGGCTAACGAGCATGTCGTTTGTCCCCTCTCATATAAAAAAAGTGTCAAATAAAAGTTTCACTCACCTGAAGTGGGTTCATCTTTAGGTATATGGTTGGTGAGAAGCGGGTGTGCCAGCGGCGCCCAAGGGCCAGGCGGCACGGCCGGCGACATCGGGTAATGCATCCAGAGCGGCGCCGGTGGCCTGTACAACTGCGGCGGCATGTACCCGTACGGGTACACGTAGCCCATATCGCGCCACTCGTCGCGCGCCGGAGAGCCGCGGTAGGGCGCCGGCGCTGGGGCCCCGCCCGCGCCTAGCGCCCCCACCGCACTCCACTGCCGCGAGCTCGTGCTCGCTGGCGCGCCATACGGCGAGGAAGGCGCCGCATACGACGCGCGGTACCGGCTCAACTCTGGCGGCGTCGGCGAATCTCGAGTCACGGGTCCTTGCCCCGGGGAACCCATGAGAGTCGAATACCGATAGCGGTAATTGTCGGGGCTCGGGCTAAGATCCGGAGAATTGATGCTAGACGGCGATTCCGTCTTGAGCGACGGAGGGTACGAGTGCGGCGATCGCTTCGCCTCGGGCGATCGTCGCGAAGGACTCTCATCAGGTATACTGAGCAGCGAATGTATGCTGTAGCTGCTGACGTTCTTGGTCACGGGCGTGTCCCGTCTCGGTGCTGTGCCATTGTGCGAGCGGGCGGGCGTCTCTACGTGTGGTTTGTGGGACGTTTGACTCGGGCCAGGAGAGGGTGGATACGAAGCGGTACTCAGCGCGGGAACAGTTTTAGCCCTCCGCTTCGTGCCCTGATCCTCGAGAGTGACCCTTTCCAGTTCTCTCAATATCCGTTTTCGCGGCGAGACCATCATGTGTTCCTGCCGACAGTTCGCTAACTTTGCGTTTACTGGTAAAGGCAATGAAGCGATTTTTTCCATAAGTTTGTCGATCGTTTTCATCAACTCTTTGCGTCTCATCGCCGGTCTCGTTTTCTTGTATACCCTTAGTTTACGATACTGATACGGTTTCTTTAATTTCATATGATAATATTTCTCTCTATCGTAGTCGGCCCATCGGTCGTCATCTGCTGTCGTCCGAATTTTCGGTGCAGAACCGTCGACTACATCTTCACTTTTAGGATTCTTATTTTCCGGTAATGGGACATCACCGTTACGTTTTTTATCGCAAATCCCGTTACTCAAAGCACGCCTCGAGTTATTGCCGTTGACTAGCGCATCCAGGTGACCGGTGTCATAGGGTCTTCTCCTCTTCACACGACTGACCGCATCGATGGTGGCGTTCTGCAGCGTGCTCGGTCTGCAATAGTACATAGCTAACTCTTTGGAGACATTCTTGCGCGGCGCGGTCTGCTTCCAGCAGTGGTCGCGCTGCCAGGGCGAGGACTGCACGGAGCTATTGTCGTCGGAGACGCTGAGCGAGGCGGAGGGAGGATGTGCGCCGGCGGGCGGCGTGGGCGGCGCGGCGGCGGGCGGCCAGAAAGTCTTGCGCGGCACCGACACCCAGCCGGCTCGCTCGCCCTCTCGCGCGCAGCCCCGCACCAATTCCAAGATAAATTTGCCATCTGAAATATATAATTTACCCTTATACCACACATTTGTTTAAACTATAATTATTATCAAATAAAACAGCAGAGACAAAAAGCCCTAACTTTCTACACATAACAAGTATTAAGACACAAAATTTTATTATTCAAAGAAAAGATTAATATTTTGTGTGTTGATGGATAAACTTAAAAAATACTGAATCTATTTTAATAATTAACCCACCCATGGAAAGTAACATGTATACTCTTGCGACACGTTAACTTGGCATCTATGACATTTGTCTGCATCTATGACATGTAGTATAGTAAACATTATCAATACATTTGAAGACACAAATTGTTGTTATTCAATAGTGGTCAATTTAATAGTGACAAATGCGTAGTGCGTAATAATAGTATATTTCATTACGAGTGCGGAAAGCCTGTCATTGCAAAGAGTTCCGACAAATGTCTATCCGAGCCGAGGCGCAGCCGAAGGTGAGGGTTGACAGTCGGATAGACTAGTCATAGTCATAGAGACATTGTTCATATATCTTTCTGCTGAAATCACAGACTAATATGATGACTAATGAATTCTAAAAATTTGGAAGTGGATGCAATCCGGGTAGGTTTTCTGAAACTGAGATAAAATGTCGTCAAAATGATTGCTTCGGTCTTATTGCAATAAAAAAATGGCGGTATTTTTTCATCACGACTATGTATGGTGTGTATTTTGAATGGTCAGTAAATTTGACTCCCACAAAAAACACCTGAATCAATTAATTATAACTAACTAGCGACCCGCCCCGACTTCGCACGGGTGCAATGCTGATACTAAATGTACTACAGAAGGTCTTTGCGCTTTGTCCTATCCAGTCCTTCCCCAGTTATAGGCACACGCCGCCGGCTCCGCGGCCGGTACCGCCACAGCCGTTATGTCCCTGCATTTTAAATGTGTAATATCTTCTAAACTATTCATTTAAATTACATGCTGTGAAGGGCCATATTGATCTATATTAAATGCGCAATGTATTTAAGGTACTTAATTGGATAAGGATTAATTCTGTATTGCTTAAAATCGCTTCGTAAATAAGGCATTATTTCTTGTAAAAAGCAAAGGATAAAATAACGGTTATTGTGTGTTACCACTAAGAGATAGACATATACCATCGCGAACTTTTTTGTAGACCATTTTAAGGTGAACAATACTGTACTACATTATTTTGATCTATCTCGTTGGGTTCAGCCAGCGTTTGCAATGAAAGAGCAAAAAAATGTGTTTATTTACGACATCACATTAGAAACCTCTAAATTATCAGTGTTTTTCTACTATGTTATGCATATATTATACATATAAACTTTCCAGTTGAATCACTCTATCTATTAAAAAAACCGTATCATAATCCGTTGCGTAGTTTCAAAGATTTAAGCATACATGGGGACATAGGGACAGAGAAAGCGACTTTGTTTTATACTATGTAGTGATACAAATAACTGAGTAACTGATTGATCCTTTTTGTTTGAAATATTAATTTTCGGCCGCAAAAATTACATGTGTTTTCATTTCAATAGGTACTCATACCAAATGTATTTTAATAAAACTTTCAAATAAAACATATAGATGCAACTTTCACTTAACAACATTGACTGCAATAAACATTTGTGTGCATGAACATGTCTGTTTGTCTTGGTCTGGGTGCTTTCTATATATTAAAAGTATGTATTTACAAAAAAAATGTATTTAAGTATATTTATCAGTTGTCTAGCACCCATAACACAAGCTTTGCACTTACTTTAGGACAAGATGGCGCTGTGTAAATTGTTCAGAATATGAAAAAAAAATCTATATATAATGTATATTAAATGTACATTTACTTGTACATGTTTATCATACCATAAACAAACGATAGCTAACAAAAAATACAATACTTTTTGTTCAATTTTGTTAAACAAAATACTAAGAGAACCAAATTAGGATGATATTAATTTCATTTCATGATATTAATTCTTAGGCTACTAAATACTACTAAATAAAAATAGTGTCATAATCGCGATTAATTGTATGTAGGGACATGTAAATTCTCCTTTACATTACTAGAATCAGACCTTTTGATTAAAAGTTACAAACATGATATAAAAATTCTTATAAGTAAGAAAAATCCCACAATGTGAAGGAAGAGCCCTATGACCAATATAGGCATTTTATTTCTTGAAAACAATTCAATAGTAGTATGTAAAGGATATATCATTATTAGGATAGATTCTGCAAATATTCTATAAATATTTATCCAATGGAGCTACAGCATAGCTTACATATCATTTTCTTGGATATATCACAAATAGAATAGATTTAAACAAGTTTATTACGACTCTATCATATAAACATAAACTCTATATTCCAAGAAACTTCTATATATACATGTAAATGTGTATAATGTAATCAAAGTGCTTACATTATTATTATTTTTATATGTAGCAGGGTTGTATCTATCATGTTTTATTAATAATGTCCTAATAATTGAAATGCTATACTAATGTAAGTACCTATCTAAGTAACTTAAGTATAACTATGTAAACTACCTTAAAATAAGTTTGATGTTTTATGCAAGGGCCATCATAATATCCCTATCCCTTATTTTGGATATTTATTAGTAAACTAGTGTGTCAGTGACTAAAATCTACAGATCACAACTTATCTATATTAAAGTATTTTCACCTTTTAACCTACACACCCTTGAAATATATGTCATATGAGTTATAATATGTATATAACCTGGTGATGGTCAGACTATGTGACTACATGGGTGGTACCTTGATAAGGAACAAATCCTCTCTCTCTCTCAAAATATACAGGTATCCAGTCACTGGAGGATCGAACTAAGCAAATTGTTAAAGTACCTCTATATATACCTATCAATGGCACTGTTATGTGCAGCCACACACATACTGATTGTGTTCTGTTCTTAAGAACTGGAAACCAAAACCTAGTTAACATACTTTTATTGTGAAAGTGGCAGGTGCCTAATACATATATGTTTAATAAAATTTCATTATCAATAGTTCAGATGTACAAACATAATAATAGAATTACTATTTTTTTTTTTTTTAATAAATAGCAATAATTTTACTATAGGCGCCTTTCATAAACAAGTAATTAGTAACTTATAATTGGCACAAGTTTTTGTGAGATTGTAGACTTGTCTCAAACATTAAGCCAGGAATAACATTAATAGTTGACTGCAATGATAAAAAAGCCCCTATCCTAGAATGCTAGGATAGTAGATTACATGTTAATAGTTTACTAGCGTGTGAATATTACAAATACAATACAAAATAATTTATTTTTCTCTCCAAAAGGAATTATTACACTGAATTAGGTACAATTAAAATAATGGAGAGAACTGGTGCCTGAGCTAGGTGGATGTGTACACACCAATATTGTACATTGTGGGTAGGGATAGCTTTAACAAACTGTTCAGGAATAATAATTTGGACTGGAGTTGGTATGGGAGTAGGACTCAGTGTTAAGGACAATGAAAGGGCTGATAAACCGGCAAGAGGGATCAAGCAGAGATCAAGTAGGTCTTATAAGCATTAATGACTCGGCAAAGTCTAAACAGGGCTGAGTGGAAGGAGATAAAATATACACTCCAAGTAAACCATCAATAAACAAACAGTGTGGTAAAAACATGAACGAAAATATTTGAAAACTCTTAAAGTAACAATGTTGCATTGTGGTATGACGTTGTATGGTGTTCACGGTAACCTTTACTCTGAAACGAATTAATGCTTTGTAGAAAACCATTCTAAAAGCGTCTTTTATTTACTCATTTCCTTATCTGTCTTGTATTAATGTATTCTCAGGAAGACTGGAGATACATACATTACGAGACAGGGGCCCACCACAAATTACCACCACTGAGTCTCCTGTGTAGCCAGGATTAAGAGAGCCAACCAAATTGGTCAAAAAGGCAATGAACAATGAAGTCTACTGCAGTTCCGGGGTAAAACTACGGCTGCCTTGGTACTCACAACAAATTTAATTAGAAGAATTTAGTAGGAGTAGCAAGTTTTTGGCATTTGACTTCCCATAAGGCAAATAAGTCATTAAAAGCCTAAAGATGGCTAGTCAAGTGAAACTCAATTACCAACCAATGCAAATTTTATTAAAATGATAACTTTGTACAGAAAATGTACTACAATGAGGTTTATAACATCACAGTGTTTGTCAATTAAGCTACATTTTATTGAATTAAAATTCATAATAATTCATTCTTTATACACTTATTTATATATCAAACAATAATACATTATTTCCTGTTCATATTGGTACCCTTCTTATTAAATAACCCATCTCTGTGCCTCTAGCACAATGAACCAACAAACTTATGTCTGTCAACAATACCAATATCTATCCCCTTGTCAGAGCATGCTAATCTTAATTGTTTTTGTGAAGAGCTGTTAA
The DNA here is from genome assembly GCA_937001555.2 of Hypsopygia costalis. Classification (NCBI taxonomy): domain Eukaryota; kingdom Metazoa; phylum Arthropoda; class Insecta; order Lepidoptera; family Pyralidae; genus Hypsopygia; species Hypsopygia costalis. The sequence goes on along the minus strand of OW443343.2, from coordinate 19,962,902 downwards.
TAAGCGAGACTTACAAACTTTAATGATATTATTATTTAATTTAAAGTATGTTCAGTTGATGTAGACTCATGTGTTTAAACTAAACTACACATGAAAATACAACTCAACATAACTTTAATTAATCAATTGACAAATAATTTTACTAAAATATTTATTTTATAGTCATAAGGGATAAAAAGTATTATTCTATAGGTATAGGTTTTCTCATTTCGGGAATTTTAATGTTTATCACATAAAATTTCTGTCGGAATCTTTATATTCTAGAGTTGTTGTCATTCTATTTTTTTGTACTTTAATATATTTTTATTCTAAACTTAACATTGAGTTTAATTTTAAAGCAATAGATATGTATCTTAATCATTAAAGTTTAATAAATCATTAAAGTAAGATATGGATATGGACAAACAATGTTTGTTTCCGCAAGGATGGCTACAGCTCCTTACGAAACACAAACAATAGACAGAGGCTGTGCTCGACAATTGGCAACCACTCGGTCAAATGTGCCTATGTATGCTTATCAGAGCATGAATAACTTTCTCGTTTTTCTTAGTACATTAGACCTTAGTACTGTGTCTGTTAGTGTGGCACAATAAATCCAAGTCCAATTCACCTGTGATTGATACAAACAGAATACTTTAAACACTGACCTTTGAAGAATTTGAGCCGTCCTCCAGTTGCAGTGACAGCAGAACTATGCACACCAGCATCCTCACTCGCGCCCTTACCACCACTGTTACCATTCACGCCATGTCTTCTGTCTACTTCTTCTGTCATTTTGGTACATGTTGTCAGAGTTGTGATTGTTCCTTCCTGTATATGCATTTCATGTCTGACCGCTCATACAGCAACCGACCAACACTTTAGTCCGTACACGCTCGCCATGTCGCACGTAACATCGACGACGGAAGCTGGCTAGTTACACGCATATACTTATTCACAGTCGATCTTTTCGTCAAAGTCCTCATTCTAAGGCCACCTGCGGGATAAAAGCCCATCCAAAACTTTCGTATAAACACATTACCGACACGGTGACTATCGAATTGGACCAATTTTTCAATTAATCCTATTTCCAATGGCACTATACTTTACTCACTATCTAATTAATTACAAAATAAGTCTACAACACCGAATTCCCGATTAAAATCGGGCCCACGACACAATTCAATAAAAAGCTGTTCGTTTTTCAGTATACATAGTTCATTCACACCCAGCATCCATTTTGATTCGTTCAAAATCAAATACGATCATTCTTTTTGTGAAATCGGAATGCGTTGTTAAAATCGTTTTGTTATTGCATTGCCTGCCTGATTTACAATACGATTATATGACCTCATTAAACAGCAGCATCAAGTTACGAAAATATGAAACACAATCAGATAGATATTTTTCTTATTTTATACACAAATACTTAAAATATTAACTATCAATCTCTAAAATATTACATTGATACTGTTGATTGTTGGCACTTGGTGGAACATTATTATCACATTTATTTTTATTTTTACCGTCCGGTTTCGTCGCTACGGCATTATCAAGGTAAACAGATGGTGTTTGTGGAAACATAAACGCCATCTGTTGTAACATTATACAATTGTTGTAACATTAAGTACTCTAAAATTAAAACGTACCTATTGATATATAATTTATTATGCTCATCATACACTACGTTACTCGTAGCTACGATATATTTAGAGCGAGACACTCCTATAGGTAAGACAAGAGAGACTATATAACCAACCGTCCCCTATATGCATATAGTCCATCTCATACATGTTTCGTCACAGTTTAAGTAATAGTACTACGTACAGGATGGCCACTTCCTACCGTTCTCACATGAGGCGATCTCCCCTGCCCTCTGAGCCTAATGTGTAACCGAACGCAAGGGCTGCCACGCGGCGCGCGTGTTACGAAGTTCGTTCGTAGTATATAATTTATTCCCAACGGAACGGAACTTTTAAATGGTAAAATGATTTATTTCTTTAATCATTGCCATTAAACTATTTGTTTTTTCATTACAAAATCAATTTATTTTTCTGAATTTTATCAATAAATTTTACTTGTAGAAATCGTTGATTCGACAGTTTGACGATTTTGGAATTTGAATATTGATATTTATTAAACATTTTCAGTAGACAATCACTACATGAAATTGTTTAACCAATTACAATCCATGATATACATTTAGTGCAGCACGGTAATGTAACTGGATTTAATTCAATCTCATAACTCTTTGGGGTGTAAGGGGTTCATCAACATCTTTGAACAAAAGCCTACGTTACCTGTACGTTATGTGGTGATGTGATGTGTACACCTACACCCTGTTGACTGACAAACGAGGCTCTGGCGAAAAGATAGAGGTACTGCTCGACTGGCGAAGTACCTCCACCTCACAGAATACCGCAGGCTTAACAATTCTCTTGAGGATTGTAATGTTCCTGTTAGTGAGTTAAGTCACCAGAAAGAAATCTTGCATAAAAAAATCTCAATCATCCAAAATAAACGTTTAGATGTTTATTATTACAATATTACATAAAGTATAACTTCTTACGTCACAGCGCAAAGTTCCTTTAATAACTTCACTAACTACTATACTCGCTTGATTTAAATGATATAAAAATAGGTGAAATAAGAAATGAGTATTGCAAACTGTATCGCGATTGTTTGCAAGAAATAATGACAATTTGATTTTAATTTCTATCTCATTCACACAAGAGGAAAGTAACACACGCCATCATATTGTAATGAAATAAAACAAATTAGAGTAAATTTTTTAAGGGGTGTAAGTGGCTCATCACGATATTTACAGCGAAAGCCAACCTTGCCTGCACGTGATCACCCTGCCGACTAGCGAAAAAAAGGTATAGTAAAGCGTATTTGTAACCGGCCCGACTGGGAAAGTAACACCATCTTATAGATTACGGCAACAGAAAGGAAGGAGTTGCTGCTTTGGCAGCGGGAGAGGCTGCGCGCGAACAATATTTCATGTTGCGAGCGTTAATATGGTAATCGTCTGACACCAGGCCGGCGCGGCCGTATGCTTGTCTGCCACCCGACGCGACATATTATTACGTCACAATGTAATAGGTCCTATAGATGATAGTGCTTTATGAAACCTACGCACAAAGATGCTTTTACCTCTGTGAATCTACGGCATTCACTGTCTCACCAGGTACAAAAACATTATACGTAAACAAATGTCTATAAAATGTAGTAAATCTATAGTAATGCACTACTGTTGATCTTGCTGTTGAGTGATCCAGGTAGAAAGATTCTTGACATCGTGACGACGTCTTTGGATATATTTATAAGATCAGAAATAAACTCAAACTTTTATTTCTGTCAAGATGTAGGTCAAGATGTTTTATAGACTATATTACCACTACTACGCTTTGCCATTCGGCGTACAAAAAATATTTTTTTGTAAATTTAACAAATAAAATAATTGCATTGATGAAACATTGTGCTAAATGACTTGTATCTAGGGTGGCAAACAATTCTAAACTTCCAACTAATCGATTATTCATTCATTAGAAATATTTTCATTCATTCTCGCTGTCGTCATCATATTTACCTCTCTTTTTGTTAGTAATAATTAGAAAAGGTAGGTTGTACTAACCGCGAGACGAAACGTCTTACTTTTCAAGGAACCAATTTAGTCAGTCTTGCTGTATGCATGCATCACATGCATGCAATAGTAACAGAATATTATACCGAAAGTACTGTCTGTATTTTGTGGTGTAGGTACTATGTAGTAGTTCGTGATTTGGGGACTCATTATTCTACTTCGCACCTCGCAGCACTACTGCAACTATTTCGCTTTCTAGATCAGTAGCACCACATTATATGAAATAGTAGTACGTAGATCATATAAAAACTATAGAGTGCGCGCATCGCTTAGTATTGAAGCTGAAAGCAAATCCACATATTTTTACATTAGTTTAACACGTTGCCTGCCAAGGGAAATGAAATTCGTGTTTTGAGTTTTGACTTTTTTTAAGCTATTGCATAGCTTCTATCGCGGGCCTTGAGCGCGGGGACCGAATCCAGAAATTCCGTAACGAAAAAACCTCACGCTCCCCACTCCGACGGGCAAGGAGGTGTGGCTTGAAGGCCGTGCATCGTCTAACGTCGTTTCAGTTCGGCAGTCTTCGACACGGCGTTGTGTGCGTGCGATTAGACGTATTGTACGACTCTACGAAACTCGTTTTATTTATTTAATAATAGAAAAATTTGTTTTCTTAACGGTCACCACGCTCAAAAAGTGTAACTTGAATTAATATCAAAGAAAAAGCAATACTGCATGAATAAAATAAATAAATAAAATTATAATTGCATAAGTTGATACAAAATGCTATGCAATAGCTTTACCGCGGCAGTCCCCGAGTGCCACACGTCTTTTTTTTAAAACACTTTACGTACCTACTGATTTTTTGACGTGATAACGTCTTAAAATGAATGCCGGCTGCACGCACAAAAAAGCGTGACTCATTGTCACGTTCCGCCCGAGCCGAGTGTGCAAGCGAGAGCGCGGAAGAAGCGATAGAGAGCCACGATCGGCCTATGCATTCGGCTTGTGACGTATCTAATCTCTCTTCCACTTAATTTTTGATTACAGTAAACGTGTGACGGGGTGTGTGTGTGTGTTTCGCGCCTGTCACCTGTTTGTTTACTGTATATAAATGTGTCGAATGTGAAACTATACTTTTATCTGCGCTTTTTTAGATTTTATCTGGGTGTGCCCTCAGGAAAAAATGGCCTAGGCCCAGAACACAAACGGTCTCATAACCACAGACATTCAATTATACTGCTACTTACTTTATACCGTTACTATAATTGAATGTCTGTGCTCATAACCAGAGCCCTCGTGTTTCCCTATATAACGTGGCGCTCAAGATGTTAATAAAGCTAGTGTAGTCATACATGATAAGTATTTGTGCTAAAATATGTCTCAGTAATAAAATAACATTTGCTAAATAGTCTTATCAAAATAATAGTCATTTAAAAGAATTCCTACGGAGGCTAATCATCGTCTTAATCTTAATTACGTCACAACGGGTGTAACGCATAAGTTGTATATAACAAGCGTTGTAGAGATACGAGAGTAAATTTATCCACTCATCTATTGGCCACAGTCCGCAGAACAAGCTGATTTTGACGTGACAACGTCTTATAAATTGGTTAGCCGGGTGACACTTCAAGAAACTGGGTCACGTTATGCGCTTACAATGAGAGCGAGTGAAAGGCGCGTGCCTTTCACTCGCTCTCATTGTAGGCGTGTCGTGGACGCGTGTCCCTTCTAAGAGCGAGAGAGACAGACATAAAAAGTGAAAGGCATGCATCCCTTCCACTCGAAAACATTTTACCACTCAAAGTCGTTGTCACGTAAAACTTTCGCCCGTATACCGACTTTACAGGCAACCAATATTTTTTAATTTGAAACAAGTGAGAAGTTGGTAATTCTAAATCTTTGACTGCTAGTCTTAATTTAGACGCTGATGACACTTCAGTTCAACTTCTGCGACTTTGTCGCCGTTGGGTCTAGAACGGTGGGTAGTAATGACATTGGTGACATTGACATGGGACAATGATATTGATTGATGTCTAAGAATTTTTTTTGACGTGACAACGTCTTATAAATTGGTTAGCCGGGTGACACTTCAAGAAACTGGCTCACGTTATGCGCTTACAATGAGAGCGAGTGAAAGGCGCGTGCCTTTCACTCGCTCTCATTGTAAGAGCGTCCCTTCTAAGAGCGAGAGAGACAGACATAAAAAGTGAAAGGCATGCGTCCCTTCCACTCGAAAACATTTTACCACTCAAAGTCGTTGTCACGTAAAACTTTCGCCCGTATACCGACTTTACAGGCAACCAATTTTTTGAAGTGTAAACTTCTCTAGCGGCATTGTGCACTTTTTGGGATCGGTAAAAAATGTTAAACTCGCGTCAGGAGGGACACGTCGCCTGATCGAAAATTCGTAAGACGGGAGGCGCGGACCGGTGGCGCGGCGCGGCGTAGGAGAGAAAGTAATATCCCCCTCTCTTTCTACCGCGCTGTGAATGCCAGCTTCTGCTGTTTATTTTTAATGTTATATAAATTTTCATGTTTGTGTACGATAGCTCAATAAATGAATATTGTATTTCACCACTTAAATGCTATGTACTACTTTTATACTGATAAATAAAACAATTCGTGCGAAAATTCCCAACCATTCCAAAATATGTGAAGCGGTTACCGTAGCCATATTAACGCTCGCAACATTAATATCGTACGCGCGCCGCCACCCCCGCTGCCAACGCCAGCGACTCCTTCCTTTCTGGTAACCTCACACACTCGCATGAACACAACAACCCTCAAGGGAGTTGTTATTTGGCTACGGTAGGTAGTTATGCACGGCGCACTTCCCGCTGGTACCGTACTTATCAACGCTAGTGCATGATTCTTCGTACAGCCCACGCATTATCATACGATGCATTTTGTCGGCTCAGCATTTATGCAAGCCTTTGTTTAATTCCTAATGATAGAATGTAAGTTAGTCTGTATCGAACTCTCGTGAAGTAAAAGTATTTTAAAAATATTAATTGTATTTTTTAAAAACGCTCCTCGACCTCGTCGGAACTTAAGTGGCGCAGCCGGTAGGATACCCGTGGTATTCTGCAGCCGAACTAACGCTTGTAAAATCCAGAAATCGATTTTTAACGTCAAGATCGGCGCGATTCGGGTATCCTCGAACAAAAAAAATAAATAACTGGTACGCGTGTGTCGAACGAGAGAAGCTGAGCAGACTCACAGGAAGACATGGGATTGAGCAGCGCGTGAGTAAACCTCTTCACTCCTGTTTTCATATACTCCCTGTTATTTCCAAATTCACGACCCCAAATAGTCGATCTAATTAAATTACGTCTATCTGATTTTGTATGATACAAGTGTCGTAGTATTCGTAATTAATTAATTATATATACTTAGTTTTAGCTCTATTAACATTCACTACCGAAATCGAGTGTTGTTATTTTGTAATATAACGCTAGTAAAAATTATAAATACATATTGTATATAATATTAATTATTAATAAATAAAATACGGATAGATAAATACATAATTATATAAAATGGAGCACGAGATAAATACGATCCCTAGAGAAATTATATCTCTTATTCCTGTATTTGATGGAGACGAAAAATTATTAAATTTGTTTTTATCCAAGGCCGAATATGTACTTAGAGCTTTCCATAGGGAAGGAAATCTCCATCAAAATACATACTTGTTTCATGCTATAACTAGTAGGCTTGCCGGTAGAGCTGCGACTCTACTAAGTGAACACCAAAATTTAGCGACTTGGGATCAGCTCAAGGACGTACTTTGCCTACATTTCGGTGACCCGCGCTCCGAAGAGTGCATAGCTATTGAACTTGAAGGCTTAAAAATTAAGCAGGGCGAATCATATATCCAGTTTTGTCATCGTATTCAGAGTGTTAGAAGTTCATTATTCGCAAAAGTTAATAGGTTGCAGGATGAAGGGACTAAAGCAGCTAAAATGATCATATACAATAACACAGCTCTAAATGTATTTTTATATAACCTATCAGAAGATATGATACGCATAGTAAGGTTAAAACAGTGTAATACATTGGAGACCGCGCTTAGCGTAGTAACCGAGGAAGTAAACTTCCTAGAACAATACAATGCTAAAAATAATAAGCCAAAGCCAGTTGCTCCTCCGCCACGCCCAGCTACGCTAAATCTTCCAAGGCCTTTTGCTAGTGGTCCTTTTAATTTTATGCCTAATCAGCAAAACTTCAAATTTGGTATTCCTCAAACTCAGGTGCAACAGGGCTTTAGACCCAACTTTTCACCACAGTATAGGCCATACTTTATGTCAAATAAACCAGCACAGTTTCAAGGTTTCCGATTCGGCGGTCAAAACGCGCTTCGACCAAATTATAATCCGAGCCCTATGCAACAACCACGTGCACCTTTCCAACATAGTGGTTTTAAATTTGGAGTCCCGCCACAGCAGGCTAATCCCAACCAATTTAAATTTGGCATTCAAAATCAACAACAGTTTAGGCCGAAAATGGATACGGACATCTCTATGCGGACCGCACCTGTAAGACAGAACATGATTACTAATCAGCCGTTTTATAGTGAGCCAACATCCTTAGGCGTTGAAAACATTCCTGAAAGTTATGAGTATAACTACATGGTTAGCGAACCACAAATTGATTATGTAGAGAACCCCACTCACAGTTACGAGTATGACTATCATGAAAACCCCGAAATTGCAATTGACGATGAATTTGTAACCTCGGAAAATTTTCAGACAATAGCCTCCGACGATCAGGTGAAATAATACACCTTAATTATTGCGACAGTATCCTTAAATTACCGCACATTGACATCCCGGAAATTAATTCAAAATTTCTTATAGATACCGGAAGTAGTAGGTCATTTATAAGTCCAGCTAAAGCAAACGAATTCTTTAGCCGTTTTAAACATTATGAGCCTTTTACTGTCATTAGCACTCATGCGCAAAGTACCCACGATGAAGTAATTTGTATTCCATTATTGAAGACATTTAGGAGTACACTTACTCACAAATTTCACGTATATGATGTGGACGGTAGGTATGATGGCCTCGTAGGCTCCGATCTCCTTACAAAATTAGCAGCCAAAATAGACATGGGAAATCAAGTTCTACTAACACCAAATGCACAGATACCTATAATTTATAAACCGCCATATCAGTTGATTTTAGAACCGCGAACCGAAACAAGAGTAAAAGTTCCCACGAACTACCAAAACGGTGAGGCTATACTAAATTTCATTAAATTCAGTGAAGGAGTACGTATGCCAACAGCCTTAGTTAAGTGTGAAAACTTCTTTGCGGGAACTATAATACAAAATACTACCCCAAAACAGCAAAAAATAATTTTTGATGAACCCTTTGATGTGTCCGTGTTCAAGGATGAAGTATGCGAGTTGAATGTGATGGATGAAAGCTGTGACATTGATGACATGCTAAAAGAAAATTTATCAAAGCTAAGATTAGACCACACAAACGATGAAGAACGTAATAGTATTTTCAAGTTATGTTATGAGTACCGTGATATATTTTACTGCGAAAAAATTCCTCTATCTTTCTCAAATCAAGTAAAACATCATATACGAACAGTTAACGAGGACCCAGTACATGTTCGTCCTTATCGACACCCACACTCTCAAAATGAGGAAATTAAAAAACAAGTTGATAAATTATTAAATGATAATGTCATACAAGAGTCCTATTCGCCTTGGAGTGCACCGGTACACCTGGTGCCCAAAAAACCGGATGCAACAGGGGAAGTAAAATTTAGAATGGTCATAGATTACCGACGACTCAACGAACTGACAGTGGACGATAAATATCCGTTACCTAATATCACAGATCTTTTTGATAAATTAGGGAAGTCGATATATTTCAGCACCTTAGATCTGGCCTCTGGCTACCACCAAATTGAGGTTAATGAAGCTGATATACCCAAAACTGCCTTCACAACCCAGTCAGGCCATTACGAATTTAAACGTATGCCCTTCGGGCTAAAGACAGCTCCAGCTACGTTCCAACGGGCTATGGATAACATCCTACGAGGCTTGCAAGGTATACATTGTATGGTATATCTTGACGATATAATTGTATACTCGTCAAGTCTCCAAGAGCATATATCAAAATTACGTAAAATATTTGACAGAATTAGAGAAACAAATCTTAAGGTCACATTAGATAAAAGCGAATTTTTCAGGAAGGAAGTTTTGTATTTGGGCCATACTATCACCAAAGATGGCCTCATGCCTAATGACGATAAAATAAAAGCTGTCTTAAATTTTCCACTACCGCGTACTACAACGGAAATAAAAAGTTTCCTGGGTTTAATCGGTTATTACCGCAAATTTATTAGAGACTTTGCGAAAATTACGCAACCTCTAACATCATGTTTAAAGAAAAGAAATAAGATTGAAGTTACTAAAGAATATGTAGACGCATTCGAACGATGTAAGGAATTGTTAACAAACGCCCCAATTTTACAGTTTCCCGACTTTGATAAACAGTTCGTACTCACCACGGACGCTTCGAATTTCGCGCTCGGTGCAGTGCTTTCACAGGGCCAAATAGGCAATGATAAGCCTGTAGCTTTTGCAAGTAGGACTCTGAATGATGCCGAGACACGATACAGTACCATAGAGAAGGAGATGCTGGCTATAATATGGGCGACAAAACATTTTCGACCCTATTTATACGGGAGGAAATTTAAAATATACACGGACCATAGACCGTTAGCTTGGTTGAAAGGGATGAATGAACAAAATAGCAAAATTACTAGATGGAAATTGCGTCTATCAGAGTTTGATTTCGATATTGAGTACAAAAACGGCAAGCAAAATAGCAACGCCGACGCCTTGTCGCGTATAAAAGTTAACATGTTAGGAGATAATGACAATTTATCAACTCAGGTTAACGTAGACGAAAAAGAACAAAAATTACAACAATATTTAAGCGACTTAACAGAACAAATTGCAGGAATAGGTCAAAGCAAGAAAAGTGATAATAAACGATCACGGTCTCCATCCCCCATAACAATCTCCTCCTCCGGTTCGGTAAAATCGTTGACTGGAACTAGGGCGCGTCGACGATCTCCGTATTCAATACCGTCTGCAGACAGCAGCACAGCATCCGCATCTGAAAATCAAAATAGTGATGATATAGACACAATACATTCTGCAATTCATTCGGATACAGAAGGTATACTTATCTTACAAGAAGCTGTAGACACGAAGCCAAACCAAATACTCGTACATACTTGGAACAGAAATAAATTATCAGTTAAAAACTTATCTAATAAATCGCAAAAAATATTAGAAGTACACTTACCTGAAGATAATCCTGATCTTGTCAAACGTTTCCTTAAAGAATATACCAGACCTAAAATAAAATATTTCTTCCATTTTGAAAGCAAGCTACACCGTAAGCAATTTTCCCAAATTACCGCGACACTATTTAAAAAGGGTACAGTAAAATTCTACGAATGCACCAAGCGAGTAGTTAATGTAGATGATGAAAGTGAGCAACGTGAGATTATTATCAAATATCATACAGGTAAAACTAGCCATAGGGGAATTAAAGAAACCCTAGCGCATCTCAGACGTACGTTCTATTGGAATTGTATGGACAAAACTGTAGCCAGTATAATTAATTCATGCGAAGTATGTAAAAAAATGAAATACGAACTTTCGTTCGTATTCGCGTTAAAACCTTTTCGCCGTTAAAACCCGAACTGCAGCTATCCCAAACCCAGACTAAACCGTTTCAGGAATTGTTTATTGATACTTTCACAATTGAAGGAAAAAATTATCTTACAATTATTGACGCTTTTAGTAAATTAGGGCAAGCTATAGAGATGAGTAACAAATCTACACCCGAAGCAGTTAGGGCCTTAATTAAGTACTTTTCCCTATATGGAATTCCCAACAGAATAAGCTCAGACCCCGGTATGGAGTTTAACAATACCCTAATGAAAGAAATGCTGTCATTCTACAAAATCGACCTTCACATAGGGACACCTCATAATCCCAATTCAATGGGCTTAGTAGAAAGGTTTCATTCTACTATTATTGAGATATATCGTATAGCCAAATACGAACGCAAGGTCACTGATGCCGCGTCGGTCATGACCTATGCAATTATGTCATATAATAACTCTATCCACTCTACTACAGATCTAACGCCGTTTGAAGTGGTATTCGGCCACACTGAATCAAATAGCCCATTTTCAGTAAACTTTGAAAAACGTTTTACTCAACAATTAGTCAAGGAACACGTCAGAAAAACGAAATATTTATACGAATATTTAACCGATAAGGTTATGCAAAAGAAACAAGGTGTTATTGAAAAACGGCCGGGAGAAATTCATTTTGATATAGAGTCAGGGGATGAAATCTTTATAAAAGGAGTAAACACCAGACGTAGCAAGGACAAACCCCGATACCAAAAGGCCCAAGTCACTGGGGCAATTCATAGGAATATTGTACCTGTTATTACTAATAACCGTGAAACTAAGGTTCCTATTAAAGACATTAAGCGCCCTTCACAGGTGGTGGCTTCTGATCATCCAAATGATCCGAAGTCAGGCCCTTCTACTGCACCGGATTGACAGAAATCCGGGACTACTTCCAGTCAAGGAAGGTCAAGCATTCGTCAGCTACGACAAATGGACAGTAATTAAGATTTTAGACTTAGGAAAAATTAATGAAGAAATAGAGTTAAATATAAATAAGTATGTATCAATTAGAGATGATATTCATAACTATATCGACACTAACAATTTCAGTGCAGATTTAATTGATGTTGAGACACAAACAGATTATATTATGTATAGAACTATAGAAAAATATAAGCAATTAATTCCTTCAACTAAAACTAAACGCGGCTTAATTAACCCACTAGGATCTTTCATAAAAGCAATAACCGGCAACCTGGATAATGATGACGCTATGAGATATGAAGAGTTAATTAATAACATAAAAACGCGACAGGACGCTTTAAATGCGAAAATGACCATTGTCACTGAAATGATGGACACTTTTACTAAAATTGCAAATTCTACTAGAAGCAACTTTATAGATATCGGAAATAGCATACGCGAATTAAACCTTTTCTTGAATAAAACAAAGTTAGATCAAACAGTTAATGAAGTTATACATGTCTATACTACATTCTTACACAACTTCCAAATGCTCTACATTCGTCTTAACGAAATTGAAACCGCGGTTGCTTTTAGTAAAATTAAGGTGTTACACCAATCTATTGTGAATACTGACGAGTTTTTGTTAATATTAAAGGAAATTGAAAATAGCGATAAGTTAGTATTTTCCGCTACTGCTGAAAATGTTGTTAAGATAGAACGCTGTACTGAAATAGAAGCTTATATCAAACAAAATCAGATAAAGTTTATTATACATATTCCATTGATAAGAAACGAAATTCACATTTATTATAAGTTGATTCCGCTGCCTATCTTTGATGAAAATAACGGTAAGACTTCCTTAATCCTTCCTAAGTTTCCATATGTCCTTGTGAAGGGGTTGAAAGTAACGCCGCTCTCTCAGTCGTGTCCTGAAATTGATGAAGACCGGTTCTTGTGTTACGAAAGTGACGTCTCACCTTTGGCGAACGATGATTGTGTCGCTGAACTTATGCAGTTTTCGACCAGTACCCCGAGTTGCCACCCCGTTCCCGTTGTCATTAACGATGTAAAGATAGAGTCAGTACAATCAGGTCGTTGGATAATTTATACACGTAATGAAATTGTACTTACCAACCACTGTGGTGAAGAAGTAACACAAGAGGCTATCCGTGGAACTTACCTGTTAACCATAAGCGATAACTGCTTTGTGAAAATTCAAGGGATTATTCTGAAAACACATGTATCTGAAGAAAGGAGTATGTTTGGAGATAAACTTCCGTTGCTGCAATTACCAAGAGTGAACGACACTTCAGGGCTGCCGAAACCCGTCAACCTTGATGGGATCAATCTGACGGATATCAAGTTCCTCAATTATTTAGTGCACAAAAGTGGCTCGAAAGTTAATGGTGATAGTGTAGAGTTCCAAAGTGTCGTAAAAGGTGTTAGCATAGGAAACGTAATGATAATCATGACTCTAGTTTTCTTAGCTGTAGCCTATAAATATAAGTTTTGGAGAAAATTGTATAAGAAAAATACTCGAGATCATCCTAATCCTACGGATAATCTCGAACTCGGTGACGGAGGAGTTATGCACGGCGCACTTCCCGCTGGTACCGTACTTATCAACGCTAGTGCATGATTCTTCGTACAGCCCACGCATTATCATACGATGCATTTTGTCGGCTCAGCATTTATGCAAGCCTTTGTTTAATTCCTAATGATAGAATGTAAGTTAGTCTGTATCGAACTCTCGTGAAGTAAAAGTATTTTAAAAATATTAATTGTATTTTTTAAAAACGCTCCTCGACCTCGTCGGAACTTAAGTAGGTATTCTGTGAGATGCAGGTACATTCCTCAGTCGGGTAGCTTACAATTGCGTTCCTTACCTCTCTTTTCGCCAGAGCTTCGTTTGTCAGTCAGCATGGTGCACCGCGTGCAGGTGAAGTTGGAGCAAAGATATTGATGAACCGCTTACACTCCAAATTCACTCTTACACTTCATTTTATTTATTGTAAATAAGGTAGGTATTTCAAAAATTGAAATTGACCAAGACATACAAGAAAAACCAGTGAGACGTAATCAAACACAAACCTCAATGTTGCCAGAAATTATAGTTCCAATCATTTCCACTTTTTCCGATTGCTCTTTATTTTTGGGTAATGTGATTTTAGCAACACTATGGCAACACTGTGGGCATTGAATGATTTCGATTTATTTATTCACTCAATACTCATTCAAGCTAAAACGTAGAATTACCACGGTACGTACGTGAAAGTTTGTTGTATTGTTTTGCGTGCCAGCATCAGAACCAATATTTTTGCCTTGTTGTAATAATAAAGCAAAACAGAAAGTTAACCGAGGATGACGGCGTCTGAGGTGTCCTTTAATCGCAAAATAATATCAGAGGATTTATCGAATGTTGAATTCGACACTAGTGAAGATGTGGAAGTTATACCAACATTCGATTCTATGGGCTTACGAGATGAGTTATTGCGCGGTATATACACTTATGGTATGTATAAATTATCAATAATCACAAAAGCCCTGACCTAAAGCTACCTTTTAAAAACGATATCCTAACCTTCATATTGTTGGTGTTCTATAAAATAATGTGGTATTAATATTTCAGGATTTGAAAAACCTTCTGCAATTCAACAGCGTAGTATATTGCCGATTGTTAAAGGACGAGATGTCATAGCCCAGGCTCAATCTGGTACTGGCAAAACTGCCACATTCTCAATTTCCATCCTACAATCATTGGATACCACATTGCGTGAGACACAAGTGTTGATTCTCTCTCCTACGCGCGAGTTGGCCACGCAGATTCAGAAAGTAATACTAGCATTAGGAGACTTCATGAATGTGCAATGCCATGCTTGCATTGGTGGGACAAACCTCGGTGAAGACATACGAAAGTTAGATTATGGCCAGCATGTTGTATCTGGAACTCCAGGAAGAGTATTTGGTATGTAATATATTAATTATTAGGAATAAATAAAGAATTTTATATGCTAACTAGCTCTACTGTAAATAGGTTATTGCGACTACATTCTTATTATATTGGCAATTTGAGGCCCTCCATATCAAATCTCATGGATTCAAATTATCCGAAATAAACATTTTATTATTATATATTATTAATATATCAGAAGGTCCATAACCAAAGTGACCATGATGCATTAACATTATGAAAGTAAATCAACCCACTAGTAAAACGTCTGAAATCTATAATAGTCATAATCTCCTAGTATGACTATTATAGATTTCGTATATAATATAGCATTCATATATAGACGGCTGAAATGAAAAAGTCATGTTAGACAAAAGTACTTTGCTATGCTTTATTGTACCTTCAAGTATATTTTATAAATTACTTCATTGTTTTCCTTATTATAAAAGTGACTACTTTCATTTAGTACTGGCCACTTATAGAAGTAATATACATATTAAGATATGATATTTTTAATTTCAGATGTTCTCCTTGTATGACTATTTTAGAATTTAGACGTTTAATTTTCATGGTAATTTTGCCTATTTTACCTTCTTATACAGACGGATTGACAGAGGGCGAGTGATGGACAGGATTGTCACACAAATAATAGTGTCAGAATCTTATTTTTCTTCAAATTAATAAAATATTTATTGAAATTATTACACAATTCAACTGGGTCAGAATATAAATTATTGTCAATATTATTACTATTAAATTTACTTGATGTCACTGATGTCATTAATTGTCAAGACGTGGCAAATAATTTACACTTTTTAAAAATACTATTATAATTATTAATTGAGTTTATTAATTATGTCTATTGATGTTTTCCTTCCTATAATTTAAATACAATTTACATTTTGCTTTACTTGATATTCTTAATTTTTTTTGTATTGTTATTCATTTTTACCTAAATTGTACGAAAATTTAAGTTATAAAATAAACATAAGGTACTATAAAAAAAACCGAAAGCATCAGTAGCATTATCTGCTCCCAGTATAGTTGAAAATGAGAATTTTTTGACATTTATTTTTAATCATCTATAAACTATAAAAAAAGCTGTACATTAATAATTAATCGTAATTTCTCACTTGTACCTGGGAAATTCCATTTACTCATGTACTCACCTGTACCGTTCAGAAATGACGGCATAGTGCTTAGAGTTATTTTCTGATATAGTAACAACCTTCTAAGCGTTATTCACAATGGTTCATTTCACAGGTAATTTTTTTCCATGGGCTTGTTAGTCTAATATTTAGAAAACTTTTTATTAACATTTAGAGATTTTTGTGGATACTCCCAAAAATCTCTTTTATATTTGAACCAGGTTGTTCTATTTCGAAACAAGTAATTGTGAATTCATGAAACAGCCCTGCGATTACCTTACAGTTTGATGTTGTAATTAAACCTGGTATTGAAATAATTTAGGCTTATTGCTATACAACATGACTTTTTTTGGTAGTATAGTTTAACAAACCACTTTCATTTACATCAACTTTCTTTTTCTCAAGAACATTATACAAGACACATGTATGCTTGAGTTAGGTTTTAATTGTTCATTACTGGGCTAATATTTTTCTCTTGACATAGCAAACATTTTAGCAATATCCATCAGCAATTTGGTCCAAGTCGCATACATGCTCTCAACATACCCTCTTCATGGGGATTATATGCAGATTTAGGATTAGTTATAATAAAAAATATATTTGTGTTTACAATAAACTAATCATTCTTGTGAAAAATTTCAGATATGATAAAACGCCGTGTCCTTAGAACTAGATCAATCAAAATGTTAGTTCTGGATGAAGCAGATGAGATGCTCAATAAAGGTTTTAAAGAGCAGATCTATGATGTCTACCGCTACCTGCCGCCAGCCACGCAAGTCGTGCTGATCTCTGCCACTCTGCCTCATGAGATACTTGAAATGACTTCAAAGTTCATGACTGATCCTATTAGGATCTTGGTCAAACGGTTTGTTTATTTTTTTTATTTTCTTTTTTTAAGACCGCTAAATTGCTTACATTCATATGACCAACCTAATGGTTCACAGCCATCTTTGGCTGTAATATTGATTATAATTATAATGTAAGGAGATTTGTGTCAAATTTGATACAAAAGAGAAATGACTAATGATAGAAAAAAATTTTAGATGTCACAGGCTATGTTCAAGTACTATCTAAGCAAGATTTTAGCAATATTTCCTCCCTCCTTCCCTTAACAGTGAAAGTAAGCAAAGCACCTATTCCCATTTTCGGCTTATTCCATAAATCCCCTGGCATTGTCCCCTTTGAAGGGGATTTTTGGATATTTTGTCCATAAATCCCCTTCCACCGTTTAAAGATGCGCAAGGGGATTTCTCGACATAGAAAGGGGATTTCTTGACTGAAGTTCTGGAAATTAAATTTACAACTAATTTGATAATCTCAGTCTGTATATGTTTTACATAATGTTCCATGATTATTAAATATTAACTATGGTTATATAAAAACCAGTTTTTTCAAACTATTTTCACCTACGAGAATGGCGTTAAATACTTACCTGCCAATAACTAAACACTTGAATTGATCTCTTAAAAATAAGTAGAACAGTTGAATTTTTTTTAAATAAAGTCAAATAGTGAAATGTAAGCATATTAATATGAAAGATAGTTTGAAAAAATTCATTTCTATAAAAAAAACTGGTTTTGAGATTATCAAATTAGTTGTTTAAATTTAATTTCTAGAACTTCAGTCAAGAAATCCCCTTTCTATGTCGAGAAATCCCCAACAATGCCAGGGGATTCATGGAATAAGCCCCATTTTCCCCTGCCCACATTCAGACCCCCTGCCCCCACATCATCCAAAAATAAACAGTTATTATTATTCTGCATGTTTTTGTGAATGGTGAATCTTTTTGAAAAGCTCATAATAAAAAAGGCAATTATTAAAAAAGAAATACTTTGTTTACAGTGATGAGTTGACATTGGAAGGTATCAAACAGTTCTTTGTTGCTGTGGAACGTGAGGAGTGGAAATTTGACACATTGTGTGACCTGTACGATACACTTACTATCACACAAGCGGTAATATTCTGCAATACCAAAAGGAAGGTGGACTGGTTAACACAGAAGATGCAAGAAGCAAACTTCACAGTCAGTTCCATGCACGGTGACATGCCACAGAAAGAAAGAGACAACATTATGAAGGAATTCCGATCTGGACAAAGGTAAAGAATTTCAAAGTACTCAATAGCCTTCTTTGTTAAGATTAAATAAAACAGTACCCGAGGACACTGGTGCACCGTGGTCATTAGTTTGGTGTGCCTCGGAAAAATAAGGTTATCTCATAAAGCTACATAGACGGACGGAAGAAAAATACATACAGAAATAAAAACTGATTTAACATATTTATGATGTACCTCGCAAAAATTTTTATTTTCCTAAATGTACCTTAGACACAAAAAGTTTGCTTACATTATCGTGGAAAAATCAGTTTCTCCTAAAAAATCATAAAGCTTTGCTCGGTCATCCTGTTTCTAAATCTTAAATGACAATGTTGCATGTAAACTCCATATTACTCCGTATCGTAGGTACTACTGTGTGGTAGTATTTACAGTTCACTAATTTATAATTGTTTTCCTCAGCCGTGTCCTCATCACGACAGACGTGTGGGCGAGAGGTATCGACGTACAGCAAGTATCGTTAGTTATAAACTATGACTTGCCCAACAACCGCGAGTTGTATATACATAGGATTGGTCGTTCTGGTCGGTTTGGACGCAAAGGTGTCGCCATCAACTTCGTCAAGTCCGACGACATCAGGATTTTGAGAGATATCGAGCAGTACTATTCGACCCAAATAGACGAGATGCCCATGAATGTGGCAGATTTAATATAAATCGTGAAGCTGTAAACTGCACACCTGGTAATAAACTGGCTGATCACTTTGGTGGAAGAATCACTCTTGTCTTCATTTTTAATCACCGTGCAACAAATTCTAGGCTTATCTTGTTGTAATGTCTTAATATAAAAGTAATAGATGTCTGTATTTTTATTTCTTTTACTTGAATCTGATGACCAGAGGTCCTACCACGTCCTACTCCGAATAATCCGATGTTTAAACAGAAAATGCGGAGTGTGTCAACTGGGAATTACGTAATGAACACGAAACTATCAATCAGTTACAAGAACACAACATTCTCAAGGGTATTCATTTGTTTTCGGCTGCAGTCTACTGTGATTCTGATTATGTTTAGATAAAAATATTTTTTTTATACAACTAAGTCGACACACCAAGCATTTGATCTGCCTGTAAGCAGTCATCGCAGCATATGAACGTTGGCAATATGAAAGGTGCTCACGCATTGCCGACCCTGTAGAAACCTCTTCATGCCTTTCTCGAAGAACAGATTCTTTTGGGAAAACATCGGCAGGTAATTCATTCATTCATTAATGGTTTATTTATTTATTTAAGAAACTTCTAAAACGCAGGCCACACACCGTGCACGAAGCTAAGATCGTTAAGCTTCGCTCATGATGGTACCGCGTATTTTCAGACTTCGGTTCATACCGCGAACTACAAAGTTGAAAGATATAGTGAATGAAAGAAAGGTTGAGATTATGGGCCTTGCACACAATATAGGTTACTAGACAATAGGGTGTGCGAGTCAAGAGATTGTCGGTGGACTGCAGATGGTAAGCAGATATAGAAGCCTATGGTCGCTTGTCACTCAGAGGTCGACGACCTTGTAAACACTTCAAAATCTTTTGGAAGAACACCAGGTGCTTTGCTCGTCAATCGTATATTAGATATTTTTTACCTTGACTGTACTTCACCTGTACTGTAGCAGTCTTATGTAATAGTACTACGTTAGTACTATTACTTATACTGTGATAGTACTAGGTATAGTTTATACACACCATGCCGGTTTCTAGTATTGAGCTCACCTCCTCTTTGACACTAATATGGAACAGTTTGTATGGCGTTGCCCTCACACACGCTTATTCATGCTCTGCGCCGACGATATCACTACATAGTATAAAACAAAGTCGCTTTCTCTGTCCCTATGTCCCCATGTATGCTTAAATCTTTGAAACTACGCAACGGATTATGATGCGGTTTTTTTTAATAGATAGAGTGATTCAACTGGAAAGTTTATATGTATAATATATGCATAACATAGTAGAAAAACACTGATAATTTAGAGGTTTCTAATGTGATGTCGTAAATAAACACATTTTTTTGCTCTTTCATTGCAAACGCTGGCTGAACCCAACGAGATAGATCAAAATAATGTAGTACAGTATTGTTCACCTTAAAATGGTCTACAAAAAAGTTCGCGATGGTATATGTCTATCTCTTAGTGGTAACACACAATAACCGTTATTTTATCCTTTGCTTTTTACAAGAAATAATGCCTTATTTACGAAGCGATTTTAAGCAATACAGAATTAATCCTTATCCAATTAAGTACCTTAAATACATTGCGCATTTAATATAGATCAATATGGCCCTTCACAGCATGTAATTTAAATGAATAGTTTAGAAGATATTACACATTTAAAATGCAGGGACATAACGGCTGTGGCGGTACCGGCCGCGGAGCCGGCGGCGTGTGCTTATAACTGGGGAAGGACTGGATAGGACAAAGCGCAAAGACCTTCTGTAGTACATTTAGTATCAGCATTGCACCCGTGCGAAGCCGGGGCGGGTCGCTAGTTATTTATATGTAGTAGTTATCGACTACGAGACATTTGTGTGGAGTTGCCGACTGTACGACGAGAAATTAACCAGCTGTTATAGAATCATTATAGTTTTTCAAATTAAAATATTACACCAGACCGCGGGCGGTCGTGAATGCCGTGGAAATAAGATACTTGGTATCCCCTGCGCCTAGGAAGCGATACTCTTGGCGAACGAGGGGCAGGGCATGTCGAATCCAACTGTGGTAGTAGATTCTTCTGTATTATTGTATATTTTCTTGCGACTGAGTGCTTTCACTAGACGAGGAGATACTGTGTTAGCGCGAGGATGCCAGCATGCGAGAAATATTGCAGGCGTCTTATGTTACGTGAACATCGCTTATCGCTCTACAGAGAAAGTAAGATTGTTGCAACAACATGTAGTAATAATCTGTGACATAAAGGCAAGCAATGAATGTCTACATAACATCTCGGCCACCTCTACCCTGCACACCAGAGTTAGGGTTGCCAACTTTTTTTACAAGAAAAACGGTATATTAAAAGCTGCGTAGTAAAACAAACAGTATATTAAGGCCCAGTGCATGCGGAGCAGTACAATAAACAGTGCTATGGTCAAATGAAGTTTTTTTCAACAGTATTCAAGCACAGAAAACAGTATAATACTGTTCTTAACAGTATGGTTGGCAACCATAACCAGAGTATCAATAGCTCCTGCATAGCTTAGATATTTTGTAACCGTCAAATCTCATCTGATAGATATTTTTTTTTATATGAGAGGGGGCAAACGAGCATGTGGGTTACGTGATGATACGCAATCACCACCGCCCATGGAGAACAGCAACACCAAGGGGTCGCCGATCCGTTACCAGCCTATACTATTTCTTTCTGATGACCTCACTCACTCGCAGGAACACACCAATCCTTAAGGGAATTGTTATTTAGCTTCGGTATTCTGTGAGGATGAGGTATGGGCAGTATTTACCTTTTCGCCAGACCCCCGTTTGTCAGTCAGCAGGGTGCACCACATGCAGGTGAGGGTGGCTTTGGGTCAAAGATGTTGATGATTTATTTATACCCCAAAATTGATAGATATGTAGAATCTTGTAAAATACAATAACTAGTTTGTACTTCGACTTTATAAATTTATTACATACAGTAACAATGCAACTAAATATTTTAGGAAGCATAAATATTTTTAAATTTACAAATACATTACGTACATGCACAATTTGTTACTTACAACTAATAATTTTACAATACGGTTCTTAAAACTATTTGTAAAACTATCTAGTTTACATTTAAAAATCTCCAATAAAATGGATATATAAAAAAAATATAACACAAAAGTATGGAATGTTAACTATGAAATAGGTATACAGAGTGTTTAAAAATAAAACTATGAATTTAACAAAGAATAAAAATATTTCCCGTTCATAATATTATGCAATTTGTTTTCTAATAAAGATAAAACCATCACAGAAAATGTCTTTGGTTAATTTCACATTTTATAAAAGTTTTACAAGAATCTATAGTAATTTAAGGTCGTAGAGTTGTAGAGTATGATTATAAATTACAAATGTTAAAGTTCAGAGAATAGGTTGTAATTTGAAATTGAATAAATCATATCTATTATTTTACAACACTATGTATATCTACAACGGTTATGATGAAGTCACAAGTATCTAAATGTTTCAATGATGCACCTTTCAATTTTTATTATACCACAAACACTCCTGTCTCCATCACAAAAATGTGTTGATGCCCAATATCCAAACATTCCAGGAGGCCTGTCAATTCCAAACATGTTTACAGATATGTATAGTGTAATTAATACCAAAATTCATTGTAAAGGTAGGTTGACATCTCATAAACAGTTCATCCTACTAACATTATAAAAGTGATAGTTTGTGAGATGGTATGGATGTATGGAAGTTTGTTACTCTATCACCAGAAAATAGTTTAATGGATTTGGATGAAATTGAGCATACAAATAAAATATGATTTGGATCGAAAAGGTTTGACACATTTTACTCTGGTACATGGTCTTTTCATGTCGGGCTAAGCTGTGGGCAGAAGCTAGTAGGATATATTTGTACAAATACAGTCCCTTCCAAATACAGTCGGCACAACTTTGCATATGTCTGGGACTGGTAACTATGGCCCTAAGGAAATGGATAAGACAAGTGTATAAAACTGGGCAAGGTAACAGTGACCTTAATATTTTGGCTTTATCAACTATGACATACATTTTAAAAACATACATAGTATATCTAGAATTAATCACAAGAACCACACAAATTAAATAATAGTGATGTATGTTTTAAAGATCATTTCAATAAATTATTATTCTCTTTAAGAGACATTATAATACATTTTGCCTTTCTTACGAATATTCTTAAGGCACACTTTAAAAATAATATTAAACAGTTATATAAAAGTAAAAGAAGTTGTGAAATACTTGAGAACATTAGGTAATACCTGTTCACATACCTCACTTGCTTCTTCCATATTACATTTTACTATATACATATTTTGAAATCTATAAAAAGACAAACTGCACTTGTCAGTTTTTTTTTTTGTTTTTAACAAAAGTAATGCAAATGTAGGTATTCTTAAACCCAAGATGACAAGTATAAAATTACAGTTCTGCTTCAGTAGCTGAGTAATGAGCATTCCAACGCCTGTATATAAAAATACAAATAGCACCCACGAGGAGTGCCACAAGTATCTCTGTCAGCTGGTCCATGAAGCTTGTGGTGGGCTCTACTGACTCCATCACCTGAGCATCAGGCTCCTGGACAGGTTCTTCAGGTGGCTTTGGGGCCTGCTCTTCTTCACCCTTGAATGCTATTTGATTTAACACAGACTTTTCTTCGTCTGTGATAGGCTTAGCTGCAGTAGAAGACAGCAAACTTGAAATCTCTCCACATTGAGGACAAACCCAGCTTGTAGATTTCTTAGCCAATATTTTACGCTCAGATGGAGTGTAATCCAAAGACCCGATTGTCCCCTCCGCTGGAGTTGGCATAAATGCAATCAATGCAAGTAAGGCTGTTCTAATAGACCATGATGGCTGCCAGGTTTCAGGGTGGTGGCCAGAAATAGACAAACATATTTTCTTATTAACTTCAAATCGACCATTTGGAGTCAACAGAATAATGTGAGGTGGATGCATAGGATATTCTTTAGGCAATAATATCCTACCATGGTATATGCCACCTTCAAAATCAGTACCTTTCGGTCCTTGAACAGTAAAGTGCCACTCGAACAGATTGTCTTCTAAAGGTCGAGCACAATATTCTTCCGTGGCTTCTGCCAACTCCATCGCCTCTCTCATAAGTCGTTTAACACCTGGACATTTGGTGTTGTATTTCTCACCCATTTCTGCCATTTTTTCAATAATTTAAAGCACGTAACCGACGAATGAAGTCCGTATTATTGACGCAACAAGAAACACAGTAACACGTAAGACATTTGATGCAATCACAGGTAAATTTTGTTATCAAACCCAGAAAAGTCAGAATCAAATTGTCAGAGAAAAGTGTAGATTAAAGAAAGAAAAGTACACACTTGACACTTACACAATAGACAGCTTGACAATTGAATGACAGCAACATCCAGTAAGAATAACATATGTCTTCATCTTTGTTTCGTTTTGGTAATCACTGTTCAGTTTCAGTCGTAGTCGTTAGAGTCGTAGATTTCATTGTATTATCTATTTAATAATAATTTCATTGTATTATTATTAAATAGATAATACAATGAAATTATTTATTTAACTTTGTTATTGTTGTATTACAAAGTTAAATAAATAATTTCATTGTCCCACCGCGCCGGCTTCGGGGATATGCCGAAAAATATTGCCAGCAATAGAAGACATTGTATGCAATTAGGTTCGTGAGAACTAGGGATGTAAAGCGGTAAAATTACCGTGGTAAAATACGGTAAAATATCATTATTTTACGTCATTTTCCGATATTTTACGTAAAATACGGTAACTTTCGGTAAAAAACGAATATTACACTCAATCACACACTTTCGTTTATCTGACTCAGATAAACGAAACTGTGTTCATAAATTACCATTTGCAGATGATGATCGAAAATAAAACTTGAATTTGTAGTATACTTAAGTAAGTTTAATGGTCTTACAGTACAATATTGGTGATATAATCATTACAAAGAAATAATTATTTTCTATTTATTGATTAGTATTTTGTAATAAGCAATATAATCACAAGAAATCATAATTATGTATAAGTCTGTAGGCAGTGGTAACCTTTTTAGCAACAATATGCACGTGGCATTTCAACAAATCAAAATTTTAAACATCGCAGTTACGTAATAAATTTTACCGTAATTTTCGTAAATTACGGTAAAATTACCGTAATTTACAAGCGATTTTGATAAAATTACGTAATTTTACAACCCTAGTGAGAACCAAGCATGCCAAACTCACCCAGGGACAGGCAAGCAATATTTACTAAAAATTTTGTGTTGGAATTAGTTGAATTTATTTACCTATTTAGTATTGTGTCATCACTACATAGTATAAAACAAAGTTGCTTTCTCTGTCCCTATGTCCCTTTGTATGCTTAAATCTTTGAAACTCCGCAACGGATTATGATGCGGTTTTTTTTAATAGATAGAGTGATTCAACTGAAAAGTTTATATTAGGTAGGGGAAAAAGTCTTTTCGTATTTTATATGAAAATTCAAAACATTTTTTAATAAAGTTTATTTACATTTAACTAAAGTATGTAGGTGCCATTATGTTCGATAACTTTTTGCCATCTTGTAGGTAGAGACATGATCCCATTACTATAGAAATTTTGGGACTTCTGTTCAAAAAACCGCGACAAGTGGTGTTGGCAGTCTTCTCGTGATGTTAACCTGACATTGCCTAAAGAACTCTTAAGAGACCGAAACAGGTGGAAATCAGAAGGTGCAAGGTCAGGACTATACGGCGGATGCATTAACACCTCCCAGTCAAACTCTCTTAATTTTTGCTGAGTGGCTAAAGATGTGTGAGGTCTAGCGTTATCATGATGAAAAATCACACCCCTTCTATTAATTAATTCCGGCCGCTTTCTCTCAACTTTTTGCTTTAATCTCATCAGTTGTTCACAGTAGAGTTCAGAATCGATAGTCCTGCCTGGCGGTAACAGCTCATAATGAATATCTTCCCTTCCAATCCCACCATACACACAGCATCACCTTGTTGCGGGTTAACCCGGGTTTCGCCAGAGTCTGTGAAGCCTGGCCGGCCTTTGACCACGACCTTTTTATGCGCCAAAACTGTTTTGTGGTCAATTCCTAGTTCTTCAGCTACGTCGTAACTACTGAAATGCCGATCTTGCTCCACTTTTTCAGAAATGGCATCCATTTTATCCGTAACAGGGCGACCAGAGCGACGTGCATCTTTGACATCAAAATTTCCGGATTGAAAACGCTTAAACCAAATTTGTGCTACTCTCACAGACACTGCACTAGGTCCATAAACGTCACAAATTTTTTTCGCAGCTTGCGTTGAATTTTTACCTTTTTTGTAGTAAAATTTTAAAATGTATCGAATTTCTTCATTAGATTCACTCATCTTGACAGTAAAAAAAACAAATGAAAATCACACATTTACCTAATTTGAATTTGGAATTATTTTTTTAAAATTTAAACTTTTTAAAGATATCAAAACCTGCTACATACAAATGGTATAACCAAAGAGATTTTATTACAAGTTCATACATACTATAATGCGAAAAGACTTTTTCCCCTACCTATTATGTATAATATATGCATAACATAGTAGAAAAACACTGATAATTTAGAGGTTTCTAATGTGATGTCGTAAATAAACACATTTTTTTGCTCTTTCATTGCAAACGCTGGCTGAACCCAACGAGATAGATCAAAATAATGTAGTACAGTATTGTTCACCTTAAAATGGTCTACAAAAAAGTTCGCGATGGTATATGTCTATCTCTTAGTGGTAACACACAATAACCGTTATTTTATCCTTTGCTTTTTACAAGAAATAATGCCTTATTTACGAAGCGATTTTATGCAATACAGAATTAATCCTTATCCAATTAAGTACCTTAAATACATTGCGCATTTAATATAGATCAATATGGCCCTTCACAGCATGTAATTTAAATGAATAGTTTAGAAGATATTACACATTTAAAATGCAGGGACATAACGGCTGTGGCGGTACCGGCCGCGGAGCCGGCGGCGTGTGCCTATAACTGGGGAAGGACTGGATAGGACAAAGCGCAAAGACCTTCTGTAGTACATTTAGTATCAGCATTGCACCCGTGCGAAGCCGGGGCGGGTCGCTACTATGTATAAACTAGAATATAAAATCAACTTACCACAATTTATTACGTATGAGACTGATAGAAATCCATACCAAATTCAGCATTCGGATGTTTAAAAAATAAAAACTTATACACTCAAATGGTTGCCCATTTGAGTGCATAAAATTAGTAGAATCTTTGAATAAAAGTATTTGAATTAGAGCAGTCGAATAATTCCAAGAAGCCTTGCAAAACCGCAGTAAAATTGTACTATTGGTTTTACTGTTGAGTAATTTTTTGTAATGGAGCAACAAAAAGATTCCCGACGATATTTGAGTCATCATGTCCCTGAAACAATCCAAATTCTTCATCAAATCCAAAATCTCTAAAAAACATTGTTTCCAAGGCCGTCAAGTCAATTAATAAATAAAGGAAAAAGCAGGCAGTACAAAATGTCAAAATTTGTCATCTACAAATTCTCTATTCAAAGAATAAAGTAATCTATTTCGTGGCTATGCTTTAAGCGTGTTGTTTTTTTTTTGCGATACGGTGTACCCATTTGTGCAGTGATTATGGATGATTTCGCTTTATAAATAATATATAAGTGAAGTTATCGTGTTAACAACTAATAATTTTGAAATGGAAGGTCCTCCAGGGACCGGTCCTCCGGCCAACAACGGATCGATGGGTCCGCCGGGCATGCCTAATTTTCCGCCGATGCCACCACCTCCGGGTGCCATGGGCTCCAGCAGCATGCCACCACCTCCAGGACCCATGGGACCGGGCAGCATGCCGCCTCCACCTATTGGACCTCCGGGAGCTATGCCGCCAGTCTCATCGTCTAGTGGAGGCCCCCCTTCTATGGGCCCACCACCAGGTATGGGACCACCTCCGGGAATGATGGGAATGCCACCCGGGATGGGTCCACCGCCACCAGGCATCGGCCCTCCACTTCCGGGCATAGGTCCACCACCTCCCGGTATTGGTCCTCCACCTCCTGGAATGGGTCCTCCACCTCCTGGGATGAATATGGGCCCACCTATGGGTCCACCTGGCATGGGCCCCAGAATGCCACCTAATATGATGCGTGGTGGACCAACCATGAAAGGTAATTACAATAACCAAAATATGGACATGGGCCCCCCTGGAATGGGACCGCCACCAAATATGCCTATTCCTTGGGACAATCAAGCTACATCTGGACCACCTGGTCCACCTGGTGGTCCGGGATGGGGGATGCAAAACCATGATGGTCCCCCAGGTTGGGAAGAACAAGAGGAGGAGGGAGATGAAGAGCAGATCGAGCATGACGAATCAGGTGCACCTCAGGGTCCATCTATATTACCCTCATTATTGACAATGAAAATTGATACACCGGAGGAGTTCCGGAATAAGCCAGCTCCAGTTGTTGGAGTTGTATTGCCTAAAGCTTTAGAAGAGGCTCTAGCTTACAAGGATCAGAGGCAGGCTGCTCTTGGTGATGAGGGAGGACAGCGAGCAGAACAAGGTATGTATTTACATCTATTTTATTTATAATTATACTAGCTTTTGCCCGCATCTTCGCTCGCATGATATTCGAGCATTTTAGATTATCCAAGCCAAGTCCAACATGCAACGCAACCACCTTCATGTAGCACCTTTAATTGTACTAAATAAGAATGTAAGAACTTTCTCAATAACTACTACACCCATCCCGCTCCCGCCGCGCCGCCGCCGCCCGCGTTCATATAATCACTGATTGATGCCAAATTACAAAAAAAACTAATATACACAAGTCTTATTACATCAGCTTAAAAAGAATTAATCAAGCTTTAAAAAATTACACCGACTTCATAAATCTCAGGAAGTAGGTAGTAGTTATTTTTGGCTTTTTCAAGTCAGGATTTTTCAGTTGGTTTATTTTTTAAGTTTATTTATTTTTTAGTGAATATTTTTTATTTATTTATTATAATAATGGGTAAGTAGTAGTGATATGGTGCCTTCTTCTATGACGAAAAAACATGAATAACTTAATTAAGAAAACTCAACACTATTGCCTAACTCCTAACCTTTCCTCATCAGCTCAGCAGTATCACATGATGACTTCCCAATGCAAATTATGTTACTTAATAACATCACAAAACTTATCAATTACTGCATCCATGTCCATGCCTATAAATTTCAACCCTTTCTCTCGATTTCCCAAGGAGCCCTGAAGAGTGTACCCTCTCAAACAAATAAGAATTATTAAAACTGCTGTACAATTTATGGAGAAATCATTGAAACTTTTATTTAAAAAATGAATACAGTCGAATATCCACTGGAGAACCACCCTACAGGTACAATAAACAACAATAACAGGTAATTTTTGGTACAGAATCTTATGTCCTTTCCAAGGACTCAAGGTTTCTCTGCATCAAATTTCATCTAAATTGGTCCAACAATTTAAGCGTGAAGAGGTAACAGACAGACACTCTGTCGCATTTATAATATAAGTATGGATTGGCGTTCCGAAAAAACGACACATATTTTGATATATACACAATTAAACTTATCGCACCCCAATAGGGGACCATTGTTGTTTTCCTAATCAGTGACCTGATAAACCATGAAAACCCATGACGATTTTCAGACTTTCTGACCCGATTTTACTCTTTTAGGGATTGAATTTTAAAAAATTCTGAAACACGTGTTTACTCATTTATGTATAGAAGTACTCGTGTAAACTTTCGGATAAATAGTTCAACTAATCTTGTTTCCCCATACAAACTTTTCACCCCCTTAGGGGAAGAATTTTGAAAAATCCTTTCTTAGTGCACCCCTAGACGTTATAAGGAACCTACTTGCCAAATTTGGAATCTCTAGTCCCAGCGGTTTGGGCTGTGCGTTGATATATAAGTCAGTCAATCAGTTTCTTCTTTTATAGATTTAGATTGTAATGACAAACCCTGTGCAATGGCGCAGTAATAAATATATCTAAAATAAATAAATATCTATTTGTCTTGGTCTGGGTATTTTCTATGTATTATAAGTATGTATTTAAGACAAAAAGAAATGTATTTAAGTTCATTTATCAGTTGTCTAGTACCCATAGTACAATATTTGCACTTAATTTGCAATATTTGCACTTAATTTGTAATTTGGAATTTGTCCAGAAATATTTATTTTTTATTACTAATTGTCCTACCTAGCAGCTTCCAAATAATTTTTCTCCTTACTGTTTCAAGAGACAGCCCTGCATAAAATTTATTGTATAACAGAGTTAAAAATATTGCTGCGAACTTTGAAATTGCTAGTTTTTTTTTAAATATACTTATTCCTGACAAATTACACAGAGCAATCTAGTCCCATACCACACCCATACTAAGCCTGGCTTGTACTATGGTTACTAGATAACTGATGAATATACTTAAATATTTTTTTGTAAATACATATATACATATTATAATGCATACAGAATGTTCAGACCAAGGCAACCCGGCATGTTCATGTACACAAATCCACGACCTCGGGAGTCAAAGTGGTAATTGTTCGCCATTTGACCACACTGGGCTGGCTCATAATACAAAATGTACTATTATAAGCAGATACCACAAAAGAGGTGTGTCTCTGTGTAATTGTTATTCTATAAAATGATAATAATATGTATATGTTTTGTTATATGAAAATGTAACAATAATATTTTATTTGTAACAAAAATCTATGATTTAAAATTATTGGATGACTGATCATTCTATGAAATTAATGTATTTATTTACAAAATTCTATAAAACAATTGTCTAAAAACATACATTGTACAAAAATGCATGCAAATATGGGCTGATAATATCATAATAATCATAAATAATTTATTTGCTAAAAATACAGTAGTTGAAGATATCAAACACACTCTTGTCTTCTAAGTGGAGTCTTTCTCGTTAGTTTGCTAATTTAAATAAGTAATTTACATTTAATTTTGATTACAATCTTAGCAGAAACCGATGACCTACCAGAAGTACCTCCTGCTCCAGTAATCAGTACAGAGTATGATGCGGAAGAAGACGAGGGTGATTCCGATGACGAGAATGTGCCTGATGCACCACAGCCCCCCATCATCTCTAAACAAGAGGTATAATTTTTTCCTTTTTTCCATCTCAATTGTTTCCTTCTATCAATATTTGTATCTCCCTTCTGTCTAAAATGGTTGAGACTATTCTCTGCCATACTGAATTAACATGCAGTAAAACAGTATGGTGGACTTTTTTTACAAGCTACCTGGAGACCATTCATTGTACTGGCTTAGTGTACTCTAATAATACCTATATACTAATATAATATATTTTAATACTGTAGCACAATTGGGTCCTATTGCGCCCGGCAGAGCCGAATGGCAAAATAAAGTATTTCATTTTTATTTTAAATTATGTACTTTGTGATTTTTGTCTTTTACTTACTATTTTTTATTTACTTAAGCTTAATCATAATTTCATAACACAAGTGGTTAAGTAGATATGGTTTGGCAACTAAACCAAGGTTGCCGAACTGCAATTGAATGGAAGGAACAAGACTGATTTCGTATCCTCAATCTAGAAGATATTTAAACATCGCTGTTTTAAATTACCGTAATATTACAATGATAAAATTATGCATCTATCGCTATACAAGTATTGAATTGAATGAAATAATAATTATAGTGTAAAGTTTATTTTGGTGTAATAAGTACATAATAACTACAGTGGAACACAAAAGAGTAGAAAGGGAACTAAGTTTATGAATAATAGCAATATTGTCTTTTTTTAAAGGGTTGCCATGTGAGAACTGTTCTTATGAAGAAAGTGGCGCCCCTATTTTTGTCTACTTTTTTGTGTTGTACTTTACTAGAGGATATTGATCTGAATATTCATGCTTACCCAGAGTCATGTCAGCAAAGCAAATAAGAACAAAAGAAAGAAGAAGAAGAAAAAGGCAGCCAAACAGAAGCGCAAAGAAGAGGCCAAAATGAAAGAGACGGTTATCACCACAGCGAAAGCCGACAGTAACAAATCCAGTGACAAAGAAAATGAGAAAGAAGCTGAAATTGAGTAAGTTTTTAATCAATTTCAGTCCAATAGAAATGTATGATGTATTATGCAACCTGTCTTTATTATTAGTTCTGCATTAATTAAAAAAGCTTGATGAAAGAATCACAGTAAATAAACCTTGTTCAGTTATTTTCAAGTTCTTTCTTCTTATCAATGAAGTTGTTTAAAAAAATCTTTGTTGTTGTTCTTGCTTTTATTTAGTTTCACTGCAGTGTCTGTAATCAAATCAAGTTAAATTATAACCACTTCCCAGTGTCCGATTGAGTTGAAATTTGGCACACTCATTTAGTTCTTTTGACAATGCACTATTACTTAAGTGCCGTTATTTTTAATCTAATATGGCGGTTTACTATAGGTATCATTTTTTGATGGTTTAATGAGCGAAAGACAGAAAGTAAACTTTTTAGTTAGTTTTTTTACAAACAATTAATAAAAGCTTGTTTAAAAAAATATATGTATATTCTTGTTTATTAGATATGTTCAAGAAAGTATCCAGTTCCACGAACTGGAACCGATGTACCGCCAGTTCCATCGCGTCCTCGAGTCATTCAAAATCACAGAGAAGAAGGAGGAGATCAAAGAAGAGAAAGATGCCCCTAAACCCACAACCAAGCCGCAGGAGAAAGTGCAAGATCAGTTTGCTGTTGATGAAGAAGCTGTTGAAGTAAGATTTAGATAGTTACGCTGAGTGTGTCAATCAATTTACCATTTTTAAAGCCTAAGACAACGTCACCTGCACGCGGTGAACCCTGCGGACTAGCTAACGAGGCTATGACGTAGAAGAGGTAGGGCATTACGTAGGAGAGGTAGATGTAGGGCAAGGTAGGGTAGTAGGTATATTGAATCTTCAGTTGAAAGAATAAATTGACCTTAAAGATTTTTGTGTTCCTGTGATTGAGTGAGGTCACCAAAGGAGGCTGCACTAGCAGCGGGGATGCCAGCTCATGAGTGTATACTTGTATTATATTATAAGTGTCTTATATACTATGTTGCAAGTGCTTCATATAAAACTAAGTTGCAACTGCTTCATATATAGCTTGCGCCCTTGATTTCGTACGCATAATATATCCCGGTATCCTGCGGGATTTTCAAAAATCATTTCTTAGTTGATGTCTACATCATAATAGCTTTGTATGCTAAATTTGAACCTGATCTGTCTAGTGTTTTGAGCTGTGCGTTGATAGATCACTAAGTATCGGTTGCCAAGTATAAAAGAAATGCTTTCGTAAGACTCTAGTGTTATTTTCTTTCTTTGACTGTTACATATATTTACATTTTGTTCGGCATTACAAAGGTTTGGTAAGAAAAACGTCTAGCAGCTGATAGTGCATACAATTTTATAATCGTAAACCATTTTGTTTACAGAAAAATGCGGCCGATGAAAAGGAGCGCATGTCTAA
This sequence comes from Hypsopygia costalis, assembly GCA_937001555.2. NCBI lineage: Eukaryota > Metazoa > Arthropoda > Insecta > Lepidoptera > Pyralidae > Hypsopygia > Hypsopygia costalis. The sequence continues at coordinate 19,929,282 of OW443343.2, read as the reverse complement.
ACGGAAGCTCAAGAAACTGTCCCGACTATCTGTGGCAGAGCTAAAACAGCTGGTGTCCCGGCCCGACGTGGTGGAGATGTATGACGTGACGGCGCGGGACCCCAAGCTGCTCGTGCAGCTGAAGGCTCACAGGAATACTGTGCAGGTGCCGAGGCATTGGTGCTACAAGCGGAAGGTACCTATTATCAATATAATCATTATTATTTCAGTCTGGCAGGGTCGCCATGTGGTGTAACTACTTGGGAGATGATATAACATAGATAGGTTATATAATAAACTAGCTGGCCCGGCGAACTTCGCCTTTAAATATTTTTACATTAATTTTTCCGATTTTTTAATGGTTGTTCTATTCGGGGCGGAAACAAATCCAACAAATAAAAGATCAATTATTATCAAATCTTTATGATTACACCAGTATAGGCTCGAGATATCCTATTTCTCTTTCACAAAAGCCCCTTTTGCTAGCCGGTGGGATGCACCATGTGCAAGTGAGGTTGGTTTTGGCTCTAAAGATACTACTGAGCCACACTCAATCCAAAATAACTTTATGTTGAAAAGAATTATAAGTGCTTTTGTTTTATAATTGAATTAAAAACTATCGCATATCTCAAGTTGGATCAAACTGCACACGTGTGCAAAATTTGATTTAAATCGGTTCAGTAGTTTCGGATTCCATCGTGGATAAACAACGTGACATGAAATTTTTATATATTAAGATTAGGCGAGTACATCAATAGTTATACATACACACTACAAAGTCAAAGGACATCTTGCTGATCATAGAAAAGTCAACACTTATTGAATTGTGAACTACTTCTAATATTTTTAAACGCAAAAACTACGTGCAACTGAAATTGTGCCGTATTATCGTCTTACGCTAGAGCATCATTTTCTATGACCGATAAGCCCTTATAATATATTTTCTCCACAGTATTTACAAGGCAAACGAGGTATAGAAAAACCGCCATTCGACCTCCCGGACTTCATCAAGAAGACTGGAATCATGGAGATGCGCGCCTCCCTGCAGGACAAGGAGGAGACTAAGACACTCAAAGCCAAGATGCGAGAACGCACCAGACCCAAGCTGGGCAAGATTGACATTGACTATCAGAAACTACATGACGCGTTCTTCAAGTAATTGTTATATTCTTTGTTTATATTTTGTGGAGTCAATTATTTTTATACTACGTCGCATTCGACGTAGTATAAAAATAATTGACTCCATCTTCGCCATCGCAAACAAGTATATGACCCGCCATAGCCTATCTTACGCTTGCAATCCGCCAGTGGTGCTGCTAGCAGCAGCACTGATATTTTGGAGTCATTTTTAGGGTTCCGAACCTCAAAAGGAAAAACGGAACCCTTATAAGATCACTTTGTTGTCCGTCTGTCTGTCAGTCTGTCTGTCTGTCTGTCTGTCTGTCTGTCTGTCTGTCAAGAATTTCTATGTCGAGAATGCGTGGAGGTATCAAGCTGAAATTTGAACTGTATACTCAGGTCTACGGTCCCATGGAGTTAAAAAAAAATCAAACTGCTAAGTTTACGTAGAAAAAAGTTACGGCCGTTTATTCAACAAAAAACGCATATTTCGACACACTCAAGGGAATCAAAACCTATAGGGTACTTCCCGTTGACCTAGAACTATGAAATTTGGCAAGTAACATCGTTATAGACTACAAGTACAGGAATAAATCTCAAAACTATACATTTGTAAATAGATCTTAAAAAATAAGGGGTCAAAATTTTTTATAGGGTGTCGAAATTTCAAGTTGAAACTACTAGTTCAAATGGGGTATCATATGAAAGGGCTTGATGTACACATTGCAAAATATATTTTATTTGTTTTTTTCGACGCATTATTTCTTATTTATAATGAAAAATATCAAATTTAATAATGATACTACGTACGGAACCCTCGGTGGGCGAGTCCGACTCGCACTTGTCCGGTTTTTTTTTATTTTGTTAGAGCACTTTAAAGCCAATGCAACCTCATACGCCATGTTTTAAACTCTGTCACCGACTGACGAAGTTCTATCTTCCAGAGAATTGCAGCCTGTTAATGCAAATAACTGTTTACTGTATTTCGAAGTCCGCCTCGTTGTAAAAGTTTATCACACTCTTTCAGCCTAAAATATTCAAATTGATACATTTATATTTTTAAGCATGTGCCTATTTGTATTTTAAAATATGTTTTTGCCAATGCAACTATATTTAAGTCATCTGAGATTTATACCATATGAGTTCATAGAAGTGAGTCTTTCTCATATTCTGTTCTCTTATGACCCAGTGTGACAACTGGCCAACATTTTTCCGTAATAGAAACAGAAATCACCGCTGTTAGAACATGACGGCCATGCTCGTGGTAAGTACCTATTTCAACTTATTTGAACTTCGACCTTCCGAAATCCCTTTTTGTGAAAACCCCATTCAAATCGAATAGTTTTTCAGAAAAACATACGTGCCGCTCAAACTGAGAACCTTCCTTTTTTTGAAGTCGCATAAAATGACTATTGGCGTCAAATATTGGTCCGTTAAATCCTGATAAGCCTGAGAAATCCATGATTCGCGTTCAGTTGTTACTATGCCAGGGTTCTTATGTTGATGGAATCTATATACTACCAACATAAGTAATAAAATTGTATGTCACAGGTGGCAGACAAAGCCTCGAATGACCATCCATGGTGACCTCTACTACGAGGGCAAGGAGTTTGAAACTCGTCTCCGCGAGAAGAAGCCGGGCGACCTCTCCGAGGAGTTGCGGACGGCGCTCGGAATGCCCGTCGGGCCCGGCTCACATAAGGTTAGCTATGCAATATGTTACATAAAACTTATCCGCTCTTTTTCTAGTAATATCATATCCGCTCTTTTTTTAAGAGATGTAGCGAAAATGACAATCAAGTATAAGTATATACTTGATTGATATCTCTTACATATGTTGTATTTGCTTTTGCCCACAGCATCGCCTGTTTGAACATGCTGCAGGGTTAAAAATCACTGTATATGTTAATACAGAACTTATTTTATTGTGAAATAAAACATGTTCTGTATTAACATGACATTTATGCGTGAAAGAGTAATAAACATAAGCACATTTCGCAATTATAATATTACTGCAATTCCTAGTCGTTAGAATGAGGAATGATGAATGTTTATGACTGCAAATGTAAGGGGTAAATCATAACTGCGACTAATACGTAGGTCACATTAAAAGTTTTGCGTAACTTAAAAAAACAACATGTTATAACCAAAATATTATGTATATTGCTTTTCAAAATACTCTCCTTTACATTTTAAACATTTTTTTCATGCGATCGAACCATTTTTTAAAACAGGAGGACAACAGATCTGAAGGCATATTTTCTACGTGCTGATTGAACGCTAGTGTGAAACCTCTCATCAAATCTTTGATTTTGGAGAAAATACAGAAATCACAGGGAAACACCCTGTGATTTCTGTATTTTCTCGGTCGGGGCTATGTGCAGGATGGGTGACGAGTTGTACTTTTTCGGAAGCTAAAAATGACTTTGTTTTGTTGACCGTGTGTGAAGAAGCGTTGTCATGATACATCATGACAACGCTTCTTCACACTAGTCATACACACGCGAAAGTCTTTGGCGAAAGACGTCCAAAAAGCCGCGTTCTCGTGTAGGAGAACGCGGCTTTTTGGTCGTCTTTCGCGATGGTAGAATAATCTAAATCAAAAGAGTGTTAATGCCGAGTGGCGGCATTAACACTCTTTTGATCTTCAAGTGGAATTGTGCAGATGGGACCCGTAGCTGAGAAAAAAAAAACGCGATCATTTTTTTACCAACGTTTCTCTCCTGCCTCACACAAGATTGCTGTTTTTTTTTCGGGTTCAAAACAATTAATCCACGTTTCGTCTCCTGTGACAATGTCATAAACAGCATTGAAATGTCCGTGTTCGTACTTCAGTAGCATCTGTGAGCACCATTCCACGCGAGCCCGCTTCTGCTCCGCTGTCAGTTCATGAGGGATCCAACGACAACAAAGTTCCGAACTTTTCATTCTTCGTGTAAAATTTTCTGAATTTGGCTCATACCAATTCCCCAATAGTCCTCGAATTGGCTCATAGGTAATCCGCGGGTTTTCTTCAATTAGCTGCTTGACAGTAGCCACATTATTTTCGTTGCGTACGTATTGTAGAACTTTGATGTGTGATAAAAAACAATTGACAAATGATTTCCCGCCATTTTTTTTTTATTACTAAGAAGGTTGCAAGTCGTTTCAAAAAAATATAACATTCGAAGTTAAAATAGTTCCGATTAGCTAAGAAGTGCAAAACTTTTATTGTGCCCCATGTAAAATTAAAAATTCAAACATTAAAATGCCTATAATTTAAATCAGGGCTGCCCGCGGGCCGCGGGCCGCATGCGGCCCTCGGCTTATATTTGTGCGGCCCGTGACGTGTTTTTCATTTACCGGTTTTTATACAGTTTTTTTCCGCTACAAGTTTTTTACAACAAATCTTACTGAAAATTATATATTTTTGGAAAAGTTAAAGTTATTATTGTAACTAAGTTACTATGACTAGTTATAACTAAGCTTAAACTTTCAAAGTAGGTAGTAAAATGTCAAGTAGGTATTTGTTTCTGCGGCCCGCTAATCTGTTTAGTAATTTGTAATGGCCCGGTATTGTGTATGGTTTGGACAGTCCTGATTTAAATAGTCGATTTCGGCCGACTTTCCAGAATATAATAAATATTTTAAAAGTGTGAAAATTTACCTCCTTCGCCTCGGTGGAATTTGAACCCACGACCTCTCTGTTACTGGTCCAATACCTACTCTTTCCAACTGAGCTACCCACGTCAGATCGCTTCTATTTTCTTGTTGTAAGAACTTTTTGTTGTTTGTGGTGGGAAGTGAAGATGAAAATCTCATTTATTGGTTTGCATAAAAATAAATACATAAAGTTAATTACAGGTAACGTAAAAGAGCCAATGTGGATCCTAACTTAGAAGTCGCTGTTTTGTAGTGCAAGTCTATGTTCAGTGGCGTAACTACAGATGGCAGAGCGGGCAAAATGCCACGGGCCCCCGGAGCAAGGGGGCCCCAGGCTTGCGAGCTTGGTACAAAAGTTGTATTTTTTTTAAGTTAGGCTATAAATATACAACATACAAAATTTTTAAGGGTTATTATTTATTTCTTGAAAATAAAATTATAGATTAATAACCAAAAAAATACAAAATACTTCTTTAGTGTTGGTTGTTAATTTATTAAAGAGGGCCCCATCCTCTGAGGGCCCATCTGATGAATTTGCCACGGGCCCCTGATGGTATAGTTGCGCCACTGTGACTATGTTGTCTCTGCTTCTGTGGGAACACACCGTTAATTACATAATTATTTATAGGTGCCACCGCCGTGGTTGATCGCCCAACAGCGATATGGCCCTCCGCCGTCGTACCCCAACTTGAAGATCCCGGGGCTCAATGCACCTATTCCCGACGGCTGCGCGTTCGGCTACCACGCCGGCGGTTGGGGCAAGCCGCCCGTCGACGAGGGCGGCAAGCCATTGTACGGAGATGTGTTTGGACATCAGAGTAGTGGACAGGACGTAAGTATAATTAATGTTACCTTAAATGTTGAATTAATGATCCTTGTGGCTGCCCATCCGATTATATTTCCACACAAACGAAGAAATGCAATAACTTCGCATAATGGAGGCTTGTTGTTCATTTTTACAGTTAAAAAAACATTAGTTTGGAAATTGTAAGCCTTGAAAAATCTGCTGCAACCAGTTTTTATGCAATTTTGTATAAAAACTTCAAAATCGAAATCGATATCGGAATTTGAACCGTAATTTCAATAAATATCAATATATTGGAATCGAAATGGAAATCGGAATGGAAATGGAATGAAAATAACCTTTCATACGTCTTTTATCAGTCCCCATGAGCTACAGAGACGTATGCCATAAAGTTATTAATTAACTTTATGCTCTAGCCTCTTCATTACCTGGGTTATCTCTTTCTAACAACGCCCATAGTTAAATAGCAAGCATTTTAGTCACGCACACCGACGAGAAGAGTCTTAGCGGCATGCGTACGCTTGATAGTTGGCATTCCCCTTCATTTACTCTTAATTTATAATTTTGACATGGTTACGTCTTTAAATTGCTTGCATAGGAAGGCAATTAACATACACAATAGCAGCTACATCCAAAATTCAATCACACCACTGGATAGATGAAGAATCAAAGTATTTATTACGCTAAATAAGGACTACGGAACATCGCGTGCGGGGGAGGGGGAAGTGCTGCCATTTTGAGATTTTTTTTTTTATATTTAGGTCGGCAAACGAGCTTGCGGGTCACCTGGTGGAAAGCACTCACCACCGCCCATGGAGATCAGCAACACCAAAGGGTCGCCGATTCGTTGCCAGCCTTTAAATAAATATATTTTAGTGCATATACCGTATTCACGTACAACAGACGGCGGTGTCCATGACACAGCCACACCATTTTTTATTGTATACACTAGAGGTGGATAAGTACAAATAATGTTTGTTTTCACAGGATGCTGAAGACCAAGATATAGATAGGACGATGTGGGGAGAGCTGGAATCAGAGTCTGAAGAGGAATCTGAAGAAGGTATGTATACATCGTTTATTTGTTTTGTAATACTTATTCAGTTTGTTCCAGTAACTTACAACCCTTAACATTGTGTTAGGTAACAAATTAACTGTATTAGGTCCCCAATAGTGTTAGATATTTTAAAATCCGTGGTGCATGGCAGTTGACCTTTACTTGACTAGCCATCTCTTTAAGCTTTTACTGCCTTATTTGCCATATTGCTATCTCTCACATTGCCAAGAGGAGACTTCTCCTCCTACTAATTTCTTATGATTAAATTCGTTGTGAGTTTCAAGCCCTTCAGCCACTTTGGTAACTATATGGTTCATAACCAGCTACGAAACAGTAATTTTTTTCACTGTTTTGTAACTAGTTACTAAGAAACACCCCTTCAGCCACTTTGGTAACTATATGGTTCATAACCAGCTACGAAAAAGTAATTTGTTTCACTGTTTTGTAACTAGTTACTAATAAACACTTATATTTTCTATTTTCGTAATTTTTCATAACCAGTTATGAAAATATACTTTTTCTTCTCTGTATGTAACCATTGACTAAAACCTTTTTTCTAAATGCTGGCTGTTATCGGCCTTATATCTAATGAGTAATGAAATTGCAAACAAATGCACATCAAGTGTGTGTTGTTTGCATTGATATTATAATAAAATAATTAATATTTGTGTTCCTAACGATACGATCGAATTCTTCCCTACGAAACGAGCAGGCACAAAATTAATATTTGAAGGCCGTGAATACCATAAACGCAAAACATCCGGCTATCAGTACATCATGAAAAAATCGCCAAGAACTGAATCAGTAAAAAAGTTCAATTCCTATTTTAATCATTTTTGGTTACATGTTGTTATATGTACTCTATTGTCACTGACAACTGATTTCGTTGTTTTGTTTTTATGTTATTAGCAAAGCAAAACTCTTTTAAAGCGTTTGAGCAGAGATGAAATGGTTAATTCCTCCATTCAGTACTAGAACAAGGAGATTCGGGAATTCCCCCTTCACTATTTCAACTTTGGTTGATTGTTGCCATAAGTAGGACTGAAATTTCCCAATATAGAAAGCAAAATTTTTGTTTGTTTATATAAAATGCTAACTACTGTATTTGTTAAATACAAAAATTTATCATTCCTTTTATTTTATAACATATAATTCTGTATGTGAATGTTATCCGTATGCGGGGTTTAAAATCCGTATAAAAGCGGATAAATCCGTATAGTTGGCAACACTGGTGGGTCATTGCGTAGAAATTGTTGCCCCTTTTGTAAGTTTTTTTTAATACTTAGTTAAATATATATATATATACTTGCCATAGAAAACAATAAAAAATATTCTAAATTTGTTTTTTTATTAAGTGTTTATTAGTAACTAGTTACAAAACAGTGAAACAAATTACTTTTTCGTAGCTGGTTATGAACCATATAGTTACCAAAGTGGCTGAAGGGGTGTTTCTTAGTAACTAGTTACAAAATAGTGAAAAAAATTACTGTTTCGTAGCTGGTTATGAACCATATAGTTACCAAAGTGGCTGAAGGGGTTTCAAGGCAGCCGTAGTTTTACCATCTGGTCTGCAGTGGACTTCATTGTTCATTTGAGGGAGCTCGTTCGATTGAGGGAGACTCGTATCCCCAGCTGTGTCATGAATATGGGTTGATGTAGTGTTAGAAAATGTTTGTAAACATTCTTGAACAGCAGTGTGTGAGCAACGTTATGCAACAAATTTGCTATGTGTATAAACAGAGGAATCGGGCGACGAGGGCGGTGCGGCGGGCGCGGGCGCGGAGGGCGCGCTGGCGGCGGGCGTGGCCACGCCGGGCGAGGGGCTCGTCACGCCGCTCGGGATCAGCTCCGTGCCGCCCGGCATGGAGACGCCCGACACCATCGAGCTGCGCAAGAAGAAGATCGACAGCGACATCGAGGGGTACCGCTACATTTATGTGTCCACACTCACGGTGCCCAAGTCGTCTGCTTGCAGGCGAAAGGGGAATAAGACCTGCTACCGACCCGCTTGAGTGCTTGGTTGGATTACTGGGCGCGATAGCGGTGCGGGTTAAGGTCTTCTTGGCTGGTTGGCTTACTGGGCGAGAGACTCTCAATTCTATGATATAACCGTGGTGGTATAAGGGTGATGCACATTAGCTGTAGGCATAGTGCCATTGTCTCCACTCACGATCGATCCAAACGATCGTTATATACACCATCCAATATTCACAAACGACCTTTCTACCGCTTAATGGGTGGATAAACGCGCGACAGCATCGAGCTGCGCGAGAAGATCGACAGCGTTATCGAGGGGTACTCATACACTTATTATAACAACTTACACCATGACACTCACACATAACACTCCAACATAACTCTGTCTGTTTCTCACTCACGATCTAAAACAGTCTGTTGGTTGTTGGATAACCCGCCGAAGGTGCCTAATAGCAATACGTCGCAAAAGCGGGTATTCGTTATGTCACACAATCAATTCAATTCAATCTTTATTCCTAAATAATATTTTGTGTTGTATTTTACGGCTGTGGATCCAACATTCACGTACTACCTCTCTAGTCGAGGAGTGCTGAACAATTATGTGACAGTTGCCGCGTTATGTTCAAACAATGTCCTTATTTAAACTTAAACTAAAACTTTTGGGGTGTAAGTGGTATGCTTGTCTGCCACCCGACGTAGTATTAAAAAAAAACCTCATAACAGTTCTGATGGCAATAAAAATGGCCTATAGAAAAAAGAACTATTTATAGTAGATTATTGCATCGAGCACAAAGTAATTTATTATTGCACCGAGTGCCTGATTTAGAGCCCGAGCGTTAGCGAGGGCTCTAATCTAACAGGCACGAGGGCAATATAAATTACTTAAGGCGAGGTGCATAATCTGCTTTTCTTTCAACTAATACCTATAGGATTAGTAGATAAAAGAAACTCATATCAAACAGTTAAAATAGAAGTTTCTATAACACTGTCGGCTTCATTTAGAATGTTTTCCGGAGTTAATGTGTCGCTAGATGATTTCATTTTAATTCGAAGCCGAAGCACTCATAATCAGATAGTATCACACTTTTATCGTTTCCAAAAATATTGTCAAGCAAAATTAACAAAGTTCCCGCCAAATCACTTTATTAAATTTCTTTCATTTTTAACTCAGAGTTAGCAGCAATCATTTTTTAAATTTGGAACAAGTAGGATAGAAACGAATAATACGTACGAAAAAAAAAGTATTGATATCGGCTGGCTGAATAGAGCTAATCCATTGAGATTGGCACCTTTTGGTGCGATAAAAAAAAAACTGTGCAATAATGAAATTTCATACATTTTTATTGCTCTAGAGCATTAAAGACTCGTTTTGTACTGAGTTTTTAGTGTGATTGTGATGAAATTAAAGCATAGTTGGAAGAAAATTTATTTAAACTATGTTATTTTGTACTTTCCATTATTATCACAGTGATTACTGCACTTTGTTATGTATACATGCCTTAATTTTATTTCTAGGTTGACTGGAAGAGACCCCTCTAAGGGATAAGTCCGCCTTTGTACTGCTTTGTTTTGCATTTTATTTGTTATTTTTTATGTACAATAAAGTTAGAAAAAACAAAGAAGTTGAGATACTGGATTATTCTTGTATCATTTTTCATCATGTCTGCAAAGCTGGGATAAATTTAAAAGTTGTACTCCAAGGGACTAGAAGTCAGGACCGCAAAACTAACAATAATATATGTTGTTCCTTTCTGAATGCAGCGGTGATACGCCAGCGCTGTACCAGGTGCTGCCGGAGCGGCGCGTCGGGCTGACGGCCGGCATGATGGCGTCGACGCACGTCTACGACATCAGCGCCGCCAACCCAGGTTAGTCCTCATCCTCACTCATAAAACTTATAAATTCGGTAATTAAAATTCGGTAGGTTTAAGTTATATCTTGATAACAACCAATTATAACCTGCGTTATGTATTTAGCGTAGCACGGTAACGTAACTGGATTTAATGCCGTCTCATATCACAATCATTCAAAATAAACGTTAAATTATTATTACAATATTACTCAAAGTATAACGTCCTACGTTACAGCGCAAGATAACTACTTCGTTATGCAGTCAGCCCTAACGCCCGTCTCAAAAACTGTTAAGCGCACAAAAAAATGTTGAATAAAATTTTTTTTGAGAATTTACGTTCTACAATTTTGTAATAGATGCAATTGCAATTCACACTAAAATCATAGAATGCGAGATATTTGAATAAAACAGACAGAAAACGGAAAACTAACAGCTCTAATTCTATAATTAACATCAACTTACTAATCTTACAAGTCAATTACAGGTTTTCACTTGTAACATTAGATCAATATATTTTACTTCATCATCTCCCTGAGGGGAAGTCTATTGATGATGTCAGTATATTATTTAGTATTAGTATTTATATATAATATAATATAATAATCATTTTATTTTAGGCAATGTTTACAAAAACAATACGGGGAGGCCTGATCGATGTTTGATTACGTATTTCCCTTAGTCGCCTTGTACGACATCTACGGGAAGAGACGGAGTGATTCTATTCTAGTCTGCCGGAAACCACACGGCCAAGCCAGCTTGTCCGTAGTCACCTTATATTATTAATACCTTATAAACTAACATACATGAAAATGAAAATATTTTATTATTGCCAAATACACAGTCCTTACAATTGTTTGGGTATTCCTTTTAAGCAGAACAAGTGCTCGTGTTAGGAGTGATAGTGATAGGTATACATATTTATATAAAAACTTAACTCTAGTATTATTATATTATACATGCAGTGTCGGCGACGTGATTTAGTAATCGGTTGTGTGTGTTGGGTACGTGCAGGCAAGCGCGCGGCGGCGGCGGGCGGCGCGGCGGGCACGAGCAGCGAGGCGGGCGCGGCGGGCGGCGCGGGCGGCGGCGCGGCCGGCGTCGAGGTGGCGCTCGACCCGTCCGAGCTGGAGCTGGAGCCCGAGGCCGTGGCGGCGCGCTACGAGCGGCACCTGCGCGAGCACCGCCCGCGCGGCAAGGAGGACCTCTCCGACATGCTCGCCGACCACGTCGCCAGGCAGAAAGTTTGTATACTACTTACCTACTTATTACCCTGTTATGCAGAATAAATTCAACCGATTTTCTTATTATTTGAGGAATAAGATGTTCCGATTTTGGGGTGTAAGTGGTTCATCAACATCTTTGAACAAAAGCCACCCCCGCTGCAAACGCAGCATCTCCTTCCTGTCTGGTGGCCTCAATTAACTCGCAGGAACACAACAGCCCTCAAGGGAATTATTATTTGGCTGCGGTATTCTGTGAGATGGAGGTACATTCCCCAGTCGGGTAGCTTACAATTACGCCCCCTACCTCTCTTTTCGTCAGAGCTTCGTTTGTCAGTCAGCAGGGCGCACCGTGTGCAGGTGAAGTTGGCTTTTGTTCAAAGATGTTGATGAACCACTTACACCCCATCATACATAACTTGGCCGAAATCGAATATTTAAATCACTACATAGTATAAAACAAAGTCGCTTTCTCTGTCCCTATGTCCATTTGTATGCTTACATCTTTGAAACTACGCAACGGATTATGATGCGGTTTTTTTTAATAGATAGAGTGATTCAACTGGAAAGTTTATATGTATAATATATGCATAACATAGTAGAAAAACACTGATAATTTAGAGGTTTCTAATGTGATGTCGTAAATAAACACATTTTTTTGCTCTTTCATTGCAAACGCTGGCTGAACCCAACGAGATAGATCAAAATAATGTAGAACAGTATTGTTCACCTTAAAATGGTCTACAAAAAAGTTCGCGATGGTATATATATGTCTATCTCTTAGTGGTAACACACAATAACCGTTATTTTATCCTTTGCTTTTTACAAGAAATAATGCCTTATTTACGAAGCGATTTTAAGCAATACAGAATTAATCCTTATCCAATTAAGTACCTTAAATACATTGCGCATTTAATATAGATCAATATGGCCCTTCACAGCATGTAATTTAAATGAATAGTTTAGAAGATATTACACATTTAAAATGCAGGGACATAACGGCTGTGGCGGTACCGGCCGCGGAGCCGGCGGCGTGTGCCTATAACTGGGGAAGGACTGGATAAGACAAAGCGCAAAGACCTTCTGTAGTACATTTAGTATCAGCATTGCACCCGTGCGAAGCCGGGGCGGGTCGCTAGTAATAAATAAATTATAATATATTTCTTTTTGCTTTTTTACAGAATAAAAGAAAACGGCAACAAAATACGGACTCTAAACAAGCAAAGAAATACAAAGAATTTAAGTTTTAATTGCGGAGTATATTATTATGGTATCTATATAAGGTTAATTGCTGTATTCTTACATGTGATAAATGTATGATTTCCATATGTATTGTATTACTAGGTTTATTGTGTTTCCTGGCGGCGACTTTGGTGGTGTAACTGCAATAGTAGCCACACTGTTAAGCTACTCTGATGACAAGGGTATCTAGCTATAAGTCGCCGGCAGTCAGAATAAATCCATTGACAGAATCTATGTGAAGCTAAATAAAAATAAGTGCTATCAAATATCTACATTTTGTTTTATTTTATTTAATCCAAGAAGCAAATGTTTAATGGACACTAGCGCAAGGTCCACTTGCATGTTTTTTTTGACGTGAATATGTCTTCAAAATTGCTTCCATAGGGAGGCAATTCAATAAAACGATAACAAAATCGGGGGATACAGTTTGGTGTTGCAGCTACAAATCTATCATCTCTATTCAAAATTCAATCACACCACTGGATAGATGAAGGATCAAAGAATTTATTACGCTAAGTAAGGACGAACGCTATGGAAAATGACAGCGCTTACCTCTCCCCCGCACGCGATCTGCGTGAGGGGAGGGGTAAGTGGTGTCATTTTGAGATAATTTTAGTGCATATAACATATTCACGTACAACACACTGCCGTGTCAATGACACAGTCACACCCCATTTTTTATACCACTAGGGTCACAAACAAGTAGCCTGATGGTAAGTCAGCGCAGCCTATGGACGCTTGTGACACCAGACGCGTTACTCACGTGCTGCAGGCCGTGTAAAAATTGTATTACTCTTTTTTAAAGATTCCCAAACTGTAGACTCTTGGAATAACCTTGATGAAATAACCAGGGAATTCCACATGCTGAGACTTGAGGTAGAGTACTCATCTGGAACCGCACAATACGCGCCCGCTTCGCTTGCAGTGCATGAGGATGAATTTCATGTCTGGCGAGCGCTACGATTGTAGAAAGAGGCCGTGGGCATTGTATCAAACAACTCTGAACGTAAGTCATTGTACAGTCCGTAGAAAACGAGAGGCAAAGTTTCTCTTCAAACTTTAATGGTTATATGCCGTATGTGAGCTTGGAATGCGCCCTTATGAGCTCGTATCTGAACCGAGTCACAAGGTGCTAGCTGGTATTTGGGTGCTCCTGCCCAGAGATGACAAAGGTACTTACACTTTGTCGTGGCTGAAGTACTGCTTCGCTCTATTGAGTCCACCTTGTGTACCCAGTTTTTCGGTGCAAACTTGTTATACAAGAGTGAGCAAAAAAAATATTACTTACCAATGTAATAAGTGCAAAATAGTAGATCTGAATGCTAAGAATACGCCAAGGTGGGTGAAAATGGTAATAAAAGTTCACGCACACACGTTAATGTGACCATGTTTATCATGGTCACATTGGCGTATGTGCTGTATTTATTTAGCATTTATTATTTACATCTACATATATATTTTTGGAAATAATTACCTGTCTTATAGTTCAATACTAATTAAATAATATATACGTATGTACACCTAAAGATAAATAGTCGATATACTTAACACGGAAATGAAATCAAATTTGGTCTGTGTACTTCAATTGGGTTTATTAGGGCATTAAATTAAAAGTTTACATAAATTGTAAACTTTCGATTTTATATTTACAATCGATTCAAATTTGTTATCGGTAAATCTTGATTTGACATCTGTCAAACAACAATATCAGTACTTTTTTTTTTTGGACTTCGTACTTTATTCAAGTGAACCGTGTTTTGTTTCAATTAATTTCGAATTATTACGAGTTTAAGGTTTAATTATTGAATTAAGTTAATTAAAATGGCCCGTGTTTTAGTCGGAGTTAAAAGAGTTATTGATTATGCTGTGAAAGTGAGTACCTAATAGTTCAGAGTACAAAGGTTACTTTTTAGTTCGTATTTGAAGTTTATATTTTCAATTTATTCTGCAAAACCATGTAAATGGTCATGGAATAGTATACTAATCGGGACTGTAATGTATTACTTCTTTCATTTAATAAATATGATTATAACCTTAAGGTTACTGCTTATCTCCCTAATCTACTCTGACGTAGCGGTATTCATGTATGATTTTAGGTTCGGGTAAAGCCGGATAAGAGTGGCGTGGTAACAGATGGCGTGAAGCACTCCATGAACCCTTTCGATGAGATAGCTGTGGAGGAGGCGGTCAGGATGAAGGAAAAAAAGCTGGCCAATGAAGTGATTGCTGTGTCATGCGGCCCAGCACAATCCCAAGTATGAATATCCAACATCAGCTATGACCAAGAGACATTATTGTATTAATAATTGCCTTTGGTTGACTGAAAAGTAATAGAACATTGCCAGAACTATTACAAAAACTGGAGGAAACAATACAATTACTTTAAATAAAATTAAAACCTATTTCTATATTATGTGTATATGAAACTTAAGCTGAACTATTTTATATAAGCACAACAACATGTGTGTATATATATGTTGTTGTTGTTAAGATCTAGTAAGCCATTAAACTTTAGAGAGTTAGTATTTGATTTAAGGTGAGATGGTGTATAACTTGGAAATACATAGAAACATGCTGCCTGCAGTCTGAAACTATACCTATATAAAAATGACTTTATATGGCCGTGTGGTTCCCGGCAGAATATAATAGAATCACTCCGTCTCTTCTCGTGGATATCGTACAAGGCGACTAAGGGAAATACATTACCAAACATCGATCAGGCCTCCCCAACCCATCTGGCAAGCATGGGGAGTGTAGTCCTCCTTCTGTCTGGGACGGACGAGAGAGGGTCGTGCTCCTGTAGTGGAGACTAAAATGACCTGATAATGATGACGAAAAATTACTTTAACTAGTTACAGACGCCATGACGCTTTGCTCTGCTAGTGTGGAGTAGTACTGTGTTATATAGCAAATTGTGTTACCTTTGTTTATATTATAAAATCTGGACCACTACCAGCAAGTATAGTAATAAATAATATAACAATATACCACCAAGTATATTGTAACAGTTATAGAAAATTAAATAAATACATATTACAAGTAAGAATGGTTCATTAAGTTTTTGAATAGTCCAATGTATATAGAATATTTCTGATTAATCCATTGTAATTGTTCATTTGTTTATCAAACTTTATTGCAAAAAGTTTTTTTTAAACAGCTAATGCAGGCTTGTTCTGTCAACCAATGTAATTTGTTTCCATTAATATTATTCTATATCATGTAATTTTTTTTTATTTCATCTATAACCTATGTACACAACTGCAAAATTGACTATGACTAAAACATGACCAATATCTACTTCAGGAAACCCTGAGGACAGCATTGGCAATGGGTGCAGACAGAGCCATCCATGTAGAAGTGAGCGGCCCAGAATATGAGACCATGCAACCCATCCATGTTGCTAAAATCCTGTCAAAACTGACCAAGGATGAAAAAGTGGATCTAGTTATTTTAGGCAAACAGGTATAACAATTTTTTATAACTGAATTTATCAGAAACCAGACCAGAAATTGGCAAAATAGAGATGCAATTCTGTTCCACGCACATATGAATTGGAAGGTGTTTAGAGCATAGTTTTGTATTTTACTAGTTCCCAGGAGTGGTCTGTGTTTTTCAATCACAAAAAAAAAACTGGCAAGAATCGGCGACCACTTGGTGTTGCTGATCTCCATGGGAGTTTGTGATCGCTTTTCACCAGGTGACCCACATGCTTGTTTGCCCGTGTCATGTAAAAAAAATACATCATATATAACTTTCTTTTTTTACGGACCATATACTTGTTTGGTACAATGTCAGGTACCAAACAATTATATGGTCCACCTGCTGTAAAGTAGTCAATGTAACCTTTAAACACTTGCTACAGAATTATTACTCACATGCTAGCAATCTTACTGGTTAAAACAGCATAGGCAGTAGTCGAGCAATTGTGGATGCTTGTAAGCTCTGCTCACAGGCTTGACTTAATTCTCTCAGTAGTAGTAGTGTAATGAAGCTGTGATCAAAGTGTGATTGAGATTTTGAATCGAACAAAGCAATATGTAGGTACTAGAGAGTTCATTACCAAACTGTGCTGGATCCAGATTATAAGCAAATGCATTGTCTTTCTTACTTCATGTTCTAGATCTGACTTAGTTTTGCTTGTTCAACTTAGCTCAAGAACTCGTAGATATAATATGTAGCATTCATACAGAGAATGATGAGGGGGGGGGGGGGGGGGGGGGGGATACCCCAAAATGAGTTTCGATCGAAAATTCGTATTCTAATTATGTTTTGTTACATTTATGACCTATAATCGTATATGAAAAAATTAATAAAAATCGATCAAGCCTGTTCAGAGAAGTGTGAACACAAACACAGTGACACAAGATGTGTAAACACAAATGCACATGGGTAATTGTGAAATCTCAGATTTCACTTCTGAGATTGCCCCCAGATTGATTGTAGTGTTGTTCATATATGATTTATTTTAATTTCAGGCTATTGATGATGATTCAAACCAGACTGCACAAATGACAGCTGCTTTCTTGGATTGGCCACAGGGTACATTTGCTTCAAAGGTAACCTTCAATAAATTTATTAATAGAATCTAGTATCATGCATACAATGTAATGGCTATTTGTAGGAATAAATCTATATGGGTTTTGGCTCGAAACAGCTCATCACTGTTTGTAGAAACAAACTCGATCTCACTTGCACATTGTGCACCTTTCCATCTTGCAAATAATGCCTCGAAAGTATAGATGTAAGATAAAGACCGGCAATCCATAGAACAAAATCTGACGAAAAATTGAGAGCATTAGTGTATGTAATGTGAGCACAGATGCTTACAGACAGATCATCATCATCATTATCAGCCTGTATCTACCCACTGTTGGATATAGGCCTTTCCCAATGCTTTCCACCATTTGCGTTCCTGCGCTTTCCACATTCAACCGCTGCCAGCCACAGTCAGCCACGGCTTATAGTTCGTCAATAAGGTTTTGTCATCTTTTTTGAAGAACAAAGCTACCAAACGCCAAACACACGACTGGTGCGCTCCCATTGTGAATGACAGAATTAAACAGACGTTGGAGTTTGTTTAGAAAGATAGTTTTCAACAGTTCTGTTGTAATTCCGTCCTCGCCAGGAACCTTGCCATTTTTCTGCACTTCAATGGCCATCTCACCCATGCTGATGTTAGGAATGTCTTCAGTGTAGTGGCGGGTTAACGGAGCTCGGCGATTACCTACGCGAGTAGCCGGTGTCGGGGTGACAGGTGCATGTGCACCATAAAGATTGCCATAAAATCTACTTCCGCAACTATTACTGACTTTGAAGAGACGACACGGCCATCCTCTAGCTTGAGCTTCGACAGTTGCGTTTTCACATCGCATTTTCAATGCAATTGGTGTTGAAAGAGCGATAGTCACGCCGTATTAGCTTTCTAATCTGCTTGTTTAAAATTGTATTACTCTGTCGAAGTTCTTGCGGATGTTGTCACCTCTCATCGATTTTTTAAAAGAGCTATAGAGAACCTAGCTTTTCTAGCTTTATGCTGCCGTCCAAAGTGTATTTTGCCGACTTCGTGTGTTACCTCCATTATTTGATCTCGTCCATGTCCGAAGTAGTTTCTAGCGAGCTGAATCGGTTTTGAAGTTCGAATTGGAACTTCTCCCAATTTTGATTTAGGAAGAGCCTGACGTAAATTCGACCTCAACATGCGGACTCTCTTGAGTTTGTTTATATGGTAGTGGCTTCAGTAATCTTCTTCGCGTAAGGCGGACCGCATGCTGACACTGGCTTAAAAAAAACCGGTTTAAAATAATTTAATAATAAGCGAGAACTTATATAATGACAACGACCGTACGTTCTTATGGTGGAAAAATATGATTTCTTTATTATTATTATTATATTCTTTATTTTTCTTTTACATCTCCAGTCTTCTGTAAACATACGTATTAATTAGTTGCCAACAACTAAAAAGGATTGAAAAAAGATGTTCTGTTTATCTGAAAATCTGTATAGTCAATGCCAAGTGTCAACTGGATTAAACTGAATATATCTAGAATATGTATGCCGAATTTCCGAGTTATATCCAGTACGTTGGAAAACCTTAAATAATGTTCCGATTCACGGCTGGGTAAGATATTTAATCTTTTTATTCCGAAGTTGTAAAGTATACTATGATGACATTTTTTGTTATGCTTAGTGTGATCTTTAAAACCTATGCATTATTTTTAACAAACACGTAATTTTTATGTGGGTACAGTAGCCTGCCATTCCTTTAAGATTCACCCTAAAAAGCTGACTACTGAGTGGTTTTGATGATAGCAACTCGAGGACTACCGAAAACGACACGCCGGGCGATATACCGGATATACGGCACGCCAACACCAAGGGTTATTTTTTTAACGAGGTTTTCTTCCTCGACTGTTTGGGACTGATGAAACCGGCTCTCCGGGTGTCGTCCGACATTCCCGATCTTAGGTTTCACCGCCCCCCTCCTCAGTAATTTTTTACCGAAGTTTTCTTCCTCGATTCCCGACCTAGTGTACCTGGGTACACTGGGGAGCGTTTTTCCGCTGTGCGCCTCACCGTGCCCTCTGGCTGCTCAGTGGGACGGGAGGCGTCAGATGTCAGACGTTCTAAAGCGTGGACTTGGTGCCCACGCCTTCCTCCTCTGCCAGAACATTAGCTAACGGTCAGCAAGATCTCCGCGAAGAGAAGTGACCGTTTTTTGCCAAGGTGCACTGCTCAGGCTGTTGCTCTTTAGCTTTATGTCGGTCTTTAGCAAGACAAACGAGCTCACAACAGTCCCGTGCACACGAGGAGGTTTTCCGGCCTTAGCACCTCACCGTTATCGTGCCCTAGAGTCAGCCTATTTCTGAAACATATTTTTAATTTAAAGGATACTTCACTAATGAGCAGTCGCATTGGGGTGGTATGTAGTTCCAACATTTTGGTGCTTGATATCGTAATCTGCTATTACATGCGGTGAGAATATTCTGCTAGCATAAAACGTGTAGGTCTGGTGCTGTACGAATATTGAGGGAGGAAAGTTTAGCTTATTTATTCTAGCTTTGCCATGGTTTTTGATTGGTTGGATTTGTTTCCGTCCCGAATAGCAGAATAACTCTTAAAAACATTGGAAAATTCTCGAAAAAATAAAATAAAAGAAAAAACATTTTCCCATACAAAATGTTCGTGGTTGTCGTAGCTGTCAAATGTGACGTTGTCGTACGTGCGTACGCCAAATGTATGCGTGCGTTCAAAATTTTTATTAAGCTCATTATAGAACAAATGTCATAGATTAAAAACAAATGTTAACTCTATTGGTCTCATTTTTACGTCTTGAAAGTTGGCTGTGATTTGTTTTGAAAACAGTTTTGTGGATTTAAATATTTATTGCAAAGAGAATGTAACCACTACGTTTTAAGAGACGGATGTGCTATACAAATAGCGTAATTCTAATATGTATGAAATGGAAGCGAAAACAATCAGAATTTGTACCAAATTCGCTTCCGATTCATAGAGTCGTTTTTTTACTTTGAGTTGCGACAGGCTGATTTATTGGTTCTAAAATATTTATGCGTGCGTTCAGAAATTTAAATCAAGCTCCATAAATATATAAAATAATGTCGTGTCTTGGTCGGGAAAGTATTAAAAACATTGAAAAATTGACGAAAGAATTAAATAAAAGAAAAAACGTTTTCCCATACAAATAGTGCCATTTAAAAAGGATTGGAATATTTATTGATTGTTATGTAAATGTCAAATCGATTGGTCTCACTTTTACGTCGCGAATGTTGTCTGTGATTTGATTTGTGGATTGAAATATTTATTGTTGTCAATTGGTACTTTTTTTGTGACTTTGTAAAGTACTGAACTTATTATTTACCCACTGCTGGGATACGGGTCTTCCCTCAACCGAAGATGTTTAGAGCATACTCCAACACGCTGCTCAACTACGGGTTGGGCCACTAACTTGGCTTAAGGACTGCCATCTAATGATAAACACCAGGACCGACGGCTTAACGTGCCTTCCGAAGCACGGACGAGCTCGAGATAACATAAACTCATCCATGAACAGGCTACGGTTGACGTTGCTTAACTTGCGTGTACAATTAGACTGACACGTGCCTCACGCCATCGTGCTTCTCTATTATTTTCTATTATTCATTGTATTAATTTCAAGAAATCATAAATTTTGTTCATATATATATGTACATCACGACATTCATTGACTGTTAGGCGGTACGAAGTTCGCCGGGACAGCTAGTTGAGAAATAGATTAAATCAAAACGAGTTCACATCATTGTGCTCTTTAGGACTCCTGCAAAATAAATAATGGCACTTACGTGCCACAGACGTACAGCAGATTCTCTTACTACAAAATGATTAAAAAAAAAAAATTAAACCGACTTCCGTTGGCGAGCGCAGCTTATTGGTGGAATACTCCGGCAGACGCTGCTGCCCGTCGTCCGGGAGAAAAGTTATCGCGTGACACAAGATTCCTTAGTCGCCTTGTACGACATCCAGCGTAGAGCAATGGAGTGGCACAATTTTATTCTGCCGGCTACCATAGGACAAATTTAAGGGTTTCCCTTGATTTTTCTGGGATCCCATCATCAGACCCTGACTTGGTGAATATGGAACCACCTCGCAATTACCCTTTCAAATAAAAAAAGAAATATGAAAATCGGTTCACAATTCGCAAAGATATCGAATAACATACATACAAAAAAATATTCAGTCGAATTGAGAACCTCCAACTTTTTTGAAGTCGGTTAATAAATTACATTATTTCGACCTCCTCCATGCTTTGGAGTCGCATGCATCGGTCCCGGCTGTAGTCATTAGATGACAGTCATTATGCCAAGTCAATGGGTTTTAGGCGTCTTGAAAACACTGGGATCCGCTGACCCGCAGTTCAGCAGCGTGGTGGAGTATGTTCTAAACCCCTTCGATGGAGGGGAGGTCTGTGTCCCAGCAGTGGGATGAATTGACGACGACGAACGTACCTTTGCTTCTCTTTCTATCACGGAACTCGCATTCATTCACACCCACGTTACGTTAAGATTGTTGGAAAAACAAAGATAATTTTAATAGTAGGTTATTTTGTAATTCAATTAGAATTCAGCAAACAATTTACGTGTTTTTTTTACCGACTTTCGTATTTTTTAAACCAACTAAAAAAAAATGAGTTTATCAATTCGACCCGTATGTATGTAAAAATTCCAGAATTGCACAGTTTTTAAATATGTTAATCTATAACAGCTTCTAAACTTGTGTGCCAAATTCATAAGTATATGTTTGTCTGCGCATATCTCAAAAACTGTAAGTTATATTTCAAAAAATTTGTTTTAGTTTGACTAGGTTTAGTCTCCCTAGTTCAACTTAGGGAATAGTGCCAGTGTCATTAAAATCGGTTTAGCAGTTTTTGAGATAGAGAGTCAAGTGTATATCAGATACCAGGAGCGTAATTCTAAAACATGTCCTTGAGCATGTTGTTTAATAAATTATTAAATTAATTACTTTCAATTACAACTGATGTTCAAGAAAGTTAGCAATAAATAGTAACAAAAAAATTAAACCGGCTTCAAACTATTATCTAAATCCATTTAACTATTATTATTATTATATAGATTTCACTATTATCTAAAAAAGAGAGAATTAAAAATATCATCATTAAAAAATCTAAAGATAATACCTATGCCAAGTATTTATTTGAGGTATGTGCCAGCCGCAGTGCGTAATATAATCTATATATTATATAAAAATCAATGCCACTTTTCGTTGTAATGTTATAACTCAAGAACGGGCTCACCTATGCAAACCAAATGTTTAGGGTTTATTCGGACTGTTAATGGGGATTTGTCTGTCAAATTGAAACTTTTTTCAGTGTTGACAGTACAAGCGTGTTATGTCATTCATGCGGTCATTTCATTTTGGACGTGCTTCGACTTTATGTTGCCTGTTCCAGAGTCTGTACCCCCAGCCGTTTGTCATGCTCAAAATGGAAAAACAAAAAATATTGTTTATCCAAATGTTTTGGGTTAAGTTTTAAAATAGCTAGCAATTAATAAAATATTTTTTTGTTCGAATAAATGAATTTGGTGTTCCAATAATTTTTTTTTAATATTTCATTTTATACGTAGCGAAGCACGTACCGGGCCGCTAGTATTATAATATAATAATGCGTACTAAGGCACCGACCTCAATAAAAATATTAGGCATATTTACTTATTTTTTTTATGATGATTTTTATTAATATAATGTTTTTATAATTTCTAGTAATATATTAATAGTTGGCATATTTACTGTAGGTTTTTTATTAATGATGAAAATTAAAAAAAAAATTAAGGTCTTATTGAGACGCTCCAGCGCGATCGGTCCGCTTTGCCTATTAGTATAATCAGCAAATCGACGCTTATGCAATAGTAAATTTAATTTCAATTCGTTTTGTAGCTCTAAGGTGAGAGTGCTTGACCTGTCTGTACTTTGTTTATTTTTCTGATAGGTGATAAAAATCATCACACCATATGAGACCACATAGTACCGGGTCAAATCTAAAGCGAGAGTCATGTCTCATTACAATAAAATAAACATTGCACTGATAACTGGTAATAAATAACAAAATGGTGTGATGCTCATTATCTTCTAAAAATAAATCCCCCACTCGACAGCTGCAGGTACTGTTTGCGATAACACGCGGACACGACGTACTGATTTCGTAATTCAACGTTTTAGCTTCGATCATTAATAATCGAAGCTTTTTTTAAACCTTTGTTAAAAGAATCCTTCCAAATTTATATTTTTATATCACTAAAGTGGGAAACAAGCATACGGGCCGCCTGATGCAAAGCAGTTAACGTAGCCTATGAACGCCTATAACACCCAGAGGCATCAAACGCGCCATTGCCGACCCTGTAAAAACCTCTTCACGCTCTTTTTGAAGAACTCCATGCTGTAGTCTCCTGAGAAAACCTCAGTGCCTGTCCAGTCCTGCAGTTCATTACATAGCTTCACAGTACGCGGGAGAAAATTTATCTGGAACCGCACAGTACACGACGATTTAGGCTTCAATGTGTGAGGATGAACTCCCTGTCATTGGCGAGCGTTGCGACTGTAGAAGGAGGCCGTGGTCATCATGTCAAATATCTCACCTGATCATTCCCCATTGTACAATCGGTAGAACACATAAAGTGACGTAAAATCTCTTCTTGTACTTAAAGGATGCATTGCAATACTTGAATTAATAATAGATTTTGATATGACTTAATATTGATGTGATATAAATATTGGAAATACTATATACCTCCATTAATGACATTGTTGTAATGTATCGAGCTATTTAAAATATAGATTTGCATGCCGAAAGGTAAAATGTAGTAGGGGTTGCTATTATGTATTTCTTACATCTATTGATTGATTGATTGATTGAGGTTCTAAACCGTCTGTCAGTTTTTAATCGTTAACAATCCTCACAAAGCATACTCCATGCTGCTCAACTGCGGGTTGACGGACACCAGTGTTTTCAAGCTGCCTAAAGACCGGAACAGCCGGGACCGATGTGGATTAACGTACATCGGGTATCCATGGGTTACGGTCGACGTTGCTTTACTTGCGTCTTTAATTAGACTGACACGCGCAATGACACCTTCGAATTCCTCAATCCTCCTGCTTGTGGCGGGCGGTGCGACTATGTAGAAAGACCGTGGGCATTATATCAAACAACTCCTCTGAGCACAACACGTTGTACTATCGGTAAAACGCACAAGGAGGGACCCTTGGATTTAACAGCGCATTACCGTTTGTAAGTTTGAAATCATCAACAATCCTCACAGTTTGTCTCTGAATCAAGTCACAAGGTTCATGCTTTTGGTGCTCTTGCTTAGAGATGACAACAGTACTCCAAATGAGGCCGCAACAGTGTTTTGTAAAGCTTCTAAATAAGTAAAATAAGTCTTTGACGCGGGCTGGTTTAGATGTAGCTGTAACTTATGTAGTTTTTTTCGATGTCAGCTTGACCTCCTTTACGTGACCTAATTGGACGTCGTCGGAGACTTAAGTCTCGACTCTAAGAATACCAATACTCTTGACGATAGCAGGGTAGACATGGGGTGTATACTGGAATTCATGAACCACAGCACATGGATTTATCGTAGCGGTGAAAGCACTGATTTATACTTCATTTTATTGCAAAATTCTCCCTTCCTTTCATTCAAACGCAGCAAGTAATTAATGCTGTTTCTTTCTGTAGGCTAAGTGAACACGCTATCTGGTTTCGGTAGAATCCCCTTGAATCGATGGGGCTATGGGCAAAAACAACTGGTGGTAAAAACCACTCTGCTACCAGAAAATTGCAGAATTTATATTAAACCTAACGTATTTTGAATTTTAACTTAATCAAAAAATATGAAGTAAACTAAACTTTAGTCATAGTATAAGTAATAGTACTACGAACAGGATGGCCACCCCCTGCCGTTCTCTCGAGTCGAGCTCACCTCTCCTTTGAGACCAATCTTGACCAGTTTGTATGCACACACGTCTTTGTTTATGTAGTCGTAAACGACGCGACGTGTGTATGTAGTTTACGGGGTGTGCTTTAGGTCTAACAGACTAAGATCCTGACTTCATCACAATAGACGTTCCTTTTTTATTAAATGCATGCACCTATGAAATTGCCGTTCTGCAGTTCTGGCCATTTCAAATCAAAATATTTTTTGTTTGGCTAAGAATTCTAATTTCAAATTAATTTTATTTTAAAAACATGGAATTCTTTTTCCAAAAGTAGTCATTTGTTTATTGATTAGTGTTACATTTTCATCGCATTTCAATCTTTTTCGTCATCATGGATACATTAAAAATTCGAGTAATTATGGACTATGAGTACCGTCGTGGCAGCAACGCGGCACGCAACATCAACGACGTTTACGGAGCTAACACTACAAACCAACGCACCACCTGTCATTGGTTTGCTTGCTTCCGTTCTGGAAATTTCGACCTGAAAAATGAACCTCGCGGTCGTCTGAAGACTTTGGCCGACAATGACGAATTAAAGGCGATTGTAAGCTGATGATACACAATCTACGGCTGAATTAGCAGCAGCTTTTTACGTTAGCGTCAAAACAATATTGGTCCATTTGCGTCAAATTGGCAAGGTAAAAAAGCTTGACAAATGGGGCACCCATTTGTCAAGCTTTTTTACCACGAACTCAATGATCGCCAGCGCGAAGTACGCGTCGAGACGTGTCTTGCACTGCTCAACAGACACACAAATGAAGGAATTTTGAACCGCATTGTTACCTGCGATGGAAAATGGATTCTGTTTGATAACCGCAAGCGCTCAGCAAGTTGGTTGGATCCCGGTTCAGCACCTAAACAATGCCCTAAACGAAAACTTACCCCTAGAAAAGTGATGGTCACTGTTTGGTGGTCTAGCGCCGGTGTGATTCATCACAGCTTCTTACCAAACAGGGTGAGCATTACTGCAGATGTGTACTGTAAAGAACTGAGCACAATGATGGAGAAGCTGGCACGTCTCCAACCATCATTGGTCAATCGCTCGTCTCCGCTGCTCCTGCACGACATCGCGCGACCTCATACTGCACAGCAGACGGTCTCCAAGTTGCAAGAACTGGGGTGGGAAGCTCTCCGTCATCCGCCCTACTCGCCAGACCTTGCGCCTACAGGCTACTACTTTTTCCAGAATCTGGATAACTTCTTGGCGGGAAAAAAATTCAATACCCGAGAGTCAGTACAAAATGCCTTTGAAGAATTTGTTGCCTCCCGTCCAGCTGATTTCTTTAAGAAAGGCATCAATAAACTGCCACTGCGTTGGCAAAGATGCATTGATTGCATGGGTGATTACTTCGATTAATACAAATAAAAAATACATGAAAAAAATTTGTTTAAATCCTTTTCAATATCCTTTTTAACAGACTATAATCCTTTTTAACAGTCCCCAAAAAAGGAGGAGGTTCTTAATTCGGTTTTTTTTTTTTAATGTTTGTTACTTAATTACTCCGTGATTAATAAACCGATTTGAAAAAATCTTTTTTATTTGAAAGAGTATACTTCCAGATTCGTCCCATATTTTTTTCATCATCATCATCATCATCAGCCTATATCTACATACATAAATGTAATGTTTGGAGTCGGTTTATTTTTGTTAAAATTATATTGACTCCTGTGCCTGTGTAAAGCATTGTCTAGTCTAGATGAATGTTTTCAAGCACTGCATCAATATTGGTGATCTTTATTTCTGTAGGTTGTCAATAATACATGTAGGTAGTAGTGGTAGTACGATTGGTAACTTACTGCCAACTGTTGACTGAATTGAACATTCGCTTAAACGTTTTGTCAATTATTTAAATAGTCGGCTTGGCGGGTCAAATGTGTGTCCCTCTGTAAGTTCATTGAACCATAAATATTGGTTTCTTTAATTATATGTTTATTTTCAATACGTGGTGATAAGCATGTCCTGCCGATGTGATAGCGGGCAAAGTTTAATTATCAATACAATATTTCATATAAGTACCTACAAGCAAATTCCTGCAACGACGCAGCGACGACATGACACGTGACTCCCGCTTTATTATGGTTCAGGCTGTGCTTCGTCGTTTTACCCGCCCTTTTTGTAATGGTTGTGCCGTGATGTTAAATAGTCTATAACCGTCTTCAATATTTAGGATATCAAATACAAAATGAGTTTTTCAAATTCGTCGGGTATATCCAGAGATTAATGCGTTCAAGCAAACAAATAAATTCACCAGCTTTATTCATTTATGTAAACTTCATTCATTAAATAATGGCCGTGTGGTTTCCGGCAGACTAGAATAGAATCACTCCATTTCTTCCCGTGGATGTCGTACAAGGCGACTAAGGGAAATACATTATCAAATATCGATCAGGCCTCCCCAACTCGTTTGGCCAGCGTGGGGAGTGTCGGCCAAATCCTCCTTCCGTCTAGGACGGACGAGAGAGGGTCGTGCTCCTATAGTGGACCTGATGATGATGATGAAACTTCATTCATAATAAAAATGTACACATGCGGACTTGATGCTATACAGGCATTCTCTACCAATCGACCTTAGAGTGATGCAGACTACTTCTTTATTTTAATTATTTGTATATTTATTTTACTTTTAATATTTATGTAATTCGGATATTTTTAACATGTTTCGTGTTTATCAAGATAATATGATTTATTACTTCTACACACTCTCAATATTTTATTATTTAGAGACTATAAGAACAAACAAACATGACAATTTGTGTCTTGTACCGCGGATGCACATACTTGTCAGCCCGAATAATTGCGATTATGATTTTAAATTTTAACCAACCCATCACTCTGCTGAAGGATTGGTTCAAGTGGTCAGCAATGGCCTCACCGACGTGTTTCACAAAGGAGGACATCCAAGGTGTGAAGACTCCGTCAACAGATGTAACGAAGGGTAGTCACAGGCACTCGAATATTTTGCAAAATAGATTTTTTTCCATTTCAATATCTGTAAACGCCACTTAAAATATTTTAGAAAATCAATAATGATCTCTTGAAAGCCCTTGCTATCCTGTTTCAAATAACAATCCTGTGCACAGTCGGCAAGAGAAAGAGAGAGGATCCAGCGCTGCGGGTTAAGAAACATTATTAAATTTTATTAACACGTTAACTGCCATGTCAGCCACCGGTGGCGGACAGAATTACTATCTGTTCGGGCCGTGTCAGCCACCAGCGAATGACACCAAAGCTTCAAATTCAAACGACTTTACTGCCACGTTTATACTGTTATTTCCTATTGGAAGTGGACCTTTAATATGTCAAACAAATATGTTGTTACAGAAATAAATATATTTTGATTTTTTGATTTGATTTGAAGTGGCTGACATGGCCCCAAGCAAAACATATTCACGTGGCCCGTTACTTTTATGTCTAAAACAAAAGGTATCACTAATTTTTTATCATAAATGAAATAAATCATTCAAAAATTTCTAAGTTACTTTACTGAAAGACAATAAAAACTAAACTGTGTAAACCTATCTTAACAAAAACTATCTAAAGTAGGTCCGTGAGGCAGCGTGCCTAAAACGCTAGCAGCGTTACCCCTTTGGATGGCGATGCTTAGCCTCTGACCCAAGTAAGCGCCGGCTCTTGGGTCCCCGGTGGCTTGAAAAAGTCTCTTTGAAATGTCTTCAAAAAGACTCAAGGCACAGGGGCCCCAAGGACCGAGGGTTTCGACTCATTTCGCCAGTATGTATTATCGAGTCAACAATAAATAATAATTTATTAGAAATTACAATGGTAATATATTTTTTTATAATTAACATAGCTGTCGTACGCAATAATTATCATAGCTGTCGTACAAGTTTCTGAAATAACATATTTTTCCCAAAATATTATGCTTAATATGTGGTGTTAACAAACTATAAAGATAAGTCTTCAAGAGTAATATTTATGTTCAAAATTAAAGCATTTCTGGACAAAAATGACATTAAGGGCAATAAGTTATGACTCGCTTGGTCTTTTTTCTCGCATACATTCAGTCGACCATTTGTGCATCATTTATCTTATAATACTCGTATCTTGAGCAGTACTTCCTAGCTTTTCTAACTGTCTAACTCATGCCTTTTCTTTTTATTTCTTGTAAATGACACCTCTGGTTTACCGTTTTCTTTGCCTGATATTGTTAGGTATTCGCATAAAATCTTCCTGTAATCGACTACCCCCTATGCTTATATTAGTTATTTTTTTTTTGTAAATTATATAGTCGTTGTAAATTATGTAAGAATTGAGCATTACTGTATTCAAAACCAATTCTACTTATTTTTTTTTATTAAAATAAACAATAATGAGTACTTTTTTATGATTTATAATTCATTTTAAACCATTCAGCATTAATACGCAAAAAATAAAATTTGGAAGATTTTGACTTGGCAGTTAACGTGTTAATTTATATTCTATCAATACTTAATTTTGTAATCAACCCTTATTCATTCCACTGTTGAGATACGGTCTCCCTTCAATCGAAGGGCTTTGGAGCATACTTCATCACGCTGCTCAACTGCTGCTTGCAGAGGCCAATGTTGTCAACCCGCTTAAAGGCCAGTGACTTGGCTTAACGAGTGTAATTTACAGCCGGGACCGACGGCTTAACATGCCCTCCGAAGTACGGAAGAGTTTTAGACAGGTTACAGCCGACGTTGCTTAACTTACGTGTTCGATTAGACTGGCACGCGCCACAACGCCATCACGATCCTCCTATACTTATACTTTGTGAATAGGCATGTGAACAAATATCTAAAATTATAAAAACTATCTATCAGTAACGTAAAATACACAAAACCAGAACGATCTGCGATTTAAAAATTTTAATAACTTATGTCCGATGTGTTTTATGGTCGATCAAAGTTTAGTGAGAAAGTGCATTTTAAAATATTAAATTACTAGCTGTGCCCGCTACTTCGTCCGCGTGGAATAGTGTCTTTGGGCATTCGGCTAATTATTTTACAAATAAGACACATACGTATTAATACTTAGATGAGTTGCAGTGTGCGATCTAGTGCTTATATAGCTCTTTTGTGGAACATTGTACATTCATCCCAACCAACAGCTTACACTGCTGCAACTTTCTTCCGCGCTCACTGCTTTTGCTAATGTTACATACTGGCATGTCCTCATGAGCTAAGTTCAATGGTAGTAGTTTTAGAACCGAGTGCGCTATACCCCTATAACTATTTACACTTTATTTTGCTTTTAACCGTAAGCACAGAAAACAAAACTTCTTATTATGAAAATAACGTATTTAAGTATTTTATTTATTTGTATAAAAACCTATTTAAAAAAATATTATAAACCCAAATGAATTAAATTTAAATAATTTTATTGACCCAAATAATCAAAATCTCTATACTAAGTATAACTTTACTAAAGAACTTGTTTTTATGAACCATTTGTAACCGATTCCTAGAAATCCCTTTCGGATATTGCGATTTCTGACTGAGTCGGCATGCAAAGGCATAAAGACTCATTCATAAAACTATTAAGCTTTCTTATTTTTTGTTTTATTCACAGATGGTCAAATGCTTTGTTTGTACAACGCTCAAAAAAGTACTGCTTATTTGGTGAGGGCAATTAACTTACCGTTCTTAGGTACCTGCCTAGCATCCAAATGTGCAACAAAAAATAATGACGTAATAACATCTAAGTAAACTCGAAAAAATCTACTTTTAACGAATGAAATAAACAAAACAATGACTCAACTAAAGAAAAAAATATTTAATAACTTATCTACTAAAGTAAGCAAATCGAATTGTAAACAACGTACAGTGAATAATAATGCATTTGTACCGGAAAAAATAATAATTGTCACGTGTCTGCACGTTTGGGCAAGCACACTTAGGCATATTTTTTCTGTGCCGTACCACCGTTTTTTACTCATGTACCACGCCGCGTAACGACCCCCGGCCCGCTCCCTGACCCCCGCGCGGCAGCACTCAATGTGTGAGATAGGAAAAATGCCAGGCATTTACAATAAGTGCCCAGTAAGTACCTGTAAATGCCCAATAAATGCCTAGTTTTGGGCATAAATAGGGAATTTATAACTACTTTTCGGGCATTTATTGTAAATGCCCGGCATTTTGCCCATCTCTAGTACGGCGCGATGCTTGGCAAGTTTTTTACTCGCGTTAATTTCAGTTTCTCATTTTGTAATGACTGCGTAAAAGTTATCTACATCAGGATAGCACTAATATTTTGTTTCTTGTCGCAAACTTATAAAACATTCACATAGACCTTACATATTTCCATACAAACTTTCATCCCCTATTCCCTATTGTTATTTTACCCCCGTGTGGGTAAAACTTTTACAAACTTTGAATGTCATATTTATTTATATCGAATCAACAGTCTAAAAATAAGTTTCAAGCTTCTAGCTTTAAAATTAACGATACTTCCATACAACCACCTTTCACCCCCCTTTTTAACCCCTTACAACCCTTTTTTTGCATTAAAAAGTAGCCTATGTCCTTCCTCAGGCTCTAAACTATCTGTGTACCAAATTTCATTTAAATCGGTTCAGTAGTTTTGCCGTGAAAGCAGGACAGACAGACAGACAGACAGAGTTACTTTCGCATTTATAATATTAGTAAGGAAGTAAGGATAAGGATAAAAAATAAATATTACCATTGTAGAAACAATAAAAAATACTATAACTTTTGTTACGGCACTATGTAGCTAGTGCCGTAACAAAAGTTAAATATTACCATAGTAGAAATTACAATGGTAATATTTTTTTTTATAATTATCATAGCTGTCGTACAAGTTTTTGATTTAATGACATCATAACACTGTAGTCTTTTGTATGCAGCGTTTTCGGGATAGTTCAAAATTGTGATCTTCAAGTTTATCATATCTCGAGAAGATTTTATGCTATCGAAGTAATTCTTTCACCTATAGTTATATTATTAAGACGTCTTTAAATAACAAATCGAAAAAAAAAATGGTACACAAGCACAAGTATTTCTTAATAAAGATACTCTGGTTACATATTTCGTTTGTTGACTGTACTATATGTATGTTTGTACATAAAAAACATATAAATATGTGCAATATAAAAAATTTAATACTAATAAAAATTTTGTAAAAAAAAATATTTTAACGGTTTTTTTGAAAATAATGTACTAAAAGCTAAAAAATAATTCGGTAGGTCCGGGGTTTCAGTCATAACACCCCTCTCCCTCATCAATCTAAGGCATCAAACAAAAAAATAAAATCGTTTGGCGTAACGTAAATTGAGTTGACTGGATAGAAACACAAAAATATTTTTTTTTTCAAATTTTTATTTTCTAATTTCTTTACATAGTACTTCTCATTCTATTAAGTTTAGATTTGACTTTTGTAATTTTTTTTACTTTTAAATTTTTCTTGCACCCATTTGATACCCATATTGAAAATTGAGAAAATATGTAACCGTAAAATATGTGGCCGTTTTGTTGACGGCCATCTTGGATTTTAATATTTTTCATCGTGAACTGTGTTTTACTCGTCAAGCCCTTTCAGTTGATACCCATATTGAGGTAGTCGTGACAAAATTTGTAAATCATTTTGTAACAGCGGCCATCTTGGATTTACAATGAAACAGAATTTATTATTTAATTATTTAATTATGTTATTTAATTGTATTGTCACCAGAACTAAAGGCGTGTACCAAATTTCAGATCAATCTCTCTACAAGAAGGGGGTCAAATTTCAATTACTAGATTTGACCCAAAAATATAAACAAACAGGGCAAGCTAAATAGAATCGTTTAAAAAAAAATACTCGACCTTTAAACGAACGTTATGTTTGATATTCGCGCGTTACATTTTCAACTTCTCTGTATGAGTAACGAACACCGTGGTCACTTTTCTCGTATGGTGGATAAGGCAAAAGCCACACCACACCACACACCACGTTTCTTCAGTCCAGTACTCTACGACTAATCCTATTTTGCCAACGCATGCTTTCGTTGGTAGCCCTACAGATAAAAACCATCACATCCTTGTTGAATGTAACAAATGGATCTCTGGACCCATTATCGCTCTACGGCAGCTATTTTTAGTCTAGTCTTATCTAACGTCAAATTTCTGTGCGAAGTCCAAGTCGCTCGAGTGCGAATCGTCTTGTAGGACGATTTCTAAATCAACTAATTTGTAGGCGCACCACGTGGGAATCACGCACCCTCAGTTTCAAACGATGGAGATTGGGAGTGCCACCTTTTTTTTTAGATTAAAGTACATTGGTTATATAGGTAAAAAAAAAAGTAAATAGTATCAAAATAATGATTTTTACGAAAAAATAAAAACCGACTTCAGCTGGCAAGCGCAGCTTATTGGTGGAATATCCCGGGAGTCGTTGCTGCCCGTCTTCCGGGAGAATAGTTATTGCGTCAAACAAGATTCCTTTGTACGACATCCAGCGCAGAGCAATAGAGTGGCGCAATTCTATTCTGCCGGCAACCACAGGGCAAATTTAAGAGTTTCCCTTGATTTCCCTGAGATCCCATCATCAGATCCTGACTTTGTAAATATGGGACCACGTTGCAATCATAAAAAAAAGAATTTTGAAAATCGGTTCACAATTCGCGAAGATATCAAATAACATACATACAAAAAAAAATTCAATCGAATTGAGAATCTCCTCCTTTTTTGAAGTCGGTTAATAAAGTACAATTTATTTTTCTTTATTATGTTTAAAAATATATTTTTATTGCTTAACATTTACAAATTTGTTACTAACTAAGAAATTTTTATCTCTACTAAACAATTGCACAGCATCTTTACAGTTTATATTTAAATTAAAGTAAATAAGTAGTTCATTTTCTATCAAATTCAGAGATGCTCTGTTTCTTTCATCTTCACCATACGACGAAACTTTTCAAAATCGAATCAGGCGAATTAAAGTATTTTCGTGTACTTTATTATTGTCATAAAGTATAGAGTACATTTATCTGAAATAAAGTACAATATTTTATTTTAAAGTACGGGTGGCTACCCTAATGGAGATACCTAACATCCAAACCTTGCGTGCCGAAATCAATTTAGAAATAACAAAAAATAGGGTACTTTAAAAGTAAATTAGAGAAGCGACAAAGACTATATTCGTTGACGTCGTCGTCGCCGTCGACAACCCTTATTCATGCCACTGCTGGGATACGGGTTATGCTACGGTTGACTTTGCTTAACTTGCGTGTTCGATTAGTCTGAGACGCGCAACGACTCCATCTGACTCCTCTACTATATTCGCGTGAAATTTAGCTTAAAATTTAAATTTTCGAGATTTTTTTCTCCGTAATAGCGATAACTAAACGTTAAAGACTAATTTATGTGCACTTGAACATGTCTGTTGGTTTTGGTCTGAGTGTTTTATTTATGTTATAAAAAAATGTACATCTAGTACAAATAATAGTGGCTTTGCATAGTTTGGTACTTCATTGCGCCCTGTGTAATTTGTCTGTTAATATTTATTTATTTATACGGGTATTATGATTTTAATTATAAATATGACGAGCTCGGTGGTCGAATGGTTAGCAATGGTCACTTTTAACTCCGAGGTCGCGGGTTCGATTCCCGCACAAGACAAAGTGTACATGAATGTCTGTTTGTCTTGGTCTGGGTGTTTTCTATTATTTTAAGTATGTATTTACAAAAAAAAAATCAATTCAATTAAAAGTATCGTCAATTAAATAAATAAATATTTCTGGACGATTTACACAGCGCTATTTAGTCCCAAATTATGTAAGCTCAAAGCTTGTGTTATGGGTACTAGACAACTGATAAATGTACTTAAATACATTTTTTTTGTAAATACATACTTAATATACATAGTAAACACCCAGACCAAGACAAACAGACATGTTCATGGACACAAATGTTTGACTTGTGCGGGAATCCAACCCGCGACCTCGGAATCAAAGTGGCCATTGCTAACCATTCGTCCACCGAGCTCGTCGTGGTCGATGGTGAATTGCTTTGGTTTCATTGTCTACTAGATATGCAGACTTACTGTATGGGACAAAAGAATGTCTGCTGCCTGACGCGTAGCGTATCAGAATCTGCCCGAGCGCCACGATCACTTCAGGCGAATTACTAAAAAAGAACTCGACGACAGCAATGTACGAGTAGCATATGAATAAGAATTGAGTCAATTACGATGACTATTTCGACTCAACAAAGGGTTGCCCACTCCTTCTATAGCATATTGAATTATTAAATCTAGTCTCTCGTAGTCGACGCGTAAAAGTACCAAGGATATGTATCGTCTTTTATTATTCTTGTTTCTAGGGCGCTAGAATTTTCTGCTACAGGAATGATTTAGCTTATTACCTGTAACAGAGACAACTGAGAATGCGATAGATATATTTAAATTCATCTAAAAGAAAATATTTAATTTGAATTTTTCAAAATGCACGGAATTACACAGAAATACCCGATCTCCACACACAAAATACAATTCTGTTTATTTTTTCGGAATAAAATTTGTACATTTGTAGTAGTAACCGACGCGCCATTTGTATGGAGTAGCCAGGGTGTGGTTATTCACAAATATATCCAGCTTAGTCGGTACAGCTCCAGGGCTAAGCTAAACACACCTACCATAAAGCTAAGCTGAAATTTGATTTCCGCAATCAATAAATCCAATGAGAATCTGCTTTAGATTAGCCGGTAATGTCCCTGGGTTGTGTGAGGTCTGCTTTAGGCGGGATGTGTTCAATCCGAATATAATGAACACTTATTGCTTTTCGCGTAGTAAATTGTGCTTATGCGGACAATTTTTTGAGTAATAAATTGTATTGCAGCCATCTGGTATTCTAATAAATTGCAATTGCAGATGTTGCCAATTGTTTCAGTTTCGACAAACTTAGCCTATTACTAATGTTAATACTTTAGAAACTCTAGATAATAATAGCTCTACGAAGCGGTACTGCCAAAAAAATTCAAATAGTTGTAGTTCAATTGAATTGTAAATGTATGACTGTCTTGCTTCGCTTTGATAGAGTTTTTATCTATTCCCTATGTTGTCTACTTAGATAAAAATATGCTTATATATACTCTAAGGTATAGATTAGCATATGGGGTGTAAGTAGCTCACCGCGATCTTTAGAGCCAAAGCCAACCTCACTTTTCTTAATTGTGATTGTAATTTACATTTATATAATTAATATCTTCAAATTGTACGAGTGTGCATATGGTGAGGTATAGATTTGGTGATATCGGCACTTCTACAAAAGTAGAAGGCTTACTTATTCATGATGTTCTCTTACTTATTATACTTACTTATATGTCCTAACATAGTTCTGACCTTATGGATACTCCTCCTATTATTTTTGTTGTGTCATTTAATATGCTCAAAGGTTGGCTGGAAGAGATCCCTTTATGGGATAAGTCCGCCTTTGTGCAAATTGTATGTCAACATTTCTTATTATTCTGTGTACTGAAATATGTTTTGTACAATAAAGATATTTACAACAACAACAAGAACCTAACCTGCACGTGGTGCACCCTGTCGACTAGCGAAAAAGGCTCTTCCAAAAGAGAGGTAGGTAGCTTATTTATAAGCTGCCCCACTGGGGAAGTACCTCCACCTCAAAGAATACCGCAACCAAATAACAATTCCCTTTTGGAATTTTGAATGAAACGGTTGGTGTGATCCTGCGTGTGAGTGAGATCACCAGAAAGGAAGGAGTGGTTGCGTAGGCAGCGGGGGTGGCGGCACGCGAGCGATATTTCTTGTTGCGAGCGTTTATATGGCTGCGGTAACCGCTTCACATCAGGCGGGCCGTATGCTTGTCTGCCACCCGTCGTGCTAATATAAAAAAAAACTTTTTGCTATTATGTGTTATTACTAGAAGTGTGTTAAATTCAAGATGTATGAAATGATCACTTCCTAAATATTCTTGTCGATGGAGTCGCGTGCGGGGGTCCTAATTCTATTTGCGTTAGTCTTAGGAACTTAAGACATATTGTGACATAAACGCTTTCGTTTATATGGTTGCGGTAACCGCTTCACATCTGGCGGGCCGTTTGCTTGTCTGCCACCCGACGTGTTTGGGGGTGTAAGTGGTTCGACAAGATCTTTGAACCAAAGCCAACTTCACCTGCACGTGGTGCACCCTGCTGACTGACAAACGAAGCTCTGGCGAAAAGAGAGGTAGGGAGCGTAATTGTAGGTTACCCGACTGGGGAATGTACCTCCACCTCACAGAATACCGCAGCCAAATAACAATTCCCTTGAGGGTTGTTGTGTTCCTGCGAGTGAGTGAGGTCACCAGAAAGAAAGGAAGGAGATGCTGCGTTGGCAGCGGGGGTGGCGGCGCGCGAGCAATATTTTATGTTGCAAGCGTTAATATGGCTACGGTAACCGCTTCACATCAGGCGGACCGTATGCTTGTCTGCCAACCGACGTAAAAAAAAATAAAAAAAAATGACGTGCTAATATGTGTAAAATAATAGGTTTATGTCGCTTTCGACATAAACCTATTATTTTACACATATTGTAGGAATTGTATGGAATTCCTGTATTCAACACATATCAGATACACATACAAATTTTCACTCAAACATCGAACAAATTAACAACAATCGCCTTCGTCTATCATATTTATTTAAAAAAATAATTACAAAAAGTAACGCATCATTCATTTAGCATAAAGATACTCAACACCTTTAATCTCTTCTTGCGTTTGATCTTTGTCTCCCCACCCCCATATCGTTTTGTCAGACCCTCCTGTTCTCTCAATTCTAGCAATGATGGTTTTATCAGGAATTATTTTCAAATCGTACGCCCATCCAACCCATGCGAAGAAATTGATAAAAAGTGTTGCGGCATTGAATTTAGTATCGCCCAATTCAGACGCCTTGTAATCATACGGGAACACGTGATGGTAATTGTGGAAACATTCACCTGTTGTCAGCAGAGAAACTGAGAGATTCTCAACCGGCTTGATGCTCTTGTCGAACGGGCGGCTACCCCATCGATGTCCAATGCTATTCACCAAGAAGATTAAATTGATGGTTAACACGTGACGAAGCATTGTTGCGATATGCCAAGAATTGCTGAAGCTTTCATTCCAGAAATACATCGGGACCACGGTTGGAATTAAATATGCCCAGGCTCCAATCACAAAAAATGCATATTTTCTTTGGAATTTCAATAAAGGATCGTTGTAAATGTCGTCCATGTAAATAGTCTTTCCTTTTTCCAAAACTTCGGGGTGTTTCCGAACGAACAACCATCCAATTTGAGAAAAGAAAA
The DNA here is from genome assembly GCA_937001555.2 of Hypsopygia costalis. Taxonomy (NCBI): domain Eukaryota; kingdom Metazoa; phylum Arthropoda; class Insecta; order Lepidoptera; family Pyralidae; genus Hypsopygia; species Hypsopygia costalis. The sequence continues at coordinate 19,890,615 of OW443343.2, read as the reverse complement.
ATCCACGGTTTGAGTTATGAGGGTCTGCATCGGTATCTGTATATTTGTGATGGAGGCGGTGGTCCCTGACCCAGTACGTGGCCGTATTCATGTATGCGATGCTGTTGAAGATGAGGAGGATTATTTGCAGCGGCATTTTGGCTTTATAGGCTCGATGGCACCAAAGCCGATGAGCTCCAGCGGTGATGCCGATCTTGGCGGCTTCGAGTAATAGCAGTGCCCATATGATGGTAAGCCATTTCGCACTGGTGAAACACAAATAAAATCCATATAAAGCAGCCAAGTGCATATATGCAAACTTGATTACATTGTGTTTCACTAACGGATTTGTTTTCATTTTTCTGCGGAGAGTGCGTACTGACCAGACGACCGACCCACGAATAGAGTAATTGTAGGAATGATTGTTGAGCGAGACCCGACTCCTGAGTACCAATCGACAACCGGATACAAAGGTTAACAATATTAATGAAATGATAAAACATTCACTTCGACTCCCGCTCTGTTATCTGGGTCATTCACCTATTTATTCACAGGATAGGATCACAGGACTAAAATTTCAAATAACAAAAAATAATCTTTATATGCCTATATGGCCAATGTTTGTACGAGATATTTAAGGAAAATAATGTGAGAGGTCTTTACAACAGTAATAGAAGCCAAACCAATTTTTAGAATTTTTGTCTATCTAAGTATGTGTGTGATACATGTGTTCATACGAAACTTATCACAAAAACTAATGCACGAAATTGGATGCGGTTTTCTCAGTTGTAATATTGGAGGTCTAATTTAAAATCTGGTGTAGTTTTAATTAAATATAATAGAAGAGGGGTTAATAACTATAATTTTATGAAGTGTTTAGTTATATCTAAACACAAGGCAAAAATATTAAGATTTTCAGAAAATGAATACAATTCAGAAATATGTTGGCAATTTTGTAACATGGACGTTTTCTTTTCTAGTTATAACGGCTTGTTCAAGATACATTCACATAACGTGTAATTACCTTAAATACGAAATTATTAAACATCATCGAATATGGGTTCACACGAATATGAATGAATATTCGGCCGAATCTTCAGTCCAAAATGTACGGAACCGAAAATTCGGCAGAATTAATCGGTTTATTTTTGTACTAAACCGAATTATCTGGTGAGGACTGCGACGCGCTGTGCGAATAGCTGTCCCATCTTGTCCGTGCACACCCTGCTGTTTCTGTGGACATCACGAATGATTAAGGTGGCATGGATGGGTTTTCAGCTTTTGGCGAGTAGACCGATAGACCGATAGTGGAGCTCAGTGGCTGGTATCCTGCTCTTTAGAGCGTCAATGAGTATCGACCTATACTTGGGTCTGAAATTGAGACGTGACTTAAATTAGTCTCGAATTGGGACGGATAGAATTTTGATTTAATCCAATTAAAAGCCACAAAGTCAATTACGCGCCTTTACCACAAAGAAGTCCCCGCTTGTCGTAGCTCTACGATTAGAGGGTACTGATTTAATGCGAGCCGTTGCATTACACTAACGTACGTACCTCTCACAAAAAAAAAATCACCCATCTCGCCATGATGACTAGATATCTAAAGCAGGACGTTTAAGTTTTCAAGTTCGGTGAAATTGTGGCATCAACCTCCCTCAATAGTGTTCCCGAACCAATACGACTTGGGTGTCTTCAAGGAAGAGCCTATCTTTCCCTAAAAAGGCTGGCAACGGATCTGTGTGTTTGGAGTATTCGGTAATTATTCGGCGCATTTCTAAAAATTATTATAATTACTTGTATGTGCATTTTGAGTAACAACCCTTGGCGATAGCGTTATGTGGGTAAAGCAGTTGATTAATCGACCCATCTTCTAACAATAAAGTCAAAAGGTTAACAACGCGCATCGTCGCATCGCATGCACATTGAAATAATGGACTATTTGTTTACTTCAAATCACGCACTTAAGTATATCCCGAAAACAAAAATAAACTTATAATAATTAATATTTAGTTGTATGTATAACCAAATTCATTTTAACAAATATTAATATGTTCACATTTTCTTTTTTTCACATGTTATTCACACACGCACACACAAACATATATATATTTTAACAAATATATATATGTTTGTGTGTGCGTGTGTGTGTGTGTGCGTGAGTGTGTGTGCGCGCGCGTGCGCGTGTATACATATATAGTACCTATCGATGAAATAGTGGTTCAAATTTTCTTTTTATTTCTAATATACTTACCTATATCAAATCATCTTCAACCCATATACATCTGCTGCGATACGAGTTTCACTTCAAACGAAAGGGTTTAGAGCATACTCCACCACGCTGCTCAATTTCGGGTTGGCGTACGCGGAGGCCAGTGTTTGAAATAACAATGGGCTAATTGCCAATGTTCTAAAATAATAAAAACTATTTATCAATAATCGTACTATAACTTTTGTTACGGCACTAGCTACATAACATAAACGCAATATTTAACATAGCTATTGTACAAACTTCTGATTTAATGCATATACGTGGTGGACTTTTGTATGGAGCGTTTTCGGGATAGTCCAAAATTGTCATCTTATTTAATATTAAGTTATAATACTCGTAAATCTTTTTCATAAAAAGTTAAAATAAGGTTTACCTATAGTCACGTTATTATGACGTCGTTACGTAACAAATCGAATAAAAAGAAAAGGTTCACAAGCCTATTCCTTAATCGGCTATTGGACTCCTGTGGTCACACTGTGTAGCACGACTTTTTCTTAATTTGTCATTCACTTGCCGTGTTATTTCAAAAGGCGACACGTTCATAAATAAACAGTCCACCTGATATTGGTCTGATAGGAAGAGATCACGTTGCCAGCTCAGCAATTCTCGGGAGCTATAAGGTGACTTAGATCACTCACGAGAACAAAAACCTTAGAGGGATTTTTTTATACGGTGGCAGTCTTTTGAAAGGCGACATCCCTACTGAAGTAGCTCATAACGTAATGTTGCTTGGGTCGCCCCTGTCTTTTCAAAGCCGAAAGTGTCGTTTTCTAATAATGGCATGCACCACACGTATTCGATGCATTGGCCCCAAGCATAAGTGAGTTAATAAACCCCGAAATATCTTACAATTTATTTGTTTTTTTCGTGTGCCTTATTTTGTCACTGCCCAGGTCTCGTCACTTTTTTTGTGGCTGTGCCGAAATAAGCTTATTTCGGCACTGCCACAAAAAAAACCTTATAGCTCTTTAACGGGAGAGCGACAATTTTTTTCCTTTGGGCGACATTTCGACAAATTAACGACAAATTTTTTGTCTAGTTGAAATCAAGATCTGAGACTTTGGCAGTGCCGAAATAAGGCACACGATTTTTCTTTAGACTTCTATTTTATGAATTAAAAAAAACACAAAATTGTATGAAGCACGCCATTGCGTCGGCGGCACACGGTAATCACGTCGAAAACGCAAAGAGGGGTTGGTGGCACTGAATGTGTAAACAAAATCCTTGAATTTCTGCCCATTTGAATTGACCTAAGTTTGTAACTTGTAAATTACGCATTATACAAAGTACTTATAATGTTAATTCATGGTAATATTACTACAAATTTAAGTATACAGTAACCCACTTAAATTAGGGCTCACCAAAACACCACTGACCGCGTGCGTGTTTTTGATATGCCACTTTGTGTACAATTTTTAACGTTATTGTTTTTGTATACTTTTAGCATAGGTTAAAAAATATTCTTTTAGCATGGATATATAGTTATGGAGCTTTAACGAAACTTGGATAGACAGGAGGTCACCGAGCCAATTATTAAGGAGGACATTTTTTTTTCTATTCTATCAGTATTTTGTAAATTCAATTATAGTTATGTCATATCGTTCAGGTTTTGTAGTTTTGTGTTCACGATCTTGTTCAAATAGCCAAAAACGAAAAAAAATGTGAATACGTTATATGAACTAAAATTATCTCAAAATGGCAGCGCTTAACTCGTCAATAGTCCTTGCTTAGCGTATTAAATTCTTTGATCCTTCATCTGTCCAGTGGTGTGATTGAATTTTGGATAGATTTGATAGCTGCAACACCAAACTGTATGCCTCGATTTAGTTATCATTCTTTTTTGATTTGTCTCCCCATGGAAGCAGTTTTAAAGCCGTATTCACTTCAAAAAAATCTTATGGAAGTAACAATTGCACAGAATGGATAGAGACGCTCGCCTGCGCACCGTGGCGTCAAGCGAAGCTCGATCCGTGGCTGTAAACTGTCAAAGTATTATTTATAGCCTTCGATTCGTATTGAGGGATCGTAAAATAACATATAGGTAGATAGATTACCGTTATGTGCGATAACTTTAAAAAGAAAAAAAAAACACGTTTGATTATGCTTCAGATACAAACGGGGAATAATGGTGAAAGCACACTTATCCGAGACGGCCGCGCCGAACGAACTAATTTTAGAATTCTTTGTATGAAATCTTATGGCACCTCGCACATCTATTCGCGCCGAATCCGGAAGGGCGGAAGGGCGAGGCTTCTGAATAAAATTCCATATAAACAATTGTAAAATTTATTTTGTTCGGCGCGTTCAGCTCGGATAGATTTTTTTTTATTTTTTTTTATTCTCTTTCAAATGCAATCTATTCCATTGGGAACATTCAGCATAAGGTTATGTATTTATCTAATCGTCTTGGAGGGCAGGCAGTCCATTGACGTGCGCCCTATATGTATTATATTTTCTCCCTATAGGTCTCTTGGGGTTTTCCGTTTTAATCTTTTGGGTGTTGATTGGTCGCTCATTAAGTACTTTGCTAATATGTTAGGGTGATTATCCAGTCTTTTCTTGTAAGATTTCATTGTGTGTTTGATTTCCTCCTGGACTGATCTGATTTCCAGATCGCAGTGTAGTTGTTGATTTGTTATATACCAAGGGGCATTTGTGATTATCCTTAGCATTTTAGATTGAAACCTCTGGAGTATTTGGAGATTGGAATTGGATGCAGTGCCCCAAAGTTGGGCTCCGTAAGTCCATATTGGCCTGAGTATACATTTATATAATAGTAATTTGTTTTCCAATGACAGTTTAGACTTTTTGTCCAGCATCCAGTACACCTTTCTTAGTTGCATTCCCAGTGCTTTTCTTTTTGTGAAGATATGTTTTTTCCATGTAAGGCGACGATCCAAATAAATTCCAAGGTATCTGGCTTCATTTTCTTGGGGTATCTGTACTCCATTTAGCGATACAGTGGGACATGTGTCACGTCGCATTGTAAACGTCACTTGAACCGACTTTGATTCATTCGCTTTTATCCGCCAAGTATCCAGCCATTTAGTGATGTTGTCTAGGGACTTTTGTAGATTTTTACTGGCTTGTTCTGGGTCATCATGGGTTGTCAATGCTGCTGTGTCATCTGCAAAAGTACCAATCACGACTCCGTCTGTAGTAGGTAGATCTGAGGTAAAAATTAGGTACAGGATCGGGCCAAGCACGCTACCCTGTGGCACTCCTGCATAAGCCCTGTGGAGTTTGGTTATGTCCTCTCCATGTTTGACATAGAAGTATCTATCCGCAAGATAAGATTTCAAGAAAATGTAATAGTTTGACGGGAGGTTGTTCTTTATTTTATATAATAGGCCATCATGCCAAACCCTATCAAAGGCCTGAGAAATATCCAGGAATGCTGCACAGCAATATTTCTTATTATCAAAGGCTTTGTGTATTTCTTCTACTAGTCTATGCACCTGTTCTATTGTGCCGTGGTGTCTTCTGAAGCCAAACTGATGATCAGGTATGATTTTATTTTTTGTTATGACTGTGTTCAGTCTCTTTAAGAAAAGTATCTCCATAACCTTCGACAGGATGGGTAGTAAGCTGATCGGTCTATAAGAAGACACCTCTACAGGAGCTTTACCAGGTTTGAGGATCATTATAATTTGGGCTACCTTCCACTGGGGTGGGAAGATGCCTCTGGTCAGTATACAATTAAACAAATGTGTTAGGAAATGAATTGCTACCCTTGGTATTTCCCGGAGTATTTTTGCAGTTATCAAATCATATCCGGGGGCTTTCTTTTGGTTAAGATTTTTGATTGTATTTATGACCTCGCATACTTTGATCCTTTCAATTGGCAGGTCGAGTTGATAAGTTTCATTGAGGGAGCTGGTAATTTCTTCACTAGCTGATGCGTCTCGTGTAGTATTTGGTATGAAAACCTCATCTAGATGAGAAGCAAAGGCTTCGCCTTTCTCTATGTCACTTTTTGCCCATGAGTTATCCTTTCTGCGTATTGGCGGGTTCGGGGCAATCGGTTTTTTGAGCTTTTTTGTTGTTTTCCAGAGAGAATAATCTGTTGCAGCAGTGGCATCAAGGTTGTGCAGGTGATTCTGGACATGTTCATTTTTTTCGGCGTCGAGTAGTCGTTTAAGTTTATATGTTAGGTTGTTTAACCGTAAAAAAAAAAAAAAAAAAAACAATGATGTCGACAATATGTCCCTCGTCATGACTCACAATGTTGCGCTCATCATCAGTCATGTTTACACTACACTATGTAGCGTTACGTGTTGCGCGTCATGTCTATCTGAGTTCACAGAAGGCTTTATGAGTAGAACACGTGTCGCACTTTCTGTATTCTCTTATAATAATTATTTGCCTAAAAGCAAACTTTCTTGAAGTAACTTTTTAGTGACTGATCATCACAGGTATGCGAGTACCAAAGATTACCAAAGTTATTGTGTAACTTTATTGTCTTTCTTTTCTAGATAGAGAAGACGGACGCTGGTATGACGGTGACGCGCGAGGTCGACGGCGGTCTCGAAACTATAAAGATCAAACTGCCGGCTGTGGTCAGCGCGGACCTTCGACTCAATGAGCCACGATATGCTACACTGCCCAATATTATGGTTTGTATTCAAATTGTAATTACATAGAGGGTCTATCTAGGTTCTTCATTGTTAGTTTTTTGTTATAATAATAGTTCAGTTTTGTCCGTATGGAGCGACAAAACGTTGGATGAAACACCCTGATGGCTCGAAAAATAGTGTTTCACCTAACGTTCCGTCGCTTCCTATGCAGCCTCCGCTCCAGGACCTTGCTCCCCTATTTACCATCGCTGACTCGACAGATGCGGCCGGCTCATTACCACCACTTCCAACTTGCTGACTCCCACAACTTCGTCAAATTACTCGTTTTAGATGCGAATTCATAGTAGAAAATCCCCAGTCATCGTTAGCCCAGTCACAGTGACTTTTAGCTTGTGAACCAGCTCGCGCTGTAGGATATAGCGGGGACGCACTGGTTAAAGACTTTAATCTTCAATCATTGAGACGCTTCTGCCGTGATGATGTTCCGAAGCTTTCCAAAAATTGGCAGGCGGTAATAGAAGTCGTATTTCTAGATACGGAATACAAAAAGAACACAGACAGAATTTTACCGCTAAGTATGTTACATACAGTAAAAGTGTATTTCATTTTTACCCACGTTTCGAGTATTTTATTGTAATGTATTAGAGTTTTAAGGGTTAAGTAAGTGGTTCAACAACCACTTACACCTCTTTTTCTCAAATTTTTTCGCACGTGGTGCACCCTGCTGACTGACAGACGAAGTATTTGGGGTGTAAGTGGTTCATCAACATCTTTAAACCAAAGCCAACTTCACCTGCACGCGGTGCACCCTGCTGACTGACAAACGAAGCTCTGGCGAAAAGAGAGGTAGGGAGCGTAATTGTAAGCTACCCGACTGGGGAATGTACCTCCACCTCACAGAATACCGCAGCCAAATAACGGTTCCTTGAGGGCTGTTGTGTTCCTGCGAGTGAGTGAGGTCACCAGAAAGGAAGGAGATGCTGCGATGGCAGCGGGGGTGGATATTTTTATGTTGCGAGCGTTAATATGGCTACGGTAACCGCTTCACATCAGGCGGGCCGTATGCTTGTCTGCCACCCGACGTCTGCCCGACTGGGGAAGTACCTCCACCTCACAGAATACCGCAACCAAATAACAATCCCTTGAGGGTTGTTGTGTTCCTGCGAGTGAGGGAGGTCACCAGAAAGAATTGCTGCGGTGGCAGCCGGAGTGGCGGCGCACAAGCGATATTTCATGTTGCAAGCGTTAATATCGCTACGGTAACGGCTTCACATCAGGTGGGCCGTGTGCTTGTCTGCCACCCGACGTGGTATTAAAAAAAAAATACCCGGGTGAAAACCCTATATCTTCCCAAATGGGAATTTATAGAGTAAATAACTAAATACGTATCGGGTATTTCCCCGCCGCCGTCCATCTCTAAATACGACAGACTATCACAGTGTTTTTCTTATTTATTTCAGAAAGCTAAAAAGAAGCCTCTAAAGAAGACGACTGCCAAAGACCTGGGTGTCGATTTGACTGCTAGAATCAAGGTGATCTCCGTGGAAGACCCGCCGGTGAGACAGGCGGGCTCCATCGTGCCCGACGTCGACACTCTAGTCGCTAAGCTCAAGGAGGGTGGACATATTTGAAATTAAACTCTTAAATCAGAGTTTGTTCCGCTGTATAAATATATAAATTTTGTACATTAAATTTTGATGAGTAAATGTGTGATCATGTAGTTATTGTTGAAATATACATATCGATGTTAGAAACGCTATTTTTTTTACATAAGAACCAATGTGCAAGCAAAACAAAGTATGTTCTACCCACGACAGTCAAATCACGGGATTGAAAGTTGACTACGTCATTTTGATGTATATTATTCCATATAATGTAAGTTATCTTTAGGAAGAGAATAAAAAAAAACTGTCCTTACGTACTACGTCGCATACTGGATGCGACGTAGTACAAAAGTAAAGTTTTTTTTTATATGATAGGGGGGAGAGGGCTAACGAACATGTGGGTCTCCTGAAGGAAAGCAATCACCACCGCCCATGGCGATCAACAACACCAAGAGGTCACCGATACGTTCTGTGTGGGAACTTTATAAATCACTATAAGATTGATCCTCAAAACCATCTGTAACACTCAGTGTTTAACAACGAAACGGGTAGCGTGCACCTGTACATTTCCGTTCTAGTTTTTTTTTATGTCACCTGATGTAAAGGAATCACCACCGCCCACGGAGATCAGCAAAACCAAGGGATCGCCAATCCGTTGCCAGCCTATACTCCTTCCTTTCCTTTTTGGTGACCTCACTCACTCGCAGGAACATAACAACCCTCAAGGGAATTGTTATTTGACTGCGGTATTCTGTGACGTGGAGGTACTTCCCCAGTCGGGCAGCTTAAAAAATACGCTATGCCCTACCTCTCTTTTCGCCAGAGCCTCGTTTATCAGACAGCAGAAATCTGTTCTTTTCTGTCAATTTAAGAACATTCAATATTTATTTTTTCTTATATTGATGATGGTAAAAACGCAACAAGGAAAAAATATTAACAATATTATTTTATTTAAATAAAAAATTAAAATACACCATAAAACTATTATTTATTTTAAGTAACTAATACATTGCTTCTCCACTATATGGTTCGTACCAGACTATTTTCCCCTCGAGGCAGCCGGTGACGAGCATGTGGTACCTCGGGTTGAACTTGGAGCTGACTACCAGGTCCTGGTGGATGCCGAGACTCTGGCCAACGTCCAGCATGGCCGTGGGGCCCTTCAAGCCCTGGACGCAATGGGACAGCTCGCTGCAGTCTTCGTTTAGTGCTAATAGCCTCATGCCGCGACCGAATGGTGAACATACTAGGCGCCCGTCCGCAGAATAGCATAGTTCCTGTTGATTAATTTTAATTTATTAAAATAGGTATTGATATAATAATCATGCATCAATCGGCTATACTGCGATCTTTATCAATACGGCCTATCTAGTGGGGGGCCTGACATTTCATATTTTCCCTTACGCAGTCACCATTTCAGAACCTTTGTACTCCAACGGCCGACGGATGCTAACAGCACAAACGTGATCGTTGTGGAAGTCAGATATATTCAGCCGTAGACGTTCTTCGGTTGAAATGAATGACGACGATGATGAAGGTCATACTATAAATATTTACCTACTAAAAGCTTCAAGTCGATCAAAATTGCCTACGCGTAGGCAGAGAGTACCTCTCCTAAAAAGTATAATGGATTGGATGGGTTTCTTTTACTTCTGTTTTTATAGCACTTGGGTGGGAAACAAGCGTTCGACTCGTCTGATGGAAAGCAGTCATTGTAGACTATGGACGCTTGCGACACCTGTGTGGGGTGTCGTCGAATAGGTTAAGTTATTGTGGGTATGTGGGAGAATATTTTTTTTATTCACGAATTTGTTTGCAAACTACTCGTATGTAGTGCTATTCGCCCACCGGCAATAATCACAGTGTTGGTAATTGAATATTTTACATATACGACTTCGGGATCTTTTTCTGTGCCAACTCGATTCGCATTTCACTGGTTTTTTTTTTTTTCAATTATGCGACATTCATTAGAATTGTAAACGTACAATTTGTATATTTTTTTTGCGGTGAATAGAGCCCACTCTTGTCCCATCTAGTTACACTGATGTAGACGACCAGTACCTTGATGAATCCTTTGCCCTCGTTGGTTTCCTCTATGTAGTAAAGCAGCCGGTCCTTGTTTTGTCTTATGTAGCTGCGCGCCTCCCGATCTTCGTCGCTCGAATTCGCTAATTCTCTGTCCCGGAGCGGCGTTTGCCCTGACGTCGACGGGGACACACTGCTTCTAAAGAATTTTTTATTTAACAATTAGTATATTGAGACTAAGAAATAGTAATCTACGAATTAACTTGTATATTACAGAGATCGAACGGTAATGTGTGGACCCTGACCTGAAAAGGAAAGCCTTCTATCTGCATGAAAGAAAAGGAAAGAAAGAAAGTTTAGCTACACAACGTTAATAAAGAATGAAAAATATGAATATATAAGAGAGATAAGAGATATTAGCCGCGTTGTGTAATGTCACTAGTTGACCTCCGGTCAACATAATGTATGCATGTATAGGTATGTTGTTTTAAAAGGTGATTTGTTTGTCTGTCTGTGTCTGTCCTGTGTCAACTTAGATCCACCAGTCTAGCTCCACATGTGGATCTTTGATACATTTATTTCCTCTTCAAGCCACAGATGGCTCCTTTGGTCAATGTCGACTTTGACACACGACGATAGATGACCTATCTATAATGAAAGATTTTTTAATGTCACAGATCTACAACAAAATCAATGAATACTTCCGAACAAATTACACTGCGCCATTTAATCACAGTCTAACCAAAGCTGATAAAATATACGTAAATACTAAAAAAACAAAACACCCAGACAAACGGATATTATTTCCATGCACACCAATTTTTGTCCTATGCGGTGATCGAACCCGCAATTCCAAGCCACTTGACCACCGGACTCGAGTTTGCTGTGCAGGAGTACAGGATATTCATCCCGTGTCATGTAACGTGATTGGAACTAGACTGCGTCATTAGCTGTATTTTATATGGAATATGTCAAATTTTGACGACATAGATCGTGGAGTAAATTGGAAAGAAGATAACTAGTTTTATTGTACACTAGGTGACCTGACAGCGTTGTCCTGTCTAAACCTTACCCAGTAAACCCAGAATATCCCACCAAAGTTTCATTGCAATCGGATGAGCGGTAAACGAATGCAAAAAGGACATACAGACAAACATTCATTTTTATATATATAGAAGATATACAGTCAACCACTTGTAGATACGGTCGAGCTCTATGATAGAGCTCTACCGACTAAGCTGAAAATGTTTGTCATTAACTTTAACCTAAGATCTATTTGGGCGATGAAAAGCGGGTTTTTTTATTGCGAAAATCGGACTTATATCTAAATTTGTGATAAACAGCTTCAGTTAAATCTGTAGAACGCCTTCGTCCCTGCCGGCTAAGCTTATTATTCGCACTTATAAAGGGTCCGCAGCGCCAATTTTCTAACAAAATATGTTATCAAAACAAGTTAGCAAAACCGCCCGTCCGCTGCGTCTATCGTTAATGTTTTTGTTTTACATAATTCAACACACAATCTTCGTACGAAATTTACGAAAATGACGTCTTCCTCTAGTACGCGCGAACACAAAATGTGATATTTCCCATCACCGCAGGCGACCGCGGGGTATGTTATCGATTCGTCTCGGCAAATCAAAAAATCCGATCGTAACTGGCTTCAGCTTAGACGGTATCCCTGGCCACTCCCACAAGATGTTTCATCAAAAAAATGGGGTGTGTCTGTGTCATGGATACGGCCATGTGTTGTACGCGAATACGTTATATGCACTAAAATTATCTCAAAATGGCAGCGCTTCCCCCTCCTCCGCACGCGTTGTTCCATAGTCCTTACTTAGCGTAATAAATTCTATGATACTTCATCTATGCCGTGGTTTGACTGAATTTTTGATGGAGGTGATAGATATGTAGCTGCAACATCAAACTGTATCCTCCGATTTTGTTATCATTCGCTGTTTTGAATTGCCTCCCTATATAAGCAGTTTTAAAGACGTATTCACGTATTGCTCGTCATAATAATCGTACCGTCGAAACAACCTATGAATGCGTGTGTGTCGTTCTTTCATTGTTATTGTTGTCCATTCATCTTAGTCAGCCAGTCAACCATTCCCACACCCGCTCATGCGTGGTATATTCACGCAGGGGTTGACGCCCCTACAGTTTGGCCCGGATAAAGAGCGTCTAGCTCGAGACCCGTACGCGCTTCGGTGCATGACTCCACTGACTGACTATTCACGTCAAAAGTGTTTCTGTGTACAACAATTGACAACAAACGATTGTGTATAGCACGTAAGGTATAAAGTAGAGACGCACCCTGGTTCGTGGCGCGGACTCGCGTCCCGCGCGCCGTGCGGCAGTATCCGCGCCACGGAGGTGCGCAGCGGCCGCGGCTGCAGCGCGGCGGGCGGCGGGGAGATACCCGTGTTGATGCCCATGATGCGCTGCATGTTGAAGTTGCGACCCACGCCTCTGTTCACATCGACCAATCTCACTTTTACTCTTTCTAAAATACATACCTGAGTTATTGGCTTACAATCCTATTATTAGGAACGCTATTCATAGATGTAGAATAAGACTAAAATGAAACTAATGTGCGTACATGTGAGCACACATTCTTACTTTTAGACGAAAACGGAGGGAAATTTCTACACAAATTCACCTATTTGTTATTTATGTGGGTTCGTATTATTACAGAGAGATTAATTGTATTGAACGCAGTAAGTTTTCGCAACTATTTACGTATAAAAATGTTGTGATAATGACGCAACATTAAGAGTGTTAAAACAACAAAACATATCAAATGTAGTTAGTTAAAAATGCATAATTTTCTATATTTTTTGTATTAAATGACTTGTAACACAAATCTATTATAAAATACTTTTGTTTAAACAAAAATTAGTACTTATATTCCGTTTTAAAATTACACATAATTCTAAAATAAGAGGGAACTTGATATAATGACAAAGGCCGTGGGTTCTTATAGGTTCGTATGGCGAGAAAAACAGTCTCATTTTCTATCTCGCTCTAACATACGCATATACTCTTTTTTCTCTTTTACATAGCCAATCTTCTGTAGAGCGTAGCGAAGAATCGTTACTTTAAGACGCTACTTAACTAAAAAGGACTCTCGGAATATGACAATAAAGTTTAATATGACTTGGACTAAGAGCAAATTAAATTCGACCATTTACCGTCTTGTACTGACTGTTATGCCGTATACAATAGAGTTTAAATACAATGCAATGTCAAACGAGATGTGCTCTGAGCCCTATATGTCCACGAAAATAGGAATGGCACGGGTCTACTGTCAGACAAGCTGTGTTAGTAAAAACGTTCCGTTTTAATTTATTGCACAACTTTGAATCCGCGCTATGTCATACAATCTTGAATCAGCGGATACGCAAAATTTTTATTCGCAGATCCAAAGTTAGTGCCACGTAAAAGTTCCTCCAACTATTGTGACTTTTTATTATATCCATCGTATATTGTGAGTAATTCCTCGGTAAAAATCTTTTTTTAACATACACAAGACATATAGAGGATAAGTGCTCACCTGGTATATAATTCTTGTAATACCCTATGTTGCTTAATTGTAATGGATGCCTCCCATACATCGTTCTGCATACTTGATAAACCCTGCACAAATAAAAGATATTCATAAACGTATTGTACTCTAATGTTAGGAGTCAGGTAATTGGCTACGCCCAGCAAATGTAATTTCAATAACCGAAGCCTAGGCACTTCTAGGCATGACTAATGCCTTCCGGTAACTATAACAATGCTCCAGTTGGATTTTTCCATCGCCTTATTTTTGGAAAGAGTGTGGGCACCTCACCTCCTTGTTCAAAAGCAAGTCGAGTCTCGGAACCTCGGATTTTGGTCGTCAGAAGTCTGCTGAAATTCTACATTACGTTTATACTTGGGTAGCAGATCTACATTCAAGAAGAGTTAAAGTACTTCCAGGTTTGCCCAATATATACCTATGTCAGTCAAAGACAGAAATTGGAATCTATTTTTGGGTGTGCAAACAAAGCCTGTAGTAAAACATAGCAGTTTTCTTTGTTCTTCTTCTTCCTTATTATTAATCGAAAGAACACAACACTTCTTCTTCTTCGAGGATTAATTATAACTACACAGACTATACTTAGTCCTTTAGTGCTCCATAACTCTGTTTTTGGTGAAATTTGAAGATGTGCGTACAAAAAAAGAAAATCTATCGTACAACTCGCCATTAAATTAAAATCCCATCCTAATCATCTTGATAATTGGCGATATACTACAGTATGTTTCGAGATTTTGTACCACGAACGGGGACACTGCGGAATCAACTTTCCTCAGCGGTATTTACGAATAATTACGACTTGGGAGGTTACAAGAATAGTCTTTATTTCCCTTAAAAGGCTAGCAACGGATCGGCGACCCCTTGGTGTTGCTGATCTCCATGGGTGGTGATAGCAATCACCCAAGCGCTCGTTTGTATCAATACGAGAAACTGTATAGGTAATTATAAAAAAATAGTCATAGGTTTTGATAAATGAGACTATGGAAAATGTGTAAATTTTCATATACACGGTGTATATGAAAATTTACACATTTTCCATAGTCTCATGGCACTATAAGGCAAGTTTTACGGCAACGCAGCAAGTTTTTATCCCACCTATCCTATCTTAAATCTTACACGTAATAAACACGTCTCAAACTTTGTATACATACATAAACTTTTTCACCGCTAATGTCTGTTAAATCAGGCGTAAAACATCGTATGATATATTTAATAACTCGTCGTTTGAGTAGTGTCAGCAGCTAGCGAGTAGTGTTTGAGGTACGGTCGGTAAGGTAGTGTGTCTCACCGCCAGCCGCGAGGAGGGCGCGGGCGGCGAGTGCGCGCCGGGCTCGGGCTCGGGCCGCGGCCGGCTCGGGCCGGGCTCCGGCGACTCCCCGCCGCGCCCGCCCGCGCGCTCCGCCCGCTCCGCGCGCTCCGACGTCGATCTGCCGGCCCAACATCCAACGCCCGCTACATAATAACTACTTGTCAATATGTACTACCCTACTTGAAGCGTTTCGCTTCCTAATCCCACTCACGGAGTTACGGTACTACTTGCCGCCCTCTCGAGCCGACCTCGCCTTCCCTCCGAAACGATCTTTTACTGTTTTGCATTAACCGTTTCCATAAACATCATTGGTTTATCTAAAAGTAGTAAGCGTTAATGAAGCTACTACTTATGATTAATTTTATCACCTGAAATACCCTAATGTTTCGAAAGGTCGCCTCGGAAGAGCGGCTGAAAGCGGCCATAATTATGGTATGACACAGTTTACGGAGTACATCGCTAGTTGAATGGTAAGAAATAGCTACTTTAACTCGGATTTCAATTTCCGCACTGGACAAATATTTGGGTGCCGAAACATGTCTGTTTGTCTCGATATGGGCGTTTATTAGTATCCATAGTACAAGCTTTGTTTATTACAGAACTAAATGGCATTGTATAATTTTGCAAGAAACATTTATCTATTATTTAGTAGAAGCGGATAGCCGGTTTTGTCCGTTATGTGTGTATACTTACGGCTGTGGTTCCTGTGAGCTGGTGGAGGCGAGCGCGGTCTGCGGGCGGCGGCAGGGCCGCGCGCGCGGGCGGCGCAGCGAGCGGCGCGGGGAGGGCAGGCGCGGCGCGGGCCGGCGGGCCCACGTCCGCGACCGCCCCGCGCCGCCGCCGCCCGCGCCCCCGCCCGCGCCGCTCGGGCCCGCCCCGGAGTCGCGCGTCGACTTCTTCCACGACTCGTCCGTCGGCTGGATGTCGTGGATACACGACCACTGAAACATATTCATGTGATCACTGAAGCGACCGCTTTTGTACAGTGACCTCGTCACTGTACAAAAGCGGTGTGGTGATCTCGCAAAGAGATACACTGTAAGCCACTTAAAGACATGGTCGGTTTGTTGATTGCATCTGTATGTTAATAATAACTTAACCAAAATAAATATCAAAAACATCTCTGATAGAAGAGAAGTTTGGATATATCAAGCTCGACTACGGAAGAACGTCCACCTCAAAGAAAACAGGAGCCAAAACAATACCCTTGACGGGTTTTTTAAAAACCCTTGAGGATTGTTGTGTGCCTTCCCTATAATAATAAGTAAGACTATTAGTTTGACCAGAGGGGGAATTCTCGTATTTAAAATTGAATCAAAATTCAGTTTCGATCCAGTCACGATCTCACAAACGTCACATAATCCTACCTCATTATATAAAATATACTAGCTGATCCGGCGAACTTCGTACCGCCCAGTCATATTAGCTGAACTAAAATTATGATTTCATGGAACTAATACAATGAATATGTGTAATGCAATGTACTACAATGGTATCCTTGTTTCACAATATGAAATTTCAAAATGTTTTTAAAGTATGATTACATCGAAATACAAGAAACTAAGATTGTAATGTCGGTCACAATAAGAATTAATATAAATTTATGAAATAATTCAACTATACAATTTTCAGCCACACAACTTTGATTCTGTGACGTAAAATAATTACGGGAATTTGCCTTCTGACTTAGGCCTTAGTTTAGACCTGATGTTTGTTTGTAATAAATATATGTATCAATGCCATGTTTAAGGAAAGTGTACAACCATTTGAAGGGACCCCTTCAAACGTTGTACACTTTCCTAAACTTGAATGTGATATTGTATTGTATATATTGTATTGATGCAATGACCAATTGATGTAATAAATAACCATTGGCATTCCTACCAAATAAATCAGGCATTATAAAATAAAAAATGTAATGCCTATAGCATGTATGGTATGTACCATCACAAACCTTCCTGGTAGCTCAGATCGAAAGAGTACTCGACCGGTAATCGAAAGGGTCGTGGGTTCGAATGCCACCTAGGCGGGAGAGCCAGAATATTTTAATATTTATATTTTGGCAAGTTAACCGAAATCAAGTATTTAAATAATAATTATTTATTATATTAAGTTATACTCACTTCAGATCTATCATCGTGACTTATGTTTCTACTTAATGCACTCCAACCCAGAGGATGTATCTGAATTAAAAGAAAATAGTAATTAAGAAATTGCATAACAAAAGACAATATTCTTTCACCCAAATAAACCTTCAAACCAAATTTTACATCCTTCATTAGAAATAAAAAATCCGTCAAATTTCCTAAAGTCCTTTCTTATGTATTGCCTAGACCAGCGTTACTCAAAGTATGCTCCGTGGAGCTCTGGGGCTCCGTAAGGCGCCTAGGAAGGCTCTGTCAGCAGTCACAATAAATTAAATCTATACCAAATGGAATCAATATAGTTACTTGTTTAAGATAAAAAAACCATAATTTCATGCAACCATTTAATGAAAAGTAGCAACAAATCTTTATCTGTTCCTTCTTCTATTTTTTTTAATATATTACCTGATATTTTTTTAGTTTAGAGTTCCATGGCAAATTTAGTTTCTCAAAAGGGCTTCATCGCTGAACCTACACTGGCCTAGACCATGATTTTTCCTTCCTCTCCATATTGTTAGTACCAATGTTGTTAATTTCGGCGATGCATTGAGGAGTCACGTAAAAAAGGCCTTCCTCTTTTTAACATTAATGTAGATATTATTTTGTATAATATAAATGCAAACATAAAGTTATAATAGAGCACTTGTACTGTTCCACGTAATTAATTATATTTAATTTTACCTACCGGTTTTGGGATAGATGGTATTTGTGTCTACCTAACCGTAATACGTAGGTAGAAACACAAATACCATCTGTTTACCTTGATAATGCCTTAGCGGCGAAACCGGTCGGTAAAATTTAATATAATTACGTGGAAAAGTACAAGTGCTTTATTATAACATTATAATAATATTCCACCAAGTGCCAACAATCAACAGTATCAACTTTATAAATGCAAACGTATAAGATATGTAAATATTTATAATAAAAAAATTGACATGACCAACCTGCAGCGAGCTGACCACCTTTGCGTCGTTCCCATCGGGGAAGTCGGACACAAACTCCAGCCGGTTCTCCTTGCGTTTGTCGTCGAACAGGTGGTCGAAGGCGGCCGCGATGGGGATCAGCTGGTTACTCGTCTGCATCAGTCGGTACAAGTTGGGCTGGAAATATCCATACCACACATAACACATACATTATTTGTCGGGCCTGTTCTACAATAAGTTCAATAATAGTCTCTTTCTTTATACTACGTCGGGTGTTAAACAACCGTACAGCCCGCCAGATGTGAAACGGTTACCTGATATCTGTTACCTGTTATCTGCCAACGCAGCAACTCCTTCCTTTGTACTGACCTAGCATAACAACCCTCAAAGGAATTGTTATTTGACTGCGGTATTCTACGAGGTGGAGGAGATACTTCGCCAGTCGGACAGCTTACAAAATGTGATATGTCTTACCTCTCTTTTCACCAAAGCCTCGTTTGTCAGTCAGCAGGGTGTGCACTACATGCGAGTACATAGGTGGGGTTGGTTTTGGTTCAAAGGTGTTGTTGAAACACTTACACCTCAAATCTCTCTCGTCTCTTCTACAATAATTAACAAGTTAATATTATATATTATATTATAGATATTAAGGCTGCTGCGTCCAGTTATATTTCCACGAGACGAGTTGGCATACTGCATACTCGTAAATAGGACAAAAAAAACACCGACAGCGTTAGAAAATACTTGCTAAAACATAATATACCCAATGTTATTCCCATATCTGAGAAAAAAAATAATGACACCTCACATTTAAATCCATCATTCAACGGTTAAGGCTGTAGAGCGTGTCAAAGAATTAGACCTACATACCCATAAAAAGGAATGAATGCAACAGAGTTAATATATGTCGCTTCACATTAGGCAGGCCATATGCCTGTTTACCACTCGATGTAATATAAAAATGGGGTGTGGCTGTGTCATAGACACGGAAAAATGGCAGCGCTTCCCCTTCCCCTGCACGCGATGTTCAATAATCCGTACTTAGCGTAATAAATTCTTTGATCCTTTATCTATCCAGTGGTGTGATTGAATTTTGTAGTGGTGTAAAAGTAACGAAAAAAAGCGTACCCGTATGTATTCGTTACTTTATCAGTTAGTACTCGTTACTTTTAATACCGCATAACATTACGCACCGAGTCGCCTTACGTGCGTGTAGGTATGTCGCGGTATTGCATCATTCCGTATTAGGCGAGTACCGAGATGCATTCGTGAGTAACGTTTCGTTACTCGGTACTTGACAGCGCACCCGTTACTCAGTACCGAATACATACGGTTTGCAGTACTCGAATTTTGAATGTAGAGGAGAGGGTAGATTCGAAACTACAATGCCAAACTGTATCCCCCGATTTTGGATTTTTTGGATTGCCCCCGTATGGTAAAAATTTAAAGATATCGTTTATTTTTGAAGTATTCATGACAAAATTAAACGATTTGAATAAATGAGTAAGATACAGATATAATAATTTCGTGTGACTTTATTAAACACGATAACTCGTTACGAAATTGGTGACATTGTTTAATCTATAACAATATTGCTTAAGACTATTATTTCATCTAACACATGCAATTTCACCCACATGTGATAAGATGCGTGGAAGCCAAGTAAGTGCATGCACTTATTCTGATTCCAATCTTTTCAGAATAGGTATGTTTTAAGAGTAGCTTGAAATATTACATGATAATTTTAAAGGCAAATAATAAATGAAGAGTAGGTACTGGCAAAGAGGAATGTCCTAATTAATAGATTCTGAGAAAAACACAGTTAAAAGTTCAGAAGTATTACAATTTACATTGAAATCAGCGTATGTATTTTTTTACTTTGTCTTTTTAACGCCATCTGTTTACTTTTTAATAAAGTTAATGATTGGAAATTAAACTACCATAGATAAAGATTGGCTTCCAAAAGAAAATAGAAAAAATAAAATTTGTGGATATTTAGTATATAGGTTTATGCATGCGATTGTGTTTGGGAAGTAACACACAACCTATGTCCGCCGCTGAAAGCGAAGGAAGGCGTTATAATGTAGTTTTTGTCAAACTGTATATGGCGTTAGTTACATGGTTCATGACATAAGTTAGAAAGTACCACATCATATGGCATCTATACTAATATTATTATGCTGAAGAGTTCGTTTCTTTGTTTGGCTAAACGCGCTAATCTCAGGAAAATCTGGTTCGAATTGAAAAATTGTTTTAGTGTTGAGATAGGATAGGATAGCCCATTTATCAAGGAAAGCTATAGGTTATATATAACATAACGCTACGACTAAATACGAGTGGAAACTATTACTTTTGAGAGCTTCCGTTGCGTGCGCTGCGTAAACGGTTAAAGTTACACAACAATCATGAATGACGGAATCGTTCCTCTTAAAAAGTTCCAAAAAAGTCCGTGATAGCATATGTCTTCTATCTTTTAAGATTGGCTCATTATAACATTTTTAATGGTAAACCTACGCTTCATTCTCAGCCCTGTCTCTCGCACGCAGACGAAGTTTATTTGCGGGTCATCTAGTTTCTAAATAAAATGATATGAGAAATATAAGACAAAAAAGACATACCTTAAATCCATGTAAATCTTGCCCTAACGTAGACAGGTTCAGGTTATGTATAATGACAAGTAGCCCTCCAGTCGTACACATAACCATTTGCCGAGCATCCGGAGACAGCCGACACCTCATCAAGCCAGAAGCATGAAATACTCTTTGGTAGACTAAGTTGCATTCTGTATATGAATTGATGTCCCATGTGTATATGCTTCCGTTCAGTTCTGATGTGACTAGCAGTTTGTCTTTGAATGAGAACTCTATGTTCTTAACCCAAGAGGAATGGCCGGCTAGAGATCGTATCTTCTTATTCATGTTTCTAATATCCCATAGTGCTATTGTTGTGTCGTCCGAACATGTGGCAAACATTCTTCCGTCCAGGAATCTGGTAGTTTTAAAAATATATAAATGCATAACAATATAAAGTAAAAAATAAAGTCCAAGAATTCCAATACTTTTAGAGATGGTAAAGTTCTGGAATTGAGGACACAGCAAACGAGGTTTAGTTAGCTTCAAAAAAATGTATCTACGGTTTCAAAATCTTATTTCAAGTTTTATGCTCCTTAAAAGTTTACATTTTGCAACTAGATCATTTATTGTACTTTTAACTCGATAGTGTAAATCAATAGTAGCATATGGTGAGACAGACTTTTGTATACAATTCTTCAAACCTAAAACTTGTAGAAAAGTAATACTGTTAAAAAATCACAGAAAAGTGACCTGTATTTAGAATATAATAATTATATTTATTTCGACGTCTCGCGTTGTGCGGCAGCCTCGCGAACCTTACTAGCGACCTAGCCTAGCCCGGCAAAGCGCAGAGCAAATGACCGAGGCGGTCTCGCGCATTTACTCGATTAGTCAGTACGTTGCTGATCACATACGGGCTCGCCCAGAGCAGAGCGCGTGCCTGCTGTACGTGAGGCATATTCAAATCACATCAAGCACACTGTCTCGCGGAGCAGGATGTAATCGGCGCGCGGCGGCGGACCTCTTAGTGATAGATTATTATGGAGATTATTATAGAGAGTAGATGATTCATGCTTGCAATTTACATAGAAAATGTATGTAGACATATACAAAAAGAAATAAAAAAATAGTTTTTTTTTTTTTTTAATGTTTTATTAAGGCTTTTTTTATTGTAATTGTTATGGAACAAAATTATTGGAATTCATACCCACTGGGACATCCTGTTCATTTGGTAAACTTAAACGCATGGAGGAATTCCTAAAACGGCTACAGTGCTGTGTTGTATAAAATTTCAATGTGACTTTTTATTGGCTTCTTTTTATCACAGAAATAAAGTGTTGGTAGGATTTTGCCCGTCGCTGTGTTGTTAATCACACGTGGTTGAGATAAAAATTCGTTTTTTCATCGTGTTTTCCCTTTGAGCTGTCCAAAATTTTTATTGTTGTGTGTTGGTGTTGGTTTTATTAATTACCTAATAGAAGGTAAGTCTTTTATTACTGTTTTTGTAAGTCCTTGCCCATTATAATGGGCAAGGACCCCCCCGATGGGGGAGGCCCGTCTGCCCTCCACCCAGTCTCTGATATGCAAATAGACGAAACCAAAACGAGACCTCCTAAAAGATCAGCTGATGAGACTCTCGAAATTGAGCCAAAGAAAAATATCCCTCCCTCTGCCTCAATACAATCAGTATACGTCAAACCCGGATACGAAGACGACTCTGCTTATAAGTATTCCGCAACGGACCCAGGTCCATTCGTTGTTCACGTGTCTCGAGAAGACCCGGATGTCTCCTCTGGTCCTACTATCAGAGCCCTTAAATTCGCCCAGTTCATTCATAGGAATAATTTCAAAGGAATTATTGACGGAGGCATTAAGACTATTAGTAGGAGTAAAATGGCAATCCAGTTTAAAAGTGCAGCTGATGCCAATAATTTCTTTGGAAATCCTCTCTTAGCTGAAAAGAAACTCAAAACCACAATTCCTAAATTTCAAGTTTCGCGAATGGGTATAGTACGTGCTATCCCAACAGATTGGACTTTAGAGGATCTGGTAGATGGAATCTCTACTCCCCGCGGTTGTGGAATTGTCATAAAAGCAAGACGCCTGAATATAAAAAAACATAGCGATTCTGGAGTGACTTGGGTTCCTTCGACTACAGTGGTGTTGACGTTCCTGGGACAAGCGTTACCTCCTAAAATATATTGCTACCAAATGGCAATGGATGTCCATATTTATATGTTACCAACAATTCAATGTAGGAACTGTTGTAGATTTGGCCATATTCGCAATCAGTGTAGGTCTAAACCTCGTTGTTTTAAATGCGCTCAACCTCACTCTGGCGACACCTGTGATGTAGATGATGATAGAGTCTCTTGCTTCCTATGTCAAAGCGTTAACCACTCTGCCATTGACTCCAAATGTCCAGAACACGGTAGACAAAAATCTATCAAAATTGTCATGTCAGAGGAAAACATCAGCTACTCTGAAGCCTCTAAACGTTTCCCTATTAGCAAGAAATCTTATGCAGATATTGCCTCTTCCCATATTAGTATGTCCCAGTCCCAACCCTTGTTCTCGCCAACTCAACCCCCGTATAGTCCCCTCTCCCACCTTGCCACTCCCCCACGGCAATCTTATAAAAAAACAGTATTTTACTCCCCCAGTCCCAAACCCTCCCCTGGTAAGTCTTATGACATTGAAGCCCATAACAGAATTGTTGGAACCCCAAATTCTGCCCTCCCTAATGGCTGCGCTGTACCTAATAGTCCTACTCCTGTGCTGACTCCTAACGATAACCTGATCGAACTCTTAGTTTGCTCTCTTTTAAATATTATCTCTAAATTTAGCGATGCTATACCGTCCAATGTCGTGAGTGTACTCCAAGAACTGCTATCCGCATTAATAGTTAAAAATGGCTCAAATCCTTCTACAATGGAATTGTAGAAGTATTAGATTAAAAAAAAATGAACTTATTCAACTTTTTAACCAGTATAGACCTGTCGCCGCTGCCGTGTCGGAGACATGGTTGAGGCCGGATTCTCGTTTTCGAGTTCCAGGCTACTCATGTCTTCGGGACGACAGGGATGATGGTCATGCTGGATGTGCCCTTCTCATCTCTAACTCCTTCTCCTTCTCCTTTATCCCCATTCCCCCCCACAGTCCAGACATCCACATAGTTGCTGCCAAATGTGTTGGCGTTTCCCTTATATCCGTTTACATTCCTCATCCAAATCCCCAAATTATATCCGAATTCAACTCCATTTTATCCCAATTCCCAAACCCATTGATTGTGCTAGGTGATTTCAATTGCCGACACACTCTTTGGGGTTCTAATTTTAATGACCCCATATCTTCCTTCCTGTTAGACCTTCTGGACTCACAGAATTTATGTGTCCTTAATGATGGATCTGCCACACGCAGGGTATCTCCCCTTCAAAATTTAAGTGCCCCTGATTTGTCTCTAGCTTCTCCTTCCTTAGTCCCCTCACTTTCCTGGACTGTCCTTCCCAACTCATATGGTAGTGATCACTTCCCTATCCTAGTCTCTATCCAAAGTTCCATATCTCCCACCCCCCCTCCCCAACCCCTCTTTAAATACAAAACTCTCAATGCAGATTGGCCGAAATTCGCATCTTGTTTGGATGAGAAAATATCATTACTCTGTCCAGTTGATGAAAATAACTTCCTTCTCATCTACAATGAATTTATCTCCTGTCTCACTTCAGCTGCCGAGGAATCTATCCCCCTCAAAAATTCGGCCCGCAATCGTATTCCCTCCCCCCCTTGGTGGGATTCTGAATGCACTGCTAGTGTAAAGGAAAGAAAGCTCGCTGAGAATACATATGCATCAAACTTAAACATTGACAACTATATAGTTTATAAAAAAACATGTGCCCGCACTACTAGGCTTTTAGCAAAAAAAAAGAAGATAGGCTGGCTTAAGTTCTGTGAATCCCTTTCCCCTAGAACTCCTCCTTCCATTATTTGGAAAAAAATTAAAAACTTTCGCTTCTCCTTTTCTGACCAAAATAAAATGTCCAACGACCCCTCTTCATGGTTAGAGGATTTCATTAGTAAACTTGCTCCACCATATGTCCCTAACTTTGATTGCTTCCCCCCTCCTCTTTCCTCTTCAATCCCTAAAGATAGTATGAATGATCCCTTTACACTAGCAGAGCTCCACTGCGTACTCGATCATTTGAAAGATTCCTCTCCAGGCATTGATGGCATCCCCTATTCTTTTATATGCAAAGCTTCATCCTCTTCTAAACTGGTTTTACTTAATATTCTAAATTTTATCTTCCTTTCATGCAACATTCCTGACTCTTGGATTTCCCAAATTGTCATTCCTATACCTAAGCCGGGAAAGGATCCCTCAGACCCTTCCTCATATAGACCTATTGCGCTTAGCTCAACCTTATTAAAGATCCTAGAGCATTTAATTAAAAACAGATTACAATGGCTTGTTGAAAATAAAGGTCTCCTATCAGACACCCAATATGGATTCAGACGTGGCATGGGTACTAATGACAGTCTGAGTATCTTCACTTCTGAGGTTAGACTCGCCTTCTCCGAAAACCAACATGTTATTGGGGTTTTTCTTGACATTGCTGCTGCATATGACAATGTCCAGCTTCCAGTACTCAGGCAGAAACTGCTCCATCTGAGTATCCCCGTGAGACTGGTCAACATAATATGTAAGCTTCTCATGTCTCGTTCCATCTGCATTCGTGTAAACGGATCCCTCCTACCTCCCCGACATGTTTGGAAAGGCCTTCCTCAAGGCTCAGTTCTCAGCCCTCTCCTTTATAATATCTATACCTCTGATCTTGACCTATCCGTTTCTAGTTTCTGCAATATCCTACAATATGCTGACGACATTGTTCTCTACTCTCGTTCAAACTCTTTTTCCGAAGCATCTAACAACCTGAATTCAGCTTTATTTTATTTAAACGAATGGTTAGACAAACACGGCCTTACCCTTTCTGTCAACAAATGTAATGCAGTTATATTTACCAGGAAGAGAGTAATTCCCCCAATTGCTATTAAAGTAAATGAAGAAACTATAGCTATTAAAGATAAAATAAAATTTTTAGGCATCATCCTTGACTCTAAGCTATCGGGTTTACACCACCTTAATTATATCTGCCGTAAAGCTGAGAACAGCATCAATATCCTGCGTGCTCTCTCAGGAGTTCGATGGGGTTCTCATCCCTACAGCCAAAAATTACTTTATAACGCAATAGTCCGCAGTCACTTTGATTATGGATGCTTTTTACTAGAGCCCTGCAGCAAAATTGCATTAGGTAAACTGAATCGAGTACAGTCGAAGTGTCTGCGGATTATCACGGGCGCTATGAAGTCCTCTCCTACACTGGCTCTTCAAATTGAATGCCTAGACCCTCCTCTCCTGCTCCGGAGGCAATATCTAGCTGACAGATTTTTTTATAAAATTGTACAAAATTCTTCCCACCCATTGCTACACATCTTAGAACGCCTTTCCCAGTATATCCCTCATTCTCCATATTGGTCTAATAAAGACCCTCCACCCCTTATTAACAGTTTTATCAGCCATAATTCGTTAACTACTCCCATGAAAAAATTTCATCAAAATCCGTTGTTTTTAATAGAATTTCCTGCTCTTATCTTTCAACCGCGTATCATCTTAGATTTAGGCATTACCAAACATACTTCTGAGCCAAGCAAATTCCTCACTAATTTATTAGAAAAAGACTGGCCCGATTGGATTAGGTTATCACCGACGCTTCTAAGATATCCGAAAACTGTGATGTTGGCGCCGCTGTATGGATCCCCAAATTCCAAATCATTTTAAGTTTGAAATGTCCCCGTCAATCTTCCGTCTTTACAGGCGAGGCCACAGCTATTCTTGAAGCTGTTTCTTTCATTGAATCCCATCATATTTCTAAAGCCTTAATTTTGTCAGATTCGAAGAGCTGTCTTCAAGATCTTATCAAGTCTCCTTTCCATTGTAAAGATAACTTTGTGCTGACTCTAGCTATAAAACAATCTTTATATCGATGTCACTCTCTGGGTTTAGAGGTAGTGCTTGCGTGGATCCCCGGGCATGTAGGTATTGCCGGTAATGAAACTGCAGACAGATGTGCTAAAGAAGCTATCCATACGGGAGTTAATAAATATTACATTTGCTTCTCTCGCGACCTCAGACTATCGGCAGATGCGCGATTAAGAAAAGATTGGAACGAATTATGGCAAAAAACGGGAACCACAAATGCAAAATTTTACTCAAAAATTCAACCGGTTGTCCCTATTAAACCATGGTTCTCTAAATACCGTAAATTTGACAAACACTCCACCTCTGCAATAATTAGGTTACGTCTTGGTCATGTTTGCACTCCAGTGTTTTTAGCCAAAATCAAGATCCTTGATAGTTCTTTGTGTGAGTGCGGCTTAGAAGAAGGAACCCTTGAACACATTTTTTTCAACTGCCCAAAACTACAGGTTCCCCTGTATGAAATTCTTCCCACTAGTATTCCTCGTCCTGTTAACATCCCTTTCCTACTTACTCTTGTTTTTACTCGTTGGATTTCAGTCTTAGTCAAGTTCATAAAAGTCAACAACATCTACTTGTGAGTTTTGTATTAACTATTGTCATTCTGTTCCGTCCCTGTGTTAAGTTATTTATGTGTTATTTATTTTAAATTTACATGTGTTAAACCTACTAATCTGTGTTCGTCTGGCTATGATACTAACACTAACTAAATGTTTGTGATGTATTGTGTTGTTTTAGGTCGCTCATGGGACTTCCGCTATATAGTACCGATCAATAGTCTTGTTAACTTGAACGTGTATTTCTCAACCTCCGACATTGGCAAAATCATCGTGGAAAAAAGAAAACGATGGAGCCATTAAATTAAAAAAAGAAGAAGAAGAAAGTGTTGGTAGTTGGAAGTCATGCTACCTACCAATCTTCACTCAGCATTTTAAGGGGAAAAAAGATTTTTCCTAGCATTGATACCAAGTTAGATATAATAGGTAGGGGAAAGTCTTTTCGCATTATAGTATGTATGAACTTGTAATAAAATCTCTTTGGTTATACCATTTGTATCTGTCAGGTTTTGATATCTTTAAAAAGTTTAAATTTTATAAAATATACTTCCAAATTCAAATTAGGTAAATGTGTGATTTTCATTTGTTTTTTTTACTGTCAAGAAGAGTGAATCTAATGAAGAAATTCGATACATTTTAAAATTTTACTACAAAAGAGGTAAAAATTCAACGCAAGCAGCGAAAATAATTTGTGACGTTTATGGACCTAGAGCAGTGTCTGTGAGAGTAGCACAAATTTGGTTTAAGCGTTTTCAATCCGGAAATTTTGATGTCAAAGATGCACGTCGCTCTGGTCGCCCTGTTACGGATAAAATGGATGCCATTTCTGAAAAAGTGGAGCAAGATCGGCTTATCAGTAGTTACGACGTAGCTGAAGAACTAGGAATTGACCACAAAACAGTTTTGGCGCATAAAAAGGTCGTGGTCAAAGGCCGGCCAGGCTTCACAGACTCTGGCGAAACCCGGGTTAACCCGCAACAAGGTGATGCTGTGTGTATGGTGGGATTGGAAGGGAAGATATTCATTATGAGCTGTTACCGCCAGGCAGGACTATCGATTCTGAACTCTACTGTGAAGAACTGATGAGATTAAAGCAAAAAGTTGAGAGAAAGCGGCCGGAATTAATTAATAGAAGGGGTGTGATTTTTCATCATGATAACGCTAGACCTCACACATCTTTAGCCACTCAGCAAAAATTAAGAGAGTTTGACTGGGAGGTGTTAATGCATCCGCCGTATAGTCCTGACCTTGCACCTTCTGATTTCCACCTGTTTCGGTCTCTTCAGAATTCTTTAGGCAATGTCAGGTTAACATCACGAGAAGACTGCCAAAACCACTTGTCGTGGTTTTTTGAACAGAAGTCCCAAAATTTCTATAGTAATGGGATCATGTCTCTACCTACAAGATGGCAAAAAGTTATCGAACAAAATGGCACCTACATACTTTAGTTAAATGTAAATAAACTTTAGTAAAAAATGTTTTGAATTTTCATATAAAATACGAAAAGACTTTTTCCCCAACCTAATACATTTTTTATCCCTGAAAACCCACATATTGTATATAGAGCCCATAGAGAAGTTTTCAAGATCGTATATCATCATCATCAACATCATCAGCCTCTATCTATCCACTGCTCGACATAGGCCTTCCCTAATGCCTTCCATCATATGCGATCCTCTGCTTCACACATCCAGCCGTTCCCTTGAGGTCAGCGGTCCATCTAGAGGGGAGGTCTACTCTAGGACTTTCCTCCCCCATCTGCCATCACTGACTCGGCAGATATGCCCAGCACACTGCCACTTCAACCTGTTGACTCTAAGAGCTATGTCGACAACTTTAGTTCTCCGACAAATTTCTTCATTCCAAATTCGGTCCCATAGAGAAATGCCGAGTATAGCACTCTTCATCACACCCTGTGTGACTTTCAATTTATAAATCTATAGAATATATTAATACTAAATTGCTCATTTCAATAGTATAGGCTTAATAAGACTAAAATAATAACTACTTCTAAATTTGATTAATGCAAAAACGATCTAATAGAAAATTCAATTACTTTAAAGCAAGTAAAACCATTGTTAAATTTGAGATGTATACACCAGACATAAATCAAGGATAGCTATATCCAAGGCAACATTTATCACAGGAAACATTTTCTACTCAAAAATGTCAAAAGAGTCCGAAAAGGATTTCATCAAGACATTCATCTGAAGAACAGCATTATGTGAGACAAGGACAATGACACATAGAGATAAAAAGGTGTTAGATGAGGATGGATAGGATCAGTTGGATGAAGAAAGTATCAAATAAGGAAGTTTTGAGAGAGAAGAATGAAAAAAGGTTTATTACGCCATTCTTTTAATTTTTAATTTAAGAATTTTGTATGGTACAATAAAGAGAATACAACAACAACAGCATCAACTATAAGTTTAGGTAGCAGAAGAAGAAGAATGATTGGCCACTTATATGATATGTTTTTTAAAAATACCATAGAGGGTACATAGAAGGGATAAATTGTTGGGCAACCCAGGAATTAGTTTCATGAGATAGATAAAGCTAAAGGAGGATCAGTGTCATGGAAGGTTAAGAAACATGTTATGAATAGGAAACAATGGAGGAAGATGCGTTGATTGTTACACCGACAAAAGCTCCGCTTTCAAATTTGATGATGACAAAATGTTGGTACTTACTTCACACAGTTAACACAATCAGTATGGGCTCCATTCATTGTGTGGATCCTCTGATGTGTGAGAGGATCAAATACTTGGATTGACTTTTTCTCACAAGCTGCCACCAGGAGAGTCCTGCCACAAAATTTATTCAATATGAAGGGTACATGAAAATAAAAGGGAATGTCCAAATAAATAGATTTTGAGAAAAACACAGTTAAAAGTTCAGAAGTATTACAATTTACATTGAGTTCAGCATGTGTAGTAGTAACATTTACTTTGCCTTTTTGGTGCCTACTGTATACTATTTTTAAAAGTTAGTGATTGAAAATTAAAACTAGTATAAAGATTTAATTCCAATAGAAAAATAAAGAATAAAAATTTTGACAAACCTTGTTATTTGCCTGTACCCTTCATATATCTTTAAACATAAAAAATATAAATATCATTTTAATCAAAATGCTACTCAAAATAAAATTTCGATCAAAATGAATTTTAGTCTGTAACTTTCATCTTTAGGTTTAAATATACAGGGAGAGCTTAAGAATTCAATAACACATTATAGGGTCAAATTGTATTTGGTAAGTAGGTTACAAACAAACCTAGAATACAAAGCTACAGTAATTTGTAATATACACTATCAGTTATTACATGATAGAAATACGATGTAACAAGACCAGAACAAACAGTATAGCAGTCGAGCTAGAATAACAAGGTAATTTAAATTGTTTTTTAAAGTAGCCACTTTAAGCAGGTGCTTTAGGGATATTTAACTGCATATTTACCTTACATGTAAATAAAAAATAGCATTAGGAACTAGTATAAAATGGGACAAGAATGCGAGCTTACCCCTCTGGGGAAAATTCAAGGTTGAACACCCCGCCAGTTGGAAGAGCATTTGCCTGCTCACAGTCCCACGATGCTATTGGTTTCATGCCGCAATATAGACTCCGGGCCAATGCGTCACCACTTCCTATAGGTGTCCCAAATCCAGACTCCCTATCCCTCAGCCGATAAGGGCTGAATGCAGAATATCTCGCCATAAAACGGGGTTTCTCTTTGTTAGCCATAATGCTATTCAAAATCGTAAGTCGGTCACTCAATTATATTAAATTCACAAGGGTTTAAGTACATGACATCTCTATGTAACTAATAAAACTGCTTATTAATTATGATTATGACTACATGACTCTATAATTAATTTTGTAATATTTTCTGATTTCATTGATTGTAAAATATAGGTAAACGTCTGATTGACAAAGAAAGAATAAAACTGAGTGACATACTGACGACAGTCGTGACAGATAGTCATAATATTACCGTTCTCAAATTCAGAAATGTACTAAAATTCTTGCTAAATCAATGAAACAAAAAACTTAAGTAAACTACTATGAAAAATACATAGTTTCGACATTCATCAATGATTATGGATGTTTTCATAGAAGAAAGCACTTGAAAATGCTTAATAAGATTTAGGTGAAATATTTTCCTTTTGTACTGTATGTGTCACTTATGCCGCGTATTTTATCGTCCGCTGCTCCGATATCCAATATGGTAGATATCTAGATAGACGAGAAAGTTTGTTGGATAATAAACCTAGTTGAGTACATTTTTGGGGTGTAAGGGTTCATCAACATCTTTGAACCAAAGCCAACTTCACCTGCACGCGGTGCACCCTGCTGACTGACAAACGAAGCTCTGGCGAAAAAAGAGGTAGCGAGCGTAATTGTAAGCTACCTGATGCGACTAGGGAATGTACCTCCACCTCACAGAATACCGCAGTCAAATATCAATTCCCTGAGGGTTGTTGTGTTCCTGCGAGTGAGTGAGGTCATCAGAAAGGAAAGAGATGCTGCGTTGGTAGCGGGGGTGGCGAGCGTTAATATGGCTACGGTAACCGCTTCACATCAGGCGGGCCGTATGCTTGTCTGCCACCCGACGTAGAATAAAAATAAAAACACTGTACTGTAACATTTGATTTAGAAATTTATTTTTGATTAATAGTTCCTGGCAAGTGGATAAATTAAGTTTTGACTATTTTATAAAGCGATTAAATCACATCATAGGTTTACAAAAAAATGTCCAGCAAATATTATTACAGAGAAAATCTATTTAATTTATGAATACATAATAATTAAAATACATTTATTTGTAAAGTGCAAACCTAATTACTATTATATAAAATCATCTTATGTATATAAAGTTCAATCATGCAGATTACATATTACAGGTAATTAAAATGTAACTCATACATAGCCGTTTTTGGAGTTAATTTATAAATAACAGATATCATAGGCTGACTGCGAAATCCTCATCATCATATATAATTTTACATTGAATTAAAACTTTTACATAAAAGAATGTGTTTGTTGATCTCGCTTAATAAAAATGGCCAGGCATTTCTTTTTATGACGTAATTTACTCTCATAGACGGCATTAAAAGTACCGCAAGACAATTTAGTTTCTGTGTACACATTTATTATGCAAGATCATCTTTAAAAGATCACTAAAAGTAGGTTCCACAAAATTTGGTACTCGCAAGGTATTCACAGCCAGCTGTATATACTATGCTATGGACTTTCAAAGTTACCATTATTATAACATAGACTGCAACATCACACTTCCTTACTCAAGCACTGAATATGATAAGTCAATAACTGATCGACATTGTGTTGTTTTCATCATTTTTCAATTTATTTATTTACAATTTCAGTTTTCTACATTATTTAAATGTTTGGGTGGAAGTGTGGTGTCACACTATCCAGTGCAGATCTATGAAATTAAGTTATTTTAGCAAAATTGTCCTTTATACACATAGTTTTTGAGCTGATCTTGAAACAATTATTTTTATTCTGAATGACCTACTAAAATTATTACACATAAAAAATAACTCATCACTTTACATTAACACTAAATTATCACCAAGTATTCGGTGGCAACAGTCCATCTGGTGGTGGGATATGACCAGATTTCAAAACATTTTGTAGAAAGACCTCTAACCTTGTCTTTGGGCCACCTTCGTCAATATTCTGTAAAATGGCTAGATATTCAGTACTAATTAATTTAAGAATTTTTGTAAACTGTTTTCCATAGTGCTTGATAAAAATATGGCCACAAACAGTGAAGAAATCAAGTAACAAGGTTGCACTTATGTCTGGTTCAGGCTTCAAATTAATAAAAGAAGCTAGCCAGGTCCAACCATGACATAAGCCATAAGGGTTTGGAGCATTCACAAATCGGGGTGTCTTTGCTATCCAAATTGCACATTGGAGTCGGAAAATACCAGACATTCTCTTCAAAAACTTGTCTTGCTTTTCTACTACACCTTCATCATTGTATATGTACCCTCTGGATAAATAAAATTCCTTGTCAGTCTGTCCTTCTTTCTGAGGCAAGAACATGGGTACCAAGTATGGGCACTGTCTGTGGAAATTGGCCTCCAATAATTTTGCAAATGTTGGGAATTGTGCTGACAAAGCAACGGCGATGGCTGCGAGCGGGAATGCTGCTTCTGGATTGCTGGAAACTAAAAGATCGCCTTGCCTTACTATCTTTTTAGTTAACAATGCAGTACAATAAAATAGTCCCTGTGGATGTTGGCTGGCTGTCACAAAGTTATCAAACAGTTGAACCCTTTCACCTTTCAATAACTTTGACAACTTCTCATATTTGTCCTTCATGTGCGGGACACTTACGGAAGACAAGGCATTTACGGGTGTATTCACAGCTTTCTGACAATCAAACCTGAATTTCTTTAAATTATTATTCTCTAGCAATTCCTTATACTGACTCTCATACTGAATGAGAAAGTGTTGTAACTCCTCATAGTGACTGTAGTTTTTAGAAGAGTAGAACATCGGTTTAATTTTTTTTTGTCGTTCCACTGTGAGTGCAGCCTGAACTTTAGCAGCATCCTCTTTCGCTTTAGCTTCCATAGCTTTCTTTTCCTCTAGTTCTTTGTTTTTTCTTATTTCATCTTCCTCCTTTTGCTTCTTCAATATCTCTTGTTCTTTATTCTCTTGCAGATCCTCTATAATTTTTTTTCTAATATTTTCAAGATTTAAAACTAATATCTCGGCCTGTTTAACTTCCTTATCAGTAATAGAGCCATTGTTGCACAAATCCATGATCATATTCATGTTTCCTATAACTGATTTTATTGATGTTATGTATTTCTCACAAATTACTTTTCCCGATGGATCTGTGACTATGATGTTTGTTATTTCATTGTTGCATATGCATATTTTCGTGTGGCTATCATTGATGGCAGCAATACGGGCTGTGGCTCTGTTTTGTTCCTCCAATATTCTATTCATGTGTTCTATAGTTTGTTTGCTCTTTTGTTCATCCAGCTTTGCTCTCTCCAACAACGATTCATTGTCATTCTCTTTCTGTTGCTTTAGCATCAGCAATTTGCGAGCCTTGCGTTCGTGGGCACGACGGTCACACTCTTCTTTCTGCGCTTTCCAATACTGGTTCATAATTTCCGCACGTTTTGCTAACATTTTCTCGATGAGTTCTCTAAACGATTCTTCAGATGATTCCTGAAGTTTACTCTCATATTCCTTCACCATGAGCGTATATCGCAAGTCCTCTCGAACTTTGTCCTCAGTCAAATTTTCATCTACTTTATTATCCACGTTTTTGTCTGGAGGCCGCTCTACACTAATGTCATGTTTTTTAATTGGACTGTTTGGTCCTATAGTAACTTCTTTTACTAGGGGGCTGATTTCAGCTGCTTTTGTTAAAGCAGAAATTCGAAGTCTACCAAAATTGGCAAGTGTATCTGAAAAACTTATTTCACCATTTTTGTAGCTGCTGTTTCTTGAATCTTCAGAGAGTCTACTATATATGTCATCCATTGTATTCGATTTAAGAATATTTTGTCAAGGAAAAATCGTCATAAATATTTCTCTGCTTTTAAAAATGCAGGTAATTATAGAATAGAATGTCGACAAACAAGGAATACGTAAGAACAGAAGCCAGCGCCAGAACCAGAAGCACCTGAAGCACACAAAATACAAAATACTCGTTAGAAGAAATTATTTTCACGAAAGCGACGGCAGCCGTCAAACTGCAATGTCATGTCAAATTGTCTTTCTTCGTCTTTTTATTGCTTGCAGTCACTTTTTGTTTGAAGAATATTTTTTTATGTCTGTCACAGTGGCGTACCGATACCCTTTGAGTATAAATCGATTTTTTCACCATTTTTAGAGGGGGGCGAGGTAAACACGTACAGCACACCACCAAAAGATGTAATTAACTCGCATTCACAAATTTTGCTGTTGCGATAAACGCACACTACAAAAAAAATCAACACATCAAAAATTACCCGCCCACAGACACAGTTTTCATGTAACTATGCAGCACTAATACGAAAAAGTTAGTGATGGGGCACATCTGAAGAATGAGTCAAATCAGTTTGATGAATGAACTGAATTGTCGTAAACTATTTATTATAAAATTGTAAAAGTGAAAATACTGTACATTAAAGATATTATTCAAAAAATATGTTTGTTTGTATGTATGTCTGTCTGCATTTATGTGTCTTTGTGTCATTAGCACTCTCGTGCAGCTAAACTGTGGTATGAACTGTCGCCCGCGGTTTTACCGGGCTGATACAACCACTGTCTTCTATTATACGAGTACGCTGGACTACGTACGTACTTGTAGTATAGAGGTCAGTGGAAACAACCTTCAAGAAAAGAGCGTACGCCCATCTAAAAACCCAGCTACGCACTTGTATCCCTTCATACAGTTGCTTAAATAATTTCTTATCCTTTATTTGATTTTATTGGACAAAACCCTGTTTGAGAACATGAAATATTGTCAATTGTTTTTTTAACAGATATCCTTATTTAATATTTTAAATGTGAACATCCAAAGATCCAAACATCTTCGTTTGGATGTTTAGATCTTTGGTTGTTACTCAATCACGCAATAACGGCTAAACGGATTTAGATGAAATTTGGTATGGAGATAGTTTGAGTCCCGGGGAATAGCATAGGATACTTTTCTAACGCAGGTGGAGCCGCGGGGCGTAGCTAGTATTATATAAAGTACATTGGTATTTGCAAGAACTTATGTATATGAAATTATATTATAATAAGTAAGGGTCATCTGTCCTCACATATAAAGTTATTTAAACATATGAATGAGCAAAGGGAAAGCAATAAAACAAATTGTTAATTTAATTAGAATGACCACATATTTATTTAAATTAAATTCTCATGTAGGGATTTCTAAAACCCGATTAAGACGGTTTTCATTAATTAGTATTTTTATTGATTTTTAAAATGAATAAGTTTATTGTATACGTGACGAATACATTTCTTGGGGTCTACCTTTTTTTTTACAAATTTTGAAATGGATTTGTGGGGCAAAAATGGAGCAATTTTAAATTTTTTATCCTTCATTTGATTTTATCGGAAAAATACCCGGGTTTAAAAATTGAATGTATTCCTACTACATATATTGAAGTAGTCAAAGATTTAAGAAAAACAAAGAAATACTGACTCACCAAACAAGGACAGAGTCGCAAAGAAGGTATTGCACCTTCAATCAATGTCTTTCTGTTATTAGCATTTTTGTAGCTTTCCGGAGTAAAGTCATAATAAAAATAGAGAAGTAGTACAACTCAAGCCCCGAGCTGGAGATAATAGCCTAAACACGTAGGGCTGTCGCTTAATAGTTTATTCAACCGTCAAAAATACTTAGTCAATCTCTATTATACAAAATTAAGTAAGGTACAAAATACAAAATTAAGTAGGGTAAGTCTTAGGGATCTGTAACAAAAGACCGGCCAAGTGCGAGTCGGACTCGGTCACGAAGGGTTCCGTACCAAAAACGACACACAATCACGTTTGTTGTATGGGAGCCCCCCTTAAATATTAATTTTATTCTGTTTTTAGTATTTGTTATTATAGCGACAACAGAAATACATCATTTGTGAAAATTTTAACTGTCTAGCTACCACGTTTCATGAGATACTTACAGCCCTTGGTGACAGACGGACAGACAGACGGACACCGGAGTCTTAGTAATTGGGTCCCGTTTTTACCCAAAGGGGGTGTGGAAATCTAAAAAGAATAAAAATAATTATTTTTGTACATACACCAGGAGTGACTGGAATTTTTTCATTACCTACATTTTAATGCATGCTTACTCAGTGACAAACGAGCAGACAGCCCATCTGATGGTGAGCGGTAACTGTCGCCCATAACATCCACGATTCACGCATTCAAGCTGTTGGCAACAAAAATGCAGAATCGCAGGTGCGTTGTCCTTCAAACCGGAACACAAAACACAACAATGCAAGCATTGTTGCTTGGCGGCAGTAATAGATAAGGCTGTTGTCCTCACCCAGGCGGACTCCTACCATCTGATAAAACCTACTTCATGTTATCTGTTTAGTGATTAGAAAAATTACGGTCTAAATAGGAATAGGATTAATTAAAACGTAGCTTTACTGAATCATAATATTTATTCAAATAATCTAAATTATTATGAAAATATATTTTTATTAAGTACCTATTATATATTATTTTTTACACTAAACTATTTTTATTACTTTTTAATTTACACACTTATAATGTGATTATTAGGAGTGTCGGTGGCCGAATGGTTAGGGTATCCGAGACATCCATGAAAACTGCAATGTTTTTTTATGGCTAGTCGACTTTGTAGCCATCTTTAACGTATTTGTAGTTAAATACGACGTAGGTAGGTACCTAAATGTTAAAATTATTAACGAACGTCAGCGCAGGCGCAGTCAGAATCTTGCGTGGGAGCGGACGGTTTTGCGTACGACGCAGCCCTAACCCCGACTGGCGCTCCATATAAACTCCTACAAATGTTGTCAGTGTGTGCGTGCGACGGCCAATACGTACGGGCGCGCTCACATACAAACCGCGCTCGGTGCGTTTGTATGAAGTTACCTTACTTCTCTATTTTTACTATGGTAAAGTGCTCCGAACAGATAACACTTGTATGTGTAGGTTTCCAAGAATCATTTTCGTCATTACAAAATTTTCTCCATTTTTCTTTTATATAGGGATCTTTTGGAAATCTAAAAGGAAATACAATTATATTAAATAAAGCCTATGAATAATAGTATCTGTATAACGTATACACTCATAGTCCCACACTAAATGTATTGCTTTTACCTACTTTTTTTTAGCCAACAATTCATTTTTAGACAAAATTTCAACATCGTATGTCCAGAGAAAGGTAATTTTTCTAATTAATAATAATAATAATAATAATAATAATAAAAGCCAACCAAAACTTCTCACCTGACAGACAGACTGACATCACAGGACATACATCATCATACTCGTCCCTTGCCGAACCTTACAGTCCGTCAACGGCATCGTATGTTCCGTCACCGATAGAGTCTGAACAGGAGTCGCGTGAGTTACTCACTCCAGCCTTTGATGTTGCGCAGGAGGCTCAAGCCTTTACACCTGTGTCCACTAAGGCTGGAAAACCAAGAGTACGCATGAAGTGGGATGATAGTCTAAATACATTTATCATGCGTACATACTATTATATCACCAAATTAGAGACAATTAAGATTAAATACACAAAGCAGCTATATAATAAATTTAAATTACAATATCCTAAACTGAATGTCACAGAACAGCGCATAGCCGATCAAAAGAGAGTCATTATTAGAAACAATTTACTAACAAATGAAGCTTTGAATAAAATTAAACGAGAAGTAGCAAAGGAATTGAAATATGAGGATGAAATATTTGAGTCAGGAACAGTACAAACCATAAATGATACTGAAACTAGGCAAGAAAGTACCTCCGTTATGCAGCCTGATCAGTTCATAACAAACGCAACACAAGTAGGAAGTACAAAGACTAATACTCCGACTGACACCACTGTGCAGAGGGCACCTGTCATTAAATCTGCGACCACCAAATCCGGGACACCTAGAATACGTATGAAATGGGACGAT
This sequence comes from Hypsopygia costalis, assembly GCA_937001555.2. NCBI lineage: Eukaryota > Metazoa > Arthropoda > Insecta > Lepidoptera > Pyralidae > Hypsopygia > Hypsopygia costalis. Next base: position 19,851,422 of record OW443343.2, on the reverse strand, counting down.
GAAATAAATGTGTTCATTATGCATTCTTATTACTACATATCTAAATTAGAAACAAATAGAACTATGTACATCAAACAATTACACGACGAGTTCAAAAAACAATACCCTGAAGTAAATGTCAGTGAGCAGCGAATAGCTGATCAAAAGAGAGTTATCGTCAGAAATAAATTATTGTCTGATGACATGCTAGAAAAAATTAAATTACATGTAGCAGAAAAATTAAAAGCAGAAGAAGAAGCTACAGTGACAATAACAGAACTTGACGATATACAAATTGTACACAATTCAGAATCAGATTACACAAACGTACCAAACTCACCCAATATTGCAAATACACTCTCTCAATCATTACCAGTGTTGACGAATGCGAGTCAAAGTTCTATCGCGATAGGGCTCAATCAATTAGAATCTAGTCAAGAAACTACAATACTGACAAAAACACCTGATCTAGCGTCACAAGATACGAACTCAATTACAACTCAAATTAATTCGCCGAATAATAATTACCTGACACAGGTAACACATTCAAACCCTGATATTTACCTCAATGAATCTGTAAACGAACTAATTGAAGGACTAACTGCATTAATTACACAATACACAGGCACAGACCCCCTAATAAGGCCGAAATTACCGCGGCTCAAAGAGAGCAAAGCATTACATAGGTTAATACATGTGTTCAATAGCGAAATATTAAACAGATTTCTCACAGTAGATTCAAACCTAAATGACATCCATACTGTAATTTATTGTAGTGCATTAATAATTTCTAAAAAGCTAGGCTATAAAATAAACACTGATAACACAACTCACCATATGTCAAAAAATAAAAACAATGATAAGCCCATGTGGCAAGTTAGGCTGGAAAGAGACATCAATAAACTCAGAGCTGACATAGCTAGATTAACACAGTTTATACATAATAACAGATCCTATAAAGTGGTAAGAGCAGTAAAAAAAATCTTTAAGAATACAAAAATTCACTCCTCCCATGAAAAAGACAATAGACGCCCAGAAGAATATTTAGATACATTAAAACAAAGATTATATTTGAAATCACACAGACTTTCAAGATATATTAAATCTTTAAAACGTAAACAAGATAATAAATTATTTTTTACAAACGAAAAACGATTTTATCGATCCCTTAATCAGCAGCAAAACTATGAAGACAAAAATCATGCAGAATTACCCTCAGAAAGTCAGAAGAAGACCTTCAGAAATACTGGGCTGATTTATGGAAAACGCACACTGGCCACAATGAGCAAGCAGATTGGATTAAATCTGAAGAAGAGAGATGGGATCACTTAAAGGAAATGGAATTCAACAACATTACAAAAGATGACATTGAGAGTGTTACGAAGAAAACAAAGAATTGGAAAGCAGCTGGAGGAGATGGAATACATAGTTTTTGGTACAAAAAGTTTTATGCAACTCACGAAACCTTAGCTATAGCATTCAGCAACATTATAAAAGGAATAAGCATACTGCCAGATTTTCTTACGAAAGGTATAACTTACATGTTACCTAAAAGCCGTAACACTGCCGACCCCTCGCAGTATCGTCCTATCACATGTTTGCCTACCCTGTACAAAATTATTACAGCTTGTATTACACATAAGATTAACGATCATATAAATTCCAATAACATATTAGCAGAAGAACAAAAAGGTTGCAGACAGAACCACAAGGGATATAAGGAGCAATTAATCATAGATAGTGCGGTAATGAAACATGCCACGACTAACCAAAGAAATATTCACCTAACTTATATTGATTATAAAAAAGCTTTTGACAGCGTACCTCATACTTGGCTCATACGTATACTACAAATATACAAAATTAACAAAAACATTATAAACTTTTTGAGACATACTATGACTAACTGGAAAACTACACTACATTTGACAACAAACGATAGAAAGATAACAACCAAAGAAATTTCAATAGCAAATGGCATTTTTCAAGGTGATTCACTTAGTCCATTGTGGTTCTGTTTGGCTTTAAACCCGTTATCAAATCTCCTTAATAACTCAAATACAGGTTACCGACTGAATGCAAAAACTAAGCTAACTCATTTAATGTATGTAGATGATATAAAGTTATTTGGAAAGTCTGAAAAAGATATGCAAAAACTCATCAAAATTACGAAATCTTTTAGTGATGACATAAATATGACGTTTGGGTTAGACAAATGTAAAACGATACATATTAAAAAAGGAAAGATGGTGGGTAATTCTGAACTAAATGAAGACATACAGATTGAAGTTATGAATACAGAAGAAACTTATAAATACTTAGGCATACAACAATCGAGAAATATAAACCATACAGAAATTAAGAAAAATCTGGCCATTGAATACACTAGACGCCTAAATTCAATCTGCAAAAGAAGCCTAAGCTCGAAGAATCTTTTTAAAGCCATAAACACATATGCCATCCCAGTTTTAACTTACAGTTTTGGAATAATTAAATGGACAGCCACAGACATAAATAGCTTAGAAATCAAAACTAGAACCACATTAACAAAATACAACTATCTCCATCCAAAAACTGCAATAGAAAGAATTACATTAAAAAGACATATAGGCGGAAGAAGTTTAATAGATTTGAAACATCTATGGCAAGGACAACTAAAAAGTTTGAGGGAGTTCTTCTATATGAAAGCTTTGATTAGTGACACACATTCAGCTATTGTAGACCTAGACGAGAATTATACGCCTTTATTTTTGAAAAATAAATGTAAGACATTCAAATCAGAGGCAGAAATAGAAAAGGAAAAATTGGACAACTGGAAGAAAAAAGCATTACACGGAAGACATTACCATGACTTGGATCACACCAGTGTTGATATAGAGGCATCTAATAAATGGTTAAAGTTTGGCTCATTATTTCCCGAAACAGAAGGATTTTTATTGGCGATTCAAGATCAAGTAATAAAAACTCGAAATTATCAAAAATATATTATAAAAGATCCTAACATCCATACTGACAAGTGCAGAAAATGTCATAGCCAATCAGAAACTATTCAGCATATTACAAGCGCATGCCCTAGTTTAGCACAAAATGACTACACATACCGCCACAATCAAATAGTCAATATTATACACCAGAAATTAGCTATCCAACACCAATTAATAACTGAAAGCCAAAAACCATATTACCAATATACACCGAAACCTGTACTAGAGAACAAAAATTTTAAAATGTACTATGACAGAGCTATCTTAACTGATAAAACAATTCATTACAATAGACCTGACATCACGTTATTAAATAAATTAAATAAGACAGCTTACATAATAGACGTAGCCATACCCAATACACACAACATACAAAAAACTGTGACAGAGAAAATACAGAAATATACCGAGCTAAAGGAAGAAATAAAAAAGATCTGGAAATTACAAAATGTTTTAATTATCCCGCTAGTGCTCTCTGGTACAGGAGTAATACCTAAAATTTTACATCACTACATAAAATTACTTGATCTACCCGAATCTATATACATCACAGCACAAAAAGCGGCTATCCTTAACACTTGTCGCATAGTCCGAAAATTCCTACAAGACTAATTTATACATATAAAAAAAATGAATGTTACTTGGTGGACAACCCGTAACTTTCTGATCACCAAAATATTCTTAAAATATTTTGAGAAAATCAAACAAAAACAAATAATAATAATATTTAATAACAGTGAAAGTTTGGTAGATACGCACTCAATTTTATATTGCGCAGCGGTTACGGCATGCCGTGTAGCTCATGTCAAATTTCCAGATTATGACAGAACTACACGTGCAGCTAGCCAAAAGCCTGCTTGGCAATATAGAATTGAGAAACGTATAGCCGATACCAGGGTCCTCATTGGTAAGCTTATTTGTTTCAAGGCGGGTAACACGCGCCCTAGAGTTATGCGTTTTGTGAACCGAGCATTTATCGGTACTAATGTTACACAAGAGGAATATTTGCCTCGGGCCACAGAACGCATAGATCTATTGAAACAAAAAGTTTATGCATGGGCAAACCGTATACGTAGGTATAGGAAGCGTGTAGACCGATACATGCAGAATCGCATGTTCCAAAATAATGAGAGGAAGGTGTATAGAATTTGGGAGCGACCCGCGCACAGTGTGGCTGACACGCGTCTACCTGATGTAGAAGCCATGAATTTATTCTGGAGGAACATCTGGTCGGCGCCTGTCAGCCACACAGACGACCTGTGGGTTGAAACTGTCAAGCAAGCATGTGAACACATAACACCAATGGAAAATATTGTAATAACCAAAGATGATGTAGCTAATGCAGTCCGGTCCATGGCCAATTGGAAATCACCAGGACCGGATAAACTGCAAAACTTTTGGATCAAATGGCTACCAAGTTCACATGCTTGTTTGGCATATCAATTCCAACATGCGTTAGATACCGGTTCTCTCCCCAATTTTATGACCACTGGTGTCACTCACCTTCTTTATAAATCCGGAAGTACCACGGACCCCAAAAACTACAGACCGATTACTTGCTTACCAATCACCTATAAGCTACTTACATCCATTCTGAGAAGCAAAATCGCAAAACATATTGATACCAATAATGTTATGTGTGCTGCTCAGAATGGATGTAGGAATGGGTCTCGTGGTACGAAGGATTTGCTCCTTATTGACATGGCCATTAGCCAACAGGTTCGTCGAAACCATAAAGATTTATCGGCATGTTGGATTGACTACAAGAAGGCCTACGATTCGGTGCCACATACATGGCTTATGAAGGTCTTAGAGTTGTATAAAATAGATACAACTCTATGCACTTTCCTGAAGTCATGTATGGGGCAATGGAGAACAGTCCTTCTCTATCCAGGATCCCGATCGATCAGTGGTGACGACGAACCGATTGAGATTAAAAGGGGTATTTTCCAAGGTGACAGTTTGAGTCCCTTGTGGTTTTGTTTAGCTTTGAATCCTTTAAGCACATTGTTAGAGGATTCAAAGCTAGGCTACAGGTTGCGAAGGGGAGGTCAGGCTATATCTCACCTTCTTTATATGGATGATTTGAAACTTTTTGCATGTAGCAAAATCCAGTTAATGGCTTTACTAAAGGTAACTGAAAACTTTAGTAATTCTATTAAAATGGAGTTTGGTATAGACAAATGTGCCGTCATGCATGTAAAAAAGGGAAAGATATTAGTATCTGAGGGACTTGAACTCTCAGATACTACACACCTGAAATCTCTTTCGGAAACTGAGACCTACAAGTACTTGGGTATGTCAGGAAATTTGGGAATTGCTGAGGCCGACATGAAGCAATCATTGAGGGAACGTTTCTTTGGCCGCCTGAAAAAAGTACTTAATAGTCTTTTATCAGGTGGCAATAAGGTGCGTGCTTACAATGGTTGGGTCATGCCGGTCTTGATATATTCCTTTGGCATACTCAAGTGGACTCAAACTGAGCTCGACTCCGTTGACCGGAAAGTCCGAACAATATTAACCACCCACCGTATGCATCATCCACGATCATCGGTAATGAGGTTGTATATCCCTCGAAAATGTGGTGGTCGAGGCTTTTTAAACGCCAAGACGCTACATAATCGAGAGATATGCAACCTCAGGGAATATTTCCTACATGCTGACGTGGAGATGCATAGGGATGTGATTAATATTGATCGAGGATTGACCCCTTTGTCTTTGGCTAAAGAGAACTGGCGTAAACCTATAATATTGAGTGTTGATGATCGCATGGCTATATGGCAAGGTAAAGAGCTACATGGACGGTTCTATCAGGCTCTACATGGACCTGATGTAGATCCTGATATCTCCGTAGCCTGGCTACGTTTTGGGGACCTCTTTGGGGAAACCGAAGGTTTTGTCTGTGGAATTATGGACGAAGTTATCAAGACGAACAACTACCGGAAATACATTATGAAGGATGGCACGCTAGACATCTGTCGGGCGTGTCATCTACCTGGGGAATCCCTCAGACATGTTATTTCCGGTTGTTCTCATCTTGCTAACGGCGAGTATTTGCACAGACATAATCAAGTAGCCAGGATAATCCATCAGCAACTTGCCTTGAAATATGGTCTTGTGATCGCAGAGGCACCATATTATAGATATATGCCGGAACCAGTTCTCGAAAATGACCATGCCACATTATACTGGGATCGATCTATTATCACTGACAGGACTATTGTAGCCAATAAACCTGACATTGTGTTAATAGATCGATCAACGCGCCAAGCAGTCATTATTGATATCGCTGTGCCACATGACGTTAATCTCGTGAAAGCTGAAAAAGATAAACTTTCCAAATATCTTGATTTAGCTCATGAGATTACCGATATGTGGGACGTCGATTCAACAATGATTGTACCGATTGTCGTGTCGGTCAACGGCTTAATCGCCAGAAGCTTCGACCAACACCTAAAGAAGCTCACGTTGGGAAGCTGGATCAAGGGTCAGATACAGAAGGCTGTCCTTCTCAGCACGGCACGTATTGTGAGGAGGTTTCTGTCTCTGTGACCTTGACCACCGGTAGTTTGGACCTTGTTCCCGCTATCGGGGGGGATTCTGTTTTTTATATTTTTTAATGTATTTTTTTTTATATTATATATTAAAAAATGTATAAAATAAGATGTTACAAATAAATAAATGTGATAATAATAACTTTATTTCAGATAATTAAAATCCATACATAAGCAATTCATAATTAAAAATAGAGAAGTAGTACAACTCAAGCCCCGAGCTGGAGATAATAGCCTAAACACGTAGGGCTGTCGCTTAATAGTTTATTCAACCGTCAAAAATACTTATTCAATCTAATAATAATAATAACTTTATTTCAGATAATTAAAATCCATACATAAGCAATTCATAATTACATAATTTTTTTAAATATTGTATTTAATTAAATTTTGTACACAGCTCAGTTCTATTAATTAACCTTACAAGATTTAAATGTAACATACATCTATACCTACTATTTAATACAATATCTAATAAAAATCTGACTATTATACGAACTGCAGTAATTGAATGAGTGAATGATTCATTCAAATGTTGAATCGCTTTTTTGACTTTGTCACATCCCTAAAGCCTGTACCACTGTATTCATGTTTACATTTCTCTGTCGTTTACGTATCGCAATGGTTTTTACTTTAAATGGAGATTGTACTTTAATACCTTTGAGTATTAATCGACAGGAGATGCCATACGCGGGCGAACCTCTCCGGCAAAGTACATTGGTCAACTGGTCAAACACGTTATATAAAACTACTTAAAGTCGCTTCACCGCCATTTTGCATCGCTCTGTGTCGTCTGACGTTTCTCTCCAAAAATGGTGAATTGTGCAGTATTATCGTGCAAAAGGCGATCTGATAGCTCAAATTCGCAACAAGATCGCGTTTCCTATCATAGGTAAGTATTTTTACTAACTATTAAATGTTTAATAAAGTACAATCTCCATTTAAAGAAAAAACCGTTGCGATACGTAAACGACAGAAAAATGTAAACATGAATACAGTGGTACAGGGGCGAATCGGTCTTTTAGGGATGTGACAAAGCCAAAAAATCGATTCAACATTTGAATGAATCATTCACTCATTCAATTACTGCAGTTCGTATAATAGTCAGTTTTTTTTTATTAGATATTGTATTAAATAGTAGGTATAGATGTATATTACATTGAAATCTTGTAAGGTGAATTAGAAAAATTATATTTCTCTGGACATACGATGTAGAAATTTTGTCTGAAAATGAAAAGAATTGTTGGCTAAAAAAAAAGTAGGTAAAAGCAATACATTTAGTGTGGGACTATGAGTGTATACGTTATACAGATAAGTAGGTGATTATTGGGAATTATAAAACATATATATCTATAATGTTTGTAAAATATACAGACTAGTATTTTCATTTTTCATGCAACCAAAAATACTAACACTCTGATCTCGCTGTCGCTCGATCATTGTCGTGTTAGTATTTTTGGTTGCATGAAAAATGAAAATACTAGTCTGTATCTTTTACAAATATTATAGATATATATGCTTTAGAATTCCCAATAATCACCTACCATAAAATAAGATATATATCTTTTAGGATTTCCCAAAAATTATCTACCATGAAATAAATGGAGACAACTTCAACTTCCGCTCGCTCAGCTCACACGTGCCCACTTACCTCACATGTAGCTGGTTTGAGATAGCACAGATCGACACGATTCGTCAGGGTTATGTTGTCCATTTCACTTTACTCACAATTTTCAATAGACATTATCTATCACCCACGACACTATTACGAGATGTTCACACCACGACTAATAACTTGATAATGGCAGCGAACGTGGGAACACGTAGTGCTTAGGAAAATAAGTTATTCAAAAAGTAAGTTAAATGCTTATGACATAAAGACTAAATTCGCATTTGATATAGTTCATTGCTACATTTTTGTCAAATAAGCAATGATTTCATTATCCATTGTTACAATGCACACATACGCAAAACGTTGATCAGCAATTTTACTTCTACGAAAACAACATAATCAACTATTTGCATTAATGCACACAGACGCAAAACGTCGATCAGCAATTTGCACTCATATCAATTACGTACTCAACTATAAAGGTGTGTATACATTAACTGTAGTACATTTTATAATATTTTATTTTTATAAATTGTACTTCAGTAAATTTTTTAAAAATATTTCCACAAATTATATAGAAAAAAATTTTGGGTGTAAGGAGTTCATCAACATCTTTGAACCAAAGCCAACTTCACCTGCACGCGGTGCACCCTGCTGACTGACAAATGAAGCTCTGGCGGAAATACAGGTAGGGAGCATAATTGTAAGCTACCCGACTGGGGAATGTACCTCCACCTCACAGAATACCGCAGCCAACTTCGCCTGCACACGGTGCACCCTGCTGACTGACAAACGAAGCTCTGGCGAAAAGACAGGTAGGGAGCATAATTGTAAGCTACCCGACTAGGGAATGTACCTCCACCTCACAGAATACCGCAACCAACTTTGCCTGCACGCGGTGCACCCTGCTGACTGACAAACGAAGCTCTGGCGAAAAGACAGGTAGGGAGCATAATTGTAAGCTACCCGACTGGGGAATGTACCTCCACCTCACAGAATATCGCAGCCCACTTCGCCTGCACGCGGTGCACCCTGCTTACTGACAAACGAAGCTCCGGCGAAAAGAGAGGTAGGGAGCATAATTGTAAGCTACCCGACTGGGGAATGTACCTCCACCTCACAGAATACCGCAGCCAAATAACAATTCCCTTGAGGGTTGTTGTGTTTCTGCGAGTGAGATCACCAGAAAGGTAGGAGATGCTGCGTTGGCAGCAATATTTTATGTTGTGAGCGTTAATATGGCTACGGTAACCGCTTCACATCAGGCGGGCCGTATGCTTGTCTGCCACCCAACGTAGTATAAAAAAAAGAGAATCTTAAGAATGATATTCACAATATGAAATCAGCCTTAGGTTACAAAGTCGGCCTTCTTTGACTATCAAGTAATCAAAAGATTGCGATGAATTTGAAACTTTTGTTTTTCCACTTTGAATTAACTCAAAGTACCGCTCCGAATACGAAACTTTTGTTTTCGACTCCGCGTAAATTTGCCGACATATCAATAAAACCCCAACCAGAGGTTATAAACAATTGATAAATTATAAAATATTATGATTAATGACAAAAATATCACGTTAGTAATAAAATGTATAAATAATATAAAAAGGTATAAATATTGTTTATATATAAAGGTATATATAAATAATACTTTTACCCGATTGTTGAAGAGGGAGGTTAATATTTTTTGAGCGTGTGGATGTAACTGTGAAAGTATGTATGTCTGTAAGTATGCATGTATGTATGTCTGTAAGTATGCATGTATGTATGTCTGTAAGTATGCATGTATGTATGTAATTCTTTGGCACGCTCTACAGCTTAAGCCAATTGACGGATTTCAGCATAATTATGAGGTGTAATTAGAATCTTTTAGGATGTGGAAGTGATATATTTCAATAATGCGTCTGCAAAAAATAAAACATAATATAAAAATATGTTAGAATTTTGTAGTGCGATTTTTCTTCGTTTAAATGTTGACAATACCTGGAAATCGTTAATAATCGCATATTTAAGCGGACGCCATTGCAGAACAATTCACTTCACACAAGTCTTGAGTCAAGAGACCCTACACCTCGCTAGAGTACCGCACCAGGTGCTAATCTCCAGCCGCTCTGCCAACTGCGTTCTGCCAGAAGAAGATCCGCTAATCAACCGACAGCTCAAGTAGGCGCTCATCTTCGACCACTTCACTTCGACCGCCGCTCCGTCAGCCGCCCCGTCAACCGCTCCGTCAGCCGTTCCGTCAGCGCTCTGCTCGCCACCCTTTGCCCAGCCGTTACTAGAAACGAAGATCAACTGCACTGAAATCATGTTCGTAAGTTTGTCGCCTATCATCATCATCATCATCATCAACATTACATCTACCTATACCCATTCTGTTGAGCTCAACTCAACATACGCTCCAAAGCATGGAGGATATTCCGCCGCTCCGTCAGCTGCTCCGTCAACTGCTCTGGCAGCCGTTCCGTCAGCGCTCTGCTCGCCATCCTTTGTCCAGCCGTTACTAGAAACGAAGATCAACTGCACTGAAATCATGTTCGTAAGTTTGTCGCCTATCATCATCATCATCATCATCAACATTACATCTACCTATACCCATTCTGTTGAGCTCAACTCAACATACGCTCCAAAACATGGAGGAGATTGAATGACATATAACCTTCTAAAGCCATGCAGTAGTTGACGTTGCTTGACTTCAGTTCGACAAGTATAAAGATGATATCAACATTTCAGCCGTTCACTGCTGCACATCGGCAGGTTTTTTCTTTTTATGCTTGGTATTCATTATGTTTCTCTTACATAATGAATACCGAAATGAATGAATCATTCACTCATTCAATTACTGCAGTTCGTATAATAGTCAGTTTTTTTTTATTAGATATTGTATTAAATAGTAGGTATAGATGTATATTACATTGAAATCTTGTAAGGTGAATTAGAAAAATTATATTTCTCTGGACATACGATGTAGAAATTTTGTCTGAAAATGAAAAGAATTGTTGGCTAAAAAAAAAGTAGGTAAAAGCAATACATTTAGTGTGGGACTATGAGTGTATACGTTATACAGATAAGTAGGTGATTATTGGGAATTATAAAACATATATATCTATAATGTTTGTAAAATATACAGACTAGTATTTTCATTTTTCATGCAACCAAAAATACTAACACTCTGATCTCGCTGTCGCTCGATCATTGTCGTGTTAGTATTTTTGGTTGCATGAAAAATGAAAATACTAGTCTGTATCTTTTACAAATATTATAGATATATATGCTTTAGAATTCCCAATAATCACCTACCATAAAATAAGATATATATCTTTTAGGATTTCCCAAAAATTATCTACCATGAAATAAATGGAGACAACTTCAACTTCCGCTCGCTCAGCTCACACGTGCCCACTTACCTCACATGTAGCTGGTTTGAGATAGCACAGATCGACACGATTCGTCAGGGTTATGTTGTCCATTTCACTTTACTCACAATTTTCAATAGACATTATCTATCACCCACGACACTATTACGAGATGTTCACACCACGACTAATAACTTGATAATGGCAGCGAACGTGGGAACACGTAGTGCTTAGGAAAATAAGTTATTCAAAAAGTAAGTTAAATGCTTATGACATAAAGACTAAATTCGCATTTGATATAGTTCATTGCTACATTTTTGTCAAATAAGCAATGATTTCATTATCCATTGTTACAATGCACACATACGCAAAACGTTGATCAGCAATTTTACTTCTACGAAAACAACATAATCAACTATTTGCATTAATGCACACAGACGCAAAACGTCGATCAGCAATTTGCACTCATATCAATTACGTACTCAACTATAAAGGTGTGTATACATTAACTGTAGTACATTTTATAATATTTTATTTTTATAAATTGTACTTCAGTAAATTTTTTAAAAATATTTCCACAAATTATATAGAAAAAAATTTTGGGTGTAAGGAGTTCATCAACATCTTTGAACCAAAGCCAACTTCACCTGCACGCGGTGCACCCTGCTGACTGACAAATGAAGCTCTGGCGGAAATACAGGTAGGGAGCATAATTGTAAGCTACCCGACTGGGGAATGTACCTCCACCTCACAGAATACCGCAGCCAACTTCGCCTGCACACGGTGCACCCTGCTGACTGACAAACGAAGCTCTGGCGAAAAGACAGGTAGGGAGCATAATTGTAAGCTACCCGACTAGGGAATGTACCTCCACCTCACAGAATACCGCAACCAACTTTGCCTGCACGCGGTGCACCCTGCTGACTGACAAACGAAGCTCTGGCGAAAAGACAGGTAGGGAGCATAATTGTAAGCTACCCGACTGGGGAATGTACCTCCACCTCACAGAATATCGCAGCCCACTTCGCCTGCACGCGGTGCACCCTGCTTACTGACAAACGAAGCTCCGGCGAAAAGAGAGGTAGGGAGCATAATTGTAAGCTACCCGACTGGGGAATGTACCTCCACCTCACAGAATACCGCAGCCAAATAACAATTCCCTTGAGGGTTGTTGTGTTTCTGCGAGTGAGATCACCAGAAAGGTAGGAGATGCTGCGTTGGCAGCAATATTTTATGTTGTGAGCGTTAATATGGCTACGGTAACCGCTTCACATCAGGCGGGCCGTATGCTTGTCTGCCACCCAACGTAGTATAAAAAAAAGAGAATCTTAAGAATGATATTCACAATATGAAATCAGCCTTAGGTTACAAAGTCGGCCTTCTTTGACTATCAAGTAATCAAAAGATTGCGATGAATTTGAAACTTTTGTTTTTCCACTTTGAATTAACTCAAAGTACCGCTCCGAATACGAAACTTTTGTTTTCGACTCCGCGTAAATTTGCCGACATATCAATAAAACCCCAACCAGAGGTTATAAACAATTGATAAATTATAAAATATTATGATTAATGACAAAAATATCACGTTAGTAATAAAATGTATAAATAATATAAAAAGGTATAAATATTGTTTATATATAAAGGTATATATAAATAATACTTTTACCCGATTGTTGAAGAGGGAGGTTAATATTTTTTGAGCGTGTGGATGTAACTGTGAAAGTATGTATGTCTGTAAGTATGCATGTATGTATGTCTGTAAGTATGCATGTATGTATGTCTGTAAGTATGCATGTATGTATGTAATTCTTTGGCACGCTCTACAGCTTAAGCCAATTGACGGATTTCAGCATAATTATGAGGTGTAATTAGAATCTTTTAGGATGTGGAAGTGATATATTTCAATAATGCGTCTGCAAAAAATAAAACATAATATAAAAATATGTTAGAATTTTGTAGTGCGATTTTTCTTCGTTTAAATGTTGACAATACCTGGAAATCGTTAATAATCGCATATTTAAGCGGACGCCATTGCAGAACAATTCACTTCACACAAGTCTTGAGTCAAGAGACCCTACACCTCGCTAGAGTACCGCACCAGGTGCTAATCTCCAGCCGCTCTGCCAACTGCGTTCTGCCAGAAGAAGATCCGCTAATCAACCGACAGCTCAAGTAGGCGCTCATCTTCGACCACTTCACTTCGACCGCCGCTCCGTCAGCCGCCCCGTCAACCGCTCCGTCAGCCGTTCCGTCAGCGCTCTGCTCGCCACCCTTTGCCCAGCCGTTACTAGAAACGAAGATCAACTGCACTGAAATCATGTTCGTAAGTTTGTCGCCTATCATCATCATCATCATCATCAACATTACATCTACCTATACCCATTCTGTTGAGCTCAACTCAACATACGCTCCAAAGCATGGAGGATATTCCGCCGCTCCGTCAGCTGCTCCGTCAACTGCTCTGGCAGCCGTTCCGTCAGCGCTCTGCTCGCCATCCTTTGTCCAGCCGTTACTAGAAACGAAGATCAACTGCACTGAAATCATGTTCGTAAGTTTGTCGCCTATCATCATCATCATCATCATCAACATTACATCTACCTATACCCATTCTGTTGAGCTCAACTCAACATACGCTCCAAAACATGGAGGAGATTGAATGACATATAACCTTCTAAAGCCATGCAGTAGTTGACGTTGCTTGACTTCAGTTCGACAAGTATAAAGATGATATCAACATTTCAGCCGTTCACTGCTGCACATCGGCAGGTTTTTTCTTTTTATGCTTGGTATTCATTATGTTTCTCTTACAGGTCTGAATACGAGTACAGTCAGCAGCAGCGTAGCTCCAGAAAACGTTTGGCGGACGTGTTTTCATCTGACGAGGAGACAGCTGCCAGCACAGCAACGTATGTTAATATATTTACGTCTATCATTTATTAATTAATTGAATAGAACAATTTCATCACTATCATTTCATCCGTAGGATGTCCACTGCTGAACATAGACCCTTAAACTTCTACAATGACCCGTTGTGCTATTTGCTTTCATCGACACCTCCTGTCTTTTGCCAGACTGTTGGTCCATCTAGTGGACCATATTAGTAAAGCAGTTAGAATAGACCTGATTGTATTTAGAAGGAAATAGCTTTAGTAGAAAATATATTCTCATATTACCTGTTTCTTTTACAGTGGTAAAAAGGAGAAGAAGAAGTCCCAGGGTGCAACAAAAGCTTCATCGAAAAAAAACAAAACTGCGAAGAAGGCATCCGGGTGGCAGCTGGACTTCGACAGTGACAACGAATCCGTCGAAGCCCATCGTTGCGCGTCGCCGCCATCTCTGCAGTCAGTGCTGACGCGCCGTGTCGCTGACGGTGTGTTTCGACGCACGGCAAATTTAGAAGGGGATGTTTTCGTAGAGCTCAAAATATATAACATAAGAGATATTAAAACGGTTGATCCCAAGGATCGATGGGAACATGCGGTCCTGAATTTAAAATATCAGGGGGAGTCGGAATCACCCGAATTGGCTCCTTTAAAGGAGGTAATCAAACGTTGTAAAAAGAAGTTTACAACGGAGGGTAGATTTTTTTCTTTTAAGAAATAGTTGATAATAATACCTTAGATAGTTATTATCATCATTATTTACTAATTTTTATTACCGCATTTTTACTTCGTTGTTCTTAAATACCATACGAATCCATTTACATAAATTGGTGCTGTTAAGAGTACATTAATGTTGACACTTTGACTTTTGTATTCTTTACTTATACTATACTACGAGTCAAAGACTACTACTAGGAGTCAAACATCACCACAATCTGTGCAGTTAGTGCTGACCCACCGTGTCGCTGACGGTGTGTTCCGATGCACGGTATATTTATAAGGGGATGTTTTCATAGAGCTCAAAATTTAAGTCCCCGGGTGCAACAAAAGCTTCATCGAAAAAAAAATAGCAAAACTGCGTAGAAGGCATCCGGGTAGCAGTTGAACTTCGACAGTGACATCGAATCCGTCGAAGCCCATCGTTGCGCATCACCGCCCCCTCTGCAGTCAGTGCTGACGCGCCGTGTCGCTGACGGTGTGTTTCGACGCACGGCAAATTTAGAAGGGGGTGTTTTCGTAGAGCTCAAAATATATAATATAAGCGATATTAAAACGGTTGATCCCAAGGATCGATGGAAACATGCGGTTCTTAATTTAAAATATCAGGGAAAGTCAGAATCACCAGAATTGGTTCCTTTAAAGGAGTCCATCAAACGTTGTAAAAAGAAGTTTACCGCTGAGGGTACTTTTTTTACTTTTAAGAAATAGATATAATTGATAAACCTAAATATAGTTATTATGATTATTATTTCCTAATTTTATTTCCACGTTTCTACTTAGTTTTTCTTACATACCACACGAATCCATTTAAACAAATTGGTGCTGTCAAGAGCACATTAAAGTTAACATTTTGACTTTTGTATGCTTTACTTATACTATACCAATTAAATATAAAAAATGGTAAAACGTACAATATATTGCACAGTTTGTGACATATCTATTAAAAGTAGTGCATTTTCAGCACATTTACGAAGTAACATTCATAAAAACAATAGCGCTATCGAATTAAGTGACGGAATTGAAAAAATAAGTAGCGCATTCCGTAATCGGATAGCATCCTATAGAGTACGACCGAAAGGTAATGAAGGTGGTGCATGTCCACCGGTGCAGTTCTTACGAAGGTTGCGTTCTCGCGTGCAGCAATTAATATCTGCTAGACAAGATACTTATCAATCTATTAAAGTCAACTTTGAGCTGTTTGCCGAATTTAATTTACCAAATAACAATACTACCGAAGTAAAATCATTTGCTACTGAAAACTTAGTAATCTATAACAATTATGATTTTAGTGATATGTTCTCAAAAATCGTTGATACAATTGTAACAAAAATTGATGATTTTCAGGAAAGAGATAGCGGCTGGACTCTGATACGTAATCTGTACTTAGAAGTCAATATTAACAAATACAACCCTCTGAGAGCTGCCCGGTTTATTGAGTTACCGAAACGTTTAAAATCTAAGCACGCTTGCGTAAATATAGAAAATGATGATGCGTATTGCTTCTTATGGTGTATAATAGCAGCGTTATTTCCCGCTAAAATAAACCCCCAACGAACATCTTCCTATCCGCGATATGATAACATTCTCAACACTCAAAATATGACGTTCCCAGTAGGGATTTCAGATATTAAGACCTTCGAAAAAAATAACCATCATATTAGCGTTAATGTTTATGGTCTTGGAAATAAATCTGATATTGTTGGACCTCTTTATAGGACGCAACATAAAAAAAGACATCATATTAATTTATTACTGTTAGAAAAAGGTCAATTTAAGCACTATTGTTTAATAAAAAAATTAAGTATCTTACTTAGATCGCAACTTACTAAACACCATGGTAAAATTTACTTTTGTGACGATTGCATGATATTTTTTGATAAGGAAATTAAATTCAATTCTCATATTTGTGGTGGTGTTCGGACAATGCTTCCTGATTCAGGCACTGTTATCCAATTCAAACATTACGAACGGTTGCAAGATATGCCTTTCGTTATCTATGCAGATTTTGAATCTTTGCTAGAACCCAAATCCACTGCCGATGAACTCGATTCGCACAGAACAACTGTCTTACAAAAACATTTACCAGCCGCTTTCGCTTATTATATTGTCTGTTCGTACGATAGCTCTCTTAATAAATACGTATCGTATCGCGGCCGCGATTGTGTCGAAAAATTCCTTCAAAATCTTGCTATAGACGTAACTAAAATAAACACTATTTTAAATCAACCTGTTCCAATGATACCATTGACAGAAGAGGAAAAGAAATATTTTGAGAAGTCATCTTATTGCTTCCTATGTAATCAATTGCTGCTTGATGACAGAGTAATGGAACACAACCACTTAACCGGCAAAATACGCGGTATAAGTCACACATATTGTAACCTCAAATTTAGATTACCAAAATTTGTTCCAGTATTTTTTCACAACTTAGCCGGATATGATAGTCATTTATTCATTCGACAGTTAGGAGAAACACCTGGCAAAATAAAAGTAATAGCAAAAAATAAAGAAAATTATATTTCTTTCACGAAGTTTTTAAAAATAGGAAATCAGGAATATATGCCTATCAGATTTGTAGATTCTTTTAAATTTTTAGGTACCAGCTTAGAAAAACTTATTCAAACATTAAATAAAAACGATTTTGTACACTTATCTCATCATTTTTCCAAAAAATGTCAATTCAATCTTTTAACACGCAAAGGTTTATATCCTTACGAGTATATGACCAACTGGGAATGTTATAATGAGAAAAAACTACCGCCACGAGATTGTTTTTACAGTACATTAAGTGATGACATTATTTCCGAGTGTGATTTTAGACACGCTCAATTAGTGTGGAAAACATTTGAGTTGAAAAATTTGGGTGAATATACCGACTTATATCTCAAAACCGACGTGTTGTTACTGGCAGATGTTTTTGAAAATTTTCGTCGAACTTGCAAAAATAATTACAGACTAGATCCAGCATTTTATATGACAGCTCCCAGTTTAAGCTTTGATGCAATGCTACTATTGACAAAAGTAAAATTACAACTAATAGATAATCTCGAAATAATACGCATGATTCAACAAGGAATCCGCGGAGGGGTATGTTTATGCTCCACTAGATATTCTAAGGCAAATAACAAGTATTTATCAGATTATAAGTCATCCGAACCTGACAACTATTTATTGTATATTGACTGTAACAATTTATATGGATATGCAATGTGTTCTTATTTGCCATATTCAAATTTCGAATTAATTAATCAGGTAGAAATAGATAAACTTAATATTTTCACAGTACCTGATGACTCTGCATACGGCTACATTTTGGAAGTCGATTTAGAATATCCAGAGCATCTACACGAACTGCATAATGACTTACCATTTTGTCCTCAGAAATTCACGCCACCTGGTTCTAAATGCCCTAAATTAATTCCTAAGTTATATGACAAGTTTAATTATGTCATCCATTATATACACTTAAAAACTTGCATACGACATGGAATGATCTTAAAAAAAATTCATCGGGTAATAAAATTTAAACAAGGTCAGTTTTTGAAACAGTACATAGATTTAAATACAGAATTGCGTCAAAAGTCTAAATTTAAATTTGAACAAGATTTCTTTAAATTATTAAACAATAGTATTTTCGGAAAAACGTTAGAAGACACAGAAAAAAGAATAAATGTGCATTTGATTAATCGATGGGATGATAATAGAAATAAAACGAAAAAATATTACACAGCTGAACAGTTAGTGGCAAGACCAAATTTTCAAAATGCTTCAATTTTTACAGAAAATTTCGTAGCTATACAAATGAAACCGGAAGTAGTTATTTTAGATAAACCTATTTATATAGGATTTACTGTTCTAGAAATATCTAAAAATCATATGTATGATTTTCATTATTCTATTATGAAACCATTCTATGGTACCAGATTAAAACTATGTTATACTGACACTGACAGTTTTTTGTATTCAATAGAAACAATGGACGTGTATAGTGATATGAAGTTTAATTTTCAGTCATATCTTGACACGAGTAATTACAAGGAAAATAACCGGTTTAATATAGTTCCTCAAAATAAAAAGATCCCTGGTTTATTCAAAGATGAAATGGAAGGAAAACTTATAGTTGAATTCGTAGGATTGAGATCAAAGTTATATTGTGTGAAAACTGAAGACATGGAATTAAAAAAGGCTAAAGGAATTAAGAAATGTGTGGTAAATAAGATTAATTTTGAAGATTATAATACAGTATTAATGTGCAATAAGCTGCTTAGAAAAAAACAAGTAGTATTTAAGTCTTTAAAACACGAAATTTTTACTCAAGCAGTTGATAAAGTAGCTTTATCTTCAAACGATGATAAACGCATTATACTGAAAGATAAAATATCCACTTTAGCTTGGGGGCATTCCTCTAGCTTTTTTTAAACTGTTTAGTAAAATTTAAAATTAGACTGGTTAAAGAAAATGAATAAATTACTGCGCCAGTTATTTTATCTGTAAGCGATAATGTAATAAATATTTACATTAATAACAGATAAGAACTTATAAATATTATGGTATCATTATTGTTATAGATACATACTTACATGGAGAACTTTCATAAATTTTTAATTATAAGTAAAACGCATATTAATAAAATGTTTTGGAACATTACTGTAGATCCGTGAGAGATAAGAGTATCAGCCTGTTGTAGTCCGCGATTGCTAACATACTTGATATCATGTATTGTGTAATTTTTAAGCATGTAAATTAAGCCTATATTAAATAAAATAGATATGTATATAAATACTTAATTATATAAGAATTAAAAAATGTATAGTTTCGTTATTATTGCATAATAACATAATTATATAATAAATATTTTCACTTTATTATTATTATTGGGCTATATTTTATGTTTTTGGCTAATTATTTCAAGAATTAAATTTGTGGTACAAGTTACAGATAATAAATATATCAATATTTAAACAGTCTTTTTTATTTCATATATTACCCACTCATTAGTAATTCAAAAGTGGTATTCATTATATAAAAGTACCTATATCAGTAATTATTAAATATCTAAATCACATAAAATTATTTTTTAGTACGAGTATATTAAATAAATACTCTTACTAAAAATAATTTTATGTAAGTACAAATGAAATTGAATATATCATAGAAAATGTAGTATTACTTGTGATGATAGACGGGTGATGTATAAATTCTCTAGTCATCATCCAGATCCTAAATCAATTCATAAAATTAGCAATTGATCTAGCCAGGAATCGAACCCAGGACCTTGCGAGCAGTAGCCTAGTTCTCTCAACACTACGCCACAAAGGTCGTCTTGCGATCGATGTAAAATCATGAATACATTCTGGATATTCGATACTGCTGATTTGCTTAAAATTATATAGGTATTCATGCGACCCGTCGTCCACGTGAAAACATGTTTGTACCTGTTTAAATAAATTGCTAATTTTGTGTTGCACAATTATCGTTATTGGTAGGTATATGACACCATACTATCAGGTGACACGGTGGATGACACCACATTCTCAAATACATCGCTTTGTGATTATGCAAACACGTCCGTACCGGTTCATTTAGGTAAATTTCTTGCTGCTCTTTTATTAAACAACAATCATTTTCATCGAGACATTTGGACAAGACAGTTCAATTTTCACGTAATTTGTAAGTGTATCTAGTTTATAAAGTTTATATAATAATTATTTATTATTTCATTGTCAACTTAGTGTTATGATCTTGTTGTTGTGTTGACTAATATATTTCTAATTTTTACAGATCATGGTGGATTCACAAGAAACCTTAATATTCTCTCAGTGCGGTCAAGATCCAAATGAAGGTTTGGATTTGGATCTGTATACGCCTATACAAGATTTAATTACCCATAACAGGAAAGAAATTGCTGCAGAAAAGAAAAAACAAAAAAGAAAAAAAAGTACGATGTCATTAACATCCTATGTAATTAACAAACAAAAGCAACGTGGCACCAAATTAATAAGATTAGAAGTTATTGACTTGGCAAAAGATTGTGGAAATACGTCAGAAATATCGTGTAGTGAAAGCGATAATGTGATACTAAGTGCTCAATATATTGTTAAAGACTGTGTAGATGAAATAATGGATCTCACAGAAAATCTTGTTCGAAAAATTTCCAAACAACTGTGTGGTGATAATTTTTAAGTTAATAAAATAAATCATTTAAATGTTTTTTCTTTAGGTACTTAAATTTATATCTAAATAATTATATTTAAATTTTGTAAATAAAATATTATGTATATAAGATAAGGTGTCATCGATATTTTTAAAATAAATAATAATAATTATTAGGTTATGTAATTAAATAATGTAACAATATTTTTTTTTAACATGATAGAGATACTACAATCATAGTGTAAATAAATAGAATTATGTCTTAAGTGTCTAAATATCGAACTAATGTAAAAAGCATGCAATGCTTAGAGTACTAGAAAATAAGTTAAAATAAAAGACTTTTCATTACATTGATGTTATTATTTATTCAACAATACTGCTTATAACTTAATAAACACTAATTATTAAAAAATACAAACTAGTACATGAGCTAAGTTAAATAGAAATATAACTTTATTCATTTATGGATTGAGGACAGTTTTCCAAGTACCATTTTTTTATACATGTAACATTTTTGAGTGCACAATATTTTTTATGAAATAAACAATTAAAATTACTTCGATAGTTACAATACAATGTTGCAAAGTTAGGGCATCCTTTACTTTCAATATCTATTAAAATACAGTTATCACATAATTCTCGTAACCATTTCTGTTTTTCAAGACCCTTCATTATAATTGTTTTATTTTGCAAAATTGGCGCGATTAGAGTATGAAACTGACGGTAATCAAAATTTCCCTGACTCCAGGTAATACCTTTATGACGTTCTATCCACCTCACTTTCTTTTTTTCTTCAACAGTTAGTTTCGTAAAAGGATATGGTGGTTTTATTAGAAAAACCTGAGCAAAGTCCTCGGTACACAATGCTAATTCCTTTATTATAAATTGGTTATAACGATCTTTAAACCCCTGAATATCTACAAAAATTATTGAACTCATGATAACTTCCGTACGATATTACTAAGAGGTTTATATTCAATTAAACAATCATTCAAAATGAGACAATATGCAGAAGTCTGATCAGGTATTTCTTGATCACTCTCTATTTCCAGCCGAATATTTATTACTGGTCCAGATTTTATAGTATCGTTTTGTCTTGAACAATCTATTACAAAAAGTGGTGCTATTTCTTTGAACTCTGTAGCAGTCAACAAGCACCCTCTACGTCCATAATAAGACTGTTGAAAGTTTATGTATTGTTCGTATATTAAAGCAAAGTTATGGTTTGTAAAATTAGTATTGTAATTTTCATATGGATAATATGTAGAGTTTAAATAAACTTTAACATCTCGTAAACTACAGTGATCGAATTTGGTCATGTCTTTAAAAGCATTATTTTTTCTATTGGTTTGTAAACCTAATATAATATATCTAGGTTTTTCAATATGCGACGAAGTTTTTATCGACCAAGTGTGTTTGGTGGTCTTTGGTAACATAGGGTACTCATAAAGATCCCAATTTCTATACGCCAATTGAATAGGTCTGTCTTTTTCAAGAAGTCTAAGTAAATTAATTTTTTCTTTGTCCGATACCTTGATATGAGGCATGCGCCAACAAATTTTACGTACATCAATTGATACTATCTCACCATTATTAAGTAGCACTGAATTAAGATCTGTATTGCTTCTCAATAAAACGAGTTCATGTTTGCAGTTAACAATGACTTTTCTGTAGTCTTCTGCAAATCCTAAAATGCTGCTAAGTGGAATAGAGGCATTGATGAATCCGCCATGATTATTCTTGTGTCCATGTATATCCCACCCCCATGTTTTAGACATTTTCGCTTCAGCTTCATTCATCGATACAAATGCTTTCATGGTGCTTGTTATACCTACATTTTTAACTTTATCAATCTCAATACCATTTAGCTCATATCGTATATCTTGGAAAAGGAATAATAACGGATTATTTGTTAAATTGATAACCGGTTGTCTTTCCTTACTGTCATCGTTTTTTGTCACTTTAAAATGAGCATCAATATATAAATAACTGGCGCTAGGTAGTAGATATAAGTCTTGTTGATTTATAGGTATTCGGATTTCATCATTTCTATTGAAACTTGTAATATACGGTTTATATGAATGAGTTTCAATACCTTCAATGGTATTGTCACAAAAAGGTGATGTAGCAATATTTAAAATATTCATTTTAGAAGTCCAATTGATTTAAGAAATTTTTGGTTAGCTGCGGTTAGTTTTTTTTTAATACAGTGCGTATGTGCTGCCTTCTGAATAGCACGATTACGACTAAGTTTCTGGTTACGTGGAGCTTCGTTTTTATTATAGTCTATCATTTTTTCGTAAATGTAAGTATAAATTTATTTCTTCACCACGGAAATTAATTAAATTACCATGTATATCCACTATCCTTATGCTAATGGAATTGATTGTGTTTCTGTTCACTGGAAAATAGATGATATTTTTTGGTATTTCTATTATTCTATAACCAGGAGGTACGTTGGGTGCGAATTCATGAATTATATGACTTGATTTTCCGTTTATGTAGGAACCGCTTGCAATGTTACATTCTACCCTTACTACGGTTGTCGATAGAATGTTCACTGGAAGCAGCGACTCGTGCAATATATTTTGTTTTAAAATACCTTTGCCGTAACCTAATAAATCTCCAATAGAATCATGTTTTTCAAAATGAATATCTTTAGTGCAGTATATTGTCGTCTTAAGTGTGTTATTGTTACAGTATAATTTAAAAACACACTCTTTTATGCGAGATTGTAAATAATCGCATATATCTTGAAGTTCATACGTCCCTTCAGGAATTTCAATAACTTCGTTGGTTCCATAATAGAATTTATTATTTTTATTCGTGATGTTAGGTATGGAATTAAACGTAGAAAAATGTAACAAAGCGCATTCGTATTCACCGTTAAGTTCTAGCGTAGGAGAGTAGCTTGTTGATAATACTGAGTTGTTACCAGTTATAGACAGCGTGAAAGACATGATAGAAATGAAAACATGTAATAAATAATATCTTTATATAGTGTATTTATTCCAAAAGGTGAACAGAAACTTTATACATAAATGACCACAATTTACACTATTGAATTTTTGAAATCTGGAATAATTATAATATACGTCACTGCATCCTCTTAAATAATTAGTCAATTCCACAGGAGGTTTCAAGTCCCCGAAACTATCAAAATATTCGCAGTAGTCATTTATTTTTGCATAGGCTACCCAGTGAGTTCCATTATTCTTGTGACTATCCAAGTTTACTATACCACACTCTAACGATCTTGGTTTATGAGGCAATGTATCTCTCATATAAACTCCTCGAAAGTATGGTAGGTTTTTAGTATGTTTTATAATGTCAATATTAGTAAGAGCACGCCGAGGTAGCCTATTATTTAGTTTTTTTGAGACTTTATAAATAATCCATTGCCTTTTTTATAGGGCTTGACGTAAAGACCTTTTCCTATGGCAATAGCTTCCATGGTTCTATTATGACGTACAGACTCTTCTAGATTTTTTTGTGCTGCTTTATATTCATTTATTGTTTTGGCTACACCAGCTGCACCTCCTGCCAAGGCTCCAAGTGCAGATAGACCGGCAAAAATTGGTATTAAAGGTAAAATTCCCCCTGTTTTTGGAATCGGAATAATTCTGGGCAAACGAACGTGACATTTTTTGGGAATCAATTTTTTCGCAATCTTGTAAGCGTGTTTAATAGCCGATGTGTTATCTTTAGACTTCAGTTTTGCGATCTGTGACTTGATTTTTGAAATAACTCTTTTAAATTTCTTAATTCCCGAACCGGTCTTCAGTTTAGCTTTCATAACTTTACTAACCAACCAAGAAGCTAATTTTTCTCCTTTACCAGCATCTTTAGAATGTAACCGCTTCTTGGCCATATTCATCAATTGTAAATCTGCCTTATGACGATCGGAAATATTATTATACTTTGTGTATGCGATGTCGTGATATTTACAAGCTTCGTCCAATGGATTAACCCCACTGTCACCTCTTAATAACCTCTGCTTCAATTTCGTGCCCGGACCGCAATAATTGTAGCCTGGTAAATGAAGCTCAAACGGCAAATTATTTATTAAACTATTTACGAGTCCTCCTCCTTGCATATCTAGAAATATAATGACAAGGTAACTAAATTAAAAGACCTTATATTACTCAACAATAGATTTTTTATTCACCCAACTGTTTTTGTTATCACTAAGACCTAACCATTTTACAAATAGTTTATTTCCTTTTTTTCTTATAACTTTTTCGATTAAATATACATTCGGGTATTTCGTTTTTTGCAACTCTTCTTGGTAAAATGAACCCAATATATTATGCTTTTCTTGATCTTCTATATTATATGTTACCGGGTTGGTTCTATTTACATTTTTAATTTTAAAAATTTCAGTTGACCAGTTAGGTGTATAACCTTTTTCAAAACAGCTCTTATATTTACTTATTCTTACATAATCACCTACTTTAAATTTATTTTTGCGTTTCTTTAATGGTCTTTTATAAAAAATCCTAATATTATTTTTAACTAGGTTCTCATTTTTCTTATTAACATCTACTGGTCTAAATTTGGTAACACTGTGCAGAGTATTATTGTATGATTTTAAGGCGCCCTCCAAAGTTTTTCCTTTCCATTTATAATTACCGTTGTAATTGAAACATTGATGTAGTTTATTCTTTAATGTTCTTATAAACCTTTCTACAATTGAAGCTTTTTTAGTTGAGTACGATGAGTAATGGTTTATATTAAGTGAGTTCATAAGTTTTTGAAATTCATCATTATAAAATTCAGTTCCCATGTCAGTTTGTAAGTTGTTAGGACTATGCCCACTTGATTTTAGAATTTCAGTAAACGCTTCAACAACTTCTTTCTTTGTTTTAGTTTTTAGTGGTATCGCCCAAGCATATTTAGCAAAGCAATCGATAACCACTAAAATAAACGTAAATCCATTATTGTACTTTTTAAACGCCTTCAGATCGATTAGGTCGGCTTGCCATAGGTCATCTATACCTTTTAAAACAACAGAACGTCGAACAAAATTTCGACGAGCTGGTTTATGAATCTCATCAACCACCTTTTGCTTTGACATCTTACGGCCTAATTTTCAATTTGTTATAAATAGTCAATCTATTGATGTAGTCTATAGTACAAAATGTTTGTTCAATTCGGTTTATGTTTTGCTTAATATCTAATTTTACGCCTTCTAAATCAGATTTATAAGCATCTAACAAAGCTTTAAATTCTCCTTTTGTGATATAATTTGCAGTCTTTCTATCCACATATTCTTTATTGGTTGCATCATCAGGAACTACAGGTTCTTTAACTCCAGTTAATCTTGATGATTGTGCATTAAATTCGCCTGTGGAAGTCTTAGTTAAATAGTTTTCTGAATTATTTAATATCTCCGATACACGTAATCTTTTATGAACATGGTGACCGAATTTATCTATGTTCATATTAAACACACGTCTGTCGTGTACAATTGCCGAAAATAATATAAAATAAATAACTAACTACTTTTAATTTATAATACCACTTTCTCGTAATTCTTCGAGAATTGATATGATTTCATTATCTAGACCAGTGTTGCCAGCATCTTTGGATGCAATCAACAACTGCAATCTTTCAACTAGTTCATTAGGATCATCCCAATAAACATAATCTGTATTTTTTTTCATTCACTTTTTTAAAATCAATCCTTCACCTTCACTAACGTTGCCTACAACACTAGCAGTCGAAGATATAGAAGACGAGGAAGGCTTACGTAACTTAAATAGCGGTTTTATAATCTGTAAATAGGTTCGACCTTTATTTGTCTTTATTGGTTTTCTAGGATCAAAATCTCTTCTATGAGCATTTGTTTCTAAAAGCAGAGCTTTGTATGCTTGACGATCTTCATCTGTTACCAATTCCAGTTGGGGTACTTTTTTGAATAATATTTCGCTAAGACCAGGCGTTTTGTTGTATTTAAGTCCTCCTACTAATATTGTATCATCATCATTGTTTATGATAACACGAGATGTGCCCATCATTAGTTTGCCACGATCTATTCTGATTCCGAACGGAACATCCTCATATATGTCTGAAGAAAGCGACCACGAAGAAGTATTTTTTGTTGGGCTAGGCACTGATTCAATTGTCCTAAATGACAGATTGCTGGTGTTAATTTTATTACCATTTTCAATATCATCAATATCGACTTCTTCGTCAGAAATATCTTGCCGGTAATCGTTATCTGATTTACGAATTTTAAGTGTTTTATTGAAATGTGAATCCACTGAAGAATTTTGATCTTTTTCATAACTCTGTGTTGGTGTATCGTCCAAAGATACATTGCGGTTCTTTCCATTAATTATCTCATGTAATGGGTTGGTAATGGGCTTAAAGACAGTTTCTAATAATTTTTCATTATTGAAGGATATCGAGTAAAACACAAGAAGGTTCAAACGAGACTGATTTATTTGGGTAAAGACGGTGGATATGAAATATACAAATTATCAACATACCCCCTACACTTCATACATTACATATTTCCCCCTCTTAAAAAAAAATAGTTACATACAATAACTAAATAAGATATTTTTTTAATAAAAAGTGAAAAAAACAGAGCTAATAGATACGTATTTTTTTAACATATATAATTTATCTTATGTATGTATATACATGTATATAGTATTGTAGATATCCCGTAAATAAGCTTTATCTAGGAAAAACTAAATAATTAATGTACACTTAGCTATATGTTAACATTGAGAGAATAAACTAAAAAATCTTTATACCTTTACTCATGTACTGTATTTGGTCGGCGTAATTTCATATTAACCCATTCATCACATTTAAATGGGCTCGTCGATTTATATTCGAGGATTCGCCTGAAACGGTGAACCGCCTGCTTCAGCAATCCGAACCGACTAAATATTTCTCGAGTATTCGAGGTCTTAAAGTAGCCGGTATAACTACCCTATAGCCCCAATAGTATACAGCAGCCTATAGTATATAGTATACAACGGTGATCAGAGTATAAATTCTCACGTCTATAGAAATATGGTTTCTCTTTCTCTGAGAGCACATCATTTGGCCTACTCTTTATATTTATATCCGTATATTTTAAACAAAGTTTTATCTTTTATTTTTCTTTAATTCTGCGGCCACGTCTTTATGACCTATTGGGAAAGTGTCTTCCAGGTAACTTAAAAATGCTGCTTCGTCTAACTCTGATTGTAATTTGTTCCCTACTAAATGTATTCGTGACAACCCGCATTTCCATTTTTCTCTGTTGACACAAATTCAATCCTAATATCATAGGCTGCTAACAACCGTACAGCGTACCGCTGCAAACGGCTAGCTGCTGTTTATGGACTGCCGCTCTTAGGACCGAAAATGTAACTAAGAGCTTTATGGTCACTTCGTAATGTGAAATGTCGACCGCATAGGCACTGGTGGTGACGCGTTACGCCATAGAGGATAGCGAGCGCCTCCTTATCTATTTGACTGTAGCCACGCTGACCGTCCGCGAGGCGCTGCACACCAGCGTCTCGTTGCCGGATACACATGCGACAGCAAGGCCACTAGACCAAACGAACTGCTGTCCACCACCAGAACTAAGTACACATTTATCACACATAAACACACATTTATCAAAATTTATGATTAAACCGGCATCTTTTAACCGAAATAGAATGGCCCTTAAACTTTCTAAGTGTTCTATTCCTCCTACCAGATTATTGTTCCTACCAGTTACACAAATATCATCAATAAAGCAACAGCAATTAAGACCAGCTAGGGTTTCCTTAATTATTTTTCTAAAAAATCAGGTAGACAGATCATACCAAAAGGTGGGCCCTCCGATATATAAAATTGCTGATATGTGTCGTAATTGCTGTCAATGGTTAAGATTCTTCAATTAATTACAATTTGTAAGTAGACGGTTTTGAGATCTAACTTACTGTAAGTTCGCTCCCACTTAACGCTGCTAACAGTTTTTCTATACGCGGCAACGGATAATGAAATTCTTTATGAATTTATATTCATTGTCACTTTATAATCGCCGCATAAGCGAATTGACCCGTCCGGCTTAATGACCGGTAGGTACTATGGGCGTCCCATAGTCAGACCTTTCGACTTTATAAATAATCTGTTCTTGTTGCAGCGCAACAGTCGCAACGCTAAGGGGAGCGGACGTGTTTTGCAAAATATCGGCGTATTATCTTTTAAATACAATATAATTTTAAGTTTAAATGAAAGAAAACTTCTGAAAATTAGTTATTTCATTCCAAAATATCCTCATGTTTAATATGAAATAAATTAATCGGTTATAATTTAAGTTCTCGCAGCCATCGTCGGCTGACCAACGGTGTACTCCAGTTTCTATAATAAACAGCGGTGGTCCGCCCGATGGGCTCACCTCGGCTGTAGCGGCGCGAGCGGTGTTCGTATTGCGCACGCCACTTCGATACAACCCAATGGCACTATCGCGTCACCCGTGTAATATAATATTGCAATTTCGTTTTAACTCTTTCGAATACGCAAATGAGAAAGAAAAATAAAGATCACAAAACATCTTCGATATCACCGATACTTTGCTTCCGGTATCAATTTCAACAACTTTGTTTTTTACACGTTAATCCACAGTTCACAAAAATAGGGTCCATCTTTATTATTCCGCGCCGACATACATTTACAGTTATACCTAGTATAATCCACTATACTCCTCTCCGTCCGAATCAGAGTCACTGTCAATCAAATTTAGGTACCTGAATTTTCTGGCGCCTTCCTCTGTACGTGCAGCACTTAAATGACCTTTCACTTGACACTTATCACACACATAAGATTTGTACCGACACTTCGGTGCATGGCCCTCCCTGGTGCAGCGCCAGCAGGATGCTCGTCCGCGCCGGCCCGTGGCGGCGGCGGCGCCGGCGACGTGCGGGCTCGCTCCGGTCGCGTGGCGGTACAGGCCGCCCGCGTCCGCCTCGCCCGCTCCGAGTCTCGCGGGACCAGCCGTCGGCCACAGCGCGCGCCGCTCGCCGGCCGCAGCCTCCGCCGCGTGCCGCTCGGCCGCCTCCAGCGCCGACGCTAGCTCCCCTGCCCTCTTGTAGTTGAGCGAGGATTCGGCGAATAGTCGGGATGGCATATCCTCGCTCCTCAAACCCGATACGAATTGATCGCGTATGTTCTCCTCGAGATTGCAACCGCAGTTGCTGTAGGTAGCCGATTGTTTTAATTTTTGTAAGAACACGCCGATCGATTCGCCCTTCGCTCGTCGTCGTTGCCGAAATGTGTGACGCTCGGCGATCTCAGAACGTTTGGGTTCTGGATGATTTTTCATTAAGGTCACTAGTTCCACAAAGCCAAAAGTTTTTGTTTCCGGATGCTTGGGAGCACACAAATCACACATAAGTGCGTACGCAGGCGCCCCGACGTAGGTTAGCAACGTGGCCATGTGTAGTTCGGTCTTATTATCGTTTAATTTAATGAACTGTTCCCCTAAACGTACATAATGCTGACCAGTCACGGGACCCATCGAGGTCAAATTCGTGCACTTTTCCTAACGGCTTCCCGAAAATCCAAATTTATTCGTCGCCAATGAAGGATATCGAGTAAAACACAAGAAGGTTCAAACGAGACTGATTTATTTGGGTAAAGACGGTGGATATGAAATATACAAATTATCAACATACCCCCTACACTTCATACATTACAATTATGAGAATCGGTGGAACGCATATCCTTTATCTTTCTTTTAACAGCATCAGCTACTTGCACGATCTGTGTTTTTAATTCTTTTTCCATAATGAATTAAATAATATTCGTTTACAATGTATTGCTGACGCAATCGCAGGTCAAGTGAATATATCTGTTAATGAAAACCTATTTATATCAAATCATTTAATTGGTATCGAAGGTTACAAAAGTATCGAAATTCATCCTGTAACAACCATTGTTTTTATTACAGTCTTTATTGATTACTACATAATTGTAAGGTGTCGACCATATTTTTGAACTCATTTCTCGAAACTCGGACCAGGTCATGTCTGTGTTAACATGTTCATCATAAACATGACGTAAATTAATGTCATCCTGTTTGAATAGAACTAACAGGTTTGTATTATCTCTAATTAGCTGTTTAGGAATTTTGCTGTAAGTTTGATTCAAATAAAAACAATCTATAGATTTATGTCTACCCATAGCAAAATAATCCCGAATGTTTGATTGGTTCTCGCAGGCAACATCATCGAATATTATTACCGAATTTGGTTTTGCATCATGAGGGCTCAGTATGAGTTCATTGTCTTGATATTTCGCAAAGGTTATGTCGGGTACTAAATTGAAAACATTTTCTAGATATTTATATTTAGGTTGGTATAATGTTTTAGAATAAAGGTAAACGTTTTTGAATCTTAAACCATTTTCATGCAACAGAAGACCTATAACAACATTTGTTTTCCCACAATTTGACGGGCCACAAATTATACATCGAATTGTATTAGGTAAGAGAGTCCCATGTCTGTGAACAACCGTTTCCGCGTCAGAACAAATTTTTGGCAGAATTAATCTCTGACGTTGCTCAATAAATTTCATCGTACAAGCTGTAATCGTATAAACTGCCTTTGACAGAATGACACATATTTATGATATCCACATTTATATACAAACATGCGATGTTTAACGTAACAGTTTCAAAACAACAACTGTACGGTGTATTGCACTGTACACTGTTAATCGCATGCGATCAGTGGAAACGTGTGAGCTGAGCGAGCGGTAAGATTTATTTGAAGATGTCTCCATTTATTTTATGGTAGGTGATTTTTGGGAATTCTAAAGCATATATATCTATAATATTTGTAAAATATACAGACTAGTATTTTCATTTTTCATGCAACCAAAAATACTAACACGACAATGATCGAGCGACAGCGAGATCAGAGTGTTAGTATTTTTGGTTGCATGAAAAATGAAAATACTAGTCTGTATATTTTACAAACATTATAGATATATATGTTTTATAATTCCCAATAATCACCTACTCAGATACTATTATATATAGACTTTATTTAATATATGTAATTGTATGTCCTTTTAGATTTCCAAAAGATCCCTATATAAAAGAGAAATGGAGAAAATTTTGTAATAGCGAAAATGATTCTTGGAGACCTACACATACAAGTGTTATCTGTTCGGAGCACTTTACTCCGGAGAGCTACAAAAATAACAGAAAGACATTGATTGAAGGTGCAATACCTTCTTTGCGACTCTGTCCTTGTTTGGTGAGTCATTATTTCTTTGTTTTTCTTAAATCTTTGACTACTTCAATATAGTAGGTATACATTTAATTTTTAAACCCGTGTATTTTTCCGATAAAATCAAATGAAGGATAAAAATTTAAATATTGTCCCATTTAATCAGTAATAGACGATTAAATTCAAAAGTGACTACGCAATTTATTGTAACGAATGCACTAAAGCATTTTCTGGGAAAAGAACTTTTTGTTGGTATAGACGATCATGCGTATGAAAACGGAGTAGTAAACCATAACTTAGAGCTCGCAAACCTAATTATGGAAAAATATACAGATGTTCGTCTATCCTACATTTCAAAAAAAGTAGACCCCAAGAAATGTATTCGTCACGTATACAATAAACTTATTCATTTTAAAAATCAATAAAAATAATAATTAATGAAAACCGTCTCAAAAGCGGGTTTTAAAAGTCCCTACCTGAGAATTTAATTTAAATAAATATGTGATCATTCTAATTAAATGAACAACTTGTTTTATTGCTTTCCCTTTGCTCATTCATATGTTTAAATAACTTTATATGTGGGGTCAGATGACCCTTACTTATTATAATATAATTTCATATGGGTACATAGGTTCTTACAAATACCAATCTACTTTAAATAATACTAGCTCCGCGGCTTCACCTGCGTTATAAAAGTATCCTATGCCATTCCCCGGGACTCAAACCATCTCCATACCAAATTTCATCTAACTCCGTTTAGCCGTTATTGCGTGATTGAGTAACATCCAAAGATCTAAACATCCAAACGAAGATGTTTGGATCTTTGGATGTTCACATTTAAAGTATTAGTAGGATATCTGTTAAAAAATCAATTGACAATATTTCATGTTCTCAAACAGGGTTTTGTCCGATAAAATCAAATAAAGGATAAGAAATTATTTAAGCAACTGCAAGAAGGGTTACAAGTGCGTAGCTGGGTTTTTAGATGGGCGTACGCTCTTTTCTTGAAGGTTATTTTCACTGACCTCTATACTACAAGTACGTACGTAGTCCAGCGTACTTGTATTATAGAAGACAGTGGTTGTATCAGCCCGGGAAAACCGCGGGCGACAGTTCATATCGCGTTTAGTTGCACGAGAGTGCTCATGACACAAAGACACATAAATACAGACAGATATACATACAAACAAACATATTTTTTGGATAATATCTTTAATGTACAGAATTTTCACTTTTACAATTTTATAATAAATAGTATATGACAATTCAGTTCATTCATCACTGATTTGACTCATTCTTCAGATGTGTCCCATCACTATCTTTTTTCGTATGTGTGCTGCATAGTTACGTGAAAACTGTGTCTGTGTGCATGTAATTTTTGATGTGTTGATTTTTTTTGTAGTGTGCGTTTATCGCAACAGCAAAATTTGTGAATGCGAGTTAATTACATCTTTTGGTGGTGTATTGTACGTGTTTACCTCGCCCCCCGCTAAAAGTGGTGAAAAAATTTGTTCGGAGAATTTCGTTAGGGCGTCTCCTGTCGATTAATACTCAAAGTTTAATACAC
Source organism: Hypsopygia costalis (assembly GCA_937001555.2). Taxonomy (NCBI): domain Eukaryota; kingdom Metazoa; phylum Arthropoda; class Insecta; order Lepidoptera; family Pyralidae; genus Hypsopygia; species Hypsopygia costalis. The sequence continues at coordinate 19,817,390 of OW443343.2, read as the reverse complement.
ATTTAATAGTTAGTAAAAATACTTACCTATGATAGAAAACGCGATCTTGTTGCGAATTTAAGCTATCAGATCGTCTTTTGCACGATAATACTGCACAACTCACCATTTTTCGAGAGAAAAATCACGCGACACGGAGCGATGCAAAATGACGGTGAAGCGACTTTAAGTAGTTTTATATAACGTGTATGACCAGTTGACCAATGTACTTTACCGGAGGGGATCGCCCGCGTATGGCATCTCCAGTCGATTTATACTCAAAGACCGATACCATATATCCAATTTAACGTTTATAAGTTAAGGCATGGCGGTCGCAGATGATATTGTAGGCACACTAAAGCTGAATGCACATCTTTTCGAACAGCACGAACAGAACGCGCCGAATGACTAGACGAACGATCGAATCGAAGGATGCGGAAGGAGAGTATTAACTAGTGTATTTTCTTTTGTCTATGGACTTTTTTATTTTGAGTTTTGAGTTTTAAGCACGACATTACACAACAGTTACTTAGTTACATACACAAAAGTTATTTCACCTGACTGTTTCATAAATAACGCTCAATTTCACTTCCGACGTGAATAACTCAGTCAAAAAGCAGTTAATGACAATAATACAAACTGAAAAAACATGGAACGAAGTCTCAAAAATCCTTATAAAACCAACATGCACAGTCATAAATGCTTTTATCTTTGGAATAGGTAATAAAACAACTGGAAGTTTTATCGGACTAGGCCTTGTATTCAGCGCCTGCCTGTAAAAAAATCGTCAGAAAAAAAAGCAGTCAGCTGGCTAAACTGTCAAAAATGGCGCGAAAAGCAGAAAGAAATCCGCAAAAATTACATGCTGAACGACAATGAGAATATTTTATTAAATAAGTTTACGAAGTGTTTACTGATTTTACATTTGATTGATTCTTCTATGAAACCGGCAAATAAATACCTACCTGAGACCTGAAATAAAGTTAATTAAATTTTGATTCTTTTTCATTACAAGTACTGTACCTACATACTTTGAAGTCGTAACTAGAATGAGTTTTCAAGTACCTATAAAGTGAACTTATTACAATGGTACTCCAAAATACTGGAAAGTTTAGACGTGACCGGGATGATACAGGTAAAAAAGATGCAGGAACATCGTCAGGATCAAGGTTCGTATGTTGCGGACAGAGAAATGAAAATTTTAAAGTTTTATATATTTTAACTGAATATTATATGTAATTTTATAATAGGGAGGAGTCCTCAGAATCCCGCATACGTGTGGCACTGGAAAATGATAGAATAGATTCAAAATATGGTTTCGACAGAGTTCGAGATACAAAGGAGAGAACGGGCTACCTCATCAACATGCATACTGTGAGCGTCAAATTTTACTAACAACAATTTATTGTTTTCTGCATCATTAGATCGTTTGTCCACTTGTCTGTTATAGATTCGATACTTTTGCCGAAGAAGTTGAATAGGTTATTAAGTCCGTTAAAATACTGAATGTGTGACAGACAAGTGAACGATCTTTCTATAAATATAGAACTTTTGGGTTGGTTAAGGTAAGTTTGTAGCAGTGTGCAAGAATAACTTGCTGGGCTAGAGGGTTACCTTATCTGGATTAGGTTAGCCTAGGTCTGTGTTAACAAATTGCCTACAATATAAACCAAACTGAGTGGACAGGTGGGGGCATGATTAAGGCTTTGGTTTTTCTTATTACAAGCTTTTATTTAGTTTCACCACACTGTATCTGTAATAGAATCTTTTATTCATTTATTAGACTCATTTCCTAGGGTCCAATTGACCTGGAATTTGGCACTCTCATTTGGTTCATATGACAATGCACGATTACCTACATGCTGCTATTTTAAATCCAATAAGAGTGCTGCCACAATATTGGTATCATATGAAAGGGCTTGATAAATGAAACATGGTAATTAAAGCTTGCTTCAAAAACAATTTTTGTTTATTTTCACACAAGGGGCCATCCATAAATTACGTCACATGAATTTCATGAGTTTTTGACCCCCGTGTCCTTGTCACAGTTGGTCACATTTGTGAAACTCCTTAGTGTGACGTCACATATTTTGCAAATTTACATCTAGAATTGCAAATATTTTTGAGTTTTTCATTAATAGTTCAAAGCTCATGTTTTAACACTTAGATTATATTAGATTTTGAAATGTTACATCACGAAATTTAGGACCCCTCCCACGCTCTTGTCACACAATATCACACTTTGTCGACCCCCTCCCTCCCCCTTAACCTGTGACGTAATTTATGGATGGCCCCCAAGGTATAGTATAGCAAATTCTCATTTTTTTTTTAAAATACAATTTCAGGCAGAAATATTAGATGAAGACAAGCGACTAGTCGCTGCAATGGATTATTATTTCATAGAGATGGATGGCACCAGATTCAAAGTTTCTCTGATGTTCCAACCATACTTTATGATATTAGCTCGCAAAGAGTGTGAACAAGAAGTCATACAGTATTTGTCTAAAAAGTATGCTGGGACTGTACACAAGATAGATGTTGTTGAGAAGGAAGATCTAGACCTGGTGAGTAATCCATACAAAGTATAAAATAAAGTCCTCGTCTATCTGTCTATATCTCTACAAACTCCTCCCAAACCATTTGATGGATTTTGATGGAGATTTCACTCTCGTTTTGTCCATGTCTTCTGTAAGTGTAGGTTTGGTATATTTGAGACCTATTTTAAGTCTTAATCCCATCAATGCAACGCAGAAACTAACTAAGCTAGAACTACGAAATATGGACAGTATTCTACTCTTACGGCTTAGGCAAGCAATAAGAAAGAATTATGGGAAATTCTGCCTCAAGTAAAATAAAAAAGTTTGTATGAAATAGATGAAAAAAGAACCATATTAACCACTCTTCATCAAAATTTATAACATGTTGCAGCTAAACCACCTCTCTGGTATAAAGCAGAGGTATATAAAGTTATCATTCATGTCCCAAAACGACATGATGAAGGTGAGGAGGGAGCTTTTGACAGCAGTGAACAAAAACAAAGACCGGGAGAAGAAAGATGCTATATATGCTGAGATGTTGACTAATGCATTGACCAGTGCGGCAGCGATAGAACATGCTAAGAAGACTACTGACCATTTGGAGAACATACTGGATATTAGGTGGGCTTTCAATATATATATAGTAGGATTCCCATCCTTTCGGTTTCCCTGAATTTTCCCTACTTTGGATGGCATCTGGGGAGCGTCCGGGTGGGGTTTCATTTGCAGTCCAGGGTTAAAAGTATTAAATCACTACTGCCTGCTCCACAGTGCGATTAACTGTCTTGCCACAGATAAGAAAATAGCACTAGTACTAAAAACCTAAAATCTGCCATCAAAGACAGGTTGAACAGTTGCCTACAGCCTAGGTAACGGCAGCCACTAATGAATAAAAATTTGTAGCAAGCGGTTATAAACTAGAGTTGCCACGAATAGTGACTAATTTATGTTGAGTTGATTTGGCCGAATACGGCAACGCTGTCGGCCGAAGCGCCGAATATTCGGCCGCCGAATAATACGCATTATTCAGACGAATACCGAATACCAAAAAAGTGGCCGAATACCGAATAGTAGCCGAATATTCGTGGCATCTCTATTATAAACACGAAAGTAGTGGAACACTATTATTTCAACGAAGACATAAGAATTTTTACATTATTTACCGAAAACTTTGCACAAAGACGACTGTTTATGGTAATTAGGCGTGAACTTTCCTTGACTATTTGGGCAAACAAGTATGGTATGGGTTTATTTATCTTGAGCTCCTTTATGCTTCGGAGGGCATATTACACCGCGGTCACAACTGTCAAGTGCACCTTCAGGCGCCTTGAAGATGGGTCGCTTTGATCGCAAATTTTAGGGTGTATAATACTGCGCCTAAGACGGGTGGCCAGCTGGCGCTCATTGATATGTTTACAAAAATATTTAAAATGCACCTAGCATACAGGGTGTGTTATTAATTCTTCGCTTATATGGCGATTAGGATATTTCAGAATGCCCTGGCGTCTACTCGTGGTTCCACAAGGCTTTTACGCAATGCTGGGATAAAAAGTATAATTTGTCCTACATGTATGCCAAAATTCATCCTAACCCATTCGGTTATTTTTTTTGTTTATACCACTAGGGTGGAAAATAAGCGTATGACCCGCCTGATGGAAAGCCGTTATTGTTCGACGAGCTCGGTGGCGTAGCGGTCAATGACGCGGCTTCGACACCAATGCTCGTGGGTTCGATTCCCACACAGGACAAACATTGTGTGCATGAACATGTCTGTTTGTCTTGGTCTGGGTATTTTCTATACATTTTTTTTTGTAAATACATACTTATGATACATAAGTATGTATTTACAAAAAAAAAATGTATTTACATATGTTTATCAGTTGTCTAGTACCCATAACACAAGCTTCGCTTACTTTGGGGCTAGATGGCGCTGTGTAATTTGTCTGACAATATTTATTTATTATTTATTTATTGTAAGCAGTCATTGCAGCAACGGCTGCGATGACTGCTTACCATGTCTCCATGTTATGCTATCAGGCAGGTCATATGCTTGTTTTCCATACTAATTGTATAAAAAAAAGTGTAATCTAAGGCCTCAATTACGGAGACGCGGCGCGTCGCGCGTCGCGTGTGGCGGCGCGGCCCGCACTTAATTCAAATATATGGCGTTGTATAAGTGCGTTTACGGTGAAGCGATTTTTCACGCGTTTGCTCGTGTTTTGTGGCGGAGCCAGCGGATGGCAACGACGCATCACACGCGGCGTGTATCGCTGCGGCACACGCAGCGGTGCCCACGGCGAGAACCTTCTGCCAGTCTTAATTTGGAAATCGCACAAAGCAGACGTAGTCACCGTCTCAATGGAGTACGATATGATCGCTTTTTTTAGAAGAAATTTCTATGTTAAAAAATGAATTATTTAATATAAGAAACTGGTCGGACGTCGGTTTGAGTGTTGCCCCGCGTGCGCCGCAGCGATGTCTCGTGTTTGCGCGTGCGATGATGCGGGCCGCTGCACGCACCGCCTGTCTATGAACGGAAAAAACGTCCCACGCGCCGCCAGACGCCACACCGCACGCGACGCGCGACGCCCCACGTCTCCGTAAATGAGGCCTGTATTTTGTGTTTCAGAGAGCATGACGTGCCATATCATGCCAGAGTGTCAATAGACATGAAAATCTTCTGTGGTACCTGGTACACAGTGAAGAGCAGAGGGACAGAGACACCAGTATTCACAAAAAGGGACGACATCATTGAAAGACCTGATCCAATAGTCCTAGCGTTCGATATAGAAACTACTAAACTCCCTCTCAAGTTCCCGGACTCGCAGACAGACCAAATCATGATGATTTCATACATGATCGATGGGCAAGGATATTTGATAACTAATAGGGAAATTATTTCAATAGATGTGGAAGATTTTGAATATACTCCAAAGCCTGAATTTGAAGGACAGTTCATAGTCTTCAATGAGGCCAATGAGTTGGAATTGATTCAGAAGTTTTTCGACCATATCATGGATGTGAAACCTCATATATTTGTTACTTACAACGGTAAGTTCTTTAACACATTTTCATGGTAAACATTACTCCTCTCTGAGCAATGAAGGGTGATGTAATTTGGGGTTTCATAGTATGATTATATTTTTGTACTTAGATAGTAAAGAAAAAAAAAACGAGTTTGCATTAGACCACACAGCTGAAGTAAAACTTCTTTAGCTCCATGTATATGTATGTATGTATGTATATATATCTGTTTCTATATGTATATACAATTTAATATTAAATAATTTAAACATATGTAGATATTTGCATACCTGCATGCAGGACGAATACTTTGATAACTACAATACTGTGTGACTATGTAAGTATTCTTGCAAATAAATAAATTCATTGATTGATTGATATAATATATACATATATATGAAACGTAACTGGCTATTAGAGAAAGAGAAAAAGAAAAGCGTCTGTCTGTCGCACCTCTGTCTGTCTCTTGTCCCTACAGTAATATACGAAACATATTTCTCTCTTTCTATCTTCACTAACTTATATCGCCCTCTCAACTTCCGTTCGCCTCTCCCGAACACACTTTTCGTAACGCTCTTGTCACGCATTCACCAACTTACTCCCTAAGTCAATACGTAAAGAAGTTTTACTTCAGTAAACATGTCTTTGTGATATAATTACAGGGGACTTCTTCGACTGGCCGTTTGTGGAAGCGCGCGCTGCTATATTAGGACTAGACATGAAGCAGGAGATTGGCTTTAGTAAAGTCGCTGCGAGGGACAATACGTACGCGTGCCGACCTGCTATGCATATGGATTGCTTGTGGTAAATGTCTACTAAGATGAGCTCGATGGCGTCTGGTCAGTCTAATCGAACACACAAGTTGAGCAACGTCGGCCGAAGCCTGGCCATAGATGGGTTAATTTTAAATAAACGATTATTATTACTAATTTATCTCGAGCTCCTCCGTGCTTTGGAAGGCACGTTAAGCCGTCGGTTCCGTCTGTTGTCGTTAGATGACAGTCGTATACCAATTCAGTGGCCTATAGGCGATTTGAAAACACTGGCCTCTGCCAAACCGCAGTTAAGTGTGTGTGGTGGAGTATGCTCTAAACACCTTCGATTGAGGGGAGACCCGTATCACAGCAGTGGCATGAATAAAGGTTAACGAAAAAGTATTCTTACCATACTTATATGTATGAGGTAGTCAGGGTGAGCAACACCAACCTTATAAACTTGTTTCTTTTAGGCCGGATCCACACTATAACGTCGATCACGGTTCGTTTGCGGTCCGATCTCGGTCTGGTAAAATATTATTAAATGAAAAACAATGTGTGCATTCATACTATCCATTACAGTCAAGTTCCGGTCCAATCCAATTCCAGTCGCGATCAGTCTTGAAGAAGTTTTACCAGACCGAGATCGGACCGCGAACGAATCGTGTACGACCATATAGTGTGGATCCAGCCTTTATCTCTCTAGGAAAATCTAGTTCTGGTACCACGTAATACCTATTTTCAGCTGGGTGAAAAGGGATTCATACCTTCCAGTTGGGTCTCAGGGTTTGAAAGCCGTTGCTAAAGCAAAGCTACGCTACGACCCTGTGGAGCTGGACCCTGAAGATATGTCTAGGATGGCAGCTGAACAACCACAAGTAAGTAATACCTTTTGTTAGTGTTGGATTTAAAATCGACTCAGGAAACTAATCGATTGTTAGTTAGGGCGTAATCGAGCTTGTTGATTGGCAACACTCGTTTCGCCGGTGCGCGCCGGCGGGTGGCGCGCGCGATCAGTCTCTCGTGGTCCGCTGGATGGACTCGGGGGGCTGACTAGAAAATAATAACCTAACAACATGGCGGCGCGCGGCGCGCTTCTTGGACGCCGGTTGTTTTGTTGCTTGATGGCTTCGGGATAAGCCTCGCAGCACATACGGGAATTCTCGCGACCTGGAGTTCGCGTTGTGACTTCTGGAGCCGCGCTGGACCGCGGATAGTCTGGTGTACTGGTAGATTGTGTTATGACGCCGGGACTCGTCGAAATTTTGGACAGTGTTAGCAATGAGTGATTGATCGCTGGGCGTCCTCGGAACACTGAACTGTGCAACTGGTGAATGTATTCCTATTATTATTATTATATATATATTCCTGTCCTTAAACCCTTATTCCTGTTCTTCGTGATCTCGTCTGGATTACGGTGAACCCGCGTCAAGAATCGGGGTAAGTTTAGATTAAGTGTTAATTTGAGATTGAGTAATAATTATTAAACATTATGGTAGCATAGACGTATTTACTCAACAGTCAGAATGTAACTAGCTATAAGTACACCCCGGCCACTCTATACAAATGTCGCGTCGTTCACTATTACGTAAACAATGGCGTCTGTGGAGAGAGCTAATGAGCATGTGTGCGTGCGGCGCCATACAAACTGTTCCAGATTTGTATCAGAAGGGAGGTGAGATCGATACGTGAGAGCGGTAGGGAGTGACCATACTGTACTATTATTTGACCTTAGCCAATAACAACTTCAATTGTTCAGTTGTGGAATGGAGATGTTTGATATTTTTTCTGACATTAGATGTCTCTAGGTAGGCGCGGGGTCCAGATTGTCAAAATGTACTGAATTTTTTGACAATGAAACTTTATGACGACAAGACAACACAAGACGTCAACAAGACATTTGACAAGATGCTATGAATTGACAAATGATTGGACCCCACGCTACAGTGCTGCCAAAAAACCCTCATTGTTATTTGGCGGCAGTATTCAAATCAAATCAAATGACACAACATTTCCATGCTTTATTTATCTCGAGGTCATTTTTGGAGGCCACGATTTATCGTAAGTCCTGGCACACCCCGGCCACTCTATATAATTATACTGTGATCGTGGTCTACGCCGGTTCGGTAATGGTTGTTAAAGATTACTGAGTTTGCTCAACAACTATCATTTTGACAACAGCCAGGACTACAGTTATTGGGAATTTGTGCTAGGTGGCTTGAAAACCTGGCCTCCACCAAACACCACGAAAGTGGAGCAGCGGAGCAGAATAAGTTTTAACATGTTCAATTTAAAGAAGACCAGCAATTACAACCAGAAAAATGAGCACGGCTTGATATATATTATGCAAACAAATTGGCAAACAAGCATAAGACCCCGCCTGATGTGAAGCGGTTACAACAGCCATATAAACAGTCCCAACATGAAACATCGCTAACGTGCTTCTACCACCTACTCCTTCCTGGTGACATCAGTTACTCGCAGTAACACAACAACGCTCTTACACCTCAGAGTATATTGTATGTTTTATTACAAATAAACATTATCACTGTCATCTTCTATTGGTTACAGGTTTTGTCTAATTACTCCGTATCCGACGCAGTGGCGACTTACTACTTATACATGAAATATGTACACCCATTTATATTTGCTCTTTGCACCATCATCCCCTTGGAGCCAGACGAGGTAAATTAATTAGGTGACTTTAAAATACCCTAGACATGAAAAATAGCCTAAATTTAGTTTAAAATGGCCTAGCACTAACATATTACTGTTGAATAAAATAGTGACTTTATATTTTAAACTCTATTTCAAGGTTATAAAGTCCCATCTTTATTACAGGTTCTCCGTAAAGGCTCGGGCACTCTATGCGAGTCGCTGCTCATGGTGGAGGCGTTCCACGCCAACATAGTGTTTCCCAACAAGCAGGTCGAGGAGCTGAACAAGCTGACTGCGGATGGCCACGTGCTCGAGACGGAGACCTATGTCGGAGGACACGTCGAAGCTCTAGAGTCAGGTCAGTTTCTTTGGAAGGTTTAATGACCTAGTGAGCGCTTTACAAATCTTTGATTCTCTTCGAATTCGAATCTTTCATTAAAAGTGTTTGGATCGGGGCTGCCGAGTCATTACAAGAAGTCGTGTGAAACAGCAGAAAAATTGCACTATCGGTTTTACTGTTGACTTATTACAACTATGGAGGAACAAAAACATTCCTGATGATATTTTTCGGCATGTGCCTGAAGCCGGGAATAAGATAAAGAAATAATACAAAGTCGGGCTCAAATGGACATTAATTCCAGAGCCGTAAAGTTATTTGATTAAAAATAAAATCATTGTACCAGTTATAAAAGATTTGATAACGCCGGTCGTGCGAGTGCATATTGCATTGAGGACTTTTATACAGTATTGCCTCTCCTTGCCGCTCTGTCGAATCGACATCTCTCATCTGAGTTATATCTAGAACAGTTTTATCAGCGCCGCACCCACACACTAGTAGTTGGGGTGTAAGAGGTTCATCGACATCTTTTAACCAAAGCCAACCTCACCTGCACGTGGTGCACCCTGTTGAGTTACAAACGAGGCTTTGGTGAAAACAGACGTAGGGTATAGCGTATTTTTTAAGCAGCCGACTGGGGAAATACCTCTACCTTACAAAATACCGCAGCCAAATAACAATTCAGTTGATGGTTGTTGTGTTCCTGCGAGTAACTGAGGTCACCAGGAAGAAAGAAAGGATGGAGTATAGGTCTCACGCTCGTTCTCGCTCTGTGCACAGCCGTGATTGTTTATATAGTAATTAATGACAACATTTGTTAGGAGTAAGGTTGACGAGCTCGGTGGTCGAATGCATCACTATGCATTATGTGAATTAGCAATGAGCACTTTGATTTTGAGGTCGCGGGTTCGATTCCCGTATAATACAAATATTTGTGTGCATGAACATGTCTGTTTGTCTTCATCTGGGTGTTCTATGTATTATATTTATGTACTTAAAACATATATACTTTGGGTACTAGGTTATAGTTATGGGGTGTAAGTGGTTCATCAACATCTTTGAACCAAAGCCAACTTCACCTGCACGCGGTGCACCCTGCTGACTGACGAACGAAGCTCTGGCGAAAAGAGAGGTAGGGAGCGTAATTGTAAGCTACCCGACTGGGGAATGTACCTCTACCTCACAGAATACCGCAGCCAAATAACAAATCCCTTGAGGGTTGTTATGTTCCTGCGAGTGAGTGAGGTCACCAGTAAGGAAGGAGATGCTGCGAGCGATATTTTATGTTGCGAGCGTTAATATGGCTACGGTAACCGCTTCACATCTGGCGGGCCGTATGCTTGTCTGCCACCCGACGTAGTATAAAAAAAAATGTAACTTATTATATTTAAGTATAATATCAGTTACCTAGCACCCACAGTACAAGCTTTGCTTAGTTTGGTACTAGATGGCCGTGTGTAATTTGTCCAGAAATATTTATTTATTTTATTTATTTGTTAGAATTGGCCGGGGAATGACAGTGCTTTCATAGTAACTGATTTATCAATATTGCAGGCGTATTTCGAGCTGACATCAAATGCAAGTTCAAAATCGTGCCGTCAGCTGTTCAAATGTTGATGGACACCACGGAGAAGACAATGAAGCACGCCATTGAAGTAGAGGAGGGGGTCCCACTCGACATGGTGACCAACTTCGATGAAGTTTGCGCAGATATAAAGGCCAAGTTGCAGCATATGCACGATCACCCGCGGCGAGACGAGAACCCACTCATTTACCATTTGGACGTTGGCGCCATGTACCCTAATATTATTCTAACTAACAGGTAACAAGTGGAAATTAAAAATCTATTAAATTCAAGTCCAAGAAAAAAATGTGGGTTGTAGTGGTTCATCAACGTGTTTGTACCAAAGCCAACTTCACCTGCACGCGGTGCACCCTGCTGACAAACGAGGCTCTGGCGAAAAGAGAGGTAGGGAGCGTAATTGTAAGCTACCCGATTGGGGAATATACCTCCACCTTACAGAATACCGCAGCGAAATAATACTTCCCTTGAGGGTTGTTGTGTTCCTGTGTCACCAGAAAGGAAGGAGATGAAGGAGAAGCTGCGTTGGCAGTGGGGGGTGGCGGCGCGGGAGCGGTATTTTATGCTGCGAGAGATTTATATTAATATGGCTACGGTAACTGCTTCACATCAGGCGGGCCGTATGTTTGTCTGCCACCCGACAAGTATAAAAAAAATGTCTTTTTTGATCCCATGTATCTACTTGGCTTACTTATAGTGCCACAAACTTATCTGGCCCGGTGGCGGGAGCGGTACGATCGACTTAAGAGTTGCCATTAAACGAAATTTCAGAGGATACATAAAAATCAAAGAAATATAATACACTGTTAAAATAATAGCATTGATATACTTATTAATTGTGTTGTGTGGTGTTTCAATAAAATAACTCAATAAAAAAATAGAAGGCAATTGAGGCTTCTATTTTTTTGTTGATTAGTTTTAAAAATGCACCACGTTAAATCGCGATCATAGCTATTATGTAATATTAGAGAGTTATAATATTGCACAGAAACAACTCGTTGACGGTTTTTTTATTGTATGTATAGAAAAAGATATTATGTATTTGAAAAAAAAAACACCTAAATGTAATTGTGCATACGCGGTAAATAAATTAATTGTATCTGGCAATACTAACCTGTTGCAGCAGCTACTCGTTCGAGAATGACATTTCAAAATGGCGGTTTTAGTTCTAAATTTGGCCACCGGGTCAGATAAGATTGTGGCACTCTAACTCACAATACAAACAGAAGTTGGCATCTGGTGGACATAACAAGACAGTTTTATGTCCATCAGATGCCAACTCCTGTTGTATGATGTGACTGGTATGTCTACCATTACTTTTAATAAATTACCAGATAGTTTTAAAGTTTTAGATTTTGTGACATTTAAAATTATTATTTTTTACTAATAAATACTGTTGGTTGCTGTACAATGTTCTTTCATTTATTGGGGTAATTTTAAAGAATATTTGGGCTATAATTTTATGGAATTTTATTGATATTCTATATCCTTTTTTTTATTATTATTTATATAAACATTGTTTAAATTATTTCGCTTACAGCTGAAATGGCCATCACAAATTATAAAATATATATAAATTGAATCCTTTCAAATGCTTCCAGATTACAACCGTCGGCGATGGTGAACACGAGTATATGTGCCGTGTGCGACTATAACAAGCCCGGAGCCACGTGTCAACGGCATATGGAGTGGATGTGGCGAGGAGATTACTGTGAGAATATTATAATAATATATAAATATTTCTGGAATTTTAAACAGCGCCATCTAGTCTCAAATTGAGCGCAAAGCTTGTACTATGGGTACTAGACAACTGTGAAATGTACTTAAATACATTTTTTTTGTAAATACTTATTATGCATAGAAAACACCCAGACCAAGGCAAACAGACATGTTCGTTCATGCACACAAATGTTTGTCTTGTGCGGGAATCGAACCCGCGACCTCGGAGTCAAAGTGGTCATTGCTAACCATTCGTCCACCGAGCTCGTCCATTATTCATTTGTACCGTTGACCTGGGACTACAGTGCACTTCACTATTCATTGCCTTTTTTGGTGGTCGCCGCTGGTAATACTGGCTACACTGGAGACACAGTGGTGGTAATGTGTGGTGGACCCCTGTACCTTGTAACGTTGACCACACAGCATTAAGAATAATTGCCAGAACCAGTTAGAAAGAAAGGAAGGAGTATAGGCTGACAATGGATCGGCGACCCCTTGATGTTGCTGATCTCCGTGGGCGGTGGTGATGCTCGTTTGCCCGCCCCACCTAACCCCCTCTTATAAAAAACTACATCGCAAAAGTCATCATTACTCCGCAGCAGATTACCCTCGATGGAGGAGCTCGTTGGCGTTGTTGCGCCTGTCAGTCTAATCGAACACGCAAGTTAAGCAATGTCGACCGTAGCCTGTCCATGGATGGGTTTATATTATCTCAAGCTCCTCCGTCCTAAGGAGGGCACGTTAAGCCGTCGGTCCCGGCTGTTGTCATTAGATGACAGTTGTTCAGACAAGTCAGTGACATTTAGGCAGCTTGAAAGCACTGGCCACCGTCAACCCGCAATTGAGCAGCGTGGTGGAGTATATATGTCGCAGCCAATTCGTAAAATCCGCCGCATTACATAACGTCTAACTGTTTTAAAAGATGGCGGAGCCATTATTTCAACCCGCCTTTTTATCATAATGATTACACGACCGAATTGTTACCTGATGGTGTATCACCAAGAATACTATAATAATAGAATCAAATAGCTTGGCTATTTCTAATTACGGTTATAATAACACAAACCTAACCAAAAGATAATTTAAATATTTTAAATGCAATCTGCCTAAAGTTTGTAATGTGGCGGTTCTACCAATTGGCTGCGACATAGCCAATTGGTAGAACCGCCACATTACAAAACGGCTAACTTTAGGCAGATTGCATTTAAATCTTATCTTTATCTGCATTATTGCATATAAATTTTATCTTTTGGTTAGGTTTGTGTTATTATAACCGTAATTAGAAATATATATATACTCTAAACCCATTCAAACGACTGGGAGACCCGTATCACAGCAGTGGGTTGAGTAAGGCTTGACGACGTAAATCGATACCGATATGTTGAATACCGATGTGCTACTTAGAAATAATCGAACGGATTGCACGGAGCGACCCGACAAATATAATTGGCTATTTCGCTTACGTAATTTCTAATTGGTCATTTCATCCACATGTACCCGTTTATTGTCCGCATCTTGGTGTTCACTTATGTTCTCTTTTGTTTCGAACTAAGGTTATATTTCGTATAAATTGTAGAATAAAACCAAATAGAGTAGAAACAAATTGTATACATATATAATATGTAGTAATAGGAACATTGTCTTTTTCCATACAAAAGCGTTAAACATTTATCATGTGAAAATTGTTCTTACGAAGAAAGTGGCGCCCCTATTTTTGTCTACTCTTTAAGTATCACTGTAATAATAATAGGCCCGCGGGGCACCTTGTGGCGAGTTGTTGGGTGAGTAACGACACCACGGATCCGAGTCTCCAGAGAGTAGGTCAGGGCCTTCGTCTCCGGTGTGTCTTCGTCGGTCGGAGTGTAAACACAAGAAGGCCCGCAGGTTTCTCAGCTCTGGCTTGCCTTCATTGGCCGTCCAGAGAGGAACCGTTAGAGCTATATGCTCCAGAGTGGAAGTGCATAACGCCGCTAGTACCTTCGGAGAAAGCGCAGCACACCTTGACACCCCCTGAGTCACTCACACCGGTGTTGCCCCCGGCCGATTTCCTGGCATTTCGGGGGCCCATCTAGTGAGTGGCAAGCCACCGCCTACCGCAAATAACTAGCAATAGAAGCAGTTATGGCAGGCGTCCGTCCTTCTTCTGTAATAGCCCGGTATATAGTTCACCCAGATTTCATCTCCATAGCCCCTTAATTTTCCATCATACTTTGTAATAATCTCAACGCCTGCCGAGACCTGCTCGTGGGTATATCGTTCCATTGATATATCCTGGAGCGGGTCACGGTGGGCGTACAACATTACATCAAACTCCTCAAAGGGTCCTCTACGCGTTGGATCCATATCCCCGCGCACGCCTATCAAGTGACCGGGCTGACCCGTGATTAAAAGAGATACAAACAATAATAGTAACCTAAATCCGCAGGGCAGCTTGTGGCGAGCTGTTGTGTAGTTGATTCCTAATCTACCACCATTACCCCTTTTGTTTTATTTTACTAGTGCCGGCAAGTCGGAGCGAATATCAACGTATTCAACAGCAATTGGAAACAGAAAAGTTCCCGCCGCTCCACCCCGGGGGACCATCCAGGGCGTTCCACGCTTTACCTAAAGAGGATCAAGTAATAGAAATGTTCTGAATCTATTTGAAAGTTGCTAAAGGTGTTAGCAGTAGGCTCATGATATTTTTATCTTTTCTTCTACATATTTGCATACCTGCATATAGTCAGGTTGAATACATTAACCGAAATGACAATAATATTAAGAACCTTGTATGTTAAAAAATTCTTATGAATAAAGAACTAGGGATTACTAAGCTACTCGGGAGCGATACTTCTTATGTTTAGAGCGCCTGTTCTAGCGAGAAAACGAGCGGTAGTGTACTACGTCGTATTTTAATCAGCAGCATGCACCACGCGCAGGTAAAGTTGGTTCTGGTTCTAAAGATGACGGCCAAACACTTAATAATAACGTACACATATACATCTATGTACCCATGGTAGAATGACACAAGATATTATGTTTTTCCCGTATGTTGCCAAGACTACCTCACAAATTTTGTTTGTCAAAATCTGACATTTTCCATACAAAATACAGCTGATGACGCTAAAATACATACCTTGTGTTTTTTTACCATGTATGTACGAGTACATTTACTTTTGTGTGTCTTTATTTTTGAACTTTACAATGTAATAAATTGATAATATATAAAAACGAATCCCTATTTCCCTTGGCGTGACCAAGGGTCATCACGCGTTTAGTGAAAACGGCTGGACCGATTTCACTAATCTTTCTTTTGTTGTATTTGTTATTATCAGGAGAAGGTTCTTATGAAAGAAAAAATAAGACAGTTGCGTGGAAAATTAAAGAAAACTAACCGACCATATTAACTTTTCTAATAAACCAATTTGAATTCCATAAACACATGTTAAGAAGGCAGGACAACGTTTGTCGTATCAGCTATTATAGTAGTTATTAATAATTAAACTAATTTGGCACCAGATCATTCATGAACTAGGATCGTCCCATCGGCAGCACATAAGAAAACACTAACCTAACCGAAAATCAACTCAAATATAGCCAAAACACGTTTATTACATTGACTAGGGTCGGTCAATATTCATCATCATCAGGTCATTTTAGTCTCCACTACAGGAGCACGACCCTCTCTCGTCCGTCTCAGACAGAAGGAGGATTTGGCCTACACTCCCCACGCTGGCCAAACGGGTTGGGGAGGCCTGATCGATATTTGATAATGTATTTTCCCTTAGTCGCCTTATACGACATCCATGGGAAGAAACGGAGTGATTCTATTCTAGTCTGCCGGAAACCACACGGTTACGGTCAATATTAATAATTACTAATTCGTTACATTGACCGTGAAATGTTTATTACAGGCTGCATACGAAAAGAAGCGTTTGGCGGACTACTGTAAAGTTGCGTACAAGAAGACGAAGGTGACGAGAACTGAAGTGCGAACCACCACCATCTGCCAGAAAGAGAACTCTTTCTACGTGGACACCGTCAGAGCTTTCAGGCAATATACATTTTACACATAAAAGCGCGATAAAATGATACTTTATTTGCGCCATTTATACGTTATTGGTGCTGTTCGGCAGTTAAGCTTTATTAGACTAGCCATCTCTTTAGGTTTTTAATGCCATATTGCTGTCCCTCACATTGCTAAGAGGGGAAGTCAAATTCCAAAAGCTTCTTACTCCTACTAATTTCTTCTGATTAAATTCGTTGGGATTTCCAAGGCAAGCCGTAGTTTTACCCCTGGGACTGCAGTGGACTTCATTGTTCATTGCCTTTTTTGGTGGTCGCCGCTGTTAATCCTGGCTACACAGGAGACACAGTGGTGGGGATGTACGGTGGACCCCCATCCTGTTAAAAATATACCTATATCTAAAAATGTTTATCTATACCTTAGGGAAATACTACAATTACATGGGTTCATCATGTAATCTCTAGGAAACATATAATGTATATTTTTCTTATCAATATATGTGGTTTTAGTTTTTATTAGATGCCATGAGAAATCATAAAAACTTTCCTGTTTATAATTATGATCATAAATTTAAGAGCTGTTAGTTCTGTGAGTCGTCGTCGTCGATAACCCTTATTCACCCCACTGCTGGGATTTGGGTCCCCCTCAATCGAAGGGGTTTAGAGGATACTTCACCACGCTTTTCAACTGTGGGTTGGCGGAGGCCAGTGTTTTCAAGCCGCCTAAAGGCCACTGACTTTGCTTAACGACTACCGTCTAATGACAACAGCCGGGACCGACGACTTAACGTGCCCTTCGAAGCACGGTTCTGTGAGTATAGACAGATAAATATTAGTAAATTTAAAATTGCAGAGATCGTCGTTACGAATACAAAGCGTTGAACAAGCAGGCGAAGGCCAAGGTAGCGGAGGCGGTGGCGAGCGGCGACGCGGCCGAGGTCAAGTCGGCCAAGAGCCGCGAGGTGCTCTACGACTCGCTGCAGCTGGCACACAAGTGCATCCTCAACTCCTTCTACGGCTACGTCATGAGGAGGGGGTACGTTATGTCATACTATAGAACTGCCTGTCTCTTAATTATTTTTTTTATTATACTACGTCGGGTGGCAGACAAGCATACGGCCCGCCTGATGTGAAGCGGTTGCCGTAGCCATATTAATGCTTGCAACATAAAATATTGCTCGCGCGCCGCCACCCCCGCTGCCAACGCAGCATCTCCTTCCTTTCTTTCTGGTGACCTCACTCACTCGTAGGAACACAACAACCCTCAAGGGAATTGTTATTTGGCTGCGGTATTCTGTGAGGTGGAGGTACATTCCCCAGTCGGGTAGCTTACAATTACGCTCCCTACCTCTCTTTTCACCAGAGCTTCGTTCGTCAGTCATCAGGGTGCACCACGTGCAGGTGAAGTTGGCTTTGGTTCAAAGATCTTGATGAACCACTTACACCCCAAAAAATTAATGCTTCTCATCTACAATATGGGGACACTATGGAGTGCACTGTAATAATACTTAGTTGTAAGGGACCCTTGACCACCCTTGATTATGTTTGATGTGCAATATTTAATGCCGATAATGCGTCGCCACACTCGTAGCTGTATGATTCGGCTCGTAGGCCTTCCCTTGTTTCGATGTTTTTTATTTATTTTCTTACGGTTCACCTAATGTCAAGCGGTTACTGTACCATATTGATGCTCGCAACATGAAATATCGCTCGCGTGCCGCTGGTGACTATATAATATGTTTGTTTTGAAATAAACCATCAAACTAAAATAAATACCTATTCACTTGAATAATTAAAAAAAAAAAATAGATAAGTCCGCCTTTGTATATTATTTGTCAATTGGTTTTTGAAGTGAAAACTTCTTTAGCGGCGTTTTGCACTTTTTGGTATGGGTAAAAAAAATGTTAAACTCGCGTCATAATACGTCGCCTGATCGAAAATTCGTAAGACGGAGGGAGATCAGACCGCCGGCGCTGCGTAGGAGAGGAAGTGATATCCCCCTCTTTCTACCGCGCGGCGAAAATGTATGCCTGCTCCTGCTGCTTATTTTTAACGTAATATACATTGTCATGTTTGTGTATGATAGCACAATAAATGAATATTGTATTTTACCACATAAATAATAGTACTTTTATACCGATAAATAAAGCAATTCGTGCGAAATTATTCCCTAACCAATTCAAAATATTCAAAAAAGCAGATCGTTATTGTTCAAGTTTTCACTTCTGCCGGCACTCCCGGAGTGCAACCCGATTTTTTTATTTTTGTATTGTGTGATTTTGTACAATAAAGAGTTTAACATACAAACATATGTAATTACTCGAATTATCAGATTTTTTTATGCTACGACGGGTGGCAGCATACGGTTGCGCGGATGTAAAGCGGTTACCGTAGCCATATAAACGGTCGCAACATAAAATATTGCTCGCGTGCTGCCATCCCCGGTGCCGACGCAGCAATTCCTTTTCTGGTGACGTCACTCACTCACAGCTTAAACGTGTAGGGCCCGCTGGCACAGCATGGAGATGGCAGGCATCGTATGCTACACGGGCGCCAACATCATAATGCGCGCCCGCGAGATCATCGAACAAGTCGGCAGGCCGCTCGAACTAGACACTGATGGTAATGTAATATTATAAGGTCTTACATACTTTTTACTTTTCTGCACTCATCTAACACCATAATTGGCACTGCGAGATCAACAACAATTTTTATACTACGTCGGATGACATACAAGCATACGGCCCGCCTGATGTGAAGTGGTTATTGTAGCAATGTTAACGGTCGCAACCAGGGATTGAAAACCGGTACAAATTTGGGTTCCGGTTCCTCGGTTTGTAAAAAGGTTCTTCTTTTCGGTACGGTTCCGGTTTCGGTTCCGGTTGGGTTCCGGTTCCACCGGAACCGGTTCTGAATAAAGGTTCTAATATACCGGTACCGAATTAAAGGTTCCTTAAGAAGGAGGCATACGTTCCACCGTGTCTGGCATATTTCTTCGTTCTTACAGCTGACAGTTAGCCTTCGATCAGGGATCGAATCAGGGATCAGGGCTACCCGACTGAGGAATAAATAAATATATATATCTGGACAATTTACACAGCGCCATCTAGTCCCAAATTAAGCGCAAAGCTTGTGTACTAGACAACTGAAAATGTACTTGAATACATACTTACAATACATAGAAAACACCCAGACCAAGACAAACAGACATGTTCATGCACACAAATGTTTGTCTTGTGCGGGAATCGAACCCGCGACCTCGGAGTCAAAGTGGCCATTGCTAACCATTCGACCACCGAACTCGTCGAATATACCTCCACCTCACAGAATACCGCAGCCAAATAACAATTCCCCTGAGAGTTGTTATTTTCCTGCGAGTGAGTGAGGTAACCAGAAAGGAAGGAGATGATGCGATGGTAGCGGGTGTGGCCGCGCCAGCGATGTTTTTCTCTAACCTACACTCTTTCACATCATTATTCATTCATTCACACTCATGAGTCGAGTAGTTGTAAAGTTTATAACTATAATTTGTAACTAATTAATATACCTTCCTGTATTGAATAGGTACGGCATTTTTTTTATTAAAATATTTAATAAAAATAAAAATATTTATTAAATATTTTAATTAAAAAATGTTGACGCAACGCGTGTGTAGTCGGCAATGTGCCAAAATGATTACGTCGTGACGGCGTAACGCGCCGCGTGTACGTGATCTATGTTTAATTCAAGTTCGGACAGGATTTAAAGAGGAACCTGTAAAATAAAGGTTTCGGTCCAGGTTCTACATTTAGGTTTCGGTTCCGGTTCGGGTTCTGGTATCAGAACCCCTAAGTACCGGTTCTTTACCGGTATTTTACAAACCTTTTCGATCCCTGGTCGCAACGTGAAATATCGCTCGCACACCACCACAGATGTAGTATAAAAAACAGGGCACAGTGTGATTAAGTAAAAGTTGTTTCTACAGTATGACCGCATTAGCCACCGTTCTCTCGAGCCGACATAATCCCGTTTAAAATGAATTAGTGGTGTTTGTTCGGCGCCGCACCCGCAGATACGCTATCACGCCGTCTAAAAACGTCATCTGTTTATGTATTAGTGGATGGCATTAACGACGTGGCGTGTTTTTTTTTTTTCATATTAGCTCAGCATATTGGCTCCGCTTTGATGGTAAGCGAAAAGAGGAGCCGCAATCGCATCGGCAACGGATAAGGGACCTTGATGTCTTGTCAGTTGATGCTGCCATGCTGGCCTACAAGATGCTTCTTCACGCTTCGCTTGAAAGGTCCCATATTGTATGAATAAGGAAATACATATGTCGGCAACGCGTTCCACTTTTTAAATTATCTATGCAGTGGCCGGGGTGTACAAGAGAGCATACGTGGCAAAGTTTCTGTATTGCTCTTTGGCACGACAAGTATTTACACCAGATTCTTTTTCAGGTATTTGGTGTGTATTGCCAGCTTCGTTTCCAGAAAATGTAACGGTGCATACAACACACCCCAAGAAAAAGAAAATCAATGTCTCATTTCCTAATGCTGTACTCAATGCAATGGTCAAGGTATGTATTATTTCGTTAATTGCACAGCATATAGCCAGTAGGTCTGATACGTCGCCTTTAACTTCTGTATTGTAAATCATTTGAACCACATTTTATAGAGGGGGGCGAAGGAACATGTGGGTCGCTCGATCGAAAGCAAGCACCATCGACCATGGAGATCAGCAACACCAAGGGGTCGCCGATCCATTACTAGCATATACTCCTTCCTTTCTTTCTTTCTGATGACCTCTCTCACTCGCAGGAACAAAACAACTCTCAAGGGAATTGTTATTTGGCTGCGGTATTCTCTGAGGTGGAGGTACTTACCCAGTTGGGCAGTTAAAAAATACGCTATGCCCTACCTCTCTTCACCAGATCTTCGTTTGTCAGTCATCAGGTCAGCAGTACACCACGTGCAGATGAGGTTGGCTTTGGTTCAAAGATGGTGAACCACTTACACCCCAAAAGTCTTCTGTGTAGCCAGGATTAACAGCGGCGACCACCAAAAAAGGCAATGAACAATGAAATCCATTGCAGTATCGGGGGTAAAACCACGGCTGCCTTGGAATTCACAACGAATTCAATCAGAAGAAATTAGTAAGAGTATATCAATGGGTTGTAAATTCTGTTACGTTCAAAAACGTAGCTACGTTTCAGCGGCTATTGAAATTAAAGGTCTCGACGGCTACCGAAGGGTCACAAGTTGAAGTGGTTGGATAATGTTTTAGGACCATTTCACAAACGACCAATACTTCGAGTTGACCGACCCCGAACAGAAGAAGTACGAGCAGCGATCTGAAAACTCGATATTCTTCGAAGTGGACGGGCCGTACCTCGCGATGGTGCTGCCCGCCTCCAAAGAAGAGGGCAAAAGACTCAAGAAACGATACGCCGTTTTTAACTTCGACGGCTCACTGGCCGAACTCAAAGGTTTGCATGTTTTCAATAAATACTCAATAATAAAATAGCCACGCTTCTGAAGATCTCACACAGTGCTATGATCGAGAATATCTTCACGAAACTGTCCTAGGGAAACAAGTTATCATTAACTTATCATTAATCATACATGTTTATATTTATTTATAATGGTTTGTTTTATATAAAAGTCAGCTGATTGTACCGTGGTGGATTATACGTCAGCTGGTTACGGCTTATTTAGATACGTGAGCGCCGATCGCTTATTTAAATACGTGAGATTAATTTAATTAATAAATTTACTACTAATTTTTGGGGTGTAAGTTGTTCATCAACATTTTTGAACCAAAGCCAACTTCACCTGCACGCGGTGCATCCTGCTGACTGACAAACGAAGCTCTGGCGAAAAGAGAGGTAGAGAGCGTAATTGTAAGCTACCCGACTGGGAAATGTACCTCCACCTCACAGAATACCGCAGCCAAATAACGGTTCCCTTGAGGGCTGTTGTGTTCCTGCGAATGAGTGAGGTTACCAGAAAGGAAGGAGATGCTGCGATGGCAGAGGGGATGGCGGCGCGCGAGTTATAAAAAAATGGTAGTTTTTCTCACGTGAATTTTATTGAATATAATAGTTTTTTCTCTTATTTTTTTATCTCTTTATCTTTTAGGATTCGAAGTGAAACGTCGAGGCGAACTGCAACTCATTAAAATTTTCCAATCGTCAGTATTTGAAGCTTTCCTCAAAGGCAATGATCTCAAATCGTGCTACGCGGCCGTGGCCAAAGTAGCCGATTACTGGCTCGACGTGCTATACAGCAAAGGCTCCAACATGCCAGACTCGGAGCTGTTCGAGCTGATTTCAGAGAATCGCTCCATGTCCAAGAAGTTGGAGGACTATGGCGGTCAGAAATCCACATCGATATCTACTGCTAAAAGACTGGCTGAATTTTTAGGTGATCAAATGGTAAAGGATGCGGGATTGGCCTGCCGGTTAGTATTATTATTTCATTTCAAATATTTTCGAATAGTATCAGTCTTATTTCTCTCAATAATTTTTTTAGCAAATTTCTCGCGTAAGTACATATATTCTACTTCTAAACTATTAAACGAGATATTCAGTATGCTATGTCTGTCTAGTAAACTACTTTCACGTTTTTGATGAAATTTACAATATAGAGGTTGACGGAGATGAAAAATGACCTAGTTAAATTGAATTGGAAAATTAATTCCCACATAATCAAAACGTCTTGCAAAGCTCTGTCGCCCAAGTATTTTAATTACCTAAATATGCTGGATGCGCAAAGCGGAGGATCACATCACATGTGGTGGAAGGCATTAGGGAAGGCAGTGGATAGATACAGACTGATGTTGATGATGAAATATGCTAGCTAAATATATATTTTTTTTTTATACTACGTCGGGTGGCAGACAAGCATACGGCCCGCCTGATGTGAAGCGGTTACCGTAGCCATATTAACGCTCGCAACATAAAATATCGCTCGCGCGCCGCCACCCACGCTGCCACCGCAGCATCTCCTTCCTTTCTGGTGACCTCACTCACTCGCAAACAGCCCTCAAGTGAACCGTTATTTGGCTGCGGTATTCTGTGAGATGGAGGTACATTCACCAGTCGAGTAGCTTACAATTACGCTCCCTACCTCTCTTTTCGCCAGAGCTTCGTTTGTCAGTCAGCAGGGTGCACCGCGTGCAGGCGAAGTTGGCTTTGGTTCAAAGATGTTGATGAACCACTGACACCCCAAAATAACAAAATGTTGGTTAATTTAAACTATTCAATTTTATAAATGCATCTTTTTACCTTTGCTTACTACTTCTGTTAGGTTCTTCATTTCATAGTGCATTCCAAGGCAGCTATAGTTTTCAACTCTGGGGCTACAACAAACTACAATTCATTGTTAATGTGATTGCCGATAGTATTTCACATGGAGACTCAATGGTGGGATGTTTGGTGGTCATGTTCCATAAAAATACGTGTTTTGTAGGTTCATAATATCCCGTAAGCCGGAAGGCGCCC
This sequence comes from Hypsopygia costalis, assembly GCA_937001555.2. Lineage (NCBI taxonomy): Eukaryota > Metazoa > Arthropoda > Insecta > Lepidoptera > Pyralidae > Hypsopygia > Hypsopygia costalis. The sequence continues at coordinate 19,793,314 of OW443343.2, read as the reverse complement.
CGGTGACGGAGCGGGCTATCCCGCTGGCCATATTCCAGTCGCCGGCGGCGGTGAAGAGGCACCACCTGCGGCGCTGGCTGAAGGACAGCAGCATCAGCGAGCACATCGACATCAGGGACGTGCTGGACTGGGCCTACTACATCGAGAGGCTCAGCGGCGCCATACAGAAGATCATCACCATCCCGGCCGCCATGCAGGGGGTGAGAAATTTTGATCCATATATTGGAACTTTTGGGGTGTAAGTGGTTCAACAACATCTTTGAGCCAAAGCCAACCTCACCTGCACGTGGTGCATCCTGCTGACTGACAAACGGGCCTCTAGCGCAAATAGAGGAAAGGAAGGAGTATAGGCTGGCAACGGATCAGCGACTCCTTGGTGTTGCTGATCTCCATGGACGGTGGTGATTGTTTTCCAACAAGTGACCCACACGCTCGTTTGCTCCTCTCTCATATAAAAAAAAACTAAAATTATCGCGCCCAGAACTAAAATGGTTGATTCCAGAGTGATGTTCTTCTGCAAGTTCTCAGGTACAAGGAACTCCCTGATAAGTTTACCCTGACTACTAGTAGGAGGTTCTCCTAAAAGGTCATAAGGTTTTTACAAAATCGGTAACACGTGACGTGAATCATGCCTCTGGTATTGCAAGCATTCATAGGCTGTGATGTGCTTACCCTAATTTTTGGCCTAATTAGCAAACCTACACACTACTTTGTCGCTGCACCGCGATGATCATTGGTAGGTACTAGTTGGATAGGGCGTTAAACTACCTCCTAAAAATTATATTTTCAATGCAATATAACGATTATTGCATTGTATGAATGCAATTCGAAAATTGACGAGCCCGGTCGTGGAATGGCTAACCATATCCACTTTGAGTCCGAGGTCGCGGGTTCGATCCCCGCACACGACAAACATTTGTGTGCATGAACATGGCTGTTTGTCTTGGTCTGGGTGTTTTATATGTATTATAAGTAGGTATTTACAAAAAAAATATAATTAATTTATCAGTTGTCTAGTGCCCATAGTACAAGCTTTGTGCTTAATTTGGACTAGACGGCACTGTGTAAATTGTCCAGAAATATTTATTTATTTATATTTATTATTGAATATTATTTCCAGTTAGATAACCCAGTACCACGTGTCCAATACCCCGACTGGCTGCACAAGAAAATGCTAGCCAAAACAGACAAGTTCAAGACGAGGAAAATCACAGACATGTTCTCCGCTAAACCCAAGGAGGTTAAGGAAAATGGTGCTGATGATGAACCTGCTGGGAGTACCGATGGGACTATGGTATGTGAAATGGAGTATAGGCAGAAGGTTTTCGAAAACAGCAGATTATTTTGGGGGTTCACAGAAATATATATGTAAAGATAACAAGTCAAATTAGGTGTTACATAGTATCGTCCGCCCGTGTTTTCTTTTTTTTTTTATACTACGACGGGTGTCAGACAAGCATACGGCCCACCTAATGTGAACCGGTTACCGTAGCCATATTAACGCTCGCAACATGCAATATCGCTCGCGATGGGGAGTTCTAGATTCGTCTCGGAGGGTATGAGACGAATTTGTAACAGCTCGTATGGCGCTCAGGCGCACACGTTCATTCCCGCTCTGCATAGGCGACATTGTTTAATGTAATAGTTAATTAACGACGAGACATTTGTATTGTCAAGTACCTTATTTATCTCGAGTTTCTCCACTTTCTTCGAAAGTCTCGATAAGTCGTCGCCCACTTCTGTTATTGTCATTATAAGTTCGACATTGTAAGCAAAGTCAAACAAAAGGAAATAGTGAACTTGTAATAGAGCAACGTGTCCGATTTATCGTTTTACCCCTCCACTCGAAGGGAGCTCCCATCCCAGCAATCGAATGAATTTAGGTTTTTTTATCTTCCAGGAGACTGAAGTAGACATCGAGGACATAGGCAAAGATACGAGTCGTGAAGCAGTAATCCGCCCCATCGTGCACACCGTGAAGAGGAAGCGGGAGGAGTCTCCTCCGCCCGCTGCTACGTGGCGGGAAGCGCTTGGTCCGCCGCCGCCCTTTGGAACTACTAAGGTAAGGACTCACCATCGTCCTGTACAAACCGCTAATGCCTAGGCCGCACTCATCGCTACAAAGCGAATATTCGGGTTATCGCGATGTATGTAGCCAAATATTCACGAATACTTCGACACTTCGAACGAAGCTTCAGGCACATCGCTCCGCTGTCGGTAAACTCTAGCACATCAAAGGGTTTTATCGCGATGAACTTCACTTGCGCGGCCACACTTCAGTCGGCCCGCACCCATCGTTCCTACCGGACGTGTTAGATGTCACAGTGTATAATTTTTACATTTATGTCATCTAAAAACAATTTAAAAGTAAGAATAAGAGAAAAAAAATATCGTTACTCTATTCAGCTATACACGGTGAAATGAACGTGGTTGTTTTCCCGCGGCAGAATGATTTGCCTATAGTAGTACTATACATACGTAATATTTTTTTTTATTTTAAACAAAAAGTAACAGATTAACAAATGTGAAAAACGGAACTCGAAAGCAAGCGCGAAACAATAGTAGGACCGCTCGCACAGACACAGACACGCGAGCGCGGGGGCAACGGCTGGCGCGCCTCCGTGCGCGTTCATTAACCTCTCGCACCCAGCTGATTGAATGTTTGCCTACTTAGTTACAAAATGCTATGAAGTACGAAATACTAAAATAATCCAATTTTTCCTTCATACTTTACGGGATTAGGACCGTCATAAATACTTTTACCTCCTTTATTAACCGTATTATGTTATTTACTTTACACATAAAACTTAAAACCAGCATTAGAAAAAAAAATATCTGTGTTGAAGCATCGAAATGCCATCACCACAGACAAAAAATATTATTTCGTTCTTTTCTCTCAAGACTCTGACTGAGGTAAGAGTAATTAGGGCGTATTTAAAAATTTGGAATCAAATTATTTACCTACAATGATTTTAGACAACTTACCTGCTCTACTGATAAACGGCAGGATTCGTACGCATTTATACTTTGCGGTATCTAAGTAATTGTTCAAAGTGTAAACCATTGCGTTCAATACACAGTCGTGCACGTTTTATTTGATTGTCTTTTAGTTTTAATAAGGTGTCTCTATCACGTTTAATGGTATCAAAATAGTGGCATTATCATTTTGAATTAGCCACTCACAAAAAGCTATTCTGGCCGTTGCGTCATTTTCGTGGAGGGTATGAACTTTACGAAAGTGGTATGGATGCAATTTTTCACTATGTAGAAGTTTCCACACGTAATATTGGCTTACGCCAAAGGTCGTCGCAGTCATGCGCGTACTTCGACGAGGGTCCCGTTCGAAATACTCTATGATGTCCTCGTCGAGCTCTGGGGCGTTATGGGTTTGACCTCTACCCTGTGCATGCGCCGGCGGTCGGAACTGCCCGTGATCGAGGAGGCGCTGCGTCGCCGCTACGATCGTCCGAGCCTGTGGTACTTGGGGGTCCAAAATTCCACGAAGGCGGAGCGACTCTGAATGTCGCGGATCAGCATAAAGTCGTACGGCGGCATGAGAGTCTTAATTAGCCCTAGCGTATAATTGCACCATAGAAAGGTATTCCAAATTGAAATAAACGTAGTGGCGGTCCATCGTCGCGCCCGCGCGCGACGCGTGTTTCGCGTATAACTCGCACGGAACCGGCGAGTCGACTAAGCGACGCTTCCGCTTCGCCGGTGCGACTGCGACGCTCGGCACGATCCGGCCGGCGCAGCGGCGTATACAAAGCAGGCGGCGCGCGCATTACAAAAGATGCGCGCGCAGGCAGACGGAGACCTTTCGGCATCGCGCTGCGACGGCTCGTACTATTGTTTCTCGCGCTTTCGAGATCGGAATATTTTTTTATTTATTTGAAAATAAAGAAACATTTGTATTTTTCAAATTTAACTCTATGAATTAGATAGTACTGCTGAAGGCAAATCATCCTTATCCGGGAAAACAACCACGTAAATTTCACCGTGTATAGCTGAAGTGTAACATGGGTTTGAGTAACGATATTTTTTTGTCCTTTTTCTTGCTTTTAATCTAGTGTTTTAGTTTTAGATGACATAAATGTAAAAATAATTATTTGCTGCCATAAAATAGGTACTGAGTAACCGCGGCGTCCATGTTGATTTTTGCGTTTGTACATCGCGATAAACTTTACAACGCGCAATACGCGCATTATGTGGCAAATACGAAGTTTATCGCCAGAATGTTATCGCGATGTGTGTGGCCCAGGCATAAGGATAGAAATTGGATATCTGTATAGGGTATAAACCGTGGACGTCCTCGTAAAACGTGATAAAAATTTTATTAATTTGCTCAGTAGGGTTGGCTGGAAGTAATCTCTTGAAGAGATAAGTTCACTGTTGTATACTTGTCTGTTCACTAATTTGTGTATTTGTTGTTTTGCAATAAAGAATATTAGAATATAGTTTGTTCAGGAATATTTATTTTACTCATCTTCTCATGTTCTTGAAACTTTGCCGCTATGGAGTTAAAAACTGCCTGGGTAATTGTGTATCTATCCTAGATCCTTGCAACGTTACATGCACAGCTCATGTATTCGTACAGACGCTGGTACTTTTTCACGAGCTTCTTGCTAACTTTACTCCCTCCTATATACACAATATCCCATAAATTTATTGTTATTTGGGTCCGGGGTAAGCTATGTTTTTAGGGCCCCACCGCAGCCATTATGAAGGAGCACTCCAACTCTGACTACTAAAGTATTCTAAGTTGGGCTACTCCTACGTGTATACACTTTCTCGCCAGTTCCTCCTTTGAAATGGGTTTATTTTTATATTGTTGATGCTGTTTATTGTTTTCATTTGGTGGAACATTATTTAAAATTTGTTATACAGCAGGTACGGCTAGTTTGATTGTTCTATATACGAAATTGTAAACTAAATTTAGCAAGATTAAGAGAACAGAAACTTTTATGGTTCAATACAAATTGTATGAAACATAATATCCCAAATTACACAAAATTTGGCATTAACTTCAAGAACCGTGAATATTACTTGCGAGATTTATTAATATAACAAAGAGGAGATGGTCAAAGAAAGAAATTGTTAATTAAGTGGAACAGTACAAGTGCTTAGTTAATAACAAAATGGTTATATTTTTCTCTGTAAAAACGGGCCTATCTTGTTACCGCCACCACCACTATGTGCCTTGGATCTTCAAATAATAATTAAATATAATTTAGTATTACAGCTACATAATTGTTGATACAAATGCAGGAGGAACGAACAGCGTGGATAATTTTTCATAAGAAAAAATGGAAGTGGCAGATGGAGCAGCGCGGACTACGGAATCGCAACAAAAGAGGTAAGCTTGTATGCCAATTTAATGTGCAGTTGCATGGTAACTTGGATGGCGTCCTTATGATGTCATAGCAACATTTTTTTTTATACTACGACGTGTGGCAGACAAGTGGCGTGAAGCTGTTACCGTTGCCGTATTAACGCCCGCAACATGAAATATCGCTCGCGCGCCGTTCGTGGTTGATGTTTTCCTCGTTCACAGATCGGCTACTTCACACATCCCTGGTGGAAAAGTATCCTACCTCTACGGGACGGGGGCCCACCACACATTCCCACCACTGTATCTCCTGTGTAGCCAGGATTAACAGCGGCGACCGCCAAAAAATACAATGAACAGTGAAGCCGCAATCGTGTTGCTCTGCACTCCCAAAGGTTGACTGGTAGAGAATGCAATAGCATTAAGTCCGCCTTTTGTACCCTTTTACTGTGGTCAATAAAGTTTTAAATAAATAAATAAATAAATAAGTCAATTGCAGTCCCGGGGGTAAAACTGCGGCTGCCTTGGAACTCAACGAATTTAATCAGAAGAAATTAGTAGGAGTAGGAAATTTTTGGAATTTGACTTTCCCTTTTAGCAATGTGAGAGACAGTATCCTACCTCTAGTTAAAACTGTCTTCACATATCACACAATTGCACTGCTAACATTTTAATATTTCATAGGTAAAATGACCGACAGTGACATAATGCCGCCGCCCAGGAGCGCCGGTCCAACGAACACTTTGGGAGGATTTATTCGCAGAGCACAGAGGACCCTGCTCAATACACCCTGGCAAATTATACAGGTAAGGGCGCGTCCCCACTTTGTCGTGACGACAAATAATCGTGTAGTTTTAAGTGTCGTGGCTAATATATTTACATGGAGGTGTTCACATATAGAACGACACCATTTACTGTCGTCTACGACATTTTTTGCGGTGACGACAGATTATCATGACTGTGGGAACGGTTAGCACGATAGTCGTAAAACGATATTTAGTCGTAACGATATAAATCGTGACGCGAGACGATATTTCTATCGTAACCACGATACGCAATTGAGCAGCGTGGTGGAGTATGCTCAAAACCTCTTCGATTGATGGGAGACCCGTATCCCAGCAGTGGGATATGGTTGAATAAGGGTTGACGACCATAATAATAGATACTTTTTTATCCTAGCATTGTGTTTATACGTGCGATGACTTGATTTGATAATTGGGCAGAAAGTAGTTATTATAACCTTATTCCAGGTGGCCGAAACAGCAGAGCCTGGGTTGTTCAAGCTGTGGGCTTTAGTGGGCAGCGAGTTGCATCAGATCAAGTTGACGGTGCCTCGTATCTTCTACGTGAACCAGCGCGTCGGCCGGCCGGCCGACAGCGGGCAGCACTGGCGCAAGTGCAGCAGGATCCTGCCGCGGGCGCACCCTGTGCTGCACTTGTACCAGTACACTGTGCCCGAACAACTGTACAGGGAACACCAGGAGTGAGTGACGACCGAAATTGAACCATGTAGCTCTCAACATACAGTATAATTATCTTTGTAACAACATGCCCAAACTTCCCAATAACCTGGAGTAAAGGCACATCCATGCTAGGGTTGCCAACTCATGAAAGGACCAACTCGGGAGGCTTTTATGGATGTTAAAAGGGGGATTGAGGGGGGGGGGGGGACAGACGCCATTGTTTATGTAGAAATAGCGGGCAGCACTGGCGCAAGTTCAGCAGGATACTGCCCCGGGCGCACCCTGTGCTGCACTTGTACCAGTACTCTGTGTACCGGGAACACCAGGAGTGAGTGATGAACGAAATTGAACCATGTAGCTCTCAGAATACAGTATAATTTTAAATTATCGTAACAACATACTGCCCAAACTTCCCAACAACCTGGAGTAAAGGGTGAAACGAAATTTAAGCAAATAAATTTCGACGCCTTGATTCTAATTTAAAATTTTTGTTGCAGAGAATTAATGGGTGAATTGTCGACACCAGAAATCGAGGGTATATACGAAACCCAGATGAGTCTGGAGTTTCGAGTACTCGTGCAACTCGGTTGTATCTGTTCGGTGGACCAACAAGAGGCGAGGCGGTAAGTTGCTGCTTAAATATACGTGAAGCGGGGTGAAGTACGCTCTATACCCCTTCGATTGAGGGGAGACCCATATCTCAGCAGTGGGATGAATATGGGTTGATGCAGAGTAGAAGATGTCACCATCCCCTTTAATGACCAATACTTAAATTACTAGTAAATTACAACACTATTTTCTTTTATGGTAACAGCTATATTTATATTGTTGATATCAGATTCCATTAACTATTTAGTTATACTACGGCTCTTGTTTTAAGGATGGATATAGCTTGCTTTCCAAAAAAATGATTTCTATCCCTCTTAATAAACTATGAAAAATATTTGTGAATTTACAGGTTGATTCAATTTGGTTCGCACAATATGGACTCGTTCACGCTCTCCCAGCTTCAGTTTAAAAGTGTCGCGCATCAGCCATATTTACAAAAACAGGTATGGTGTAGCACATAAGTTTCCAAACACGTTACCAACCGCCCCCTTTGAGAACCAAAAATTTTGCTACCGCCTTCCAATTCTTTTATCTTACCATCTGTTCAAAGCATATTGATAATCTCAGGATATAGTTTTGATGTGAAATTATACTTAAAAAATATTTTTGTATTTGCCATCAATTTTTGAGAAATACTAGTGTAGAACCTGATCTGATGTCATATAGCGTTTTATTTTTTGTAGTATAGTGTCTATTTAGCGAAAAGATACTCATATCAACTCTACTTATAAATATGGATAGCTTTTTTTGTATGAGACCTGTTTCGGAATCGAGAACAAAATGACGCCTTCATACAAATCAATTATATTTTTGTTCGCTACGGGGGCGCACCACACATTGCCACCACTGTGTCTCCTATGTAGCCTGGATTAACAGCGGAGACCACCAAAAAAGGCGATGAACAATGAAGTCCACTGCCGTCCCCTTGGGTAAAACTACGGCTGCCTTGGAACTCACAACGAATTTAATCAGAAGAAATTGTAGGAGTAAGAAACTTTTAGAATTTGACAAATCAATTGGGTATTTGACTAACATTTTTTTCTGTTTGATATGTAGGGACGTCTCCATAATATAACCATAGGTGAAAGAATTACTTCGATAGCACAAAAATCTCTCGAGATATGGTAATTTGAAAATCACAATTTTTAGACTGCCCCAAAACGCTCCATACAAAAGACTACTGAATTATGACGTCACAGATCTGTATTTTGTATGCATCAAATCAGAAATTTGTACGACAGCTATGTTAAATATTACGTTTATGTGATTAGTATCATAATAAAAGTTATAGCATTTTTTATTGCTTCTCCAATGGAAATATTATTTTTTAATAATTTCATACTTTTAAAATGGACTTTCCCGCCAAACTTTGATCGACGCTAAAAAAAGTCTGACTGAAGATATTAGAATGAAAGTTTGCAGATCTTTATAGTTTTGTGTATTTTACGATATTGTTAATTTATTTGTACAATTTTTAAACATTGGAAACAACCCAATTATTAATTATAACCTAATCAGCATCGGATGTGATGCTGATTATGTTTTACCGGTTTGCGAATGATGCTCCGACGAAAGGTAATGTGTATTCATCCCGACTGAGGAACTGCCTCCGCCTCATAGAAGACCGCACCCTAATAACAATACCAACAACGATCCCAATAGTATTGTAGCGACTGAGGTCTCACGACTTGAGACAATGCTGCGTTATCAACGGAAGTGCCAGCGTGCTAGCTATAGTCTTTGTGTTACCAGTGTCTATTCTAGCGTTCTATTCAGCGTCTAGCGTGTTAGTGGTCACGTGTTATCACGCCGGTTTGACTTGCCACATTAGACGTTTCACAACATTAACTGTTTTCGTTGTTTTGAACAGGACGGCGTGGCCCCAATGAAGCATATATACCTTTATCAGCACTCTGCCCCTAATTCATCGCGCAGCATGTGGGCCCTGGTACTGGGGCCGGTCAAGAGGGGCTACATATTCGTGCTGGATACAGTGAAGACAAACCAAATGCCCAATATGAACACGCTTTATTCTACTGAGAGGGCCGCGAAGTAAGTCTTACGTTTTATGCCTAAGTTGTCGAATGCATTCTTCTGAATAATAGTTTATTTTCTATTTATACCTCTGGTAACCTCTTAAGAGCGTTACTGTGGATATAATTATGTGCAGAAAAAATTGCAGTAACAATTAAGTGATTGTAAGTATTTTTTTATACTCGGGTTGCAGACAAGTATACGGTCCGACTGATCTGAAGCGGGCACCGTAGCCATATTAACGCTTACAACATGAAATATCGCTCGCGCGCCGTCACCAATGCAACACTCGCGATATGCGTTGTTAACTGTCATTATATATTACCTTTTTTATTATCTATTTAGAATAAACCTGGGCACCGACGAGAGCTCGCTCCCTGGCGCTGAGCTGTCGTGGGAGGTGTCAGCGGAGAGCGAGCCGCGCGCGGTGTACCGCGGCGTTCAACGCGCGTTACAGCGGTACCGCGACGAGCGCTGCGGGCCCACGCTGCTCGCGATACAAGCGCCGCTATCCGCTCCCGCGCTGCAGGCCGTCATGCCCGGTGACTACTAACTCTCATTTCTACTCGCGGCTTGACCCCGCGTGAATATTGAACCTTAACAAAAACTACCGAATGTGTCAATTTAGAACATCTTACTGCCATCTTACCACAAAGATAAGTAAGGCACAAATTAAATCATGAGTGTGTATTTGAAACTCGAGCCGCCAGGTTAGACCCCTAACGTGTGTCGTACACGTGTGATGTAATTTGTGTTTACCTCCGCGTTTCCACCTGCAAGCAAACTCGCGAAAGTCTTGCAGAAGTTCCTTGCTGTATCGGTTACATGTTGTACTAATTCCTGCAATTTATATCTGCAATCATTGACGTGCGAGAAGCTCGCGGTTCATACTGTCGCAACTTATCGTGCAGGTATTTACATACGAAAGCTTACGTGTGTCGCTATCACAACTATCCTATCGCAATTTATTCCATTCTATACTCTGAGATCATGACGTCAAGACGCGTACGTGTAGCATCTGCATTAAATATTTTGTTGTTGAAAAAGAAAAAAGATCAATTTGGGTTCGAGAATGGATTTCTAGGAGAGGAGAAGCTGGTGTTTACCATAATTTACTACGCGAAATATAACTGGAAGATGGACAGCGTGGAAACGCGGCCTTAGGCCGCGTTTAAAAGCGGCCCAGTCTTGTCTACTGCAAGTTGAACATACTTTTGATTTTTATTGCCTAATATTTAGTGGTATTGCCATTACTAAAATAACATCATGCCAATTCAGTAAAAAATATAAAAATTTAGTTCTTCCGAGGAATTACGCTTTCCTGACTTGTAAATAAGCCATCTTTGTTTTGTCCATTTGCAGGATTGTCTGATTTCCCATTGGTTCCGTTACACGTGCGCGATGTGGAAACACTGTACAACTCACTGGAGTGGCAACGTATCGGCGCCAGAGCCATAGTGCGGCACTATCTCAACTTGGAGTCAGTGCTGCACCTCACGATAGAACAATGCAGGTATTTAATGCCGGTATTAATTGCCGTAGCAATAATCCTGCTTTTTATCTCTTCATAACGTAGATGAGTAAGGACTCTCGTACTTTATTTATTTCTTATACGTACGTACGTCATCAACCAATCATTCCACTGCTGGGATACGAGCCTCGCCTCAATCGAAGGGGTTTAGAGCATATTCTACCGTGCTTTTCAACTGCGGGTTGGCGGATGCCAGTGATTTCAAGCAGCCCTAAGGCCACTGACTTGGCTTAACGACTGTCGTCTAATGACAACAGCCGGGACCCACGGTTTAACGTGCCTTCCGAAGCACGGAGGAGCTCGACATAATTAAACCCATCACACAGGCTGCGGTCGACGTTGTTTAATTTGCTTAATGTGCATTAAAGATGTTACAGGAAAACAATATGTGTTATTTTCTAGATACTTCCACGTGCCACTGGGCAACATGCCGGCTGACCCAACTCTATTCGGCGCGGACTTATTCTACGCGCGACACTTACTCAAACACAATTTCGTACTGTGGTGCTCAAACTTGGAGAGACCCGACCTCGGAGGCAGGGAAATTGATGACAACAGGTAAAGTTTTGACTCGGCATGAAGATGTCGATGACCTTAGTAAAATGAATTGCTTTTTATCTCCTATCAAAAAGAGAATTTTATTTGAAAATTGTATAAAAAAAACCTGTTTTGTTTGTTTTTTTCAGACTAGTAAGCGAAGTGGAAGAAATGTCGGGCTGTACTCATAATGCTAGCGGTGCCTATAACAGCGTGTGCGTGGAGCTGGAGAGCGACGCGGTGGCCGTGTGCGCCGTGCTGCAGGCCCAGCACATCCTGCAGGTGGAGGGCACCAGCGTGGCCACCTCGTTCGGCGCGCAGAGCACCGACATACAGCAGGCCATGGCCAACACGGGTCAGTACCTTACAGCGGGGCACCAGCTGGAGACACGACATCTGCAGGTGGAGGCACCAGCGTGGCCACCTCGTTCGGTGCGCAGAGCACCGACATACAGCAGGCCATGGCCAACACGGGTCAGTACCTTACAGCGGGGCACCAGCTGGAGACACGACATCTGCAGGTGGAGGCACCAGCGTGGCCACCTCGTTCGGCGCGCAGAGCACCGACATACAGCAGGCCATGGCCAACACGGGTCAGTACCTTACAGCGGGGCACCAGCTGGAGACACGACATCTGCAGGTGGAGGCACCAGCGTGGCCACCTCGTTCGGCGCGCAGAGCACCGACATACAGCAGGCCATGGCCAACACGGGTCAGTACCTTACAGCGGGGCACCAGCTGGAGACACGACATCTGCAGGTGGAGGCACCAGCGTGGCCACCTCGTTCGGCGCGCAGAGCACCGACATACAGCAGGCCATGGCCAACACGGGTCAGTACCTTACAGCGGGGCACCAGCTGGAGACACGACATCTGCAGGTGGAGGCACCAGCGTGGCCACCTCGTTCGGCGCGCAGAGCACCGACATACAGCAGGCCATGGCCAACACGGGTCAGTACCTTACAGCGGGGCACCAGCTGGAGACACGACATCTGCAGGTGGAGGCACCAGCGTGGCCACCTCGTTCGGCGCGCAGAGCACCGACATACAGCAGGCCATGGCCAACACGGGTCAGTACCTTACAGCGGGGCACCAGCTGGAGACACGACATCTGCAGGTGGAGGCACCAGCGTGGCCACCTCGTTCGGCGCGCAGAGCACCGACATACAGCAGGCCATGGCCAACACGGGTCAGTACCTTACAGCGGGGCACCAGCTGGAGACACGACATCTGCAGGTGGAGGCACCAGCGTGGCCACCTCGTTCGGCGCGCAGAGCACCGACATACAGCAGGCCATGGACAACACGGGTCAGTACCTTACAGCGGGGCACCAGCTGGAGACACGACATCTGCAGGTGGAGGCACCAGCGTGGCCACCTCGTTCGGCGCGCAGAGCACCGACATACAGCAGGCCATGGCCAACACGGGTCAGTACCTTACAGCGGGGCACCAGCTGGAGACACGACATCTGCAGGTGGCCAACTTTTTATAATATAACTTGAAAAAAAAATTTAATTAGGTAACATAGTATAAAAAATATTTACTGTTATTTAATAACAAGTTTATTTTACATATTACCGGCCTTGCTCTTTAATTTATTTTTTTATTTAAACTTCATGCACAAAATAAGTGTACACAGGCGAACTTGAAGCTATACAATCATTCTCTACCATTCAATCTTAGAGTGATGCAGAGATAAGAAATAGCAGGTGCACAGGGAACTTCACTCAGCATAATTTACTTTTGATATTGCTATAACCGCACTTCGATTACGTAAATAAAATTATTCCAAATGTGCCGTACATTTGGAATAATTTTAATCAACTTTGTAGCAGTGTAACACCAGAACGGTAACGCTTGAATACAAATGACTTACGCTAACTGACTTGAAATAGGTATTTTAGAATATAATAATATCCAAAAAAAATCTAAATTACTTACATTATAAAATTACAATTACGCGCATTATGTCAATATGGCTTGCCCCAGTGTGCGGCGAGGCAATTGTCACTCATATTTTGCTCCTAACTCAACAGTAAAACCAATAGTATAAACTACACTCGCGAGCAAAAGTTTGGAATCACCTACTTGCGATTTGCTACGAGCGATTTTAAGAACTATATAACTAATGAAGATTAATGAATATGGTATCATTTTAAAGGTTATTCTGTAAACTTTAAATTGATACCATTTTCATTTCAATCGGACCCCTATTTCAGGAGCTGTCCTTGTTTAAGTGAAGGAGTAAGGAAAAATGAAGGAATGAGGAAACGGGAACCATTAAAAAAAAAACAAAATTTAGAGGAAAATCTTTATTTGGGATAAAACATTTTTGTTCAATATTTAGTGTTACCTCCCCTAGCCCTAATTACAGCACGAAGACGATTCTTCATGGGCCTAATCAGCTTCTTGGCAGAATCTTGTGGGATGCCTTCCCACTCCTCTGTCAAAGCCGATTTCAACTCATGAACACTTGAGGGAGCTGGATTTCTGGATCGAACCCTTCTTTTCAACTCATCCCACAAGTGCTCAATGGGATTCAAGTCAGGGCTGAGCGCTGGCCAGTCTAATGTGGCGATTCCAACTTGACCCAGGAAGTCAATTGTGGCACGTGAAGTGTGACATCGGGCGTTATCGTGCATTAGGACGAAGTTATCGCCGACATATCCCGCATAAGGAACAACATGTTCCAGCAGAATATCGGTAATGTACCGGTCCGAAGTTAGACCACCCCCTCGTCCCCCGCCAGGCACGAAAACAAGCTCCGTTTTTGCGTCGAATGAAATGCCGGCCCACATCATGCAGGAACCGCCTCCATAAGCTACTGTTTCAGCGAAACAGCACTGAGCAAATCGCTCTCCAGGTCGCCTGTAGACCCGGCCCCTTCGGTCGCTACCGTGTAAGCACATTCTGCACTCGTCTGAGAACAGAACTTGCCTCCATTGCTCGATTTCCCAATTAAGATGGGCGCGAGCAAATTGAAGGCGTGCTTGACGGTGAGCTGCCGCCAGTTTTGGGCCTGTGGCAGGCCTTTTTGGAGTCAAGTTCGCCTGCTTGAGTCTTCGCCGAACTGTCCACTCACTGGCAGTTGTCCCACGAACTTCCCTGAGCTCCTGCTGGACGTCGACACCGGTCAGGTGACGATTTCGAAGAGAAGTTGACACGATAAAACGGTCATCTCTCTCCGAAGTGCACCGGCGCCGTCCAGATCTTGGCCTCGGGATGAAGCCTCCAGTCTCCAGAAAGCGTTTATAAACTTTCGAGACACAGGACTGGCTTATGTGGAGCTGAAGTGCGACAGCCCGCTGGCTTAGCCCTTGTTGTAGTAGAGCAACAATTTGGGCTGCTTCTGTTGGCGTGGTCTCCATTATCGTTCAATGTCAGGGTCAAATTCAACGGAGGGGTGTACCAGTCAACGTGTAACAGCCGACTGATAAGAAAATTCCGATGCCCTGCGCTTTTATAGGATTCATAGGCGCGCAACTCGTAACGAATAAATTGAGACCTTTTAGTTACTCCTTGATTAAACCAGGATTGCTCCTAAAATACGGGTCCAATTGAAATGAATATGGTATCAATTTAAAGTTTACAGAATAACCTTTAAAATGATACCATATTCATTAATCTTCATTAGTTATTTAGTTCTTAAAATCGCTCGTAGCAAATCGCAAGTAGGTGATTCCAAACTTTTGCTCGCGAGTGTACATGCGACTTTAGGAACAGTACCAGTGTTACAATTTTGAGTTTTTAATTCCATTATTACCTACGATATGAAGTTTTATGAAAAAGGTAGCTAATCTGTAGCGTGCTTAACGTTATAGGAGCGAATGCATCAATGAACTACGACGAAGCAGCGCAGTGCAGCGCGGCGTTCAAAATCCTACGCACAATGATCGCCTCGTGGCTGCGTGACGTCACGCAGTACAAGAACGTGTTCGCTGACTTCCAGATATCGCATTTCTACAGGTGACCGATGCTTGCTCGTTAGGACAAAAACTTTTTGATGTGAAACATCTAATACGGTGGATTAGTTTGATCAGCTGTTGGCGACGCGTCACCACGCGCTCGGAACTTTGCGACTTCTCCCTACACAGCCATCTTTTCATGCATGTTTAATACTTATAATTATTTCGTTGTATCCTGTTCATATTTTTATATCGCATCAAGTGACTGTCCTCCTAGGGTGAAGCAGTCATTATCACCAATAAACCCTTTCGATTCAGGGGAACCCATATGTTCTGTCCACTTACCAACAAGGTTTGTTGATGCATAAGCAATAAGCATCGCATTGCTTTAAAGTAAATCTAATGTCTTATTTTAGTTATGGATCATATCTCATTAAAACAAATAAATCGCGGGATTGTGACTGAATGGACATTGAAGGAAATCAACGAAATTCAATGTAGAATGAAGAGTGAAAGAAGCGAAAGGGTTTAGTTTTTTTTAATACTTTTATGGCCCTGGACACTATAATTTTATAAGCAGGTTTGTGTTGTTTTATGATTTTTATATAAATGTTATAAATGGCTATTTGACCAACATTTTTTTCGGTTTGATATGTAGGGACGTCTCAATAATACAACCAAATGTGAAAGAATTACTTCGATAGCACAAAAATCTCTCGAGATATGTTAATGTGAAAATCACAATTTTGGACTTTCCCGAAAGTGCTCCATACAAAAGACTGACTGAGTTATGACGTCACAGGTTTGTATTTTGTATGCATCAAATCAGAAATTTGTACGACAGCTATGTTAAACATTACGTTTATGTAATTAGTATCATATTAAAAGTTATAGTATTTTTTATTCCTTCTGTAATTGAAATATTACTTTAGAATATTTTCATTGTTTTAAAATTGACTTTCCCGCTAAACTTTGATCGTCACTAAAATAGGTGGGACAGAAGATATTAGAATGAAGGTTTGCAGACCTATATAGTTTTGTGTATTTTACGATATTGTTAAATAATTTATACAATTTTTGAACATTGTCAAATAGCCTATTGTAGCATCACGTTACGCCTTTGATCATTGATAGCACTATCTTTGTCATTCTTATGATTTATAAATTTCACCAATTATGTATTGTAGTGTTAAGTGATGTACCAATAAATGTGTTTCTTCTTCTATTAATTTTTAATACGACCAACACTTCTCATTTGTCCAGGTGGCTCAAAACACCAACCTCCTTGCTGTATGACCCGGCCCTTCGACGGACGTTGTACAATCTGATGAAGAAGTTATTCTTGATGTTGGTGGCCGAGTTTAAGCGTTTGGGCTCACTCATCGTGTATGCAGATTTCAATAAAATTCTACTATGTACTAAGAAGAATTCAGTCATGGACGGCATTGGTAAGTGAACAGTACCTACAGCAAGCATGCAAGCAGCACCAATTCGTGGTATAAAAAATAACAAAGTTGACAAAAATGTTCAATAATCTTGGCAATCGGTCCTAACCTGAATACTATTCCGACACTGTCTGAATCTTTCTCGAAAAAAGACGTTAGCTAAAAAGTCTTTGAAATAAAAAAAAAACGGTGACTTAGGACCACACGACAGAAGTGAAAACTTCATCTCTCGCTCCATCCCTACCGACTTTACCTGAAGGAACGTTACAGAGGCGAGCGTTACGCGTTACATACCCGAGCTTGACGGCTCTTTCTCGTTAACTAGCAAAATAAAGTGCTCAGCGCGCCTAAAAATGGTTTATTTACCATAATGTTTATTAAATACCAGGTTACGTGGAATTCGTGGTACAAAGCATCAGGAACAAAGAGTTGTTCCACGGCATCGACATCCGCTACAAGCAATGCTGGTCATACTTGCTTTGGCTCGACGAAGCCAACCACGCCGGAGTACAGGTACCTAATAACATAATGAAACCGTTCAATTTCTTAAAAATGGTCCTGTTTGTGGTCGTTGGTAGTTTCGTAACACATGTAACTTGTTTCATACTACACTTGCTTTATAAGGTCTCCTTGTCTACTTTCTATCCTAAAAATATGAGAGGAAGTTGCTCTTTCATCCCTCTCAATTCACGGGACGTAAAGTTATATGAAAAATTATTACATGCCTCAAACTCAGGGCGGATCGGTATGTGCGTTAGGACCACGGGTGTACATCACAGAATTGAACTGTTTGTCTACAGAAAGGTGGTACCTACAGTGTACCTTAGTGTACCCTTAATGATATCCAGTGTACCTCTTTTGATAAAAAGATATATAATAAAATATGTACACCCGCCATTCTAACGTTAGAATGGCGGGTGTACATTTTTTTTTCGCTAAGGAGATGCTTATTTAAAAAATTTCTTTTAGTTATTATGCGTACCTACTGTGTACCTTAGTATACCCTTAATGAAATCCGCTGTTTTTTTTCTGATAAAAAGATATGTAATAAAACTTGTACACCCGCCATTCTAACTTTAGAACTGCGGGTTTACATTTTTTTTTCACTAAGGAGATGCTTATTTAAATTGTTTTTTTTTTTTATTATTATGCGTACCTGCTGTGTACCTATAGATAAAAATATAAAATAAGCAAAATGTTGACAAATACGAGTAAAAAACATCAATACCACAGCGTATTGCAGCTATCACTTTCAGTACCTTTTTTATTTCTCCTGGATACTTACTTTATACATTTAATTTAAATAAAATGACAAATACTAGTAATTATATATTATGCATATACATATTAATTAATTAAAGTCAATTGTATATAGTTAAAATAAAAGCTAACGCGCTTCAAGAAACTAAAATTCTAATTAGGTAGGTAGATTTGGTTTCTGCGATGGGTTTATCCTCATCAATATGTATTTTAGTTTATTATTACTTTACCTATCATTACCTATATAAGAGAGTGTGCCTTATTTCGGCACTGCCCAGGTCTCAGATCTTGATTTTAACTAGACAAAAAATTAGTCGTTAATTTGTCGAAATTTGTCGCCCAAATTAACGACTAATTTTTTGTCTAGTTAAAATCAAGATCTGAGACCTGGGCAGTGCCGAAATAAGGCACACTATAAGAGAATTATAGAGAATAACAGAGAAAATGCAATAGGTTCAGTAGTATCCAAGATCCGATCGAAGATACGATAGGTAAAATACTTGCGAGATTTTGCGAATTTGCTTATTTCTAGTAGACGAACGTTTAACATTTTTTTTTTTATTACGTTGGGTGGCAGACAAGCATACGGCCCGCCTGATGTGAAGCGGTTACCGTAGCCATATTAATATGGTAAACGCTCGCAACATAAAATATCACTCGCGCGCCGCCACCCCCGCTGTAAATGCAGCCATCTCCTTTCTTTCTGGCGACCTCACTCACTGGCACGAACACAACATCCCTCAAGAGAATTGTTATATATAACTGCGATATTCTGTGAGATGGAGGTACATTTACGCTTCCTACCCTTCTTTTCGCCAGAGCATCGTTAGTTAGTCAGCAGGGTGCACCGTGCAGGTGAAGTTGGCTTTGGTTCAAAGATGTTGATGAACCTATTACACCCCAAAAAAAATACACTTTTACATTTAAAAGTGAGGCGTAAGTTGCTTAAATATTTAAATAAGAACATGACTGATCAAATATATTCAACATAGCAATATTGCAGATTACATTTACAGTATTTAGTATACATGTACAGTTACATTTCTCGCTTAGAAGCATGAGATACCTGAGATATCTTAAAAGGTAATAATAAAATAAAATACATATTAATAAGGATAAAGCTATTACAGAAACAAAATCTACCTACTTAACTAGAATTTTAGTTTCTTGAAGCGCGTTAGCTTTTATTTTAATTATATACAATTGACTTTAATTAATTAATATGTATATGCAAAATATATAATTACTAGTATTTGTCATTTTATTTAAATTAAATGTATAAAGTAAGTATCCAGGAGCAATAAAAATGGTACTGAAACTGATAGCTGCAATACGCTGTGGTATTGACGTTTTTGACTCGTATTTGTCAACATTTTGCTTATTTTATATTTTTATATAAAGGTACACAGCAGGTACGCATAATAACAAAAAAAAACAATTTAAAAAAGCATCTCCTTGGCGAAAAAAAAATGTACACCCGCAGTTCTAACGTTAGAATGGCGGGTGTACATGTTTTATAACATATCTTTTTATCAGAAAAAATACACCGGATTTCATTAAGGGTATACTAAGGTACACAGTAGGTACGCATAATAATTAAAAGAAAAAAATTAAATAAGCATCTCCTTAGCGAAAAAAAATGTACACCCGCAGTTCTAACGTTAGAATGGCGGGTGTACATGTTTTATAACATATCTTTTTATCAGAAAAAATACACCGGATTTCATTAAGGGTATACTAAGGTACACAGTAGGTACGCATAATAATTAAAAGAAAAAAATTAAATAAGCATCTCCTTAGCGAAAAAAAATGTACACCCGCAGTTCTAACGTTATAATGGCGGGTGTACGTACATATTTTATTATATATCTCTATATCAAAAGAGGTACACTGGATATCATTAAGGGTACACTAAGGTACACTGTAGGTACCATCTTTCTGTAGACAAACAATTCAATTCTGTGATGTACACCCGTGGTCCTAACGCACATGGATCGGTCACTATATTATTTGGTATTCATATATTTCAATCGATGTTCATTGTCGTAGGGTAAACTTCCAGCAGGTCTGGTAGAAGTGGGTTCGTCACAGGTGCCACCTGCTGAAGAAGTAGAAGATGAGGTAAGGGCTGGTTCTATACATTTACAACCATTTTAAAAAACGCACAAAATCATTACATTTTACTTGTTATTCGTCAGTTTGAAAATATATGGAGCATTAAAATAGATTATAACATAGACGAGTTCGTCTAATTTTTTTATTTATTTATTTAAAATGCAAACATATTATACATCAAAATATCACATACATAAGAAACCAAGTAATCCGCCGAGTTTTAAGATACAACCAGAAATAAATACTGTGCGCGTAGCATACAGCAACAAATTTATAAAGTGTAGTTTAATTGTTGTTTTCCGGGAATACTGAAATGAAATTATTTATTTTGTCCCTTGGGCCTTTGCGGGCACTTAGACACGTCTTTTACATTTTTATTTTTGTTATAATTTTTATCTACTAGCATTTCGGTATGGACCATTGGCGAAGAAGAAATGCTTGAAAGAAACTTACCAATATAAGTTTTTTTTTTAATAATCAGATAATACAACAATTACAACTTAGTTTGTATATATATTACAATAACAAAAAGTACACTTTATAATCAACGTATCTACTTTTAAACTCCAGATATTTCTAAAGTTAGATATGATACGTAATATTTTAACAGCGAAAATTATAAACCCCCTTATAAATGATGTGTGTTTGTCAGGAGGGATCCATAACGATGCACTGGAACCTGGCCAATTTCCTGCCGGCGAGCGTGCGGGATCAGTTCGCCGCAGCCGTGGCCGGCTTCCTCAGCGCGGCCTGCTCTCAGCCGGACAGGCTAGCCGCTTTGCTACAAGGAGAGATCTCACAGAAACTCTTCCAGTTCGTAAACACTAGCCACGAATAGTATATTTATAGAAATATCCCAGTATTTCCGTAGTATAGGACGTTTATGAATTTACGAATCAAATCAAAGCCAAACTGAATTGATTTTATCTAGCAAAAAATGTTTATCTCTACGCACCCTGGTACACCTCTTGACATCGGTCTAAGTACCACCGCCGATGAAAGACAAACCCATTACAGGAAACTATATCTAAATCGGTTTTGGGTATAAGCTAGAACATTTCTGTTCTGAAATTGTTTTGTGGATTTGATATTTATTGATATTCCTAGTTGATTTTTGTATTTTTTTTTCTGTCTTATTATCTTAACAAGGTACTGAACTTAATATTTATTTTATATTCATTGTATTACTTCCATAAAATCACAAATTTAGTTCAGCTAATAAGTATAACACGACATTCATTGACTGTTAGACGGTACAAAGTACGCCGGGTCAGCTAGTGATAGGTAAAGGAGACGGCCGCATAGTTGTTTTTATCGGGTCCAACAGAGCAGAGAGAGATGGATGATGAGGATGTGATGGTTCCGCAGAGTGACGGAGAAGATAAACAGCCGCATGCCGTCGCTGGGCGCGGCGGCCGTGGTGGGCGCGCCGGGGCTACGTGCGGCCGCCGTGCCGGCCGGCGCCACGCCCGCGCTGCTCTACGTCAACGCCGTCTGCAAGGTTTTCTCCTTGGACATAGCGCTCGACAATGAGGTGCGCTCTCAAAACTGATATTTTTATTAAAAAAAAAATGGATTCACGGCTCTGGAAACAATGCGTTTTAGAGCTTTTGTCTTAGTATTATTTGTAAACTTTGTCCCGGCTTTTGGGTCATGCCGAAAAATTTCGACAGGAATCTTCTTGTTCCTCCATTACTGGTATTGACTGTGGACATGCACCTTGTTATCAATTATATGAGCAATGTATCTTGTTATCAATTATAGATGCAAGTAATCACACGTCCTTTGGTGATATATTTTTAATGTTTTTATCTCTGTGGTGATATACCTATATGATTAAAAATGAGACGTGTGACAAATGATTGTTAACGAGGTACGTAGCGTGTGACATATGAATGATAATGAGATGCGCGGCGTGTGACATATGATTTATAATGAGATGCGCGGCGTGTGACACATGATAGCTTATGACATGCGTGGCGTATGACACATGAGTGCTAAACAAGGTACTTGCCGTGTGACGCATGATTGCTAACGAGGTGCGTGCCGTGTGACAAATGATTGCTAAAAGTACGTGGCGTGTGACACATGATTAACTTAAGAGTTTTTAAGTGCGCGTACTATTAAATGTGTGGATAATACAGGTAACCCTACTGCGTCGTAACTTGCTGCGTTTGATCGGCGTGGGCGAGTTCAGTTCCCTGGCGGAGTGGCGCGACCCGTGCAGCAGCTGCCTGCTCTCCGAGGTGATCTGCAAGGTGTGCAACCACTGCCGCGACCTGGACCTCTGCAGGGACACGCATCGGACCGTACACAACGACGTGTAAGTTTATCAAATATTATGCGAGTAATATATAATGTAATTTAATTGTAACCATTCAATATTCGTTGCACTAGTTTGTTTAACTTTTTCTATTACTATTACTAGGTTAGCTGGAAGAGATCTCTTGTAGAGATAAGCTCACCTTTGTATATGTCCTATATCACTATGTTGTGTACTTGTTTATGATAAGTGCAATAAAGAGTATAATAATAAATATGTAATAACAAATATTCCTGGACAAATTGCAAACTGCCATCTAGTCCCAAACTAAAAGCAAAGCTTGTACTATGGCTACCTACTAGATAACTGATATTATACTAAAATCCTTTTCTTTTTTTTTTTGTAAATACGTATGTATTTACAAAAATGTATTGTCTGTATTTACAAAAAAAAAAAAGAAAGTACCCAGAATACTACAAACAGATATGTTCATGCACACAAATTTGGGGTGTAAGTGGTTCATCAATACCTTTGAAGCAAAGCCAACTTCACCTGCACGCGGTGCACCCTGCTGACTGACAAACGAAGCTCTGGCGAAAAGAGAGCGTAATTGTACGCTACCTGACTGGGGAATGTACCTCCACCTAACAGAATACCGCAGCCAAATAACAATTCCCTGGAGGGTTGTTGTGTTCCTGCGAGTGAGTGAGGTCACCAGAAAGGAAGGAGATGCTGCGTAGGCAGCGGCGGTGGCGGCGCGCGAACGATATTTTTAATGTTGCGAGCGTTAATATGGCTACGGTAACCGCTTCACATCAGGTATGCTTGTCTGCCACCCGACGTAGTATACAAAAGAAAAGAAAAACAAAACAAATATTTGTTTTGCACGGGGATCGAACCTCGGAGTCAATGTGGCCTTTGCTAGCCATTCGACCACCGGGCTCGTCGATTATGGCTCGATGACTTTGCAAAAGATTCTAACAATTGTTAACGTTGTGTCCGCAATTACGGAAAAATGCATTTTAGATATTTTAGTATGTTTTGTTTACATAATTAAATTTGAAACTTAGGATCTCGTCTCTGATGATGCCCTCTTTTGTAGTAGGTAGGTGTTTTTTTTTATATGAGAGGGGGCAAGCGAGCATGTGGTGAGCACCTGATGGAGAGTAATCACGGACGCCCATAGAAATCAGCAACTCTGATCCCTTGCCACTCTTTTAAGGGAAAAAATTGCTCTGTTCTCGAAGGCTCCCATGTCGTATTTGTTGTGTGTGTCCTTGGCAATCTACCTTTAAATAGAGTTTTGCTTGTTGGCCTCCTTAGTGATATCAAAAAAATTGATTGTCTGTAAAGTCGATTAACGGACGATAATTTTACGTGATAGTGTCATAAGAAAACGTCCGCTGATGGAGTGGAAGAGAGAGATAGATGCGTCACAAGCCGAACGCTTAGGCCGATCGTGCCTCTCTATCACTTGTTTCGCGCTCTCGCTTGCACGCTCGGCTCAGGCGGAACGTGACAATGGGTCATGCTTTTTTGTACGTGTAGCCGGCGTTCATCGATTTATAAGACGTCGTCACGTCAAAAATCCTGAAATTAAATAGAAAGTTATTTGAATACCACACTCTTGATAATCGAAATAACAATTCCTATGACTCATAGGAGCTGTAAATGATAAGACAGTTTATATTTAAAGCCTAAGCTAATATATAATAATCTCCTGCACATGTGCAGATTAGCTAATGAGGATTGGTCGTAAAAAGGTGCCATCGACTCTACTCTAGGTATTCTTATGTTATAATACAGGTGCCAAACAATCTTAGGGCATGCATATGCACGGCATCCATATACACACTCGCAATACAAGGAGCTCGCGCGCTACCAACGCAACATCTCCTCACGTCTTGTGACCTCACTCACTCGCAGGACCATAATAATCAAGGGCACTGTTATTTCGCTACGGCATTCTGTGAGGTCATAATTTCTCTCTTTCACCAGTGTCTTGTTTGCTTACCGGCAGGGAGCAGGTCACATGCTGGTGAGATTAACTTTGGCTCTAGATACCTTCCGTATCAGAAGGTCAAATAAGCAAAATGACCATGATGGTTGGTGAGCCACTTACTCCCCAAATTATTTTACGATCTAGCTACACTCCTCGATCATCAGTCTTCGATCAACACTTGCCTAGACTTTTTTAATGGTGTTTTAACTATGCAGGCCCGTATGCTTATGTCCGACATGCAACACCGCATACGACAACCAGGAGTTGGAGTGGAGGCTGATCGAGATTATGAACAGGCGCGCCATGACCTTCACGCTGCAGGATCTTATCTGCAGCCGGTGTCATCAGGTACGTCACTCATGTTGAAGAAACTTTTTCCCCGAATGCGGTGAAGCGCAAATGAATAGTTATGTGTTTAAGGGCCTAACTACATTTATTCAGCTGCATTCGCGTTTCGCTGAATGATTTTAGTTACACTTATACAATTCTGCTATTGTAAGATTCTGAAAAGTCGACATACCGTGTTATCTCCGCTGAAGCGCTTCTATCTACTGCGTACGGCGCCGGATAATAATTGAGATGCGATTATAGTCTTTGCTGAACGTGGTGGAACAGCGCTGAACGCGGCGAAACAGCGCTGATCGCAGCGGAACAGCGCTAAACGCGGCGGAACAGCACTGAACTTGTCCTCATTTTATACCTGTTTGCTGCGAAAATTGAATAGACGCGGAAAGCTGAACTGAGCTGAAGGATGCGTGTGTACGCATCTCCATACGAAATCGGTGTTTTCTATGAACAGAAGCTGAACAGAACTGAATAAGTGTGGTTAGTCCCTGAATTGTATGTATAATATTTATGTCCGACTCTATGTACTCCCGTATCAACTGAATGTATGTACCATTGACCATAGAATAAGGGTACAAAAGGTGGACTTAATGCTAAGAGCATTCTCAAAGCGGTTCACAAAATAATCGTAACAACATACACAGAATCATAAAATTATATATGATACATAAACATATGCTAATTATACACATATACACAATGTACACGTATACATATTATACACATATATTTATCACATAAATTTATCTGTAACTAACTGTGGAATGTATTCTATCAAAAACCCGTTGGTGTGTAGTTTTACAGTATTCTGTATAGATAGTAGAGAGTTTATCCGTATCATTATTTCAAAATATTAATAATTAGTCTGTGCTTTCGTACAACCCAGTTTTGACTGTACTGCCATTGAACTGGTAGCCTATACGAGGGTCAAACTGAAAGTTCTTAGAAAATCAAAAACTGAGCAAACTAGCAAGTTATTAGTTCTATTATATCTTTTCAAAATAGTGTCCATTCACATCAATACACCGCTGCATCCGATGGAACCACTGAGAAAAGCACTTAGCCCACTCGTCCTTAGGGGTCTCTTCGACGGCCTTTTGAAACGCGCCTACTGCTTCCTCGGTGTTCATAAAAAGTTTTCCTCTAAGTTTTTCTTTTATTTTCGGGAATAAATAAAAATCGCAAGGTGCGAGGTCGGGGCTATACGGCGGGTGACCCAGTAATTCCACGTCTGACGTCACTAAATAGTCGAATGTTCGCCTGGCAATGTGCGACGAGGCGTTGTCGTGGTGAAGAAGGATCCTACTTCGAGGACGTTTCTCCCGAACTTTTTCCAATACAAGTGGCAAACAATTGTTACTGTACCACTCTGCAGTAACTGTTTTTTGATCCTCTAAAACAATTGTCGCATAGTGACCTGTCCTTCCGAAGAACGAGGCCACCATCTTTTTTCCCACACTTCGACCTCTCTTCACTTTATTTGGCAACTCCTCGAAAGGAAACACGAAACACTCGAAAGAAAGCAAGAGACAGTCTGCTCAGTGGGTACCCACTGAGCAGACTGTCTCTTGCTTTCTGGATCATAACAGTAAACCCAGCTTTCGTCACCCGTAAGTATGTCGAACACAGCATTTGAGTCACCTCCGTTAAATCTTTGAATCATTTCACGGCACCAATCAACCCGACGGAGTTTTTGGGCCTCGGTCAAATTATGAGGTATCCACCGGGCACAAAGCTTC
The DNA here is from genome assembly GCA_937001555.2 of Hypsopygia costalis. NCBI lineage: Eukaryota > Metazoa > Arthropoda > Insecta > Lepidoptera > Pyralidae > Hypsopygia > Hypsopygia costalis. The sequence continues at coordinate 19,766,738 of OW443343.2, read as the reverse complement.
CTGACCGCTAAATGTTCATGGAGGATTTTATGCACTTGACTCATATCGATGCCTAAGCTTGTCCGAATCTGCTGATACGTCACTCTTTTATCAGTCTCTATCATACGCCGCACAACACTGATGTTATTTTCAGTCGCCGCCGTAGAAGGCCGCCCTGACGCAGATCATCGGTGAGATTAGTGCCACCACGTTTAAACTCATTAAACCAGTTGTAAATAGTCGCACGAGATGGGGCTTCATCGTGAAAGGCCAATCGAAGTCTATCATAGCTTTCTTGCTGACTTAAATGACAACGAAAGTCATAAAAAATCATTGCACGAAAATTTATGTTGACGTGACACAGACAATTTTCAATTTGCCGCCAAATCGTAAAACAAATGACAAATGAATGAAATACATACTCAATAATATTGGCAGAGTTCCATTTTCAAAATTTAAACTTATTTTTTTATTATATTGTTTACAAGTGGCTAGTTCTAAAAACGTTCAGTGTCGCCCTCGTAGTATAGACGGACGCAAAGAGAGTATTGCTTACTCGCTAGTGCCCCTACTGCTGACATCTTTAAATAAATAAATGTTCCTTGATATATTACACAGCGCCATCTAGCTCCAAACTAAGCAAAGCTTGTACTATACGATACTAGATAACTGATATATGTATAAATATTTTTTTTGTAAATAAATACATAGAAAACTCCCAGACCATAGTTAACAGACATGCACACAAATAATTGACATGTGCGGGGATTAAACCCGCGACCTCGGAGTCAAAGTGACCATTGCTAGCCATTTGACCACCGGGCTAGTCAAAGACTCAGACGTCAAATGACTTTAGTCACACAAACAACAATCCTAAGAGCTCATTTAACTATTAAACTGCAGTAGCTCGAGATTCATATTCGCCAGAGCCTTGTTAGCTAGGCAGGATGCACCATGTACAGATGTGGTTGACCTTTTTTTTGTGTAAAACAAGTGTGTAAGAATTGTATAAAACGTAATGAGTTTTTCATATTTTGTGAACAGGTAAAACGGGAGAACCTATCGATGGTTTGCGACTGCGCTGGAGACTTCGCCCTGATGGTGCCCGTCAGTGACATCAGCACACAACTCGCCACTTTTAAAACCATCGCTGAATACTACAAGATGCCTCTACTGATGGAGCTTATAGATTTCAATCTAACTAATATGTGATAATTTATGACAAGTATAATAATGATTAATAATCAAATTTTGTTATTGTAAATATTAAAATTTTGTAAAAATATTATTCTTAGTTTTTTAACTACCCTATACCCTACACGGCTTAGACGCACATTAGACTTAGGCTCAATTTACACCGCTGCGGAATGGAATGGAATGGTCATTTTCGCCTCATGACGGGAGAAGGCGCGCGAATTCGCTGGAATGTTCTCTCGGCTCGAGTATTCTCCCGTTTCCACTGCTGTGACCAACCCGACCTACTTACTACTACCCGTTCGCGTCACTTCCTACGGATTCCACAGGCAGCGCTGACAGTAGCTAAGAGAATTCTCGAGAACGCGCGAGCATTCCCCGGACGACACGCGACCTTTTTTCGCTCGTATATAAGTTTTTTTATATAATAGCTATAAAGCTATTGACATAAAGTTCATTATGCTATGTACAATTTCGTTGCAAAAAGTCGCTTCCATTCCATTCCGCGAGACATACTAGCTATATACTATTGGTATTAGGCCAACGGCAGTGGCCAAATCGAGTAACGTATGTTAAGGGTCATACATAAGTGATGTATCACCTACCTTACCCTTAACATTGAATAAAATAATTATGTATTTATTTATTACAATAAAAAAAAAATGTTATGCAAAAATTCGGCACCATCGCAAATCTTTCTGGTAGCCCAGTTGGAAAGAGCACCCAACCGTTAATCGAGAGGTTGTGGGTTCAAATCCCACGAGGAGGTGAATTTTTTCATTTTTAGATATATATATATAAAAGAAAGTCGTGTTTGTTACAACACCTATAACTCGAGAACGGCTGGACCGATTGCCATGGTTTTTGATTTGTTGGATTTGTTTCCGTCCCGAATAGCAGAATAACTCTTAAAAACATTGGAAAATTCTCGAAAAAATAAAATAAAATAAAAAACATTTTCCCATACAAATGAAAGTGTCAGTTGAAAAAGGGATTACGATATTTATTGGTTGTCAAATATCAAAACGTCAAATCGATTGGTGTCACTTTTATGTCGCGAAAGTTGCCTGTGATTTGTTATGAAAATTTAAAAATGTCAAATCGATAGGGGTGAAAACGCTTTTCCCATGGGGTTCGAGCGCAAGAATCAAATCAGAGTAAACATCAAAAGAAATGACAATTATAAATCACCAAAATGATAAAACCTATTTCAAAACTAAAAAAAATAAAACAAAACGTTTTTTTAAATAAAAATTAACAATAAGGAAATCTTTATTTTTATGAAATCTTCAGTTTTTATGGATACGGGTCTTCCCTCAACCGAAGGGGTTTAGAGCGAACTCCAACACGCTGCTCAACTGCGGGTTGGCGGAGGCCAGTGTTTTCGAACCGCCTAAAGGCCACTGACTTAACTTAACGACTGTCATTAAATGATAACAACCGGGACCGACAGCTTAACGTGCCTTCCGAAGCACGGAGGAGCTCAAGATGAGCTAATGATAACAACCGGGACCGACGGCTTAACGTGCCTTCCGAAGCACGGAGGAGCTCAAGATGAGCTAATGATAACAACCGGGACCGACGGCTTAACGTGCCTTCCGAAGCACGGAGGAGCTCAAGATGAGCTAATGATAACAACCGGGACCGACGGCTTAACGTGCCTTCCGAAGCACGGAGGAGCTCAAGATGAGCTAATGATAACAACCGGGACCGATGGCTTAACGTGCCTTCCGAAGCACGGAGGAGCTCAAGATGAGCTAATGATAACAACCGGGACCGACGGCTTAACGTGCCTTCCGAAGCACGGAGGAGCTCAAGATGAGCTAATGATAACAACCGGGACCGACGGCTTAACGTGTCTTTCGAATCACGGAGGAGCTCGAGGTAATATAAACCCATCCGTGTACAGGCTACGGTCGACGTTGCTTAACTTGCGTGTTCAATTAGACTGACACGCGCAATGACGCCATCGAGCTTCTCTATTATTTTCTACTATTCATTGTTTTAATTCCATAAAATCATAAATTTAGTTCAGCTAATATGTACCACTACATTTATTGATTGTTAGGCGGTACGAAGTTCGCCGGGACAGCTAGTTTCTTATAAACGCGTTTTATCGTAGTACTATTAGGATAAGTTCACATGACCGCACGGTTCACGCGTCGCCGCGCGGTTGGGGCATTCACATGACAGCATTTATACGCGCGGTAATCTGGTATCAACATCGCTTAACGATTGACGTGGAGGTGGCAATTTGCTTATGGATTTTATACCGGTATTTATGGGTGTAAGTGGCTTCTCACCATCTTTGAACCAAAGTCAACCTCACCTACACATGGTGCAACCTGCTGACTGACAAACAAGGCGCGGGCGAAAAAAGAGACAGGGAGCGTAATTGTAAGCTAACCGATTAGGGAAAAAACCTCCTCCTCACAGAATATTCCAGCCAAATAACAATTCCCTTGGGATGTTGTTTTCCTGCAAGTGTGTGAGGTCACCAGAAACAAAGGAGATGCTGCGTTGGTAACGGGGGTGGCGCAGGCAGATTATTTTTGAAAGTGCAAGGACATTTTAGCGAAAATATTCAAATACTTTAAGGATTAAATAAATAAACAATCACAATTTAATACAATATTATTATTAACTATCAAGATATAATTACACAATTAGTAAAGCAAACTCGATCCTTTTTCATTCAAAGTGTACTTCTCTCATCGTTTGGTGTTTGGCCTAGGCCTTTGGCGACTTCACTTATACACAACCACTGGCCATCACTGCTTTCTCTCCAAAGACTCACTTTATTATCGCCTCCAGAAACCGCCAGGATGTTACCGGTCAATGACCAGCTTACACTCCAAACCACATCATCAAAATTATTGAGGATTGTCGGTGTCCAGGATACATTATCATCGCTTGTCCAGATAACAACACGTTTGTCCTGGGAGCAGCTTGCAATCATAGACCTCTGTAGGCCTAGAGACGGAGCCCATGCAACATCTCTCACCCAATCCGTATGCATCTCCAGACTGTTTTCTTCAACCCATTGGTCTCCTTGTTCTCGCCATATCTGGGAATAAACAATTGGGTAACCAGTGTGTAATATTTTAATAGACAAGTTCAACAGTAAAAAATACTTTTATAAAATCTCATGAGTAATATTTTACCTTTATTAAATTATCACATCCACCAGAAACTATTCTCTTTGGAGCATCCTTATTGCCGAGTGGATCTAGATTAATATCTGCAGATATAGCCGGGCACCAGCTCACAGAGTTGACGCCAATGGCATGAGCACCAGATATTTTCTTCACATCCCAATTGCCGCTGTCTTGCGAATATGTAATGATAGATATAGTCCCATCAGAACTACATGAAGCGAGGATCAGACCGTAATCAGCAGGCGCCCACGCGACTGAGTTGACGGAACTCTCGTGACCCGTGTATTCGTACAATTTGGTCCACTCTCCAGCCTCTTTCCATATAATAACTTTTCTGTCGTAGGAACACGAAGCAAGAAGGTTTCCAAACTTAGGATGCGCCCAAGCTACTTGCCACACAGGCCCAAAGTGTCCCTTTAAATCCGCGGCCAAAGTTTGGGTGCCACTTTTCATGTCGTATATTTTTACCGAGTTATCTGAGGAGCACGTTGCTAATCTCAATCCATAATAGTCTAATTCTGCATCATGTATCATGTCTTCATGGCCTGTGTCGATTGTATTTAAAACAGTAATCATTTTGGATATTTTTTTCACTGAAATGAAACGATTAAAAACACCGAAAAATCCTCTTAGCTATCAAGGAAGTTTACAACGATGACGTTGTTGATGGCAACGTCGGCAACTGCGACAGCTGTCGCGGATTGGCTGTCTTCTACTGTCTGTCAGTGTCACAGGTCACATACGTGTCACTTTTTGGCGTTGCGGCCATGGATACAAATCTGAGATATCGCCGAATTTTGTATTACCCCCGCTATTTGGTACCGATCAATAGTCACATTGATTTTATTGTGTTTTTCTCAACCTCGACATTAGCAAAATCATCGTCAAACAAAAACGATGAAGCTAATTAATTAAAAAGAAGAAAAATAATTTTGTATTAATTTATCTTTTTACCGGCTTCAGCTTCGATCGGCTTCACTTTCAGGGACATACCAATGAATACGTGACGGGAAAATACTTCAGACAGGCCGGGCACGTCAAGTTGATAAAGTGGCCGCAGGAATGACTAATGAGGGGAACGAGACAGAATATACTCCCGGTGAGTCCGGCTCCGACTGAGACCTATATATATGAAGAAGTCAAAAATAACAAACTGTGACCAAGAGTCGGACTCTAAAGAACTTGTTTCTAGAGACAAAAACCCATACATAAACAAAAAATAAATGTCAAAAAAGTTGAAAAATCTGAAAATATTGATGAGCTAATTTATTAGAAAAATATGATACATTGCTTCATAAATAAGTAACAATTATGTCTGAAAAAGAAACTGGACTATTATACGACATAAGGAACTTACTTCAGCAAGACTATCGCGGAGTTAACGTATGTCTAATACGACTTTCAAAGTATTTTCCTATTCACTTCAAAGTATGTTTATCAATTTTTTTTTTACAGATAGCCGTGTACGCTCTAGCTACTGCGGGCTTAGCGATCTCTATTCATAAAATACGACCGGTAAATAATTGTTTTTGGCTATATAATAATACCTTTATTACATAACTTAACGATATATATTTAAATTTAGGTTAGCAAGTTTTCGAAGGCGTCGAAGATTCCCGATCACTTCTTTAGAAAGCACGAGCCATTGCATGGAGTGTACGCAGGCATACAGCAAGCGCCGGTGCGGCTGCTGATAAACCATCGAGCCCCAATATATTTACCGTTATGGCATTCCAGTAAACCACCATTGCCAGTCAAGGTTAGCTAAAATGAGTGATAACTTAATTATGAATTTGTCATATTGTCTATATTACCAGCATCTGGTGCACAAATAATGTTTCTGATATATAAACTTTAATGGATGTATATTAATTTGTTACAGTTGTGGGGAGTTGATATTGCAAGTGGCAATGCCGTCAACTGGCTGGAATGTGTGGCTAAAGGACAGAAAGTTACGCTGAAGCCTATTGGGAGAGATAAAGATGACCTTGTTTCCACAGTTCTATTGCATTTACCACAATCTAAGGTACCTTGATTTGTGACTATACCTTTTTAAATATTATTTACCTATGTAGTTATAATATTAAACATTTAATTTTCAGACAAAAACAGTGGAGACGTTAGATGTTGGGGAAAAACTAGTAGAGCTTGGCTTTGCCACAGCATCTGTACCAAAACCTCTGAAGAAGAACACCTTAGAGTCGCAACTGGCTCCTGCCATCCTTCACGCAGAAGCTAAAGCTAAAAGCCACCGTAATGGAGTGTGGTCTGAGAACCTTCCGCCTCTGCCACTTTATGTAGTGTACTGGAGAAAGGGGTCACAGCTCACTGGTGAACTTGTTGTTCTGTCAGCTAAGAAACTACTACAATTGCTGCTTATTGCATCCAAAGTTGCCTTAGTAGGAGCGAAAAATTTGGCTCTTCGACCCTTCAGAACCTCAAAGGCTACTAAGCAAATACAAACCACATGATATGATTCTTCCATTATACTTGTTATTGTTACTTAAATTATAGTTCTATAAAGTACTGAATGTGTTATGTACAGATATCATAATTATTTGGCTACTCTCTGAACTTAGAGCTGAGGTCCAATTGTATGTCCAGAAATTCTACACTCTTTGTATATATTGTTGGTTAATAAAAACATTTTTGAACTTGATGCTTTCCTTGCTTGTTACAATACAAATAAACAAACTCAGTTTTGTAAAAAAGCACTTTATTCAAATTAAATAGTATATATTACATTAAAATATATAATCTTAATTAAAATAGCAAAAGAAAATGTACTGCTAAATAAATCTATTGAAATAATATCCATTAAAACCATTATTTATAAGACAGAAGTAGTTTCGCCCTAAAAATAAATTGTCACTTCAAAAGTAAACATTTACAGGTAATTTTAGATGAAAATACTGTTTTTCTTTAAACTAAGAGATGCAGATATAAAAATACAAAAAGCATGTCTGCTCCCTGCGCGGGCACGGGTCTCATGCACCAGTAAAAGTGTAGGTCGAAAAATATAGTAGAGGTGGGTCTGCGGTCCACTAGCCGGGGATGAGGGCGCGGCGCGAGCGCGGCGGGGGGCGCCGGCGGCGGCTCGGGGCTGCGGCGGGGCGCCGTCAGAGCAGACTGCAGCGCGCCAGCCACGACGCCGGCTTGCGTTGCTGCTCGTTCGCTTTCAGCTGGTGCGCGCCGCTACGAGCCGGGGGATTACTCGCTTCCTGATACACACAAACATACAAGGCGTCAATGACATAAGCATCGCGCTAACTTGATAAACAAACTGAAAAGTCGAGGAAAATCACTGTATCGACTCGACTATATAATATTAATAACTAAAACTAACACTAATCTATCATCAATACAATGTTGTTACATAACAAGAATATTTTGTAGTCACGAAAAATACGATAACAGATAAGTAATTATTATGCGTGAGTGGATTAAATATGGACACAATATGATAGAAAGTAAATCCACGACCTATTAAGCGCATTACACATGGGGAAATACTGTTATATCTACGTGAGACAAGACAGAGAAAATCGCCGTCTCTTACGCATATAATATAGCAGCGTTTTGCTATAATTGAATTGTATATCTTCGCCGTATGTGATGCGCTTTAATGTTTTCCTCTCGGCTACTTATTTGTTATGGCCTTGACATTTAATGCCGTCAATTATTGCTAGAATGCTTTGTTTACAGCAATGAAATATGGAAAACAATGATGATTATACAAATCATATATTTTTCATAAACCTAGATATGACTATACGTGTGAGCTGTGTTAGCTTTATTCGACAATACAATTAGATGAGGGTTGATTACGTCGTTGCGCGTGACAGACTAATCCTCACGTAGTCTACTGTAAGCAACGTATGTCGACCGAGCCTGTGATTATCTGGAGCTCCTCCCGGCCGTCGTTTAGTCAAATCAATTGCCTACACGACTGTTGTCAGTGAGAGCGGCCAGTGTTTACTGGTCTAGGCTAACGATTGAGCGGAGTGACTCCAGCACTCTTACTGAAATGTAGTAGAGAAAAAGCGTTCGATACCCATTCGATTGAGGGGGAGACCCATATCGCATGAATAAGGGTTGACGAAGACAAATTAGATGGCCTAATATATATAAATGATTAAAAATTTTAAACCAAATCATATAATTAGCCCTTATCTAAACCTAGTTATTATCGTGTTTCAGCCGCTGCGGGGCGAAAAAACCGTGGCTGAAACACATACTAGACTAGAACCACGGTTCGATTCTGAATTAAAACTTAAATTTAACCCATTCATTTTCGGCTTACATATTAAGAACCCCACCTTTACTCTCAAGCTGTCATCATACAATTTGTCTAGACTAGTGTTTTTCAAACTTTTCCATGGCGCGACCCCATTAGTATGTAAAAATATTTTGCGACCCCCTACCCTCCAAAGTTCCTATCCTGTATTAATTTCATTATATCATAAATATCAAATCCGTACATTTTTATTTATTTTCATAATTAAGAATCGTTAATTAAATACAATAAATAAAACAAATATAATGAAGTATCTAAAATGTTTGAATGTTATTTTATTACAACTTCGTGACCTTCCGGGACACCCTTATAGAGGTTTGGAGACCCCATGAGGACCTGACGAGGTCGTGACCGACACTTTGAAAAACCCTTGTCTAGACATTTAATAAGTACAAAACCTAAACTTGTGAGTGGCTTTTGCCTGTGATTAAGAGCCATATTAGATTTTGACTGTGATTTTTGCGTAAAATGGCCAATTTTGGCGTTCTTGATCTCGGAAACAAAAATACATTAACAATGTTGACTTATTGAATAGTACAGAATAGCTATTGGCATAGTACATAGCGGCCTCGCTTTTTGTAAATTTTGCTTAACTTTTTAAATAAACCCAAAATTGCAGAGAAAGATTTTCATAAAATGAGCGCATTCACTATTTTGAGCTCCTGGATTGTACTACTGTTCCAAACAAACGAAATAAAAAAATAGAATGTTATTTGTTATATAGTCTTATAGTACATAGCGGCCTCGGAATTTTGAAATATCATTGATTTAATATATAAAAAAAACATTCTTTTAACCAAAAAAGCTTCGAAAATCGCTTTAAGTAAACTGTTAATTTCTCGAACAATTGAGCAAAATTTATACGAGAATCACTTCATGATGAATAAACTTTGTAGCATCAATTTATTATCTTATTTCAATAAAAACGATAAATATAACTTCAAAATTACTACAAAAAACGATGCGCCGGTGGCCTTCGCGGGTTTAGTACTGCGCGAGAGCTCGTCAGCGTGTACATGTAATAGGGCTCTTAATGATTTTTGGAACGCCAATGCGCAACCTCTGCACTATTACTATATACTCTGGATTAACCCTTTAACCGCCACGAGCGGATTAATCCGCCAAATATTTTCGTGCCCATTTCGCCAAGGACGGATTTTTACGCTCAAATACCACTACTCAGTAAATCTGCCTTTTTGTTTAATAGCTCTGTATTATATAAAAATAGTGTTCATTACTTGATAAATAGATAATGAAGTTATTATTTACAATTGATTACACTTAAGTTTCTTTATTATAGGACTTAAAATTAATGTCTAAAGTTAAATAAATTACTGATAGTATTTTTAGAAAAGTGTATTGATGTCTAGCGCCACGGCCGGAAAATTCCGTTAGTAGGGATGTGGCATAAACAATGATCGACAGATACAAAAATCCACATAAATCAAACTATTTCTGTTTATACTGACTTATTTATTATAAAACAAATAAAGCAATTGTTACTGTAGAAATAAATGAGTTTATTTTATTTTGTTTTAAATGAATAAAGCCCAAAACTGTCAGTGAATGAACAAAACTGAATTGACAATTCCCATCCCTAGTCTGCATGTTTTTGAACGAATGTTATAAGTATTCCTGTAGCCACGAGCGGAGAAACACGCTCGCTTCTGACGTCATAAAAGAGTGCCGCCTTCTGGAATTTTCCATTAGTGTTGTGCTGCATTATACGTGTTTCATAAGTGTCATCGATACAATTTTCTTTATACGCTTTTGTTTCATTGTTTTACCAAAATACTTACTAATACAAGTAATTTTTCGAGTTATGGAGGGAAAATAGGTACCAAAATGGCTTGGAGGGACTCACTTCTTTTTTTTTTTTTTTTTATAATACGTCGTGTGGCAGACAAGCATACGGCCCGCCTGATGTGAAGCAGTTACCGTAACCGTATTAACGCTCGCAACATAATATATCACTTGCGCGCCGCCACCCCCGCTGCCAACGCAGCATCTCCTTCTTTTCCGGTGACCTCACTCACTCACAGGAACACAACAACCCTCAACGGAATTGTTATTTGGCTGCGGTATTCTGTGAGGTGGAGGTACATTCCCCAGTCGGGTAGCTTACAATTACGCTCCCTACCTCTCTTTTCGCCAGAGCTTCGTTTGTCAGTCAGCAGGGTGCACCACGTGCAGGTGAAGTTGGCTTTGGTTCAAAGATGTTGATAAACCACTTACACCCCAAAATTCTCAGTGATTATTTCGACTAATAGAGGGTTGAGATTTCGAGTAATGGAGGTTTTGGTGTTTGAAGGGAAGGGAACAGAGGCCCAATTCTCGTAATAAAATTCTCAACGGCATCGTAACGACTTCGCCCGCTCCCTCTCTGGCACGTTGTAAAATAGATAAACCAAAGAGGGACGAGACCAAGTCGTTCCGGTGCCGTTGGGAATTTCATTACGAGAATCGGGCCTCTGAACATTTCTTCGAGATTTAGAGGTTTTCGACTTATCGAGGTTCTACTGTGTTATAAATAAAATTATTAAATTACAAAGTAACGCTTTCCATATGTTAAGATATTTAAATTAAACTGTAAGCGTTCGAAAGAGATGCATTTCCAATATCGATATATATACTGAACATCTCTATTAGTTGTAGGTATTTATTTATCGTTTTACTGTGCCTGGCGCTGGGGGCACGCCAAGTGATATTAAGTAAAGCGTTTAAAAGGTTAATGCTGCATGGAGTGTTAGTGATTGCAAGATCAAACTTCGACTTTATCGGCAGAAGTTGAGCGACTGGCGAGCTATCCTTTTGGGAGCGAGCTGTGATACCAGTCGTCTTTGCCACCATCGTCATAAATTGACGGTAGTCTGGCCTATATAGCTAGAGAAAGCCAATTTATTTGGTAATCTCTCTAACTCGACATGGAATGAGACGAGGTGCGGTTACTCCACGTCAGCGATAGCTATTACCGAAAACTCCTAGGTCTGTGACACAGCCAGAGGGCAAGCAATGAGTACCCGAGTTGGGTTCTATATTGTCGTCTCTTTTCACACTTTCGTACTCCACTAATCACTGAAGACAGCTGAAGCCCTGTGGTACCTGTGTTTAGCTTCATTGATAGAAACCCTGGAGATCCACCGACTAAGCTGAAGATGATTGTCAACACCTAAACCATAAGATCTATTTTTCGAATCAAAATATTCGATGGTAATCGGGTTCATCTTCGGCGATAGGACCCCAGATTTCGTTTATTGGAAGAATGCCGAAGTGTATCCGGTGCTCAAGGAGATTATTTAGATATATAGAGGAGCATCATTTGGGCAGGACAATAAGGCTATTGCCACAGTCGTACGACATTTAGTGTATCGACACAACATTGGGCCTTAGCAGTTGAGTCAAGGTGAGGTTTGACTGTAGGTAAGCCTAAATATAGCAAAAGCGTTCGATCTGGCGTGTGCCTTATTTCGGCACTGCCCAGGTCTCAGATCTTGATTTTAACTAGACAAAAAATTAGTCGTTAATTTGTCGAAATTTGTCGCCCAAAGCAAAAAAATTGTCGGTCTCCCGTTAAAGAGTTATAAGGTTTTTTTTTGTGGCAGTGCCGAAATAAGCTTATTTCGGCACAGCCCACTCGGGATCTATTAAACTACAAAACATAGCGAAGACATGATTTTCCCCAGAATTAGTCGTCAATTTGTTGAATTCATACACCAAGTATCAGAATTAGTCGACCTCCCGTTAAAAAGTTATAAGTATTTTTTTGTGGCAGTGCCGAAATAAGGCTTATTTCGGCACTGCCCAAAAAAACTACACCACCTAGCGAAAATCTGATTTCACCCAGATGTTGCCTTGAATTTGTCGAAATTTGTCGGAAATAAAACACAACTGGTCGATGCGTAATTAAAAAGTTACGCGCATTTTAATAATTCACGTTGTAGTCTGAGAGCCTAACGTAGGCAGAGTAGAATAACACCACCCCATTCACATATTATGGCTATCGTAAAAAGCAACTAATGTAGTGCTAAAGAACACCTAAAGCATTCGTAGATTAGAAAACAGTTGCATGCATTGACAAGCTTTGCCAGACTCTGAAAAGGGAAGGAAATGAAACGTTTACTGTTGCATTTTGTGCATGATATAACTTTGATGCAAGATCTCGGACTATACTTATTATGAGAATTATTAAAATGCGTGTAACTTTTTAATTACGCATCGACCAGTTGTGTTTTATATCCGACAAATTTCGACAAATTCAAGCCAACATCTGGGTGAAATCAGATTTTCGCTAGGTGGTGTAGTTTTTTTGGGCAGTGCCGAAATAAGGCTTATTTCGGCATTGCCACAAAGAAGTACTTATAACTTTTTAACGGGACGTCGACTAATTCTGATACTTGGTGTCTGAATTCGACAAATTGACGACTAATTCTGGGGAAAATCATATCTTCGCTATGTTTTGTAGTTTAATAGATCCCGAGTGGGCTGTGCCGAAATAAGCTTATTTCGGCACTGCCACAAAAAAAACCTTATAACTCTTTAACGGGAGACCGACAAATTTTTTGCTTTGGGCGACAAATTTCGACAAATTAACGACTAATTTTTTGTCTAGTTAAAATCAAAATCTGAGACCTGGGCAGTGCCGAAATAAGGCACACCGATCTGGCGCCGTAGTCTTCTATTGAACTTGCTATCATACAGACTACCCGGGGACTCATTTGTGCAAACAAATGAGTTGCAAACTTTTTATCCGAGAAATGCATCAAATCTGTTGTTGATCTCGCATGGCTTCTAGCTGTCCACGACGCTGTTTCTGCTGCTTATCAATGGTATATAATCCATTGTCATGTCTACTATTTTTATGCGAATCGACATGACTTTCTCCATTTATACTAATTCGTACGTTTTTGTGAACTGTGGCAGCGGTTCCTAACCTTTTCAATATGGTTACCTCTGTAATAAATAAATGATTATTTATTTATTAGAGAGAGTAATAAAGGAAACTCATTTTACCCCTTTCATTAAATCTTACTGGAGTAAACCAATTTTCTATATTTTATCAGCATTATTACTCTAACTTTAACCCTGTTTTAACTATATAAGGATAATTACTTTCAGATTCGGAACCGCTGCACTTGGTTTAGTATGTTGTATGTAGTTGATATGTACTTGGGAGTTTAACTCACATTTAATTTTTATATAATTTATATTATATGAGCGTAATGCAATGATAAAAGTTAAGTTAATGAATGATAAACATGTTTGCAGAAACATAAAATACGATCACACAAAATCAACAAACAGAACTTGAAGTATCTGTAGCTCTCATGCCAATTTAATAGTGGGATGATTCAATCTTTCAATTAGATAATGTAGTTAGCGAGCTCATTAACAGAACCTTGCAAATCCTAACTGAAAGAGTTTGTTACCCTTGTCATAAGCATACTTACGTCTTTGTATTAATTTACTAAAGTATCTAAACTAAAAATAAGACATATACATGCGTTATAAACATCCTAAAAATTACTAAAACAAAACCACAGCACTCAAATGATGTTACGATTATATTGCATATTTATCATTGACAGCACTATTAAACTAGATACACAACAAAAACTCGGTAGTAAATAAATGTTTACCTTCTGCATATTTATGAGAGCCATGGAACAATAGAAATCATTATTAATAAAAATACTTATAACATTAAATAAAAACAGCAAGCAGGGTCAGTGCACACTGCGGACAGTGGGCGACGTTCAATCGTTCCTTTAAATGTTACAAGGGGAAATCTTAAAAAATGGTATTTTTATATACCAAGCCAGGTCTCAAAAAAACGTAGCATAGAAACGATTGCAATATAAGGACGAGGTTTTTGTCTAATTTTTAAAACTTTTGAGTTCAAAACTTATTAAATATGACAAGTAAAATATTATCTTAATATATAATATATATGTACTTGACTAATAATTGAAATAATCGTGCATATCTACTGCTACTTGAGATTCTTCTCCATATCTGTTTGATTGGCAAATGTATTGGTTGAGAAAACCTTTAGCAGACACTATTATTAAACCATGTATGGTTTTATTATAAGATAAAGATACAAAATTCTGTTAATACCATTACAAAAAAAATCTTTTTCATTTTAATAAAAATGTTTACTACTTATAGGTAATGAATATATTTTTTATAAATAATTTGATAAAGGTAGACTGTATTATAATACCATGAATTAAAACTACCCATGAATCTGTCTGTAGGAATTTTTCGAAATCCTTTAAATGAATATTTACACCCTTTTAAGAAGCCCTATGCATAATTTCATGTTATACATTGATGGCAGTCAATTTCGTACGAGCTATGCCCGCGACTCCGACCGCGTGGACCTTTGGTAAGGGCGAAATCAATTAACTTTTTCATTTGTAAACCAATTGGAAGGATACAAACGATAACTATGGAAACTAACCACAATACATCAGTAAATATAAAATAGTGATTATACACAACAAAAAAAAAACGAATAACTATCCTCAGAAAAATAAGTAAGTATAATGTGCATCCGTTGTATTTTTTTAAATATTCGCTCATTCTTCTTGTATACAGATATCTAGACAGACAAATTTTTAGTAAGATCTTGCATTGCTTGCCTGTTTGAATCTATAAGTTAATGGCACATTGTGGGTGTATTTGAGATATTGCACACAGTTCACATTCATGAATACAACCTTGAACCAATTGTGCCTATCTCACTGTCACGTAATTGCATCAATTTGGTGAAAGCAAATTATTTGTGACAGTAAAAGCTATTTTTGCAACAACAGTGTCCAAATAAAATTATAGTGAATGATACAAATAATCATTAAAATAAAAAGAAAACAATAAATAGGAAAAAACATAATTTTTTATCCACTTTAACTATTATCTAATTCTCCAGTTATTCCGATTTAATATTCACGATTTTTCTGTTTATTTGCCAACAGGTAATAAAGAAAAATCTATAGGATTTTTAACAACTTAAAATTTGAACATAAGTTTTAATTCAATTATGTCTAATAAATTCTCACAAATGTGACAGCTAACAAATTTATTCACAAAACTCAGTTCCATCTTTTTGAAATGTACATTCTTTGAACTATATTTATTCTATATATAAAAAAATATTAAAAAAAAAATTATCATACCTGTTTTTTCTCCATTTTCGCCTTGATGTCTCTCGCTAGGGTATAGAAAGCATACTCTACATTTAAGGAGTCTTTTGCTGATGTTTCTACAAATTTAATCTGGTACTCTACAGCTAATTGTTCACCTCGCTCTTTTGACACCTGAAAGTATTTTTTTACACTGATTCTAGAAGTCAAAGAGGCAGTAGTAGATTCATTATACTATACATTGAGAAGACAACCTCTAGTTCATACATACACTTGCTCCTAATATTTGGCAGTCTAATATGCACTTCTATATTAAGTATTAACCATAATCTATAGCCAGTTTCATTACATATAAGCAAGTTTATTATAATAACAGTTAAAACTCTTGAATCCATTTATATTTATTACTCTACAAGATAACAATTACCCATGCATGCTATAAATCTAAAATCCACAAATGACTAAGTTTTTGGGAAATGACTCACATTACCATAATCATATTACTGTATAAATACTGTTGTACATGCAATTTTATACAAGTACTAGCTACCACTTGTGGCTTCACTTGCATTTACTTTATTTTGATAATAATAATGGATAGTCTATATTCTATGATCAGGCAGAAAGTCATCTAAAGGTGGGTCTCCTGAAAGTGTATTCCAAACATTTTGCAAAAACATTGAGACACAGAGAGGTGGTTTATATCTTGTAGGAAATGGCCACACCCTTTTGTTTCAATGTTTTTGATTAATATTTTGCAAAAACACTTGAAGGAGAGCTAACTTAAGTAAGTACCAATGAACAATACTTTTTATGGCAATTATAAATCTTCAAAATATGTCATAATTTAAATTTTTATACTTCCTCATAGCACCTATGTACCTATAATATTTTTTTTTCACTACAGGTACTTGTGTAATAATTATTACTCATTTACATATTTACAAACTGTTTCAAAAGTGATCGGATATTTTTAGGTCATTATTATACCTGTCTTTTAGCATCTAAATCACACTTGTTTCCGAGAATCATCTTCTCCACATCAGCACTGGCATTTTCTTCAATATTTCTTATCCAATTTTTTATATTTTCAAAACTTTTCTCATTTGTCACATCATAAACAAGCATAATTCCCATTGAACCTCGGTAATATGCTGTAGTTATTGTACGGAACCTCTCCTGGCCTGCAGTATCCCTGGAGTTAACAAAGAATAAATAGAACATGAACTAGATTTGTTCTGTAAATCATGGTTAATTATTAACATATTTTATAATTATATATCCTTTTACTTCACTTACCATATTTGTAATTTAACTTTTTTCCCATCTAGGTCTATTGTCCGAATTTTAAAGTCTATACCTGCAATACAACACAACAAGCTTTTGTTATACTCGAAAGCCAACTAAGTAATTCAAATTAGTGTGTATGATGTCATGAACTCTTCATTCATTAATTCGATAAGGGCTCCGTTTACGACTGTGCCGCGCCCTATCCGTTTATTGGTCCGTGATTGGAAAAAAATGTTCACAAAGAACTTTGAAACAAAAAATCGTGTTCCATGACAAATTGGACGTTAAAAAATAGTTATCTGACAAATAACCTTTGATAAAGTCGAGAAGCACTCACCAATTGTAGATATAAACGAGATATTGAATGCACCTTCCGAAAATCGAAATAATATAGATGTTTTTCCCACTCCAGAATCACCTATAAGGAGTAATTTAAATAAATAATCGTAAGTTTTTGCCATTTTTTACAACAATCTGATTACAGAATATACAGCCATTCATTTGGCATTTTTTTGAGTAATCACTGTTTAGTGTTGTACTACTTGTACAACAAGTGTCACCAATTACGCAAAAATCGATATTTTGTGAATTTTTCGTCAATTCGTCAGACAGATTGGACTGAATAGTACGAAGCAAATAGTTATTCAATTGCCATTGATCATTTTCAATTCAGTGTTTATTCCGAATCATCTCACCTCACCATCATCTTTGTGGGTCAAAGTCAAAGAGCTAAATCAATCTCGTCTGCACGCAATGCACCAAGAGGATTACCTAACAAGACTATGGTGTAAGAGAGGCAAAGCATAGCGTAATCATAAACTGCCCCCTGGAAAATTACCGCTACCTCACAGAAGGCTGCAGCCTGCAGCCACACACACACAGCCTAGCTACCTAGCTAAGCTTTCAGGAAATTGCAATTGCAGAAATACTATCGATGACTCTCTACCTATCTCTAGATAGTCTAGATTTAGTCATCGATAATATTTCTAAGAGTGAGTGAGGTTGCCAACACACGCGTAGACGACCCACCAAATCCCCTCCTTTCTTGAATATCCCCAAACTGGAGACGGTGGAGAAGTATCAGCAAAACTTTGGTTCATTCCACAATCTGAGAGCTCGAGGTAGAAATAGATACAATATGTTTTATTAATTTTGATTAATTTGATCTTCGTGATTGCAGGCAGCAGCTTGCAAGTGGTCTTACTTCTTAGCTTCTCACCGTGTATATCTGCCCCCTCCCCTTCCCCCCTACACAGGAAGATTTGCTGGAAATATATTACATTTTATAATTTGATTAAAAAAAATGCATTATAACTGCATGGCTATATTTCAGGAGATGGACGGAAGAATTCATTTTAGAGATAAGATTAAGCCTCCATACATATTTGGGTTTTTTAAAAGTGCCGGCTAACAAGAGGGCTCATATCATTAAAACTAGCTATTGCTCAATAGTTAATAGTATGTATTGTATAGTATGGCCACTCCCTAACGCTCTCTTGTATCGACCTCACCTCCCCTCTGAGACGTAACAGTAATAGTTGGTATGGGGCCGCACACATACACACACAGATACAGGCACATTCACGCTCTACCTACACAGACACCATTGTTTATGTAGTAGTAAAAGACGCGACATTTTTTAAGTTCTCGAAAGTAGCCGGGGTGTGATATTGCACAGAACTGTACGTTTACCCTTCAACGAACATTCTTTATTAATTTTTTCCGCCATCTAAAGATGGCTATTTTACAGTGATTTGTAGGACTCGTTACAATAACGTAACGATTATATATTACGGGAATCGAACGCTTGGTTTATGCGTATTACTATAAGTTTATACTTAGCTTACTCTTTTTAAGGATAGATTATCGATTATAGACGTGACAATTTCGCAACACTATGACGAATACAGGTTTCTTTTTTTAATGGCCCCTGATACTAAACTCTTTGTCAAACTGATTATTTTTTATATATTTTGACATTTCCAACTGGACTGAAGTGTGGTTGCCAAAATAAAAGAAAGAAGAACAAAAGGTAGCCAATGTCACTGACAGTGACGTTACCAATTGTTGATTGTTGTATGTTGTCTTGTATTTACCAAGTCGGTCGCGGTTTGTTTCATGTTTCTATCAAAATAAGAGTTAAAAACCATTTTTCATTGTAAATCATGTTATAAACATCAGTTTATAAATTGTGTATTGAACTGATCTCATCTCATAAAACGAGAAAAATGTTTTATCATGTGAGTAATGTTAAGCTTCCGATGGTACTTTCATAACCTAACTTTGATTGTTATTTGTATTTTAACCGTCCAATTTTACTATCAATTGCGCTAAAAATTTTAGATATCATTGGAGCATGAAATTCTCCTACATCCTCGATATTTTGGACCACAGTTACTAGATACCGTCAAACAGAAATTGTACACTGAAGTGGAAGGAACATGCACTGGCAAGTAAGTGTTAAAAAAGCCGATATTTCATATAATATACCACTTGCAATTATGGTATTATCAAAGTATACAGATGGTACACTTGTGTGTCACCATGCATGGTATAAAAAAAGGAAACTATACTTTTCAGAAGCTTTCTATTCTGCATTTTTTCAACAACCAATACTGATCCCACTGCTACAATAAAATGTTCTCTCTTCAATTGAAGAGTTTCAGAAAGTGACATGCTCAATAAAGGCAATGCAGTTGAACACATGCTACCTCTAGCTGTGCGGTAGTGAAGTGGGGTCACTTGAACACTAGCCACGATAGTTAACACATGTGTACTTGTCACTGTACATTTATATGAACGATGTGACTCACAAAAGTATGCTTGTTTAGCATCACTTAATAAATACTCTGACCAAAAATAAATATTGTATTTTTAACAATGCAACTACCTTTACTAGCCAAAACTGGAAGATATTGCAAATCTGCACGATTACAAATCCTGGAAAACCACCAAAAGATTTGGGCTCATAGAGACTTGATTAGTACAGGCAAAATGTTTATGGGTATAAACATTTTGCCTGTACTAATCAAGGTATTTGAAAAAATTGCAATGCTTGAAGTCTATACTTGATGAAGATAAAATTATACCTGACCATCAGTTTGCATTTCGGACATGCTGAAAAATATTGTTATCAATCTTGTTCCTACATTACTTCTAATAGCTTCTAAATCGGATAGTGCAATTTTACTACTGTTTAGCACAACCTCTTGGAATATCCATAGACCCATTCAAACACTTTTAATCAAAACTTCTACTAATTTTATGCTCTCAAATTATTACTTGCACTATAATACACTCTTATGAATCAATATCATTATACATTAATTTGCGAAAAGATGTGTAGAAGCACAACCGCGCTCAACAGTTTGTCCATTGTTCATCTAAAACAGGCAGGATTATTAACCAAAATATTTTTGTCATTTTCAACATGTTTACAGATATGGGTTTGTAATAGCGGTAACTACAATAGACAGTATTGGCGCAGGTCTCATACAGCCTGGACAGGGTTTTGTGGTATACCCTGTCAAATACAAGGCGATAGTGTTCCGGCCATTCAAGGGGGAGGTCCTGGATGCTATTGTCACACAAGTTAACAAGGTCGGTGTTGTTACCATTTCTTTGCCATGTAATGCATGCCTTATTTCGGCACGACAGAAAATTTGTCGTTAATTTGTAGACAATTTGTCTCCAAAGGAGACAATTTGTCGCTCTCCCCTCAAAGAGCTATAAGGTTTTTTTTGTGTCAGTGCCGAAATAAGCTTATTTCCTTATTTCGGCACTGCCACAATGACCTACTGATGATGACAGTTGTATGCATTGACAAACTTTGCCAGACTCTGAAAAAGGAAGAAAATAAAACTTTACTGTTGCATTTTGTGCATGATATAATTTTAATGCAAGCTCTCAGACTATACTTATTATGAGAATTATTTAAATACGTGTAACTTTTTAATTACGCATCGACTAGTTGTGTTTTATTTGCGACAAATTCAAGGCAACATCTTGGTGAAATCAGATTTTTGCTAGTTGGTGCAGTTTTATGAGGCTGTGCCGAAATAAGGCTTATTTCGGCACTGCCACAAAAAAATACTTATAACTTTTTAACGGGAGGTCGGAGGTAATTCTGTTACTTGGTGTCTGAATTCGACTAATTCTGGGGGAAATCATATTTTCGCTACGTTATGTAGTTTAATAGATCCCAAGTGGGCTGTGCCGAAATAAGCTTATTACGGGACAGCCACAAAAAAAACCTTATAGCTCATTGACGGGAGAGCGACAAATTAACTACTAATTTTCTTTATCAAGATCTAAGACCTGGGCTGTGCCGAAATAAGGCACGTGAAAAATTGAAAATGGAAAGATTATAATATTGTTTCAAAGATTCACTATACATTAGTGTGGAACTGACTGACAATAAGTGTTTCATCTAGCAGTTGTTTTGTTTTATTTTGTTGTGAAGCACAGTATAAATATACGTATAATACCGCCACTTCCTGCCGCTCTTTCGTGTCGACCCCACCTCCCATCTGAGACAAATGTGGAACAGTTTGTATGGCGCCGCACGCACAAACGCATATTCACGCTCTATACAGACGTTGTTATTTATGTAGCAGTAAACGACGCGACATTTGTATGGAGTGGCCGGGGTGTGGTTGTAGGTAAATATTTTCTCAATTTTTATGAAATTGTGGTGATTAATGTAATTATCTCTTTCTAGGTTGGAATGTTTGCACAAATCGGGCCACTCAGCTGCTTTATTTCACATCATGTATGTATGTCTAGATCTGCTTTTGTAGTGTATATGTTGTTGGGAAACTATATATAGCTGAACAACAATTACATATTAAAACGTTTATGCCTACAGTCAATACCAGCGGATATGGAATTTTGCCCCAATGTGAATCCCCCATGCTATAAGAGTAAACAGGAAGACAATGTCATACAGGAAGAGGATGTGATTCGACTGAAGATAGTGGGCACAAGAGTGGATGCAACAGGCATTGTAAGTTCTATGCTATATTCTTCTTATATATATATACACGGGGTGTTTAATCTTTCCGCAATAAAGTCCGGAATTTGTAAGATAGTTTGGTTTTATACTTAATGGATGGTTAAGGATAAAGGTGCCAACGCCATCCAAATGTCCCATAAATCATTAATCACATGCCAAAGCCGCCTATTGGCGTCTAGGTTTTGTACTTCAATTCTAGGCTGAATACATAAATATTTTTTTCTGTACAATTTACACAGCGCCATCTAGTCCCAAATTAAGCGCAAAGCTTGTGTTATGGGTACTAGACAACTGATAAATGTACTTAAATACTTTTTTTGTAAATACATAGAAAACACCCAGACCAAGACAGACATGTTCATGCACACAAATGTTAGTCTTGTGCGGGAATCGAACCCGCGACCTCGGAGTCAAAGTGGCCATTGCTAACCATTCGACCACCGAGCTCGTCATAGGATAATAATAAGGTCAAAGGAGAATGGGATGTATTACGGCATAAGGGTAAAGATCTTAATACGTAAGCCAGCAATGAATGGGTTAACCTTTTAAACGCTTTACTTAATATCACTTGTCGTGCCCCCAGCGCCAGGCACAGTAAAACGATAAATAAATACCTACAACTAATAGAGATGTTCAGTATATATATCGATATTGGAAATGCATCTCTTTCGAACGCTTACAGTTTAATTTAAATATCTTAACATATGGAAAGCGTTACTTTGTAATTTAATAATTTTATTTATAACACAGTAGAACCTCTATAAGTCGAACCTCGATAAGTCGAAAACCTCTAAATCTCGAAGAAATGTTCAGAGGCTCGATTCTCGTAATGAAATTCCCAACGGCACCGGAACGACTTGGTCTCGTCCCTCTTTGGTTTATCTATTTTACAACGTGCCAGAGAGGGAGCGGGCGAAGTCGTTACGATGCCGTTGAGAATTTTATTACGAGAATTGGGCCTCTGTTCCCTTCCCTTCAAACACCAAAACCTCCATTACTCGAAATCTCAACCCTCTATTAGTCGAAATAATCACTGAGAATTTTGGGGTGTAAGTGGTTTATCAACATCTTTGAACCAAAGCCAACTTCACCTGCACGTGGTGCACCCTGCTGACTGACAAACGAAGCTCTGGCGAAAAGAGAGGTAGGGAGCGTAATTGTAAGCTACCCGACTGGGGAATGTACCTCCACCTCACAGAATACCGCAGCCAAATAACAATTCCGTTGAGGGTTGTTGTGTTCCTGTGAGTGAGTGAGGTCACCGGAAAAGGAGATGCTGCGTTGGCAGCGGGGGTGGCGGCGCGCAAGTGATATATTATGTTGCGAGCGTTAATACGGTTACGGTAACTGCTTCACATCAGGCGGGCCGTATGCTTGTCTGCCACACGACGTATTATAAAAAAAAAAAAAAAAAAAGTGAGTCCCTCCAAGCCATTTTGGTACCTATTTTCCCTCCATAACTCGAAAAATTACTTGTATTAGTAAGTATTTTGATAAAACAATAAAACAAAAGCGTATAAAGAAAATTGTATCGATGACACTTAGGAAACACGTATAATGCAGCACAACACTAATGGAAAATTCCAGAAGGCGGCACTCTTTTATGACGTCAGAAGCGAGCGTGTTTCTCCGCTCGTGGCTACAGGAATACTTATAACATTCGTTCAAAAACATGCAGACTAGGGATGGGAATTGTCAATTCAGTTTTGTTCATTCACTGACAGTTTTGGGCTTTATTCATTTAAAACAAAATAAAATAAACTCATTTATTTCTACAGTAACAATTGCTTTATTTGTTTTATAATAAATAAGTCAGTATAAACAGAAATAGTTTGATTTATGTGGATTTTTGTATCTGTCAATCATTGTTTATGCCCCATCCCTACTAACGGAATTTTCCGGCCGTGGCGCTAGACATCAATACACTTTTCTAAAAATACTATCAGTAATTTATTTAACTTTAGACATTAATTTTAAGTCCTATAATAAAGAAACTTAAGTGTAATTAATTGTAAATAATAACTTCATTATCTATTTATCAAGTAATGAACACTATTTTTATATAATACAGAGCTATTAAACAAAAAGGCAGATTTACTGAGTAGTGGTATTTGAACGTAAAAATCCGTCCTTGGCGAAATGGGCACGAAAATATTTGGCGGATTAATCCGCTCGTGGCGGTTAAAGGGTTAAGGAGTTACATTAGGCTATGAATATGCACGCGGACGGAATTGCGGGCAACCGCTAGTTGTAGTTTTGTAGTTTACTACATTTGGGCCACTCCATATTACATAAACATTCACGACTGTGCAGCGCGTGATTAAGCGTGTGTGCATGTGCAGCGTCAAACACACCAAGCTTTGTCTCAAAGGGAAGGTGAGGTCGATTTGTAAGAGCAGCAGCTAGTGGCCATACTGTACTATTACTTATACTGTGCTTTAGGCCTGCATAGACAGAGCTTTTTTTATATATTACGTCGTGTTCCAAACACACACACGGCCTACGCTGATGTACGTAAAATACCACTGGGGCGCCCTGTTACGCCTGCTGCTATTGCATGAACTCCGTCCTTGCTTTCCTGTGCGAAGATGTGTGATTTACATCATTAATGTATGTTTTTGTTTCAGTTTGCCATTGGAACATTAATGGATGACTATTTAGGATTAGTGACACAATAGCAATTTAATTTATATATTTTTATAATAATAAAATATTGAATAAAAAACAGTTTGCTAATATTTATCATTTATTTGGCATTCAAATAATAGGGTAAAATTCCATACACAATGTAACAAAAACAATCCATCAAAAAGAATAAAATATTTGGACACTTTCAGTCTATTTGGGCAGTATGTTGGGGTGGTTCTCATGTCAACCTTTCGATTCACCTTGTAATAATTAACCTATGCAATAATCGCCTTACTACTACAAGAAATTATTTCATTATGATATTGTCTAGTTAAATAGTGCTGAAGATTACATAAGATTAGTATATATAGTCAAAAGTTTTTATTTTATTCAGACTAAAGTCGAAAAGTCTAGATTATAAAAAGCATTAAACATTGTGTTGTAAGTGTGGTAACAAGCACAAAGTCAAAATACTCCACTGAATGCCAAACGATGCAATAATTTAATAGATATATAATTTCAGCTCTAATATTACGAGAATTCACGTCAATGAGTACGCAATTTATTATATTCTATATTAATTATGTACAGTTTTCAAAAACTAAACAATATAATAAAAAATAAAAATAAAAAAATATCCAAAGGGACGATTCAAAGTCTTTGGTTTATGATTATGTACAGACTTGTCTTAAAATATCTTGAATAAATAAACACAATCAAATATTGCTCAGATCATTAAAACAAAATATGGCATCTAAATAAATAATACTCATCTTGAGATCAGAAACAAGCTAAGCAAACGGAATATCTGAGCACCAAATAGGTCTATTAGGTCTATAGGTCATTATTAGCTAATAAGAGGTACAGTTATATAGTAGTTCCTTCATGACAACTATTATGTGTGTTGTCTATTTACGAAGAATAAAATATGTCTGCACCTCGAAATTGTGCTTTTTGGATCAATTCTGCATACATGCCTCCGCTCGTTTGATAAGCACACGAGCGATGCCATGTATTGTGATTCATTTGTATTATGCAATTATACAACCATTAAGTCACACGATTTAAACGCGAAACTATTTTCTTATATACCGCTAGCAGAAATTAAGTATACGGACTACCTGATGGAGAGAATTTACCGCAACCTATGGACATGTGCAACACTGGCGGCACCAATCGCGCGTTATCGACCCTAGTGGTCAACTACACTTCGGCTATTATATGACTACCGATTTGATGTTATCTTGACAATACAAAGTTTCTAAACATTTGTATTTTTTATATGTCACAGTTTCAAACAAACACACAGCACACTGGCTCACTTGATGGTAAACGAATGGTATTTATTGTAAAATGTCTAACACGCATTTTTAATGCGACTTTTTGAGAATATATTTTTTTAATGGTATATTTGATATGTTCATAATTTCAAACGGTAAATTCTTCAATTATATTTATTTGTAATCTCATAACGGTCGTGGTTTGTACGTCGTTTTCAACAAATTACTGTGGAATGAATCCGAAAAGCGTTTACAATCTACAAGCATTACTAAAGTAAAATGCTTATGTACCAATACTAAGTTTACAATATCAAATATACTTTTCACTATATAAAATATTGAGACATAACATTGTGCAATATAATGTAATATGCATGATAGACTTATATCATAGATACATTTCAAACAATTTGTAATCATTTCGCAGTTACAATAAATTTGCACAGATTACTCACAGAATTAATTTGCTAAATAATGGCTATTGATGGGATTTTATGACATTTTTGTATCTCATCAGCATCATTATTGTAGCTTTTCACAAGGCACAAAACAAGATATAGGAAGTCACGCGAAAATTAATTCGAAAATACAAATAACACCACACGTAGGGAAGATATTGTTGAGCAAAAGATACACGTGAAATGTTAACTAAATGTACTAGGATAAAGTTAGGATTACAGGATAAGTCACAATGTATGGTAAACTGTATCTAAAATATTACATATGATATATCTTTTCATTGTAAAGCGCACCACACACGGTGAAACTAATAATATATAGCATGAGACAAGGACCCGCCTATAGCTAATGCTCGCCTGTGCACCGACCTTTTGGTCATATCACAGGATTGCAGGTCTTTCGTCGAATAAACCAAGCAGGTAAGATGACCTATACCAGCCCCGCTATCGCACCTAGTAAACCAACCAAGTAGTTATGTAGCAGGTCTTACTCCTCTTTCGTCTGCAAGTAGACTGGGCACTTATGTAGAGTTAGAGCTAGACAGCGGACTTTTACACGCGTATAGCAGTGTTTCGCTCTAAATATATATTATATTCACCGAATGTGACGCACTTAATGGTTGCATGAAAATATATATTACATGTAGTTGACGACGGTTACAATGGGATTGGCTTAGTGTTAATATTAGCTTGTATCAACATTTTTATGGGATATGTTGGATCGTGAATAGCTCTCACAAGTTGGTTCTATTTTCGTCTTATATACACTAATATGTAACTTTACTCTTATATTACCCTAATCTCTAAACGATTCCTCCCTATAACCATTAAAATGCGGATACAACCTGTTCTTAATAGTTAACCATAGATTAAGAGGGGAATAAGATTCATTAAAATTACTATCTACTCAACTGCAGATACATCTTAACATTGGGTAAGTGCGGCTACTCAAAACCCTGCCCACAGGGCAAAAGAGAAACGAAGCTACCAAAATTAAAGAGACGATCGTCTTGCCGTCTCCGCTTTACTTATAGTGCTGTCTCAGTCTAGGCCCTGCAGGCAGCGATTCGATATAGCTGCTTACCGCTCTACAACATTATTACGTGTAACATACATTTTTAACAGTAATACTGACGTAACATTAGGAAGTCAAGAGCGGAATATAATTTATATTTCACATAGTGGGCTAATGGTTGAGCTATTTATTATCGTAACTATTATATATTTTGGATAATTTTTGCTTCCCCGTCTTCTGGCAACTGAAATCGTCCATTCTTTTCACTCGGAACCAAACACCATTCTTATCTGACCTGTTTGAAGTAAATGCTGATTGTTTGCTAAATAATGCAGTTTATGCGGATGCTAATAAAACAAAGTTTTAATCAACTGTAAGCTGGATCAAGCCGTGTCATTCACTGCTGGTTGGCAGTGCTTCCGATGGTTAATATCGACATTTACTTCCATGTGATCTCACTTCAAAGTCTAAACGGCGGGCGCAGCGATAACTCCCGCGCCTATCCATAATTTAAACCTAGATTAACTAGTGACTACATTGGGAGTTATCATAGACATCGTCAACTCACTTAAATGTTTGCATTGTTGTCATTGCAATAATGTGTTTTAAATATATAAATTTTGATGTAAGATGACATTGTATGCGTTTCAAATAAGAAATATTTACATAACTAAATATTTTTAGATTTTTTAACATTCCTAAAAAATTTTCCTAAAAGTTCGTTGTGAGCATAATTTGAATACGCAATTCATAAGACCATACTCTTCCAAGTTTTCGAAAATATTTACATTGATGATGGGTGGCTCAAATCGAATTTTATGTAAAAGTTTTTCCACCAATATCGAAAAGGAAAACCTGCAATAATTAAACGGTAATTAAATTGTATGGAAATCGTCCTAAATGTTGTAATTTGAAACGCATATAACAAGTTGTAAGTGGTCAGCGTACAAGTGAATGAGTTATCGACGTCGTCCCGCGTTCAGACCGTTCAGACCGTCCCGTCCGTCATGTCCGCGCGCGGCCGCGGCCGCTCACTGCCTGACGTGGAAGCACTGGCACTAGGCGGGCGGGTGTCACGAGGCGGCGGCGGCGGCGGCCCGCTGCGCCGCGCCGCACGGGTCGGCCGGCGGCGGCACCGCCGGGGACACCGGCCCGCGGACCGCCTCGATGTAGTCCTTGATCAGCGTCGCGATCTGGTACGCCTGCCGGAACACACACAATACAATCTTTAAGGTGAACGCACGCTTATCACAGCCAAACGAACCTATCTTAATATCAAACAAATTGCATAGAAAAAGGTTGCCAAAATGTTTATTAGTACACACCGGTTCATACCGGACCGGATATAGGTTCTCGTCCTGGGTGCAGCGTGGGCTACTTACGAATCTTCATACTCTAACTACCATTAGAGCCTAACGTACACGGGTAGAGTAAAATCGGGCGCATACATTTCCGAGCTACTAGTACGCTAACCCCATCCATAGATAGACAACAACGTCGACCGTAGCCTGTCTATGGATGGGTTTATTTATCTCGAGCTTCTTCGTGCTTCGGAAAGCACGTTAAGCCGTCGGTCCCGGCTGTTGTCATTAGATTGTAGTCGTTAAACCAAGTCAGTAGCCTTTGGGCGGCTCGATTACACTGACCTACGCCAATCCGCAGTTGAGAAGCGTGGTGGAGTATGCTCTAAGTCCCTTCGATTGAGGGTAGACCCGTATCCCAAGCATTTGGCTAATCGTATCGAGCGAAACACAGTGAATGTTACCTGGTCGGTGGACAAGACGAGCTTAGCGTGCTTGCGGTCGGCCCTGGTGACTAGCAGCAGGGCGCGCGGCGCGGGCGACACCGCCAGCAGCTGGTCGTGGTCGTGCGAGACGAGCGCCGCCCGCGAGCCGCGCCGCAGCAGCGTCAGCCCGCGCCCGTCCACCGCCAGCCACAGCGCGCGCGGCCAGTTCGACGTGAACGATTGCTGCACATATAATAATAAACATTAGTAAAGCGTAACTACGTAGTACTATTACTTATACTGTGGCGGAACTCAATCTTACAGACAAATCCGGCTCGAAGGACCAAAAAGGATGTACGGTTCGAACACCCTTTAAATGAAACTTAATGTAAACTTGATAATATTTTATTCCTGATGATGACGAGATGCTGGTGAGACGGCTTTGGGTCTGTGAGCACACGTGGTTAACTGCTACCGAACGCGAACTACTCTGTGTACTCATGAATTCATTTATATATTACGCGCTGCCGCGTAAATTGCTGACTAGATGTTATTTAATATGGTAGAACCGTAGTACAGTCTAGATGTTATTTAGATTGTATGATTGAGTTATCTGATTATCGCTATCCTTGATCATCTCGGTGCTTTAATATACTTGCTATCTCCATCGTTGAGTACATAATTGCAATGTGTTATTTCCTAATACAGTAGACGGCATTTGTAGCTATTTAAATCAACTGTCACAAACGTTAGTTTCATCGGCGTCCTTGAGCGAACTAATTGGGGTTGCCTCATTTTTCGGGTGTAAATTTTAGACGCTTGTGGCATATTTATGGTATTTACAACACGATTGGGGCACCTCGGTGTGTGGACACTGACCATGACGTCGAAGATGGTGGCCCGTGTGAGCGGCCAGGAGCTGGCGAGCGTGAGCGCGCGCTGCATGGCGGCGTGCGGCTCGGTGCCGCGCAGCGCCAGGTGGTGCAGGCGCACGGCGGGCGCGGGCAGCGCGGGCTGCGCCAGCCGCGGCGGCAGCACCGCGCCCGCCGCCGCCAGGCACTCCTCGCCGCCGCCCACGCACTCGCCGCTCACCACCTGCGCGTGCAGCGCCGCCAGCATCACCTGCCGCACACACAACACGCATACATTACACACACACCGACGAGTTGACAATAAAATAGTCTGGAAATTTAAACCAAGCGACTTTCTGACATAGAAACGCTAGTATTATAGAGTGGCTTCGATCATTAGTATAAAACTAGATGCACAATGACGTACAAAACGAAGCAAAATAATGCCCGCAGTAGACAGAAGATATTAAAAGAATACCAATATTAAAAGAAACTATAACTCCATAATATGTATTATAAATTCGCTCTTAGGTATTCGGCTTAAGATATACAATTCAGACTAGTTCTTATGCCATTTATATAAAAACAAGGTTAGGACAATCATTCATTTGAAAATAATGTCAAATATGGAAGCGTTCGAATATGGTTAAGTGAAAGAGCTCCCAGATCGTCATTTGGGCGCTGTTTCGGTGAGGACGTTTTTTGGGTGTCGATTGTGTGTCTAGTTCTAATGTCAATGATCGAAGGAGTGGAGTATAAAAAGGACATAACTACTTGACCATTTTGTTCTATCTAACGTTACGAAAGCAGAAATACTATCTAGGGAAACTGGGGCTACAATGTTATATACAAATGTTTATAGGTTTGGAATGCCTTACTTATTTCGGGCACAGTATAGGCGAATAATATTCTTATTCTTTGTAATATTCGGAACATTATTTTCTTATAAAATATTAGGAGGTAACACTTCATAATATACACATGTAGGGCATTTATACTCACAGCCTCGTCAGTCTCAATGGGCAGTCGGTCGTGTCGAACTGCATGCAGCACCTGATAGTACAGCAACTCCATCTCAGCTACGCAAGCAGTTTGCAGCGGTCTCTCGCCGAGGAATAAGCGTTTCTTGAACACCAATCTGTAAAAAATATTATGATACTAAATGGACTATTCTGAATCTGGTGGTCGAATAGTTAGCAATAGCTTATCTAACACCAAGAGATAACGGGTTCGATCCCCGAACAAGTCAAACATTCGTGCGCATGAACACGTCCGTTTGTCTTGGTCTGGGTGAAGTGTTCATCTGTTGCAACTATGGATTTAAAAAAAGTGTTTAATAAGTATGTTTATCAATTATCTAGTCATGTTTGCTTAGCTTAGGAATTCATTGCGCTGTTTGATTGAAGCGTAAGAATCAAGATGTACCTGCAAGCAGCAGCAGTGGCCCCTGCTTTCTCCCACCGCGCGAGGACATCCCCGACGCGTTCGTTCCCGTTGAGCGCACGTTCGCCCGCACCCGCTGGCGTGGAATTTGCACACACCTCGTATAGAGCATAACCTATAGACAAACGATGACACATATGAAGTGAAGGAAGTGACAGAATAAAATTATAATTATTTGTCATTGGGTCCCACGTTATGTTACTTTTTGAAGTTATGATTTTTCATTATTATTCTTTTTTTAAGAGTATATAAGAGTACGCAGGACACGCATTACTACTGTGAAAAAATCATAGCTCGTGAACTTTAGTAGTAATATGCGACATGATTTAACAACATGGCAAACACAAGGCATCAGTGTGCTCCGTGAACCCTGCCAAATTTACCAGTATTTAGGCAATACCAATTGGCGAGATGAAATGACGTAAAAATATTTTCAACACCTTTGCTCGTAAAGCTGATGTAATTCCACCGGTTTTAAATATGTAAAGCGGGTCATAAAAACGCGTATGTTACCAAAGCAAATTGTTAAGTTATAGTCCATACAAATTCCATAACAGTATCACAGTATTACTATTTTTCATACAGTAGGGCATCGCCTTTGACGTGGCACGATGCCGCCGCCCGCGTAGGTATCTACGCGCTTGTTCGCAGATATGCAAGGGTTGTCACAAAATTCGAAATCAAATAATCTTTAATATTTTTATAATCATTTATCAACAATAATAAAGTATACATATTTACAAATGTTACACTGCTAAATATTGGGTTATAAAGGTTTATTTTTAGATTTCAATTTTCTATGTTTAAATTTAACAATATAATGAATTCGCATTCGGATAAACAATTTGATCATGACAATATGGAGGAAACATAAGCATGGCTGTGATATAAACTGTACTTGTTTTAATAATATATACCTATAATTTATCTAAAAATATTGTTTCCTACAGCACCTGGTTGGTATGTTAACTCATTACGTCTGCGGCGAAGACAAAAAGTCCCTATGTTCATTCGTAACTAATAAACGGCTGAACCAATTTTGATTAGTTGTAAAATTCGTTTTTATTGCGCCAATGTCACTGAGTATATAAAAAAAAAAAAAAAAATTGTGGATTTCTGGTGCCAGTCAAGTTTATGTAGGTACCAAACAATTAACGATTTAAATTTGATTACGACTTTACTCATTTAATTTTCGCAAGATACTTAATAATAGAAACTAGGAATATCAATACCCAAAATGCAATGACTGGATAGCAAAACTTACTGTAAATAATAATAACTAAACAGTGTAAAATAAACAATAAGGAGATATTTGTCACGAACCGATGAGTCACTTGGCTTTTCAACAGCGAAAACAATAAATATGAGAGTGTAAGTTCAAATTGGTGTCCCATTTGTTTATAAAGCTTATAGTGTACATTTACGTGACATAAACATACACATACGTTCGTCCCACACACAGCACGTGCATATAGTCGCAGAGACAAATTTTATGTTAGAAATGGCACAGCCATACGTAGTAATTAATATCTTTGCCCAGAAATCTTGAATATAAGTGAATATAGAACCTTGTCTTTTTCTGTCGGTTTAAATAAAATCATAACAGTTGGATATTAGACAAATACCTACTCCTTCTGTGTCCGACATCCTAACTAACAAGAAGTTGTAAATATAACAATTACACTTTGGACAAGAGCATGCACCGTAAAGAATACATATACCTACCTACTTACACTTGAAAACCCCGCTAGGTTGGAGTTGGAGTTACGAAGTAGGTACTTAACTTTTTAGTCATTTGTCGTTGGAGCACAAGAATTCGGTTATTTGTTGTATACTTATACATAGTTGGAGTACCTTGCACTTCATCAACAATATAGCTACATACACTTCAACAAAGACAAAGTCCCTTGCGTCACGGGGAAACCTATGAAATTTTAAATTGTTGATGTGTTTCGACATCGAGTTACAACCGTATACAGAACAATTTGTATGCACCATTATATTAAATAGAAATCACTGAACGTAAATTAAACAAACGTTTAAAACACTCAGTACGCGCACGTGACTGTCTTTCACGGGGGCTCCCACAAACTACGCTTGTTTGTGGGACGCTGACCGCACCGCCCGCTTCTCCGCGGGTTCCCCTCCCTTGCTCTGCGCAAGTACCTTCGATGCCCAACTGTATGCTTTTAAAACTGTGACAGTATTATTTGCCATTTCGCGCGCTGTTGCTATTCAAATTTCGAACTAATCGCCGCACGGCCGCAATCAGTAGGCAGCGCTAGCGCGCTGTTAAAATGGCGGGAAAGTAACAGTGTGCATTCACAGATTGAGTTTATTTAAAATAAAAAAAATCAGTTTATTCGGTAATTTAAAAACTTGGCTGCATGCTCTAAACATAATTAAAAAGCCAACTACGTATCATTTTAATAATTGTAATTTCACTAACTGTTTCAATAATTAAAAATGAACAATATATATATTTTTTTTTCTGTTTCCTCGCAAATGTGTTGAAAAACGTCGTACGATATACGTGCGTATTGGTTATAACATGCTCGGCTCAATTACGCCCTCGCCTTCGGCTCGGGCTGAAATTCCGCCTGTTATAACCACCATAACGCACTAATATCGTAATGTACTATTATAGTATAGTAAAAAATATATTGTACAATAAAAAACATAAATATAGAATTTAAAAAATTAAAAAAGAAGAGATATTGTACAATGGCGATTTAAATGTCTTTATGATGAAAGTTCTGTTTAGAACTAGAAAATGCTGATATTTAATTGAAAGTTATGTAGGTGGTACCCGTGGCGGTGTTGGTGAGGCCGATCTTCTCCCTGAGCATGCCGACGAGGTGGTCGGCGGTGGCGGCGGGCCCGAACACGAGCCCGTGCTGCTTGCCGTCCAGCAGCAGCACGCGCACGTGCAGCGGCCGCCGCGCCGCCGCGCACAGCAGCTCCTCCTTCGACGGCGCGGCCACGCGGCGCGGCACTTGGGCGATGCTCAGCGCGATCTGGAACCAGCAAGTTCTCAAATTAATCTCTTTAATGATTTAATTGTTTATATAAAAAAGTTAAGCCGTGGCGAGGCGCTCGACAGATGTGACCACGTCGTCATTGAAACTATTTTGTATAGAAAAAATGCATGGTGGATGTATGGCTTATTATAGGAAAATATCTGAGAGACTGAACTTTACTCGGGCCATAGGGTGTAGTTTTTATAAATAAAGAGCCATACTATGGAGCTAGCAGAAAAAAATAGGCTATGATGATTGCTTACCATCAGGCAGGCTGCATCCTAGTTTACTTTATAACATTCAGCTTAATGTTATTAAGAAATAAGTAAGCCAGTGTATTGTATGTTACAGAGCTAACAGACTGGACATTAATACACTAAGAGTACTACTAGCATGGTAGCTGTAAAAACGTTTCATTCCAGATTTGTGAAAGGTTTTTAATAATCGATGTGCAGAGGAAAAAATTGTTACTTGAATTTTGCTTGTTTGCGCTAATAACTAGTTTGTTGTACAACATTGTGTCATTTATGTACAATAAACCAGTTTACGAACACATCGGAATCTTTGCCCTCTGTTTCCATACCCGCATGGATGGATAGATAGCCGTCGTACGTGTACACCGTACCTGTTCAGCGCGGCGCGCGAACTTGCCCTCCTCGCCGGCGTGCAGCGCCGTGCCCCTGTACCGCAGGTGCGCCAGCAGCAGGCGCCGCACGGGCTTGGCGGGCGGCAGCGCCGCGCCCACGGCCGCGCACAGCAGCGCCCAGTGCCGCGCCGACACGCGCGACGACGGCTCGGGGTGCTCCGTCGTCTGCGCGCCGACACATTTACACTCATTACTTCTATTACATACGTATTATTTGCAACATTGTTAAGACATATCAGCCCAAACATAACAATAGAATGCCCGAGACAACAATAATCGTATTGATCGGTACGGGACGGGGCAAACGAAGGGTGCATATGTCATATCTTGAGGCTTCATATGATAATATTTTAATTAAATCTGTTGACAGTACCGTGTTTCTTGGTGTAACAATTGACAAATATTGTAATTGGAAACCTCACGTAGAAAAATTGTGTCATAAACTTGATAGATTTGTTTATGTACTGTCACGCTTAAGGCAGATAGCTAACATAGAATCAGCTATCAAAGCATATCATGGTTATGTAGCCTCTATTCTACGTTATGGGATAATACTCTGGGGATATTCGGTGGACAGTATAAATGTGTTTAGAGCGCAGAAAAAATGCATACGTGCGCTTTGCGGTGCTGGGTTTCTGGATAGCTGTAAACCTTTGTTTAAATGCAACAGAATACTGCCATTGCCATGCATATACATATATGAAATATGTGTTTTTGTTAAAAGTCACCCAGAATTATTTGAAAAATATGCTGACGCGGTGGGTCGCTGCTCGAGAGTTAAAAATAAATTATGTGTGCCAACGCAGCGACTAACTGTATTTTGTAAGAATGCTTACTCTATGGCAATACGACTATATAATCATCTTCCAGATACAGTGAAAGAAAATAGTCTTTCATGGATGAAAAGATATCTTTTTAGGTTACTACTGGACAAATGTTATTATACGGTCGATGAATTTTTAAGTGACAAAATTTAATGTATGACAATTGTTTGTTATATCTTGACATATTTTTTTAATGTAACAATGTTCTATATTTCAGTTGACATAATTATAATTAATATTTAATTCAGCTTGACATCATAATATAATCTGACGTTTAATTATCTTGTGATACTGATGATTTATTTATCAGTGATTTATTCAGTTCAATTACTATGATTTTAATATTTGCACGCCATTGTCGATGGCAGAATAATATGGAACATAATGACAAAATGACAACTGTAAAAAAAACCTTATTCTGGCAAATAAATATTCATTCATTCATTCATTCATTCATTCATTCATTCATTCATGCAAAAAAGTCAAAGTATTTTCACTTTTAATTTATAAAATTACTAATTGCATCTAAATATTCTAGACTCTGGTATAGATTTGTGTTAATACTGAATACATCTATTATATCTTCTCTAATCTTGAAATTTATTGTCTAGGTATGAAAAGTAGATTATTCACCTCTGGTATATTAGCCTGTCTTCGTCTTGGGCGGCTTGCACTCCTCACTTCACTCAGAACTCTTTATTACATAACTCCCTCCTTCGCTCAGGAGTTAAGTTTAAACTCCCTCGCTACGACGGTCGGGAGTTAACTATAGAGTCCTTCGTTACGCTCAGAGTTCAATATGCCGCCCGTAACGTAAGACACTGCTTTATTCCCTTGGTGCATAATTTACTATTAAGTAACTATAACGCAAATTTTCTACTTTAAGTACTTCTGCTGTGGAGGAAATAAACTGGTCTGTCTAGGTTAAGAAATCAGTCTGACATAGCATACGATAACTGGTATTGTGGAGTCACACTATAGTGCTGATCCAATTTATCTACGCTTATTAACCAACCTGTTTGATCAACTGGACATAGAGTTCGCAAAGCAACGTGTCCTTCTGAAGGCAACGCTGCAGCAGAGACTGCGCGAGCGCGACGCGGTCGTCGCTCTCGCTCTCTTGGCTGCTCACGCTGTTATTGTTGGCCAAGTTCGTCGTACTGCCCTCGTTTATACTCAGCCCTGCGTGGCTCATGATATCCTGAAAATAAGGGAACCATTTAGTTATAGCACGTTTTCTTACAGATTTAAGTGTATAAAATTGTTGCATACAAGCATTACACGTCTCGACCAAACAATAGCCGGTTAAATATGCAGTTATACAGCTCTCGTAATGACCAAATTAAACAGCCTTGAGTGCTGTATCTGAAATATCCAATAGGTTGATATATGATATCCGCTGAATCTGTTATTTAAGTATCTTTAGTGTGGCGGACTTACCTACTGTTGAACATTCGACCAAAAAATTCGAGTACAATTGCCGAATGTATAAACTATTAGTGTCTCTAAAATCAACTAAAATCTAAGTAGTGTTTTTTTATTGTTTATTCTTACATTGAAGCAACCGCTGCGATTTCTCCACTAGAGACAGTTTCAGACAAGAGTTAGACATATTTAATATCTAAAAAAAACTTTTTAACAAAAAAATTAAACAACCGAAAAATATTATCTTTGTTCATTGATTGTTTGTCGCCGACTCAAAATTACTTAGGTGTACTTAAATTAGTTTAAGAACTTAGTTATTAAGGTCAATAAAAACAAAGTTTATTATTTTTTGCTTTTCATTTTTTTCGGCGGTTTAATTTTTTTGTTAAAAAGTTTTTATTTTATAATTTTTTGTGGCTGTAATGTACTAATTACTACAGGCTTAATTTTTGATTACTTTTATAATAGCTGGTCTGAAGCTCATTCTTGGTAAGGTTTTTTTTATACTACGTCGGGAGGCAGACAAGCATACGGCCCGCCTGATGTGAAGCAGTTACCATAGCCATATTAACGCTCGCAACATAACATATTGCTCGTGCGCCGCCACCGCAGCAACTCCTTCCTTTCTGGTGACCTCACTCACTCGCAGGAACACAACAACCCTCAAGGGAATTGTTATTTGGCTGCGGTATTCTGTGAGGTGGAGGTACATATCCCAGTCCGGTAGCTTACAATTGCGCTCCCTACCTCTCTTTTCGCCAGAGCTTCGTTTGTCAGTCAGCAGGGTGAACCACGTGCAGGTGATGTTGGCTTTGGTTCAAAGATGTTGATGAACCATTTGCACACCAAACTTGTTTTTTTTTGTAATACACAACTCAGCATTAAAATCTG
Organism: Hypsopygia costalis; assembly: GCA_937001555.2. NCBI lineage: Eukaryota > Metazoa > Arthropoda > Insecta > Lepidoptera > Pyralidae > Hypsopygia > Hypsopygia costalis. Next base: position 19,728,454 of record OW443343.2, on the reverse strand, counting down.
TGAATGAACTATAAATCATTTCCTGTTTTCCTACCCTTAGGGTTGAATTTTTTTTCCAAATTTATATGGGACCAACTTTGGGGTACACTTTTCCTTTTACCTTTCCAATAAAAAAAGAATTATCAAAATCGGACTACTCTATAAAAAGTTATGCATGATCATACATAAAAAAAAAAATATATACCCGTCGAATTGAGAACCTCCTCCGTTTTTTCGGCGGTTAATGAAATGCGTGTGAAGTTGTTTACGCTAAATTTACTAGAGTCCTAGGGCATATGAAATTGTATATTAGCGATCTGTTACCTTGAATATCTGCATAGCGGCGACTTCTTCAGCCTCGTTGAGCTTGGTGAGGCTGTGCGGCAGCGAGCGAGACCAGCACCAGTAGCCCGGGGGGAAACCCTTGTAGCACTCGCCCTGTGTCTCCGCTGCCATATCCAGGCGGACCTTCTCTAGTCTGTGCTTGCTTAGCCTGCGACAAATGTACTGATTGACCACAGAGTTTGAAGAAGACTGTTTTTCCCTTACTGAGTTCATGAGCTTTCTCATTTCTCACAGGACAAATTGAAATTCAAAGACAGCTTGTTATTCCTGCCCAGTTTATTAAGGGCATCCAAACCGTCAAAAAGTAACCTGAAAGGGAGTTTTTACCCTTTCGGAGATGTGAGACATGAATAATTTATTATGCTGACTAAGGACTATAAAACATCGCGTGCTGGGGAGGGGGAAGCGCTGCCATTTTGAGATAATTTTAGTGCATATAACGTATTCATGTACAACACACGGCCGTGTTCATGCCACAGCCACATCTCATTTTTATTCTGCCTGTCATTCATGTTTATAATTTACCTTTCATGAATTAAAAATTGGAAGCAAATGAAGGTGTGTGAGCGGCCAACAAAAGGAATTTTATATATCAAGTTATTGGTAACTATTAAACACATTATCATATTATTCACAAGTGTCAGATTCGGAACATTAAAAAGATTACAAGCAACTGGTCATCATCATGACGTCTGCAAGACAACGATCTTAATACCAACATTAATACATTAACAGACTATTAGGCTGACTGCGATGATATCTTTTCGATGTTATTGTCATTTGAAGGCGTGTGAATGGTAATGTGATATCGGTGCGTTACCTGCGCAGCGTGTTCCTGAGGAAGTTCCCGGTGGAGAGGTCAGCGGGGCGGCGCAGCACGCCGCAGTCGACGAGCGCGCGCCGTGCGGCGCGCAGCGCGGCGGCCAGGCGCGCGCGCTCGGCGGCGGGCGCGGCGCGGCGCGGGGCCTCGTCCGCCAGCCCGCTGCCCAGCGCCGGGCTGTACGCCGCCATCAGCCACGCCGCCTCGTGCTTCTGGCCGGACTCCAGGACTATGCACCTGGGGGAGTAACAACGAATTGACGAATACACAGAACCAGATGCTAATCACAGAACATTGCCGCCTCTTCGTCGACCGATAAGAATAACATATCCATCATACTCTATGTATTTATTTTAAAAATGGTACACGAGTTCGGTATGAGAGTTTTAATACCTATATGACAGTAAATATACACAGTTTGTGGTCGCACTCCTACGAAATGGCTCGACCGATTTTTCCGAAATTTTTTATATATATTTATGGTAGGTATAAGAACAGGTTGTAAAATATATATCAAACTGTTAGGTGATAAATAGGGACACCCCTATCAAGAAATTCATTAGTATATATGTATGTCACAACAACGTTAGCCGGGTCGGTTATTTTAACAAACTTGCAGCCCGCCCACGCTTCGCTTGACCAAAATAAATATTGAAGCCAATTGATTCACGAAATGTCTTCGAAAATTAATTCTTCGCATTTTTTTTCGTTAATTTAAATAATTCTTCGCATTTATTTTTCGTTAATTTTTCTGATATTGTCTCCATCCTCAATAGCAGAATAGCTCGTCAACTATTCTTCTATCGAGGATGGAGACAATCCACAACAAATCAAAGATCATAAAAATCGGTCCGCTGTTTAAGTTGTAAATGGTAATACTAACCCGACTTTGTTTAATAAATTTAAAAAATATGATAGATTGTACAGTGGGGTTGACTTATCAAAAATAGTGAGCTGTAGGTAAGTAAGTCGATTCACTCCTTAATCCTGTCTCGACTCCTATTTGCGAACTTACTTAGCAGAAGTCCTAAAATTCATAATTTAATAGTACAGACCTGTTCCAATTTCCTTACTAACCGAGTATATAGATGTTTGTGAAAGGCACGTACCTCAGTCCGTCGTGTTGTCCATGATGCGTCAGGCTGATCGTGAGGCCGTTGTCCACGGGGTCCATCAGCAAGGCTGCTATATTGTTGTAGGGGTATTCTGCTAGCACCACTTTGTCAGCCGGGCGGACTAGCACCACGCCTTCCGAGCCGACGCCCAATAACACGTTCGGCCCTGGTGACAATGATTTGTTTACCAGCTATACAGAATAGAACACCAGGCACGGTGAAGATATTGTATATTTAGAGCGAGACACTGCTATACGCGAGACAAGAGAAACAATATCACCTCTTTCTTGTCTTTTACACACGTATAGCAGTCGTATAGTCGTGGTCATCCCTTATTTATTCCACTACTAGGAATCGGGTCTCCCTTCAATCGAAGGGATTTAGAGTATACTCCACCATGCTGCTCAACTGCGGATTGGCGGAGTTCGGTGTTTTCAAGCCGCCTAAAGACCACTGATTTGGCTTGATGGTCATCTAATGACAACAGCAGGGACCGACGGCTTAACGTGCCCTCTGAAGCACGGAGGAGCTCGAGATAAATAAGCCATTTATCTCGAGCTCTTCCTTGCTTCGGAGCCATATTAACGCCACCATCATCATTCATCAACATCAACATCCATCAGTAGCCATATTAACGCTCGTAACATGAAATATCGCTCACGCGCCGCCACTCCAGGTACCACCATAGCAACTCCTTCCTTTCTGGTGACCTCACTAACTCGCAGGAAGATAATAACCCTCGAGGGATTTTTTATTGGACTGCGGTATTCTAGACGACAGGGTACACGACGTGCAGGTGAGGATGGCTTTCGCTGTAAAGATCGTGGTAAGCCACTTACACCCAAATTCAATCTACTACTATAGACGAGCTCGGTGGCGTAGCGGTCAATGACGCGGCTTCGACACCAACGCTCGTGGGTTCGATTCCCACATAGGACAAACATTTGTGTGCATGAACATGTCTGTTTGTCTTGGTCTCGGTGTTTTCTATGTATCATAAGTATATATTTTAAAAAAAAAAATGTATTTACGTATGTTTATCAGTTGTGTAGTACCCATAACACAAGCTTCGCTTACTTTGGGGCTAGATGGCGCTGTGTAATTTGTCTGACAATATTTATTTATTTATACTCTCTTATAGGTGTATAAAAAATGTATTTACGTATGTTTTTCAGTTGCGTAGTACCCATAACACAAGCTTCGCTTACTTTGGGGCTAGATGGCGCTGTGTAATTTGTCTGACAATATTTATTTATTTATTTATACTCTCTTATAGGATGTGTAATTACCATGTGCCCAGTATCCTTTGTAGGTGACAGGGAAGAGTGTGACGCCATAGAGCGGGTACTGCATCACACAGGACAGGTACAACGCCTTGGCTGTAAGCTCTGCCCGTCCCGCGCCGTACTGCCGGTGCGCTTGAGCCAGGATCGTGGCCTGTAACGTCAATGATAATGTTAAGAATGATTACTTACTTACTATTATTATTAAATATTCATTACTTACTAGCTGTTTTCGTATGATGAATAATTTATGATATTTGTTTGCAAATAATGCATTAATTACAAACAAATTTGATTACCATAAAAAAGGTTATAGTGAGTTAATCTTAAAAGATAGACATATGCATTCGCGGACTTTTTTTTAGAACTTTTAAAGACGAACAATTCCATTATACATGATTTTACAGCAGCGTACGCAACGTAAGCCCTCAAAAGGAATATTTTTTTCCTATTTTTCATTGGTGCTCCGCTCCTGTTGGTGGTAGCGTGATGTTATATAGCGTATAGCCTTCCTTGAAATATAAGCTATCTAACACAAAGAATTTTTCAATTCGAAACAGTTCCTGAGATTAGCGCGTTCAAACAAACCAACTCTTCAGCTATATAATATTATAGATTATTGCAACAAAGTCGAACGACTGTGCGAGTATGGCCCGTTAATAGTCACATATTAGGAAAACTTCTTTTGTGTTCAGAGGAAGCTTCAAAAACAAGAATTTGAAGAAAAAGCCACATACTCAACAGCAATCCTCTATGACAAAAATAAACAAAACATGTGTAGTAACGCAGTCAGTACCACAACCATGGCAACAAGACAAAAGTAAGACTGAAAAAACGACTTACGCTCAAATCACCGCCAAAAAAGTAAAAGATGCTCAGCCGAATACTGACATCGAAGAAAAATTAAATAAAGTACTCATATTAATGACATCATTTGATGAGCGCCTTAAAAAGATGGAAAATAGTACTAAAAAGACTATAACTAAAAGCAAATCATGAATTATTTTCTCAAAATCATGGCTTGGAACTCCAATGGGCTACTCCAACATCAAAATGAATTGCAGTTAGTCCTAGATACAGAAAAAATTGATGTGTGTTTAATTTCTGAATCACATTTCACTAAACAGTCATTCATTCAATTAAAAGGATACAAAATATACCACGCGACTACATCCTGATAACTGCGCAAGAGGAGGTAGTTCCATAATTGTGAAAGAAAATCTCTACCACTACGAATGCCACAAGTGTGAAGAACGAGAAATACAAGCTGTAGCGGTATGTATTAAAACTAAAAAATACCCGATTACTGTTTCAGCAATATATTTCCCGCCCAGATACTCGCTGAAAAAAGATCAATATATTAACTTCTTACAAAAGCTTGGAACCAGGTTTATCCTTGGAGGTGACCTAAATGCCAAAAATGTATACTGGGGTTCCAGACTAACCACAACCAAAGGACGAGAATTACTGAAAGCTATAAAAGAAAATCAATGTGACGTATTATCGACTGGAAAGCCAACTTATTGGCCCACTGATCCACAAAAAATTCCAGACCTGATTGATTTTTTTATCTGTAAAAATATATCTACTAATTATATGAGTGTTGAAGACGGTTATGATATGAGCTCAGATCATTCGCCTATTATTTTAAATTTAAGTGATACTGTTATATATAAAGAAAACAATCCAACATTAGTAAATAGAAGGACTGATTGGGAGAGTTTTCAAATAGACTTAGAAAATAAAATTAATCTTAATGTACCGCTCCGCAATGAAGAGCAGCTAAATTTCGAAGTAGAAAAATTTACTGTCGATATCCAACTGTCGGCATGGCAAAACACTCCAGACATCCATAGAAAATCCAAAGGAAACAGATATCCGGAAGAAATTATGAATTTGGTAGCTCAAAAAAGGAAACAAAGAAAAATTTGGCATCACACACGATCGCCTCGCGATAAACAAATATTGAATAGCCTCACTAAAATGCTTAGAAAAGTGATACAGACTTTCAAAGACGAATCTCTTAAAACTCGCTTAGAAAAATTAACCAGTGATAGCAGGACTAACTATTCTCTCTGGAAAGCTACTAAAACTGTAAAAAGACCAATTATGCAAATACCCCCAATAAGAGAAGAAAATGGAAAGTGGGCCATAAGTAATGAACAAAAAGCAAAAAGGTTCGCTGAGCACTTGGAAAAAATTTTTCAACCCAATGAAGGATCTGATGACCTGAGATGCGACGATACTTCGAAAGAAGAGGCAGACATAAAGTTTGTAACACCAAAAGAAGTTGCGAATGAAATAAAGACCAATATTGATTCTAAGAAAGCACCAGGTTACGACCTCATAACGGGAGAAGTCCTACTTAATCTTCCTCATAAGGCTCTGGTTAAATTAACGAACCTTATTAATGCTGCGTTCAGGTTAAAATTAGTTCCGGATATCTGGAAAGTAGCTGAAGTAATTATGATAGCAAAACCGGGTAAACCGCCTCATGAAACGACATCATACAGGCCGATTTCATTATTGCCAGTTATGTCTAAATTATTTGAAAAGCTTTTGCTCAAACGACTAAAACTCATACTAGATGAAAAAGGTTTGATACCGCAACATCAGTTTGGATTTAGAGAGAAACACTCTACCATAGACCAAGTGCATAGAATCACAAATATTATAGAAAAAGCATTGGAAGAAAAGAAAGTGTGCTCCACAGTATTTCTGGACGTCGCACAAGCTTTTGATAAAGTTTGGCATAAAGGTTTAATGTATAAGATCAACAAAATGTTGCCAAAGCAGTATGCTGCAATACTAGAGTCATATATCTCTCACCGAATGTTTAGAATCAGACAAGAAGACGCATACTCTGATCTAAAGGAAATTAAAGCTGGGGTACCTCAAGGAAGTGTCTTAGGTCCGGTCCTGTATCTATTATACACTTGTGATATTCCCAATTTAGAAAATAATACAATTGCGACTTTTGCCGACGACACTGCCATAATGTCTGTTGGGAACACACACAAAGAAGCAGTTGAGAAAACCCAAATTGCCATCACAAAAGTTCACAACTGGACACAAAAATGGCGAATTAAACTAAATGAGTCAAAATCGGTTCATATTGACTTCACAAACAAAAATCCGCACTACCATCCAGTGTTTTTAAATAATCAGCAGATCCCGTATGTCAATACGGCCAAATATCTAGGTATGACCCTAGACGTGAAATTACATTGGAAAGCTCACGTCAAGAAGAAACGAGAGGAGTTAGAGATACGATACAAAAACATGTATTGGCTGCTCGGGAGGAACTCTAGCTTGTCGATTCATAATAAATTACTAATGTATAAGCAAATCCTTATGCCAGTTTGGACTTATGGAGTACAGTTATGGGGCTGTACGAAACAGAGTAACAAACAAGTTATTCAGCGCTTTCAAAATAAAGTACTCAGGGGCATTGTAAATGCACCGTGGTATTTCAAAAATGACTATCTCCATCGGGACCTTAAAGTGGAGTTTGTGGACAAAGTGATACAAAGATATGCAGAAGCTCATGAACTTAGACTTCATCACCATGTGAATCCAGAGGTAGTCAAACTTCTCGATAACACAGACCTAGTGAGAAGACTCAAAAGAACAAAACCTTTTGAGTTAGTGTAGTAATAAGTGAGACAATGCTAGTGATAGTGCATTAAATATAACACAATAAGAAAGTGTTTCACCTTAATAGACACTAAGAAAAGTCAATGGACATTATTCTTAGACTATAATATTTAGAAGTTTATGTTAAAGTTAAATTACTTATTAGCCCATAAGCTAGATTGTAATATTTTAAAGTTATAATACTTTACAAAAAAAAAAAAAAAAAAAAAAAAAAGAGGAAGTTACTTTCTGCTCTAACGACTCTACGATTTCTCATAAGCGTCCGCCTGGGTGGTGAAGTGAACTTTTTTTTTACGGGACGGGGGCCCACCATACATGGGAATGTCAATGGGAGAGACACTGAGGTGGGAACCTGTGTCTTCTGTGTAGCCAGGATTAACAGCGGCGACTACCAAAAACGCAATGAACAGTGAAGACCATTGCAGTCCCGGGGATAAGACTACGGCTGCCTGGAACTCAACGAATTTAATCAGAATATATTATTAAGAGTAAGAAGCTTTTGGAATTTGACTTCCCCTCTTAGCAATGTGAGAGACAGCAATACGTATGGCAATTAAGACATTAAAAGCTTAAAGACATGGCTTGTCAAGTGAAGCTCAACTGCCGTGCACCACGGATTTTAAGTATCTAACACTATTGGGGACCTAAAACATTGAGTTGTGTAAACGGTGAAGTGACCTATAGAAATGGGCGTACAGTACAAAAGCCTGGTCGAAGTGCTAATGATAGGCCCAGAAAAAATTGCACAAGAAAGGATATCTATTTATTTGCCTTAAATAGATTGAAGTTCGATCACGAGCATGGAGTTTTTTTAAAATTATTTACTAATGATTAATGTCAATAATGAAAATATAACTCATGATTTAAGGCGAGGTGAGCCAGCGCTAGAAACAATATGACAATTCCGCGAGACACTGGCGACTCTGGCGAGCGTCCTACTGATCGAAAATCAATTGAATAATCGATTAAAATTTTTAAAGATGTAATAAAAAAAATCTATCGGGTAAAATACCTCTAGTTATTTATGATCTTTTTTTTAGTACCTGACTTATAATGTCAAATTACTTATTTTAAGAATAAAACCGAAAATAGAAGATAAAATGACACAAAAAAAGAGGTAATTTTGTGAATTTATTTTAACGAGTCAACTTCATCAAATCATGTTTCCATCGGATATATTCTCTAGTATATATCCTAAACAATATCAATATAATTTTCCTATAATTTAATTCTCTGTTTATTACTTCAAAGATGAATTCTAAATTGTGGATTTTGCAGTACCACTGGGACCACCCCTCCTTAATATCGAGTTTTTTGACGTGGTTAAAACGATGAACGCAGGTTGCACGCACGGAAAAGCATGACTCATTGTCACGTTCCGCCTGAGCCGAGCGTGCAAGCGTGAGCGCGGACAAAGCGGTAGAGAGCTAAATCGGACAGACAACCAATTTCTTTAACTAGCTATACTAACCCACTGGTGTTGTGGCCTGGCGCGTGCGATCCTTTGCGGCAGGAATTGGTCGGGGTGAGCATAGTAGGCGCGCGTGTGAGGTGGCGGGGGACTCGGCGGAGGCTCGCCCAACGACACTTGAGCTTGTAGACCGGCTAATTGCAGGGCCACTTTCTCCGATACAGGGAACTCGTCCATCTAAGTAAAGAGAAAAACCAAGTTAAAACCTTTCTTTGAAATCAGTTTTAAAACCGTGATTCACCATGTGAAGTCACATTTCAAAATCAGGAGAAATGTAGTTTTAATAGGCGTGCGCGGCATTGTAGATCCAACGTGTTGAGGCCCCATCGAGAAGTTTGATGTAATGTTGTATACTCGCTGCGACCTGCTCGAGGATATATTGAAAAGGCTTCAAAAAGGCGTGGAGAGGTTTTTTCAGGGTCGGCAACGTGTGTCTGATGCCCGTGGTGTTACAGACGTCAATGGGCTGTTGTAACTGTTTACTAACAGGCGGGCCATATGCTTGTGTTACTCAGTGACATAAAAAGGAACGATATACCAATGAACAAGTCTCGGCAGACATTGGGATTATTGCAAAGTGTCTTGAAAGTTCAATGGGTTATAGCAGTGGTTCCCAATCTTTTCTTATTCGCGAACCACTACGAGGTTTTTGTTGGGTGTAGTGTCCTCGGGCGGGTGTCATATAAATCCGTTATTCTATAACTCGAGATTTAAGTATTTTGTATAAGAGTACATAATCTCTTTCATTATAAGTTTGTATCACGGAACATAATTTACCTCTCACGGACCACTGGTGGTCCACAGACCACCGTTTGGGAACCCCTGGGTTATAGGGATGATCTGTTTGAAGTGGGTTATTACAGAAGTTATTATAACTTTAAAAATGAGCGAGTTTCATACCGCAGATCAGCAGTAGAAACATTACGATTATGTCTCTTGTATTAAAGTTTGCTTCATAACATCCGTATTCATCAAATCCGTATTTTTTTTTAAAGAAATACTACTAAAAATCTAGCGTGTTTACTCTGGCTCTTGTTTCATTTCAAAGATTTGAATAACATTATATCAGACTTACCTTAACTACACTATGTACAGCTTGGGCATACAGCAAGGCCACTTCGACAGGGTCGTGCGGCAACTCTCGCCCGCCTCGGAAAAGGCGCCGTTTGAACACGAAACGGTTGTCTGCTGAACCACCGCCCGGGCCTTGTTGCCTGATGAAGAATCAACCATAAGAATAAATATAAATATTTCTGGACAAATAACACAGCGCCATCTAGTCCCAAATTAAGCGCTAAGCTTGTATTATGGGTACTAGACATTTGATAAATGTACTTAAATACATTTTGTTTTTGTAAATACATACTTATAATAAATAGGAAATACCCAGACCAAGACAAACAGATATGTTCATGCACACAAATGTTTAAGACAAACATTTGTGTGAATGAACATATCTGTTTGTCTTGTTTGCGGGAATCGAACCCGCGACCTCGGAGTCAAAGTGGCCATTGCTAACTATTCGACCACCGAGCTCGTCCAAGAATAGAGTCTGAAAGACTCTTTGATACTGCAATTAAACCTTTTCGACGTGAATACGTCGTTAAAATTGCGGAGGCAATTCAAAACCTCGAATGATAACAAAATCGGGGGATACCGTTTGGTGTTACAGCTACAAATCTATCATCTCCATCCAGAATTCAATCACAACACTGGATAATAGATTAAGGATCAAATAATTTATTACGCTAAGTAAGGAATATGGAACATCGAGTGCGGGGGAGGAGGAAGCGCTGCCATTGTGAGATTATTTTAATTCATATAACGTATTTACGTACAACACATGCAATGCCGTGTCTATGACACAGTCACACCGTTTTTTAGGGTTCCGTACCTCAAAAGGAAAAACGGAACCCTTATAAGATCACTTTGTTGTCCGTCTGTCTGCCAAGACCCTCTATCTCGAGAAATCGTGGAGGTATCAATCTGAAATTTGAACTATATACTCAGGTCTACGGTCCCATGAAGTTGTAAAAAATCAAACTGCTAAGTTTACGTAAAAAAAAGATACGGACGTTTATTCAGCAAAAAACGCATATTTCGACACATTCTCAAGGGAATCAAAACCCATAGGGTACTTCCCGTTAACCTAGAACTATGAAATTTGGCAAGTAACATCGTTATAGACTACAAGTACAAGAATACATCTCAAAACTATACATTTGTGATTAAATCTTGAAAAATAGGGGGTCTATATTTTTTATAGGGGGTGTAATTTCAAATTGACGCTACTAGTTCAAATGGGGTATCGTATGAAAGGGCTTGATGTGCACATTGCAAAATATATTTTATTTATTTTTTCCGACGGATTATTTCTTATGTATAATGAAAAATATCAAATTTATAATGATCCTACGTACGGATCCCTCGGTGGGCGAGTCCGACTCGCACTGGTCCAGTTTTTTTTCCTAGGCACTGCGTGGCACTACCAGTAGTGTCATGGGAGATTTTTCTTTCGATAGACTCTACTAATCTCATTGGCGGATCCGACTCTCTTATCAAAATTCTCCGTGGATTAAATTAACTTATTATCCATGATACTACTATCGTTTTTCTTCCCTGATTAAGGCTGATGATGATGTCAAGTCGTGTCGCAAACTCTTAAGAGCAGCCTACCTAGCTATAGTACCTACTAAAGGTACTATTGTTTGTACTATGCTACAATATCAAGGTTAAACGGTGGCCTCGCTTCATCAGTTATAGTTCCGCTCTATATATAGCTTTAATATCTAATATATAAAATTCTCGAGTCGCGGTGTTTGTTACCAAAGTCCTCCGAAACGGCTGGACTGATTTTTATGAAATTTTTGTGTGCATATCGGGTAGGTCTGAGAATCGGCCAACATCTATTTTTCATACCCCTTAATGATTAGGGTGACTCGTCCTAAAAATTTTATATTTAATTGCCATTTTTTTTATTATTATTAGGGGCCGTCCATAAATTATGTCACACGTTAAGGGAGAGGGAGGGGGTCGATGAAGTGTGATATTGTGTGACAAGAGGGTAGGAGGGGTCCTAAATTTCGTGACGTGACATTTCAAAGTCTATTATAATCTAAGTGTTAAAACACGAATTGTGAAGTATTAACGAAAAACCCAAAAACATTTGCAACTCTAGATGTAAATTTGCAAAAGATGTGACGTCACACTAGGGAAGCGGAGTCTCACAAATGTAAGTGTCAGCTGTGGCAAGGACAAGGGGCCTTCCCCTTGTCCTTGCCACAGCTGTCAAAAAAATCATGAAATTTGTGTGACGTAATTTATGGATGGCCCCTTATGATTTAGGATTGAAAAATACATACAACTTATAATTTTCAACCTTCTACCATCAACCTCTAAATTCATAAGGCAAAACAACGTTTGCTAGGTCAGCTAGTTATCTATATAAATACTCACATTTCCCAAGCGGCGATGACGTCATACAGGTACTGCGTTGCCCTAACGTGCTCCTCCTTCCCTCCCCGCTGCTGGTACACGGCCCAGCCGGCCCGGGACTGCGGTGCCAGGCCGAGCTTGTCAGCCAGTCGGGCTGCCGCCGCCGCTGCCGTGTCCGCGGGGTGCACGTCGATAGCTTTGGTGCGCCCGTCGAGGAAGAAGAAGCGGCATACTATGGTGCCCAGGCGGCGCATTGCCTACAAGTTTTTTTCGTTTTATAGCAAGAATATTGGCGACTTTTTATTAAGAATAACAAGGTATTTTATTATTGTTTAGGAGGCAATTAGATCTACACTTTGCGCGCTTCCGACACCATATACGCACACTAGTGTAGATGGAATTACCTGTTAATTTGACTTTCACGAAATAACATCTCAATTAATTAAATATTTATTGTTTACGACACCATATAACCAAACCATATCACGAATACATCCAAACATAATGCTAATATCAAGTTCTATTATCATAAAAAATATTATAGTATGTTCACATTCGGCCAATCAAAACGCAAGATGTAAGGACTGTGTGTCATTTTTTTTTCTTATTATCGTAGGTAATCGTTCTAACACGTTTTTCTCTCATACTGCGTGAAAAACAATTATCAAAATAGTCGCAATTCCTAGCACTTAAAAATTCGTTGAATCGTGTCTCTAAAATTTTTTTTTCTACATTTTTTAATTTCTTTACAACCTTTACTTTTAGTCAAGGAAACGTATCTCATAAACAGTATGCTAGTCAAAATTAAAAAATAAAAAATAAACAAATTCTGTATAAAAAAAGACAAAATTAATTCACCCAATCGCTATACCCGTCAAAATTCAACGCATTTGTTAATTCAAATAGGTAATATTATTTCTTTAAAGAGCCATGAATGAAAAAAAAATCTTACAGCAATCTCGACGGTGCTGGGCGGCAAGGTCCTGGGCGCGGCGCCGCGGCAGTTGTCGAGGCACCACTGCGCGCAGTGCGCCGCGCGGCTGGGCCCGCCGGCCGCCAGCGCGCGCGCGTGCGAGCGCAGCCAGGCGCAGTAGTAGCGCGCCAGCCCGCGGCTCGGCTGCCACGCCACCGCGCACAGGCACAGGATCAGCCACACGCGCTCCGCCCACTCCTCCACGGGACATTCCGTTATCTGGGTATAGACAAATAGTCATAGATTAACGATTACCTCCTTAGAGCCTTACAAATATCCTACCTGGGTACAAAGTTAGTAACAAGTACCCTACCTGGGTACAGCGTATTTGTAAGTTGCCCGACTGGGGAAGTATCTCCACCTCACAGAATACCGCAGCGAAATAACAATTTGGGGTGTAAGTGGTTCATCAACATCTTTGAACCAAAGCCAACTTCACCTGCACATGGTGCAGAAACGAAGCTCTGGCGAAAAGAGAGGTAGGGAGCGTAATTGTAAGCTACCCGACTGGGGAAGTACCTCACACCACAGAATACCGCAGCCAAATAACAATTCCCTTGAGGGTTGTTGTGTTCCTGCGAGTGAGTGAGGTCACCAGAAAGGAAGAACTGGCTGCATTGGCTGCGGAGGTGGCGGCACACAAGCAATATTTCATGATGCGAGTTATTATTATGATGCGATGTTATATATATATATGCCTACAGAACCGCTTCACATCAGGCGGGCCGTAAGACTGTATGCTTGTCTGCCACCCGACGACGACAAAAAAAAAATATGTCTCCGCTTCTGTCGGAGCACGGCGGAGACCTGTACACTGCATTAATCTATGAATGCAGTGCTTACGAAGAGCTAACAGAAGCAATGTCTAGTAGAATATGGGTAATTGTAAACATATTACTGACTAGTCACTGCAACTGGAAAATGCATATAAACAATGTCTGCACAAGAATAAATAAATTTGTGTACGCGTTAAAACGATTACGTACTACGGTTGGCGAAAACGCAGCGCTGACCGCGTATCATGGTTACGTGGGTTCAATCCTCAGATACGGGATATTATTATGGGGCAACTCGACACATATTGAGAAAGCACTTATCGCACAAAAAAAATGTATACGAGCAATATGTGGGATAGGACCTCTAGAATCCTGCAGGCCATTTTTTTAAAAACTTAATATATTGACAGTTCCAGCCCTATATATAATAGAAGTAGGCATATTTGTAAAAAAACACCCCGAACTATTTAAAAAAAACTGTGATAACAGTAAATATACACAGCGGGATCCTTTGAAATTACGAATGCCAGTGTGTCACAGCAGTCTATTACAGCGAAACTGCTTATTTAGTACAATCAGGACCTATAATAAGATACCTCAGGGGATTAGAGAGATGCCATTCAACCGATTTAAGACGGAACTTCGGAAATGGCTTATAGAAAAATGCTTCTATTCAATGAGAGAATTTGGGTATTAATTTTGTTATTATTCATAAGCTTAAACATTGACAATTATATGCATATATTTTTGACATAAGTAACTAATTCTTTATTTATATTAAATTTGACTCTATTTAATTGTTATTATTCTTCGCAATTTCATAAATTTTAACATTGACAATTATATGCATACACGTTGGACATATTAATTTGAACTTAATTGTAATAATTGAAAAGACGCAAATGAATATTTAAATTATCTATATTTACGCAATTGCTTAAAATGGAAAATTTGCATGCCTCTGTATAAGGTGAACATACTGTAACCTGACTGTAACATGACATCTTATCTACTAAATAGTTGTATGTTCAAGCAAATAAATGATATTCTATTCTATTCTATTCTATTCTAGTTTCTGCCCGTGGCATCGCTGTCAGTAAATATTCTAGCAGCTTTCAAACAAATATTGCAAGACACAAACATTAATACAGCAAATTTTATCATTTTCGAGTGAAACAGTATCCATAATTCTATATTCCATCCTCATATACTTTTGCATTTATAACATTAGTACGATGCGATGTGGAATGATAATATTTAATTATATGGTTTTCACCAACGGTCAGAGGTCGAGGAAGTTTTGAAAAATAAGCTGCCGGTAAGCCACCCACATCACAAAATCATTTATTTTATCATTACTTTTAAATATTGTATCGTGATGCAAGACACGCAGGCATTACTTTACTTACAATACAATACAATAACGCTTTATTGCACCAAATAAAATACAGACACAAAAGAAAACAATTAAATGATAATTCAATAGGCGATCTTATCGCTATAAGCAATCTCTTCCAGATAACCTTAGGGTAGGAAAGGACAAATGCATATTTGAACAGGTGAAAATAAAATAATATTATTAAATGTCTTCAGTAAAATATTATGAATAAATACAATAACATATGTATGTATGTACATACTACTACACAAATATAATACTAATATACTCTACGCTTATATAAGCGTATATATATACATATACATACATAAACATAGGTACATACAAATAAAATATACCTAAGAAAAAAACTTAAGACTAATCTCTAGAAACTTAACTCTACGCTTAAGACCTCACCTGTCTAACACACTGCACTAGAATCTCGTCTCTCAGTTCCTCTCGTTCCAAGCCCTTGCCTATCAGCAGTTGTATCACCTGGGTCTCCTTGTCTGCTGTCAGTTCTCCTCGCATGTAACGACAAAGGTCCTAGAACAAAGTTAGTCAATAGAGAATCTAATTTCACGATAACATTTATTATGCGGCATTTATTAGGCGCGTACAGCGTTGGTATAGCGCTTGGTAAAGCGCAAAAATTCGGCACGCAAGTGCATATAATAGTATATGCAAAAAACATCCATCATTATGACTAATATAGTATTTTCATAAGTACCCATAACACGAAAATCTAAAGAAATCACAACGCGTTTTAAATTTACTCTTGATGAGTGAGGTAATATGTAAATAATAAAATTCATCGTTTGACAATCGTTGCTCCCCTCATGACTTTGTCGTCGGAGGTCTCCTTTTCGTTAAAGCACCTCACGTGCTGGCTCGCGATCTCATAGTTTCACTGTTCTGAACTTTACCTCAAGTAATAAAAAATTCGGCAACTCGTGCTTTGTCAAACCATTAAAAAGTAGAACGCACAACCGGCACATGTGTTTTCTCCTTCTTATAATATCGGATATTTCAAGCGAAGTGTGAAGAAGCGTCTTGCGGGCCAGCATGGCAATGTCAACCGACAGGATACTAAGGTCTCTTATAAGTTGCTGATGGGATTTTGATTCCTCTTCTCGCTTAATATCAGGCGACGTGGAGGCAATATGCTGCGCTATAATATATAAAAAAAAAACAGTGGCACTCCGGGAGTAAAAACTTGAACAATTACGTGTGTATTTTTTGAATCGTTCCCTTTAACGATTCCCTTTTTCTAAATCTCATATGTGTATTTTTCGTCGGAACTAGAGTTGCGTGGACCCAATGTGGAGAGCAAAAGACGACTGACGAACCAATAGCGCATAGGCAAGCCATGCGGCGCTAGACCCGCCCGCCCCGCCCTGCCTCATTCCGCACCAAATAGACCGGTGTCGGTTACGGTAACAGTGTCGTGAGTTCAATAGTTTTTTCCCATCTCTAAAATGCCCAACGCGCCTACTGAAGTTTTCACTTCAGAAAGATATAATAACTTTTCCTCTTACCCGGAATATATTAACAGCAGCGGTGACGCTATCCGGGTCGTGTAGTTGTATGTGCGAAGTGGGAATATTGTTGCCCTTGTGGTAAGTAATCATCTCTTCTTTAGTGAGCACCTCCATCGATTTGCTTTTACGGGTAAGCGTTGCCATTATTGTACCTGGGAACATAAGTAATTATATGACTGTGTAAACATCAAAGTCATTATTGATAAGTCGTAGAGATGATACAAATTCTATATTATTTTTTTATATTAGTATGCACATATAATATTTAGTAATAATTTCAATAAATAATTTATTTATTTATTAATGTTATGAATAACATTTTCTATGGGAGCAAATTTAAAATCGTAAAAAATAAATATTTTCTCTGTATACAAATCAGCTGATCAATTTTGTATAGGGAAATTGTTTGTTTTTTTTTTCGTAATGTCAATGTGGGACATTGGATTCAAACTGACTCCTTTCATTGTAACCTTAAGTGGTTTTCGTGGAAGTAGGGCTAAATCACGTTAAACCGTCCGTCTCGGCTATTGTCTTCAGGTGACAGTTGTTAAATAACTGGCCTTCGCCAACCCGCAGATGAGGTGAAGTTTCCTCTAAAGTTTCCCCTTCGAATGAGGGGAGACCCATAAAACAGTGGGATGGATAAGGGTTGACGACGCCGACTGCTATAAGTTCAGAGAGGGTATATTACCGTCTCTTACTAGCAGTATCTCTCTCTAAATATATCATAACTTCTTAGCGAGTGATTAGTATAAGATATAAATGGACAGACAGAGTGACGTTGAGTTATATAACATGTATATATTTACAGGCCAAAGAATTACCTTCAGGCGATCTAGGATGGTCATTGAAGTACAGCTTAGCGAATTCGGCGAGGTCGTTGGTGGAGTCGGGCGGTGGAGTTATTGGGGGTACAGCTGAGGTGGGGGGCGACGCCACCTCTAACTGGTGCAGTCGTCGTTCTACACGCTCTTTGCGACGCGCGTCACGCTCCGTGTTCTATGGAAAGAAGGCTTTATAGATGAGATAGGTTAAATTGATTATAAATAATCTGCAGCTTCATATACGTGTGTTTAGAGATCTGCATGAACATCGTAGGGTGGATACGCACGAGTAATAAGTAATTTGCATTGCAAGCGTCAGTAAGGTATTCTGGAGTAACCGCTTCACATCAAACGAGCCGTACAATTTTTTGCCATTATATGTGGTATTCAAAACGCTTAATATACTATAGACTATAACCAAACCCTGGCCACTCCATACAAAAATGGCGCGTTTGCATGTAGTAAACCAAATTACGTCTGTACACGTGCCTATGCTTGCGTGATGTTCTCTAGGGCGGACATTATTCAATTATTAGTCGGAATAGTAAATACACTACACTGACTCCAGCCAATATTGACAAAACGCCTTGTTTAATTGCCATTGCTAACTTACCCAAAATTTTATATTTTCTAATCATCACTAAATAGAATGTCCGCCTTCCGAACACCGGTTCATTGTAAATGGTAAAAACATTTCATGTTCACTAATTGTAGCTCTTTACTATCCATATAACTGCATGCGTTATGTAATTCATATTCACATTCTCATAGAATAAACGTAATTTAAAACTAATAGTAATCACACACAAAATCAATGACATGTAAACAAACAATTGTAAAAAATCACAACTCGAGCACTGTCGCATTAGCGCTTGCGCGCTCACGCGCGCTTTGAAACATATAAATCTGTTATAATGCTATCCTGTTCACATCTCGTATTAATTGTATCTTGTATCCTACTCTGACAGACATGAATTAGTTATGATGAAACTATGGCTGCCATATGCTTTTAGGTACTTTATGAAATGTAAAAAATATCTGTACCTTATTTCATGCAAAGGGAACGAATAAAATTTTCTTTTTGACTTTCCATGTGTTGAGATATCCGTCCACTGCACAAGTAACTCCCATCTTTTATTTTAATCTGAATGGAGAATAAAATACGAGCGACGTCAATTCGCACGTTGTGGTATCCCTTGTGAATTGTTCCACATCGATCTCAGAGGGGAGGTGAGGTCGACTAGTGAGAGCGGCAGGGAGTGGCCATACTGTACGTAGTACTATTACTTATACTGTGGTATAATCATAAAGTAAAACTAAAACGCTAATATCAAGCCACAGAGATAAAGCATGTGAATTATGCGAACAGTAACCATGTCTTCCATTTCAATTCCTGACAGGCGTCAAGTAAAGGTCGGCAAAGTTCTAGAAATCCTAAAATACTCCTCTAGAATAATTGATTGTACTGAGTTAGTCTGCTGTCCCCTAGAGGAAGTCCATAAGTAGTATCACACACCGGCCACCCCATACATTTGTATGTATGTGTCCCGTCGTTCACTATTATTATAAACGATGACATCTGTACAGAGCAAGAATGAGCGTGTGTGCGTGCGGCACCATACAAACTGTTCCAGATTCGTCTCAGAAGGGAGGTGAGGTCGACACGAGAGAGCGGCAGGGAGCGGTCATACTGCACGTAGTACTATTACTTATACTGTATGTTATTCACACTCACGGTAGAGTCACCATTCATCATCGGCGGGGGACTTATACACGTGTCCATAGGTATCGGCGGCGGAGGCGTAGGTATTTTACGGGCTATTGCCGTCGGGAGAGGTGGCAACGGCGCTTCCACTGGCTCCGGTTCAGGCTCTTTCGTAGAAAATCTGTTGATAAATGGAATATTAATAGTAGAGTTATTCACGTGTCATACGATGCAACTAAATGGGGTGTAAGTGGTTCATCAACATCTTTGAACCAAAGCCAACTTCACCTGCACGCGGTGCACCCTGCTGACTGACAAACGAAGCTCTGGCGAAAAGAGAGGTAGGGAGCGTAATTGTAAGCTACCCGACTGGGGAATGTACCTCCACCTCACAGAATACCGCAGCCAAATAACGGTTTCCTTGAGAGCTGTTGTGTTCCTGAAAGTGAGTGAGGTCTTCAGAAAGGAAGGAGATGCTGCGATTACAGCGGGGGTGGCGGCGCGCGAGCGATATTTCATGTAGCCAGCGTTAATATGGCTACGGTAACCGCTTCACATCAGGCGGGCCGTATGCTTGTCTGGCACCCGACGTAGTATAAAAAAAAATGACTTAAACATGGCGGCGCTTCTCCGTTGCTCGCAATGCTTACTCAATTCTTTGATTCTTCGATGGATATATCCTAATATAAATACTATGCATAAACGTGCAAAGTCTCGCTCAGGTAAGTTCACTTGGCCATAAACAGTACAAAAGTAGTGATATCAAATAAGAGTCTAAGTGAAAAATTCGTTGTCTGTAAAGTGTCTGTTCGGTTTACGGATGTTAATTTTACGTAATAACGTCATAAGAAAACTTCGGCTGATTGAGTGGAAGAGGCTCAGGCGGAACGTGACAATGAGTCATGCTTTTTTGTGTGTGCAGCCGGCGTTCATCGATTTTTAAGACGTTATAACTTCAAAAGCAATATGAGTGTCTTGGCTATTAAACAATTTCATATTGCAAGAGTAGTAAATCTAGGCGATATGTTTAGACTTCTCTTTTTTACATAGTAGAGGAATCGCCGCGCCGCGGCCTGTCTTTATTTTCTCATTATGACATCATGTTACGTCGAAGCATCGAACTTTTCTATGAAGCGTTCACACTGCGTTCCCATGAACTTCGTTTGAACATGAACTTCGTATGAACATGAACTTCGTATGAACATGAACTTCGTATGAACATGAACTTCGTATGAACATGAACTTCGTATGAACATGAACTTCGTATGAACATGAACTTCGTATGAACATGAACTTCGTATGAACATGAACTTCGTAGAAAAGTTGGATGCTGTTTATGGTCGATAGCTTGCTAATCCATAGCACGCTATTTATCAACTGCTAATTTAACATATACACTCGTTATTTTCTCAAGGTAGTTATGATGGTGGTGATGGGGAAGACGGTTCTTTCGCGGGAGGCTCGGGGACCTCGGTATGGCTGCCTCGTGGGTTCGGTTCTTTGCCATTTATGATCGATAACTTATTGTTTGTTAAACTAATTTGTAGATCGGATCTACCAAATGCATAATAAGCATTTGGTATCACGTCATTTTTTATTTTTATTTTATTTATTTAGAAAACCAACAGCTTACAAATTATGGTTAAATATTTAAGTATTATTAGATCGTAATGCCAATGATAGGTTTTCCTATTATAATATTAATCAACATTCAAAATATTCTTATGAAGTTAAAGTATATAACGCTTATTGTAGTTGGCAGTAGAAAAATAACGGGATCAAATTTAAATGAACAATAATATTATGAATAATAATTATGTAGGTCAATAATAGCGATTGCGTATCACATTGCACAGTGGTACTAACCGGCTTAACACCGTGTAACCATGTTTATGACAGATAACATACTTATATTTATTATTTATTCACTTACATTCCTGTTATATACTCTAATAATAATTTATGCATTATATTAGAGTATATAACAGGTTTGGTGCAGCAAACATTTAAGCACTCACTCCATGGGTAAACGGCCGAACGGATCTGGATAAAATTATGGGATATAATGTAAATTTATTGATTATATTATTATATATTAGCATTCATTATATATTCATCTTCATACACACTAACTCATACACGCCTATACACTATGACACTTTACATTTAACTTATAAAGTAAGCTTACCCGTTATTTTCTGGAGGTAGTTGCGGTGGTGGCGATGGGGGAGACGGTTCCTTCGCGGGAGGCTCGGGGGCACGGGGTATAACAGCTTCGTAGATCGGCTCTTTGCCATTTATGACCGACAACTTGCCATTAGGTACCACGCCATTTGTCAATTCCGGTGGGGTTGTATCTGCACACGAATAGTATATCGGTATCAGAAGGAATACTACATACGATATTTGGGGTGTACGTGGTTCATAAACATCTTTGAACCAAAGCCAACTTCACCTGCACGCGGTGCACTCTGGTGACTGACAAACGAAGCTCTGGCGAAAAGAGAGGTAGAGAGCGTAATTGTAAGCTACCCGATTGGGGAATGTACCTCCACCTCACAGAATACCGCAGCCAAATAACGGTTCCCTTGAGTGCTGTTGTGTTCCTGCGAGTGAGTGAGGTCACCAGAAAGGAAGGAGATGCTGCGATGGCAGCGGGGGTGGCAGCGCGCGAGCGATTTTTTATGTTGCGAGCGTTAATATGGCTATGACAACCGCTTCACATCAGGCGGGCTGTATGCTTGTCTGCCACTCGACGTAGTATAAAAAAAAAAAAGAAACATCGAATGTTCATTTCGGAAGTAGGACATACGGGGGAAGGTAGACTGAGCAGCCAAGCAAGTCTATATTGCCCCGTCCACCAAACCCCTCTTTTATAACCAGAAATGCCGTTCTTTTGAGGTAACCTTTTGAGGAGATTGTCCTTTTTTACGTAGTTTGAAGCGGTACCTAACACAACCTTCAAACATGTAAAAAAAATTGGTTGTCTCTAAAGTCTGTTTACGGACGATAATTTTACGTGATAAGAAACCATCGGCAGAGGGAGTGGAAGAGAGATAGATGCGTCACAAGCCGCGTTCTTGCTTGTACGCTCGGCTCAGGCGGAACGGACGATGAGTCTTTTTCGTGCGTGCAGCCGGCGTGCATCGGTTTATAAGACTTTATCACGTCAAAAATCTACGTCATTTTAATTGTCAGAACGGTATTAATTTCCTTTTTTCGCATAAGGACAGATTCTCAAAAGGACAGATTCTCAAAAAGACAGATTCTCAAAAAGACAGATTCTCAAGACGACAGATTCTCAAAAGGACGGCAGTACACGTGAGCATTTGCGATTTAGATTTAAATAATAACTGTTATTAAAATATGGGGAAATTATTTGAAATACCCTATTTTCATGCATATCATATATGTGTTGCATACCTTTGGCACCAGGTGGCGGTGGGGGTGGGTGCGCGGGCTCTGGCAGCGAACACGGCGCAGGCGGCGGCGGGAACACAGGCGACTCCTCCAATTCTCCATCCAGCGGCGGCGGTGGAGGCGGCAGGATCAACGATGACGTCATCGAATCACCATTCGACATCGGCGACACACCATTTGTAATCGAAGTCGTCATCCCATTTGTTGATGTCGTCATACCGTTCATCGATGACGTCATCACCGGTGGTAGAGGCAGCGAAGGTTGCAAGATAGCTTGTAGAGGCAGGGAGGAGGGTGGAGGGGGAGGTATTGCGTCAGATGGAGCGCCATCAGGTTTTCGTTGTGCTTCTGTATGAGACTTGCTGAGTTCGTTCATTTCTGCGGCTAGGACATGCTCCAACTGTAAAAATATATATAGGGATTAAGACGAAGAAAAACAGTCTCTAAAGAACTAGTACCCAGAACCCTAAAATTAATAAAAGAAAAATACTTTTTTCATGAAAAGAACACGTCCAATAGCAATATTAAAAGTTAGCAAACAAATATCAAACAATTACGTATCCACAACATATCGTCTATATAATAGTAGTCGTAAAGAAGATGTAAAATGGTTACTGCTGAACGTTTATAAAAAAAACATTGAGATATTTTATCTCACCTCTTGATGTAAGTCATCCGCGAGTCTTTCCATAGAGTCTCCAATCTCGGCGATGGTCGGCTGGTGGGCATCAGGTTGGCCATCAGGCGCACCTCTCTGGCTCGGCACGTCGGCCAGAAAGTCGAATAGGTTGTCTAAATTCACAGAGTCCGCTGCACCAGGTACGGCTAAGCCGCGAAGTTGGTCCGCCATTGTTTCTAATTCGGCACGTTCTTGGTTTGCTTTTTCTGCGAGACTGCAAAATAGTAATTTTTTAGTTCATTAGTTGAACATTTGAATACTCAAGCTACCGATTCTAACCTCTGAGACTTCAAACGAAAATCTAACTTTTAATTGTTCACTATAATCAATACAATACAAAATACAAAGCAGTCTTACTGGAAATAATAATATATAACATTATATCAAACTTCTCAAAGGGGCCTGCGCGTTGGATCTATGTCCCCGCGCACGCCTATCAAATGACCGGGCTTGACCCGTGATGAAAAAGAGATACAAAATAATAATAATGATTTATTTTCTCATCACAATATTTTTTACCTTAACTTTACTGAAATGTAACACTACGAGCTGTTGATTGTACCTGTTTCTCTCCTCCCTCAGTTTAATTTCCTGGTTGACCCTCTTCATCTCCCTGAGCGCAGCAGCGACCTCCCTGGCGAAGGCTCCTCTCAAATGCCTCTGCAAGGTCATGGCAGCACGTCGTAGTCGCAGGAAGGCAGCTCGCTCCTTCCAACCTCGCCATGCCGCTTGGAGCACGATAGCTGCATTACGCCATATGACGTATTGTCGACGTTTCACTGATCCTTTGTACCACTGTAAGAAAGTTAGAGGTCAATAATAGTTGGGTTTTAAGAAGCGGTAACACGGTGAAGACACGGCGGCTATAAATATATATAAGCATATAACCTTACCTTTTGTAGAAGTAATGCCGAAGATTGAAGCAGTGCAGTTCTCTTGGCCTCGAGTGGTGAGTGCACCGACGTCCTCATAAATATTTTCGTGTGTCCAATCTGCCAGTCGTCTTTGGGAGGATTTACTAACGCTGTAATTATTCTAAACAAGAGAATGATTTTTTATAGTTAGTTTAGTTTTTATATTTTAAAGGGCGCAATCTTTAAATTAGGAGATGCCTATCAGATAAAAAATACCAGGGGACAAAATGTTTGTATAGCGAAAATAGAAAATGAAACAAAGACCAATAGGTATAAAAAAAAAAGATAAAGATAAAGCACTTGTACTGTTCCACGTGATTATACATTATTTTTATTTATACCGAGCGGTTTCGCCGTAAGGCATTATCATCATAGGGGTGTAAGTGGTTCATCAAGATCTTTGAACCAAAGTCAACTTCACCTGCACGTGGTGCACCCTGCTGACTAACAAACGAAGCTCTGGCGAAAAGAGAGGTAAGGAGCGTAATTGTAAGCTACCCGACTGGGGAATGTACCTCCACCTCACAGAATACCGCAGCCAAATAACAATTCCCTTGAGGGTTGTTGTGTTCCTGCGAGTGAGTGAGGACACCAGAAAGAAAGGAAGGCGATGCTGCGTTGGCAGCGGGGGTGGCGGCGCGAGAGCAATATATTATGTTGCAAGCGTTAATATGGCGACGGTAACCGCTTCACATCAGGCGGGCCGTATGCTTGTCTGCAACCCGACGTAGTAAAAAAAAAAAAAAATATCAAGGTAAACCATCTGTTTACCTTTATAATAATATAGTTATTGAAATTGAAAATAAATTACAAGTGCTTTATATATATATAACATTATAGTAAGAATGTTCTAACAAGTGCCAACAATCAACAGCATCAACTTTAATAAGGTGTTAGTTTCATTTTCTCAAAACTAAAATTAATTCGTGTTGATGTACACCACGTTCCTCATTACTGTCAATTTAGCAA
Source organism: Hypsopygia costalis (assembly GCA_937001555.2). Lineage (NCBI taxonomy): Eukaryota > Metazoa > Arthropoda > Insecta > Lepidoptera > Pyralidae > Hypsopygia > Hypsopygia costalis. The sequence continues at coordinate 19,703,170 of OW443343.2, read as the reverse complement.
TAATACGCGATATGTCTAAACAACAGCAACCATCCATTTGGGGTGTAAGTGGTTCATCAACATCTTTGAACCAAAGCCAACTTCACCTGCACGCGGTGCACCCTGCTAACTGACAAACGAAGCTCTGGCGAAAAGAGAGGTAGGGGGCGTAATTGTAAGCTACCCGACTGGGGATGTACCTCCACCTCACAGAATACCGCAGCCAAATAACAATTCCCTTGAGGGTTGTTGTGTTCCTGCGAGTGAGTGAGGTCACCATAAAGGAAGGAGATGCTGCGTTGGCAGCGGGGGTGGCGGCGCACGAGCGATATTTTATGTTGCGAGCGTTAATATGGCTACGGTAACCGCTTCACATCAGGCGGGCCGTATGCTTGTCTGCTACCCGTCGTAGTATATAAAAAAAAAAAAAAAACCATCAACACAGAGGCTCAAAAGCGACACGACCCAAAAAATCTATACTATATATTATATAATAATATAAAGATGAAGAGTGTTTGTTTGGTTGAACGCGCTAATCTCAGGAACTACTCATTCCAATTGAAAAAATATTTTAGTATTAGATACTATTTTTCGAGGAAGGCTATATAACATCACGCTACCACCAATAGGAGTGGAGCACCAATGAAAAATGTTGCAAAAACTAGGAAAAAATATCCTTTTGAGAGCTTCCGTTGCGTGCGCTGCGTAAACGGTTCAAGTTACGCAACAATAGTATACGACTGAATTATTCATCTAAAAATATATTATAAAAGGCCGTGATAGCATGTATCTCTATCTTTTGAAATTGGCTCACTATAACGTTTCAAATGGTAAGCTTACTCTTCACTCTCAATGCTCTGTCTCACGTAGACGAAGTTGCGCGAGTCAGCTAGTGTTACATATAGGTAGTTTTAATACCTCGTACTAATAATAGGCGCTTAAGTTAATCACTCACTTGACATCGGGTTCTTTGGGCCGTGGGTGTGGCAGAAGGCAGCGGTACCGCTGTTGGAACAGCGGCGCGGGCAGGTGTACAGGATACCCATCCCGACGAATGCGCACTATCTCGTTCATTCCCAAGTATCGCAACTGCTCCCGTACTAGCTGCTCGTTGTATTTGCCTGCTTCTTTTTCTTCGTTTGGCTTTATACAGCGGACGTACCTGAGGGCCAATAATAATGCAATGTTTACTCCTCGTCATAATTGTATCATATATGCACATAATATACGCCGTGTATCAAAAATGATACACGGCGTTACCAGATTTTCGTAAACTAAAATTACTTTTAAGTATCGATCATCGCTTATTGAAGATGAGAAATATTAGAAAAAATGTTCGAAGTAAAATGAAATGTAGGCAGTTCATTTTTATTTTTCTAAATAAACCTATAATGTAAATACTAAGCTTCAAAAATATATACATAAAGACACATCAAGTAGACATCCTATACATACACCAATAACTACTTTATATACAATACAGAGAGACATTTGAAAAGAAAAGGGATTGGCCGGACGCTGGAGTTCTTATACACTGCAAGTGAGACGAAAATAGTTTGTCGCCTTCTTTCCGCACGATTGGTAGTTTGAATTTAAATAGGGAGCATTCCACGTGAAGTGGACAGGTAAAAAAAGTTGATGTTTCCCATTTTAGTAATATATGATATATTATACCTATATATGTGTCTCCGATCCTGAAACACAATATTTTTGCAGTATAGTTCAAGAGTAAATGAGCATTGAAATTTTGTCTAACTAACAAGTATGCACTACTGAAAGCCTAAGTTAAAAATGTTCAAAAGTTATAATCTAATAATCTTGTATACATACAATACAATACAATACAATATTCTTTATTGCACCAAATAAAAGATTACAGAGGTATTAAGTAATAAAAGTACAAAAGGCGGTCTTATCGCTAAGCGATCTCTTCCAGACAACCTTAAGGTAGAGGAAACGAGAATGATAGTAAGCAAGTAGGAGGCGCATAAACTACATAAACGTACCTACATACACACATACATACATATACACGTATACCACATAAACAATAAACATATAACATATTAACAATAAATATACAATATATAACTATAGTGTATAAAAATATTACATAAACTAAATAACAAGCAAGATACATAATAAGTACATACAATAAAGCGACAGACCAGAGAATAAAGGAAAATAAGAAAAGTTACACAGAGACAAGTGAGAGATAGTGAGCTTTCACAAGATTTTTAAAAGCGGACAAAGTTTGTGCACTACGAATGGTTAAAGGCAGAGCATTCCAGAGACGCACAGCTTGTACCGAAAAGGACTTAGTGTAATATTGGGAAGAGTGTGATGGCGTAATGAGGCGAAGAGTTAGAGTATGACGCAAGGCACGACCCTGCACCCCAGTGTGAAATAAGAAGCGCTCTTTTAGATATTGAGGAGTTAAGGGATTAAATAGTTTTGATACATACTTGACTTGTCAAGTGTACAATCCACTGCTTTGATTTATTAGTCAAAATTTCTGTGTCTATTTATTCTTGAACTATTGTACTGCAACAATATTGTATATCTGGTCGGAGATGTATATAGGTACCTATAATATAATCAGATATTACTAAAATCGAAAACATCAACTTTTTTAACCGGATAGGTTAAAAAAGTTGATGTTTTCGATTTTAGCTTTACGTGGAATACCTCATTCTCCAAATTCCAAACAGTATAGCTTAATATGTAGCTGTACATACGTACCACACGTCAGTGACTTGTAACATGTCGACAAGCGACTGGAGCTGTGCTCTGAAGGTATCCACCACTGTCGGTCGGCCTTTGGACGTGCCTCGTTGCGTGGTGCCCGTCGAACTGGGACTGGATAGCGACATGTCCTGAAAGGACACATAATAAAGCATATAGCCTTAATATGCTGGTAACCAATTTTGAATCGAGTTATGGTTGAACCACTCTTCTGCTTTCCGCATCTAACCGCCACTTTTTTTGGTCCATTTAAAGAGGGGGCCCCATGCTCCGTCGGCCGATACGTGGCCTCCACTCCAGGGACTTTCCTTCCCCATCTGCCATCGCTGACTCGGCAGATGTGGTCATCTCACTGTCACTTCAACTTGCTGTTTCTGAGAGCAGAGCTATGTCGACCACTTTGGTTCTCTGTCGAATTTCGTTGTTCAGGATTAGATCCCTTAGAGACTTAACAATAAGAGAAAATATCGACGGTAGTTAATAATTCCATGGTTACACAGATCGAAGTTTGCCATTAGCTTTCGAAAATTTGTATTATTTGCCCAAAAATATACATATACAGTGCGTCACAAAAGAGTAGACAAAAACGGGGGCGCCACTTTCTTTGTTAGAACAATTTTAACATGGTAACACTTAGCACTTTTGTATGTACTACAGAATTGAAATAGTTAGTGTTACTACTACTAATAAATTTAGTTTCGTTTCTACTATTTTGGGTCGCACTGTACTAGACATGTGGCAAGGCAAGTGAAATTATTCCTTACGTGTCCAGGCGGTGCCAGATCAGCTACATAGTCGGCCAGCTCTCTGACGAAAGGGTTAGCGGACCGACTGAGATGGTCGATGAAGGCGTCTTGCTGGGTATCCCGGTTCTTGTCCACGAAGCCATGTACGCTGTACGTGACCGCTCCAGCGTAGTGCTGGACACCAAACTCTTCCTCCCATTTCCGCCTAGAGCCTTTTACGAAGCTCTGGTGTTCGCCGAATTCACCTTGTATGTTTGTTAGGTACGCACTGTCACAACCCTGGAATGTAGAAAATGGCCTTTAAAAAAAAGCGCAATGAAGTGACATATTCTTGTTTGTACTACATACAATAAGATCTATCTTGTCACAATCGAACATTTTATGTTTTTTTAAATAATTATTATTTAATAAACCATAATAATAATTAAGTTAAAAAACCTATCCCTTACTCTTACAATATAATATTTGGGTCAAAAATGTTTCCCCCTCCTACTCCCAAAATCCCTGCAAAAGGTTTTCTAAGGGCAAAAAACATCCTTATGGGGCCTCAACGGACTTAAAGTAATTATTGTAGGTATTTATATAAGAAATATACCTTCGGCATATGACATTGCTCGCTGAGCAGTTTGAGCAAGCTTCTCGGTGGTTTCTCCAGAAGTTCTAGACACGATGCGTTGTCGGTGAACTGTATTTGATTGTACACAATCCCTTCCAGCCGATACTAAAACAATACGAAAAAATTTGCTAGTTTAATATTAATTTTTTTCTGTGTGTTTGTCTTGGTCTAGGTATTTTCTATATTATAGATATAGAATAAGAATCTATTATGACAGATATAAAATATTTAATGCTGTTCACAAGAAAAGTTACGATGAAAAAATTGGCTGTCAGTAAAGTTAGTTGACGGACGATAATTTTACGTGATAACGTCATAAGTAAACGTCGGCCGATGGAGTGGAAGAGAGATAAATGCGTCAATTGTTCCGCGCTCTCGCTTGCACGCTCAGCTCAGACGGAACGTGATAATGAGTCATGTTTTTTAGTGCGTGCAGCCGGCGTTCATCGATCGATCAGACGTTATATACACTGCAAACTGCTTAGTTTGGGACTAGATATACATATTGTTTCAATTTGACTGCATCTATTGCAGTATGTTATAAATTTTATACCCAAAATTGCTAAAAACTAGCTAGATCGTATTCACACAGTTCTATTTCAGATATCCATGCCGTCTATAAAAAGCAAATAAAACTTACAATTTCCTGTTCCAACGCAAACACGTAGTTATTAAAGAACATGTGCAGCTTCTCATTGGCGTAGTTGATGCAGAGCTGTTCCAAGGAGTTGTTGGCGAAGTTCTCAAAGCCGAAGATATCGAGCACGCCGAGAGCGCGCGGGGCCTCTCGCCCCGGGGTCGAACAGCTGTTCACGTGGCGGACCAGCCACGCGAACGTTCGCGAGTATAGGGCTCGCGCCATCGCGTGCCGGTTCTCTCGAGCCTGGAGGTTGAATAATTAAATAACATAACTGTGTAACAAGTCGAGTGGACCGGATGATGTCCGCCCATTGTAATAAAGTCCTGTGCTCCGGAATTAATTTTAACGCGCCTTGGTACTCCTTTAGTACAGCCGATACTTAAAAAGAGTGCTTGCTCGGATCCGTCCAACTACAGGCCTACTGCAATTACATCTATATTTTCCAAAATAATGAAAAATATTATCAACCAACAGCTGCTAAACTACTTGGAGGATCACCAGCTAATAAATGTTCGTCAATATGGCTTTCGCCGTAGTCGCTCGGATGGTAACCTTCTAGTATATTTGACTATCCGAGAAATTTTGTACATGGATTGTCAGTTTTCTCACTGGGCGTAGTAGTTAAGTAACAATACTATTAACAGGGGAGATCTATGAGATGAGATAAAGTGATCATCACCATTATTATCCTATCTATCCTCTGCTGGATATACACCTTCACTAATGCTTTACATCATATGCGATTTTCCGCTTTCCACATTCAGATAAATAATAAAAAACCGTATGCGACAAATAAGTTGGCTACTGGCTAGTAAGACTTGTGAATTTCAAGGAGTAATATTATAACTATTAAACTTTAGCGTTGCATGATTTATGAAAATAATAACGGGAATTAACGCGATCATGCACCGCTTTAAGGCGTAATTAATATTCATTATTTTTATGCGAAAATTATCCACTTACTTCATGTAACCTAAGCGGTATATCAGTCACGTTTCCTCGCACGTTGATCTGCCGTTCCAGCAGTACTCTTTGAGCAGTGGGTGGAGCCAGACCCAACAAACTTGCAACTGCATCCACGGCTTCAGTATCTTCAGCGGCCAGGGTTGTGCGTTCGCCGTCCACATCCTAAATAATAAATCTCACTATGTTAAAGATATCGAGTTTTATTAGAACCTTTTAGAGTTTCTAACGACCGAATGAAAAACCAGGTTGTAGCTGGAATGTATGGGGGAGTATGTCTTTTAATAGATTACTATTGTTATGTTTATTTTTGCTGTTATATTAAATACTGTCGAAGAGCCCAATTGTCAAATGGCTAGCAATGGCTACTTTGACTCCGAGGTCGCGAGTTCGATACCCCACACAAGCAAGGCAATCATTTGTGTACCAAAAAAAAACAGGCATGGGAACATGCCTGTTTTTTTTTGGTCCGGGCGTTTTCTATATATATATATATATATATACGTACACACAAAAAAATGTGTTTAAGTACATTTTTCAATTTTCTCTCACTGTACAAGCTTTGCTTAGTTTGGGACTACATGACGGTATGTAATTTGGAATATTCATTTATTCATTACTTCTACATAATATAATATAAAAAAAAATATTAAAACGTGACAAAGAGAATAGTGGATGGTTCCCGACACGCGATCGAGAGGTGATACAGAGCTGAGTAAGAGCAAGATGGAATGAGTCATTCACTCTCTGCTCGCCTCTGCCTATATGTACAGCAGGCTTTACACATAAAAATATGTACTGTAACTTATTTTATTACCTGAAACTGAACATTCCCCAGCCACAGCACTGCCGCAAGCACCTTGAACAATCCTTCACACATATGTGGTGGGACTTGCAGTACGGTCAACGCCAACTGCAACGCTTCCAACTTGCCCTGCTCACCAGCGCGGCCTTTGCGGGCGTCCTCGTCTTCAGGCCGAAGGTATTTGTACTGGACATCGTCTCGGAGGCGAAGGGTGTTACGAAGTTCTGCATTGTGCTGTAACAGAAAGTATTATGCTAGAAGCCGAAGAAAAATAAGAAGAAGAAGAAGATCTGAGAAGCGAAGGAATAAATTACATAAAATGTTGCGCTCTGTAATGTGAAGTTACCGATGTATAGGTAGGTGGCGTTTGAATCTAAGCGAAGAAATACCTCTGCCAAAGATGATTTGATTTAAACGTACTCAATTTTCCATTTAACACTAATGCCTTTCACGTACGAACCTTGTCTAGACAATTTGAAATACAACAAAAAAAATATATGCGAAAGGACTCGCCAAATGTATGAAAAATAATTTTCTTAAAAAAAAATTCTACTATTCGGGACGGAGACGAATCCTACAAAATACATTTGGCAAGTTAGTTAATAAAAATCAGTCCAGTTGTTCTTAATTAATGGTGTAAACCCTTCTATCATTAATATAAGGTTCAAAGAACAAACCTAGACTTTGTTTTATTTATATAGATAGGTATTTAATTAAGCTTGACATACATACAATTTAAAATATAATTACATTGATTCTATTAAATTTCATTTACATTGATTCTAATATTTGCACTCCATTTTCAATGGCATATTAGAACAACAGTCCAAATCAAACAACGAATACCTTATTCTCTCAAATAAACATATTCATTAATTCCTTCAAAGCTACTGAACAGATTTTAATGCAGCTTTTACAATTAGATTGCGTTCAATGCCGGGTTAAATAACATTTAGGCTTTATGTCATTGATATCAGTGAAAAAAGATATTGTCATTTAAAGTAATTGCAATTCGCCCGTTAAAAATGCATAGCAAAAGTCACTAACAGTTTATAAAGTTATTTCTAGAACATTAATTAAACGGGTCGTTTGAGATCGGCATTAGTCCGCTTTCCTGGCATTTTTTTTAAATTAATTTCGAAAGGGACTGTTTGGAGTAGTTATGGCCAAAGCATATTTTACAAAATAGTGTATAGTACCTTAGCTCCTTCAACGAGCTGATAGAACACGTGGTAGTTTGTTTCCCTTGGTGACGGGCCTGTGATCCTGGCTCGCTCAAGTAAGAAGTCTCTCAGCACAGCTCCCCGTATACCGCCTCTGTGGTCCAACCGGACCTCAACAAATTTACCGAATCGCGACGAATTATCATTTCGCACTGTTTTTGCGTTGCCTGAAAGTAAAAACAGCATTAATGAATAATATTACTATTTCTCACCTGTTCTTTAGTTTATGAAATGTTTTTATTTACTTTAATTATATAAATATGAATGTATTTTTATATGGTATTTATGTATCATCATCATCATCATCAGGTCATTTTAGTCTCCACTACAGGAGCACGACCCTCTCTCGTGCGTCCCAGACATAAGGAGGATTTGGCTTACACTCCCCACGCTGGCCAGACGGGTTGGGGAGGCCTGATCGATGTTTTATAATGTATTTCCCTTGTACGACATCCACGAGAAGAGACGAAGTGATTCTATTCTAGTCTGTCGGAAAACACACGGCCATATATATGTATAATACGTGTATAGACATGTAGGTATGTTTATGTAGTGTATGCGCCTCCTACTTGCTTTCTATCATTCTCGTTTCCTCTACCTTAGGGTTGTCTGGAAGAGATCGCTTAGCGATAAGACCGCCTTTTGTACTTTTATTATATTAATACCTCTGTAAAATCTTTTATTTGGTGAAATAAATAATATTTGTATTGTAATATGGATGTTATATTTATATAACATAAATTATGATAAATGTTTTTACTACAACAGGTACAGTGTGGTTTTTACGCTCATAGAGCGTGAAGTTGTTGTCATGGTCGACAAAATGCCGTCTAGAGGTGTTGAAAGTTTATAACATAGTATAATGTATAGTATACTGGGCCTTAGATAAAATATATCTTATACACAAGGTAATATTTTTTATGTATTAAAATCTTGCAATTCGTTATTTTACAAAACGTCTCACAACACAGTTTGGCTGGAAGAGATCTTTTAGAAAGATAAGCTTGCCTTTGCAAAATTACAAACTTTAGTATTTGTATTAGTTTTAAGAATTTTTCTATTGTGTTATTTGTAACAGTTACACTTGTTATATATTTTATTTAAGTGCAATAAAGAATACATATGTGTATATATACATACATAAATAACATCTAATTAAATAAAAAAGTGCTTGATGAAATAAAGTCAAATGAAATTATTCATTGTGCCGGGACCGTGTTAGGTACTTCTTTTGTGAAATAATGATTTATCCAAGCACAGCTCAAACCACTGGACGGAGAGGTAGGCCTAAAGTTTGGCATTGAGGCACAGATTCAGGTCGCTCACGAATGTATAATATGAACTCGCGTGTCATGAAATGAAATTATTTATTCTGTCATTGGGCCCTTAAATCCTTCCACCTCACCGAATACCGCAGCCAAATAACAATTCCTTTGAGGGTTGTTGTATTCTTGCCTGTGAATTAGGTCACCCAGATGTAAGGAGTTGCTGCGTTGGCAGCAGGGGTGTCAGAGTGCGAGCGATATTTCATGTTACGAGCCTTTATTATGGCTACAGTAACCGTTTCACAACAGGCGGGCGGTAGGCTCGTTTGCCTCCCATCGTACTAAAAAAATGAGTCATTTGTTGGAAAGTACTGTAAGGTTTAAGTACTGCACCATTACATCACCTTTGAACCAAAACCAACTTCAAATTCTTACATACCAAAAGCTTCGAGAACAGTATTGGCTTCTAGAATCTGCTGCTCCGCCCAGGAGGCCTGTCCACCAGCCGCACATAAATACTGCAGTATTAGTTTCGTGGTCTCGGTTTTTCCTGCACCACTCTCCCCTGATATCACCACTGATTGGTTCTTCTCTCCATTCTATAGAGAATAAAATAATATTTAAGAGGGCCTGTATCCTGAGCATAAAAGTCATCTAATTTTAAAAGTATATAGGTATTATGTAAATGTACTAAAAAAATTCTGGCTGGCAGTAAAGTAAGTAAGTAAGCTGTCTGTAAAGTCGGTTTTACGTGATAATGTCATAAGAAAACATCGGCCGATGGAGTGGAAGTGAGATAGATGCGCCACAAGCCCAACGTGGCCAATCGTGGCTTTCTATCGCTTGTTTCGCGCTCTCGCTTTCACGTTCGGTTTAGGCGGAACGTGACAACGAGTCATGCTTTTGGTGCGTGCAGCCGAAGTTTATCGATTTATAAGACTTTATCAAAATTATAATTTTTATCTTCGTTCGCGTTGTGCCCTATGAATATAGTTTTTAATGATGAGTTAACATCGACCATAGGGAACTTATGTGTCTTACCCGCAGGGAGCTGTATGCTGATTCGGCAAGGGCGAACACGTGGGGAGCGAGGCTGCCAAAAGTTTTGCCCCGGTACACTTGCATATGCTCCTGCAAACAAATAAATAATAACAATAAATAAATAAATCATCTTTCGTTTCAAAAAGAGGGAAGAAGATTGACTGTTACTTTTAATTGCCGACTGATATAAAAAGGATAGAATTAAATAATATATATGAGATAAAAAAAAAACAGTCGGTAATTAAAAGAAACAGTCAAGGGCGAGTTTACACACAACGGTTCTCTAGCACCCACTACCACTGTACAATAAATTAACAATGAATAATATCGAACAAAAATCTCCTAATCGGGTTCTTATTTTGATGATATGTATTTCATTGAATTCAGTCGGTGATGCAGATTTTTCATTTGGCGCGGCCTGATTTAAGCGGGTGCAAGCCCCGCACAAGACAATTATTTGTGGGCATGGACATGTCCGTTTATCTTGGTTTGGGTGTTTTCTGTGTATTATATGTATGTATTAACAAAAACATGTAGTTAAGTATATTACAATCAGTTATATAGTACCCAAAGTACAAGCTTGACTTAGAGAAATGTTTATTTATTTAATACTAGCGACCCGCCCCGGCTTCGCACGGGTGCAATGCTGATACTAAATGTACTACAGAAGGTCTTTGCGCTTTGTCCTATCCAGTCCTTCCCCAGTTATAGGCACACGCCGCCGGCTCCGCGGCCGGTACCGCCACAGCCGTTATGTCCCTGCATTTTAAATGTGTAATATCTTCTAAACTATTCATTTAAATTACATGCTGTGAAGGGCCATATTGATCTATATTAAATGCGCAATGTATTTAAGGTACTTAATTGGATAAGGATTAATTCTGTATTGCTTAAAATCGCTTCGTAAATAAGGCATTATTTCTTGTAAAAAGCAAAGGATAAAATAACGGTTATTGTGTGTTACCACTAAGAGATAGACATATACCATCGCGAACTTTTTTGTAGACCATTTTAAGGTGAACAATACTGTACTACATTATTTTGATCTATCTCGTTGGGTTCAGCCAGCGTTTGCAATGAAAGAGCAAAAAAATGTGTTTATTTACGACATCACATTAGAAACCTCTAAATTATCAGTGTTTTTCTACTATGTTATGCATATATTATACATATAAACTTTCCAGTTGAATCACTCTATCTATTAAAAAAAACCGCATCATAATCCGTTGCGTAGTTTCAAAGATTTAAGCATACATGGGGACATAGGGACAGAGAAAGCGACTTTGTTTTATACTATGTAGTGATTATGATTACCTAAATATATGTAATTACCAAGCAGAGACTGTCTAATAAAACAAGACAAACATTGTAATAAATATTAATAACAATAAGTTTTATGTTCAGCATTGTAAACATTATAGCTATGTGTATTTATTAGAAAGTTGTCTTTCACATTGTCTTTCAATAAATCATAGATTTCGCTACAGTCGAAACATCTAATGTTTGCTCGGCCAGCTACGAACATATTAAATTTAGAAATTTTACGAAAGTCTTCTCAGGAGTGCGGTTAAGCTGAAGCCGATTACCATCTGATTTTTTGTTGCGAATATCATATTTCAGCTTTTTTTTCACCTCACTTTCCCTCTCGAGTCGAATGCGAACCCAATCGCAAAAGCTGCCACGCGGCGCTGCCGCGTAGGTACTACGATAATTCGTTCGTAGAATATATTCTATTCTCAACTGAACTTTTAAATGGTATAGTGATTTATTACTTATTATTTAATCATTACCAATTCGTTCGTAGAATACATTCTATTCTCAACTGAACTTTTAAATGGTATAGTGATTTATTACTTATTATTTAATCATTACCATTAAACTATCCTATGTTCTTTCAATATGATTGACGTAACAGGAATTCACTTTACGAATCAATGAGCTCTGTGATAGGTCCTCCTCCCTTTTTACAAATAGCAAAGAGCTGATAATTATTAACCACTCGATCAAGGCATGTTTCAAACAAACAAAAAATCTGATAAAGCTTTAAATTATAACATTCGCTTGGACAAAGGTAGAAAATCACATTAAATTCTATCTAACAACACCCGTCTGTTTGCATCTAGGAGGTTCAACATAACATATTGTCATTATCTACGCAATATCTACATATATACCGATCGTATCGTGTAGAATGTCATACAATGTAGATTTTATGTGAGAATAAATGACTTCCTTATCGCACAAGACAGCCTACACTTATTTCCTATGTTCTTGGAAACTAGAAAGTGTCAATGTATTGTATGATAATGCTTTGATAAAGTAAAAATTGATGTCAGTTATACATTCAAAAAGAGGGAAGGGAAAGGTGAAGTAATCAAAGGTGGTTTGAATAATGATATGCTTATTATGGTGGTAAATAATGAGTAAATGCATAATTTATAAATTTATATAAATGTTTAATCATCATCATCACCCACAGCTGGATATAGGCCTTTCGCAATGCTTTCCACCGTATGCGATCTTTTTCACATTCAACCGCTACCAGCCACTTTTTTTGAGGTCGGCGGTCCATCTAGAGAGGCGGCGCCCTATGCTTCGTCGTCCAATAAGTGGCCTCTAGTCTAGGACTTTCCTCCCCCATCTGTCATCGCTGACACGGCAGATGTGGCCAGCCCACTGCCACTTTAACTTGCTGACTCTAGAGAGCTATGTCGACCACTTTGCTTCACCTTCGAACTTCTTCGTTCCGGATTAAGTCCCTAAGAGAATGTTTAATATCATAAAATACATAAAAACTAGATAAATCTGTGATATTTAATTATAATATTTTAGGTCCATTTTGTTTTTATAGTAGAATAAATTTTCATTGGGAAACTTGTGAATGAGGTCACCAAAAAAGGAAGGAGCTGCTGTGTTGGCAACAGAGATGGCGGCGCGCGAACGATATATCATGTTGCGAACGTATAATTCTATATTTCAATTAAATAATATTGGTACATACCTATAATACTATAGTACCTAAAATATAATGTACGCAGGTTCTGACTCTTCGCAGTACTTTAAAATCCGACCGGCGTGAGAGAAAGGTCGACCATTCTGACCTTTCTGGTTATACCTTATCTTATTTATTAAACTATCTAAAAATAGCCTCTGGAAAAACGACACGGGCCACCTGACAACCACCTCACCTCATTTACTGTTAATTGGAAATCAGACTGCTAGTACTATTATTTATACTGTGCTGCTAGTTAACAGGAGTTAAAGCCAGAGCACATCAAATATACCGATTTTGAACGCACGACCAAAAAAGAGGTGTTATAAATTATAATTGACCACCTCGGTGGTCGAATGGCTAACCACAACACACAAGAAAACACCCAGACCATGACAAACATACATGTTTATGCATACAAATATTTGTCTTGTGTGGGGATCGAACTTACTACTGCTACTGCTTCGCTTTGTTGAGCACACCCAGTTTCTTTGAAGCTAGTTTGACTTTCTCTTCCTAGTGACTTAGAAACTGGACATCGCTGGCAATATCAAGGATCACCACTATTGGTTATTTGGGACTGTTGTTCGATGCCCTACACATAGATTTGGCAGATGGGTTGTAGTTGGTTTAAGAGAGTTCATACTGTTTAGGTTTCGTAGGTGAGATGGACGCAGCCAAATCTCCCAAAGCACTGTCATGTTGAGCAGTGTTTTTCAATCTTTTTGAATATGGGAGGGGTAACTTGTAAAGGGGTTTACAAGTTAAAAATTTGTAGCGACCCCCTCCCCCTTCCTCCACCTCCTCCAAACTTCAACAATTCACCTGGCTATGAAAGCTTTAAGATTGTTACTGCCATTTGCTTTGGATTTTGTTGACGTAAAAATTAAGAAAAGAAATAGGTTTCCATAGGGAAAAGAGATTTGAGTTGATGAATTATTAAACAATTATCAGGCCTGCGTCCGTTTTTTTATTGTAGCGTATTATCTACAAACATATGAGATTTTTCCCCCGCGACTCACCCACCCACAGTTTGAAAATCACTGATGTAGAGCCTTACGTACTATAAATAAAACATTACTCACCGTGGTGTAGCATCCTAGTTCTTTGTATGGGTTCACTGCGACTAGAATGGTTCCCGTGTATGTCTGTTTATTTATTAAGGAAAATGCATTTGAAAATGAAGTTTATTATGATATTTTTAATGAGTAATTTAAGTAAAGTCATGTAGGTAATCAAAACAATGGAACAACTCCATATGGCTGATAAATATCAATAATATTAAAATACATACAATCAAAAACAAGATTGTTGTATTTCAAGCCATAATGTTGTTGCATGGAGTTATAGAGATGGGAATTATTTTGTAATCACTCGACAATTAAAAAATGAATTACTTTATTTATAGTAACTGGAACCGAATAAACAAATAAAATATTTTCTGCATTCCACAACTACTGTGATTGTTTCAGAAAGCAGCTACGCTATAAGCTACGGTAATAGCTATAATAACATTGTGGTAATAGAAAGAATGTGGTAGTAGAAATGTTCATAATTATCACAACTTGATCCAAATAAATTGATAATAATAGATACACGCAAGTAAAATGAAATAAAATCTTTAAAAAGGATACATATACGAGGTCGTGTACGTATCGCCGCTTGAGGTTGTCGTTGATGGCGTCTTCGGTGATTTGGGGCATCAATGTCATGTCGGGCACGCCGGGGCCCTCGTCCACCTCTCGTTCCTCCATGTTGGCTGGAATAGAAGAAACAATACGTTATTTTACGGCTTAGTCAGTAAGATTAAATACTAATGAAGCAACGCTGAGAGCATTTGTGAGCAGGGAACATTTTATTGAGGTAGGCTTCGGTTCAATTGCAGGTTTTCCGATAACACGATAGGACGTGCTTTTCATCTGGTGACCTACATGCTCGTTTGCCCCCCCCCCACCCACAGATATAAAAAAAGCCTTTAAAAATAGAGAAGTTAAGTTATCTACAAGTTATACGTAAATATTGTAAACGTTACATAATTATCTGTTGCAGGTATGGCATAAAATAACGATAGAGAAGAAAGAACATTTCTGGCTTCTTCGCTATTTTACTTTACGCTATTTTAAGTAATATTGAATAAGTATGAAACTATATTTACTGAACTACAATTCTGTTAACTTTTCTATTTAGGTTATTTCCTTTGTGCAGAAGGAAGAATTGGATATTCTTATGGCAGTGTGCCACACGATGCAAAGACGTGAAGGCATTACCTAGTTGCTATTGCCATGCAAATTATATGCGGAATCAGTAGGTTAATTAAAGCTACAAACGTAAAGTTAAATAGGCTAGTCACGGATTAAGGGTCTTTGGAAATAGCCCCCCCGGGCGAAAAGTGATATGAATTTTACATCGAAGTTGACTCGTCGCTAGGGGAGGCGCCCTAAAGAAGATTTTATCTTGTTGATTGATTGTTAACAGACTTTATTACATTTCCATTGCTTGTTTTATTTTGTTTTTACTTTAAATTGTTGGAAAATATTTTTATTGCAACAGATATAAATTCTGTTCTAAATCGGATTCACACAGACCAAGGCAATGTGTGTAAAATACACATTTTTTAGTCTGTGTGTGTCTTAGAACAAAATGTTGTATGTAAAAAGCTGGATTTTACAATATAACAAAATTAATTCATAACGCGTTTTTCTTTTGTTTACGTGTGTTATTATTAACATAAGTAGCAGAGATGCATTTAAGGAGATAAAAGAACTGACAAAATTACTTGCTTAAGTACATAGGTTTAAATATTATTATGCCGTATTAAACTTACAACATTTATTTTATTTACTTTTAGTATTATTCACTTTTATGTAAGTTGCATTTATTTTATGTACATATTATTATATCTGTATTTAAAAACTATATGTCAAATATTAACTTACAACATTAATAGGATACTTTTAAGGCTTTTTCATCTGCATTACCCTTAGGTTGAATGATAAGGGAATGATGCTTGTGTACATTCTGATCTTTGCATAAAGTTTAAATAAGAAAATTTTTATTATTTAAATAGTTGATTTCGGCCAACTTGCCAGAATATTATAAATATTTTAAAAATGGAAAAAAAATCAATTTATAAACATTTATACTTAAGTAAATTTTTGCTTAGAATCTAAACCTTAGATCAATTATAGATACTAGTATACAATTAAATAATGAATTACATTTTTTTTAATTTTAAATAAATTTAAAGTTGATATTTTGTACAACAATTCATCTACATAAGAAATAAACACATTTGCATCTAACCCAAAAACGTTTGCATAATGACAGAACCATCCAAACATAATGTATGAGCAAGCTACTAGGATACATTGCGACTTTTCAAAGCTCTCATAAGATATTGTGTTGTTATTAACAATATGTGAACTAAAAGTCACTAGAAAGCTAACGGTAGATAACCAAACCATCTCAAACTAAGTTCAAATTGTACAGTTAAAGGACGGTCCTTGAGGCAGGACGCTCCCACTGCAACTTATCAGACGGAAATATCACTTGAAGCTACGTCAACCTCGCAGTTTATCAATATCATTGCGAGCATAATGGCATAATATTTGCTATTTCACACCCTACATATACTTAGATTGTTTGTTTTGTCCTACACGACGTACTGATTATTATGTGTTACATTGTATGGGCACAAAACAGAGAGAGTGAGTATAGGAGACCCTGATTTCTTTTTGATGGGATAACGTCTTATAAATCGATGAATGCCGGCAGCACAAAAAAGCATGACTCATTGTCACGTTCCGCCAGAGCCGAACGAGCAAGCGTTCCGCTTGTGACGCATCTATCTCTCTTCCCTCCATCGGCCGATGTTTTCTTATGACGTTATCACGTAAAATTATCGTCCGTAAACCGACTTCACAGACAACGAATTTTTTTTTCGAATTCGGTGGAATGAGGCGGCGAGTCATTCATAGTAAAATTAAGATAAATAACCTAAAATGAGTCATACTTAAAAGATATTTCACTGTTCATTATGCAACACCTAAATTAGTATCAATTAGTTATAAAAAATATTTAAATGTAACAACGAAGATAATTTTTTATTGGCTTCCTATTTCTAATGTTTATTTTTTGTATATTATTATATTAAGCTGTTGGTTCTCCTAAATATAAATAAATAAATAAAAAGAACTAGTAGGCCTTGAATCTCCCATCCCCAAGACTATTATTCTCTTTATGGAAAGCTGTGCAAAATTGTGATGGTCCTTTAAAAGCCACATTTCCCACAGCCGCGTATGACGAATATGGTAGTTTCACCAGAAAAGGCAGAGATAAACGCGGAACGGTTAGCGACTGCAATCTATGCAATCGGTATCTGTGACGAAACTTCCTGCATTCGTCACGACAAATATCAAACAGACCAGAGGAACCCGGCTGACAATATATTGAATGAAAGTGATGTTTTTCCATGCGGGTGGGTGGTCAACCAGCATACAACACGCTTGATATTAAATAGTAACCGTAGCTTAGAGTTGCTTATTACACATACAAATTCGCTCTAGGTCCTAAAGGTCCTACAGAAGAGTGTAGCCAAATAGTAAGTAATTTCCTATTTAGCTACGGTTACTATTTAATATCATGCGGGTAGTAACCCGTGTGTATTAGATGACCCGGTGAACTTCGTTTCACCTACATATATATAAATATGTAAGATCTAAGTATCTCTTCTTAAGCCTACCCTGTTTGTCCGAACCTGGAGGATGTGGCATTGCAAGACATTTGTTTTCTCCCCTGACTGTCTGGAGACATGTTCCAGAGTCAGGGGAGAATAACTAAAGGTTTAGGGAGAGCACAAAAGATCCATGAGGGTCGACGTGTGACGGGTGCTGCAGCACTGGACCCATTCTAAGATAAGACATTTGTTTCCTAACTTGCCGGTTTTCATAAAATGTGACCATACCAGCGTTGATGACTCTTGCAGTTTCTTTGCAATATAACATGAAGCTATATCGCATCCGGGAATTTCTGACGCGGTCCTTCCACGAATCCTCGCGCATCCTGCGCAACATATTGACAACGCTCGCCAGAGCCGTCTGTTAGATAGCAGGGTGCACCACGTGCGGGTGAAATTGGCTTTGATCAAAAAGCCGAGTCACTTACACCCTACACTACATGTTCACCGTTTATTTATTGTGGGTAGAGATGGGCACAATGCCGGGTATTTAAATTTACACACTCTTTGAAATTCTACGTAAATGCTACGTAAGTTTTCCTATCTCTATAAATTGTACGTATGTATATATTATACCTTTTATTAGTATTGTGTTCTTATAAGCTTTAAAAGCTGACTGGAAAGCTCGCTTGTATACATAAGTTGTCCATTAATAAATTGTATTTTGTACCTATGCACTGTTGTTCATTTAATAGCACATCATGCTTGACAGTCACAATGCGATTGTAACTCTTATTACGTACGGCATAAGTACGGTTCAAAGGTCAGAGTATAAAGATCGACGTACAACAAAGTTTACACAGTCACATACAAAGCTACTCAAAAACTGAAGTTCTATTTGCTCAGTGAAAACAAAGTGATTGACTGAACATACCTCGTAGATCAAACCAAGATCAAACAAGCCGTTGCGTTGCTTTTAACAATGTAAAATTATTTTCGTCACGAATATTAAATTTAAAAGGAGTGAGTGCTTTTAAATTTAATATTCATAAAAGTAAAAAACGTAAAAAAAATAAAGTGGCGGTTCTAATATGCATTCTTTGGTTTTTTCATATAACTGAAAACGAATTTATTTTGCGATTTTGTTTCATATTTTATTTATACTCGTAATTCAAATTCGATGTTGTTTTTTGTTATACCATTTTTGTTTTTTTTATATACCACATCGGGTGGCAGACAAGCATACGGCCCGCCGGATGTGAAGCGGTTACCGTAGCCATATTAACGCTGGCAACATGAAATATTGCTGCCAACGCAGCAACGTCGTCCTTTCTGGTGACCACACTCACTTGCAGGAATACAACAACCCTCAAGGGAATTGTTATTTGGCTGCGATATTCTGTGAGATGGAGGAACTTCCCCAGTCGGGCAGCTTACAAATACGCTGCACTGCACCTTACCTTTCTGTCACCAGAATCTCATTAGCTAGTCTGCAGGGTCCACCACTTGCAGGTGAGGTTGGCTTTGGCTCTAAAGATCGCAGTGAGCTACTTACACCCCACACGCCAACACCCACCAATTACAGATTCCCGGCTCACAGAAGTTGAGGGAGCTAGTAATTAACGTTAAAATTAATAACAT
The DNA here is from genome assembly GCA_937001555.2 of Hypsopygia costalis. Classification (NCBI taxonomy): domain Eukaryota; kingdom Metazoa; phylum Arthropoda; class Insecta; order Lepidoptera; family Pyralidae; genus Hypsopygia; species Hypsopygia costalis. The sequence continues at coordinate 19,683,839 of OW443343.2, read as the reverse complement.
CTGTGTAATAAACTCGCTCAAGGGATTGTTATTTATGAAGTAAACAACAAACAACCAGTCTTGTTGCCTCAACGCCATATTCGGATCTCGAACGCTTATTATAATAGCGCTCACAAAGTCATTGTCCCGGATTGAACAAAGAATTCCCTCCCATTCCCAGTCGTCATATTTCATTCACTCACTCGTAAATTCGATTAAACCAGCGCCTATTTGTATTGAATAGAGCGGCGCCAGCTTATCGATTACGTTATGGTAAACAAATATGAATGAATGAAGACATTAGGTTCGTGGACTTCCCATTGTCACCGCACTAATGTGCTAAGCGCTAAGCCGCCGCCGCGTTAATCGGTAGGCGCGGGCAAAGAATACCGAGAGCGTTTATTCATTGATTTGATGGATATATTGATTGCGTGGAGATTACAGAACGATATAATTATTATAATAATGCTTTCTACAAAAGAATCGGCTGTTTTATAAAAGATAACTGAACATTATGTACCTAGGTTTAAGTAAATCTGTGATCTTACTTTTAACAAAATACTTAGTTACCTACCTAAGGTTCTGCTAGCGAGACAGCCAAAAGGGTAAACAATTAAAAAACACGATAGGTACTTAATTGAAACAAGAATAAACGAACATAAGTTTTAAACAAAAAATACACAAGTTTTAAACATAAGTTTTAAAAAAAAAACTATATTCGTGGGCAATAAAGAAAAGAACTAAAAATATTACTTCCTGTCAGTTCCTGTATTTCGCTTGTTTAGCCCTTGTATAATATTATAATCGTCGTAATGTTTGTTGTATGTTGTTATATATCATAACCCTGCAGCGGCCGAAATATTGGATTAAATATGGCGGCAGTTAGGTAATCGAATATAGTCGCGAGATCCAAAAAAGGGTGCCAAATTTCAGCTAAATCGGGTATCGGAAAGTGGACATGTAAACCCATAAGACCTCTTATCGTCAGAGCTTCGTTTGTCAGTCAGCAGGTTGCACCGCGTGCAGGTGAATTTGGCTTTTGTTCAAAGATGTTGATGAACCACCTACATCCCAAAAGTATTTATGCTATTGAAGCAATTATTACTCTTATAGTTGTATTACAATACTGTCCTTATATAACAAATGGAAAGAAAAAAATGTCGTTGGCTAGACGACATTTTTTTCTTGGCCAAGAAGAACAAAAATATGTAGAGGCGACACATTACAGACACATTGAATTCAGTCCGTAAGTATGTTGCGCGTAGTCACTTAACTCGACAGACAGTGCGTGGCACTGTAAAAGACATTGAAGACCGTTCCCAAGGAAGTTCCAGTGACTTGCTACATGTTATGCATAAAAGTCGTAACAATTTTATTGACTAATTCATAAAACATACACCAACAACGATCATGGAGATTAACAATTTAAATTGTAAAATAAATAAATAATTCTGGACAATTTACACAGCGCCATCTAGTCTCAAATTAAGCGCAAAGCTTGTGTTATGGGTACTAGACAAGTGATAAATGTACTAAAATACATATTTTTTTTGTTATTACATGCTTATAATAATACATAGAAAAAACTGAGACCAAGACAAACAGACATGTTCATGGACACAAATGTTTGGTTAACCATTCGATCAGCAAGCTCGCCAGGATTGTAATTAATGTAATTGTAAATCGGTATGACTGGATTTTGTGGAACCGCTTTTGTATTATAAAAGCCTCAGATTACTTTACTTCGCAAACCAAGCAAAATATTACAATTATGTACCTCCTTCTATTATTACTTAATGTACCTCCACCTGACAGAACACCGCAGCCAAATAACAATTCCCTTGAGGATTGTTGTATTCCTGCGAGTGAGTGAGGTCACCAGAAAGGAAGGAGATGCTGCGTTGGCAGCGGAGGTGGCGGCGCGCGAGCGACACTATATGTTGCGAGCGTTCATATGGCTACGGTAACCGCTTCACATCAGGCAGACCGTATGCTTGTCAGCCACCCGACGTAGTATAGTAAAAAAAAAATATTATTTAAATAGTTGTTTCGGCCAACTTGCCAGGATATTATATCTATTTTTGAAAAAAGGAAAATTTCACCATCCCCGCCAAGGTGGGATTTGAACCCACGACCTCTCGATGATCGGTCAAGTACTCTTCCAACTGAGCTACCAGGAAGGTTTGTGTTGGTGACGAATGTCTCCAACCATGTGAACCACACAGTGACTCACGCAGTAAAATATAAAATGCAAAAGCTCGTCACCAACACAAACCTTCTTGGTAGCTCAGTTGGAAGAGCACTCAACCGGTCATTGTGAGGACGTGGGTTCAAATCCAATCTAGGGGGGGGGGGGGGCGGGAGGTGAATATTTTCCATTTTTCAAAAATATTCATAAAGTACCTAATTCAATATTTTAGTATGAGATAAAATAAACACAAGAAACAATTCTACATGTTTCGAAAATGTGTAACATTGTTTGAATTAATTCAGCTTCGAAACACTAATTTGTACTGTTCCCCCAATTGCTCGAATTAGCCTGAACATCTCTCATCTCTTATACATAAAACTTACGGCTGTATCAAGGATGTCAACCAGGAATTTTAAAGAGCCTGGTAGACTTAGTCACAAAGTACAGAGAGTAATTTAATTCACCTGAAGGAAACCACCTGGATGCTGGCTGGAAGGTAGTGAATTAAACACAGGTTTTGATAAGTCTTAAACTCTAATCTGATAGATTCCATTCACCTGACTTGATATTTTAGGATGTATGGTTTTGATTAAAGAGCAGTAGGGGGCATAATTGTAAGCTGGTGAATGTACCTCCACCTCACGGAATACCGCAGCCAAATAACAATTCCCTTGATGGTTGTTGTGTTCCTGCGAGTGAGTGAGGTCACCAGAATAGGAAGGAGATGCTGCATTGGCTGCGGGGCTGGCGGCGCGCGAGCGATATTTTATGTTGCTAGCGTTAATACGGCTACGGTAACTACTTCACATCAGGCGGCCCGTATGCTTGTCTGCCACCCGACGTCGTATAAAAAAAAATAGGGCTGGAATTATATTGAAAACTTTGGTTAATTCACCGAAGGCGAAGAACCAGCAGCATTAAGTCTAAAGCGCGTGCAAATCCTAATCTGTTTGGACTTTGGCTCATCGTATCATCTTGTAACTTCACACAGTTCACACGTACAAATAGAGCAATATACGACGTGTACTCGGGAGAAATATCTGCGTTGTGGGCGGACAGGCCCTGCGACAAAATCTAAAAGATTAGGAGCAAAAAGAATTTTCTGAAGGCACTAGGTGTGGGCGGGGATAAAACTTCTATTTACATATTTTGCCTCCGGAGCGGTTTGTTTGCCAATAAAGCTTTGAGTTTTTTATTATCCCGTCCATTATAGACCAGACTTTCGATTGCGATTGATAGCAAATCGCTCGGGGCGATTCTTGATTATTTATCGACATTAGTTGTTTCATGTTATAGCGTTTTTATTTTACAAAGTAGGTACACTTTATATTTTTATCTATCTCATACTGAAATTTAGAGATTAAAAAACTAAACAGAATCTTAATGTCAGTCTTTTACGCAAAAGACGTCAAAATAAATTTAAATAGTTACTTTTCGATATAGCTCTTCTATGGACAACTGTATCGAAAAATAACTTTTTCTCCATTACGATACAGCTTCAGCCCTGGATACAGGTATTTTAAACAGGTTGCAATGCAAATGCATTTAGCGCGTTGCGCATGCGCACCATATTATCACCTATTTTATGAGATTAGATAAAGTAGTGTATGAAACTGCACATAATTAGGTCTTAAAATACTCGTGTGATGCTATTATAACATTCGCCTTCGGCTCATGTTATAAACTCACTCTGGAATTTACGAAAAAGATAGAGTTTATTTTTTCGGCAATAACTTCCAAAGTATCCAAAAAAGTAAATAACATAAACAACCTCTACTGGATTGATCGCTAGTGCGCGAGGATTTTGTATCGTCTGGCAATATTAAAAAACGAGCTGCATAGACGGACTAAACACAATGCTATTAGACACTTTGTTAGCGACAGGCTCCTTTGTTATACGAGTATATTTGATGTTTATGTTTAAGTGCGGCGTAGGAAATAAATATTTATAAATGTTTATGTAAGGTAGATGCTGGGAACATCGGCCAGTGTTAAACCATCGGTCTGTACTACTGGGCGTGACCGCGCGCCGTCCCTATTTTCTTTGTTAAACGTATTGCATATGTACTAAATAGAATATATCGTGTAATATAAAGTGTGAGAACGTGTTTCATTTTGGAACCGGCAACCTAAAGCCTTCAGTTTTGGTCTTCGAGCACGGATCTACATGTTCCACACGCCGCCATTCAAAATGGTGAACACACGCGGTACTATTCGCCGTGAACAACAAGAAAATCTTAAGGAGGACAATAAGCGTCAAGAAGGAAATATGCAGACGGAGGCAACAACATCGGCGGCACCTGGCAGTACTAAGGTGGAAATTCATCATCCACCTTCTAATGCGCCGTCCTTAGCTGCCTCGTCACGATCTAGGCGGTCGACTGCCTCACTAGAAGCTCGTAAAAAGAAGCTGTTGCTTGAAGCCGAGAGGCGGAAGGCGGAAATTAAATTGCAGCTTATAGATACAGAGCTAGAAGCAAATCTAGCCAACCTTGAAGAAGAAGAATACAGTTCACATAACAGTAACGAAGACTGCAAACGCCGTGAAGTCGAGAACTGGATGGAGAAAAGTCAGCTCGATTTGAATAAGCAGGCGACTCCCCCTAATGAACCTACAGGAGGCGCCTTGCCACCACCGGCGGCGGCAGTCACCATCGGCACTGCAGACGCCACAATCGAGTCGTTGGCGGCAGCAGTAAAAAACCTAAGTGCCACTCCCAGCCAAGGCCACTTCTTGAGCCGTATGTGTACGCCAAGAGACTTACCAGAGTTTTCAGGTGACGCTCTAGAGTGGCTTAATTTCAAACAAGCATTTGAAGAATCCACACAAGTATGCAGTTTTAGCCAGAAAGAGAATTTATGGAGATTGCGGAAATGTTTACGTGGACAGGCGAAGGAAGCTGTATCAGCGCTACTCATGAGTGCCGCCTCACCGGAGCACATAATGTCTACACTGGAGCTCCGCTTCGGCGACCCTGAGTACATCCTATCCCGCTTGACACAGGACCTTAGACGACTTCAGCCGGTATCGTATGAATATCATAAGGACATAGTGGCATTCAGTGTAAAAGTGCAAAATTTTGTGGAAGCTGTGCGTGCTCTCGGCCGAGAAGAATATGCTCAAGGTATGAATATAGCATCTTTAATTTTATCTAAACTGCCGACTGTACTTATCTCGAAGTGGTCCGATTACAGTTTTCCACTAATACAAGCCAAAGCAAAGCCACGATTAAATATTTTGTCCGATTTTCTAACCGCGGAAGCAATCAAAATATCAACTACTGCAAACATGTATACTTTAACTGCACGCACTGATAACTATAGAAATAAACAAATCGACAGTAATGCTCGATCGCAAACTGTGTTGTTACAAGCTGATAACGCTGAGATTAATTGCCAGTTCTGTCGTATGTCGATTCATAAGCTCACAGATTGCAAAAAGTTTAAGAAAACATTATGTAAGACGAGATGGCAATACGCAAAACGTAATGGTATTTGTTACAAATGTCTGGAATCGAAGCACAGTCGAGATACCTGTGCCGCCCCTGTCTGCAATAAAGACAACTGTGGCAGAGAGCATCACATGTTACTTCATTACCCGAACAACAACAGCGAAGGTCGGACTCGCCAGCCAGACGCACAGCAAGCTGAGCCCGCTACGATCGAAGCGGTGACGCACGTTAACGCGAGTGTATGTAAAGTGTTGCTAAAAGTTGTGCCTATAAATGTGTATACTAGTAACGGTGGTTGCATAAAAACAAGTGCATTACTCGACGACGGGTCGACAGTGACTATGGTGAGCGCGGGGCTCGCATCCCGCGCCGGGCTGCGCGGCCGCCGCGAGACTATGCGAGTGTGCGGCCCGTGGTCCGATAACGAACTGGTTTACGACACTACAATATTGGACTTGCGTCTTTCTGGTATGGACAATAAGGTTTATAATATCAAAGCACGTAGCGTTAAAGAATTAAATCTGCCTTCACAAAAATTATCTGTTGTCGATTGTAGTAAATATTCACACTTAAAAAATATTAAAAATAAGTTATGTAACGATGATTTAAAACCTGAGATTTTAATTGGGCAAGACAATTATAATTTGTTATTACCTCTGAATGTGTTACTAGGTAAAACGAATGAGCCGTCAGCGACACTCACCCCCTTGGGCTGGTCTATTCACGGAAGTGTATGTGTACGGAGCGGGGCGCGCGGCGTGGCCGCCGCCGGTGCCCGCGACGATGTCAATGTTGTGCTGCATGTCTCAAACTCTTTCTCCACAGAACGTGAACTGCGAGAACTACATGAGGAGGTACGTAGATACTTTACACTTGAATCTATGGGAGTGTCGGGTAAGCCCAGACGGAATGATGACGATGTTCGCGCTGTCGAACAGGTGGAGCGTACAGCTCAGCTGATCGACGGCAGGTGGCAAGTCGGCTTGCCCTGGAAGGATGCGACTTGTACATTACCTGATACGTATTCCGGTGCACTGAAAAGGTTAAAAGGTGTGGAAAAAAGAATGGAAAAAGATAAGGGTTACTCTGAACGGTACAGGGAAAGGGTAAGGCATTTGTTTGATAATAATTTTGCTAGGGAACTAAAGGAAACGGCATGCACTGACAGGACTTGGTACTTACCGCATTTCGGCGTCGACAACTGTAATAAAAAATCCTTACGCTTAGTGTTTGATGCTGCAGATAGGGCAGCCAATGGCTTATGTTTGAATGATTATTTATTAAAAGGACCGGATTTACTTACCTCACTTTTAGGCATAATGTTACGCTTCCGGGAAAATGGTATAGCGGTAACTGGAGACATTCAGGACATGTTCCTTCGAATAAAAATTCTTCCTAAGGATCAACACGCATTCAGGTTCCTGTGGAGGGACAACCCTACCGAACAAGTAAGAACTTACATTATGGAATCTCTCTTGTTTGGGGCGAAATGTTCACCTTTTCTTGCGTTATATGTCAAAAACAAGAACGCCCAGCGATATGAGTCCTCTATGCCGGACGCAGTCGACGCGATCGTCAACTCCCATTATATGGACGATTATATTCAAAGTCTACCGGATGAAGAAACGGCGATCAACATGGTACGTAATATCGCTAGTATTCACAGGGAGGGTGGTTTTCATATGCGGAACTGGACCAGCAACAGCGTGGCTGTACTAGAAACCGTGCCGAAAGAAACCTTAGGACCCACCGCGGTAAAGTTCAAAATTGGCCAGCAATGTGAGGGTGAGCGCACGCTTGGTCTGATTTGGTATCCAGGTACAGACGAATTAGCTTTCGACGTATCTTTAAAGCGCATTCCAGAGTATATTATTCAAGGCAAGGAGAGGCCAACAAAAAGGATCATGCTTCGTGTCATAATGTCAATTTTCGATGTATTTGGATTTCTTTCGCCCATTACTATACAGGGGAAAATAATGCTTCAAGACACATGGCGCTTAAGTACAGGTTGGGATGAACCGATCCCCGATGCTATTTATAGTAAATGGCGCAACTGGATCGAATTATTAAAGGTAATAGATAAGATTCGCTTGCCCAGGTGTTATCAACAAGTTGCCACGAGTGCGAGCGAGACAGCATCTGAGCCCCTCTCGGACGTAGCAGCTTCCTTTCATACTAAAGTGAGTACATCTACGACGTCTACAACAGCACGAGCGGGCTACGACGCGGCTGCCTCGGTTACGAGCCATATTATCGACGATAGCTGCGCGCGCGCAGAACGTTATAGCAACCTAGTTCTACATATATTTTGTGACAGTTCGAAGCAAGCTACGTGCGCCGTTGCATATTGGCGGTGGATATACAACAATAAAATATGTGTTGCGTTAGTGGCAAGCAAATGCAGGGTTGCGCCGGTAAAACATGTGACTGTACCACGTCTAGAATTACAGGGAGCATTATTAGCGGCGAGACTTGCGCACACGATTACTACTGAACATAAGTTGGTACCTCAGAGGCGTTTCTTTTGGTGCGATTCTACGACCGTATTGCATTGGTTACGTAATAATAGGCGCACATACAAAACGTTTGAAGCGAACCGGTTAGGCGAGATTGACGAACTCACAAGTGTATCAGAATGGAGGTACGTGCCGACGAAATTAAACGTAGCGGATATAGCAACAAGGGATGTTTTTAATTACGATAGTTTTTTAAATGAATGGTTTAATGGACCTCAATTCTTATACACGAGTGAGTCTAGCTGGCCTTGCGATATTTTGGAGCCTGCTTTGGATAATGATTTAATTACGTACGTAGGGATTACACAAGATGTTTGTGACATACCGGTACCTGATCCTGGCTCGTTCTCCTCTTGGCTCCGGCTATTGAGATCTACCGCTGCAGTCCTGAAATTTATAAAAAAATGTAAAAAACTTACCTGCGCTGATGATGACTGTACATTGATGGAGCGGGCCGAATGTCTGCTACTGCAAAGGGTTCAAAAGGATTCGTTCAGTAATGAAATTAGTTTACTGGAACGTGGTAAGTACGTACCACGTGACAGTCGTCTACGAACTTTGTCGCCATATCTGGATGAGCAACATCTTCTTCGTGTAGGTGGCCGCATCGACGCTGCTCCTGACGTAGCTATGGAGACGAAAAGGCCTGTGATTCTCGATGGACGACATCCCATAACTAGACTTCTAGTCAGGCACTACCACGTCAAGGCGGCACATGGTAACCAGGAGACCGTAGTTAATGACCTCAAACAGAAATACTGGTTGATTAGAATACGTCCTACAGTTAAAGATATAACTTCTAAATGTTATTTTTGCAGACTAAGAAAGGCGAAGCCATCTGTACCAAGAATGGGTGACTTACCTGAAGCACGAATGGGGCACCACCAGAGACCATTTACTTTCTGCGGCATTGATCTCTTTGGCCCAATGGAGGTCGTGGTAGGACGACGAAGAGAAAAAAGGTATGGTGTTTTATTTACTTGCCTCACTGTCCGTGCCATACACCTCGAAGTGGTGCACTCACTGAGCACTGATTCCCTCATCATGGCACTTCGCCGTATGTCTTGTCGGAGAGGGTGGCCGCGATTCATCTATTCGGATAATGGTACCAACCTGCGAGGCGCCGATGTCGAACTTCGTAAGTCAGTACTAGAGCTAAATAATGAAGCTTTGATAACAGAAGCTTCTAACAGCGGTGCCCACTGGACTTTCATACCTCCCGCGAGCCCGCATTGGGGTGGGGCGTGGGAACGATTGATTCGCAGCGTAAAGTCTTCTCTCCGAGTCGTATTAAAAGAACGAGCGCCAAGGGATGAAACTTTGCTCACATTTTTAGCGGAAGTGGAGAATATAGTCAATGGTCGGCCACTGACCCATGTCTCTGTAGAGCCCGGAAGTTTGGAGTCACTCACGCCGAATCATTTTCTTATTGGTTCGTCGTCCAACTTGCCAATAGCAGGACTTTTCGATGATTCCGATCTATTTCTTCGGAAACAGTGGCGAAAAGCTCAAAGGCTGGCAGATATGTATTGGCGACGTTGGCTCAAGGAGTACTTGCCGTCCCTAATCCCGAGGTCAAAATGGCATCAGGATCAACCTTCTCTAAAGGTAGGAGATTTTGTTTTTGTTGTAGATCCTGACTCGCCACGAAATATGTGGCCTCGGGGCGTTATAGTTCACGTCTACCCCGGCAAGGATGGACGAATTCGTGTGGTGGACATCAGGATGCCAAGAGGTGGCGTGCTGCGGCGGTCAGCGGCGCGCGTCGCTCCCGTACCACTAGGTGTTGAGTGCTGAACCAGCACTGGGGTGGGGAGTGTTAGCGACAGGCTCCTTTGTTATACGAGTATATTTGATGTTTATGTTTAAGTGCGGCGTAGGAAATAAATATTTATAAATGTTTATGTAAGGTAGATGCTGGGAACATCGGCCAGTGTTAAACCATCGGTCTGTACTACTGGGCGTGACCGCGCGCCGTCCCTATTTTCTTTGTTAAACGTATTGCATATGTACTAAATAGAATATATCGTGTAATATAAAGTGTGAGAACGTGTTTCATTTTGGAACCGGCAACCTAAAGCCTTCACACTTTTTGTGAGAGAAATTCTTAAAACCAAAAGTGCTGTTGGTCGACATAGATAGAAAGTCGATAAATTTTACATGTACTACTGTCTTCGCATTATCTATAATATAAAAAAGAATCGCTGAATGTGTTGCTAAGCGAAAATCTCGAGAACAGCAGAACTGATTTCGCTAATTCTTTTTCTAGAATATTCCTTGAAGTACCAGGATGGTTCTTACGCAGAGAAATATTTAAAAAATTGTCTGAAAAAGTGCAAGAACTACAATTTTCTATACTTAATAGTCAATTTGAACTTTAATACCATACCATAAAGTTCAAGTGTTAGTGGAGAGGTTCCGGGAAGGCAAAACAATTGCTAAGCGCAAAACTCGAGAAGGGCTCGACCAATTCTGCTAATTTTTATTTTCAGCAACAAGGAACGTTCTTAAGGAGAGAAAAGACTTAAAAATTGCGTGGAAACTAAAATATCACATTCTACCCGCGAGAAGCCGGGGCGGGGGCAGGTAGTATTTACATAAAACCAAATCATACCAATACTTTATGCATATTTATATTGCGGTGAAATCCGTACGCGTGACGAGGGACAGTAGCCTTCCTTACAATGCAAGGAAAGGCCTACCTATCTATTCACACGGCAGTCAAAGACCGTGTCGGACCCTTGAGAACAGCCAGCCAAATCAAAACTTTCGATCGGTCGTCAAGAAAACTTATCGTATGTAATTTTCCACGGGTGAAAATGCAAGACCTGTGTTTTAATGTTATCTCAGAGAAAATTGTAGAGAATTTTAGTTAGATTGTTTGTGTGGAAATATGAGAGAAAACCACTTAGACTATGCGTGTAGCGTGATAATTCGCCGATAGATATGCTGTCATTATTTTAAATATCTGTGATTATCTATTGTTGTTATGTTAGACAGCTGTACAAGCACAGGGCCATAGATTACAATAATGCAAAGTTCTATGAACAGGGCCCACCTATCAGTAAGCAGAAAGGATACTGTAACATATCGTTGTAGATTATAACCAAAGAACATATTACGTTACGCGAACTATAGCAATACAAAGCCTTATATGTATTCTTAACGTGACATTATTAACCAGGATAATAAACCCTTTTTGTTTTAGTGTTTTTAGTAGTTGGAGTGTACCGGAATACGGTACAGTCCTCCGATATTATTTATATAAATGTATTTTTTTTCTATACAAATTACAAACTGCACTCTAGTCCCAAATTAAGCAAAGCTTGTACAATGGGTGCTAGATAACAGATATTATACTAAAATACATTTTTTTTGTGAATAAATACATACAATACACAGAAAACACCCAGACCAAGACAAACAGACATGTTCATGCACACAAATATTTGGATCGAACCCGCGACCCCGGAGTCAAAGTGGACATTGATATCCAACCCTTTCTTGCTAGTCAGATAAAAAAGAAATTCATATTATTTGGTTTTTCGGTCAATGTGGGTTTCTTAGTAGTCTTCAGGGTCCTTAAAAAAGGGTAGGTACATTCTGAACAAGTGACAGATAACCCACGTGCATTTCCAGTATTGGAAGCGTCCATAATTACCCCGACAAAGCTCAAAGTTGTATCACTAGAATAAGTTATTCATGGAATTAAAACCAAATACTAATAAAGAACAATGGCGAACTCCCATACATGATTTTAGCTGAGTAGTTTATGAAGCGTCCATAAATGAAAAAATCAAAATAAATATACTGCCAGTCCCAGAAACCCGCACCTCGAAGAATTTTTGTCGGAACAGGCCAGGATTAGGAGTTATTTCAACTTAAAGGTTACGTCCACTTTATTGTTAGGTTATTTCAACGTCGGTCACTAAAATACAGGGATTTCATGTGCGTTAGGACCACGGGTGTACATCACAGAATTGAATTGTTTGTCTACAGAAAGATGGTACCTACAGTGTACCTTAGTGTACCCTTAATGATATCTAGTGTACCTCTCTTGATAAAAAGATATATAATAAAATATGTACACCCGCCATTCTAACGTTAGAACTGCGGGTGTACATTTTTTTTCGATAAGGAGATGCTTATTTAAAAATTTTCTTTTAGTTATTATGCGTACCTACTGTGTACCTTAGTATACCCTTAATGAAATCCGCTGTATTTTTTCTGATAAAAAGATATGTAATAAAACTTGTACACCCGCCATTCTAACGTTAGAACTGCGGGTGTACATTTTTTTTCGCTAAGGAGATGCTTATTTAAATTGTTTTTTTTTTTTGTTATTATGCGTACCTGCTGTGTACCTTTATATAAAAATATAAAATAAGCAAAATGTTGACAATTACGAGTAAAAAACGTCAATACCACAGCGTATTGCAGCTATCACTTTCAGTACCATTTTTATTTCTCCTGGATACTACTTTATACATTAAATTTAAATAAAATGACAAATACTAGTAATTATTATATTATGCATATACATAGTAATTAATTAAAGTCAATTGTATATAGTTAAAATAAAAGCTAACGCGCTTCAAGAAACTAAAATTCTAATTAGGTAGGTAGATTTGGTTTCTGCGATGGTTTTATCCTCATAATATGTATTTTATTTTATTATTACTTTACCTATCATTACCTATTTAAGAGAATTGATTGAAACTGGATTAGAAGATTTCAAATCGAAAGAGAAAATGCAAGCGTAGCGTAGGAAGTGTAATTGTAAGCTACTCGACTGGGGAATGTATCTCCATCTCACAGAATATCGCAGTAATATAACAATTCCCTTGAGGGATGTTGTGTTCCTGCGAGTAAGTGAGGTCGCCAGAAAGGAAGGAGATGGCTGCATTTACAGCGGGGGTGGCGACGCGCGAGTGGTATTTTATGTTGCGAGCGTTAACCATATTAATATGGCTACGATAACCGCTTCACATCAGGCGGGCTGTATGCTTGTCTGCCACCCGACCTAATAAAAAAAAATTGTTAAACGTTCGTCTACTAGAAATAAGCAAATTCGCAAAATCTCGCAAGTATTTTAAATGACCTACCTATCGTATCTTTGATCGGATCTTGGATACTACTGAACCTATTGCATTTTCTATGTTCGAGAAGAAAGATCGCCGTCGCCATCGCAGACACCAAATCTACCTACCTAATTAGAATTTTAGTTTCTTGAAGCGCGTTAGCTTTTATTTTAACTATATACAATTGACTTTAATTAATTAATATGTATATGCATAATATATAATTACTAGTATTTGTCATTTTATTTAAATTAAATGTATAAAGTAGTATCCAGGAGAAATAAAAATGGTACTGAAAGTGATAGCTGCAATACGCTGTGGTATTGACGTTTTTTACTCGTAATTGTCAACATTTTGCTTATTTTATATTTTTATATAAAGGTACACAGCAGGTACGCATAATAACAAAAAAAAAACAATTTAAATAAGCATCTCCTTAGCGAAAAAAAATGTACACCCGCAGTTCTAACGTTAGAATGGCGGGTGTACAAGTTTTATTACATATCTTTTTATCAGAAAAAATACAGCGGATTTCATTAAGGGTATACTAAGGTACACAGTAGGTACGCATAATAACTAAAAGAAAATTTTTAAATAAGCATCTCCTTAGCGAAAAAAAATGTACACCCGCAGTTCTAACGTTAGAATGGCGGGTGTACATATTTTATTATATATCTTTTTATCAAGAGAGGTACACTGGATATCATTAAGGGTACACTAAGGTACACTGTAGGTACCATCTTTCTGTAGACAAACAATTCAATTCTGTGATGTACACCCGTGGTCCTAACGCACATGGGATTTCCCTTTATTCCGTGTATTACTGGCCTCTTACTTAGGCACTACATTGATAAAAGTGACAGTTTCGGACTACATGACACGATAGCATCAACTGCTAAATGAGAATGGAGAGGTTATCTTTGGCGACGTTACCCTCTGGTAACAATATCTCTATATTGTCGTAGACGTATGGGTTTAATTGGCTCACATTTAGAACCACGTGCAGGTGAGGATGGCTCCTCACCTGCACGTGGTGGACACTGCCGTTTTGCGAATTAGGCTCTGGCGAAACAGAGATATAGCACGATAGCTCTGCTAGGGAAGTACTTCCCCCTAACGGAATACCACAGCCAAATCACAATTTCCTAGAGGATTGTGTTATTTTTTTCTGTTCTGTGGTGTTCACAGTAAGTGAGGTTACCAGGATGCTCCTAAATAGGTGAAGTTATTTTTATTGACAGATAAAATAAATACAAATTGTATTATACAATTTATATATGTATTGTTTTGATCGGTTGGGTAGTTAATGAGATTAATAAGAATAGTATCCGTCAGTTCACTTCATCTGATTAAAAAAAAATCTACTTTTGTGAAAGCACAACTTCACAAGTTCTGGTGTTAGTTGGAGATAAATAAAACAAGGTTACATTGGTGAAATCTCAATAGTATCCCTCATCATCTCTTATAATAATATTATTATCATCGAGAAATTCAGCGGACCCTGAAATATAATAATTTTCTTGATGATATTTTCTTTTCTGGCCCATCCTAAGTACCATACAATGGTCATCACATGGGCGCAACAGCCTACTATCCGCCGACCAACCAAGCAACTACAACAGTATTCAGTAATTCCTGTACGGCCAGGTATATCATTTTCAATTGCAATATATACATAATATTGTTTTCTACTGATATGTCGAGATTTGATTCATCCTCTTATTAACGTTGTGGCACCGCACACAATATTCTCTGATGCAGGCTCGTTTAATTCTAGTTCATTTGGAGCAGGTTCATATATGGGGGGTTCATGTATTGCAGCTTCGTTTATTGCATGTTCATCCACTACTGGTTGTGGGAATTCTTGTGCTTCATTTAGCGATCGGCTGATGGTCTTGAACTTCCTGAGCTGCAGGAGGTTGAGATCTGGCATGATCAAGGCGATTTAATCTTAAAGCCACTCGCCTAATACGTAACCAGCAAACGTGACACACACAATGTGATTCGGTTACCTAAAAAAAGAATTTCATTTAGATTATAAATTGATGATGAGATGGAATGAGGTTAGCTTGGACTCAATATATATTACATACCATACAGAAATAGATAAAAGCTATTATAATTTTTATACTACCAAGGTATATATCTGCCTGATTTATTAAAGCAGTAAATACAGCCTATGGACATTTGTAACACTAGGAGTATTATATAAAATCTAAATAATTGTGTTGCTGTGCCATTCTGGAAATCTATTACCAATATATTGAACTCAAACAGTCACTCTGCACTAGCCGCATTTATCACACAGCCACAACAGTAGTCCTTCTGTATGTGTAGGTATACATAAATGATTATAGATTAATATTATGTTTAATAAATAATACAAACCTGTTGAGGCGCTACTCTGGCTTTTATGATATCAATCATTAATCGTTGCAATTCACTAGGATTGTCTTTTAATATTTTGTCACTCCGTCTTTGAAGAGTGGAACAACCACATAATGGGCAAACATGAGAATGACCTCGGCTTGGTCCAGCATCGTGGCTATCAACTTCTTGCTGCAAGTTGCATGCTTCACAGACATAGTCTTCTTCAGTGATCTAAAAATCAACAATATTATAATTTAAAGAAAATAGTTCAAAATCTTAGGTCTCTGAACTTTTATAGAAACAGAATTGTGAATTCAAAATTGAATAGCCTTCTATCCCTTCATATTAGTAAAACAAGTCATTTTAGTTGGCAAGTCACTTCAAGTAATTAAATGAACTTCATGTACTATATAAGCTTAGAATTCCTTTCAGACCACCTTTTAATGAGAATGTTTAATTGTAAAACCAACTATATGTGAAAAACATTTTATATCACAACAACCTAATATGCATAAAACTTAACATAAGTATTGTAATGACAAGAACCTCAATCTCCTAAAACATGTTTAACAGCAAATAAAAAAAACTAGCTGAGTTAAAAGAATAAAGAAGTTAATATAAAGTTAAAGCTGTTCTCAAGGATAAAGATAGTATATTGCCAACAGCTTAACATAAGCTGTTGGCAATATACTAATTTATCGGCAGCACGCTCTAACTATTATTAATTATGTACCTATATAAACACTATTGAATACTTAGCTAAAATCTTATAATGATCAAAATGTCGGTCAGATGAGAGGGTCGCCTTAGGGTCAGATGTTTTTGTCATTTCATCGTCGTTACGAAAAAACAGGTACCTCTTTGAGGTACATAATATTCCCATAGGAGAATTTATGGTATGTATGTAGGTACTTACAATTTGCGGGTATACCCAGCTAGATAATATAGTGTTCAGTTCTAGAGCAGGGTATCGGCGAAGAGTATTAGCGCACATGTTGCAGCTGATGCATAGAATGCGTGTACTTCTACCACGAGCACTCATTTTGCCGGCAATTACCGTGGATCAGTAAACAAATCCAAGAAAAAATGCTAAATCGGAGTCCATATGCACGCACGAGTCACACAGAGGCAATATCAGAGTCCAGTCCTTGGGGAGGCCCGGTCAATTGGGTTAAGAAAAATCAAGAACAGAAAAACAAGTAAACGAAACAGCGAACAAATATGTTGACAAAACATCGTCCATCTGTCATTATTTGTTTTCTTTCATTTGTCTATTATGTGTTGCCATTATATTTTTGTTTGATTGAACCGAGGAAAGCCTTGTATGTAGGTGTAGACTGCAATACAACCGATTTTAAAAATAATGTTTAAAGTACTATAAAATACTAACCTGTATATATTTTTTATGTTGTACTAATTCAAGAAAAATAGTGAATCGGCAACTATTACGATTTTGAAATATGAAAATATACGTGGCATAGCAAAATAAATACCGACTGAGGCAACACTTTAAGGGTACTTAGTGACAAACGGAAAACGCAGTTTTCAATACAATTATTTTTAAGTAATTGCTATTCAACTTGGCTTCGAACAGTGACAAAGATAAAATGAAAAATCGTATAAAAATATTTCATTAGCAGTGGTTATTTTGAAGTCCAGGGTCGCTCTAAAATTTTTGAACTAAAATTTCGCCATTGTTCTTTAAAAATTGTATTAGAGCAGCGACGTCTTAAATTCTTGCGACAGTGTTATCTTAAAAACTGCAGGAACGCGTGATTCCGCATGATGAGGCGCATATAGGCTCGAGAGTGCTGCCTGTCTGGGAGGCAAGAGCGCAGGAGGGGAGGCATACCTTACCAAATGTGGTAGACAATGCGGGACTCAAGGACCACGTGAAAGTTATTTTGAGAACACGAACGGAACCCTTTTGTCGCTTAAACGCTTTGATAATTTCGTTACAAATAGTTGAAGCGGCCAGTCTTTGTTTTATATATAACGAAAGCAGGTAGGGGAAAACATTATTGTATTGTTTTATTTGTTTGATTAGTTTGACATAGTATTCATTTCATTGATGGTGGCCAAATTGGATAGTTATAAAATGATTTTGTAACGATGTATATGAAATAGTTTTTGTAGAAGGTACAATAAATAGCTAATACACGTAATAAGATGAAATGGTAGGACGATTATGTAGACATAATTGTATGACTATTTGCTGAAGATTTCTTTTATTTAAAATAAACGGTATTTTATGTTAAGCCGTCGGTCCCGGCTGTTGTCATTAGGTGACAGTCATTAAGCTAAGTCAGTGACCTTTGGGCGGCTTGAAAACACTGGCCTTCGCCAACCCGCAGTTGAGCAGTGTGGTGGAGTATACTCTAAACACCTTCAATTGAGGGCATACCCGTATCCCAGCAGTGGGATGAGTAAGGGTTGACGTCGAGGACGATGACCTACCAATGGTATGACAATGTTGTGACTAGATAGTACATAACAATAGGGTTGCCATCCGTTTCTCTGTATTTGTCCCAGTTTGGAGGGCGTCCGGAAAGCGTACGGGGTTTTATTTGTAGTCCAGGATTTAAAGTTTTAAATTACTACCGCCCGTTCCATGCCGAATAACCGTCTTGACACAGGTAAAAAAATAGTACTAGTACTGAAAACACTGATTAGATGTCCGTGTTTTAAGAATGAAAATCCGCAGTCCTTGTCCTGGTTGCTACCGTTTAGAGATGGCCACCCTACATAACAATCAGTATTATTAAGAAAACCAAAGATGAAATGTCTATGAAAGGGGGATCTTAATTAAAATATTTTGTTTCTTATTTATAATACAAGTGTCGAATGGCTGCCGCCAAACAGTCGTCTACTGAAATAAACACTCCCGACCATTCTCTGGAAACTTAATCGCGTCGTGGGCAAGCTTTCCCAAACTATCATTATTTTTCTTGCAGTTGTCTTGTTCTGGGTGCTTTCTATGTATTTATATATAATACATAGAAAACACCCAGAACAAGACAAACAGATCAGATATTTATTTTGTATGCATCTGCAAAAAATGTATTTAAGTATTATATCAGTTATCAAGTACCTATTATACTAGCTATGCTTAGTTTGGGACTATATGGACGTAAGTAATTTGTCCAGGAAAATTTATTAATTTATTAAACTCAGATTATGTAATAAATAACTCAACGGTATAATTATGTTATGCATTGCTTGCGCTCGCAGACAAAAAACAAAACAGACATAAAGCCGTTTCAGCTGCAAACCAGCACCACTCAAGTGATAAATTAATTATTAACTAAATACACAACAAAATAAAAAACACGATGGTTTATTAAACCCCATAGTGTTCTTATACCTCACAAAATTGATAAACTGTACTACGTTACGTGCCGTTCGTTATGGCCGTGTGGTTTCCGGCAGACTAGAATAGAATCACTACGTCTCTTCCCGTGGATGTCGTACAAGGCGACTAAGGGACATAAATTATAAAACATCGATCAGGTCTCCCCAACTCGTCTGGCCAGCGTGGGAAGTGAAGGCCAAATCCTCCTATCTGTGACGGACGAGAGAGGGTCGTGCTCCTGTAGTGGAGACTAAAATGACCTGATGATGATAGTGTTCTTATAACTCACAAAATTGATAAAATATTGTACTAGGTTACGTACATCGTAAACGGCCATTTTTTTTGGCACATTTTAATTCTACTGCTATCTAGTTGTAGAACTTTCCCGTTATCTGCAAATTTTATATGATCAACTACAGAAATCTATGCTTCATAAATTTTCAAAAGTTATCAAAAAACTATAGGGCGTAATCACAGACCAAATAAACAATCGTTTAACACAGATTTGTTTTCGTTGTGTGTTGTGTATTTAGCGATTTTTTATTACTTGAGTTTAGGGTGTAAGTGGTTCATTAACATCTTTGAACCAAAGCCACTTCACCTGCACGTGTTGCACCCTGCTGACTGACAAATGAGGCACTGGCGAAAAGAGAGGTAGGGCATAGCGTATTTTGTAAGTTGCTCGACTGTGTGTATGGCTACGGTGGTTTCACATCAGGCGAGTCGTATACTTACTTATTTCCACACGACATAGTAACAAAAAAACTAGTTTGCACCCCCGAATTCGTACGCGCGTATTCCGTTATCCCATGAGAATTTTCAATAATCCTTTTCATTTTCATAATAGCTTCCTGTATGCCAAATTTCAACCTGATCTGTCCATTGGTTTGAGTCATGCGTTGATAGATTAGTCAGTAATAGTTGTATTTTATAGATAGAAGAAGATATATATATCTTTTTATATGAGAGGTGACAAATGAGCATGTGCGTCACCTGATGGAAAGCAATCACCACCGCCCATGGAGATCAGCGACACCAAAGGGTCGCCGATCCGTTGCCAGCCTATACTCCTTCCTTTCTTGCTTTCAGGTGACCTCACTCACTAGGAATTCCTTTTAATAATACCCAAATCAATGAGGAGTGAAGACGAACCAGAAAGTTTGAAAATATTTAACGATGTTTCACATAACAGAGGAAAACTCGTCGAATATTAATAAACTTTTATAAGCAGTACACTGGAAAACTGTTGAAACTTTCAAGGGCCTAAATCGATGCGTAACAAAGCTATTAATAAAAGGA
Organism: Hypsopygia costalis; assembly: GCA_937001555.2. NCBI lineage: Eukaryota > Metazoa > Arthropoda > Insecta > Lepidoptera > Pyralidae > Hypsopygia > Hypsopygia costalis. The sequence goes on along the minus strand of OW443343.2, from coordinate 19,663,599 downwards.
TATAAATGGAACTCTAATATAGTTTTTTTTTGATTGACTGATTTGATTCACAATATTTTTGAATTGACTGACTGAAATTTTGCCTCCGGGTTCGATCCCCGCACAAGAAAAATATTTGTGTACATGAACATGTCTGTTTATCTTCGGTCCGTCGGTTTACGGACGATAATTTATCTATCGTTTGTTTCGCGCTCTCGCTTGCACGCTCGGCTCAGGCGGAACGTGACAATGAGTCATAATTTTTCGTGCGTGCAGCTGGGGTTCATCGATTTATAAGAGGTTATCGCGTCAAAAAAAAAAACGTGTTGCACTCCGGGAGTGAAAACTTGAACATTAACGTTGTGCATTTTTGAATATTTTTGAATGGTTAGGGAATAATTTCGCACGAATTGCTTTATTTATCAGTATACTTATAAGTAGGTACTATCATTTATGTGGTAAAATACAATATTCATTTATTGCGCTATCGTACACAAACATGACAATTTATATTACATTAAAAATAAACAGCAGGAGCAGGCATACAATTTCGCCGCGCGGTAGAAACAGAGGATATTTACTTCCTCGCCTACGCAGCGCCGACAGCGCTCTACTCTCCTTCAGTCTTAAGAATTTTCGTTCAGACCATGTGTCCTGACGCGAGTTTAACATTTTTTACCCATACCAAAAAGCGCACAATGCCGCTAAAGAAATTTTCACTTCAAAAATAAGTTGCTTTGCAATACATCACTATTGTAACAGATGGATCGTACAATCCTCAACATTTTACGCTTGATCAGTGCACTGTACGATTACATTGGAGTTACATTGTAAAGATTTATAACAAACAACATTATTATCGCTGTCAAATCGGCCATAAAAAGAGAGGTTATTTTTACGAGCCCGGAATAGTATTAAAAAAGAAAGTGACAGCGTGCCACCCTAGCTCGCGTTGTTCAACATAAATATCATTTCCGTTGATAAATGAATAAATCCCTTGGCGCGCTTTATTAATTTATTAGTGGTCGTGACTTAGTAGTTCTTTGATGAACTTTCTACGAAACAAACTACTGTGAATGATACAATACTCTTTATCTAATCTCATACTGAAATTTACACATTAAAAAACTAAACACGGTATCTTAATGACAGTCTTTACGCACACGCTATCAAAATAAATTAAAAAAGTTATTTTATCTAATCTCATACTGAAATTTACACATTAAAAAACTAAACACAGTATCATAATGACAGTCTTTACGCACAAGCTGTCAAAATAAATTTAAAAAGTTATTTTTCGATACAGCTCTTATAAGACAACTGTATCGTAAAATAACTTTTTTACCATTTCGATACAGCTTCAGCCCTGGATACAGGTATTTTAAACAGGTTGCAATGCAAATACATTGCAACTATGCAAATTTTTTCTACATAATCTGTGAACGCGGCGCCGCGCGGCGCGTCGCGCATGCGCACTACGCATGCTCGATCTGCAAATGGATTTTTATGTAAGAATTATAGCTGATAGATTAACTTCATGGTTGTATTTAAAATATTATTATCATATATTTCATGAGATTAGATAAAGTAGTGTATGAAACTGCACATAATTAGGTATTAAAATACTCGTGTGGTATTATTATAACACTCGCCTTCGGCTCGTGTTATAAACTCACACTCGTATTTTAATAACCCTTATTATGCAACAGTTTCATAAACTACTATTTCGATACAGCTCTTCTATGGACAACTGTATCGTAAAATCACTTTTTTACCATTTCGATACAACTTCAGCCCTGGATACAGGTATTTTAAACAAGTTGCAATGCAAATACATTGCAACTTTGCAAAATTTTTCTACATAATCTGTGAACGCGGCGCCGCGCGGCGCGTCGCGCATGCGCACTACGCATGCTCGATCTGCAAATGGATTTAGTAAGAATTATAGCTGTTAAATTAACTTCATGGTTGTATTTAAAATATTATTATCATATATTTCATGAGATTAGATAAAGTAGTGTATGAAACTGCACATAATTAGGTATTAAAATACTCGTGTGGTCTATTATAACATTCGCCTTCGGCTCATGTTATAAACTCACACTCGTATTTTAATAACCCTTATTATGCAACAGTTTCATAAACTACTATTATTACACTAAATGAAATAATTGTACCGACATCACAGATCATCATCATCAGGTCATTATAGTCTCCACTGCAGGAGCACGGCCCTCTCTCGTCCGTTCCAGACAGGAGGATTTTGCCTACACTCCCCACGTTGGCCAGACGGGTTGGGGAGGCTTGATCGATGTTTAGTAATGTATTTCCCTTGGTCGCCTTGTACGACATCCACGGGAAGAGACAGAGTGATTCTATTCTAGTCTGCCGGAAAACACACGGCCACGACAAACAGGCAAGACAAGAGATCACAGATACAGTGGTATAAAAGTACAAAAGGCGGTTTTATTGCAGAAACGAGAACAATATAATTTTTCTTAGTCAACCCTTATTCATACCACTGCTAGGATACGGGTCAAAATAAAGGGATGTTAGAGCACAATCCACCACACTGCTCAACTGCGGGGTGGCTGAGCCGGCGGAGGTCAGCGTTTGCAAGCCATCTAAAGGTCACTAAGACTTGGCTTAGCGACTGTTAAGTCGCTAATTCCAATCACAACAGCTGGGATCGATGGCTTAGAACACGGAGGAGCTGAGATAATGTAAACCCATCCATGGCCAGGCGTTGCTTAACGGCGGTCGACGTTGCTCAACTTGCGAGCATCGAGCTCCTCATAATTTTAGGAGGCAGAAACTTAATAAGCTATAGACGTACATAAACATTTAGATATATGTAGTTGGTACCTATATTTAGACGCTATAACGTAATAAGTAACGTAGACGACAGACTAGAAATTAATAAAGGAAAGCAAAGCAAGAAATAAATTAAATAAGACAAAAAATAAAAGAAGTCAAAATCCAATGGCTTCCTACTCCTACTAATTTATTCTGATTAAATTCGTTGTGAGTTCCAAGACAGGCGTAGTTTTACCCACCGGATTAGTGCTGGTTATCCTGGCTCACAGGATACACAGCGGTTGGAATGTGTGGTAGGCCTTGATTTTAAAAAAACCGGACAAGTGCGAGTCGGACTCGCCCACCGAGGGTTCCGTACGTAGTATCATTATCAAATTTGATATTTTTCATTATAAATAAGAAATAATGCGTCGAAAAAAAATATATTTTGCAATGTGTACATCAAGCCCTTTCATATGATACCCCATTTGAACTAGTAGTTTCAATTTGAAGTTTCGATACCCTATAAAAAATATAGACCCCCTATTTTTTAAGATTTAATTATAAATGTATAGTTTTGAGATTTATTCCTGTACTTGCAGTCTATAACGATGTTACTTGCCAAATTTCACAGTTCTAGCAAACCCCGGCCACTCCATACAAAAATGGCGCTTTTGCATGTAGTAACCAAATGACGTCTGTACACGTGCCTATGTTTGAGTGACGTTCTCTAGGGCTGACATTATTCAATTATTAGTCGGACATGTAAGGGGGTGTAAGTGGTTCATCAACATCTTTGAACCAAAGTCAATCTTACCTGCACGGGGTACACCCTGCTGACTGACAGACGAGGCTCTGACGAAATAGAGGTAGGACATAGCGTATTTTTTAAACAACCCGACTGACGAAGTACCACCATCTCACAGAATACCGCAGTCAAATAACAATTTCCTTGAGGGTTGTTGTGTTCCTGCGAGTGAGTGAGATCACCAGAGACGATGGAGTTGCTGCGTTGGCAGCGAGGATGGCAGCGCGCGAGCGATATTTAATGTTGCGACCGTTAATATGGTTACGGTAACCGCTTCACATCAGGTGGGCGTAGTGAAGAAAATAAAACATAGTAAATACACTACACTGACTTCAGCCAATATTTATAAAACGCCTTGTATAATTGCCATTGCTAACTTACCCAAAATTTTATATTTTCTAATCACCACTAAATCAAACGTTCGCCTTCCGAACACCGGTTCATAGTAATGGTCAAACCATTTCATTCTTACTAATTGTAGCTTTTTACTATTCATATAAATGCATGCGCAATGATTTGATTCATTTTCATATTCACATGGAACAAACGTAATTTAAAACTAATACCACACATGAGATCACGCACAATAAACATTGAAATGTACTCATAAATAAGAAAATTGTAAATAATAAACCACCATAACTCAAGTGACAGCAATGTCACTTCCGCGTCTGCGCACTCACTTGCTCTTTGAGACATATAATGCTATCCTTTTCTCATCTCGTATTAATTGTATCTTGTATCCTACTTTGACAAACATGAATTAGTTATGATGAAACTATGGCTGCCGCATGCTTTTTAGGTAATTTATAAAAAATCTGTACTTTATTTCATCCAAAGGGACCGAATAAATTTATTTTTTTTGATTTTCCATGTGTTGAGATATCCATCCACTGCACAAGTAACTTCCATCTTTTAAACTGAATGGAGAATAAAATACAAGCGACGTCAATTTGTAGGACGTTGCATCCATTGCGAACGGTTCCAAATCGGTTCCATAGGGGAGGTGAGGTCGACTAGTGAGAGCGGCAGAAAGTGTCCATACTGTACGTTAGTACTATTACTTATACTGTGGTTCTAGGTCAACGGGAAGTACCCTATAGGTTTTGATTCCCTTGAGAATGTCGAAATATGCACTTTTTGCTGATTAAACAGCCGTAACTTTTTTTTACGTAAACTGAGCAATTTGTTTTTTTTACAACTTCATGGGATCGTAGACCTGAGTATACAGTTCAAATTTCAGCTTGATACCTCCACGCATTCTCGACGTAGAAATTCTTGACAGACAGACAGACGGACAACAAAGTGATCTTATAAGGGTTCCGTTTTTCCTTTTGAGGTACGGAACCCTAAAAAGAGGTAAATAGAGCAATGATAAGTTTTTAAAGGTTAAAGTTGGCAACGGATCGGCGGCCCCTTGGTGTTGCTGATCTCCATGAGCGGTCAAAGCTTGTACTATGGAAACACATTGTTAGAATAAGTTAGCAGGATGTGGCCACGTGCAGGTGAAGTTGGCTTAGGCTCCACAGGCAGTTCAATGTAATTTTGCCGGTAGTTGAGCGGAACGGTGGCAGAAAGTTATTAAAAGTCACGGTTACTTAGTTCAGTAGCTGACCCAGATTGCAATGCTGCAGTTCATCGGATGTGGCGTTAAATGGACGTTACTTCCACACACCAGCTTTGGAACATAGTTGAAAAAAGTAGGTAAGTTTAATTCAAATGTGAGATCAAAAGGCTGTATACTAATGCATCGATTTGCTAGAACCGCTAGGTCTTATGTTGTAAATTGCATTCGATTCTATAATAAATTGCCCGGTACAGACCTTTCCTTACCTGAAAATATGTCCAAGAAACATATCAAAAAGACTCTTAGTAAAAGGGCTTACTATAGAATTGATGAATGCCTAAGTGACAAAGATCTATGAATTGATCAGTCAGACATATAATAAATAACAATATCTAAATCAAATACTTGATATCTTAATTACGAAATATATATACAAACTAGCTGACCCGGCAAACGTTGTTTTGTCATAAAAAATAGTTAACAACCTATTCTCAGATCTACCCGATATACACACAAAATTTCATAAAAATCGGATAAGCCGTTTCGGAGGGGTATGGTAACTAACATTGTGACACGAGAACTTTATATATTAAATTAAATTGCCACAGTTGTATTACCTAATTATTTAAAAAAACGACCCATACTGGCAGGTTTCTCGGTATTTCGGTATTGACCATCGGCGGAGAAGAAATGCTCAATTTCTTCTCCGGTCAATACCGAAATGCAACTAGACAAAAAAATTACAAAAAATAAGAATGTCATTTAGAAAAACTGACTGAAAATTTTGACTACACTTTAATTACGAGAATTACCCCTCGGATTACTTCGTCGATCAGCCGTTGTCTTAGATTTAGTTACTGTTGATTTCAAAGTGCTTTCAAGCTACCGCTCAGCCAACTTCCTGGATGTCGGAACAGCGAGCTGGAACTCGATAGAAAGGAAATGTTTTCTGCAGCTTGTCATTATATAAAGCATCCATTAAGGTCTTTAAACTGACAATTAGCTACTTGCTTCGAATTCACTTGTGTATAATATCCAAAAAATCTTTGCGAAAGAAATAGCTGATGGCAAAAACGTCATCATAACCTACAAGAACTTGGTTCTAGCGTCGCTGTTTGTTTGTTATGCAGTATCAGAAATGTTCGTGGTAGTACTGTAAGCACTCACGACACTTGACTGTATATAGTGTACGCATCTTATATTTAGAAATAACAAAAGAGATTCATCGCTTTCTGTGCCATGCCGAAACCTTTGAATGAATGCTTTCCTTCAAATATTTTCTGTTAAATTAATGTGCGTAGGTGAACAGTACGCTGTAGGTGGAGAACACGTGAAAAATAAACGTATTATAAGATTTTTTACTTTACTTGTGTGTATCTGCTGTGTGAAGACGTAAATTTTGTGTTACGTGTGGGATTGGATCGTGTTTGTTGTGACTAGGGTTGCCATCTCTAAACGCTAGCAACCAGGGGCCTTACCGCCGAAGCTGAAACCGATTACACATTGTACCATCGGAATTTTTGAATACGAAAATGAAACTATTGCTTAAAGCAGCTACACACGATCAGTTTTAACTGTCAGTTTAAACTGAACAGTTTAAACTGAAAGTCAAAACTGACGTCCCTTGTGGCCACACACGTTCACTTTTGACTGAAGACAACACCATTTTATTCTCAAGATGTCATCGGACGACGACGCTTTAGCCGTACTTGGTTTATTAGTAGTTTTAAAAAATAAAAAAAAAACGCAAAGAGTGGTGTAAATAGTGGTTAAAAAAAAGGAAACATTATTCCCATATTAATTTATTAACCGAATTAAAAGTTGTGCCAAAGGATTGGCACAACTATCTCAGAATGAGTGAAGAAATATACCGCACCTACTTCTCATTTCCTGTCCCGGTCATGGTACTCCTTACTTTTATTCTGCCATAAGCAAGGCTCATTTTTATATAATTCTATAAACTCGCTCAACCACTGTCTTTGCGCCATTTTTCATACTAAAGTGCGTACGCGTAGAGGACAAACATGTGCATGTACAGACCAGCCCCTTACCACCATCTGTTATTGCGATTCAATAATTGAATAGATTGCTTATTCATACCAATGAATAAGCGACTCTATTCCATTTGAAATAGAGTCGCTTATTCATTGGTATGAATAAGTATTCTATTCAGTTATTGAATCGCAATAAGAGATGGTGGTAAGGGGGCAATTTCCTTGTCACGATCGCAACGCGACTGAAGAATCACCGCCTAGGAGGCGCCTACACACGCACAGTTTAAACTGATCAGTTCCGTCAGTTCAGTTAAAAAATATGTGGCCAAATATATCATCAGATTTAACTGATAATAAAAAAAACTGACAGTTTTCATCGTACACACGATTAGTTTTGACTGTCAGTTAAAACTGTTCAGTTTAAACTGACAGTTAAAACTGATCGTGTGTAGCTGCTATAGATTGTTGATAATTATGTTAAATTCAGCTCAAGAAACCCTCGAGCTCTACCAACTAAGCTGAAGATATTTGTCAATAACTTTAACATAAGACCAATTTATGGAATCAAAAAAACCGATGGTAATCGGCTTCAGCTTCGGCGGTAGGGCCCCTGGACATAATGAATAACTCCGGATTTTGAATACTAAAACTCGGACACGTTATGAGTGTTTTTTTAGTATTAGCACAGTATAAGTAATAGTACTACGTACAGTATGGACACTCCCTGCTGCTCTCTCGTGTCGACCTCACCTCCCCTCTGAGACTAATCTGGAACAGTTTGTATGGCGTCGCACGCACACACGCCCACTCACGCTCTGCACGGACGCCATTGTTTATGTAGTAATAAACGACGTGACAATTGTATGGAGTGGCCGGGGTATGGTACTAGTACTATTTTTTAATCTATCACAAGACGGTTATTCGCAGCATGGAGTGGGCGGTAATGATTTCAAACTTTTAACTCTGGACTACAAATGAAACTCCACCCGGACGCTCGCCGGACGCCTTCCAGACTCCAGACTAGGACAAATCCGGGGAAACCCGGACGTATGGCAACCCTAGTTGTCACACGTGTCTCTACATTACAATTTACTTTTGTAGATATCGAAATAATCATACTATTGTATGCGAATACTTATCATAGGCGGTAAACTTATACACTGATATTCATCACACAATATATGAGGTCGATGACGTCGTTGCGAGTGTCAGTCTAATCGAAAAGTAAAAGTAGACAACTAAATTAAACAGAATAAAGACGGGCTTATCTCTGAAAGAGATCTCTTCCAGCCAACTGTAGTACATACTACTTTATGACACACTATTGATGTATAGTTTGCGTGAATTCCCGACGGACGCCGCCGCAAGTTGCTTTCAGCGTGCGTCGCGTCGGGCTAATTGCATTGTCGACGATAATATACGATAAATTGGTTTTATGATTAATACGTGATTTTGTAGTCTTTACGCTTTACATACATATGAATTACTCCATACGGAAGTTAATTAATAAAAAAGAATGTCGACATGCTTTGTCGTCTTGAAGTGCTAAGTACTATATTGAAGTAATGCAAGTCAATCAGTTAATTGCTTGAACGGTAATTTGTCATTGCCTTTTTCCTACAAATTTAACAGTATATAAGCATTCTTTACAGTAAGAGGAAAGATCAGACATACTCGAATACTGTTTACAATAAATACTCTTATATCATCATCATCATCTCAGCCATTGAAAGTCCACTGCTGGACACAGGCCTCCCCTCTAGATCTCCAATAAGACCGGTTGGAAGCGGCTTGCATGCAGCGCGATCCTACGATCTTAATGAGGTCGTCTGTCCACCTTGTGGGTGGACGTCCTACGCTGCGTTTGCCGGTACGTGGTCTCCACTCGAGAACCTTTCGACCCCATCAGTCATCCGTCCGATGGGGTCGAAATATATATAGATAAACAAATTATAGTAATACTCATCATATTTAAATTATACAATTAAACACATAATAATAAATTGAATTCATAATTTTATTGGTCAGCAAATATTACTGCGCACACGTGCATAAATCTCTGTATCAGTTGACTGTACTACAATATGTCTATGACTGTCTGTATAACAATTCTATGTACGTGTGTGTTCCAAAATGCAAATAAACGTTATATCTATCTATCTATCTATCTATCTAGCAATGGCTACTTTGATTCCAAGTTCGCGGGTTCGATCCTTTGTGTGCATGAACATGTCTGTTTGTCTTGGTCTGGGTGTTTTCTGTGAATTATAAGTATATATTTATAAAAAAAAAATGTATTTAATAACATTTTCTTCCAACTATGCTTTAATTTCATCACAATCACACTCTAGATCAATTTAATGCTCTAGAGCAATAAAAATGTATGAAATTTCATTATTGCACAGTTTTTTTTAATCGCACCAAAAGGTGCCAATCTCAATGGATTAGCTAGCTCTATTCAGCCTGGCGCAACTCAAAGTAAAAAAACGACTCTATGAATCGGAAGCGAATTTGGTACAAATTCTGATTGTTTTCGCTTCCATTTCATACATATTAGAATTACGCTATTTGTATGGCACATCCGTCTCTTAAAACGTAGTGGTTACATTCTCTTTGGCTCTATTCAGCCAGCCGATATCAATACTTTTTTTTTCGTACGTATTATTCGTTTCTATCCTACTTGTTCCAAATTTAAAAAATGATTGCTGCTAACTCTGAGTTAAAAGTGAAAGAAATTTAAAAAAGTGATTTGGCGGGAACTTTGTTAATTTTGCTTGACAATATTTTTGGAAACGATAAAAGTGTGATACTATCTGATTTTGAGTGCTTCGGCTTCGAATTAAAATGGAATCATCTAGCGACACATTAACTCCGGAAAATTCTAAATGAAGCCGACAGTGTTATAGAAACTTCTATTTTAACTGTTTGATATGAGTTTCTTTTATCTACTATTCCTATAGGTATTAGTTGAAAGAAAAGCAGATTATGCACCTCGCCTTAAGTAATTTATATTGCCCTCGTGCGAGTTAGATTAGAGCCCTCGCTAACGCTCGGGCTCTAAATCAGGCACTCGGTGCAATAATAAATTACTTTGTGCTCGATGCAATAATCTACTATTATCAGTTATCTAGTACCCATAGTACAAACTTTGCGCTTAATTTGGGACTAGATGTCGCTGTGTAAATTGTTCAGAAATATTTATTTATTATAAGTTTCATTTCGCCGAAAAATACGAAACTTTGAAATATACATTTACTCAATGTATAGGGTGGAGCAAGTATAATGTTAGTACCTACTTCAAGGGACAGAAAATAGTGTATATTTTCTGAATGTAAGACAAAATAAATGCTATTACTTCGGGCGCGAACATGTTCTTTTTCAGTTTTCCAATATACTCGTAGAACACAATGGCATTTCAATTTCACTTATCGTATCTAGCAAACGAACTGTTTTGCAAGGAACATAATTTAATACAACACAAATATAAAATGGGGTGTGGCTGTATCATGGACACGACCGTTATATGCACTAAAATTATCTCGAAATGGCAGCGCTTCCCCCTCCCCCGCACGCCAGGTTCCATAGTCCTTACTTAGCGTAATAAATTCTTTGACCCTTCATCTATCCAGTGGACATGATAGATTAGTAGCTACAACACCAAACTGTATCCCCCGATGTTGTTTTCATTAGTTTTTTTGAATTGCCTCCCTGTGGAAGCAATTATAAAGACGTATTCACGTCAATAATAATAATATCAACTTAATATTATAATGTAGAACTTTAGGAATATATTTGGAATATGAGCCTAAAATGAAAAATATTTTATTTACAGCAGCATAATATTACCACACCCCGGCCACTCCATACAAATGTCGCGTCGTTTACTACTACATAAACAATGACGTCTGTGCAGAGCGCGTATGAGCGTGTCTGCGTGCGGCGCCATAGAAACTGTTCCCGATTTGTCTCAGAGGGGAGGTGAGGTCGACACGAGAGAGCGGCAGGGAGTGGCCATACTGTACGAAGTACTATTACTTATACTGTGATATTACATAATAGAAACATACAAAGATAGCTTCTAAGATATAACAAATATTCAAACTACTTTTGTGCTTGGAGCTGGTACATTAATAATGTAAAAAAGAGATGTCGGTGGTCTTCACACTAGGCAAGCCTGAATCGTGAGGATCACATACGGTTGATATTATTACAAAATTGATGCTTTTAGCAAAGTGGCTATATGGAGGTGCACGCCCTAGTTAAGTAGCATGAAGAGACTTCTATCTAGTCTATACTTTATGTTTCCACATAGTTCATATCCGTTAAAAACCTAAAACTATACATAATAAGCATCTAAAACTGAAAGCAATAGCACTATTAAAGCAATAGCGTTATGCGGTAAGGGTTTATGATTTATTATTTGGTTATCTGTTATTTGCATGGTATCATATTTTTCTGAATTTAAATAAGCACAAAAACATTTGCATTTAGGGTATAACCCTTTCAGATCCACCGTACCTCTGGTGGAATGGTGGGTATAACGACACAATAAGTACCTCAGCCAAGAGTTTGTCGGTAAGTTGGAAAATATGTTATGTTATAAACTTGTGAAGATAGATGCATTTCGGGCACTAGTACCCTTAGCTCAATATCCCAGGGAATTCTCGTTATCTCACGCGATGTCTATGAATGTAAAAAAATATTTAAATATTTTACTAAGCAGCTAATAATGTGCAATAGCTAGGTACAACAGGAGCGAACAAGGTCATATCTCTCATTCAAGAACCACGATTTTATTGTATTCCTTTTTGTAGTAAAACGGTATAATACCCAATGGGTGATACGCACAAGGGCAAACGACAAATCACTGTTTTTTTACTACACAAACTACAGATAATAAGTTTTTTTTAACATCCTGTGGTTGTGCCAGTGGTTGAGCACGCGCCCCTACCGTAAATCTCCGATTATCTAATTGCCGTAAAAAGTGCCTCGTGTTCGTGTCTAAAATAGAAGCAATATAATTTAGTTAGTGTAAACTTTCAGGTTTATAGTCATTCAGACTGTCTTAATAACGTAATTAGTTGCGTTAATAAATATTAGTACAGGATGTAGTACGAAGGAACTGTTAAGTAATCTGTGATGTAGTGTGGTGTAGTTGAATTTATGTATGTAACACATCCCAAAACCATTCCTACTACATCTCAAAACCATCCCTAACACATCTCAAAACCATCCCTAACACATCTCAAAACCATCCCTAACACATCTCAAAACCATCCCTAACACATCTCAAAACCATCCCTAACACATCTCAAAACCATCCCTAACACATCTCAAAACCATTCCTAACACATCTCAAAACCATCCCTAACACATCTCAAAACCATCCCTAACACATCTCAAAACCATTCCTAACACATCTCAAAATCATCCCTAACACATCTCAAAACCATCCCTAACACATCTCAAAACCATCCCTAACACATCTCAAAACCATTCCTAACACATCTCAAAATCATCCCTGACAAATCACAAAACTATTCATACACCGAGAGACATAATCCAAAATTTTGAGATTTCGAGTTAGAGTAGAGCTCAGAGTAGGCTTTGGATGTCTATCTAGATTTGTCCAGAAATTTTACTTATACAGTTATTTATTATCTAGAATTCTAGGTAATTGATTCGGTTGTTATATTGCGTAAGTCAAATTTACAGGCAATTTGATTTGATCTGCACTGCTTGGTGTGCTTCCGTCACCACTTAGTGTCTGCTCCAGCTGCTGCGTTCGTCTCTGCGACTCTCCAACATCAGAAACATGTGACTGTCATGACATGACATGCTATGGCCTGGTAGTGGGTAAGTGCCTGAACTAACCGCTGGCATTATGGAAGCACGCACAGTAAAATAGATCAAATTGACTGTTATTTATTAATTTTAAGAGGACAAAAACAGATAGCAATTGCATTTATACACATTCCTTCTAAATTATTATAGCCAGAAAATGAATACATGCTTCTTAAATAGGCTAACCCTGTAGTGCTAGTGCCTACTTATATTTTAGCCCAGCTCTAAAGAAGGACACACGAACCTTAATTTTTGGGCCCAAAGACTATGATCAATGCACCTAAATGATATTACATGACAATGTACTAGAAGCTGCCAATCTTGATAACTCTGGTATGACGACAGGTGCGGCTCATCTATTGTTTGCTAAACATGATTTCTGATATAAATGATTATGGATAACAATTATCTACTGTAACTATAATATATCTAATGGTAACATCAACCTTATTCATCCCGCTACTGGGATACGGGTATCCCCTCAATGAAATGGGTTTAGTTTAGAGCACTCCATCACGCTGCTCAACTGCGGGCTGACGGAGGCCAGTGTTTTCAAGGCGCTTAAAGTCCACAGACATGCATTAACGACTAATCTACTGATAACAGCCGGGACTGAAATAATGTGCCTTCGGAAGCACGGAGGAGCTCGAGATAAACTCATCCATGGACAAGTTACGGCCGACGTTGCTTAACTTGTGTGTTCGATAAGAGTGAGACGCGCAACGACGCCATCGAACTCTAATTCTAGTGGTATAGGTACTAGATATTCTAGCCACATATTGTAGGTATTATTTTCTATTTTAAAGGTCATCTTTCTAATTCCATGTACAAATTTATCCACAACTTTTTCATTTTAAATCGTTCTCTTAAATTCTATAAATTTTGAAACAGTGTGTAGTTTAAATTGGGAAACCGCACATTGTAATTTAAAGAATTGTCACTTGACCTAAAAGAATCGTATGTAAAGTATGTCACAAATAAAAATGTGCATAGGAGTATGTATGTACTAAATTCACATCCTTATGACCGTAATCCAACGGGTTGGTAAAACGTTTACTAAAACATTATGCAGATTGTATAATCTTAATCCCCACTAGCTAGAGTTTAAATTGGGATAAACTAGATGCAATATACGTTTCGCAAATATGTAATAAACGAATAGAAACAATTGCGTTGGCGGTCGCAGATTGAATAAAGCATTTAACATTTTAACCCGTTGACTTTCTGTGCCTAATGTGCAGCTAAAGTCGGCGGAGAATTTAGCACATTATTATTGTACTTAATTAACTGGGAAAATAATTCTGGAAAAACCTTTGACTTGTTATTATTTCCCATAAAATAACAATAATAATAAATATGTCTGGTCAATTTAGACAGCGCCATCTAGTCTCAAAATAAGCGCAAAGCTTGTACTCTGGGTACTAGACAACTGATAAATGTACTTAAATGCATTTTGTAAATACATACTTATAAATACATAGAAAACACCCAGACCAAGACAAACAGACATGTTCATGCACACAAATGTTTGTCTTGTGCGGTGAGCGAACCCGCGGAACCTCGGAGACAAAGTAGCTATTGCTTGTTATTCGACCACCGGGCACGTAAAACGTTGTTATAAATACATACATAGATATGGCATATCCATACTTTGCGTCAGCAAACGGTTCCCGTCGCCTGCGAAATCTATCACTATCGCTATGCTTATCGTTACGGCGCTTTAATATACTCGTTATCTCTTTCTCTCGATGAGTACGTAATAGGCGCAATGGCGCCTCTTTACTTATACTATACTATATACTTATATATGTGGAACACTTGGAAAGTTTTGAGAAACTGAAAAACTAACTCGTAGGTATAATTTTTTTTATTATATTTTGTAGAAGAACTCTTTACCAGAGTCCGTACAAAGTTTCAGACGACTGAAATAATTTTCGAATGGCTTTTTTCAGTCCGCCGCAGATACCTCTTCTACATCGTTTTCGAACGCTGCATCTTCCGGCGATGAAAACTGTAGCCTATTCAGATGATTTTTAAGTTTAGGGAATGAAATTAAGTCACAGGATTCTAGATGAGGACTGTAAGGAGGGTGATCGAAGACTTTGACCGATGTGGGAAGTTCAGGGGGCCCGTCGTTTTTAGAGTTGAGTGCTCTGGCGGGCGTGACATACATTTCATAGTATACCATTCGGCATTGATGCTGCTTTGGTTTCGTAATATAATTGATACCAAATACCCCGTCAAAGTTTGAAAAAAATCAAAAGTTAAAAACTAGTAAAAAATCATCATACGATAATTTTGGAGTGTAAGTGGTTCGTCAACATCTTTGAACCAAAACCAACTTCACCTGCACGCGGAGGACCCTGCTGACTGACAAACGAAGCTCTGGCGAAAAGAGAGGTAGGGAGCGTAATTGTAAGCTACCCGACTGGGGAATGTACCTCCACCTCACAGAATACAGCAGCCAAATAACGGTTCCCTTGAGGGCTGAGGTGTTCCTGCGAGTGAGTGAGGTCACCAGAAAGGAAGGAGATGTTGCGATAGCAGCGGGGGTGGCGGCGCGCGAGCGATATTTTATGTTGCGAGCGTTAATATGGCTACGGTAACCGCTTCACATCAGGCGGGCCGTATGCTTGTCTGCCATCCGACGTAGTATAAAAAATAATACGAAAATGTTCCCAATGCAAGTCCATTTTTCAATGAGACACGATAATTCCAATTAGTTCTAAAGTGTAATGTGAAATAATTTCAAACTACGAACGATTTTTTTTTTAATGTTTTTAAAAATACATATAATCGGTCAGGTTTTCATATATTTTTCTTCCAACTATGCTTTAATTTCATCACAATCACACTAAAAACTCAGTACAAAACGAGTCTTTAATGCTCTAGAGCAATAAAAATGTATGAAATTTCATTATTGCACAGTTTTTTTTAATCGCACCAAAAGGTGCCAATCTCAATGGATTAGCTCTATTCAGCCAGCCGATATCAATACTTTTTTTTTCGTACGTATTATTCGTTTCTATCCTACTTGTTCCAAATTTAAAAAATGATTGCTGCTAACTCTGAGTTAAAAATGAAAGAAATTTAAAAAAGTGATTTGGCGGGAACTTTGTTAATTTTGCTTGACAATATTTTTGGAAACGATAAAAGTGATACTATCTGATTTTGAGTGCTTCGGCTTCGAATTAAAATGGAATCATCTAGCGACACATTAACTCCGGAAAACATTCTAAATGAAGCCGACAGTGTTATAGAAACTTTTATTTTAACTGTTTGATATGAGTTTCTTTTATCTACTATTCCTATAGGTATTAGTTGAAAGAAAAGCAGATTATGCACCTCGCCTTAAGTAATTTATATTGCCCTCGTGCCTGTTAGATTAGAGCCCTCGCTAACGCTCGGGCTCTAAATCAGGCACTCGGTGCAATAATAAATTACTTTGTGCTCGATGCAATAATCTACTATTGTTTCGTTAAACTTTCAGAGTGCCCAGGTATATTGTACACTTATACTATATACTTTATAACATAAATTGTACATATTAGCAGATGATATTTTTAACCCCGTTTCCTCGTGGTCATACTAGGTTGTCATATCAGTATGACTACGAGGATATACATGTCCTCGTGGTCATACCATATATTATATTTTTAGTAAAAAGTTTTTACTTCCTCCTGTGTACATAATAACTTTTCCGCATGTAGATTGAAGAAAAAATAGAATTGACATTAAATTATATTGACATTCAAATTATATACGACAGACTAAAAGCTTGTTTATTCCGAAGTCGAAATTAATATTAGTTTTTAACCGACTTCAAAAAAGGAGGAGGTTCTCAATTCGACTGAATATTTTTTTGTATGTATGTTATCCGATATCTTTGCGAATTGTGAACCAATTTTCAATTTTTTTTTTATTTGAAAGGGTATGATTGCAAGGTGGTCCCATATTCACCAAGTCAGGATCTGATGATGAGATGCCTGGGAAATCAAGGGAAACCCTTAAATTTTATAAGCACGCATGGTCAAATTCAATTTTTTTATTTGAAAGGGTAATTGCGAGGTGGTTCCATATTCACCAAGTCAGGGTCTGATGATGTGATCCCAGAAAAATCGAGGGAAACCCTTAAATTTGCCCTATGGTATTGCTCTGCTTTGGATGTCGTGCAAGGCGACTAAGGAATCTTGTGTCACGCGATAACTTTTCTCCCGGAAGACGAGTAGCAGCGTCTGCCGGGGTATTCCATCAATAAGCTGCGCTCGCCAACTGAAGTCGGTTTCAATTTTTTTTTAAAATCAACTTTATTTCTTAGAAAAATTACGATAATACAGATCTATTTATTTTAAATCCTTTGTTGTCTTTTTCTTTTGTTTTGCCACAGGATGTGCATAGATAGCAATATGACCACGAGGACATGTATATCCTCGTAGTCATACTGGTATGACAAATTAGTATGACCACGAGGAAACGAATTTCCACAAACGTCAGTTTCGTCGGCTTGCTTGTGCAAACTAATAGCTATGTAAGACAATTACCTCAGTACGTTTTCGACGCTTGTGGTATATCTAGTATTTATAACATCATTGATAAACTATAATATAAACAAGTAGTTGGTCTTCCGAATAATAATAACTGAATAAATTTTATTTATCAAACTATTTATTTATCATCTAATTTATCAAACTCCAAAAGACCGTGAAGTGAATTTATATAAAGTAAGTTTAAAGCTGGTTCATTCCCTTGTGAGCCCTTCTTTATGTCAAAACCACTCACTACTTCAACAATGACAAATGAAGTGCGAGTTGTGACCGTGTCTCATTTTGATAAATAGCTGGCCAAGTGAAGCGAAGAGTTAAACATAATAAAACAATATTTGAATAATATAATATATTGAAAACAATTAAGATAAGTTGAGATATTATATATATACCTTGGTACTTTTTTTTCACATCATTTTATGTCTATGTATGTTTATTATTTTGATATAATACAATATGCTTATTTTATCCTATGTTATTTTATTTGAATAGAATAGAATATTATTTTACTTGAATAGTTATTATCTCTATTTTCGAGATCTTATTTTCTTTCATTTGCTTTAGAATCGTATTCATTAATTTCTGCTATTCCCAAAGGTTGACTGGTGGACAAAAGGGGGACTTAACGCTAAAAGCATTCTCTGCTTTGCGTTAAGTTCGCCTTTTTTACCCTTTTGTAATTTGGTGGTCAATAAAGTTTAAATAAATAATTTTCGAGAAATTAATATTGTAAATACTATTAGCATGTGGGTACGAAACTATAGCAAATATCTAAGTTCATACATCAAACACGTTCTGAAATATAAACCTGTGAGGTAAGAGATCATAACGGATTCGTTTTGGCTATTTGACTGCGGTATTCTGTTAGGTATAGGTACATCCTCAATCGGTCAGCTTAAAAAATACTCTACGCCCTACCTCTCTTTTCGCTAGAGCCTCGTTTGTCAGTCAACAGGAAGAACCACGTGTAGGTGAGGTTGGCTTTGGTCCAAAGATGTTGATAAACCACTCCACTCCAAAATTAAAAAAATATAAGCAAGACTACAGAACATAAACGTTGTTTCTGCTTCGATCGTCGCAGGCTATACTCAGCTTTAGCCTAGCGAGGTAAAGCACAATAACAGGCGGTACATAAACATAGTTTGAATACAAAAAGGCATAGGCTTCGTAATGACAGAGTACGCGAAGATGAATAGGAGAAAAAAGGCAGCCTTGAATGGGCCTCGATTGTCGCACAAAAGCGCAAGTCTATGCGAAATATTACTTATTGCTATGTTTCCGCTGGCGGCAGGTAATAGCAGTGAGGAAACCATAACGTTACGTCAGTTTCATTTTATTTACTTGTAACTTTAGTAACTTTTTTATGAAAAAAATATAACTAGTGTTGCCAACAGTCCAGCTGTACGCGGGATAAAAGACACGACTAGGGTTTATAACGGGGGCTGTTGGCTGTGTGCGGGATGTCCTGTTTCTGAGACCCTAGAAGAGACGTCCTACTCAATGTCAAGCTTCAATGCTCTTTAGGCGGGACGCTAAATGTTCCTGAAGCTTGACATTGAATCTCTGTAGCGTTTTATCGCTGTAAACGAATGGTTAGTTAAAAGCGAACTGCAATTTGAAATTTACCTACAGCATCCGCATAGCTGAACGTATATTCGGTACTGCGAAGCATATTTACTTATTTAAATTTTATTTACTACAAGTACATAAATCTTTTTTCTAGACAATCTTTCGGAAGAGCAGATATACACGAATGCAGCATACAAAAATAAGTTAATAACAACATTACATGTATAGTACAACAGGAAATATACAAGCATACACATTACATAAATAACAAAGTATACAAATAAAATTATATGTAAACATACATACATACCTATATATTATGAATAGGAGAACGATTCATGGTTTTGGCAAATTATTCATATTTATATATTTAATGAACTTTCTTTCTGAAATTAAACTTATTCTTCTGAGGTTATCGGTAATATAGTAATTTAAATTCGCAGATTCAATTTCAATTGAATGTCTGTGTTTAAATTATAAAAAAATAATATTACGACAAGAAATGTTACATAGCTTTACGGCTCTGGAATCAATGTCCTTTTGAGCCCGTCTTTGTATTATTTCTTCATCTTATTCCCGGCTTCAGGAACATGCCGAAAAATAACGTCAGGAATCTTCTTGTTCCTCCATTACTTGTAATAAGTCAACAGTAAAACCGATAGTGAATTTTTTCTGCTGTTCAGCACGACTTCCTAGAATGCCTCGGCAGCCCCGATTCAAACACTTTTAATCAAAGTTTGTACTAATTTTATGCATTGAACTATCACTATCTCTATTATGTTTGAGGTGTAAGTGGTTCATCAATATATTTGAACCAAAGCCAACTTCACCTGCACGCGGTGCACCCTGCTGACTGACAAACGAAGCTCTGGCCAAAAGAGACGTAGGGAGGAAGGCTACCCGACAGGGGAATGTAACTTTACCTCACAGAATACCGCAGCCATATAACAATTCCCTTTAGGGTTGTTGTGTTCCTGCGAGTGAGTGAGGTCACCAGAAAGGAAGAAGATGCAGCGTTGGCAGCGGGGATGGGGCCGCGTGAGCGATATTTTATGTTGCGAGCGTTAATATGGCTACGGTAACCGCTTCACATCAGGCGGGCCGTATGCTTGTTGTCGTATACCCGACGTAGTTTATACTACGTCGGGTATACGACAACTAAAAAATTAACTAATATCATTATACATTATATGAGCGGGATTGTGCTTCTAAATAATTTTTCATAATTTATCATTGTAAATTATGAAAGTTATTATGAAAATTATAATTTAATGATAAATTATGAAAATTTATTTAGAAGCACAACCGCGCTCACCAAGTTCGCGCCAAAAAGTCCCTACCATTACAATTACATACATTTGAAAACAGAACTACAAGCCACAAATCAAAAAGTATTCGCGTGGATATAAACGTCAGGGTGGTGGGTGGAGGTGGTAGTTGCGGTAAGTCTAAGGTCTAGGCGCTTCATTGTCTAGCTAGACTGAAGACAATGTAGTCCCAGAGCCAGACAGTATTTACGGGACGAACTACCAAGATTATGACCAAGTTTACATGAAAACAGCTAAAGTCTACGACCGACGTAGTACTTAGAGTATATTATTCTGTGGTAGTACCATATTATTATGTAATAGGAAATGGTATTCTGCTATGATGTAAAATGTATGTTCTTATTTCGTGCTTAAGCGAAAACCCACTATCTTTAAAGTAAATCTCACCTGCAAGTGATGCACCCTGCCATTAAAAAAACGAGGCTGTGGCGAAAGAGAGGTAGGGTGTGTTGAGTCCGACTGGGTAAGTACCTAATAGAAAATACTACAGCCAAATAACAACGCCCTTGGTGAGTGTTGTGTTCCAGCGAGTGAGTGAGGTTGCCTACAAGATGTAAGGAGATGCTGTTGTGTGATAGCAGCGGTGTTGATAGCGTGCAACGACCCCCTTTGGTATTTAACTTAATTGACATGATAACGACTTATAAATCGATGAACGCCGGCTGCACGCAAGAAAAAGCATGACTCGTTGTCACGTTCCGCCTGAGCCGAGCGTGTAAGCGGGAGCGCAGAACAAGCGAAGGAGAGGCACGATCGGCCTATGTTTCTTATGACGTTATCACGTAAAATTATTGTACGTAAATCTACTTTACATACAACCGTTTTATGTTATATCGGCAACAATAATAAATAGCCTTGTGACAGGCGGATGAACAGACAGACAGCGGAGTCTTAGCAATAGGGTTCCGTTGGCATCTTTGGGATCTTCTTTTGGATCGGAACCTTAAAAAAAAATAGATTAAGCAAATACGACTATTTCCATACAATAGAAGCCGCCCTTAACGTCATCCAATTAGTATTTTTACATAATTTAACGCACGTAGTTACATAGATAATAAATTTAATGATGGACGAGTCGAGAATTAAGAACATGTCATTTGTTTTAATCATCATACAACCTGTAATTTACCCGTCGTTGAATAAACGAATATAGATAATTGTTATGTAAATAACACCTATTATACGCGATCAAACTAAAATAATACGAATTGGTCGATCTTGTGTATATTACATTTTCTTTATTGAAGTGAATGACAAGTAAAACTAGTGACGTACAGTTAGAAAAGTAAAAAAGTAAAATTTATAAAAAGAATGTGCTAAGGAGTTCTGCACATCTCTCTGGGAGAGGAGAAAGTAACAAATAAAACTGTAATTGAATTCAAAGAACAGAAAAATAATTACACGACTATACATTAAGTTTAACTAATTTTTTACAAGGTCGCTTTAAAATACCAGCTGAAGTCGACACATCAGCAACCCTAATTATATTATCAGGCCCGGGATATATATTTACAATACGACCTCGTGGCCATACATTACGCGGTAGCGAGCTGTCTGCTATGAGTACAAGATCCCCCACATTAATATCAGGGGAGGTCCCGCCTCCGCGCCTCTGATGTAAGGTCGGTAGGTATTCCTTGACCCAACGCATCCAAAAGTGATCAGCTAAGCGTGCTGCTTTACGCCAGCCAGACCTTCCAGTAAGATCCGCATCCTCCAATTTTGCAGGAATTGTTCGTCCAGATGATGAGCCAATAAGAAAATGAAATGGAGTTAAAGCTTCCTCACTTTCCTGGTCGACAGCAACGTGCGTTAGAGGATGGGAATTGATTACTGCCTCTGCTTCTAATAAAAAAGTCGCTAATATTTCGTGTGTCGGAGTCTTATCCTTCATTGTAACTCGTAGTGCAGTCTTCACGGATTTTACTAACCGCTCCCAGGCTCCGCCCATGAATGGGGCTGCCGGTGGGATGAAATGCCATTCTATTCTTTCGTTGGCTGCGAAATCTAAGATTGCCTCTCCATAAAGTTCTCTCAACTGTCGGCTTGCTCCAACAAATGCTGTGCCGTTATCTGAATAGATTTGCGACGGTGTTCCTCGGCGAGCTATAAACCGTCTTAAGCTCATCATGGCAGCATCCGTCGATAGACTGTCGACGATTTCTAGATGTAAAGCTCGTGAAACAAGACAAGTATATAACGCAACATACTTCTTTTCTCTGCGGCGCCCAATAGCTACTTGTATCGGCCCAAAATAATCCAACCCACAAAAGGTGAACGGTCGGTTGTGGTGTGCTAGTCTAGCTTCAGGAAGATTTCCCATAGGAGGATGGAATGGAACAGCTCTTTTGATACGGCACAGTTGGCAGCAACTAACAATGGATCTGACTGTGCTACGAAGTGAGATTATCCAATACTCTTGCCGTATCTCATTAATAACCATTTCAGAGTTGGCATGGGCAGCTTTTTGGTGCTTGTAGAGAACCAATAAACGGACTGCAGGGTGTTTTCCGTCGAGAATAGCGGGAAATTTTACCTTGTTGTCTATATCAGGTGCAGCAGCTATTCGACCAGACAAATTTATCAAATGATTCTTGGCGATTTTTGGAGAAAGGTTTGTAAGGCGACTCCGTGGAGGTAATGGCTTGTTGTCTCTCAATCTGTGGTAATCGCTTTCAAAGGACTCGATTTGGCTCTGGCATAATATGTGTGCTTCTGAGCGGCGTAAATCTGCAGCAGTTAGTAACGTCCTACATGGCAAAGAACGCCTACGTTTAACGCTTACATCAGAGGGCACATGAGGAGCATATGAAAATAGGCAATCTGAAATCAAGTTCAAATCATCAATAATTACACCGCGTTTAAATAGGTAGCGCTTGTATAGCAGGATTAAGTAACTATGGGCAGTAGCGGTAGCCCTCAGTAGCCGAATCCAAGAACTAAATCTACGTGAGTCGGCTGCTAGTGGTATGAAATTTACAGATGAAGGTGCAAGAGTATCTATATGTGATGTGCAATTACATGACTGTACTTGAGGTTCGAGGCTGTCTAAAAGAAATTGAGGACCTCGAATCCATCGAGAATCTAGATTTATAGGTATGCGATTATCTCGAGTAGCATCATCAGCGACATTAAGGCCACCAGAAATCCACTGCCACTCGCACACAGTCGTGAGTTCCAGTATTTCACCAACTCTATGAGAAACAAAAGGTTTATAGTTTCTTGGATCATTTCTAAGCCACTCCAAAACCGTTTTGGAATCACTCCAAAAAGTGCGACTAGCAGGTTTATAACGATGAGCTTCACAAATAGTAGTGGCAAGCCGAGCGGCTAATAGTGCTGCCTGTAGCTCTAAACGTGGGATTGACGTCGGTGACAGTGGCGCTACACGTGATTTGCTAGCAATAAGGGCGAGCTTCACGTTACCATCAACGTATAAAATGCGCCAATAGGCAACAGCAACGTAAGCCTGTGCACTTCCGTCACAAAAAACATGAAGCTCGCGCCGAGAAATTTTGTCATGAGTGATATAACAACGTGAGATACTAATGTTGGAAACTAAAACTAAGTCTTCGTACCAAGACTTCCAACAATCAGCAATTACTTGAGGCAGTTCCTCGTCCCAATCTAGACCTACTCGCCAAACGTTTTGAAATAGAATGCGTCCTCTCATCGTAATTGGGGCTAGAATGCCCAAGGGGTCGTATACGCGCATTAATTGAGATAGTACATTGCGTTTGGTAAGGGGATTAGGCAAGCTATCTTCAATGCCAACATTAAAGGTAATGACATCAGTTGATGGTTGCCAGATGAGGCCTAGGGTACGAATTGATGATGGAAGTGAGCCTAAATTGATACTATGCATTTTATCTACAGATGCGACTGAAGAGTTATTTACAGTAGAACTAGTTACTGGAGCATTATATAAAAGATTGTTGGGTAAAAGAGATAACGCTTTTGGATTGTTGGAGATCCAGCCACGCATCTCAAACCCAGCTTGGCTATGTACATGAACTATATCTGCCGCAAGACGAGCTGCTTGTTCTACTGTTGAAACACTGCCAATATAATCATCCATGTAGTGATCAAATAAAATTGCGTGCGCGGCATCTGGATATTGGTTTTCGAAGTCTTTAGCGTTTTTGTTCTTTATATAGAGAGCAGAAGCTGGACTAGAGGCTGCACCGAATATCATTGAAGACATTCGATATGTCTTAATTGGCTCGTTAGGGTTGTCACGCCAAAGAAATCTCTGAGAGTCCCGATCTTGATTTCGAATTTTGATCTGTGGGAACATCTCCTTAATGTCCGCTGTCATACCGATCGCGTCTTCCCTAAAACGGAAAATAATATGTAGAAGGGGTTGCAGTAAATCTGGACCAGGTAATAGTAACGAGTTCAAGCTAACTCCATTGGATTTAGCTGCAGCATCGTGAACAATGCGTAACTTGTTAGGCTTCTTTGGATTGACAACACCAAAGTGAGGGAGATACCAGCAGTACGGGGAATCTGATCTCTTGCGACACTCCTCCGCGTAATCTTTATCAAGAGTATCACGAATGTTCTGTTTGTACCGTGATGCATACTCAAGATCTTGAGTCATCTTTTTTTCTAGACTTAAAAATCGTGACAAGGCTAGGCCATAGCTATTCGGTACAATCAAATCATCCGTCTTCCATAAGAGTCCAACTTCATAACGACCGCTAGGTAAACGCTTTGTGGTACGTTCCAGAATATCCAAAGCACGTTCGTCATCACAACTGCGTGCCATACATTTAGATATTCCGATAGCATCTAGTTTGTACTGCTCTTTTATAAGAGATTCGAGAGAAGTCTCTGCATCATCAGAATTAGTGTCTGTCAAAGACACATGGTTAATAAAATCTACCGGTTTAGATTTGCTAGTTCCAAAGCCAAAAAGAACCCAGCCTAATGCAGTGTTAATCGCTACTGGCTGTGATTTCGTTCCTCTACGAGTCGACTTGGAAATGGTTAAATGCCAGTTATCGGAACCTAATATAATAGACGGCTGTGCATCTTCATAACACACAACATCTACCAAGTCGGCTAAATGCGAATACTGACTAATGTCAATAGGGAGAAGCGTTTGGCGCGCCATACCTAAGCCATTTATAGAGCGTGCGTTGTGTATAGTGTAGGTTGTAGAGGAGTACTTACCTTTGATTTTAAAATCTACATATTGGACCCCTGTATTCCGTGTGAGACCTCCTACACAATCTAATTGGACTTGACCTGTTACCCCTTTCAGGCCCAACTTGGACGCTACCTCAGCATCTATAAAAGTCGCCGTCGAACCATCGTCTAAAAGGGCATGAGTTTCTAAGCTCCCTAAGGGACCCGAAACAATGACGCTTATTATTTTAAGCAAAGGACGAGGCTTATAAACGGGCGATGGCGAAATACTCGTATGCGCCACGACCTCTTCACCTATAGCTATTGCTTTGTTCTCAGTGTCGGGTTTCTCTAAATTAAATAGCAACTTACTCATACGGGCTTTACAAGAACTATATCTATGCCCACCTTTTTTCAGGCATTTATGGCATACCTTTTGTTCTTTTATAAACTGCCAACGCTCGTCAACAGTCATAGACATAAACTTGTCACACTGAAGTAAATTATGTGACTTTTTACAGAGTAGACATGTTGTCGAAATTATTGATTTTTTAGTGTCACTAGACGTTGCAACATTTTGCTCGGAAACAGAATGGATTCTGTCACGAGTATATGAAAGTTCGGTATTACCACCAAACCTCGTTCGCAACTCTACCTCTCGGGATAAAAAGTCCGCTAATAACTCCAACCTAGAAATACTATTGCATTCAAATTGAGCTGCATAGTCCAGCCATCTAGATTTTAGTAGTTGAGATAACTTAGATAATAATGCATTAAATAAATCGGGCGAATGCAAATATTCTTTTTGGCTAAGTAAACGGATAACTTCAACACAATTTCTAACGCGAGAAGTAAATATAGTTAGGTCCTTTCCGTCGCCAACTACTCTAGGGAGAGCTCGCACAGTCGCTACTTCGCGACTTACTATTACGTCTGGCCTACCAAACCGCAGTTCTAGCTCTCTCATCACAAGTATAGGGTCATGAGTACTCATCAAAAGGGCAGCTACTGCCTCCCTAGCCTCTCCTTTAAGAGCATTATTGAGGCGAGCTAGGTTTGTTGTTGGTGAAAAAGAATTATGTGTGTCACTAAATACACGAGATATGTGTAACCAATCTAAGTGAGACCTACCATCGAAGGTAGGTAGAGGTACAATTGAATACTGACCATGATACGTGTCAAACCTGAGTGGTGGCTCCGCTTTTGACTGTAGGAACTGTTCTTTGGTAGAACGCTGTTCCGACGCGTGAGTAGGTTCGGGACCCCGACCTATTAAAGTACGCGTAGGCGCTTGCATACCGGAAGAATAGTCAAGGTGCGGGCGCGAGGACGACATATTCTGAGCAGTCACCCTGTAGGTTTCAAGGATAGGACGGGGGGCAGGATACTCATCGTGGCCAGGATTAGGCAACTGACAGGATAATACTGGAGATACATCAGTTTCCTGAGGACAAAAATTATAATTGCGTGACTGTTCTATCCATGAAGCTACATCACTACTTTTTTTAGTGTGGCTACTTTCGATAGCAGCAAGCTGAGCTCTAAGCTCAGCGTCGGCAGCTTGTCGCTGGGCATTAATCGCAGCATTTGCAGCGTCGCGTTGCGCATTAATCGCATCGTTTTGTGCTTTAAGCGCCGCGCATTGCAGCTCTGCAAGACGACGAGCGTGTTCTGCTTCGATAGCTAATTTACGAGCTTTTACAGTAGAGCGTGAAGAGGCACTAGCCGCCAGCGATACACAAGACACCGTCGACACTACGTTAGGGGCCGGCGTTGCTAAAGGTGCATCACTGGAATGAGGCATATCTTGAGCACTGGGGACAGGAGGCACGTCCTGCGAGGAGGGCGCCTGGGCCTCAACCAATGCTTGATTCCTTGTTTTCACCATCTTGTCGCTTCAGTTATTAATAATTACTCGAAGGACCACTAATATACGCGATCAAACTAAAATAATACGAATTGGTCGATCTTGTGTATATTACATTTTCTTTATTGAAGTGAATGACAAGTAAAACTAGTGACGTACAGTTAGAAAAGTAAAAAAGTAAAATTTATAAAAAGAATGTGCTAAGGAGTTCTGCACACCTATTAAGATTAAGACCTACGCTGCGCAATTACGCATGGTAAGTAACGGTTAGGCTGAAGTTACAAGACGGATAGTTTAACAAATAAACCGTTTTGTCTCTGATAAAAATCTACTTTTTTATCAACTAACTTAGATCCTATATATTTTAGGCTACAAGCTTTTAGCCATGCAATTCGCCGACACTGCGTGTATAATATAATACTAGAGTTAAGTTTTTATATAAATACTAGCTGACCCGGCAACATTTTCGGTATTATAAGGTTTATTTTCGGTATTATAAGTATTAATGTACTGCACTGTCGCATTGGTTCTACATGTAATGATAGCTGTAAGTTTTTGATAAATAAATAAATAAATTTAGGGGTTGATGGTATAAGGGTGCAAATTTTGGGTTGTATGTATTTTTAATGCCACATTATGAATAAAAATAAAAATAAATGTTAAGGGTGGACTACCCTTATCACTTAGGGGTATGAAAAATAGATAGTAGCCGATTCTCAGACCTACTGAATCTATATATACTCGTATATATAAATCAATGCCACTTTTCGTTGTAATTTTATAACTCAAGAAGGAGCTCACCTATCCAAACCGAATGTTTAGGCTTTGTTCGGACTATTTATTAGATGGTTTATGTGAAGTTTGCACAAAATCGGTAGAGCGGTTCTTCATTTATCACATTTTTTGTAATAAATGAATTCAATAAATGGCGAATCATTTTGTGAATGGGGATTTTGCTGTCAAATTGAAACTTTTATCAGTGTTGACAGTACAAGCATGTTGTTATGTCATTCATTGTGTCGGTCATTTCATTTTGGACGTACTTCGACTTTATGTTGCCTGTTCAGGAGTCGGTACCCCCCCAGACGTTTGTTTATTCATACCAAAAAAAAAAAAAATGTTTATCCAAATGTTTTGGATTAAGTTTTAAAATAGCTAGCAATTAATAAAATATTTTTTTGTTTGAATAAATGAATTTGATGTTCCAATTATTTTTTTGTATATACATATCACTTTATACGTAGCGAAGCACGTACCGGGCCGCTAGTATGTATATAAAATTTCATAAAAATCAGTCAAGCCGTTTCGGAGGAGTACCTATGGTAAAGATTGTGACACGAGAATTTTATATATATTAGATAATTGTATGTTAGTTTATAAGGTATTTATAATATGGGTGTATTGTTTTCGTAAGCATTGCCTGAAAAAAAAAAAGATTATTATATATTATTATTATATTTATTTAGTTTAAATAACTTTTAAACTTTCACATTGCATGATTTATGAAAAATAGGAAACAACGGGAATTAACACGCTCATGCATAAGGGTATTTATTTGCATACCTTTATTACCAAGCGTATGGACCCGGCTTAGGGTATGTCGTGTTCGTCAAGATTTTCATGGCTCTGTAGCGTAAAGGTTAATATTTTTATATGTACTTATACGGGTGATACACATAAATAATTAAAAAAATACTGAATTACTATTTAATTATTTAGTTACTGAACTTATTCTTTAGAAATAAGTACCTATAAATTAGAGTGTTTTGTAACTGCAGTCATCTGCGAATAGCTTTTTAAGATTTTCTGACATAGTTTTATTACTGGCAAGTCTAGGCGCAGACAAATTAATTACATTTAGGTAATACGTACGTGGCCGTGTGCTTTCCGGCAGACTAAAATAGAATCACTCCGTCTCTTCCCGTGGATGTCGTACAAGGGGACTAAGGTAAATAGATTATAAAACATCGATCAGGCCTCCCCAACCCGTCTGGCCAGCGTGGGGAGTGTAGGCCAAATCCTCCTTCTGTCTGGGACGGACGAGAGAGGGACGTGCTCCTGCAATGGAGACTAATATGACCTGATGATGATGAATACGTACGTATACATATTACCTATATATAATTGGCTTCGGAGGGCACGTTGAAAAGTCGATCCCGGCTGTTGTCATTAGAAGATAGTCGTTAAGCTAAGTCAGTGGCATTTAGGCGGCTCTAAACCCCTTCTATTGAGGGGAGATCCGTATCTCAGCAGAGGGATGAATAAGGGTTGTCGACGATACGTACGCAGGTATTCTTAATCTATACTAATATTATAAAGCTGAAGAGTTTGTTTGGTTGAACGCGCTAATCTCAGGAACTACTTATTCAAATTGAAAATTTTTTTTAGTGTTAGATAGCCTATTTTTCGAGGAAGGCTATAGGCTATATAACATCACGCTACCACCAATAGGGGCGGAGCACCAATGAAAATTGTTGCAAAAATGGGAAAAAAATATTCCTTTTGAGAGCTTCCGTTGCATGCGCTGCGTAAACGGTTCAAGTTACGCAACAAATTATATACGATTGAATTATTCATCTTAAAAAGTTCTAAAAAAAAGTCCGTGACATCATACGTCTATCTTTTAAGATTGGCTCACCTAACCTTTCAAATGGTAACCTTCTCAACGCTTTGTCATACGCAGACGAAGTTGCGCGAGTCAGCTAGTTAAATATTATTACATGGTTCATAGTGCTTCGTACATTTATAAAGTTAATAAATCAATACTGCCAATTATAACATGTCTGCACTAGCTCGCCCAATATTTCACCATTCCGAAAATACACACGACAGGATTGGTTCCCGTGTCGCCGCCTGTAGAAATAGAGCCTGCGCCAACGCCCCAGTGAGCCAGTGCCCCAGTGACCTCGGACTTACACAATTAACATAACTATGACGAATTTATATATGGGGTTTACACCCAAACAAAAATACGAATTATCGACCGAAAGTTTGAACTTTTGTAGGAAGAACGTATATTGCCATGACTTTTAATTCGGTTATTGTTCATGAATTTTTGTCTTGAAATGAAATCAGCACGTAATAAAAATTGATAGAATATATTAATCGAAAATTATAAAAACTTTAAAATATTTTGCTGTCTCGATATAGTGTATTATTCAACATGGAGATAAAATGTTCAAAAAATTACGGTAACCGCCGCAGATTAGGCGGGCCGTATGCATGTCTGTGACCCGACATTTTTTTTATACTACGTCGGGCCCTTTTAAAAGCTTGCAATATGAAAATCACTTGCGTGCTGCCACCCCTAACCTGCCAACGCAGCAGTTCCTTCGATTGTGGTGACCTCACTCACAGGATCACAACAACCCTTAAGGGAATTATTTGGCCGCGGCATTCAGTAAGGTGAAGGTACTTCCCGAGTCGAGCAGCTTAAATTACGCTATCACCTACCTCTCATTCGCAAGCCTCATTAGTAAATCAGCAGGGAGCACCACAATCAGGTAAGGTTGACATTGGCTTCATAATGGTGGTGAATCACTTACACCCCAAAATAGTATTAAAAAAAATATAAATTATTATTTATCAGGATATTTCAACTTTGTTTCTGGTAACCCTTATACGTACTACGAGGATTCGTTGCGGAAGATCAATAGAATAAAATTAATAAAGACCCTTTGCGCTTTGATTTTACTGCCCGTCTAAATAAAAAACGGACTCGCGGTTCAGTCAGTAGATTATCAATAGATTGTTTTCAGCAATAAAGCCGCGTACGTTTTATAAATGTAAAATTTATTAGGCTATAATATGCCAGACGTTACAATAAAATAAGTTTTTTTATACCACTAAAGTGACAAACAAGCATATGGCCCGCCTGAAGAAAAATAGTTACCGTAGACTACAGAACAAGTGAAAAAAATAATATAATATCGGTACAATTTACACAGCGCCATCTAGTCCAAATTAAGCACAAATCTTGTACTATGGTTACTAGACAACTGCTAAATGAACTTAAATACATTTTTTTTTGTAAATACATACATAAAATACATAGAAAACACCTAGACCAAGACAAACAGACATGTTCATGCACACAAATGTTTGGCATGTGTGGGGATCGAACCCGCGACCTCGGAGTCCAAGTAACCATTGCTAGCCATTCGACTACCGGGCCGTCATTGATCTAGTAATGTGTGTTCTATGATATTTATTAAATATTTATACTATTTTAGAAAATTTTCATACCTCTGTTAATTGCGACTTTGTATAGTAGAAATAAGACAGCATTGCGTTCTCTCTATTTGTCTCCCTTTCTGTTATCAGAAATACGCTTTTATTATAAACATTATATAGTTGATAATAATTATCTATATGTATGATTGGCGATGCTGAGTATACATTAACAACTGATCGCAGAAATTTGTTGATCGCAGTAATATAAATGTGTATAAATTTTAAAATAAATAAATTTATTGTACAGAAAACACTAGAGGAAAAAAAATAAAAAAAAACCGGACAAGTGCGAGTCGGACTCGCCCACCGAGGGTTCCGTAGGTATCATTATTAAATTTTATATTTTTCGTTATAAGAAATAATGCGTCGAAAAAAAAATATATATTTTGCAATGTGTACATCAAGCCCTTTCATATGATACCCCATTCGAACTAGTAGTTTCAATTTGAAATTTCGACACCCTATAAAAAATATAAACCCCCTATTTTTTAAGATCTATTTACAAATGTATAGTTTTGAGATTTATTCCTGTACTTGTAGTCTATAACGATGTTACTTGCCAAATTTTATAGTTCTAGGTCAACGGGAAGTACCCTATAGGTTTTGATTCCCTTGAGTGTGTCGAAATATGCGTTTTTTGCTGAATAAACGGCCGTAACTTTTTTCTACGTAAACTTAGCAGTTTAATTTTTTTACAACTTCTTGGGACCGTAGACCTGAGTATACAGTTCAAATTTCAGCTTGATACCTCCACGCATTCTCGACATAGAAATTCTTGACAGACAGACAGACAGACAGACAGACAGACAGACGGACAACAAAGTGATCTTATAAGGGTTCCGTTTTTCCTTTTGAGGTACGGAACCCTAAAAACAAAGAAATTAACACTTAACACCTCGGCTAGCGTAAGGCTGGCCATTCGTATTTTTAAGTAAACGCTTGTCCGTGTTCTCGAATAAAAAACAAGCGGTAATTGTTAAAAACAAGCCGCGTAAAAGGTTTTAAATGTAAATCTCAAAACGTCATTTAGTAAAAGGTTAATGTTTTTTGTTAACCCTATTCTTCTGTTATTATATGTATATTATTCGTAGAAAGTAATAAAGTGATGTAATCCTTTTCCGAAAAATAATTAGGTCATCGCTGTCAGCCGACATCGCGTTACAATATAATAATAAAACCACACCCGTGGCCCCGTGGGTTGCATGTCCCCTGTACGGAAAGATGCGAGTTTTCATCAAAATATATTGCTATAAAGTTTTTGTTAATATTTTCATTCTGATTTCAGGACTATGGTCAAGAACAGATTTGAGAGTCATAGCATATTATACTATTTCATTTAATTAAATTCAATATAAGAGACCAGTTTTATCTTACCTCGATATTGCTGTAAAGCAATACTGATTGGTAAAAGTAAATTTAATTAAATGGAACAATAGAAGTGATTCTATTTACAGAAAATATCTACCTATAGAGTTCTACAAAGCGCCAAAAATAACCAGCATATTTATTTATGTCAATATTTATTACTTTAACCAATAGACCCGGCAAACGTTGTTCATAAAAAATATATTCTAGTGAATTTCTGGAAAGGACACCCTAATCATCCTGCGGTATGAAATATATTTTACGACCTATTCTCATGCTTACCGAATACACATTAAAAAAATCATAAAAATCGGTAAAGCCGTTTCGGAAGAGTGCGACCACAAACACCGTGACACAAGATTTTTATGTATATAGACAGATATATTTGAATAATTTATACATAAATATTAATTTTCCTGCGCATTGTTGTCTTTTCCCACATTTTTAACTTGTTCCTCCAAAGTATCTTCCTTCATGCTTAAGTTATGAAGAGGGTCATTTCCCAAGGGTGCCTGCTGCTAATACTCGGAGATACGGGAGAAGTACTTTCGCAAGTATTTTGGAGCAAACGGCTTACCGAGGTCTTAAAACATCTTCCAGATTTTGTATTATAAACGCAATCAAAACATTTCGTACTTAATGTTAAGTGTTTTTCATTTAATAAAATTCTAACTAGCCGGTTCTGAACGCCAGTTTCTGTTGTCTATGACACAGTACATATAAGTAATAGTTGCTTATGGTTTATATTATTCTGTGCTTATGGTCAGACATTTGCAATATCGAAGACTTCATGTATTTTATTTGCGAACAAGGGTAATGTAACAATACAGATGGAGCACAACAAATTAGTCCTACCAAATCCTACCTTATGGCATGCAAATTTATAAATGTATAGCACAAATACAAAATGTCATCGATTTAAACAGTCAGATTAAATATTAATAACGTACAATTTGAATTGATACGACACAACAAACTATCGTCAATAAAATAACATCAAATTTAATATCAAGAGTGACATGGTCAGTAATAATAATAATAATGTAGTCCGCAGGGCAGCTCGTGGCGAGCTGTTATGTGAGTAGCGACACCACGGACCCGAGTCTCCAGAGATATAGGAAGATATTAACAGGCCTACTCTTGAATTAATGTCCAATCATCGAAAATTGTTTTTTACGTTTTTTTTTCAACCGTCACTACGCCAGCACTTTAGTATCGGTTCCATATTGGCGGCAGAACTTTCAAACGGCAAGAAAACTGAGAGGAGACTAAGTTTAATATCAGACACGTGTGGAACTAACCAAATATCCCGTGGCATAAAATTTCAGCTGTAGGTAAACACTATCAAAGGAGTTACTGTGACCGCAGTGCGCTGAGCTTGCAATTTCACTCCCACAAAGCGTGTCCTAGTTCGACACACTTTTCAGACTTGTGGACGGATTAATTTGAAGACTGCCTATTCACGGCTCAATCTTGTTGATATTTTTATATTCGTACGTCGCGTAGGAGATAAATTTACAGCTCGCCTGATGTGAAGCGGCTACCATAGCCTAAGGATACTTGCATTACCAGTATTATTCGCGCGCCGACACTGGCATCACAGCAACACCTTCTGAGTAACCTCACTCACTCGCAAGAACATAATAGCCCCTCTACTCAATTTATTAATAGAATACTGCGAAATTCATCCTTCATCAAACAATAAATTAGGAAGAAATTTCAACTGGCGGATTGATACCACTTGATTGGTACAGCTTCTAAAATTTGTTGCAAAACTTGAGTTTCTTTTGTTACTTTTTAAGATGTTTGAGATAACAAGAAAAGTTTACTAAGTATTACACTTTGTTTACTCATGACAAGTGTATTATTTATATACTATGAAGCTGCATGTGGGGGTCTTTACGACCGATCTGATAAACAAGTTTGTTCTAACGATGAACTTGTTAGCAGTAGTCAAGTACTTAAGTGGTACTTAGAATTGTACGACGCCAGCAGATTGATCAGATGCTGACTGCTTCTCTGCCCCTGATCAATGCATATACAGATGCCTTAACTGCCTGCCAGAAATCAAGACATTGATGTTCATCGAGAAACAGGTAGGTACACATTGCTACAATTATCGTCAATAATAAACATTTATTACATCTATAATTCATTACAAGTAAATTCCAAGCCCTTAGAAAGCCAGCCGAGCATCTTGAAATCGAATCAGCATAGAATAAAGGCGGAAAATGGAGTTTTTAGCGAGGACTGTCGACTAATCAGTTGTTCGCGTACTTCGCGCGGAATTAGGTCGGGAATGCTCAAGTGGTCGGGCGGACGCAGCGCCGAGATAAGGGTTAATAGTCAGTAACGCCTTATACAGCATCAGCATCAGCAGCATCATTTTAACATAACAAATCAACTGTAGGTATTGCTATTAAAACCAACGCGAAGTATAATAATGGTTTTTTTTTTCAAGGAGCACAAAGGCCTAAGGTTATAGTGCCCAACCGGTAGCTCGCGGGCACCTGGTAGCTCGCAGCCTGTTGTCTAGGCGCCCGCGAACAAAATCGGATAAGGAATTTATCAACAACCAAGCAAACCAGACTTTAAGATGCTTTCTGAAAATGTGAACAGCCAAGTATCGCATTAGCTTTTTGCTGTTCCGGTCTATTCTGTTTTGAAGTGTAGTGTGTCATATTAACATAATAAATAAAAATTACTTATGATTTTTTATTAACTCGGCGGTGCCCGCGTGACGTATCGGGATTTTCAAAATAACCCTTGGAACAATACCAGTTGGGCATCTATCAAAAACAGACTTCCTCTGTGCCTTTAGGCCGCCTAAAGGCACAGAGGAAGCCTGTTTTTGATAGATCCAGTACATTGGTACATTTACATTTGCCCACCTTACTATTTTGACTAGTAGTCAATATTATGTTATGAAGCCGTATTATTTATTCTATAAATCAGTAATAATCGAGAAGCAGTGTTTGACTAACCTAACATAATAAATCAGCAGGAAGGTGCGAATGTGGCTGTCTGACTTCTACCAAAACTTTTTTAGTGTCAGCAGTTCGAAAATAAAACTCAATAGTCTAGCCCTGGAGAAAATACTTATTATATATATTAGTTGCGAATGAAGCCAACAAAACCATACACTCCTTCAGGAACTATTCAGTAAGTAGGTAAGTCATGACGTCATCCACATATCATACCAAAACCATAAAATAAGGCATGGATTTTATTAGCTTCATATCTAAGATCGTTTGAAGGCTTATTAAAATATTTCGAGAATCCGGGGCCTCCAGAGGACTTGACTTTACGTTCGCTATAGCAAAGACCGAACTAAGGTCTTTTGAGTAGTCCACTTTAATATTACTGACATTGCCAACAACATCTGCAAGTTCAAACGTTATCAATAAACGTTTTCCCACGTGAAATCGTTTGAGGAATAGATTACTTTAATCTACGTTCATTAATGTACCCAAATGTCAAGTAAGATGGATCGTCGCAGTAATAAATAATACTCATAAGATGACGTTAGTGTTTTTTGGGTGTAAGTGGGTCACGATCATGTTAAGAAACCAAAGCTAATCGTGGTGCACCCCTCTGATTAAAACAAGAAAGTGTAGCGAAGACCAGAGATATGAATTAGGCAGCTAAACCGGGGAAGTATCTTCATCTTAAAGAAGACTGCATCCCAATAGAAATACCTAGAAAGTAGGAATGTCAAGTCTTTTTGTCATAAAAAAATTTAATCCCAAAAGTCGAACATAGGTATTCTTAAGGCATATAGCACATTTTTTTTTAGTATTACGGCTTTCGCCTCGCTCTGTATTTCAGCCGCTTGATCACGCGCTTACATGGACAAAAAGCCCAACAAAAATCGGACAGGCCGGACACGTAAATATTTGGCCGCTATTTCAGCTAAAGCCGGACGTTTTGCATTCCTTCTCGGAAGTTATTGTGCGCGTGAGCCAGATTAGCAACCCACTAAAGGGATAGGTCATTTCCACTACATATCGTAAATACACGTGCGTAACCTACAGTAACCGTTTCACATCATGCAGGAAATATATTAGCTGGTCTAACGCCCTGAGCGATATAGAAAAAAAATAGTGCTGATTGAACGTCTCAATAACTCTTATAATGAAGAAATAACTGGGGCACACTCAAGTGCGCTCAGATCTAGGAGTGCTCGGTCCATTATACCCGCTGTCGGCAGTTTTAGGGTTAGTGAACCCACATATAGCTAAGATTAGGTTTATACGGAGAGTTGAGACATTTGTACCTCTGCCAATTATCCCGACTTATTGTCCATTGTTTCAACCCATTCAACGCTGTAGATGTTGTTGTCACGCCAGGATGTATAGTTTTTATTAACGCATTATGTTATTCACATCTCAATTACTTTAAAGGAGATATTTTACTGCCAACTTTTATGGATAAGCGCGGGCTGGAATAATATCATCCAAAAACGGATTCGAGATATCTTGGATATATCTATTGATATTGGATTATCTGATAATTATTTTGATGTGTATTGTGTTATATAAAAAAATATATCGTGTCGAATAAAAAGCTTCGGAAATTACGTTATGCCATCTTTCAGTCCCGGCTGACGTCATTAGATGACAGTCGGTAAGGCAAGTCATTGGCCTTTGGCCACCAACCCGCAGCTGAACAGCGTGGAGTACCTACACTCGATACCCTTTTGGTTGAAAAGGGAGACTATATCCTAGCAGAGTGATGATGAATATGGGTCGATGCTGAATAAAAAATCCGTAATACCCGCCAAAAGAATTATTTTTATTAATAAAAAAAAATTGGTTGCCTGTAAAGTCGGTATACGGGCGAAAGTTTTACGTGACAACGACTTTGAGTGGTAAAATGTTTTCGAGTGGAAGGGACGCATGCCTTTCACTTTTTATGTCTGTCTCTCTCGCTCTTAGAAGGGACACGCGTCCACGACACGCTTACAATGAGAGCGAGTGAAAGGCACGCGCCTTTCACTCGCTCTCATTGTAAGCGCATAACGTGACCCAGTTTCTTGAAGTGTCACCCGGCTAACCAATTTATAAGACGTTGTCACGTCAAAATAAATAATAAGAAAATAACTATTCCGCACATTAACCGACGTGCCGTCGGCCTCATCTTTGAACAAATTGACATTCTAAGTAAGATATTGGGCTCCTCTCTTCGATATATTACTTGCTTAATGTGTGAAAATAAGAGGACAGGATGTGTTTATATTATTAATTGCTACCAGATAAAACGACATAAAAGTTTGCAATGATAAATGAGAAATTAAATTTTAAATGCGAATATATCTAATTCCATTTGCGATGACAGAAGCAATCGAATGAATGAGGATGTTGACAACGACATTAATAATATTTTAGGGTACGGTACTAGAAATTTAAAATCGCATTGGTTTTATTCATGATTATTTAAAAACAATATTTATTTATGTTTACCTCGCAGACATACATCTAAGGTCCACTTAGTGACTACTTACTATCTTACATCAAAGATATTTGCTACTCTATGATAAAAAAAGTAAAGTACATACACAAAAACTTTAGGAATGAGATTTATTTAGTCATAAGCTAAATTCCTAATGAGGTATAATACATAGGTACTTAAACAACCGAACTTAACCCGTCGTCTTTTTTTTTTTTTTTTTGATAATTATTAGTCTTTTAAAACGCGTTTTTTCAGCGAAATTACCAACGTAAACATTTGAAAAAAAAAATGTTATTAAAGTACACATTTTCATACAAGAAGTGTTTCAGAGATACCATTGTATACATTTTTAAAATGTATACTGGACCAGATTCGTACCCAACTCTGCGAAAACCACTTCGGACCCATTTTGAAGAACCTCATGCTGTAACCTTCTGGGAAAACTTCGGTAGGTATTTCCTTGTACATCTTCATAGTACCTTTTGATAAAACTCAAAAATTACTTGAAATCTCTATACCAGCGACATAAAAAGTTTTGAGTTTTCATATGTTACCATTTAGCAAGTATTCAAAATATCGATACATTACCTACTCTGTATTTTGTGGTAATATTTAATCAATATAAGTAAGTAGACACAATATACTTACACTGTGTACAGAGTGTTTATTGTTTTTGCCTAGTATTTTAGCCTAGTATCTATTACATCAACATCTGTAATAAAAGGTCCATATATTTATTCTAGCCTGACGATAGACTAGGTACAAGTTAAAAACAATCCTATTTTTTAACACGCTTTTATTATTTCAAAACCTCGCATAAGATGTATATTAGTTATTTATAATAGTTATTACTATTCAAAGGCACAAGAGAAATATTATTTCTGTACTTATATATACAGAACCTTAACGTGCGTGTCCAGAACTCCTCATCGCACATTACCAGTTTTTTTTTTTTTTGGAAAGGAAATATTGCGAATCCATTAGCAACAGTTCAATCGTAGAGAACAAGTATAGTAGTGGGAGGTTTCTATAAAATATTCCACTGGGGAGGAAGCGGTTCGTAATTGCCTCCAACGAACTGCAGCGCCTCAAAGCGTTGTAAGCGTATTCTGCCGTCATCATGCGCCCGACTCGTTTACACTTCCTTGGAGCTCGTCGTCCGGAATGACAAGCAGGCTATTGTCTATTGTAAAAGTATGGAGCGTGATGCATCTTTAGCCCTTATTGTAAACATAGCCTCAAGCCTGTATGAATAGAATGGTACAGTTTGTTTGAACTCACTCGTTATCCTTTTTCAAAACGGAACTTGGTTTAATGAGATGTATGTATGTTATATCAGTAAGATTCTGGCTACCGATTGATCGCTTGTGATGAGGGTCGGTGAGCACGAGAATTGCTTAATTATTATTATGGCGAATTCCTCCCGAGGTATAAAGCCTGGCGTACACGGGTTGCGTTCGGAATACTTTGCGGAGTTACCAGCACGGAACAGCAATGAAACCAGTAGTCAATGTAACGCTACTTTACCGATTTTACTATTACCTCTTGTACACACAAGAAGCTCGATAGCTACACACCGATAAAGTTTGTTTGTTTCTAAAACTTTGTTCCAACAAGATACAATGGAAGTAAGCCATATATAAAATAAGGGCGGACTTATTACGTGAAAGAATCTCTTCCAGTCAACCGTTGGCTTTGAGAGTTCGTAATCGGCGGTGAGAGACAATACACAATTAAAACATTCGATGCCTTACAGCCGAAAAGGGATAAGCGCCATTTTTTGGAGAATGGACTTATATATATGGCCAGAATCGTCATTTTTTTCTGCGTCGTTTGGTCTGGGTTACATGTTTCTAAGTGACACTTTATGTCGCTTAGGCGGTAGTAAAAATAGGGACATGAGCTAAATTTATTCGCTGTAAACGACAGAAATTTTAAAGTTTTTTTTTTTTTTGGTTGTTGATCAAAGAATTTTTGAATACAAACTAACTTATGCTTTTTGGGCTCTCTGTAATATTCAATCATTAGAACGTTAACCTATTTTTGCTGGAAGCAAACATTCAGAAACATACGTTTATATTTTGCTTATAAATAATTATTTGTTAAATTCGGGTTAGTATTTTATGCCTGTTCCTTTATAAAATATATTGGTCGTTTATTGTAGTTAGGCCACATTTTTGAGACTTTATTTGGCGTTTAGTATATTTTTCCCGTTTCATAAATAAAAAGCAAAAAGGAGGTTATTACATATAGCCCCTGTGAATATTTAGAATTAGTTTGTCGCTTATCCTTTTTTTTCCCTCCCAATAATTAAACGATTCCGGCGGTTAGATAAAAAGGTAGAACTAAAAGTTATCCTTATACCAGTCCATTCTCAACGTCTTTGTCGTTTACCTGTTCAATAATAATTTTCAAATGTCAGTTGTCGGTATCGTTCTATTGAAACTACGGGTCCAAGCGACAAAAGACGAACTTTCAATTATGATAATTCTATAAAGAATAAGTTATATTTTTGTTACACTCATAGAGTTGCTACTTTAAAATATTTTATGAATAAAACAAAGACTTGAGACAAACAATTGTGATATTAACAGTGTACTAATCTTCAGAATACTTGTATATGCTTAAATGAACGTTGTAAACTTCAATTTCATAATTAACTAGCTTTCGTCCGCGACTTCGCTCGCGTGACATTCGGGGCAAACACATGTTTACTCATTAATAAATAGAAGTAATCGTGTAAAATTTAGGATAAAATAGTCCAACTAATCTCGTTTTCCCATACAACCTTTGGACCTCCGTTTCACCCTCTTAGAGGTAAAATTTAAAAAATCTTTTTAAGTAATTCGTGTCCACTACGTTATATTTTCAAATCGATGCTATTGTCGTAAATCTCAGAAAACCATAGAATCAACACCCATATTGATATTATAACATTTCAACCCCATTGCACCCCTACAGAGTTGTCACGTCGAGTATGTTGAAATAGTTGTTTTTTTCGTAATCCATATACCATAAAAACAATACCTATGACGATTTTCAGACTTTTTCACCACATTTTAGACATTTCAACGCGATCGCACCCCAATAGGAGATAATAGTCACGTTACCGCCCTACGGTTACTATAAATAACAATAATAGGTAATTTCTGGGATAAAAACTATCTTAGGTATGTCCTTTCCCAGGACTCCAGGTATCTCTCAACCAAATTTCATCTAAATTGGTCCAGAGATTTAAGC
This sequence comes from Hypsopygia costalis, assembly GCA_937001555.2. Taxonomy (NCBI): domain Eukaryota; kingdom Metazoa; phylum Arthropoda; class Insecta; order Lepidoptera; family Pyralidae; genus Hypsopygia; species Hypsopygia costalis. The sequence continues at coordinate 19,621,881 of OW443343.2, read as the reverse complement.
GTGAAGAGATAACAGACATTCTATCGCATTTATAATATTAGTATGGATTGGCGTTCCGAAAACCCGTAAATACTACACATATATTGATATATAGACATTTCAACCTCATCGCACCTCAATAGAAGATGATGGACACGTGAGCGACGTTGAATTTTAAAATCGTTGTTATTTTCGTAATCAGCGACCCGATAAACCATACAATACCCATGACAATTTTCAGACTTTTTGACCCCCATTTTACCCTTTTAGGGGTTGATATTTTCAAATCGATGCCATTTTTGTAATTGACTTCCCAGAAAACCATAGAGTCAATATCCATCAATATGGGTATATCAATATAATTATGACATTTTAACCCCACCGTACGCCCACAGGGGTAATTTTAAGTCATGTCGGCTATGTTGGATTATAAAATAGTTGTTTTCGTAATCAGCGACCCGATAAACCGTAAAAACAATACCCATGACGATTTTCAGACTTTTTCACCCTGTTTTACCGCTTTAGGGGTTGAATTTTGAAAAATCCTGAAACATGTGTTTACTAATTTATCTATAGAAGTACTCGTTTAAAGTGTCGGATAAAATAGTCCAACTAATTTTGTTTCCCCATACAAACTTTGGACCCCCGTTTCACCCCCTTAGGGGATGAATTTTGAAAATTCTTTTCTTAGTGCACCCCTAGACATCATAAGGAACCTACGTGCCAAATTTGGAAGCTCTAGACCCAGCAGTTTGGGCTGTGCGTTGATATATATCATCAGTCACTCAGGTTCTTCTTTTACATATTTCAACCCCATCGCATCCCCACAGGGGTGATTTTATGACACGTCGGCTATGTTACATCATAAAATAATTGTTGTTTTCGTAATCAGCGACCCGATAAACCATAAAAACAATACCCATGATGATTTTCAGACTTATACAACCCTTTTTACCCTTTTAGGAGTTGAATTTTGAAAAATCCTGAAACACGTATTTACTCATTTCTCAATAGAAGTACTCATGTAAAGTTTCGGATAAAATAGTCCAACTAATCTTGTTTCCCCATACAAGCTTTGGAACCTCGTTTCACCCCCTTAGGGGCAGAATTTTGAAAAATCCTTTCTTAGTGCACCCCTAGACGTCATAAGGAACCTACTTGCCAAATTTGGAATCTCTAGACCCAGCGGTTTGGGCTGTGCGTTGATATATAAGTCAGTCAGTCAGTTGCTTCTTTTATAGATTTAGACAGATAAATGAAAATTGATTTCGACTAGATATTTCAATTGTGATAATTCTAAGTTGATTTGATCTCGGGTACTTATGACCATAATAAGAGCGTTTATTAAACAATTGTTATTAAGTATTACCTATTACATTTTAGTATGTGGCATTCATTTCTGTGTCAATTAAAGAGTGATCTGATTCATTTTTTTTTTTTTCATTTTTAGTACCCGTAAGGCGAACCTGAAATCTTTTCTACTCGAAAAAATATTTTTTAAGAAGAAACACATCGAAAGAGTATTCTAATAAGCAAATTATTCCTATTAAAAAAATCTACTTATACAATTTCGCATTCAGTAAATTTTCATTTGATAGCTGGTTATACCATATTTCCTCAATTTTATTTTCAATAATCACACACTTGTGCTATTTTAGTTCAATTATAATGAAACATGAGGTGTAGTTATATCATTTTTGCTGGAAGCGAATAATTCTTGTATTTTCATTTACGACATTTTGCCTGTTTGTGAAATGAGATCATTTGAGGATAACCGACAGTAAATAGGGGTTGCAAGTTGAATTATTAAAAAATAACACTGTAATTCAATAGATAGTATGTTAAATACAGCATAAACACATTTCCAGCCTCTCGGGAACTAAACTATAGTTTTTATGAATTTTTTTCATAAAATTTTAACTTTAAATCACTCTCCTGTAAAGTTTGAAATATGTCGCTTATCCCTTTTCGGCTGTAAGGCATCGAATTATAAATAATAGTACAATCTGACATCTGAAACAATATAAATTAATACCCAATCCAATACTAATACAGTCAAACCTGAGTAAGTGAGAACTGGGTAAGCGAGAAAACTCTATTAGTGAGAGTATTTACCAGGTGCCGTCATTTTGCCCTCCTAATACCTCTATAAGTGAGAAATATAAACCTGTATAAGAGACAGTCATTTTTCACGAGTGTACCTCTTTAAGTGAGATTGATACTTGCATATACCTCTATAAGCGACAGTTAAACGCGTTTAAGTTTTGCTATTTATTACTCATTCTTAAATTTCGAGGCTCTTATTTAATTAAAACCAAATGTGCATCTGTTATTGTTTTGTTTTTATAGTTCCAGGAACTCATTCTATTCAAAAAGCCAAATGTGCGTTCCGACTTGTTTGTCAAGCTTATTACAGTCATAAACAGAAGTTGCGAAGAAAGTTCCTGTACTTACTCATAATGTCTATGTCGTGGGCTGATCGTTTAATTGGGCCGATCGCGATAAGCCTGGGCAGATCGACATGTGCCGCCATATTTTGATTTGGCTGCCTAATCACCGCCATATCGTTCAAAGCATAACGTTTGACGATTTGGCCGTCCATACTTGGCCAAATCGAGTTTGTAGGGTGTCCATCATACTTACAAGCAAATAAAATCAAGTTTAAGTATTTCACTCGATAAAAAGACGTTTAAAAAGTAAATAAAATCAATTCCGGCGCTACGCTCGTTCGGCTCGCGCTCTGTTGGGGTCACAGTTCTAACCTAACCTAACCCACTTTTCTTGCAGTTCTAATCTAGCCTAAATTATTTTATTTATTTATTTATCCATATCGTCCACCAACTCACTATTATCACCCTATATATATGCAATATTTTCAGTGTATTGGCAATATTTTCAGTTTCTTGTAACGCCGCCATTTTTTCTAGACGTAAACACACAGCTGACACAGTCACATGAACGAAGGAGCGCAACAGCGCCAAAGCGTCAGAAAGTGGAACTACATCACGATGCGCCCAGGCATATCCCGATATGCCCAGCCTTATCTCGATGCGGCCAAGTAACTGAATGGGAAAATCGACAAATAGTCTGCTCTCGTCGATCTGCCCAACTTTACATTGGGTACATCATGAAATAATTGGTCAAATCAGAATATGGCGGCACATGTCGATCTGGCCAGGCTTATCGCGATCGGCCCAATTAAACGATCGGACCACGACATCTATACAAAAACTCAATGTGTTGTCTTTATGTGATAAACTAAAAATTGTGAATGCGTGAAGTGAACATAACTTTAAAAACAGAATCGCAAAAGAAACTAACAGATTTTTTCAAGTAAATGTTGTTATATTATTATTTAGATTAAACATTTATGTTCAGCTATTATGTCAATAAATATGTAATACCTATACATACACGTATTTTGTTATTAATTACGTCATATTTGTCGTATTTTTATACACCTCTTATAAGTGAGACAGACCCTTCTGTCACTCTGTAAGCTAGAAACTCGGGTTAGTGAGAAACCTCTATAAGAGAAAAAGAGATTGCGGTCCCCTGAGCACTCACTTATCCAGGTTTGACTGTACATCTAACGTTTGCCGAACCACCACAAACACGCAGGAGGTGGCGTCTACACAGAGGATATAAAATATTTGTGCAATCCTTTTTTGAATGACCCAAGATTCTGTACCTTTCTCAGTTCAAGAGGGAGCAAAAGTGAACAGCCATGAAGAGAAGTACAAATAAAATTAATCTAATATGCCTTATCTTTAAATTTGAATAGGTCCCACTTAGAAGAACATTTTTTTTCACCTCAAGTTCACATAGGTATGTTAACGACATACGACTTGAGGTGAAAAAAAAAATGTTGTAAGTTGTAAGTGTAACTAAATCATTTTTAAGTTTTACATGTTCAGGGTAGTAAATCATTTTTATAAAACACGGACTAAGTACAAAGGTTACTCCTATTATATTATGTTTGAAAGAAGAAATGATTGTGGGCTTGCGTGTTGATACATGGCATTACATCACGGACAGGTGTGTTACCCTTGTCAATAGGTACTATTAGTATTCATCACCCTATATTCATGTCATCTTCAAGATTTGAATCAGACTGCTGGAAAACTTCTTTCAATAGAATAGGTACCTATCATATAACGTTTATGATTTTAGCCGTGTAGGTAAGTTAACTTTAAGTAAATACATGGGCCAATATATGAACGAAGTATGTGAGTATACATTCACTTGTTACTCAGTTGCTAAAATAGCACCTATATGATAAACGATCATCTATTTTAGCAAATGAGTTCGGGAGAATAAAATGCTAACATCGAAGTACTAACTAACATAGATAATATAAGATGGACATAATTTTTTGTCATTATAAACGTTCTGAATGATTTCACAAATTTGACCCAGCCACAGCGGTGCTTCGGAGGACCTAAGTAAGACTAAGATGCTGACGATAATTATCTACTACTACTATCCAGATGCTAAGCAGATGGGACAGGGAAGTCCTAGAGTGGAGGTCTCGTATGGGGCGACGAAGCGTCGGTGCGCGTCTAGATGGACCGATGACCTCAAGGAAACGGCCGGAATCGGTTGAATGCGGAAAGCGGAGGATCGCATATGGTGGAAGGTATTAGGAAAGGCCTATGTCCATACATAGGCTGATGATAGATACAGGCTGATGATGATGAATACTATCCACAAGGCCTAAATCGAAGTTTTATTCGATTCCCAATATCCAATTCTATTGGTAGTGTAGTATTTAGGCCAAAATTCTTTAGTTTTGCAATCATCTTCACTTGAACGACGTTTACGACTTTTTCTACTCACTATCGATTGTTTAATACCACGCCCGCGACCAAAACAGAGGAGTGTTATATGTTTAATGTAAGTAAATGTTTAAGTCACACTTGTTGATTATGTCGTGTGCATCCGAGTCCATAAACGACTCAAGCAAATCTCAAGACCAGATAGCGGAAAATTATTCGGAGTAAATTGAGTTTGGAGACAACACAAAAAGAAAGTTTACGCAGATCCGAGCATATTAAACGACATCTCTTTGATATTTTTACGATATATCAAATAATAAAAAATGAATATCAAAACATAAAATCCAGACTAAAGGCAATTTGGTTTTTTAACTGTCTTCATTAACGGAGGTTCTCTGTTATATTGACTTAGGGTCCGATCCAGCTGACATTTGGCACTTTCGTTTGGTTCTCGTGCATTTTTGACCAATATGGCGGCTTAGTTCTTTTGATTATTAACAACTAATAAGGTATTATTAGTTGCTCCCAAAAAACTCTTTTTGTTTATTCTTGTTCTTAAGTTACTTCCACTTATCTTGTAATATTTGTCTATAGCAAAGACCTTATAAAAGCAGTTGACTGTGATATAATATCAATACAAGAGAGTATAATAACAATATAAGACATCTGACTGACGAATTTCCTTCCGAGTTCTTAATTGGACGCAGTCACAGAATAGGCACAGAACAGCACTACTGTACAACAGTAGCATAGGATACAAATAACACAAAACCGATCATTGGAAAGTCTAAGGCAGAATTTTGCCTCGGTCGGTACAGGGGTAAGACCTTTTTCGGGTTTCTTATTTTAAAGTTTCTTTCATGCATTTCTTCTTCAGCAATGATCAATACTGAAATGGTATTAGATAAAAATAATGACAAAAAAATAAGAATATGATTAATAAAAAATTGTTAGACGTGACACAAGAACCCAATAAACTCAAAAAACAGAATAAAAAATTTCATTTCTTAAGAAATGAAATTATTAAAAATAAACAAATTAATAATTTATTTATTTGTACCATATAGCCGTCTACTCGTCAGTATTGAGGTATAAAATAAATTCACCAGAAAAGGCTATTTTAAAATTGCGTAGGTATTGAAATAAGTATGAGACAGGTGCGCGTGTACACCCTTGTCAATACATTTTCAATACATTATGTGGGATAATAATCAAACGCACCTGTTGTGCTCGAGTCTTCCAAATTACACAGTTACGGCCGCATCGTTGTATTAATCTGCAACAAAGAATAAATTATACATTAATTAACTTTATTGAACATTCTTGCCCCTCGCTGTATCTCAGTAGAATATTTAATGCAGCGATAAAAATTCTTATGTTTATTCCATTTAAATCCTTCCTTTTCATAAAATATGTTGCACGATTTCATCATCATCAGCCTGTATCTAGCCACTGCTGGATATAAGCCTTCCCCAATGCTTTCCACAAGATACGATCCTCCGCCACAGAATAATCCTCCGCCTTCCGCATCTAGCCGCTATCTTAAGGTCCGATGACCTTAAGAAAGCGGCTAGATGCGGAAGGCGGAGGATCGTATCCTCCTTCTAGATGGGCCGATGCCCATCTAGAAGGAGGGCGCCCTACACTCTAATACCTTCCTCCCCATCTGCCATCACTTACTCAGCAGATGTGACCAGCCCATTGCCACTTCACCTTGCAAACTCTGAAGGTTATGACAACTTTGGTTTTCCGTCGAATTTCTTCGTTCCGGATTCGATCGCTCTGAGATCCGCTTGCACGATTTGGTAGCACGTAATGAGTAAAGTAATCAACGCAGGCTGTATTCATCAGAAAAGGCTATTTTGAAAATGCGAAGATATTGGATAGTTTTAGATAAACGTGTTTCTATACTACTACATAATTATTGTGTTATATATTTCTGTAAATGTCTGTGCGTTTAATGTAATAGACTTTTCATTCACAAATGAATTCTATTCTTAGGTGGGTTAGGATGGCATGCCACCCATCAATGTCCAAGATTTCTTTGTTGTTTGTGCATATTTCGAACTTTGTGTGTCTCTTTCTAATAAGTAGGTAGGATAGAGAGGGAATGTCCTACATAATCTGCGATCAAAGAATACTCTACCGCCGAAACTGCAGCCGATTACCACCGAATTTGAAAAATAAGTCTTTGTTTTAAGTATTGACATCATTCTTCATCTTAGTCTTCTTTAGCTTAGTCGGTAGAGCTCCAGGGTCTCTATCAGCTAAGCTAAACACAAGTACCATAAATCTAAGCTGAATTTTGATTTTCGCAATCAAAAAATCCGGTGAGAATCGGCTTCAGCTTCGGCGGTAGGGCCCCAGGGTTGCTAGCATATTTTATGAATCGTCTAATTTCTTTGACGAAACGTATATTGGACAAAGATATTGGATACCTTAGATTTTCAGGCTGCCCTAGCCAATACCGTCGTACTCACATAATATACCTGCGTTACGTAAATATCGCCAATAACATGCTTTTTTTTTTTGCAAAATTTTTTCGTTAATTGGGACACGTCCACCACCACATTTCCCACCCGTGTAGTCAGGATTGGCAGTGAACAAAACGGCACTGAAGTTCAGTCTCGGGAGGGTTCAGTTTACGGTTTCAGGTTCCAGTCTACCACTGCCTTGTAATTTACAACGAATTTAATCAGAAGAAATTAGTGTGTGTAAGAATATTTGTAATATGACTTTTTGCAAAGATTTATACATATAACTGTATAAATCTTTGCAAAAAGTCACATTACAAATATTCTTACACATTTATTATGGCGTATACTTTGTATGGCGTCGTTGAAAAATGTATTTATTTTTCCCGGCGACTTTACAAATTACGGCACGTGGTTTGTGGTCACGACTCCCGTCAACGTCGCTGTCCCTCCCAGCGATTGATTTAAAACGCCATACGGTAGGCTATAAATGGCCAATCATCCTCTGATTTATATTTGTTTGTGGTTTCAAATTACCAATTTCTATTTTCGCCCGCAAAAATAATAATATGATAGATTTATGGTAAATCTATAATTTCTTTTTAAATGGTATTTCCTTTCAACCATTACGTGGTTGACTGAAAGAGATACCTTCATGGGATAAGTCCGCGATTGTACAGAATTTTTTACATGTATATCCAAATGTAGATTTATGGTAAATCTATCATTTCAGAAATTCTGAAATTGCTAATTTGAAACTACAAACAAATATAAACCACTTTCTTGGCTGGTCGTGCTAGTTGCAAAATGCATAAAAAATAAAGTCCAAAACATTATTTAATCGATGAAATTATATCTCTTTGAGATGTGATAAAAACAAGATAAAGAATTTAGTTATAATTAATTAGCTATCAAGTCCCCTCAGAGCACTAAGTGCAAAATCGAGTTAACCAAACCCGATTATAACATAAATTGATTCTGTTACAATTAATTTGCATACTTATTATGCTTCAATTAATTTAGTGCGAGTTCAAAATGGCAATTGGTTGTGACATTGATGTTGAAGCTATTTCAGAAAGAAAGTATCATGGGATGATACCTGTCCACGAGTATATTTTTATCACTGGGGCCTTACCACAAGCTCTAAACGCTGGAATGGGACCATCATGGTTGCGAATTTATGAATGAAATTCATAAGTTTAATTCCTGCGTTTAGAGCTTGTGGTAAGGCCCCTGAAGTGGCAAATTTTATAAGCATACAGCCCCGTCACCGCAGTCATCACCAGAGGAATCACCCGCGTGTTGTCGAAACTGTAAAACTTCTTCCCATTTTTTGAAGAACCACAAGCCAGGAAAACCTCGACAGTCAATTATTTTTATAAAGTTCTTTCCACATTTTGGTAGTTCGACGGAGAAAACATCTCTCGAACAGTACGCAACTATTTCAGTTTTATTGGAGTTGAATTATTGAGTTCCGAATTCATTGAAATGGTTCAATTCATAAGAACTCTACATACATTGCTTTGCTTCATTTGTTGTAATAATGCATGAAAAAAAGCGAAAAAGCATGCTTTACATACTGATTCTTTCGACTTTCAAAGGACGCTATAGTGTAATTTTTTCACGAACCACTACTGCTTTCATTAATTCTGCGTCTTCATTATTTCTGAACTGTGAATAAGTCATATTGATGTTGAACGAAATTTGTAACTATAGACCACTATGAACTTGAGAAAACTGAGTGAGCCGTTCTAAAAAATCAGGACAATCTCCATAGGGCTGGATCCACACTATAAGGTCGATCACGGTTCCTTCATTTAATAATATTTTACAAGACCGAGATCTGACTGCGAATGAACATTAATTGACTTTATAGTGTGGATCCAGCCTAAGTCGTTGGGATGTGGGAACAAAATAATCAAAATTGGGACTGTTCTGGGAGAATCGGGACAGGTGGCAATTCTGCAGACTGCCGACTGAACTATGTTGGACCAGCACAATCAAAAGAAACCAAGACCTTGCAGGCGTATTGGAATAGTTTCATTTTTTTCTTCATGAGAGGGGACTAAACGAGCATGTGCGTCACCTAATGAATAAAATCACCACCGCCAATAGAGATCAGCAACACCAAGGGGTCGCCGATCCGTTGCCAGCCTATACTCCTTCCTTTCTTTCATCAGTTTATAATTGTTATAAATTTTAAGGTAAGCAGCGGCGAGCATACAAGAATCAAATTATCAGGCCACCTGGTGATACAAGGTTAGAACCAAATGTCAAATAATTACTATGATTATTATTTTCTAGTAATATGATAGTACAAAGAATTTTTTCGATGTTTTCGAGTAAAAGTTTTAGAATGATCTGAGCTGTGGCTGATTCTACTGATATAACATAATTTCAGTGTCTGACTGAGTAATCTATTTATACCTATCTGGTCACTTCATTTAGCAGTTTTTATTTTAATTTCTCCAACGTAGTCTACGCCCGCCCGTTCAACTTTGTCAATGTTTAATTTTATTTTTGTCTGTGGACTTGCTGCGACTTCGCTTACTACTTCGTTTGGTGTTAATTTTAACTTATTATGAATGGAAATAGATGCTATAAGAGTAGTGTATACTTACTTAGTATAAACTAAAATATATAAATATTTCTGAACACACTACACAGCATCATCCAGTTCTCAATTATGCATGCTTGGTTATGCGTAATATATAACTGATAAATGTATTTATGTAAAACATGCTTTTTTCATAAATATTGTATACTTTCCAAAATTAATCAACTTTTTTTAAAAATATTAATTATTATTAATAATGAAATATGTAAACAGGAGAACTTAGAAGCTTCGTTCGCCCTTGAAAGTTTTGAGTATACAATAGTATAAACTCCGTGATGGTGAATCAATTATATTATAATATAACGCTATTGATTTCGTCAAGTGCTCTAAGAAATAAATTTTTAAAGTCCAAACGAATAGTATAAAAGTAACATAATAGTTACAAACATCAAATATACAGCTTATAGGACTGTTTGACAGGTTTAACGCAATACAAATTCCACCGCAAAACCTAATTTTGATCGAGACAGGGTCACGTTATCAATAATTCCCGGGATTCGTCTCGACGCCGGGAAATGAGAGCAGCGAGAAATATTTACCGGCGAACAGGTAATAGAATACCAAATATTAGGTTTGAATCGTCGCCCAACTCGGATGTCGTGTGATTTGGAGATGGAAATGCGCTATTCCTTATCGCTGGCCCTGTTACATTTTCCGTATTCGTGACATGTTTTCGGAAATACTATTTTGCGAATCTGTTTTCGCTACTTTTTAAATAATGTCGGTCAAGGTGATTTTTCATAAGAGATTGGATTTAATAACAAAATAACAGCATAAGTTCTACACTACTCTACTTAATTACAGAATACCACAGAATATGTAATAGCCTAATACTTTGAAAAGAGAGGTGTTGTTTGTATGTTATTTATGCAAAAAAAAAAAATTTATTTCATAATTTTTTAATGTATGTCTGTCTGATGTTAATGTATGTCTGCGGTACGTATGTACCGCAGACATACATAGTTTTTGTGTGATGCGGTACATACAGACTGTATAGTCTGTATGTACCGCATCACACAAAAACTACTTCACAAATCACATGCAGTTTTCACAGTTGTATAACTAACTTGTAATCGAAGAGGTCTAAATTAAATTCAGGTGCATGTTTCATCTTGATAAGCCTAGTAGAAGCAGATTACTATGTATTACATATGTTTAAAAAAAATATATTTAAGTATATTATCAGTCATCTAGTATCCATAGTACAAGCTTTGCTTAGTTTGGGACTAGATAGCCGTGTGTAATTTGTCCAGGAATATTTATTTATCTATTATTTATAATTTAAAATAACTTTATTAACAAAATATTACATAAATATGAAACAAATATAACAACTATAAAACTAAAGTACCTAAAACTAAATAATACTAAAATAAACTTGAACTAAAACTAAAATAAATGTAAAAAATTTGGCCCATGTGCATCGTTCCCAAGATGCTAGCAGTATTACCTCGCTGGATGTGTCAGGTGATCTTGGGTCTATCAGCAGAATTATTAATAAAGTTGTTTATTTTATGAAGTCAACGCAGACGAAGTTGTGGGCGACCACTAGTCATTAAAATAGCATAGACATACAACTAATCAAATATCATTTACATGACAAGCAACATAATTACTTGTAATTAGAAGTCAAGGAGCATGCAAATATTAGCTGGAAATAAGGCATGGGGGAATTAAAAATTCGTTACACATATATTAAGCAAAAATATGATAATTTAGTCATCGAGATCCTTTTGAGTGGGCGCACCGGAACATAGCGGGTTGAATTCATTCATACTAAATATTGACTATCGCACGGGTTATTTTTGTAACGTAGCGGTTTTCGAACTTTTGAGCATGACATGAATTTTAATATGCATGACTGTACGCACGGAAGCGCGTATGTGATATATGATAATTTTATGCACTATTAATTTGCTGAGAATAATATTAGGGGTATGGAGGAAATCAAAGATCGTGAAATGGAAATCGTTTCTTTTCTTTCAAAGCACGTGGTCGTATATGTATTAATTTAAAAATGTTAGTTAGTTGTTGTAATCATGAGCGACATAGTCGTTAAACGATAATGCCCGTCACAATAAAGAATTTAAAAAAGCACGGTAGGTTCATTACTGTTATTTTACGAACCGCATTCGAGTCTTATCTTTCCCAAAGATTGACTGGTAGAGAATTCTCTTAGCATTAAGCCTTTTGTATCCTTTTTCTATGGTCAATAAATTTTATATAAATATGTACAGTATATACGGTGCTATTATTATTTATTGTATGTATAATGTTCATGCCCCGCCATGGTTAAATAGTATACCAAAAAAAGAATTTTACCTTTTAGGTAATCACAACTTATCTAGTTCACATTTATTGCAAATGACAAGTACCTACATGATCGAGGAAAACTCGATGTTTGTTGAAGAAATAGATTTTCTCAAAATCATGTAAGTAACTTGTAGTGCAATCTATTGTCGAGTAGCTCACATATTTGCTATCAGATATTGTTAACAGTTGGCGTTATATTGAATATCGGTCGAGCTTTTCACGGCGTATTTAGGAGATATTTTCCTCAGAATTGATTACCTAGCTAGATTGCCTCCCGTTAGATGCAATTTTATTACTCAATTAGATTAATGTAATTCCAAACATTTTGTGCATATTGGCATTCAATAGTGATGGTTTCAATAAAAGATAGTGAAGGCTCAGGAAAATTTCATGAAAAATAAATAACAAATATCGACAGCAGTTGAGGTCGTCAAATCTGTTTCCGTTTGAGTTCGTGAAAGAAGGCAATGATTGCCCGTAATACCCATGAGTTACAGGGAAACACGAATTCAAAGTTGCGATTGAAAGCTTCAGCCACTTTGGTAACTAAGTTTCACAACTAGCTACGAAGGAAGATCTTTTATTCGCTTTTTCATAACTACTGGTAGCATCACTATTATCCATAGACAGTACGTCTGTCCGGTATCCAATAAATATAGTATGCAATAAATTTTAACGCGTAGGATAAAACATCGAATATATATCATAAATGACTTTATAACTACATAAAAATGGGTCGTAATTTATTTTTACTTATTCTCCACACATAAAAAACTCCATATTTCTTCGTTAAGAGACACGTTACGTAAATAGCACCAATTTATAAGCTTCGACGTTTACACGATGTTATGCCTTTCATTAAATTGAAACAAACTAGTGAATCCACAATTCCCAAAAACAGAAGGATAAACCTGGTACCACAAAATTTATAGGTCGCTGGTCGCGTGAGTAGAATTACGATTTATAGCAGTCGCCATTTGGTTAGGGGTGTCGGAGTAGGGATGCCCGATCTGGGGCCCCACTGCCGAAGCTAAAGCTGATTCCCAGGGAATATTTTGATTTCAAAAATAGACCTTAGGTTAAAGTTTTAGCTTAGTCAGTAAAGGTCTAGTGTTTCTACTAGCTAAGCTCAACATAATAACTACCAATCTAAGTTTAAGTTTGATTTTCGCAATTTAATAAAATCGATAGTAATCGGCTCGAGCCACGGCGACCCTGCGTCCTGCGTATCGCGAGAGCCGATTATTTATTAGTCTGCCGGAAACCACACGGCCAAATATATACACGGCAAAATATCATATATAATGTTAACAAAATATTATATATAATGTTTATATATGATATTTTGCCGTGTATATATTTGGCCGTGTGGTTTCCGGCAGACTAGAATAGAATCACTCCGTTTCTTCCCATGGATGTCGTACATGGCGGCTAAGGGAAATACATTATCAAATATCGATCAGGCCTCCTCAACCCGTTTGGCCAGCGTAGGGAGTGTAGGCCAAATCCTCCTTCCGTCTAGGACGGACGAGAGAGGGTCGTGCTCCTGTAGTGGAGACTAAAATGGACCTGATGACGATATATGATATTACCATTTCCTTAAACTAATTTCTAAAGAATGATTAGGGACAAAATATATGAAATTATTTAAGGTCAGATAGAGGATTACTATACTTGTGAGTCTTATTTACCATTGACTGCACGTTTGCACTTTTCACAAAGACTGATCCAATTTGGATTAGATCTTCTATACTTGACTGCATATTTTTTTCTGAGAAGGTTTAAAATTCATAAACCATATTGTCCTAGGCAACCAGAATCAGAATATAAACTACGTAAACAAATATATGAAATCGAAATATGTTATTCAACTCGATATTGGAAGTAATGAGATCAAAGCTAGACGGGTTTTCAGACAAACTACGTTGAATCACCCGTTTAGTTCATATAGTTAACATAAAATATGAAGTCGGTAAACTTTTCATAAGAAGCTATTTTGTACCACGTTATTCGCTGCGTTCGTAGCTCATTATCATACTGATCGCTTTTTACGCTTCGCTATCAATCGATCACTAGTTTTTGTCTGCCATTGTTTTAGCTAGCTACGTATTTTATTCGTATAAAAAGGGGTAATTATGAAACACAGAAACACTATAATAACTCTTGAAATATTCTTTGGGTTCCGATCCACACATGCACTCATTAAGCTTTCATTAGGGAAGTAGTCATTAAAAAGTGTGGAGCAATGAGCAATTTCCGTTGGATTCTCCGCATCGATACGAATGCAGCACGGTATAAACATTTGATAGCAAAGTGCACGAAGCCACACGAAACAGTTTGGCGAGAAAAGTTCTAGTTCTACGAAGATATTTATTGTTATTGCGATTAGTAAAAACTAGCGTGCGCCCGCGATTTCGTACCCCATATTCCGTGGGTATTCTGAAAAAACCCTTAACAATAACATAATAGTTTGTGATACCGAAATTGATTTGGAAATAGATTTCAATTTACGAGACTAATTGTGTAATCAGTGTAAGTAATAAAATCTTAGATTAATGATTGGTTTATAAGATGTTAATCACTAAACAGCATGAAACAAAAACATTATCCGCATCTGTTTGATTTTCAGTTTAGGCAAACAAGCATACAGCTTGCCTGATGGAAATCAATTACCATAGCCTATGAACGCCTGTAACACCAGGGGCATCACACCTTTGCCGACCCTATAAAAACCTCTTCACGTCCTTTTTGAAGAACTCCATGCTGTAGTCTCCCGAGAAAACCTCGACAGGCAGTTTTTTCTCAATATGATAGACTTGTAAAGGATAACAGGTTCGAATGTGAACAAAACCACTCTTTTCCAGATTCGTGTCAGAGGGTTGGTGAGGTCGACATGATAGAGCGGCAGGGAGTGGCCATACAGTACTTAGTACTATTACTTATATTGTGATATTAGATAGCCCGTGTAACAAGGAAGGTATAGGCTTTATTATCACGCTACGATCAAAAGGAACAAAGCATGATGAATGTTGAGAAAACGGGCAATATCCCACACGGGCCATTTTGCTCGCTTGTTTTAACATAAATGAATCGTAAGAATAAATAAATAAATATTTCTGGACAATTTACACAACGTCATCTAGTCCCAAATTAAGCGCAAAGCTTCTGTTATGGGTACTAGACAACTGATAAATGTACTTAATAACTTTTTTTTTTGTAAATACATACTTATAATACAAAGAAAACACCCAGGCCAAGACAAACAGACATGTTCATGCACACAAATGTTTGTCTTGTGCGAGAATCGAACCCGCGACCTCGGAGTCAAAGTGGCCATTGCTAACCGAGCTCGTCAAATAATTAAAATAAGTTTCGATGTATTATTTTAATCGCAACGTCAAAAAGGGCTCATGTTTCCCTTTATTGCCCTTGGCACTACTGCTTGGCACTATCAGTAGTTCTTGTATATGTTCCTACCAAACACTAAAAGGTTAGCTGTAAGAGATCTCTAAAAGAGATAAGCCCGCCCTTGTACATAACCTTTCCTTATAATATTGTAATTATGGTTTTCTTGGTGTACAATAAAGAGAATACAACAAGGGTTGACCTGATGATCATAAACCTTGCAAGCCGAAGTAGTAAGTATAATCTTGTATTCTACTCTGACAGACATGAATTAGTTATGACGAAACCAGTATAAATCTGTTTCCAACGACGATTCATATAGACAACGCACATTCTCCAAACTTTCCGTGATTGTGTCCATAAACAAAATAATAGATAAAATATTGTTTGGGGGAAAAGGTAACATTTGGAGCTCGTCCAGAATTGAAGCACCGTTATAGTTCATCGACCACGTGATTTATGGCACCTCTGCTTGAAACGTAAACCACTTTTGTTGTGATACACATCGGTACAAACAACAGAACATTTCCACTATTTGTTTTAGAAGCAGCATCTGAGATAGTAAGCGTTAGTTACGTTCATACTCGTAGTTGTAGGCCATGGGTGGAACTTTATCAACATTTTAAGTTAGCTGAAAGACCGTCTAAATACGTACTTTGATAATGTCGTAAAGACGAAACCGGTCGGTAAAAATAATTTTAATTTAGTTGAACAGTATACTAGTGATATCATTAATAACAAGCCAGGGGCCCTACCGCCGAAGCTGAAGCCGAATTACCATTGGATTTTTTTAATGCGAAAATGACACTACTGCGTAGATTGTTAGTAATTTCTACTACTAAGTTAATTCAATTCTTATATTACTTATGATGATTTTAAATATCCAGTTAATTAACATTATATAAAATTTATCTATTAGTACCAACATTTATATTTGACTATTGATATCAAACACAATGTAAAAATTGTTTATGATTAAATAAATAAAAATTATATTTAGGCTAGCTGGTAGAAACCCTAGAGCTCTTCCCACTAAGCTGAATAAGTTTGTCAATAAATATAAACTAAGACCAATTTTTGGAATCAATATATCCAACGGTAATCGTCTTCAGCTTCGGCGGTAGGCCCGCAGGTTTAGAATTTATTTTCATTTAGGTACTATTTTTAACAGGTGCTCGTTTCGCACTGTCAGCAACGGAGATCGAAATTTTCAAATTGCTCTTAGCAATAACGGTATAAACTTACCTAAATTTTGTTATTATTGTAAATGCCATCATCATCATACCCTATGTAAATGTAATTCGAAATGCTATTTTTGATCTACATTCATAGCTTTTTGGAAAAATTCTACATTATGTTTGAATGAAACTGAAACGTTGAAAGGTACACAATGCACCTAGTGCAATGCATATATAATATTAAGACGAAAATTGAGCGTATAGAATTTTTCTTCCCATCGCGCGCGGTATCAAAATAAATTAGGTTTATGTTTTTATATATTTTTTTATTTTAACGAGGCAATTACAAAAATGTATACAGCTTATAACCATGTTTATAAAGCATTTGGAATAAAAATATAGATAAATAAAACTCATGGTCTAATCGCCTTTAGATTTCTATAGCTTTTTATTTTTAACCAAAAAAGACGGCTTTTATAAAATGTCTTCATCTATGTCACTGCATCCCCGTTTTCATCAAGTCTAAACCATATATCGCCGAAATGGATAAATTAGGTTAAGATGCAGTAGATAAAGAATCTTTAAGGAAAGAAAGTAACTTTTCGTAGTTTGTGTCGGAACTTTACTTGGGACCAAACTAACCGTCCTTTGGGAGACTCAAGCCAGGGTAGTATTTGAATTTTCCGCAAACTTTCTCAACAAAGATTTTCATGCTTATATTTAGCATTAGTATTGTGGACAATTAATAATGCAAGATCTTGGAATTCCTTATATGTAAAGAAAAATTGGTTGTGTGTAAAGTCGGTTTACGGACGATAATTCTACGTGATCATGTCATAAGAAAACATCGGCCGATGTAGTGGAAGAGATGCGTCACTTGTTCCGCATTCTCGCTTGCACGCTCGACTCAGGTGGAACGTGACAATGAGTCATGCTTTTTCGTGCATGCAGCCGGCGTTCATCGATTTATAAGACGTTATGACGTCAAAACCAGAAGGCCAATTCTCGTAATTTTTCTATGAACGCAGATTGAAAGTTGTTGACCGAATCGAGATTTAATTTGTGAATTGACTAAAATTATATGTTTGATTTAATTAATTAATTATTATCAATTCTTGTTGTTGGCAAAGTAACATTCTTAGTTTGTTTAATTTTCACTCATATTTCGATATAATCCCGCTTAAATTTAATTTTGAAGTTACATATTGTGTTACGAGAATACCAAATGTGACATTTGTGAGATCGAGACTGGACCGAAACTGAATTTTGACTATATATTAATTACGAGAATTGCCCCTCAGACAGGAAAACTGTGGAGGTTTTGCACAAAAATATAGCTTTTTCAACTATAAGGCACAAACATTATTCTCGAGTACCTACTTGTTTTGCCCAAACCGATGCATGCACACAGATTATCCAGCCATTACTCTATCAAAAATAAGACGATGTTATGATCTGCAGCGCATTAAAATATTTATAAACAACCGGAGCGCAGAAATCAGCAGTTCATTTGCATTTAATATGGCCGGCAGCTGGCGAGTTATTTCCGATAATATGCACTCTGGTTTATATTACCAAAGGTGCGTCTTGTAGAGATATTGTAATTTTACGGTAAAAGCAAATGTTTAGCTTAAATACCACCTTTGATACCTCTGGCTTTGTGTCTTAGTTATTTTCAAATACGACGCATTGAAAGCTTGTTCATGTCAAAGAGATGCCGAACCTTCTAAATTTCCGTTAAGCTAATATCATCTACATTTAACGGTTGAACGTAATGTGTCACTGTGTTCCAGTTTGAATGATGGATGGGAACAGGTTTTGTAGTACATATAGGAGCCGTGACCGAGTACGCGGGTATCCCCGTATCCCCCGCTTTCCAATGATCCTTTCGTAGCGAATGCCTACGTCATAATTTAATAAATAAATATTTCTGGACAGGTTACACAGCCCCATCTAGTCCCAATCTAAGCAAAGCTTGTATTATGGGTACTAGATAACTGATATTATACTTAAGTTTTTTTTTTTTGTAAATACATACATATAATACAAGAAAACACTCAGACCAAGACAAACACATGTGCATGCACTCAAATATTTGTCTTGTTGATGTAGTATTTGTTGTGGAATGAAAAGAAATTTGCTGCCCTCCTGACGAGAGCGTTTAATGTAGTCCATCTTTAAACGCTTGCTAACTACTGCTTTTTCCCTTGCTTGTTACCCTGTCGCCATTGATCGCTGAGAACTTCACACCAATGCTTCGGCATCAGCATCAGCCCATAATCATCCCACTGTTTGAATACGGGTCTTCCCTCAATCGAAGGGGGTTGAGAGCATATTCCACCACGCTGCTCAACCGCGGATTGGCGGACGCCGTGTTTTCAAGCCGCCTAAAGGCTGACTTGGCTTAACGACTGTCGAACGATAACAACCGGGACCGACGGCTTAACGCGACCTCCGAAGCACGGAGCAGCTCGATATAAATAAACCCATCCATCGACAGGCTACGGTCGACATTACTTAGCCTGTGTGATCGATTAGACTGACATGCGCAACGATGCCATCAAGTTTCTCCAGTTAACAAAGTATAACTACATATTATAATTATTTATCATGAGACCCAATGTCACATAAGCTAAGTTGTCGACCTGTGTGTCAATTGTTATTGATTGAGGCGTTTATAAAATGGGAGGCAGATAACAATTGCACGTTTATTTCTTTTTTAGAAAGATTGAAAAGTAACACAGTTTGTTAGCTATCGACCCGAAAGGAAGCACGTATGTATAGTTAAATTCTCTAAAGTCTTCCTAAAGTTTCGTTACATTCTACACGTTACAGAGTTCGGGTTTTGTAACTGGAGTTAAATGAGTTTACACAAAAGCCCTTAATCCAGTTTCCAGTCTATGTAACAAAAGTCACATCAGGGGCCCTACCGCCGAAGCTGAAGCCGATTACCATTAGATTTTTTGAATGCGAAATTGAAACTAATGCTTAGATTGTTAGCAATTATGTTTAGCTAAGCTGGTAGAAACCCTAGAGCTCTATCTACTAAGCTGAAGATATTTGTCAATAACTTTAAGCTAAGACCAATTGTCCAGAAATATTTATATTTATAAGCTATATTGGTCGTCTCTAAAATAGATAAACCAGGGCACTCGAAAATCCCAGACTTTTGACTTCAAAACTAATTTCACGGGAAAGAAAATTGATATGAACTACTTTTACATAAGTGCTAGAAATCGCTCCCCGGACGCATTTAAAGTTAGGACAAATACGGGGAAACTAAGACGAATGGCAACCCTAGTGTAGACACACCTTCAAGTAGGATTCCCTACAATGGAGTCACACACCCTGTTTCGTCACGTAATACTTATGAGTGCCAATCATAATAATCAAATGGAAGTCACAAAAAATGAGCAGTTACCGATAGTCATCGTAATTATAGTCTATAGACTATCGAGATAGTAACAGATTATCGAGATTGTATATATATATACAATCTCAACAATCTGTTTTTCCTCTGTTACAATATTAAATTAAACGAGTTTATGACTACTTATTGTTAATTATATGGTTTATTATGCCGAGAATTAACAATTTGTAGGTAATTTGTAAGGTTGGGGTGTAATTGGTCATCAACATCTTTGAACCAAAGTCAACCTCACCTGCACGTGGTGCACCCTGCTGACTGACAGAAGAGGCTCTGGCGAAAAGAGAGGTAGGGCCTAGCGTTTTCTTAAGCTGCCCGACTGGGGAAGTACCCTCCTACTCACAGAATACCGCAGCCAAATGACAATTCCCTTGAGAGTTGTTGTGTTCCTGCGAGTGAGTTAGGTAACCAGAAAGGAAGGAGTTACTGGTTGGCAGCGGGGGTGGCGGCGTGCGAGCGATATTTTATGTTGCGAGCGTTAATATGGCTACGGTAACCGCTTCACATCAGGCAGGCCGTATGCTTGTCTGCCACCCGACGTAGTATAAAAAAAAAAAAACGTTAATATTCCACTATCGTACAACTCGCCATAAATTAAAATTCAATCGATATCATCTTGATTTTTGGCGATCTACTACAGTACGTTTCCTAAGACATTTTGTACCACGAACAGTGAAACTGTGGAATCAACTTCCCTCAGCGGTATTTCCGAACTACTACCACATGGGTGCCTTCAAGAACAGAGTTTTAATTTCCCTTAAAAGGCCGGCAACGGATCGGCGACCCCTTGGTGGCGCTGATCTCAATGGGCGGTGGTGATTGCTTTCCACCAGGTGACCCACATGCTCGTTTGCCCCTCTCTCATTTCGTTTGAAATAGAGTCGCTTATTCATTCCATAACTGAATAGAATGCTTATTCATACCAATGAATAAGCGACTCTATTTCGTTTGAAATAGAGTCGCTTATTCATTGGTATGAATAAGCATTCTATTCAGTTATGGAATCGCAATAAGAGATGGTGGTAAGGGGGCAGATACGCCATCTGCGTATTAGCGTCAACAAAAATAAGAAACAATGTCGAGCTCGGTGGTCGAATGGCTAGCAATACCCACTTTGACTCCGAGGTCGCGGGTTCGATTCCCTCACATGACAAACATTTGTGTGCACGAACAGAACATGTCTGTTTGTTTTGGTCTGGGTGTTTTCTCTGTATTATATAATATTTACAAAAAATATATAACTATTTAAGTATAATATCGGTTACCTAGTACTAGTACCGATAGTACAAGCTTTGCTTACTTTGGGACTAGATGGCAGTGTGTAATTTGTCTAGGAATATTTATATATGTAGATGGAATATACCCAGTGTTTCTAACGTCGATAACTACTGTACTTACTATCACTATGGCATACAACACTGACCTAATATAATAAGTATTACTGTGATAACATGGACTGAATAATGCGATAGATACCGCCTACGCTTAGTTCCGTATTGACTGTCGTCAAGGGATTGTACCGACATCCTCTACCCCGGAAGCCCCTCAAATATACTTATAGTACATATATACAACTACAACACGATGTTTATGTAAATTATTTTATTCATAACTTACTTGTTTATTACGAATGAAACGTAAATGCATCTCTTGGAACCAAGTTGCCGCCCTCGAAGGTACTCTCCCCTGCATCTCCTATGCAAGTGTGCCTTATTTCGGCACTGCCCAGGTCTCAGATCTTGATTTTAACTAGACAAAAAATTAGTCGTTAATTAGTCGAAATTTGTCGCCCAAAGCAAAAAATTTGTCGGTCCCCCGTTAAAGAGTTATAAGGTTTTATTTGTGGCAGTGCCGAAATAAGCTTATTTCGGCACTGCCCACTCGGGATCTATTAAACTACAAAACATAGCGAAGATATGATTTTCTCCAGAATTAGTCGTCAATTTGTCGAATTCAGACACCAAGTATCAGAATTAGTCGACGTCCCGTTAAAAAGTTATAAGTACTTCTTTGTGGCAGTGCCGAAATAAGCCTTATTTCGGCACTGCCCAAAAAAACTACACCACCTAGCGAAAATCTGATTTCACCCAGATGTTGCCTTGAATTTGTCGAAATTTGTCGGATATAAAACACAACTAGTCGATGCGTAATTAAAAAGTTACACGCATTTTAATAATTCACGTTGTAGTCAGAGAGCCTAACGTAGGCAGAGTAGAATAACACCACCCCATTCACATATGGCTATCGTAAAAAGCAACTAATGTAGTGCTAAAGAACACTTAAAGCATTCGTAGATCAGAAAACAGTATCATGGATTGACAAGCTTTGCCAGACTCTGAAAAAGGAAGGAAATAAAACGTTTACTGTTGCATTTTGTGCATGATATAATTTTGATGCAAGATCTCGGACTATACTTATTATGAGAATTATTAAAATGCGTGTAACTTTTTAATTACGCATCGACCAGTTGTGTTTTATATCCGACAAATTTCGACAAATTCAAGGCAACATCTGGGTGAAATCAGATTTTCGCTAGGTGGTGTAGTTTTTTTGGGCAGTGCCGAAATAAGGCTTATTTCGGCACTGCCACAAAGAAGTACTTATAACTTTTTAACGGGACGTCGACTAATTCTGATTCTTGGTGTCTGAATTCGACAAATTGACGACTAATTCTGGAGAAAATCATATCTTCGCTATGTTTTGTAGTTTAATAGATCCCGAGTGGGCAGTGCCGAAATAAGCTTATTTCGGCACTGCCACAAATAAAACCTTATAACTCTTTAACGGGAGACCGACAAATTTTTTGCTTTGGGCGACAAATTTCGACAAATAAACGACAAATTTTTTGTCTAGTTAAAATCAAGATCTGAGACCTGGGCAGTGCCGAAATAAGGCACACCCTATGCAAGACGGTCATAACCGTCACAGGATCCAGTGGCGCTAAAGCTGACGACGATCCAGAATGGTTTAATTATTCTCGAAAAATAAGAATCAAGTTTTGATTTAGATTTGTGGTCATCTTTAAGTAGTTTGTAGGAATCCACGGAAATGCAATGGTATGCATTTGCATTTGTATGGCACCAAGCGTGACAAACTTACACAACAACAGGCAAGCAATATGAGTACACTACTTTGTGTTGTAATTAGTTGAATTAGGTTGTATATTATTGTCATTTATTGTGTCAAAAAAACAAAGATTTTTTACGCATGCAACTGACAGAAATCCATACCAATTTAAGCGTTCAGACGCTTCCTGTTGACACACTCGCCATCCATACCATGTCTATAATATTTATTAGTCTGTGTAGGAATCCTAGAGCTGGTTGAATATAGTAGAGATGGGGCTCTATCTACCAAGGATAAAAACTACGTTCTACCAACAGACTAGAAGATCGGCATTAACCCATTGACTGTCACCTAGTGATAACATCCGGGACCGATGTGGAGCTCGATGTCGTCGCTGCGCGTGTGTCTAATCGAACACGCAAGTTAAGCAACGTCGACCGTAACATATCCATGGATGGGTTTATTTCGGAGGGCACGTTAAGCCGTCGGTCCCGGCTGTTTTCATTAGATGATAGTCGTTAAGCCAAGTCAGTGGCCTTTGGGCGGATGGAAAACACTGACCTCTGCCAACCCGCAGTTGAGCAGCGAGGTGGTGTCGACGACTCTAAAGTTCTAAACCCATTCGATTGAATTAATGAATGAAAAGTTTATTATGTCATGCATAAAGACACAGAAAAATACACTATAATATAAGTGGTTCTGGCGTGGGGTGCAAGATATTTAGGTATATATATATTCTTTTTTGCGCATAAATTATCATAACATAGTTACATCAAAAGTGTACAAAGTTGAGCTTATCTCTACAAGAGGTTTCTTCCAGCCGACCTTACATGTTTATATTTTCAGTATTTTATGCCATTTTTTTTGTAAATGGACGGCAAAAGGTAATGGTGTCATCAGCTGACGTACAATCCTTCCATCACTTTCTAGCCACCTGTTGACTTGACTGTATTTTCCCTCAAGATATTAATTTGGTTATATGTACTATATGTTGATAAATTTTCAACCGGAAGCATATTGCTAAAAATATTTTTTTTTTCTACGTATTTGGAAGGGTGCTGTCTGTTGGAAGGGTGCTGTTCAACTCATTCACAAAGCTGCAGCTGACATTTACAAGGCTTCATGATACAACTCTCTCAAGCAGTTCACGAGTTTGAACAAATTGCTCATGTAAATCCGTTGCTGGCTCACGAACTCTAGAAGTTGTTTTCTAAAACAGCAAAAATAAGTTCCTTTTCACAGACAATAATGTGCCTTCAGTTACGCGGTACGACACTACGCTACGCCCGTCAGTCATCCCCATTTTTCCTGGGTCATTTTGACGTAACAATAAGATACTACGATAGTGATTCAGTTTACGCCTAGCGTGTCCATTGCGATTACCGACCGATTCGATCTACTCCGATGCAGCACGCGACGCGGGCCATTCTCAAACCTCACCATCAAACATGTTTATGGTGCAGTTTAGAACTTTACTCGACACATAAATAACTAATCGACCATTACTAACATTTTTCATGTTATTACACGTAATTGTGAAATAAAAGTGTTTAAGCACATTAAACACTTTTATTTCACAATTACGTGTTCATTTTATAGGTACACGATTTATGTATTTATTAACTTTACAATACTATTTATAGTTGCATGCATGACATTTAATTACAGTATGGTTTATTTGACGACATTATATCACGCTGTATTGGCAACTGCAATCAACATAATATTAATAACTATGGAATGTTTACACATTCCATAGTTATTAATATTATGTTAAGGAAGTAGTAATTAATTTGTTTGTTCTTTATTTATTGTACATGTTCAACAATTCATGTAACATGTAAATTCATGTAAAGGTTTACATGAATAATTAAATATTTATAGTACAAAGGCGGACTTATCCCTCTAAGGATTTCTTCCAGCCAACCAAACAAAAAATTCAGTGATTTAAAGTATTGCAAATAAATTTGGGTTTAATGAAATTGAAAAGGAGGGGATATATAATTATTGTAATTAAAAAAAAATCCTATCATAAAGAGTAAAAATAACATATATCGTTTATGTTATTAACATAAAGAAATAATGTAAAATACGTATTGGGTGCAGATTTGAAAGATCTAATGGAGACATCTTAACATCATGAGGTAAAAAAAACGAAACGCAGCATTTAGGAAACGCAACCAGTGTTCTTGCCTCCCTGCCGCATGGGACCGATATTTTTGAGGAATAGTATAGTATTTTGTTTATTAGTTTTATTGTTAATTAATTTTAAAATTAGATTATTTTGATTTACGTTAGTTTAGTTGTACTTTGTTGCTACAAATATTGAAAAT
This sequence comes from Hypsopygia costalis, assembly GCA_937001555.2. Lineage (NCBI taxonomy): Eukaryota > Metazoa > Arthropoda > Insecta > Lepidoptera > Pyralidae > Hypsopygia > Hypsopygia costalis. The sequence goes on along the minus strand of OW443343.2, from coordinate 19,596,311 downwards.
GAACTAGAGGTAAAGAGTTTCAGAGTTGAGATGCACACGTTGTTATTTGGCGTACCGACCGAGTTACTTAACAAACATCGAGACGTGAGAAAAAAAGTGTTGCAGACTTCGGAGAGTGCTTAGAAGCAAATAATCTACAAATAATCTCGTTAGTCTGGGCGTAATTTGTCAAGGTATCAAAATATTATTTTGTACTCAATGAAGATACATTTTAGACCTTAGTGTTTCATTTGATTAACGAATCTGATTTATCAATGATTTCAATATCTAATAATAAAATATTTAACTCGTTTAAATCAATCTAGAATGATTAATTTGATACTCATAGCTTTCTGCTTTAATATTACACTTACTTATACTGTGATATTACGTAATTCAGAAACCGATAGTTTAAAAAGAAGAGTTCCTTCTTCATAGAATAAACCTCCGCAACGAAGCACATATTTTACAACTAATATTGATTATACAATCGATTTAAGCAAGTTATTTTAAATTGCTCTCAATACCTCGTAAAAAGCATTTAATTTTCCGTTTTGCTTCCATACACCGCCGAGCAAATTATGTAAGAACGCTTCTTGAACATGATACTTAATACTTCGTAATCGGTAAACATTGATTAATAGCTTCGAGCGTGCTTTGAGCTATAATTTGGTTGTTGACCTTGTATACCGTAGTACAAATTGATTAAGCGTTTATTTCAGACTAGCCGAGTCCGCGACTTCGTTCGCGGGGTATAGTTATTTTTTTATTATTTATTTATATTAATAAAAATAAATTTTATTTCTAAAATAAAAGTAGCATAAGTACTCCTTATTACATCAGCTATCTACAGTGAAAGTCCCGTCAAAATCGGTCCAGCCGTTTCAGAGATTAGTTGGCACAAACAGACAGACAAAAAGACAAAAATTGTAAAATAAAAATGTTAATTTGGTATATGTACCGTGTATACATCCATAAGGATTTAGTAAAAAGCAGTTATTTTAATATTACAAACAGACACTCCAATTTTGTTTAACGTATAGATTACTCCAATTGACAAATTAATGTATCCAATTGACAACGCACAAGATTTTATTTATCGATTGCTACGTATAATTACTAGCGCGTAGATCACCTACAGATATTTTAAATTCCATTACTACTCTGAAAAAAACAAGCGAAATAAAACGAGCTCAAACACGCGACGGGTATCAAATGTAAAAAAAATTAATACCGTATATTCCGTCTCTATCATTAGACCAGTCAGCCTACAGCCTAAGCTGAAGCTGATTCCCATCGGGTTTTTTTTAATAGCGAAAATCGGACTTCTGTTTAAATTTGTGATAAACATCTTTAGTTACATCGCCATAGCGCTTCCTTCCCAACCTGATTATATTATTAGCATTAATTTAAGGTGTAGTTAGATTTATGCAATTAAAAAATCCGATGATCGTATTGGGCTCCAGCTTGGGCCCCAGCTCGTAGGTACCAATTGAAAACCACCCAAACATTGCATTATTGTCGACTTTACATAATGTACGCCAAAGCGCTAGTGGTTTAAAAAAAGAATATGTTCCTTTAAATTATAATGTAATATTTGTTTTAAAATCTTTGGTAATTATTCTTTCATAGGAAAGTAGATAAGACATAGATCTTTTATAATCTTTTTAATTTGCGATGTTTATGGAAATATAGGTATATTACATTAACAACAGACGTTGTACTGTACCCCTAGACGTTGTATATTACATTATACAACGTCTAGTAGGATCAACGTATTTCGTATTCTGTGGTAGAGTTAGAATTTTTGATTTTTAAATTATTGTTCCACTATGTTACTGTTATTTTAATATAAGACAGTAGTAGTTGGTTACGGCAGAAAAAACAACAAATTTTTTTTTTCAAGGAAATTATTCCTATTTTATTCATTTTAACCAGTCACACAATCTGCAGTGAATTCAGCTGAAAATGGTGTCGCGGGCCGAATGGGCCATGAGAGCCGATGAGAGTCACTCGAATTCTGTTTGGACAGGGCTCTTATGGATGTTGAATGACATCGCAGTTTACATCCCGAAACGTGAATATACAGTCAAGAGCACATCGAATTTGACATTTTGATCGTTGTACTTGTATTAGTTGATTCTACAATGTATGGTTAGTATGGAGTTTAGTTGCAAACGTAATGTGTTTTAGTCGCTGTAAGTTCTAATTACACAACCAATCGTCGTTTTTTTCTCACCACTCTGGTGGAGAACATACAAATGTTTTGCCCGATGTATAAAAGCTTATGTGAAAATGTTTTTTTTAAAATAATATATATAGTACGTCGGGTAGCACAGAAGTATTCGCCTGATGTGAAGCGGTTACCCTAGCCATATAAACGCTCGCAACATGAAATGCTTGCAAGAAGGATCGCAATCTTCGCGCGTTGGAAAGATCCTTGAACAATGTTTGAAAAGTAATTTGGGGTGTAGTGGCACAGAATACTCTACGTAGTGGCTCACCAAGATTTTTTGCGTCAAACAGAGTGGTGCATCCTGCCGACTAACGAAAGAGGCTGTGGAGAAAGAGGTAGGGTACAGCGATATGTAAGCTGCCCGACTGGGGAAGTACATCCACCTCACAGAATACACAGAATACCGCAGCGTTGCAGTGCTGCGTTGCAGCAGGGGTGGCGGCGCGCAAACGATATTTCATGTTGCGAGCGTTAATATGGCTACAGTAACAGCTTCACATCAGGCGGGGCCTATGTTTACTGACGTAGTATAAAAAAAAATGTAGTTACGAGGCTCACACTACTTTACTACTTTCACTACCTTATGCGAGAAGAGAACAGATTCTCAAAACAACAGGGTGGTCTAATATGCTTACTCTATTACTTATACTGTGCTATTAGTACGTAGTACATTTCATAATTTGTAATAATTCTTACGCCAGCAATGGCAGAATATATTTGCACCATAACAGCTTTGTACCATCATGTTAATAAATATCCTGAGGAATAAATAAATCTGAATCAGTACTATTATTTATACTGTGCGTTAAATAAAACATCTAGTTAATGTTTCATACGTCATCAAAACCTACAAGGTAAATAATATACCTACAGATATTTCCTGTCGACCTAGTATGCTAAACTCTTATATCTGTTGCAATGCAACAACCGAGGCACTAATTACAACTCCAATAAGACCGCGATGACTAACCCATTATAAAAACTATTTACGAATCAAATCATGACCCAATTACGAATATCAGATGGCAGTTTAATTATTTTTTTGTGCAAATATTAACTCAAACGCACGTGGCAAGCGCTGGGGGGGTTAAAAATCGGGGTCGATAGCCTCTCCACGTGTTGATCGCCCATATTTGAGATAATAGAGACATTTTGGGCATCATTACACAATGTTGAGACATTAGACGCGGTATTACGGCAGGTTAATTGCTCATATATTTATTTAGTCGTAAAACGCTTTGATGTAAATGTTTTTGGTATGACGGATAATGTTTTTTAGATGCATGGCCGGTGCAATGTTTATGTTATTCTTCCTTATCGCCATATTGTAAAAATAATTAAGAATTTTTTATAGGAAACAGATACTATGTAGCTGGCATTCATCTGGTTCATCCGGACTCGTCTTAATTCTTTTTTATATACAGTACGTCAGTCGATCTTCGCCCGAAGGAAAACAATGTCAGACAAATAAGGCATTAAAAACCTTAAGAGATGTCTAGTCAAGTGAAGCTCAACTGCCATGCACCACGGGTTTTAAATATCTAACACTAATAGGGAACTAAAACAATGAGTTTGTTATCAAACGGAATTCTCCCTTGTTGCTACCAAATTACAATAGTATACTACCCCGGATGCACCATGCAAGGAATTCAACATGTCTTCCAGCTCCCGCGCCGCCGCCAAAGATCACATCATGCTATATAGACGCGACGCGGATAGCGATTTTGTTATTATAGTATATAATAATATATATATAGTGGTTGTGCATTATGTGAATTCGATAACATTGCAATAACATGTTTGCCATTGACATTAATTTTATTAGTTGACTTTTGATTATTTCTTGTATTCATGATCGAAGTTACTGACATTGCAAAATGTATTGATTTGGATGTTTTCTATGTATTATTTAAAAAGTGTTTAAATAAAAAAAGTATTTAAGTATCAGTTATTTAGTACCCATAAACAAGTACAAGCTTAGCTTAGTTTAGGACTAGGTGGTGTGTGTAATTTGTCGAGGAATATTTACATTAATTTCCAATGGTTCTCAACATGGGTCGAACCCGAATCTGGAGCACCACAATCAAATTAACAAAATTTAAGCTCACAAGATAACAAGCTATTGTTACCCAATACAACAATTTCTTAAAACTGGACCTAACGGCCATTCTCTTACAATAACACAGCGTAAACTGAACCTTTGTTTGTTTATAATTCAGAGGGCAAGGGCCAAATAAGCCTCTACACCATTTAGAGGCAATAAAAACAGTTTTTAGCGCCGTCGTTTTCCGTGAGGGCCGCCATTTGTACATTTCTTGTGGGGTCAGTAAACTCTATGTTATGGTTCTAATTCATTGCTTAATTTCGCGGATTGTTATTTTGCAGCGTTGGTTTTATTTATTTTTTCATATGAGAGGGGCGGAAACGAGCAACTGGGTCACCTGATGGAAAGTCACCACTTCTCATGGAGATCAGCAACACCAAAGGGTCGCCGATCAGTTGCCAACCTATACTCCATCCTGTTATTTGGCTGCGGTATTCTGTGAGGTGGAGGTACTTCCCCTGTCGGGCAGCTTAAAAAATACCCTATGCCCGGCCTGTATTTTTGTCAGTCAGCAGGGCACATGACGTGCAGGTGAGGTTGGCTTTGGCTCAAAGATGATAATGTACCACTAATATCCCAAAGTTAAGTGTTATAATATAATAATAAAAGATTTTAGTTTTACTAGTTGTTATGCTGCGGCTACACTACCTTACCGTCTACCGGGCTGTTACCGCAATAATTATGGCATTGAATTACCGTTGAAATTACTGCGTGAAGTGGGGTGGTTACACTAGAGTTTACCTAGATATGTCAATAAATTAGGCGGTAAAAATATCATTTTTCAAGATGGATGTTGAAGCTGCAGCTGTTGTATTTATTTAGATGGTTTCGGTCTTTTTTCTTCTTCAAACCATCATTGTACACCGCGATTTTTATCGGGGGATACCCGACCGAAAGCCCATAATAAAAAGATACGGTTCGCATTAGAATAATTCCAAAACTTAAGCTTTTTTCATTTGACCACTCCATGTCGGTCGATACGTGCGTCGCCGTTGAGCTCATGCTGCACACTGGACAAACGGTAGTGTGGCCACAAACGCATTAATTACTGCGGTAATTCTCTTTGATGTGCGAAAAAAGACCGCCGCCGGAGCTATTGTCTACCGTCATTTGCCATATTGATTGGCATTTAAAATTATGGCCATAAATCGTGGTTACACCTAGGCGTTGTTGAAATTATGGCAATAATTATTGGCATATCACGGTACTGTAGCCGCAGCATTACCCATTGCGTTCGCGTATTTTAAAAAACTACTCCGGCCGTCATTGCAACCAAGTTTCCGAACTAGTTGCGGTGAAAGAATTTTTTTTTACGTTCATGGGTGCAGGAAAAGAATTTTGTTTCTTTGTTTGTGCAATTAGTTCCATATAAAGAAGTTCGCTCTTTTTTAAATTTATAATAAGGTTAAGCTGTCTTTGACGAATACCACAATCGATCCAATAAACTTTCGTAAAATGGTATGCTGTAATGCGTCGATGAAACGGATATTTGACCAAATATGTGAAATTTTTTGCAGTTGAAATGCAGGAAAACTAAATATTTCGCGAGATACGTATAACCTACAAACTCCTTTAAAGTGAAAATCCCATAACATCAAATTGATCATTCCGAAGTTTACTAAACCACAGTATAAGTAATAGTTAGTTCTATTACTTATACTGTGGTTTGGTAAACTAGCCTAGTGGCACAGTATAAATAATAGTACTACGTACAGTATGGACACTCCCTGCCGCTCTTCGTATCGACCTCACCTCCCCTCTGAGACGAATCTGGAACAGTTTGTATGGCGGCGCACGCACACACGCTCGGTCACGCTCTTTACAGACGTCATTATTTATGTAATAGGGAACGACGCGTCATTTGTATGAAGTGACCGAGGTGTGCTAGTGGTACAATATGGTCACTCCCTGCCGCTCTCTCGTATCGACCTCACCTTCCCTATGAGACGAATCTGAAATAGTTATTATGGTGCCACACACACACGCACGCTTGTTCACGCTTTGTACAAGCGTCATTAGTTATGGAGAAGTATACGACGCGATATTTGTATGGAGTGGCCTGGGCGTGCCCAAACAAAGGAAACACATTCTTAAATTTCATTTAAACTATATATTTATTGAAAGAGTCATATTGGCACTATCTAGCTTCCTTTAGATTCCAGTGAGTTCAGCCCCCTTACCACCATCTCTTATTGCGATTTAATAACTGAATAGAATGCTTATTCACACCAATGAATAAACGACTCTATACCAATTTATACCAATATATTTATACCAATGAATAAGCGACTCTATTCCATTTGAAATAGAGCCGTTTATTCATTGGTGTGAATAAGCATTCTATTCAGTTATTAAATCGCAATAAGAGATGGTGGTAAGGGGGCAGTTTATATCACTCGAATATCTAACTAATTCTGTAAAATCGGAATGAGTCAAATAAATATCGCTTCATATTTCATGTAGGGAATTTAGGTACAAATAAAATGATACGAACTTTAATGAACTGACTGTCATGACATGGGGTCGCACTATTCTTCACAGATGTCGCCTACAAACAATATAAATGAAGGTCTGTTCTGAAATGCTGCGTGGGGAACACGCTACGAATGAGAGAAATTGCCGGTGTCACTTTGTGAAATGAGATTTAGATGTGCATCGTACATATATCTACGTGTTAGACTTTAGATGCAATGCGTTTGCATCAAACATGATCAAAGCTGCTAGTTAGGTTCTTATGATGCAGAACAAATTTTGAGAACCAGAGGGCCTACTCCGTAATACTAAATTTCGGAGTTCGGATCAAACTTCGGGTTTTCTCAGATACTATTTTCTTTCAACTCGGTCTCTGGGTTTGGACTTCCTTTTCTTGGTATATGGACTAATCATTTCGGTACCATTTGACCCTGACCTGTCCCGACAGACATTGTCCTGTCCCCCCCCCCCCCCCCCCCGTGTCCTGTCTTCTTAACAATGAATATTGAACTCGAATTGGTTTCGCGCAATCTGTTAAATGACTGACAGTTATGTAGGTAAAACAACTTAAAGTTACATAAGAAAAATTAATATGGTCGTTCAGTTTTCGTAATTTTTTTTTCTTCCGCAACTTTCTTATTTTGATCTTTCATAAGAGCCTATGCTGACAATACCAAATAAATAGAAATAGCGAAATTGGTACAGTTCACTTAGCCGGCAAGATACACAGCGTGAGCCTGATTTGCTCTTGTTATTTGTACGCTCAACCATAGACCTTAATATCAATATAAGAAAGTATTACATTATCAATGAAACAGGAATGCTACGCGGCCCCGTTTTTTACGTGGGAAAAAAGGATACCACCCTGCCCATAAGCGTGGTTATGTCGGACTCTGCTGCCATACCAGTGTCAGCCATACCGACTAAAACCCCACGATCTCCTTCTCTCTGCCAATTGGCGAGGCCACGGGAACTGCGATAGCATAACCTCCGCGACCCCGGCGGCGGTTGCCCATGAGGGTTCCTCTTGAGGAACCCGTGTTTCTCCCCTTCCTCGATTAGTGGTGCACCGGGAGACATACGGCACGCGGACACCAAGGGTTATTTTTAACGAGCTTTTCTTCCTCGACTGCTTGGGTATGATGAAACCGGTATGGTGCTACGCGACCCTCTGCCAACTTATTTTCCATGTGTAACGCGCGGTTGACTCTACAGTGCTGCAATGGACCAAATAAGGTGATAGCACCTTTAAATTGATATTCGTTTGTACTTTTAAAATTAAGAAAGTCTATTTTCGCTCTCAAAAATAATAACAGATCAACCATAGAAACATTTAAGTTTGTTAGGATGTTTTGTCAAAACCATCTAGTCCCTGGTCAAAACTGATAGACCACTTTCTTAGGCGCCCGTACACAAATCGCAATCTGACCGATATCCCATAGGCGTGATATAATAACAGATTCCAAAGAAACACTTGTCTTTGTGTAAATATTTGGCCTGGAATCGGAGTATTGGTCGGACAAAGGTTATATTGGCCCGGCTGGAGTTATAGGACCAATAATCCTGTTTGTTCAAATGTTGCTACTGACTGAATAGGAATGTGGACGAAATGGATGAAGGAAATTAAATAAATTGCCCTTTTTATCGATAAAACTGTTGTAGATATTGTGGTATTGGCAGAGTTTTGCTCAGCCAGCCTTTTGTTGCTCATGAGTAACTAGATTATATAATAACAGTACAGAGGGGGCAATTCTCCTAACTAAAATATAGTCAAAATTCTGTTTCGATCCAGTCTCGAACTCTTAAATGTCAAATTTGGTATTCCCATATCTCAATATAAAACTTCAAATTTTTATTTAACTTAGATTATATCGAAATATGACCGAAAATTAAACAAACTAAGAATGTTAGTATAACAAAATAAGAATCGATAATAATTAGTTTTAAAAAATCCCCATTATTATCATTTTTAGCCAATTCACAATTCAATCTCGATTCGGGCAACTTTCATTCAGCGATCGTAGAATAATTAGGGTAAGTGGCCTTCTGACCAAATGTAATTAATTTCCAGAAGTTAAAAGTTGTCTGTTTTAATATTCCCCTGCGAGCACACCGAAATAGGTGCAGTATGGGTGCAGTGCGTTCAGGGGGAGCTTCGGTTGCCAGGCGTCTAGGTGTTGGAACGATATACCTCCCGCAAAAGAAACTCACTAATCAAATATACATAATTAGAAACATAACTATTAGAAAATATATATTTTTTTTTCTAATAAAATTTGCTTTACTTAAAATCATAATTTAGATGTCTCACTTTATGTTATTACGAGTACCTTCCAGTGAGTTGGAACCATCACATTACATTATTCGTAGGTACACCTGCATTGTCTGGTTTTCCGCAATATACCAAATATATTGCGTATTTCATGGAGGGGCTAGAGAAATGTGAAGGGGAGGGTCCTTTATTACTTACGACATCATAAACATGGAATGATCGTCAATGATAGTTGAGGGTAGATTAAATGTTAGTACTTTTTATGCGATAATGAAGATGAGTTTGGAAACATCCGTGTTTATATATTTGGGATGGTATATGTTTCAATGGCCGTGTGTTTTCCGGCAGACTAGAATAGAATCACTCCGTCTCTTCCCGTGGATATCGTGCAAGGCGACTAAGGGACATTATAAAACATCGATCAGGCCTCCACGACCCGTCTGGCCAGCGTGGGGAGTGTAGGCCAAATCCTCCTTTTGTCTGGGACAGACGAGAGAGGGTCGTGCTCCTGTAGTGGAGACTAAAATGGCCTGTTGATGATGATGTTTCAATGGTTTTTCATTCAGGTAATTGCGACAAATGAATAGCCTATGCTTGATAGGACAACTTCGTTTGTATTGTTTGTTTGTAAAACGTTATTGTATAATTTATTATATATATATTTGCTATTAGATATGTTATTTTGCGAATCAGTAGAGTAAGTATTACAGTAAGTACGTCAAGTAGTACGGGCCTGTGCCTACAGCTAATGCTCCCCTGTGAACCAACCTTTCGGTTATATCACAGGATTGCGAGTCTCTCGCCTAGTAAACCAACCAGACGAGAGGACCTTTACCCGTACCGCCATCGCGCTAGGTAACTAACCGAGCACTCAAGCAGATTGGTAAGCAGGTCTTACTACCCTGTCCCTTGCAAGCAGGCTACTTGGGCACTCTTAAGTGGAGTACAGTTACGTAGTCCTATTACTTAAAATAAAAACTAAATATTGCTAACTAAAGCTAAATACAAGTGGTTTAAAATTTGCGTACATTGGTCGAAAAATGACGTATCCTTATATCAAGTTTTAAAATGAGACAGATAGAATTTAATCTCCAAGACGAATCTCGAATAGTCTGCAGACAAATATTATTGACAAGTTTTATCACATTCTGAGAATCTCATAACAGCATACCGTATTACGTTACGAGTATGTAACTAATCCAAATATCCAGTACTTGGCTTACAAAGGAATTCGACATTATCCCTGTACAAACCCATGATAAGCTGTTGTTTGGTGGTCGGTGATAACGCTCGGTGTCCATCCGGATGGTCATATAGTTATAATTACTGTTTATTTTTGGAGTAAACAACATGTGTGATAGGAAATAAACTATTTTTAATGGATTTTTTTACATGAAATGCGATCATGTGGGTTACCTGCCCCCTTACCACCATCTCTTATTTTCAAATGGAATAGAGTCGCTTATTCATTGGTATGAGTAAGCATTCTATTCAGTTATTGAATCGCAATAAGAGATGGTGGTAAGGGGGTTTATGGAAAGTAATCAACACCGACCACAGATATCAGTAATACCATGGGTCACCGATCCGTTGCCAGACATTTAAGGGAAAAATTTACTCTGTTCTTGAAGACTTTCATGTCGTATTTATTTGGGAATACTGCGGAGGGAAGTTGATTCCACAATTTCACAGTTCGTGGTTGAAAATGTCTTAAAAAGCGTACTGTGGTAGATGGCCAATTATCAAGATGTAGATGGCCAATTAACAAGAAGAGCATGTCATGCTTGACTTCGCAGTTTTATTTTAGCCTCTATTGCTTGCGGCATAAGAATGGTTCAAGTTCCAGCCAATGTACAGTGCTCTTGCTGCTGGTGTATTCATCATGATCACTACCTGGCCGTTTATAAAAATGGTGCAGTGATTGCGGTGGTTTTTTTTTTTTTTATACTACGTCGGGTGGCAGACAAGCATACGGCCCGCTTGATGTGAAGCGATTACCGTAACCGTATTAACGCTCGCAACATAATATATCACTTGCGCGCCGCCACCCCCGCTGCCAACGCAGCATCTCCTTCTTTTCTGGTGACCTCACTCAGAACAGGAACTCAACAACCCTCAAGGGAATTGTTATTTGGCTGCGGTATTCAGTGAGGTGGAGATTCCCCAGTCGGGTAGCTTACAATTACGCTCCCTACCTCTCTTTTCGCCAGAGCTTCGTTTGTCAGTCAGCAGGGTGCACCACGCGCAGGTGAAGTTGGCTTTGGTTCAAAGATGTTGATAAACCACTTACACCCCTAAAATAATAGTTATAGCATGGCGAGAACGCGTGATCTGGCTAATTAGCTGTCACGGAAAGTCACAAGGAATGAAATCGGCTCAAGTGGAAGTGGACCATACTCCTCCGAAACGGCTTAACCGATTTTGGTGCAATTTTATATGTGTATTCAGTAGGTCTGAGAATAGGTTGTTGCAGGGTCAGCTAGTACTATATATATAGAATTTATAGCAAATGTTTTCCCGAGAAGCAGAGGGTACTGAAATTAATCTGCAGCCCGACGGCGGCGTTGCATAAGTATCTAATAAAATAAGGAAACAATCTGTCCGCGTGTCCCCGTCCGACCCTCTACGTCTATCGAATAATCCACTTTTACTAAATTGGCTTAACTTACGTTATCTCTTCGGAAGTGAATTAATCCAAGATCATCTCAAACTACACTTGCAAAGACGAGTTCGTACAATCTAGAGCAGAGAATGCCAAACTTTTAACGTAGCAGTGCACTAACTAAAACTTAGGTATTTATTTTATGGACATGAATTATTTCAGAAAATAAATACCTAAGTTTTAGTTCAAACATATATAAAATCTTTGAATGTTACAGATATAAAATATTTGAATGTAAAAAAAATATCATTTTGTTGTTTGCCGGAACCCTAGTTATTTTTCCACGGAAAGTCCGGGGGTTTTGTGGAACCCACTTTGAGAATCACTAATCTATAGCATCCAAGACTGAACCACGACCACACCGCGCGGCCACTCCGGCAAATGTAGCGTCGTGCACTACTACATAAACAAACACGTCTGTGTAGAGCGCGAATGAGCGTGTACGTACGGCGCCATACAAATTGTTCAGATTCGTCTCAGAGGGGAAGTGAGGTCGATGCGTAAGAGCAGCAGGGAATGGCCATACTATCGTCGTCAACCCTTATTTTATTTCTATTAACTGCTTGGATGCGGGTTTCCCCTCAATCGAAAAGGTTTAGAGCATACTCCACTACGCTGCGCTGCTCAACTGCGGGTTAGCGGAGGCCAGTGTTTTCAAACCGCATAAAGGCCACTGACTTGGCTTATCGACTGTCATTTAATGACAATACATAAACGGAGGAGCTCGAGATAAATAAACCCATCCATAGCCAGGCTATGGTTGATGTTGCTTAACTTGCGTGTTCGATTATTAGACCGACACACGCAACGACGCCATCGAGCTCCATACTACTATACCTAATCCTATTACTTATTCCATGCCACGACTATAAATAAAATAACGGGCACTACCGGGTCCCGGGTAAACTTTTATAAAATCATTACTATATCTATATTTCGATACCTCCAAGGAACACTACGCAAACTAAAATTTCGATAGTTTTCTTTTTTTTATCTAAATCGATTCATTACTTCAGTAACATTATGCTACCTGAATTTTATTTATAAAAGACACACATACACAACAAAATCGACAAATACAAAGTAAATGTATAGGTAACTCATATTAGCGGTGTGTATCTAGATGTGTATGTTTTGAGTTGGCGTAGTGTTCATTGGAGGTATCGATTTAAAATATTAATATCGGGTCTCAAAAGGTAACTAGTAAAAAAGTAACTACTAGGACAGGCAAAAATGTTTAGACTTGAGACAAGATAAAAAGTTTTGAGGTAAAAAGTGTGCCGAGAAGCCCAGAGCAACTGAGCGGTTGGATACCTTTTGGCATAAAAGTAGAATAATCTGGAATAACATAAACAGACTTTTGTCTTTATAAACAACTAGCTGACGCCGGCGACTTCGTTCGCGGAAACTTTATTTCCCAGGGAATATGATATATTTCTGGCAGTAGTAAGCATAGAAAATTATGGAACTAACCGTCTATTATACTAATTTATCGACTCAAGAAGATTTAAACATACCATACCCAACATAATCTAGTATTCTAGTCGCCCATTTAGTAATTTTTATTCGCTCTGCCACCCGACGTTGTATAAAAGAAAGTATGTATCTGCTTCTCCAGACTAATTTTTTGACTTTGGGCCAAATTTCATCGTGTTCAAAGAAATAGAAAGAAAAGGTATGGATGTCCATACCTTTTCTTTCTATTTCTTTGAATCTATGTAGATTATATGCCGAGAAAGGATATAGGCCACTTTTTGGCACGACATAACTAGGGTTACCAATTATACTGTTAAAAACAGTATTATACTGTATTATGGCTCCTCTTCACAATGGGACATGATGGCCCATCAAATGATCGTCCATAATCGCCGCCATGATCGGGCAGCTCTCCACACAATTGTGTCTATTCATTTACTGACTGTCTACTGTTATCATAAGACGTCTATCGAAGATGGATATCAAAGTGATCGCGGCTGCGGCATTATTTCTTAGCTCTTATAAAAACAGACTTGTGAATTGTAAAATGCAATTCTCATTTTTTTTTTATACTACGTCGGGTAGCAGACAAGCATACGGCCCGCCTGATCTGAAGCGGTTACCGTAGCCATATTAACACTCGCAACATAAAATATCGCTCGCGCGCCGCCACCCCCGCTTCCATCGCAGCATCTCCTTCCTTTCTGGTGACCTCACTCACTCGCAGGAACACAACAGCCCTCAAGGGAACCGTTATTTGGCTGCGGTATTCTGTGAGGTGGAGGTACGTTCCCCAGTCGGGTAGCTTACAATTACGCTCCCTACCTCTCTTTTCGCCAGAGCTTCGTTTGTCAGTCAGCAGGGTGCACCGCGTGCAGGTGAAGTTGGCTTTGGTTCAAAGATCTCGATGAACCACTTACACCCCAAAATTTTGATATAGTTCTATGAACCGAAAAGTTTTTTCATTCGTTCACGTCACCATATTGTGTTTGTAAATCGACAGTGCTTGTGTGTAATCGCCCATCATGGGCCATTGTGAAGAGGAGCCATTATACTGTTTTTAACATTATACTTTTTACTGTTGAACAAAAATAAAGTATACAGAATACTGTTTTCAGCATCAAAATGCTTAACACTAGTGCAAGACTTAGACGCTCACACATTTCTTTTTAATTTAGTCATCAATACTAGATATATAACTATTAATTTAATAAAAAATTAGCTCCTGTTTAATTTTCACGTGTATCTAATATTTAAATTAGTTGCGCGAGAAGCTCTAAAAAATCATGTAAGTATTTAAAACATTTAATAAATAAAATATTGTTCATTTTTCTAAAATACTGTTCATTTTTCTAAAATACTGTATTCTTTATTTCTTGTAAAAAAAAGTTGGCATCCCTAGACATAAACGATTTTCATTCGGGCCAAGCCGCGGTAAGCTAGTCCAACATGAACCTAGAATTTATTATTCAATGCTTTTAAATACTTTCTGTGAAGGTTCCAAGGTTTTAAATAGAGCGTCCATCAACAATGTCGAGTAAAAATTAGTTTTATGACAGAGTGGTGTTCGCCATGATTGATGCGGTGCGGTGTCTATCACGTCCATAATCGACGGGGCGTCTACCGCAGATTGCTAAAATCTCCGCAAATTATTCGATCCTAGAAAATTTACCTATTTGTAGACGAATAACAAAGATAATAAATGCAAACTTTTTATACTACGTACGGGTGGCAACGAAGCATCATACATCCCGCTTGATGTTAAGCGGTTACCGTAGCCATATCAATGCTCGTAACATGAAATATCGCACGCCACCACCCCTGATGAAAACCAAAAAAAAAATTTGCCGACCAATATATTTGGTCGAGTCGTTCTCGAGTTTTGCACTTAGCAACATTCATTTTTATTTATATATGTAGATAGATTTTTCTTTATTCAGCATTTCCTTCCTAAATCAACCAAACTAAAGTACATAATGAAATTTTGAATCAACACATATTGTTAATGTTTATTTGTATTCTTTTTAAGGATATATAACAGCAATTTGTACGTCTAAAGCGTTGGAAATCACCGAAAAGCCATTACGTGTCGACCGGGGCCTCCATTTCGCCGTACCCAATCGTTTGAAGTCTTTAAATACAAGCTTCTTGAGGCCCTTCGACGATGTCCAGATGTTTTTTGTACTAAATAATTCAGCTAGTACTGCTTTCCATTAGTGTAAGTATGTTAGTATTGAAAATAAACGATAATGTAAGTAAAATTTTAAGAGTTTTGTTAATATGTAAGTTGCAAATTTTGAAGAGGTTTTTACAGGGTCGGCAACGCGCGTGTGATGCCTCTGGTGTTACAGGCGTTCATAGGCTACGATAACTGCTTTCCATCAGGCGGGCCGTATGCTTGTTTGTCACACTGGTGGTATAAAAAAAAAAAAAAAAGAAATACAATATGCCTTTATTTGCAGTAAGCAAATTTCGAGAGACTTTTATATTGACTCCCAAAATGGCTTATGTCGACTCCGAGGATTGACTCTAATATAATAGGAATCTATGAAAATTTATTTATTTAACTAGTATACGGATATCAAGCCAGCAAATTAAGCTTGGTAGTTTTTTTTAGGAGCAACGGATTTTCCCAGAATCCTGCGAAAGTAAAATGACGTATAGTGCCATCCAGTGTCGATCATATGCAATATGTTTGCTAACAGGTGGCATTATGTTAAATATCGTCCCATTTCTTTTCGGTGTTTTTAGAGAAAACGAAAATCCGGTATAGACTACAGGCCCGTGTACAAAAAATTGTGGGTCATTTGAACCACCAGGTGACCTATCTAGAATGATATAAGAGCATAAAATAATAAGATTGAGCACTATGCCGTCACTTGTAAGCTGTCCAACTGAGTGCAAATGAGAATTCAAAAGTACAGGTAGAGTGAGTATATTTTGGTCATATGATTTTGTACGGCATTCTTACCATCGATAGATCCAAGAAAAATAATAAGAAAACGCGCAGTGCCGTAAAAAAATGGTGCGCCACAAAGTCGGATTTTTTTTTGATTTTCCGACAATTTCCAGGGTAAATTTGGTCATTTGATTTTGTACGGCATCAGTTTAATACTGTTTCAATACAGCTTCTAATCCATTATTCCGCAACGCCGTACAAAAATCATGCGACAAGGGGAAAAAATCGAGGGTTGCAACCCCCTCTCTTTCCGTGGTCCAGGGGGTGATTTGAAAAAGTACGGCATCGGTTCCAAAACATTATCAAGCACTCAAAAGTACTATTAAAAATAATGCCGTCAAAAAATTATGGTTCATTTGAATATATATCAATAATTATCTTAATTTCATCGTATACTTGATTTATAAAGCTGTAAAGTCATTTGATCCTGTACGGGAACTTTTTTTTTAACATGATATTGTATAATACAATTGTTATATAGTATTGCCGTTCAAAAGAAACTGTTCTAGAAAAAAATATAGAGAAATATAAAAACTGTAATTTTTCAAGTTATTGCAAAAGTTTAAATGCTCATAGAATAATGAAATATAGCAATTTTCTACATTTTATCCCTTGTTTTAAATAGTATTAAGATAAATAAATTAGGAAAAGATGATGCCGTACATTTTAATGCAGACCATCTCTTTTAGGCTGATGAAAATGACGCTACCATTTTAAGGGTACTTTATGGCCATCTGATACTGTACGGCATTAACATATTTTTGAAGAGAACAATTGATAATATGATAAAATCATTATGACGTCTAACTGAAGTGAAACGGCGTGTATATTATATCCAAGGATTGAAACTGTCAATCCCAGTATCTACAGTTTTGTATACTTTTTGGTTTTTAATATATACTTCAAACATTATTGATACATATATATAATTGATTTGTTTCATTGTAATGATGTGAATAAATAAAACAACTATTTTTTTGAGAAATTATATTGAATGATGATAATAAATTTTTTTAAAGTACATATTCAGTATCGGAATCAGACGCTGAGTTGTTGTCGGAATCATCGTCTTCATCAACGTCCGAATTATCTTCTCTAACATTTTCTGAAATATGAATATATTATAACAAAAAACCTCAACAAAAATTTTTTTACAAAAAACGTCAACAAGAAACTTTTCACTGGCCGCAAGTGTATTTGGAACTCAGCGGGACGAAGACGCAGTGCGAGAGGCAAGGGTCTACTCAGTAGACCCTTGCTTACCTAGATCAGTAGACTCTACTGATCTACCAATCATGCGTTCGATACGATACTTCCCGCCATCGCGCCGCGCACGTACTACCAATGAGACCTAATATTCGCTACTGCGCAGTCAAGTCACTTGCTCAAGAAGTTTGCCGGGAATTGATATGTAAATTATATTTATTCAATATTTTTATTACTTTTTTATCAATATGAACTTTTATTAAGTACAAATAAACTATCTAAATGCCGTATAAAAAAATATCGTGGTGACCTTACATTACGTTATATGGATTTTTTATTGAGTTTTTTTTTCCTACAGACCTTGGGACCAACGAAAATGTACGGCATGTGAAAAAATATTACCTATGCATAAAATATTTTCAAAATAAATTAATTTTATGTTGTGTCAAATCACCCCCTAGACCACGGAAAGAGAGGGGGTTGCAACCCTCGATTTTTTCCCCTTGTCGCATGATTTTTGTACGGCGTTGCGGAATAATGGATTAGAAGCTGTATTGAAACAGTATTAAACTGATGCCGTACAAAATCAAATGACCAAATTTACCCTGGAAATTGTCGGAAAATCAAAAAAAAAATCCGACTTTGTGGCGCACCATTTTTTTACGGCACTGCGCGTTTTCTTATTATTTTTCATGGATCTATCGATGGTAAGAATGCCGTACAAAATCATATGACCAAAATGTACTCACTCTACCTGTACTTTTGAATTCTCACCTGCACTCAGTTGGACAGCTTACAAGTGACGGCATAGTGCTGAATCTTATTATTTTATGCTCTTATATCGTTCTAGATAGGTCACCTGGTGGTTCAAATGACCCACAATTTTTTGTACACGGGCCTGTAGTCTAGTATTTACACCTAACTAGATCGATTGTCCCTGTAATCTCTGTATATATTAGGGCAGGCAGGATTTACGGAAATTTAAAGATCAGATTGATGAGGGGCCTATCTTAAAAATTAACAAAAATTTCGATCATTTTGTAATGTCAAACGTGTTTTAATTTTTTGTAATTTGAACTTATTTTCGCATTCATATCATCGGGAGTAGTGTCGGCGGGTGGCCTTGTATGTGTATTTTTTTTAGTCGAACAGGTAGAATGAGTGCCACAACTCTGAAAATTGCAAATCGATGTCTGGCCCGACCGTGCAAAAAACACGTAATCAGCCACAGCGCAGCTGCCGATACGGCGTGGATGGATGCATCGCCAGCCAGTCAATGATATTTATCGATAGGTATCGTTATATTATTCTATAACTTGTTTGCTTGTTTGTAAAACTTTATTGTATATAAAACATAAGTACATAATGTACAAAAACCATTACACTGTATACAATGGCGGACTTATCCCAATAGGGATCTCTTCCAGTCAACCACAGAATGCTTGAAAGAGAGTTGTCAATTTTGGACTTTGGAGCAATACATGCATACCATCTAAAATCTACAAATAAAAACTAAACAACATACTAGATATACGTAATAGATAACTGCAGACATTTTATGAATAAATGTCAGAGGCAGACTCGTAATGTTTCTTCACTTGAAGTTTAAAGGAGTCATGTGATTGGGACATTTAATTTGATGAATTTGAATGAGGTATTTTTTTAAAATTGTTTCAAAATTACAAAATGCTAGATGGCAATATTCAGAGTATTTACAATACAATACCCTTTATTGCACCAAAAACAATACAGTTTTAACAATAATGACTTCAAATATTAAGTACGGAAGGCGGCCTTAACATTTAATTTACGAACACAAAATAATAAGCCTATATCTGATTTACCGATTGACATAATGCACATAAAAAACTAAGTGATTCATTATTCGATAAAGAACGAATGATTTATGACCGATCGCAGTATTTAAAAAAACTTAATCGTCTCGTCACTACCCTTGATAATAGGGATGGACGAAGGAAGCGAGAAGGCCTTATTACTTATTATTATATGGACAAAAAAGAGGCTCGTGCACACACGCACCTGTTGATAAGGTTGGTTGCGACCGCTGCAGCTGTTACTTATTTGTTATGCGTATGGTAACTTATATTTGTATCGCATTGCAGTATCATGTTGATAGAGAGTTTATAGGGCATATAATGGGCTATCACTAGAATGGAGCTGAAAGTAATTAATTAGGCATATTGGAACGGAAGCTATACACTAAAAAAGGTTCTGTTTAACTTGATACATACAGACAGGTTGACCCATCTCAAAAACCGGGATTGGGATTTCGGCATAGGGTTTCAACTATTGGACTGCATAGTTTTCTGGGAAATTTTTAAAGTAAAACACATTCTTCTGGACCTAGACTATAAGAAACAAGTGCTATAAGAAGATAAGAAGATAGGATAGGTCTTCTAAAATACTTCTCTAGCGAATAAGTTACTTATAAAGATATTTGAAAGAATCGAGCCCGGAAAATTCTTTCCTTGTTTACCTAATATATCATATCTGGTAATATTAATTCTCTAAGGCAGTGTTTCCCAGTCCGTGGTACGTGTACGTGAGTAGGGTACGTGAAGTCGCATCAAGTTATTGGCTGTGATAATGGCAAAATAATTTTGCGGCGTTGAGTTGCGAAACAAACGACTTGACGGTAAGATTAGTAGGCTTAATTGAGATCTTTGTAGAGACCTTGTAACAGGGCCTTGAAAATGAATCAGAGCGATTACTTTGTCAATCGTTTGATCCAGGACTTATGGGGATAAATCTGAATTGACAGTCAATATTTGGTCAGTCCAAATTATTCTGAAATAACGCAAATTATACAGTATCGTGAGAAGCTCGATGGCGTCGTTGCGCGTCAGTCTAATCGAACACACAAGTTAAGCAACGTCGACCGCCGCCTGTCTATGGATGGGTTTATTTATCGTGAGCTCCTCCGTGCTTCGGAGGGCACGTTAAGTCGTCGGTCCCGGCTGTTGTCATTAGATGACAGTCGTTAAGCTAAGTCGGTAGCCTTTAGTCGGCTTGAAAATACTAGGTTCCACCAACTCGCAGTTCAGCAGCGTGGGGGAGTATGCTCTAAACCCCCTTCGAATAAGGGGAGATCCGTATCCCAGCAAAATCATATAAAATTCTCAACGGAATAATTAAAGATGATAGCCTACTTCTCGAGACATCTCGTGAAAGCTGTGAAAAAATAGGTAAATATGTATGTTCAACGTTGACGGTTTCATGAAAAAATACGTAGATATCTTAGATGAATCTTTGGTAGAGTTTTCAAGGTTTTTGCCAAATGCCTAAATTGCTCTCCCATAAACGTTGTTAACACACATAACACGTTGTTTTCTTAGGCTTTAATAACTACCTTTTTTTATACTACGCTGGATGGCAGACAAGCATACAGCCCGCCTGATTTGAAGCGGTTGCCGTAGCCGTATTAACGCTCGCAACATAAAATATCGCTCGCGCGCCGCCACCCTCGCTGCCAACTCAGCATCTCCTTCCTTTCTGGTGACCTCACTCACTCCAAGGAACACAACAACCCTCAAGGGAATTGTTATTTGGCTGCGGTATTCTGTGAGGTGGAGGTACATTACCTAGTCGGGTAGCTTAAAATTAGGCTCCCTACCTCTCTTTTCAGAGCTTCGTATGTCGGTCAGCAGGGTGCACCGCGTGCAGGTGAAGTTGGCTTAGGTTCAAAGATGATGATGAACCACTTACACCCCCATACTTACATACTTAATAGGTATTTTTGAAGCATTTGACGAATTTTGAAGAACACAAATAAGATTAAGTATTTTCAAGTTCTCAATTCCAGACGAAGCAAGAATCCTGAGTAAACATTAGTATTCTGTAAGCGTTTGCTAAAATGTCTACGAAGGATCGAATTACGTGAGGTATCTACATAGGTAGCACCAATGCTATTGACGATGTATATGCTTACTTTACATACTTTTTTCTTGTAATAATATTAGAATTTTGTTTTTATGTAATATATTTTAATCAAGTATAGTTATACTAGGCAGGATGAGTCTTCTTAGATCCAGTTCTATTTATTTTTGTTTTGTTTTGAAACGATAGTAAATAATTTGTTCCATACATACTTATAGATATATCTAAGAATATTTATTATAGTACTAGCTGCCCGGACGCCGAACAGACTTCGTTCTTTTTTTTTTTAAAGACGGGACGGGGGCCCACTTCACTTTCTATTCACTGTGTCTCCTGTGTAGCCAGGACTAACGGCGGCGTCAATGAACAGTAAAGTCCATTGCAGTCCCGGGGGTAAAACTACGGCTGCATTGGAACTCACAACGAATTTAACCAGAAGAAATTAGTAGGAGTAGGAAGCTTTTGGAATTTGACTTCGCCTCTTAGCAATTCTGTCAAAAGTTAAGACTCTTAGACGTCGTTCTGTCAAAAGTTAAGTTTTTTTTCTATTGTCCACGCAATATTTATATTTTCTCTTTATTAAAACTTTCAGTGTGCCTAAAGTAAAAAACGAAAAAAAAGATTTGCTAATTGGTCGAGCCGATCGAGTTTTGAGCTTAGCAACATTATTTTTTATTTAAATGACATCCTTTAGTCACTCTCCCCTGCCTGTCTAGAGACATGTTCCATGTACTTTAGTATGCCGCTTATAGGGAAGAGCCTGTAGTCCTCCAGGTCCGGGTTAATATAACGTAAAATATACGGTACAGATTATATGTCAGATTTTTTGTACATAAGTATTAATAGCACACATCATAAATTAAAGGGTACGAAACGCAGCAGCCCATGTGATCTTTCAACGTAAAAAATTAACACATGCACAAAAGGTGGGGAATTATATTCCGACAGCGTAGGTCTGCTCAAAATATCGATCCCTAATTATCTCAAATGACGTGACTCAATCAAGTAGCTTATTGGATTATAGATTACTTAATAAGCGAGTTGAGATGGAGAGACGCTGTCTGTTTAATAAAGCCTACTCGCTTCACATAAGTAATGAAGTGTAATCGATTCGGTTTATAATATCTAATCAAATATGGATATGAGTTCACTGAGCCCGTACCTGATTCGTACATAAACAAACTTGCGACGAACGTAATAGCACAGCGATAGATATTAATTCATCATCATTATCAACCAGTATCTACCCACTGCTGCATTCCACCATATGCGATCCTCCGCTTTCCGCATTCAATCGCTACCGTCCATCTACAGTCATTAATTATATAGCAATAATCCATACTGTTGTTATAAATGTGAAAGTGTGTTTGTTTGTTTATCCTTATTTCATGTCGAAAGGAACCAATCCTTACTTCCTTACTAATATTATAAATGCGAAAGTAACTCGGTCTGTCTGTCTGTCTGTCTGTCTGTCTGTCCTGCTTTCACGGCAAAACTACTGAACCGATTTAAATGAAATTTGGTACACAGATAGCTTAGAGCCTGAGGAAGGACATAGGCTACTTTTTAATGCAAAAAAAGGGTTGTAACGGGTTAAAAGGGGGGGTGAAAGGTTGTATGGAAGTATCGTTATTTTTAGAGCTAGAAGCTTGAGACTTATTTTTTAGGCTGTTGATTCGATATAAATAAATATGACATTCAAAGTTTGTAAAAGTTTTACCCACACGGGGGTAAAATAACAATAGGGAATAGGGGATGAAAGTTTGTATGGAAATATGTAAAGTATAAGTGAATGTTTTATAAGTTTGCGACAAGAGACAAAATATTAGTGCTATCCTGATGTAGATAACATTTACGCAGTCATTACAAAATGAGAAACTGGCATTGTACAAACAAAGCATTTGACCATCTGTGAATGTACGAGTAAACAAAAGATAAGAAAGCTTAATAGTTTTATGAATGAGTCTTTATGCCTTTGCATGCCGACTCAGTCAGAAGTCGCAATATCCGAAAGGGATTTCTAGGAATCGGTTACAAATGGTTCATAAAAACAAGTTCTTAAGTACAAGTGTAAAAAGTTATACTTAGTATAGAGATTTTGTTTATTTGGGTCAATAAAATTAGTTAAATTTAATTTCATTTGGGTTTATAATATTTTTTTAAATAGGTTTTTATACAATTAAATAAAATACTTAAATAAGTTATTTTCATAATAAGAAGTTTTGTTTTCTGTGTTTACGGTTAAAAGCAAAATAGTTATAGGGGTATAGCGCACTCGGTTCTAAAACTACCATTGAACTTAGCTGATGAGGACATGCCGGTATGTAACATTAGCAAAAGCAGTGAGCGCGGAAGAAAGTTGCAGCAGTGTAAGCTGTTGGTTGGGATGAATGTACAATGTTCCACAAAAGAGCTATATAAGCACTAGATGGCACACTGCAACTCATATAAGTATTAATACGTATGTGTCTTATTTGTAAAATAATTAGCCGAAATATTTAAAAATGCTGCCCAAAGACACTATTCCACGCGGACGAAGTCGCGGGCACAGCTAGTGGATTGATATGTTTTTCTTTGCAGAGATAATTTAAGGTACGGAATGGAGACATTGGCTACTTTTTATCCCGGAAAAGCACTTAATACTCACAGGGACTTCCTGTATTTAAGCCAAAGCCAACGTCACCTGCGTGTGATGCACTTTGCTAATTAACTAACGAGGCTTTGGCAAAAGAGAGGTAGGGCACAGCGGACATAATATAAGCAGCCAGACATGGACGACTGTCACCTCACAGAAGACCACAACCAACAATTCCTAGAAGCCTGGATAAGATGATTGATGAGTTCCTATGAGCGAGTGAGGTTACTGGGAAACAGAAGCTCAGTTATAGCGGAAAAAGGAATAAACAATAAAGTCTGTACGCACCTTTAACATACGCAGTATTTATCTATTCTATATAAATAAAAATGAATGTTGCTAAGCGAAAACTCGAGAACGACTCGTCCAATTCCGGTAATTTTTATTTTAATATTTTCGTTAAGGTATAAGCAAGGTTCTTAGGACGCCTACACACTAGCGTTTGTACAACGTAGGCGTTCGATGAACGTATGCGCAGCGCAGACGACGAGACAACGCGGTGTGTACGTCACGCTCTGTCGCGGCGTTTCTGCTGGGACACATGAGCATGCTGCGCCAATGTTGCGCACCTGCGAACGTACTGAAATATATACTAATAATAAATAAAATTTA
Source organism: Hypsopygia costalis (assembly GCA_937001555.2). Classification (NCBI taxonomy): domain Eukaryota; kingdom Metazoa; phylum Arthropoda; class Insecta; order Lepidoptera; family Pyralidae; genus Hypsopygia; species Hypsopygia costalis. Next base: position 19,571,801 of record OW443343.2, on the reverse strand, counting down.
ATAACATTATTTATTTAGGTAATTACTTTTATTAATGAATAAAATTTTGCGGCTTGCTTAGCGCAGCGTTCAATTAAATTGTAGCGGAAACGCTGCGTCAACGCGACGCCGCGTCTCGTTGTCGCGGCGCGGCGGCGTCTACGCTGCGCATACGTTCCTCGAACGCCTATGCTGAACAAACGCTAGTGTGAAGGCGCCCTTATGGAGAGAAAAGACGTTAACATTACGAGAAAATAAAACTCCACGTTTTACCCGTGCGAAGCCGGGGCGGGCAGCTAGATTTATATAAAAATAGTTTTTAATTTGTGTAGGCACCTACTAGGTATTTATTTGTGTTCCTAATGCTATTTACAGTTTCACAACACAAATACATAATATCTCAATAATATAATAATCCACAAATAAATATCTTAATAACTATGTTAACACTATCGTATACAATTAGCCCATCGTAATAACACCGTAAATATTTATAATTTCTTAGCAGAGATGGTTATCAACTTATCTTGATTACACTCAATTAAAACCATACTCGGGATTAGTATGCGGGGCGGGCAATCATCTCTTGTATCTACGGTATTGAGCTGATAAATCGTAACTGTTTTACTTTTTAATATTCTGCAACCAAGGTACACTCTGGCCACTCCATACAAAAAACGACAACACAAACAGGCTGCGTGTGTATATGTGTAAATGTGTGTGTACCATAGGGTTGACTGCAAAACGAAGTGGGTAGGTACCAGGTCCATCCATCCTTAAAAAAGGTTGTGGTCACACCTACCCCAAAAACTCGAAATTGTGTTCTTTTTTAAAATTTTATTAAGGCATAGCGATTATCAGATCAGCCTATCAATCTCAATCGAATAGACCATGAAAGTGTGACGTTACAAGTATTAGGGTTATGGGCATGCCCACCTTAGGCTGTAACGTAACACGTTATACTTTAGACAATATTCAAGTAATCTTTAAATCTTTAAACCTTTATTTTGAATGATTGTGATTAAGAGACTGCATTAAATCTATTTACTTTACCGTGCTATACTAAATGTTTCACGCGGGTTGTAATTGGTTATTATACAATTTAATGTCGTGGTTGTCTATTGAAAATGTGGAATAAATATCAATATTCAACTTCCAAAAACGTCGAACTGTCGAATCAACGATTTTGACGACGCAATATGTATGTAATTATTTTTGGATGTGGGATATAATTTCGATTTCAGTCGTCAAATCGAAACGACAAATCGCGTGTCGACGGCCGGTCGACGAGTGCTGTTGGTGCCCATATTTGAATGTGTTCGCTAGTCTGGGATTGAGCAGCCTTGTACCAGGTCAATGAGAAAATCTCTATAGGTTTTGATTCTTTTGTGAAAGTCCGAATGAAAAAGAAGAAGAAAGAAAGAAAGTTTTGGGGTGTAAGTAGTTCATCAACATCTTTGAACCAAAGCCAACTTCACCTGCACGCGGTGCACCCTGCTGACTGACAAACGAAGCTCTGGCGAAAATAGAGGTAGAGAGCGTAATTGTAAGCTACCCGACTGGGGAATGTACCTCCACCTCACAGAATATCTCAGCAAAATAACAATTCCCTTGAGGATTGTTGTGTTCCTGCGAGTGAGTGAGGTCACCAGAAATTAAGGAGATGCTGCATTGGCAGCGGGGGTGGCGGCGCGCGAGCGATAAATTATGTTGTGAGCGTTAATATGGCTATGGTAACCGCTTCACATCAGGCGGGCAGTATGCTTGTATGCCACCCGACGTAGTATAAAAAAAAAAAGTCCAAATATGTGGTTTTAACAGTTGTGTTAGCCACAAAAAGAAACTGTGGAATCAAATTCCCTCAGCGATATTTCCGAACAATTACGACATGGGAGCCTTCAAGAACAGAGTCTATATTTCCCTTAAAAGTCTGGCAACGGATCGGCGACCCCTTGGTGTAGCTGATCTCCAAGGGCCGTGATGATTGCTGACCAGGTGACCCACATGCTCGTTTGCCCCCCTCTCATATAAAAAAATAAAATTAAAAAAAAGATTAGAAATGTCGTTGAATTAGAAGTTTAAATTTTCCACAGATCGAAGGGATTGCAGACCGTATTTGACATTATTTCAACTTGATAATCCTAATGTCCCACTAGAAAGCATAAATTATTATTTTTTATTTTTATAAGTAAACAGTTTTAGTACTTTTTTTATTAACAACTAATAGAAGTTTTACTATTGTTTTATTATAGTATAGTACAGTAACTTTATTGTACAACAAAGCATAATTACACAATTACAAAAAATTGAAAAAGTTGAACATGCTGCGCATGCTGCGCAGCATGTTCAACTAAATCACATAGACATGTCTTCAGTTCTGTTTATTATTTATCCTATACCTACCTAATTCACTGTAATATTAGTAACTCGGAAAATCCAGAGGATATTTTAATATATGGTTAGCTACTCGAGTTGAGATAAATAATTCGGGATGAATGAACCGACCAACGTTTGGTATAAATAAAACGTTACAAAGATAAAATTCAATGTAGCTTTTTCGATTTTCAGTTTTAATGTATTTATTATTCGTTACATTTTTAGGGTTCCGTAATTCATAAGGTGACAAAGTTTTAATTTACAGGTTTTGTTGTCTTTCGTAGCTCCTAAAATGTTTTGACTCAACCGAAAGAAACTGGGATCAGATAAAATTTTGACTCTATTTTCCTGACAATTTGGTTATTGATTTATTTTAATTAAATAGAAATGTAATATATTTTAACTATATAATAAGTATAACTATTATTTTTCGTTATGGCACAGTATAAGTAATAGTACTAAGTACAGTATAGCCACTTCCTGCCGCTATCTTGTGTCGACCTCACCTTCTTTTGTATGGCACTGCCCGTACACGCGTTTATCACGCTTTACATAGACGTCGATGTTTATGTATTAGATTACTTATACTGTGGTATTAGTTAACGTCGAAACATTTATATGGAGTGGCAGGGGTGTGGTTATGGTTACAAAGGGATATAAAATTGAAAATTCATATAAAATTGAATTTTAAATTTTATATCCCATTAGTGTGCGACAATAAAAATAAATACACATAATCTGTGGTTTTAAATAAACATTGTGACGTGTCACAAGCAGTCGAATATGTTCGGATTTTTAATCATAACGTAAATATAAAAAAGGAATAACTTCTTGTATATTACACTCTTTATACAATTTAAAAAGCCTAAATCAGTACCCCATTCTATAATGTAGTCGTCGCTCATCAACAATGTCTCAGCTCTAAAGATCGGCGCCACACAAGTTCACTGAGTCGACCACGTCAAGTCAGCAATAAATAGACGTCGTGATAGTAAGGGCGAGTGCCCCCAGCGGGGTCACAATCGTGGCCACGGTCGCATGTACTACAATACCGAGATTTTATCTCAGACAACCACTTAGTATAGATAGACCACAGCAAAGAAAAATTTACTTTATGCCATATAAGTACGTAAGCCATATTACATTTATTATCATCATTAAGCACTGGACTGCACGTTATGCTGTGATTGTTACATTTGGGAAATGTAATGGGTGGGTATTTAATTTTAAATACTCTATCATGAAAGCTAATAATGAAAATATAAAACTCTTTATATTTATTTAGAGTTGTTGTCTTATAGTAAGTAACTACCTATGCGTTTTATTATTTACTAACTTTTGCTCGACGCCTCGATCGTGTTAGCTTGCCGTGCAAGCAAGCAAGTGTGCAAACCTTACACACTACGGAGACCATCATCATCATCAGCTTGTATCTACCCACTGCTGGATTTAAGCCTTCCGCAATGCTTTCCACCAAATACGATCCTCCGCCTTCCGCATCCAGCCGCTCCCAGCCGCTTTCTTAAGGTCATTGGACCATTTAGAAGGAGGGCGCCCAACATTTCGTCGTCCTATGCGCGGCCTCCACTTTAATACCTTCCTCCCCCATCTGCCATCACTTACACGGCAGATGTGACCCGCCCATTGCCACTTCAGCCTGCAAACTCTGAAGGATATGTCTACAACTTCGGTTCTCCGTTTATTACATTATATTAGAGAGTAAAGTGGAATCCGAAACATACATATTTATCATTGCATGTCCTTTTCCAGTAGCTTTTTTTCCTTTGTTCGTCATAAGGCCAGATTCGCAACAGGGCAGATTTTCAAAAAGACGGAAATATACAGGTGCTCTCATGATGTCACAAACGAGCACTACTTATGAAATCATAAGCTATGATTCGTTATTACTGCTGGGCGAACAAACTTTTTTTAAAATCTTTTTTCGCATTTACACTTTTTAGTGGCAGGGAAGAAATCTCCATAGAAACTTGTGATATAACTATTCTATTAGCTATTCTGTGGCTCCAGGCCGGGTCACACTCGTGTCCACTCCATCGCATACTTGTTAATGGATTTTATCTTACGCTGTACCCTATACAGCAGTTTTTCTTAGGAGCCCTTTATACGATGTGGGATCTTAATTACATATTATAGTACAGGATACGTAATAGATGTCGACCTGCACCGATCAAGTAGCCGAATGAAATGTGTTTTTTATAAAAGATAATATGTTAAGGAATGTAACTCAGATGAGTTGCCTAATTAAATAAAGGTTATGTTTAATTAAAAATTCAATAATATTTTTTTTTTCCATATCTTTACCGATCTCGTAACCAAAAGAAATTAATACTAATCAAAAGTATAATGCCTATAGAATATGCTAACATTCGGTTTCTTACTCTGTTTTCTTATTTCTTATTCTGTTCAAGGATTTACATGCCTAGGTTTAAATACCTAAATCGAAAATAAGTAGTAAGTAAGTAAGCAACTTTATACCATTGTATTGGGAAAAAAATAAGCGTTATTTTGATGTATGATTTCATTTGTTACTCGATCGGTGACGATATGTAAAAAAAAAAATTAATTAAACATAACCTTTATTTAATTAGGCAACTCATCTGAGTTACATTCCATAACATATTTTCGGTTATAAAAATACAATTTCATTCGGTTACTTGATCGGTGCAGCCCCCTTACCACCATCTCTTATTGCGATTCAATAATTGAGTAGATTGCATATTCATACCAATGAATAAGCGATAAGAGCCAATAAGAGATGGTGGTAAGGGGGGTCGACAACTATTACGTATCTTAGACTATTATATGATTGAGTGGAGCGATCGCTTATATACGCCGAAAAGTCATTCTTGGAAATGAATCGGATCCAAAACCGCTGATCAGTTTTTGATGAAACTTGTCACAATTAAAGACCTCGACATGCTTGAGGTTTGTGTCGAAAAACAATTTAGATCGATCATGTCCTTGCTTAATGATCATCAAATACATTTTTAATTGAAACCAATGAAAAATATACACTCAGCGAATCTACTCGCTCCACTCATACTCGATTTCGGCCCCGTGGCACCCGTGGGCTAGAATCCGGCCTAGTTATATTGAATTATTTTGAATAGAAACAGTAGTACAAGTGAAGAGAAAATGTCCTTTATTTGTGTTATTGTCCGTTAGATCTAGCAGTAAGAATAATATATTTAGAGTTAGATAGACGTAATGCTATTTCTTCGCAATCAACACACTACTTAGGCACAGTTAGGTACAGAAACTCTTGATGATTTACGGGAATATTCACTTGTACACTGGTAAATAAATATCAATATTATGATAAAGCACGCTCGTAGTATCCTACAAGGCGGAGGTAACTATCTCTGATACTACAATAAAAGTCCTTCAAAATAACAGATTTTAATTATGTCATGTTTAAGAGAGGTAGGGAGCGTAATTGTAAGCTACCCGACTGGGGAATGTACCTCCACCTCACAGAATACCGCAGCCAAATAACAATTCCCTTAAGGTTTGTTCTGTTCCTGCGAGTGAGTGAGGTCACCAGAAAGGAAGGAAATGCTGCGTTGGCAGCGGGGGTGGCAGCGCGCGAGCGATATTTCATGTTGCGAGCGTTAATATGGCTACGGTAACCGCTTCACATCAGGTGGGCCGTATGCTTGTCTGCCACCCAAAGTAGTATAAAAAAAAAAAAAACCGGACAAGTGCGAGTCGGACTCGCCCACCGAGGGTTCCGTAGGTACGTAGTATCATTATTAAATTTGATATTTTTCATTATAAATAAGAAATAATGCGTCGAAAAAAATTAATAAAATATATTTTGCAATGTGTACATCAAGCCCTTTCATATGATACCCCATTTGAACTAGTAGTTTCAATTTGAAATTTCGTCACCCTATAAAAAATATAGACCCCCTATTTTTTAAGATCTATTTACAAATGTATAGTTTTGAGATTTATTCCTGTACTTGTAGTCTATAACGATGTTACTTGCCAAATTTCATAGTTCTAGGTCAACGGGAAGTACCCTATAGGTTTTGATTCCCTTGAGTGTGTCGAAATATGCGTTTTTTGCTGAATAAACGGCCGTAACTTTTTTCTACGTAAACTTAGCAGTTTGATTTTTTTTTAACTTCATGGGACCGTAGACCTGAGTATACAGTTCAAATTTCAGCTTGATACCTCCACGCATTCTCGACATAGAAATTCTTGACAGACAGACAGACAGACAGACAGACAGACAGACAGACAGACAGACAGACAGACAGACGGACAACAAAGTGATCTTATAAGGGTTCCGTTTTTCCTTTTGAGGTTCGGAACCCTAAAAAGTCAACTCAGTGCAATTTCAGAACATTAAGTAATAATATTAATAATCAAAATTGCGTGTCAAAGTCGCATCGTGTAAATAGGCCCTCGCACACATACACATAGCTAACGCTATCATAGCGAGCCTTCATGCCTCAAGCTGAGGTCTTGTCGGGCATGTCGTGCACTCTAGTACCTATATCTATTGTTATTGACCTTTACAACCTTTGTTATATTCATATTTTAACAACTGTTTACACAGCAAACTGGAATGGTAGTAAAGAAATTGAAAAAGTTAATTTTAGAAAGTTAATAAATTTAGATGCTTCGATAAGATTTCGTGTAAACAAGTATAAGGTATCGTCAGTGAAATAGGCCGTCAGCTGTTTATTTTTTAAATTAGGGTTGCATCTGTTATACCCATAAATCAGAAGGCCAATTCTCGTAATTTATCTACGAACGCAGATTGAAAGTTGACCGAATCGAGATTGAATTGTGAATTGACTAAAATTATATACTTGTATTCATTAATTAATTATTATCAATTCTTGTTGTTGGCAAAGTAACATTCTTAGTTTGTTTAATTTTCACTCATATATCGATACAATCCAGCTTAAATTTAATTTTGAAGTTACATATTGTGTTACGAGAATACCAAATGTGACATTTATGAGATCGAGACTGGATCGAAACTGAATTTTGACTATATGTTAATTACGAGAATTGCCCCTCAGAACAAATAAATATCGACAACATCAAATTTAAATCCGGACATTGTTACTTAATAATACTACTAACTATTAAAATAAATTCTTCTTCTTATTGTTGCTCTTCACTGCTAGAAGTTGGCCGTCAGCTTCGTGAATTCGCGTCTCTCTTTTGACAATCGGGATAGTTGCTCGGCGTTGGTGTTACATTAAGTTAAATTACGTATAATTTGTAATTTTTCTTGAGCATTTCTAGTTTAGTCTGAGCGCGGTAAATTGTATAACCTGGGGGCCTACTTGGGGACATCATTTATTCTACTGCGCAATCTGAAAAAGGGATAACCCCTCGGGATCAGCAGTACCATTGACTAGTACAGTGAGATTCATCAATCAGGTCATTTTAGTCTCCACTACAGGAGCACGACCCTTTCTCGTCCGTCCCAGACGGAAGGAGGATTTGGCCTACACTCCCCACGCTGGCCAGACGGGTTGCGGAGGCCTGATCGATGTTTTATAATGTATTTCCCTTAGTCGCCTTGTACGATATCCACGGGAAGAGACGGAGTGATTCTATTCTAGTCTGCCGGAAACACACGGCACAGTCAGATTAGAGTTTATGATTCTGTCAATCAATCTTAAATTTCAGCTCTCCATGGGTTATGTCATGACAAAACATAACAACATGTCGTTAGATGTGACATGTGAGATAGTTTCGCTGGCGCTACCGACTGAGGTAAAAATGACTGCAACAAACTTAAGTCAAAGCGCACCTCGGCCACTTCATACAAATGTCGCGTCGGTAACTACTACATAAACAATGACGTCAGTGCAGAGCGTGAATGAGCATGTGTGCGAGCGGCGCCATACAAATTGTTCCAGATTTGTCTCAGAGTTGGTTGGGGACGACACGAGCCCGCGGCAGGGAGTGGCCATACTGTACATACTTATAATGTGGTCAAAGTCTGATTTTTGGAGCAAATAATCCGATTTGAATATTCTTCAACTCAAGCGATAGGGAACTGTATACAAAACTTCTCGAACTCCCTTCTTCACAATACGATAAATCCCGGGGAACTTCCCGACTCCGACGTTTGGCAACCCTAAGTCCTTTCTATAAATAGAAATTTGTGAGTAAAAGGGTTCTTAACGCCTATAAGCGCACGGATGAGATCCCACTTAAGTGCTAAAATTCGACAAAAAGCGAATACAGATTTTTTTTTATACTACTTGGATGGCTACGCTAACGGCGTGTATGAATAGATCGGCATCACTGTACAAGGAAATACTTACATAATTTTCAAAGGCAGGCTTATTCCTTTGAGGGATCTCTTCTAGCTTACCAATTCCTTTGAGTTGTATTATTTATTTATTAAAATACATTTAGGTATTCTTACTGTCAAATATATATAATAATATGTGAAGCAAAAACTTTGTACCTCTTTTTACGAAAATTTCGCGGACGGAGGAGTTTGAAATTTCGCACACTTATAGTTTGTTTATATAGAGGAGTGCACAATGCTAATATGCTTTTAAAATTATGCGTAAAAAATGTATAATTTTTGACACGCACACGTATAGGGTAACTTGTACTAACTTTGGCATCCCCACAGTCATTGGCACTTTAACCTTTAAACGGAGATATTAAGAATTGTCATGGCAATACAATACGTACTCTGTTATTTTTAAAATCTAGCATTGCAACACTTTAACAATTTTATAATAGACTTTTTTACCAGATTATTATGGCAACACAGCATTAAAAAAAAAGAACGCTCGTAAGGCATGTTGTTTTTTCCCGCAATTTTTAACGGATTCGACAAAGAAGAGGTATGTAAAAACCATTGTTTTTTTACGATTTTGACTTAGTAAAAGGTGGGAAATATTTTAATTATATTAATTCTAAGTAATGTTACCGTTTTTGTTTATATTTTCCTTATTTGGTAACATACCTCAATTTATTAGTGTGCCAACTATTGGTCAAGTAGCTTATATGCAAGTGCAATAATTTGGCACCTGTGCCAATCACTACATTTTACTTTTTATTTTTTTTCTTATGTTTTTTATAGCCAATAAAATTAGATTTTAGAATATAATAATATCACAGTTCAAAAATGTTTTTCGTTTCTTTCTTGACAATTGTTAGCACTGCCAATCATTGTACTTTAGGTGGTGCTATTCACTACATTTTCGTGTGTGCCAATCATTGCAACGGTTAGCAGCAAACTCAAAGTCAAAATTCTTTATTCTGTGGGCCCTCGCGGGCACTTAGACACGTCTTTTATAATTAGGTATATTTTTTTATCTACCAGCATTTCGGAATGACCATTGACGAGAAGAAATGCCGAAAGAAACTCTGTCAATATAGGTCTTTTTTAAATAGCCATACAATATTATCATTATACATAATACAATAAAAAAAATGGTATTCAACCAAAATAAGAGAAAAAAAAATTAAAGTAAAATAAAATAGTAAAAAAAAAATAATATAAAAAATCATAGTATAGAGTGTATATATATATATATATATATATATAGCAGTGCTCATTATTATATTATTTCCAATGCCAATCACTGGCGTATTTTATAAAATATCGAAACTAGTATAATTATTGTCATGCTATACTGGCAATACACACAATATTCACAAGAATGTAAGAATAATAAAGAAAATTTATTGAATCAAAATGTTCAATTTACTCAAGCCATATTCAACCGAACCAAACCAAACATTTTATTCTCCATAAGCCTTTAGGGAAAGTAGCTGATAGGTGGGACACTTTTCGAAGTGACCTAGAATTGTTCAAATTTTTAAATGACGAGTCAGGAAAGGAGTATGTTTAGAACGTATCTACCAGTATTATATATTTTTCGACATTTTTTTACAGTTTTAATTAATAAAAATGTGCCATAATTACATACTAAGATGAGTGCCAATCACTAGTAAGTTAGTGCCAATAATTGTGCTGTAAGTGCCAATGACTGTACTTTTGGATATTTTTAAATGTTTTCTATTTTCTTTTAATAAAAATGTTTCCTTTTCGTACTAAATGTGTTTTTATTTTAATAACAATACATTAAAGAATACCTTTTATGTCGTAAATTACGTCTAAATATGTTACATAAATTATAATTAACAAATGTAGGGTAGATTTTTCTTAGAGTGCCAATCATTGTACAGTTTCCCCTATATACATTTTTGTTATTGTTACAGTCAGAATTTACCTAAATTACCTAATTATGGTCGAAGTTCGACCACTGGGCGACCACTAGTAATAACGCTAATAACAAATAGGCGTTCAGAAAACCGCTTATTAGATTTTTTAACATGCCGAAACTAGAATAGCAACTAGATTTTACTGAAACTTTCCTTTATAATATTAAATAGGACGTTTGATAGTAAGTAACTTGATATGTATGATATATGGATGTTTGTTACACTGTCACGGGAATCGTTTGAATGTATTTGCATGAAATTTGGCATAAATATAGAATATGATCCGAATTGACATAATATAATTATACGCATTATCCATTTATATTATGTAGTACTACGTATGTTATTACTTATACATACAGTGGTACAAGTTGTAGTACTCTGTTCACACGAGGCAAAGCCGTGTGCAGGCTCTTGTCAACAAAGGTAACAAAATGTAACACTGTTTATAATTTCGATTCAAGTCTCAATGGACGTTCTCTCCCAATAATATTCTGTGAATAACACACAACGTGTAACGTACGTTTCAAACAAATATGTACCTCAAATGTGCTAGTTACGAATTCAAGTTTGTAACTTTACACCAAGTTGGACTAACTTAGTTACTCGCAAGCATTTCTCAAACGACTGGATCTTCAAAAGGAAATTTGACGAGTTGATTTTGACTGGCAGTTTATCATATTATCGTATTATAAAATAAATACTCCAGGACAAATTACACACGGCCATCTAGTCCCAAACTAAGCAAAGCTTGTCCTCCTATGGGTACTAGATAACTGATATTATATGTACTTAAATACATTTTTTTTGTAAATAAATACATATTACATAGAAAACGCCCAGACCAAGACATACAGTTCATGCACACAAATATTATTTGTCTTGTGCGGAGACCGAACACGCAACCTTCCTTCCGCCGTTTCCTCCGCCTCACAGAGTACCGAGCTAAATAACAATTTCCTTGAGGGTTGTTGTGTTCCTGCGAGTGAGTGGGGTCACCGGAGGGGAAGGAGTTGCTGCGTTGGCAGCGGAGGTAGCAGCGCGCGGGCGATATTTCATGTTGCGAGCTTTATAATGGCTACGGTAACCGCTTCACATCAGGTGGGCGTGGGCCGTATGCTTGTCTACCACCCGACGTAGTATAAAAAAAAATCGTGTCTATCCCCGCCGCCACACTATGCTCCTCGCGCTGCTCATCGCCTTGCTCCTCGCGCTGCCGCGATGTTTCCCTCACTGCCCACACACTGCTCTACTCGCGCAATTATTCGCGACGCTCCGCACTTGGACATTCGCCTTTGCTATACAATGGACGTTGAAGCTGCGGCAGCGTCCGCGATATGCATTTTTATTATAGCGAAACGAAGCTTTTTTTTATGGACTAACGGTCTAAAAGATGCATCAAACATTTCTTTTTTGCTACCAGCTCTTATAGGGAAATGTTCATGACAGACATGATTTTAAAAAAATGATTTAAAAAATAGGACGCGTGTTACGCGCCCGAGCGCTCGATGCGGAATGCGTCCGAGGCGATTGTGTAGCCGCGCTCACTTGCCGGCCCTTTGACTCGCGCCCAAAAAACCGACAAAACAGGGAATGATGGGCAAGGCGAGGAGCAAGACGAGCGGCAAGACGAGTAACGTGGCCACACTACGTTCCTGCCTACTTCCCTCGCTACGTCCCTCGCCACTCGACGAGTGTATGGCAGGGCTATAATAGCCCTGCCATACACTCGTCGAGTGTCGGTTTTTTGGGCGCGAGTCAAAGGGACCGGCAACGTGAATACGAGTGACCGGCCACATAATCGCCTCGGACGCATTCCGCATCGAGCGCTCGGGCGCGTAACACGCGTCATATTTTTTAAATCATTTTTTTAAAATCATGTCTGTCATGAACATTTCCCTATAAGAGTTGGTAGCAAAAAAGAAATGTTTGATGGCATCTTTTAGACCGTTAGTCCATAAAAAAAAGCTTCGTTTCGCTATAATAAAAATGCATATCGCGGACGCTGCCACAGCTTCAACGTCCATTGTATAGCAAAGGCGAATGTCCATGTGCGGAGCGTCGCGAATAATTGCGCGAGTAGAGCAGTGTGTGGGCAGTGAGGGAAACATCGCGGCAGCGCGAGGAGCAAGGCGATGAGCAGCGCGAGGAGCATAGTGTGGCGGCGGGGTAATGTATGTACTGAATCAGTCACCCGTTATTTCTCGGAAACTGCACGTACTATCTCTAAAAGTAACGAAATGCTTTGAATCATCGTTATGCCGGGTCAACAGAGCCACAAACTCCTTGTACCGGTCCCGATGACGTCATTACGAGGTCATAAAAAAAACTTTCCTTTCTCTCTCATGTTACCAACGTTACGACAACGATGTGTGAAGCCGCTTTAAGTGTCAGATTACATGTTTGAAGGAATTTCATTGTCTCGGCTTCGATGTCGCTCAATAGAGGTCGAATTTTGTACACATTTAATCGCTCAAGCAAAGGTAGCCAAGGACTTAGCCTAAGTTATCCCTGGATATGTTAAGCCTGGACATTCAGGAGTGCTAAGTGCGAGTTTTTTCTCAAATTGAGAAATAGTTTCTTAACGTGAATTTACCAAACGATTGTTACATGTCTAAATTAGCCGGGTTGCTCATTTCAAAATGTGAGCGAGTAAATTTTAATATGTAACACGCGTCTAATAAATTGACAACATGAGAGTTCTTCTCTATTTGGTCGGTTTGTTTACGTTGACGTGATAGAACACGAACGAAAAAACTCGCATTAGGCACTCAGCTGACGGTTTGCGTTTCAGATCAGAAGTACGTAGTCGTTTTTTTAAGACAAAAATATGTGAGTGGCCCATTTGACGAGCTCGATGGTCGAATAGCAATGGCCACTTTGACTCCGAAGTCGCGGGTGCGATCCCCGGACAAGACAAACATTTGTGTGCATGAACTATGTTTGTTTGTCTTGGTCTGGGTATTTTCTATGTATTATAAGTATGTATTTACAAAAAATAATGTACCTATTTAAGTACATTTATCAGTTGTCTAGTACCGATAACACAAGCTTTGCGCTTAATTTGGGACTAAATGGCGCTGTGTAAATTGTCCAAAAATATTTATTTATTTACTATTTAATTTAAGCTATCTGCCGAAAGTTGGCTCACGTGTGTATGTTTCAATACTATGTAATTGAGTTTTATATTCGGTTTAATTAACAATTGTTTAAGAGAGTTTCATAATTAAATAAATATATCATTATAAATGCATAGTTACATTACAATATATATATATATATATATATATATATATATATAAATAATTCCTGGACAAATCACAAAGCCCATCTAGCCCCAAATTAAGCAAAGCTTGTGTATGGATATTAGATAACTGATAAACATACATGACTACTTTTTGTAATAATAGAAAAGAACCCAGAACAGGACAAACAGACATGTTAATGCACAGAAATGTTTGTCTTGTGCGGGGATGGAACCCGCGACTTTAGGTACCGAAGTAGCTATGCTAGCCAGGGCTCTTCAACTTAATTTATTAGTTGTGTACACATGTAGCTAACACATAATATATTTCTCTCTATAGGCGCTAGTATTACATCAGTCCCATGAGTCAATGATTTGCTTTAAACTTTTGATTCAAGAAACAGCGTTGCCATACGTTCCGATTTTGGCGGGCTTTTTTAGTGCTAAAGTGGCTAAAGTCTCGCTTTTGGCAGAGAACACCAAAAATTATCATTTCATCCACTAAAATTTATGGACGGAATTTGAATCTTTGGAAAAATATAAGCAATTTAAACTTTAACAAACTGAAATATTATTGATCTTTGATTGCTTATACTCATAACAAACCCATTAAAAAAAAAACTATCAAACGATTATATATTTTTCTTGTCGTCCCGCTTTTTCAAACGTGTCCCGCTTTTTTTACTTTCAAAAGTCTAAAATCCCGCTTTGATCTAAAATAAATCTGGCAAAGCTGTCAAGAAAGTATGTATGGAATTTGATTGACTTGGTTTTAAGAAAAAAAAGACAAATCAAACCTAAGATGGTAATTAGATAACAAGGGATTCCACGGAGGTCGAATACGTCGTTTGATGACTCACGGTGATAATGACTGGCTGAACGATCTTGACATTAGTTCCGCTCGCTCTGCGCCGAGACCGCATGAGACGGCAGCCGGTGCCGGTTGACTCACGCGCATTTTTTCAACACAATAACGTAATCTTAACGACCGGTTAGGGGATGAATAGACAAGTTAAACAGGTGTCCAACTGTTGACTTATAATAGTGAGTCAATAGCTATGTTCCGAGTCGTCGTTCCTGATTAAATTCGATGTTTAACCCATAGTTCGGCGTATTATTTTTAAATTAGCATTTAGCAGTAGTTATTTGCGTTTTGTATTAGTTATTTTATTCAATTTGCTCACAGGTATTTTTTTTTTCATACTACGTCGGGTGGAAAAAGCATACAGCCTACCTGATGTGGTCATATCGCAAGATGAAATATCGCTCGCGCGCTTCCACCCCCGTTGTCAATGCAGCAAGTCCCTGAAGGGAAATACTATTTGGGTGCGGTATTTTGAGAGGTGGAGGTACTTTCCCAGGCGGGCAGCTTACAAAATACGTTATGCGCTACCACAGTATAAATAGCTACACTACGTGCAGTATGGCCGTTCTCTGCCGCTCTTTCGTATCCACCTCACCTCCCTTCTGAAACGAATATGGAACAGTTTGTATGTGCGCCGCACGCAAACACATTTTCATTTTGCACAGATGTCATTGTTTATGTAGTAGTAAACGACGCGACATTTTGTACGGCCCGGGGTGTGGTCCACGTCTCTTTTCGCCAGAGCCTCGTTGAGGTTGGCTTTGGTTTACCACTTACACAACAAAACATTTCTGAGACTACGGCGTAGGTATATATTTTTTTTCCGTCGCGCCCCATAAGAAACACTAATTGTGCTTGTTATGAAGTGACTGTACCTGTCGATTAAACTTGCATAATTTTACGATAAGTTAGGCACCAGTCAATTTTATCAGTGTGGTCGAGTTAAGATGGCTTGGAAAAATTTTCGCAACATAAGAGCCATATTACATTTTGACTGTGATTTTTGCGTAAAATGGCCAATTTTGGCGTTCTTGATCTCGGAAACAAACAAATATTAACAATGTTGACTAATTGAATAGTACAGAATAGCAATTGGCATAGTACGTAGCGGCCTCGCTTTTTGTAAATTTTGCTTAACTTTTTAAATAAACCCAAAATTGCAGAGAAAGATTCTCATAAAATGCGCGCATTCACTATTTTGAGCTCCTGGATTGTACTACTGTTCCAAATAAATGAAATAAAAAAAAATAGAATGTTATTTGTTATATAGTCGTATAGTACGTAGCGGCCTCGGAATTTTGAAATATCATTGATTTAATATAGAAAAAAATCATTCTTTTAACCAAAAAAACTGCGAGAATCGCTTCAAGTAAACTGTTAATTTCTCGAATAAATGATAATATTATTGAGCAAAATTATACGAGAATAATTGTTACTTCATGATGAATAAACTTTGTAGCATGAATTTATTATCTTATTTCAATAAAAACGATAAATATATAACTTCAAAATTACTACAAAAAACGATGCACCGGCGGCCTTCGCGGGTTTAGTACTGCGCGAGAGCTCGTCAGCGTGCAAATGTAATAGGGCTCTTAAAACTAAAAAAAATTTTGTGTAATGTCAATTTCACAATTATTTTTTTCATCTAAAGTTTTTCACGAAGACAACAGTATGGAGTTCTTCAAGAAAGGCGATAAGCTATTTACAGGGTCGGCAACGCGAAAGTAATGTCTCTGGAGTAGCAAGAGTCCATAGGCCGCGAAGATGCTAATTATCAGGCAAGTCGTACGCGTCTTTCCCTCCCTAGTTACTACTAGGAAAATATTACTTCTGTATTACATAAATACTTATAAAGTAATATTTTTATTAAAATCAATGATGACTTGAATGTTATATGTATGAATAATTTTCATATGATTTATATTTTTATTTAGTACGTTTACTAAAATCATATGAAAATGTAGAAAAATTATTTGTCTACATTTTAACAATTTATTACAGAAAATCAACAAGTATAATAAATTATATAATATAGTTGAGTTGATTTGTAATAGTTTTGCTTTTAATATACGGTCAGGTACAGTCAAGGGTCATAAGTGTAATATGACCTTATCATTAATTTTGATATTAAAATTTCGGTCAGGTACAGTCAAGGGTCATAAGTGTAATATGACCTTATCATTAATTTTGATATTAAAATTTCCTTAAATTAATATAATAATTCTAGAGAATGATTAGGGCTACGAAAGAAATTAAAGATTTTTAATATTGTATGTATAATTAAATATTTTATTGGATGTTAAACGTAAGTTGTGCTGCACCTAAGACCTTAGACTATGATATTTCAAAAAGCATTGTTATAAAAATAAAATGTATATTTGTTGTTTGTTCTTCTATAATACGAAATTTTAAAATAATTTTCATCATTTGGTAAGTGAAAATATGTATTTCCAATATTTGTTTATGGGATGATGCACATTATCATCAGCAAGTTGAGGATGTAGGTATTATGTAGGGCACTGATGATTGATGAAGGATGAAGTTCGGTTGCCAGGTCAAAGGATATTTTGAGGATCTTCAGGTAATGTTGACTAGGGATAGCTGAAATTCAAATTTAAATCATAAAAATCTATTGAATCAGTCGAGCATTTTATAATCTGTGGAGAAATCAATAGAATCAATCGCTTTCTGATTTATAAACCTTAATCCTAAGATCTTTTCTGAGAAAAATATTAATTACCTGCTAAATTATGTCCTGCCAGTTACATTTACCTATCTACCAGACAACAATTTCGTGATTTCTGTTTATTTGGTAGGAATTGTAATTAAGTGGCTAGAGGAATATATTATTGGTTATTTTGTACAACTATCCTATCCCCGAAAGCTTCTACCTTTTTATTAAGAACCCAAACGACCGACTAAACAAATCAATGCTAAAATAAAAATTGTGCATGTTAAAAATATGGCCCCACAAAGTAATAAAATAGTCTCGTCACTTCGGACTCCGAACGAACCCTCGCAATATTTCGTCATGGGGCGGGTGTGCGCTCCGCCTGGGGAAAACAGCGCAGAGAGTGCAATCCCGGCCGAAAACCCGGCCAATGCAGACAAGTCATAATCAATTAATTAACAAAATACATAGTTTCATTCATACATACCCACAAAATGTAGAAAATGTTTCTTTTTATTTATATCGATCACATGTGTACACAAATCATAAAACAAAAATCCAATAAATCAGGATATAACACTACTCAGTTGATAGAAATTAGGCAATAATAATCTTATTGAAACACTAAATTACAAGTTACACATAAATGTTAATAGAACACTGAAGATAACAGTTTATATTGATAATTTATTCGACAGAAAATATCAATAACACTGACACAAACACTCTCAACCAGATGAACAGCGATACTGAACGAACGATGGAATGGAAATGAAATGAAAGGAAGGAGAATGAAGGACAAGCATGAATGAGTGAACACATGTCATATATTTTTTTGTACTTAATGACCCCGAATACGAGTTCTTTAGACCCTTTATTCTCCTCTTATAACCCGACTTTCGAAACATTCATTACGATTAGGAGTAAGGTCTTTTTGGTGTGACTCATGATCAACAAAAGACATCATCAAAATAGAGGTTGAAGAATCAAGAAAGGTGTAAAGGGGTATAGGAGGTGCATCTAATTAATTAATTAATAAATCGGATTTTACCAGTGGATTTTAAGGAAATTAGGTATACATATCCATTTTCCTCAAAAAACATATAATTACAATATACAATTTTAATGTTCTTAGAACAACGAAATAGTACGTATGCATAAACAAACGTTAACGTGAATTATCGATAGGTATGTCCCCCACCTCTTTTCCCTTCGGATCCCCGCCGCCCGCGTTACATTTCGTTGTTCTGTAAAGAATAATTATCTTTGAAATTTGTAAACATTGCACGTCTTGTACTGCTATGTGGTCTGCGGTCCCCTGGTAGTGCTTTTTCCGAAATCATTCGAATGACAGTCAGACACTAAAGACAGTGTATCCAAAGACTGTAAACATTTCCTAAAAAAAATACTTCTCTTGCTAACTTCACTCCAACGACTTTAACTGTGCCACCAAGTTATGATATTTTCCGCAAATTTAGGGTATTCTTAATATGCCTACGAGTTTGTTTTTTACGCTACAAAATTATTTTGGGTATTTTAGGAAAACGAAAAGCAACTTGTTGCAATTAAACAGTTGCAAAAATAACACTATACTATCGTTGATCGTACAGAGTGCGTATCATAATTCACAAAATCCATAATACTTTTATCTAAAATACCAACGTTTTATACATCGCAAATCAGTTTATTTTACATCCAGTGTTTTAAATGTGAGTTTGTCTGCATACCATAATTACTACAGGGCCAGGAATTAAAATACATTTTATAAATACGGTAAAATTAATTTAAATCACGCATGGTTCATTGCTAGTTTTTTTTAGGATTCAGATAATAATTTATTATATGATCAGCATAATACAGTACCTATGTCATCTTCAATTTAAGGATGTGGGAATTACCTACCATGCCCACTACACTGGATTCGCCTAGTGCCGTCATATTATGATAAAAATTTCGTGCTTCGAACAACTTTAGGCTAAATATAAGTTTATTTGATTGATTTTTAAATACTGCCTTGATCAGTTCAAACTGAATTTTGGCCATTTTATTTAGAACATATTTAGAAGAAGGAAAAATTGACATCAAGTCTTGGCAACACTTCGATTTACTGTCATTTTGTCACAACATTCAATGTAGTGATGCGACTCCAACCAAAAAATATATTTTGAATTGCCTCGGAACACCAGGAAGTGATTCGAATTAACCATGATTTGAATCAATGGTATAATTGATAAATTTTGAATCAAGAATATGAAAACTCATAAGCTATTTTCGCTTCATTGACTCATCGTCGCAGAGCCAATACTTCTAAAGCTAGAATTACGAAATTTAGAGAGTAGGTTATGGCCTGGGCAAAAAATAAGAACTAATTTAGAAAAAATCATCGTGTAAGGGTGCACAATAGGGTTTGAAGTTTTGTATGGGATGAATGGAGAAACACTGTGTATTGATTGAGCAATTTTGTATTTAGACTGTTTAGTTCAAATAATGAAACAACTGTTTATGCATTCTTTAAAAGTTGATTTAAAAAGAATTTATTCAACGAGGCAGAACCAAAACTACCAAAGCTAGAACTACAAAACTTAGTCACCAGGTTTTTTTAAAATTAAATCTCTGAGGGTGCAAAACAAGGAATAGAAATTTGTTTGGAATTAGTGAAAGAACATTAACGCACGCAAAATCAAATAACGCTCGCAAACCGCAACCTCCCCTGTCAATGCATCATATTTTTCCTATCTGGTGACCTCAGTCTCTCACTGGAACACAACAACCCTCACGGAAATTGTCATTTGGCTGCGGTATTCAGTGAGGTGGAAGTATTTCCCCAGTCGGGCAGCTTACGAATTTGCTGTATTCTACGTCTCTTTTTCCAGAATATCTTTTGTTCAGCAGGTGAGGTGCACATGCAGGCGAGGTTGGCTTTGGCTCTCGGGACGAACCATTTATACTCAAGATTTTTACAGGGTCGGCAATCATCATCATCAACCTGAATCTATCCACTGTTGGATATAGGCCTTCTCTAATGCCTTCCATTATATGCAATCCTTCGCTTTCCGCATCCAGGCGCTTCCGGCTGTTCCCTTGAGATCAAGAGGACGGGGAGGGGAAGGAGGGGGCAATACTTTGTCGCCCCCTACGAGTTCTCCGCTCTAGGACGTTCGTCCCCCATCTGCTATTACTGACTAGTAGATCTGGCCGCACACCTGCTACTTCAGCTTGCTGACTCTGAGAGCTATGTCGACAGCTTTGTCTTTCTCCACTGGATTTCTTTGTTTTGGATTTGCTCCCTTAAAGAAATGTTTAAAAACTTTTCTTAAACTTAACTTTTCTTTTTTAAGTTCTATTGATATAATTGTTGAAGTTACCCCAGTTAAGCTGTATCACTCATCCGAGGGAGACGTTGTCTTTAACCACTTCAATTGCAGCATTTTCAATTTAATAGAAAATATTCCTAAGCTCCTTGTCAAATTTAGAAAAGGTGGTTTAGGCACAGCGGCTGATATTGCAAAGGCGTTTCTTCAGATATCAGTTGTGCCTGGTAATAGAAAATATTTGAAGTTCCTATGGTAGGGAGATGACTTCGCTACAGAGATGATGACTTACCATCATTGTCGCAGTAGTAGGTAGTTAGTCTCGTTTCAATTAATGACGATGTTAATTCAAGACGAAGTATTGTTACATTTTCAGTTGGAATAACTCTGGATTTCGACGATAGTGACTGAACAACAGCAATACATGCAGTTAATCCGTTTTTACATGTAACAGAAAACTCACGTAATGTTACGTTACATTCTTTAATAAACTCTCGAGACAGATAGACAGACCTTCAAAATAAAAACGTTTACTACTATCCTAACTTTGCTACTTTAAAGCAATTTTAACGGTAACAAAGTTAAACCAAGTTCTAAATGTTGAATGCGTCCCGTCTTTGGTCAGCGAAAGATCCGAATAAAATAACTCTATTTGAATCAGCCTGCCAATTCGAAGTAATTCGAATCAGGAGATGATCCGAATCATTACAATATGGGTCCCACCACTACCCAAGTCTTAGCAATGCCAATGGAGTGAAGTTAGGCAGTTGTGATTTTGTTGGCTTGTCTGTCAGTCAACGATTCAGTCATTTCTTCAGTCATTTCATTATTGTATACTTCAAAAATGGAGGAGGATCGCCTCTTCGATGAGAGGGTTTCTATTAGAGAATCAGCTCGACCTTTGAAAAAATATGGGAGTACTTGCAACCATATGAAAAGGAATGAGGAATACATCAAACATGTCATGGCAAAAGGCGATACATTGCAAGGGATTGCCCTAAAATATAGTGTAACTGTAAGTGAAGATGTCATTAAAAAGTGTTATTTATCTAGTTTATTTCTTGTAAGTTCTAAGAGGACTGTGTGACCATTTCGGTCTGTGCTCTTTACAGATGGAGAAAATACGGAGAGCGAATCGTTTATTCGCTACGGACAGTTTGTTTTTGAGGGAGTATTTATTGATTCCTGTGACGAAGGAGTCTCCTTTCTACGAGAATGGAGAGCGTGTGACGGAGCCCGCACCGCCAAGTCATCGGGCGTCTATTGCTGGGATGCCGACGAGAGATTTTTCCCCGGGCAGTCCAGATGAAAAGAAAACTTTTGACGACTTTCTAAACAGGCTGGATTCATCCTTAGCTGATATAAAGAAACATGTTGAGAAGACGAAAGAAAATAGCGAGTGAGTATCTATGTTTTTGGTTTTGTTTTGGCGTGTAGATTAGTTTCGCTGCATTACTGATGCAACTTTCTAATTCATTCATTAATGGGAGTTGAGTAACACAAAAAACACTGATGATTGAATGTTATTATGGCAGCTATCTCCTTTATTAAATTATAGAATCTGCGCACAGATTTGGCTGCATAGTCAACTTTACTGGGAGAAATTTTTGTATGTTCTGTATGTCAATTTTCATCATATCCATTTAGTTGTTTATCTGTAAAAGACGACCAAACAAACATCCATGCATTCGGCCTCACAAACTTAATATATTAAAATGATTGTAGAATTTTTCTTACAGTGTATCATTTCTTATCAGTGATAATGTCATAGGTCGGCTGTGTGTTATTGACATACTATTTACAAACACAGATAACTTGATCTTTCATAAAATAGTTCTTTACAAACTTATGTATTTATTTTCACACAAACGGTGTATAGGCATGTGTCTGGCTCAATATTATCACCAGTGATCGGAATACGTAGAGTGATTTGTTGTACTTGCGTAATGCTGTCATAATATGGACATGCCTTTTTCCGGATTTCATTAAATATTATTTAGGTCGTGATTTAGTAGCCATTGTATTTGAAATTAAAGGTTTCGATAGCAAGGCACTTTTAAGTACTTTATTTGCTATATGTATGTGAAATTTAAAATAAAACTGATTGATTAACTGAATCCTATGTTTAGACTTAGCTTGGGGAAGCACAACCGGAACCCCGGAGAATTAAAGCCTCAATACTTTCGAAATCCCGAAATCCTGGAGGTATGTCCATATTAATATCAGCATTTGAGATTATTGACCCTTAATCACTCTACCTATTCCGATCTCTGATCATCACAGTATCAGTAATAGTACTACGTACAGTATGGCCACTCTCTGCTGCTCTCACTAGTCTACCTCACCTCCCCTCTGAGACCGATGTGGAATTGTTCACAAGGTACGCCACAACGTACGAATTGACATTGCTTGTATTTTATTCTCCATACAGTTTAAAATAAAAGATGGGAGTTACTTGTGCCATGGACGGATGTCTCAACACATGGAGTCTAAAATAAAATTTTATTAGTTCCCTTTGGATGAAATAAGGTACAGAGGGCCAATTCTCCTAATTATCTTACAACACATATTGAAACTTGACTGAATCGAGACTGAATTATGAATTGACAGAAATATGGTATTCTGCTCTTATTTTTAACGATCTAATTTCAATATCATTTCGGTTCAGTTTCGATTCGGTCTCGATTCAGTCTCATGACGATCAATTCAAAATCCACTTTCGATCGCGTGCCACATTTCAACAGACACAGAATAAAATATACAGCTCGTTAAATAATCATAGAGATTAAAAAAAAGAACTGTCAAAACTATACCCGCGAAAATTAAAGAATTGTCAAACTTGCCTTGTCCATTTAAAACCTTTGACAGAAAGTTAATTTTGTCGCATTCATATAGTTATTTATAAAGTCGAAAATATATCATTATATATAACCAACAAGTTTCCCTGCGTCAATTAGAGCTACTGCTTGTTTTTATGGAACAGCATCGCACATCGGTTGTTGGCAGAGTGCGGGCAAAAGAGGGAAACGCACTCTCAAAACGCCACTAGCAAGAATGCACACAAATCTTAAATTCAGAATTTAATGGTGCCCATAAAACTGCAAAGGAACGGAAGAAAGTAAGTACCTATATATTGTGATTAACTTGTAGTAGTTATGTATTTTAAATCTGTGCTAAATTAGTTAATACAACCTTGTTTGCAGTATTATAACCAATATACAAGCGCAGAGTACCATTATGTGAACATTATTAACCATGAATTTAAGTGATTTTATTAGGTAATCCCTAACTATGCCCCGGCACAGATGATGTTAACATTGCTGTCTATCAAAAGAAAGGCCATTATCATATTCATGGTCAATAATGTCTACATTAAGTTACTCTACTCTTGTATTGATTATAATACTGCAAACAGGTAAGGTTAAAATCTTTCTTAAACAATTGTTGTTTTAAAGAAAACACATAGGATTAAAAGAAAAATACTTTAGATTTGTATGGTAGCAGTATTTATTAATATTCAAACTTTATTGGCCCACAGAGTTCAGACAAGAGCATGTAGCACAGCTCTGCCCTGCAGCTATAGCGGCAGCAGGGGAAGCGACCAGCAGGATTGCTTCGATGAGATGCTGCTGTAGTTGCAACCTTCGCTATTCCTCCTGTTGACACTGCGACAAATCTTAGACTCTCAGATGGAAGCGATTTGGGATGTTGTGAAACACACAGCAAGTATTCATAATTTTTGCTGCCATTTCTGGTTTGTACTGTAGCTGCCGGACTACTAAACAGACATCTGCAACAATTAAAACTTAATTATATTATCTATTGTTAATTATTCTAATTGTGATTCTTGATATATTGTTTGTTGAATGCTACAAATACATAGGTAATTATATTTTTTTGCAATCCATGTGATCATAAATATGTGATGCCTAATAAAAGTGATTGATTGTGATTTTAAGACATTGCCTTTTTAATATACCATGTTGTTTGTATTATAAATATATAATTTATTAAGTACTTAGTTGATTCTTTTACAATACCTATCTATATTTGAATTCATTACCTGAATCTGGCTAAATCAAAACTTCTATGATCCTTTCCACAACATTCTTGCCTTTGACTCGAATGTTGTAATAATGAGCATCCAGGCTACCCTCTGCCATGTTTAAAATTAGTGTTAATAATTTTTTCCTTAAAGGATATCTACTATCACCTGTAACAACAAATGTTTTTATAAATTTAGACTGTCATAATTTCATGTAGGTATTATAAACTTGAGAGATGACAGTAATGATGCATATGCCAGTGCTCGCCTGATGTGAAGCAGTTACCGTAGCCATATTAACGCTCACAACATGAAATATCGCTCACACCCCCGCTGCTAACGCAGCAACTCCTTCCTTTCTGGTGACCTCACTCACTTGCACAAACACAACAACCCACAAGGGAATTGTTAATTGGTTACATTATTCTGTGAGGTGAAGGTACATCCCCAGTCGGGCAGCTGATACACTGTACCCTAACTAGCTTTCGCCAGAACCTCTTTCGCTAGTCGTTAAGTGTACCACATGCAGGTGAGGTAGGCTTTGGCTCTAAAAATCGTGGTGTAACGTTTATTTAACAATGAGTATAGTTTGTAGACAATTATACAAGTTGTGAAACATCTCATACCTACCTAAAAGAAAATTGGCTTCTCCATTCTTACTTAAAATTTATAAATAATTATTGAGAGGATGGTCTCTAGTCTCTACACGTTGTGGAGTCGTGGTTGCTCCCTGGACTAGAGGGGTCCACACATAAATTGTGTAGGCCTGCATCGCAAATCTGGAAAATAAATTATATTTAACTTAAATTACTAGGTACATATTAAAACAAATTAGTTACTATTATTTCTTTACATTTACTATCATCACATTAAGAGAATGGTATCCCTTCGTACAATAATATGCCTCTTTGCGTTCTAAGAGCTTCATGATACAAACATGTATACCATCTATGTAGCCAATGACACCAAGCATTCCGACTTTTGAATAAAACCTTAAATTAAGGCACATTGTTATACCTAAAAACATTAAAAAATAGGTGATTGTTTCCTAATACAATTTCATGGACAGACCGATCATGCTTTGAGAACAGTGAATCAATAAAATTATGACAGACTTGTATAAGCAATAAGGTGGCCTTATTGTTGAGATATCTTTTCATGGCAACCTTAGGGCAACGAACTGAGCATGGAGTGTACAGGATTCACAAGTCAAATGAAATAAATGAAAATTATAAATTTGTAAGAATCATTATTATGTATAGACAAAGATGTGCAACTTTTTACTGATAAATAATTTAACAATAAATAAATGAAAATACATACACTACATATTTATTCTATTAAATGCCACTTTACTTACTATCTCTTATTTATTTCCCAAGTGTCCGTTGTTAATGTGAGCTGAATGTATTTTATAAATATCCCTGCCATGTTCAGTGCACCACTAACTTGGTTGAGATACATCAGATACAGCATGACTGGTATTATATGAGTTTGACCAACCAAAGTTTGGTATGATCCACTTGCAAAAAAATGCAAGTGCTGTGAAAACCTAAAAAAATCAAGAATATAATTATATTATACAATATTTAGGACTGTGTTGACTTTATTACTATGTTGCAGAGTATAATTATTCTGGGGAGTATTGTAGGCACATAAATGATAAATTTATAAGTTGAAACTTACTTTGGTGGTACCGCATTTAGCCCGCCTCGTCGCTTCATGAGAAGCGGATGTAGGACTATAATTCCTTTATTAAAATTTATCCTTATTCCTCCTATATATTATTATTCCTCTATTGTTTGTTTTCGTTAACCGATAAGTTTTTCTAAACTCCCGGTCACTCATTTCGAAGGCGTACTTATCGAGTCGGTGTTGCACAGAGCGACGTCATCTTGTTCTTGCAGCTCGTTGAGTAATTATTAAATACCGCCAGCAATGAAGACAATTCATTTTAATGGTTTATTTAATCTAACACAGTGCGGTATGTTCGTTGGAACTAATAATTTACAGCTTTGTATCAGTCACATTTCGATCAACTTTCAATCTCATTGAAATGTCAAAAATGACGTATAATTAGACAGTAGAATACCGATGATAGTTTCGTTCAAATATCAATATCACGCAAAGTGCTAGGGGAATGCCGTTTTAGTTTGTTCAACTTTCGATCACATTCCAATTTCAAACCACATTCAGTGTCAATTCACGTTGTATTTTGCGTTAGTAGAATACCTTTTGTGACATTTGTGAGATCGAGATTAGACTGAGACTGAATTTTGACTGTATTTTTGTTACGAGAATTGGCCCTCAGATATTTTATAGATTTTATAAATTATCTAAAAGCATATGTCAGCCATAGTTTCATTATAACTAATTCATGTCTGTCAGAGTAAGATACAAGATGCAATTAATACGAGATGTGAACAGGATAGCATTATAGCACATTTATATGTGTCAAAGAGCGCATCAGCATGCAGGCACGAGTGTGCTGCTTGAGTTGTGGTTTTTTACAAATTGTTTGTTTACATGTCATTGTTTTGTGTGTGGTTACTGTTAGTTTTAAATTACGTTTATTCTATGTGAATGTTAGTATGAATTACATTACGCATGCATATGGATAGTAAAAAAAAGCTATAATTAGTGAACATGAAATGTTTTCCTGTGAAGGTGTTAGTGATTATTAGAAAATATAAAATTATGGATAAGTTAGCAATGGCAATTTTATTAAACAAGGCGTTTTGTAAATATTGACTGGTGTCAGTGTAGTGTATTTACCATGTCCGACTAATAATTACATAATATGAGCCCTAGAGATTATCACGCAAACATAGGCACGTGTACAGACGCATTTGGTTTACTACATGCAAATGCGCCATTTTGTATGGAATATAACTCGAACTCGAATATAACTGGAAATAACTCGGACGGAAGATTAATATCTATGAATAGAATGAAAGTTTGCAGATCTTTATAGTTTTGTGTAATTTACGATATTGTTAAATAATTTATACAATTTTTGAACATTGTCAAATAGCCTATTGTGAACAATACATCTTAATCATGTTGGGTTTTTCTACAATATTAACATTATTAGAACCCTATTGATACCACTACCTTGAGGTCTTATAATAGCCTACTAGCTTGCGCTCGTGACTTTGTACATGTGTATCCCAGTATCCGATGGCAAATAAAAAAAAATATCTATGTCATACCTGTATTCTAAATGTCAACCCGATCTGCCCAGTAGTTTGGGCTGTGAATTGATCGATCTGTCTTACTGCTTCTGTAGTATTTACGTAGCTGGTACCAGCAGTAAGAGCTACAGTAATTTAGTTAATTTTAAAGTTTTTAAACTAATCAGAAGCTGTTTTATACTGATATTATTTATTCATTCAAAGTTGTGTGATTCACTGACCTATTAGCTGCTAGCCTACTTCTAACTTGAGAAATTGAACTTCTAGAAGTTCAATTTCTCAAGTTAACTTATCGAAAAGTGTTGTTTTTGTCAATTTTCTAATATCCTTGATTACAGTTTTGTTATTGGAGATCAGTTATCAGTATAATGGAGCTAATATGCAGACTGATGATACAAGGCAGTCACACACACATCGAAAGTAAATGATATCAAAATTGTACAAACACATAAGCGGCATAACTGCTCTTCTGATAACACAGTTTGTTTAGCCACTGATAACAGGATATTTGACTTCAGAGGATGTTTATAATGACGGTACATAGCAGAGTATTTATTTTTATTGGTTTATTGCACTTTTCGAAAGGATACTACATCTCTCATCATCTGTATCCTTTAGGTCACAGATGATAAACCTATTTGGCAGCCGAGTCAAATTTCTTAAAGCAAATTTCGTATTGGGCCCTACTACAAAATTTTATTTTTTTATAGTTAACCACGGTAAACAAAAAATATATATTATTTTTATTAAGGTAGTGCAGTGTGCGGTTGCAGAGAGGTTTTTTCGCCAATTCTCTAATTATGGAATAAATTATCTATCGAGGTTTTAACTGCGACTGCGATCGCGAACTTACGAATGTAATTTCAGAAATACTAAATGAAAATAATACCTCAGTCGCCTAGATAACATTCCCGTCATTATCATCATCACGTGTCCATAATACTGTATCTAAGTACTATTACTAATACTGTACCCAGGTTGTGCTACAGTCTTGACTACATTGTTAAATCACTACATAGTATAAAACAAAGTCGCTTTCTCTGTCCCTATGTCCCCATGTATGCTTAAATCTTTGAAACTACGCAACGGATTATGATGCGGTTTTTTTTAATAGATAGAGTGATTCAACTGGAAAGTTTATATGTATAATATATGCATAACATAGTAGAAAAACACTGATAATTTAGAGGTTTCTAATGTGATGTCGTAAATAAACACATTTTTTTGCTCTTTCATTGCAAACGCTGGCTGAACCCAACGAGATAGATCAAAATAATGTAGTACAGTATTGTTCACCTTAAAATGGTCTACAAAAAAGTTCGCGATGGTATATGTCTATCTCTTAGTGGTAACACACAATAACCGTTATTTTATCCTTTGCTTTTTACAAGAATTAATGCCTTATTTACGAAGCGATTTTAAGCAATACAGAATTAATCCTTATCCAATTAAGTACCTTAAATACATTGCGCATTTAATATAGATCAATATGGCCCTTCACAGCATGTAATTTAAATGAATAGTTTAGAAGATATTACACATTTAAAATGCAGGGACATAACGGCTGTGGCGGTACCGGCCGCGGAGCCGGCGGCGTGTGCCTATAACTGGGGAAGGACTGGAAAGGACAAAGCGCAAAGACCTTCTGTAGTACATTTAGTATCAGCATTGCACCCGTGCGAAGCCGGGGCGGGTCGCTAGTTATCTATATATTACATTCATGCGTGAAGCAAACACTTTGTATCCCTTTTCACGATAATTGCGCGAAATTTCATACACCTCCAGTGTACGAAGTTTCGCATATTTATAGTTTTTTTTTTCTTTTTATACTACGTCGGGTGGCAGACAAGCATACGGCCCGTCTGATGTGAAGCGGTTACCGTAACCGTATTAACGCCCGCAACATAATATATCACTTGCGCGCCGCCACCTTCGCTGCCAACGCAGCATCTCCTTCTTTTCTGGTGACCTCACTCACTCGCAGGAACACAACAACCCTCAAGGGAATTGTTATTTGGCTGCGGTATTCTGTGAGGTGGAGGTACATTCCCCAGTCGGGTAGCTTACAATTCCGCTCCCTACCTCTCTTTTCGCCAGAGCTTCGTTTGTCAGTCAGCAGGGTGCACCACGTGCAGGTGAAGTTGGCTTTGGTTCAAAGATGTTGATAGACCTCTTACACCCCTTACTTATATAGAGAATGAGTGCCAAATGTTTTTTTTTTTAATTATGCATAAAAATACTTTAAAAACCAATAAAAATACATTAGACACTACCATGTATTTGACACACACACGCATATATACTCTTTTGTTTATTGTTAACGTCATCATCATCATCATCATCAGGTCATTTTAGTCTCCACTACAGGAGCACGACCCTCTCTCGTCCGTCCTAGACGTAAGGAGGATTTGGCCTACACTCCCCACGCTGGCCAAACGGGTTGGGGAGGCTAAAGTCATAATTTAAATGAATTATGGTCGAATATCGACCATTGGGCGACCACTAGTATAAATTAATAAGCAGTCATGGAAATGTACAATTTTATTATGTGTTTTATCTTATCATGATTAAATTAACTATGACTTTTAGAACAGGCATTATTGATTATCTTCATACATTTCTTATCAGTAATAGTAACTGTCCTGTTATGATTGTGCCGTGTACAGTTTACACTAGGCTGGATTCTAGCCCACGGGGCCGAAATCGAGGATGAGTGAAGCGAGTAGATTCGCTGAGTGTTTTCTATTGATTTTAATGGAAAATGTATTTGAAGATCATTCCTCAAGGACATGATCGTTCTCAATTTTTTTTCGACACAAACCTTATGCATGTCGAGATATTTAATTGTGATAAATTTCATCAAAATTGGTTTAGTGGTTTTGGAGCCTATTCATTTCCAAGAGGACTTTTTGGTGTTTATAACAATTCCGCTCCATCCACTCAATAAGTGATAAGTAATTTGTCTGGCCGCGGATTATGTATTAGGCTTTTCTATAATCTATGATAGTATTTACACAATTTTATTTTTATACATATAAGTGACCACTCCCCGCCGCTCTTTCGAAACGACCTCACTTTCCCCACTTGGTCAAATATGGATCAATTTGACACCGCAGCACACAAGCAAACTTAAGCTGTATAATATTTACCATGTATATAGACGTCTTTATTTATCTATATATATAAAAGAGTAAATCACTCACTCACTCATCACGAAATCTCAGAAACTATAACACCTACAAACTTGAAATTTGGCAAGTAGGTTCCTTATAGGGTGTAGACATCCGCTAAGAACGGATTTTACGATACTCCACCCCTAAGGGGGTAGAATGGGGGTTGGAAGTTTGTATGAAAGTTCTATGTTTTTGAAGTAAATGACTTGAAATTTAAAATGCATGCTCTATAGATGGTGTGGAGGTGTACTAATAATGTATCGTTGGAAATCAACCCCTTTTTGGGGTTAAAACGGGGGTTGGAAGTTAGTATGAAAGTTCTATGTTTTTGACGCAAGATACTTGAAATTTAAAATGTATGCTCTATAGATGGTGTGGAGGTGTACTAATAATGTATCTTTAAAAATCAACCCCTTTTTGGGGTTAAAACGGGGGTTGGAAGTTAGTATGAAAGTTCTATGTTTTTGACGCAAGAGACTTGAATTTTAAAATGTATGCTCTATAGATGGTGTGGAAGTGTACTAATAATGTATCTTTGGAAATCAACCCCTTTTTGAAATTAAAACGGGGTTGGAAGTTTGTATGAAAGTTCTACGTTTTTGAAGTAAGAGACTTGAAATTTAAAATGTATGCTCTATAGATGGTGTGGAGGTGTACTAATAATGTATCTTTAGAAATCAACCCCTTTTTGGGGTTAAAACGGGGGTTGGAAGTTAGTATGAAAGTTCTATGTTTTTGACGCAAGATACTTGAAATTTAAAATGTATGCTCTATACATGGTGTGGAGGTGTACTAATAATGTATCTTTAAAAATCAACCCCTTTTTGGGGTTAAAACGGGGGTTGGAAGTTAGTATGAAAGTTCTATGTTTTTGACGCAAGAGACTTGAATTTTAAAATGTATGCTCTATAGATGGTGTGGAAGTGTACTAATAATGTATCTTTAGATATCAACCCCTTTTTGGGGTTAAAATGGGGGTTGGAAGTTTGTATGAAAGTTCTATGTTTTTAAAGTAAGATTCTTGAAATTTAAAATGTATGCTCTATAGATGGTGTGGAGGTGTACTAATAATGTTTCTTTAGAAATCAACACCTTTTTGGGGTTAAAACGAGGGTTGGTAGTTTGTATGAAAGTTCTATATTTTTGAAGTAAGAAACTTGAAATTTAAAATGTATAAATAGTGTGGAGGTGTACTAATAATGTATCTTTAGAAATCAACCCATTTTTGGTGTTAAAACGGGGGTTGGAAGTTTGTATGAAAGTCCTATGTTTTTGAAGTAAGAGACTTGAAATTTAAAATGTATGCTCTATAGATGGTATGGAGGTGTACTAATAATGTATCTTTAGAAATCAACTCCTTTTTGGAGTTAAAACGGGGGTTGGAAATTTGTATGAAAATCCAATGTTATTGAAGTTAAAGTAATTATGGCAGAAGGATTTTAAATGATATTTAAGTATAAAAAATATTGAAAACAACTACATACTTACTATTATAAGGAGGGATGTTTTATTATAACAATAAAAAGTACTTTAGGTTTTACAAAGAGATTGATTGTTTTGAACTTTTTTTATTTTTTTCCTTTCATTAGGTATTTAGCTTTTTCGAATGTAATTAAAAATTATTTGCAAATGACTAACTCCACGCGTACGAAGTCGCGGGCGGCCGCTAGTATATTAATATATAGCAAAAGTAAGGTATACAGCGTATTTGTAACCTGCCGAACTGGGGAAGTACCTCCATCTCACAGAATATCGCAGCCAAATAACGATTTTCTTGAGAGTTGGTGTCTTCCCGCGAGTGAGCGAGGTCACCAGACAGGAAGGAGTGCTGTGTTGGCAGCTCGCACGCGTTTAAATGCCCGTCGCAGCTAGTTTCAGTAGCGCGTTTCAGCGTCCAAATACTACACTTTACTCGTATTTCGATGCCAGATTTTTCACTATATTTCCACTATATTTACAAAGCTCCGCTGTTACCACGAAGCTGTATTGATCGCTTTATTAATGAAGAGGAAATATCAATCACATCGCCCATCAACAAATTGCCAAAACCCGATGTAGCATCTCGTTTTGGCGATTTTGCAGGCGCTAAAACGCGGGTTACTGATACTGCGACCAAACAGCGTGCGACAGCGTGGATGCTATTCGCCGATGTTAAAAGTAGTACGTGTGCTATGGCCCTTAGATTTATTCAAGATTGTACCGATGTGTCTTGAGACTAGGATAGAAAATCTCCAAGATTTTTTCCTTTTTCACAAAATGAGACTTAACCTTCAGTTTGGTTTCCTCGTTCGCTTCTTATGGAAAAAATAGATTGACTGAATACCTAAGTAATTTGATTTTTTGGTACTAGCCGAGTTAGTTTTGATCGTCGTGTCATTTACTTTAAAATCGGTTTTTATCCGGAAAATTGATAAATCTGAGGCAAATGGATGCAAAGTGAATAATAATACATCAGCCACGCAGGTCATCGACTTAGACTATGGCATATCCTGGGACTGTATTCTGAGACTATATTGAAATAATAGGCACATATTATGCCTACAATGCACTAGTAACGACCCAGGTTAGAACATTTTAAAATATCGTTAAATGCATGACGTCAATTTTAAACATCGCCGACGGTTTTAACTTTAATTATTACACGTGATGTCTCGTATCGTAGTATAGACATCATCCTACATTTTTTATTAATTTCAATTGCAGAATGAACTCAATTTTTTTTGTTATTGCGTTTTTATAGCCCGGCACAACACAAAAGAATAGACAGAAATTGAGGTGCCAGTGCCACTTTCTTCGTTAACATAATTTTCACGTGGCATTCCTTTTATCTCTCAATATGTTTAGATATATCGTCGTTACGCGTGTCAGTCTAATCGAACATGCAAGTTAAGCAACGTCGACCGTAGCCTGTCTATGGATGGGTTTATTTATCTTGAGCTCCTCCGTGCTTCGAACGGCACGTTAAGCCACTCCCGGCTGTTGTCATTAGATGATAGTCGTTAAGCTAAGGCAGTGGCCTTTGGGCGGCTTAAAAACACTGGCTTCCGCCAATCCGCAGTTGATGGAATATGCTCTAAACCACTTCGATTGACGACGAATATCATCATCATTATCATCGTCGTCTTAGTCCCGGTAGAGCCAGGGTCCGGTTTCCTACTTTTTCGACATCAAGGCAGCATTTCTTAGGCCTATCCCGCTTCCTCGGACTTGGAAGAAGCGGCATGGTAAGACATTTTTTTCCGTAACACGTGACCGTACGGCGACTCTCTTACAGTTTGCTTGCAATGTCTCGGATATGAATTTAATTTAATTTGTTATGTAATTAAAAGTTTTAAATAATAATATATTTTCACAATGCCTTGAAAAGGTAAATTTGTAACAAAATTGCTAAGATCTAACTCACAATTATGATTGTACCTGTTGTTGCAAATTCCAGTGAATAAATGAATATGAATATGAATATGAAGGCTGCCGAGGATGCGGGAATTCCTGACGCAGTCTTCCGTGAATATCCGCACATCCAGCACTGTTAATCCTGGCTACA
Source organism: Hypsopygia costalis (assembly GCA_937001555.2). Classification (NCBI taxonomy): domain Eukaryota; kingdom Metazoa; phylum Arthropoda; class Insecta; order Lepidoptera; family Pyralidae; genus Hypsopygia; species Hypsopygia costalis. The sequence continues at coordinate 19,537,149 of OW443343.2, read as the reverse complement.
CAGGAGACACAGTGGTGGAATGTGTGGTGGGCCCCCGTCCCGTAAAAAAAAGCGTTCAGTACTGCTTGCCGGCCAAAATATAATTTTTCATTGTTTTTACTTGTTGATTTTTTCATAATTTGCCATGATGTTTTAAGTTAGTTATTACAATAGTATAAACTTGTGGATACTGACGGGGCGGCGAACGAGGGCATAAATAATGGATCTTGCATACTATTTTTTTTATACTACGTCGGGTGGCATACAACCATACGGCTCGCCTGATGTGAAGCGGCTACCGTAGCCATATTAACGCTCGCAACATAAAATATCACTCGCGCGCCGCCACCCCCGCTGCCAACGCAGCATCTCCTTCCTTTCTGGTGACTTCACTCACTCGCAGGAACACAACAACCCTCAAGGGAATTGTTATTTGGCTGCAGTATTCTGTGAGGTGGGGGTACATTCCCCAGTCGGGTAGCTTAAAATTACGCTCCCTACCTCTCTTTTCGCCAGAGCTTTTTTTTTGTCAGTCAGCAGGGTGCACCGCATGCAGGTGAAGTTGGCTTTGGTTCAAAGATGTTGGTGAACCACATACACCCTAAAACTATAACATCATAATTTACTAAACTTGCCTTGGTTCGTATCCTTGGCAACCTTTTGCTACAGACGTTACAATAACAAACTAAGGGAACTTTCAAATCTTTTTTTAACTTCGGTGCTGTCTTAGGTGATCGACTTTACATGAAACACCATATTTTTTGCGTGCTAGTTAGTTTGTGCACTATCCAAGGCCGTACGTGTTTCACTTTCTACGCCACGAGTCCACGATCACATGATCGGTGACGTTAGGGTCGGTTCCAACCAGTGCCGCAACGCGTGATTCATCACTAGAATCTTGTTTTATTGTTTTTTATTATCTATATTTGAACGTTTGAAATGAATGAAAGTTTGAAATGATTACGATCAAATTCTGCGTGCCAATGACTTTACGCTGCTCAAAGGTGCATTCTTCCCAAAAAGCATTTTGAGGACGAGCATTGCAGTCTTGCGGGGACAGAGAACTGTAAAGAATGCGCAACACGTTGATAAACCCGGAAACCACTTGATACAAACTCTGTTAAAACCACCACTGTTTTGACGAGCTTGGTGGCATAGCGGTCAATGACGCGGCTTCGACACCATCGCTCGTGGGTTCGATTCCCACATAGGACAAACATTTGTGTGCATGAATATGTCTGTTTGTCTTAGTCTGGGTGTTTTCTATATATCATAAGTATGTATTTACAAAAAATAAAATGTATTTACGTATGTTTATCAGTCTAGTACCCTTAACACAAGCTTCGCTTACTGTGGGGCTAGATGGCGTTGTGTAATTTGTCTGACAATATTTATTAATATTTATTTTAATATTTACTGTTCCATTGCAATATAATACTATATATTATAATCTTGTAAAAATTAGATTTCGTTTGGACATGTTAGCTATACTCTCTGCCCACCGCTGCCATATACGTCTCTTCCAACCCCAAGTTGAGCGTGGTGGAGTATGCTCTAAACCCCTTCGATTGACGGGAGACCCGTATCCCAGCAGTGGGGTGATTATGGGTTGATTCCGATGTTAGCCTATAGCCACACCCTGGCTCTACAAAGTATTACATAAACAATGACGTCTGTGCAGAGCGAGACTGAGCATGTGTGCGTGTCTTCTGGAACAGTTTATATGGCGGCCATATAAACTGTTCCAGATTCGTCTCATAGGAGAGGTGTGGTCGATACGAGAAAGCGCCACGGAGTCTATTACTTATACTGTGCTGTAGCTTAAAATATTCAAGGCTTCTTGAATATATCTTACAAATGGAAGCTCGCCGAAATATTTTATCGTACCAGTCTGTGTCTCGCCTTTTAGAAGTCAGATGTTAAACTCGGAGTTCATTTTACGAAGGTGAAATTTTGTTATCCAAAGTTATTTGTAAATATTATTGTGTAAACATTAAAAACAGCGGAGGCGGTGGCACGGCGCACGATGGGTATTTCATGTTGCGAGCGTGTATATGGCTACGGTAACCGTAACAGTGGGCCGTATGCTTGTTTCCCACCCTAGTATAAAAAAAGTAAAATATATAATTTGGAGTTTTCTGTGGTTCTGGCACAGGTTCTGGCACAAAGATATTCGTCGCTTAGTTAGGTGTTACACGAACAGCAAAGTATTACCTTACATATAACTTCACAGAAGATTGCCGCCAGATACCAGTTCCAGAGAACTGTTATTTACTCAGTGTTCCAGGGATCTACCAGCTTGCTAGACTAGCTAGCGAGTTCTATGTAGGAGCACCTTAAATATTTATCGAGATTTCGTGTTTATTCAGTGAGTGAATGACTTGGTGACCTTTTCATTCTAAAGATTAAATCGATTGAAAAGTCCAAAGAGATGACAAAAAAGAACGATATTCGTTATTATTGCCATCACCAATAGACTTTGTCTACCAGAATAAAGTTCATTTAAAAAAAAAATTGGTTGTAAAGTAGGTTTACGGACGATAATTTAACGTGATAACGTCATAAGAAAACATCGGCCGATGGAGTAGAAGAGAGATAGATGCGTCACAATCCGCGCTCTCGTTAGCACGCTCGGCTCAGGTGGAACGTAACAATGAGTCATGCTTTTCCGTGCGTGCAGACGGCGTTCATCGATTTATAAGACGTTACCACAGTGAAAACAAAGTTTCGATTTTGACGTGATGTCAAAATCGACACTTTGTGTTTTCACTGTGGCCTGCTTTCGGAGACAAGGGGTGCCTTATGCCTATTTATCATCCAAATACTGTCAGAACTTAGTCGTCGCACAATGGAGCTGTATAAGTACATGTGTGGGTAGATACATTCTCGACCATGAACTCGTATGACGTTTGCCGAGACGCGACCGGATAAAGTAGTTACGAGCGGGATCTCTGGAATATAATATTTATTGCCTTGGTGTGCTATTATCAAATAAACATACAAACAAACGTCGATAAGAAATAGCTGCTTACGGCTTCGAGGGGTCATCGGTAGTTAGTTTCCTTCGCTAAGATTTCAACTAGGTATTTTCATCTTTCCGTCGTCTTGCGAACCTTACCTACTTCATTTAATGTATCCGTTACCTTAAGGTTGCCTTGAAAAGATAGCTTTTAGCAATAAGGCCGCTTTGTTGCACATGCATATTTTATAAGTGGATATTTTCTGTATGCTGATTAAATTATTTCTGTAGTTTGTATAGTGTAAATAAAGCATATTCTATCTATCTATTTTTGGGTTGAAGAACTCAACAACATCTATAGAGTTTTAACTACCTAACCTATCTTCCACTGCAATGATTAGCTTACGAGGCTGCTTAGCTAAATATAGCTATGGCATGTCGAGCTTGATGCGAGAAGTACCTCACCTCACTGTCTACAAGAACTAACAAACCTTTGTGGTTTGTTAGGTTCCTGTAATTTAGTGAGGTAAGCAGACTGTAAAGTATTCTTCGGTATCCGATTTACAACAGACGGCTTTTTCAGTTTGCAATTCATGCTTTAAAATAATTAGCATTCAATTAATCCTTTCTGGTTAGTATAACTCAGTAGAAGCAACCTTACCTTACCACGTTACAACCAGACTGCGTTTTTATAAATATAAACATTACAATTTATAATCATTACCTAAAAGTTGTCTTGAAAAATTGCTTTTAGAAATAAGGCAGCCTTGTTTCGGCCTTATTGTTATAAGATCAATGAAATTGAGCCTCCAAGGTTTGTCTGTCTGTCTATTCCATCTACCCTGTATCCTGTATATTCCACTATCGACTCCGTAAAAGTCATTTCATTGTTCAATTTTTATCGATCGATGTCGCGGACGAGACCTAGTGAACGATAAAACAGATAAATGTCATGTGGATGTTTACATAAAACAAGTCGAGGTCGCTGCCCCTGCGAGGACTGTTATCATTTTAGCAGTAGTAAGCTCCTCTGCTTGCTTTAGTCTCGACAGAAATTATTTTTATTAAAACGTCCACGGCCGATCCGACCTTTATTACTATTTCCCTATAACTTGTCGATTGACATCATTACACTGAGCCTAAACATATCGAAGTTGCGGAAATTCACTAGTCACAAATAAAAACTGTTAAAATGCGCTTTCATTATATCAGTTGAGTCATGTGTTAATTTATACGCTTGAACAAAGCCTTTACGCCTATTATGCATATACTATATGCTTAAATTCGTTGTTAGATATAATCTTGTATCGTGAAATTCAAAGGTTAAAGTGCTTTATTGTATTGGCAGTGTCTTAAGTATTATTGACGGACTTGATGATGATTGATTACTTTCGCTTTTACCTTAAAGGAGGTGTGTACGAAGGGTTAATCTACTCATCAATATGAACAACTTGAATTATGAGGGCCGACTTTTAAAATTGTAAAAAATCTAAGTCATGTAATTTGTTCTATCGAATGATATTTTTTATGGGAAATCAGTTTTCATTTAAATTTTGCTTTGTTGATATAAAAAATAAAATTTGAATTTTTCAATTAAGATCAAACTAATATAAGAATAAAGTTCATGCTGTAGATTGTTGACACTTGGTGGAACATTATTGTCATAATGTTATAATAAAACTCTGTTCCACGTAATTATATTAAATTTTACCGACCGGTTTCGCCGCTAAGGCATTATCAAGGTAAACAGATGGTATTTTTTTCACAAAAAGGATTTGATTGTAAAAATTAAATCAAAAAATACCATCTATATTAATGCCTTAGCGGCGAAACCGGTCGGTAAAATTAAATATAATTAAATATATAAAAGCCATAGTAAGACTCCTGCGCATAATCATCAGTTTCTGTAAAGTATCCCTTTTCATGTTTAGTCATGGTTCACGTCACTGAATGTCTTCTCGATTTAATAGTGCATTATGTTCATCTTGCCGTGGTTATTCTTTTAGATAACTCGGTGTAAATATTTTTTTCGTTAGATACTCGTTGATCGTATTTAGATAGCATAGAGTTATTCGAAAACTTATTCGTTACTTTAGTAGTTAAAATCGGGACGGGGGCCCATCACACATTCCCACCACTGTGTCTCCGGTGTAGCCAGGATTAACAGCGCCGAAAAGGCAATTAACAATAAGTCCACTGCAGTCGTGGGGGTAAAACTACGGCTGCCTTGGAACTCACAACGAATTTTACTAGTTACTATTTTATTATTTAGTAGTAAAGTAAAAAAAGTAAACAAATAACTACTTTTGTTGTTATTTGTTTGTTTACTAATTAAGGTACGATAGTAAACTAACTATTAAGGTTTTATTACAGCTTTGAAAACCAGTCGAAATTAAAAAAGAAGTTCGTCGAAGTTATTAGGTTTACAAGCCAAAAGCTTCCTCGCTAACCATTAAAATTGCTATGGAGATTTTTTTGCGAAACGAATGTCTAAAACATTCAAATACTTTTTGTCAATAGCGGTTGAGTTCATTAAGGAAGAGAATGCGTGAAACAACAAGTGAATGCGCTTACTTTGCCTTGACTATAACGCCATTGGTAACTTTGACCCGGAGAGGAATATTTTGATTCCAAACATAGGTCTTATGTTTAAGCTAGTGACAAACCGTGTCAACTTTGTCGGTAGAGTTCTAACAACTAAGCTTAACACAATTTCTACTAGTCTAAGCCCAAGTTTGATTTTTACAATCAAAAATTTCGATGGGAATCTGTTTCAGCTTCGGCGGTAGAGCCCTCGTACGTAATAGAGACTTTACACAGCCGGCTCTTAGGTGGTTGGCGTTGCCTACCTAGCAGTTTCTTAGATAAAATTGTTCAATATTTTTTGAAAAATGGAAAAATTCACCTGCCCCCCCTAGGTGGGATTTGAACTGCTATGCCTACTTTAGTATTGTAATTACATACTTAATAGGTTGATGACGTCACACTGTGACTCACACAGTAGAAATATAAGATGCAAAAATTCGTCAGCAACACAAACCTTCCTGGTAGCTCAGTTGGAAGAGCACTCGACCGGTCATCGAGAGGTCGTGGGTTCAAATCCCACCTAGGGGGGGCAGGTGAATTTTTCCATTTTTCAAAAAATATTTATCTGGCAAGTTGGCCAAGACAACTATTTAAATAATAATAAAATAAAATTGTTCAGTTTTTTGATCTGGGGCCCTAACGGCTATGCTGAAGCGAGATTCTCATCAAATATTTTGATTACAAAAACAAGCATTATTAGGTTTAGGTTAATAATAGGTTAATAATACCTATGAAATTGCCGTTCTGCAGTACCTACTGGCCATTTCAAATCTAAATAATTTTTGTTTGGCTAAGAATTCTACAATACAATACAATACAATACAATACTCTTTATTGCACCAAAACAGTAAAAATAATGACAATAATGACTTATTAAGTACAAAAGGCGGCCTTATCGCTTAGCGATCTCTTCCAGGCAACCTTTGGGTAGAGGAGACATGAAATAAAGGTAGATAGGCGCAGCATATACTATATAGGTACATTATAAATATACTTATATATAACTATACTTAAACATACATATATGCATAAATATAAATAAATACATACATAAACTACGTAAATGTACTTATTATGGAAAAGCCGTCAGCGACAGATAAAATTACATAAATAAATAAGTTAAGTAGAAGTAAGTGAAATATAGTGATCTTTAACTAGATTTTTAAAAGTGGTAATAGTTTGCGCGTTGCGGATAGTTAACGGCAGAGCATTCCAAAGCCTTGTAGATTGCACAGTGAAGGATTTTGTATAATATTGAGAAGAGTGAGATGGTGTTACAAGGCGAAGGGACAAGGTGCTGCGCATAGTACGATCCTGGACATCGCTGTGAAAGGCGAATCGCTCATTTAAATAACCAGGAGTGGCAGGATTGAAAAGAGTAGAGTATAGAAGAGAAAGGGTATGTTGATTACGGCGAAGTCGAATAGGAAGCCACTTGAGCCGAGAACGAAATTCAGAGACATGGTCATATTTACGCAATCCGAATATGAACCGAATACAAAGGTTTTGAAGGCGCTCAAGTTTATTTAATTGCTCCTCAGTGATATTAATATAACAAGAATCAGCGTAATCAAGGATAGGGAGGAGCAACGATTGTGCAAGCGCAATTTTGGTATCGATTGGTAAAAAATTTTGCAGTCTTCTAAGGGAGGCAACGGAAGCAAAAAGTTTCCTACTGATTGTACCAATTTGAGCTGCCCAAGATAACGTCTTATCAAAGAGCACTCCAAGATTCTTCACGGTGTCGGAGTACGGAATATTAATACCATTAAAGATAACTGGTTGTAACTTTTGCCAATCGATTTTAGAAATAAAGTAAGAGCTACCTATTATGATCGCCTGCGTCTAATAAAAAGTAGTGATTTGTTTATTGATTAGTGTTACATTTTCATCGCATTTCAATCTTTTTCGTCATCATGGATACGTTAAAAATTCGAGTAATTATGGAATATGAGTACCGTCGTGGCAGCAACGCGGCACAAGCGGCACGCAACATCAACGACGTTTACGGAGCCAACAGAACACTACAAACCAACGCACCACCTGTTATTGGTTTGCTCGCTTCCGTTCTGGAAATTTTGACCTGAAAAATGAACTTCGCGGTCGTCCGAAGACTTTGGTCGATAATGACGAATTAAAGGCGATTGTGGAAGCTGATGATACACAATCTACGGCTGAATTAGCAGCAGCTTTCGACGTTAGCGTCAAAACAATATTGCTCCATTTGCGTCAAATTGGCAAGGTAAAAAAGCTTGACAAATGGGTGCCCCACGAACTCAATGATCGCCAGCGCGAAGTACGCGTCGAGACGTGCCTTGCACTGCTCAACAGACACACAAATGAAGGAATTTTAAACCGCATTGTTACCTGCGATGAAAAATGGATTCTGTTTGATAACCGCAAGCGCTCAGCAAGTTGGTTGGATCCTGGTTCAGCACCTAAACAATGCCCTAAACGAAAACTTAGCCCTAGAAAAGTGATGGTCACTGTTTGGTGGTCTAGCGCCGGTGTGATTCATCACAGGTTCTTACCAAACGGGGCGAGCATTACTGCAGATGTGTACTGTGAAGAACTGAACACAATGATGGAGAAGCTGGCACGTCTCCAACCAACATTGGTCAATCGCTCGTCTCCGCTGCTGCCGCACGACAACGCACGACCTCATACTGCACAGCAGACGGTCTCCAAGTTGCAAGAACTGGTGTTGGAAGCTCTCCGTCATCCGCCCTAGTCGCCAGACCTTGCGCCTACAGACTACAACTTTTTCCAGAATTTGGATAACTTCTTGGCGGGAAAAAAATTCAATACCCGAGAGGCAGTACAAAATGCCTTTGAAGAGTTTGTTGCCTCCCGTCCAGCTGATTTCTTTAAGAAGGGCATCAATAAACTGCCACTGCGTTGGCAAAGATGCATTGATTGCATGGGTGATTACTTCGATTAATACAAATAAAAAATACATGAAAAAAATTTGTTTAAATTTTTTCATACAAAACGGTAAAATTTCATAGGTAAAGACCGAATAACAAACATCTAAGCTTAGTCAGTAGAGTTCTAGTGTTTCCGCCAGCTAAGCTCAACACAATTACCACCAATCTAAACTGAAGTTTGATATTCGTGATGAAGTTTGATATCGTTAAAATCCGATGGTAATCGACTCGAGCTTCGACGGTATAGCCCCTGATTTACAGCTTGCATTTATGAACCAAATACTCTCCATATAATAGAGATTCGTAGCTACAACATAGTTCTAAACATAACTATGTTGTATGCTATAGCTATATAGCATACAACATGATAATAAAATATGATAAAATGTTATTTTTTTTTATCAAATTATTATGCGTTGGATCGGCATATCATAATGCATGGTAGCAAAAGTCAGATGTTTACTTTTATTGATAGCATTCTCTCTATTTGATATTTGATAGACTATCAAACATCCCCAAATAAACTGAAATTTGTTTTATCTACTGTCATACTGAAATTTAGGGATTAAAAAACTAAACACACAATCTTAATGTCAGTCTGTTACGCACAAGTCATCAAAATAAATTTAATAAGTTACTTTTTGATAGCTCTTTATCGAAAAATAACTTTTTTTCCATTTCTATACAACTTCAGCCCTGAGTTCAGCTTTATTAAGCAGGTTGCAATGCAAATGCATGGCAACTTTGCAAAAAAAATCTACATAACCTGTGAACGCTTGCGCACCGCGCATGCTCGATCTGCAAATGGATTTATAAGTAAGAAATAAAGCTGTTAACTTAACTTCATGGTTTTATTTAAAATATTATTATCATCTATTTCATGAGATTAGATAAAGTAGCGTATGAAACTGCACATAATTAGGTCTTAAAATACTCGTGTGATGCTATTATCACTTTCGGCACATCTGATAAACTCACAGTCGTATTTTAAGAACCCTTATTATGCAACAGTTTCATAAACTACTATTATTTTATCAGATAAAATATAACGAAGCTGAAACTTAATTTTATTGTTTCAGAATCAGTTTAATAATTTATTTGTAATGTTTACTGAATAATATCTAATGGTTCGAGCTAGGTTAGTCTTACGTTTTGGAATATGCTATCACATTAGTAATAGTAACATACAATAATGGCATAATATTAATTATAAATCTGAAAGTATTGTTGTTAGTTATTCAATTACATAAAATCGGCTGAACGGATTTGTATGAAACTTTTATATCAATAATGTGTTCACACGGGCGAAGTCACCTGCCGCAGGAGGTGGCTAGTTAACCATAGTTTTACTTCAGCAATGTTTAATATATAAATTATATTTTGATATATAATTTTTTTTTTTTTTTTTTTTTTTTTTTTTTATACTACGTCGGGTGGCAGACAAGCATACGGCCCGCCTGATGTGAAGCGGTTACCGTAGCCATATTAACGCTCGCAACATAAAATATCGCTCGCGCGCCGCCACCCCCGCTGCCAACGCAGCATCTCCTTCATTTCTGGTGACCTCACTCACTCGCAGGAACACAACAACCCTCAAGGGAATTGCTATTTGGCTGCGGTATTCTGTGAGGTGGAGGTACATTCCCCAGTCGGGTAGCTTACAATTACGCTCCCTACCTCTCTTTTCGCCAGAGCTTCGTTTGTCAGTCAGCAGGGTGCACCGCGTGCAGGTGAAGTTGGCTTTGGTTCATAGATGTTGAGGAACCACTTACACCCCAAAATTATTTTTGATTTGTTTATGTTATTTTTTTTAATCTTTTTTGTTGCTTTGTAAGTCCAACGATTTAACTCATGTAGACTTTTATACGACCGTTAGCATATTAATTAAACACTCCTTTTAGGTATTTCACATTATGATACTCTCGAATATGGTTTTATAATAATCATCAGCTCTACTATATGCGGATAATCTTCCATTTTAATGATATCTTGGCAAGGAGTAAACATAATGTTAGGCATTTTCGATCTGTTATTAGTGTGAAAGAATGAGACGGTCACGCATCATGTTTTTATGTAGACACTAACTTTTGTCCTCGTGCTAAACACAGTATCGGCATAAAAAGTATTCTATGCTTTAATTCAGACCTTATTCTATATCATCGACGTCAATGCAGGAATCTTGTAAATGTACGACATCTTTTTTTAAAGAAGACGTTATAAACTTTCTTAAAGGAAGTGAAACGAAAAAAGAAAAGAAAGAAATGTTTTTATTTAATATCACAAGAAACTGCAAAACAATAAAGGTACATAATTCTGTAGTATGTGCGACGCCAAAGCGGTATAAACTCAGCGTAGTTGGGTTTGTAGCGCTTTGACGCTGGTATTCAGTTGGCACCATCACGGCGACTGCATCAGCGCCCCTGTGGGGTTCCATCATCTATGCTGATCATCATGGAACAATTTTAAAATGTTATGTTATTGTAATAAAGAAAGTCACCACAAATTTCTAACCATGACGAAACCATCCAAATAAAACTCGATGGTTGAGACCCTGGTCCAACAAAACAAATACATTAACTAACAGCCATTCATGCAATACTTTAATGCAATAATATAATGCAAGTAACATGACATTATTTACTTTAGATGTTTTCACTATTTGTAGATACATGATCCTGCTCTCACGGCGACGATATGTATGCCAAATTTCATCCAAATCCGATAAAAGGGAAAGAATCACAATCCATCCATTCCTCCTCACAAACTTCGGCATCTATCAACACACATATAACATTTTCCATCCATATTTTATCGACACGGGAAAATATGTATATGTATAAAATTTTATTTGCTGTTCACTTGCTCCAGCGAATACGGGTCAACAGTTGGCAAACAATAATGACACTAATAAGAATGGTGTTTTCACAACACACTGTATATTTTTAGGCTTGTTTTCAATACATCCCTGCGAATACACGTCTGTTACGCTCACTGTTTGTTCAATCAATTATTAACTTTATGCCGTTGCAACAGATCATAAAGTTGATTGAAGGTTCAAACGGCAAATGGAAGTCGTGAGCGGCCAATTGACGATTTGTTCTGTTCTCACACATCCTGCTATGTTATTATATTTTAGGTTAGCCGCAGATTTAAAGTTGGTTAGACGCTTCATTTGTCGGTTGTTGTTGTTCTAAACATCAGCATCTACAGATCACTTGGTGGTGGCGAAACACGTGTCGCAGAGACGACCACGACTGCCGGGGCGGCGGCAAAGTAAACATGTAGGACGCATTTTATAATGGTATGAACCGTTGACTGTTGATAAAAATTTCATACGCCTCACGCTTTTTTTTTTTTTTTTCCCTAGATTGATGAGGAGAGTAGTGTGATGACTGGTACAGGGATGTACTTAATATTTTTTTTTAATATTTAATACATTATCAACATCATTATTATCTTTTTTTTCAATAAAAACATTTAGCTTATTTATTTATTTCATATTAAGCTCTACTACAGGGGCGCAATTAAAAGCTAGTCATATAAAAATACTGTGACACACGAGGGGATAAATAAATATAGAATGAGATCATCGGATAGTGGATTCGACTTCAATGTACCAATGACGCAATATGTGTACTGGACAGATTAGGTCAGTTAACCCTAATTCTGGTAGACACCAGGATTAGATTGAAGTAGAACGGTTAAAAATTAATAGTCTATATTCTAGGCGAATTTTACGATGCTGTTGTTATGAACCGTGAACAAAGATTGCACAGATACCTCGCTCCATGTCGTGTATATTTAATAAAATAATTCATAAAATAAATCATTCTTTTACATAAGTTATTTTTTTGTCAATATAGTATGATTCATATGGCTACAAAAAATTTAGGGAGATTGGAAACAGCTCAATATGTATAAATATATATTTAAAATTATATTAAAGGATTTTTATCGAAATAGGGCTCCGTATACGCATATATGTTCCAGCGATCGTGTCACTTAATTTCAAGCTAAAAATAAACTGACTTTTACGTTGTTTCTTTTTATATATATATATATACTATCTTACACTATATATATATATATATATATATATATACAATACAAAAAAAGCACCTTATATATATATTTCACTATCTTACACTATATATATATATATATATATATATATATATATATAGTGTAAGATAGTGAAATATATATATAAGGTGCTTTTTTTGTATTAGCCAAGAATTTAATGGCAGATAGTATTAAGCCTACTTGTTACGTTAGTGAAGAAATATGGCGTCCCAATATCATTAATAAGCTTTGAAAAAATAAATAACGTAGTCAATGAACTGGTTTCATAGTGCTTAATACATTCCGCGCTATCAGATGAAGTCGATAATAACAATAACAGCTGTACGTAGGTAGCGTCGTCCCAATTGCATATTTCCTTTAAAATGCGTTGTAATCAAAATAGGATAGGTAAAAAAAATGTAATCAAATGTAAAACTGATAGGTAATAATAACATACACTTACAGGAGGGCAGATGATTGTCCTTATCAAGGTCATTGAACTTTTCATCACACTTATTATCACAGGTTTTGAACTGTCAAATTAATATCATAATAAATAAATAATAAATATTGTCAGACAAATTACACAGCGCCATCTAGCCCCAAAGTAAGCGAAGCTTGTGTTATGGGTACTAGACAACTGATAAACATACGTAAATACAGTTTTTTTTTGTAAATACATACTTATGATACATAGAAATTACCCAGACCAAGACAAACAGACATGTTCATGCACACAAATGTTTGTCCTATGTGGGAATCAACCCCACGAGCGTTGGTGTCGAAGCCGCGTCATTGACCGCTACGCCACCGAGCTCGTCGAATAATGTATGTGTTTGTTTATGGAAACATCATAAAAACACTTAGTTACGATGTTAGTTTTCAAAAATAACGCAGTCACATAACTTGGCGTGTTTAAAAGCTCATTCAAATTATTTACACAAAATCACAATTAGCCACAAATTTATCCACGTCTACACATGTTTTACCACTTTTTTGCCATGGAATGTCTGCGGAAAAAGTCCACTACCGCTTTCTGGAACTGATCGAGGTCTATCTGTACTGAATTTCGTACAGATATTCTGCGTGCGCATTTACACTCGCGACAAGAAACCATACCATACCATTTCGAGAAATTTGTACATTTCGTAAAACTGCGGCGTATAGGCATGATTAGGTCAACACACGGACGAATCACGGTTAAAACTGTTTTCGTTTCCTTGGATCCTTTCTTCCTTCTTTCTCGCGGCGCGAGCGCTGTTGCCGCGCCGCCCGTGCGGGGGCGGGCGGCAGGAGATCAAGCGACAGACATCGCTGCGAAGCGGCGGCGTTTATAAAGGGCGGCCCAACGTTTGAGTAAACTTTGACTTTACCGCGGTTATCACCGTGTTCGGAAAGCGTTTGGCAGCTCGTGACGTAGCCTTTCGGCACGGGTCATACCCGAGCGCATTGACCACGCCGTCTAGACTGCGACACAGAGGGATGGTTCATACAAACTAAACTAATCTTTTCATGATGCGATTTTATTTCCTAAGAGAAAAAAAATAACACGTGGGGCTCAAATTTCATTTACTATCGAAATCGGCATATGTAATACTACTACCCTTTTCAATCCTGGCAGATAAATCAAAAGCTCCCTGTATATATTTCACTATCTTCCTTACATTTAAGATGCTATGTTATTTAGGAAAAAATAATCTTTATGATTAACTCTGTCGAAGGATATAATAAAATACAAGTGTGTTTTTTTTTCACATTTCACGAGTTTGATTCCCGGTGGAGGCAGGCGATTTTCAAAAAATCTACGAATGCAGTTCTACTTATTGTTAAAAATAAAATGATGTTTTCTTTCAGTAAAATATTCTATCTTCAATATTTAATATACTTTCCCTCCATGTGGTATGGCCGTGGGACGCCCTGTATATATATATATAAAATTTTAGAATGTATGCTTGTTTATTTCCAGATTTGTAAAAGACTTCGAAGACGACTTCGTCCGCCACCGGCCGACGGCGCGGCTCCGGCAGTCGGCGTCGCTGGGCGCGTCCACCTCTTACAACGAGGTGATCCCGCCGCCCCTGCCGCCGCCGCCGACTGCCATCCTCACACAGGGGCGCCGGGTCGATAGTTCCCTCAAACGATTGGAGAGGGCGCATGATGACCTTTTTCAGTTGTAGCGGCCGAGACAGCGCAGGTATGCTTTTTTGTCGTCGACGACATTATTCATACCACTGCTGGGATATGGGTCTCCCCTCAATCGAAGCGGTAGAGAGACGCTGCTCAACTGCGGGTTGGCGGAGGCCAGTGTTTTCAAGCGGCCTAAAGGCCACTGACTTGGCTTAACGACTATCATCTAATTACAACAGTCAAGACTGACGGTCAAACGTGCCCTCCGAAGCATGGAGGGACTCGAGATAAATAAACCCATCCATGGACAGGCTACGGTCGACGTTGCTTAACTTGCGTGTTCGATTAGACTGTCACGCGCAACGACGCCTTCGCTCCTACTCAATTGATTGCAGGTTTATATTACATAATTCGTTTTTTATTACATACTAGCTGTCCCGGCGAACTTCGTACCGCCTAACAATCAATGAATGTCGTGGTACATATTAGCTGAACTAAATTTATGATTTTATGGAATTAAAACAATGAATAGTAGAAAATAATAGAGAAGCTCGATGGCGTCATTGCGCGTGCCAGTCTAATTGAACACGCAAGTTAAGCAACGTCGACCGTAGCCTGTACACGGATGGGTTTATATTACCTCGAGCTCCTCCGTGATTCGAAAGACACGTTAAGAAGTCGATCCCGGTTGTTATCATTAGCTCATCTTGAACTCCTCCGTGCTTCGGAAGGCACGTTAAGCCGTCGGTCCCGGTTGTTATCATTAGCTCATCTTGAGCTCCTCCGTGCTTCGGAAGGCACGTTAAGCCGTCTGTCCCGGTTGTTATCATTAGCTCATCTTGAGCTCCTCCGTGCTTCGGAAGGCACGTTAAGCCGTCGGTCCCGGTTGTTATCATTAGCTCATCTTGAGCTCCTCCGTGCTTCGGAAGGCACGTTAAGCCGTCGGTCCCGGTTGTTATCATTAGCTCATCTTGAGCTCCTCCGTGCTTCGGAAGGCACGTTAAGCTGTCGGTCCCGGTTGTTATCATTTAATGACAGTCGTTAAGTTAAGTCAGTGGCCTTTAGGCGGTTCGAAAACACTGGCCTCCGCCAACCCGCAGTTGAGCAGCGTGTTGGAGTACGCTCTAAACCCCTTCGGTTGAGGGAAGACCCGTATCCATAAAAACTGAAGATTTCATAAAAATAAAGATTCCCTTATTGTTAATTTAAAAAAAAAAAAAACGTTTTGTTTTATTTTTTTTAGTTTTGAAATAGGTTTTATCATTTTGGTGATTTGTAATTGTCATTTCTTTTGATGTTTACTCTGATTTGATTCTTGCGCTCGAACCCCATGGGAAAAGCGTTTTCACCCCTATCGATTTGACATTTTTAAATTTTCATAACAAATCACAGACAACTTTCGCGACATAAAAGTGACACCAATCGATTTGACGTTTTGATATTTGACAACCAATAAATATCGTAATCCCTTTTTCAACTGACACTTTCATTTGTATGGGAAAATGTTTTTTCTTTTATTTTATTTTTTCGAGAATTTTCCAATGTTTTTAAGAGTTATTCTGCTATTCGGGACGGAAACAAATCTAACAAATCAAAAACCATGGCAATCGGTCCAGCCGTTCTCGAGTTATAAGTGTTGTAACAAACACGACTTTCTTTTATATATATAGATATCCCTTGAGCGCCGCCACCCCAGCTGCCATCAACTTCAAATCCCATCAGTAAAGAATCTTTTTAATCCTGATTTGAAGGAAAATAACGTAGGAGCCATCCGAGCGTCAACATGCAATGCGTTACACATTTTTGTCGACGTTACTGTGAATGAATTTGTATACACATTGTGTTTTTTATGCGGAACAAACAGGGTCAGCGCGCGTTTTCGCATGAAATAATAGGTATAACCAAATCACCGTATAAAATTTCGTTTATCAGTGCGCCACTAATATATGATCGAAGGTGCGCCACCTTAAATCAGCTTCGGCAATTAACGTCATATTCTCATAAAACACAACGCTAAACAAATGCGATTATGAAGTTTTGACAGCGTATACACAACAGTTTAAGATGACGGGTTGTTTATGTTTTTGGCACGTGTGGGTGGGTATTTTGGGCGAAATCTATTGTATTTTTTTATGCAGCTGCGAACGTTATGGAATAATTTTGTGGTTATAGATAATAATAGATTTTGTTACAATAGTATGTTATAGACTATAGTACTCACTTTTGTATTTGAATTGTATTGAGGAGAGCGTTGATACCTGCGCCACAGTTCTATACTACTGCAGATGTTATCGTTCAATGTTGAACTGTATATAATAACTTTGTTCCAAATTAATAAATATAAATAAATAAATATTACTGGACAACTTACTCAGCGCCATCTAGTCCCAAATTAAGCGCAAAGCTTGTACTATGGGTATTAGACAACTGATTAATATACCTAAATACATATTTTTTTTTTAAATACATACTTATAATACATAGAAAACACCCAGACCAAGACAAACAGACATGTTCATGCATACAAATGTTTGCTTTGTGTGGGGATCGAAACTAACCATCCACCATCTTGCTAACAATTCGTCCACCGGGCTCGTCTCAAAAATTTCAAGAATCAATTACAAATGCTCATTTTCCTTGCTACAATGGTGACAACTGCCTATACAATACAGGGAACCTGATGATAAGCCACTACCTTAGTTTACGTACCGCTTGTAACTCCTGGGGCCCTACCGCCTAAACTGAAAGCAATTTGATTTTAAAAATATGTTTTAGGTTAAAATCAATAACACTTGTCTTAAGCATAGTCGATAGAACTCTAGGGTTTCTACCAGCTAAACTAAACACAAGTACCATAAATCTAAGCTGAAGTTTGATTTTTTCAATCAAAACATCCAATGGTAATCGGCGTCAGCTTCGGCGGTAGGCGGTAGGGCCCCTGGTCAGTGGTGGCTTTAACACCAGTATGTATGCACTGTTGTTTAGTAGTATAATTTCTTAATAGGCAGATGGCGCCACACTGTGACTCACGCAGTAAAATATAAAATGCAAAAATTCGTCACCAACATAAACCTTCCTGGTAGCTCAGATGGAAGAACACTCGACCGGTCATCGAGAGGTCTTGGGTTCAAATCCCACCTAGGCGGTGAGGTGATTTTTTCCCATTTCTTTTTCTTTATTAATAATCTAGTAAGTATATTACTGTGACGTCTTCACACAAACAGACAAAAAATTTTGAAGACTCAATTTTGGATTTTCACAATTTCTTTTACTAGAGTTGTTCCGCGACCACCCTGCAAAAGCGAGGTCTAATATGCAATTGGTAGAACGCGCAAAGGGATTTAAGTTGCTATAAATTATTTTAATATATCTTTTCAGGTATGCGCGGTTCCAATGAACGCGACGGTCCCACGCTGTGCTGATATCACAGCGTTCGGATCCGTCGATGGCCGTGCCCGCTGGGGTCCGTGTCCGTAAATATCCACGGATCTACACCCTCGCGTACACGCTACGGTAATGGACTGAAATATACAAGTACACAGTCGTTGAGCTGCTAAGTGAGGATAGAGGCGTGATATTAGTTAATAAAGTATATTTGATAGCAAATAATATAATATAATCTAATGAGACATAGGAAACCTAACACACGTGACATATTCACGTGTTCACTTTCGTGTGGCTTTATAGTAATGTGAAAAAATAGAGCCGGTGATCCTAGGCCTACTAAATATACGTAACTAGTTTTTGGTACACGTCAACCCTTATCATCCCACTGCTGAGCTACGGGTCTCCCCTCAATCGAAGGCGTTTAGAGCATACTCCATCACGCTGCTCAACTGCGGGTTGGTGGAGGCCAGTGTTCTAACCGCCTAAAGGTCACAGATTTTTCTTGATGACTGTCATCTAATGACAACAGCCGGGGCCGACGGCTTAATCTGCCCTCCGACGCACGGAAAATATCGAGTTTAATAAATCCATCCATGGACAGGTTACGGCCGACGTTGCTTAACTTGTGCGTTCGATTAGACTGTGTTAGTCTAATCGAACGCACAAGTTAAGCAACGTCGGCCGTAACCTGTCCATGGATGGATTTATTAATGCGCAACGACGCCATCGACTTTCGTTTTGGTACAAGTTGAAATGTATCAATGGTTTTTAAATTGGAGCCCGAAATGGGGTCGAGACTACATTGCTGTTTCAATCCAACCTGGGGCCCTACCGCTGTAGTCGAAGCCGATTACCATCGAATTTTTTGATTCCAAAAATTGGTATTAGGTTAAAATTACTGAGAAACATCTTGAGCCCAGTCGATAGACCCCTATCCTATACCTATCGGGATTTAACCAGCTGGACTAAACATAAATAGTAACAATCTAAGCAGTACTTTCAGTTTCGCATTTAAAAATTGTGATGGTAATCGGCTTCAGCTTCGGCGGTAGGCACCTTGGACTGTATTGCGGTTTAGCTTTTCTTGAACTACAAAATAGCTCGCAACCAGTTCTCGCTCTACTCTTGTTTCATTGTTATAACGCACTTACAGAGGTTTCTTGAAGCGTGTCTTGTTTTGTCTTTTGCAGCCATGAAGCTGCGATATTAGTCCTTTATTCAAGTGACACGACGATGCGAGAATCATAAGCAATTTTTGATACATCAAGATCCAGTGTAATCGCGATAATAATTTGCTTTTTTATATTTGGGGGGCAAACGTGCATGTGGGTATCCCGATGGAAAGCAAGTAACATCAAGGTGTCGCCGATCCGTTGCCAGCCTATACGCCTTCATTTCTTTCTTATGACCTCACTCACTCCCAGGAACACGACAACCCTCAAATTTATTGTTATTAGGCTGCGGTATTGTGTGAGGTGGAGGTAGTTTCCCAGTCAGATAGCTTAAAAAAACGCTATACCCTCTATTTTCAAAAACTTCTGTTGTTCTTTAGCTCGTTTTCTATAGCAATAAAGGATTTTTCCTGGTTTCACAGGAATCTTCATAGTATTGATATGTATTGTCCGTATGGAATTGCGTAAAATGATTTTATGCAGTTGGATTCGAAATAAAACCGAATTTAATTACATATTTGTTTCCCAAAATCGCTGCGGATCGTCGGCTCATATTGTTTTTAAAAACTATTCACGTTATCTCTTAAAAATAACATCACAAAATAACTGTTATATTTTAGATAATCATTTGTTTTGATTTAATTATATCAGCGAACTCGTGTGTATCTTGTTCCAATTATTATATCGTATTAATATATTTCATATAAATATTATCTAATCTTTGGATTTGCACACTGATGTGGTTTACATAATATGTGTACTTTTTGCTATATTATTTATGTCTGTGTTGTTGTCTGTCTATTTGTATAAATATTATGTACAGTATACATATAGATTTGTCTATGAATATTATACAGTGAATTAGACGAGAGTACGAAAATGTTATAAAAAACGAGGTTGCTTTAGTCCACACGACTGAAGTAAAAGCTCTACTAACTTATATCTCCCTCTCAAATTTCGTTCGCCGTTTCCGTAACACTCTCGACACGCATTCACCAGCTTACTCCCCAAGTCAAGCATATGTAAAGAAGTTTTACTTCGAAAAATCTAAGACACATGATAAACGTAAGCATGATATTCACCTATAGCACACATAAAGAAAATCATTGCTTTCTTTGCATAATGCAAAACCGCCTCATTGTAAAATCTGTGTGCTCTATAGCTGTACCTCATGCTCGTGTGCGTGCGTTTGGAAACGCTTTTATGAAGAGGCAACGCTCATTCATTCACTTTGTTGCAAGAAATCATGAGATTTTTATTTAAAAAATAGTGAAGCAATCTTCCTATAGAGTAATCATTGTCTTTTAATTCTATACGTATATCTAGCGTTTGTAAACAGTTCAGTTGATGCATATCTTAGTAACTAATCCCAACCTCACAGGTCACACTGTAATCTATAATAATAAGAGTTTATAAGAACTAACTATGTACCTACGTACATTATGTAGATATTAAAATCGTGAATGGCACAGTATAATAGTTTATTGTTTCATATGTATCAATAAATATGCTGTGATTGACTAAGCGGTAGAGAGCTATATATAGTTCATGAAGAATATTTGCCTAATTATTATGAGATTTATATGTTAGGTTAAAATGTGTAATATAAATTGGTTTTGTTTACATTCCCCTTGTTGTGTTGATCATGGCTGATGCAGTAATCACTGCATCGAATACAAAATACTTTCCTAGCATTCCGAACGTCGATGTGACCGCTCAGCTGTGTTTTTATCAAAGTATTCGCAACGAATTGATTAATAAATGAACTATCACCGAACCAGCTGTTAGGCTCAATTTACGCCGCGGAATGGAACGGACGCGACTATTTGCAACGAAATTGTACATAGCATAATGAACTTTACGTCAATTGACATATAAACTTAAATACAATTAAGATTAAGGTAGTTATGGGAAATCTCGAGAATGCGCGAGGATTCCCCGGAAGACGCGCGACCTTTTTTGTCTCGTATTTAAGTTTATATGTTATACAATTGACATAAAGTTCATTATGCTATGAAGAATTTCGTTACAAAAAGTCGTTTCCATTCCATTCCTCGGCGGTGTAAATTGAGCCTTAGTTACATACCATAGCAGAGCGTCCGGGTCGCCTAGTTGCACGGACGCATATACTTAGACCTTTACCACAGTATATATATGAGTTGTTTTCATAATAAATGTACGTCCCGAAAATTTTAGTAAATTGTGCCGTCAGGAAAAGGTAAAAAATAAGGCAATGTCAATGTTAGGAAATTGTTGGTCAATACAACCATGGTAAAACGTCATTTCCTAACAAAACAATTTACTGACACTTTCGTGACGTACATTTATTTTGAAAACGACCCATAAAATAAAATTGTATATATGTATATAATAGATTGAGTGCAGTATAGAAACTTTACATTCGGTCACTTAATCCGACGGATTTCTATGTTGTGAGTGATGAATCGTTTGTTCGCCACTGCACATTAATATGCATTCGCGCCATGCAAAAACGTCATCTGGTTACAGCAATAAAATGATGCGGCGGTTGCTTGATTGACCAAAGTGGTATTACGTAACTACATTTTTAAGACCAAACCTAAGAGTTTTTTGTTTTTACCGAGGAATACGTATTATTTTTTTTCAACGCCGTTTCGCAGATTTCTTTCAGGGAATCGACGAAAACGGTTGGAAGAAATCTCTTAAAGGAATACAAGGCTGTCTTTGTTAGTTTACAAAGGCGGCCATGTTTTCATAAAAAAATGGTTACACGATTTTGAATAACTTCTTTGCGATTGCATATGAGTTTATACAACTATCAATTTTCAATTTGCTACTATAAAAAAAATATGTTTTGTATGTTTATTTTATACGACTGTTTGTTAATATAAATGTACTATATTATATGGTATAGACTACAATGAAATTAATCTAAGTCTAAACTTTAATAATACATAGTTTAAATGTTTTTGAGCCATTTAGATCCGAGTATTATTTCAGATGTAATGTCGAAAATAGATCCTCATAAGCAGCTAAAATATAACAGTATAATACAGTGTGTCCGGGGATAAAGTATAACCCTGAAAGAGGATTAAAATAGATAAAACAGTCCTTAGTGAAAAATAAAAAACTTAATTCATAAAAAAAAAAATAGAAAGCGTATTTTTATTTGTTTAAATATTTTTTTGTCGATAATTTTTATCAATTTTTAACCACTTACTTTTATCCCGGGTTTACACTTTATCCCGGGACCCTGTATAATAATAGAAATTTTGACGCCAAATGAAATTATACGCGATAAAGTACCATTTAATAGATCATTTTTTTAACGATGGTTATAATTTTCTTGTCATATTTGTGTTAATTGCCCTTTGACAATTTTATTATTACTAACACTATACGTCTACACGTAGACAGCAGCTACAGTTGACTCTGCCATTTGCAACGTGCTGTTCGTGTATTTGAGCCCCAAATAGCAGAGAAACTTAATTACTAATAATTTAACAACAAAATATTTTTCTGAAACCGTGTGTAGCAATATGACCCAATCCCACAACTCAATACAATCTGAGTATAGGTGTCATTAAAATCAACGCAAAGTAATAGGCCCGTTTAAGGGGGAGGGACGGGGTCGACGAAGTGTGACACTGTGTGACAAGGGGGTGGGAGGGGTCCTAAATGTTGTGACGTAACATTTCAAAATCTATTATAATCTAAGTGTTAAAACACGAACTTTGTACTAATAACGAAAAACATTTGCAACTCTAGATGTAAAATTGCAAAATATGTGACGTCACACTAGGGAGCGGGAGAGTCTCACAAATGTGACCAGCTGTGACAAGGACAGGGGGAGGGGTCAAAAATCATGAAATTCGTGTGACGTAATTTATGGATGGCCCCAAAGTTCTCTATTTTTACCGATCGAAATGTTCTGAAGGTATATTTTTCATTGATGGATACCGCTCACTCGGCTAAGTGCTGTGCATAACATTTTTTTCATATTGTCCACATACTATTATTAATCGGTTAAGGAATAAAATAAATCGATCAAGATATTTATTTAGGGCCGACTCGCACTTGGCCGGTCTTATTTATTCACTTACTTTTATTTATTTTACTATTGTTAAACCGATAATGCCCGCAGGGTTATTTAATACTGATTTATGCTGCGCTGTGCTGTCTATTGTTCATCCTATATCTACATAATAAAAATGATACACAAAGGAGGCAAAATTTGTTTGTTTTCTTGTTCCAAATTTTAGAGGAGCTTATTGACTAAATAGCGTGCTATATAGCCCAGCTTAACGCAACGTAGTTCAATGTTGGTTCACTTTCAATTAAAACTTTTTTTGAGAATTGTAATTTGGTATAAGTTTTGTGTGCAACGAGATAAAATATAAGAGTCATTCTTCAAAAATGTTTGGATTTATAAACTTACACAGACGAAAAAGCAATTGTAATCTAGTATAAGTGTACAGATAAATTTAACTATGTAATGTGCAATTGTTTCGCGTGAGTTGTGTGTGCATCTTTAAAATCCAGTGCCTTGAAAATAGTTCATCCCACTTCTGATGTTGGTAAGGCTTCCAACCCATTTAGTGATATATAAATGTTTCATGTATCATGCTCATACTTTTTAGTAGGTTACTGGCCTCTATCATATTGACAAAAAGATAAACTTTTGTAGTGGTCAACTGAGTCCTTGAGTTGAGAGAGAGAGCGTGGGTCAAGTTGACCCCGGATTCGTAAAATGTTGCATTACTCTATATTATATCTAAATATATTTCTTTGTTAGGTATAACACCCGCAGGACTGCCTTCATCATATCAGTATGTGACATGAAAGTCGGGATATTAAGAGACCTTAGACATATTATGGTCTTGATTTATTGCGGTTGGTTGTCCTTGGTGTAGGATGATATCGAAAAAATGCGGATAAACTTTTTGATTCAGTTGTAGTGATCAATTGAGTCCGTAGGCTCTGTGGAGCGTGGGTCAAATTTACCCCGTATTCGTAAAATGTTGCATTACTTTAAATGTAAAGTATAAAAGTAATAAAAAAGATTTAATGAAATCTAAATTTTAATAGAAAAGTCAGTAATACAATTTTATTGTTGTATTGTTGAATCCCGGAATATAAATATAAATAAATATTGTCACACAAATTACACAGCGCCATCTAGCCCCAAAGTAAGCGAAGCTTGTGTTATGGGTACTAGACAACTAATAAACATACGTAAATACATTTTTTTTTTGTAAATACATACTTATTATACATAGAAAACACCCAAACTAAGACAAACAGACATGTTCATGCACACAAATGTTTGTCCTATGTGGGAATCGAACCCACGAGCTTTGGTGTCGAAGCCACGTCATTGACCGCTACGCCACCGAGCTCGTCGTGGAATGATTGAAAAATGTGTATATTGTATTTGACATATGTACTACATGCAATTATGCCGCTTATTAGGAAGATTTGTAGCATTTTGAGGACACACATACAGTAAATTACATGATCTGGTTATATTGTTTTGTATATTTTATTGGACTGCCAAGACCGCGGTTCAGAGCACGCTGCTTTTAATTATGTACCTACTCGTTAATATGAATATATTTTGTTATCGGAATATTTTTTGTTTCGAATCGAAACAGAACCGACATATTTTTTCGACATCGAGTATTACAAGCAAATCATGTATTTACAAAAGTCATTATCAAGTACAAGTTTTGCTTATTTCTTTACTAGATGGCGTTGCCTATTTTGCCCAGATATGTTTTTTTGCTAAATGACCAAATGGCAGTTTCCGCTTAAATTCGATTGCGGTTTTTACCTAATCACTTATTTTACAATATTTAATGTTTTATTTAAAGTAATGAAATTACTACAAGGAACAATAAACGCATTTTCTCAGTTTCACCCTATAGATGATGTTTTGCAGCTAAACATTTTATAAAGGTAGCTAACTAAAGAAATAATATTAAACTATAACTCAATGATGCATAAGCTACATTTTTAAGTGTGTAATTAGTTACAGTGCAATACCTTAAATATGATAGTTTTGTAGGTGTATTTGAATTTAATCATTTCGTGTAATATTTTTGCTAACTTCTGGTGCTATTCATGTTTTGTTTATTAATTACTAAGTTTCATACATAAAAAATATTTGTCGAAGGAGATTAAGCTTAAAATGTAGGTTGAGTCAAAAATAAACAATTTGTACAGTCGCTTATGAATATATCCTTAAGTGAAATTGAAATCAAATAAAAAAAATGTTTGTAAATTTTTTCCACATTGTACAGTTAATCGGCCTTAAGCCTAGTATACACGGGTAGAGTAAAATCGGGCGAGTAGGTAGTACATTGCAGAGCTACCAGCACGCTAAGTAATAATGAAACCAGTAGGAATGCTACTCTCCCGAAATGGAACGCTACTTTATATACCGAGTTTGCTCTGGACTATATTGTGCGATATACTGTGCATATTTACTTTGTGACGGTAAGAGGAGTTTAATAAAATCAGTGTTAACCAACAAGCTAGCCTGGACCTCCTTAGGCTCTTTACTCACACCAGATGCCTTTAAAAACACTTCAATAGGTTACGCCATTTACGCCATGATTCTGTGGCCGGGACTGCCTTCGAGTGCCAATTCTGCTGGAGGACGCACGTGTTCCATAGTATGGATAATAATATTATTGAATACAGTTGAAGATACCGGTTATAAGTACACACCGTTAACACAATTTAATACAATTTATTGCAAATTAATATTAAATTGACGCACCGCTGTCACCATGTAGTGAAACACGCTCGGGTTGGTTAACACTGATTTTATTAATCTCTTACCGTCAGAAAGTAAATAAGCCCTGTATACCGCACAATATAGTAGTACTCTATCCGTGTACTAGAGGCCTTAGAGCGTTACACTTCTAGAAGAAGACGTCCACGAGGCAGGTAGCTCTAGGTTGACTGTTCGTGAAATACCAGTAAAGGTTATGTGACAAAATTTCAAAATTTCAGAGGCTAGTTTTTATTATCTGTTTTTATTACCTGACTTGTTTTTATTATCTGCCCTTCGTTTTACTTTTATGTGCATGAGATTTTTTAAAAACTTTTAATGTACTCAACGTAAAATACTATATCCTATAAAAGCTATGTTTTTTGAGTAACACAATTTTTTTAAAGGTGAAAATTTTAAATGCGTAATTTTTTTTCTATGACGTTGGCAACAAAGTTAAATTAAAATTTCACCTTTGAAAAAAATTTGATATTGCTGGTTTTCGCTTTATAATCATTCTATTTTTACAAGCGACTGTAGATGATACAAAAGTACCATTCATTAAACTATTTTAATGTTGACTTGTAACTATGTTCATAATTCCTATAGCAGTAGAAAGGGCGTATGAAGCCGAAAAGGGATGATTGTACTTTAACCATATGACTAGCGGTGACATTGAAATCGAGAAAAAAATCCATACAAATTGTTCAATTAGGTAATCATTTTTGTATGGGGAAATTCTTTTGACCTCATAGGATGTGGACACGAAATTGGGGATGGTCGAACAAAAGTGAGTGTGGCTTCACAAAAGATAGCATAGTATAATACGAGCATGGAACGGGTGAGAGCGGCACGGGGCGATCTTTAAACTATTATACATTATATTGCATCGCTGCCGTCCTGTGGCCGACTTCGCTCGACTGTCACTAATTTCATAGCCGCAGTGTTAGTAACATTGTTAGTAAAGATATCTATGAATATAATCAACCCTTATCGTTGTGATGCAAGTTGTATTCACATTACTTATATAACATATATCCAAAGAAGTAAAAATAGTGTCAATTGATTTAATACAGAACATGGTTTAATTCCCGTCTTAGCGGACCGGATGTATACTTGACTAATATAATAAAAAATAATGTTCAGAGGTATACATATAAGTATGCGTCTTTGTTTACCCATCCCACACAGAATAAATATTGAATATCAAGTTGCTTAATTATTTATTATTTATTTTTCAAGATGGCGGCCAAATGTAAAATTGTTCGAATCAGGACGAAATTCGTTAGTGTTAGTTTTTGGGGTCTCGAATCTCGAATATCGGGATAGATTTAAAATTTTCAAGATTTTTCAAAATGGCGGATAATCGGAAAGTTGTTTTGAACGTAACTCTCTGATAATGAACGTTGAATGTAAATTCTAGTCGTGTTATTTCATTCAGGACCTTCATCCCTACGGTGTTCTAAGTTTAAATTGATCATGATCGCAACATCTACCGTAACGCAAGCTGCTTCACCTACACTCTACATCTACTTACCATATAGCGCTCAAAACCGTCAAAAATTACTGATATAAACTAGAACATGTTAAATGTGAGACAAATGATGATAACATTATTATTATGTACAATTGTTCCTGTGATATATTAATTGTTTGTCTTCGTTTACGGGTTATCGGTATATTTTCAATGGCAATGCTAGTTTCGGTAATGTCTCTTATGAGAGATATTCAATATTTTGTCTGTGCCGGATGAGTGATACTCGACCAAAATATGACTCATGTGTGCATGCTCTGTACATTATACAGATGTGCGCTAATTTCGACGACATTACCTTTTATCGGAACATAAAGGTTGATTGATCATAATTTGACCAAAAAAATTGTGTTTTTCATCTTTCGTACTTAATTAAAAGTTAATATCGTACAAAAGGTAAAAACACATTTTTTTTTGTCGTCGTCGTATTAGTGATTTTTTTGCCGTACAACTTAATAGTTGTAATCAACGGAATGTTTGTTCAGGTAAATAATCCTAATTATTCCTAATATTCCTGAATAAATAATAACCGATTAAACCATGGTCCATAATAAGTCGAAGTAACTCAACGGCCGTATATAAATTGTATTATGTATTTTAAGGAGCTTGATATTATGTATTGTAGCGAACAATGTTTTATTATAATTTGCCAGTTAGTGTTGCTTCTGTTATTTATACATAGTCCCATTAATTTATGCTAGTTGAGCTTTAATAAATATTTTATTACATGTTCACATTCGTGTTTTATTAAACTGATAACTTCTCAGTTTCAAAGAGCACATAAAGAATGCAATCTCGTTCTCGCGAGATCTCGCGCGGGGCGGCGGCGGGGCCTGAGGAAGCGGTCGGGGGACGAGGTCTCGCTCAGATTCGCTTGTTGCGTACATTTTTTTTGCATAAATGGTTATTTACAAAAATACTTGAACGAAATCAACTCGTTGACAACAATTATTACTAGTAAACAAACAAACACAGCAAGCAGACGCAACAAGCGAATCTGAGCAAGACCTTGTCCCCCGACCGCTACCTCATGCCCCGCCGCCGCCCCGCGCGAGATCTCGCGAGAACGAGATTGCATTGCCTAAGCGCAATAAATCTATGACTAAGGTACTTTAAGGGCATAACATACAGATATTAAATATGGGTGTTATACACGGTATCTGATTAATCAGGGTTGCCAGATTGGGCGATATATCGCTGATTGGGCTACTTCAGATTCGCCTTGGGCGACAGGCCATCATGTAGTGTCGTCTAAAAAAAGCTCGCCAGGTTACGACTAAGTACGACAGTCGAGATTTAAATAACATGACAACGATTGACGTCCTAAAAATAGGGTCATCAAAATTTCACGCAGCGGTCACGGCGATTTCTCACCTGCAGGATTGGGCGATTTGGGCTTACTCCAAATTCAAAATCTGGCGACTTAGGCCTACGAGGATCTGGCAATCCTGCTAATTAAGCACCGTATGGGTGTGTAATAGTACTACGTACGTACCATAAGGTAGCAACTCCAGCATGCTCCATTTCAAGACGATTAGTAGGTACATAATATATATTCATAGTAGGTGTACATGCTATTTTTAGCATCGGTGATTTAACGATTTTGTGATTTCCATCGATGCAGCATCGCATTTTGGCGACTTGCCACAATATTTCATTTTGCTAGCGTTTATATGACTACGGTAACTGCTTCACATCAGGCGGGCCGTATGCTTATTTCGATACCTCCAATGAACACTACGCCAACTCACAACATACACATCCAGATACACATATATAACACGCTAATATGAGTTATACATTTACTTAGCGGTTTGTATTTGTGGATTTTGTTGTGTCTGTGTGTCTTTTATAAATAAAATTCAGGTAGCATAATGTTGCTGAAGTAATGAATCGATTTAGATAAAAAAAGAAAACTATCGAAATTCTAGTTGGCGTAGTGTTCCTTGGAGGTATCGATTTGCCACCAAACATAGTCAAGGGAATTGTTATTTGGCTGCCGTAGTTTGGTGAGGTGGAGGTATTTCAGCTGAAATATGCAATATATATGAAGACTGAAATATGCATTATAGATGAAGGACACAAGTTATCTCCCAATAATTCATAGAAAATACTACACATGACAGACAAAGGACTAAAACTTAATATTAGGGAACAATTAGAAATAATTAAACACAAAAATTCAAAAATTCCATTAATGAATAAACAAATTGACGTCAGTAATTCTCCTATCCTTAATTTATTTTCAATTACCCCCACTACCCCCTCCACTTCCAACACTATACAAAGGCCGGCAATGCGATGGACTTGTCATTTGTAGGTTGTTGTTCTAACGGTCAACATCTACAGATCGCCTGAGGATGCCTCGCGTAGAGGCGAAACACGTGTCGCAGAGGCGACCATGGCAGTCGGGGCACGCACCCTATACCTAACAGCTAATGCGCCCCGTGTGCCAACCTTCCGGTTATATCACGGGGGATGCGAGTCTCTCGTCCAGTAAATCAACCAGACGAGAGGACCTTTTCCTGCACCGCTTTTTGCGCTCGGTAAACCAACCGAGCACGCAAGCGTAGCAGTAGCAGGTCTTACTCCGCTTTCACCTGCATGCAGGCTACTTACGTACTCTTAAGTCGAGTAGCTCGTGGCGACCGACGCTCGGAGAACCCAAGCATCGGGGCCCTACTACCACTCCCCATTCTCCATGATGGGTAGCCGGAGCTGTATGGCACGCTCACATCCCGGCGCACAAGTACAAGTACAAGCGCGCCTAGTGTTTCTGTACCCACACTGGGGCGCCGGATAGCCGGCTCCCTGATTTCCTTGACAGGTACCGGAGCTGTATAAGGCGCGCTCACTTCCCGACGTCCTTCAAAGAAGAAACGCCTACCCCGAGCCTACGGTAGGGTGACCGGGGTGACGGAAGCGATCGCCCGTCAACCTCCTTGCTCAGCAGGCAAGTACCCGAGCCGCGGCGTCAGCTGGGAAGCCGACGACCGCTATAAGGGCCGCTCCAAGCCCCGTTGAGAACCACTGTGGCGGCCCTTCGCCTTAGGCCAGTGATAACCAACTCGCTACGCGCGAGGCCGAGCGCCCGGCCGACAATATGGCCAGGCAGACGAACATGCCCGACCTCTGTAGCTAAACCACATGCGCGTGAGTGTTTACACGCACATAAAGCCACCTCGAATCCGAACCCATGACTGGCAAATTGGGCTGCCGCCAGTCCCCGAGGTACCCTGATCCAAACAGGGGGACCCGTAGTTCCCCCTGCGAACTCTCCACAGTCGGGTACTCCATGGAGAGTACAGGCAGTCGGGGCAGTGGCGGTCGCATGTATCTTCTGTTTCAGATGTTGGAGATTCGCCGAGACGACCACAGCAGCTGGAGCAGAGACGACCAAAGCAGCCACGGCAGTCGCATGCAACTACTAACGGTAGTGGGTGGGTGCCGGCCGGCAGTAGTTTTCATGAACTAATTGGTGGCGGAAGCACGCAAAGTAGTGTAGATCAAATTGCCTGTAAATTTGACTTCCGCAAAATAACACCTGAATCAATTAACTATATAATATGCAATATGCTGCTACAGCTATAAATACTTTGTGCGGTGCTCTACCTAGCAAGAGCATAGTTTTGTCATTCATTACGGCACACCACGTACAGGTGAGCTTGTTGAATGACTATGAGTCGCTTCAGAAGTACAATAAATCATCGGCTGTAAGTTAATGGGGAGTTGGGGTCGTCAACCCTTATTATTTCACTGCCGGGATATGGGCCTCCTCTCAATTGAAGGGGTTTAGAACATACTCTACCATGTTGCTCAACTGCGAGTTAACGGAGGCCGCCAGTGTTTTCAAGCCTCCTAAAGGCCACTGACTTGACTTAACGACTGTCATCTAATACAACAGCCGGGACAGACTGCTTAACGTGCCCTCCGAAGCACGGAGGAGCGCGAGATAAATAAACCCATCCACGGACAGACTGCGGTAGACGTTGCTTAACTTGCGTGTTCGATTAGATTGATACGCGCAACGACGCCATCGAGCTCCTCTAGTAGTTGGGGTAAAACTATAATATGTACAACAAAAACACGCACCGTAACCCCAGTGGTACCGTGGGTATTTATTTGTAAAATAATAAGTACCTACCACCGATTAATATTGGTGCTGAGAAATGACAAAGAAATACCCACTGTACTACCGCCCAAGCCTCCAGTACGGCTTGGGCGGTAGTACGGTGGGTCTTGACTGCAACAAACGACCACGAAATGAAAATCAATAAATCAATAGTAAAAAATTTATTGTAAATAAAAATATATTGTACCCGATTTAACGTAAAATATAATTCGTTTAGAATCATCTTAACATATTTACACACATTTATTTACAATTATTTAATAGCGGCCGTAATTTTATTTATCTACCAATTATAACTAGTTGTAATATTGCCTGGCCGCGGGAATTGTATGTAACAAACTTGTCTTATTACCGAACGAAATTTAATTTCTCGAAATTCGGGAATTCTATAGGCATCACCAATATATTGGCATCACCGATGGCGACGTAGTAGTTTTTATAATTCGTTTAAAAATAGGTGATGGCACTGTTGAAAATTGTTGATGGCTTTTAACAATTATATTTAGTCATTAATTACAATTGTGAACTTTAACCTTAACACATACGAAATAACCAGTCATAAATAGAGAAATATCGTGGATTACACTGTTTTTGCATATTTATTTCGAAGTATAGGTAAATAGAAATCATTTGTTAGTCATAGAATTCCCCATTTCACGTTCAGTGGTTCTGTTCATATTTAAATTACGTCCAGTCTATTAAGTACCTATTTACGATTCTATTATTATCTTTATCCATTCCGATCAATTAGATTACTTCTTTCTTATTATTTATTAAATGAATATATTTAATAAACGCATCAACTATTCCCAACGGGACAACTATAACACAGTAAGTAATTTTAATTCTGAAACAATTCTTTGCAAAAGACCTGAAATGGCTACTTTTAAAATCATGTCGAAGTTTATTGTAAATTATCTTTGTAAAGACATAGTAGGTTAAGTTAGGTTAGTACACACACACACACACATTGTATACAGTGGCATGACCATTGTTCAGTTGGGCATAAAATTAGCCTAACTTTACCGGCATCATTTTCATTGTTTTTGATAAATAGTTTATGTTCCACGTTAGCTATGTTGTATTGGGAATTTATTTGAAATGCAATATACTCCTTGTTATGCAAAATAGATCTAACAAACAAATTATGTCAAATTGAGAGATATACTCGTACATAGCGAATAACTTCAAAACGAGTTTTATATATTCGCTACAGATTGGTAACATAAGCTTCCCAAAACTTATACTGCGCGATATTTTTATTCCTATTAAACTTTAAATAGCTTTAACTTAAAAGTAACAAAATGTCTGTTGGATCTATTCTGCATAACAAAGTCCGTTGATCAGTTCAGTCATAGTTTAGTTGACCGGAAAGGAAAAAGTTTTTATAGTAAATAGGTTAAATAACTTAAAATAAGTATATTGTACCTACATAAAAATAATATCACAATTTCTTTGATAACTATAGGGTTAACTTTAGATCCCTGGAAAGTGACTATCTATTATAATGCGTTTACATAAGTATATTCTGTATTTATATATTTTTTTTAATCGGTAAATAATTATCACAATTTTATTGAAGGAAAACTATGTACTTAACAGTTACAATTATTGCACATGAAGGATCGTTTGTAGACAGATATTTTTTTTTTTTATTGAAAATGTTTTACTAGGGATGGGACCAACTATCAAATATGAAAAAAAAAAAGAAACAAAACAGTACATCGCCTACGGGGACCGTGTTCTTAAAGGAAAGAAAAACATTTAATTTGGAAATTTGATCTACATTACTTTGCGTGCTTCCACCACAAGTGTCTTTATATAAACTATTGCCAGCCGGCTAAGCTAAGTGCGAAAGCAAGCAAAGTAGTGGAGATCCAATTGCATCTAAATTTTACATCCGCAAAATTGCTTATTAATATGTTATATTCTCTAGAATCGTTCGTCTTAAATTGCTAGCTAAAGACCCTAGGATTTTCTCGCGGCATTGGGAGAATTAAAACTTATGATCTCGTCAAAGTGGTGTAAGTAATTCATCTACAAAATAATTCGATTCATTATAATGTAGGCATCAGGGCTAACATGCTGATTATTAATCACATATCACCCACAATAAATAGCGCATATTTACACCAATATTTAAGGATCTGCCCCCTTACCACCAACTCTTATTGCGATTCAACTAAATAGATTGCTTATTCATACTTTATTTATATTGAATAGAGTCGCTTATTCATTGGTATGAATAATCAGTTAACAGTTATTAAATCGCAATAAGAGTTGGTGGTAAGAGGGCTGATTGGTATACACCAATGTTGATTGTTGATACACCGTTGTTGCAGTGTTGATCAGAAGCCTAATTCTTGTAATTAATTTACGATCGCAGAATGAATGATGATCGAATCGAGATTGAATTGTGAATTTACTAAAAAATATATTTACTTCATTTAAGCAATTCATTATTATCAATTCTTATTGTTGGCAAAATAATTAGTTTGTTTAATTTTCGGTCACATTTCGATATAAATTCCACATAAATTAGACTTTGAAGTTTCATATTGTGATACGAGAATACCAAAAGTGACATTTGTGAGATCGAGACAATCAGATATTAGACTCGTGAACATTGCAAGCGGTTCACATTATGTATACAAGATCAACTTGAAAACGGGTTGCTTAGGTTAACTTGAAAATGGTGCGGGAAACACCATACGTGCATTTTGTTGAGGTGATCTCGAGCTAAAATCAGTAATTTTAGGAGGTGGTTTTTTTTAGATTAGTTCAATATGATCGTAATATTATTACTTAATTTGGAAATATAATATTACGATCTAATAATATTATAGTAATAATATTACGAATAGTATTCTATTACAGAATTGGAGCTAACCGACCGGTAAGGATCCAAAACAATCAACATGCAGAATCAATTCAAGGAATTGTCCAAATCATTATGGTAACTCAAGACTTTTTCACAGAAAAAATAATTAGGATTAATTACAGCTTATATACAAGTTATATATAGCTTAACTATTATATACACAATAAAACTAACGTTTGGCATGTTGCACCCCTGTTTCCATGTTATTCGTTTGCTTACGCAACTAAATTCTATCACTGTACTCTATTATTCTCGATGTTCTAAGTAGGCGCCTCTTTAATTTGGTCGAGTACAACGTTTTTGCTGTCTTGAGTTCTGTTTAGAAGAAAATCCAAATCGCTTGAGATTTTGTTTAGCATTTTGTCTGTATCTGGAGAATCGTAGGCTTTATTCCATTCTCTGTTGACTTGTTCTATATCAGACTTCTTAATGTCATCCTTGACGACTTCGCTGGACGGTAAAGAGGTGCTTGAAGCAAATTCTTGGTTTTTACTTTTCTTCAAACAGCTTTTGATTGGTGGGGAGGGTATTTTAGAGACGTCTGGATTGGATTGGACGCACATCGAGCAGTTTTCTTTTTCGAAGCGTTTTTCTGGATAAGGTTCGAAGTCTACGGAGCATGTGAGGAGTGGAGCGGGCGTTTCTCTCGGTGGGGTATTGAGTACTCCTAGTTCGAGACAGACCCGAGCCATGTACTCTGGTTGGGAGGGCGTGTGAGGGATGAGGTCGCAGACTGCGTGTGTGGTGGTCACGTGGTGCGTCTCGTAGCGATGCGGACTCATTATTGAGTCTTTGTATTCGACGCAGCGGACTATGTCTGCTCTGCTGTCTGGTGTTGATTGTCTTCTGGAAAACAAAGTATTATCCAAATGGCGTAAAACAACTTATAGTATTTTTTTAATGCTTTTTATTACATTCACTTTAATATACGATTTTTATCAAATACTAGATAGAAATAAATAAAGGAAGAACTAGCATTTAAACAATTATGAAATAATTATCGGGTGGTACGATATCGGTTGGTCGGGTGGCAAATAAGCATAAGTCAAGCTTGAAGCTTCCTGGCTATGATGTATGATGATACATCATCGTCATTATCAGCCTATATCTTTCTACTGCTGGATATAGGCTTTCCCTAATGCTTTCTACCACATACGGAGCTCTGTTCTCAAAAAAATAAAAATAATACCACTGGTTCTTCTGTTTAGCCAGGATTAACAGCAGTCTTTGAAATTTAAATGGGCGCTGTTAATGAAGTCCCCTATTACTGTCCCAGGAGTCAAACTACGGCTGCCTTGGAACTCGCAACGAATTTAATCAGAAGAAATGTAGGAGTAGGAAACTTTGGAATTTAGCTTCCCCCCCTTGGCAATGTGACAGACAGTAATATATAATATGGAAAATAAGGCATCAGAAGGGTATGTTACCTGTGTATTCTAGTTGGACTTTCAAGTCCTGGGGCCCTCCAGTACGACGTGACAGGCGAGACGGGCGACGATGACGACTCTACCATACCGACGCCCCCTCGACTTTCTACTTCTCCGCCTTGTTTTATGTACACTATAAAAGATTGATTATTTATACGAAATGACCTTTATTTCTGGTAATGTCAAACACTCAAAAGTATATTAATTGTCGCCATGTACTCTTTGTAGATGTACTTACAGCTGAGTGAGGTGTCCCCGGCGGGAGAGTCCTGCCAGTCGCGGTGCGAGGGTAGAGACAGCACTCGCCGCGCTGACCGCAGGCATTCTTCATCACGAATCACATAACATACTACCATTGCTAGACCCTGCAATATAATATAATAATAGACTATAATACTAAAGGTAATAAGTCCGCAGGGCAGCTTGTGTCGAGCTGTTGTGTGAGTAGCGACACCATGGACCCGAGTCTCCAGAGAGTCAGTCAGGGCCTTCGTCTCCGACGTGTCTTCATCGGTCGGAGTGTAAACACAAGAAGGCCCGCAGGAC
This sequence comes from Hypsopygia costalis, assembly GCA_937001555.2. Classification (NCBI taxonomy): domain Eukaryota; kingdom Metazoa; phylum Arthropoda; class Insecta; order Lepidoptera; family Pyralidae; genus Hypsopygia; species Hypsopygia costalis. The sequence continues at coordinate 19,500,673 of OW443343.2, read as the reverse complement.
TCCCGGCTCTGGCTTGCCTTCATTGGCCGCCCAGAGAGGAGCCGCTAGAGCTATATGCTCCAGGGGTGGAAGTGTTAAAGGGCATTGCGCCGCGCCGTGAGTAACTTCGGAGAAAGCGCAGCACACCTCTCGACACCCCTGAGTCACACTCACACCGGTGTTGCCCCCGGCCGATTTCCTGGCATTTCGGGGGCCCTCTGTGAGTGGCAAGCCACCGCCTGCCGCAATTAACTAGCAGTTATGACAGGCGTCCGTCCCTCTTCTGTAATAGACCAGATCTCATCTCCAGATCCAGATCCATAGCCCATTTATTTTCCATCACATATACCTATATCAATTTTTTCTCAATTTTGCATAAATGTTTTTTTAATCGATGGTTTGCCTATTGTTTTGGACAATTACAAACTTACAAATACAAAAATTATCCTAAAGTATATTTGTAATTCTCAGTCAGAATTACATTAACATTTTTATATGATAAAATCACTTGTACTATTCCACTTAATTAGATTTATTTTTACCGACCGGTTTCGCTTTGATAGCATTATCGAGGTATTAAGTTTGGTTTTCTCTTTTCTACAAATACATTCGGATTACTTAAGTCATTTTTTGATTGTACCAGTCTACCAGCAGTAGCATCGGCATGGGTTGATGTGATAATGAACTTACATTGGCGAGGGCCGCAGCGGAGAGCGCAGCAACATGCGCCACCCGTCGTTCTCCCGGCTGCGCGTACGCAACGCCCGCCGCCTGCGCCGCGCATGTCGTCACTAACAGCACGAGAGTGTGTCGTATCACACGACTCCTGCAATTATATTGTTATGATCAGGTGATGGAATTGTATATATATCTATATAAATAAAAATTAATCGGCGAAATGTATGTACGGGCATGATTTCCGAACGACTGCACAACATTGGATTATTGTTTTTTTTTTATGTTCGTTATTGTCATGCCTGGACAAGGTTTGTATAAAAAACTGTTTTTATTAATCGCACTATATTGCGGTACGAAGTTCGCCGGGTCACTCTACTGATACGTGATATATGGTAGTTCCATTGGGTGGTTCCATATTTTTTCTAGGTAAATCCGTTGGTGGTACTTGAAGTTCGCGTAATGAGAATTGAGGCGAGCATAGTACACACACAGACGAATTTCAACGAGTAGGACAGAAAGTAATTCTCATATATCATCATCAGCCTGTACTTACCCATTGCTGGATATAGGCCTTCTCAATGTTTCCCACCAAATACGATCCTCGCCTTCCGCATCCAGCCAGGGGCCCTACCGCCGAAGCTGAAGCCGATTACTATTGAAACACTTTTTTTTATTCCAAAAATTGGTCTTAGATTAAAGTCATTGACAAACATCTTCAGATTAGTCGGTAAAGCTATAGTGTTTCTACCAACTGAGCTAAACATAATTAGCAACAATCTAAGCAGTAGTTTCAATATCACATTAAAAATTCTGATGGTAATCGGCTACAGCTTCGGCGGTGCCCTACCGCCCAGCTTGCAAACTCTGAAGGGTATATCGAAATTTTTGGTTCTACGTCGAATTTCTTTGTTCCGGATACAATCCCTCAAAGAAACCCTGATCATATCCTTCTCCATCGCTCGCTGCACGACAATAACGGACCAGTCCGATGGTCAGTGTCCATATGTATTTATAATACAGTCAACTACTTCTAGACCGTAACACTTTCATTTTAAGAGAGTTACGCGTAGTGCTACTAATGCTACGTATAGCTACGCAGGACTTTGTTCCATAGGAAGTATTCCACTATAAAGATGGTTGAACGTAAGTATCATACTACACTAGAAAAGCGTTTTTATGATAGTATATTGTTAAAAGTGAGCTGTTATCGTTATACCGACCTGTCCCTGAGATAGGTCCTCCTTTCGGGCGGCACCTTGTGCGTGATGGTGCGGAGACGCGCGGCAGCACAGAGCGCGAGCGCGAGGCAGAGCGCGGCGAGCAGCGCGCAGCCCGCCGCGCACACCGCGGCCGCCGCCGCGCCCAGCTGCAGCGGCGCACCGCCCCACAGCCGCGCAGACAGCCACGCCAGTGTGCACACGCCTGAAACAATACACATTTTTTGAAGGGAAAACTTCTTTAGCGGCGTTGTGCACTTTTTGATATGGGTATAAAATGTTAAACTCGCGTCAGGACACGTGGCCTGATCGAAAATCGTAAGTCGGAGGGAGAGTAGACCGCCGGCGCGGTGTAGGAGAGGAAGTAATATATCTCTTTCTACCGCGCGGCGAAAATGTATGCCTGCTCCTGCTGTTTATTTTTAATGTAATATAAATAATAAATAATAAAATTCGTGCCTAATTATTCCATAACCATTCCAAAATATTAAAAAATGCACAACGTTAATGTTCAAGTTTTCACTTCTGCCGGCACTCCCGGAGTGCAACCAATTTTTTTTATATATATTACTAGCTGGCCCGCCAGGACGTCCTGTCTTCTTAACAATAAATATTGAAGTCGAATTGGTTTCGCGCACGCTGTCAAATGACTGGTAGTTCTGTCAAACGCCATAATATGGTTAGAAAAGTTACTATGCATACCTGCCAACAGTCCCACTGACGGTGCTCTCTGGGTGCGTCCAGCCAGTTCAGCTTGTAAAATTAATGGCTGTGCACACAGCGCTGCGCAGCCGGCGCACCAGCACGCAGCACACACCCAGCCTAGAGTACCAGGACACGCTTCTTCCTGTAAAGTGTAATTGGTCACACTTTTAGGGATCCGTACCTCAAAAGGAAAAACGGAAACCTTATAAGATCACTTTGTTGTCCGTCTGTCTGTCTGTCTGTCAAGACTCTCTAAGTCGAGAATGCGTGGAGGTATCAAGCTGAAATTTGAACTGTATACTCAGGTCTACGGTCCCCTGAAGTTGTAAAATAATCAAACTGCTAAGTTTACGCAAAAAAAAAGATACGGCCGTTTATTCAGCAAAAAACGCATATTTCGACACATTCTCAAAGGAATCAAAACTCATAGGGTACTTCCCGTTGACCTAGAACTATGAAATTTGGCAAGTAACATCGTTATAGACTACAAGTACAAGAATAAATCTCAAAACTATACATTTGTAATTAAATCTTAAAAAATAGGGGGGTTAGGTTCCTGAACTATTTCAAATGATCCTACGTACGGAACCCTCGGTGGGCGAGTCCGACTCGCACTTGTCCGGTTTTTTTTTTATACTACGTCGGGTGGCAGGCATGTATGTAGACGGGCATCACGCAACTTAAGCAACGTTGGCGGTAGTCTGTTTATGAATGGGTTTATTTATCTTCATCTTCTCCGTATTTTGGAAAGAACCTGCTGTTGTTATTAGATGACAGTTATTAAGTAAAGTCAGTGAGCTTTATGGCAGCTTGTAACTAATGGTATCCGTCCATCTGCAGTTGAACAACGTTATACGAGGGGGGCAAACGAGCATGGGTTACCTGATGGAAAGCAATCACTACCGCCTATGGAGATCAGCAACAGCAAGAGGTTGACGATCCGTTGCCAGCCTATACTCCATCCTTTCTTTCTGGTCACCTCACTCACTCACAGGAACACAATAACCCTCAAGGAAATTGTTATTTGGCAGCGGTATTCTGTGAGGTGGAGGTATTTCCCCAGTCGAGCAGCTTAATAAATACTCTATGCCCTACCTCTCTTTTCATCAGTGCCTCATTTGTCAGCCAGCAGGATGAACCTCTTGCACCCCATATAATATGTTCGTGGAAGAGTAAGCTTTAAACACCATCAGTTCATGGGATGAACAGGCGTTGATGCTAAATAGGTCCATAATTTACAATTGGTCATACCTGTCTTGTATCACATTCCAATAAAGCCAATATAGCAGCGGAGTGAGCCCCAGCAGTTGCGGCTTTTAACAACACAGGCAATCGCGCCTTCCTGCCCGGCACCAGACCCAGGAGTTGCAAGGCTGCAGCAGCCAAGCACATCGCGCCGCCCAGGCTGGCCGTGATCTTCACTATCCCGCGAAGATCTTTCTCAACGTCTGTCTATGGAGACAGAAAATTCAATTCAATTATCGCACTTTAATCATTACATCAAATATTTCGCTGATATAATATCTCGAAATATTTGATAGAATATATACAAAATGTTACCAAATTGTGTAATAGCCGACTGACGAATAAGAGACTGGTTATGTTTTTCGAGTATATATTTTTTTATTTTTATTCCACTAAGGTGGCACACAAGAATCGATCCTCCTGATGAAAAGCAGTTACCGTAGGCTATGGACGACTGCAACACATTTAAAAGTAGGCGTTCGCTTCTATCTTTTTCGGAGTGTTTTCTATTTATTTACTATTTACTCAAAGGATTAGAATTTTAAAATTCAGAATACAATAGAATGTAATCCTTTATTTGCCTAAAAATGGGTAGGTATATACTTATATAGATGTACAAATAACATTAGCAGTTTGATCCATCACATTTGACAGAAATATTTAGGCATGAAAATATACAATTAAATTAAATTAAATTATTAATATGTCAAACTTTTTTGGAAAAATTTAATGAAAATAATAATATAAACAATTTTGATTTTATAAAGGTCATAACCAGATGGATATTATATCAATTTTTTGAAGTCATTATATATATTAAATGTCAGTCAAATCGATAACAGTATTGTCATGCTTCAAGTAATTCCCCTATTTGATAAAACATTTTCTCGTGCAGCCAATTTCGAAGTGCTTTTCTAAATTTGCGTACTGGAAGCTGTTTTATAGAACTAGGTATACGATTATGAGAGCTAGAGAGAGAGGAGCAAGAGAAAGATACATGTACGAGTACATATGACACACGAAGATTTAAAGATAAAGAAGATTGAAGTAGTTTGAAGAGTATACTCACCAACGTAGAGCGAGCGATGGTGAAGAGCGCATAAGTACCAAGGCCGCGACACCGGCACGACACGTGCGTCGGCTCCGGCACTCGCACTTCACACGCTTTGGTGCTCCACGCTCGAGGCTCGGCTGCTGTTCGCAACCCACACGCTAGCTTAGAAGCTGCAAAGAAAGTTAGTTTAGCCCTCCTGTCTCGAGAGATGGCGTTAATCTTAATGGAAACACACTAAGGTTAACGACGTGTCCATGAGACAGGAGGGCCGGCCCTTTATTCGCTCAAAAAAATAAATCAGTATATTTCTATTCATCTAGATGGTTCGGGAATTGCGAGGAAACGTAGCCAGTGTTCTTGTCTCTCTACGCAAGGGACCTATATTTTTAAATCATGTTCTTTTCGGTGTAGTTTTAAGATTCATTTAATATAAGTTGTTTTAGATTAGGTTGGTGTTTTATTTTTACGACTAAGTACTTTTTTTATAGAAGAGAGGGCAAACAAGCATGTGAGTCATCACATGCTCGTCGTACCTGATGGTAAGCAATCACCACCGCTGCACGGATATCAGCAACACCAAAAGGTCACTGATTCGTTGCCCGCCTTATATCTAAGTACTTAATTTTTAAGGAAATAAATAGTATGTATTTTAGCGTTTATTAATGTTCCTATGGAATTCTAGCCATTCTGATTTCAATTCTGTTTTTAGAACAAAAAAATCTGTATGTGCGTCGCCGCGCTAACTTACTATGTTGTTGACTGTTTTTGTTGTACAGTAACCGCTTTACGTCGGATGTGTTTTTTGGCGTTTTGTATGGTATGAAACTTATATGAAAGAAACTTACCAACAGCGCTATAATTCTTGATATGAGAGAAGAGTAGAGTGACAGTGTGATGCAAGGAACCATCGACTCCTCCGCTCGTTGCCACTTGTATCTGCTGCGAGGCTATCAGGTACTCCATCTCGCGGCCGGTCCTGGAAGACGGCACGCTAGCGGGTATCCCAAGGAGATTAGCGAGAAAAGGAAATAAAAATAATAAATTAATGATAGAGAAAACAATAAAAAGCAATTAAGAAAATAAATTTATTCATTGAAAATTAACCAAAGATCTTAAAAACTATCCTAGTTCTTAAGAACTTATTAATATCCTATTGAGCTTACTGCTTACCATCAGGCGGGTTGTATGCACGTTTGCCACCCTACTGGCACGCCCCGTCTCGCGTGATTACAAATATGCATACAAATCTAGCGTCATTTGCTACTACATAAATAATGGAGTCTGTACTCATAGAGTATATTATTCTGTGGTACTGAGCAGAAATGAGCGTGCGTGCGCGCGGCGCTATTCCACAGAATAATATACTCTAGCTATACTAACTGTTCAGCCCCCTTACCACCATCTCTTATTGCGATTCAATAACTGAATAGAATGCTTATTCATACCAATGAATAAGCGACTCTATTTCAAATGGCATAGAGTCGCTTATTCATTGGTATAAATAAGCAACCTATTCAATTATTGAATCGCAATAAGAGATGGTGGTAAGGGGGCAGATTTGTCTCAGAGGCGAGGTAAGGTCGACATGAGAGAACGGCAGGGAGTGGTCATACTGCACGTAGTACTATTACACATACTGTGCCAAAGGCATATAAAAAAAACATGTTACGAAATCGTAGTACAGATTTTGAGATGGCAAGGTTAGTAGGATAATAGGTATTGTAATACTGAAATTGTACAAGTTTGTGGAGATGGTTTGGATCGTTTCTTTTTGCAAAATATTAAAACATTACATTCGTTTGGATGTGTGTATATATTAGATTTGAATGAAATTATTTTTGATTTTTGATACACATATAGAATATGTTTTGGATTGACATGTAAAATATTTTTTACCGAGGTACTGTGCTCGCGCGGGGCGAAGGCGCAGGTAGAAATTAGTTAACTAGTTCCTTATTCTGTGACTAAAGTATATGTACTTATAAACTTCCCATGATGGATGTACCGTCATAATGCGTCAAAAATATTTAAAACTTAATTAAATATGGTTTATTAATCAAAAGTATCAAAATTATTTTATTTTGACAAGCCCGGTGGTCTAATGGCTAGCAATGGTCACTTGGACTCCGGGGTTGCGACTAGTGCCCATAGCTTTGCTTAGTTTGGAACTAGATGACAGTGTGTAATTTGTTCAGGAATATTTATTATTATTAAAAATGTACCGACCCCAAAGTTGTAGATAGTCTGTTGGGATCATATATGAAACGAAAAGATACGATTCGAATGAATAAAACTAAAATATTTGATACAATAATAACAAAAAAAAACATAAATGTAAGTAGGTAAATAAAAAATACGCAGTAATTACAAACTACACTACAACCACAGCTACAACTATTAAAACAACACGGAAGCATAGACGAGCTAATACTGAATTATAGACAAAAGTATTTTAGAATATCTTTCAGTTCAGTTCAGACGCATCTTTGGAGTACGAGCGCAAAGATTTGAATGTTTGATTTTATTTTAAATTTGTTAGTGTTTTTGTTAGAACAAATACTTTTACTTTGTACTTTATAACTATGTATATTGCAGATTATTTTTCAACGAATAAATGTTCAGTCAAGGTTACTTGTTAACCTTGCAATACCTACCTTACCTATAAATTTGAATATAATACGCAATTTATTAGGATATAACAGAAGGCAAGAGATCGCGCAAGGCAAGAGGTCCTCAAACCAGAGGAAACGACTCTAGAGAGAGATTAGGATATAATTTAATTTTTAAATTTAATTTGTACTGCTAGTCATTTTCTACAAAACAAATTTGGGAATTTTTTATACAATAAAGGCACAATAAATGCATGTTTTATTTAAAATTAAAAGTAATGTACATAAAGGTACTGCAGTTTAGGACTTTGGCTGCACTTTCGTCGCGTCGACATCCCTTATTTATTCCACTGCTGGGTTACGGGTCTTGCCTCAATCGAAGGGGTTTACAATATACTCCACCACGCTGCTCAACTGCGGGCTGGCAGAGGTCAGTGTTTTCAAGCTGCCTAAAGGCCACTGACTTGGTTCAACAACTATCAACAATATCAAATGACAACAGCCGCGATCGACGGTTTAATGTGCCCTCCGAAGCACGGAGGAACTTGAGATAAATATACCCATCCAAAGACTAGAGATTAACGTGCTTGTTCGATTAGATAGACACGCGTAACGACGCCACCGAGCTCCTCTGACTGTACTTCATACATCAAATATTAGCGATCAAATTTGTTTAATAAATACTTACTTCGACTCCGTAGACGTCCTCAGAGATGGTAATCTCGCTGCTAAATTGTGATATTCCACCGCCACAATTGATGCATTTCCAGTTCTTCCTAATACGTCCACGCCCACCGACGCCAGCTGCCATTCTTCGGGTCCACCGGTGGGTTGAAGGTCGAAATGAGCAGCGTTGTCGTCTTTAATTGATTTAGACTTAACAGTGAACTCGTGAAGGCGAAGGTCCAGATGGTTTCGCATGCCAGCTGTTTCTGCTACTGCTTGCTGAAGTTCATAAACTTTCTGAAAATATTGAGTGATCGATTTGAATACGTCTTTGAGCACGAGAATTATTGGAGTGTGATTCGGTCATGTAACGTTGGTTGTAATACCACCATTAATTTTCAATAAAGCGTTTAAAGAAATATAGAATAATAATAATTACTTTTAATCAATTCTCTCAACAGATTTTTAAAGTAATGTATTTAGAATAAATATTAGGGGCTGGGTTTTGTTTGAGAAGCTGGCGCCTTTCGAGAATCCTAAAGTACATTTCCTTAGGAGCCTATCTCCTAGCGGTGAGATATGCCTTATGTATGACAGCCGGGGAATAACAACCCCACACAAAAAACGCCGCCCTGTGAACGAAATTCTGGATTCGCATGACAATATTAACTAAATGCAAATATATTTATTTGAAATTTAAGACTTAATAGTACCTACTCCTACGCTTCACTCTCTTATGAATTATTGATATTGACTATATTAAAATAGTTGTGCCTACTATAAATACAATAAATTGGTATACATTGCTTGATTTAATATAATGTACATAATTCCAACTAACTCAAACAAACTAACATGTTAAAACGCCACAACATCAATACATATAATAAAACAGTAGAAACCGCGTGTCTGTACATATGATAAAATGCACAAAAAATGGATGTGGGCGATAAAAAAAGAGTAACAGAACACAAAAAAGATTTTTTTGATTTTTTTGTCTGTCTGTCTGTCTGTCTGTCTGTCTGTATGTACTCGCTAATCTTTAAAACTACTAAACAGATTTCTACGCGGTTTTCACTAAAAGATTAAGCTCATCCCTGAGCAACATATAGGCTTTGTTTCATCGAAATCTGATGTCAGATTAAAAAGTTATCGTCATTTAAAGTTTAAAGAAAATTTTTCTTTATAGAAAAATCACTCATCACGAAATCTCAGAAACTACAAGTGCTAGGAGTCTCAAATTTTGTATGGGGGTTCCTTTCAGGACGTAGATGCTCACTAAGACGGGAATTTGGAAAATTCAACCCCTAAGGAAGTGAAACGGGGGTCCAAAGTTTGTATGGGGAACCAAGATTAGTCAATACATATAATAAAACAGTAGAAACCGCGTGTCTGTACATATGATAAAATGCACAAAAAATGGATGTGGGCGATAAAAAAAGAGTAACAGAACACAAAAAAGATTTTTTTGATTTTTTTGTCTGTCTGTCTGTCTGTCTGTCTGTCTGTATGTACTCGCTAATCTTTAAAACTACTAAACAGATTTCTACGCGGTTTTCACTAAAAGATTAAGCTCATCCCTGAGCAACATATAGGCTTTGTTTCATCGAAATCTGATGTCAGATTAAAAAGTTATCGTCATTTAAAGTTTAAAGAAAATTTTTCTTTATAGAAAAATCACTCATCACGAAATCTCAGAAACTACAAGTGCTAGGAGTCTCAAATTTTGTATGGGGGTTCCTTTCAGGACGTAGATGCTCACTAAGACGGGAATTTGGAAAATTCAACCCCTAAGGAAGTGAAACGGGGGTCCAAAGTTTGTATGGGGAACCAAGATTAGTTGGACTATTTTATACGAAACTTTACACGAGAACTTCTGTAGAGAAATGAGTAAACACGTGTTTCAGGATTTTTGAAAATTCAACCCCTAAAGGGGTGGAATGAGGTGCAAACGTCTGAAAATCGACATGGGTATTGTTTTTATGGTTTATCGGGTCGCTGATTCCGAAAACAACAGCTATTTTATAATCTAACATAATCGACGTGACACAAGAGCACTCCTGTGGGGGTGCGATGGGGTTGAAATGTCATAATATCAATATGGGTGTTGATTCTATGGTTTTCTGAAATGTCAATTACGAAAATGGCATCGATTTGAAAACGTGGACACGAAATTTCCATCTCGGTATAAAAATCCAAGATTTGGAACACCTGATGCAGAACCATAATGGTTCAGCTATACTATAAGAAATATAAAAATGACACTTTAGCAAAAGTTGTTAAGCCTGATAAGCATTTTTTGTTGAGGTATAAAAATCCAGGATTTAGAACACCTGATGCAGAACCATAATGGTTCAGCTAAACTATAAGGAATATAATAATGACGCCTTAGCAAAAGTTGTTCAGCCTGATGAGCATAAATAGTTTAACAAAATGTTGATTGTATTGTAAAAAAATAACCGCGCAGTGCTACTTTTATTCTTACCTGCTACAAGTTAGACGCAATAGTTTTATTTATTTACGTTATATATATATAAATTTATTATATATATATATATATATATATATAACGTATATATATAAAGGTAACGTGGTCTGTTTAGTCAGTTTTATATAGACGTGTACGCTAACGATTGGGATATATTCGCACAAACCAGAAGAATGCGTGTATTTGCGGGACGCTATGTAGCAAGATTTTGTGACTCAAAGTCTTTTAAACAACGAGGGGAAGCTGTTTTTCTTAGATGTTTCAGGAGGGACTGGAAAAACATATCTGACGAGAGCAATCCTCGCTGAAATAATATCACAAAGCAGCATCGCCAGGTATTGCAGCCATAATATTACCTCTAGACGGAAGGACGCAAATACAATGTTCAATATCTACTCGATTTATACAGAACTGAAACACCGACATGCTTTGTGACACGAAACTGTGACAAAGCGAAAATGTTTCAGGATTGCTGTCTAATCGTTTCAGATGAATGCGAAATGGCCAAGAATGTGGCTTTATCGAGGATTAGTAGCGCTTCAGGTCTTTTCATATTAGCTCCCGAAGGAAAGACTCATTCATTTATTTTATTTTTTTAAACTATGGTTACTATCTTAAATAAAAATAATAATTTGTTGACTTTTAACGTGTAATACTGCCCCAAATATTTTCTTATGTATCTACTTTAGTTCGTATTTGTGTTAATACGCCGGAATCATAAAGTCCACGCGAACGAAGTCGCGGGCATCAGCTAGTAACTAATATGTAAGGCTCGCGATTTTTCTTAATATTTATTTATGTACTTACTTAAGTGTTTGTTTCTAAAAGAAATAGTTTAGAAGAAGTCGTAAATCAAGTATTTCTAGTCATCAATTTGAACCTTTTTTACTAATAAGTATGAAATACTAACCTCCTCATCTAGAAATGCATCGGGATGCTTCAGTAGAGTGTCGTATATCTTCAGCAGATGTTCTGTGGACTCGCTCCTATCCTTTGGTTTCCCGACTGCAGACAGTAAGTAGTGAAGCATTTGTCGGGAGTGTTCTAGCGGGAGAGTACCTTCCCCTGGATGAGATGGAAGTGAACGCAGCACTGCTCCGTACTGATGAGCTACATAGGAGACATTGCTCCAAGAGTAGCCGTACCATATGCGGCTGAACTGGAAATAACAATTTTTTATCATACGGCGGCTGACAAATAAGCATACAGCTCACCTGGTGTAAAGCAGTTATCGATTATTGATGACCGCTTTATCGCTTTATTACTAACAAGGAGTATTGTTTGTGTTTTGCCACCTCAATTATCAGATACTTGATGGCCTTACTTGCTTGTAGGACCAACCAGAAACGAGGGACCAACAAGAACAGAAGTGAAAGTTTTGAGCGAAAGATCGGGATTTTTACATAAAAATTTCTTTCGATTGGGCTGGTTAAAATGGACTTTTCATCCATCATCATCGTCAGCCTATCTATCAACTGCTGGATATTTCCCAATGCTTTCCACCATATGCGATCCTCCGCTTTCCGCATCCAACCGCTACCAGCCACTTTTTTGAAGTGGTCGGTCCATCTAGAGAGGTGGCGCCTAATGTTTCGTCGCAACATACGTGCCCTCCACTTTAGGACTTTCCTCCCCCATGTGCCATGGCTGATTCGGCAGATCTGGCCAGCCCACTGCCACTTCAGTTTACTGACTCTAAGAGCTATGTCGACTATTTTGGTTCTCCGTCGAATTTCCTCGTTCCGGATTCCGCAGGTATCGACCTTAGAGAAACCCCAAGCATTGCTCTCTCAATCGTTCGCTGTGCAACTTTTAGTCTGTGAATGTGCCCAACGGTCAGTGTCTAAGTCTCTGCACAGTAGGTCAGCGGGGAGGACGCACTGGTGGAACAACTGATTGAACTGATTGAACATTTCATCTATCATGGTCTAATTTATTACCTACCTAATTATCATAATTAATAAAAGTCAATATTTTTTATTTGTTTTCTTAAAAAACACTACGAAATGTATTTTAAAAATCAGAACTTTCAGCCGAATATTTGGACAACCCCCCATATTTCACAATCACATCGGGACCTTTAGATATCTCACAGTGTCTTTTGTAAAGTGTTTGACAATATTTTTGCATTAATTTCGCCTTCATAAATTTGTATTGTGTGCATTATACAGAAATGAAATACTTTGTAGTGTTTGTTGAATAATGTTTACTAGGTACCAAAGCATTTAAAATTTGATGTGGTTATTTTAGCTTCTAACATTTTATTTTACTAATAAATATAATATGAAACAACCCCGTTCTTTTAAAATATACACAAGAAATAATTGAAATATTACCTGTTCATAAATATCCCTCAGTGAATCAGCAATACATCCAGAGAAATCTGGCAACATCCACTTGACCCCGTGTTGTCCCGTCTTTGGTTCACAGAACCTGAAAATAAAAAATAATACATTTAACTCTACTGTAATAGTTCCACCACCGCTATTGTGAAAAATATTTTCTTGCCTCCTGCTGAATTCCTAGAATCGAACCTTCGTAAACGGTTCAAGATACGCAACAATCATATATGATGGAATTGTTCCTCTTTCGAAAAAAAGTTGAAAAATAAAAACCCGCAATAGCTATCTGTCTTTTAAGATTATAACATTTTGACGGTACTCCTATGCTTTGCTTTCAACCCTCTCTCTCACACGCGTGTTTTGCGCGGGTCAGCTAGTTTTAAATAAAACGGATAATTTACACTTAAATAGCACTCGATCCATATCGATTTCCTATTTTTTTGATACAAATAATATGTAATTAATTCTTACCTAGTAGTTTCACCAGTGTGCCCAGGAGGGCAGGCGGCAGACGCATGAGCGCCAGGTGCAGTCTTTGGCCACCGCAAACCATGGGATGCTTCGGATTCACACGCTTCGTCTGTAATGCCTAGCGCCCACATCGTCACGCCTTTCGAGTTAGTCCCGGCCACTGACGAGACTTGACAGCGAAATTCACCTGATTTCTGGAAAAGTAGGTAGAATCATCATTAACTCTCATCATCAACCTGACTTAAAATAGGTAGAGCATCTTCAACTTGACCTAAAATAGGAAGAGCATCTTCAACTTGACTTAAAATAGGAAGAGCATCTTCAACTTGACTTAAAATACGAAGAGCATCTTCAACTTGACCTAAAATAGGAAGAGCATCTTCAACTTGACTTAAAATAGGAAGAGCATCTTCAACTTGACCTAAAATAGGAAGAGCATCTTCAACTTGACTTAAAATAGGAAGAGCATCTTCAACTTGACTTAAAATAGGAAGAGCATCTTCAACTTGACCTAAAATAGGAAGAGCATCTTCAACTTGACTTAAAATAGGAAGAGCATCTTCAACTTGACTTAAAATAGGAAGAGCATCTTCAACTTGACCTAAAATAGGAAGAGCATTTTCAACTTGACTTAAAATAGGAAGAGCATCTTCAACTTGACTTAAAATAGGAAGAGCATCTTCAACTTGACCTAAAATAGGAACAGCATCTTCAACTTGACTTAAAATGATTTTTGGCGGATAGAGTTTTTCTGAAATGTTTAAAGAACCATTACACGGTATTATATGGATATTAGGCTTACAGAATTATTGTTGACAACATAATTTTGGTTAATAGGCCAGAAGACTTTTTTTCTTTCGATTTGTTATGTAAGAGGCGTCACAATAATATAACCATAGGTAGCATAAAAACTTCTTGAGATATGAGACCTTGAAAATCACAATTAACAAAACGCTCCATACAAAAGGCTACTCTGAGTTATGACGTCACACCTAGGTATTTTGTATACATTAAAACAGAAATTTGTACGACAGCTATGTAATACTGCGTATATGTAGTTAGTATCGTAACAAAAGTTATATTATTTTTAATTATTTTTCCAAAATATTTTATTTTAATAATTTCATCGTTTTTATATTTATCGAATTGACACTCAATTATATCTCATAAACAAAACGAGATAATCAGACAAAATTTTTAACATAATTTGACTCTATGTAAAACTACGGCTTCTTACCTGTACATTATAAAGTTTGAGAACACTCCCGGCTGGGTATAAATCTTCCCAAACTTCTCTTCCAGGTGCCAGTGGCAATAAAGTCCTTTCTCTTGCCCAACTGAATCCCAGCGCGCCATGGACTCGACCGGCACCCGCCAAACATGTTATGCTTACGTTATCACCCTGAAAATATCTTCAAAATATTTATGTGCTCATCTAACAATACATTTCCCATACATACTAATAATACATTTTGGGGTGTAAGTGGTTCATCAACATCTTTCAACCAAAGCCAACTTCACCTGCACACGGTGCACCCTGCTGACTGACAATGAAGCTCTAGCGCGAGCGATATTTTATGTTGCGAGTGTTAATATGGCTACGGTAACCGCTTCACATCAGGCGTGCCGTATGTACTTGCCGTATGTGCGTGCGTACTTGTCTGCCACCCGACGCTGCATAAAAAAAAACATCAACCCATACTCATCCCACCACTGGGATACGGGTCTCCCTTTCAACCGAAGGGGTTTAGTGCGTATTCCATCAAGCTACTCAACTGGGGGTTAGCAGAGGTCTGTATTTTCAAGTCAACAAGCCACTGATTTCTATCACCTAATGACAACAGCCGGGACCGACGGCTTAACTTGCCCTTCAAAGCACGTTTTATTGATATATACATATTGGAAACAAATTAGGACATAACACACCTTACTGACAGTGAGTGTGGACGGTACAAGCCGTATATCCGGTGGTCGCAGTATAGCCAGCCGAAGAGTTTTACAGCGTCGCCTACCGCCGTCGTCAGCTGAACATGACCACTTGCCGCTGTCTGGTCTCTTAGCCTCCGATATGCCAAGTACCGACATCCTACGGCCTAGCGCGTCTTCTGCCACATTGCTAGTCCAGATATCGCTGAAAAAAAAAAACTGGTATTATTATCGTCGTATCATCTATTTATTTTTAACCGACTCCAAAAAGGAGTAGGTTCTCAATTCGGCTTACTTACTTAATTACTCTGTGATTTACAAACCGATTTGAAAAAAACTTTTTTTATTTTAAAGAGTATACTTCCAGATTGGTCCCATGTTTTTTTCATCATCAAAAGCCTGAATCTACATAAATGTAGAGTTTGGAGTTGGTTTTTTTTTTTAATTATGTGGGGTTTATTTTAATTGGCTATTTCTATCAGACACATCCCTGAGCCACGAAGAAACTAAACTTAATGTACCTAGAAGAAGTTAAACTTAGTGTACCTAATGTGTTAATTTAATTTGTTCTGCGTTTGTAGTCTCATTCCACCCTCGGGACACGCACCCTATACCTAACAGCTAATGCGCCCCGTGTGCCAACCTTCCGGTTATATCACGGGGGATGCGAGTCTCTCGTCCAGTAAATCAACCAGACGAGAGGACCTTTACCTGCACCGCTTTTGCGCTCGGTAAACCAACCGAGCACGCAAGCGTAGCAGTAGCAGGTCTTACTCCGCTTTCACCTGCATGCAGGCTACTTACGTACTCTTAAGTCGAGTAGCTCGTGGCGACCGACGCTCGGAGAACCCAAGCATCGGGGCCCTACTACCACTCCCCATTCTCCATGATGGGTAGCCGGAGTTGTATGGCACGCTCACATCCCGGCGCACAAGTACAAGTACAAGCGCGCCTAGTGTTTCTGCACCCACACTGGGGCGCCGGATAGCCGGCTCCCTGATTTCCTTGACAGGTACCGGAGCTGTATAAGGCGCGCTCACTTCCCGACGTCCTTCAAAGAAGAAACGCCTACCCCGAGCCTACGGTAGGGTGACCGGGGTGACGGAAGCGATCGCCCGTCAACCTCCTTGCTCAGCAGGCAAGTACCCGAGCCGCGACGTCAGCTGGGAAGCCGACGGCCGCTATAAGGGCCGCTCCAAACCCCGTTGAGAACCACTGTGGCGGCCCTTCGCCTTAGGCCAGTGATAACCAACTCGCTACGCGCGAGGCCGAGCGCCCGGCCGACAATATGGCCAGGCAGACGAACATGCCCGACCTCTGTAGCTAAACCACATGCGCGTGAGTGATTACACGCACATAAAGCCACCTCGAATCCGAACCCATGACTGGCAAATTGGGCTGCCGCCAGTCCCCGAGGTACCCTGATCCAAACAGGGGGACCCGTAGTTCCCCCTGCGAACTCTCCACAGTCGGGTACTCCGTGGAGAGTAACGTGTCCACCCTCGGGACAATACATATTTACAGAATCCTCTCAATTATTTAAAGGTTGACTGGAAGAGATGCCTGAGACTCTAAGGCGGACTTTCCCTTTAAGGCTGACTTATCCTAAGGCTTAGAGGGATAAGTCCACCTTTGTACGGCTATTATTCTATGTAAGTTTTTATATTATTATTGTTTTATTTCGTACAATAAAGATATTACAAACAAAGAAACAAACAAATTACGTTTTAATCATCGTCATTATCAGGGCGCTACCTCTCTAGCTGGTCCGGCGGCTGCGGTCACGGCAAAAGAACCGCTGGATGCGAAGCGGACGAACGCAAATTGTGGAAAGCATCGAGGCAGACCTATATACAGCAGTGGACACATACAGGCTGATAATGATGATGACAATTCGGTATGTCTATAATTTCGCTCCTTCCAATTCATATCGCCGAAATTACACCACAAGTGGAATCACATATGGAACATTCTTTTAACAGCCAAATAACAATTCCCTTGAGGGTTGTTGTGTTCTTGCGAGTGAGTGAGGTCACCAGAAAAGAAGGAGATGCTGCGTTGGCAGCGGGGGTGGCGGCGCGCAAGTGATATATTATGTTGCGAGCGTTAATACGGTTACGGTAACCGCTTCACGTCAGGCGGGCCGTATGCTTGTCTGCCACCCAACGTAGTATAAAAAAAAATCTCTATTGCTTTTGACATAACCCTAGCACAACCCTTACTGATGATTTGTTTATTATTTGAAAGTATAATGGTCTAAAAAATAATATGGTGGTAAAGAGCTGGCTATTGGTGTTAAAAACGATAGAGATTTATATGACACCAATGAAGCTATGTTAAGCCGTCGAGTTCAGCAGCTTAGCAGCAGAGTACGTTCTATCTAAGTCTAAACCCCTTTGATTGAGGGAGGCCAGTATTCTAACAGCGATAATTATGAGTTGACGCCGAAGTAAAGGAAAAAACGAGTAATTTGAGCAGAAGATTGCCCGGCGTCGTATTCATAGGAAATTTCTAAAATTGCGTTTTTCAATGAGGACATTATAGACAAACTTGAGAAGCAAAAAGTTTTTATCCAGGTCGATAGAGCCGATCACGAGATACCATTTATATTCTTTAAAATGTTATTTTTTTTAAGATTTACTTATCTTTCCAAAAATGTTGAGTTGCTTTTCAAAAATACCTAAACAATATATGTGAACAATATATTTTTTATGTAGGTATATAAATAAATATTTTCTGCTGTTTTTTTACGAGCCCAAACTTCTTAAATTCTTCACACGTCTTGCAAAAATTGCTATCTGATGCTGTCAAATAAAATACTTCATACTTTTTTATTCATTTGAAGTGTGAAATTTCCCACGCCCGGGCAACCCCAGCCGTCTGGGGCACTCACCTTGAGGGGGCATTTAAACTTCGCATCTTGTCACCCGAAATGTCTTACTTAATATACCTGTCTGGTTGAATGCTCATCAAGTTACACGCGCAGACCTAAGACGGTGTGTTACAACACTTTAGGATTATTTTCATTATAGCATATACTTTTATTAGTTTAGTAAAGATAATTCGAGGGGTACAAGGGATATTGGGTTATTATCGAGGGGTACAGTGGATATTGAGTAATTATAATATTCCAAATTGGCAGATTTTTCTGATACCTAATATTATAATAACTCAATATCGCCAAAAATGTCGCTTAAACCAAATAGTCTACTAAACTCTTTTTTCGTCTACGGTATCGTGTCGTCTCGTCTTACGGTAAGCGTAAGCGCTCTGTAATTATTTTTTACTGTAGTGATGTTCGCCTATGATTCGTCTGTATATAAAACTTCAGAGATTTAAATATTTTTTTTAACTTATTGGTACAAGAAAATGGAGAAAAGAACACAACTTACCGAGTGGTGCCATTGAAGTTAACTTTGACCCCGTCTTTGTACCACGTAAACTCGATGTCTGGTGATCCGGACGCTACGCAGCTGAGCATCACCTCGGACCCCTCCCATACTTCAGGCCGTTGGTTGACTTGTAGTGGCTGAAATACACAAAGTGCTTTGAATATAGAGCTTGCAGTGAGTTGTCCCTATATAACTTTATGGTTGTCCCTCAATACTCAATTATTTATTGCATCCTTAATGTATACATAGGTCTTTGCTTTAATGTCAAAGTAAAAATCAAGGACCCTGTGGGGCGCTGCAATGAGGGCCCTCCCCAAGTAGCACAAAATTGTTGTATAACAAAGTCGGTAGAGCGTCTTCTACTGTCATCGTCAACCCTTATTCATCCCACTGCTGGGATATGGGTCTCCCCTCAACTGAAGGGGTTTATAGTATACTCCGTCGCGCTGCTCAACTGCGGGTTGGCGAAGGTCAGTCGCTTTCAGTTGCTTTTGCACGCATGCGCGGATTTCACTTTAGGCAGTGCTGCCTTACCTCATCATCATCTCTCAGAGTTAGCCAGCTGAAGTGTCAGTGATGGACTGTTTGATAACAGTCCATCACTGACACTTCAGCTGGCTAACTCTGAGAGCTATATTCTTTGTTCGTCTTCCTTGGATAACATAAATATCTTGTGAGCACACTGTCTTGTTAGCAAAAACAAGGTAATTTAATAGTTTATTACAACTTACAAGACAGTTAGGCCACGCATATATTTTGTTAGATGTTTTGACATAAAACACTTCGCTGAAAACTTAGTGTAGTACTATTACTTATACTGTGGTTTAAGTTATCCTTTTTGATGAAACTAAGTCAGTCTCGATTACCACAGATCCCGTTTATAATTACTACAATAAATAACGCGTTAAGTCACTGGATACGCCTAGCTGGGCGAGCGCCAAGTCTTGCAGTCAGCGACTGAAAATGTGCATTTTTAATAATTAAACTTTCGTCGGGCGTTACAGAGCGAGTTTTAACTGCCCAATTACAAATAGGGTTCTATGTTGGAACGAAATTTTAAGCTTTAAAATCCTTATACCAACCTGCCGGCCGCCGAAGCCGAAGGCGAATCATAAAAGATTCTTGGATACAAAAAGCGTTAGGAATAGGTTTTATTTGCACAATACGAACAGAAACAACTTACTTATTTATAACACTTACAAAACAAGTATATGAAACTAGGCATCTGTTGAAAAAAGTGTTTATAGCAATTATTGCTACAAACAAAGTCACGGCCAAGTTTACAAAAAAAAAAAAGTATTCCATTTACTTGTAAAAATAATACGAAATGTTTTCGGACAAAAAATTTCGTTTATAAGATTTTTAGTTTAATAAAAGGGGTGTTAGATCAGGTTAACTAGACATAGGTATTATCTCCCTGGCCGGCAGCCAAGCCTCGCACTTGCCGCTAAAAATACCCATTTGAAATAATTAAATTTTAGGTAAAATGTTAGACGTCGCAAGTGTCGTTTCAAGGAGCGCGGAGATTTTATAGTTTAATTTCTACAAGACATTCTTTCCAATTAGCTGATGTTTTTATATACTAGCGTCGGTCCGAGACTTCGTTCGTGAACTTCAGAAATTAAACGACCATTTAAATTGTTATTAACCTAAATTTTCTATTCGACATCCGCTGGTCGAATGTTCACTTTGACTCCGAGGTCATAGGTTCGATCTCCGCACATGACAAACATTTGTGTGAACGAACATATCTATTTGCCTTGGGTGTTTTCTATGTATTACATGTACAAAAAAATGTATTTTAGCATATTGGGACCCTTAGTACAAGCTTTGTTTAGTTTGGGACTATTTATATAATAAATGAAAGAATTACTTCTGTACCATAAAAACTTCTCTAGATATACGTAACTTGAAAATAACAATTTTGGGTTTTCCCGAAAACATGTGTATAGTTAGTGTCATAACAAAAGTTATAGTATTTTTTATTGTTTATCGTATAATGCGGTGTGAGCGGTTCATCAACATCTTTGAACCAAAGCCAACATCACCTGCACGCGGTGCACCCTGCTGATTGATAAACGAAGCTCTGGCGAAAAGAGAGGTAGGGAGCGTAATTGAAAGCTACCCGACTGGGGAATGTACCTCCACCTCACAGAATACTGCAGCCAAATAACAATTCCTTTGAGGGTTGTTGTGTTCCTGCGAGTGAGTGAGGTCACCAGAATGCAAGGAGATGCTGCGTTGGCAGCGCAGGTGGCGGCGTGCGAGCGAAATTTTATGTTGCGAGCGTTAATATAGCTACGGTAACCGCTTCAGATCAGGCGGGCCGTATGATTGTCTGCTACCCGACGTAGTATAAAAAAAAAGTGAGGTCACCAGAAAGAAAGGAAGGAGTATAGGTTGGCATCGGATCGGCGAACCCTTGTGATTCCGTGATTGCTGATCTCCATGGGCGGTGGTGACTGATTCTAATAATATGAATTGCTAAAATAATTAATTTTAAAGTGGACGTTGCTTGGATCTTACCTTTAACATGGAATAAAATATACGTTTATTGCCATATTAAAAAAAATCTTAGAGAATTAGGAAAAAGATTGGTCGATGTAACCGGTGAGCCAAGATCTGGCACATTCCTCGCCCAAAGGATCAGTTTAGCCATCCAGCGAGGTAATGCTGCTAGCATCTTGGGAACGATGCCACATGGGCCAAACTTTTTACATTTATTTTAGTTTTAGGTTAGTTTTATTTTAGTATTATTTAATTTTAGGTATTTTAGTTTTATAGTTGAATTCTATATATTGTTTATAGCTTAAGTTTAATTAAAAAATCTTTAATTTATATTGTAGTCCTAAACATTCCGTACAAATTAATGTAAGGAAATTTTAATATCATAATAAGTGCGTGTTTTGTTCAAAATTAAAGGTAAGGTAGATGGTACTGAAGTCATGAACTGTAGAACCTATTGTAATTTTTTTCATTGCGGTCAATTTCCATTTCCCAGTTACCGCAGCTCTGGATTGAGCGACAAATTATTATCAGCGTGTCTGCGTGCGTACCTTCAGGTGAGGTTCGTTTAGGTTTTAGAATACATAAGGGCTACTTACCCTATAAGATTACTTAATCCTAGAACAGTATGTCCAAGAACACTAAGAAGTGGTGTTAAGTTGGGCGTGAGCCAAGTCTTGCAGTCTGTACTTAGAAAATGCGCATTTCAAATAATTGAACTTAGTGAAACTTGACTTGAGCGCGGGCTTTTTATTATCTGTCATTACTGAAGAAAGTTTTGCGAAAAGTTCTAGAGTTTGTGTCTACTACTTAGTCAAAGTGAGTCTTTAGGGAATTGCAATTAAAAAATGTCGTTGTTCAGGCGGGCTGAACGCTTGTTTACCACCTTAAAAGTATACTAGCCGAAAGTAGGAGTAACATGACAGATTTAGGGCAAAGCAAATAAATCAACCTACGAGCTTCAGATCTAATTGATAACGCAGGGGTGTAAGTGGTTCATCAACGTCTTTGAACAAAAGCCAGCCTCACCTGCACGTGATGCACCCTGACTGACAAACGAGCATCTGGCGAAAAGAGAGGTAGGGGATAGCATATTTTATAAGCTGCCCTACTGGGGAAGTACCTCTACCTCACAGAATACCGCTGCCAAATAACAATTCCCTCGAGGGGGGTTGTGTTATTGCAAGTGAATAGAAGAAGAAGAAGTTGAATTTTGGGGTGTAAGTGGTTCATCAAGATCTTTGAACCAAAGCCAACTTCACCTGCACGCGGTGCACCCTGCTGACTGACAAACGAAGCTCTGGCGAAAAGAGAGGTAGGGAGCGTAATTGTAAGCTACCCGACTGGGGAACGTACCTCCACCTCACAGAATACCGCAGCCAAATAACGGTTCCCTTGAGAGCTGTTATGCTCCTGCGAGTGAGTGAGGTCACCAGAAAGGAAGGAGATGCTGCGATGGCAGCGCGCGAGCGATATTTAATGTTGCGAGCGTTAATATGGCTACGCTAACCGCTTCAGATCAGGCGGGCCGTATGCTTGTATGCTACCCGACGTAGTATAAAAAAAAAAATTGAGGTCACCAGAAAGAAAGGAAGAAGTATAGGTTGGCTGATTTGGTGATTCCGTGATTGCTGATCTCCATGGGCGGTGGACTGCTTTCCATCAGGTGACACACGTGCTCCTTTGCCCCGCGCCCCCCTCCTCATATAAAAAAAATGTGCTTTCAAAAGAATTAGATGTTGCTTTCCCAATTCCCAAACCAGATTCGCAATTTAAAATTTTCCAAGAATATGCACAGACGACAAAATAAACAGTCTTTCTCTGAAAGCGTACATTAGGAGTAAAGACACAATAAACATGGTTACATTATACGCGTATGTCTAGAATATGTCTGGAGTATTATAGTAATGTTATTAAAATGAATGATGTCTGAGACGCGAGTTAGAAATATTTACACGAATAATAAATAGCATAATAATAATTATGTTGACACGACTTATAATTCAAACAATGAAAGCATAGTATATTTGATGTTTTAATACGTGGTGGCACCTACGGTGCATATGCATGACGATTAGGCATTCAATTTGATCATAGTGGATGAAAAGTTCAATCAGTCTTTCTAACAGTGCGTCCTGCCCTCTATGAGCTACGGTGCAGAGACTGGGACGTGTTCGTTGGGCTAATTCACAGACTAAAAGTCGCACAGCGAGCGAAGGAGAGAGCAATGCTTGGAGTTTTTCTAAGGGATCGAATCCGGAACGAAGAAATTCGACGGAAAACCAAAATGAGGGGTGTAAGTGGTTCATCAACATCTTTGAACCAAAGCCAACTTCACCTGCACGCGGTGCACCTTGCTGACTGACAAACGAAGCTCTGGCGAAAAGAGAGGTAGGGAGCGTAATTGTAGGCTACCCGACTGGGGAATGTACCTCCACCTCACAGAATACCGCAGCCAAATAACAATTTCCTTGAGGGTTGTTGTGTTCCTGCGAGTGAGTGAGGTCACCAGAAAAGAAGGAGATGCTGCGTTGGCAGCGGGGGTGGCGGCGCGAAAGTGATATAATATGTTGCGAGCGTTAATACGGCTACGGTAACCGCTTCACATCAGGTGGGCCGTAAGCTTGTCCGCCACCCGAAGTAGTAAAAAAAAAGAAAAAAAAAGATCGTCAGAGTTAGCCAATGGGCTGGCCACATCTGCAGACGGAGGAAGGTTCTAGAGTGGAGGCCACGTATGCGGCGACGAAGCGTGGGGCGCCCATTCTCTAGATGGACCGACGACGAAGCGGTTACCGTAGCCATATTAACGCTCTCAACATAAAATACCTCTCTTTTCGCCAGAGCTTCGTTTGTCAGTCAGCAGGGTGCACCGCGTTCAGGTGAAGTTGGCTATGGTTCAAAGATCATGATGAACCACTTACACCCTAAAATATTGGTTATTTATTGTGCGTTAATATCTTTTCTCGTCTGAATAATATCTCTTACTAGCGACTCGCCCAGGCTTTGCCCGTATGTGATTTTCCCCGACAACATTTTTGCTAATGCGTGCCTACCGCACCTACCTACCGCTTTTGGGTGGGTACCGGCCTGCAATATGACGAGCTCGGTGGTGTAGCGGCTTCGACACCAACGCTCGTGGGTTCGATTCCCACACAGGACAAACATTTGTGTGCATGAACATGTCTGTTTGTCTTGGTCTGGGTGTTTTCTATGTATCATAAGTATGTATTTACAAAAAAAAAATGTATTTACGTATGTTTATCAGTTGTCTAGTACCCATAACACAAGCTTCGCTTATTTTGGGGCTAGATGGCGCTGTGTAATTTGTCTGACAATATTTATTTATTTATTTTGTTATAATAGTTTTCATGAAGTAACTGATAGTGGAAACACGCAAATTAGTTTAGATTCAAGGGCTAAAAACTGCTTAGCCATTCCGATCTCGGATATAATAGACTCTTTATTTTATTTTTATGTACAGATCGCGTTTAGTCGGTTGTTAAAATAAGTGCCCGGGCGAAAAGTCGACAAGAACAAACTGACACAGGAAAATCACAAAGTTTTAATTTATTTTTACGCGCGCGTAAACATTTTATTGTCAACGGCGACAAAATCCTTTCTACATAAGTTTATTTTCTTGTAAAGTCCAACACAAAGAAAATATTATTTGGCTAAAGTTAAATAGGACTGACGAGAAAATGAATATTTTTATTTTCATTCGTTTTCCGCTAGTTGGTGCCCATGGTAATGCCCGCGTGGTTTTTTTATGCTACGACAGCCAATAAGCGTACGCTCCGTCTGATGTAAAGCGGTTACCATAGCTCATGAATGCTAGTGACAAAAAAAAATGTCGTTAGCGTGTTGCCACTCCTGCTGTCAACACAGCAACTCTTCATCTTCTGGTAACCTCACTCACGAGTTGTTATTTGGCTGCCATCTTCAGTTAGGTTCGACCAATAGGAAATATTTCCCGGACTAACATCGTTGTGCCAAAGCCTCGTGTGTTGATAAGCGGGGACGCCACTTGTATTCTTTCAATCGGTAAGAGAAGTGGTTTGAAGGTGGGGGAGGTTACCGTAGCCATAGCACTAGCAATATGAAATATCGCTCACCCTAGCTGCCAACCCGCTGCCAACGCAACAACTCCTTCCTTCCTGGTGACCTCACTCGCAGGAACACAACAACATTTAAGGAAATTGTTATTTGGCTGCAGTAATCTGTGAGATGAAGGTACATTCCCAGTCGGGTAGCTTATAGTTACGCTGTCCCTCTATTAAATCTTTTTATAATTACATATTTCACTAATTCCGATTCCGCCAACTCGCAGCTGAGCAGCGTGGTGGAGTACGTTCTAAACCCCTTCGAATGAGGGGAGACCCATATCTCAACAATGGGATGAATTAGGGTTAACGACGAGTCGACGACTAATACCGATCAAGTGTGATATAATTTTTATTCAATTCCGTACCCAGAAATCGCATTTCAAACAATTAAGCATTGCGGGAACATCGAGGAACTAGTATACCTTCGAAAAATGAGACCATTCCTTATCCTCGTAGCTCGGATGGATAAAGTTTCGCGGTTATTGATTGAGGTAGTTATGTCTTTTAACTCGGTGGACTCCAGATATATATCTAGTTCATGGACAAAGAAAACTATAGACAGACTAGCTGGCCCGGCGAACTTCATATCGCCTATAAATATTTATACGTAAATTTTTCCGATGAATTAGGATTCCATCGCGGACAAACAACGTGACACGAATTTTTATATATTAAGATAGATTTATAATTCCATTGCTTTTACACTACTATACTTGTATAAATATCTTCCATAAATATTTCTTGACAAATTACACAGTGCCATCTAGTCTCAAATTAAGTGAAGCTTGTGTTATGGGTACTAGACAACTTGATAAACATACGTAAAAACATTTTTTTTTATAAATACATACTTATGATACATAGAAAACACCCAGACCAATACAAACAGACATGTTCATGCGCACAAATGTTTGTCCTATGGTTTACAAAAAAAATATCTAAGTATAATATCAGATAGCAGTTATAGCAAAATAATGATATATTGCTTTTGTGTAAACGTAAATTTGAACTAACATTCAGTGTACAAATAATTTAAAAATAAGAGGGAACTTTACTATGATCTTCAAGGCTGTCGGTTTTTTATGCGTAAAAATATGGTTTCATTTCTATCTCTCTCTAATACACGTGTATACTCTGTCTATCTCTTTTACATCGACAGAAGTCTAGCGTAGCGAAAACCCTAGATCTATAAAGTCCATGTTTCAGTTAATAGCCGTGTCGAAGAGACAGATATCTAATATATAGACTGCGCGTAAACGCTTTGTTCTAAGTAAAAACTATGAGGTAAATGGACTTTGTTGTGGGAGTAGAGGAATTCTGAGTACTTTTGTGCGGTCTATTATTTTTTCTATTACGAAACTTCGGTCCCTTTTATACGTGGATAAACTTTCCTTACAATTACAGTGTATTTTAAGATAAAATGGTATAGCGGCTATTTTTGTAGAGAAACCGTAGACTATTATGATAATTGCCCGGGAATGTAATGTTTTCAGGGCTTACATATGTATTTGTTCAACTATGAACTATATAAATCTGTACTGAATTCTTTGAAAATACTCCAACCACAAACTCAGCGTAGCTATGGACATTTGCAGTACATAATATTCGTAGACAGTCTACGAACTGCTACATAATTGTAGCACACGTAGCATAAGACTGCAGTTGTTAATATCATACTTCTTTTCTCCTTCTAATAACCTGCCGCTTGAAATTGTATACTTGGTTCGGATTACAGCTACCTTACCTGCATACTAAGCGCAGGTTGCATGTGGAAGTGCTGCATAGCGGGTAGTATCCGTAGGCGGTCTGAGCGAGCTCGCGTAGCGGCGAGGCGAGCTAGGGCGGCGCGCAGTGAACTTGCGTCTCGGCGTTGTCCCCATAGACGCAGCCAGACCGAGCGAGCGTTGTTTGTTTCTGCGGCACTATAAATATTTAATTTTTATATACACCACATAATACAAAGGAATGCCTCTAGTGCTGTACGTAACCATAGGCTGTTGTAACTGCTTGTCGCCTATATAACTTCTTCCTTCATGTTAACTTCACTCACTCGCAAAAACACATACACAATTAGGCCTGTAGGGATTTTTTTACTGCGGACTTCTGTGCAGTGGAGGTACTTTTGCAGTCAGGCGCCTAAGCCTATAATTACGTACTTTACGTCTCTTTTGCCAGAGCTTCATTAGTCAATCAGCAGGTATTGAGCCAAAGACTACCTCACCCTCGCGTGGTACACCACGCGAGGGTGAGGTAGTCTTTGGCTCAAACATGATAGTGAACCACTTAAACTTTTTTGTAAATATTTTGTTTATTAAAAATAATATTTAATTTAATGGAACAGTACAAATGATTCAAATTTGTACTGTTCCATTAAATCAAATATTATTTATAACTATATATATAATATAAAAATAATATTTAATTTAATGGAACAGTACAAATGATTCAAATTTGTACTGTTCCATTAAATCAAATATTATTTTTATCTAAACAAAAAATGATAATAAAACACTACATTTTTTTTTTTTTAGAATCACTATTGATAAATAAGTGAAGAAATTTCTCGTTGTTCCATGAGTTTTACGCATTATGGAGAGGCTTCTTCATTTATCTAGTCTGGTTTAAAATTTAATTGTATTCAATATTTCCATCGTAGGTTTATACGAAACACCTAATACCCACCGCCGCGGGGATTTATTTCCATTTTAAGAATTTATGATTTTATATCGATTTTATATTTATATAAAATTGGATATAAATTTGGCTGGATATATACAGCAGTTGATATCAATATTATAAAATCATAAATTCTTAAAATTAGAGGCGGCCTCTATGGCTTTATGTCATCCGTACATGAGAGGGCGGGCGCCCAACAAATACAAATGTGACATACGTGGCCTCCACGGACTCCAGGACTTTCCTCCCCTATCTGCCATCGCAAATGTGACCGGCCCATTGCCACTTCAACTTGCTTATTTTCAGATATATGTTGACATCTTTAGTATTTCGTCTCAATTCCTCGTTCATGTCATTATTAGCTTAAAATTGTTGAAGTACGATGAAAATATTGAATACAATAATATTTTAGATATCTTAATTGTCTTACCTTATATTTAAAATTTCAATTTCATCTTCTAACGTAATATTGGATGCTTTTAAATAGCTTGTTATCTGAAAAGGACCATAATAAATTTAAAAAGGGTACGTTTTATGTATACTAACGTGCATTATATATGTAAACAAAGGGTCGCTTAATAACGTCTTATTGCAAATTGAATGTATACGAGACTAAATGCCATTTAGATGGAAATCTGAAAGCCAATTCTTGTAATTATTTTACGATCGCTGAACGAAAGTTGACCAAAGCGAGAATGAATTGTGAATTAACTAAAACTATATTATAGAAATAGAAATAGAAATAGAAATATTTTTTATTCCAACTTCACACATACAATTGTACACAAATACAACAAGACATAATATATGAAGTGACGTTGAAATTTTGGCCCACCCTCAGGGATCATTGCTGAGTTCACAGAGTGATCTCAGCCCTGCTTTTCAGTGCAGGCCAAAAGTGACAACACCGATGCCGATACAAATTCAACATAATTAAACAACATGAAACAACATTAGTTCACAACAATAAATAGACAGTATACATAATAATATCTTAATAACTCTAACATCGTATAAGTAACAAAATCGATGCCAATACTGGCAACACTGTGCGACACTGTGTACCAACATGACCAATCGAACAAAGCCAATATGTCATCCCTGTTGAAATCGTTTTCCATTAGGCGTAATAACTATCTGTCAATTCCGTCTACCGGTTAACTTTTATTTACATGCTAGGGAAGTGATGTGGCACAAATATCACAATACAATATTTATACAATGTAGCTATGCGGCTCGTGTGTATAGTGATAGTGAAAAGTTAATGAAAACGCACCACAGTACCACGCTACCAGAATCCACACCATGTCACAATATAGGCTGGGATTCCTACTCCTACAATATCCAGAAGAACAACAGTGCATCACCGCATAATCCAGTGGCCAACACGTCACAGTGCACGCACATCATACAGAGACAAAGGTATGTGAGTTGTCAACATCCCGAAACATAACCACACTTTTATTTTACTAGATCACTATGATTCTTACAGTATCTCGGAAAAACACACATGTTGGAACATTACAGCACTTGTGTTCCATTACAAATAACATTGTAGGCTCGCATATCGCGCAGCGACAGATACAAAATTCAAAAACATTACAAAACTTTACCATTATACACGTATTGCACATTATTTAATATTTCTAGACAAACTACACATGGCCATCAGTCCCGAACCAAGCAAAGCCTATACTATAGGCACCGGATAACCAATATTATATTTAAATACATTATTTATATATATTTTTTTTTTTTTGTAAATACATACACACAACACATAGAAAACACCCAGAACAAGACAAACACACGTTCACACACACAAATATTTGTCCTGTGCAGGGATCGAATCTATGACCTGCGAGTCAAAGTGGCCACCGCCAACCATTCGACCACCGAGCTCGTCATTGTTAGATGGCAGGATTCTTACAAGTTTTTAGTTTTTTACTGATTTAGGACTAATGTAATACAGGATATTTAATGTTGGAATGATGGAATACCATGCAGAAGCAGAGGTTAGCAATATTAATGCTACAAAACATAACCACACTTTTGTTTGTTTAATAGATGGTTCCGGAGATGTAATCTGAATGTATTTTTACTTTGTAGTGCACGCAGTGGCGGAGGAATATCGTTCCAACATTTGGATGCACTGAATTTGAAACTACCACGAAATGTCGTCGTTCTATGGCGAGGTGTGAGCAAAAGATGATAAGAGGCCCTCGTATGATAATTGTGTACATTCCTCGCCCACAGCAGTTTCTCGAAAAGGTAACTAGGGCTTTTTGTATTGATGACATCAAAGAGAAGGCAAGCAAGGTGGAGACGCATGCGACATGACATTTTCAGTCGATTGTCCTTATTAAGAAAATGTGTAACATGTGTTCGAGGGGGGATGTTGTAGCAAAAGCGAGCACATGCGTTTTGCACTCGCTGGATTAAACGCTCTGTCTTCTTCAATAAACATGGACCAAACACAACATTTGCGTAATTTAATTTAGACAATACTAGGGATTCACATAGCCTAACTCTTATTTCTGTGCTGATGAAAGGTCGTATTTTATATAATAGTCTTAAGCGATAAAAACAATTCCTCACCGATACTGACACATGTTTCTCAAATTTTAGGTAGGAGTCCATAATCAATCCCAAGTTTCGTGCCTCACCTACCAGCTCAATTGGCTCCCCACCAACCACAACCACAGGCTGCATGCTGAGTAAATCCAATACTTGCCTACGTGTACCGAGCAACATGAATTTTGATTTACTGGCATTAAGAACAAGCCCATTTTTATCTGCCCATGAGACTATACCCTTCAAATCATCATTAATAATTTTGACAGCTATGTGAGATTGCTTGGGATCACATGGATAATAAATCTGGAGATCGTCTGCAAACAAATGATACTCACAATGATGGATATTACTGACTAAATCTGCACTGTACAGAATGAAGAGAAGAGGACCTAGCACCGAACCTTGAGGCACACCTCTATTTACTGGCATCAAAGAAGAAGTAGAGCCTTCAGAATCATTCTCTGTGCGTAACTCGACAAATTGATATCTTTCATTTATGTAACTCTCAAACCAATTTATTGTTTCCGGAGTAAAGCCATAATAAGAGAGTTTGGAGAGTAACAGTTTGGTATTAATTGTTTCGAAGGCCCTTGAAAAATCAAGTAGAACCAGAATGGTTCCCAATCCATGATCCATTGAGTCAAGAATATTATCAATGACATCAAGTAATGCTGTAGAGGTACTCCGTCCTTTGCGAAAACCAGATTGAAATCTTGGTAGTATTCCCTCTCTCTCCAGATAATTAGACAACTGTGAAGCAACTACTTTTTCAAGAATTTTGGAGAGACAAGGCAAAATACTTATAGGACGTAAATCATTCAAGTTTGCCGGATTCGGTTTTTTAGGCAAAGGTTTAATTAAGGCAATTTTCCAAAGATCAGGGAAGACACCCGTTGTTATAGAAGTATTTACAATATGTGTAATTATTTTAAGAGTTATAGGTAAAGTAAGTTTTATCATTTGTAAAGAGATGTTGTCAATACCCAATGCATTGGAATTTAGATTATTAATTATTTTGTTTATGATAACCTCACTAACAGGTTCAACGTGGAATGTAGAGGCACTGAAACGGTTAAACTCAAAGCGAGTGAGGTCTGAAAGATCAACTGATGTATTCCCAGGAACATTACGAAAGTGCCTGTTAAGCTGGTCAGGGTCATTACAAAACTGTGGAAGATCATCAGTTTTTTTTTCTGAAGAGAAAACAGTATGTTTTAGGTTTTTCCATAATTTATTAGGTTTATTAATATTAGCATTAATGCTTGATCTAAAATACGCTACTTTTTCTGAGTGCAAAGCCGAGGACACAGCTGCCTTCATCTGCCTATAAAAATCCCTATGAGTGTCATGTTTGCTAGCTTTATACCTTCTGTAACTACGATCTCGAATTTTCATCATTTGTCTTATAGTATATGTGATCCAAGGTGGAGCCTTTTCCTTAATTGATATGGTCTTTAAAGGTGCATGTAAATCAAATAGCCATAGTAAATTCTCATTAAAGCACTTTACCATTTCATTAACATCAGTTAAACCCATTATATGGTTCCAATCTAATTTTCGGAGGTCCTCATCAAATTTATCAAACAATATGTCTGTAAGGGGTCGAAATTTAATTTTTTTGGGAATAGGCTTATTTTTCCTAATAACTAACTGGGCTGTTATAAACGCATGTTGACCCAACTCAGGAATATGTTCAACCGATACCTGATTCAGGCAGTTATCTGCACAGACTACATCAATTAGTGTCTGACTGTGGTCCGTGAAATGTGTTGGTACAGTAACCGACTGAACCAGGGATGTATGGTAAAGAAAATCTCTCAGTAGACTAGTCTTCCTATCTGTAGGATCGAGCCAATTGATATTGAAGTCCCCCAGTAGTATCATATGGTCATATCCTGAGAAGGATGTAATTGACTCAGTCAGAGCCTCCACAAAAACATTGACATCCTGCCAGGGAGGCCGATAAGCAGTTCCAATGATTATATTTTTATTTATGTTATACATGATTTCATTATTATTTCTTTATAAATTCTTGATGTTGGCAAAATAACATTCCTAGTTTGTTAAATTTTGGTAATTTTCGATATAATCGCACTTATATTAGACTTTGAAGTTTCATATTGTAATTCATCATCTTCATCAGCCTGTATCTACCCACTGCTGGATATAAGCCTTCCCTAAAGCTTTTCACCAGATACGATCTTTCGATTTGTATATATGCAACAAGGCGGCCTTATTCCTGAGAGTAATCGATTCAACGTTGGCAAACTTAGAGTAACGAATTTGTGCATGGAGTGGGCAGGATTCGCAAATCAAAATAAATTAATGAAAACTAGAAGTATTGAATCAATATTATGTATATACGAAGGTATATCACTGATAAATAATTTAATAAATCAATTTTCCTGCTATAATATAATTTACTTATTATGTAAAAATGTTACCTGCTTAACTAGTTCCTGGGATATGTTGACGTTGGGTTGGTCCCCGATCTGCAGTCTTGTTTCATAGCGAGCTGACGCTGAAACAATTTCATTTTATTATCTTCGAATAACCATACTCTGCCTATTGCTAATACCAACATTATCGTCGTCAATTTGTATCTACCCACTGCTGGCGTTCCCAAATTATGTACTCTAAGCCCAAACAAAGGACTTAGATTTAAGTTGTTAGTTAACATATTAAATATTAAACAAAATTATATTAAAGAGAGGTAGGACATAGCGTATTTTTTCAAGCTGCCCAACTGGGGAAGTATACCTCACAGAATACCGCAGCCAAATAACAAATCCCTTGAAGGTTGTTGTATTCCTGCGAGTAAGTGAAGTCACAAGAAAGAAAGAAAGGAAGGAGGATAGGCTGGCGACTCCTTGGTGTTCCCCCTTGGCGATTGCTTTCCATCAGGTGACCCACATGCTCATTTGCCCTCCTCTCAGATAAAAAAAAACATTTTCAGCTTTATTGGTAGAGCTTTATGATTTCTACTAGCTAAGCTAAACGCAATAACTACTAATCTAAGGTAATGTTTAATTTTTAATGTAAAAAAAAATGGAAATAGGCTTCTGATCGGGTGGTAGGGCCCTAGGTACTGAATAATATTTAATGACTTTTAAATGAAAATAATTCAAGCATAATCTGGTACGCTGTTCTTTTCGCTACCGGTTGGTGAAGGCCAGTGTTTTCAAGGCTGAACTGTTATTGAAGGAAAGTCATGACCGGCGGCTAAAGCGCAACGTTCATTATGTAGCGTACATTATATTTATCATACTGTTTAGTATCGTATCGCTGTAATTAGAGTTTATTTACAAGATGGTACAGTCGATGCCACATGACATTGACATTTGTCACCATGATTCGCGCGGCATTTTAGTGCGGCGACGGTGGTGCTATATTTTCCACTACGCAATGCCGTTGTTATTAAGTAATTATATTCTGGATTTATTCTGAGTCCAGATCTTGCTGGAGTCACATAGCGATCTGAGATTGTCATTGTGAATTGAAAGGTGGCTGATTAAATTGTATGAATAATTTAAGTACTGATTATCTCGTTGTGTATAGACGATCATATCTATGGTGTTCATAGATTGTAATTCGTACTGGCAATATTCATCATGGACTGTCAGAGATCGAATTTTAGACGTGACTTATATTTGAGAACAAAGAAAAGAATATTGCTGATTTTTGAGGAACTGGATCTGAGGACATCCCGGCTCTGGTCCATGAGACAGGATATATCTTTGGACGGAGGACGCTATAATCGTGGTATATTAGTCGGAGGCGGATTTATTTCCTCTGACCCATCCCGACGTGGCGCGATGACGTGCTGCGTGCAGAAGACCCTCGTCTAGTTTCTCCGTAAGTCGATTGGTTTGAGGAGGGCAATTGTGTCGCGTGCGGTTTCTGCACGCGACGTCGCCAAGGAGCATCATCCTTCTCCTCCTTCAGGATCAGCGCTGGGGACGCTGCAGCTCCATGTAAGTGTGTACACACGTTTCGTTCTTATGGCCATTTAACTTCAGTGCGCGTCTCGTTTCGTGGTTTTCGCATGTTACGTTACGTATGACACTTACGTTCTATTTTTAATAAATACTAGCTGTCCCGGCGAACTTCGTACCGCCTGACAATCAATGAATGTCGTGGTACATATTAGCTGAACTAAATTTATGATTTTATGGAATTAAAACAATGAATAGTAGAAATTAATAGAGAAGCTCGATGGCGTCATTGCGCGTGTCAGTCTAATTGAACACGCAAGTTAAGCAACGTCGACCGTAGCCTGTACACGGATGGGTTTATATTACCTCGAGCTCCTCCGTGATTCGAAAGACACGTTAAGCCGTCGGTCCCGGTTGTTATCATTAGCTCATCTTGAGCTCCTCCGTGCTTCGGAAGGCACGTTAAGCCGTCGGTCCCGGTTGTTATCATTAGCTCATCTTGAGCTCCTCCGTGCTTCGGAAGGCACGTTAAGCCGTCGGTCCCGGTTGTTATCATTAGCTCATCTTGAGCTCCTCCGTGCTTCGGAAGGCACGTTAAGCCGTCGGTCCCGGTTGTTATCATTAGCTCATCTTGAGCTCCTCCGTGCTTCGGAAGGCACGTTAAGCCGTCGGTCCCGGTTGTTATCATTAGCTCATCTTGAGCTCCTCCGTGCTTCGGAAGGCACGTTAAGCCGTCGGTCCCGGTTGTTATCATTAGCTCATCTTGAGCTCCTCCGTGCTTCGGAAGGCACGTTAAGCTGTCGGTCCCG
The DNA here is from genome assembly GCA_937001555.2 of Hypsopygia costalis. Lineage (NCBI taxonomy): Eukaryota > Metazoa > Arthropoda > Insecta > Lepidoptera > Pyralidae > Hypsopygia > Hypsopygia costalis. The sequence continues at coordinate 19,465,296 of OW443343.2, read as the reverse complement.
GTTGTTATCATTTAATGACAGTCGTTAAGTTAAGTCAGTGGCCTTTAGGCAGTTCGAAAACACTGGCCTCCGCCAACCCGCAGTTGAGCAGCGTGTTGGAGTACGCTCTAAACCCCTTCGGTTGAGGGAAGACCCGTATCCATAAAAACTGAAGATTTCATAAAAATAAAGATTTCCTTATTGTTAAATTTAAAAAAAAAAACGTTTTGTTTTATTTTTTTTAGTTTTGAAATAGGTTTTATCATTTTGGTGATTTGTAATTGTCATTTCTTTTGATGTTTACTCTGATTTGATTCTTGCGCTCGAACCCCATGGGAAAAGCGTTTTCACCCCTATCGATTTGACATTTTTAAATTTTCATAACAAATCACAGACAACTTTCGCGACATAAAAGTGACACCAATCGATTTGACGTTTTGATATTTGACAACCAATAAATATCGTAATCCCTTTTTCAACTGACACTTTCATTTGTATGGGAAAATGTTTTTTCTTTTATTTTATTTTTTCGAGAATTTTCCAATGTTTTTAAGAGTTATTCTGCTATTCGGGACGGAAACAAATCCCACAAATCAAAAACCATGGCAATCGGTCCAGCCGTTCTCGAGTTATAAGTGTTGTAACAAACACGACTTTCTTTTATATATATAGACTAGCTGGCCCGGCGAACTTCGTATCGCCTAATTGTCAATGAATGTCGTGGTATACATATTAGTTGAACAAAATTTATGATGTCTTGAAATTAATATAATGAATAATAGAAAATAATAGAGAAGCACGATGGCGTCATTGCACGTGTCAGTCTAATTGTACACGCAAGTTAAGCAACGTCAACCGTAGCCTGTCCATGGATGAGTTTATATTATCTCGAGCTCCTCCGTGCTTCGGAAGGTACGTTAATCCGTCGGTCCCGGTTGTAATCATTAGATTAACGCGAGGTCCTCCGTGCTTCGGAGGGCACGTTAATCCGTCGGTCCCGGTTGTTATCATTAGATTATCTCGAGCTCCTCCGTGCTTCGGAAAGCACGTAAGACGTCGGTCCCGGTTGTTATCATTAGATTATCTCGAGCTCCTCCGTGCTTCGGAAGGCACGTAAGACGTCGGTCCCGGTTGTTATCATTAGATTATATCGAGCTCCTTTGTGCTTCGGAAGGCACGTAAGACGTCGGTCCCGGTTGTTATCATTAGATTATCTCGAGCTCCTCCGTGCTTCGGAAGGCACATTAAGCCGTCGGTCCTGGTTGTTATCATTAGATGGCAGTCGTTAAGCCAAGTGGCCTTTAGGCGGCTTGAAATTACTGGCGTCCGCCAACTCGCAGTTGAGCAGCGTGGTGGAGTATGCTCGAAACATATGCAGTTGAAGGAAGACCCGTATTTAATATTACCCAGCAGTGGGTAAATATTACCCAGCAGTGGGTAAATATTAAGTTCAGTATTTTACTATGTCACAAAATAAAGTACCATGACACTTGACAACCAATTAATATTCATTTTCAAGCATTCATTCATAAACAATTTTCAAAACAACAACGGACAACTTTCGCGACGTAAAAGTTAGACCAATCGATTTGACATTTAATTGAAAATCAATAAATATCCCAATCCGTTTTCAAATTTAATTTTTCGACAATTTTGTCAATGTTTTAATACTTATTATCCTATACCCACATTTCTGAACGCACGCATACATTTGACGTACGCACGTTAACGTCACGTTTGACAGGTCCGACATCCACGAACATTTTGTATGGAAAAATGATTTTTCTTTTATTTAATTTTTTTTAGTAAATTTTCCAATGTTTTTAATAGTTATTCTGCTATTCTGGACGGAGACAAATCCAACAAATCAAAAACCATGGCAATCGGTCCAGCCGTTCTCGAGTTATAAGTGTTGTAACAAACACGACTTTCTTTTATATATATATAGATGTAACTTTCAATTTCCTATTCTTTTACTAAGTATCCCGAAACAAACCCAGTAGCTGTGAATTGTATATACAGGACGGCCTTTGAAAGAAAAGGTCTGGTGTACTCTTCGAGAGTCTATCCGAAAGGCACTCTCATTGTTAACCTTAACTTGTTCGTATATAGATTTGAACCTTTTCAACCCACTTTATCCGTTTATTTAATTGATTTATATACGACAATTACTATCATGGCTCCCCAGTACGGCTTGGTAGCCTTGAAGTGACATAGTAAGTCTTTGGGTTGCTTCGCTACCTATAAGAACACCGACGCAGCCTTTCTGCAACTGCGGCAGCGTTCGGGGTGCATCGATAGCCTAAGGGATACTAAAAGAACATTGGATTTGTGAAGTGGCATAGTGGAACCGTGGAGATGGCCTGCTACGATATGCCTAAGGTCGTCTCGCTATAGTAGTAATCAGAACCAGTGTCCTAAAGATGCCTAAGCTTCCCACCAGAGTACTTCCTACTAGAGACCGTCCGGCCTAACGGGCTCTCGCACGAGATATATAAACCAATTCAAGGGCAGACTTCAGTCAACGTTGCTTAACTTGCTTACTCGATTAGGCCGGTAGATTGAACTAGGTCATTGCGATTCTCTGGCTCGATTAGGCGATAGAGTTACTTGATTGATGGTCTCGAATTGGATTGCTGACATCCGGCCGTCCGGGGAAAAACGAATGCGTGCGATCAGACTTAATGTAGTCTCCTTAAAAAAGGGCAGTATCAGATAAAGTTATCAATACTCACGGTTACTCGAACCCATATTGGATGCTATACTTTGACCGTTTTTAACGTTTAACGTTTTAGTAATATAAGAAAATTTATTAAGTAAACTCATTTGAAAAAAAGTGGGTAGGTTTATGAAATTATCGTTAATCCACAAATATTTAGAATTTCAGGTTTTTCATTTAAACTATTTTAAACGAAGAATGTAAAAGAATTTCATGACAATGTTATTCTATAATCCTTGACACTTCACAAAATATCTGACCTTTTAATTTATCTTGCCGGAACAGATATCGAAATAATATGATTTATTTTTAGTATTCCACTACCTTCAGAGATCATGGGATTATCCATAATAAAATTTTGGAGAAATACTCCCACTATGATTTATATACTGTACAAAACAATATACTGTACCTGTAGATGGCTATTGTTGGCCGGATGTTAGGTACTTTAGTTAGACCAAGTAGTCTAGGTACTGTCGTTGAACCATGTTTTGCTCCGATCAACTTACCTACACATACGTTCCCTACCTGATACTCAGCCCCCTTTCCACCATCTCTTATTGCGATTCAATAACTGAATAGAATGCTTATTCATACCAATGAATAAGCGAGTCTATTTCAAATGTAATAGAGTCGCTTATTCATTGGTATGAATAAGCAATCTATTCAGTTATTGAATCGCAATAAGAGATGGTGGTAAGGGGGCAGTAATCATTAGTAATCGGAGAAGAGCCTTTTCGCCTTAAAATGTGGATATCGAGACAATGATAATATTGGGGAAATGTCCGGCGAAATCCCGTTATTTTTTAATTATACTATTACTGTTTCTGTAAAATAAAACATATATACGTTTGTAAAACCGCTATTTTGTAACATTTTAAATAAAACTAAAAAAAATTGTAATTTAAAAAAAAACTAGTAAAAACTGGATTGATATTGATAGTTACCGCTATTGTTACGCTCTATCAGATTTAATCATTCCCCCTACCAATTTATTGTTCCGTTTGGTGATCGTATAGGCAAAATATTCCAGTTAGAAGGTCCATCAAACTACAACGGACGTCAATGCACAGTACATATGAAAATAAATAAATAGTCCCGGCAAGTTCTTCAGCCCTAAGAAATTTCGGGGATTGTATATTTATATATCAATATTATTAAAGTGTGCAGAAAGTATACCAAATAGCTCACCGAATTCTGATCACTGTAATAATACACTAATCGAACTAGATAAATATGTGTATAAGTTACTTACAAGAGTCGGTATCCCTCGAACTGCAGTCGCATGTGCTTCCTTCCCTGCAGCCCTCTGAACATTCCTCAATGTCGCATTCTGAAAATATTTATCTGTCGTGAAAATTATGAAACAATTCCCTGAATGTTCGCGCCTAAGATGAGAAGAAATTGCACATGTCAACTACAAAATAATAACTTATTAAAAATATATCCCCAAATGCAGCCCTGTTCCTTTTTAACTACTACTAAAATTTGATAATGTTGTTTTCTATTTCATCATCTGGTCATTTTAGACTCCACTACAGGAGCACGACCCTCTCTCGTCCGTCCTAGACGGAAGGAGGATTTGGCCTACATTCCCCACGTTGGCCAAACGTTGGGGAGGCCTGATCGATATTCCGGCAGACTAGAATAGAATCACTCCGTCTCTTCCCGTGGTGTCGTACAAGGCGACTAAGGGAAAACATTATCAAACATCGATCAGGCCTCCCCAACACGTCTGGACAGCGTGGGGAGTGTAGGCGAAATCCTCCTTCTGTCTGGGACGGACGAGAGAGGGTCGTGCTCCTGTAGTGGAGACTAAAATGACCTGATGATGATGATGATGAGTGTTCTTTTGACATGTATATCTATGTATCAGTCCGTCAGCATTGTAGAATCCACGTAGAATCCATTTTATTTTAGCTACTAGCTGACCCGACAGACGTTGTTCTCTCTTGTTAACAATGAATATTGAATTGGTATCGCGCTATCTCTGAAATGACTGACAGTTCTGTTAAACGTCATAAAGTTACAATAGAGATGTTAATATGGTCTTTCAGTTTTCTTTTAGCGCAACTTTGTTATTTTTAGGGTTCCGAACCTCAAAAGGAAAAACGGAACCCTTACAAGATCACTTTGTTGTCCGTCTGTCTGTCTGTCTGTCTGTCTGTCTGTCTGTCTGTCTGTCTGTCTGTCTGTCTGTCTGTCTGTCTGTCTGTCAAGAATTTCTATGTCGAGAATGCGTGGAGGTATCAAGCTGAAATTTGAACTGTATGCTCAGGTCTACGGTCCCATGAGGTTAAAAAAAAATCAAACTGCTAAGTTTACGTAGAAAAAAGTTACGGCCGTTTATTCAGCAAAAAACGCATATTTCGACACACTCAAGGGAATCAAAACCTATAGGGTACTTCCCGTTGACCTAGAACTATGAAATTTGGCAAGTAACATCATTTTAGACTACAAGTACAGGAATAAATCTCAAAACTATACATTTGTAAATAGATCTTAAAAAATAGGGGGTCTATATTTTTTATAGGGTGTCGAAATTTCAAATTGAAACTACTAGTTCAAATGGGGTATCATATGAAAGGGCTTGATGTACACATTGCAAAATATATTTTATTTATTTTTTTCGACGCATTATTTCTTATTTATAATGAAAAATATCAAATTTAATAATGATACTACGTACCTACGGAACCCTCGGTGGGCGAGTCCGACTCGCACTTGTCCGGTTTTTTTTTCCTTCATAAGAATTTTCTCCTGACAATAACAAAGATAACGAAAAAATAATCAGTGAAATCGGTCCAGACGTTCACGAGTGATGCCATGACATAGCGAAATAGGGATTATTTTTTGTATATATAGATAGATTAGCCAGTTCCATAATGACTTGTTTAGTTATGGCTTGGACGTATATCGACATTACGATCATATATCGTATCTTGACTACTTTTCTTGTCTAGACAGATTGTCCGTCCAGACGCCTGCTGTTAACATCAGACGAAAATCAATCTAAACTTTAGTACTTATTGTTGAACAAGTGCGAGGACTTTTATTAAAAGAACCCAGTATTTTTGATGTTTCGCTAGAGACGTATTTGTTTAATTGAAAAATATTGATCAACATCCCATCTCATTGATGGAATGTTGATTAATATACTGTGGAAATCTAAGATGTTTTTACCTATATGTTTAGTTCACACGCCCAAAACCGGGCAGAATAAGTGAAACACAGTTTATAAATCTGACATCTGTATCACCTTATTTTCTTGAATAAAGGAATTGTTATCTTATCTTATCTTCCTATCGATGCGTTCTACCTTCATTGTGGCAAGAAGAAAGTAAGGTAATTGCCAGGTTATTCAGTCCCGCGTTATTTACGGTCACCGCAAGATGTCAGCGCCACTTTAAAACAATTATTGAAAAGTTGTAGAAAAAACAAAGAAAGGGAAAGAATATGAACACACGGGAGGACATGTGTGTTCACTTTCGTTCCCTTTCTTGGTTGTACTGCATGTAAACATGCATAGATGGGTATTAAGTAAGCGCTTTGTAGTCATTTTTTATTGCCGTAATGTTCGCCCATGATCCGTCTATAGGTCTATAGGTCCGTGTATAGATATAAAGATAAGGATATATTTATTTGTTAACATATGTACATGGAAGATGTTCATTGGCCATTTCTCCGAGTGAGACGGTTTTCGTTCCACATCAGACGGACAGTACATTTCTCTGGCAAACGACGTATGTATAAAAAATGTTGGTACTTTGAGATATTATGACTGGTAGTGTCAGATATTAGGGCGATCAAAGAAAAAAAAAACCGGCCAAGTGCGAGTCGGACTCGTGTACGAAGGGTTCCGTAATATTATTAAAAAATTGGAAAAAAAAATCGTTTGTTGTATGGGAACCCCCCTAAATATTTATGTTATTTTAATTTAATTATTCATTTTTAAAGTGACTAATATAACTCAATATTCTGTGAATATTTTAAGCGTCTACCTGTTGCCGTTTTCAATATCGAGCAAAAACTATCAAAAATATCACGTTTGTTGTATGGGAGACCCATAAATATTTATTTTATTCTATGTTTTAGTATTTGTTATTATAGCGGCAACAGAAATACATCATCATCTGTGAAAATTTTAACTGTCTAACTATCACGGTCCATGAGATACAGCGTGGTGATAGACGGACGGACGCACGGACAGACGGACAGGACGGACAGCGGAGTCTCAGTAATAGAACAGTATAAGTAATAGTACGTAATAGGGTCCGTTTTAACCTTTGAGTACGGAAACCTAAAAACGAATTCTTCAGCTTTATGTTAGTACTATTACTTATACTGTGGCTTTATTGTAATAAGTATAGACAAATTGAATTTAACTCCTTTCGATCGAAGGGCTTTAGAGTGTACTCCATTACGCCCAAAGGCCTAGGCTTAATGACTGTCATCTAATGACATCTAATGTCATCTAGTGCCCTCCGAAGCACGGGAGGGCTCGCGATAAATAGAGCCATCCGTAGATAGGCTGGAGAAGTAAGCTCTAAATCCCTTTGATTGAGGGGAGACCCGTATCCCAGCAGTGGGTTGAATAAAGGTGGGGACGACAACGACTTAGACAAGTAAAAGTTGAAAAAAAAAAAAATTGTTCAAAGTAGAAATCATATTTCCTTCAATATTCGGTTTGATTTGGTTAAATCAACTCGGGAACTTAATAATTTAACGAAATGCACGGAACTTTGTTTACGATTCTAAGCACACATTTCATTTCTGCAAAATTTTTGATTTTTCTAGAAAAGCTACCTTGTCTGTACGCTGTTTGCTGTCAGTTGTGGGGTGTAAGTAGTTCATCATCGTCTTTGAACCAAAGCCAACTTCACCTGCACGCGGTGCACCCTGCTAACTGACAAACGAAGCTCTGGCGAAAAGATAGGTAGGGAGCGTAATTGTAAGCTACCCGACTGGGGAATGTACCTCCACCTCACAGAATACCGCAGCTAAATAACAATTCCCTTGAGGGTTGTTGTGTTCCTGCGAGTGAGTGAGGTCACCAGAATGCAAGGAGATGCTGCGTTGGCAGCGGAGGTGGCGGCGCGCGTACGATATTTTATGTTGCGAGCGTTAATATGGCTACGGTAACCGCTTCACATCAGGCGGGCCGTACGCTTGTCTGCCACCCGACGTAGTATAAAAAAAAAAAAAAGTTGGTTCTGTTCTGCAAACAAGTGTTGGATAACATTTCCTGTAAATATGTTCTCCATAAATTCACCTAGAAAATATCGTACATTTCTAAAAACTTCAGTTCAGATGTTGCCAAGGTAAAATAATTCTAGACAGATAAATATAGCTGAGGTCAGAATCACTTGCTCTATCTGGCTAGGTACATACATCAACGAAACTTCGTCCATGTGAGTTTTTAATGCGAATTAAGCATATGGCCCGCCTAATGTCTGCCGTTCATATCGTGATACAGACAGGCTCATATACATTCAGATGCCCAAAAAGGCAAGAACCATGAAATCCATTGCTGTCCCAGGGGTAAAACAATTGGTTCTCGAAATTCACAATGACTTTATGAAACTATATGAAATAATATATAACTATATGAAATTATAATTTATTTTAATTTAGGAGTAGGAAGCGTTGAAATTATGTACATTTTTTTTGTAATGAATGTATTTTTTTGTAATATGGCTTTCATAGTAAATGAATGAGATAAGGAGTTGTTGCGTTGGCAGCGGGAGTGGCGGCGCGTGAGCCATATTTCATGTTGCGAGCGTTATAATGGCTGCGGTTCACATCAGGCGGGCTGTGTGCTTGTCTGGCATCCGACGTAGTATCAAAACAAGAATTGAAAAATGATATAGGTATAAGTTTTATAATAATAATGTAAAAAAAATACATTGTTGTTCTAAAACCTATATGTAATTTTAATTTTGTTACATATTCGTTATAATTTATTGCACACAATCCAAAAATTGTTTACAAAAACATTGACACAAGGCGTTATTATCTTCACGCTTATCTTTATCTTTGCGGCATTAATAACATTTGACGGAAGAATTTTAATAGTATTGAAAAATATATAATATTATAAAGTTAATATATAATATAGTTATTGAAAACTAGTGGGACAATCTGACTTTAATCCGTTGAAATTGTAAATAAAGATTATTTTAATAATCTCTTCGAATCTGCTCGCCGTCTCCAGAGGCAAGAGAACCTGGCTTAGAAAATTTGATTTGCAATCCAGCGAAGAAATGTAGCCAGTATTTTTGCCTCTTTGTCACATGGGACCGATATTGTTTAGAACGATAGTTTAGTATTTTAAAACTATCTATTCTACTGTCCAGCCCTGACAGCCCAGGGGCCCTACCGCCGAATACGTTTGGATTTTTTTATTGCGAAAATCTACTCGAAATTAACTTAGGGCTAAAGCCGCATTTTCATTAGGGGACATTTGTCTCGACACGAAATTTACGTATCCCGCGCGATGTCGCCCGACGTATAGAATAAATTGTAGAATAGATTTAATTGGTTCGATTTTCGCAATCAAAAATCTCGATGGGAATCGGCTTCAGCTTCGGCGGTAGGCCCCCAGGTTGTCATGCTCATTAAAGTGTTTAAACTGCTGGTTGTGTCGTGTTGCGGATCGCCGCATTCCCAATAAAATGGTTGATTTCAGCGATGGATGCCCTGTGCATCAATTGGTGAACGGGTGCTGCCAGAGGGGACTGGTCTGCCGTGGCTCTTATGATAGCAACGTAAACAATAGGAGATTAATTGTTAGAAAATTATGAAATAAAAATAGAAGATTGTTAATAAAACCCCGGGGTCTGTAGATTGTAATTATTATCAATAAAAAAAAACTATTTGTTTTAATGCTGCATTATAACATCCAGTCCTGATGGTACGGCGGATATATAAGCCTGGTGGCATTTCGATTCTTTTAATGCTATGTCATGAATTTTTTAACGACACGAATTCGGTCTGTCTGCTTCATAAAATTGTTCCAGGGTCATATATGAAACTATTCATGTTTATCTATGTATTATAATTACACATACCTAAGAATCGTCGTCATCATCCCGTAAGTTCCCGAGTTGATTTAACCAAAACAAACCGAATATTAACGGAAATATGATTTCTACATTGAACAACCCGTTTTTTTAATTTTTTTTATTTAAGTTGTCGTTGTTGTCAACCCTTATTCATCCCACAGGGATATGGGCTTCCCCTCAATCGAAGGGGACTAGAGCATACTCCACCACGCTGCTCAACTGCGGGTTGGTGGAGGTCAGTGTTTTCAAGCCGCCTAAAGGACACTGACTTAACTACTGTCATCTAATGACAACAGCCGGGACCGACGGTTTAACGCGCCCTCCGAAGCACGGAGGACCTCGAGATAAATAACCCCATCCGTAGGAGGCTACGGTTGACGTTGCTTAACTTGCGTGATCGATTAGTCTGACACGCGCAACGCCTCCATCGAGCTCCTCACAACACATAATAATGCAATAAATTAATTTTGTCTCCTATCGATAATCTCATTCCAGAGTTTATCACGTAGATACTCCGAGTATAGCTCTCGCCATGCTCGCATGCTACCTTGACCTGTCGAATAAGGTCCCTATTCCCTAAAAGAGACATGTGTCCGTGCCATATGCCCTTACACATTAGAAATAACGCGAAATATAACAACAACCGCTCTTCATCGCCAGGGAATTCGTCCTCACACATTGGAGCCTAAGTAATCGCGTACTGTGCGGTTTCAGAGAAGTTTTCACCCGCGTACTATCGAGCTGTGGAATGAACTGCCTGTCAAAGTTTTCTCATGAGACTACAGCATGGGGTTCTTCAAAGAGGGTGTAAAGAGGTTTTTACAGGGCCGGCAACGTACGTGTGATGCCCTTGGTGTTTCTGGCGTTCATAGGCTACGGTAACTGCTGGCCATCAGGCGGACCATATGCTTGTTGTCCATTTTAGTGGTATAAAAAAAACATTTTAAAAGACTGAATAACATTAGTGTTGGAGAAACGACGCATAATTTTATTCTCCACTTCGCCTTCTTAAGTACTTTCTGGAGAATTTAAGAATATTGTCTCTACCGCGTTAGTACTTGGTGCGACGCGAAGAAACGAATGAGGTCGGATGTCCAAGTTGGCGAGACTGTGAGTTGTGTAACGAGACCGTCCCGAAATACTTAGCTGGAACTAGACAACAGGTGTGTGGGCATATAATTAAAGTCGGTGCACTTGTGAACAACTTTCCTACTTTTATATATCACCACACTCGACCACTACATATAATGTCGCGTCGTTTACTACTACCAAAGTATAAGTAATAGTACTACGTACAGTATGTACACTCTCTGCCGCTCTTACTAGTCGACCTCACCTCACCTCTGAGACCAATGTGGAGCCGTTCACAAGGTATGCCACAATGTACGAATTGACATCGCTCGTATTTTATTCTCCATTCAGTTTAAAATAAAAGATGGGAGTTACTTGTGCAGTCGACGGATGTCTCAACACATGGAAAAACTAAAATAAAATTTTATTCGTTCCCTGAAATAAGGTACAGATATTTTTTTTTACGTGCGAAGGTATTAGTGATGATTAGAAAATATAAAATTATGGGTAAGTTAGCAATGGCAAATAAATAAGGCGTTTTGTGAATATTGACTGAAGTCAGTGTAGTGTACTTACTATGTCCGACAAATATTTGAATAATGTCAGCCCTAGAGCATATCACACAAACATAGCACGTGTACAGACGTCATTTGGTTTACTACATGCAAATGCGCCATTTTTGTGTGGAGTGACCGGGGTTTGCTACTACATAAACAATGACGTCTGTGCAGAGCGGAATGAGCGTGTGTGTGTGCGGCGCCATACAAACTGTTCCAGTTTGTCTCAGAGGGGAGGTGAGGACGACACAAGAGTGGGTGGAAGGGAGTAGCCATACTTAGTACTACGTAAGTACTAATACTTATACTGTGATATCACGTTGGGTGCCAATAGCCAGCCATAATTACTTAGTACCTCCATCGCACAGAATAAGGCAGCTAAATATCAATTCCCTTGAGGGTTATTGTGGTCCGGCGAGTGAGTGAGGTCACCAGAAAGAAAACATCGGACGCGCAGCATGCGCCACCATAGCGAAATTTATTTATTTATTTATTTTGGCCACTTTCCCGAATTGATATCGGAAAACCAAGGTCACTTTACATTACTACTTTTTGATGATCTACACGAATCCGAAGTCAGAACTTCGAAATTTTTTGTTTCATGGCAACGGACGGATAGATAGAATCTTTATTTTGGCCACTTTCCCGAATTGAGATCGGAAAACCAAGGTCACGTTTCATGGCAACGGACGGAGAGACAGAACGACCGGCCGATTTCATAAGCTCAATGAATTTCGCTGAAAATGGAAGGAGAATAGGCTGAGAACGCTTTGTTTCTACAGCGATTAGGCATATTTGTACTTGACAAATACGCGTGATGGCGATGTCAGCCGCAGCTGCTGACTGTACCGCGCGCACGTACCAATCGTCAAAGTGAGTGACGTGTCACTGACGCGCGCATTTCGTATTATCATGGCTATCATCTCATGGCTAACCATTTGGACCTATTCTGTTGTACTATGAGTGAACTCACACGGATATTCCTTTTTCTTATATGCTATAAAATGTCATCATCATCAGCCTGTATCTACCACTGCGGTCTATATGCCTTCCCTAATGCTTTCCACCAATTAAGATCCTCGGCCTTCCGTATCCAGTCGCTTTCTAAAGGTCATCAGACCATCTAGAAGGAGGGCGTAAAACGCTTCGTCGTTCTACGCACGACCTCTACTCTAATACCTTTCTCCCCATCTGCAATTTACGCGGCAGATGTGCCGGCCCATTGCCACTTCAGCTTGCAACCTCTGAAGGCTATGATAACTTTGGTTCTCCGTCGAATTTATTCGTTCCGGATTCGATTCCTCAAAGAAACCATAGCCCTCTCCATCGCTCGTTGCGCGACTTTTAGCCTGTGGACCAGTCCGATATAAAATGTAACGTGCTATAAAATGAAAATTACTTATTTTTATATGGCTACACTGTCGCATTAGGTTCTCAACTGTAAAGCTAGTTGTAAGTTTGGATTAATAATAAATAAATAAATAAATTTTTCATCAAATTCCTACTATGCTAACCAACTAACGCGGCGCTGGTAAAAGAGAGATCGGGCATAGAGTGAAGCAGTTGGAGGGGTTTTTTTGTCAATATTGTAAACGCCGGATTTCCGGATTGCCGGAACGCCGAAAAATATATCTGGGTTATTTTTCTGTTTTCCCGATATTTCGGCGATGTATTTGCAATAGTAATGTAAACAACGAGCTTACCGTGTAGTGAAGCAAAAAATATTTACTTATTTCTCTATTTTTTATTTGTAAAATATTTTCCCTATTTTATATCCGGTGGTCGAATGGTTAGCAATGGCCACTTTGACTCCGAGGTCGCGGGCTCGATTCCCGCACAAGACAAACATTTGTGTGCATGAACATGTCTGTTTGTCTTGGTCTGGGTATTTTCTATGTATTATGTGTATGTGTTTACAAAAAGAAAATGTATTTAAGTATAATATCAGTTATCTAGTACCTCTAGGACAAGCATTGCGCTTAATTTGGGACTAGATGGCGCTGTGTAAATTGTCCAGAAATATTTATTTATTTATTTTATTTATATCCGCAGCTGATAGACTGAGACGAAGATAATAACCATTCATACGGTTTTTTTATATACTGTGTCGGGTGGAAAACTAGCACACGGCCCGCCTGATGTAAAGTGGTTAGATGTGATGTAAAGCTCTCCTTCACTAAGAATATAGAGAATAAGAATATGATTTAAGTATATAAAAAGTTCATACACTTTTATAAATCATAGACCTTATTATTTTCTTTCCTTTTTTCTTCAAATAGTAGTTCTGATATGAGTAATGTTATTGTTTTATATATGAGGTGATTAAGTGCCCACAAGAACACAATGAAGAAATAAAAAAATCCGGTCCTTAAATTGCATTTTCAGATTGGTTCAATAATATTTAACTATATTGACAACGTGCAAAGTAGTTAAAGTGTGTCAAAGTAGATTTCAGAACGGTTATGTAATTTTGCACCTTATTTAACAAAAGTGCTAAACAGTTCGTTAACCTATGCATCCAAACACCTGTTGTTTCTCTACGGCTCTTGTTGTTTTATAACATTCTGGGCAAGTTATAGTTGTGCTAACTTGGACATACCATGTTGGTGTTATGATAGTAAGTTTGAAGTTACCAGTTTGCTTGTGGTTAGTATATATATTGTATTGTAAAATTTGTATAGTATATTAGCTGACTCGGCAAATCGACGGCGAAGTGCCAATATCTTCTAAATAACACAGACAAAATTTCACAGAAAGTAAAAAAAACGTTTAGTTTCCTGAAAACATTAAAAATAATAAATTCATTTGTATGGTGAATATACAAATATGAAAATCTAAAGTTTCAATGAAATATTAATATATTTGAAATATAAAATAGAAATTGATTTTAAAGTGAATGCCATAAAGAAAGTTAATTTCTCGAAAAATGTTAGATAGGAGGTATTGGCACTTCACCGTCGAAATGTAGTTCTGACATATAAATTATTTCTAGTGAATTTCTGGATAGGGACGCCCTAATCATCTAACGGTACGAAATATACCTAACGAACTGTCCGTACCTACCAAATATACATAAATTTAATAAAACTCGATCGAGCTGTTTTGCAGGAGTGCGACCACTAACACACTAAAAGAAAACAAGAATAAATATATATGTGTGTGTGTGTTGTGTGTGTGTGTGTTGTGTGTGTGTTGTGTGTGTGTGTGTTGTGTGTGTGTTGTGTGTGTGTGTGTGTGTGTGTGTGTATGTGTGTGTGTGTGTGTGTGTGGGTGTGTGTGTGTGTGCGCGTGCGTGCGCGTGCGTGTGGGTGTGCGTGAGTGTGCGTGCGTGTGCGTGCGTGCGTGCGTGCGCGTGCGTGCGTGTGCGTGTGTGCGTACTTGTGTGTGTCCTTTTAGTTGTGTTGTTGTTAATAAAAAGGAACTAAAAAGTTTACAAGTATTTCGCTTGTCAAGTACTTTCATTTGATACCCATGATCACAGGAGTGTAAGTGGTTCATCAACATATTTGAACCAAAGTGAACTTCACCTGCACGTGGTGCACCCTGCTGACTGACAAACGAAGCTCTGGCGAAAAGAGAGGTAGGGAGCGTAATTGTAAGCTACCCGACTGGGGAATGTACCTCCACCTCACAGAATACCGTAGCCAAATAACAATTCCCTTGAGGGTTGTTGTGTTCCTGCGAGTGAGTGAGGTTACCAGAAATTAAGGAGATGCTGTGTTGGCAGCGGGGGTGGCGGCGCGCCAGCGATATTTTATGTTGCGAGCGTTAATATGGCTACATAACCGCTTCACATCAGGCGGGCCGTATGCTTGTCTGCCACCCGACGTAGTATAAAAAACAACAGTTAATGTGGAAATTATAAGTCGCCGTTTTATAATAACTGCTATATCGGATCAAAAATCTACCAGTCTCCAATATGCCAAATTTCAGCTCAATCGGACACTGGGAAGTCGGTCACATTTAACTTGCAGGATTTGATTACAGGCACCGCGCTGAAACTAAACGTAACCTGTTGATACTGGCCATTGTTAGCACTTGGTGGGACGTTTTCACTATTTCGAAACAATAAATACATTTAAACTATTTCACTAAATTTATTTTTTGTAGAATAAACATTAAGATTTATTATATTATATTTATTATTAACTGACGATGCAATACGCGGTCAGCCCACTTACCACCAACTCTTATTGCAATTCAATAACTGAATAGAATGCTTATTCATACCAATGAATAAGCGGCTCTATTTCAAATTTCATAGAGTCGCTTATTCATTGGTATGAATAAGCATTCTATTCAGTTATTGGATCGAAATAAGAGTTGGTGGTAAGAGAGCTGGTAGCGTAGCCGTCGTTCCCCGCACGCCGTCCTGTCCGAATTACAAATTTATAATGTCGAGCGCAACTATAATTTTAATGACTTTTGTATTGTGGTGGTTAACTATACATTTGGGGACAAATTACAACATTCCTTCATAATCATTCCGATATACAGTGACTGAACATTCATAGCCTTCTGTGTTAGGTTGCCAATCGCACCCTACAGATATTTGCAATACAAAGATTAATTATTAATTAAAAAATAATTTTTAATTATTAGTTAAGTAGTTGCTAGACATTACATATGTACCTAATTGAAAATAATAAATATAGTCGTACATTTTTTTATACAAGGAGTAATGAAGCCATCACCCTGGTGTTTTATGAAGATAACGAATATCTTTATAAAACCTTTATCATTTGCCAAAGAATGTAAAGCGGCTGCTATTGCTGTCCACTTTCACACCACCGACCCACGATCCCCCGAAAGTCTTTTGAAAATATAATATATACAATAGAAAATATATATAAGTATAAAAAAGTTTACCTGGTTCAGCAATTTGCGACTCGCACAAATCCCCAGTGAATCCAGGTGCACAGATACAGCTCACAGCCGCTGGACCCATTTGCCTGTCCAACAGAAAATCAAAAATTAATAAAATTTAATTAGATATAATAGATAAATGCAGAATAAAAAAAAGTAATTAAATCGCTGCTAGAAACCTAGAAAAAATATTCTAGTTGATATTTAATGAAGCTAATATTCTTTTGTTTGTAGTGAATGTTGGATATAGCAATGCATAAGTACTAGGTAGCTACAGTAAAGGTTGCGAAGCAGGGGAGCAACAGCTTCGCTTCGCTTATCAGATCCACAAGTATTATAAAACTAACTAGAATAGCAATGTGCCGCTACTTTTTAGTTGTTATGACGACACAGATTTCGAAGACAGGGATAGATTTTTCTCAGCAATCCCAAAAGATACGAATGTAATTTTTGAATACTGATGTACCTGGTCAGAATGAAACTCATTATATGATTGTAATGAGTATCATTTTTAAATTTATGTAGAGCCGTCAAAAATGCTTCGCTTCTCTGTTTGGGCCCAATATTTTAAAACTTTAAACTAAGGCACTTCGTCACCGAATCAGTGCGGCAAGGTCCCCGTACCGATTTCGGTATCAAGAGCTGATAATATAATAAGTAAGGAAGCTAACACGTACATGCGCTTGGTAAAGAATCTGTACAGAAATAAAAACGCACCGATTTGGTGAGGTATGCGCCTAAGGCATTTAAAACACACTCATGTAAGAATGTATAAAAAGTTAAATAAACAGAAGTAATAAGGATTATCTCAAACAGTGGCTAGAAGACTCAATTTTATCAAACTCCATGCAAAGCATTCGTACAGGTTTTACGACGCCATAAAAACATACTGCGAGTAATTCGACTACAACGCCATTTTCCTGGCAACAAATGACATTAGCATGCGAATTTTATGGTCTACTAAATGAATATAGTCTTGGAGATAATTCAGTTTTTGCTGAAAGCGCAGTCCGCTGGACAGGATTGCGTTATAGGAGACAAACAATGTGAGACGGAGTTATAAAGTTTAGTCAGTTTGTTTGCGAGCGCAGTCTGAAACTTCGTAATCTCATAGACGATGAGCCAGCTACAGGGAGCAGCGGCTCCGAAGTTCCGTGACGTGATAAACCTTGGATAGCTCATGAGCACGATGGATGATAAAAGTAAACCGATGTTATTGCAACTCTCAGATAGATTCTAGATGGATAGCTTAAATATTTCTTTTGATAACTCTAATTATTTTTTTTTACTTTTGATAATACTACTTGCTTCTGCTCTGCTACGTTGTCCGAGATCAGAACAACATCGTCGGCATAGAGGATATTTCAAGACAGTGGCATCTAGTCACAAATCAAGCAAAGCTTGTGCTACCCATAGCATACTGACATCATTGATGACAACAGTAGCCATACTGTCTACCTTATGAATATACTAGCTGTGCCCGCGACTTCGTCCGCGTGGAATAGTGTCTTTGGGCAGCATTTTTAAATATTTCGGCTAATTATTTTACAAATAAGACACATACGTATTAATACTTATATGAGTTGCAGTGTGCCATCTAGTGCTTATATAGCTCTTTTGTGGAACATTGAACATTCATCCCAACCAACAGCTTACACAGCTGCAACTTTCTTCCGCGCTCACTGCTTTTGCTAATGTTACATACCGGCATGTCCTCATCAGCTAAGTTCAATGGTAGTTTTAGAACCGAGTGCGCTATACCCCTATAACTATTTACACTTTATTTTGCTTTTAACCGTAAACACAGAAAACAAAACTTCTTATTATGAAAATAACTTATTTAAGTATTTTATTTAATTGTATAAAAACCTATTTAAAAAAAATTATAAACCCAAATGAATTAAATTTAACTAATTTTATTGACCCAAATAAACAAAATCTCTATACTAAGTATAACTTTTTACACTTGTACTTAAGAACTTGTTTTTATGAACCATTTGTAACCGATTCCTAGAAATCCCTTTCGGATATTGCGACTTCTGACTGAGTCGGCATGCAAAGGCATAAAGACTCATTCATAAAACTATTAAGCTTTCTTATCTTTTGTTTACATTCACAGATGGTCAAATGCTTTGTTTGTACAATGCTCAAAAAAGTACTGTTTATTTGGTGAGGGCAATTAACTTACTGTTCTTAGGTACCTGCCTAGCATACAAATGTGCAACAAAAAAAAATGACGTAATAACATCTAATTAAACTCGAAAGTAATCTACTTTTAACGAATGAAATAAATAAAACAATGACCCAACTAAAGAAAAAAATATTTAATAACTTATCTACTAAAGTAAGCAAATCGAATTGTAAACAATGTGCAGTGAATAATAATGCAATTGTAGCGGAAAAAATAATAATTGTCACGTGTCTGCACGTTTGGGCAAGCCCACTTGGGCATATTTTTTCTGTGCCGTACCACCGCTTTTTACTCATGTGGTACCACGCCGCGTAACGACCCCCGGCCCGCTCCCTGACCCCCGCGTGGCAGCTTTCAATGTGTACGGGTGGTGTACGGCGTTGAGATAGGCAAAATGCCTGGCATTTACAATAAGTGCCCAGTAAGAACCTGTAAATGCCCAATAAATGCCTAGTTTTGGGCATAAATAGGGAATTTATAACTATTTTTTGGACATTTATTGTAAATGCCCGGCATTTTGCCCATCTCTAGTACGGCGCGATGCTTGGCAAGTTTTTTACTCGCGTTAATTTCAGTTTCTCATTTTGTAATGACTGCGTAAATGTTATCTACATCAGGATAGCACTAATATTTTGTCTCTTGGCAAACAAACTTATAAAACATTCATTTATACCTTACATATTTCCATACAAACTTTCATCCCCTATTCCCTATTGTTATTTTACCCCCGTGTGGGTAAAACTTTTACAAACTTTGAATGTCATATTTATTTATATCGAATCAACAGCCTAAAAAATAAGTTTCAAGCTTCTAGCTCTAAAAATAACGATATTTCCATACAATCTTTCACCCCCCCTTTTAACCCCTTACAACCCTTTTTTTGCATTAAAAAGTAGCCTATGTCCTTCCTCAGGCTCTAAACTATCTGTGTACCAAATTTCATTTAAATCGGTTCAGTAGTTTTGCCGTGAAAGCAGTACAGACAGACAGACAGACAGATAGAGTTACTTTCGCATTTATAATATTAGTAAGGATAAGGATATCGAATCAACAGCCTAAAAAATAAGTTTCAAGCTTCTAGCTCTAAAAATAACGATATTTCCATACAATCTTTCACCCCCCCTTTTAACCCCTTACAACCCTTTTTTTGCATTAAAAAGTAGCCTATGTCCTTCCTCAGGCTCTAAACTATCTGTGTACCAAATTTCATTTAAATCGGTTCAGTAGTTTTGCCGTGAAAGCAGGACAGACAGACAGACAGACAGACAGAGTTACTTTCGCATTTATAATATTAAGTAAGGAAGTAAGGAAGTAAGGATTTTAATACTTTTTTTTTGTAAATATAAACATGTTTATGCATAAAAATATTTGTCTTGTGCGGAGATTGAACTCGCGACCTCGGAGTCACATTGGCCATTGTTAGCTATTCGACCACAGGGCTCGTCCATAACGTTAAGCATCTATTGATTACGCGGCAGGCATTGAATAGAATTACCGGACATAATCTCCTTTTGTGTCATGAAAATCTTTTGTGTCTATCTCTCACATTGCTAAGAGAGGAAGTCAAATTCCAAAAGCTTCTTACTCTTACTAATTTCTTCTGATTAAATTCGTTGTGAGTTCCAAGGCAGTCGTAGTCTTACACTTGGCACTGAATGAACTTCATTGTTCATTGCCATTTTTGCTGGTAGCCGCTGTTACTGTCTATACAGGAGATAAAGTGGTAAGAATGTCTGGTGGACCCCTGTTCCGTATTTTGTTTGAAACTCATGAATATTCCTACCTATTACAACAGTCGTACCTCATATTACAACTTCAATTACAACTACTTGGAGTGCCACGAGCAGAATCTAATGTTATTAGTTAAATTTGAGAAACGTTAGTTCTAAGGACGTTATTATAAGTAATTATAACACAACAGTAATGGCGCTTAATTGGCTGTTTACAAGTGAACTTGCTCAAAGAGACTACGTGAATATTTCTACGTCGAGAACACATCTCTAGAAACGAGTGTACGTGATAAGGTAAACAATTAAACCTTTGTACCGAGTTAATAAGTTGTCAAGTTAAATAACATGCAGCGAAAATCATGTGAAGAGTTGCCTCCAAGAAAACACAAAGATAACGCTGTCTCGAGCATTTCTACACGAAAGTTAAATAGGACGGAACCGCTTTAGAGTAATATGCATTTAACTTGTAACGAGCGAAACTTTCTCTCAACAAATATCGAGAGGAATTCTGTCGTGGACCGCGTGAAATTCATTATTTGGAGGAAATTGCATAACATTAAAGGAAGCCGGCGACCGAGACGGTTGTAAATAAATGCACCGTGGAAACAGAATTGTATAGATATATGAATGTATTATTTGGAATACTTATACGTTTCCTGCTGTAACACTAGTGCCACTCGAGTGAAAAATGTATACGGTAATATAAGGTATTGCAAATACTTCAAATTTTCATTAATTTCTTTTGGTTTGCGAATCCTGCCCACTCCATGCACAAATTCCTAAGGTTGCCTTGAAAAGATTGTTCTCAGCAATAAGGCCGCCTTGTTGTCTGTAATAATTTATTGATTCATTGTACTTTAAATTTGTATTATGCAAATACAGCTTATTCTATCTATGTCTATCTTAAGTAGCGGTAGGAATAATAATGTCTGAAAATATAAATAATGACATATAACACTATATACACCTCAAGTATAAGACTATTACTTATACTGTGGTATAAGTATAAGATGTATACTTATACCACATATAGATAATATGAAATTCCATCCATGTCATTTTGATAATTGGCGATCTACCACAGTACGCTTTTAGGACAACTGCGAAGTTGTGGAATCAACTTCCCTAGTAATCAGGAAAGCAGTATTCCCAAATAAATACGACATGGGAGCCTTCATGAACAGCGTCAATTTTTCCCTTAAAAGGCTGGCAACGAATCGGCGACCCCATGCATCATGCAAATACTTTCCAGCAAGTGACCCACATGATCATTTGCCCCCCCCCCCTCATATAAAAAGGTACTTATATATAGAACATTTTATCCACTTATATATGTACATACATTGACTGTGAAACGTGAAAGGTATTTATATTTTGGCTAAACACTCAACCAATAAAAATACTGCGTTTTTTTGTTGGTTTTTTATACAACTAGGTGGCAAATAAGCATTTGACCTACCTGTTTACCTGTTGGTAAGCAGTCATTGTAGCCTATGGTCGCTCGCAATACCAGAGGTATCACTCACGCATTACCGACTCTGTAAAAACCTCTTCAAGCCTTTTTTGAAGAACCCCATGTTGTAATGTATTTAGCGCATTTTTATGTTTTTATTCAAATGAGTTTAGGGTATAAGTGGCTCAACATCATATTTAGAGCTAAAGTTAATCTACGTTAAGCGTGTTGCACTCTGCTGACTATCGAAAGATGTTCTAGCGAAAGGTAAGAAACCTCTACTTTACAGAAGATCGCAGCCAATAACCATTAATAAATAATAAATATATAAATATTTCTAGTCCCAAATTAAGCGCAAAACTTGTATTTTAATGACATATGGAATATAATATTGTGTGATGTTTATATATATCGTTACCTTTGATGAAGCATATTTATTTGACATTGCTATTGCATATTTATTTGATAGTATTGTAATTATTACTATTTTAAGCATGACATAAATTAATATTTTTGAATTGTAATTATGACGGTAACCATGATCTCTACAGACTTTTTGTATATCTTTATGGTGAAACATGACCGGATTGTCCTTAGCATAAGAACTATATGTATGCCACGCATGTTTTTACAAAATAAATATCTTGTATCTTGTAAATACATACATAGAAAACACCATTCATGCACACAAATGTTTGTCTTGTGCGGGAATCGAACCCGCGATCTCGGAGTCAAAGTGGCCATTGCTAACCATTTGACCACCGAGCTCGTCTGGTTTTTCTGCGCGTGAGTGTGTCTACCAGATGTGAGGAGATGCTGCGTCAGTAGCGGGGGTGCCAGCGCGTTAGCGATACTTCATGAATCATGAATCACAGGCGTTTATATAAGGCTATATATAAAAAAATAAGTTAATTTTAGTTACCTGCAGGTGCCTCCGTTTTTGCACATATTAGATGTTCGCGGACAAAGCGGGCCCACGCCGCAGTCAGCTCCGGAGTACCCCTCGAAACACGAACAGTAGAATTCCCTGCGAAGGAAAACATATTATAACAATAAATAAATATTTATTTATACAAAATACGGTATTTGGCCGGGGTAATTTCAACAAAGAGATCGATAGACGCATTCGACTGAGATGGGCAGCTTTTGAAAAGCTTCGGCACATCTTCGCCGCACAGATACCCCATTGTTTGAAGACAAAAGTCTTCAACCAGTGCGTCCTCCCTGCAATGACATATGGTGCAGAGACTTGGACATTGACCATCGGACTGGTCCACAGGCTAAAGGTCGCGCAGCGAGCGATGGAGAGAGCGAAGTCTATGCTCGGGGTTTATCTGCGGGATCGAATCCGCAACGAAGAAATTCGACGGAGAACTAAAGTTGTCGACATAGCCTTCAAAGTTTGCAAACTGAAGTGGCAATGGGCCGGTCACATCTGCCGAGTAAGTGATGGCAGATGGGGGAGGAATGTATTAGAGTGGAGGCCGCACGTAGGACGACGATGTGTTGGGCGCCCTCTTTCTAGATGGTCCGATGACCTTAAGAAAGCGGCTGGGAGCGGCTGGATGCGGAAGGCGGAGAATCGTATCTGGTAGAAAGAATTGGGGATCCAGCAGTAAGAAAGCGGCTGGGAGCGGCTCCATCTAGGTGGCCGTCACTCGTTCGTCGTAAAAAATATAAAAAGTAGCTAAAATTTTAACATTTTGTCCATTGAATGCAATACAATGTCAATTATTAATTAAAATTATTTATTATTGGAATAATACATTATAATGTCAAGTAAGTATTATTCAATAACTGCAAATGTCCAATAGTTATGATACTCATTTCATGTCAAAACCTTTTTTGTATACTATAGAATTCCTGATCTTTCGACGATTTTATTAAAATCTTTGATTGATCCAAACATCTTTTGGTATATTGACTCAAAGTAGAAGTTTTATTAAGTACTAGCCTGTTAAGATTTTTGACAAAATGACGAACTTTTTAAGAAAGCTAGTACGAGTACTTTTTGTATTAGCTCTCTTAAATTGCTCATAATATAATACATATTCTTAATATGCTCATAACATATATAGAAAGAGATGGAAGTATTCATAAACCAAGTTCCTTAAAACGGGAACGACACAATACATCTAGTGGAAACCAGTACATTGATCTTATGAACTTTTTTGAGCAATATACTCTATCGATGTTGGTACCATTGCCCCAGACTAGTAAGCCATAGCGTAGGGTGAATTCAAAATAAGCATGGTAAGCCGTAAAGTGATGTCTTTTATAACATTGCTCACTTGTATAAGAGCATATACGAATTTATTTGTTTTATTTCTTACTTCTTCTATCTCGTATTATTATCGTGGCCATATAAACGCTCGCAACATGAAATATCGCTCGCTCGTCGCCACCCCCGCTGCTATCGCAGCATCTCCTTCCTTTCTGCTGACCTCACTCACTCGTTCCTTCCTGGGGCCTTACCGCCGAAGCTGAAGCCGATTACCATCAGATTTTTTAAATGGAAAAATGTCATTACTCCTTAGATCCTAGGTAATTATGTTTAGCTCAGTTGGAAGAAACTTTAGAGCTGTACCGACTAAGCTGAAGATGTTTGTCAATAACTTTAACTTATGACACATATAAGTAATAGTAGACCATATTTTGGAATAAAAAAATCTGATGGTAATTGGCTTCATCTTTGGCGGTAACTTCAACTTCAAGTGATTTTTGCACATTTATTTCTGAATCGTCTATATAATGGATAAATTTGCTTCTCATTCATCTATTAACCTATTAAACATAATTTCCATCGGGATTACCTTCGAATAAAATTTTGATTTCGTCTGCCGGGAATATAAATTTGCGGCTTTTAAGAGAATGATCTATTACCGTTGGGAATACGGAAAATTTTAGGGTTATATTTAAAAAGTTGGGCGGGGACATGAAGAGCGTTTGAACATTTCATCATTGGATTTCATTTGGACGGAAATAGGATTGTAAATAGAATGACCCGAACCACATTCATAAATCATTCACAGCATATTGTACGTTTGTTCTGACGGGGCTGGCTTTGAATAAATAGATCTATGGGATGTTTGTCAGGGGACGTCATGGTCGTATATTAGGTCGGGACTCACAATATATTTCGTTGTATTTCAGATACATTACAATATTTTGTATAAACACAATAGAGACGCATTGATAGATTACAATGACGCAAGACCCGTATTTTTACAACAGTTTTCTAGAACTTTTATATAACTGGGCCGCAATGAAAGCGGGTCGGTAACAAAAACGTCAATAACTTCCAAAATATTGAAACTAGCTTTATGAAATAAAGACTAAATTAAAGTTTATTTCCTTACAAATATAGGCAGAAGTAAAATCATTTTATTTCTTTTTGGTGATTGTATTAAAACCATAAATAAAAAATAAAGACGATTTCAAAAATTGATGTTTTTGTTACCGACCCGCTTTCATTGCGGCCCAGTGTATATGATAAATAAAAGTTTTATTTTATGGGAGCTACTTACAAGTGTAAATGCGGCCTGTAAATTGTTCGATGTAGTTTGGGGTGTAAGTGGTTCATCAACATTTTTAAATCAAAGCCAACTTCATCTGCACGCGGTGCACGCTGCTGATTGACAAACGAAGCTCTGGCGAAAAGAGAGGTAGGGAGCGTAATTGTAAGCTACCCGACTGGGGAATTTACCTCCACCTCACAGAATACCGCAGTCAAATAACAATTCCCTCGAGGGTTGTTGTATTCCTGCGAGTGAGTGATCAGCATCTCCTTCCTTTCTGGTGACAGAAAGGAAGGAGATGCTGCGTTGGCAGCGGGGGTGGCGGCGTGGAAGCGATATTTTATGTTGCGAGCGTTAGTAGGGCTACGATAACCGCTTCACATCAGGCGGGTCGTATGCTTGCCAGCTCCCGTCGTAGTATATAAAAAAAAAATCACTCTTCAATTTATAGACTAAGTTTCGCAATTAAAGTTCAAATCAACCTGTATTTTGTTTGTTTTGTCATTGTTTCTTCAATGTAAGTTCTTAACTTGTCAATCTGCGTCTATAAGTTACGTAAACAAATTCAAATTTTAGACTTGTAATTTTCAAACTTACGCAAGTAGTCAGAAATTAGAATGAGTGTGTAAAGGCGGGATTAGATTTAATATTACCTACAAGACGTGTATAAATATATCGTTATTATCAGCCTGTATGTATGCTATATAGTAGCTGTATGTATACTATACAGCTACTATAAAGCATACATAGGCCTATAGGCCTTTCGCAATATTTTTCACCATTTGCGATTTATTTATGATACGGTGATAGTTTAAGATCTGGAGAGTGATATAGGTCAGTGTTCCGCAAACTTTTTGTGTTTAAGGTACATCTAGGAAAACGAAATGTACACCATAAATGAAAAATCAGATTTTATTTGTGTAAGTATTTTTATTCCGTCCGTCTATTTAGCTGTATGAGATAACCTTATTTTTCCGAGGCACACCAACTAATGGCCACGGTACACTAGTGTGCCGCGGCACACACTTTACGGAACACTGATGTAGGTTACTTTCATTTAGGAAAAACATCTCATTTTCACGGAAATAAAATCTTTTTTTAAAACAATGATTAGTGAATAGGCTAGACGACAATGATCAAAAATTATAAAAAATATTTACCAGTATCGTAATATATACAAAACTAGAACGATCTGCGATCAAAGTTTGGTGGGAAAGTCCAATTTAAAAGAATGAAATTATATAAAAAAAACCGGACAAGTGCGAGTCGTACTCGCCCACCGAGGGTTCCGTAGGTACGTAGTATCATTATTAAATTTGATATTTTTCATTATAAATAAGAAATCATGCGTCGAAAAAAATAAATTAAATATATATATTGCAATGTGTACATCAAGCCCTTTCATATGATACCCCATTTGAACTAGTAATTTCAATTTGAAATTTCGACACCCTATAAAAAATATAGACCCCCTATTTTTAAAGATCTATTTACAAATGTATAGTTTTGAGATTTATTCCTGTACTTGTAGTCTATAACGATGTTACTTGCCAAATTTCATAGTTCTTGGTCAACGGGAAGTACGCTATAGGTTTTGATTCCCTTGAGTGTGTCGAAATATGCGTTTTTTGCTGAATAAACGGCCGTAACTTTTTTCTACGTAAACTTAGCAGTTTGATTTTTTTTTTACTTCATGGGACCGTAGACCTGAGTATACAGTTCAAAATTTCAGCTTGATACCTCCACGCATTCTCGACATAGAAATTCTTGACAGACAGACAGACAGACAGACGGACAACAAAGTGATCTTATAAGGGTTCCGTTTTTCCTTTTGAGGTTCGGAACCCTAAAAATATTAACTTTGGAAAAACAATCAAAAATATTATAACTTTTGTTACGGCACTAGCTATGTAGCTACATAAACGCAGTATTTAACATAGCTGTGGTACAAATTTCTGTTTTAACGAAAATTATAGAAAATACCTAAGTGTGACGTCATAATTCAGTAGTCTTTTGTATGGAGCGTTTTCGGGAAAGTGCAAAATTGTGATTTTCAAGTTATCATATCTCGAGAAGTTTTTATGCTATCGAAGTAATTCTTTCAGTTATAGTTGAATTATAATGACGTCCTTACATAACACATCGAAAGAAAAAATCGTTGTCTAGCCTATTATAAAAAAAAATGTTTCGTTTAGGGTTTACACCTAGAGTTTACTTACTGAAAATTATGACTAGCATAGCAGTGTCCAAGTAGTCGGCACTCAATGGCACTGCACGATGTGGGGCCCGGGGCATCTTTTGGAGCCCTGACGGCGTACGTCACGTTGAATCCAAACACTGACAGGAGCCCCAGAGCTCTGAGCTGGGTGCCTTCGAGCCTGTTGAGAGTCAGCTCGACCACCAGCACCGGGCTTTGGACCTGGAGACAAAGATAAAATAGAGATGACTCGTGACATCATGCTGCCATAGGTATGTACTTTTTTTTAATAAAACTTCAGGTGCCAAAAACGCATAAGGGTCACCCTTAAGTGACTAAAAGGTACTTAAAGCCTTAGCTTTAAGTATGTCACCTCATTCAATGCGAAATAAATTAATACATTTTCTCATGCATTTATGCAGTCTAATGTAAAGGTTACCATAGCCATATTTACAAAACTAACTTGCTTGTCTGCTAGCGACTCTTGTAAGCTCACTTACAGGAACACAATAATCATCAAGGGTATTATTAGGCTGCGGTCTCCTATAAAGTGGACGTACTTCTCCACTCGGGCTCAACATCCCTATTTCTCTTTCGCTAGTCGGCAGGGTGCACCACATGCAGGTGAGGTTGCCGAATCTGGGGATGTTGGTCCCATCGTGATACATAAAATATACTGTTATATATCACGGTGCAAACTAAACAAGTATTCAGCCCTGAATGTAAAGTGGTTTCTGTAGTCAATAGACGCTATTAATATCAGGAGTATTGCTCGCGTGCTTGCAATTCCGCTGCTAACGTAACATCCCATTACTTGAACCTACGTGGTAGCCAAAAGCACTATGGTCGTTTGCAATGTCAAAGGCATCATTTTTTCAGTCATGTTTGACACTACATAAAATATAATAATCAAGAAAAAGTGACGAATTCGTCGTTTCAAAACTAAGAAATTATTTTTTTTTTATGTGAGAGGAGGGCTAACCAGCATGTGGGTCACCTGATGGAAAGCCATCACCACCGCTCATGGGGATCAGCAACACCAAGGGGTCGCCGATACATTGCCAGCCTTATACGCCTTATTTCTTTCTTTCTTGTTATTTTAATGTTATGCCGCATTGCTATACGCATGCATTATATCCGGACGTAGGTTCTGTAAATTTATTATGTTTTCAAAGCATTTTTCTTTCAGAAAATGTAACATTCTGTCTTCTCTCTGTTTTAGAATGTAACAGAGAAAAATATGGCGCACCCAGTCAACCGGAATAAGACAAACACTGGTTTGAATATTCTATGAGGAAATATTTGCCCCCGTTTTAGCTTATCTCGAGTCTTAACTTTTGATTAAAATTTTTGTTTTCACTTAGGAGTACGAGTATTTGATCTAAATTTTGATGTATTTTACTGAAATTTTAGTATAACCACCGGTATCAATGTTTATGCGGGGGTTTGAACTGGCGACCTGCTACGGAATTAAATTATGTTTTTTTTAATTTTTGTAGCGAAAACTTGTTTAGATGCGCTGTGCGCTTGATTTTGTGGCTAATGAAGGAGACTTAGCTGTCACGCTCGCCTATATAACGCTCGTTCGGGTAAAGTCGGCAGGGAAGGAGTGAGACGGGGCGAGAACTGAAGTTTTCACTTCTGTCGTGTCGTCAAACACATTTAATATAGCGATAAAAAAAACTGTGTCTTTCGTCGTGTCTGTGTCGTTCTAAGTTTCTTTTTCTCCACCACTCTCTATTAGCAGCATCACGAGAACATTGCACCAGCGTGTGCCCAGATGACGTTCGTCTTGATGGAGATCTACCTCGAAGACGCGACCTATCACTCGCCCGTGCAGCACTGTACCACACTATTTTATGTATATAGGGTCTATACGTTCCATCGAGTCGGTCCGTGACCGAGAGACAAATATTTTGAGTGTTCGTGCGCAACTATACCACACACACTATTTTGTGACTTTTCAAGAGACATGCCTTTAAAACTTTGTGGGTTCATAGTTGCACAATCAATCATAATTTATGCTTCATTCGGAGTTTGTTCAATACGGATACGTTAGTGCGATATGCAGCAGAGAGGGACTGATAACGTTTACAAAAATAACAATATTTTCTTATTTTCAGACATAAAATCATTGTATGAAATATTATTAATACCGATATTTTATAATGTTACCCATTATCAAAATAAAACTTTGTTGTCAGCTCTACGTCCACCCTCCTACAGTACATACCGCAACCCGTGGGTACCCATTTCGTCCTCCCGACAATGAATACTTTAAATTTAATTTTAAGATATTGTAGTATTTAATTTGTAAGTAGTTTTAATTTTGTTTAGGCCAGTTAGTTTTATTATATGAAGTATGTTTTTGTAATTCTAATACTTAATTAATACATTAACAAATCTTAGTACCCAACCCTCCTACTTACAGAAAGAAATCTCTTGAAGCTAAAAGGTAGGCAATAACGAGGAGCAATAACAATTATACGGAATTCAGTGCTGTAATGTTCGTCTTAGGGGTCCGCACTGAATTTTCATTGTCATTACACCGAACAACCGTATGTATAGAATTTTAAGTCCTATGCTAAGAGACCACTTACCTGAGCTACCGACATTAAAATAAAATAATAATTCCTGGACCCCATTTTGATAGAGTTCTGGAAGCATATTCAGGTCCATTAATGACTTTTTCAATATCCTGAATACATTAGCAAAGCTGTGTACTCTGTTTTACACCAAAGAGTGCATGGACACGTAAATAAACATCTCCTTATTTCGAATGATGTCTTGTTACAGGTGTTCATAGGTAACTGCTACCATCAGGCGGGCCGTATGTTCATTTTTCCTCCATAGTGGTGTAAAAAAAGGAAATATTTTGGCGGCTACAAGGGCCTTAACGGTAGGATGTCGATTATGATTATCCCAAAAGCAACGGACGTACTCTGAAACTTAATGCATAGCTCTGTAATTTTATATATTTTATTTTTTTATTGTTACTTATAGTAGAATATTTATTACCTTGTAGCGGCATCCTACACTGAAAAACAGGGTTGAGAATACTATGTGGTCCTGAGTGTGGGCCAAAATTTCAACATCACATTCTATAATATTAAGTGATTTTTTTTTATATACTACGTCGGGTGGCAGACAAGCGTACGGCCCGCTTGATGTGAAGCGGTTACCGTAGCCATATGAACGCTCGCAACATACAATATCGCTCCCGCGCCGCCACCCCCGCTGCCAACGCAGCATCTCCTTTCTTTCTGGTGACCTCACTCACTCGCAGGAACACAACAATCCTCAAGGGAATAGTTATTTGGCTGTGGTATTCTGTGAGGTGGAGGTAAATTCCCCAGTCGGGTAGCTTACAATTACGCTCCCTACCTCTCTTTTCGCCAGAGCTTCATTTGTCAGTCAGCAGGGTGCACCGCGTGCAGGTGAAGTTGGCTTTGGTTCAAAGATGTTGATGAACCACGTACACCCCAAAATGTTGTGTTTATTGTATTTTTGTATCGTCATGTGAAGTTGAAATAAATATATTTCTATTTCTAATTTGTTATCTACGAGCTATGTCCCAATAATAACGACCTCGACCGAATATAAAGTGACTACATACGACCTTAAAGGTCACGAAAAACGCACAATAATTCTTCCTTCTGGACACTCGCCAAATCCCATTTCCTCTGCAGCCTGTAGTCTCGACACACGCCTGATGTACTCGTGTAAGGTCATTAATAATGCCTGCAGCATTGGACTGTCTAAATATATATAAATATAATCGAATGACTTTGGTAAAGGTATGTTATGGAGGCTATGTTATGAATATGAAATTTCGGATTCGGATACGGTGAAGGATATGTAAATAATATTATATCGGTTTCGGTTATGGTTACGGATATGAAATTATTTCGGATTATCCGATAGTTACGGATAGTTCAGACACGGATGTTATTTTTTTAGGAATTGTAAAAAGAAAATTTGAATACAAGGTAAATTAAAAAATAAAACAGAAACCAAGTTTAATGAAATCTAAAATCAGCAAATCACGGGATACAACTTTTGGACGAAGGAAAAACCATATCATAATAACTCCTCCAATGTCAAATGGTTCCACCATCATCTGTAATAATAGGGCCTTAATTTTTTTTAGGTAATTTAAATCTCACAAGAATAGATGTAAGATATGGAAAAGTATGTAATAATTATGTAGATAAACGATGCAAGCGTCGCGACACAGTTTGTATGTCGTCTTGGCCAGCGAAAACCTATCAAAACGATTCCGCCTCTATCCGAAATTATCCGAAACATTTATATCGGTTTTGGATACGGTTACGGATAGATTTTTATTTCGGATATTCGATAGTTTCGGTTTCGGAGCTCTAAAACATCCCTAATAGGTAGTGCTTATAAAGATACTAGTATTAGTACCTGGAAGACCTTTCAGTTTTTAAGGGAAATCGAATTTTCCCCGAATTGAGACCTAGCTTGATCGTTTTCCCTGTAACCCCTATGTTGTGAATTTCATCGTTAGAGCCGTTTGCGAGATTGTAGTGCCATACCTACACGTTTACATTCATACTATCATATACATACTATAAAAGTAAATGCTCAGCTCCTTTTTAGGGAATTAGCTTTGATACAGAAATTTCACTTCAAAAATAGAAACGAAATGAAATGAAAATTTTTAATTGCCCAGAGGTAAATAGGCCTTATGTGCACTAAGACACGTCGAACACTCTTCTATAAATCACTTGTTTAGTACGAGTCAAGCCCGGTTATATGGGGGATATGGATCCAACGCGTAGAGGCCCCTTTGAGAAGTTTGATGTAGTGTTGTACGCCCGCCGTGACCCATGGATAAAATAATGGAACGATATACCCATGAGCAGGTCTCGGTAGGCGTTGAGATTATTACAAAGTGTGATGGAAAATAAACGGGCTATGGAGATGAGATCTGGGTGAATTAAATACCGGGCTATTACAGAAGAGGGGCCTGCCATAATAGGCTTGTTGCCCATGTTACAAAATTATAAAAACTCTCTATCAGTAACGTAAAATACATAAAACTAGAACGATCTGCGATCTTAAAATTTTAATAACTTATGTCCGACGTGTTTTATCGTCGATCAAAGTTTGGTGGGAAAGTCCATTTTAAAGGTATGAAATTATAAAAAATAAATATTACCATTGTAGAAACAATAAAAAATACTATAACTTTTGTTACGGCACTGGCTACATAAACGCAATATTTAACATAGCTGTCGTACAAATTTCCGATATGGTGTGACGTCATAACGTGGTGGCCTTTTGTATGGAGCGTTTTCGGGATAGTCCAAAATTGTGATCTTCAAGTTATCATAACTCGAGAAGTTTTTATGCTATCGAAGTAATTATTTCACCTATATTTATATTATTGTGACGTCTTTAAATAACAACTCGAAAAAAAAAATGGGATACAAGCCTATTGCTTCTATTGCTCGTCTATAAATCAAATTTTTACTCTTTGTAATTTTTGTGATCTAGCAATTCGGAAAAGGTAGAAAGTACATTTACATGACGCGACAAAATAAGTTAGATTTAAAAGGTTCGTGAACTGGAAGAGGATTTCACGGGTTGAAATATTTAAGAAGTGGTAATCCGACCAGATTATAACATTTAAAGGTAAATTTTAGACTCCGCCAAGGTAATATATTTTATTATGTAAATCTCTGAGTAAGCTTAAAACGGTTTATGTTATGCTTTGATTATAAATAACCAAATATATTATGTAATATTTATTTACAGTTTATTTCTATTTTAAGCATAAAATTATGCTTTGAAAGATTTCGTTACTGAGGAAATCGGCAGGGGTTTCATCATTACATATTGGAACAGAAATTGCCGCGTACGCGTATTTGTTCTTAGGGTTCCGTACCCGAAGGGTAAAAAGGAACCCTATTACTCCGCTGTCCGTCCGTCCGTCCGTCCGTCCGTCTGTCACCTGGCTGTATCTCATGAACCGTGATAGTTAGTTGAAATTTTCATAGATGATGTATTTCTATTGCCGCTATAACAACAAATACTAAAAACTGGAATAAAATAAATGTGCGCGAGTCCGACTCGCACTTGACCGGTTTTATTTCAAATACAAAATGGCAACACTGATATTTGCGTTTCTATGGAATTAATCAGTACTTCACACTTCCTACTTTTATTGTAGGGAAAGTATGGAAATATTGGCAGAGTCATTTTTTTATATGAGAGGGGGGGCAAAAGAAGCATGTGGGTCCCCTGATGGAAAGCAATCTCCACCGCCCATGGGGATTAGCAACAACAAGGGGTCGCCGATCCGTTGCCAGACTATACTCCTTTATTTCTTTCTGGTGACGTCCCTCACTTGCAGGAACACAACAACCCTCAAGGGAATTGTTTTTTGGCTGCGGTTTTCTGGGAGGTGGAGGTACTTCCTCAGTCGGACAATTTAATAATACGGTGTGCCCTGCTTCTCTTTTCGCCAGAGCCTTGTTTGTCAGTCAGCAGGGTGCTCCACGTGCAGGTTTGCTTTGGTTCAAAGATGTCGATGAACCACTTATACCTCAAAACCGAGGTACCCGGCCGTTTCATACAAATTGCACATTGTTAACTATCATATACTTAAACAATGACGTCTGTGCAAATCATCCGTGCATACTTGCGTACCGCGTGTAGACTTCTGGTGTTGCGAGCGTCCATAGGCTGCAATGATTGCTTACCATCAGGCAGGTCGCATGCTTGATTGTCACCTTAGTAGTATAAAAAAATGATTTTGTTATACTACGTCGGGTGAAAGACAAGTATACGGCCCGCTTGATGTGAAGCGGTTACAATAGCAATATAACCGCTGGCAGCATGAAATATCGCGCTATATCAATGCAGCAACTGCTTCTTTTTGGTGATCTCACTCACTCGCAGTAACACAATAACACGCAGGGTTATAGCTATTTTGGCTGCGGTCTTCTGTGAGGAGGAGGAGGAGGTAATTCCCCAGTCGGTCAGTTTACAAATTATGCTCTATGCTCCACATCTCTCTTTCGCCAGAGACTCGTTAGTCAGTCAGCAGTATGCACCACGTGCACGTGTGGTTAGCAGCTATGGCTCAAAGATACTAGTGACTAGTGGTGAGCCACTTACACCCTAAACCAGCGGTTCCCAACCGGTGGTCCGTATGAGGTAGATTATGGTCCGTAACTTATAAAGAAATAGATTGAGCACTATTATACAAAATACTAAAATCTCGAGTTATAGAATAATGGATATATACGACACTCGCGGACCCTACACCTCTCAGTGGTCCGCGAATAAAAAATGGTTGGGAACCATTGCCCTAAACTATATGACTTTGAAGTAACATTCCATTCAAACAGTTTTAAGTACAAAATTAGATTAACGTCGTCAACATAACGCAATTTAGTCAAAGTCTTAGTGCCTAATTGCACAAATTAAACAGACATTACTTAGCATATAAATTACAGAGACATAGCGTGACGTCACTCTACTCATATTATATTCCCTTATAAAGTCGCCGAAATACTCGTAGACAGAGAAGTGTACACTAAGACAAATATATTTATTATAGTTTCTACAGAATCTTCCTTTGGTGTACTCGTATATTGGAGGATTCTGTTAATAATTACTAACGCTCCCTACCTCTCTTTTCGCCAGAGCTTCGTTTGTCAGTCAGCAGGGTGCACCACGTGCAGGTGAAGTTGGCTTTGGTTCAAAGATCTTGATGAACCACTTACACCCCAAAACTATGTTAACTTTAAACTATTAATGATCTATTAATGACATTTATTGGCAACAGATTGGATTCCATCTTCTTCTTCTTTTACTATGCATCAGGGAAGGCCTAAATCCAGCAAGTAAGTACATGTTAAGCAGTCGGTCCCGGCTGTTGTCATTAGATGACAGTCGTTAAGCCAAGTTAATTTTGAGCAGCGTGGTGAAGTACTCTCTAAAGCCCTTTCTATAGAGAGGAGATACGTATCTCAGCAGTGGGTGAATATAGGTTGACGCAAATGCAGAGATGATGATGAAAAAAGAAATGAATCATTTGCTAATGTCGACTGTAAACAGGTACACTACACGTCCATAAATATCTAATGTCATATTAGACAATGTCTTAAATCTTGATTCGTAATATTTATGGCCGTGTAGTGTATTTCAGTTCCGTACTCGGTAACAATGAAATATAAGGATACAGCGCGACATCCCTCACATACTCGTAACTCCGCTCCGCTCCGTTGCAAAGTCACCAAAAGTAGATAATTATGAAACTTCTCTTGAAGTTCTTCAGTGAATAATGCCCGTTATATGTGGCACGAAATAATTTATACAAATTTTGCTCTTTGGCGCTATAAATATCATCGCTACGGAGTGGAAAGGGCTTCAAGGGAATTTAGGGAAGAGAGAGACGATTTATAAGGAAGAAACTAAGATTTATTCTCATTTGAATATGTATTATTTACGAAAACCGATTTTAAATTAGCGGGTACGCGTATTGTTGCCAGTTCTCTTTTGTTTAATGTTTAATTTTAATGAGATGAAATATTGTCTCAACGCGATCTCAGAGATTTTGTATACTTTTTTATACCACTTTAGGTGCCAGACAAATATATGACCTAAATTTTTATTAGTATTTTTCTTTTTTCTTTCTATAATGAGTGGGTACCTACTATGAAATTGCCAAATTTTTAGGGTTCCGTACCTCAAAAGGAAAAACGGAACCCTTATAAGATCACTTTGTTGTCCGTCTGTCTGTCTGTCTGTCTGTCTGTCAAGAATTTCTATGTCGAGAATGCGTGGAGGTATCAAGCTGAAATTTGAACTGTATACTCAGGTCTACGGTCCCATGAAGTTGTAAAAAAATCAAACTGCTAAGTTTACGTGGAAAAAAGTTACGGCCGTTTGTTCAGCAAAAAACGCATATTTCGACACACTCAAGGGAATCAAAACCTATAGGGTACTTCCCGTTGACCTAGAACTATGAAATTTGGCAAGTAACATCGTTATAGACTACAAGTATAGGAATAAATCTCAAAACTATACATTTGCAAATAGATCTTAAAAAATAGTGGGTCTATAGTTTTTATAGGGTGTCGAAATTTCAAATTGAAACTATTAGTTCAAATGGGGTATCATATGAAAGGGCTTGATGTATATACATTGCAAAATATATTTTATTTATTTTTTTCGACGCATTATTTCTTATTTATAATGAAAAATATCAAATTTAATAATGATACTACGTACCTACGGAACCCTCGGTGGGCGAGTCCGACTCGCACTTGTCCGGTTTTTTAAATTCCAATATCCTTTCAGGCTTTCTACAGTTGACTGGAAGAAATCCCTAATGGAATAAGTCCGCCATTGTACGATAAAGATTTTTCTTTTTTGGGGTTTCGTAGTAAACAAGGAATCCTTATAGTTTCGCCATGTCCGTCTGTCCGTCCGTACGTCCGCGGCCTAGCTCAGAGACGCTTGATACTAGAAAGCTGTAGACACATATTAACTATACTGACAAAGTGGTAGAATAAAATTTAAAAAAAAATTTTTTTTCGGGGTTTAACCTCCCTTACACGTAAAATGGGGATGATTTTTTTTCTGCACCTACCCCATGGTGTGGGGTGTCGTTGGATAGGTCATTTAGAAACATTGGGAGTGTAGGAAGATCATTTTTCGATATAGTAATCTGTTTGCGAATTATTTACATTTAACGTCCAAATTTTTGTTAGACGCAAGGGTCCCCCCCCGCCCTGTATCAACGATACTGTTATATTTAGAAATGTGAAAAAAATCATGGAAGTAGTCCATATAGTGAATTTAAAAGGAAAACTGTCACGCCTAAGTAGACTTTACAAGTTACTGAGTAGTAATAGCCGACGAACTTATAAAATACGACCTAATTAGTTTTTAGGAACATTGGGGATTTACTTTCTAGGATATTCTTAAACTGGTAGGGCCCTGACGTCCTTGATGGTATATTGAACATATTTGTTAGAAATCAGGGTTTGAAATTATCTAGATAAATATGCTCATTGATAATAAAATTATCGTGATAATTGGTGATAATTGAAGACACGCACTTGGCCAGTTTTATAGATAGTACGCAACCCTTCGTGCTCGAGTCCGACTCGCACTTGGCCGGTTTTTTCAAGTGAGCCATTCGTATTTCCAATTCGACATTAAATTCATTAAGTGAGAGGTTAAGGTTTATTTCATTCGTTCTCGGGACGTACTCGTACGTATCGTTTCAGGGGTAATTGCACAGCCAACGGGTTAGGACCGTTTGAGCTAAAAGCACTTAGTACAATTTGCTTTTGTAATACCCCGATTACATACATATCTAATGCTGGTGTAAAACTTATCTTAATTTTATAGCAATAAGGTTGAATTATGCAGACGCTCCGTAGCTTTGGATTATATGTGTAATCTCGTGCGTTTCGCAATACGCTTACATATTTCATGATGTGAGTTTGTACGTACAGCTATTAATATTATAATAGTGCACGGTATATTTAGCTCAGTTTCTAATTAAATGTAAGCAGAGATTTTGTGAAATTAAAATTGTTACTTACTTTTTGTTATTAATAAAGCATTTGTGCTGTTCCACACAATTAAATTTATTTTCATTTTTTAAATGGTGTTTGCGTTTCTACATGAACGTTTTTGTAGAAACGCTAACACCATCTGTTTACCTTGATAATGCCTTAAGGCGAAACTGGTCGGCATCAACCCATAATCATCCCACTGTTGGGATACCGGTATCTTCAATCGAAGAGGTTTACAGCATACTCCACAACGCTACTCAACTGCGCGTTGGCGGAGGCTAGTGTTTTCAAGCCGCCCAAACGCCACTAACTTGGCTTAACAACTGTCGTTTCAAGACAAGGACCGGGACCGACGGCTTAACGTGACATCCGAAGTATGGAGCAGCTCGAGATTAAATAAACCCATCCATACACAGGTTACGGTCGGCGTAGCTTAACTTCCGTGATCGATTAGACTGACACGAGCAGTGACGCCATCGAGCTCCTCTGACGTGAAACCGGTCGGTAATAATATATTTAATTAAATGGAGGCGGCCATAATCAGCGAGGAAACGCAGCCAGTGTTCTTGCCTCCCTGCCGCATGGGACCGATATTTTCGAGGAATAGATTAGTATTTTCTTTTTATTAGTTTTATTTTTAAGTAGTTTTAAGATTAGATTATTTTTATTTACTATAAGTCGTTTAGTTGTACATTGTATTCTATTTGATAATATAATAAATGCACATTAAATGGAACAGTACAAGTGCTTTATTAATAACAAATTGTTAATAATGTTCCAGCAAGTGCCAACAATCAACAGCATCAACATTATTACTTACTTTTGATAATTTTACACCAAGCGAAAGTATTTTAAGGGCGAGTACAATAAACTAAAGAAAGTCCTTACATCTCGTATCGCATAGTACTCGTATACTAGTAAGATTTGGTAGCAACAGGGGAGAATTACCAAGCGTTCAGACGATTTTGCAATCGATGTGTTAGGTAACAACTCAATGGTTTAGGTCACCAATAGTGTTAGATATTTGATATCCGTGGTGCACGCAGTTGAGCTTCACTTGACTAGCCATCTCTTTAGGCTTTTAATGCCTTATTTGCCATATTGCTGTCTCTCCCATTACCAAGAGGGGACGTCAAATTGAAAAAACCGGACAAGTGCAAGTCGGACCCGCCCATCGAGGGTCCCGTACGTAGGATTCAAGAATCTAATCGCGAAGTTTTTTCCGAGCTTTTCCTGAAATTTATGAATAGACCCCCTATTTTTTAAGATTAATTACAAATGTATAGTTTTGAGATTTATTCTTGTACTTGTAGTCTATAACGATGCTACTTACCAAATTTCATAGTTCTGGGTCAACAACTTCATGGGATGTAGACCTGAGTATACAGTACAAATTTCAGCTTGATTCCTCCACGCATTCTCGACATAGAGGGTCTTGACAGACAGACGGACAGACAGACGAACAACAAAGTGATCTTATAAGGGTTCCGTTTTTCTTTTGAGGTACGGAACCCTAAAAAGCTTCCTACTTCTACTAATTACTTCTCATTAAATTCATAGTGAGTTCCAAGGCAGCCATAGTTTTCCACCCGGGACTGCATAGGCCTTCATTGTTCATTGTAATTTTTGGTGGTCGCCGCTTTTAATCCTGGCTATGTAAGAGACACAGAGGTGGGAATGTGTGGTGGGCACTTAGCGACCTAGCTCGCCTGTTTAAGCTGAAGGATATTTTTTTTGTCTTAATGCGCTAACATCTTTAGCTATTAGTTTTATTTGATAAAGTCTTTTTGCATTTGATGGCAATCCTTTGCTATTCAACTTTCTGCCAAAAAATTAGGAGCCAAAACGACAGGCGAAACCGTGGGGCACAGCTAGTTTATTATAAAAATGTCTAAGGTTTTTGACCTTACAGACTTGTTTCGTTCATTTAGACAACTGCGACTACGTACAATAAAAATGTGGCATATTATACAAGTTCGCTCGGCTCGTTAGCAGCCGCAGAGCGGGTAGGCAGAATGAATATTACAAAGCACGCCCAAAAAGCCCGCGCACTGGATATCATTTCACATAGTAGCCATGCTTCGAGCTAAAGAATATGGAAGCGTCTTGGATCACGAAAGGAATCGTCTTTTGTTTGCATAATCTATATTAGTATTATTAATACGTGAAGCAAAAACTTTATATCCCTTTTTAAGAAAATTGCTCGGGCGTAGGAGTATGAAATTTCGCACACCTATAAAGTTTATATAGAGAAGGGGTTAGAATACTTTAATTATGTATAAATATATTATTAAATCAATAAAAAAAACATAACACATACTACCATGCATTTGGCTCTTTTGTTTATTGTTAAAGTCATAATTTAAATTAATCATGGTCGAATTTCGACCACTAGCCGACCAATAGTTTTAATATTTCATTTAGTTTTGTTTGTTACATTGCGGTTATATCGTTTGGTGAAATAATATAAGGATCTTATACCCATTTATGTTATAACTGATTATGTTATAACGGACAAGATTATTGATTTACGTGCAGGATTGTTCCTATAATATTTTACGTATGTAATATTATGTGAATAAAGAGACGTCGCATGGGTCAAGCATAGGGCTTTCCAAGAGACTATAAAATGTTCCAAAGAGCCTGGTTGGGAAGCCTCACACATTGGAAACAAAATGCTCGCGTGTAGTTCAAAAAGGTTTTTTATATGCGAGTTCTCGGGTTGTGGGAAGAGCTCTTTGTCGAGACTATTTCAAGTCTTAACAATATGGGAT
Source organism: Hypsopygia costalis (assembly GCA_937001555.2). NCBI lineage: Eukaryota > Metazoa > Arthropoda > Insecta > Lepidoptera > Pyralidae > Hypsopygia > Hypsopygia costalis. Next base: position 19,424,609 of record OW443343.2, on the reverse strand, counting down.
TGCTTTTCAGTCAGGTGTATTTTCAGGCGATGTATTTCGGTTTTCGTGGGTTTCCACATCAACAACTATTGCCTTCAACTACATAAAGCACAAGTCCGGCTTTACATGCAGTGTTACTCGCACGCCTTTGGGCTGGAATGCCCCTTTGTGAATGATTTCATTGCTCCATTTGACTACTCACAACGCAGACTAATTCGAATTGTCAGTAACTCTAATTTTTTCATTTAATCGGCTGGATTCCATGACTACACGAAGAGGACTTGCGTGTTATAATAATTACTGTGTTCCATTATCAAACCGCTCACTTTAAATTTAATTTCTGTCCATACTATCACTGCCCTTTTTAAGTCATTTTCAACTGCTCACGGTAAAGTTATGGAATATACTTCACTCAATGGTGTTCCCGAACAAAAACGATATTGGTTTTGAAGAAAAGAGCCTTATGTTTCCTATAAAAGGCTGGCAATGGATCGGTGACCCTTGAGCCGATGCCAATGGATACTGAAGATCAATTACCAGCAGGTGACCAACATGCTCGTATATAAAAAACACCCACTTCTATTCTGTTTGATTAATGACTCTACGCAATAATCTGGCTTTAAAAGATAGTTTTTCACACTGCTGAGAATTTCATGATAACACTGCAACAGAATGTAAATATATATTGTTACTTAGAACAAGTCCTACGTCGCAAGTATTAACAAAACTTGGATCCACTTTCAATAGAACGGACAAGTAAATTTAATTCTAGAATAGGCTAGATGACAATTTTTTTTTCTATGTGGTATGTAAGGACGCCATAGTATAGAAATGATTTTCATTATAGTTTTTATTGCAAGATAATAGTATCAGAATGAGAATATGTAATCCTACTACGGAATAACATTATCCATCAGTAGAATCTACCTGGCGAACCTTTGGGGTATTAGAATTATAAATCTTCTAATGACTGATTGAAATTAGTTAGTATAACGCACTGCAGCTTTCACCCTCTAAACAGATCGGGCTGTTTGACATATACGAGGTATAGTAACTATGGCGTAAACATCCGCTAAGAAAATACGTGAGTACAAAAACACTCGCAAAAGTACATTCTATTGCCGCAAAGAATCAATAGCTGAGATAATTTGCGATATTTCAAAAGCTTTTGGTCAGAAAATGATTCTAAATTCACATTCAAGCTAACTCACCAGCTCTCTGAACTGCATTCAGAGATAAAGTATATTCCAGAGAGGCTCCACACCTCATAAATATCAGATTTATCTGTATGCATTTCACGGAGTCAATTCCAGCGATTCCCAAAATTCTATTTCCTCGTTACCTCCCGTTCTATTTTTCATTCGCGATCTTTCATTTTCGGTGCTATAAATGCAAAGAGGCGCCGCAATTTCGCGTGAGACCGCTTTCGGCCATTATCGCGCTGGTTCATTTGGTTACGAATATAATCGTTTTTGCGTTATGTATCTATATCTCGCTTCTGAGATCTATATTGTTCTTTTAATCTTTGGTAGATCGAAAATTGTTATACTCGGAGAGCAAGTAAAGTGTTTGTGACATAGAGATATACTCGTAATGTAAAGGTTTGTGGGAAAATTGTTACTTATTATTTACTAATCATAGTAAATAATAGTAATAATATCTGCCCGGCGCCACCTACCTTGATTTCAGATTATTTGTCCTCTACCCTAAGGTTGTCTGGAAAAGATCGTTCGAGAATAAGACCGCTTTTGTACTACTGTTGTTTTTCACTGATGTATTTTTCTTAGCTTCTGGTGCAGGTATATTGTAATATATTATTGTAAAATTATACTGGGTGGAAAAGAATGAGCAGCATAGTGAAAAGTTACATAATATGCATACCTCAAATAACATTTTTCTCAAACAATCTATGCTATTGTTATTAAAAGTTTTTGAGTTACAGCTTATCAAACTTTAATACAGAAGAGGCCAATGTTCATCCCTAAACCAGCTGATTGCGTATAAAAGCAATGAGCGGCAGTTCTGAGATTAGTAGGGTGTCTAGAAATCGCTTGGTTTTCCGCGCAGTCCATAGCACTAGTACCTTATATTTTTAAGTAACATCAAAACCTAATGAATTCTAGAGTGATCCTAAGAGCGTATGTTAATGTCTAAAACAACAGACCAATCCTGCCTTGTATTGTTGTTACTCACCTTAGGGCTATCAGAAGCGAGAAAATAATTTGTTTTGAAGGAGAAAACTTACAACGAGATGTATGTTAGTAACAATCGTCTACAACACATGGATGTCAAATACGCCAAAATTTGAATTGGTTTATTATAGCACTCCGGATGTCAAACAAGCATTCGGAACCATATCGACGGCGAAGTGCCAATATCTTCTAACTAACACAGACAAAATTTCACAGAAAGTAAAAAAAACGTTGTTTCCTGAAAACATTAAAAATAATAAATTCATTCGTATGGTGAATATACAAATATGGAAAGCTAAAGTTTCAATGAAATATAAATATATTTGAAATATAAAATAGAAATTTATTTTAAAGTGAATGGCATAAAGAAAGTCAATTTCTCGAAAAATGTTAGATAGGAGGTATTGGCACTTCGCCGTCGATATACATAGATGCCCATATAGACGACGCAAAGCGAAATATCGCTCGCGCGCCTCCACTCATCGCAGCTCCTTCCTTCCTGGTAACCGCACTTACTCGCAGCAACACCACAACCCTTTCTAGGCTTCTAGGAATTGTTATTTGGCCACGGTCTTCTGTGAGGTTTGGGCAAACCAAAGATGGTGGTGCATTGCAGTGCAGTGATACATTTAGACTACACTAAAACCCATAATTTTTAACACATGAAAATTATGTTTTTATTTCACCAACTGAGAGACAGTACTGTGAGTAAGCTATTGACACTTAGACATTTCCGTACGACACGAGACAAGATTTGGAGCGAGATTGAATTCCATTTATAGCATGTGAAGCACTTAGAACCACTTAAATGTTGGTTAAATCTAAATTAATTCAATCTATAAACGTTCTACCAACTAATATTGTAAACTAACCAGGCTCAATAATGTTTACATAATTACAGTGATTATAATATTGCTTGTATGTGCTGAGGTTCTATTTAAGTGAATTTCGTTGTTTTTAATCCTCGATGCATGATCAATCATGATGATGGATGGGTTTATTTATTACGAGCTCTTCCGTGCTTCGGAGGGCACGTTAAGCTGTCGGTCCCTACTGTGACATTAGTTAAGCCAAGTCTGTGGAGTTTAGGAGGGTTGAAAACACTGGCCTACGCCAAGCCACAGAAGAGAAGCGTGGAGTATGCTATGCTTCGATAGAGGGGAACCCGTATCCCAGCAATGGGATGAATAAGGGTTGACGACGAAGATAAAGTAACAGTATAACATATGAATTAAAAATATTTAAAAAATGGAACTATTTATATGTACTACGTCTAGGTGGGATTTGAAGCCACTACCTCTCGGTTACCGGTCAAGTGCTCTTTTTAACTGAGCTACCAGGAGGGTTTGTGATGGTGGCGAATTTTTGCATCTGTGAAGTCGCAATGCAATTACTGCTGTGAAGTCGCAGTTAGCCCCATATTAATATTTGCAAGTTGGTTGAAATAAACTAGTTAAATAATTTATGTTTTTCCATATACTAGCCACTCATCTTCGGCGTGGGATTATTTACAATGTGCCAAAGTAACAATCATTATATGAGTCGGAGAATACACAATATGATTATTAATATTATATTTATTTTCGGTCATGAGTTTCTTGTCAGTTCTTCTCAAGAAGCCCTGTCGCCGGAACTGGCACTTAAATTCACTTTCACATTCAAGATAGTGCGATGAAAGTGAATCTAAACTCTGCGGATTTAGAGTAGTAATGATTTAAATACATGTTCTTATATTTAATTTGTATGACGTTTCTAAGTGCTTTATAAAGTCCAAGGAATAAAGATATTTTGATGTGATTATATTACATAAATACATTAAATAAAATCGGGCAAGCTCGCGACACGCTGACTGAACAGGTGATGGATGCAGTCATGGGGTAGAGCGTAGAATTGGAACAATAAAAGTATATAAACTAATAAAAACTATTACTTTAAATGACGAGCTCGGTGATCGAATGGTTAGCAATGGTCACTTTGACTCCGAGGTCGCGTGTTCGATTCCCGCACAAGACAAACATTTGTGTGCATGAACATGTCTGTTTGTCTTGGTCTGGGTGTTTTCTATGTATTATAAGTATGTATTTACAAAAAAAATGTATTTAAGTACATTTATCAGTTTTCTAGTACGCATTACACAAGCTTTGTGCTTAATTTGGGACTAGATGGCGCTGTGTAAATTGTCCAGAAATATTCATTTATTTATTATTTATTTAAATATTCTTTGCAGTCAGTATTATTATATTCTTTATCGAAAAGCTATTTCTAGTAGCGAGTGGTATAATATTTCAAGCGCTTGCAGCGACAATAAAAATCGCCGGTCGACAAAAATCAAGAGCTCGCGAAGTGAATGTGATTGAGTGCATTTCTAGTTCTGTCACGGGCTGGCTGCAGCTTCAGCGCTGAAACGCTGATTGTATAAAATTGTACGTTGGCTGATGGCCAATACGCTAATCCTTGTTGAATCTTGTTTGATTTGTTATTAACAATTTCTTCAGAGACTCTTCATAACCGTTGGAACTAAAGCCTGGCGTACACAGATACAGTAAAATTGAGTGAGTACTATTGGAATGTACCCCACATTGAGGAGGTTCCAGCAAGTTAAGAATAGTAATATTGAAATTAGCAGTCAATATAACGCTACTCTACCGATTTTATTCTATCCGTGTTTTTTTTATATTACTCTGGTGATAAACAAGCATACGTCCAGCCTGACGGTAAGCAGTCATCTCAGCCTATGGACGCTTGTGACACCAGAGGTATCACGCGTTGCCGAACTTCTAGAAACCCTTTTACCCCTTTCTTGTAGAACCCCTTACTGTCTTAGAAAACCTTGGCAGGGAGTTCATTCTACAACTTGAGAGTTCGTGGTAGAAAACTCCTCTGGAACAGTGACGTCGTAACCACTTCGGCTCCAATATGTGAGGTTGGATTTCCTGCTTATCATCATAGACGGGGAATCCATCCTGACACAACTCTATTTATACTGTCAACTATTATTTATACTTTAACTTTATTTTAAAATCCTCTGTCTAAAATCCTCGGTGTGCCCGTGTCCAAAGAGGATTTTAAAGTTTTATTTTAAGACAGTATTTCTATACAATGTAAGCACACTCTGCCTACTTCTTCTCCCCTCTGAGACAAATCTCAGACCGTTTGGGCGACACTGCATAGATGCACATATGCATTTACGCTTTGCGCAAACGTCATTTGTATATATTTTTGGGGTGTAAGGAACTCGCAAACATTTTTAGAGCCTAAGTAATACAAATTTTGCTTACTTTTTTACGTAAATTGATTCAGGTGTTATTTTGCGGAATTCAAAATTACAGGAAATTTCAGTTACATTTCGCGTGTCTTGCCTGAGGAGCTCGATGGCGTTGTTGTGTGTGTCTGTCAGTCTATTCGATCACGCAAGTTAAGCAACGTCGACAGTAGCCTATCTATCACCATCATCAGGTCATTTTAGTCTCCACTACAGGAGTACGACCCTCTCTCGTCCGTCACAGATAGAAGGAGGAATTGGCCTACATTCCCCACGCTGGCCAGTCGGGTTGGGGAGGCCTGATCGTTGTTTGATAATGTATTTCCCTTAGTCGCCTTCTACGACATCCACGTGAAGAGACGGAGTGATTCTTCTCCTAGTCTGTCGGAAACCACACGGCACAAGCCTGTCTATGGATGTATTTATTTACCGCGAGCACTTCCGTGCTTCGGAGGGCTCGTTAAGCTGTCTAATAATGTTTCTAAAACACTTGCATTTCGAATTAAATACGAAGTATAATATTTATTTGACGCCACGGGCTTAGCCGCTTCATCAACCTAACATAAGTGGAAAATAGAGTTAATCACTTTGTTATCTTTGCTAAAACTTTTTAAAACCAATGTTCCCAGTGCATCTGGCTCTACCACGGTTAGCTTCATTATTTAACTATTGGGTTTACAGATAAACCGTAAGTAAACCGCGGAGAGTGCTTTGTGGAATTGAATTTCGTGGTTAATGTACTGTTCTAAGTTATTATAACTATTCCAAACAATTGAACTTATATGAATGCATTAGAGTATCTTTAGCAGGTACATATGTTGTTATATGGTTACATACTAATTATTGATGTGAATATGTGTTTGTTTGTTCTTCTTTCATGAGGAGCTCGGTGGTTAAATTGGTACTTTGATCCCAAGGTCGCGATTACCCCCGGTTCAAACCCTCCACCTTCCCATGGCCCCACCGACCTCGCGATATGAGCTGAATCGCGGGAGATGCGCGAGGCACTTTGCTCTAAGGCTCTTTCGTACCGCGAGCAATGATTGACTCCCTACAAGTTTTTTATTCTTCGTCCTTTGTCCCTATCCATGCATCCCTACTGACAAGTATCTCTACCATACTTGGAGATTATTAAAGTAAAATTTGACTTGGGGAGTAAGCTGGTGAATGCGTGACAAGAGCGTTACGAAAAGTGTGATCCGGCGAGCCGAACGGAAGTTGAGAGGGAGATATAAGTTGGTGAAAATAGAAAAAGAGAGAGTTAGGTTAGGAGAGATAGAGTGTGCGAGCACACATTTTCTTTCTATCTTAAATACATACATATAGATCGAGTTAAAGTGGTCACACATACACACACACTAGTTTTTTTCCCATTAGTGCTACCGGTTGTGTTGAGGAACCTTCTGTTCCGTATGTTCGCATACATTATAAAAGACACATACAGTCAAACATAGAACCTAATCCTTTTTCGAAGTCGGTAAAAAAGGCTCTTAAAAGTTCAGAGCATCAACGGCAGGGATGGTAACGCGCGAGTGATATCGTATAGCCGTATGTCAGTATATAACTTTTTACATCAGGAAGGCCTTAGCGCTTGTTTGTCATTCAATGTAGTATAAAATCTTACTGCCTTACATGAGATGTGAACGAATCGAAAAAAGAACATAATCAGGACGAATGACGTAACGAACCTTCGCAATATAGCGAATTGGGACAGAAAGAAAAATAGAACGAGTGAGATTTCATTACGCCGAAAAGATTTTTGTTGTCCCCGGCCGCACAACAAAATTCAATAAATTGAGATAAAATTATTTAACAGGATAAAAGAGCGAATGAATGAACGGCGGGAAAATGGCGGGGGTTTAAGCAAATCGCACTGATTAATACTGAATCTGAGTTGATGTCAGTTCGCATTCACGAATTTGCTAGCTTCCCGCGAAATGTATGTATTCGACCATTGAGTACAAATTGAATATTCAGGATTTTCGTTATTAATTTGTTATTGATAAAATATTCATGCCATTTTATATATAGACGTGCCATAGGCGAACATCACGAGAGTAAAAACTAGCCATAAAGCGCTTATCTATCTAGATCTCTATATTTCTTCCTGTACTCAGTATAATTAGTACACACATAGAGGAAGGCATTTTATCTACCTTTTCAGTTGTTTTTGATTAGCGCTAAAGTCTAGTCGCGACGGTAAATGGCGCCCTTTAACGTCGCTTCCTTCTTGGTACAATAGAGGCAGGTATTTTTTTATACTACGTCGGGTGGCAGACAAGTATACGACCCGCCTGATGTTAAGCGCCCGCCACCCCCGCTGCCAACGCAGTATTTCCTTTCTTTCTGGTGACCCACTTACTCGCAGGAACACTGTTGTGTTCCTGCGAGTAAGTGAGGTCACCATCACAACCCTCAAGGGAATTGTTATTTGGCTGCGGTATTCTGTGAGGTGGAGGTACATTCTCCAGTCGTGTAGCTTACAATTACGCTCTCTACCTCTCTTTTCGCCAGAGCTTCGTTTGGCAGTCAGCAGGGTGCATCGCGTGCAGGTGAAGTTGGCTTCGGTTTAAAGATGTCGATGAACCACTTACACCACTGGTTCAAAGATGTTGATGAACCTCTTACACCCCACGTTAGAACGTATCTATTGGTAAAAACATCGTCTTCAAATATAGTATATTATATTGAGATTATGTGGATGTGCCAAAAATTCAATGCCTTTTGACAAGATTTTATTTAGTTTCACCGTGATGTCTGTAATCAAATCTTGCAAATTCCCAGAAACCTCCGATCTCATTAACCCCTTTAATATTGATATGTATATCAAATGAGACGGTTTCACGAACGAAATACAAGAGCGCTCTACGGGCAGCTCTTTGCGAGAACTTAATTTCTGGCATAGAGATCTTACACCGTAAGATGCTTGGCGGTGTTGTTCCCTGATCATCGAGAGTCGAGTTAGATGCAAAAATGTCCCAGGAGATCCGTTTTTGCCTTTGCAGTGTGGGTAAATACCTTAAAAATATCATGATCCAACAATAACACTGTGTCTGTTCTGAAGTCGATCTCTGAGTCTAAAGTCGAAGAAATCATGCCACAGGGCAGTATGATTGGACCGACTCTCTGTTTTACATAAATGACCTAAGCATACAACAATAAACGGTATTACCATTTTCTTTTACTGGAAATTTATCGTTCATCTTTTATCAAAGCATTTCAATCTACCCAAGAAGGCCTTGATATTGTATCATCCGGCCTGAGTCAAAACATTCTCACAACGCTAACAAAATATACAGGGTGGAATCGAGCAGTGATTTCAGTCTATTATTTCTAAATTATACAAGATATTGAAAAATAGATTACTTATTCTGCTTTCAGATACTATTTGATACTATTTGAAAGAACTCTTGAAGCACTTTTGCTTCAAGAGTTCTTTCAAATAGTATCAATATATAGTTTGTAGAATAAACTGGATCTATAAGAAATGTCGATGTTTCCATCTATTTAGATTTCAGTCGATTATTGCTCAACTATATAAGTTATTGAAAAACTGATTATTAATCCCAAAAGTGCTTTAGAGCTCTGTCAAATAAATTGACTATTAGTTTATGAAAGAAAATGGCTCTATTCGAAAATTCCCACTATCTTACGTCACACTCAATTCGTCATGCACACTTTTCAGTGAGTAATTAATACACCATACTTTAATCTGATGCGCTCGAGTATTTCCAGCAGTCGATTTTTTTTACTATTATGATTGGCTGCCCTACTCTCGTGGCCCTATATAGAGACCTTAGATTTAGTGTTGCTACTCTACAGGTGCACCCTGTTGAGTACCACCACCAGATATATTAATCTCCCGCGCTCCATTAAATCCCAAAATCCCCTCTTCAAATACCCAACTATTAAGTACATAGATAACGAATAGATAAGTACAGAATATCCCCAGAGATATTAAAAAGTGTTTTTTCAGCGATTATCGAACTTTTTTGTATTATCCTAAAAATAGACACTTCAGAATAAATAATCAGTAAACAGCGAGCTTTATCTAAGTCGTGAAGTAAATAGAATTGGAATAATGAAATCGGCCAAAGCGGCCGAAGAATTGGATTAAGCAATCAATTCCTTCATTTATCGTTGAATAACAATACAAAGGAAGAAAAAAAAAGCAAGTGAAGGAAAAGGACGCAGTATTAATGATTGGAAGCGATGAATGGAGGCGTCCACCGCTCTTTATCTATAGAGGGATCTTATAATTTGATTTACAAAGGACAATGTGGATATCGTACTATATCTAGTTCGTTGGTAAGGAGTAAAGAATTTTCCTTGTCGACTATCTTTACCCGGTTGCGAGGAATCCTAAAAGGAGGGGTATGTATACAATCTATATAAAGAACGTATGCCTGAGTCTATGTACCCTCTATTAAACGACTGAATCAAATTTGATGAAGTTTGTGAAAATTTACCTATAGGTAGTAGTTAGGCAGTTGAAATTTTCACAGATGATGTATTTCTGTTGCCGCTATAACAACAAATACTAAAAAACAGAATAAAATAAATATTCAAGGGGGCTCCCATATAACAAACATGATTTATTTTTTGCTTTCTTTTGCTCGATATTGATAACGGCAACAGGTAGACGCTTGAAATATTCACAGAATATTTAGTTACTAGCTTTCGCCCGCGGCTTCGCTCGCGTGACATTCGGGGCAAACACATGTTTACTCATTAATCAATAGAAGTACTCGTGTAAAATTTAGGATAAAATAGTCCAACTAATCTCGTTTTCCCATATAAACCAACTAATCTCATTTTCCCATACAAACTTTGGACCTCCGTTTTACCCTCTTAGAGGTAAAATTTGAAAAATATTTTTAAGTAATTCGTGTCCACTACGTTTTATTTTCAAATCTGATGCTATTGTCCTAACTAACGTCCCAGAAAACCACAGAATCGACACCCATATTGATATTATGACATTTCAACCCCATTGCACCCCTACAGAGTTGTCACGTCGGCTATGTTGGATTATTAAATAGTTGTTTTTTTCGTAATCAGCGACCCGATATACCATAAAACCGACCAAGTGCGAGTCGGACTCGTGCACGAAGGGTTCCGTACCAACATCTATAAAAACACATTTAGCCCCCCTTAAATACTTGTTTTATTTTTATTTAATTATTTATTTTTAAAGTGAATATGTAACTAAATATTATGAATGAGTATTTCAGGCGTTTACCTATTGCCGTTATCAATTGTGAGCAAAAAAAGAACAAAAAGATCACGTTTGTTGTATGGGAGCCCCCATAAATATTTATTTTATTTTGTTTTTTTAGTATTTGCTGTTAGAGCGGCAATAGAAATACATCATCTGTGAAAATTTCAACTGTCTAACTATCACGGTTCATGATATACAACCTGGTGACAGACGGACGGACGGACGGACAACGGAGCTTTAGTAATAGGGTTCCTTTTTACCCTTAGGGTACGGAACCCTAAAAAACAATACCTATGACGATTTTTTCAACACATTTTATACATTTCAACGCCATCGCACCCCAATAGGAGATGATGGTCACGTTTTCACCCTACGGGTACAATAAATAACAATAATAGCTAATTTCTGGGATAAAAACTATCTGAGGTAACATACTTACCTCAGATAGTTTTCCAGGATTCAAGGTATCTCTCAACCAAATTTCATCTAAAACGGTCCAGCGATTTAAGCGTGAAGAGGTAACAGACATTCTGTCACATTTATAATATTAGTATGAATTGGCGTTCCGAAAACCCGTAAAAACGACACATATATCGATATATAGACATTTCAACCTCATCACACCTCAATAGAGGATGATCGTCACGTTAGCCACGTTGGATTACAAAATAATTGTTGTTTTTGTAATCAGCGACCCGATAAACCATAAAAACAATACCCATGACGTTTTTCACCCCATTTTACTCCTTTAGGGGTTGAATTTTGGAAAATCCTGAAACACGTGTTTACTCATTTAAGTATAGAAGTACTCGTGTAAAGTTTCGGATAAAAGAGTCCAACTAATCTTGTTTACCCATGCAAACTTTGGACCCCCGTTTCACCCGCTTAGGGGATGAATTTTGAAAAATCCTTTCTTAGTGCACCCCTAGACGTCATTAGGAACCTACTTGCCAAATTTGGAATCTCTAGACCCAGCGGTTTGGGCTGTGCGATGATATATAAGTCAGTTTCTTCTTTTATAGATTTAGATTATGGGAATTCTGGGAATATAGACGGTTTCGCCTCGATTATATTTTGTTGCAACTGGGTTACTTTTAGCCGAGTTCCATTGCAAAGTTGTGGTCTTAAATTTCGGAGCAGAATAATCGGAATGCCAATTTTTTTCGGATATTGCGACTTCTGACTGAGTCGGCATGCAAAGGCATAAAGACTCATTCATAAAACTATTAAGCTTTCTTATCTTTTGTTTACATTCACAGATGGTCAAATGCTTTGTTTGTACAACGCTCAAAAAAGTACTGTTTATTTGGTGAGGGCAATTAACTTACTGTTCTCAGGTACCTGCCTAGCATCCAAATGTGCAACAAAAAATAATGACGTAATAACATCTAATTAAACTCGAAAGTAATCTACTTTTAACGAATGATATAAACAAAACAATGACCCAACTAAAGAAAACAATATTTAATAACTTATCTACTAAAGTAAGCAAACCGAATTGTAAACAATTTGCAGTGAATAATAATGCATTTGCAACGGAAAAAACAATAATTGTCACGTGTCTGCACGTTTGGGCAAGCACACTTAGGCATATTTTTTCTATGCCGTACTACCATCGTTTTTTACTCATGTGGTACCACGCCGCGTAACGACCCCCGCCCACTCTCTGCCCCCCGCGCGGCAGCACTCATTGTGTACGGGCGCGGTGCTTGGCAAGTTTCTGACTCAACCATAAAAGATAGACATATGCTGTCGTAGGATAATTTTTATATAATTTTAAGGAGAACATTTCCGTCATACATGATTTCTGTGTAGCTTTAACCTTTAAGGCTGAACACGCGACGGAAGCTTAAGAAATGGAGTAACTTGTCTCGTTTTCCCAACATTTCCCTTCACTGCTCTGCTCCTATTGATCGTAGCGTGATGAAAAGTATACTATAACCTGCCCAGGAGTATGAAGAATAATTGTACCAAGTTTCGTTAAAATCCGTCGAGTAGTTTTTGTTTCTATAACGAACATACAGACAGACAGACAGACAGACAGACAGACAAAAATTTTACTGATTGCATTTTTGGTATCAGTATCGATCACTAATCACCCCCAGATAGTTATTTTGGAAATATATTTCATGTACAGAATTGACCTCTCTACAGATTTATTATAAGTATAGATATAGATATGTTCACTTTAAAAATAAATAATTAAATTAAAATAAAACAAATCTTTAAGGGGGCTCCCATACAACAAACGTGATTTTTTTTTGCCGTTTTTATAGATAATGGTACGGAACCCTTCGTACACGAGACTCGCACTTGGCCGGTATTTTTACCATAGACATATAACAAACATAAACATATTATTGAAATACAGAATGTCGAGATTTTATTTAGCGTTGTCATATAACTTTTACGCTCATTATTGTGATTTCATTTGAAGTAACTTGATTAGACGAGGAGTAAAAAATATTCCTCATTTTCTTAAATGATGACGGTATAAGTTATTCTATTTCAAATCAAAAAGATCAAATAAAAAAATCAATAATTTTTTTACATTCTTACATGGACTCATTACAATACTGTAATCAGTTTTGGATACTTCCTTTTAGGCAAATGTTGTACAAGGCGACTAAGGGAAATACATTATCAAACATCGATCAGGCCTCCCCAACCCTGTCTGGCCAGCGTGGAGAGTGTAGGCCAAATCCTCCTGTCTGTGACGGACGAGAGAGGGTCGTGCTCCTGTAGTGGAGACTAAAATGACCTGATGATGATTCATTGGTAGAATATATTATTACATAAACACAATACAACTCCACACGAAGCAAACTTATACAGTCCATCTACATATATATCACATACGTATTTATTCGCTTTCTCACATATAACACTGTTTTTATTATTGTAATGTTTCTCTAGTATTATTCTAATTTACACAACTATTTATTTTATATACTTACTATTTTTAGCATGTATCATGTAAACAGGTTATAATATATTTTATCCACAGTCAAATCGAAAAATTCGAATTACGTATTCAAAGACGGTTTTATAAAGACGCAGTTTATAAACGCATATACATAAAATTAAAAATAAAACTCATTATAGTACCGCCAACTGTATCATAAAACTCATTATAGTACCGCTATCTTTTAACTCTGCCCTGTTTATATATTTTTGAATGTGCCTTATTCGTTAAAACTAACATGGAGCTATTTAATTTTAAGTCACGTGACAGACACAAAAATAAAATATTTTCCAAGCCTGCGAGAACGGCTTTATTAAGTAAGAGCGTCTTTTCTGATATACCTCGTATTTACAACAAGATACCAGAAGAAATACGTGGCATTAAGGAAATTACTGATTTTAAAAAGAAATTCCATGCTCTGTTAGTTGATAAATGCTACTATAGCGTTAGTGATTATCAGAATGACAGAACTCTGTATAGTGCATGATTAGTGTTTGGTTAAAGTTAATAATTATTGTATGCCTAAGTGGTGGAACACAGAATGGATCGATATAAACTTGTAACATCTGTAAAACCTGTTGTTCACAATAAAGACAATTTGTTTGTTTGTTTGTTTGTTTGTATCTTTTTTTTTATTAATTCATTAAAATAGTCTATGGCTGAATATGAAAACAAAGGCGCACGCATGCGTAGTTCGAACTTTGAAAAAAATGGCGCACGCATGAGTAGTATGAACTTAATTTCCCGCGCTTCCCATAAATTTTTTGCCAATCGTATTTTTGTATTCGGGATTCCAAAAAAGTTTACTATAATCCTGTAAGTGATTAAAATATGATTGGAGAAGAAAGTAGTGACGGCGAGATTTTCACTCCGCCAGATATGCTAGACGCGGCATCGGCGTTAACTGAAAGTCTCCTGCCAGAAAAGAACCTACCTACTTTGTTTAATTTCAATTTTTCCTATGAGTGAAGATAAAGTAGTGTATGAAACTGCATATAACTTAGGTATTAAAACACTCGAGTCAACCTATTATCGGACTCTCGTGTTTTAATACCCCTTCTTATATGACAGTTGCATAAACTACTATTATAATATATGTATAATTTATTAGGATGAGTGTATGATACACCCATTACTTACAATTTTAACAAAGATCTTGCACATTGGGCGAATGCGACTAATTTGTCTTTAGTTATCTCTGTCTACGATTTTTGCTTTTTCGACAGAACTAATAATTTCTGTTCCTCACTTATAGGATTACAAGGTATAAATTTAATTGTCGTCGTTTAAACTCAAAGACCCGTAATGTCTATATAACATGGCTTATTCAAACAGGCAATTGTATTTCGTCCAGTCTTCGCTAAAGTCGAAGTTCCAACAAAGTCGTGCTGGCATGCCGAGAAGTTCTATTTTTCTTGCGAGCCAGGACACTCAACAGACATTAATCCCTAACTCAAATGCGAACTAAATAAATTTGAAAGTTACTACCAAGTTGGCGGAGAACAACGCTGATGGATTTTCCATTGAATTGCTTTTCCACATTTTCACCTTCATATATCTGAAGGTCGATTCTAGTAATTATTTTACAATCGCAGATTAAAAGATGGCCGAATCGAGATTGAACTATAAATTGTTAAAAATTTTACCTATACTTGATTTAATGAATTGACGAGCTCGGTGGTCGAAAGGTCAATTTGAATAGAATAGCAATGGTCAATTTGACTCCGAGGTTGCGGGTTCGATTCCCGTATAAGACAAATATTTGTGTCCATGCACATGTCTGTTTGTCTTGGCCTGGGTGTTTTCTACGTATTATATGTATGCATTTACAAAAAAAAAAAAAGTATAATATCAGTTGTCTAGTACCCATAGTACGAGCATTGCTTAGTTTTGGGATTAGATGGCCGTGTGTAATTTGTCCAGGAATATTAATTAATTTATGTTCATAATATATTTACCAGTTAATACTCTAATTCTTTAATAATCATATCTTTCATTATCATCATGGAGTCCTCACTATTTAGGTATTCGTTTTCTTTTTAAACTCTACAGGTTTACATGAGGTATATATAGCTTCATACTAAACATTAATGTGAACGTGTGTTTGTTTGTTCTTCTTTCATGACGAGCTCGGTGGACGACTCTGAGGTCGCGGGTTCGATCCCTGCACAAGGCTACCGCGCTGCTCAATTGCGTACCTATTGGCGAAGGCCAGTGTTTTCAAGCCGCCTAAAACCCACTGCCTTGACTTAAAAACTGTCATCTGACGACGACAGCCGGGACCTACAGCTTAACGTGTTGAGCACGAGATAAATAACCCATCCATGTACAGGCTACGGTCAACGTTGCTTAACTTGCGTATTCGATTGAACTGACACGTGCAATAACGCCTCCATATTTTTTTATATAAAATTTCTTGTAGATTACGTTACAGACGTAATTTCATAAGTCAGTCATTAATTTAAACAACAATCCATTGAAAAGACATGGGAAATATATTTTTCAAAGTCAATTTAGAGTGAACTGAAACAGACAGCATTTTTTATAGAAATAGAAATATTTTTATTTTTGTCGTTTTGTAATCCGGGAGACAAATCGTTGACGCTCATTTTGTTAATTTTACCGAGCGAAATTTTTTAATGAGTAGATAGTAATTTTCAATGTTTAAAAGGAACATTTCCTCATAGAAACCGCCATCAAATTACCTTGAAGACTGTAGTATTCCTGCGAGTGAGATCACCAGAAGGCCAATTTTCGTAAAATCGTCATCGCATCATCAACATCTCAGAAGTTGACCGAATCGAGATTGAATTACGAATTGATTGAAAATTGTATAGGTAGTTCATTTCTTTCATCAATTTACGACCGGCATAACAATCTTAGTTTGTCTAATTTTCAATCATATTTCGATGTAATCACACTTTGATAACACCAGAATACCAAATGTGACGTTTGCGAGATCTAGACTGGATCGAAACTGACTTTTGTTTCAGTTTGAATTACGAGAATTGCTACTCTGATGTAAGGTGATGCTGCGTTACCTAACAGCGGTGTACCAGCGCGTGAGCAATATTCCTCGTATTGCAAGATTTGCAAGTGTCTATAAGCTAAGCAGTTCCTGCTTGTTTGACACTCAGTGTAATGATGATGAGCGACTTATCCGACTAAAAATAAATTATTTAGTCGGATAAGTCGCTCATCATCAGCTTTGAGCTAAAGGTAGCCTCACCTACACGTGGTGCATCCTGCTGATTCTGGCAAAAGAAAACGAAGGCACAGTGTAATAGAGCGTTATGCAATTGAGGTGGTATCTTCACCTCGTAGAAGACTGCAGCTAAATAATAATTTCCCAGTGTCCTAGAGGGTTGTTATATCCGTTCGAGTGAGTGAGAGCTAACAGAAAGAAAGGTTGCTGCGACACTTCTGTTGTAAAAGTCTACAGGTCTAATGTCACTATTTCACATTAGGTGGGCTGTATGATAGTCTGCCACCCGCCGTAGTATAAAAAGTATGATTACCAGTTCAACTAATAGGCACGCAAATCTCTTTAGGTCAATTTAGGTTAATCTCCACTTTACTTTTACTGCAAAATTTTATAAGTCTAGGCATATTTATTGTGATATTATTACTATTTAGAATTAACGAACTAACTCGGTAAGCATTGTATACTGACATATAAATAATTCCTAGCGGTATGAAATATACTTTATGACCTTATGACCTATACTATTATAACCTACTAAATATACATAAAAAAAATCTGTCGAATCGTTTCATTGTAGTGCGACTTTAAACACCGGACACGACATTTTTATATATGTATACTAATTATAACAGTATACGATGATCTCAGTATGAGTTATAATAATATATGTAGCATGGATAACATTTTTATCGAAAAAACTAAATTGTCACTAATCTTCAAAAAAAAAAACAGACTGCCTCAAATTGATTCCTGAGCCTCCCAAGGGCATACCCCCGGGTGAAATAATTCGCCATGAATTTGTTAACGAGAATTAACTTAATTCCACCTGTCAACCGCATGGGTACTTCGTTATCAGGTCATTATCCCTGTGGAGTACCAGGGGAGGCCAGGGGAGGTACGGAGGATTACAATAAAAATGACGGTCAAGTGCTTGTCACATTTAGTCTTGTTCAGATTTAATTTGTTAGAAAAACCACGTAGGATTGGGGGTTTTAATGCAGCCTGTAGATAAGCTTATTCAGTACCTGGATGACAAGGAAGCTGGGTGTTTTTTTAGGAGAAACGTATTTTCCCCGAATTAAGGAAGTGAGCATTTAATTATTTAATAATTAAGATATTTTATTGATGAAACAGCAATCAATGACATAAAATATGTGTTGAAACTAAATAAAAAATGACATAATAAGTGGCAAAGTACTGTATACACATTTACAGCATATACGGCCAAAATAATTTTAACACTCGTATTGTTTTAAATTCTAGAAATATCTCAGCTTTAAAACAAGTGTTGTTCAACCATTTTTGCTCTCTTTTCGACATATTTATTATCATGGATTTTAAGCCTTTTAATATATTTAAATTTGTTTGTTGTTGTTGTATGTTACATATAAATTGTAAGTAATCATAAAAACATTATTTGTATTACCACATGTATTACTTAAATATTGATTTCTAGCTAAAAACGTATGTATGCACTGTTAAAAAGATTTTAATTAATGAGTCAAACTAGAAAAGAAAAGAATTAAATTAAAACGAGAATGCAATTTAAATACGTCTAGACATGTTTAAGCAAAAGTGTAATAAACTATTTACACGCGCTAAAAGGTTGCTTTTTAATCTCGCCATGTATTATACAAATATACCACAGCAATTTCGTTTCACTTTGGCAAAAAGATTCACACATACACAACATCTAAATCAGTGGTTTCCAACCTTTTTTTGTTCGCCCTACTCCCAACAAAAACCTCGTAGTGGTCCCACTACGAGGTTTTTGTTGGGAGTAGGGTTCCCAAGTGTCATATAAATCCATTATTCTATAACTCGACTTGTTAGTATTTTGTATGATAGTGCTAATCTCTTTCATTATAAGTTTGTATCAACGTACCATATTTTTGCCTCTTACGAACCACTGGTGGTCCGCGGACCATCGGTTGGGAACCCCTGATCTAAATAATACATTGCTCACATTGGTACCGCAGCTTTGTAAGCACTTAATGTTTTAATACATTAAATACCGTTTGTCCGGTCGAAACGGTTGTTCTGAATATTGAATGCGGAGAGTGCTCCACCGAATTATTTGCAAATTACGTGCCCTAGGTCAATGTATATAAACAACGGCTTGTAAAGAGGTAATTTCTTGAGAGCCCAGCCACTGGAGCACTACGGTAGATTTGCCTCAAATATTTACAGTACAAAAGGTCTCTTTTCTGGCGCTCTGTGGACTTAATTTGCTAGGGTACAAAAATTAGTGTACTCTGCGTAAAAATATTACTTGGAACTGGACGAGGGTTTGTTTGCTGAACAGGTAGCGTTTTATTTAAGGATTCTTAATAATTTTACAGAACCGTAATTTTGTGTTGATATCTCGTTTTAAGACGGCGCCTTGCCAATTTTGAAGGTTGGAATCTGGATTTTTCTAAGCAGTACAAAACGTACGAATGTAATATTTGAGTACCTGATACTTAATATAATGAAGCTTCATGTTACAGTTGCTGTTATACAAATAATTCACTATTATAGTAGAAAAAAAAAACACAAAGTAACTCCTTTTTAAAATGAGATTTATACTTTATATGCTTACGGGTCAGAGGAATTCCTCAAAATTTTCAATACAGACTACTCAAGGCACACACTTAAAAATGGAATTTGTATTTTCAAAACCAGGAACAATTCGTAGTTTCGTATTATATAATAGGTATCATCAGTTTGGAATATAAATAATTATTCTGGAATATTATATATTATTATGGAATATCAATGCGTCGCCTTAACGTTGTTTGTAGAGAAAACGGCTATTATTACTAATTGCTTGGCTCCGTAAGATAATTTCTTCATTATTTTAATTACAAGACCTCGAGTACCTGTTAGTGCGAATATTTAATTATTTTTAGCAGAAATTTTCATGGTACAAGTCTTATAATGTGTGAGCGTAATGATATGCGAATATGACATTATACGAGAGTATCATGACAATACGAGCCATGATACTAGAATTGATATTTGGCTAGGGTTGCCACCCGTACTTTATAATAAAGTATTGTACGTTATTTCTGGTAATTGTACTCTATACTTTATGAGAATAATAAAGTACACGAAAATACTTTATTTCGCATGAATTGATTTCTTTCAGATTTTATAAAGTTTAGTGGTATGGCGAGTCGAAAGAAACACAGCATCTCTGAATTTTATAAAAATGAGTTACTTATTTAAAGACTTTTTAAATTTACTTTAATTAAAGACTGTAAAAATGCTGTGCAATTGTCTAGTACAAATACAAATTTGATACGAACTGCAAAAAGTAATAAAATGTATTAAAAATATTTAACAGTTTAATACAGAAAAATAAATTGTAAAAACATAATAATACAGAAAAATAAATTGTACTTTATTTTGATACTATGTACTTTTTTGTCTTACCTATAATAACAAATGTACTTTAATTGCACAAAAAAAAGATGGCATCCCTAATTACGACCTACCTCTGTTTCGCCAGAGCCTCGTTTGTCAATTAGCAGGGTGCACCACGTGCAGGTGCGGTTGGCTTTGGGTCGAAGATGGTAGTAAATTACTTACACTTGTTACTACTTATACTTGTTACTTATAGCATCACTCGTGTGTCTGTTTGTCCCTCAGTCACAGGTTGATATATAAGAACCCACTGAACAAAGTAAGTTATAATTTGGTACACGTATGAATTTATATAAGTCAAACACGAACGTGTAACTTAAATAAATAGATTGTGAATATGGGAGTCCCTTTTATATAATGACAGAATATATCGAAACGGTCTTGGAAGCTATTAGTAACGATTAATAAATAAATAGATAAATATTTCTGGACAATTTACACAGCGCCATCAAGTCTCAAACTAAGCTAAACTTGTACCTATGGGTACTAGATAACTAATAAACACTTAAATACCTTTTTTGTAAATACATTCTTATAATACATAGAAAACACCCAGACCACACAATACCCAATATTTGCATGCCTGTGAGAAAGAGGCGAATAGTTTGTACCATATTCTTAAAAACCACATCACCTGTTATTGTAACCTAATGTTCTTGCAAATAAATAAATATTCTATTCTATTCTAGAAAACACCCAGTCACAAACAGGAATGTTCATGCACACAAATGTTTGTCTTGTGCGGGGATAGAACCCGTGACCTCGGAGTCAAAGTAGCTTTTGCTAGCCATTCGACTACTGGGCTCATATAGTAGCACATTTTTTAACAATAATGTTTGGTATCAAAACGTCGGTATCATTTGCCTAACACAAAATTCTATCTGAAATGCACAATATGAACGGTCGAGCCAAATCTTATATTCAGAAAGGTCCACTTTATTGAAAGGTACATCTAACATGCGAATAGAAATGCTGTATTCAATACCATTAGATTTGCAATTGGAGCAGCGTTTTCACAAAGTGGTGCAACGAAATTCTGTTCTTTAGGAAACTTTTCTGCTTTATGTATGCCAAATAGAATTCTATAGTAAGTAGGTAATTAAGGGGTTTAATTACAGGGGTAAAATAGGAATTCTGTAGGGGTAATCAGGCTGATAAACGATAACAAATTAGTTCAGATCAGTAAGATCTAATCTAAGAAGGGGGGTAAAATCAGATTTTTTTATTTGTCATAGGGGTAACAACATTGAAAAGGTTAGGAAACGCCGACATGTTCTACTATAGTATAGTGTGTGGTATAGTAGAACATATTCTACTATAGTATATGTAGTAGAACATGTCGGTATTATGGAAGCCCCAGTTAGTTATGCTATTTAGGTAGTTGTGACCTAATTAATGTTAATCTTGGGTTGGGTAAGTTTGGGGTGTAAGTGGTTCATCGACATTTTTGAACCAAAGCGAACCTCACCACGTGCACGTGCTGTAATCTGCTGACTGACAAACGAAGCTCTGGTGAAAAGTAAGGTAGGGCATAGCGTATTTTTTAAGCTGTCCGACTGGGGAAGTACCTCCACCTCACAGAATACAGCAGCCAAATAACAATTCCTTTGAGGGTTGTTGTGTAGATGCGAGTGAGTGATGTCACCAAAAATATAGGAAGGAGTATAGGTTGGCAACGGATTGCCGACCCCTTAGTGTTACTGATCTTCATAGGCGGTGGTGATTGCTTTCCATCAAGTAACCCACATGCTCGTTTGCCCCCCTCTTGTATAAATAAAAAATCTCCACTAGTGGTCCGTGCTTTGTATTGATTGTCTGTGGAAACCTATTACTGTACTTTTACTCTGCTATCTTCAAAAAAATTACCACTTAATTAATAGGCTACACGACAATGATCTAAAATTCTAAAAGACAATTGGCAATATAGTGAAATATACAAAACTAGAACGATCTGCGATCTTGAAATTTTAATAACTAATGTCCGACTTGTTTTATGGTCGATCAAAGTTTGGTGGGATAGTCCAATTGAAAAAGATAAAATAAAATAAAAAGATATTAACTTTGGAAAACCAATAAAAAAACTAAAATTCTCGAAAACCACTGAATCAATTTGTATGCAGTTTTTTCTGTTATAGTTAGCAGTTATCTTGAAAGATTTTAATGTATTAAAAATTTTACAAGGGTATCAAAAAAATCTATAACTTTTGTTACGACATTAGCTACATATTTAAACGCAGTATTTAACATAGCTGTACGCGCATAACTTCCGAGAGACTGTACCAAATTGGATATTTTTTTGTGTTTGATATTATCAGGACAGTAAAAGATATTATATACCTACCCACTATCCAAAAAATATTTTAAATGATAATCTATGATTTTTTTTTTATTAATAACTAGCTGATGCCCGCGACTTCGTTCGCGTGGACTTTATGATTCCGGCATATTAATACAAATACGAACTAAAGTAGATACATAAGAAAATATTTGGGGGAGTATTATACGCTAAAAGTCAACAAATTATTATTTTTATTTAAGATAGTCACCATAGTTTCAAAAAAAAATATAAAATAAATGAAGGGAGTCTTTCCTTCGGGAGCTATTATGAAAGGACCTCAAGCGTTACTAATCCTCGATAAAGCCACATTGTTGGCCATTTCGTATTCATCTGAAACGATTAGACAGCAATCCTGAAACATTTTCGCTTTGACACAGTTTCGTGTCACAAAGCATGTCGGTGTTTCCGTTCTGTATAAATCGAGTAGAATATTGAACATTGTATTTGCGTCCTTCCGCCTAGAGGTAATATTATGGCTGCAATACCTGGCGATGCTGCTGTATGATATTATTTTGGCGCCTGATTTCAGCGAGGATTGCTCTCGTCAGGTATGTTTTTCCAGTCCCTCCTGAAGCATCTAAGAAAAACAGTTTCCCCTCGTTGTTTAAAAGACTTTGAGTCACAAAATCTTGCTACACAGCGTCCCGCAAATGCACGCATTTTTCTGGTTTGTGCGAATATATACCAATCGTTCCATTTCAATTTTAGCGTACACGTCTATATAAAACTGACTAAACAGACCACGTTAACTTTATATATAAATATATATATATATATATATATATATATATATATATATATATATATATATAAAGTTAACGTGGTCTGTTTAGTCAGTTCTATATATATAAAAGAGAAAATCACTGACTCACTCATCACGAAATCTCAGAAACTATAACACCTACAAACTTGAAATTTGGCTGGTAGGTTCCTTATGGGGTGTAGACATCCGCTAAGAACGGATTTTACGATACTCTACCCCTAAGGGGGTAGAATGGGGGTTGGAAGTTTGTATGAAAGTCCTATGTTTTTGAAGCATGTATTTGAATGTATGCTCTATAGATGGTGTGGAGGTGTACTAATAATGTATCTTTGGAAATCAACCCCTTTTTGGGGTTAAAACGGGGGTTGGTTGGGGGTTTTTTGACGCAAGAGACTTGAAATTTAAAATGTATGCTCTGTAGATGGTGTGGAGGTGTACTAATAATGTATCTTTAGATATCAACCCCTTTTTGGGGTTAAAATGGGGGTTGAAAGTTTGTATGAAAGCTCTATATTTTTGAAGTAAGAAACTTGAAATTTAAAATGTATAGATAGTGTGGAGGTGTACTAATAATGTATCTTTAGAAATCAACCTATTTTTGGTGTTAAAAGGGGGGTTGGAAGTTTGTATGAAAGTCCTATGTTTTTGAAGTAAGAGACTTGAAATTTAAAATCTATGCTCTATAGATGGTATGGAGGTGTACTAACAATGTATCTTTAGAAATCAACCCCCTTATGGAGTTAAAACGGGGGTTGGAAATTTGTATGAAAATCCAATGTTATTGGAGTTAAAGTAATTATGGCAGAAGGATTTTAAATGATATTTAAGTATAAAAAATATTGAAAACAACTACATACTTGCTATTATAAGGAGGGATGTATTATTATAACAATAAAAAGAACTTTAGGTTTTACAAAGAGGTTTTAAAAAATAATATCCGTCGACTTCATTGATTCTAAAAATTCTAGATATTGATTGTTTTTTACTTTTTCATCATTTTCCTTTCATTAGGTATTTAGCTTTTTCGAATGTAATTAAAAATTATTTGCAAATAACTAACTCCACGCGTACGAAGTCGCTGGCGGCCGCTAGTATATAGTATATATATATATAGTATATAGTAGTATATATATATATATATATATATATATATATATATATATATATATGTATGTATATATATATAAAATAAATAAGACTATTGCGTCTAACTTGTAGCAGGTAAGAATAAAAGTATCACTGCCTGTGGTTATTTTTTTTACAATACAATCAATATTTTGTTAAACTATTTATACTCATCAGGCTGAACAACTTTTGCTAAGGCGTCATTTTTATATTTCTTATAGTTTAGCTGAACCATTATGGTTCTGCATCAGGTGTTCCAAATCTTGGATTTTTATACCGAGATGGAAATTTCGTGTCCACATTTTCAAATCACACATATATATATATATATATATATATATATATATATATATATATATATATATATATATATATATATATATATATATATATATATATATATATAAAGTTAACGTGGTCTGTTTAGTCAGTTCTATATATATAAAAGAGAAAATCACTGACTCACTCATCACGAAATCTCAGAAACTATAACACCTACAAACTTGAAATTTGGCTGGTAGGTTCCTTATGGGGTGTAGACATCCGCTAAGAACGGATTTTACGATACTCTACCCCTAAGGGGGTAGAATGGGGGTTGGAAGTTTGTATGAAAGTCCTATGTTTTTGAAGCATGTATTTGAATGTATGCTCTATAGATGGTGTGGAGGTGTACTAATAATGTATCTTTGGAAATCAACCCCTTTTTGGGGTTAAAACGGGGGTTGGAAGTTTGTATGAAAGTTCTATGTTTTTGACGCAAGAGACTTGAAATTTAAAATGTATGCTCTGTAGATGGTGTGGAGGTGTACTAATAATGTATCTTTAGATATCAACCCCTTTTTGGGGTTAAAATGGGGGTTGAAAGTTTGTATGAAAGCTCTATATTTTTGAAGTAAGAAACTTGAAATTTAAAATGTATAGATAGTGTGGAGGTGTACTAATAATGTATCTTTAGCAATCAACCTATTTTTGGTGTTAAAAGGGGGGTTGGAAGTTTGTATGAAAGTCCTATGTTTTTGAAGTAAGAGACTTGAAATTTAAAATCTATGCTCTATAGATGGTATGGAGGTGTACTAACAATGTATCTTTAGAAATCAACCCCCTTATGGAGTTAAAACGGGGGTTGGAAATTTGTATGAAAATCCAATGTTATTGGAGTTAAAGTAATTATGGCAGAAGGATTTTAAATGATATTTAAGTATAAAAAATATTGAAAACAACTACATACTTGCTATTATAAGGAGGGATGTATTATTATAACAATAAAAAGAACTTTAGGTTTTACAAAGAGGTTTTAAAAAATAATATCCGTCGACTTCATTGATTCTAAAAATTCTAGATATTGATTGTTTTTTACTTTTTCATCATTTTCCTTTCATTAGGTATTTAGCTTTTTCGAATGTAATTAAAAATTATTTGCAAATAACTAACTCCACGCGTACGAAGTCGCTGGCGGCCGCTAGTATATAGTATATATATATATAGTATATAGTAGTATATATATATATATATATATATATATATATATATATATATGTATATATATATAAAATAAATAAGACTATTGCGTCTAACTTGTAGCAGGTAAGAATAAAAGTATCACTGCCTGTGGTTATTTTTTTTACAATACAATCAATATTTTGTTAAACTATTTATACTCATCAGGCTGAACAACTTTTGCTAAGGCGTCATTTTTATATTTCTTATAGTTTAGCTGAACCATTATGGTTCTGCATCAGGTGTTCCAAATCTTGGATTTTTATACCGAGATGGAAATTTCGTGTCCACATTTTCAAATCGATGCCATTTTCGTAATTGACATTTTAGAAAACCATAGAATCAACACCCATATTGATATTGTAACATTTCAACCCCATCGCACCCCCACAGGAGTGCTCTTGTGTCACGTCGATTATGTTAGATTATAAAATAGCTGTTGTTTTCGGAATCAGCGACCCGATAAACCATAAAAACAATACCCATGTCGATTTTCAGACGTTTGCACCTCATTCCACCCCTTTAGGGGTTGAATTTTGAAAAATCCTGAAACACGTGTTTACTCATTTATCTACAGAAGATCTCGTGTAAAGTTTCGTATAAAATAGTCCAACTAATCTTGGTTCCCCATACAAACTTTGGACCCCCATTTCACCCACTTAGGAGTTGAATTTTCCAAATTCCCGTCTTAGTGAGCATCTACGTCCTGAAAGGAACCCCCATACAAAATTTGAGACTCCTAGCACTTGTAGTTTCTTAGATTTTGTGATGAGTGATTTTCTATAAAGAAAAATTTTCTTTAAACTTTAAATGACGATAACTTTTTAATCTGACATCAGATTTCGATGAAACAAAGCCTATATGTTGCTCAGGGATGACCTTAATCTTTTAGTGAAAACCGCGTAAAAATCTGTTCAGTAGTTTTAAAGATTAGCGAGTACATACAGACAGACAGACAGACAGACAGACAGACAAAAAAATCAAAAAAATCTTTTTTGTGTTCTGTTACTCTTTTTTTATCGCCCACACTCATTTTTTGTTAATTTTATCAAATGTACAGACACGCGGTTCCTACTGTTTTATTATATGTATTGATGACTCAGATTAAAGTCTAAGTTAGATAAAACGATTCATTTACTAAAGATTTTCATCCTATTATGAAAACGCTCCTCAACCGTGATTGTGAATCAAAGAATCTTATAGTACAAAGGCATTCTTGTTTTCTTCTAGAAGGATATAGCACGCGAAAATAGTAGGGGATGTCAATTTATCGGGATAGAGGAGATTTAAAATGGAATCGAACGTCCGGTCGGTAAGTACGATATTAGAGTGCGGCGAAATTGCGGCGCCCGGGGGCACGCTGGCAACAAGTATTTGGAACAGGCACCAGCTTTGGACAGTATTGCTTTGTGTTCGGTAAGGGAATGCACGACAATTTGATTTTATCTGTCTTGTTACAAAACATAGATCCAACAATAGGTTTGTGGAGGTTTTGACAGAGATTTAGGATGGCTTGTTTTATGTCTTTTAGTCTGGATGACACAGAATTGAATGAAGCGATCGAAACGTCACATATCGCACATGCAAAGATATTCCGAGAGAACTTCGTCCAAAAATTTGCCCCGTCGGAATTTCTGGGCGGAAATTTTGGTGTGAATTTAGTAGTCTGCGAGGCGACAACATATTTATATGACCAACTCCCTCTCGAACGAAAACTTGTGAATTGCTTCAGAGAATGAAGACTAAAATTGTTAGCTGTGGCTCCGTGGGTTAGTTGGCTAGCAGTATCCTCCCAAACACGCAAAAAATAAAATTTTCTTTAGTCATTTATTTAGACACCCGCTTGAAAATTTATCAAATTATATTTATCCCCACCCAGGTTGGGTGGGGAAAGATAGTCAGCTGCAAGGTGATGGCTCATTTGTCAACTGATCGCAAGAATAAGAAAAAAAATATGTTCAGTGATATCACTTTTAGTTGAAAATTTCTCAGATGACAGTTTATATGCTATTATTGGACAAATAAATACGTCAGCTGCTGTATCGCAGTGGAAAGATTATCAGCTGGTGTCCTAAAGGGTGTAGTCCAATAGTTTGCGAACAGCAACAAATTTATATGACCAATTTCCTCTCGAGTGGAAACTTCAGACAGTGGTATCATGAAGTCACCTGCGGTTTCCTGAAAATTATCACCTGCGGCTTCATGTGCGGGTTGAGTAGCA
Source organism: Hypsopygia costalis (assembly GCA_937001555.2). Lineage (NCBI taxonomy): Eukaryota > Metazoa > Arthropoda > Insecta > Lepidoptera > Pyralidae > Hypsopygia > Hypsopygia costalis. Next base: position 19,396,433 of record OW443343.2, on the reverse strand, counting down.
GCGCACTGAAAACACGTAGATTTTTTTTTTGTCATTTCCTCCCGTTTGAAAATGTTTCGAATTATAGTTAACCAATATCTTGAGGAGAAAAATAGTCCGCTGCCATAAAGTAGTGGATTATACTCGTACGTCAGTTGATCACACGAACTATTGTTAACTATAATTTGACCAATTTTCAACCGAGAGGAAATGAGTAAAACACTTTTTTTCTACGTGTTTGGGAGGATGCATTGCATGCTGGTCTGGTACGTGGTATATATAAACTTCATTCTAGATTGTCATAATATATATTTATTATGTATAAATAATAAGTCTGGCTGGCAAGACTTCGCGTGAGTTATCACGCGAAGTCTGAACGAGTTGCTTGTATGAGATAAATCACCAAGGGAACTTCCGAACTAGATCAGAAATGCATACAATTTGCATGTCTATAGTAGGTAAGTCCGGGCACAAGTCCATAATTCATCTATTATTATGGGATGATAAGGTGCTTCTACGAGTACAGTTGAGGTATTTATTTTATAATATGTCCAAAGTCTCGCAGAACCCTTGGAACGTCGACCTTTTTGGATCTTTTGTGCTTTCCCTTATTTAATTACTCGTCCGTCCTGTCTGGAGATATCAGCAATGTACTCGTACTTTTTACACTACATGGCAGGAGTCTGTAGTGTCTCAGCCATATGCCTCTCCCAAGATTTCTACTCATATATATTCAATCTGATGTAAATAAAACTCTATTCTATTCTATTCAGTTTCCAGAAATGGAGATACATTATTACAAAATAAGCCCCATGGTCTCATTGAATTCATAGGTCTGCTGTTAGAGCTATCAACTAGTCGCATGTAGGTAGATGTCCATTACATACACGTGTAAGGTAGTGTTATGCGTGATGGATGCAACTTGCAGGATAGATTTTGAAGTATTGTACAGCAGTTTAAACGATGCAGATAATCCGTAGGTTATCTGCATCGTTTAAACTGCTGTGTAAAGAATTTTAGGTGTGTAGAATGTAATCTTATAGCATTCTTCGCTTCGTATAGCGTGAGAACGTCTGTACTGAAGGAACCTTTGAAATATTATGTATGAAAACCATTAAGAATTCACATTTTCAAATTGTATTCATATTGGAGCCCAGGATATGTGCTTTTAACTCAGATCATTAAAAGAGTTAGGCCTATTTTAAATCTCACCACAAAAAATCGTGATATTTGTGTTTGAGACGCACTCATAATGAATTTATTACGTGACTGACAAATAAGAGTGGGTCATTTTTTCGAGCGTATGTTACATCCATACACTCGAAAAAAGTCGGTTTAAACCGCTTGAACCGTTTGACGGATTGCACGAACATATGAAGTGTCATTCGATTCATCTGAGCTGTGAGAGTGACATTTCTTCTTATTAGTTGTTCGCTCTTGAACGCGATTCTTCTACATCTCTTTATGTTAGTAGTTTCGCTGAACGAGCGAGCAGCCAGTCACGGTCTTGATGACATTTTTCTGCCTTGTTGGAGATCTACTTCGAGGACGCTGACCTTCCACACGACCCAGCACCACCATTAATTCCATCGAGTCGACATTCCGAAAGACATGTCCAAACATTTTTAGAATTTGTAGTTGCACAATCGAGATCTTTGTTGAGATAATCTTTGTTGGACTCGGAGTTCACTCATTATAGAAATGTTAGTGCGATGTGCAGTCCAGCTTATTCTCAGCAGTCGCCTCCATCGTCACATCTCTAAGACATCTATATTTCTGCGGTTTTTTTTAAATAACGGTCTAAGTTTCAGCTCCATAAAGAAAGGTTGGAAAAACTAGACATCTCATGAATCTAACATTTGTGGTTTTGGTTATGCGATGGCTTTCCAAAATCTTTGTGAGCTTCTCGACGGCCCATCTGGTACATCTGGCACATCGTCTTTTAATTTCCTCCTCACAGTTTCCTGTATTGGTGACAGTAGAACCGAGATATACGTAGCTGTGGACAACTTCACAAGTTGCTATGTTATTTATAGTAGATTTGTTGTTATTTTCTCGGTCCACTATCGTGATATTGGTTTTATCTCGATTTATCTCTAGTCCAAATTCTAGTAGTTTTACGAGCTTCAGAAGGTCTAACTTAATAGTTGTAAAGATGAGATAATTATCATCTTTATTAGTGTATTTGAGATTATTAGTAAAAATGACATAATAGCGGTTCAATATGGGGAATAACAAAGAAAATTATTGATAGATAAATAATTTCTTGCAAAGCTTGTAAAGCAAGACGGCATTTTGCAAGGAAATTTTGTAATTGAGTATGTTTTTAATATTTTGGACTTGCTATTTTTAATAACTGACGATGAGCCCCTCTCTGGACTTTATGTCATTAACAATTCTAATTATTATGGAATCCTAAAAAGGGGTTATAGAGATACATAGATTATTGATGCCATATCTATGTTACGAGACAATTGTCTTCGTTATTCAGAATTTCACCCCGAATTGTGAACATTTCCAATGTTTCTGCGATCTCTCGATTTCCCACGTGACCTTTTGTAATTGAACCTCTCGCCTTTTTGGCTGCGATTAAATATTACAAGACTACTCTCTGCTTTTTCATTCACCGTTATTATACCTATAGGCTTTAGGCACAGATATGCTTACAAAATGTTAAATGTTCCTTTCGAAACAGTAGGTGTACTTTTTGAAGTGAAAACTTCTTTAGTGGCGTTGTGCACTTTTTGGGATGGGTTTAACATTTTTTATGTTAAACTCGCATCAGGACACGTGGCCTGATCGAAAATTCGTAAGATGGAGGGAGCGCTGACCGCCGGCGCTGCGTAGGAGAGGAAGTGATATCCCCCTCTCTTTCTACCGCGCGGCGAAAATGTATGCCTGCTCCTGATGTTTATTTTTAATGTAATATAAATTGTCATGTTTGTGTACGATAGCGCAATAAAATAACATTGTATTTTACCACATAAATGAGAGTACTTTTGTACTGATAAATAAAGCAATTCGAGCGAAATTATTCCCTAACCATTCCGAAATATTCAATAATACACAACGTTAATGTTCAAGTTTTCACTTCTGCCGGCACTCTCGGAGTGCAACTCGATTTTTTTAAATTGATTCTGTATCGATCCACATTATGTGAATCGATGTGAAACTACTCACATTTTTTTTGACAGTGAAGGCAGTTGAGCTTCACTTGACCGGCCACCTTTAGGAGATGAGCTCGGTGGTCGAAAGCAGTAATATAATTAATTAGCAATGGTCACTATGACTCAGAGGTCGCGAGTTCGATTCCCGCAAAGACAAATATTTGTTAGGCATGCATACATGTCATGTCTGTCTATTTCTCCTTATATACAAAAAAAAAAAATAAGTATAATATCAGTCGGTTAGTACACATAGTACAAGCTTTGCTTTGTTTGGGACTAGATGGCCGTATGTGCAATCTCTCCAGGAATTTTTATATTTATTTTATAAATCAAATCAAATCAAAATATCTTTATTCCTTGAACTTTATAAAGCACTTAGAAACGTCATACAAATTATATAAGAACATGTATCTAAATCATTACTACTCTAAATCTGCAGAGCTTAGATTCACTTTCATCACACTATCTTGAATGTGAAAGTGAATTTAAGTGCCAGTATAGCCTTCGTATATGTGCTGTCTCTCACACTGGACCCATTTTTCATAAGTATAAGTTACACTCTTCGATAAAGTCGTGTGAAAGATCAAGTTAATTAATAATTTTATGGTTGTCCCGTATAAGTTAATTGTACGAGAGAAAGGTCAAAGGAACAAGTTTTATTGCCAACGATTTGCGTTAATTGTATTTGTATTGTTCTAATTGGCCTTCCCGAGCCGGATTCTGTAGGACCATTTCGTCGACTCAATTTTACATTATTTTTACCCGACTGTCGAATGTTTTTGGGTAATTATGTTTGCGTGTATTTAAATATGTATGTCTAATTTTTTGGCAGGCTTCACAGTCTCAACTGGTTGACGGATTCAACATATGATAGATAACATTCTTTACATTAACTAAAAATAAACTAATTTTAAAATACAAACTTAATTAACAAAAATAAACTAATCTCAAAATAAATATTAATAAACTAAACCGCGTCAAAAAATTCCTCCGCATCACTGTCAAAAGGCATTATCGTTCCCAGAACGCTGGCAGCATTGCCACGCTGAATGGCAATGCTTATACGTTGTGCCAAATACAGGCCAGCCCTCCGGTCACGGGAAGTATCGACCAAGCGCTTTGCTATTTCTCTAAATAGAAGCTTTGCACTCGGACCCCATGGGCCAAGCGTTTCGACCCCAAAAGGCTCAAATATATAATTACCAATATGGTTTAAATATTTGCGCCGCTTAAGTGTCTCCGCTGATGCAGCAGCAGCTCCCGCAGATCCCGACGTGTGAGGAAGATGAGAAGGCGCCAGAGTATCGACGCAGGTTGCATCCATACCAAAGGCCTTCCCATCTTCCATGGCAACAATGACATCCCATCAGGTCTCTTACCACCGCCGCGTGCCAGAGCATTTGGTTCCAATAAAGCTGGGACGCCGGCGGTGACAAGAGCCCGACGAATTATGTCATTTATGCTGCCGTGACGTCGGATTCTGCCAGCGCTCCTGCGACATGAAAGCTCATGATGTCCAAGACGGTCGACAGCTTCTCCACATTAACAAAGATGAGGAGCAACACAAGGAACGCCTAAACGGAGGCAAGCAGCAACACGGAATGTTCAGTCGTCCAACATCTTTAGTTTTTCTTTACATTAAACTTAAGGTGTCTTTACCTCAAACGAGGAAATGTTCTTTCCATCCTCACCCTATATAATTCTTGTAGTGTAACAGATGATAACTTTATGATAAAATTGGAGATTCTGCGAATTGTACGTTCTGGATATTCCGCAAACTACACAAACTGCGAACTGGACATTTTGTGATCGCAAATAATTCTATAATGTCAATTTTGCGAATTTGACCTTCTGCGCCTAAATGGCTTGATGTAAACTGTGAACGAATAGTTGTTTAGAACATTATTTTGTGTTTGTACGTGCTTGCTCCTCTGAGCAGTCTTTTCAAAGCATTCTTGTGTTTTAACGAATGACCATTCGTTCGGCTGATTTCTAAGAGATTTAAAACATATATGCGAGGTAATTTAAACGTCTCTAGAGCATGTGTGAAGTCTAGTTCGTACTCGTTGATATTCTTTTGGTGTAAATTGAAAATAAGCTTTCGTTTACAATTTAAGATCACGAAAAAGGTTCTTGTTCTTTGTTCGTTGCTTTGGCTGTTTGTTCGTTTTGTTACGTATATTACTTATACTGTGGTTTTGTATAAACCCACCTTCAGGGTGGAAGTAACATAGACATTACTATGCACGCCGCAAAAAAAAAAAAATATACATAAATAAATAAACGGATAAAACGAAATATTTTTCATGTTTAAATCAGTATTATAACGCAGTTGGGTTTATTTTTTTTAATGAAAACGTTGCATTAAATAATTTCTTGTTGAAAAACGTTTGAATATTTTTAATTTACCCATGTGTTGATTGAATGGACGGTTTTCTTCTGATACTAAGAAACGGCATCGTGTTAACTCTTACAATGCCAGGAAGTTCGGATTTTTACTTCGGATTGAAAACAAGCAGACTGCCTAAACTGATGTAAAGCTAGCTAGATATATCGCTCGCAATATGAAAAACTACGACTACCTCGGCCACGCCAGATTGGCCGGGGTATGGACAGCTCACAAGGCTACAAGCTACAATATAGGGAGAAATATGCAAAGAAATTTTATACAAAGATATTCAATGAGTGGTATTTTAAGAGTAGTATTCCACTCATCCATAGATTAGGGAATCGATAGAGCACAACGTGTATGTGACGTTGACTTTTGCTCTAAAAATGCTGAGGCACTTACATTCAAAATTATAATGATTATTACCGCACCTGGAATAAGACATTCACGATAAATGGAAAGCAATTCCGGGTGTGGTGCGACGGATAATGCATCGTTGATTAGGGCCCGGACATAGGAGGGTAGCGGAGCGGGTTGATGTTGATGCATGCTCTCTTTACTTCAGACTTGCAGTAGTTTAGATTTTTTTTTTTTTTTTTTTTTTTTTTTTGTAAAGTATTATAACTTTAAAATATTACAATCTAGCTTATGGGCTAATAAGTAATTTAACTTTAACATAAACTTCTAAATATTATAGTCTAAGAATAATGTCCATTGACTTTTCTTAGTGTCTATTAAGGTGAAACACTTTCTTATTGTGTTATATTTAATGCACTATCACTAGCATTGTCTCACTTATTACTACACTAACTCAAAAGGTTTTGTTCTTTTGAGTCTTCTCACTAGGTCTGTGTTATCGAGAAGTTTGACTACCTCTGGATTCACATGGTGATGAAGTCTACGTTCATGAGCTTCTGCATATCTTTGTATCACTTTGTCCACAAACTCCACTTTAAGGTCCCGATGGAGATAGTCATTTTTGAAATACCACGGTGCATTTACAATGCCCCTGAGTACTTTATTTTGAAAGCGCTGAATAACTTGTTTGTTACTCTGTTTCGTACAGCCCCATAACTGTACTCCATAAGTCCAAACTGGCATAAGGACTTGCTTATACATTAGTAATTTATTATGAATCGACAAGCTAGAGTTCCTCCCGAGCAGCCAATACATGTTTTTGTATCGTATCTCTAACTCCTCTCGTTTCTTCTTGACGTGAGCTTTCCAATGTAATTTCACGTCTAGGGTCATACCTAGATATTTGGCCGTATTGACATACGGGATCTGCTGATTATTTAAAAACACTGGATGGTAGTGCGGATTTTTGTTTGTGAAGTCAATATGAACCGATTTTGACTCATTTAGTTTAATTCGCCATTTTTGTGTCCAGTTGTGAACTTTTGTGATGGCAATTTGGGTTTTCTCAACTGCTTCTTTGTGTGTGTTCCCAACAGACATTATGGCAGTGTCGTCGGCAAAAGTCGCAATTGTATTATTTTCTAAATTGGGAATATCACAAGTGTATAATAGATACAGGACCGGACCTAAGACACTTCCTTGAGGTACCCCAGCTTTAATTTCCTTTAGATCAGAGTATGCGTCTTCTTGTCTGATTCTAAACATTCGGTGAGAGATATATGACTCTAGTATTGCAGCATACTGCTTTGGCAACATTTTGTTGATCTTATACATTAAACCTTTATGCCAAACTTTATCAAAAGCTTGTGCGACGTCCAGAAATACTGTGGAGCACACTTTCTTTTCTTCCAATGCTTTTTCTATAATATTTGTGATTCTATGCACTTGGTCTATGGTAGAGTGTTTCTCTCTAAATCCAAACTGATGTTGCGGTATCAAACCTTTTTCATCTAGTATGAGTTTTAGTCGTTTGAGCAAAAGCTTTTCAAATAATTTAGACATAACTGGCAATAATGAAATCGGCCTGTATGATGTCGTTTCATGAGGCGGTTTACCCGGTTTTGCTATCATAATTACTTCAGCTACTTTCCAGATATCCGGAACTAATTTTAACCTGAACGCAGCATTAATAAGGTTCGTTAATTTAACCAGAGCCTTATGAGGAAGATTAAGTAGGACTTCTCCCGTTATGAGGTCGTAACCTGGTGCTTTCTTAGAATTAATATTGGTCTTTATTTCATTCGCAACTTCTTTTGGTGTTACAAACTTTATGTCTGCCTCTTCTTTCGAAGTATCGTCGCATCTCAGGTCATCAGATCCTTCATTGGGTTGAAAAATTTTTTCCAAGTGCTCAGCGAACCTTTTTGCTTTTTGTTCATTACTTATGGCCCACTTTCCATTTTCTTCTCTTATTGGGGGTATTTGCATAATTGGTCTTTTTACAGTTTTAGTAGCTTTCCAGAGAGAATAGTTAGTCCTGCTATCACTGGTTAATTTTTCTAAGCGAGTTTTAAGAGATTCGTCTTTGAAAGTCTGTATCACTTTTCTAAGCATTTTAGTGAGGCTATTCAATATTTGTTTATCGCGAGGCGATCGTGTTTGATGCCAAATTTTTCTTTGTTTCCTTTTTTGAGCTACCAAATTCATAATTTCTTCCGGATATCTGTTTCCTTTGGATTTTCTATGGATGTCTGGAGTATTTTGCCATGCCGACAGTTGGATATCAACAGTAAATTTTTCTACTTCGAAATTTAGCTGCTCTTCATTGCGGAGCGGTACATTAAGATTAATTTTATTTAAAGTCTATTTAAAGTCTATTTGAAAACTCTCCCAATCAGTCCTTCTATTTACTAATGTTGGATTGTTTTCTTTATATATAACAGTATCACTTAAATTTAAAATAATAGGCGAATGATCTGAGCTCATATCATAACCGTCTTCAACACTCATATAATTAGTAGATATATTTTTACAGATAAAAAAATCAATCAGGTCTGGAATTTTTTGTGGATCAGTGGGCCAATAAGTTGGCTTTCCAGTCGATAATACGTCACATTGATTTTCTTTTATAGCTTTCAGTAATTCTCGTCCTTTGGTTGTGGTTAGTCTGGAACCCCAGTATACATTTTTGGCATTTAGGTCACCTCCAAGGATAAACCTGGTTCCAAGCTTTTGTAAGAAGTTAATATATTGATCTTTTTTCAGCGAGTATCTGGGCGGGCAATATATTGCTGAAACAGTAATCGGGTATTTTTTAGTTTTAATACATACCGCTACAGCTTGTATTTCTCGTTCTTCACACTTGTGGCATTCGTAGTGGTAGAGATTTTCTTTCACGATTATGGAACTACCTCCTCTTGCGCAGTTATCAGGATGTAGTGCGTGGTATATTTTGTATCCTTTTAATTGAATGAATGACTGTTTAGTGAAATGTGATTCAGAAATTAAACACACATCAATTTTTTCGGTATCTAGGACTAACTGCAATTCATTTTGATGTTGGAGTAGCCCATTGGAGTTCCAAGCCATGATTTTGAGAAAATAATTCATGATTTGTTTTTAGTTATAGTCTTTTTAGTACTATTTTCCATCTTTTTAAGGCGCTCATCAAATGATGTCATTAATATGAGTACTTTATTTAATTTTTCTTCGATGTCAGTATTCGGCTGAGCATCTTTTACTTTTTTGGCGGTGATTTGAGCGTAAGTCGTTTTTTCAGTCTTACTTTTATCTTGTTGCCATGGTTGTGGTACTGACTGCGTTACTACACATGTTTTGTTTATTTTTGTCATAGAGGATTGCTGTTGAGTATGTGGCTTTTTCTTCAAATTCTTGTTTTTGAAGCTTTGTAGCTCTTTGGCAACCACACACCCCCTGTAATTTGCTGGGTGTTGTTCGCCACAGTGTATGCATTTTGGTTTATCTTGTGGTGACTTTTGGCAATCTTTGGTTAGGTGCTTGCCAGTACACTTAACACATCGTGGTTCTTTAGAACAGTATTTTTGTGTATGACCGTAGGCCTGACAACGTTTACATTGAGGGACCAGCTTCGGTGTCTTAAGGGAGTGGATTTCTACTCTACATCCTAGTATACTTTTTATGTCAAAGATTTTATTAATGTCTTCTTCGTTCTTAAAAGTGAGCATAAACATATTTAATGGTTCTTTATTTTTCCATCTTAATTTGTTTACTGCACTTTCTATCTTATATCCTTTGAACTGTAATTCTTCAACTATTCTTTCTGGCATGCACGTATGGTGCAGTTTTTTAGCGATCACTCTTATAGGACGATCTTGCTTATTCTCGTATGAGTGCCATGCACAGTTATTGGAGGTGAGACGTTTCGTGATTGACCTGTATGTTTCTTCATTGTCGGCGTTCACTTTTACACTATCCCCACTTAACATTTTTATTGTAAATGGGTCGCCTAATACGCCTTCTACCAAAAAATCATAAAATTTTTGGTAATCTTTAACTCCATCCACAATTATTGGCGGCGGGGACGGTATTTTTTTGTTTATTTTTAACTGAGGCTCATTTGTAATGCCCGGACTGGTAGTGGGGGACGGTGAGTTTATCAGCTTCCTTTTCTTTCTATTTTTTGCACGTACCCAACCAGTTTCTTTAGCCAACTCTTCTTCGTCCGTACAATATTCCGCAGGTTGAGAGGAGTTATATTTAGCATTGATACTATCATTAGAAGAGATAGGAAGCTGTTCCTGCTCTTTATTTTTCTGCAGTTTCTCTATTTCTCGCTGCAGATTTTCTAGTTGTGTTTGCAAATGATGAACCTGACATTCTAGCTTTTCTCTTGCTGCTTTCTCATTTTTATAGTGAGAGTAGAGAATCATCTCATTCTCAGTAGTCACTTTGATCGTAGTTGGGGAACCACTTGCCATTTTTTTAGATTTACTGAACATATATTATTTTAAACGATATAACTTCGCCTTAACAATTGTTCGCACAGCGTATTGCGTAAGTGGGTCATCGCGACGCGCACTGCACTGGTTAGCGGCGTGACGGCGGTAGCCGCTGCGTCGACACTTTTAACTAGAGCACTAGCGCCTTGCGTTCGACACGTTTGCTCTGCACAAAATCGAAAACCGAACTCGAAAGTAGTTTAGATAGACAGATTGAATATGCTTTATTTGCACTATACAAACTACAGAAACAATTTAGTTAACATACAGAAAATATCCACTTATAGAATATGTATGTGCAACAAGGCGGCCATATTGCTAAACGCAATCTTTTCAAGGCAACCTTAAGGTAACGGATACATTAAATGAAGTAGGTAAGGTTCTTCCCAGTTATAACAAAGTAACCAGTAATAAAAAGTACTAAGAGCAATTTACTTGACACATCGATCTTTATATCGTTCTTATACAGTAGGTAATATAAGTTACAATCGTGTGACCGTCAAGAATGATCAGCTTTTAGCTTTACTTACTAACTTCTGCCCGGAGCTCCGTTCTGTAACTCGGTACCAGAGTAGGTATAACGTATCGTGGCCGGAGTCGGTCCTGATTTTACCCGACACTAAATTCAAACAGCTTATCAAGACCACCTTATGCAAAAAGGCTTACTACAGGACCGACGATTACCTTAATGATAAAAATGTATGGCAAATTCTCGGCACAGGATGTGAAGCACAGGCGTCATATCTTTACAAGTAGTATTGTGGATATGAATGAAATGAATGAAATGAAATGAAATTATTTATTTGCACATATACAGTCATATACATAAATATAAAGCCAGGGCTGGAATTTGTTTGGCAACTGTACATTGCCTTCAAAATGTAGGCATGCAAAATATTCATTCATGCAAATACTTATTCAAGTACATACATTAAAATATGGTACAATAAATCTTAATATTTAAACAATAGAATTGATATAATTATCTAACCATACGATACCTACAATAAGATAAAATCAATAAAAATATTTGGTGATTGTTAATTATCACTACATAGTATAAAACAAAGTCGCTTTCTCTGTCCCTATGTCCCCATGTATGCTTAAATCTTTGAAACTACGCAACGGATTATGATGCGGTTTTTTTTAATAGATAGAGTGATTCAACTGGAAAGTTTATATGTATAATATATGCATAACATAGTAGAAAAACACTGATAATTTAGAGGTTTCTAATGTGATGTCGTAAATAAACACATTTTTTTGCTCTTTCATTGCAAACGCTGGCTGAACCCAACGAGATAGATCAAAATAATGTAGTACAGTATTGTTCACCTTAAAATGGTCTACAAAAAAGTTCGCGATGGTATATGTCTATCTCTTAGTGGTAACACACAATAACCGTTATTTTATCCTTTGCTTTTTACAAGAAATAATGCCTTATTTACGAAGCGATTTTAAGCAATACAGAATTAATCCTTATCCAATTAAGTACCTTAAATACATTGCGCATTTAATATAGATCAATATGGCCCTTCACAGCATGTAATTTAAATGAATAGTTTAGAAGATATTACACATTTAAAATGCAGGGACATAACGGCTGTGGCGGTACCGGCCGCGGAGCCGGCGGCGTGTGCCTATAACTGGGGAAGGACTGGATAGGACAAAGCGCAAAGACCTTCTGTAGTACATTTAGTATCAGCATTGCACCCGTGCGAAGCCGGGGCGGGTCGCTAGTTAATTATAAATGTCAAGTTTACACGGTAAATATTTTATCTCTGGTCAAGTTAAACTAGATATACCCTACATAAATAAATTAAATAATAATAATAATGATGATGATAGAAGTCAAATTTTTTCAATGTCAATTATAAAACTAAAACATCGGAATCACCTTACATAAAACATTTCATATTTAGAAAAAAAAATCATTAAAATAAAACAATTTAATGTAATAATGGATGTTAATGTCAAGGTTACATTTCTTTTCTCTCTCGATATCAGTAATTTTTAAAATTTATGATTCAGATAATCGTTTACACTATAAAAAGAATTGAGGAGAAGCCATTCGGTCAGCTGTTTTTTAAATTTGTTCACTGGTAGCTCAGTAAACGCAGATGGCAATTTATTAAAGAGTTTAGGTGCCATATACGAAACATTTTTCTGGAAAAGTCGTAGATTACTTTTCGGCATGACAATTTTGTTCTTTCTAGATGAGCGCACGTGTTCCTTTATTTGTGCACAGGAAACATACAATTCTGGATGTTGTTTAACGAACGTACAAGCATCCAGAATATACAAACATGGTAGGGTTAGAATCCCAAGTTTTTTGAATTGAGGCTTGCAGGATTGTCTACACCCAATATTACATAACGCTCTTATACATTTTTTTTGGGCTTTGAAGATTCTTTCAATGTCAGGCGAGTTGCCCCAGATTATTAAGCCATAGCGTAATACGGAAGAGACAAACCCATAATAAGCATTCAGTGCTGTCTGAAGCGAGGCAACTTGGCGAAGTCTATACAGTGCAAATACAAACCTATTTACTTTTTTACATGTATTGTCAATGTGTTTCTTCCAATTTAGGTTTTCATCAATCGAGATGCCTAAGAATGTTGTGAAATTTGTTACGTCTACTTTTTGGCCATTACAGTTTATATTTATTTCGAGTCTAGGGCTTGGGTACGTTTTAAATTGAATAGCCTTGGTCTTTGTAAGGTTCGCCTGTAAATTATTCATATAAAGCCACTTCAAAACCTGTTCTAATGTACAGTTGACATCACTTTCAAATGTATCAGTATTGTTACATTTGAAAATAAGTGTGCAGTCATCCGCAAAAATATGCACTTTTGGTTAACGTAGCTGGGTAAATCATTAATATATAGTAGAAATAGTATTGGACCCAATATACTACCTTGCGGCACTCCACATCCATTATTTTTTAGCTGAGAACGACCAGTAACTTTCTCATTGTTTATAATTCTACTAAGTTCAGTACATTGCTTTCTTTCATCTAAGTAACTACTGAACCAGTTGAGTGCCATTCCTCGAATTCCATAACCTTCCAATTTTTTTATTAGTATTTTATGGTGGACTCAATCAAAAGCTTTGGACATGTCTAGGAATAGTGCCATGGTGGGTATATTATCATTAAGATATTCACTTACATTTTTGATTAATGAATAGCAGGCTAGAGTTGTCGATTTACCTTTTTGAAAACCGTATTGTTCTTTGCTAATTATGTTATGCTTATCAATAAAAATATTTAACTTCTTAGCCATAATTTTTTCAAATATTTTAGCAATAACGGGAATAAGGGTAATAGGTCTGTAATTGCCAATATCGGCTGAATCTCCTTTTTTAAATAAGGGTTTTACTAGAGATATTTTCAGTCTACTAGGGCAAGTACCTTTTTCCATCGAGATATTTACTAAGTAGCATAAAGGTACTGCTAACTTGTGAGCGCATAACTTGAGAACTTTGGTGTTTATCTCATCATAACCAGTTGAATTTGTATTGTTTAGTGTCATTATTGTGCGAAATATTTCCTCTTCTGTGACAGGTGTTAAAAATATACTATTGCATAAGCTAAACTTATTAGTATTAACATAATTAGATTGATTATCTTTATTAATTATATTACCAATGTCAATGAATTTATTATTAAATGTCTCAGCAATGTCATGTATGTCATTTATTATTTTTCCGTCATGTCTAATTTCAGATATTACACTTTTAGGAGTATTATTTGTGTCAATGTTGCGTCGAATGATTGTCCAAGATGCTTTACATTTGTTTCTTGCCGTCATTAAGTATTTACTATTATTATTTTTTGTGCTCTATTAATACACTTTTGAAGCATTTTAGCATATTTGTTGTAAGTGTCTTTGCGCGTACTTTTATTACAGGCTTTGGCGTATATGTATTTATAATAGAGATTACGTTTTTTGTAACAACTTTTTCGAATGCCTGTTGTTATCCAGGGCATTGTTTTACCTTTACTGCTAATCCTCACTTTTATTTTTGGGAAACAAAGATTAAAGAAAAGTACCAATAGATCATGAAACGCGTTATAGGCTTCATTGACATCAGATTTATTTAGTACTTCTGAGAAAGATAAGCTGTTTATACTCTCGCTGAATTTACGTAGGTTGTCATTGCTGAAATCTCTTTTGTATTCAAACCAAGTCTTTATTCTGACGATATTGTTTACTTTGAAAGACAAGAATTGACCTGTATTATGATCTGAGAGAGCTAATTCATCAGCACGTCCCATTACTTCAGGTATATTTGAGGCAAATAAATCAATGCATGCAGCTTTTCTAGTCGCCGAATGTATATTAACGTCAATATTATAATTTAACAATATACTATTTAAAATCTCAGTGTTTTTGTCAGGTTTAAAAATGTCAATGTTCCAATCTCCACATAATACAATTTTGCCTTTCTTTTTTGTCAATTTATTTAATAAGATGTCAAGATTTTTAAAAAATATTGAAATGTTTGAGGTCGGTGTCCTATATATACATACAATTTTTAAATTTTCTTTTTTCAACTCTATGCCACAACACTCAAAGTCATAAGGAACTGAAAGTTCATCTGCGATCAATATTTTTTTAAAATTTAAATCATTTTTTACCAGAACATACATACATATTTAGTATATTAGATATACATATTTAGACTTTTATACAATATGTATATACATTCTATACTATGATTTTTTATATTTTTTTTTACTATTTTATTTTACTTATATACCTAATTGTAAAAGACGTGTCTAAGTGCCCGCCAGGGCCCACAGAATAAAGAATTTTGACTCTGACTTTGACTTTGACTTTATCCTATTTCTATATGTGTTTTGATTTAAAGTATACCTACATTAACGTTTTAATTTTCAATTATACCCTCCCTGTGCATAGGCTATGTCTTTCTCTGCATCACTCTTAAGTTGTCTAGTAGAGAATGCTTTTATAACATTAAATCCGCCTGTGTACAACTTTGTGTATGAAATTTAAATAAAAAATAAGATATTGTTGTCTTTATTATATATATTAATATAACAAATATGTCACAAACAATCGTTTTGATTACATGACTACGACCTTCATACGTACAGTAGGTACGGCAACTTTAGGATAATATAGCATAACTCAGTATAAGCTATCAAAACAATTATTAATTTGTCGGATAGGTTAATATTTGGCTTACGAGTGAAATTTAGGTAATATAGAGATCGTAGAGTTAGATTGTTGTTATGTAAATATGTTAGGGAAGTTTGTTTGTCTTATGTTTACAACTTAGGCCACTAGTTGCTTCAAATGCCTTAATATACTAACTAATATGAGGAATAATCACCTGAATAAGTTAATGAGACATCTCTATTACTTTATATTTACACTAGCTATGGTAACCGGATTCGCTCAGCGGTTGAATTATCCACAGTATTGCAGACTCACGACAATTATCATGAAATTCGAAAGTGATTTCGATATTTCACAATTTACGGAATGTATCGGGTTGTTCTCTAACATTCCAGGCTAATATTCCAGAATGTTCCGGAATGTTGTGAAATGTTCTTAAATATTATGGAACGTTCTTAATTGTTCTAAAAATACCTAGAGGACGAAACTTCCATACATTAAATCGTCAAAAGTACGCCTTACAAGTAAAGTATAATTACTGATATGCTATCAAACAAATTATTTGTTCAAAATTTATATTATATGTAAATGACTTTAAATTTGTATGATCAAGAACAAAGGATTTTTTTTTTATCTAAGAGTACGAGTACGAGATACTAGAATATAAATTATAAATAAATAAAAAATAAAAACCATTTATTTCAGACAACATTGCAATGCATACAAATTTACAAAACAATAAGTCCATAGAATAGATACCTTAATCTACAAATATATATATATTTATTACTTAATTCTACTTAAAACTAGATTACACGTTGAGTCGGCGACGTGTATCGCATTATATTCGGCAACCGACCTCGGAACTTCCGAAATACGATGCCCTCCGGCCAAAAATCTTCCTTCAAAAATGTTGAAAGATGGTGGGTCGGTACTCTCACCACAAATGAGTTGAAATTCACATTATGGCGAGACTCCAACCGCTCAACTCTTAGAATGAACTTGGTCTTCATCCGCACGTATTCTACAACCTCTTCTACCTTCGTAGACCAGTGCAGTCGTGAGACGTACAGCTGCGTCGACGGTATTTCTGCACGCAGCTGGCCTGGTTCAGTCGGTGCGGTACCGCAAAGATTGCGGCTGGCGGGCTTATTCTTCTTCTTTCTCTCGACCTTGATGAAGCCCTCCTCGTCACATTCTTTCGTGTCCTGTCGATGACACGGTGGGTCAGCCCTAGGAGTAGGCTCACAGCGGCTTTGCTTTTTACCCATATTGGGCCGCTTAGTTGGTGGGGCAGCGGCGCGGGGAGTCGATGCACTCGCATGCGATACATCGGTGCAGCGGGCGGCGGGACGCGGCAAATTGCGGTCAGAAACAACTGTCGGTGACGCAATTACGGCCGATGCAAAACTGCTGACTGATACGTTTTGCGCTTCGCGACAAGTGTTCACATTGTCCGCCTCGAGTGACCTACTTACCGCATCATTGCGTTTTAACGAAAATAATTCGGCACGTAGCTCACTGATAGTAGATTCGGAGGCTTCTAATCTACTTTTCACTTCGTCCAGACTAGTCTTCAGAACCCTAATATCCTTCAGCAGCCTAGTGACGTCGACGTGTTCGAAGTCCACAGCTGGAAGTTTATTCAGCTGCTTCGCCACGAAGGTGGGCACGTCGTCCGGATCTGTCTCCTTGAGAAGAGTGATGATGTCCTGTACACTCCTCTCGGTGCCATCTCTCCTCCGAGACGGCATCTGCGCGGTCTTACCGAGCTCTTCAAATAGCAGCTTCTTGCCACTACTAATTTCCTCTTCATTGAAGTTCGACTTGCAGATCTGCATGATGCTGACCTCGTCGAATGTGTCGATGGCATACTGGATGTATGCCAATAATTCGTTAGCTACGAGTTTTTCGGATCTCATAGACATTTTATTACCGTGTCACGGCACATGCCGCGCGACTCGCGAATTATTATAATTCGTCACTGTGCAGAATAGAGCGGCGCGTCCGGTTTAGAGCGCGCACTGCACTGCACTGCACTTATGCTTCGGAGGGCACTTTAAGCCGTGATTTCCGGCTGTTGTCATTAGATAACAGTCGTTAAGCCAACTCAGTGGCCTTTAGGCGGCTTGAAAACACTTGCCTCCGCAAACCCGCAGTTGAGTAGCGTGGTGGAGTATGCTCTAAACTCCTTCGATTGAAGGGAGGCCCGTATCCTAGTAGTGGGATGAATGCTGTAGTGGGATGAATGATGACGACTACAAGCTAAAAAACAAATAATTTTAAAAAACCGACTCCTAACATTACTCTATATTTATTTATGTATATACAGGATGATGGTGAAAAAAAAAGATATGGGACCAAACTGGAAGTATACTCTTTCAAATAAAAAAAGTTTTTTTCAAATCGGCTTATAAATGACGGAGTAATGAAATAACAAACCTAACAGTGGGTAGATACAGGCTGATGATGATGATGAAGAAAATATGGGACCAATCTGGAAGTATACTCTCTCAAATAAAAAAAGTTTTATTCAAATATTATATCAAATTTAGAAATGACGGAGTAATTACGTAACAAACATTAAAATAAAATACACCCGAATTGTGAACCTCCTTCTTTTTTGGAGTCGGTTAAAAATAAGTAATATGTGCACACTCACGAATACGGAAGAAATACAATACAATAATCGCTCCCACTGAGTTCCGCTATATCGTATAACTAAATCAATGACCCAAATCGTATACAATCTCCAAATTGGGGTATAACCTATTCTCATACAAGGCTATCAGCACTAGGTTATGTGTTTCATTATGCAAGTCTACAGTAATCCGCTTCATCTTATAACTAAAACAGCAGCATTACACTGGCTGGTTATATAACCACACATATATGCTCTCAAGTTGGTGCCTGTAATCCTGCTCCCATATCAGGTCATTAGGGGTTGCCTGGTCGTCTCTCGTCTGTTCCATTATGCAAGAACCATTGTCTATTCTCGAGGGATTATTTGTACAAGGTGACGTAAACATTGTTGATTTTATCGGGTATTGAGTTTCATTACCGAAATACCTGGGTATCGAATGTTTTATTAACGTGGTGGAGTATGCTCTAAACCGCTTCAATTTAATTGTATTGTTGTAATTATTATAAATTCCCGTCAGTCCGGCAAGTATGTAGGGATGCAAACGATACATCGATGTTTTAAAACATCGAGGTATCGTTCATAAACATCGATGTAAAACATCGATGTTGAACTACAAGAAAACATCGATACATCGTTCACTAACATCGATGTTTTATGAACGATGTTTGATTCTATAATTACCCAAGAAAGAAACCGGTTGCTCGGCAGTAGATTGTCGAAATTATTATTTTTGAATTCTATAATGAGAAAAAATAGTAAATAAGTTTTGTTTAATTCATAATAAATTTGATTATCATTGTCTTTCTGATATTTGTTTAATTTCTCGTTCTACTACTTTTTATATCCTCATACGTTATTGGATGTATCGTTTAAAGTAACTAATTGTTTGACATTGTCAGTAATCATGATTACCAAAATGAATCTAAGTAGGTTTTCAATATTTTTTATAAGAAAAAGCCTTTTGTCTGTATTTCAAGGCTGTATTTGCTGACCCTGCTAGTAATTAAAAAAAACATCGAAAAAACATCGATGTATCGTCCTAAAACATCGATTTTTTCAACATCGATGTTGCACTTTAAAAAATATCGATGTTTCAGTATCGATGTTTTTTATGAACGATGTTGCATCCCTACAAGTATGGCAAATGTAATTAGTCTAATTCTCACAGGACAGGCTTCGACTAGTGTGGGTAACAAACAGGCTATTTGACAATATTGAAAAAATTGTACAAATTATTTAACAATATCGTAAAATACACAAAACTATAAAGATCTGCAAACTTTCATTCTAATATCTTCCGTCCGACTTATTTTTGGGTCGATCAAAGTTTGGAGGGAAAGTCCATTTCAAAAGTATGAAATTATTAAAAAATAATATTTCCATTGGAGAAGCAAAAAAAAAATACTATAACTTTTATTATGATAACAATTACATAAACGTAATATTTAATAGCTGTCGTACAAATTTCTGATTTGATGCATACAAAATACAAACCTGTGACGTCATAACTCACTAGCCTTTTGTAAGGAGCGTTTTCGGGAAAGTCCAAAATTGTGATTTTCAAATTAACATATCTCGAGAGATTTTTGTGCTATCGAAGTAAACCCTGCTGACTGACAAACGAATCTCTGACGAAAAGAGAGGTAGGGAGCGTAATTGTAAGCTGCCCGACTGGGGAATGTACCTCCACCTCACAGAATATCGCAGCCAAATAACAATTCCCTTGAGGGTTGTTGTGTTCTTGCGAGTGAGTGAGGTCACCAGAAAAGAAGGAGATGCTGCGTTGGCAGCGGGGGTGGCGGCGCGCAAGTGATATTTTATGTTGCGAGTGTTAATATGGCTACGGTAACCGCTTCCCTTCAGGCGGGCCGTATGCTTGTCTGCCACCCGACGTAGTATAAAAAAAATACGTCCTTCAGCTGAAATGATGATGATGATACTACGCGAAGAGTATTTAGAACGTGCTTCTGTTAAACGTGACTTTCAAATCAAATTAGACCACTTCCAATGAAAAAGGGCACTTAAAAACCCTTAAAACTCTAAACGACTAGTAATAAAATAGCTTAGCGGGAATTCTGGGAACCAATTTAGATTATGCGCCATCGAATTGACACGGACTCACTTCACTGGTTTTGGCAATCTGGCTTCGAATGGCACTGTCCCAAATGTGTTCTTTTTCTTTTCTATTGATTTAACATTACTTTTATTTTTAAACGGCTCATTCCGGTCACATTTCCATACAAGTGTAGAAATGGAATTATTTCGCTCTATGATGGTGAAAATTATGGCTGATATGGATTTGTCTTAACATAATCTAGGCTCAATACTAATAAATAAATAAATAAATTAATATTTCTGGACAATTTACACAGCGCCATCTAGTCCCAAATTAAGCGCAAAGATTGTGTTATGAGTACTAGACAGATAAATGTACTTAAATACATTTTTTTTTTGTAAATATATACATATAATACATAGGAAACACCAAGACCAATACAAATAGACTTTGTAATTCATACACACAAATATTTGTCTTGTGCTGGGATCGAACGCGTGGCCCCGGAATCGAAGTGAATATAGTATATATAATACTATGGGTAATAATAATTAATTTGGAACTAGATGGCGCTGTGTAAATTGTCCAGAAATATTTAATGTATTTAATAATCTTATAAACTAATTTATCTATATCTCTGTATCTATCATTATCAGGTCCATTTAGTCCCCACTACAGGAGCACGACCCTCTTTCATCCGTCCTAGACGGAAGGAGGATTTGGCATACACTCTCCACGCTGGCCAGACGGGTTGGGGAGGCCTGATCGATATTAGACTAAGGGAACTACATTATTTCCCTTAGTCGCCTTGTACGACATCCACGGGAAGAAACGGAGTGATTCTATTCTAGTCTGCCGGAAACCATACGGCCAGGTCATCTGTATCTATAAAAGGCAACTATTACTGACTGATCTATCAAGCACAGCTCAAACCACTGGACCGGTCGGGTTGAAATTTGGCATTTGGCAGGTAGATAGGAAAAAAGTATAGAGTGCTCTCTCAAGATTATTATATTTAAAAAATAATTTAAAATACTTACAGCACTTTATTTAGTAATATTAATTATTTATTACACCAATATATCACTCTCTAGTGTTATTTGCACTTCATATGTGACCTAAGTGTAGTTTCACTTCACTGTCCTGTCGGTGCTTTCACATCACTCTTATTTTGAAGTCTGAACAACTATGGCGAGCTACGCTGATGTTTTGGAAACGCAGAATGCATTGGAAGCAACCCTGCTACAAAAAATGAGCGTCTTTGAAGCCCAATTGAAGGCCTCTACTCCACAGCCAAATGTCTCCGTTGCTCGCTTGCAAGATGAATTCTCGGAGTTTAAGTCATTGGTGGGATCTGTTATATCTTTATTGCGACAACAGATTGCAGGGCTCGCTAAGACTGTTGATAGTATAAAGATGAGACATCGTCGAAAGTATTTACTTGTAGCTGGCATCCCTGAAGATGTTCCTGATTTACAAAAGTTCACCGTTGGCCTCTTTAATGACAAAATGGATCTTGATGTATCGGTGGAGCAGCTCACGGTTTGCCATCATCTCGGTCGACCGTCTTCGGAGGGAAGATGTCGTCCTGTGTTGGTGAGATTTGCTGACCTGGCGTTGCGATCTTTGGTGTGGAGCAAAAAGACAGCATTGAAAGGTACACCACACACAATTTCCGAGTTCCTCACTCGTCAGCGGCAAACACTTTTCCTTCAGGCACGTAAGCGGTTTGGCATGGGGAGGTGTTGGACCATGGACGGTAATATTGTCATCAAGCTGAAGGACGGATCTAAGCAGCGTCTATATAATGAGACTGAACTTTCTGCTGTGGCTGCGTCGGAAGATGAATCGCAGCCAGCTGAGCCAGCCGCTTCGGGTTCGACGGCTCCCGCAGATCTAACTGCTAAATCGAAAAGATCAGCCAGATCGAGGAAGTAATTATTTTTTGTATATTTGCTCTTCATTTCCTTAATTACTGATAATAATAGCACTTTTATTTTTAACTTTAAACAGAGGGTAACAGTATTTTGATATATTCCCTTGTACTTCCATTATTTTTAAATTGAATACCCTTTTTTTGTTTGTATTTTAATTTGTCAATTTATGAAAATGAAGTAATTTATTTAGGTTATTGAGAAGAACAGTAATCAGTAATCAATGTCACTGTCAAGTCAAATGTCTCCTTTTTTTCGCTGTTGGCAACTGTTCAATTACTTGCTCTTCATGGAAATGAACGAATGTTTTTTTTTTTTATTGCATATGGTTTTGGCTTCCTGCACAACGGCACATTGAAATTATTGTATGTTTTTTTATGTTGTTCTGTTTCTTTAAATTCTAATGATTGCAGTCAACCGGCAGGACTTGCAGGTCACATATTTACTTGTATATTGTTATTCAGATATTTATTTATTATAATTATATTATTGTAATATTTTATTTATATATTGTTATGTCGGATGATGATTCGTTCCATTCTGCTTTGAATTTAAGCTTCTCTTCAGGAGATAGCACGGGGTCATTAAATGAACCAGAAACGCTTGGCACCCTTCTTGAGACTGCTGTTCTCGATACTCCCTACGGCTTCAACACCTGCCACCTTAATGCTCAAAGTATACCCGCTCACTACACCGATCTCCTTGAAACTTTCGCGTCAACATCTTTTCACGCTATTCTCGTTTCGGAAAGCTGGCTTAAGCCATGTCTATCTTCTCTCTCTTACTCTCTTCCTGGGTATATTTTGATCCGTAATGATCGTACTGGTAAAGGCGGTGGAGGTGTTGCTGTTTATTTACGTAGTGACATACCTTACACGATCTTGACATCGTCACCGTCAGCATATTCTGGTTCTGCAGAATATATCTTCCTCGAAATCTCCATTAAGGGGACTAAAGCAGTTCTTGGAGTCGTATACTGTCCACCTTCGATTGATTACTTTTCTCACTTTGAATCTATCTTAGAGCCACTCAGTTCGGATTACAGGCATCACATAATCATGGGCGATTTCAATACTGATCTCATAAGCAATACTGTGCATTCTCTTAGACTATTGAATATTATTAAGTCAGTCAATCTTTCTATTCTGCCATGTGAGCCTACTCATCATAACCCTACTTCAAGTGACACTTGGCTTGACTTAATTATTACTTCTTCTCCTGAACTTGTTACAAAACATGGTCAATTCCCTGCTCCTGGCTTCTCCAAACATGACCTTATTTTTCTCCAATATAAATTGAGACCGCCAAAACTTAAACCTACAATCGTGTGGATGCGAAGTTACGCACGCCTAGATCATACAAAATTAAAGGAAGACGCATCTAAGATAGATTTTTCCTCGGTCTTTGCAGCGTCGACAGTACATGAGAAAGTCTCTAAATTTAATAACAATTTGCTCAAACTGTTTGATGCTCATGCTCCATTGAAAGCTGTTAAAGTGAAAAGGCCGCCCGCACCCTGGATTACTAGGGATGTACGCTTGGCCATGACAAAGCGTGATCGCGCTTTTCGTATCTTCAAGCATGACAGGTCTGACAAAAATTGGTCTCTATACAAAACTGCGCGTAATATCTGTAACAGCATGGTGAGAGCGGCTAAACGGCAATATTTCCATAAAAATGTCGTTAATTCTTCTTCAACCAATATATGGAAGTTTCTGCACTCTCTAGGTATAGGTAAATGTCCTTCTCAACCGCACGTAACTTTTTCTTCTAATGACTTCAATAATTACTTCGTATCTTCTCCTTCTTTTGATCCTTTACTCAAATCAGCTACTATTGCTAAAATATCTTCCATGGCTCATCCTGACACTGAGTCTTTTGCTTTTTCTCCAGTATCAATGGATGAAATAAGTAAAATAATCATGTCAATCAAGTCAAAGGCAGTTGGCTCCGACGATGTGAGTAGGGAAATGATTATTTGTATTTTGGACTTAATTCTCCCTATCATTGCTCATATCGTCAATTTCTCCTTTTTAGAAGGCGATTTTCCTCTTTTCTGGTTAAAAGCTTTTGTTATTCCTGTTCCTAAAATTCCCACTCCTATCATGCTGAAAAATTACAGACCTATCTCTATTTTGCCCTTCCTTTCTAAAATCTTAGAAGCAGCCGTTCACAAACAAGTATCTTGCTTTGTCTACTCTAACGCTCTACTCACCCCTCATCAGTCAGGCTTTCGCTCAGGACACAGCACTACTACTGCTCTTCTCAAAGTTACAGAAGATATTAGGTTGGGTATGGAGGAGAAAATGGTCACCATAGTCGTTCTTATTGATTTTTCTAACGCATTTAATATGGTTGACCATGACATTCTACTTGCCATCCTTAAGAACATGAACTTTTCATCAATCGCGTTGAAATGGTTCTCCTCATACCTACGTGGTCGCCAGCAAGCAGTGCGTCTGGATCGTGAATTATCTGATTGGAAAGACCTGTCTTCTGGCGTACCGCAGGGCGGGATCCTGTCGCCTTTAATGTTTTCTTTATTTATCAATTTCCTTTCCTTGTCGTTATGCTGTTCTTACCATTTCTACGCGGACGACCTGCAGATTTACGTACAAACTACTGCAGACGATGTAAACTTAGCAATTACTCGGCTAAATTGTGATTTGTGCAGTATTAGTAACTGGTCTAAAGACTTTGGGATTTCTGTGAATCCTGCCAAATGCCAAGCTATTGTTGTGGGCAGCTCTAGGCAAGTCGCAAAAGTGGATTCCAGTTCTGTCATACCTGTCATGTTTGAAAAATGTGTAATTCCTTTTAGTCTTAGTGTGAAGAACCTTGGGCTACACATTGATTCCACATTGAGTTGGACTACACAAATCGCAGAGGTAAGTCGTGCGGTCATATCTTCTTTGCGATATCTTAATCGGTTTCGAAATTTTCTCCCCATCAATATTAAGGTCACTCTTGTCACATCTCTCATATTTCCAATCATTGATTATGCTGATGTCTGCTACCCTGATCTAAATGAAGATCTTCTTAATAAGCTGGACCGGCTTATCAACAATGCTATTCGTTTTATCTTCTGTCTTCGTAAATTTGATCATGTCTCTTCCTACCGGTCACAGCTCAAATGGCTTCCTATTCGTCAGCGCAGGCAAAAGAGATTGCTCTGTTCACTTCACTTTATTCTGTATAATCCTCTCTCCCCTGAATATTTAAAATGTAAGGTTCAATATCTTTGCGACTCTCACGAAAGGCAGCTCCGATCTGACAACTCCCATGCGCTTTCTATCCCACTTTTTCGTACTGGCTTTATGTCTGACTCCTTCACTTTACAAGCTTCACGACTCTGGAATGCGCTACCCGATAGCATCAGAAGAATTGCGAATAAACTTAACTTCAAAAATAAAGTTCATGCATATCTCTTGGACAATTTTCCAAAACTGTGAATCATCCTCCTATTCAAATGTAGGTATATGTATGTTTATATTATTTTATATGTATTAAATATTCTGTATTTAAGTAATGTGTATGTATGTATATTTTCTGTTATACTATACCATAATAATATTGTTGTTAATTTATTTTGTATGCCGCATTCGTGCATATCTGTTCTTCCCAAAGGTTGTCTGGTAGAGAATGCTTTTAGCATTAAGACCGCCTATGTACCCTTAATTTGTGGTAAATAAAGTTTAAATAAATAAATAAATAGATATCATGACGTAGTCATCTGTTAGGAAAGGATTGAAAATTACCATGGGATACCGATATACGCGCGTACGAAGTCGCGGGCGCTAACTAGTGCATTATACAGCCTGTGATATAATAGCACAGATTACTTTCACATAAACACATTTAATTAAGCATAAGCTGTTAGTAATCCCCACGATTTATCTACCAATTTTATTTGGATCCATCATTCAAAGGACCATTGGTACTCGTACCATTACTTCATAGAATGACCCATTCGCTCCAGATACAGCTCTTTGATCGACTTACACGTACTTATAGGGGATAAAACATAAAGCTGCGTTTATACTGCGTTGACTACATATTTATTATTTACTTATTTATATCTATTTATTTATTTAACCTTGGCCCGATCGTGACACCCGGGGCCCTACCGCCGAACCTGAAGCCGATTACCATCGGATTTTTTAATCACGAATATTGGTCCTACGTTTCAGTTTATAAATAAATAATAATAAATAAATATTGTCAGACAAATTACACAGCGCCATCTAGCCCCAAAGTAAGCGAAGCTTGTGTTATGGGTACTAGACAACTGATAATCATACGTAAATACATTTTTTTTTGTAAATACTTACTTATGATACATAGAAAACACCTAGACCAAGACAAACAGACATGTTCATGAACACAAATGTTTGTCCTGTGTGGGAATCGAACCCACGAGCGTTGGTGTCGTAGCCGCGTCATTGACCGCTACGCCACCGAGCTTGTCTTTATGACAAACATATTCAGCTAAGTCGTTAGAGCTCTAGGGTTTCTACCAGCTACATAAACTACAACAATTTGCTTCCTATTTAAGCAAACGTTTGATTTTCGTAATCAAAAGATTCAATGGTAATCGGCTTCAGCTTCGGCGTTAGGGCCCCTGATTCAAAAATCGATGTAACGCAGTTTGTACTCTCTACGCAGAGAGTACAAACTGCGTGGCAGTAGTGGCAAGAGCACGCAGGCAGGAGTAAATACTATGTTAGTAGGGTACCTACGTGAACTACACGGAAAGTTTACAAGACTTCTGTAACAGCGAGTACTGATGTACGGCTACGTATGCTGGACCACCAAAAAAACGCATGAATTCTACACGTTAATTATTAAATTGAGATGGACCGAAGTTGTAAGCGTGCATGATAAGGTTAGAAAAGAGTTCAACAGAGGAACTTTCAAAGCAGCGCTTATCGTAATAAAGAAAGAAAGGATGGAATATATGCTGGCAACGGATCGGCGACCCCTTGGTGTAGCTGATATCCATGGGCGGTGGTGAATGCTTTCCATCAGGTGACCTACATGGTCGTTAGGTCCCTCTCATTTATAAAAAAAAGCTCACAGCGAGCTGACTATGCTGCTAAGATCATATATTGAGGCAAAACTACGACTACACAGTACAACGAGCATTCGTTCTCAGCGGCGGCATTTCGAGAAGCAAAAGCCGATCACTAGTGACTAGAGATGGGCAAAATGCCAGGCATTTACAATAAGTGCCCAGTAAGTACCTGTAAATGCCCAATAAATGGGCAGGTTTAGGGTATAAAATAGGGAAATTATAAGTATTTTTTGGGCATTTATCGTTTTCGGCAATTTGCCCATCTCTACTAGTAACCTAGTAACATTAAATCGAAGGACTTAGTTCATCAGCAAAATTCGCCAAACTGCGAGAGATCTGTCTTGTGCATGAACACAAAAGAAAAAGACCTATTTTAACTCTTTTATCACCACAATAGACTGACTTGATAAGCATCTACTAGTTAACATCCAGGAAGTGTAGGCATCCACGAATGCATTTTTGAATAAAAATTTATTAGTGATCAATACAATAAAAAAATACAGATTTTTATTGACCTTTGGCTGGG
The DNA here is from genome assembly GCA_937001555.2 of Hypsopygia costalis. Classification (NCBI taxonomy): domain Eukaryota; kingdom Metazoa; phylum Arthropoda; class Insecta; order Lepidoptera; family Pyralidae; genus Hypsopygia; species Hypsopygia costalis. Next base: position 19,368,679 of record OW443343.2, on the reverse strand, counting down.
AATTTTCATTTTCAGAGAAATCATCAAAGTTATATTGAAAATGCAAAATGGTGTAGTTGTCATGGCAACGTTACAGGCAAGTGCCTGCACTTTTTTTTAATATTTCGGATAAAGTAAAAAATATTATTAATTATTATCTTAATTCCAATAATGTCTCCTCAATAACAACGTATATGGCTAACGGGCAAATTGGAATAAAATAAGTAATTGTTCAAATGGCTACTGCTTTTTAAAAACAGGGACTTTACCTGTTACCGTAATAGGTATTTTTAACATAGTGTTATAAGTTGAACAAAATTACATTATAACAAAAAACACATGTTGTTTTGTATAAATATTTGTACATACTTATGGTATATACATATTGCACTATGCATATGTACATGAGCATAATGTAATGCTCCAACTCTTTATCTTTTAGTTGTAATTTTTTTCTTCTAGTTGTTATTATCGTGTGCACACAGCTTTAGTCCATAGCTTGGTATTTAAAGGTATTTATCTTCAGGGCCTATCAAGACCCATCGCGTAATGAATTCGAAGGTTGCGACCTTTGGCAGGGAATTTTCATTAAATGTGTCTGTTTATTAAAGACTATTAATATATCTTTGATGGTTTCTCAGAAAATGAAAATGGAAAATGGTGCAGTTGTCATAGGAACATTGCATTGGAAGTGCCTGCATTTTTTTAATATTTCGGACAAAGTAAAAAATATTATTAATGATCTTAATTCCAATAATGTCTTCTAAATAACAATGTATATGGCTAAAGGGCAAATTGGAATAAAATAATCAATGCATATCAATTGGTCAAACGGCTACTGCTTTTTAGAAACAGGGACTTTACTTGTTACCGTAATAGGTATTTTTAACATAATATTATAAGTATTATATTGGCCGTGTGGTTTCCGGCAGACTAGAATAGAAGTTACTCCGTCTCTTTCCGTGGATGTCGTACAAGGTGACTAAGGGAAATACATTACCAAACAGACAAACATCGGTCAGGCCTCCCCAACCCGTCAGTCCCATAGCTGGTGTAGGCCAAATCTTCCTTCTGTCTGGGACGGACGAAAGAGGGTCGTGTAATTGAATTGGAAATGATATTACAACAAAAACATGTGATTTCATATTATTGCTAACAAAGGACAAAAATTTATTTCGTTTGGTCACCCTACAAACATGACCACGTAACCCAACAGGCGGCTGGTATAAAGTTGGATCATGCCCCGATCTCAGGCAATCAATATTAATTTCCTGGATCCGTTCACCTTATCGCACACGTACAGATATACTAATTGCTTCATAGCAGTTATATTTTATAGGTATAGTAAGGTCATGATCGTTTGTAGAAATTGTATAGCTAATAATGACGGAAAGCGAGCAAGCGGCGGATTGCAAAATTATGAACTCCATAATATTATTTGTGCTGTAAGTGGTTTATCAACATCTTTGAACCAAAGCCAACTTCACCTGCACGCAGTGCACCCTGCTGACTGACAAACGAAGCTCTGGCGAAAAGAGAGGTAGGGAGCGTAATTGTAAGCTACCCGACTGAGGAATGTACCTCCACCTCACAGAATACCGCAGCCAAATTACATTTCCCTTGAGGGTTGTTGTGTTCCTGTGAGTGAGTGAGGTCACCAGAAAGGAATGAGATGCTGCGTTGGCAGCGGGGGTGGCAGCGCACGAGCGATACTTTATGTTGCGAGCGTTAATATGCCCACGGTAACCGCATCACATCAGGAGGGCCGTATGCTTGTCTGCCACCCGACGTAGTATAAAAAAAATATTATATTTCTATAATTAACACAATACTTAACTCGACCAGGTATTAGACAATGTTGCTAGATGGGGTTCTGATAACTTGGTAGAGTTCAGTGCCAAAAAAAACCCAGGTGTGGGTTATTACCGCGAAGGTATCTCCATTTCGTCATTTTCCATCTCTTCAAAATAAACGTGTTCAAAATTGCTTCAACATCTTGGGCGTGCATATGAGGAGCGACCTCAATTCCAAGGACTACGTTGAAAGCATCATTGCAACAGCTTCTAAGAAACTTAGAATTCTGAACAGGATGAGACTGTTCTTCGCTCGTCTAAACGAAGCGTGAAGGAATACTTACATGGCTCGTCAAGGGGTGGACTGTCAGCTCTGCGCTAATGGCAGTGATGGCGGTCCTCACATTTAATCTTCACTTGTGCTTTCCATCAAGCCACATTAAAAAAAAAACTCAAGTTATAGGCCGATTTCTTATGATTAAAATGCTTTGCTTACATTACCATCATCATCATCAGCTTGTATGTACACAGCAGGATATATGCCTTTCCTAATATTGTCCACAGCGTGCGATCATCTGCTTTTCGTAATCAGCCGCATTTTTAGAGCCATCTTACCTTCGTGGTAGGCAACAGTCCGTACCTGTCAATAGTGATTTATTTGACTGGAACGACTTCTACATTGGTGTTCCTCAAGGTAGCATCTTATCACCTTTCCTGTTTTCTTATTCTCGCTTAGTTGCTCTTACTATTTATTTACATGCCGACTACGTAGAAATCTATGCTCAAACATCTACTGTTGATACTGCGATTGCCCAGTTAAATTCAAACATTTTGGGATGTCAGTTAGCCCTGATAAACATCAGACAATCTTTGTGAGCAGTTCAAAGCAAGTTGCCAACGTCGACATCGGCACTGCGCCTATTAAGATTAATTCTATTATATCCCTTCTATTTATAATTTAAAAAGTTTCACTATTCACATTGAATCCACGGTTTGCTGAACTCCACAAATCTCGGAGGTCAGCCGTTCAACCGCTTTTACGCTACGATTTCTTAATCAATACCTACAGATTTTTTTCCTGTTACAAAGTTACACCAATTATCTCTTATTTTTCCGGACATTTATTATGCTGATGTCAGTTATTCTGTTAAAAGATATTTATTTAAATCAGAAACTTGTTGTACCTTCTGCCATCGCAAATTTGAACATTTTTTTATAGTAGAGGGGGAGGGGGGGCAAATGAGCATGTGGGTCACCTGATGGCCAGCAATCACCAACGCCCATGGAGATCAGCAACACCAAGAGATCGCCGATCCGTTGCCAGTCGATACTCCTTTCTTTCTTTCTGTTGACCTCACTCACTAGCAGGAACACAATAACCCTGAAGGGAATTGTTATTTGGCTGCTATATTCTATGAGATGGAGGTACTGCCTCAGTAGGGCAGCTAAAAAATATGCTATGTCCTACCTCTCTTTACGCCAGAGCCTCGTTTGTCAGTCAACAGGGTACACCACGTGCAGGTGAGGTTGGCTTTGGTTCAAAGATGTTGATGAACCACTTACACCCCAATATTCTACTAATAATGATAATGTCAGTCACCATGTGGTTCAAATCTTTAAAAATTTAACTATTATGTCTAATTGTAATTTTTGTATTGAAGAAACGTAGTCCAATATTTCAACTTCTCAAATTATACTTCCGCTTCTGATTTCGAGGATACGGCACTTTCTGTTTACTGGACTCGTTTTCAATCGAAGTTCTATGTCTCGAGAGTAATCTGAACTTCCCAGTTTTTATTAAGCTAGATTTATATGGACGTGTTTGATACGAAGTCTGTAATTAATTTTCTTCGAGCTCCAGGAACTAATGAAACCTTATTCAAGGAAATTAGATAAAATTATGTTCTAAAGAATTTTTCTGGTTTTTAATTACATAGTTCTTGTGGCAGACAGGTAAATTAGTGGTATTTAATATTTTTTTACAGTTTCACCAATGTGTCTTTTATTAAATCTTACAAGTTAATTTTGTTTCACGTCTCAGTGTCCGATTGAGCTGAAATTTGGTACATTCGTTTGGTTCCCGTGGCGATGCATGATAACCTTTAGGTTATCATTTATGCCGTTTTTTTTAAATCCAATATGGCGCCCGCTACAAAGAGGAGATTGTAAATCGATATTACTAGGTTAACCCGTAAGCTTGTTCAAAAGAGAAAATTTGCGCCGCACTACAGATCTCATCAATGTCGCGATCGCAATCGCGAAATTTGGGTCACTACAGTGAACGAGTGGCAGGATCGGTGGGCTAGCGAGAGTAAAGGGAGGGATTTATATCGATTTTTCCCGGAGGTGTCCGGCCGGCTCCAGGCAACCTGGGTCGAACCGGATTATCAGACCTCCCAGATCCTCATGGGTCATGGCATTTTTAGGAAACGGCTGTTCGACCTGGGGCTCTACGGGTCTAGTGAGTGCGCTTGTGGGGAAGGTGTAGAGGACAGAGATCACATCTTGTGGTCCTGTCCTAGATACGGGGACCTGCGCAGCGAGCTTCTTGGTATTGTTCAGTGCAGCGAAGAGTACCCGGGTGCAGTGTATTTCCAGGATCTCGTGTCGTCGGAGGCGAACTTCACGGCCTTACGTAGGTTCGCCCACGCATGGCACGCGCGAAGGAGTGCCGAAGAAAGGATGGAGAAGAGTGGAGGTGGTGCGCCAACGGACGGCAGCGGAGCCGTAAATGTATTTGTCGCCGCCCCAGAAGGGGGAGAGGGCACAATTAGGACTAACGAAATAGATTAAATAATTTGTAGAGAGTCAAGAATTGCCCGCGGCACAAAAGAGCCTTAGAGCATCGGTGCTGCGCGCATCTCTCGCGATTCGGCTCATATGACCGCGAGGTCGGTGGAGCCATGGGAGGTGGTGGGTTAGATCTCATCAATGATATATAAAATTCTCGAGTCGCGGTATTTGTTACTAAACTCCTCCGAAACGGCTGGACCGATTTTTAAGAAATTTTGTGTGCATATCGGGTAGGTCTGAGAATCGGCAAATATCTATTTTTCATACCCCTAAATGATAAGGGTGACCCACACCTAAATATTTTATTTTATTGACAATTTTTTTTATTTTTATTTTATTATGATTTTGCATTGAAAAATACATACAACTTCAAATTTTCACCCTTCTACCATCAACCCCTAAATTTATATGGCAAAACAACATTTGCTGGGTCAGCTAGTATTATAGTATACTTACTTTGGTTTCATTGTGTCATTTTGTATTTATTTCACCAAAATTGAATTACAGAATCAGGGGCGCCGACTTTTAGAAAACCTCATGGGTGCTCATGCGCATTAAACTCGAAAATTATAAATTGAGACAACATCACATACATTGTCCTGGTCATAAGCTAAGGTTTTCCCTAGTACTATGCAAACCAGGAACAACGAAGGTACCACAAACACTCAGACCCATCCCAAATATCTGTTTCATCAACAAACATTTGCGCTAAACGGGAAAAATAAAATGAAAAAACCCCCATCCCTAAAAGCCGATTACTGATCAGTTTCTTGATATCTATTCTCATGGGTGCTCAGCACCCACTGTTTACTTCTCATGGGTGCTCGAGCTCCCGAGCACCCACGGATTCGGCACCCCTGTACAGAATAAAAATATATTATTTTTAAAGTTTACTTGAGATAACTAATTCCAAAGAAACTAAATCGCAGATACAGTTAGTACATAATAATATTAAATGCTTACATATAAAATGCATACATATCAAAATATTTACCTTATAATAGGTAAATCTAAGCTAAATATTCCGTCTGTCTGGCTGTCTAAGATAAATATTATTCATTTTCTTTTATATATGAGAGGGGAACAAACGAGCATGTGGGTCACCTGATGGAATGCAATCACCACCGCCCATGGAGATCAGCAAACCAAGGGGTCGCCGATCGGCGAACCTTCCTTTCCTTATGGTGACCACAATCACTCGCAGAAACACAACAACCCTCAAGAGAATTGTTATTTGGCTGCGGTATTTTGTGAGGTGGAAGTACTTCCCCAGTCTGGTAGCTTAAAAAATACGCCAGAACCTAGTTAGTAAATCAACAGGGTGGACCACGTGCAGGTGAGGTTGGATTTGGTTCAAAGATGGCGGTGAGAAAGTTACATCCCAAATCTTACATTTAAGTCGTGATAATTGTTCCTATGCCAGACTTTGACCAAAATTAATAAATAAAATGTGGCTAAAAACAGCGACCAAAATCTTTGCAAATCTTGTAGGCACCTAATGACTTTTTATTACTTCCGGCGTCTTAGGACAAAGTCGAAAAAATTAAACAGGCCGTGATTTCCGATTTCCAATCTCTCTCATTAGGCCTCATTCACTATTGAAAGCTCCATTAGAGTAATTTTCGCTTGTCCTTTTGATCGCCGGCTTTTAGCAGAGAAATCGAAAAAGTTTCTCTTTTACATATAAATTTTCTGTACCTACTTGTTTCACAGCGTTTTTACAATCAAACCTTTATTGATGAATAGATGCTTTTGCAATGTCACCGGCTACGTATCCAAATAATGCCAGTGAGGCATTAGACCATTAAACAATGTTAGGTTTTCCTCTACCAACGACATCAACGTCGACTGAGTTGATATTTGTAGTAATATTCTAATATCTCTATTTAATGATGAACTGTTCATACGAACATTATATACTAGTGAGTGTCCACGACTTCGTCCGACATGATTCTACTTCTATTCGGTGTATCAAGATGAAACATAAACTATATTTTAAGTCAGAGTTCCATCAGTACAATTATGAAAGCTGACCCCACTTAAAAAGGGATGGAGCAAGGAGGAACAAAAAAAGAAGAACACAGAATTTTTGTGATTTTCGTTGTTCGAGTAGTTATGATGGATGACATTGTCCCAACTTTGCTATTGAAAAGTAATTTATTTGTTTTTTGTTTATAATTATAAGAAGTAGAAAGCGTGTAAAATTCTGCTCAAAGAAGAAACATACATTTTTTTCTTAAAATCCATTCGTCTTATGTGAAATAAACTTTTTTTCCTTTGTAAAATGATGTCAAAAAGGACGGAATATTCCAAGGGTTGGTTGTATGCAACTTTAATGCATGTCTCCAGTTGGCCGCATTCCAACTGAGATGTCGATTTGTGTTGAAAACTGAAGGGAAAATCCTCAAGGAAAGACACCATTTCAATCAGGGTTCGCAAACATCCGATATTAGGTTTGGGCATATTAGAGATAGCTGTACTGTCGCTACTTTTAAAAAGAAGCACTAGCTTACTCACTCATGGTGACTGATAAGTTTTAATTAATATTTTATTGTTAAGAAGATAATAAGTTATTATGCATAGCTTGCTTGACTCTCATCAATGTAAAATTTCTTTATGCATAGCAGGGTGCACCACGTACAGGTGAAGTTGGCTTTGGTTCACAGATGTTGATGTACCACTTACACCCCTAAAATACGACCTAGATCTTGAGTTACGCGATTTTCAAATGTAGTCCATTTGTCTTTTGATTAAGCGCCAAGAAACTGCACAGCTTCTCCTACACTATTTCAGTCCAGGGCTTCAGCTTAGGCGGTAGGCCCCCAGTTTACATTCTTGGACATGTCGCGTGAAATCGACGTCATCGATAAGTAGAATTTATTTTTGATCGTTATCCGCGAAATTATATCCTGACTTATGCGAATTCGACTTACACAGTTATTGCTCGGTCTCATTAATCGCGTAACCAGGGGTTACTGTAGGTATTAGAGTTTTCTGTCCGATTTACGCGAATTCGACTTACACAGCTATTGCTCGGTCTAACTAAATGCGGAAGTCGGGGGGCATTACTGTATTAGAGTTTTCTGTCTAATGTTGTCAGCGTATCATCAGATAGGCTAATTTTCTTGCCTCTACCCCACATCTAATCTAATACACATCTAAAGCAAACTCAGTGGCTTGAAAACACTGGGCTCCGTCAACCCGCAGTTGAGCAGTATGATGGAGTATGCTCGAAACCCCTTCGATTGACTCTTATCCTTGCAGTGGGATGAATAATGGGTGACTACGATGCATGGAAAAAAAAGAACATGAAACATTAGTAGGACTCTAGTAATAATTGCATCGCTAACAATCAACTCGTCGACTGAGTCGAGCGTACTCGCGATCAAAGACCAGCGTATAATGCAATTCGAACGCTGTTCAGCGGAATAATGCAGCTCTTTATCGAGTCCAACTTCAATTTATCAACTTCATCCAATTGAATCTCTATACCATGTTTTATTTGAGTAATAAAGGGTTTGTACGATGGTTGAATAGTCTGTGTTTGGAATAACTCGGATCGAGGAGCGGTCAACGTCTTGGGGAGCAGTTGCAGATAGTTTTTCCGAGGTTTTTCCAAGACACTACAATATGGGGTTATTCAAGAAAGGCTGGAAGGGTATCTCTGGTTTTGCCGTCCATAAGCTATGATGACTGCTTAGCATCAGGCAGGTGGTATACTTGTTCGTAACTTTAGTCTTAAAAAAATCTTTCTCTACTTGGGAGGGGACACTACAATATGGGGTTCTTTAAGAAAGGCGTGAAGGTTTTTTTTTACATGGTCTCTCTGGTTTTGACATCCATAAGCTATGACGACTGCTTAGCATCAGGCAGGTGGTATACTTGTTCGTCACTTTAGTCTTATAAAAAATCTTTCTCTACTCGGCAGGGTGCATAACATGCGCGTGAAATGGGCTTTGGCTCTAAAGATCGTGATAAGTTACACTCCAAACTACTACTGGTGGACATAGATCTATACTTAAAGTCCAGCTAAAGAGCTCTAAGACTAGCAAAAGATAACCTGTGATTCTGTGAAGTACATAAGCAATTTGTAGAGGCTTTTTTAATTGGTTGCGCAAACAAGTGTTTACTGCAGCGCCCCCTGGTGAGTTGTCACCGTAACACCTATCTAAGAACATCCTCCAATCAAACCTGAACCCATCATTGAAAACCGCATCAAAATCGGACTCGTAGTATTGGAGATAAATGACAACATTGATTTGCACAAACATCCTAGCACCCCAAACGCATATACCGTCGTGGGAAAAAATAGTGGATAAATGCAGATTGATAATTATCATGGTGATGTAAAGCAAAGGTTAACATCACCATGATAATTAACAACCTGTTATTTAGGAATAGACAACTGTAGATTTTGTAACAGTTTATTTCTACAGCTCGATAGATTTTTCTCGAATATTGATCAAATTTGTGTTATATTATGTATTATCTACAAATTAAACAGATACGGTCAAGTTGATGTATTCTAAATTTAGGTTAAATTGGATAAAAAAGGGCCTAACACATAAATAAGGACGCGATGGATTTTTGGTAGCAGACCATTGTTTAGTGGTAATGATTAAAAATTATGGGCATAAATATTCCACGTAAAATATATGTGCCGGGGAGTAGTTGTTCACCACGATCTTTTGAATCAAAGTCTCTGAACGTGATGCACCCTGCCGACTAGGGAAAGAGGCTCTGACAAAAGAAAGGTACAGGATATTTGTAAGCTACTCGACTAGGGAAGTACCTCTACCTCACAGAAAACTGCACTTAGGGTGTAAGTGGTTCCTCAACATCTATGAACCAAAGCCAACTTCACCTGCACGCGGTGCACCCTGCTGACTGACAAACGAAGCTCTGGCGTAAAGAGAGGTAGGGAGCGTAATTGTAAGCTACCCGACTGGGGAATGTACCTCCACCTCACAGAATACCGCAGCCAAATAACAATTCCCTTGAGGGTTGTTGTGTTCCTGCGTGTGAGTGAGGTCACCAGAAATGAAGGAGATGCTGCGTTGGCAGCGGGGGTGGCGGCGCGCGAGCGATATTTTATGTTGCGAGCGTTAATATGGCTACGGTAACCGCTTCACATCAGGCGGGCCGTATGCTTGTCTGCCACCCGACGTAGTATAAAAAAAAAAAAAAAAAAAATTCCGTATAGCAACTTCCTTGTTGTGCTTCTGCGAGTGGAGTCACCTAGGCAGAAAGAAGTAGCTGCGCTGTTTATTGTTAGCTAAGACATCGATTCCAATAATATAAACTGCAAAATCGTTTACACCCTAAGTTAATGTTGTTAATGTAACCATATCCTATGATTCCATTGTCTCCAGATCACATATTACCAATTTATCAAACTTGAACAGCAGCTAGCATTTGTGAGCATCACTCAAATGTCGTTTGAGCTCGCCGCATATAACCGAGCCATCTCAGCAAGTACCCGGCGCCTGAGGCTGTGCAGACATCAAAGAAACTACACTCAGAACGTAATAGCTTTCATAACTAGCTGTTTTAAAGTAACAGTCCCATTTTGCTGGGAAAAATACATTTTCTTTTTATGCCTTTATTCTCCAGTTAGTGCTGTACTGGGACGTGATAATACCGTTTGAAGTTTGTAAGAGAAAAGTTGAAATAAAAATTAATAGAGATTGTTTTGTTTAATGGATTGAAATGTTTTATCAGAGCAGTATAATCAGCTCACTCTATATAAATGCTCCTTGACTAGTGCCATTAAAACATTAATAAATTACAGTCCTGATAAAAATATAAAAACGCAAATTATCAAACAATGTATATGTTGCAGATCGCACCCATTTCGTAAAATCGCAGCATTACAGAACGGCTAGCTATTTAAAAAAAAACATATTATCCGAGTGACTTGTCTCTTGATAGCTCATCACCATTCTTGTGGTCAAAAATCATATATCTCAGTGATTATAAAGCTAATTTAACCTAGATACTGACTTAAAGGTAATTGAAAGACAATCCGCCTAAACATTAATCAGCCATACTTATTACAAAAAAATGGAGCCATATTTTAAACAGCTAGCCGTTATGTTCTACTAAATGGCTACAACATACAAGTATATATTACAAAGACAATGAGCTATTTTCATGTCACCTAGGTGCGCAATATTTAAAACGTCATATTTAAAATGCAGCCGTGCAAAATTTTTGATTTTTGGAAAATCGATGTCGTGCTACTATTCATGAGTCATTTTATAATGGCTCAATACTTATGCCGTTTGTGATACGCCCTGATATAGAGTACAGTTAGATTTTATCCCAATTTGTCATAATTTCCTTGTGAATTCCAAGGATGGGTCCAGCCTTCGAGTCAGGGGGGTTATACAGATAAACCCCTCGCTCGCTCGGTGTATTTAGCAAAAATATAATTTTATGCCATTTCTTAAATAAAGAACACCTTTTGCGCAAACTTCAACAAAGCAGAATAATATAATCTTTAACGGGATTCATTATCTTTACAAAATAAGCAAGTTGGTTGGGTTTCCTATGATCTTGTTTATGCATCATATAAACAAGGAGCAGCGGGGAAAACTGGAAATGAAAATGCACTAACTTAATAATTCTTGTCTCCCGTGACACCGAGGACGACACGCTGACACACGGCCTGTTGCCTTGCGGTGCAATTTTGTTGGCTTTTGCATAATAAGAGTCGAGAAATATGGCCGACAATAGTGTCCAATTATATTTTGTTGTGGGAACAATTGGACAAAATATCATTATGATCATTAACCCACTGCTGAACATTAATCACCCATCTCGTGACCCATCGTGTGTCAGCTTCAACGTGACGTCATGAACAGAGAAATCTGTAGACAAATTGATAGTTTACATCCCATTCACACTGGAAAAAGATCAACATACGCTATCATTATGTAAGCAAAAGAGACAGAATGATACCATTTTTAATTCCACGTGCCGGTTTTTCAACGGAAAGCACAGTAATGTGCGAAACAGTTACATCGCAGCGCTATAAAAAAAATGTCGATATTCTCTATCTCATGTTTGCTGCCCCATCGAGACGTCTTTAAAACACAGTTATTATATTATCATATATATACAGTAGTTATATACAGTAGTCATACATATAGAGTAGTTATATTATAGGTCTACAGTGCCGGATTAATATTACTTGATACCTAACGTATTTAGTACTATATAGAATCGAGCCTTTCTTCGAATCACTTTGTGCGTTCGCCACTTTGCAAACCTAAAAAAACACCTTAGAAGTGGACAGTGATAGTGTAATATGTAATATCTTACGTTTACCTTTATCCACATCTGGGAAAGATATCGTGGCGTCTGTATCTACGACAGCTTTTTGAAAATTGGGGGAAACCTGAAAACTAAAGTCGCGAGAATTGCTAGATGAGTACCATTCGCGGTATGGTGGTATAGTGCGCGTGTCCACCTAACTATTTTAAAAATGCAACGTTAGTCGTAGCCTAGTTTCACATTAAGAAGGAGAAATGAAAAAATAGAAGGAAAAGAAGACGAAGAATTTACTCAAAGAAAATAATTGACCGAGCAAGCATAGCGAGCGAGTGGTATGTCTTTTATATGACCACCTTACTCGAATTGTGGATCTACCCTTGCCGGGACGATGGTGAAAGGCTAATCGCAAATCTAGAGCATAAGAATTTCCGAATGCTGCTGACGATGCACGAGCGAACGAGCGGGGAACGGTGTTAATAGAACATAGTCTAGTCAATTTAAAACGCCTTCAAAAACCTTTCATGTACTAACAACGTAGCTATCAGTAGCGTTTCAGGTGCCCCTAAGACGTGATGCCGTAAGCAATTTGGTTTTATTGCTTAGGGCATCATGCAAGCAAATGCCTAAATTGCTTTAGGGCTAATCCGGGACTGTAAGTCTATGAGTGTGTAATAGACATAACTTCTATGTGACTTATGTGTTCAAACTTGTTGGCAAGCAAATCCGATGAACAGCGCGCCCGTATGTAAATGTCACTGACTCACGGTACTCGTACTTTCTTATTCCTCAAGAGCACTGTCCATTCTAAAATCCGGATAAAACTTGAAGCATTCCGGATATGCATTATGCAACAACAGAGGAGACTTTAGTAGAGCATTTTATTCGTTAATTCCTTACTTGTGTCTTATGCTGAAAGCTTTCAGGAATTGCTTTGTTTACAGAAATCCATTAAGTCCTTTTAGTTATAATTGCGTCCTCAGTAATTGACGTGAAGTGGTTATTGTGGGCAATAGATGTTTCGTCAGCGTTCCGCCACCTCCGCTGCTAACTCACAGATGTTTCTGTGAGTTAGGAGCGGAGGTGGCGAAACCAAAGCAGCCTTCAAGGAATATTTCTTCATTTCATTTGAGACGTCCATTTGGGGCAAGGCGAGGTCTCGTACATATAATACCACTATGTAGATGTATCAAACTATCAATCCTATTTCACTGCTGGAATATAACCTCTTAACCGAGAGAGGATTTAGAGCGTACTCTTATCACGCTGCTCAACTGCGGATCAACGGAAGGTACTATTTTCAAGCCGCCAAAGGCCACTTGGTTTAACGGCTGTCATATCAACAGCCGGGAACGACGGCTTAACATACTTTTCGAAGCACGGAGGAATTCGAAATAAATATACCGACCCACATACAGGCTACGGTCGACGTTGCTTAACTTGCATGATCGATTAGACTGACACACGTACACACACACATCATACGTGACGCCACAGACCTAGGATTTTTTGACTTTGACCCAATTGGATAAGTACTTCCACCTCACAGGATACCGCAGCCAAATAACAATTCCTTCTAAGATTGTTGTGTCCCTGCGAGTGAGTGAGTGGTATTTATGTTGCGAGTGTTAATATGTCTACGTTAACTTCACACCAGGCTTGCTTGTCTGCTACCCGACATAGTATAAATTTCATTTCTGTCTATATTTCCTGCGTCTATAAAATATATTACGGTTGTCTCAATTACTCATAACCCTTCCACGCAGCCGTTTCTTATATAGCACCTTTGAAGAAGCAGTAAAAGACGTACCGACTTTAACCGGTGACGCGGAAATTCCCATCACTGGCAACTTTGTTGTGCAGTGAGCAGAAAGATCATAAGGATCCTTCGGAATAATCGGGATAGTGACGGAAGTTTACTGTTATATCGACTAGTTTTTGCATAACGTATTCTTTAATCATATAAAATACTTGTGTTCATTTAGATATATTGAGAAACTAAGAATGGTCCTCCATTTCTAGACAGCGTACAATAATTGTACTAAAAACAATATCGCTTATTATAATAACAGAACATAACATAAAAACAAATGCACAAGGCATTTTTTTTAAACCATTCAGATTTTACGGACGACTGCAACAAGAGCTGAATCACACGCGTGTTGCCGACATTATAAAAACCTCTTCATGTCGTTTTTGAAGAACCCTATGCTGTAATCTCTAGGGAAAATCTCGACAGGCAGTTCATTCCACAGCTTGGTTATACGTGAGATAAAATCTCTCTGGAACCGCTCAGTATGTGATTACTTCGGTTCTAATGTGCGAGGATGAATTCCATGTCGATGGCGAGCGATGCTTTTTTTGGCGATTTTTTTTTATAATAGCTCATTTGTCATAACAATACCACGTCGCCTGATGTTAAGCAAGAAGAAGAATATATAATATATTAGAATGATGAATGAAACATTTATTAAGAGGGGCCCCATTCGCATCGCCAACGGATAAGAAGCCTTAGTGTTCTGTCAGTTGACATTGCCATGCTGGCCTGCAAGATGCTTCTTCAGAGCTTGCTTTGAAGGATCCGATGTTATAAGGAGGAGGAAATACATGTGCCGGCAAATTGCCCGGCATAGGTAGGAGCAATAAGTAACTATGCAATAAGCGTCGAAAAGAAAGCGATATATAATTGATTTCCTTTGTCAAATCATACAAATATATTTAGAAAACCATTGTTGTGGAAATGTAAAGTCAGAGTTAGAAAAATATTTATTTGGCGAAACGTTTTACCAGTTTATGTCGGAGTTAATAGTTGAGAATGGCTACAATTTAGAGGAACGTACTTGAATAAAGCTGCTTCTGCGAAACAAATAGCCACATTTTATGCCCGGACTCTCTGGCAGAATAAACTTAATACTACTAAAATATGCACGTGAAAAAGCGGCCAACTTTTCACAGCCATTTCTGATATTTAATACATAACAGAAATGTACAATATAGAAACCATCAAGCGCGAATCCAGCATTTTGGGCATTGCGACAAGGTTATTTGAGATCGATATGCAGAATTATGCTTGTGTTCCAATCACTAAAAAAACTAGCAATGAACCGTGCGTGATTCGGAACGTAACATCGTCGCCACGCTCTGGATGAACAAATGGAAGAAAGCAGCGGCCAAGATTTGCAATAGTCCGTCTCCGACTGTAACTTTATACGTTCCTTTTTAATAAAAATCTACTATATAAAAATAAGTCGGGTTTTCCTTCCTGACGCTATAACTCCAGAACGCACGAATCTTTTTTCACATATAGCGCCATCTCTAAGGAAATGGATGGAAACGAAAGATTGAGCCACAGCGAAGCGTGGTCGGGCCGCTAGTTGCATATAAAAACATAATTACAAAAAAAATACATAATAATGAACTGTAAATAAAACAATATACAACTTGTTTTTGTCTTATCTAACTTAAAATTAATAACATACAAAAGCTATAGTATTGCTAAATTCAATAATAATATTGCCGAATAAAACGCCCAAATTAAATTTTAATAGTGGCCGATTTTTAGGTGGCCGAGACCACAACCTTTCTTGAGGACTGGAGTTTGGGGTCACTCAATCCGCCCGGATCTGCCGAGAGCATCCAAACTCCAGTCCAGCCATCAACTTTAAATACAAAGCCAACTTCACCTATATGTGGTGAAATATGCCGATTAAAAAATGAGACTAGGAAGGGTGGTAGGGTATGCCCTAGAGCACAACTATAGATAGTAGACCTCAGAGAAGACAGTAATCAGATAGCAAATATCATGAAGATTGTTGTATTCCTAACTGAGATCACCAGGCGTGAGGAACTAATATGTATTTACATTGTAAGCTACAGCAACCGTTTTACATTTTGCGGGTCCTAAATATAAGGGGCTTTTTAGCACCTAAAATAAGTGGTGTAAAAACATTGCAAGCTTTAAGCATAACTTGAATGATTCGAATACTAAATAAAACATGATTTTGCGAGAACTTGGCTTCGCACACTTTGGTACATAATCCTTTTGCATGTTTTAAAGTATTTTTTACGGCAAATAGGAGAGAAAATGAGCAGTTGATTTATGATGATAGGCTTCATTTATAGCTCTTGTTATTTGGCAGTGGGATTTAACGGCTATGAAAAAAGTTAGGATGCCAGAATAATGGTCTAATGGTAGAGTAGACATTCTCTGTAGCTGTCGTGTTAGTTATATCTGTCCTTATACATAACAAACAGTATTATTATATTTTTTTTTTACACTACGTCGTGTGGCAGACAAGCATACGGCCCGCCTGATGTGAAGCGGTTACCGTAACCGTATTAACGCGCGCAACATAATATATCACTTGCGCGCCGCCACCCCCGCTGCCAACGCAGCATCTCCTTCTTTTCTGGTGACCTCACTCACTCGCAGGAACACAACAACCATCAAGGGAATTGTTATTTGGCTGCGGTATTCTGTGAGGTGGAGGGTCCCCAGTCGGGTAGCTTACAATTACGCTCCCTACCTCTCATTTCGCCAGAGCTTCGTTTGTCAGTCAGCAGGGTGCACCACGTGCAGGTGAAGTTGGCTTTGGTTCAAAGATGTTGATAAACCACTTACACCCTAAAAATAATTGCTTCCGTAATTGTTCTCCAAGAGGAGGAAAAGGGGTGTGTCAAACGCTGGCTAATGTCCATCAGTATATAGTAATATGTAATAATACATAGTAATATATACATATATATACACATACATATGTATATAATAATGATAGATATATGCAGTTTTAAGAGACTTAAAATATTTTTTTAATAAAAAATTTAATTAAATATTTAAATAAACCCCCGACACAATAACCTAAGTTCCTTTTAAAATGTAAAAAATATTAAATGAAACTTAATCTTAAAGTACCTAAGTATATATTAATAATTCTAAAAAAATACGTCGCGTTGGAAGACCGCTCCAAACCTAACAATTTAATTACAAATAGTCTAACTTAAACCTAACTAAGCAACATAGATGAATTTAAAAATAAAATTAAGAAAAGAATTTTTTTATTAATACATACTTAGGTACTTTACGATTGAGTTTCTTTTATTACTTTTTACTTTTTAAAAGGAACTTAGGTTATTGTGTCGGGTTTTTTTTTTAATTTATTTTTTTATTGTTACGTATGTACACAGTAATTGAGATTGTACGAAACTTTCATCATCTCAGCCATTGAAAGTCCACTGCTAGACATAGGCCTCCCCTCTAGATCTCCAATAAGACCGGTTGGAAGCGGCTTGCATCCAGCGCGATCCTACGGTCTTAATGAGGTCGTCTGTCCACCTTGTGGGTGCCACGCTGCGCTTGCCGGTACGTGGTCTCCACTCGAGAACCTTTCGACCCCATCGGTCATCCGTCCTCCGTGCTTTGTGCCCTGCCCACTGCCGATTCAACTTGCTAATCCGCTGGGCAACGTCGGTAACCTTGGTTCTTCTACGGATCTCCTCATTTCTGATTCGATCTCGCAGAGAGACTCCGAGCATAGCCCTCTCCATAGCTCGTTGGGCTACTTTGAGCTTATTCATAAGGCCCATAGTGAGGGACCACGTTTCAGTGCCGTAAGTCGTCACTGGTAACACACACTGGTCGAAGACTTTCGACTTGAGGCACTGCGGTATGTCGGACGAGAAGACATCACGCAATTTTCCGAACGCTGCCCAGCCGAGTTGGATTCGGCGACTGACCTCTTTCTTGAAGTTGGACCTACCTAACTGGATTACTTGTCCTAGGTAGACGTACAAGTCGCCAACTTCAATAACCGAGCTCTCAACAGATATTGGAGTGGGTACAACAACGAAACGAAACGAAGGTACGAAACTTTACTCTTGCAATTTTTTTCTTGTAAACTATATAAAAGATGATGATGATGAAAGATCGGTCTGATGTTAAAAAGACGGAGCTTCTCAGTTTTCAAACTAATTTGTAAAAGTTAAGCCTTGTAAGGTACTCAGGAGAAGAACAATTTCCCCGAAGTCTTATTATACCTTTGACTCAAGTATTATATGCACAAGTTTTCGTCAAATTGTCTGTTAAATTGACGAGAGACGAGATAGAAGTTGGAAACTTCGCGCGCCAGGCGCGAGTGTTATCAAAATTTTTTATCTGGACATTTCGTCGTGGATATTTTCTTACATAATTTTTATTTCAAACTAATCTGTGATTTCACCAGCTCAAATTTAGTGTACTGGTTAACTTAACTGGTAAATAATACTATAACTGTTCCAAGATTTAAATTACTGACTTTGTTAGCGTACCTATAGCGTGATAAGTCCATATATAATTATTGTATAGAATGTCACTGACTATCTAATATCTTGAAATTATAAATGTGCCATGTTGTTATCATACTCCGGTCACTCCATACAAATGTCGCGTCGTTTACTACTACTTAAACAATGACGTCTGTGCAAAGCGTGAATGAGCGTGTGTGCTTGCGCCGACATACAAACTATTCCAGATTTATCCCACAGGGGAGGTGAGGTCGACACGAGAGAGCGGCAGAGAGTGGCCATACTGTACGTAGTACTATTACTTATACTGTGGTTGATATTGTTTGGGACAGTGTTTCTTAATCTTTTGTTGATGGCGGCATTTTTTTTGTACTTTCGGCATATTCCTGATCAATACTTCCGGGGCTGTTTTGGTTCGGATGAAATTTTCGGTCAGGAATATAATTCCTCAGAGTGCTCACAGACCACTTGAGATGCCCTCACGGTCCACTGGTGGTCCGCGGGCCATAGGTTAAGAACCATTGGTTTAGGGAATTCCCGTGCGGTAACAGGATAAGCGCGTACAAAGTATTGAGCAACAACTTATCAGGAAGGGATGTGAACCTCTGAAGTTCACTTTAAATTTATCCTAATTAAATTAGCTATGAGTGCTAAGACAGCCGTAGTCCCTTGGGACTTCAATCAATTTCACTATTTTTGGGATGTAAGTGGTTCCTGAACATCTTTGAACCAAAGCCAACTTCACCTGCACGCGGTGCACCCTGCTGACTGACAAACGAAGCTCTGGCGAAAAGAGAGGTAGGGAGCGTAATTGTAAGCTACCCGACTGGGGAATGTGCCTCCACCTCACAGAATACCGCAGCCAAATAACGGTTCCCTTGAGGGCTGTTGTGTTCCTGCGAGTGAGTGAGGTCACCAGAAAGGAAGGAGATGCTGCGATGGCAGCGGGGGTGGCGGCGCGCGAGCGATATTTTATGTTGCGAGCGTTAATATGGCTACGGTAACCGCTTCACATCAGGCGGGCCGTATGCTTGTCTGCCACCCAAAGTAGTATAAAAAAAAAAAAAAAAAAAAAAGCTACAGCGATATAAATCTTTTGGGACGGGGGCCCACCACACATTCCCACCACTGTGTCTCCTATGTAGCCAGGATTAACAGCGGCGACCGCCAAAAACGCAATGAACAATGAAGTCCATTGCAGTCCCGGGGGTAAAACTACGGCTGACTTGGAACTCACAACGAATTTAATCAGAAGAAATTAGTAGGAGTAGGAAGCTTTTGGAATTTGACTTCCCCTCTTAGCAATGTGAGAGACAGCAATATGGCAAATAAGGCATTAAAAGCCTAAAGAGATAGCTAGTCAAGTGAAGCTCAACTGCCGTGCACCACGGATTTTAAGTTTCTAACACTATTGGGGACCTAAAACATTGAGTTGTTACCTAACACATCGATTCCAATAATATGAATAGCAAAATCGTCTGAACGCTTGGTAATTCTCCCTTGTTGCTACCAAATCTGAATAGTATACTACTCCGGATGCAACTTGCAATGAATTTAACATGTCATCCCGCTCCCGCCGCCAAAGATCACACTCCCAGATAACATGGTGTGCTGTTTGATCTAACTCATAATTGGCAGTAGAACATTCGCATAAGGGCGACGGCACTAATTTAAACGAAAAGAGTTTAGCCTTAAAATTGCCATGTCCAGTTAAAAATTGCGTAGCGGGGTGGTCGACTTCTAACCACTTTTTCTTTAATCTATCTCTTACCGATTGAAAGAACAGCTACAAGTGGCGTCCTTTGGTAGAAGTTTCCCACCTTTCCTGCTATTCAGACAGCAATGTTTCAAATAGTTCATTAATAGGTTTGTACTGTCTAACTATTTTTTCACGATCACGCATTTTCAAGAAATCAGGGACCATATTTTTAGATGTATAGTAGATTGAAGCGCGGCGTTATACTTCTAAGTCTACTGGTAACACACCTGCTAGCACTGGTAGTGCCTCGGTGCTTACAGTTCTATACGACTTACATAAAAATACCAGAGCAAGGCGCTGGCTTTGAAGCAATTTACGACGTGCTGCACCTATAGTAGCTCTATCTTCCCACGCAGGTGAACCGTACGTAACACAACCTAAGTATGTAGCGGTATAAATAATTTTTAACGTTTTGGAAGTTAATCCCCAGTAGAGGTAGAAATTCGTGTTAAGGCATAGAAATTACTTATTGCTTTTTCACCTACTTGCTTCATGTGCTTGATATAATTAAAATTTCAATCCAAAAGCAAACCTAAGTAACAAACCGAACTTCTATTAGCAACTCTTAATACACCGCGATTTTTTTATGCTTTTCTAAAAGCAAAATAAATCGCGGTGAAACATGTAAATTTCCCTTAAGCAAGAGTTGATATGTTTTATGTGGCGCAAAATCGATACGATTACGAAAACCACAATCTGAAATTAAGCCTAGGCTAATGTTGGCTAGTTTCTCTATGCTAGATCTTGAATTATCATTGATTAATAAGAGACCATCGTCAGCGTAACCAGTTAATGAGCACCCTCCGGTAAGGGTAGGCTAAAAAAAAATCATCAAAACCGTTATTCCAGAGATACGGTCCCAACACTGAACCCTGAGGGCAGCCCCAGATATAAATGTTTTACCCTGTTAAATTGCAAAAAAATGTTTGTTCTTATAGCAAAGCAGAAAAACATAATCCCGACTCTCCCCTGTAAAAGTTCAGTTTCATTGCATATTTGTATTTCATAAACTCTGTAAAAATGATAACATAAAGTTTCCAACTTACAACTTATTTAGTTAGTACAATTCTGCAGTTAAATGAAACAAAACTTTCCATTAAAAACTCGGTGTGGACTCGGCTGGTCCATAATTACTCATTTACCTGGACCCTGTCTGAAGAACTGTCGTATCGCACCGCTAAAATAAACTGGAAAACAAAGTTGCTTGCTTCAGGGAAGTGAATTTTAGTAGAAATTTTACAAACAAGAAAACCGTGAACTCTTAACGGTTAATTTATGACTTCCTAAAACAATTTATGGCCAACGAGTGGATGGACTTATCATGTTCCAGCGCAGCCCATTTAAGTGCCACGGAACTTTCATAAAGGTGTTATTATGTTTAAATTTTATGACTCCTTTAAAGGTAAAGGAGTTACTCGGCATCATATGATATGATTTAAAAAAATAAAAATAAATTAGCCACAGTTTCAATTGTAATAACCCGTTTTTAATGAAATTTTAGTTGTACTGGTGTTGCAATGGATGAGCCTACAATTTTATAGAAAACTTTATTTCAGGTTGTCTGACAAAGCTATATGACAGTTTTTTATATAGACAGGCCATAGGTGACTATCACGGCAGTAATAACCAGCTACGTAGAGCTTACTTAATACTTACACATGTATACATGCAGTACGTAAAGAAAAAGAATGTGAATTCACAGGAAGGCATTTTATCTAGAACTTTTCAATAATTGTTTTTCATTAGCGCTAACGTCTTGCCTCTGTGGTAAGTAACGCGGGACTGAGTGAATTCCGGAGATTGTAATGAACCATTTACTGTATTATTATACAATAGGTAAAAAAAAAATACGCTGTTTTGAGGAAAGTTGGTTAAATATGACTACATTATAGTGTCAAACGCAGCGCGAAGAAGCACTTCGTGGGCAGCATGGTCTCAAGTGACAAACACTGTCAATTGAGACTGCCAACTGGCGAGCCAGTCAACTGACGAGCTCGGTAGTACTTAGACTCCGAGGTCACGGGTTCGATTCCTGCATAAGACAAATATTTGTGTGCATGAACATGTCTGTTTGTCTTCGTCTGGGTGTTTTCTATGTATTACATGTATACATTTACAAAAAAAAATAAGTATAATATCAGTTATCTAGTACCCATAGCAAAGCTTTACTTAGTTTGCGACTAGATTCGTCCAGGAATATTTCATCATCATCATCATCATCAGGTCATTTTTGTTTCCACTACAGGAGCACGACCCTCTCTCATCCGTCCCAGACAGAAGGAGGATTTGGCCTACACTCCCCACGCTGGCCAGACGGGTTGGGGAGGGTTGGGGAGGGATTTATAATTTATTTATTTACTGTTGTCTAGTCTTTTGGTAGTTGCCGCTGCAATTTGGGCTCCTCTTTTCCCATGCGAGGCGAGGTGGAGCAAGTATGCCCACTTAATATAAAAAAAAGTATACTACATTATTCTACAATACACCAGGTGCGAACACGGAACTCCTGTTCCTTGAAATTGAGTTACAAATCCCCCGAGACGTATTTCGAGTACTGTGCGGTAGTTTGACGGCAAGAAAGTCGTCTTGAACTGAAATGTGTAAATCATATTGATAAATTGCTAGCAAATTGTGCACAAATGTTCCCGTCTGCAGAGGCTCTTGTGCATTAGACAAGATACATAAATCGTGTAACTATTTGCAAAGTGAACCAATTTCGAAGTAATTACTTATAGTGTTACCAGTGTTACCGAACTCAGGGTATACTTGGTTAAAGTTTTTTTAATGCAATTCACATTTTTTTCGAGTATAAGTGGCTCACCTTTGGGTTGGCTCTAAAGATCGCTTAAGAGCCAAAGCCAACCTCACCTGCACGTGGTGCACCCTGCCGACTAGCGAAAGAGGCTCTGACGAAAGAGAGGTAGGGTACAGAGTATTTGCAAGCTGCCCGACTGGGGAAGTATCTCCTCCTCACAAAATACCGCAGCCACACACACACTCAGCCAAATAACAATTCCCTTGGGGGTTGTTGTGTTCCTGCGAGTGAATGAGGTCATTAGAAAAGGAAGGAGTTGCTGCGTTAGCAGTGGGAGTGGTGGTGCGCGAGCGATATTTCATGTTGCGAGCGCTAATATGGTTACGGTAACCGCTTCACATCAGACGGGCCGTATGCTTGTTTACCAACCAACATGGTATATAAAAAAAATGCTTTCCATAGTTGACATTTACCAACACTGTGGTACATTATGTGCTGCATCATGATTATAATCAGCCTATATCTCACAGTTGAATGTTAGGCCTTCCCCGGAGCTTCCCGCCAAAGACAATTCTCTGTCTTCTACACCCAGCCAGTTTCAGCCGCTTTTGTCAGATTATTAGTCCAGGACGGGGAGTCCAATTCCTCGTCGCTCCACACGCGGCCTTCTAGAAATTCCTTCTAGAATCTTCCCCCCCGGAAAGGTAAGATATTTGTCTTTTATAATGAATCTGTAGTCAAGTATTATTGAATTTGTTCTCTTAGTACTAGGAACATATTATTTCATCAAGCAAATTAGGCAACATTAACAGTAGCCTGTCCATGAATGAGGTTATTTTCTTGAGCTCTTCCATTCTTCAAAAAACACGTTAAGCCGTCAGGCCCGGCTGATTAGATGACAGTCAAGTAAGTCAAGTCAATGGTCTTCAGGCCGTAGGGAAGCATTGATCTTCGCTGACCCGCAGTTGGATAGCGTGCGCTCTAAACACATTCGACGGAAGAGAGATACTTATTCCATTTCCAGTGGGATGAATATGGATGATTTATATGATGATATGAATTGATGCCTAATATAAGTATTAATATAAAAAAATAATATAATATATAAAATCATTGCTGATGCTATCTAAATACGTCATTCTCCTTCTTACATTCATTTGTTTTTATTATCCAAAGACAAAATAACAATATACCAAATTAAAAAACAATGTCAAAACATTTTCCATAAAATACAAATGAAACTTAATTACCTAAAACTAAATAAAAAAAAATATATACTAGAACATTGAAACTAAAACTAAAAACCCTAAAAAAATATAATTTAATAACTAAAATATATTATTAAAAGGAGTCCCTTTAGGCAAGGTTCCGAAGATACTGGCAGCGTTCCCCCTTTGAATAGCTAGACTAATTCTTTGTCCGAGGTAGCTGCCAGCTCTTCGGTCTCCTGTGAGGAATTAAAAAACTACATTTTAGTTCATTACATTTAAGGAAACTTGATATTCAAGTCACAACGAACGTTCAAATGAAACAAAACATCAACGTTGATTCATCATTACGAGAGTAAAATGTGAGCGACACGTATTTCTCTTTATTTTTATTACAAAAAGCCACATTCGCGCTGTCACACAAATCGTTCATAAACACTGTGACAAAACCGCAGATATTGCCGCAATCTGCCTTTAGAGATCCCATACTATTTGCTTTGGAATATTTGTTATTGTTTTTTTATCCCTTACCATTGTCCTGTTTTTTTAAACGTGAATACGTCTTTAAAATTACTTCCATAGGGAGGCATAACAAAATCGGGGGATACAGTTTGGTGTTGCAGCTACAAATCTATCATCTCCATCCAAAATTCAATCACACCACTGGATAGATGAATGATCAAAATTTATTACGCTAAGTAAGGACTATGGAAGCTCGCGTGCGAAGGAGGGGGAAGCGCTGCCATTTTGAGATAATTTTAGTGCATATAACGTATTAATGTACAACACACGGCCGTGTCTATGACACAGCCTCACCCCATTTGTTTTTGTAAATTGCATTGAGTGTTTTGCCAGTCTTATTTAATACTAGCTTGCGCCACCGATTTCGTACGCGCGTATACTGGTATTCCGTGGGAATTTTCAGAAATCCTTCCTTGGTAGATGCTTACGTCATGATTTTTATATATTTGGGATAAAAATAATAGCTACCTGAAACCTGATCCATATACTGGTTTGAGCGTTGTTAGTAACGGTTGCCTTTTCTTTTATAGATATACTAGCTGTCCCGGCGAACTTCGTACCGCCTAACAATCAATGAATGTCGTGGTACATATTAGCTGAACTAAATTTATGATTTTATGGAATTAAAACAATGAATAGTAGAAAATAATAGAGAAGCTCGATGGCGTCATTGCGCGTGTCAGTCTAATTGAACACGCAAGTTAAGCAACGTCGACCGTAGCCTGTACACGGATGGGTTTATATTACCTCGAGCTCCTCCGTGATTCGAAAGACACGTTAAGCCGTCGGTCCCGGTTGTTATCATTAGCTCATCTTGAGCTCCTCCGTGCTTCGGAAGGCACGTTAAGCCGTCGGTCCCGGTTGTTATCATTAGCTCATCTTGAGCTCCTCCGTGCTTCGGAAGGCACGTTAAGCCGTCGGTCCCGGTTGTTATCATTAGCTCATCTTGAGCTCCTCCGTGCTTCGGAAGGTACGTTAAGCCGTCGGTCCCGGTTGTTATCATTAACTCATCTTGAGCTCCTCCGTGCTTCGGAAGGCACGTTAAGCCGTCGGTCCCGGTTGTTATCATTAGCTCATCTTGAGCTCCTCCGTGCTTCGGAAGGCACGTTAAGCCGTCGGTCCCAGTTGTTATCATTAGCTCATCTTGAGCTCCTCCGTGCTTCGGAAGGCACGTTAAGCTGTCGGTCCCGGTTGTTATCATTTAATGACAGTCGTTAAGTTAAGTCAGTGGCCTTTAGGCGGTTCGAAAACACTGGCCTCCGCCAACCCGCAGTTGAGCAGCGTGTTGGAGTACGCTCTAAACCCCTTCGGTTGAGGGAAGACCCGTATCCATAAAAACTGAAGATTTCATAAAAATAAAGATTTCCTTATTGTAAAATTTAAAAAAAAAAAACGTTTTGTTTTATTTTTTTTAGTTTTGAAATAGGTTTTATCATTTTGGTGATTTGTAATTGTCATTTCTTTTGATGTTTACTCTGATTTGATTCTTGCGCTCGAACCCCATGGGAAAAGCTTTTTCGACAAAAAAGCGATTTGACATTTTTAAATTTTCATAACAAATCACAGACAACTTTCGCGACATAAAAGTGACACCAATCGATTTGACGTTTTGATATTTGACAACCAATAAATATCGTAATCCCTTTTTCAACTGACACTTTCATTTGTATGGGAAAATGTTTTTACTTTTATTTTATTTTTTCGAGAATTTTCGAATGCTTTTAAGAGTTATTCTGCTATTCGGGACGGAAACAAATCCAACAAATCAAAAACCATGGCAATCGGTCCAGCCGTTCTCGAGTTATAAGTGTTGTAACAAACACGACTTTCTTTTATATATATAGATAAAAGATTACATCAACTATATTAATTGAGATCTGGCGTGATTTTTTAGGCACAATTTTGACCGCATTATCTATTGCCAATTGTAATAAAAAAACCTTACCCACGGATAACGGACATAGATTTCGTAAATATAATATTTATCGCAGATTGCATATATTTTTTATTATGATTTGTTAGTGTGAGTATTTTGATCGCGTTCGATTTTTCAAACATAAACAAACCGACCAAATAGAGAAGAACTCTCATGTCATGAATTTAAAAGACCCGTACATATCAAAATTATGAGGTTTACTTGCTCACATTTTGAAGTGAGCAACCCGGCTAATTTGGATATGTATCACGCGTTTGGTAAATTCAAAATATAAGAGTACATTGACATAATCGAACGCAAACAAAAATCTCGTAGTAAGCACTCTAAAATCTTCTGATCAACTTAGAGTCAGAACTACCGAAGCTAGAATTATGACATTTTGACAGCCGTTCCTTTTAGAGCCCAGCCCCCTTACCACCATCTCTAATTGCGATTCAATAAGCTTATTCATTGGTATGAATAAGCATACTATTCAGTTATTGAATCGCAATAAGAGATGGTGGTAAGGGGGCAGGTAAGCAATATTGTTTATGTTTTTACGTTCCTTTTAGAGCCCATCCCCCTTACCACCATCTCTTATTGCGATTCAATAACTGAATAGTATGCTTATTAATAACAATGAATAAGCGACTCTATTTCAAATGAAATAAAGACTCTATTTCAAATGAAATAGAGTCGCTTATTCATTAGTATGAATAAGCATACTATTCATACCAATGAATAAGCATACAATTCAATTATTGAATCGCAATAAGAGACGGTGGTAGTGAGACATAACGATGGACATGATTCCATTCCTTTGGAAATTGGTGTAAAAATATTTAACAGTTTTTTTTTAACCCGATGTCTGTTCCTCTATCAATATTAAAGGGAATAAACTTTTCCATAGATGAAAAGTTTTCTATATAATCGATTCAGTAGTACCTAACAGCATTTAACATACTAAAGAAATCTAAAGAATTGAACTACATAAAATTGAGAATAAAAATGCAACTTATGTTTGCAGTGGTATAAAATACAAAGTGGAATAAATCGAGATTCACCTCGTTGTTTTCAAATAGAGATATCCCATGCCCCGAGCGATTTAATAGCACACCAGTTTCTCGCAGACATCTTGGCATCAACTCAACCGCCGCGTTCTAGAACTCGATCGAATCTCACTCGGAACTTAAAAGTTGTGGTAGAATTTTTATGTTACTGAATTGAGTTGGTGAGTCAGTTGAAAAATGTTTATACATTGCAGTGTTAGTGAAGCAGTTTCCGTTTGAAGAGTTTTGATGTGGAAATATTGGTTGGCTTGCGGCCCATACTGAAAGTGACATTATTTGTACATTTTATGTATCCTAATCCTACTAATGCACGAAACGAAGCGAATGGCGTGCAATGCAAGAGGCCTTTACTCAGCATTGGGTGGCAACAGGCTGAAGAAGAATCCTACTAATATTATAAATGTGAAAGTTTGTATATTTGTTATTTAATGACGCACAAATGATTGAAAGAATTCCGACGATTTAACATGGGGCCCTACCGACGAAGCTGAAGCCGTTTACCATCGGATTTTTAAAAAAGGAAAATGAAACTACTGCTTAGATTGTTGGTAATTATGTTTAGCTCAGCTGGTAGAAAAACTATAGCTCTACCCATTAAGCTGAAGATAATATAGCAATACCCAATAGCTTCAAGCTAAGAGCAATTTTTGGAATAACATAAAAACCGTTGGTAATCGGCTTCAGCTTCGGCGGTAATTATAATCCAGGTTATTATATGGCGGTGTGTAATCAGGGGCCCGATTACACATCGCCATATAATAATCTGGATTGACATATACTTCTTATTTTACTATAAGTGTAAGTGCAACTTGGAATGGAAACTTGTCAAAGATAAAAAAAAGGCAGATGGCGACTTACATATGGTTTGACACTATTGCATGCTATTGAATCTCCAATCACTTTGGTATTTGGAGGTTCGACAATTGTAATGCCTTCTGATTTAATTATTGGAAATCCCATACCGTATGGTGTTAAACAACAGTAAAAAACAGTGCAACAACAGAATCTTATGAACTTCAACAGCTATGGGCTGTACTTGTCGAAGTTCCTAAGATGTTGTTGTCTCTCATCACCTATTGATAAAATAATTGATAAAAACTACAGACTCCCGCTAACCAGTGTAGTTTCTAGGGCTTGTGCTACTATTCAACGTGAATAATTAATCATCACTTTTTATGGCATAACGTTCAACATCTAGAGCAGTATTTTTGAAACTTTTTCATGGCGCGACCCCCTTCGTATGTATGATCTTTTTCGACCCTTTACCCTCCAAGTTCGTAACCTGTATGTATCCTTATAAATCCGTAAGTTTATATTTATTTTCATAGTTACGTATTAGTTAATATAATAAATAATTAAATATTCATTTATGTCAAAATATTTCGAGGGCTGTGTTATAACAGCCGTCGAAATATCATTTTGAATGCTCTTTTTTACAGCTTCGCAATCTGCTGCGACCCCCATGTAAAAGCTACGAGACCCCCTATGTGGTGGCGACCCACACTTTGAAAAACACTGATCTAGAGCGAGAAACGAATCATAAGTAGGGGTGACGATTATATAACAATATAGGTACATATTTTATTTTGACACGTCAAAGAGAGTTAGAGGAGCTGGAGGCGATTGAACTGCCTTTATGACAAATGTATGTAAGTGATTTGTATATATGAGGGAATTGGTGATTGATTGCTTATCTACGCCCCGAGGGCTTAGAATCGCTAGATCGAGATCGTGAAATTATGTGTGATATGGGTATTGAATGTAGTCACAAAATGTCATGTATGCTTTTCCGTTTTATTGCTTATCTTCCAATAATATTTTTTTGACGTGATACGTCTTCTAAATCGATGAACGCCAGCTGCACGCATGAAAAAGCATGACTCATTGTCACGTTCTGCCTGAGCCGAGCGTGCAAGCGAGAGCGCGGAACAAGCGATAGATTGGCACGATTGGTCTAAGCATTCGGCTTGTGACGCATCTATCTTTCTTCCACTCCATCGACCGATGTTTCCATAAGACGTTATCACGATAAATTATCGTCCGGAAACCGATTTTACAGTCAACCAATTTTTTTGGAGTTCGTTTTGAAATTCGAGTTGAACTTATGTGCAAAGGTATCACTTATTTGTTATATTGTATGTATTGTAAATTTAATTGAAATGACCGGACAGACCAGTATATTTATGGAACGATATTATGCGAGAATTGAAACAATGAAGGCTAGAGTGTTTTGAACGCAAGCCAACTGTGCCGAAGTAAAATACTAACTGTTAGTTATTGTTTAAGAGTTTCCGAATGTCGTATTTAAGTTTTCCATGTGAAATTCAACACTTGCGTTCCTTGAGGGCCGAACGGGGAAAATTTATGAAAATGATTGCAACACTGTTATATAGCTTCTGTTTTGGACTTTTGGCGCGAACTTGGTGAGCATGTTTTGCTTCTAAATAATTTTTCATAAGTTAATGTATAATGATATTCATAATAGAGATGTGTGTTATGGTGCAAGTGATCATTAATACGAATGCTTTATTCAGTAAATTAAAAGATATTTACATTATATCGTGGCCGGGGTCTCCTTTTAAGTATATAATACCTGTGTTAGAAGACCTCGCTCTTCCTTAGTAGAACAATTTATATTAAACTTTTTATATAATACTATTTGTTTTGATTTTTTTTTAATGCTATTAATAAAATAAACAGAAATACATTTTTTTTTTTTCTTAGGGTTGCCAGTGACATTACGTTTAGTGTTTAGTGTTATTTAAGATATTCATGTATGCAGTTGCTCTAATTGTGAAGTGTGAATGCAACAGTGAGTATGAATCGTACGTGGTGAAGAATGTATTTGTATTGGATGTATATGTGAGTCATTGTGAGTGATGTAGGTATATCGTGTGCATTATGTTATATTATAGTGAACGAACATATAAGTATATATGATCGTTCATTCCTGGCATGTAATTTCCTCTTATTGTCGTTGTTCACCCCTGATCAGTGCTTCTGTTTCATCGTAGTTGATTGATTTTAGCCAGATAGTTAATGATTGTTTACATGAATGATGAGTTAAGGGGTAAATATTGAGAGTCTTATTTATGATATTGTATAGGTACGAAGATTGACATCCAAATTGTCTCCGAGCATAGGCAGGCAGTGTTTACAGGAGGTATTTGTGCTACTTTATGTTTTGTTCTTCTATTTAATATGTTTGGATTATATGTCAACTGTTTATGTTTCCTCAAAACTGAAAGCAATATGTATAATTTTCGAACAGTAAGTGCGCCGCAGATGGAATAAAGTTCTTCGGTGGGGAATCTAAAAGGTTTGAAATGTATTACTTTTAGCAATGATCTCTGAGCCCTTTCCAGTTCAATAAATTTGGTTTTAGTTGCTCCGCCCCATACCGGAATGCAGTACGTAAGAACAGATTGTGCTAACGAAACATAAATACGATTCAGTAATTTCTGACCTGCTATGTGTCTGAGCTCTTTGAAGACCCATATAAGTTTTCTGAGTCGAGTCATAATGAGGTCTGTGTGTGCGTGCCAGGATAGCCGCTGGTCGACAATGATGCCAAGATATTTTGTTTTGTCTAATCTTTGGAGTATAGTACATGAACAGTGTGAGTCGTTAATGTTAGAACAGTTATGGATCTTAATTTTCAGGTTTATATCTGGTTGTGATCTATTATAATTACTGAAACATATGTAATTTGTTTTGTTTTTATTTAATGTTAATAAATTGTAATTCAACCATGTGGCTATCCTCACTAGACCCTTTTCAGTCACTTTCTGTACTGCACCCCATGTCTTAGCACTGAATACAATAGCTGTGTCGTCAGCATATGAAAACATTTGCCCCTGTTCAATTTGCATATTACAGAGGGCGTTTATGTAGATAAGGAACAGGGTCGGACCTAGCACACTTCCCTGTGGGACTCCGTATTTGATACTTGCGGGTTCACTTAAGCATTCGCCAATTTTCACACGCTGAGTACGATCCGTTAAGTAGTCTTTAAAAAGTAGTAGGGGGGTACCCCTTATACCTAGGTTCTCTAGTCTGTGCACCAGGATGGGGACAGAGACAGCATCGAAAGCTTTCTTGAGGTCTAAGAAAACTGTTAAACATTTGTTTCCTGCATCAATCTTGTTCACAATCAATGAAGTTAAGGCAATAACAGCATCTTCTGTTGAGAGTCCATGTCTGAAGCCAAACTGTGATTCGGAGATAAGGTTGAATTTTTTCAAATAATTTGTAAGACGTGAATTTATTAGCTTTTCTATTATCTTTGATAATGCTGGTAACACGGAGATGGGTCTGTAATTACTGGGATCATCTCTGTCTCCATCCTTGTGCACTGGTGTGATAATGGCTTGCTTAAGTGGTTTTGGAAAGATACCATCTCTAAAGCAAAGGTTAATCATTTGATTTGAAATTGGTAGAACCTTTGATGAAAGGTGTTTGAATCGGGGCTTCTGAGTTGTACCGGAAAGTCGTGCAAAACAGAGGAAAAATTGCACTGTCGGATTTACTGTTAACTTATTACAAGTAATGAATGAACATGAAGGCTCCTGATGATATTTCTCGGTATGTCGCTGAAGCCGGGAATAATATTATAAAATAATACAAAGACGGACTCAAAAGGACATGGATTACAGAGCCGCAAAGCTATTTGTTAACAGCAATAAGTCATATGGTTTATTATTTGGGGTAGTGCCGCGGATGTAGACTTAATTTTTGTGCTTCAGAAATGAGCTATCCGTGCTATTTATATGATGAGTCCCAGGGAGACACTGAGAAATAAATTTAAAGAGATAAATATTATGACATTACATTCTCAATACATTTATGAAAATCTTATTTACGTTCATAAAAATCAAACAAAATTTAGGAAAAACAGTGATCTCCATCAATTAAATTTAAGAAATAAAAATAAACTCGCTGTGCATATTACGAGGCTCCATAAAATCTCTAACTCGTTCCCAGGTCAATACGCTTCTACAATAAACTTCCAAACGACGCGTTTAAATTATCCATGGGTAAATTTACGAAATATATTAAAACTAGACTATGTCAAAAGGCTTACTATTGTATCTCAGATTACATAAATGATAAAAGTATTTGGAAATGAATTGCTCTTGTTATGTTATGATAATGATTGTATTTGTATTTAATGTAACGATATTGGCAATTAAAAGAGTCGGCCTTGAGTTTCTTGCCAGTTCTTCTCAAGAAGCCCCGTCACCGGAACTGGCACTTAAATTCACTTTCACATTCAAGATAGTGTGATGAAAGTGAATCTAAGCTCTGCGGATTTAGAGTAGTAATGATTTATACATGTTCTTATATTTAATTTGTATGACGTTTCTAAGTGCTTTATAAAGTCCAAGGAATAAAGAATTTTTGATTTGATTTGATTTAAAAAAATCTTCTTATTAGGACTGTACAAAACAAAATGTTGACCTTACAATTCCAACAAAGACAATAGACAGCTCATCATCATTTTTAGGGTTCCGTACCCAAAGGATAAAAAGGAACCCTATTACTAAGGCTCCGCTATCCGTCCGTCCGTCCGTCCGTCTGTCACCAGGCTGTATCTCATGAACTGTGATAGTTAGACAGTTGAAATTTTCACAGATGATGTATTTCTATTGCCGCTATAACAACAAATACTAAAAAACAGAATAAAATTAATATTTAAGGGGGCTCCCATACAACAAACGTGATTTTTTTTGCTCGTTTTTACTCGCAATTGATAACGGTAATAGGTAGACGCTTGAAATACATAATATTTAGTTTTATATTCAGTTTATAAATAAATAATTAAATAAAAATAAAACAAATATTTAAAGGGTGCTCCCATACAACAAACGTGATTTTTTTGTCGTTTTTATAGATAATGGTACGGAACCCTTCGTGCGCGAGTCCGACTCGCACTTGGCCGGTTTTTTTATACGACTTAGACACAAACAATCATATGCTCCTACTCATGCCACCATCTTTAAAATAAAGTAAAGCCGTGAGCATAGCTGGTTCAAAATATTATGAGAGCTCTGGACTATAGCAGTTTCTTGCAACATTTTAATTTCAGTTCAGTTATTTAAATTTAACATTAACATTCTCGGAGGGTCGGAAACTGCGTAAAACAAGTTTGAACTTCCAATGAAACTGTTTCTAAGTTACTGTTACTTCAGTCGCATTACAGTAAAATATATAGCTTAAGGGTTTCTTCAAGTAACGTGAAAAAAAAAACCTTGTAATGTACGGGTAGCTCTATGGCGTCATTGCGCGTGGAAGTCTAATCGATGACGCAAGTTAAACAATGTCGACCGTAGCCTGTATGTGGATGGATTTATTTATCTCGAGCTGCTTGCTGGATGAATCCGATGACAAGGTAAGCCGTCGGTCCCGGTTGTCATTATGTGGCATTCGTGAAGCCGAGTCAGTGGCCTTTGCACGTCTTTAAAAACACTGGCCTCTGACAACCTGCAGTTGAGCAGTGGGGTGGAGTACTCTTTAAATTTCCTTTAATTGAGGGGAGATTGGAATCGCATCAGTGGGATTAATTAGGGTTGACGATATAAAGTTAAAACAAACAAAACAAAATTCATTTATTTCGGATAACTTACATGATCCATTGATAGTACAAAACATTTTAAAAATTTTTGAGAATTTCAATTTTAAAATTTAGAACTTCAATTGAAATAGCTACAAATCTCAATGTTAAATAAAATTTAATACAAAATGTCAATGCTTAGTTTAAATTAAATGTATATATAAATGTCCATTACAATGAAACGAATTACCAAATTAAATACAAATAAATAATCATAACCTATACAATTAATGATTTAAAACTGTTTCTCTTATATGGTATATTATTATTATTATATATTATTTGTCAAAAATTGAAATTTTTCTCTTCTATCAGAGTTGTCTCATCGGCATTGTTACAGTGACATGCCTGTCACAGCAATGCCGAAGGAAAGGGCAGTCTAATCTATATAATATAAAGCCTTCAACCAGTGCATGCTCCCTGCCTGCCTATGGTGCAGAGACATGGACACTGACCATCGGGCCGGTCCACAGGCGCGCAGCGAGCGATGAAGAGGGCAATGCTCGAGGTTTCTCAATTCAAATGGGTTTCAATGTGGGTTGATGCACATATAATCTCGAATATATGTCGATGCAAAATATAATCTCGTTCACAATTAAATAATATTTTTTATATTGAGAGTAGTAACTATAAGGTGGGCCAAATTAGCTCATTTTATCCCACCATTGTGCTTTTAAGCGTACGTTAAGCTGAGGAGTCGTCTGCGTACCGGCATTGGGTAATGTTTTGCTTACTTTAAAGTTTGTTTATTATAGGTAATGTTGCAAGGGCATATAGTGGCATAGCAAGTGGATTACCTTGAGTTACTACTTGTGCACTGTATAAGCTCATATTATAATAGGATTATAATAATATTGGTCAGACAAATTACACAGTACCATCTAGCCCCAAAGTAAGCGAAGCTTGTGTTATGGGTACTAGACAACTGATAAACATACGAAAAACATTTTTTTTTGTAAATACATACTTATTATACATAGAAAACACCCAGACCAAGACAAACAGACATGTTCATGCACACAAATGTTTGTCCTGTGTGGGACTCGAACCCACGAGTGTTGGTGTCGAAACCGCGTCATTGACCGCTACGCCATCGAGCTCGTCATTACCAGTTCGATTACGAGCATGATTACGAGTTCAGCATATCCGTTATGTGTTGTACCACAAGCTGGCACTTCATGCACAATAAAAAAATTGTACACTGGCTGCCTTAATGCTATACAAGCATTCTCTACCTACCAGTCAACCTTAGGGTGATGCAGAGATAATAAATACATGGCAGACGCAAAAGATAAATAATGTGAAACAAAAGTCAATATTAACAAAAAAAAAACAGGAACAAAACGTTACAGATATTACATCATCATAATCATCAGGTCCATTTTAGTCTCCACTATAGGAGCACGACCTTCTCTCGTCCGTCCTAGATGGAAGGAGGATTTGGCCTACACTCCCCACGCTGGCCAAACGGGTAGGCCTGATCGATATTTAATAATGTATTAGGTTGGGGAAAAAGTCTTTTCGTATTTTATATGAAAATTCAAAACATTTTTTAATAAAGTTTATTTACATTTAACTAAAGTATGTAGGTGCCATTATGTTCGATAACTTTTTGTCATCTTGTAGGTAGAGACATGATCCCATTACTATAGAAATCTTGGGACTTCTGTTCAAAAAACCGCGACAAGTGGTTTTGGCAGTCTTCTCGTGATGTTAACCTGACATTGCCTAAAGAATTCTTAAGAGACCGAAATAGGTGGAAATCAGAAGGTGCAAGGTCAGGACTATACGGCGGATGCATTAACACCTCCCAGTCAAACTCTCTTAATTTTTACTGAGTGGCTAAAGATGTGTGAGGTTTAGCGTTATCATGATGAAAAATCACACCCCTTCTATTAATTAATTCCGGCCGCTTTCTCTCAACTTTTTGCTTTAATCTCATCAGTTGTTCACAGTAGAGTTCAGAATCGATAGTCCTGCCTGGCGGTAACAGCTCATAATGAATAATGTCCTTCCAATCCCACCATACACACAGCATCACCTTGTTGCGGGTTAACCCGGGTTTCGCCAGAGTCTCTGAAGCCTGGCCGTCTTTGATCACGACCTTTTTATGCGCCAAAACTGTTATGTGGTCAATTCCTAGTTCTTCAGCTACGTCGTAACTACTGATATGCCGATCTTGCTCCACTTTTTCAGAAATGGCATCCATTTTATCCGTAACAGGGCGACCAGAGCGACGTGCATCTTTGACATCAAAATTTCCGGATTGAAAACGCTTAAACCAAATTTGTGCTACTCTCACAGACACTGCACTAGGTCCATAAACGTCACAAATTTTTTTCGCAGCTTGCGTTGAATTTTTACCTTTTTTGTAGTAAAATGTTAAAATGTATCGAATTTCTTCATTAGATTCACTCATCTTGACAGTAAAAAAAACAAATGAAAATCACACATTTACCTAATTTGAATTTGGAATTATCTTTTTTAAAATTTAAACTTTTTAAAGATATCAAAACCTGCTAGATACAAATGGTATAACCAAAGAGATTTTATTACAAGTTCATACATACTATAATGCGAAAAGACTTTTTCCCCTACCTATTATTTCCCTTAATCGCCTTGTACGACATCCACGGGAAGAAACGGAGAGGTTCTATTCTAGTCTGCCGGAAACCACACGGCCAATATTACATATATTATAGATATACTAAGCCAAATACTATACGCATACTTACAGCAAATACATGGAAGATACATAGATTTGATAAATTCTTGCTTGCCAGAGAGCTGTCTGTTCACGGAATTAAAGGCAATATTAGTTAGTTAGTTCAAATTGTAACTAACTAATAATGCCTTTAATTCCGTGAACAGTTTAGAACAGTTTGCGTTGTTATAGTAATAAGTATTGAATGTGTTTGACCTATATACAGAGTTCAAGATTCCCACTAGGTATTTCTAGGAAATAGCGAGAGAAGCTAGTCCTTCATAAGCAATCAGACACATAGATGTTCATCTAATAAGAAAAACTTTTACTACACATCGTTGTCCGGCAAATTGCAATCTTGATTTTCTCGGTCCAATTTTACGTTGTAACTTAGTTACATAGTTTGCTTCTTCATGATTTCAGACTGTTTACGGAGTTCATTTTATTTGTTCATTCGTTCAATCAGTCTTGTGTTCACTAAGCTGCAGCTTTTGGAACGAGATTGTTTATTCCAAGAGAAACATATTGTTAAGATGTGTGTTCCGGTTCCTGACGTTCAGTTTCAACGATTGCTTTTTAAAAATAAAGTTATTAAATAAAAAGATTTTTAAAAAGCAATTGTTGAAAATTGCTTTTTAAAAAAACAAGAAAAGCTCGTAAGATTCTGTACAACCCCCACCTTAGGACCCGGAAAATATATATTTTCCAGAATTTGTGAGGTTTTTGTAATTGTCATCCATTCTTACCAGTGTGAAACAACTTCCACCTCCTGTATTCATTTTAGGGTTCCATACCCAAAAAGGAACCCTGTTACTAATTAGCTCCGCTGTCCGTCCGTCCGTCTGTCCGTCCGTCCGTCTGTCCGTCCGTCCGTCTGTCCGTCCGTCCGTCTGTCACCAGGCTGTATCTCACGAACCGTGATAGTTAGACAGTTGAAATTTTCACAGATGATATATTTCTGTTGCCGCTATAACAACAAATACTAAAAAACAGAATAAAATAAATATTTAAGGGGGCTCCCATACAACAAACGTGATTTTTTTTCTCGTTCTTGCTCGCAATTGATAACGGCAATAGGTAGACGCTTAAAAAACTCACATAATATTTAGTTATATATTCACTTTAAAAATAAATAATTAAATAAAAATAAAACAAATATTTAAGGATCCCATACAACAAACGTGTTTTTTTTTTTTGCCGTTTTTATAGATAATGGTACGGAACCCTTCGTGCGCAAGTCCGACTCGCACTTGGCCGGTTTTTAATTATTTTATTTTATTAAGGGAGATCTACAACAAACCTATTTTTTATCTATACCATCCATCAAAAAATGTACCTAGTATTTTCGTAATCTAAGATGATGGTTAAAATTATTATTATATTAAAAAAAAATAGTATCTAGCTATTTGTTAAACGGTTTTATTTAGCTTGACCTGTTTGTTTTATATTTTTGGGTCAAATCTAGTAATTGAAATTTGACCCCCTGCCTGTTGACAGATTGATCTGAAATTTGGTACACACCTTTAGTTCTGGTGACAATACAATTAAATAAATTCTGTTTCATTGTAAATCCAAGATGGCCGCCACTACAAAATGGCGGTTTACAAATTTTGTCACGACTACTTCAATATGGGTATCAAATGAAAGGGCTTGACTAGTAGAACACAGTTCACATGAAAAAAAATGAAAATCCAACATGGCCGCCGCTACAAAATGGTGGTTTACACATTTTGTCACGACTACCACTACATGGGTATCAAATGAAAGAGCTTGACTAGTAGAACATAGCTTGTCGCTCGTCGCTCTCATGAATATTATAATAAAATCCAAGATGGCCGTCAACAAAATGGTCGGTAGGCGGTTACATATTTTTTCAATTTTCAATATTGGTATCAAATTAATACAAGACAAATTTAAAAGTAAAAAAAAAAATGACAAAAGTCAAATCTAATCTTAATTGAATGAGAAGTACTATGTAATGGAATTATGAACTAAAAAACTTGAAAATAAAAATTATGAAAAAAACATTTTTAATTTAAACGGTTTTATTGAAAGTAATGTACTAAAAGCTAAAAAATAATTCGGTAGGTTCGAGGTTTCAGTCATCATACCCCTCTCCCTCATCAGTCTAAGGCATTGATCAGACAAAATAATAAAATCGTTGGGCCCGTGTTTCTGTCCAATCAACTCAGTTTACGCTACGCCCAACGATTTTATTATTTTGTCTGATCAATGCCTTAGACTGATGAGGGAGAGGGGTATGATGACTGAAACCTCGAACCTACCGAATTATTTTTTAGCTTTTAGTACATTACTTTCAATAAGACCGTTTAAATTAAAAATGTTTTTTTCATAATTTTTTTCTGATTAAATTCGTTGTGTTCCAAGGCAGACGTAGTTTTACCCCCGGGATTGCAATGGACTGTTCTTTGCCTTTTTTGGCGGTCGC
Organism: Hypsopygia costalis; assembly: GCA_937001555.2. Classification (NCBI taxonomy): domain Eukaryota; kingdom Metazoa; phylum Arthropoda; class Insecta; order Lepidoptera; family Pyralidae; genus Hypsopygia; species Hypsopygia costalis. The sequence continues at coordinate 19,329,568 of OW443343.2, read as the reverse complement.
CGCTGTTAATCATGGCTACACAGAAGACAGTGGTAGGAATGTGTGGTGGGCCCCCGTCTCGAAAAATCCCAGATCCATTTCAGTGTGAATGAAAGGAAAGGTAGAGTCTAGGTTTTTTTTGCCACGTTGGTTGGTAGACAAGCATACAGCCCGCCTTACTAATGCTCGCAACAGGAAATATCGCTCGCGCGTCGCCACCATTTGGGGTGTATATAGTTCACCAACTTTTTTGGCGCGTAGGTAGTTCATCAACATCTTTGAACCAAAGCCAACCTCACCTGCACGTGGTGCATGCTGATGACTGACAAACGAGGCTCTGGCGAAAAGAGAGATAATGCATAGCGTATTTTTTAAGCTGCCTGACTGGGGAAGTACCTCCACCTCACAGTATACCGCAGCCAAATAACAATTCCCTTGAGGGTTGTTGCGTTCCTGGGACTAAGTGAGGTCACCAGAAAGAAAGGAACGAGTATAAGCTGGCAACGGAACGGCGACCCCTCGTGAAAGTATATATAATATATGTTATATGTTATCTATTGACAGCATTCATTGCTATGCCGACAACAGCACCAGAGACACTTATTTCAAGGGCCGCGCTAATATCCCTCGCCCTCTCGTGGAGGAGACCCGCGAACAACTTGTGTCGGAGATCAAGAGTACATTGAATAGTGTCCGATTGGGGCGACAGAACCTAGTCCTATTCAACACCACTAAGACACAATCTATTTTTACAAGCTTATATTTAACTTGCAATGTATGTATGTTTGTCCGGATGGAATCTTGCAACTTAATTTTGAACCAGTTATCTTCAACCGATTGAGTTGAAATTTTGTATACGCGCTTAGTTTAGATGACAATGCATGGTTAGCTATGTGATGTCATTCTAAATCCAATATGGCGGATTATCCAAGATGGTGGACTAGCATTTTTTCTGCAGTACCACAATATGGGTATCAAATAAAAGGGCTTGCTAAGGAGAACACGAAAAATAATACTAGGTTACATTAAATCCAATATGGCGGATAATACAAGATAGCGGACTCGTTATTTTTTCTGCACTACCACAATATGGGTATCAAATAAAAGGGCTTGCTAAGTAGAACATGAAAAATATGCCCAATAATAACTAAAATATTAAAAATAACTAAACTGTAAAAAAAAACTTTTTAAAACAAGCTTTTATTTAAGTCACCTAAAAAGATGAAAATAAACTTTTAAATAAATCAAACTAATCAATTTAGTACTATGTACCTATAACACAACTAAAATTTTATAAAAGCTTGTCGCGAGATGTGCCTTTATCTAACGCGTTATGACACAATATTGACTTGACATAATAAGAAATAATATGTTTCTTAGAAAATAAGCAGATAAATATCGCGACAAGCTTTTATAAAATTTCAGTTGTGTTATAGGTACTTACATAGTACTAAATTGATTAGTTTGATTTAATTAAAAGTTTATTTTCATCTTTTTAGGTCACTTAAATAAAAGCTTGTTTTAAAAATATTTTTTTTTACAGTTTATTTATTATAAAAGAAAGTTTATTATAATAAAATTTCTTCCGCTATAAAATTTATATCAGTGTATTCCAGTGTTTTATCTTAATTTTATTTTAAATTAAATTTTCATTAATTACTGTACGAAAATTCCCTGCCGTTTTTCATTAACGTTCCACCATTGTTTGATCATTTTCCTTCTTTTTCATCATATTAATTTTTTTTTTGAGAGTTTTCACTATCACATTACTGTCTCGTTATAAAGCTAGGACCACACCAGCATATTTCTATACGGAGGAAAGTTTATTATAAGAGTTAGGTTCATTATACGATTCGTATGATAGGAAATTTAAAGTTTATTAGGTACTTAACAAATATGTTTGATAGAAAGGTGCCGTGCTTAATTATTGATAGATATGCAAAAAAATAATAATAATAAGAACGTGTATAACCGATGTGATAAGTTATTTATTAGGGGCCTCTACTTTGTTCGGTACCAGGAGCTCACACCTATAAATCCGGCTCTGGCTTCGCGAGCGTATATAGTTATGATAACCGCTTCACATCGGGCGGGCCATATGCTTGTCTGCCACTCGAAGTCGTATAAAATAATAGAAGAATATTTTTTCTATGGTTAGGTACGAGTATATGCATTCGAATGAAAGAAAGTCATTCTTTATTTCTATTGGCTCCCTTTATCGTTTTAATGTCTTAATAAATCTTCCACTACATCCCAACACTGCGTCGTCAGCAAAATATGTCTATTAAAGTCTTTCCTTAACGTCCTTATTCTTGTAAAAGATTCGCAGCGGCAGTATCAAGGCCTCGCCACATGGCTTAAAGCACGCCTCGTTTATTTTTATTAACGCTGGCGCAGACTGTAGCTTCCAGATTTTATGTCTTCATAATTTTATACATGCTCCATGTATATTGTTTAGATTTTTCCTTATTTCTTTCAAAGTATTTTGTTATGTTGGTGACAAAAATTATTCCCAACTATTTGGAACATTCGTTAGCGTCGTTGCGCAAGTTAATCTAATCGAACACGCAAGTTAAGCAACGTTGACCGTAGCCTGTCCAGGGATGGGTCTATTTATCACGAGCTTCTCAAGTTAAGTGGTCAGTGTCGGCTGTTGTCATTAGATGACAGTCGTTAAGCCAAGTCAGTGGCACTTAGGCAGCTTGAAAACACTGGCCTCCGCCAACCTGCAGTTGAGCAGCGTGGTGAAGTATGTTCTAAACCTCTTCGATTGAGAGGAGGTCTGTATCCCAGCAGTGGTATGAATAAGGATTTGGAACATTAGCAAACTTTTCATCACGGCTTCTGCCACACTATAAGTAATAGTACTACGTAAAGTATGGCCACGCCCTGCCGCTCTCTTGTATCGACCTCACCTCACATCTGAGACGAATTTGGAACAGTTTGTGTGGCGCTGCACGCACACACGTTCATTGACGGTCTGCACAGACACCATTTTTTATGTAGTAGTAAACAAGACGACATTTGAATGGAGTGGCCGGGGTGTACTTCTGCTATGAAGCAAATTTAAGATATAATTTATTATCGTACTAGCTGTCCCGGCGAACTTCGTACCGCCTAAAAATCAATGAATGTCGTGGTACATATTAACAAAATTTATGATTTTATGGAATTAAAACAATGAATAATAGAAAATAATAGAGAAGCTCGATGGCATCTTTGCGCGTGTCAGTCTAATTGAGCACGCAAGTTAGGCAACGTCGACCGTAGCCTGTACACGGAAGGGTTTATATTACTTCGAGCTCCTCCGTGCTTCGAAAGGCACGTTAAGCCGTCGGTCCCGGTTGTTATCATTAGATTATCTCGAGCTCCTCCGTGCTTCGGAAGGCACGTTAAGCCGTCGGTCCTGGTTGTTATCATTAGATGGCAGTCGTTAAGCCAAGTTAGTGGCATTTAGGCGGCTTGAAATCACTGGCCTCCGCCAACCCGCAGTTGAGCAGCGTGGTGGAGTATGCTCTAAACATCTTCGGTTGAGGGAAGACCCGTATCCCAGAAGTGGGTAAATATTAAGTTCAGTACTAAGTCACAAAAAAAAATACCAACTGACAACCAATGAATATTTCAATCCACAAAACAAAACACAGACAACTTTCGCGACGTAAAAGTGAGACCAATCGATTTGACATTTACTTTACAATCAATAAATATCCCAATCCTTTTTCAACTGACACTATTTGTAAGGGAAAATGTTTTTTCTTTTATTTAATGTTTTCGTCAATTTTTCAATGTGTAAAAAATACTTATCATCCTATTCCTGACCAAGACAAATCTAAAAACACACAAATCATAATATTCGGTCCAGCCGTTTTTGAGTTATAAATGATGTAACTAACACGACTTTTATATATATATAGATTTAAGGAGCTTGATATAAATTTATGACCGCACGCATTAATATTTTACGACCAATAATATTTCATTCCACAAAACTGTTTTCAAAACAAATCACAGCCAACTTTCAATACGTAAAAATGAGACCAATAGAGTTGACATTTGTTTTTAATGTAAGTCATTTGTTCTATATTAAATGAGCTTGATATACATTTCTGAACGCACGTATACATTTGACGTATGCACGTCAACGTCACGTTTGACAGGTACGACACCCACGAACATTTTGTATGGGAAAATGTTTTCTCTATTATTTTATTTTTTCGACAATTTTCCAATGTTTTTAAGAGTTATTCTGCTATTCGGGACGTAGACAAATCCAACAAATCAAAAACCATGAAAATTAGTCCTGCCGTTCTCGAGTTATAAGTGTTCGAACAAACCCGACTTTATTTTATATATAAAGGTTATTATTACTATTAAGTATAATGTCTTTCAAATTCTTGGTATCTTGGCTGACACGTCTGTTGCGTTTGGATGCGCCCAGCATCTTATCTACTCAAAGGCAATAACTGAAAATCAGTGTTTTGCTCTCTGAGCAAGTCCAACACTGAGTTGTTGCCTGTTTGTGTCACTGCAACACACGCCGAACAACGGAGCAGGGGATGGGGCTTCGGTTTATTTGTGAGCTTTAATATTATTACATGATGGCTCGCGGTTGGACTGGAGTTGTGTTCCAAGTTCTGGTTTATTATTAGAATTATTTTATGTTTCTGTATTTTGTGTGTTTCAGTGTGCAAATAAAAATGTTATATATCTATATAAAAATGATGAGATGAACATAACAAAATTTCACCAAAAATCATAACACAGCTCGGGGGGATGTAATCCAAAGAGAAGCAATAGCTACATATTCTATTAATACACTCAACAAGATCATCGATCTTATTATGTATCATAAAAATTTCCTGCAAAGTCAAGAAGATACTTTGCATAGGAAATTTCTAAGGCGTCTCGCAAATATGAGATGTGAAAATCAACAGAGCATGCGACACGGTGGCAAATATAAAAGCTTAATTCATTGAAACGCCTTACCCCGTCGCGTGCCAGGGTTAAAAAACAGGCTTATATTAAACGACGGGTTAATTAAATTACTCGCATGAAAAAATTAAGGGCGCTTGCTTAGGTTCTAAATAGATAACATTTTTTTTACAAAGGGTAACAAACGTGCATGCGGGTAACCTGATGGAAAGTAATCACCATCACCCATCCGTTGTCAGTCATTTAAGGGAAAAAATGACTGTGTTCTTGAAGGCTCCCATGTCGTATTTAGTTAGGAATACTGCTGAGGGCAAATTAATTCCACAATTTTACAGTTCGTGGTAAAAATGTCTTAAAAACTTACTGAGGTAGATCGCCAATTATTATCAAGATGATATGGATGGAATTTAAATTTATGGCGAGTTGTACGATATTGGAACTCAGCGGCAGGTATCAATTCAAATAGCTCATCCGAGCACTCCCCGTGGTATATTTTGTATAGTACACAAAGAGGTGCAACATTTCTACGTGTAGAGAGAGTCCAGTCGATCAGAGATCTTTGGATCACTGACGATTCGAACTGCTCTTCGTTGTATGCGATCAAATGGAGCAAGTAAGTACAGCAGCTCACTGGCCCAGAGATGTGAACAGTTCTCCATATGAGGCCTAACGATTACCATCGGATTTTTGATTCATCATCATCATCATAATCAGGTCATTTTAGTCTCCACTAGGAGCACGACCCTCTCTGGTCCGTCCCAGACAGAAGGAGGATTTGGCCTACACTCCCCACGCTGGCCTAACGGGTTGGGGAGGCCTGATCGAGGTTTGATAATATATTTCCCTTAGTCGCACGCAGAAAACACACGGCCAACGGATTTTTTATTGCAAGAATTAAATTTTAACTTCGACTTATGGTGCATGTGTTTAGCTTAGCTGGTACAAACGATGGAGCACTACCGACTAAGTTGAAGATGTTTGTCAATAACTTAAACGTAAGACGTATAGTATAGTAACAAAATATTCGATGGGAATCGGCTTCAGCTTCGGCGGTATGACCCCAGGACTTTATATAGTTGATGTTGAGACACATTGAAGACTAGCTTATACCCGCAGCTTTGCCAACGTGAACACAGGATAAACAATCTCATATGTATTTTAAAAATGGAATAAATCACGTCGTGCCTAGGAGGCCTCGCTTTAATAAAAATATTTCGTATAGTTTGGACGCATTAGTTGTTGATAAGATTACCGTTAAATTACCAAGTGTCCATGTCGACAGATCTATGTTGTCAAATTTCGAGTCGTTGCCATTAGCAGACGACACATATTGTATACCGGGAGAGATTATTATATATTATTGTATACTAGGAGGGCTTTGAACCAACCTTTGAACGGAATATTTTTAAAATACTTATTTTGGAAAGTTGACTGAAGTCAACTATATACATAACTAGCGGCCCGACCTCGCTTCGCTGTGGCTCAATCTTTTCGTTTCCATCCATTTCCTTAGAGATGGCGCTGTATGTGAAAAAAGATTTTCCCGCTTTTCTTTTCAAATTTTTCCAGAATTTTCTTTGCTATAAACCTCACGGAGCCCGAGACCTTTCCAACGAATGCAAAACCGTGGAAATCGGTTCGTGCGTTCTGGAGTTATAGCGTCAGGAAGGAAAACCCGACTTATTTTTATATAGTAGATATTGATATTGCGTATTATTAGTATTATTAGCATATTACACGATGTACCGGTGAGGCAGAGGCCTTATGAATCCAGTCTAGCTAGTATGACAAATGGTGCGTCGTCGTAGCAAGCTCTCAACAACTATCGCTGTTTGCGCCACCTTGGCTCATCCTCGCTCATAAATTATACCGTACCGACTCACCTGGAGTGCATGTTGCATCAATTGTTGCTTACCTGCAAGTAATACAAGAAATTTATTAGAATTGCACTCTTATACTACACCAGAATATTTATTAACGCTTTTATCGATTTCTATATTACTATACTATAGAGACTGGGGTGTAAGAGGTTCTTCAACATCTTTGAACCAAAGCCGAACTCACCTGCACACGGTGCATCCTGCTGACTGACAAATGAGGCACTGACGAAAAGAGAGGTAGGAAGGACATAGCGTATTGTTTAAGCTGCCCGACTGGGGAAATACCTCCACCTCACAGAATACCGCAGCCAAATAACAATTCCCTTTTTTTTATTGAAGGTTATTTTGTTTCTGCGAGTGAGTGAGGTCAATAGAAAGAAAAGAATGAGTATAGGCTGGCAACGGGTCGGCGACCCCTTAGTGTTGCTGATTTTCATTAGCGGTGGTGACTGCTTTCCTTCAGGTGACCTACATGCTCGTTTGCCCCCCTCTAATATAAAAATACTGACGCAGCGCTCGCCATCGACAGAGATTTCATCTTCACACATTAGAACCGAAGTGGTCGGATGGGAAGAACGTACTGTGCGGTTCCAGAGAAGTTTTCTTCCACGTTCTACCAAGCTGTGGAATGAACTGCCCGTAGAGGTTTTCCCAGGAGACTACAGCATGGGGTTCTTCAAAAAGGGCGTAAAGAGGTTTTTACAGGGTCGGCAACGCGCATGTGATGCCTCTGGTGTTACTGGTGTCCATAGGCTACGGTAACTGACTGTATGTTTGTTTGTCACCTTAGTGGTAAAAAATAAATTAAAAAAGAAGTCCTGTGGTGTGATTCCCATGAGGTTTTTTAATTGCGAAAATCGGACTTCTCTTTAAACTTATAACATAAATATCTTCATTTCGGCTAAGCGTATTACTATCAGCATTAATTTAAGGTGAAGTTAGATTTTCGCAATCAATAAATCCAATAGTAATCGACGAGCTCCGTGGCATAGTGGTCAATGACGCGGCTTCGATATCAACGCTCGTGGGTTCGATTCCCACACAGGACAAACATTTGTGTGCATGAACACGTCTGTTTGTCTTGGTCTGGGTGTTTTTTATGTGTCATAATGTATTTAAAAAAAATGTATTAACGTATATTTATCAGTTGTTTAGTACCCATAACACAAGCTTCGCTTACTTTGGGGCTAGATGGCGCTGTGTAATTTGTCTGACAATATTTATTTATTTAATCGGCTTCAGCTTAGGCGGTAGGGTCCCAGGTCTCGTGATTATTTTACCCGGCAGAATCGAATCTTGATCGAATGGAGATTGAATTGAAACAGACTGACAATTGTACACTTGGTTTCATTCACTATTTAATGTCGATTTTCAAATATCATTATTAGTTTGTTTGGTTAAAGCCAAGGGGCGATAATGTGGCGCACTTAGTTATACCAATGGGGGTCACCCTATTAACGATACTTTCAGGTAGTAACGATTGTTAATGAACACAAAATAATAAAACGAGTGGTGTCGTTGGACACCAGATAGGAACGAAGTTTCTTATTTTATAAATATTAATTTCAAGTTCTATTCTTATAATTATAAGGTATACATTTTTTATTATGGTTTTTTAATCGATTAAAAAAAAAACTACTTTACAAAATTATCTTAACACATTTATTTTGTTTATCATTATACACATCATACATAGATAGACTATACATAATAAAAATCTTACGGTTTTTTTAACGTCACGGACGTTTTTTGCCGGCTAGGGTGCCCCTCCGCAATGCCCTATAGGGAACTTCGTTCCAAAAATAAAATACAGTAAATACTTAAAATAAACTTAAAGTAAATTTAAAGTAGATAAAATTAAGTATGTTTAGTTTTCAGGCATAATTCGTTATATCACTACAGTTAAACTTTGAAGTTTGTGTTACGAGATTACCAATTCATTGATTCAGATTGATTGATTCAGACTAGGTCGGAACTGAATTTCGAATGTTACATTGTACATTAACTAAATTAAATAAAATGTTAACACATTCGAAATTCAACTTAACTACGTAAATTAGCCCTCTCATTTTAATATAAATAAAAGGCAACAGTTACTGGCTGTAGTATCAACGCACAGCTCAAACCACTCACGGATCGGGTATAAATTTGGTATACAGGTAGGTATTATCACGTAGGCGAATACCTACGTCATAATAGCTAAGAAAGGTTTTGTGAAAATCCCATGCGTTACTGGGATACGCGCGTAGAGTTTTCTTTGTTTATAGAAAAGTATGAATTTAGTAAAACTGGATTTTGTAAAATAAAATACCCGTATTCAATGCCCCCCCCCCCCCCCCCTTCTCCACTCTGGATTCGCGTCTGGCACTGACATTATAAATATCTGTTTCTGTCGCGAACCACACACGTAATATTTAGCTTAGCATACCTTTTAAAATTGCAATAAAGTTGCTTCATTACTTTATTGTCTCGGTTTTAATTCTTGTAGTGACAATTTCCAGTGCATCCCTAGAGGTTGTTGGTCGGAATATTTGAGGCAAAGGTGACTACCCTCCGGCATCCTAAAGCAAATTCTCTAATAATGTTTAAAGCTCCACCGTTGAGTGTGCGAACGTGACTCGAGTGTTAACTCGCTGATGGATTATTATGCATTTATTAAATAGGGTTTTCCAGACTGACTATAAATCCAGGGTTATAATAAAGACTGATTTGTGGTATTAGCGTCAGTTTGGAGAGTTGTTTGGGAGCTCTGAGTTAGTCCATGGCCCTTGGACAAAAGTTAAACGTCACGTTCTTTTAAAAATGCATGAAGATATTTTTTACAGAGTCGGCGATGTGCATGTGATAAACTAGTGACAAGGTGAACTATTAAAACAGTTAGTTAAACAAAGTTTCATTAGACAAGACGTACGAGATATTTGTCTGTTACTCAATTGTTAGTTTCAAAATGACTTTTCTAACTCAGCAGATGAAGTTGCGGACACAGCTATGAATCAATAATAGTTGCTCCTTTTGTTATTAAACTTGGTGCCCGCTCACGTTTGTTGTGGCTCGAACTTCCCATTTCCATCTCATACTACATATATTTCCACGCTATAGTGTACTAAAAGTGTAGTAAAAAATTGTGAAGCCAATTGAAGCGAAATGATGATTCACTAAATGTTTGTGATTTTTTTTATATTTCTTAATTTTTCTGATATTTGAATTACTATATTAATTAACTAGTAGCTAATTCTGTTCGGGATGGAGGCAAATCCATATAAAATATATTTTTTAAAATATGACTGACCTTAAAAGGCAAGGCAGCCAATATACATTCACTGAAAATCAGAATATACTAATAATAATAATGTCATCTTGCAACGGCAAGTACTTGCACAGGCATAATCAAGTAGCTAGGATTATACACCAGCAACTTGCTCTTAAATATCGCCTTGTGAGCTCTGAGGTACCATACTACAGGTATGTATCTGAGCCAGTTCTCGAGAACGGTAATGTCACGCTCTACTGGGACCGGTCTATTGTCACTGACAGGATTATTGTTGCCAATAGACCAGAGGGGCAATTCTCGTAATTAAAATATAGTCAAAATTCAGTTTCGATCCAGTCTCGATCTCATAAATGTCGCATTTGGTATTCTCGTAACACAATATGTAACTTCAAAATTAAATTTAAGCGGGATTGTATCGAAATATGAGTGAAAATTAAACAAACTAAGAATGTTACTTTGCCTACAACAAGAATTGATAATAATTAATTAATGAAATCAAGTATATACTTTTAGTCAATTCACAATTCAATCTCGATTCGGTCAACTTTCAATCTGCGTTTGTTAGATAATTAATAATATAAGGGGGGGTCTTGTAACGATAATAAAACCATGAAAGTAGATTGTAAGTTTGTATAATAACATCATTTCAGTAACATTGAAATTAATAATAAGTCCATATAATAAAATTACTTTTATATTACATCTTGTACATAATTCAGAGCAGTATTGTATGTTTAATTTATCATTCGGTATCTATATAACATATTATATACCTACCTAACGCTTCACATATATACCTATACACAACATTATACACTTATATAACGCTATATACCAACACTATACATGTAAAGCATCATATACCCATATAACATTATATACATACACCATATATGTACATATACAACATCATACACTTATATACATCTAGTCAACTTATATACCTATTAGTACATAATTTATGTATCCATATATAATATTATATATGTAACATTATATACTTCTAGACACTTTATATAGCCATGAACATAATTGATAAATGGTTTAGAAATTACATTACTAAGTATCTAATCAATTATACTTAGCTTTGCGAGGAGCGATCCGTCTCTGTCCACAGCTCGAAAAAAAGTGCCCGTACTGAATGGCCGGACGGTATTTATAAGGAGGCCCCCACCTTTCTTTGCTTCTACCGACAACAACACGTGTCCACACAGGTGTTCACACAGGTGTCCACACAGGTGTCCAGACAGGTGTCCACACAGGTGTCCACACAGGTGTCCACACACAGGTGTCCACACAGGTGTCCACACAGGTGTCCACACAGGTGTTTACACAGGTGTTCAAACAGGTGTACAATCAGGTGATCTTTTTCGTCGAATCTCAAGCAAATGCACGTGCAGAGACACGTGTGTTAGACAGGTGGTGTTATTCGTCAGCTAGAAGCCACGTGGGGCTCACGATGAGTCATTTGATGTTTAAATATTTACAACACGGTTACCGTTAACTTTCGTAATATAACTAATCACATGTTTTAGCATATCATTTTTATTATTCTAACACGGCCATTCTGATACGTACTTCGTTCCCTGAAGTACCTAGATGCTTACTTTGGCTGATTTTATACTAATATAAATTCCACAAATTAGTCTTGCTTTGCAGTCTTGCTAAGTTATAGCATTAAATGCTTAAAGCTAATTTCAATTCTTAAGTTGACAATCATTAATATTAACTTATTACAATTGGCATCACAGCCTCACTTCTGACATTAAGTAGACCTTGTGCGCCACCCTTGTATATTCTAAAAAAAAGTGTCTTACTTCTCACATTAAGCAGACCTATAACATTTACTTAATCAAATTATGTCTTACTTCTCACATTAAGCAGACCTATAACGTCTGTCTTACTTTTCACATTAAGCAGACCAACAACGTTCACTTAATCTAACTTATGTCTTGCTTCTCACATTAAGCAGACCTATAACGTCTGTCTTACTTTTCACATTAAGCAGACCAACAACGTTCACTTAATCTAACTTATGTCTTGCTTCTCACATTAAGCAGACCAATAACGTCTGTCTTACTTTTCACATTAAGCAGACCAACAACGTTCACTTAATCTAACTTATGTCTTACTTCTCACATACTATGTTTTTCAACTTCTCGTATTATGCAGACCAATAACATCATTAGAAATAGATTCCATAAAAAGAAATATAGTAAAAAAATAAAAACACAAAATTATGCTATTCACATTAATTTATCGCCTCATCAATAGAATTTTCATGTGTAAATTCACCTGAATTTATCTTAGATACTATTACTTTTCTGAGATTACATTCTCCTCTGAGAGTGTACCTAACTGTGTACGAAGTTACTCAATTATTTGGTACGGACCTTTGAATCGAAGACTCGGCCTATCATGATTCCTGTGGTAAACTATATTGCCCACTTCAAAGGATTTATTATCATGTTTTACGATATCAAATCGATTTTTAAATTTGCTTGATTCATGGTATAAGCGTTGAAAAGTTAACTCTCGATCTGCTTCTAAATTAATACATTTTTGGTTCTGAAACATTTATTACATTTAAACGACTCTGGATATTTTGTATGTTCGCATTGCAACCGATTAACAAATGAATCGAATGTCGATTTTTGGATAGTGGTATTTGACTGTTGCACCTTCCACAAGCCGCTTGGCCAATCTGACGACATAGTACAAGTATTGTTTAACATATCAATAACTGTAGCCACGTAACGTTCTACCTCTCCGTTACCTTTTGGTGTGTGATAATATGATGCTCAATTTGCAAACCTTTGTGTCAAGTGACAAGTTTTCTAGGGGTACGGAATAAATCGACAGTGTTCCGGATTAGAGCAACTAACTCTTGAGCTGTCAGACTTTTTAAATGTTTTAGTAAGATAAATTTACTAATAAGTAATATACAATTATATCCTTCACATGTTTGAGAAAAGGGTACCGTTGCAATTTAAATGGATTTTATGGAAACGTATTGGATTTTTTTTAATAGAGTGTAGGAAACCTTGTTTAGGACCTGGATGACCCTTTCTTTTTGAACCGATTAAACAGTGTTAGATATTTCCGAACCTAGTCGGCCATACGAGAGAACTAAAAGTATTCTTTAAACTTTGACTATGTTTTATCAAAACCTGTAGGACAGTTTACATCGTGAAAGGGTTTAGTTAAACTAATCTACATCCCTTTGGCACGTAAAGCTTGGACTCGTTGGCCTGTGTTTTGTAAAACAATAAATTATTTTGCAACACGTATTGGTTTTTATCAAAATCTCGTGCTACAACCAGACTATTTTTTTTATGATCTGAAAAAAATATATGTAAAATATTCTCGAATTTAAAAGAGATAGTTAATTAATATAGTCGTTGTGGAAAAAATATTAAAAAAAAAATAATTTGAAATGAAATGTTAATCGTTTTTAAACATATCTAGTTTATATAAATCCACATTTATAAATTTATTGTAATCCATTATATTCTGCATCTTGATCTGATTAATTTTTTTTTATCAAAATTTTTAAATATTATTATACTTTTAAAAATATAGTTTTTTAACAACGATATACAAAATAAAATTTTGATATCATTGAGCTAATTCCAGCCACGATTTGAGGGTCAATAATTACATTAGAAGGATATCTATGTGCATGGTTGCTATCACTTGAATTTGAGGCGATGGTTGGGGAATCGAATCAGTTTACAACGTCATCTAAAACTGATGCCTCGACAAGATGTCGACTAAGAAAATCTACGCACATTTTATCATTTTCATCTTTTTTTTTTTCTTTACCAATATTATAGGGTTTGCAAAAGGCGAGTCACTTTCACGAATAATCCATCTTTTTCTTCTCAATCGGAGCCAGTCGATACGGCCGATACGTAACGCCAGTATTTTAGTTTTAAACGTAAAATGAATTCACCAGTTTGGAGGTGCCTATCTCACTAAAGATTTGCACAATTCAGATAAGGTTTAAACTAAATTTACTTCTTTAACTACATCACATGATTCTCTAGCCGGCAACCGGGTGAATCAGTTACAATTTCTACTACATTGAAATTGAAATTGATTTATAAATTCAAATTGAAAGCAAACACATGTATTTTATTTTGTCCTTGTCATTTACATAAGTAGATACTGGTAAAAGGTGACATTCCAATTGATTCTTTAATCAAACTGCACTTTGTTCCTGTATCAATTAAAGAACTATTTGCCATCCCATTAATGGAGTGAGAACTATTCGGCTATTCTAAAAAAAAAATTCTTTGGAAGATTTGTTTGTTGTTCATGGTCTTTTTACAGTATACATATTTTTTACCTGTGGCTTATTTTGCTTATGAATCGGGGAGGTTTGTTTAACAATTTGAAACTGCTGGGACTGAGATGTTTACTTTTAAAGCATTGTGATTGCATATGCCCAACTCGCAGAGATGTCTTTTTTTTTCAACATTAAATTTAGTACGTTTTACTCCACCGAACCCTGAAGAGTTATTCTTATTCCTATTCGGGTCACCTTTTTTTACTTCGTGTAAGTAGACAACAATGTAATTAAAGCGGGACATTAGTATCGCTGAATTTTCACAAATCAATTCTATAAGTTGAGTCAGTGAAGGAGATTTAAGTGTTGCGTAATAATCATAATTTTTCTCTAACATATCCACTGTATTGTAATTCAGATACATCAGATGTGAATAATACGAGTAAGTTTTTCAGAATTCTTTTCCGAATAAGCGTCAACTATATCCATACGGAACCTTTAAGGGCTTTACCTGCCCTTGCAGCAGTCCTGATACTACTCCACTTGAGGCCCTCGGCGAGACCCTCGACGCTGTCACACCAGCTCGCTGCTCCGCAGTCATTCTTGTCAGGGTCGAACACTGGTTGAGCGATGTCATCATCGGTCGAGGGCGGCTTGGAGACAGCATCTTGAATCACCGTGAGAAGACTTGTGACCGCTTCACCATCCATCCTGAAAGTATATAAATATCGAATTGAGAACCTGAGTTGAATCCCACTTCTGATGTTAGATAATTAATAATATAAGGGGGGGTCTTGTAACGATAATAAAACCATGAAAGTAGATTGTAAGTTTGTATAATAACATCATTTCAGTAACATTGAAATTAATAATAAGTCCATATAATAAAATTACTTTTATATTACATCTTGTACATAATTCAGAGCAGTATTGTATGTTTAATTTATCATTCGGTATCTATATAACATATTATATACCTACCTAACGCTTCACATATATACCTATACACAACATTATACACTTATATAACGCTATATACCAACACTATACATGTAAAGCATCATATACCCATATAACATTATATACATACACCATATATGTACATATACAACATCATACACTTATATACATCTAGTCAACTTATATACCTATTAGTACATAATTTATGTATCCATATATAATATTATATATGTAACATTATATACTTCTAGACACTTTATATAGCCATGAACATAATTGATAAATGGTTTAGAAATTACATTACTAAGTATCTAATCAATTATACTTAGCTTTGCGAGGAGCGATCCGTCTCTGTCCACAGCTCGAAAAAAAGTGCCCGTACTGAATGGCCGGACGGTATTTATAAGGAGGCCCCCACCTTTCTTTGCTTCTACCGACAACAACACGTGTCCACACAGGTGTTCACACAGGTGTCCACACAGGTGTCCAGACAGGTGTCCACACAGGTGTCCACACAGGTGTCCACACACAGGTGTCCACACAGGTGTCCACACAGGTGTCCACACAGGTGTTTACACAGGTGTTCAAACAGGTGTACAATCAGGTGATCTTTTTCGTCGAATCTCAAGCAAATGCACGTGCAGAGACACGTGTGTTAGACAGGTGGTGTTATTCGTCAGCTAGAAGCCACGTGGGGCTCACGATGAGTCATTTGATGTTTAAATATTTACAACACGGTTACCGTTAACTTTCGTAATATAACTAATCACATGTTTTAGCATATCATTTTTATTATTCTAACACGTTCGTAGAAAAATTACGAGAATTGGCCTTCTGAAATCGTGTTAATAGACCGGGAGACGAGTCGTGCAGTTCTCGTTGGCGTCACCATTCCGCATGACGAGAACCTCGTGAAGGCCGAAAAACTTTCGAAGTACTTGGACTTGGCCCATGAGGTTATCGCCATGTGGCATGTGGACTCAGCGATAATTGTACCGATAGTTGTAACAGTGAACGGACTTATAGCGAAGAGTTTCGACCGTCACCTCGACAGGCTTTCGCTTGGCGGTTGGGTCGAGAGCCGGATACAAAAGGCGGTTCTTCTGGACACGGCCCGCATTGTAAGGAGATTCCTCACTCTGGAGCCCTGACCATCGGTGGCTTGGGGTCTTCCCTCCGCTACCAGCGAGTGCCCCTCTTTTTTATATTTTTAAATGTATATATTTATTGTATTATTTTTATTTAAAAATGTAATAAGTGGAGATCGAAAAAAAATAAATTAATAATAATGTATTGTATGTAATTTTTATATTATTGCAAATATTGTCCTAAAAGCGAAATTTATTGTCACAATATTATTTTCACAACAAGCAAAAGTAAACCGTTCGAAGTCGGTGCCAATATATACTATATATTCTCTTATTTTAATATACGCATTCCATCAGGGGGATATTTTATTATATACCAACCTAGTGGTATATAAAAAAATATCAAATCAATGAAATTTATATGGGACCACCGCTGGATTGCCCTCTCTCGAACAAAAGATTTTGAAAATTTGTTAACAATAGGCTATTTTCCAATCATTAAAAATTGTATAAATTATTTAACAATATCGTAAAATACACAAAACTATAAAGATCTGCATACTTTCATTCTAATATCTTCAGTCAGACTTTTTTATCGTCAATCAAAGTTTAGCGGGAAAGTCCATTTTAAAAATATTAAATTATTAAAAAATAATATTCCCATTGGAGAAGCTATAAAAAATGCTATAACTTTTATTATGATACTAATCACATAAATGTAATATTTAACATAGCTATTGTACAAATTTCTGATTTGATGCATACAAAATACAAACCTGTGACGTCATAATTCGGTAGTCATTTGTATGGAGCGTTTTCGGGACAGTTTAAAAATTGAGATTTTCAAATTATCATATCTCGAGAGATTTTAGTGCTATCGAAGTAATTCTTTCACCTATCGTTATATTATGGAGACGTCCCTACATATGAAACCGAAAAAAATGTTAGGCAAATAGCCTTTTGACAGAGAAATCGTTGTACATACGTAAAAAAAGATACAATCGAACATATAATCTCCTCATTTTTTGAAGTCGGTTAATAGTTGGCCAAGCCAAATATGATAAAGCTGCTTTCTAGTATCTACTCTACTGTTTGCTGAAAAATCAATTCGCATTGTCGACGAGTATGTATGTCTATCGTATAAGACAATCCGCCCTAGCCAAGTGTAATTCGTCGCGTAACGAACGTTAGATAGATCACGTGACATTTGTCAATTCGAACATTTTAGTATGAGCTCCACAGTTCAAATTAGCAATCGCTACGCTTTTCTACTTCGCAAACTGCCATTTGGCTAGCTCCAAGGTCATTTAGGAGTTGTATCTTCGCTCATCAGCTCATCTGAAAACAACTTTAACGAATACAAATAGCAGTTTAGTACCAGCATATAATATCTAAATCATCGCCTTACTTCTAACCATTAAGGAGTTGTACCTTTCATCATCAGGTCAGGTAGACGATATGAAGACTACCAGTCAGACGAACTGACTGATGATACCATGAAAATAAAGAAATAAAAAAAAAATGTAAGTGCTAATTGCCCTCGATTTTCCTAGAATTTCGTCATCAGATCCTATCTTGGCGACAATGGGACCACCTCCAGGAGTATACTCTTTTGAATAAAAAAAAAAGAATTTTGAAAATCGATTTAAAATTGGCTGAGAAATATTTGAACATACATAAAAAAAAGATACAGTATAACATAGAACCACCTATTCATTTTTTAAATCGGTTAAAAATCAGCTGTTTTTGAGTTATAAACGGTATTAAAACTAACCCGAGGTTGTTTTATGTGTATAGATATGTTTTTAATAATAAAACATTCTATCCATAAACCATATAGCACAAATTCTTCTCAACGATTTTATATTTTTTTTATCTCCTCTATTTCCCATAAAGATTGTTATTGATTTCTCATTCGAATCCGCAAACCGACGGACGCAAAACATGACGATTAACCCAATTCCCATTACTTGAGACCACCATGTGCAACCCATCTCATAAATTGACCTAATAATCTGTCTCTTTTCGCCATTCATTACTCACATTAGAGTGACAGAGAGGGCTTCAGGGAGCAGAGACTATGTTCCGCTTCATACTTATGCAAATGGGATAAATGATTCGGGTCGGCTTGCCCTAAACTGAAATATTTGTCCACGGAAATTGTAAGTAGATTGCAACAAAATTAATATATTTTTCTTTGATAAAATATTTTTGTTTTGTATTTTTTTTAAAGCCATAATATTAACTTTAGTTTCGATTTCGTTATAGTTTTTTTTGATTACTTATTACATGGAGTAGTACAAATGATTCATTACTAACTAATATTAATTTTGGGATTGGATCACAAGTTCCGTTAGACATAGATCATCACAGTACAGTCCTTTTGATAATCAACTAGAGGTGTTTGGAAAAAAAATATCATAGAAACATTGATGTACAAAAAACCCATAGATATAAGGAGAAAAGTGTGTTTGACATGCTATTACACATTTTATTTTTATACTACGTCGGGTGGCAGACAAGCATACGGCCCGCTTGATGTGAAGCGATTCCCGTAGCCATATTAACGCTCTCAACAGAAAATCTCGCTCGCGCACCGCCACCCCTGCTGCCAACGCAGCATCTTCTTCCTTTCTGGTAACCTCACTCACTTGCAAGAACACAACAAACCTCAAGAAAATTGTCATTTGGCTGCGGTATTCTGTGAGGTGGAGGTACATTCCCCAGTCGGGTAGCATACAATTACGCTCCCTACCTCTCTTTTCGCCAGAGCTTCGTTTGTCAGTCCGCAGGGTGCACTGCGTGCAGGTGAATTTGGCTTTGGTTCAAAGTTGATGAACGACGTACACCCCACAACTATTTACTTGCATGCCAATTTTCAAGTGGAGTCAAGGTTAAGTTGAATAATGTAATGAGCACTTAAGGTTAAATGCGTTCATAAAGCTAAAGATTCTAAACATTGTTATAGCTGTTACATTTCATCGACCATTAAACTTAAAGATATCGCCTTAACCAAGTGTCTTTAAGATAATAGCAATCTTATAGACCGGTCAGAGGAAAATTTAAAAATTCTATATTCCATTACATTGTAGTTTTACGACCGTAAAGGGCGTTTACGAGATACTAGTTCAGTAAATCTGTTGTAGAGAGGTTTATGAGGTGTTAACGCTTTTAACTTTTAGGTATGGTTAGCAAAAGAGATCTCTTTAATAATTTACAAGTTATTTAAATCTCTTTTTAATCACGGGTCAAGCCCGGTCATTTGATAGGCGTGCGCGGGGATTTGGATCCAACGCGTAGAGGCCCCTTTGCGAAGTTTGATGTAATGTTGTACTCCCGCCGTGACCCGCTCCAGGATATATTAATGGAACAATATATCCATGAGCAGGTCTCGGCAGACGGTGAGATTATTGCAAAGTGTGATGGAAAATAAATTGGCTATGGAGATGAGATCTGGGTGAACTTAATACCGGGCTATTACAGAAGAGGGACGGACTCATATTAATAAGAATTATTTAAATTATTATTAATATGAAAAAAATCACGCTGTACCAACAAAGAGGCAGGGTATAACGTAATTATATTACAGTTACTGTCTATATTCTCAATGACAGTACTTCCCCGGCCTATTTAAAAACCACCGAGTTTCGTGCACTCTAAAAACCTCCGCTATGGCAACCTCCTCCTTTTGTGCTCCCCTCATCGATCTGATGTTGTTGATCAGTCTTTTTTATAAAAATTACAATATTATGTATGGCAAATACTTACAAGTTACATATTGTATATATGTACCTAGGTACAGTAAAAATATATTTATTATTCAAATATTATCTTCAATATTAAAGTATACGTCCTACATCACTGCACAAAGTATTTACTTTGTTATGCAGTCACCCCTATGACATTTACATGTATATAGACGTGGTCTGTTTATGTGGGTATTCTTTGTATAAAGTGGCCAGAGTGTGACCGAAGTGAAAACTTTAACTCTCGCACCGTCTCGCTCCCTCTCCGTCGGCTTTACTCGAACGAGCGTTACATTTCTCACCGTGACGGCCCAGTTTCATTCGCTAGCCACAAAGTATTTCTTCGTTCGTAAAAGTGGTCCGAGTTCTCACGTATCTAATAGTGAAGAAGGTGTTACTCAACGGTAACACAGAGTTCTGTTGAATTACATTGTCACTCAAAGAAGAAAAAATGTGGCATTGAGTTACGGCGTTACTAATCGGTAATTTTTTTTTCAATGTGTAACAGTGTAACCACAACCCGGCCACTCCATAAAAATGTTGCGTCGTTCACTATTACATAAACAATGACGTCTGTACAGAGCGTCAATGAGCGTGTGTGCATGCGGCGCCATACAAACTGTTCCAGATTTGTCTCAGAGGGGAGGTGAGGTTGATACGAGAGAGCGGCAGGGAGTGGCCATACTGTTCGTAGTACTATTACTTATACTGTGATGTAACACAAAATGGTGTGACCCAACGGGAACAAAGGCATTTGTGCACAGCGCTTAAAAAAGTTTTTAACGTGACAACGTCTTATAATTCGATGGAGCCGGCTGCACGCACGAAAAAACATGACGTATGCGGCGTTACCTCGCTCTGAGGCGTTCCATTAAAATTTTCTTTTGAAAAATGCAAACATTTCATCAGTATTTTTTATGACGTTGTCACGTTCAACTATCGTCAGTAAACCGACTTTACAGACAACCGATTTTTTTTCTTTAAAAATCATATCCAAAAAGTTTATTGGGATTAATTGTTTCTGTAAACTGTACCTTCTTACATGTGTTATCTAACTTTGAGCAAGGATGAATAACTCGTTCATTAAAGTTCAAACAAAGTTATGGGCTCAACTTTCTCGATGACATCGTCGTTCAGTGTATATACTATTTTGATATGAGATGGGTAATAACTTGCGAATGTTGTATGACTTCATAAGATTAGTCAGGAAGTTATGGTTGACATTATATCAAAGATTGAATCCCTCAAGATCCTACCGCCGAAGCTGAAACCGATTGCCATTGGAATTTTTGAACGCGAAAATAAATCTATTGCTTCGATTGTTGCTAATTGTGTATAGCTCAGCTGGTAGAAACCCTAGAGCTCTACCGACTAAGCTGAAGATGTTTAGCCAATAACTTTACCCTATGACCAAGTAAGTAATCGGCTTCAGCTTCGGCGAACAGGGGCCCCCTGTTCGCCGAAAAGACCGTTCACCTGTAGCGCTTATACTAAATTTTACTATTGGTTTACTGGCGATCTGGCCACCGAAAATACCCTTTATAAGCAGTTCCTTCAATGAAATTAACAGTCATTTGATTTTGTAATACCCTTTGTAACGCGAGCGTGTATATGGCTGGCGTAACCGCTTTATATCTGGCGTTGTATTAAAATTATATAATCTGCCTACCGGAGAAGTACACTTTATAGAAAAATGTCACTTCCTAGAGACCTAGAAGGTTGCAAAGATCCTGGTAGAAAGTGAGGTTATTAGTAAGGAAGAATTTGATGCGACGGCGACCGATGTCACTGATTCACATTAAGTGGGTCGTAGGATGTTTTTCTGTCATCTGACGTTCTATATTAGGGATCGAAATACCTGACGTAACATTAAAACAAATCAAGCAAGTTCGTGCTGAAGGTAAAATCTCGCGCTAGAAACGTAATTATCTCCAAACATTTCATCAGCCAGTCATTCGAGTATAAACATCTTTAAATATTCAAACAGTACTATAATTTATCAAATTAATTAATTGGCATTATATTACATTCAAGTTTAATTACTTGCTATGAATCGCTCTCTCAACTGTGAAGACCGTTGGCCCGTTACCCGCATTAATCGATACTTAAGCAAATAAATTTTGTCTTTGATATTAAAATTGAGTAAATTGCGTTATTAAGTAAGTCGGATAAAAATTGCACAGTATAAATAAATACTAGGCCGGTTTCTAGCCCACGGGGCCGAAATCGAGATTGAGTGGAGCGAGTAGATTCGTTGGGGTATGTTTTCCATTGATTTCATTGGAAAATGTATTTGATGATCATTCTTAAGAACATGATAGATCTCATTTGTTTTTCTACGCAAACCTCAAGCCTATCGAGGTTTTTAATTGTGAAGTTTCATCAAAATCGGTTCAGTTGTTTTTGAGCACATTCATTTCGAAGAATGACTTTTCGGCATAAAGCTATTCTTACTCGTAATAGCAAAATTTACATTACTGAATCAAATTGAGTGTACCACTCAAAATAATTTGTTTTCTGATCTACCGCAGTTGTTACTCATCTTTGCAGTATGTTTTGTTTATTAACGAGTATATAAATAAATAAATAAATAATAAACAAATATTCCTGGACGAATTACACACTGCCATCTGGTCCCAATCTAAGCAAAGCTTGTAGTTTGGGTACTAGATAACTGATATAATACTTAAATACATTTTTTTTTGTAAATACATACATATATTACATAGTCAACACCCAGACCAAGACAAATATACATGTTCATGCACACAAATATTTTTCTTGTGCGGGGATCAAACCCGCGACCTCGGAGTCAAAGTGGCCATTGCTAACCGTTCGACCACCGAGCTCGTCTATTATATTTATTTCATGACAATTTAATTTAAAATGCGAATAAAAAGAGGATTTCTCCTATAGTTTACATAGGTTACGGTAAGGGTACTTAGATCAGAAAGGGGGCGTCCACTAATTACGTAAGGCATTTTTCAGGATTTTGACCCCCTCCTCCCCCCTTGGCGAAATGTTGTAATATTTTCCTCGACCCCCTCCCCCTACCCCAATCTCACTTGAGATTTTTCAAAATTTATATTTTACGTGTAAATGCGGATTTATTAAAAAAACTCAATTATTTTAATTGAAGATAAAAGCACAGTATAGTATAAGTAATAGTACTGATAAAAGTATATTTTATTCTAGATTTTTAATTATGAATAAAAAAGTGTCTAAGACCACAAGAGTTTTGGTTTTGTTTCATCCCGTCCCGTCCAGTCCCACCCCGTCCCGTCTAGTCACGTCGTCCGAAAAAATTACATATTTTTCAGAAAAACATTAGTCGATTTTCGCTGTATAGTGACGATATAGATAGTACAAGCACAGTATAAGTATTAGTACTACGTACAAGACAGATTGAAAGCTACAAAGCAGGTAATATTAACTACCGAAAACTAAGCAGATCATATGAAGTTTAGTTTGGTAAACTACAGTGTTATTGAGCTTGATAACAAGTCTTTACTTCTTCTGAACTACTTGCAACTTATTACATTATTATGACAAGACTGACATGTATCTCATATAATATTACTTGTTAGAAACTAGATAGCGAATACTTCGCTACCTAGTTTGTACAGCGAGTGAATAACAGAACAAAGTTCTAACTGACTCTAAAAATTTTTAAAAATACGAGTAAGAAGGTTCTTATGTATTTTGATACTGTACAGTCCATCCTCTGAGATTTGACATTCCACTAATAAATACTCCGCCAACCCACAGTTGAGCAAAATCAAATCAAATCATTTATTTCTCGAATATGGGTAATATACAGTTGGATTACAATTATTAATAATATTGAACTGCAACATTCTGGCTTTCGGCATGAAAATTATAAAATGCAGAGCAGCGTGCTGGAGTATGCTCTAAACCCCTTCAATTGAGGGAAGGTCCATATCCCAACAGTGGGATGAATAAGGGTTGACGACGACCATATATGCAATACGCAACGAAAAGAAAAGAACGCCACTTTCGAAGCTACAAGGGCGTCAAAACTACATTGACTCAAGAAAGCAGTAGAGAAATTTTTACTGGATTGTAAAGATCGTATAAGTGACAGGGATCATGTAGACTAGTGTTCCGCAAAGTGTGTGCCGCGGCACACTAGTGTACCGTGGTCATTAGTTGGTGTGCCTCAGAAAAATAAAGTTATCTCATAAAGCTAAATAGACGGACGGAAGAAAAATACTTACACAAATAAAAACAGATTTTTCATTTATGGTGTCCTCCAAAAATTTTTGTTTTCCTAGATGTACCTTAAACACAAAAGTTTACGGAACACTGATACTAAATATATAGACAATATTGTTAGTCTGAGCAGTCGACGTGACACCGACCACGATGGGACAGGTAGTTAAGGGTGCGACTGGGGCAGATAGTCGAGCGTTGGTGAAAGCTAGGTTGGAACTCGCGGCGGCGCGGTTAGCAGTGTTAGAACTTGAGTGTAATGTGAAATACGACGGCTGCGAAGCGGCGGCGACAACATCGGGCCCTGTGTTCCCTAGTCATTTGGCGACAGGGGAGGGAGCACCACAGCTCGATTACGACACCGGTATGCCCGGCGCGTCGGAGGCGTACGCACCGGGCAACCACGCCAGCAGCGGGACAGAAGACGCATGGGAAGCGGGACAACGGGGCACGCCGGCAACAACGCGGTCCACGGGTGGAGCCGCAGCGACGTCGGCCGAGCGTGCAAACCAAGCGGCGCCACAGCGACATCAAGGCGGCGACGAGCCGTCGTTTAGAGAATTCGCAACAGCGTTCTTAGAGGTAGTACGTGGGACAAACCCCACGCCTAGAAGGTATGTATACGATTTACCACTGTTTAACGGGTCACCTTCTGATTGGCTTTTTTATAAAAGAGCGTTCACAGAATCTTATTCCGATTACACTGATACCGAAAATATAGCCCGTTTAAGAAAATCGTTGAAGGGCACAGCTATGGACGCCGTCCGGGGGTTATTTCTAGGCTCGACAGCGAAAGAAATAATTGACAGTCTAGAGGCACGTTTTGGGCGACCACACGCCCTTATCATGTATGAATTAGATAAGTTAAGGCACTTACCTAAGTTAACCGACTCACCAAGGGAAATTTGTATGTTTGCGTCAAAAGTAACAAATATTATAGCCGCCGTACGGGCATTAGAGAGGCCGGAATATTTATACAGTCCAGAGCTTTTAAATGGGTTAGTCGACAGATTGACACCGATTCTGCGCAGCAGATGGTTCGACTACGAATCGGAGGCCGGTCCGTCACAACCGGGGTTAATAATATTAGGACAGTTCTTAAAACGCGAAGCAGACTTAAATGCTCGACACGCTAGAACGGAGATAATGGTTGACGTGAGGCACCGAAGTCACCCCGGGCCTAGAGTGCATACTACAAAATCTAATGGCGATTCACAGACGAGTGCATGTGCCGCATGTGGTACAAAAGGGCATATAATTACAGCGTGTCCCACATTCACCACTGTGCCGGTGGGTGAAAGGTGGGACATAGCACGAAAAAATAAATTATGTTTCAGGTGTTTAAAGAAGAGAACGTGGCAACACCGATGTAAGGGTCAAAAGTGTGCGGCTCCTGGCTGCACTTACTACCACCACAGGCTGCTCCACGGGGGGTATGGCGGGACGCATCAACGTGCGGAGGGAGCTACGGATGAGCGCGCCCAGACGCACCACGCAGCTCCAAACAGCGTGCAGCCGAATGCAACAGCAGTCGCCTCAGCTTGGACACCGCCTGGCCATCTGCAGACGATGTTGAAAGTACTGCCAGTAACGTTGTCAGGACCTTTGGGTAAAGTAGAAACATATGCTCTTTTGGACGACGGTTCGACTGTAACATTACTTACGTCGGAAATCAGTGAACCCTTTTATATAGAAGGTGTAGGGGGAATTAATATAGACGCCGGTAACTCGCAACGCGTATCAGTAAGCATTCAAGGACGACACCTAGATACCCACCTGGATATGGAAGCGCGTACCATAGACCGTCTTAATATTTCATCACAATCGGTACCCATAGCTGCACTAACGAACTGCACACACTTAGTAGATATAGCGAGTCAATTGGTCTACGATAAGGGCACGCCCGCCATCCTGATAGGGCAGGACAATTGGAGCTTGCTGATAGCGTCGGAGGTGCGTAAAGGTAACACTCATCAACCTGTCGCATCCAGAACCCCCTTAGGTTGGGTCCTGCATGGTCAAAGTTGCTATCACCTGCGCACAACATTAGCACGTCGAACGGAACGTTGCACCCAGATGAGTAGTGACATCTCACTAGATCAACTTTTAAAGGAATACTTCAGTTTGGAATCAATAGGGGTGGAACCGCGCTATCCGCAGGCGGATCCAGAGACCAAGGCGATGAAAATCCTGGAAAACACGACACGCCCTCGTCCAGAAGGGGGCTATGAGACCGGATTGTTATGGAAGGAGGAAGGTAAGGAATTTCCTGATAACTACGACAGTGCAGTAAGCCGTCTACAGGGTCTGGAGAGGCGATTTCAGCGAGACCCCACACTGAAAAGTAAATACTCCGAACAGATAGCTCTTATGCTACACAATGGGTATGCCGAGCGGGCCCCGTTACCCCCGCCTAAGGGACACACTTGGTATTTACCTCATTTCCCAGTAATAAGCCCATCCAAGCCCGATAAGGTCAGAGTAGTACATGATGCAGCAGCTCGCACCAAAGGTGTCTGCCAAAACGACTACCTGTATACAGGCCCTGACTTATTACGCTCTCTTATAGGAGTGCTTATGCGATTTAGACAAAGGAAGGTAGCCATAACAGCTGATATAAAAGACATGTTCTTACGCATACAGATTCGCGTGGAAGATAGAGACGCACTACGCTTTTTGTGGCGTACAGACCCGACACATCCATTGACGGAATATCGGATGAAAGCTCTACTGTTTGGAGCTACCTCGTCCCCTAGCACAGCCATTTTTGTCAAAGATTATAATGCTCGCAGGCATGCCACAGATAAAATTGAAGCAGTAGTGCCAATATTGAAAAATCACTATATGGATGATTTTTTACAGAGTTTCGACAACACTGAAGAAGCGATTCAGGTGTCACGAGCGGTAGATGAGGTGCACAGGCGAGGCAACTTCGTGCTACAGAAATGGGCGTCGAACGAGCCTATGGTAGTCGCCGCCCTGACTGCTGAAGCGACATCGGCAGAGGAGGTCCCCCTGAGCAAGGAGGAGAAAGTTCTAGGACTTGTCTGGCGTACTTCCGATGACACCTTGACCTTCAACTACAGGAACATAAATTCTGATTATTTTAAAGAATCTGTAACGAAACGACAGTTACTAAAAATAGCGATGTCTTTATACGACCCGTTAGGGTTGGCCACCCCTGTCACAGTGCAGGCAAAGCGTATATTACAAGATTCGTGGCGTTCGCGTATAGACTGGGATGATCAACTATCAGACGACTTGAAATGCAAGTGGCATAGGTGGCTAACGGCTTTACAGAATTTAATCAGTAACAATTCCCCGTCAACTCTCGGGATTCAGCGATGCTCAACAGCTGGAGCTGCACACATTCGTCGACGCGAGCGAACATGCCTATGCAGCAGCAGCCTATTGGCGATCAGTAAATAGAGAAGGCAAAGTCAGTGTTTCGCTCGCGGCGGCTAAAGGTCGTGTAGCCCCGGTAAGAATTGTTTCTATACCTAGGCTTGAATTGCAGGCTGCGGTGATCGGCGGGCGCTTGGCGCGGACTGTCACCGAGCAACACGACAGGCAACCGGAGCGTCAAATCTTCTGGTCGGACTCACGCACCGTGCTCGCGTGGTTGCGCGCAGGCGCGCGGTCGTTCAAACCCTTCGTCGCACATCGAGTGGCGGAGCTGGAGGAAACAACCGCAGCCGCCGGCGCTGAGTGGCGCTGGGTACCTTCCATACACAACTGCGCAGACGACGCTACACGTGACGTACCTCGTGACTTCGCAGCTGATCATCGGTGGTTTCACGGCCCACGATTCCTGTACGACGACGAACTCTCATGGCCACGTGAGCATGCCCCGGTTGATAATATTATCGCCACGGGAGAGGAGCGTGTCACAGCAACCACGACCAACAAAGCACACTGCCTACGCGAAGCCCTGCCCGACATAACCCGCTTTTCTTCTTGGCTACGACTCATCCACGCCACAGCCCGCGTCCTACAATTCACAGAACTATGCAGACTGCAAGTCATCGCGACCACTCGACGGCGTACCAAACCGACACCAGACGATGACCCGACGTGGAAGAGACAGCCTCCCTCACACACACGGGCACGACACCGTAGCGCCTCGCGCAGATCGGAGCCGATTTCTGAGAGGACCTATCTTCCACTGGGCGAGTTTTCCCGACGTGCGGAACAATTATGGATTCGTGCTAGTCAAGAAGATAACTTTCCCATAGAACTACGAGAACTTACCGGCGGGAGAACTGTACCCACTAACAGTCGTCTACATCAACTTTCTCTCGTTATGGATTCTTACGGTATG
Source organism: Hypsopygia costalis (assembly GCA_937001555.2). Classification (NCBI taxonomy): domain Eukaryota; kingdom Metazoa; phylum Arthropoda; class Insecta; order Lepidoptera; family Pyralidae; genus Hypsopygia; species Hypsopygia costalis. The sequence continues at coordinate 19,300,867 of OW443343.2, read as the reverse complement.
TTGAGATTACGTTCACGAATATCAGCGGCAGCGGGGATATCGGAGGAAGGGTTGGCCCCAGCTATCCTGGACGACGAACATAGATATAGCAGATTATACATAGACTGGGTGCACCGACGACTTCATCACAGTGGAGTCGAGAGTGTCGTCAATGAGATCCGACAGCGCTTTTGGGTGATACGTCTACGCCCTACTGTTAGAACTGTCATCAAGCAATGCCAGCTCTGTCGCCTCCGACGGGCCGTACCCGCAGAGCCACTTACTGGGGATTTACCGGCGTGTCGGCTAGCTCACCACAATCGTCCATTCACCCATGTAGGATGGGGCTACTTTGGTCCAGTATCGGTCACAGTAGCTCGACGACAAGAGAAACGCTACGTGGCATTATTCACTTGTTTGACCACACGCGCCATACACTTAGAAGTGGCCGCCTCCCTGTCTACAGATGCCGCCATCCTGGCGTTACGTCGCATGATGGCCCGTCGGGGTTCTCCAGAATCAATATGGAGTGACAACGGCACCAACTTCAGAGGGGCAGACGCTGAACTCCGCAGAGCAGCCTTAAGGTCGACGCAGAGTGAAGCCGACATACGAGATGAATTGAGACGCTCACACTGGAGAGCAGCACAAAGACTGGCAGACTTGTTTTGGCAACGGTGGACAAAGGAGGTCCTCCCCACTCTGCAACATCGGCGGGAGCCGCAAGGGCGCGGAGGTACGATAACGGAAGGCGATGTAGTCATCGTCATGGACTTCAACGCACCAAGAAACGTGTGGCTGAAGGGCAGGGTGGAGCGTTTATACCCCGGCAAGGACGGGGTCGTGAGAGTCGTAGACATAATGACAAAAAACGGAATCATGCGTAGGCCGATCAAGCGTCTCATCGTAATACCAACAAGTAATGTACCTCGGGATAATTAATGTACATGCACATACAGTCACATTATTAATTGCACTTTGTCTTGCACTGTCGAATTGTATAAATATGGATGGAATTTGTGGGAAATCGCATTTGTTTAAAAATAATAAAATTGGAAGTTCATAGATAATATAATTTGCTGTTTCTATCCGACTAATTAAATTCTGGCTGTAATTTATCATTATTAGGTGTAAATAATCAGATTCATCCAACAGACTGCCAAATTGTCTCTGTCCTTAGGTCTTATCCAAGGTACAGACTAACTCAGTAATTGTTGGCGTTGCTTCGAAGCACACTGTAGGCGTAGAAATTATTGATGGCAGAGTGGGGCGACGAAGCAACTACCCTTAGCAGTAAAATATATATTATAAACAAATATCTATAAACATATCAATCTCTAAGAGATTTGCTTCAGAATGTAATGTAATAGGTAAATTGTAAATTAGTCAGTTTGTAGATGGCGCTGTCTGCACATACACTGTGGCCGCACCAATTATTTATAGCAGAGTGGAATGTGCAGGCAGCTACCCTAATGTATTAATTAGGACTCGATTAATGTCAGTTTTCACTAACGCCGCCATTCCGGAGCATTCCCAACCCAGTAGTGGGACTGCCCCGGAAATGGTGACTGGAAGCCTGCTTGGAGCGACTTAGACAACGCGCCACACGTAGATTATTCGATGCACGTTGCACGTGCACGGCGGGAGGATGTTGCGCATAGAGATCGCTCCAAGACGACTCCAGTGGTCTGTCATTACCATATAAGGAAATGTGTTGGAGAGGTCGCTCCAAGACGAATCCAGTGGTCTGTTATTACCATATAAGGATAGGTGTTGGCGGTACAGGCGGCGTTGCCACCGTACAGCGCGGGGCGGTGTTTTCCCCGCGCCCCGACAACCGGAGGGTGGCATTAGAATCTGTGGAGCGCAGTCGTCCGTAAATATTACTAGAGCGCGCCCGCGCGCACGCTCTCCGCTACCGCCCGCCGTCGACGCGTATATATAGTACCTAGTGTTAAGTTAGTACTTGTAAATATCTCTACTAGTTTAACTTTGGTATCTGAATAAAATTCCAATCTAGTAAACGGTCTATCTTTTGGCTCCAACGCTCGAATATCGCACCCTTGACTCGTAAGCTATTACGCATTCTCAACATGCATATTAACCGACTTCAAAAAAGGAAAGGTATTCATGAGCCTAAGTCACGTAGTTTACGTAGTAAAGATAACCACCTCCAAAAAAGGAGGAGGTTCTCAATTCTGCTGTATTTTTTTAAATGTTTGTTACTTAATTACTCCGTGATTTATAAACCGATTGAAAAAAAACTTTTTATATTTGATAAAGCATACTTCCAGATTGGCCCCATATTTTTACATCATCATCATCAGCCTGTATCTTCCCACTGGTAGGTTTGTTATTTCATTACTCCGTCATTTATAAACTGATTTGAAAAAATTGGTTGCCTGTAAAGTCGGTATACGGGCGAAAGTTTTACGTGACAACGACTTTGAGTGGTAAAATGTTTTCGAGTGGAAGGGACGCATGCCTTTCACTTTTTATGTCTGTCTCTCTCGCTCTTAGAAGGGACGCGTGCCTTTCACTCGCTCTCATTGTAAGCGCATAACGTGAGCCAGTTTCTTGAAGTGTCACCCGGCTAACCAATTTATAAGACGTTGTCACGTCAAAAAAAAATGTATTTGAAAGAGTATACTTCCAGATTGGTCCCATATTGTATTAATTATCATCATCGTCATCCTGTATCCATACATAAATGTAGAGTAATGTTTGGAGGCGGTTTCTTTTTTGTTAAAAATAACGAAACTAATGTTATCTTCAAAAGGAAGTATACTCATGGCAGTGCTATTTAAATTCCCTAAAGATCTAGTCGTGTCATCTGAAGATGTTCGGTTATAGATTAAAAATTGTGAAACTTTATACATATTATATTCGTATACAGAGTCCAGAAATTGGAGCATAAAGCTAAAAAAAACTTACAAATACAAAACTCCAACGAAAATATTTCGGCTTGTTCGTTGGAAAATCATAACTTAAAATATATAAAATAGTCCGAATATATACATGAAGCGTCCGCTCCATAATTTCTTTGGTTTTGGACTGAAGTCTGGCATACAGGTACAGGTCGAGCAGTATTTGAAGAGCGCTGATCTTGAATGCGCAGTAAGCATTTTTAATAGTCAGTGCGTATGCGCGAATCTACCCCCACCACCACGTCCAGCGATCATAAAATACTGCGCGACCTATATTATGCAACTATGACAGAGGCAAAGGATTTATGGAAATTTCCATGTGATACTGATTAAGCGCCTAAAACTTAATGCGGCGGTTAAGTTTTAGGTTTTTAAAATAATGTGGTAGGCTACATTTATACGGCTACGATAACCGCTTCACATCAGGCGGGTATGTTTATTCGCCACCCGGCGTAGTAGCTATAAAAATATTCATATAAATAAATAATAAATAAATACTTCTGGACAAATTACACACGGCCATCTAGTCCCAAACTAAGCGAAGCTTGTACTATAGATACTAGATAACTGATGTAATACCTAAATACTATTTTTTTGTATATACATACATATAATACATAGAAAATGCCCAGACCAAGACAGACATGTTCATGCACACAAATGTTATAAATGCACAATACGAAAAATATACGAAACACAAAGTAGGTAAATCCCAATGACTACATATTTAGTACAAAATATGTAACGCTGAAATGCAACTATTTTCAAACTCCTTACAACATTGCAATTTCTCAGAATTTATAGAAAGAAACCTATAGAGTAGGCCAGCGGACCGAAACTACGGAGTAAATAGGCGGCACTATAAAATAAATTCACCAAACATACGGTTTCCAATATTCAATTTTCATACAAGCCTATGTAAACAGATACGTTGCGATACAAAATTTTATTTGTTACATTTTCGCCTACAATCCTAGGAAATGCTCCTTTCGCAAGCTTTGTGTTTTGTTGTATATAGTGTAATGAAATGCAGTAGTTTCACTTTTAATCAAAACTTACTCTAGCCATATTTAGGCCCTGGTTTTTATACGGAAGCAAAGCTTTATTGCGTTAAAAGATTAATAAATATGGGGAATTAAATATATTCAAAAATAAGAATACAGTAGTGTTGAATCATCATCATCATTCCAGCCTATTGCTGTCCACTGTTTATCAAAGGCTCTTCAATTAATTTTCAGCATGACTGGTCCAGTGTGCCACCAGCATCCTGCATACAATAACTCTCTGATTTCGGGAAGTTGCCTCAGGTTTCGATCGAATCAAAAGCTTTTCTATAGTCCACAAATGCCAAGCTTAATGGCCGATTATACTCTTCGGTCTTCTGTATAATCTGACGCAGCATATGTATGTGGTGCTTTTTGAGAAGCCTTTTGATCTTGGCTGGCTCGGGAAGCTGGAAGACACCGAGCTTACGTTTGAAACGATTCGTAATGACTCTGGAAAACAATTTAAAGACGTGAATCAACAGTCAATCCCTACTTGAAGAACAGGACCCCACACTCGCGCTCCACGCTTCAGGCGTTTTTCCTTCAAGCAAAGTGGAAGTCTTTAGTCGTACTATAATATTCGTTTAAACTTCAAAGACAAGAAATAAAAGGCTGATACTACTGCATAAAGTTACACTGTGTCGCAATCGGATAGGCACAATAGCTTTTCTCCCCAAATGCGAGATCGCCGTATCCGTATAGTGAAGGATTTGGCCTTTTTCAAAACTGAGAGCCTTAGGAATTGAATACAAACATTGAAGATTTGACCGGAAATCTTATTGATGTGGACGTTTTTAGCTATAAAGTGTTTTCGTTTTTATTTTCGAACATTTTTTTATTTACCCTTTTCGGTGAGCTTATTTTGTGATCGATTAGTTCTTGCAAATTATACCACATTTTGTTACTTGGGGTATAAGTTATTTTATCTGTGAGGTGGCGAATTGCATAGCATTAATCTCTTTTATCTAATCTCATACTAAAATTTACACATTAAAAAACTAATCACAGTATCTTAATGACAGTCTTTACGCACAAGCTATCAAAATAAATTTAAAAAGTTATTTTTCGATACAGCTCTTCTATGGACAACTGTATAGTAAAATAACTTTTTTACCATTTCGATACAGCTTCAGCCCTGGATACAGGTATTTTAAACAGGTTGCAATGCAAATACATTGCAACTATGCAAAATTTTTCTACATAATCTGTGAACGCGGCGCCGCGCCGCGCGTTGCGCATGCGCACTACGCATGCTCGATCTACAAATGGATTTATATGTAAGAATTATAGCAGCTTTTAAATTAAGTTCATGGTTGTATTTAAAATATTGTTATCATATATTTCATGAGATTAGATAAAGTAGTGTATGAAACTGCACATAATTAGGTATTAAAATACTCGTGTGGTCTATTATAACATTCGCCTTCGGCTCATGTTATAAACTCACACTCGTATTTTAATAACCCTTATTATGCAACAGTTTCATAAACTACTATTATATAACAGTTGCATCACCATCATCAGCCTGTATCTATCCACTGCGATCCTCCCCTTTCCGCATCCTGCCGTTCCCTCGATGTCATCGGTTCATCTAGAGGCTTCATCGCCCCCTGCAAGGTCTCCATTCTAAGACTTTCCTCCTCCATCTGCTATCCCTGACTCGCCAAATGTGACCGGCTTGTTTCAGTCTACTGACTCTGACAGCTGTGTCGAATGTTTATAGGTTCTCCGTTTCATCGTTCCGGATTCGGTCTCGTTAAGTTACTAATAATAAGTACACGGATAAAGTGAGTACGTTAACAGTTGCATGTAATGTATGAAACTAATGCGCTCCTACTTCCGTCAAAAGGCAAGAAACTCAAACGATTTCACTAGCTTTTACATATTATAAACGGTAATCTTTCGCTAACAGCTTCGATTGCGACCGAGTTGAATTCTCGTTAGACTAACTAGGTATTTCTCATTTAACTCCGCGTTCGAGAACAGATTCAATTATGAGTCGAGTGTTTTCCAGGTGTAGTTTTGATTGAATCTCGAAGTGTATGGATATAGTTATCGTATACCAATTCTCTTTAGTATGTAGATGAAACCTTTTTATATTTTAGCTTAACATTCGTGCGTTATTAAACAGCGTTACGTCCGTTTTTCGAACGCCCTGGGGCCGGGTCCATAAGTCCTAAAGTTTTCATTCTTAAAATTTGTAGTACTACCGACAATGTCCATAACAGTAATGTTTCCGAAAATTTTAATTAATAATATGACTTACGTAAATATATTTCAACTCCTAAAGTTGTATTTCATAACGCTTTTATTCCTAAACATAATTTCAATAATATTTTTACCCTAATTTGAGAAACGCCCTAAAGTAGCTGTGTTTATGTCAACCTAACCCGCTCGTCGCTAACCTAAGCGAGTTTATTGTAATGGTATAATTCATATTATGTAAAAAGAACTAAAACTGTAAAAGTTACGCAAAATTAATGTAAATAATGTTGATAATAAAAACAAATTTAAATAAAAAGGATATGATTTTATAATCGAACACGCAAGTTAGGCAACGTCGACCATTGTCGGTCCATGGATAGGTTTATTTATCTCGAACTCCTCCGTGCTTTGGAGGGCTAGCTAAGCCGTCAGTCCCAGCTGTAGTCTTTAGATAACAGTCGTAAAACCAAGTGTCTTGGAGGTGATCTTTAGGCGACTTGAAAACACTGGCCACCGCCGCCAAGTCGCAATTGAGCAGCGTGGTGGGGTATGCACTAAAACCTTTAGGTTGATTGAGGCCCGTATCCCAGCAGTGGGGTGAATAGGGATTGACGTCGACCCACTGCTGAATAGGAGTTGATTGGTGATTCTAACATATGCAAACCGAACCCTGATAACTTTTTTCAATTTACACATTTAAAAAACATTTATATGCTATGCGAATTATTCTATCTGCAATTCCAAAAGAATGCAGTGTCTAACGGAAAATTGAATGTATGCAACTGACAACACAAATGGAAAAGGAAAAGAGAGCGGTAGCCCCTGGAGCGGTACAACTAGTGGCTAGATTGGTAACATACTTCCGCTTGGCAGAAAATTGGAGCTGAATAACAATTTGGGGTGTGAGTGGTTCATCAACATCTTTGAACTAACGCCAATGTCACCTGCACATGGTGCACCCTGCTGACAGACTAACGAGGCTCTGGCTAAAAGAGAGGTAGGACATAGCGTATTTTTTGAGCTGCCTGACTGGGGAAGTACCTCCACCACACAGAATACCGCACCCAAAAAACAATTCCCTTGAGAGTTGTTGTGTTTCTGCGAGTGAGTGAGGCCACCAAAAAAAAGGAAGGAGTATAAGCTGGCAACGGATTGTCGACCTCTTGGTGTTGCTGATCTCCATGGGCGGTGGTGATTGCTTTCTATCAGGTGACCCACAAGCTCGTTTGCCTCCCTCTCACTTTAAAAAAATGTTGCCTCCCTCTCACTTTAAAAAAATGTTGTAGTTAGATAGCTAATTGATTCAGGTGTTACTTTGCGGAAGTCAAAACAGGCAATTTGATGTACACTACTTTGCGTACTTCCGCCACCAATTAGTTCTTGCAAATTGTTAATGATGGATTTGTCATTTGTAGGTAGTTGTTCTAATGATCGATAACTACCGACCGTTTGATGATGCCTCACGTAGAGATAAAACACGTGTCGCAGAGACGACGAGGGCAGCTGGGGCAGTAGCAGAAGCATGTCTCTTCTGTTTCAGGACACCAGCAATTGGAACAGAGGCGACCAAAGCAGCCACGGTATTCGCATGTTTTAGTCACAGTAATATTTAGAATCTACGAGAAATACAAACTTGCTATATAATATTAGGGATTGAAACCCACGACCTCTCGATTAAAGGTCGAGTGCTCTTTCCAACTGAGCTAGCAAAAACGTTTGTGATGGTAGTGAATTTTTGCATTTGTTACTGTTGTGAAGACGCAGTGTGGCGCCATCTAGCTATTAAGTATTATACTATTAAAGAAACTATATATGTTATTCGCTGGGTGCACGACATTAGTGCCACCTAGCGTCCGTAATTTTGTAGGCTCTGAGGCTTCGACGCTTTGAAATTTCATCGTGGCAATCTGACAGAAATAAACCATTCACGTACTAATTTATAATATAAAATTACAGCGATACCGTGATTTGTGTGGACAAAGGGGCTGTGAATTCATTTTTGGTCATTAAAATTAAATGAGGTAAGTAAAATTTATTCAAAAAGTGTGTTTTAATTTTGGTTATGTCAGGGTTTGTTTACTTTATGTTTAGTTGAATTTTTATCGTAAAACAAAGAGATAAAGCTACTTATTGGTTATTTAAATAATAGTAAACTTAGTTCTTGTATCGCTAGTAATAAATTAAATATCGTTTTCAGATCTAAATGAGTGTAGTAGTGAAACCTAAACAAATTGCTTTGGTAATGACAGATGACAGAGCCTACTTTTTTAGGGTTCCGTACCTCAAAAGGAAAAACGGAACCATTATAAGATCACTTTGTTGTCCGTCTGTCTGTCTGTCTGTCTGTCAAGACCCTCTATGTCGGGAATGCATGGATGTATCAAGCTGAAATTTGAACTGTATAGTCAGGTCTACGGTCCCATGAAGTTGTAAAAAAAACAAATTGCTAAGTTTACGTAAAAAAAAGTTACGGTCGTTTATTGAGCAAAAGACGCATATTTCGACACATTCTCAAGGGAATCAAAACCTATAGGGTACTTCCCGTTGACCTAGAACTATGAAACTTGGTAAGTAACATCATTATAGACTACAAGTAGAAGAATAAATCTCAAAACTATACATTTTTAATTAAATCTTAAAAAGTAGGGGGTCTATATTTTTTATAGGAGGTCGAACTTTCAAATTGGGGCTACTAGTTCAAATGGGGTATCATATCATGAAAGGGCTTGATGTGCACATTGCAAAATATATTTCATTTATTTTTTCCGAAGGTTTATTTCTTATTTATAATGAAAAATATCAAATTTATAATGATCTTACGTACGGAATCCTCGGTGGGCGAGTCTGACTCGCACTTGGCCGGTTTTTTCTAATTTTGGCCGCTATGGGCGCTGCGATAGATGTCATTACCCCCACCTAGTACTTCGCACCCAGCGAATACTAACATTACTTTACTGGCTCATCAAACTATTCACTGTGTCCTTACTTCTCCGACAATTAATAATATTCCCGCTATTACTCCAAACTTAGTCGTACTTAAGGTGTTCAACCGATCTGTTGGGAATCGATTTCAAGTCGCATTAATTGAACAGATTCAATTCAAGTCACGGATGTTATTACTGAACTACTGAACTAAGATTCTCAAGTTTGCACGTTAACAGTTAGAGGACAGGTTAAAATGATAGTCATTAACTGTATTCCGATATAATCACTGGAGCGGCAGGTCAGGATATATTATTATGAGTGATGACACTACTTATGTCACAGTGAGTAGTATTTGTTTGTTTGTTTGTATTATCTTTCGTTGTCAATCCTTCTTCATTCCACTGCTAAGATACGGACCTCCTCTCAATCGAAGGGGTTTAGAGCATACTCCAACATGCTGCTCAATACGGGTTAGCGGAGAGTTTTTAAGCCACTTAAGGCCTAAGACTTGGCTTAACGACCGTCATCTAGAGATAACAGCCGGGACCGATGGCTCAACGTATCCTCGAAAGCACGGAGGAGCTCGAGATAATTAAACCCATCCATAGACAGGCTACGATTAACGTTGCTTAACTTGCGTGATCGATTTACACGTGCAACGACGCCATCGAGCTCCTTACCAAAAATCATGGTAGGTAGCATCATAGGTTCAAGTGTTCTTTAACTTAGCAAATAATTTCGTAGTCAAATGACTGTGTTAAGCAACCACATTATGCTTAGTGTTAAAACGAGAGAAGAATGGTAAAAAATATTCCTACTCTTTTGTATGCTGTGACCAATAACCATTAATAGTCTAGGGTTGGTACAATACTTGATAATGAAATTTGATTGGCCTTTTCCTACACCAATCCTTTTCTATTTATACAAGCATACTACCCGCCTGATGGTAAGCAGTTATCGCAGGCTATGGATGTTAGTGTCAACAGAGGCATCATTCACGAGTGGCCAGCCTTGTAAGAACCTCTTCACGCCTTTTCATATAGTATGTCGGGTGACAGATATATTTTGCAAGGTGCACATAAAGTCATTTCATATGATACCCCATTTGAACTAGTAGCTTAGTATTTAGACCCCTGTAAAAAACTATGTTACTTGCCAAATTTCATAGTTCTAGGTGGTTCTAGGTCAATAGGAAGTGCGCTATGAGTTTTGATTCCCTTGAGAATTTGTCGAAATATACGTTTTTTGCTGAATAAATGGTCGTATCTTTTTTTTACGTAAACTTAGCAGTCCCATAAAGAGTAAAAAAATCTTTTACTACTTTATGGGACCGAAGACCTGAGTATACAGTTCAAAATTCAGCTTGATACCTCCACACATTCTCGACATAGAGAGTCTTGACAGACAACAAAGTGATCTTATAAGGGTTCCGTTTTTCCTTTTGAGGTACGGAACCCTAAAAATATCAACCAGCATAATACAGACGGTAGAAAACGCAAATTCCTATTTTTTTATACTACGTCTGGTGGCAGACAACGTATGCTTGTCTGCCTGATGTGAAGCTGTTACCGTACCCATATTAACGCTAGCAACATAATATATCGCTCTCGCGTTGCCACCCTCCCTGCCAACGCAGCATCTCCTTCCTTTCTGGTGACCTCACTCACTGGCAGGCATAGGTGGGCATTAACTCGTTAATCCGTTAAACGTTAATTAACGAAGTTAACATTTTGAGTAACGGATTAACTTTTCAGTTAACTTAAAAATATGTTAACGGACTCATTAACTTCCGTTAAATTTCCCGAAGTCCGTTAAACGTTAATCCAGCAGTGATACCGCACTGACATGTACTACGCTCGTCCTGCGAGTGAAATGGCACTATTTTGCTGTCGGTTCGAAGGACGGAGATAGTTTAACTGGCGGAGGCAGCAACATGAGTAATTCTGTCTTTTAGTCTAAAAAAAAACACAAGAGCCACAAATCAAAGTCTCGTCAAAATGTAGCTCGACATGAAGTCGAAAGACTCGTTAAATGATGCGGCATTCCTCGTGGAACAGATATTCGCAAATCTATTTATTAAATATAATACTGCTATACCCGCGCTGCAGTTGACAGTCTTTTCTACTATACTACAGTCGAAACCTTACATACAACAGACGAATCATGTAATCTTCGCATACAACAGACGAATCTTAATCCAAATGAATGAAAAACCATTGTTTGTCAACATGCCTATATTACACACTCTAATAATTATACCCGTCTTTTTTTGTTTCTAACCTGTTAACTTCCAGAACCAACAGTTTTTATAAGAAGATGTAATTTTTATCACGTGTTAACGGATTAACGATTAACGTTAACTTCCGTTAATTTTTCTGAAATGTAACGCTTTAACTTTTAACGAAGTTAACTTTTTCAGTAACGGTGTAGCGATTAACGAAGTTAACTGTTAGATTAACGGTGCCCAGCTATGCTGGCAGGTATACTACAACCCTCAAGGGAATTGTTATTTGGCTGCGGTATTCTGTGAGGTGGAGGTACATTCCCCAGTCGGGTAGCTTACAATTACGCTCCCTACCTATCTTTTCGCCAGACCTTCGTTTGTCAGTCAGCAGGGTGAAGTTGGCTTTGGTTCAAAGATGTTGATGAACCACTTACACCCCCTATACTATTAAACTGCCAAATTACATTCATATACAAACTGATAAATGCCACGACGACCTCTCGTAAATGGCTTTAACGTACCGACAGAAACAATATCGACTGATGTCAATTTTCTGCACACTGCTCGGTTTCTGCAATCAGTTGCATTCTCTGTCAATAGCGACATAGAGATCAGGTACATTGATATTATTGCAAGACTACCCACTCGACAGATATTGTCCTGTCTTAACTATCAATATTGAATTAGAATTGGTGTTGTGTGTATTAAAAAAATAGAATCTCTATTTCCCTTGGTCATGGAATTAATTATTTTATTAATATAATTCATCATCTGTTTTAAACGATAATTGCAGCGAGTCAATCGCGCCCACTGTCAAATGACTAACCCATCCACTGTAAAATGTTAATAATAAAAAAAATATATATAAAATAATATTTATTTCAGACCAATAAAGTAGTCCATAATAGGTTAGTAACATTGGAACCTTATAATCTACGTTAGTACATTGAAGTTAATTTAATTTTAATTTAATATGATCAATTTAACACAATTTAATTTAATTTAATACAGCTTAATTTAATTTAATTTAATCCAAGTCAAGTCAATTTAATTAAATCTAATCTAATTCAATTTCATTTCATTTTCATGTATTGTCGTTCATCTGACATGGTGACCAAGGGACATAGGGATTAATTATAGTATAAAGTAACTATAATTAATCCGCTACGTATAAAGTAAAATAATAAAAAAAAAAATTGGAACACCAAATTCATTTATTCAAACAAAACAATATTTTATTATTTGCTAGCTATTTTAAAACTTAACCCAAAACATTTGGATAAACAATATTTTTTGTTTTTCCATTTTGAGCATGAATAAACAAACGGCTGGGGGTACCGACTAAGGAACAGGCAACATAAAGTCGAAGCACGTCCAAAATGAAATGACCGCATGAATGACATAACAACATGCTTGTACTGTCAACACTGAAAAAAGTTTCAATTTGACAGCACAATCCCTATCCGAAAAAAGTTTCAATTTAACAGCAAAATCCCCATTAACAAAATGATCCGCCATTTATTGAATTCAATTGTTACAAAAAATGTGATAAATGAAGAACCGCTCTACCGATTTTGTGCAAACTTCACCTAAACCATCTATTAAATAGTCCGAATAAACCCTAAACATTTGGTTTGGATAGGTGAGCCCTTTCTTGAGTTATAAAATTACAACGAAAAGTGGCATTGATTTTTATATATATAGATATTCATATAAAATATATAATATAACGTAAACCTCAAACACTCCAACTGAGTTTTATTATTATAAATTGACATATCTAAGTAATAATATCGAAAAAAAATTTTTCTCCGAGATATGAATGGAAAACACTTTTTTTTTCCTAATAATTCTAATAGTTTGTATTATATATATATGGGGTAACAGCACTCGGTCAAAAGGCACGGTGTTTTCCTAGCATGGAAATATATATGTGATGTTTACTTTCAAGGCTAAAAAAAATTGGGTTTTTATAAAATTATTTTTAATTAATATTAAATGCTAATGCATAGATTTATTATTGTTCGTGAGTTGTACGTGTATCGTTAGTACCTACTGTTTTTTTTTTAATTTAACTATACCTTTTAGTTTTTTTTATTAAAAAAACTAAAAGGTTTTAGTCATTGATGTAGATTTTCCGTTACAATTGGCGAAAAATCCTATGTCTCCGGTTTTGGTATAAAATGAGTATAATACATAATATTTCCGTTTATTACAATAAAAAAGAAATTCTATATCTTAATAACATAATACGAAATGCACCTATCTATAAATAAAACGATATAACTATCGTTACCAGTGTTTGTGTACCTTCGTTTCTGATGACTGTCTGAGATAGTCACGTCATGTTCTACCAGACGTGTTATCGCTCCTCCACTGTCTTGCCGCTGCCATTTATTTCACATTTTATTATGGTGTAAACTTTATGCCAAGATAGGTAAACATGACCATATTTTCTTAACATTAAAATGCATAAAATTCAATTATTGAGAAATATGGATTATTGGACACATGTACCCGTGACTTCGTACACGCGTATTCCCGTATCCCGTGGGAATTTTCAAAAAACCTAAACCAAGTTCTTAGGATATGCATATTATTATTTTTTAATTTCGAAACTGACAACCCTACGGCGGGCGCTGTAACGCCGGACAGCGGTTCTAAACGACCAACATAAGTGTCTTTTGGGACCACGCGAAATATTCTTAAAGCCACATTTTAACTCTAAGAGGTACTTATCTGAATGGGAAAACATTTTTGATGTTCGAGCCTGTACTGGAAGTCAATTTAATATCTTCACTAGTGTTATGCCTTTAACTTATGAGTTCACTCCCGTGGCTATGGCTGGGCTGTCTATAAAGGTTATGATCTCAGTGGGACATTATCATTTCTTAGGTATACCAACCAGAGTACTTTCATCAGGGTTGCTCTATACACGATTTTAGAAGGATCAGAGTAGAAAAACGACAGTTATATATTTTTTTTATAGTACGTCAGGTGGCAGACAAGCATATAGCCCGTCTGATGTGAAGCAGATACCGTAGCCATATTAATGCTCGTAACATAAATACATCGATGGCACGCTACCAGCCCCGCTGCCAACGCACCATCTTTTTCATTTCTGGTGACCTCCCTCATTCGCAGGAACACAACAATCCTCAAGGGAATTGTTATTTGGCTGCGGTATTCTGTGAGGTAGAGGTGTACCTCTGATAAATGAAGCCAATAAAATATTTGTCAATAAATTAAACCTAATTTTGGGAATCAAAATATTCCATGAGATTCGGTTTCAGCATTATGCAGTAGGGCCCGTTGGAAGAGAATGTTTTGCATTAACTTTGTCTTTTGTACAGTTTTACTGTAAAATTGTGTGCAATGAACAATAAAATTGTATACATAAATAACTGACTTCTTATTTATTATTTGGCTAGTTTTTATGCTCAAATTTCTAATACACGCATTGCACGTACTATGTATTAAGAGTTAGGAAATTGGATACGTACATATAGACAACGCACGGGACCACAGAAGCCCTGTTAATGCTGTTCGTGTAATTAAAGTTCGTGTGGTCCGTTAGTTCCCGACCGGCGTGTTTGAATACGGGATACACCTCAAAGTTTGGTTTCCTAATTAACTATTGACAAATACCACGATAGCGAACTATATTTGGTTCAGGAGAACAAAGTGGACCTCGTTCAGTTCTATTTTTGTTTTCATGTCATTCTGTACAATTAGACAAAGGGACTTTTGTAGTTTAATAACATTAAGAGTGTAGATGGCTCAACGCCTCGATTTCTGGAGCCAAAGCCAATCTTACCTGCACATGGTGCACCCTGCCAAATAGCGAGAATGTCTTTGGCACAAGAGTCATTCGAAATTAGACCGGATCGTCCTGACCTCCCCTCCGAGTCCGGTACTTAATTGTGAATGACGCTGTAGAGACAGACGTTGTGGCAAAAATATTTCAGCGTGATACGCTGGGGCGAAAACTTATTGAAGCAACACGCTCGAAGTCGAATGATACAAAACAGTGATAAACATTGTAGCTACAAATTTACGCGTGTAGCGTAGTGAACTACACATACTACAAGACGTTTGTGCACAGGGAGACTGAGCGTGTGTGCGTGTGGCGCATAAACTGTTCCAGATTCGTCTCACAGGGGAGGTGAGGTTGATACGAGAGAGCGGCAGGGAGTGGCCATACCGTACGTTTACTTATACTGTGGCTGTGGGATGATATACTGAGAAGCGAGGCAAGTAAAAACGTGTTATGATGGAATGAATTCGTTGATCTGACAGAAAAATAGACTAAAATATAATTTAAGACTACCAACCATCGCAATTTTTTATCTGCCTGGCACATAAATTACCCTGAATGTAAATTACGGTCTCATTTTACGGCTGTACCTTTGAGTGTATACTGATTGCAAAACATAATTTCCCCGAAACTTACACTTGAGATAACCAGATGTGTGAAATGGCAAAGGAAACGCAAACGAGTTCGTTATTTCTGCCAGGAGAGTCGTCCCACGCGCTTCATTTCGTCGAATGATCTCGAAGCTTAACGAGGTATATGTTATTGCCCGCTGGTTTTGCCACGTTTTGTGAGTACTTACTTATTAGCTGTAGTGATACTGGATTAGGTTCAGAGGTAATTCAGAGAAAATGAAATATATATTGTATTTACTAGCAAGGTTCAGGCAAAATAGAGATAATAACAAAAGACTATTTTTAAAATGTTAATTTTACTGTTTTACTGCAGTAAATAGAAATAGAAGAATTTGTTACTATCAGAAACCTTCCTAGTAGCTCAGTTGGAAAGAGCACTTGACGGGTTATCGAGAGATCGTGGGTTAAAAATTCAAGTCCCACCTAGGCGCGAGAGCTGAATTTTCTCTCCTATACAGCATTTAGATAACAGCTGATGTCTGATCTGATCGTCGTCTAGTGATCATCAGTTTGGATTCATCATCCTTGCAGCCTATTGCTGTCTAATACTGAACACAGGCTTCCCCAATTGATTTCCAGCATGACCGGATCAATGTCACCTGCATCCAACGACTCCTTGCAATCCCTCGCAGGTCGTTAGTTAATCTTGTAGGCGGCCGTCCCACGCTGCCCTTACCTGTACGTGGCCTCCACTCCAGGATCACTTTGCCTCATCGGGACGTCCGATCTCCGCGCTATGTGGCCCACCCATTGCCACTTCAACTTGCTAATCTTCTCTTCTATGTCAATGATAGTTCGTCTACGGATCTCCTCATTCCTATATCCATGTCGTAGAGAACCACCGAGCATAGCCCTCTCCATAGCACGTTGAGCAATTCTGAGCGTTTTCATGACACTTATTCGGCTGCGCCAGATGAAAAGCTAGCAAGTGCTCAAACCAAAATTTTACAGGAGAGCGCCAAAACGTAAATCAAGCTAGCCGTTGAACAATTTTTAATGTACCAATTTTTAATCGACCACTTAAAAACTTAGCAAGTCTCAGAGACTTGCTAGGTTTGATAATGGTCAGTGCGACATACTAGGTTTGTATAATAATATTTCTGGACTGATACATAGCGCACTTACTAGGTTATGAGTTTTCAAATCTCTGGTTATTTGTAAGATTTTCGCACGGGTGTTTTTTTTAAATTGTAGGAACTTACTAGTTTAAAACGATTCTGCAACAAAATCATTTTTGTCAAAAATGTCCCTTGCTAGGTTTTCATCTGGCACAGCTGCATTGTCTCTGGCCCACAAGCCATAATATCAAGAAGTATGGATTGCAAGGTAAATATTTCATTGCAAGCTGTAGTCTAAACCCAGTCCTAAGCTCTCGTCGAAACCTGTCGAATGGATTAAAACCCCCACGCGATATTTCATAGGGAATAAAAATTGGCACGCTGCCGGCTTTGGCACTCTCCCGTTGTCTTTAGATGTTGACAGCGCCGCCCATAAACTCGCCCAGTTATTTTTATGGTTTGATCCTAGGATATTTTATTACGAAATGCACGTTATTCGGTTTAAATTTTGCAGTATAAAACTTTGGTTCAAATAATGACGTTGGAAGTTAAGCAATAAAATATAGTTCCACTAAATTATTTTCGTATTTTGAACAATCTATACATTGTAGAAATAAATTAGAGGCATAAAGATATTATTTAAGCCTATAGTATAGCGGTTCCTAACTTTTTCAATGTTGTTAAACATTTTTTTCCATCGCAACTAGATACGAAATTATAGTGCGCATCTATTCATTTGGACAAAATAAGAACTAAATCAATTATTACTAAAGTGACAGTTCGAATTTACAGTTTCTTCGCCACTAGCGCCACCAGATACTGAACAGATAAGTTGGGCGCACTATAGATTGTGATGACAGCCGGAGGGATTGCCCCTGGCCCCATTGCCATTAAGAGAGCAATGCAAAAGACTATACGAACTTTTTATATTATAACTAGCTTACAACCGAAACTTAGTAGCTTAGTATCCTGGTATCTCGTGGAAAATTTCAAAAATCCTTTCTTAGCAGTAACTTATACCTACGTCATAATAGCTGCTAGTATGCTAAATTTCATCCTAATCCGTCCAGTGATTTGAGCTATGCGTTGATAGATAGATCAGCAACAGTTGCCTTTTATGGATATAACCACAGTATTAGTAGTAGTACTACGTATAGTATGGCCACTCCCTGCTGTTCTCTCGTGTCAACCTCACCTCCCCTCTGAAACAAATCTGGCACACATGCTCATTCACGTTCTGCACAGAGGACATTGTTTATATAGTAGTAATCGACGCGACATTTGTATGGAGTAGCCAGGGTGTGATATAACAAAGAAGATACAAAGCTGTTTGGACAAAACCAGAAAAACAGTTTTCTCACATGCATGTTCTCTTGAATATGGAATGCTCTGTTTTGCTGTCTTGAAACTTAAGAGTTCCATGTGTTCGCACCGGTTTTAGGGACCAAAAAAATCTCTTTATTGTTTTATTTCCATATGAAGTTCATGGGGTGTAAGTGGTTCATCAACTTCACCTGCACGCGGTGCACCCTGCTGACTAACAAACGAAGCTCTGGCGAAAATAGAGGTAGGGAGCGTAATTGTAAGCTACCCGACTGGGGAATGTACCTCCAGCTCACAGAATACCGCATCCAAATAACGGTTCCCTTGAGGGCTGTTGTGTTCCTGCGAGTGAGTGAGGTCACCAGAAAGGAAGGAGATGCTGCGATGGCAGCGGGGGTGGCGGCGCGCGATCGATATTTTATGTTGCGAGCGTTAATATGGCTACGGTAACCGCTTCACATCAGGCGAGCCGTATGTTTGTCTGCCACCCGACGTAGAATAAAAAAAAAAAATGAAACCAGCAATGACACACATAAGTTCCCACCGGTTTCAGGGACAAAAAACCCTTTTATTTATTTCCATATATGAAACCAACACTGACGCCATCAAGCTTTTTGACTTTTATTTTCATGAAACTGGTTTACAGTTTTAACGGGTCAACCCTGCCAGTTAATTATTATTCCCTACTCTATCTAGGAAATAAAAAAAACCTGAACAACGCTGATAGCTCACCCTCATATTTTTTTATGTCCCCCAAGCGTTACTGCGGCATCATACATCATCTTCATACGTTGTATATTTTTTCCACTAAAAATAATTGCCATACCCAAAGCGAACTTATAGTCCATTCGGGGCATTCTCGTTTTTGTATGTATTTCCAGCGCCTGATTTTAACCGAGGTTCAAACTTCGAAGTTATTTTGGTACTCTGATAGTAAACCTTCGTCATGTAAACAATGCTTAGTCATCGAGCGGCAATTGCAAGTTAATGAAGCTTATATAATATTGACTTACAGTTTGCATTTTAAGGAAATTTGGTACAATTTTTACGTGTGATTGAGCGTAAGTATATTTGTTTTTTTTTATTTTTTTTTTATACTACGTCGAGTGGTAGACAAGCATACGGCCCGCCTGATGTGAAGCGGTTACCGTAACCGTATTAACGCTCGCAACATAATATATCACTTGCGCGCCGCCACCCCCGCTGCTAACGCAGCATCTCCTTCTTTTCTGGTGACCTCACTCACTCGCAGGAACACAACAACCCTCAAGGGAATTATTATTTGGCTGCGTTAATCTTTGTGGTGGAGGTACATTCCCCAGTCGGGTAGCTTTCAATTACGCTCCCTACCTCTCATTTCGCCAGAGCTTCGTTTGTCAGTCAGCAGGGTGCACCACGTGCAGGTGAAGTTGGCTTTGGATCAAAGATGTTGATAAATCACTTACACCCCTAATTACTAAGAGTAATTGTTTACTAAGAGAGTCCGTGTTGTCACTCCAGTAATAAAATACAGTATTTATTAAGCCTTATAGGTTTTTCGTCGTCTACCTTATTCATCTTGCTGAGATACGGGTCTCCCCTCATTCGAAGGGGCTTAGAGCATACTCCACCACGCTGCTTAACTGCGGGTAGCGGATGCCAGTGTAGTCAAGTCGCCTAAAGACCACTGACTTGGCTTAACGACTATCATCTACGGACAACAGCTGGAACCGAAATTTTAACGTGCCCTCCAATGCATACAGGATCTCGAGATAAATAAACCCATCCATGGACAGGCTACCACCGACGTTCCTTAACTTGCGTTGCGTAAGACTCTAGAGTAGAGTCTAGACTCTAAAGTAGATCACAGATAGAAGCAGCTCTACTGAGAATATACTTTAAAAACACCTCCTCAGACAGCAACCAATAACATTTGCATAGAGCAATGGTTCCCAAACCTGACTGAGCCCATCTAACAAAAACTTCCAAACCTCCCTGTTTTAGAAAAATGGTGATATAAATTTGATAAAGCACATTGTCTAGCAGCGAGTCTCAGAAATATTTAATGCTGTTATACAGTTCAGGGTCTACTCAATATTAGCTCCCGACCGTCTAGTGGGTGGCGACCTATAGTTTGCTTATAAAACTGGCCTAGAGCACTGAATACTAAAATAGTGTTACTAAATTACTAAAATAGGCCCAGGGAGTTTATTCTAACAGTGTGGTGGAGATCACTCTCAGCCACACTGTTAGAATAAATAAGTCTAGGTTGGGGAGGGGATTAAAAAAAAAACGGTTAAGTATCCCACCTAGGGAGAGGCAGGTGAATTTTTCCATTTTTCAGAAATATTTATAATATTCTGGCAAGTTGGCCAAGACAACTATTAAAATAAAATAATAATAACTGTAAAGTAGTAATTATATAGATTTATATAGTATAATATGAATGTAACAGTTTATTTCGGCCAACTTCCCTGAATTAATATAAATATTATATATTATTTTTGACGAGCCTGGTGGTCGAATGGCTAACAATGGCCACTTTAACTCCGAAGTCGCGGGTTCTATCCTCGCACAGGGCAAATATTTGTGTGCATGAACATGTAGGTATGTTTGTCTTGGTTTGAGTATTTGCTATGTATGTATGTATTTACAAAAAAATGTACTTAAATAATATAAGTACCCATAATACATACAACAATATTTATTTATATTAATATTATATGCTAGGGAATAGGTAAGGCCTATTTACATAGTACTTAGGTCAACTGGATGAGATCCCTTATTGGGATAAGATCGTCTTTGTACAAGTATTTTTTATAAATGTTTAACTGTGTTTTATGTACAATAAATATAGCAAACAAACAAAAAACTAATAATACAAATAAAAAAATAAAATACACGGATATGAGAAAATATATGAAAGGGGTAGATTCTTTGGGTTATATTTTCTCATTTCCGTATGTAAACGAGGCATAAAAGTTTGGGGACATCTGTCTTAGAGAGCTTTTCTGTGAGTTAGGACGGTCACCAGACAGCTACCCTCTAATTGCTAATGCTAATTTAACAGTAGAGCTACCTCTATGTGAAGCGGATACCGTAGCCTATAGAATT
Source organism: Hypsopygia costalis (assembly GCA_937001555.2). Taxonomy (NCBI): domain Eukaryota; kingdom Metazoa; phylum Arthropoda; class Insecta; order Lepidoptera; family Pyralidae; genus Hypsopygia; species Hypsopygia costalis. Next base: position 19,279,638 of record OW443343.2, on the reverse strand, counting down.
TGTAAACATGCACTTTGGTAGCAAAGTGCATGTTTACAAATTCTATAGGCTACGGTAACCGCTTCACATAAGGTGGGCCATATGCTTGTTTACTACCTGACTTATATGAAAAAATGACGTTTTTTTCTGCATGTTGAATTTGTACCAAACTTTTATGGTCTGTGCTTATATTATAAAGTAAAATGCGATTTTTTTATTTACTGCACATAATAAACAAAGAAATCTTCGTTATATTAATTTATAGTTTCACTATTCGAAAGATTAGTTCATAGCGTTGATGCAAATGTCAGTGTAATCAATAATGCAAGGGCAGCAACGTCGACCGTAGCCTATCTCTGGATGGGTTTCTTCATCTCGAACTTCTGTCGTTGGTCTCGCCATTAGATGGCAATCGATGAACCTAGTCATTCACTTGTAGTATAACTAGTGAGAAATCGTGGCAGGTAGCTAATTTATAATATACATATAAATAAAATGGAAGAGTTTTGTTTGTTTATTTGTATAATTCTATTGCATATAAAGTATAAGTGCATAATATACAAAAATAATTATACTTTATACAATGGTAGATTTATCCCAATAGGATATCCCTTATCTCTTTTAGTCAATCATTAATTGTGTACATTGTATGTAATATATATATATTTATATAATATGCACAGTGTATGTAATTTGGTCCAACATGAAAGATGGGATAGTTTTTACGGGGTTAAAACATAGAATGAAAGTTTGTGAGAAAGTCAATGTGGACGAAGTCACTGTATTAACTGTAGTATTTATTTAAAAAATGTAGATATCCAAAAATAAATATAGGAAACGTGTCAGACGCAAGTTTTGTTTAAATCTCCCATTTTATAGATACAAAAAATAGATTAAACTGCCGCCCTCGGAGAGCATGTGTGGGGCTTTTTGTCCAGTTTCGTTTAACCGCTAGGGTTTGGGCAGGAGGAACAAAAAAACATGCCAACAGGCGGGCCAAGCGGAAAATTGAGCCGCGCATTTGTCGCTTTTCTACTCAATCGGATAAAGTCCCCTGGCCTATATATACGATATCAATTCATTCAATTGAATTGAATTGAAAAATATCAAATAAATTTACTTGATATATGTGAGTATATTTTTTATTCTGATCAATGCCTATGATTTAATTTCTATAATCCCCCTTCGAGCAGGGGAAGTATTTCCACCTCACAGAATACCGCATCCAAATAACAATTAGGCGGGCCGTATGCTGGTCTGCCTCCTGACTTTGTATAAAAAAAACATTCAGGTACATGTATGTATATTTTATTTATTGTTATGGTAATTTTGTGGAAAATGGCTAAGATATAAATATAACATTTCAAGTTATGGGCCATGCAACGCCGAAATTGAAAAAAATAAATTCACTTTAACCCTCGAGAACATTAACTTGACTAGGATAGTATTTTTAGATCACTTAGTCAACAATTAAAACGTTGTTGTTAAGTTACATCGCGCGTTAATATTAAAAAAACTGTCACTTTTCGCAATAATACTCCATTTGACTAAACATATTTTAAGTGCGTGAAGAACGGGCGATTCGCGCGCACGCGTAAATCAAAGCAGCCGCATCGAACCCCTTGCAAATTTGGCAGTCACTGCTTCGCTTTCGCGTTCAATTTGGATCGCACATGTAGGACGAAGCCTTACGCGGGCGGCAGGAGCTAGAGTCCATTTAAATCGATAAGTCAAAACGGTTTTTTTGGAAAATAATACAAAAGCTACTATAATAGTTTCTATATAAATCCACAGAATAACAGCTTTTGACTCATTGAAAAAAACATTTTCATTTGAAACATTTCTTTTCACTACATATCAAACTGTTTAGCTCAATGATGAAAATCGAGCCGTTTTGAAGATAAAAGGTAATAAAGAATACCACATACATAAGCCTGAAAAATATAATCCTGCGGACAGAAAATAAAAAGTATAGGTTTTTACTACACCGTAGTTTCTCTCACATAGAAATATTAACAAAAGCCCACGCGAGGCGTATCGTTTGCGAAACAGCTCGTTGCCGATAAATTAATGTTCAGATCGTGTTCTCTTTATTCGTGTTTATATTTTACAATAGTTAATCGTGAACAGAGAATCGAGTTTATTTTATTTAGTTTGACCTATTTGTTGTTTCTTGAAAATAAAGTAAGTAAAGGAAAAAATAACTAACCCGGATTCTAGCCCACGGGGCCGATATCGAAGCTAAGTGGAGTGGTGGCGAGTAGATTCGCTCAGTGTATGTTACTCAGCGAATCTACTCGCTACCACTCCTTATGATTTCAATGCAAAATGTATTTGATGATCATTCCTCAAGAACAAGATCGATTTCATTTTTTTTTACACAAACCTCAAGCATATCGAGGTCTTTAATTGTGACAAGTTTCATCAAAATCAGTTCAGTGGTTTTGGAGCCTTTTCATTTACAAAGGTAAAGGTGAGGTGAAAGGTCATCAGCATATATAAGCGTTCCACTCGCTCCACTAGATCCACTCAATAAGATAGACGTTTTTATTTAAATGGGAATAATAACGTAGATAATGTACTAAAAGCTAAAAAAAAAAAATACATTCTGTTATTAACAAAACACTTGTACAGTCCCACGTAATTAAATTTATATTTTACCGACCGGTTTCGCCTTATGTTAATAATAATGTTCCACCAAGTACTCACTCCATGCACAAATTCGTTACCCTAAGGTTCGCCTTGAAAAGATTGCTCTCAGCAATCGAGCCGCCTTGAATGTGTACGAGTCTGTAATAATTTATTGATTCACTGTACTTTAAATTTGTATTATGTAAATAAAGCATATTGCATCTATCTAACAATCAACAGTATCAACAATCTAAAAAAAATATTAAGAATGTCCCTGTACCAGTCATCACATCACTCTCTCATCATCAATCTAGGGCAATGGTTAAAGCAAATAATTAAATCGTAGGTTTTAAACACAGAAAAAATCATCGCGAGAGCACTATACTATCGAAGTAATACTTTTACCTATATTTTGACGAGCTGTGTACCGACGAGTGGCGTAGCAGTCAATGACGCGGCTTCGACACCAACTCTCGTGGATTCGATTCCCACACAGGACAAACATTTGTGTGCATGAACATGTCTGTTTGTCTTGGTCTGGGTGTTTTCTATGTATCATAAGTTTGTATTTACAAAAAAAATGTATTTAAGTATGTTTATCAGTTGTCTAGTACCCATAACACAAGCTTCGCTTGCTTTGGGGCTAGTTGGCGCTGTGTAATTTATCTGACAATATGTATATATTTATATATTATATTATATTTATATTACTGTGACTTTTTTGTATGAGACGGGAATATTGCACATTGTGGGTAAATTGGTCCTACTTGAGAGATATGACAGTTTATATCTAACGGGTTATTTTCTCATTTTTTACTGTTTGTTATAACATGAAATCAACTTCCCGCAGTGGTATTTCCAAACAATTACTACATGAGAGCCTTCAAGAACTGAGTCTGTCCCCACCCACCCAGGTGACCCACATGCTCGTTAACCCCCATTAAAAAAAATACACGGGATTTTTATGTAAATAATGGTGATGGAATTCTAAAAATAATTCGCTAACAAAACGAGTAGCGAAGGAACGGAAGCGAAAATTAATTAAGTTGCCGTGAAACACCTGAATTTCACGCTAATTGATCAATTAATAGCCTGAAAGAGGTTATTTTGATTACGACAATCGTTTTCCAATGTTTCGCTCTTGATTGTGTTGTTATTTAATTTAAGTAATATATTTAAATAATCGTTCAATTTAGATTTACCTACATTAATTGAAATATAATTGTCGTAGTAAACTGATAGTGGTTACATTTTGAGCCTTTTGGACAGTGGCCTACTAGGGCTAAAGCGGAGCCTAGGCAACATTGTATTTCCGGGCCTACTAAAGAAGTTTTCACTTCAAAAATAAAAATTAAAAACCTAATTTTCGGGCCCCAAAAATTACGGGCCGTAGGTACGTGCCTAGGTTGCCTAGGCATTAGTCCGCTCCTGCTTTTGGAGTCGAAACGCTCGGTCCGTGGGGACCGGGAGCCCAACGAATCTTTAAAGATTTGTCCGACCGCCTGGCCTGGTGGACAAGCAAGTCGTAACTGAAATGCTGGTCTGGCTTATGTTCTTTACTGAAAAATGTGTTCAAGTGATCACAGTCGTCTGCTGTATTTTACATGGAATTTGACAGCAAAACTCGTGAAGTAGTCTCTCTGTTACAGGAAGAATATACCTGGGGCCCTACCGCGTAAGCTGGAGCCCCTTCGAAAAATTTGATTCCCAAAAATAGATCTTAGATTTAAGTTATTGACCAACATTTTTAGCTTTGTTTGAGAGCTCGGTAGCGTCGTTGCGTGTGTCAGTCTAATCGAACACGCAAGTTAAGCAACCTCGACAGTAGCCTGTCCATGGATGGATTTATTTATCTCTAGCTCCTCCATGCTTTCGAAGGCATGTTAAGTCTTGGTCCCGGCTGTTGTCATTATAGATGACAGTCGTTAAGCTAAGTCAGTGGCCTTTAGGCGCCTTGAAAACGCTGGTCTCCGCCACCAACAGCGCGGTGGAGTATGCTCTAACCTCTACAATTGAGAGGAGACCCCTATCCCAGCAGTGGGATGAATAAGGTAATTTAAATACAATTGCCACTAACCTAAACTGGAGTTTGATTTTTGCAATAAAAAAAACCGACGGAATCGGCATCAGCTTAGGCGATAGGCCTATTATAATGTTAATTAATAGGGCCCTTTGTGTTTTTTACCTTACTGGCTTCTATCTGGCTCAACGGCTTTCGTACAACCCTTTTCGTACATATGCCGCCACCATTTTGGGCACCTTGACTAGTGGCAGCAGCCTATTAGATTAGTTTTCTATATATTTATTTATTTTTTAGAAAAAAATTGAAATTATTTTAGTATTGTATTGATGGCTACATTTACTAGCTTCTGCACGACGAGATGCTGGGACCTGCTCCGACGTCACTCGGGTCGAACTATTACTACTAGTCTAGTATTAGTAGTGTATTCGACATCAACCCATAATCATCTCACTGTTGGGATATGGGTCTCCCCTCAATCGAAGGGGGGTTTAGAGCAAACTCCACCACGCTGCTCAACTGCGGGTTGGCGGAGTTAGTAGTGTATGTTAATCTGAAACAATCATTATTTTCAGTGGGCAACCGCTGCTGAAGGCAGAACCTTCCCCAATGTTTTCCACCAGAAGTGATCTTCCGGCTTTTCACATCCTGCTACATCCAGCCGCTTTTTTTGTGGTCATCTATCCATTTATATGGTGTCTAACGCTTCCCTAATAGCAATAACGAACCTTTGAAATTGCGAAAGAATTTTTCAAATAGGTATAACCATCTCGTTAGTCTCTCACATTGATAAGAGGGTAAAAGTCAAATTCCAAAAGCTTCCTATTCCTACTAATTTCTTCTGATTAAATTCGTTTGTGAGTTCCAAGGCAGCCGTAGTTGTACCCCCGGGACTGCAATGGACTTCACTGTCCATTGCCTTTTTTGGCGGTCGCCACTGTTAATCCTTGCTACACAGGAGACACAGTGGTGGGAATGTGTGGTGGGCCCTCGTATAAAAAAAAGGTACAATGATTCCGAAAATTACCTTCCACATACAAACTCACAAAATATTCATAATTTTTCATAGTAACTTTTCTTTTGCTTTTGTTAATAGTAATTTAAAATGAGTACAAGTCGTGGGTAAATATTTGCGAATATTCAGCTAGAATTTTCCTTAACTTTCCATAATGTTATAAATCAGACGGCGCCTCCAAGGTAAACAGCAGCACTTCTCAGAAACCTGCGTCTGCGAGATATGTTCAAAGCCTTATTTATACGCTTTTATTCAGCGGTAGTTACAGCAATTCCCCGACGGCTTATTCTGAGTTATTATTCTTTGCATTTGTGGAGGAGCGGGATTGTTTTATAATGTTAACATTTATTGGCTTACCCAGACCTATCAGAACTAACAAAGAGAATACGATCATAAATTTTCGTAACATGTACTATTAAATGAGGAAGTCTTGTATATGGATAAATTTAGTGCTAGCTAGCTGGCTAGCTGACTTCACAAACGTTGTTCTGTCATATCTCTCTGACGAGCTCGGTGGCGTAGCGGTCAATGATGCGGCTCCGACACCAACGCTCGTGGGTTCGATTCCCAAATAGGACAAACATTTGTGTGCATGAACATGTTATGTTTGTCTTAGTCTGGGTGTTTTCTATGTATCATAAGTATGTATTTACGTATGTTTATCAGTTCTCTAGTACCCATAACACAAGCTTCGCTTACTTTGGGGCTAGATGGCGCTGTGTAATTTGTCTGACAATATTTATTTATTATTTATTTGTTTATATAACACATAAATCGCAACACTGGTATTCTTACCTAACATGATACCGCAGCTTCCACAAACAAGTCATTTGTAAGTAAGTAGATATGCAAAATTAAAAAAAAAAATTCTTTATAAAAATACAAAAAAAAGGCCAAAGAAAATCCATCCGAAAAATACACTGTAAAATGCTACATGTATTTTTGACATTTTTATTTTTTCGCAAAAACATAAATTTGCGAAAGAGTCACCGACGATCAACGAGGAAAATTTTCAGTATTATATTGAAAAACACGGGGCCGTTTGAAACATACATGTATTTTATACCTATGTCATTTTCAACGTTAGTGAATGCCTTTTTGCTACACAAACTTCTCTGCATCTATAATTAAATGATGTTTTTTATTGTCATGGTATCACGTGTGTATTTGGCAATAACTTTTTCATTCATTCATTTATTGATCAAGTAGGAAATGTAGGAATATCGCCCATCTATATTCATCATCATCATCAGGTCATTTTTAGTCTCCACTACAGGAGCACGACCCTCTCTCATCCGTCCCAGATAGAAGGAGGATTTGGCCTACACTCCCCACGCTGGCCAGACTGGTTGGGGAGGCCTGATCGATGTTTGATAATGTATTTCCCTTAGTCGCCTTGTACGACATCCACGGGAAGAGATGGAGTGATTCTATTCTAGTCTGCCGGAAACCACACGGCCTACTACTTTACTTTAATCAAAATAAATACTGTAAATAATTACTGTCACTGCATGACCTTTCCAATTAAAGGGAATACGCTTTCTCTCAGTGAGAGTAGGTCAACTAACCTCATTAATACATATTGTTAATATCTTTAGGGAATACCAAAACAAACTGCATTGCATCTTACGTTTACTTTGTTTGTTACGGATTGAACTGGCCCAGTCAGTAGGATCGGAATGACAGTATAATGACAATGTCGGTGGTTAAATGGACACTTTGACACCAGGGATCGTGTGTTCCTTTTACAAAGTAAAAACTTGTGTGCATGAACAAGTTTATCTTTGGCTGGATATTTCTATGTATTATAAATAGATGTCTTTACAAAATAAAAGGTATGCAAGTTTGTTTATCAGTTAAATATTTATTTGACCAAACTAACTTGGACAACTGGCGCGCTTAACGCTAAGTTGCAATCTAAGCATTTTGTTTATTTTTTTTTTTAACATTGCTAGCCTTTCTATCATCGGTCTCGTCAAAGTAGTAGGCGCTGTGTAACAGTCTATTGAGTACATTATCATGATGAATGAGTGAATGAATGAATAAATAGTAGTTTATGAAACTGTTACATAATAAGCCGAAGGCGAATGTGATAATAGAATCACACGAGTAATTTAAGACCTAATTATATGCAGTTTCATGCACTACTTTATCTAATCTCAAGAAATAGATGTTAATAAAATTTGAAATAAAACCATGAAATTAATTTAACATTTTACTTAAATCGCCGCGTTCACAGATTATGTAGAAAATTTTTGCAAAGTTGCAATGCATTTGCATTGCAACCTGCTTAATATAGCTGAACCCAGGGCTGAAGTTGTATCGAAATGAAAAAAAAAAGTTATTTAATAATAATAATAATAATAAATTTTTATTTGCTTTAAAACATGGTATACAAGGGTGTTAACACATAAATTGTACCTGAACATACATGTTTTGCTATAAGAAATAGCATGCAAATATTAGTTACAGATATCACTTAAGCTATAAAAATTTTTGTCTGTGAGCCATTTATATAATGCTTTTTTAAAACGTACGGGACTTAACATTTTTATGTCCTCTGGTATCTTATTAAATATTTTAACGCACATACATAAACAACTAACCTTATATTTTTCAAGTTTAGGCGTTTCGTCATATACCAGTCTATCAGGGTTTCTTGTGTTACGAGAATATATATCACTTGCTTTTTTAAATAAAATTTTGTTCTTAGATACAAACATACAAACGTTATATATATAAAGTGATGGAAGAGGTAATAAACCAAGGTTCTTGAAAAATGGTCTGCACGATTCCTTAGGTTTCAATCCACACATTGCCCGAATGCATTTCTTTTGGGCAATAAAGGCTCTTTGGATATCTGTACCATTACCCCATACAACAATTCCATAACGTAATACAGATTCAACATATGCTCGATACGTCATTACGGCAGTTTGTCTATTTGTTACATGTTTTACTTGTTTTAGAGCGTATACAAATTTATTTACCTTCGTGCATATGTCCTCTACTTGCATTTTCCAATTCACATGTTGATCTATGAATGTCCCCAAAAACTTAGTTTGTGTTACTTCTTTAATTTTCGATATATTCATTTTCAAATTATATTTTATATTAGATGATTTATTAAATTGAATATAATGTGATTTATTTAAATTAAATTGTATTTTTCGATACCGTTGTCCATAAAGAACTGTATCGAAAAGTAACTTTTTAAATTTATTTTGATGGCTTGTTCGTAAAAGACTGACATTAAGATTCTGTGTTTAGTTTTTTTAATCTCTAAATTTCAGTGAGAGTAGATAAACATTTATTTGTATCTCCTGCACACACATAATTACTTCCAGTCTTATAATAATTACTTATAAACTTAAGTGAAATAAAGTATGATGAGGTTAATAAACAAAATAATCTCCATTTAACTTTAGAATAATAGAAAGGTTTTCCTATCTCGCCAGCGCGGAAACAAATACAAATCGGTCTCTGAATAACGAATAAAGCAATTAGTAGGAATTCGCTTAGTTTCCACAAAGCGGGCCGGATAAAAACGAAGATGACTGGGTAATGTACGAGCGGCGAGTATTCAGCAATGCTTTTTTTATAATATTTAACATGATATATTCCTTCGGAAGGATATATTAAATGTTATTTACTTATTGAATATAATTATTTTACCTCGTACAATTGGTATAGTACAGAGGAGCTCCGTGGCGTCGTTGCGTGAGTCAGTCTACGTGAACACGCAAGTTAAGCAACGTCAACGGAAGCCGGTCCATGGATGGGTTTATTTAGGAGGGCACGTTAGGTAAGCCGTTGGTTCCGGCTGTTGTCATTAGATGACAGTCTTCAAGCCGACTCAGTGGCCTTTATGCGCCTTGAAAACACTGACCTCCGCCAATCCGCAGTTCAGCAGCGTGGTGGAGTACGCTCTAACCCCCTTCGAATGAGGGGAGACTCACATTCCAACAGTGGAATTAATAAGGGTTGACGACGAGGGGTACAGTACATACGAGTATTTATTATTTATTAATATGGATACGGACAATGGAACAATGTAGTCATACTGCATACGCATTCCTACAAAGTAAGTACTACTAGCACAGATTACCTAATAGTTACTACGTAACTACTAGGTAGTACCAGACCAGACTGTTTCACTCCGAAAAGGCGCGTGCCCCGGTCGACGGGACTGAACGGTCTTTGTCACTCAAAGTTTGTGTCGTTCGTTTGAAGAAGACGAATTTCACCTAAAGTTACTACTTTAAAGTTACTACTTTAGGTGAAATTCGTCTTCTTCAAACGAACGACACAAACTTAATACATAAATATCTAAAATAATTTGAGATAACAAATTTAATAAAAATAAATAGGTTTATAATTAAACTTTAATTCCTCGATTATTTTAGTTATTTCTACTGCAATTTTAAAATTTTTCTACTGAAATAACTAAAAAAATCGTTTATAAATAATAAAAAAATATCTCAAATTATTTTAAATATTTATGTATTAAATCGCATAGTGCACATAAGTTATTTTACTATCGTAAAAGTCATTGTTTGCAAAAGGATAGTTATCTATCTATATAAATAAAAATGAATGTTGCTAAGCGCAAAACTCGAGAACGTGTCGACCAATTCGGCTAATTCTTTTTTCGTATTTTCCTTAAAGCACACGGAAAGTTTTAGCAAAGAGAAAATATAAAAATTGCGTGGACAGTAGTAAAAAGAACTTAACTTATATTTATTTTATTTTTATTATACATACAAATAATTTTACAGTATATGCAACCAAAACATTTACAAAATTTTATAATAACTAAAAATTATAATTCAAATTATACGATTAAAATAATTGGAAGTAAATTAAATAACAATGAAATTATAAAACAAAGATAAACGAAATAATAACAATATATAATAAAATTAATCATAATTATAACAGAACGAAGTCTGTCCAGGCAGCTAGTAAGAGTTTTTTTTTTAATAAATATTATCAGACAAATTACACAGCGCCATCTAGCCCCAAAGTAAGCGAAGCTTGTGTTATGGGTACTAGACAACTGATAAACATACGTAAATACGTTTTTTTTTCTAAATACATAGGTACTTATGATACATAGAAAACACCCAGACTAAGACAAACAGACATGTTCATGCACACAAATGTTTGTCCTATGTGGGAATCGAACCCACGAGCATTGGTGTCGAAGCCGCGTCATTGACCGCTACGCCACCGAGCTCGTCAATCTCGATCAGAGTAGTAGATAAAAATTAATTATCTAAATACTTACATAATGATAAAATTGTAACTAGCTAATGTCTAACATATGACATATAACAAAAAAAAATGTGAGGGGTATTTTTAAAAGCAATAGAAGGCCAAAACAATAACTTTTATAATCTTTGTCTTTCGTATTTATCGTTGCAAATTAGTAATTGTATTGATTATATCACCATGAGACGTTTTTTATGCGTTGTAGAGAATTATGCTTGGGATTTATTTAAGAATGGAATGTGAAATGAAGAAATTTTTACGGAGAATCAAAGTGCTCGACATAGCTCTCAGAGTCAGCAAGCTGAAACGGCAGTGGACTAGCTACATCTTTGAGACAATGATGGCAGGTGGTGGATGGGGCGACAAACTTTTTATTTATTTTTCTTTATTTTTTATATACTACGTCGGGTGGCAGACAAGCATACGGCCCACGTGATTTGAAGCGGTTCCGTAGCCATATGAACGCTCGCAACATAAAATTTCGCTCGCGCGCCGCCACCCCCGCTGCCATCGCAGCATCTTTCTTTCTCTGTGGGACGCCCTTTTTTATAAGCTTTTCTCTGATAAGGCCTATTGACTATCATGAAGGTATCATGAAGGTAATGATGATGTTGATTTTTTATATACGACATCGGGTTTTTGGGGTGTAAGCTGTTCGTCAACATCTTTGAACCAAAGCCAACTTCACCTGCACGCGGTGCACCTGCTGACTGACAAGCGAAGCTCTGGCGAAAAGAGAGGTAGGGAGGGTAATTGTAAGCTACCCGACTGGGGAATGTACCTCCACCTCACAAAATACCGCAGCCAAATAACGGTTCTCTTGGTTGTGTTCCTGCGAGTGAGTGAGGTCACCAGAAAAGAAGGAGATGCTGCGATGACAGCGGGGGGGGGGGGGGTGCGAACAATTTTTATGTTAATATGGCTACGGTAACGGCTTCACATCAGGCGGGCTTCGTATGCTTGTCTGTCACCCAACGTAGTATAAAAAAATAAAAAAAAATCGTATACCAAATCAAGGAAGATGTCGGGTGGCATACGTACGGCTCACCTGATGTAAAGCAGTTATGTGGTTTACATGTTCGTAATAAAAGAGTATTGCTGGGCGCTCGCATTCCCGCTCACACAGTATCTGATTACGTCTGGTAACCTCACCCACTTGCACGAACATAACAATAATTGACTCCGGTAACTGTGGGGTGCATTTCACATGCCTTTCCTCTCTTGAATTTGCCAATAAAAGCACCAATTGTCAGACAAAATGTCAGCCAGAGAGACAGCACTCGCCGTCACATATCAATATTGTATTGCAATAAATAACTTTATGTCACACACAACAGCAGATTTAACGACCGACGAATTTTAGATGTCAGTAGTTTGTTTCCAGGTCGTAAAATGTGGAATATTTATGTATATACCGCTGGATAATAAAATGCCGGTTGTATTGCTTTTTATGTATAAATTGGTACAGGAAAACTATCCTTACGATGTTATTACATTCCCTGTAAGAGACAATGGAGAATTCCGAAGCACCGCTTCGAGTTGGACTTATAATCGTAATTTTTTGGTAATGGGAGGGGGGAAGGGGAGGTCGTAATTCGGGACATTCAAAGCCCCCCCCCCCCTCCCCTTCCTCCCTCTTCAAACACACACATATAATACACGATAGAAGTTCATTTCTATAATCGAACTCACCTCGCTCACCAGGAAGAAAGGATTGCGTCAGCACCGGGAGTCTTCGGTAATCGCTTCACATCAGGTGGGCCGTATGATTGTCTATACGACATAGGTTAAAAAAAATATCTCCGGCTAATTTTCTTCTCCGGGCTTCGGAGGGCACGTTAAGTCTGCTTAAGCGGTCTTGGCTGTTGTCAATAGATGACAGTCGTTAAGCTTAGTTACGTAAGTCAGTGGACTTCGGGCAGCTTGAAAACACAGCCTCCGCCAACCCGCAGTTGAGTAGCGTGGTGGACTATGCTCAAAGCTCCTTCGACTGAGGGGAGACTCGAATCCCAATAGTGGGGTGATTATAGGTTGATGTAGAATTTCAATCTTGTTGGTTTACATAGTTGAAGCCACAAGCGGTACTAGTATAGCGCACTTGGTGTGCGTTGGTCACTCATCAACATTCCTCATCATCATCATCATCATAATTATCATCATTATCAGCCCGTATCTACCCACTGCTGCACGGGTGGCAGACAAGCATACGGCCCGCCTGATGTGAAGCGGTTACCGATAATATATGTTGCGAGCGTTAATATGGCTACGGAGCCATATTAACGCTCGCAGCATATAATATCGCTCTCGCGCCGCCACCCGCGCTGCCAATGCAGCATCTCCTTCCATCCATTCTGGTGACCTCACTCACTCGCAGGAACACAACAACCCTCAAGGGAATTGTTATTTGGCTGCGGTATTCTGTGAGGAGGAGGTACATTCCCCAGTCGGGTAGCTTACAATTACGCACCCTACCTCCCTTTTCGCCAGAGCTTCGTTTGTCAGTCAGCAGGGTGCACCGCGTGCAGGTGAAGTTGGCTTTGGTTCAGAGATGTTGGTGAACCACTTACAGCCCTTAATATATAGGTAAGTATTTCCTAATGATTTCCTTTCTACCATATGCGAACCTCCGCTTTCCGCGTCCAGCCGCTTCCGCCCTTCCGCCGCGTTGGTCACTACTCCATGCAAAATAGCACACAATTACTAGCATTATTAGAGTCATGCGGTAGAATGATCCCGGCCGATGTTAGTCTACATTTACTAACTGCTGATGGAAGCACGCAAATAGTAAAAATCAAACTGCCTGTAGCCAGTTGGTACTTAAATTGTCTGTTTACCTACATTTTCTTTTTGTGGCTTGGCCCGAGTCCAGAAACGTCGGCACGTTGGTAGAATTCCCATATCAACGCAGTAAAAAGTGTTTTGGACATTTGCGACAAACATTTTGTGGAAACGTTCTTTATTTTTATAAAGCTAAATAGGAAAAATAGTATACCAAAGTTAAGTTTATCTTATCTTAGAGTGGGTCCAGTGCTGCAGCACCGGTGACACGTCGACCCTCATGGATCTTTTGTGTTCAAAATACCTAAGTTAAGTTAATAAATTTACTTGACAAGCTCGGTGGTCGAATGGTTAGCAATGGCCAATTTGACTCCGAGGTCGCGGGTTCGATTCCCGCACAAGACAAACATTTGTGTGCATGAACATGTCTGTTTGTCTTGGTCTGGGTGTTTCCTATGTATTATAAGTATGTATTTACAAAAAAAAAATGTATTTAAGTACATTTATCAGTTGTCTAGAGCCCATAACACAAGCTTTGCGCTTAATTTGGGACTAGATGGCGCTGTGTAAATTGTCCAGAAATTCTTATTTATTATTATTTTTACTATATAAATGGGTTTTGGCCGTGGAGAGCAGGGCGAGGCATTGGCTATTAGCCTGGAGATGACGAAGGCTTTCGCTCAGGGAACGTACCGCCTAAACTGAAGCCGATTACCATCAAATATATTGATTCCTAAAAGTTTGATTATGATATACAGTACAAGTTATACCTACGGGGAGTACCCGGATGAGCTATTTGATTTGATGCCTGCCGCTGAGTTCTACTATCGTACAACTCGCCATAAAATAAAATTCCATCCATATCATCTTGATAAATGGCGATGTACCACAGTACGCTTTTTAAGACATTTTCTACCACGAACTGTGAATATGTGGAATAAACTTCCCTCAGCAGTATTTCAAAATTAATATGACATGGGAGCCTTCAAGAATAGAGTAACTTTTCCCTTAAAGGCTGACAACGGATCTGCGATCCCTTGGCGTTGCTGATTATTATGGGTGGTAGTGATTACTTTCCATTAGGTGACCCACATGCTCGTTTGCCCCTCTTTCATTTATAAAAAACAGGACTTAGATATGATTGATAAACATTTTTGTAGAGTTTCAAGGTTTTGGTCAGCTGAGGTAAATTGCCGCTAAAAGCTTGGTTTTTGCAATCAAAAAATCCGATTGGAATCGGCTGCATCTTAAGGCATCAGTAGGGCAGCCTGGCACTGTAGTCATCTTGCGACGTAGCTTGCATACGGTTTACCTGAGAATTAAGGCAAATGCCTCGGAAAAAAAAGATAGCATGGATATTAATGCTGGCGTCCCGTAAAGTTCTGTGTTGTTGGTGAAAAACACCGTCGGGTTTTTGCTGCATATCAATGATAATTATAATAATTGTCTATTGACAATATTTATTACACAGCCCTGTTAATATCCCTCACTCTCTGGTGGAGGAGAGATACGAACAACGTAATTTGTGGTTGTCTAAAATAGAAAGCACACTGAATAGTGTCCGATTGGCAGAAGTAAAGAATTTAATATGTTTTTCCATGCAAAATTAAATGTAAATACTTATTAGCATTTCATTGGCATGAGCAGGATTGATAACAGAATTTACGTCATTAATCCCAAAAATAAAAACCACACGGAAAAGGAAAAATAAACATTGTAATTTCGACACGAGGCCGTCTTTTAATGCAACCACAACAATTTTCATATCAAATATTTTCTTTTACGAAGTTTTAAGCTGCACAAGGTATACTTGATCTCAAATTCTTATTCAAACAACGATGTTATAAATACTATTGATACGGCATACTCTACTCATATTAAAATTGCGTCAGAAAACGATTCCCGTCGTCTGGAAGACGGAATATCGCTATCCTTATCATTTCGCCGCTTGTTATATCTATCCCTCGCTAAGTGAAATTAACCGAAAATACGCGTTAACATCAAATATGTTTTAATATTATTATAGAGATACATCACATCGGCTTTATATACTTCATAAATTGTGAATTTTCTTAGTACAGCAAACGGCATTTTTAACTTCTTCAATCAAAATTGTCATAAATGTCAAATTCGCCGCCTTGCTTGTGCGAACTACTTGCGAGGTAAGACAATTTCCTCACTTTTCGGGTATTTGTTATGGACGCTCAATGGCATATCCACAAAAATATAACATCGTTGTATCTGAATAATAAGAAATACTTCAGCAATGAAATGTAATTCCAAAATGGTAACTTGAGATGTGTCTTGTTTATGTTTTATATATATATATAGAGTTGGAAAAGAACGGACGCAGGGAGAATAAACGGGGAATTTCTGAAAGGGAAAGGAACAAAGTTACGCAATTTATTTGGTGGTAGGTGCGGTTCGAGGTTAGGACGTTATATAAGTTGGATTACTCAGAACTACGTACACCGGAATTGGGAAGCATTCCGCAGTGAGTGAGCGTAATATAGTTAAGAAGGGAAATTATTATAACAATGGAAGTATTTAGAACACTATTGTTGAAATAAGGAAAAGTTATATTTTGTGTAGACAATAGTAACATGAGGAGCTCGATGGCGTCGTTGCGCGTGTCAGTCTCAAACACGCAAGTTAAGCAACGTCGACCGCAGCCTGTCCATGGATGGGCTGTTGTCATTAGATAACAGTCGTTAAGCCAACTCAGTGGCCAGTAGGCGGCTTGAAAATACTGTCCTTCACCAACCCGCAGTTGACCAGCGTGGAGCCGCAGCTGTGTTGTTAACAGATGACAAAGTTGGAAGCCGTCACAAACCGACTTTTTTTAGGTTGGCAGAAGCCAGTATTTTCAAGCCTCCCTAAGGCTACTGACTTCGTTTGACGACTGTCATCTAATGACAATAGCCGGGATCAACGGCTTAACGTGCCCTCCGAAGCACGGAGGAGGTCGAGATAAATAAATCCAACCATAGACGGGCTACGGTGAATGTTGCTTAACTTGCGTGTTCGATTAGACTGACTAGCGCAACGTCGCCATCGAGCTCTTCCCAGCTTAATCTTACTGAAATATTTGTTGTTAAATAATTCTACTAGGTCCTTTTTGGACCAATACTTATCCAATTTCCAAATAAACGAAGAACTTATTTAGAAATATACCTATTCACTGAACTGGAAATTGAGTTATCTTAAAGTATCAAAAATGTATCCAAGCGCAAGAATTCTTGTAATTTAATTCCCCGAGCAATCTGAAAGAGCAATTCCGAATAAGCTAGATCAAACAAATTCCATATTACCGCGGTTTTCATATAGAAAACCGAATATCAGATTGTAAGTCAATTACAAAATTGACTCTGTTTTACACGAGTTCTGTTGTAAACCGTATTCAATTCGATTGTTTTGCTGGTCATATTTATTTGCTTGTTTGAAGCTGTTCCGTACATTTTCATAGAAACGTAGATACGTAATTACTTCGCTTTTTGGTGGTTCAATGGTACGTCCAAAATTATAGATGATTGATATGATGATAATTATATTTGTCCTAACATAATCTAGGCGTGTTGCTCATTATCACAGTTAAAAAGAACAAAATTGTAGGCCTCATTATATCTGTATAATAACTTCTTATAACTATATGAATGTCGGCTGCACGCACGAAAATGCATCACTCGTTGTCACGTTCCGCTTATGACACGAGCGTGCAAGCGACAGCGCGGAACAAGCGATAGACTGGCACGATCGGTCTAAGCGTTCGGCTTGTCACTATCTGTCTCTCTTCCACTCCATCGGCCGATGTTTTCTCATGACGTCATCACTTAAAATTATCGTCCGTAAACCGACTTTACAGACAACCAAATGTTTTTTCACATCAATTTTTATGCAACTTTGGATGAAATAAACACTATTACGAGTTTATAAAAATGTTCAAAATAATTAAGCAACAACCATAGTTTATTCATTTAAAAGTTTGAATAACTTTATTTTACGTTAATACATTGAGCAGATTTTCTGTAATTCCAGTTCTCACAAACCTTTTGTGTCAAATAATAATAAAACCAACCCACCAACCCGCAGTTGGGCAGCGTGGTGGAGTATGCTCTGCTCTTCAGGAGCGTCCTCAAAAATGTTGTTCAATTTGGTAACTACTCTCATGGTACAACGATAGAGTCGTTCATTCGCTTGTCAATATTGAACCTATTCACAGCTAAAATTCTCTGAAAACTGAGCTGTTATCAATGCCTTATATATAGGAAACGTAGTGTGAATAAACTAAACAATATATTGATGTACGCTGGCCACCATTGTTCTCTAAAATACGACTCATATTGTTCGCGGTCCGCCGCTGGACTCAATTTTCTCCAAATGGAAACCTTGGGCGTATCTTTGTATTTATCGTTTAGTGAACGCCAGGTCGCTTCAGACCTGCATGTGCAGTTAGATTTAATTGTAAGTTTGTCTTGCGTCGTTTATTTCTTCACAGATTTAATAACTATTAAACTTTCGCGTTCCGTGATTTATAAAAATAACCACATAATCGTGCATAAGAATATTTACATACTTTTATTAGTGCCTGATGCTTTTTGATATTTCGACCAGGACCCTATCGCCGAGGATGAAGCCGATTACCATCGAATATTTTGATTCGTAAAACAGTTCTTACATTTAAATTATTGACAAACATCTTCAGCTTAGTCGGTAGAGCTCCATCGTTTCTACCAGACTAGAATAGAATCACTCCGTCTCTTCCCGTGGATGTCGTACAAGGTGACTAAGGGAAATATTTTTCATCATCAAACATCGATCAGGCCTCCCCAACCTGTTTGGCCAGCGTGGGGAGTGTAGGCCAAATCCTCCTACTGTCTGGGACGGATGAGAGAGGGCCGTGTTCCAGTAGTCGAGACTAAAACTGACCTGATGATGACGATGATGAACGCCAGGTCGCATGAGACCTGCAGGTGCATTTAGATTTAAGTTTATCTTTTCTTATTCGCAAGCTGATGCATATTGATGTATGAATTTTTTTAGTTGACTGCTTCTAGGCTATAATGCATAAACGAGCGGCATCCATGATGCGCAGGATGCGGCACAGTTCCGATAGCCCCCTGGCAGTCATCGCAGCACGGACGGACGGCCTTTTCCTGAGGTACTGGGTGCAACTTCATGTCCCAGTGCCTCGAGAGCGAGCACGATAACTTTATTTATTTAATTATATTTCAATTTATATTAAAAAAAAAAAATACAGTGTATGTAGTATTTTGTTCTGATTTTATTATTTTATTTTTGACATTTAATAATATGATTATCCTATGTATTTAATTGATTTTGTAATGTATTTTTTACGAACTGCATAGTCTGTATAGATCTTTGGTTTGCAAATAAGTGATATTAATATATAAATTTAATAAATGGTGCTATATATATACTCACCATAAGCCTGTTGGTATGTTTAACGCCTGATTTTCTACGTACGGCAGTATTAATCTCAAAAATATTTATTTCATATACATCAAATAAAGAATGAAATAAATTAATGAATGAAACATTTATTTGTATCTCCAGCTCACACATAATTATTTCTTTTCAGTCTTATAATTATTACTTATAAATTTAAGTTAAATATAGTGTTAAAAAAAAACACAAAATGAATCATATTTGTGCCGCAGTGACACAAAATGGCTATAGTTCAGCGTCACGATTGTACAAAACGCAGATAATTCTGCTACTGATAATTATTATTATTAATAAACATATCGCTACGAGTAATATTGAGATAGTCATGTAAATAATAAATAAATATTTCTGGACAATTTACACAGCGCCAACTAGTCCCAAATTAAGCGTAAAGCTTGTGTTATGGGTACTAGACAACTGATAAATACCTAAATACATATTTTTTTTTTGTAAATACATACTTATAAGTTACAATACATAGAAAACACCCAGACCAAGACAAACAGACATGTTCATGCACAGAAATGTTTGCCTTGTGCGGGAATCGAACCCACGTTTACCCAATTTATTGACTAGTTTTTTGATTTAACGAGACTGTGACCAATACTTAGAGTACATATATTATTCTGTGCCAATATGTTTCCCAGTATTCAACCTTTCCACATATAAAATTCTCTTAAAACCGAGCTGTTATCAATGCCGTATATATAGGAAATGTAGTGTGAATAAACTATAACATAATATTGATGCACACCGACGGCCATTGTTCTCTAAAATACGACTCATATTGTTCGCCGACCGCCGCCGGCCTCAATTTTCTCCAAATGAAAACTTTGGGCGTATCTCAGTATTTATCGTTTTGAGCACGTCAGGTCTCATAATACCTGCATGTGCATTTAGATTTAATTGTAAGTTTATCTTGCGTTGTTTATCATACAGGTTCAATAGCTTTTAAACTTTCGCGTTGCATGATTTATGAAAATAACGGGAATTAACGCGATCATGCATAAGAGTATTTACATACCTTTATTATTGCCTGTCATTTCGATCACGGCAGATTTTGACTACCGCCGAAGCTGAAGCCGATTACATTCGAATATTTTGATTCGAAAAATAGTTGTTACGTTTAAGTTACTGACAAACATCTTCTCAAGTTGGTAGAGCTCCATCGTTTCTACCAGTTAAGTTAAACACAAGTAGCATAAATTTACGCTGATGTTTGATTTTCGCAATCTAAAAGTCCGATGGCAATCAGCTTCAGCTTCGGCGGTAGGGCCCCAGTTGCACTGGCTGTGGTCACAGGCTGACTGTCTCAGCGATGTGCCTCTGCGTCCGTTACCGAAGTCGATGAATCTTCACAGGTTTGAGACTAGCACTCAGTTCGCTGGCTTTTGTTATTTATAATAACAAAAGCCGGCGAACTAAGTACTAGACTATAGTATGCTATTCCGTATAGTATTATGAGCACTTTAGGGATTATGGTACTACTATTTATATTTTTACAGTCATAAGCCTAAGTAATAATATATTATACAGATGTAACTATAGTACTGTATATATATATATATATATATATATATATACAGTAGTACCTCAGTATAACTAATAGTAACCCAAGTAACACAGTGTAGCCGTATAATGGCCGACTTATGGTTTTAATGTATCGTTTTAGCATTAAAACCCAAGTTCTATATTAGTTTTATATACGTTTATAATGCTAATATAATGCTAATTTGGGCACAAATTAAACAGCTTTAGGTTCTTAATTGGTTTTTTATTCGCATGACAGAAGCATTATACCAACATTACTAGGGTCAAAAAAAGTTGTAACCGCATTACAGAAGCATTATACTAGCACTATTACTGTTATTGAAGTTGCTAATCGCATTACAGAAGCATTAAACTAGCATTACAATTTAAGCAAAAGAATTATTGGAGTCTTTCAAGTGTTCACATATAGAACTCAAATAAGTCCTATATTTTTGAAAAAACATCCTTAATGCCGCGGTACAAATGCTTTAATAGAATAAACGTTGTAATTTAATTATCGTCTAGCGATATGACTGATGGTGACGAAATTGAATAAGTTTGTTGTTTGACATTATATTCTGGGTAACTTTTTTACTCTTGTTCTATTACTTGCCTTCAAATATTACTGCGAAATGTAGTTTACTGTCAATGTCTATATAGGTTTCATTGAAAATTTTCACGCGCCTTCAGTTTATAGAGCCTTTGTTAAAAATGTTATAAAAAGATATGGGTGTAATAATAAAACAATTGCATATTTTTGTGTAGACGAAATTTTTGCTTGATTAACTTAATAGTTATGAATTAACTTGAGCTATCACTTTATTATAGGTCTATTAGTTTCTTACATAAGTCGAAATAATAATATTTTTTGGTTATGGAATATTTACAAAATGGTGTCGTTCTAAACAGCTTGGTGAACCATAAAAAGGGCTTATTAATACCATCAGCTGTATAAATACTCACATGTATATATTTATTAAGCCAGAGGCCAGAGAGAAGACTTTTGATAAACCACCGTAGTGTCATCGTCTGCAAAGTGGTTTTATATGTGTTCACACCAGTAGACTTCATGTGAACTGATTTAGTTCCGTTACAAAATGCAATTTTAGTGATCCTTGAACGACAAAACCCATTTTCTTTTATTTAACCAGATTTTTGTACAGCTTAAGTCTGTTCGCCAAGAGTTGATAAAAAGGTCTTCTAAACGGATTAATTACTACTAAGTGGATGTATGTACAGCTTTAAGCATTACTATAACTCACATGTTATCTATTAAAGAACTCCTAGGTTTACAACAGAACTCAATTGATCTTTCAAAATGCAAGCACTACAATGATATAAGTATACGCTGTTCAGCAGCTCTAGGCTTTTACTTACCATTTAAAAATGCTATCATACAACCAAAGGTACTGAAAACAGCTAAAAGCTGTACAACAGAATTTTAGCATTATAATGGTTTAGGTTTATGCTATTAAGCAGCAATAGGCATTTACGTAATACCTAAAAATGCAATTATATAACCAAAAGTTCTGAAAACAGCTAAAAGCTGTATAGCGGACTTACGGTGCATTATAATGGTTCAAGTTTATGCTATTAAGCAGCGTTAGGCATTTGAAAATGCTATTGTAGATCCAAAGGCAATAAAATTAGCTAAAAGCTGTACATCGGCATTGCGGTATGCTGCACTAAAACTGAAGGCATTATAAAATCATTTTGTGATACCTTTAGCCAACCGCTATACAATCTAAAGTATTATAATGGCTTTCATATGCATAAATAGAGCGTCAGGCTGTTTGATGAACTTTTATAAGAGCTTATATAGACCTTAAGTTCTACATAAGTTCACGACTGGTTAGTTCAAATGCCAATTGTGTTACTTGGGAAATGTCGGGCAATTACCTTGCTTTATGCGTGCCACAATGCAGACAGGTAGAACGCATCTATAAGAAAACATCTCAGCTCGAAGAATGTTATTATAATATTATTATATACTCTAATTTGTAAATTTAATAAAAATGTGTACTCATTTTCAGAAGAAAAACAAAGCATAAATAGACCCGCGAAAAAGTTAATATTTACTTAAAAGTTTGTTTTGTATTAAATCAAAACAAAAGTTAGTAGGAACAACACATGGGGAGCTATTTCTAAAAGCTTTCATTCGGTTA
Organism: Hypsopygia costalis; assembly: GCA_937001555.2. Taxonomy (NCBI): domain Eukaryota; kingdom Metazoa; phylum Arthropoda; class Insecta; order Lepidoptera; family Pyralidae; genus Hypsopygia; species Hypsopygia costalis. The sequence continues at coordinate 19,256,780 of OW443343.2, read as the reverse complement.
TTAAATTTTTACGCACAGCTGACCAAAATACACTATGATCACACCCCAGCCACTACATACAAATGTCGCGTCGTTAACTACTACATAAACAATGACGTATGGGCAGAGCGTGACTAAGCGTGTGTGCGTGAGGTGCTATATAAACTGTTCCAGATTCGTCTCAGACAGGAGGTGAGGTCGATACGTGAGAGCGGCAGGGAATGATCTTACTGTACGTAGTACTATTATTTATACCGTGCTATAATAGTATGTGTGTTTAATTTCTGCGCTTTTTATTTAGTAACTTCGACTTCAACCCTTATTCACCCCACGCTGAGATACGGGCCTCCCCTCAATCGAAGGGGTTTAGAGCATACTCCACCACGTTGCTAATTGCCACTGACTTGGCTTAACGACTATCATCTAATGAGAACAGCCGGGACCGGGCTTAACGTGCCCAACCCGAACCACGGAGGAGTTCAAGATAAATAAACCCATCCATGGACAGGCTGCGGTCGACGTTGCTTAACTTGCGTGTTCGATTAGACTGACATGCACTACGACGCCATCGAGCTCCTGGTTCATCCTCCTCATTTAACAACTTACATACATTAAGTTTAATCTGTAAACAAGTCCGTTTTTTTTTTAATATATTTAACATTGATATTGCTAACAACGTGATACTATCTGTTACCTGTGATTACCAATTAAACTGCTTAGGCTGTAAAGTGTGCCAAAGAATTTGACAAATACATACGCTAGAAATTCATTACACTCCTTTTTTCGGCAGTCTGATGACAATAAACATTTCAATACATACCTACGTTCACTCAGATATTTAGTTATTGAGTACAGCGTATCAGAGAGAATAATATAGATAGTCTATTACCTTGGTTATCGACAAGTTTCACATATTCGAATCAATGCTTCAAAGCAATTCCTTACAAGCCGTCAAACGTTTCTGGAGTCAGGCTTGCTTCCTTGCCATTCACGTAGTAAAGAACGGATACGGCACATCAGTGTCAATGTTACTGTTAAATACACGTCGGGTGACGAACAAGTAAAACGGTTACCGTTGCCATATAAACCCTCGCAACATGAAGCCCGTTGTGCGCCGCTACCCCCGCTGCAAAAGCCTTCCTTCACGGTGACCTCACTCACTCACAGGAACATAACAAATTCAGTACCGTTCCGTGCCCGACGCACCTTACAAAATACGTTAAACCTCTCTTTTCGTCAAAGCCGTGTCTGTTAGTCAGCAGGGTGCAGGCGAGGTTAACTTTGGTTCAAAGAGGTTGATGAAAGTCTTACACCCCATTAATGGTCACGTATGCAGCGATTCCAGAGCAATTTTCTACCACGAGTTAAAAGGATTGTGAAATGAATTCCATTTTGACGACATAAATGTATACTAATAATTTGACGAAAGGGGACTATAATCTAAATTACCTTTTCATTTAGTAGATTAATCAATCACAAAACAGCATTCGTAATTTTCTCAGTACCCAATTTGTTGACTGGGTAGAGAATGCAATTAGCATTAAGTCCGCCTATTGTTCAAATTATAGTTTCACAATAGTTCCACTAAAGTATTATTCGACCAAAACAATAAGACGCTTAACAGCTTACAAATTTAGGTACAGTATGGTAATATGAATAATTATTTATTATAAGTATTAAGAACTGCATTAAAAAAGGTTTTAAAGGTTTTTAGGATAGTCTTTGCACACTATAACCAAACCCCGGCCACTCCATACAAAAAAGGCGCTTTTGCATGTAGTAACCAAATGACGTCTGTACAAGTGCCTATGTTTGAGTGACGTTCTCTAGGGCTGACATTATTCAATTATTAGTCGGACATGTAAGAGGGTGTAAGTGGTTCATCAACATCTTTGACCCAAAGTCAATCTTACCTGCACGGGGTACACCCTGCCGACTGACAGACGAGGCTCTGTCGAAAAGAGAGGTAGGACATAGCGTATTTTTTAAGCAGCCCGACTGACGAAGTACCACCACCTCACAGAATACCGCAGTCAAATAACATTTTCCTTGAGGGTTGTTGTGTTCCTGCGAGTGAGTGAGGTCACTAGAGAGGATGCAGTTGCTGCGTTGATGGCATGGCGCGAGCGATATTTAACCCACTTAACGCTATCGTTTGTTTAAACGATCATGACAACAAAAAAAATATTACGGCGACCCGGGGGTACTTGAGATTTTGTTTATAAGTTATAAGCACATGTCACACGTCTATGCATTCATTCCAGGAAGTTGACCCAGTTAGAAGTGCAGTGTCTTGATTTTATACGCGTTATTGTTTTTGGATTTTAGTCATGAATATTTCAAGGTATGTAAAATGTTTCATTATTATTTTTTTTTTATTTAGTTGCTCCTAAAACATAAAGAATGTACCCTTAGTGACGTAAAATAAACATTTACAGAATGTTATAGTCATCAAAAGATATGTTTATTTCAAAATCTTTAGATGGATCGTTATAACGAACAATAGGGACATAAGGTACTATAAGAACATTTTTGTATGTTTCAGGTCGAAGTATCGAAATCTCACATTGAATGATATTATTGAAGAATTGGATCACATTGACGAAGCAGATCCGATTCTCGATGGTATAACAATTTTTCCTCCGGAGAGTTGTAATGCAGACTTGACAGATGAAGATTCGGGAGATGAAAATTTTGTGTCTTTGCAAAATTTAATTTACTTAGAGCTACAGCTGAACTATATTTCAACAACAGTGTATCCGACGAAAGTGAAGATGACGAAACGCCACTAGCTCTTCTTCAAAGCGAATATGCCTTGGAAACAACAGAAACTGGTCCAAAAAGTTCATCACCCGAGCCAAGTACCTCTTCAACAATGCCTGTGTTACCAGCGTCTTCAGGGACTCCGCTTCATGTGTCCAAGAATAAAAAATATAATTGGAATAAACGAGATATTCGTCCTATACATGCGGAATGGCAGAACAAAGTGGGCCCACCACTAAAGGAAAAACCTATCTATTTCTTCAATTTATTTTTCAATGATAATTTGATACATCTTCTAGTTGAATATACAAACTTGTACGCTTCACAGAAGAACAAAATTGGGAACGTAACAATTGCCGAAATAAAGTGTTTCCTAGGAATATTATTATTGAGTGGCTATATTGTGGTACCCAGGAGATCTATGTACTGGGAAAATGCTACAGATTGTGGACTTTCGCTTTTGAATAACGCCATGAGCAGGGACAGATTTGCGTTTGTGATGTTGTGATCTTCACTGTTGTGATAATTCAAAACTACCCTCAAATGACAAGTTTGCTAAATTGCGGCCCGTTTTCGACATGCTAAATTCTCATTTTTTGAAGTATTTAGAACTACTGGCCTGCTGGAAACCTACAAGAAGGATGATTACACGGACATCACAAGGTCTTCATGAAAATTCAAGATATGATAATATTGGCCACATCGTTATGTATAGACCAAATCAACTGCGATGCGCGATTTGTCACAAAAATGCAAGTTTTTACTGTAAAAAATGTAATATTTCGCTGCATCCAAAACATTGTTTCAATACATACCACACACCACAATAAAATTATATTATTATAGAAGTTATAATCTAAGTAATTAAATATTTTTCATTTATTTTATTGTTTTATTCAGCAATTTTAGCCTTACATTTGCAAAATATCTATCACACTCCATAGTAGCGCATTTTACTAGCGTTTGTTATAACGATCATCATTTTCCGGCATTTCCACCTGTCAAAGATTTTTTTTCGTATTTTTTTCAGACTTTCTGAGACATACTTAGCATAATATGTGAATTTGGTTGACATCGAAGAAAAAAAACATTTTAGGGTTATCTGGGTTAATGTTGTGACCGTTAATATGGTTACGGTAACCGCTTCACATCGTAGCGTAGTGAAGAAAAAAAAAACATAGTAAATACACTACACTGACTTCAGCCAATATTTACAAAACGCCTTGTATAATTGCCATTGCTATCTTACCCAAAATTTTATATTTTCTAATCACCACTAAATCAAACGTTCGCCTTCCGAACACCGGTTCATTGTAATGATCAAACCATTTCATTCTTACTAATTGTAGCTTTTTACTATTCATATAAATGCATGCGCACTGATTTGATTCATTTTCATATTCACATGGAACAAACGTAATTTAAAACTAATACCACATATGGCATCACGCACAATAAACATTGAAATGTAAATAAGAAAATTGTAAATATTAACAATAAACCACCATAACTCAAGTGACAGCAATGTCAATTCCGCGTCTGCGCACTCACTTGCTCTTTGAGACATTTAAATCTAATAGAATGCTATCCTATCCTATCCTTTTCTCATCTCTTATTAATTTTTTTTTTTTTTTTTTTTTTTTTTTTTATACCACTAAAGTGGCAAACAAGCATACGGCCCGCCTGATGGAAAGCAGTTACCGTAGCCTATGAACGCCTGTAACACCAGGGGTATCACACGCGCGTTGCCGACCCTGTAAAAACCTCTTCACGCCCTTTTTGAAGAACCCCATGCTGTAGTCTCCTGAGAAAACCTCGACAGGCAGTTCATTCCACAGCTTGACCGTACGCGGGAGAAAACTTCTCTGGAACCGCACGGTACGCGACCACTTAGGCTCCAATGTGTGAGGATGAATTCCCTGTCGATGGCGAGCGGTGCGACTGTAGAAGGAGGCCGTGGGCATCATGTCAAACAACTCCTCTGAACACACCCCATTGTACAGACGGTAGAACACACAAAGGGACGCAAAATCTCTCCTCAGACTTAAGGGTTCTAAACCGTCTGTCAGTTTGGGATCGTCAACAATCCTCACAGCACGCCTCTGAATCGAGTCACAAGGTGCAAGCTGGTATCTAGGCGCTCCCGCCCACAGATGGCAACAGTACTCCATATGCGGCCGTACTTGAGCTTTGTAGAGCAGAAGCCTTTGCCGCGGATTGAAGTACTGCTTGGCCCTATTGAGCACACCTAGTTTCTTCGACGCCAGCTTGACCTTCCCCTCCAGGTGACAACGAAACTGGACGTCGCTGGAGATTTCAACTCCAAGAATCCCAATGTTTTTGGCGATGGTAAGGGGTGTGTTTTGGAATTGAGGAACCACAGCAAAAGGGGTTTTCTTAGCGGTGAACGCGCAGACTTGTGTCTTAGAGGGGTTGAATCGCACTAAGTTCTGTTGCCCCCAATCGGACACTTTACTTAGTGTGCTCTCGATTTCCGACACAAGTCGTTCGCGGCTCTCCTCCACCAGAGAGCGGGGAATATTAGCGCGGCCCGTATAAAATGTGTCCCCAGTGCTGTCATCCGCATAGCAATGAATGCTGTCAATAGATAACATATCATTGATATGCAGCAAAAACAGCGTCGGGGACAATACAGAGCCTTGCGGGACGCCAGCATTAATGTCCATGCTATCGGAGCAACTGCCATCAACAACGGCTCTAATGCTTCTGCTGGACAAGAAGCTAGCGACCCATTCGCATAAACCCTCTGGTAGACCGTATACAGGCAACTTCGAAAGAAGACTACGGTGCCAGACCCGATCGAACGCCTTCGCCATATCTAGACTAACAGCCAATGCCTCACCTTGACTCTCCACGGCTGAAGCCCAGCGGTGTGTAAGATACACTAGAAGATCACCAGTCGAGCGACCATGACGGAAGCCGTATTGATGGTCGCTGATTAAATCGTGATCTTCTAGGTATTTCAGGAGCCGATTGTTAATGACGCGCTCCATTACCTTGGAGAGAAGGGAGGTAACAGCGATAGGCCTGTAATTCGATGGGTCTGATCTGTCACCCTTTTTGGGCACAGGGTGCACGTTCGCAGTCTTCCACGATGATGGAACTTGCCTGGTGGAATAAGAGAGCGCGAAAAGGCGCGTAAGTACAGGACACAACTCAGGAGCACACAGCTTTAGCACCACTGCCGGAATGCCATCTGGCCCGCTCGACTTGTGAACGTCGAGGGATAATAATGCCCGCCGAACATCTCGTTGAGAAAATGAGATTTCTGGCATGAAATCACCACACCGCGGGATGGAGGGCGGTGCGGCGCCCCCGTCGTTCAAAGTTGAGTTTGAGGCAAAGAGATTCCCCAACAGATCGGCTTTCTCTTTAGCACTGTGGGCCAGACTACCATCCGGTTTTCGAAGTGGTGGAAAGGACGACTGACAAAAATTTCCCTCGGCAGCCTTAGCGAGCGACCAAAACGCACGGCTCCCAGATGGGTGCTTAGCTAGGCGCTCACCAATCCTGCCGATGAACTCGAACTTAGCCCTGGCAATTACTCTCTTACAGAACCTCGAGGCAGCATTAAACTCGCGTTTCAAGTCAGAAACATTATGAGCTCCATTAATACGTGCCGTGGTCCAAGCCTCGTATGCAGCTTGCTTGCGGAGTTTAGCTTCCCTACAAGACCGATTAAACCACGGCCGCTTCTTAGCACCTGAAGTAGCTACCCGCCGGTTTGGAATAAATAATTCCATCCCAGCTAAAATGGCTTCAGCTACAGCAGATGCACAGATGTCCACATGTTCCGACTCGAAACAGAGCTGCCTCCACGGGTACGATGCATAAAATTCACGCAATCCATCCCAGTCTGCTGACTTATAGTGCCACATGCGACGCCAACCGGTAGACCGGGGTGTGACAGGGCTAGCGCATGGCACTTGTGTCCGGATGAGACAGTGGTCCGATGAACCAAGTGGCGCATCCACCGAGACTGTATACCCATCCGGGTGTGTGGTCAGCAGAAGGTCCAGTAGAGAGCTAGTATGGTCCTCAATATCTGGTATTCTCGTTGGAGAATGAACCAGCTGTGAGAAACCATCGGCCAGAGCAAAATCATGTACAGACCTCCCCGCGAAGTCAGTGGACCGAGAGCTGAGCCACTCGGCATGGTGGGCATTGAAGTCTCCCAAAATCACTAACTCCGCGGAGGGGTACCTCTCGATAACTTTGTCAGTCGCCAATTGCAGGTGCTCGATCAATCGAGTTGTGTCTGTATCACCGCTATGAGACCTGTAAAGGCACGCGTAGATCCGGGTGCGGCCGCCCTGATCCACGCGTACCCACAACACTGACAGGTCCCTGTCTTCTAGGCCATGAAGACGTCGACAGCAAATATCATCCCGGACGTACATACATACCCCGGCTCTACGTACAAAGGAATGTTCAAGTTTGTACCCGGGGTATAATAAATAAGATGTATCGGCCGGACAAGATATTTGCGTCTCCGTTAAAAAAAGTAGGGTCGGCTTTGCAGTTTCGAGATGTTGGTGAACTGCATTTATGTTTGAGTGAAGTCCCCTGACGTTACAGAAGTCCACGTCGAACGTGGATGAGGACGCCGCTGGAAAGATCTTCTTTTTTTTCTTTCTGGCCATATGAAAGCGGTTAGAGGTTTATAAATAAGAGGAGTTGTTTCACTGACGGCGCAAGAGACAAAAGCGCGGTGTCTACCCCCGCAGTACAGTGCAGGTTGTGCGGTTTGCTAGCGCGGCGGGCGGAAGGGCCCCCGGTCCCCCCCTGCTGCAGCAGCCGGGTCCACTCCGGTCTCCTCCTCCGGCACGACTACTACAACAGGGACTTTACACAGGCTGGCGGTTCAGCCTCCCGGGGCGGAGATTAGGTGATCCCCGGGTTCGGGAACCCTACTGACCTGCGGGCGGCCAGCGGACAGCCGTTTCACCGGGTCTCCCTGACCGCCGCGCCAACACGCCGCGCCTACACCGCTAACGGCGGTTCGACAGCCGCTGGTCTCACCGCCGTCAGCATAACAACTCCTCTAAAAAAAAGCCCTGGTGACCTAGCTCACTCGCAGGAACACAGCATAGCCATTATGGCTGCGGTTTTTTGCCAGGTGGAGGCACTTCCCCAGTCGGATGCTGGCCAAGCCTGGAGCGAACGACCGCACTGTGCCCCTCTCCCAATTTGACCAGTGAAAGGGGAGCACAGTATGATGTTTCGCTGCGTCCTACCTCTCTTTCGCCATAGCCTCGTTAGCTGGTCGGCAGGGTGCACCACGTGCAGGTGAGGTTGGCTTTAGCTCGGAAGATGTTGATGAGCTACTTACACCCCTAAAATATCTAATTGTATCTTGTATCCTACTTTGACAGACATGATGAACCTATGGCTGCCGCATGCTTTTTAGGTAATTTATAAAAAAAAACAGTACTTTATTTCATCCAAAGGGATTGAATAGATTTCTTTTTTTGACTTTCCATGTGTTGAGACATCCATCCACTGCACAAGTAACTCCCATCTTTTAAACTGAATGGAGAATAACATACAAGCGACGTCAATTTGTAGGACGTTGCATCCATTGCGAACGGTTCCAAATCGGTTCCATAGGGGAGGTGAGGTCGACTAGTGAGAGCGGCAGAGAGTGTCCATACTGTACGTTAGTACTATTACTTATACTGTGCTATAACGTAAACGATATTGTCACGGCACGGAGCACGGTATTATTCGAATAGGATGCTAGTCACCAGTCAGTGCGCTGACCATCCGTCGCCTATGAGGTGTAAGCACTCAGTTCACGTACCAGCCATGAAGTGGCGGACAAAGTAAGCAGGCGAGTCCAATAAGAAATACCATTTTAAGGAACGCGACAGCGAGCTTTGTAGCGTTCCTTGAAATGGCATTTCTTATTGGACTCGCCTGAGTCGCTTGCTTACTTATCCGCTCACTCAAATGCAAGTTGAGTTCGTTGGCTTTTATATATATTTATTGATAAATCTTCAATAATTTACATTTGTTAAATAAATATACACAACATAAGAGAAACGCGTTTATTTAACAAGATTTTTATTGGGTTGTAACTGTCCCGTTGCGGTGCAAGTATAACCTTTACAAGTTATAAACTATAGTAACTTTCATAAAGAGAGCGTATGCTTGTTTCTCATTGGATTATACTACTAACGAACTTAACCTATTCATGCCACATCCATTGTTTGCCATCAACGTTTACCGCCTCATGCCGTACTGATTGCAGGATGCAGCTATGACGGCTTTGCTCGAGAGAAACATTCCTTACAAGTTTGCTTGTAACCCTTGACGAATTTACTTTAGTTAGCTACCTTAGCTTGTTAAATTTAGTTACATAACACTAACATACACTAACTGGATGGGAGGAATTCTCTACTTTACTGTCGTAGGTTTTTTTATTTTACGTCGGGTGGCAGACAAGCATATAGCCCGCCTAATGTAAAGCGGTTACCGTAACCATATTATCTAAAGATGTGGTTAACCTCTTATATCACAATTTATTTATTCCATTAACGACAATAAGAGCGTAGCAATTATTATTTTAAATACTCTAACCACAAAACTCCGCCGGCGCTAACGCGGCCCGTGGTGACAAGTAACTAATTTATGACGTCATAACTTACTGCGCGACAGTGCTACTGTTTGTTTCGTAATATGTTTCTTATTTCCGCTAGTTAATCATTTGTTTATATTTGAAGGTATAATATATGGATATAAAGTAATAAAACATTAAGGAAAATTTCTAAATTCTTTCTCGGAAAGGACAAGAAAAAGCAAAAATTGCATGAGAAATATATTTTTATGATTGGAGTTTCCATGAAAATTGTGGATAATGACTCGGTAATTCATCATTTCAATCGAACTATATTCGTTTCTGAGTTGAACCTATGTTCAGCCACAGAATAATATACTCTGTTCAGCTCAAAAATTATACACCGTCTTTAGAATTCCACAACGATCGAAATTGTGCCGTTAGTACCTATCCGTTTGTACCATCTGCTTCCTACGATCTTTTACCAAGTCCTCCCATCTCTTGGCCGTTGTCAAAAAAAAGTTTGTGAGAATTTGGTACTGGATGTGGTACAGAAACACTTAATGTGATCATTTGAAACCAAAACCACTGAAATTTGAGATATTAAATTTAAATTGTGAGCAATTGTGACATAAAAAATAGAAGATGTTATGAAAAGGTACGAATCCCGGGGTCTGCAGTATATTATCAATTAAAAAAATGGACTTAGGGTTGAAGAAACGAAACACATAATTTTGAGATGGAGATCAAGAGGCCAGAGAATGGAGGAAAGCTCCACAACAAAAAATTGACATTATGAATATAAAATCCATTATTTTTAGTTTACCATATGATCAAAATTAAAGGCGCATTTACATTAATTCCAAAATCCACACATAAGTTAACCGCCGCGCTAGCCCACCGCTTAACATTTGAGAGCAATTTATTAGTGCAATTCCCGCTTAATGGGATCTCTTCCGCTGAGTATATTAAATGATGCGACGTTGCTCGTACCTCATACTATTAAAATTAATCCTACAAAATGTTCCAAAAACTTGTCCTGATATTTTAAGACATGATAGTTGTTTGAAGAGATCCATTCACAAAAATTTGCATCAGTAAAAAGGTTTTTTTGTTAACGAACCACCTACACCCCAGTTACACTTATCACTTATTAAATAAATAAGTGATAAGTGTAACTGGGGTGTAGGTGGATCGTTAACATCTTTGAACCAAAGCCAACCTCACCTGCACGTGGTGCACCCTGCTGGCTGACAAACGTGGCTCTGGCGAAAAGAGAGGTAGGGTATAGCGTATATTTTAAGCTGCCGATTGGGGAAGTACCTCCACCTCACAGAATACTGCAGCCAAATAACAATTCTCTTGAGAGTTGGTGTGTTCCTGCGTGTGAAAAGAAGGAGTATAGGCTGGCAACGGATCGGCAACCCCTTGGTGTTATTGATCTCCATGGGTTGTGGTGATTGCTTTCCATCCAGGTGACACACATGCTTGTTTGCCCCCGTCTCATATAAATAAAGTACCTACATAAAACAAGATAAGGTAGGTAACAGTTTAGCACAGTTCAAAATTATGTATTTCTGCATACTGGGCACTCAGCGTTAACGTAGAACCATTTACAATTTCAGTACCTACAGTTTTTAAAATTTTGACATTTTTACGCATAACATTCACTAAAATTACATTGATTTATTGATTTCAATTATGTGTTTAGTAAAAAAAAAACAATAAATTTACTAATTTTGTTTGGTATAAAAATATTACATATATGACTTTTATTTTTATTAGGTTCGCTTGAGCTGATTATTATATTTACTAGTCACCATGTCCAGTTGTTACAAGACATAATTTATCTATAGATATTAAAGTTCGTCATCTTATTTATTTTATTTGTCGTTGTATGAATTAATCCCTATTTTCCTCATTGCTAAATACAAAACTATACACACTGACCGACAATTTATTTTTACTTAACGTCTTGCTTTATATCGGACGCAATAAAGATGAGAATCGCTTGCAGAAGGAGAAATATCATATTTGACAGCTGAAAATATTACTTTGTCGGTTTATCACTTCGCAGCTGAGACATAAACTGGGTTTTACTGCTGGATCGTCCCCGGCTTCCCGCTAAATGGCTGTCAAACGCTAATAAACAGAATGGAAAATAAATAAAAAGGAAACATAATAAATACCCGGCCGGCAGGGTAGTTTGATTTGTCGTAAAAATGTTGCCAATTTGCTTGAATTTTTTGAGCACAGATAAATATGATTTTTTTCTTTATTTGCACAATTTTACATATTTCGGTTTGATGTTACGTTTTTATTTTTATTTTTAGGAGATTACATGGAATTTATTTCACGGTTTGAACTTTTAAATTTGACATCAAAATTATTATAATACTTCCACTATTCTTCGAGTATAAAAAGCAAACATTTATAATGAGATTGCTGATTATTATTATTTTTTATTAAAAATTTTACCTTATATGTACTGTTTGATCATATTGCCGAACTATTATATAAAATAGAAATCCTAAATACTGCTCATTTTAAGTGAACTGTAATTTGGTCTTATAAGTAATAAAGATCTATAACCCTTACCTTTCATAACTATAGTTATGAAAGGTACAATTAATCGTTTCGGGTCTATAATATATATACCCGAAACTAATCTATAATATATAGTTAAGATCTATAACCCGAAACGATTAATTGTACCTTTCATAACTATAGTTATGAAAGGTAAGGGTTATAGATCTTTATTACTTATAAGACCAAATTACAGTTCACTTAAAATGAGCAGTAAAAATTATCTTACTTATAGAGGTGTTAAGTATTGCACTGTTATATATAACAGTGCAATACTTTGTTAAGTATTGCACTGTTATATATAACAGTGCAATACTTATGATCTCTATAAGTAAGATAATTTTTGAAGTGAAAACTTCTTTAGCGGCGTTGGGCACTTTTTGGGTTGGGTAAAAAAAGTTAAACTCGCGTCAGGACACGTGGCCTGATCGAGAATGCGTAAGACGGAGGGAGCGTGTGAAAGGAAGTGATATCCTCTCTTTCTTCCACTCGCCGAAAATGTATGGTTGACTGGTAGAGAATGCTTTTAGCGTTAAGTCCGCCTTTTGTATCCTTATGTAATTTTGTGGTCGATAAAGTTTAAATAAATAAATAAAATAAATAAATGTATGCCTGCTCCTGCTGTTTATTTTTAATGTAATATAAATTGTCATGTTTGTGTACGATAGCGCAATATATTAATATAGAATTTTACCACATAAATGATAAGTACTTTTATACCGATAAATAAAGCAATTCGTGCGAAATTTTTCACTTTTGCAGGCTTTCCCGGAGTGCAACCGTGCTTTTTAATGGATTTCTTCTATTTCTCCAGCAAATAAAAAAAAAACTGTTTAACTTTGGATATTACAAAAAAAAAACTCTAGTTGTAACTAATTTTATAATTATAGTAAAATATATATAATTTTATTAAAATAATTATTTTTTATAAAAAAAATAATAATAATTTTTATAACTTTTTTTAATAAGTTTAAAATTTTATTAAAGATATTTATTTTAATAATCTTCTACTGACGTTTAATCTAAGCTGAAGCTCGCAATCAAAAAATCCGATGGAAATCGGCTTCAGCTTAGCCGATAGGGCTCCAAGTTTATGATAAGCCATACTACTTAACAGTCTCTATATATACAACATATAGAATGTATATGTAAACACATACAACGGAGTTTCGAATTACTGACTATCAACATCGTACCTAAACCGCTAATGGCAGAAACTTGAAATTTGGTACAAGCATGGTTCAATAAATACAAGATATTCGTCTATCACGTATTACCAAGACTACGTCCCGAGCTGGATTGTAAAGTTATGATATCTTCCATACAAATTACGGTTGATAACTTATAGCATATTCCAATCACGTGGTCTAATTGGAATTTATACAATAATAATATATATTATTGTAGAAATTCATATATGAAATCATAATATGTCTGCATACGTGTTTGCGAATTATTATTATTATATATTTTTTTTATACTACGTCCTGTGGCTGACAAGCATACGGCCCGCCTGATATGAAGCGGTTACCATAGCCATATTAACGCTCGCAACACAAAATATCGCTCGCGCGCCACCACCTCCGCTGCCAATGCAGCATCTCCTTCATATATGGTGACCTCACTCACTCGCAGGAACACAACAACCCTCAAAGGAATTGTTATTTGGCTGCGGTATACTGTGAGGTGAAGATACATTCCCCAGTCGGGTAGCTTACAATTACGCTCCCTACCTCTCTTTTCGCCAGAGCTTCGTTTGTCAGTCAGCAGGGTGCACCGCGTGCAGGTGAAGTTGGCTTTGGTTCAAAGATGTTGAGGAACCACTTACACCCTAAAAGTATTTCGCCTACCAGCTAAATTATATAGCTATTACCTTTTTCTTTTTCGGCATTCGGCTTCGATGGTAAAATAACTTTGTACTTAAAGTTGCATGTAAGTATTCAATTACTCTGATGGTATGACAGTGGATCGATCATATGGCAAAGGATATTGGTGATGGATATTAGGTGTATTATTATGGGAATGATAGAAATTCGAATGATATTGAAGTAATGTGCACTTGGCGATATGAAACAATGTATGAAATTGTTGAAATAATATTAAAACTACATTGTATGCTTGTAAAATGTATAATGTTGACATATGGAAGCATCACAGAGAGAACAAAAGTGAACCTTAGAAAAAGTGACATAGAATGTATCAAAAAGTAAATATAGAATTTCAATTATAAAACATTAATTAATATAGGCTAGTACTTAATAATATAAAGGAGCCTATATTTACAACAAAAAGGACGAATGTCACACGCAGGTGTGAAAGTAATGGTAAGTAAGAGTTTATTGTCATATGACGAGCTCGGTGGTCGAATGGTTAGAGCAATGGCCATTTTGACTCTAAGGTTGCGGGTTCGATCTCCGGACAAAACAAATATTTGAGGGCATGAACATATCTGTTTGTCTTGGTCTGGGTGTATTATATGTATATATTTATTAAAAAAAATGTATTTAAGTATAATATCATCTAGTATGTATAGTACAAGCTTTGTTTAGTTTGGGACTAGATGGCCGTGTGTAATTTGTTCAGGAATATTGATTTATTTATTGTCAACTTGTTTTAAACATACTTAAATAATTATTGGTGAGAAATAAATAGTTAGAAAAAAAACTAACTTGCTTATAAAGCCGAGCAGGGTCGATAGCGTTGCGAAGGATTCGATACTCTCAGGTACAGTACAGTGGGTCTGATGTTAAAGTCGCATTTAAATCACTTAATATTAAGAAAACGGCTGATCTATGGGGCATTTCTGTACATATTATAAAATCTTTATTTGACATTGTTGCTCCCGCTTTAATTGTGATATTTAATAGATGTATTGATTGTGGTGTGTTTCCTGACTTGATGAAATTGAGCAAAATTATTCCTTTGTTTAAATCAGGTAGTACATTAGACCCCACAAACTTCAGACCAATATCAATACTACCTACATTTAGTAAAATTTTTGAAAAACTAATTCTCGCACAGTTACTTAAATACTTTAACGAAAATAATCTGCTGCACACTAAACAATTCGGTTTCACTCGTGGACGGTCAACATGTGATGCTGGGGTAAAATTACTAGAATGTATATATGAGGCTTGGGAGGAGTCACGGGACGCCTATGGGGTGTTTTGTGACTTATCTAAGGCTTTTGATTGTGTGCAGCATGAAACTCTAGTCAGAAAATTACACCACTATGGTATAAGAGGCATCGCTCTTGATCTTCTTACTTCTTATCTGGGTGATAGGGTTCAGAAAGTAGATGTTAATGGAAAACGATCACATGGATCAGCTGTAGCGATGGGGGTGCCACAAGGCTCTATTTTGGGCCCTTTCCTGTTTCTCGTGTATATTAATGATCTACCTCATCTTGTAAAGAATAATCATGAAATAGTATTGTTTGCAGATGACACTTCTTTAGTTTTTAAGGTAAATAGACAACAATCAGAAATTGACGATGTAAACAATGCTCTTTCAAAAATAGTAAACTGGTTTAGTGCTAATAACCTACTTTTAAATGGTAGTAAAACCAAATATGTTAGATTTTTTACAAAAAATGTGAAACAAGTGAAAACCAGTGTGGTGATGGACCATGAGAGATTGGAATTGGTCAATAAGGTTGTTTTCCTTGGTATAACATTAGACTCTAAATTACAATGGGGCCCACATATAGAAACGTTATCGGCTAGACTCAGCTCAGCAGCTTACGCCGTAAGGAAAATACGTCAACTAACTGATGTTGACACTGCGCGTTTAGTTTATTTTAGCTATTTTCACAGCATTATGTCATATGGTTTATTGCTTTGGGGTAGTGCCGCGGATGTAGACTCAATTTTTGTGCTCCAGAAGCGAGCTATCCGTGCTATTTATATGATGAGTCCCAGGGAGACACTGAGAAATAAATTTAAAGAGATAAATATTATGACATTACATTCTCAATATATTTATGAAAATCTTATTTACGTTCATAAAAATCAAACCAAATTTAGGAAAAACAGTGATCTCCATCAATTAAATTTAAGAAATAAAAACAAACTCGCTATGCATATTACTAGGCTCCATAAAATCTCTAACTCGTTCCCAGGTCAATGTATACGCTTCTACAATAAACTTCCAAACGACGCGTTTAAATTATCCATGGGTAAATTTAAGAAATATATCAAAACTAGACTATGTCAAAAGGCTTACTATTGTATCTCGGATTACATAAATGATAAAAGTATTTGGAAATGAATTGCTCTTGTTATGTTATGTTAATGATTGTATTTGTATTTAATGTAACGTTATTGGCAATTAAAAGAGTCGGCCTTGAGTTTCTTGCCAGTTCTTCTCAAGAAGCCCCGTCGCCGGAACTGGCACTTAAATTCACTTTCACATTCAAGATAGTGTGATGAAAGTGAATCTAAGCTCTGCGGATTTAGAGTAGTAATGATTTATACATATTCTTATATTTAATTTGTATGACGTTTCTAAGTGCTTTATAAAGTCCAAGGAATAAAGATATTTTGAATTTGAATTTACAGCAAAGAAAATTCTACGAAAATTCATTCTCTGGGCATTTTTTAGTTTTTGCACTTAACGACTGTGTAAAGTAAAACAAATGCAAGGAACAAAATAATGTTAGTTTTAGTAATTAGTTTCAGTAAAGATTGTTTAAAAATTTAAATAGTTTATTTGTTTATGTTGACGATCACCGTGGCCGAATATATAGCATTGATGTTCCCGCACAAGACACACATTTTATGTGCAATGAACATGTCTGTTGGTCTTGCGTTGAGAGTTGTTTTGTTCTGCGAATGAGTTCGCATGGATCATGATATAATAGTGGCTGGTAGCTTTGGGAAAGGCCTATATCCAGCAGTGGATAGATAGAGGCTGCTAATGATGATTACGCTTGGAGACCTCGTGTTCGAATTAGTCACCAAAAAGGAAGAAAGATAGGAGTATAGGCTGGCAATGGATCGACGACCCCTTGGTGTTGCTGATCTCCATGGGTGGTGGTGATTGCTTCCCAACAGGTCAAGGGCGTCGCCACGGGGGGGAAACTTATCCCGCCCCTAGAGATTCTATTTATTTATAAGTTTTATTTAATGTACAGTCAAGAACTCGTGAATACCTACAATACATACTTTTCTCATTCTCCATATCAACTCCCCCCCCCCCCCCCCCCCCCTCGGTCATTGACTGGCGACGACCTTGCACCAGGTGACCCACATGCTCATTTTCCCCTCTCTCATATACAAAAATATACGATCACCGTGGCCTTCAATACATACGTATGTATTGAAGGTGCCCTGATGGACCGAAAGGTTCTGTATGGTTACATCATGTTACTTTTTATTAAGTATGTATATACTTAGCAACATTTCTTTACAAGAGATACAAGTCTTTAGAGGTTTCAATATAGGTAGACATTATGACAACGGGGCTCTAAGCAAAATGATGTATTGATCTATTTTACGGCCAACCTCGGCGACCCACGTCTGATCGGAATTCCTGATTTATAGCTCCATTACTCTAGATCGATACAGAGATACCTCGGTACTGATCGACATTTATATTGTCTCTGGTTTATTTTGCCGAATTTGTACGGTTCGCCATTGACCCTTTCGCATGGATCATGATATAGATTGTAATTCATGTAATATCGTGGAAGTACACTTACATTTGGAGACATGAAGACCTTTGGGTTAGTTCACGACTAAAAGTCGCACAGCGAGCGAGAGCAATGCTTGGAGTTTCTCTAAGGGATTAAATCCGGAACGAAAAAATTCGACAGAAACCAAAGTGGTGGGGGCGTAGGCGCTCCCTCTTTAGATGAACCGAAGACTTCAAAAAAAGGGGCTGGTAGCTTTGGGAAAGGTCTATATCCAGCAGTGGATAGATATAGGCTGACAATGATGATTACGCTTGGAGACCTCGTGTTCGACTCAGTTTCACTTAAACGAATGGGTTGAGAAGATTATATCTTCTTCGTTTTTTTTATATGTACGGATATAATAATAATACCGTGCAGTTGTCGACTGACAAACGAGGCTCTGGCGAAAATAAAGGTAGAGCATAGAGTATTTTTTAAGCTGACCTACTGGGAAAATATCTCTACCTCACAGAATACCGCAGCCAAATAACAATTCCTTTGAGGGATGTTTTTGTCATGCGACTGAGTGAGGTCACCAGAAAGGAAGAAAGGAAGGCGTATAAGCTGGCAACGGATCGGCGACCCCTTGGTGTTGCTGCTTCATGGGCGGTGGTGATTGTTGTCCATCAGGTGACCCACATGTTCATTAGTCATTAAATTAGTGTGTAGCCGTGAAGTAAAATAATATTTTGAGAATTCCCAGGGGTCGGCAGGATAAGCAGTGAAGTAGCGGACGCATAGGCTTCGTATTTAAAAAGAAAAGTGCCGGTTTACTGGTACTACTATTGTCTGTGGTTTATTTTGCCGAATTTGTACGGTTTGCCATTGTCCCTTTCGACGTTCTGATATAGATTGTTATTCTACGCTTGAAACTTGGACGCTAACCGTTCGCGTTGGGCTGATTCACAGACCGAAAGTCGCACAGCGAGCGATGGAGAGAACAATGCTTGGAGTTTCTCTAAGGAATCGAATACGGAACGAAGAAATTCGATGGACAGCCAAAGTGGTCGATATAGCTCTCAGAGTCAGTGAGATGAAACGGCAGTGGGGTGGCCACATCTGCCGAGTAAGCGATGGCAGATGGGGAGGAAAGGTCTTAGAGTGGAAGCTACGTATGGGGCGACGAAGCGTAGGGCCCCCTCTTTAGATGAACCGACGACCTCAAAAAAGTGACTTGTAGCGGTTGGATGCGGAAAGCGGAGGATCGCATATGGTAGAAAGCATTGGGAAAGGCTTATATCCAGCAGTGGATAGATACAGGCTGATAATGATGATTACGCTTGGAGACCTCGTGTTCGACTCAGTTCCACTTCTTACACGAATGGGTTGAGAAGATTATATATTCTTCGTTTTTTTTTATATGTATAGCGTTGGGTATGCATATACGTCCACAGCAAACTTAATATCGAGCTGTTACTACTAAGATATAGGTAAATTGTTATACCCGCCATAATAATAATAATGTGCAGCTATTAGCCTTGGAGGCCGTGTGGTTTTCGGCAGACTAGAATAGAATCACTCCGTCTCTTCCCGTGGATGTCGTACAAGGCGACTAAGGCTCCGTTCGCACAGACCGGCTCGGAGAGTAGAGCAGATTTTGGTGACCTTTAAAACAGAGTTTGAGATCATTGGCATAAGGTTTATTTTTAAATTCACTTCTTTTGTTATATGAGAATGGTCGAGAGCCGATGTGGATATTTAAAGCAAACATTATGCCAATGATTCAAAACTCTATTTTAAATGCATCCAAAATCCGCTCTCCTCTCCGAGCCGGTTTGTTTGAACGGACCCTAAGGGAAATACATTATCAAACATCGATCAGGCCTCCCCAACCCGTCTGGCCAGCGTGGGGAGTGTAGGCCAAATCCTCCTTCTGTCTGGGACGGAAGAGAGCGGGTCGTGCTCCTGTAGTGGAGAATAAAATGCAAGGCCATCAGGGCTAATAATCATCACCATCAGGTGATGATTATTAGCCCTGATGGCCTTGGAGACCTAGCGATCGACTAAAATCCACCCGTTACCCTAATAGGTTGAGAAAATGAAATATTCTTTCGACTCGCATGTCCAGGCGCGCAACCCAAGGAGGCCTCTAACGTCCGCGGGACATTTTATGCACACGATACGGTCGAGCGGCCGCGGACGCGAACGAAACTTGTGATAGCTGGCGTAATACTACAGCTATATTGAAATAAAAAATACCTATGGATAGCTTATAATATACAGAATGAGACTACATTGTCACAAATTGCTATAATTGAAGCTAAAGTAAAAAATAAACAAAGTAAAAGTCAAGCATATCAACATTTTGCTCGAAAATTTTTTTTATCAATAAACTTTTCATTTCGAAGCAATCAGACTTATATTGAAATAAACTAGACTATTTCAGCTTTAAAATGACATATTAATATCTTTCGTAGGTTTACACAGCGTGGAGAAATAAAATAAATAGTATCAGTACTACTCACCAGTCACGGATTCGTCTCCATACAAAAATCACGACGAAACCCGGCGGCCGCGCTGACATAAAATGTCATTATTTACACATCCCACTATATTTCTGTTAAAAACTATTTTTTATATGTTCACAATACACTATTATTCACTTATCTTGCTTTTAAAACACTAAAATAGCATATTAATTATTGTAAACAAACAAACACAACACCGCCATTGTTCCAGTTCAGTACCGCGCCCACTTTTCGTGTTCATAAATAAACATGAGTGTTTCGAAACTCATTTAACTAAACACACACACGAAGTACACATCACAACGATTCTTTTGATATATAATAACCGTAGAAATAAACACTTTAATCACAATAAATAATTAAAATACCCGAGCCGACCGCCAAAAAAAATGGCGGCGCGCAAAAAACTTGACAATAATAAACAAAACTTTTGATTTCATAAAAATTTTGTAATGTCAATGTCACTTTTCAAATTTTTGACGCGTAGTAGACTATATCCGTCTTATTCTTAATAAAAGTTTCAAGGCTCTGGATAATGAGAAGTTGGAAAAATAAATTTTTGAAATTGGGTCGGCGCGCTGGGATAGTAGACTCCCATCCCAGGACGTTTGAGAGCGCTTTTTTTTTGGGATAGTAGAGTATCCCAGCACATGCGAGTGGATTTCTTTTTTTATGAGATCTTGATGGCGTCATTGCGCGTGTCAGTCTAATCGATCACGAAGTTAAGCAACGTCGATCGTAGCCCGTCTATGGTTGGGTGTATCTATCTCGAGCTCCTCCATGTTTTGACGGATGGTATGTTAAGCCGTCGGTCCTGGACAACAGCCAGGACCGACGGCTTATGTGACAGTCGTCAAGCCATTTCAGTGACTTTTGGGCGGCTTAGAACACTGGTCTTTCCAATCTCCAGTTGAGCAGCGTGGTGAAGTACGCTCTAAACAACTTCGATTGAGGGAAGATCTGAATCCCAATAATAGGATTATTAGGGGTTGGTATTGATTACTTTTTTTTTACTATTTCAAGTTGCAAACGTGTACATGACAATTGGAATTGGTTTTCCAGTCCGACGGATCTCAATTAAATATCGCTTTGTTCTACTTCTCCTTAGGCAGAGCATTTTTGCCAATCGACGAGTTTCACTTGGCGATGGCCCTTGCTAGGATCTCCACACTGGAACAGGAGCTTCGGGAGGCTCACTTACAGATCTCACAACTGCAAGAGGGCGCACACAACATCACTGTACAGCAAAATATAAGTCTGTTTAGTGAACTAGTGGAGAGTGCCCCGCAGTTGGTTTCTCCTGCAATAAATAAATGCACTGACACTTTCCAATATCCTGTGGTAGATTTAACTAATGATAGTCAAATTAAGCAACAACAGTCAGTGTGTATGTTAAATTGTGGTACAAACAAACTGAAAAAATATGTGAAAATCAATAGATATATTAAAAGAACACAGAAGTTAATTAAAAAACTAAAGTTTGTATCTAAGTGTGCCAAATCTACTAAAGAAAAGTTACAATTATATGATGATTTAGAAGTAAGTACATTAAAGTTAGAAAATAGTAGAATTAAGTATGAAGCTGACACACAGGCCTTACAATCGAGGATTAATTACTTGACCGAATCATTAAACTCAATTCAAAATAAATATGATCTGTCACAAAAGGAGATTAAAGAGTACTCAGAGGCTGTGGATGATCTCTTGAAATTGAGTAATTACAACGCTGAGTGCTTTGATTCACTCATCAACAACCATCCATGTAACTGCGCTTGCTTTAGTTCTCCACGGCCAATGTGTGCTACTGCGGTTGACAATAATAATACTGAGACTTTGTGTGATAGCTCACATATTGGTATTAGGACAGAGCAGTCATTAGGTGCATCAATTGATGTAACATGTTGTACACCAGGTGATGCACAAAGTACTATTATGTGTAGTGATAATATTGGAAAAAATATGGGCTCAAAATTGAATTCACTTATTAAGGGACAGTCAGTTGTAAACCATTGCTTACCATCTGCAAATTATGAAGAAATTATGAAAAGAATTTTAAAATTCAAATTTAATAAATATGAAAATCTCATTATTTTAGTAGAAAATAGGGGTAATTTAAACAAAAAGGATTTAATAGATTTTTGTGATTATTTATTATCTCTAGACTTAAGTAGTATAATTTTGTTTACATTCCCCTACTCTAAGAGCTTGTCAGATGCAGAAAATAATCTTAGATATAAGTTGAACAGTGTACTACACACTATAAGTACATATAATGATTGTATTCATTTGATTGATACTAACAGTTTTGTTAGCAAAAATTTATATTATTTGACTAAAGGTAGATATTACCTTTCTGCTAGTTTTAAGCGACAGATAGCACTTTCGCTATCCTATTTTTTTGACATTTCAGCCAAAAACTTGGCTACAAAATCCGCTTCTATTGAGCGGACTGTTGACATGGAATTTTCTAATAATGACATTTCTAATCATTTAAATTAACTCATAAGACAACAGAGGTAACAACCTCTAGCACTAATTTATTAAATTCACAATTAATTGATTTAGCAATACAATCAAACAGTAACTATAACATGTCACTATGCCCACAAAAATGTAATAATTACAACACAAATAATAATATTAACCTGGTACATCAAAATATATATTGTATGACTGAGGGCAAGCAACTAGAACTGGAATTATTCATGAACTCTGATAATATTAGTATTATGTGTATTACTGAGCATTGGTTAAAGGGGCATCAGCTCATGTTCAATTTCAGCAACCACCAGGTCGGTAGTTCATTCTGCAGGGTCAATACAGTACATGGCGGGTCGCTAATTTTGCTAAATAAAAAACTTAAATTTAAAGAACGGAAAGATATTGTGTCTCTCTCTGTAGAATGTTCCATAGAACTATCCTGTGTACAATTAGAGCAGTTCATTGTTATATGTGTATATAAACCTCCTTCCGCGGATCTTAATTTATTTTTAGAAATCATGGATGAAGCCCTATGCAAAGTTAGTAACTCAGGTAAAACTATTTTGGTCTGTGGAGATTTTAATATTAATATACTTACAAATACAACTGCATCAAGTAAAATTTTAAGTCTTTTTAAATCCCATAATTTAGTTAACTTATTTATGGAGCCTACTAGAATAAGTGCCACCACGGCTACCTGCTTAGATAATATAATAGGTAGGGGAAAAAGTCTTTTCGCATTTTAGTATGTATGAACTTGTAATAAAATCTCTTTGGTTATACCATTTGTATCTGGCAGGTTTTGATATCTTTAAAAAGTTTAAATTTTAAAAAAGATAATTCCAAATTCAAATTAGGTAAATGTGTGATTTTCATTTGTTTTTTTTTACTGTCAAGATGAGTGAATCTAATGAAGAAATTCGATTCATTTTAAAATTTTACTACAAAAAAAGTAAAAATGCAACGCAAGCTGCGAAAAAAATTTGTGACGTTTATGGATCTAGTGCAGTGTCTGTGAGAGTAGCACAAATTTGGTTTAAGCGTTTTCAATCAGGAAATTTTGATGTGAAAGATGCACGTCGCTCTGGTCGCCCTGTTACGGATAAAATGGATGCCATTTTTGAAAAAGTGGAGCAAGATCAGCATATCAGTAGTTACGACGTAGCTGAAGAATTAGGAATTGACCACAAAACATTTGGAAAAAGCTGGGTACACTAAAAAGCTCGATATTTGGGTGCCTCACGATCTCACTGAAAGAAACTTAATGAACCGTGTACTCATTTGCGATTCTTTACTACGACGTAATGAAAGCGAACCGTTTTTGAAAAAGCTTATAACTGGTGATGAAAAGTGGATCACGTACGACAAGAACGTGCGAAAAAGGTCAAGGTCGTGGTCGTGGTCGTGGTCGTGGTCGTGGCCGGTCAGGCTTCACAGACTCTGGTAAAACCCGGGTTAACCCGCAATAAGGTGATGCTGTGTGTATGGTGGGATTGGAAGGGCATTATTCATTATGAGCTGTTACCGCCAGGCAGGACTATCGATTCTGAACTCTACTGTGAACAACTGATGAGATTAAAGCAAAAAGTTGAGAGAAAGCGGCCGGAATTAATTAATAGAAGGAGTGTGATTTTTCATCATGATAACGCTAGACCTCACACATCTTTAGCCACTCAGCAAAAATTAAGAGAGTTTGACTGGGAGGTG
The DNA here is from genome assembly GCA_937001555.2 of Hypsopygia costalis. Taxonomy (NCBI): domain Eukaryota; kingdom Metazoa; phylum Arthropoda; class Insecta; order Lepidoptera; family Pyralidae; genus Hypsopygia; species Hypsopygia costalis. Next base: position 19,232,542 of record OW443343.2, on the reverse strand, counting down.
TTAATGCATCCGCCGTATAGTCCTGACCTTGCACCTTCTGATTTCCACCTGTTTCGGTCTCTTCAGAATTCTTTAGGCAATGTCAGGTTAACATCACGAGAAGACTGCCAAAACCACTTGTCGTGGTTTTTTGAACAGAAGTCCCAAAATTTCTATAGTAATGGGATCATGTCTCTACCTACAAGATGGCAAAAAGTTATCGAACAAAATGGCACCTACATACTTTAGTTAAATGTAAATAAACTTTAGTAAAAAATGTTTTGAATTTTCATATAAAATACGAAAAGACTTTTTCCCCAATATATACAGATATTAGTCCAACCCAAAAAAGTATTATTAATAAATTGGATTCTGATCATTCTGGGCAAATGATAAGTATTAGAATAAATAATAAAAATGTTGTCAAGACAAAAATTACTTTTGTGCCAGTAACAGTGAGTCGCTTAGAACGTATGAGAGTAAACCTAACTAGTAACTTACCGTTTTTAGATAATGACTTGGAACCTAACTTGATGTATAATTCATTTTTTAATGCATTTCTTCACGAATTTAAATCAATATTTACTTCCAAGGAAATTACTTTTACCAATAGCCTTGTCTTTGGTGACTGGGCAACCGTAGGTATTTATAAGAGTAGGCAAACTTTGTACATGTTATACTATGAAAGACAATTCAATAATAGTGAAGAATTTAAAGAACATGTAAAATCATATTCGAAAATTTTCAAACGCGTTTGTCAAGTAGCAAAATCTATATTTATTAAATCAAAAATTAGACATAGTAGTAATAAAATTAAAGCCACTTGGACGGTTATCAATGAAGAGACTGGGAAGGGTAGGACAAAGGATTCAGAGTTTAAATTAAGTATTGATGGTCATGTTACCAAGTCAGATTTAGAAGTTGCCAATGCTTTTGATAGATTTTTTTCTGCCTTCCCTGTCACTTTAACTAGTGCCTTGGGCTCTTCCACCTCCGTTGCAGAGTCATTAATTAAAGATAATGTGCCTGAATTTTATAACGATTTTCATTTCCGTCATGTTAATGGGACTGATTTAAAAGTTGCATTTAAATCACTTAATATTAAGAAAACGGCTGATCTATGGGGCATTTCCGTACATATTATAAAATCTTTATTTGACATTGTTGCTCGGGAGCCTTAATTGTGATATTTAATAAATGTATTGATTGTGGTGTGTTTCCTGACTTGATGAAATTAAGCAAAATTATTCCTTTGTTTAAATCAGGTAGTACATTAGACCCCACAAACTTCAGACCAATATCAATACTACCTACATTTAGTAAAATTTTTGAAAAACTAATTCTCGCTCAGTTACTTAATTATTTTAATGAAAATAATCTGCTGCACACTAAACAATTCGGTTTCACTCATGGACGGTCAACATGTGATGCTGGGGTAAAATTACTAGAATGTATATATGAGGCTTGGGAGGAGTCACGGGACGCCTGTGGGGTGTTTTGTGACTTATCTAAGGCTTTTGATTGTGTGCAGCATGAAACTCTAGTCAGAAAACTACACCACTATGGTATAAGAGGCATCGCTCTTGATCTTCTTACTTCTTATCTGAGTGATAGGGTTCAGAAAGTAGATGTTAATGGAAAGCGATCACATGGATCAACTGTAGCGATGGGGGTGCCACAAGGCTCTATTTTGGGCCCTTTCCTGTTTCTCGTGTACATTAATGATCTACCTCATCTTGTAAAGAATAATCACGAAATGGTATTGTTTGCAGATGACACTTCTTTAATTTTTAAGGTAAATAGACAACAATCAGAAATTGACGATGTAAATAATGCTCTTTCAAAAATAGTAAACTGGTTTAGTGCTAATAACCTACTTTTAAATGGTAGTAAAACCAAATATGCTAGATTTTTTACAAAAAATGTGAAACAAGTAAAAACCAGTGTGGTGATGGACAATGAGAGATTGGAATTGGTCAATAAGGTTGTCTTCCTTGGGATAACATTAGACTCTAAATTACAATGGGGCCCACATATAGAAACGTTATCGGGTAGACTCAGCTCAGCAGCGTACGCCGTAAGGAAAATACGTCAACTGACTGATGTTGACACTGCGCGTTTAGTTTATTTTAGCTATTTTCACAGCATTATGTCATATGGTTTATTGCTTTGGGGTAGTGCTGCGGATGTAGACTCAATTTTTGTGCTCCAGAAGCTATCCGTGCTATTTATATGATGAGTCCCAGGGAGACACTGAGAAATAAATTTAAAGAGATAAATATTATGACATTACATTCTCAATATATTTATGAAAATCTTATTTACGTTCATAAAAATCAAACTAAATTTAGGAAAAACAGTGATCTCCATCAATTAAATTTAAGAAATAAAAACAAACTCGCTGTGCATATTACTAGGCTCCATAAAATCTCTAACTCGTTCCCAGGTCAATGTATACGCTTCTACAATAAACTTCCAAATGACGCGTTTAAATTATCCATGGGTAAATTTAAAAGATTTATCAAAACTAGACTATGTCAAAAGGCTTACTATTGTATCTCAGATTACATAAATGATAAAAGTATTTGGAAATGAATTGCTCTTGTTATGTTAATGATTGTATTTGTGTTTAATGTAACGATATTGGCAATTAAAAGAGTCGGCCTTGAGTTTCTTGCCAGTTCTTCTCAAGAAGACCCGTCGCCGGAACTGGCACTTAAATTCACTTTCACAGATAGTGTGATGAAAGTGCATCTAAGCTCTGCGGATTTAAGTAGATAGTAATGATTTAGATACATCACTACATAGTATAAAACAAAGTCGCTTTCTCTGTCCCTATGTCCCCATGTATGCTTAAATCTTTGAAACTACGCAACGGATTATGATGCGGTTTTTTTTAATAGATAGAGTGATTCAACTGGAAAGTTTATATGTATAATATATGCATAACATAGTAGAAAAACACTGATAATTTAGAGGTTTCTAATGTGATGTCGTAAATAAACACATTTTTTTGCTCTTTCATTGCAAACGCTGGCTGAACCCAACGAGATAGATCAAAATAATGTAGTACAGTATTGTTCACCTTAAAATGGTCTACAAAAAAGTTCGCGATGGTATATGTCTATCTCTTAGTGGTAACACACAATAACCGTTATTTTATCCTTTGCTTTTTACAAGAAATAATGCCTTATTTACGAAGCGATTTTAAGCAATACAGAATTAATCCTTATCCAATTAAGTACCTTAAATACATTGCGCATTTAATATAGATCAATATGGCCCTTCACAGCATGTAATTTAAATGAATAGTTTAGAAGATATTACACATTTAAAATGCAGGGACATAACGGCTGTGGCGGTACCGGCCGCGGAGCCGGCGGCGTGTGCCTATAACTGGGGAAGGACTGGATAGGACAAAGCGCAAAGTTCTTTTCAATAGTACATTTAGTATCAGCATTGCACCCGTGCGAAGCCGGGGCGGGTCGCTAGTGTCTTATATTTAATTTGTATGACGTTTCTAAGTGCTTTATAAAGTCCAAGGAATAAAGATATTTTGACTTTGACTTTGACTTCACCACGGCCAGATGAAGTTTTGGTACTAAAAATGATGATGAATCTTGATGGAACTGTGTGACGCGGTATAGCGAGTTGATTTTGCTTCGTTGATTCTTTCAAGTGCCGCCTCATGCAACTTCATAGACCTAAGTATTATATTTTATTTTATTTATACTATCTAACAAACGTTTATAATACAAGAATAATATTATTACGTATATTATATATTATTTGGCCTGTGCTACGACGCTCTGTTGCAGTGCAATGCGGTTTCAGCTTTAGACAAGGGGCACTACCGCCGCCATATACTATCGAATTTTATGAATTCGAAAATGACACTACTGCTTAAGATTGGTGGTAATTATGTTTAGTTCAGTTGGAAGAAACACTAGAGCTCAACTAACAAAGCTGTAGATGTTTAACCTAACAATTTTTGGAATCAAAAAACCAGATGGTAATCAGCTTCAGCTTCGGCGGTACAGCCACAGTTTACTGACTGCTTTTAGTTCTAAAATCATCTCTGTACTCAAAACGGGAGGGCTCCAGTTTTATCTCAGCCAGTTTTAGCCAGATTTCATTCAACCCAGCCTTGATTATAACATCACAGCTTGAAGGTCTACACACGATGTAGTTCTCAAAGGTCGTAAAAATAATGGGCCCAAACTTCACCGAGTTTCACTTTCATTGCTTGAAAACCGCCGAGGGACGGGACGCGAACCGAATAAATGAGAAATTTATTCAAGAGGCCAAGTGTTGCAACAAAGTTCAACAATTTATCGCTATCCTACGTGAGCATAGAGGACTGTGTACTATTTTGTAACAGAATATTTGTAACTTGAGACAATTGCGGCTGCTGTGCTACAGAAATCCAGATTTATGAATGGGAACTTTTTGTTTTGCTAGTTCGGTTGGGTGAGGTAAAAACTTTAAATGTGTCGACAAAAAAATGGATTTGTTTGTTGACGTTATCTTAGATTTGGCCAAGTTATTAACACGGCTGAGCCTAGACAAATTGTTTTTCTTCGTGAATGATACTGTAAAGTATGTTTGTATATTATGGTCTAACTTTGTAAAGAGACAGTGCTAGTCAAGCGCCGTCACTCGATAATAAAATAAATAAAATTATAGACGTATATACAAAGACTTCCTACTGTTGTAAAAAGCACTGTCATCTTATTTAGTAACGTTAAGTTACGAGGAGACAGAAGCTACGAGCATATCGATACCTCCAATGAACACTACGCCAACTCAAAACACACATCCAGATACACACCGCTAATATGAGTTAGACATTTACTTAGCGGTTTGTATTTGTCGATTTTGTTGTGTCTGTGTGTCTTTTATAAATAAAATTCAGGTAGCATAATGTTACGGAAGTAATGAATCGATTTAGATAAAAAAAGAAAACTATCGAAATTTTAGTTGGCGTAGTGTTCCTTGGAGGCATCTATATACAAATAGTTTTTGCCAGTGTCTACTCAATAGTGGGCATCACATCAAATATTAGATACTGTACTATACACACTTTAAATTTCAATTTATATACATACTTTCAAAGTTCTTGCACATCATACATTACAATATACAGTTTATATATATGTCTTACACCATATAGAATCCATACAAAATACAGACACTTTTAGTTGAGCAACTTCATTTGTTTACTAGTTAATAAAAAAAAATAAAAAAAACTTAATAGGTACATCACCTAAATATTACTGGAGGAGCGGAGTTTCCTAGCACAAGTATATAAGTAGCTTCAATCACAAATTATTTGTTCACAAAATTGTACCAAATAATACTTATTTGGTACAATTTTGTATTTTGTGTTTGTATTTTTGTGTATGTTATACCGTATAAAGCCCCTTTCCATGTATCCCTACTGACAAATCCCAATTGGTTAGATACATGGAGATTTTTTGACGTGACAACGTGTTATAATTCGATGGAGCCGGCTGCACAAAAAAACATGACGTATGCAGCGTTACCTCGCTCTGAGGTGTTCCATTAAAATTATCTTTTGAAAAATGCAAACATACCATCAGTATTTTCTTATGACGTTGTCACGTTCAACTATCGTCAGTAAACCGACTTTACAGACAACCGATTTTTTTATAAAACTTCACAGAAATTATCCTTCTCGTTTGTGAATACACATAACTGAACTAACAGTAAAGCGTAGCGTCGCCAGGAAATTAGAGTAATAATATAATAGATTTTTTTTTTTCAATTATCGCTACCGGTTGGGATATATGGAACCTTCTGCTTCATATATCCCTACTGATCCTCACTGGTAGCGACGATTGATCACTAATCTATGCTGTTATAAAATAAATTGCCTGCAATACACACTGCCATCTAGCCACAAACTAAGCAAAGGTTGTACTGTGGGTACTGGTAACTGATATTATACTTAAATATTTTTTTTGTAAATACATAGAAAACACACAGACGAAGACAAACAGACATGTTCATGCACAGAAATATTTGTCTTTTGCGGGAATCGAACCCGCGACCTCGGAGTCGAAGTGGCTATTGCCAATCGACCACCGAGCTCGTCAAGGAGTTTTGGTTTTTGCATTCAAAATATTAGATAGGAATCGGCTTCGGCTTAGGCGGTCGGGCCCTAGGTAGGTAATTGTTTCATGGTGGAATAATTTTTTGACGTGAATATGTCTTTAAAATTGCTTCCATAGAGAGGCAATTTAAAAAACCGGCCAAGTGCGAGTCGGACTCGCGCAATCAATCAATCAATCAATAATTATTTATTTGCCCAATAGGTACATATAAAGATGTAGGTACATATATATAAAGATGGCATTAGACAATTTCCCATATACATTTTGTCTTGTATAAGACATGCAAACATAGGAAGGGTTCCGTACCATTAACTATAAAAATCACGTTTGTTGTATGGGAGCCCCCCTTAAAAATTTGTTTTATTTTTATTCATTTATTTATTTTTAGAGTGAATATGCAGAGGATCGCATGTGATGGAAAGCTTTGGGAAGGGCCTATATCCAGCAGTGAGTAGATACAGGCAGATAATAATGATGATGGTGATGATTACACTTAGAGACCTCGTGTCCGACTCAGTTCCACTTCTTACGGAATGGGTTGAGAAGATTATATATTCTTCGTTTTTTTTTATATGTACTGCATTGGGTATGCATTTATTTTTTATTTGCTGTGGACGTATCACAGCAAACTTAATATCGAGCTGTTACTATTGATCATAATAATAATACCGTGCAACTGTTAGCCTTGGAGACCTAGCGATCGACTAAAATCCACCCGTTACCCTAATAGGTTGAGAAAATGAAATATTCTTCTTTATTTCTTTTTTTTTTGGCCTAGTGGTCTCCGGTAGACTAGAATAGAATCACTCCGTTTCTTCCCGTGGATGTCGTACAAGGCGAGTAAGGGAAATACATTATAAAACATCGATCAGTCCTCCTCAACCCGTCTGGCCAGCGTGGGGAGTGTAGGCCAAATCCTCCTTCTGTCTGGGACGCACGAGAGAGGGTCGTGCTTCTGTAGTGGAGACTAAAATGACTTGATGGTGATGATTAGCCTTGGAGACCTAGCGATCGACTAAAATCCACCCGTTACCCTAATGGGTTGAGAAAATGAAATATTCTTCTTTATTTCTTTTTTTATGAGACCTCGATGGCGTCATTGCTCGTGTCAGTCTAATCGATCACGAAGTTAAGCAACGTCGATCGTAGCCCGTCTATGGTTGGGTGTATCTATCTCGAGGTCCTCCATGTTGTGACGGAAGGTATGTTAAGCCGTCGGTCCTGGCTGTTGTCCTTATGTGACAGTCGTCAAGCCATTTCAGTGACTTTTGGGCGGCTTAAAACACTGGTCTCTCTAATCCGCAGTTGAGCAGCATGGTGAAGTATGCGCTAAACAACTTGAGGGAATCCCAATAATAGGATTATTAGGGGTTGGTATTCTTTTTTTTTTTATACTACGTCGGGTGGCAGACAAGCATACGGCCCGCCTGATGTGAAGCGGTTACCGTAGCCATATTAACGCTCGCAACATAAAATATCGCTTGCGCGCCGCCACCCACGCTACCAACACAGCATCTCCTCCCTTTCAGGTGACCTCACTCACTCGCAGGAACACAACAACCCTCAAGGGAATTGCTATTTGGCTGCGGTATTCTGTGAGGTGGAGGTACATTCCCCAGTCGGGTAGCTTACAATTACGCTCCCTACCTCTCTTTTCGCCAGAGCTTCGTTTGTCAGTCAGCAGGGTGCACCGCGTGCAGGTGAAGATCGCTTTGGTTCAAAGATGTTGATGAACCACGTACACCCCAAATTATTGATTACTTTATTTTACTATTTCAAGTTGCAAACGTGTACATGACAATTGGAATTGGTTTTCCAGTCCGACGGATCTCAATTAAATATCGCTTTGTTCTACTTCTCCTTAGGCAGAGCATTTTTTGCCATTCGACGAGTTTCACCACGGCCAGATGAAGTTTTGGTCCTAAAAATGATGATGAATCTTGATGGAACTGTGTGACGCGGTATAGCGAGTTGATTTTGCTTCGTTGATTCTTTCAAGTGCCGCCTCATGCAACTTCATAGACCTAAGTATTATATTTTATTTTATTTATACTATCTAACAAATGTTTATAATACAAGAATAATATTATTACGTATATTATATATTATTTGGCCTGTGCTACGACGCTCTGTTGCAGTGCAATGCGGTTTCAGCTTTAGACAAGGGGCACTACCGCCGCCATATACTATCGAATTTTATGAATTCGAAAATGACACTACTGCTTAAGATTGGTGGTTATGTTTAGTTCAGTTGGAAGAAACACTAGAGCTCAACTAACAAAGCTGTAAATGTTTAAGCTAACAATTTTTGGAATCAAAAAACCAGATGGTAATCGGCTTCAGCTTCGGCGGTACAGCCACAGTTTACTGACTGCTTTTAGTTTTAAAATCATCTCTGTACTCAAAACGGGAGGGCTCCAGTTTTATCTCAGCCAGTTTTAGCCAGATTTCATTCAACCCAGCCTTGATTATAACATCACAGCTTGAAGGTCTACACACGATGTAGTTCTCAAAGGTCGTAAAAATAATGGGCCCAAACTTCACCGAGTTTCACTTTCATTGCTTGAAAACCGCCGAGGGACGGGACGCGAACCGAATAAATGAGAAATTTATTCAAGAGGCCAAGTGTTGCAACAAAGTTCAACAATTTATCGCTATCCTACGTGAGCATAGAGGACTGTGTACTATTTTGTAACAGAATATTTGTAACTTGAGACAATTGCGGCTGATGTGCTACAGAAATCCAGATTTATGAATGGGAACTTTTGGTTTTGCTAGTTCGGTTGGGTGAGGTAAAAACTTTAACTGTGTCGACTAAAAAAAAATGGATTTGTTTGTTGACGTTACGTTAGATTTGGCCAATTTATTAACACGACACGCTGAGTCTAGACAAATAAAATTGATTCTCTTCGTTAATGATACTGTAAAGTATGTTTGTATATTATGGTCATTATAAGTCTAACTTTGTTAAGAGACAGTGTGCTAGTCAAGCGCCGTCACTCGATAATGAAATAAATAAAGTTCTAGACGTATATACAAAGACTTCCTACTGTTGCAAAAAGCACTGTCATTTACGAGGAGACAGAAGCTACGAGCATATCGATACCTCCAATGAACACTACACCAACTCAAAACACACATCCAAATACACACCGCTAATATGAGTTAGACATTTACTTAGCGGTTTGTATTTGTCGATTTTGTTGTGTCTGTGTGTCTTTTATAAATAAAATTCAGGTAGCATAATGTTACGGAAGTAATGAATCGATTTAGATAAAAAAAGAAAACTATCGAAATTTTAGTTGGCGTAGTGTTCCTTGGAGGCATCTATATACAAATAGTTTTTGCCAGTGTCTACTCAATAGTGGGCATCACATCAAATATTAGATACTGTACTATACACACTTTAAATTTCAATTTATATACATACTTTCAAAGTTCTTGCACATCATACATTATAATATACAGTTTATATATATATTATGTCTTACACCATATAGAATCCATACAAAAAACAGACACTTTTAGTTGAGCAACTTCATTTGTTTACTAGTTAATAAAAAAAAATAAAAAAAACTTAATAGGTACATCACCTAAATATTACTGGAGGAGCGAAGTTTCGTAGCACAAGTATATAAATAGCTTCAATCACAAATTATTTGTTCACGAAATTGTACCAAATAATACTTATTTGGTACAATTTTGTAGTTTGTGTTTGTATTTTTGTATATGTTATACCGGATAAAGCCCCTAGAATCCCTACTAACAAATCCCAATTGGTTAGATACATGGAGATTTTTTTAAATTATCGCTACCGGTTGGGATATGTGGAACCTTCTGCTTCATATATCCCTACTGATCCTCACTGGTAGCGAAGATTGATCACTAAACTATGCTGTTTTAAAATAAATTGCCTGCAATACACACTGCCATCTAGACACAAACTAAGCAAAGCTTGTACTATGGGTACTAGTAACTGCTATTATACTTAAATATTTTTTTTGTAAATACATAGAAAACACACATACAAACAGACATGTTTATGCACAGAAATATTTGTCTTTTGCGGGAATCGAACCCGCGACCTCGGAGTCAAAGTGGCTATTGCCAATCGACCACCGAGCTCGTCAAGGAGTTTTGGTTTTTGCATTCAAAATATTAGATAGGAATCGGCTTCGGCTTAGGCGGTCGGGCCCTAGGTAGGTAATTGTTTCATGGTGGAATAATTTTTTGACGTGAATATGTCTTTAAAATTGCTTCCATAGAGAGGCAATTTAAAAAACCGGCCAAGTGCGAGTCGGACTCGCGCAATCAATCAATCAATCAATAATTATTTATTTGCCCAATAGGTACATATAAAGATGTAGGTACATATATATAAAGATGGCATTAGACAATTTCCCATATACATTTTGTCTTGTATAAGACATGCAAACATAGGAAGGGTTCCGTACCATTAACTATAAAAATCACGTTTGTTGTATGGGAGCCCCCCTTAAAAATTTGTTTTATTTTTATTCATTTATTTATTTTTAGAGTGAATATATAACTAAATATTATATGAGTATTTCAAGCGTCTACCTATTACCGTTATCAATTGCTAGCAAAAACGAGCAAAATATCACGTTTGTTGTATGGGAGCCCCTTTAATAATTTTTTTTTTTAGTATTTGTTGTTATAGCGGCAACAGAAATACATCATCTGTGAAAATTTCAACTGTCTAGCTATCACGGTTCATGAGATACAGCCTGGTGACAGAGGGACGGACGGACGGACGAACGGCGGAGTCTTAGTAATAGGGTTCCTTTTTACCCTTTGGGTACGGAAAAAACGAATGATAAAAAATCGGGGGATAAAATTTGGTGATGCAGCTACATATCTATCATCTCCATCCAAAACTCAATCACACCAATGGATAGATGAAAGATCAAAGTAATTATTACGCTAATAAGGAATATGGAACATAGCGTACGGGGGAGGGGGAAGCGCTGCCATTTTCAGATAATTTTAGTGCATATACGTACGTATTCACGTATAGCACACGGCCATGTTTTTATATTAAAGGAGCTTAGTCACACTTGCGGACTATGTTGCTCCATTATGCGTCTTTATGATCATTACTGCCTATGTTTGAACCCTAACCTAACCAATTTATACAGTTGCCTCGCTGACTCCGACATTGGAGTCACCAGAGTACTGTTACAACCCCATATTTCTACTACTTACTTATTAGAGTAAAGATGGAATGATTGATCACTATAAAATAAAGTGAATGTCAATATTTGAAAAGTAACCTAACGCTTCAACTTCGCCTATCTCACTCACCCAAACTGCAAAACTTAAACTAATAACTAGATTGTACAATGTCTCCAAGGCCGATTTACATTACGATCTGTAATTTCAAAGTTACTAGCCCTCATTGTTATCTACTGAAACTTTGGAAGTAATGATTGAATACGGGGTAAACATCTCTAGGGCTACCTTGTACAGGTCCCGAAGTAATTAATTTTAATTATGATGAAGGAACACGATCGGAGTTCCTTTTTACGTTTATTTATCAGGTACATACTTCCTCGTCAATCCTTATTCATCCCACTGCTGGGATACGGGTCTCCCTTCAATCGAAAGGGTTTAGAGCATACTCCATCACACTGCTCAACTGCGGGTTGGCGGAGGTCAGTTTTTTCAAGCCGCCTAAAGGCCACTTGACTTAACGACTGTCATCTAATGACAACAGCCAGAACCGACGACTTAACGTGGCCTCCGAAGCACGGAGGAGCTCGAGATAAATAAACCCACCCGTAGACAGGCAGTAGCCTGTCTACGACTACTGTCGACGTCGCTTGCGTGTTCGATTAGATTGACACGCGCAACAAGATATCCTTGCATGATTATTTTAATTTATTATTGTATATTGTTATTCGCCTAGTCTTTTTGTGTCCTTCATCATCATCATCATCATCAGCCTGTATCTACCCATTGCTGGATCCTTCCCCAATGCTTTCCACCAAATACGACCCTCCGCCTTCCACATCCAGCCGCTTTCTTAAGGTCATCGGACCTTCAAGCAGGAGAGCGTCCAACGCTTCGTCGTCCTACGCGCGGCCTTCACTATAATACCTTGCTCCCCCATCTGCCATCACGTACTCGGCAGATGTGACCGGCCCATTGCCTTTTCAGTTTACAAACTCTGAAGGCTATGTCGACAACTTTAGTTCTCCGTCGTCTTAACGCAGTAACAAACTAGGTCTGGATTCTACATACATATATATATATATATATATATTATATATAATATATATATATATATATATATATATATATATATATATATATATATATATATATATGTATATATGTATATATATATATTATACTACGTCTGGTGGCAGACAAGCCTACCCCGCCTGATGTGAAGCGGTTACCGTAACCGTATTAACGCTCGCAACATAATATATCATTTGCGCGCCGCCACCCCCGCTGCCAACACAGCATCTCCTTCTTTTCTGGTGACCTCACTCACTCGCAGGAACACAACAACCCTCAAGGGAATTGTTATTTGGCTGCGGTATTCTGTGAGGTGGAGGTACATTCACCAGTCGGGTAGCTTACAATTACGCTCCCTACCTCTCTTTTCGCCAGAGCTTCGTTTGTCAGTCAGCAGGGTGCACCACGTGCAGGTGAAGTTGGCTTTGGTTCAAAGATGTTGATAAACTACTTACACCCCAAATCAATTCAATAAATCGACATTCCCACACAGCTAGCCTTTGCACCGTAAATCTATGTAACCGATGGTTGATTACAAGCTATTATTACATTAATTGCTCAACCGCAACTGCGACCGAATCACTAGCGATGATTACCTGCAACCAATGAAATGCACGTGTTATTTATCTTAATTAATGACAATAATGACAAAGGGGCGACGAAGCGTAGGACGCCCCCTCTCTAGATGGACCCACGATTAAGGCTACATGAAAATGTCCTAAATCCCTAGTAATATTATAAATGTGAATGTGAGTTTGTTTGTTACGCTTTCACGCCAAAACTACTCAAGCGATCATCATGAAACTTTGTACACATATTCTCAAAGGTATTAGAAAAGATATAGGATACTTTTTATTGAAAAAGATGTAAACGCGGGTGAAGCCGCGAGAGGAAGCTAGTTAAGTATTTATTATTTATCGTAAAATACAAAAAACTAGATTTCGATATTTCAGTCGATCAAAAGAGAGAAGGAGGAGAGCATATGGGAGAAAGCGAAGGCGTAGGAGCGCATGTAGCTGCCCCAGAAGGGAGAGAGAGCTTCAATAATTAGGGACAAAGAATATAGGGTTAAATAATTTGTAGGGAGTCAAGAATTGCTCGCGGCACGAAAGAGCTTCAGAGGAAAGTACCGAGCGCATCTCCACGCGCATTCGGCTCATATGACCCCGAGGTCGATGGAGCCATGGGAGTGGAGGTGAGGGAAAATGGTATAGTGTATATTATCTTAATCCTTATATGATTTTTTTGAAGTGAAAACTTCTTCAGCGGCGTTGTGCACTTTTTGGGATGTGTAAAAAATGTTAAACTCGCGTCAGGACACGTGGCCTGATCGAAAATTCGTAAGAAGGTGTTACAGGCGTTCATTGGCTACGATAACTGCTTTCCATCAGGCGAGCCGTATGCTTGTTTGCCACACTGGTGGTATAAAAAAAAAAGAAGGAGGGAGAGTAGACCGCCGGCGCGGCGTAGGAGAGGAAGTAATATCCCTCTCTCTTTCTACTGCGCGGTGAAAATGTATGCCTGCTTCTGCTGTTTATTTTTAATGTAATATAAATTGTCTTGTTTGTGTACGATAATGCAATATATGAACATTGCATTTTACCATATAAATGATAGTGGTTTTATACTGATAAATAAAGCAATTCGTGCGAAATTATTCCCTAACCATTCCAAAATATACAAAATGCACAACGTTAATGTTCAAGTTTTCACTTATGCCGGCACTCCCGGAGTGCAACCCGCTTTTTTTAACAAATAGCTTTACGGCTCTGGAATCAATGTGCTTTTGAGCCCGTGTTTGTATTATTTTTTTATGTTATTCCCGGCTTCAGAGATATGCCAAAAATATCGTAAGGAATCTTCTTGTTCCTCCATTACTTGTAATAAGTCAATAGCAAAACCGATAGTGCGATTTTTCTATTGTTTTGAACGACTTCTTGGAATGACTCGGCATCCCCGATTCGAACACTTTTAATCAAAGATTATATTAATTTTATGCACTCAAATGATTACTTGCATTATTCAAAATGTTTTCTATGAAATTAATTCACAAAATAATTTTACACAAACACAAGCCACGCCTAAATCATGAAATGTTAGTGCGTGTATGTGTATGTACTTATATGTATTTATGCTGTAAAGAGTAAGTCTAGAGACCTATACATAGTGTATAGCCTTCATACGTTTAACGTAGTAATAATAATGATCAGATGGTGTAATTATCGAATGATATAATAATAATAGCAAACTGCAATAATGATAATAAGTTATCACGTAGACTATACACTAGACACTGTATATCCATCATACATAGACTATACTTAAAAATCTTACGGTTGTTTTTAACGTTACGGATGTTTTTTGCCGGCTAGGGTACCGTACCCCTCCGCAACGCCCCCTAAGGAACTTCGTTCCAAAAAATCGTGTCAATTTGTCTCATTTCCCTACATGATGATGGCGTAAGTTGCTCTTTTTTTAGTGTAAATGCGATGGAAATTATCAATTAAATATAAAATATAAATAATCCTGGACAAATTACACACGGTCATCTAGTCCCAAACTAAGCAAAGTTTGTACTATGGCCACTAGATAACTGATATTATATACATACATATAATACATAGAAAATATCCAGATCAAGACAAACACACATGTTCATGCACACAAATATTTGTCTTGTGCGGGGATCGAACCCGCAACCTCGGAGTCAAAGTGGCCACTGCTAACCATTCGACCATCGAGCTTGTCAATTTGTCTATAGCTTTCTCTGTTTACGGCAGTAATAATAGTCTATAGTATTATATTATCTATGGTATGGTGTTACTAAGTGGACTGTTAGAGCTTGCACTAGCCAGATGTTACCGTGCAATGTTAATAAATGGGCGTGAAGTTATACAAGTGAGTTTACAAAGAGCCAACTCCGCAGAAGTGTTAGTTATTTAAACTGCAATTGCGACTGTTCCTGGCTACCATTTATCACAATAAAGTGGTGTTAGTTCCTGAGGCAATGTAGAGAAATAGGTACACTAAGTACTTCGGAGACATTGTAGTGTGTAAGTGTCCCTAGTATCCAATGTATGTATTAGTTTATTAACTTACTAATTTTAGTAATCATTAGTTATTATTACAACAAGAAATTATTAACCTAAATAAAAAAAATCCACTACATTTTTCTTTGTTATTATTTATTATCTTCCATTTTATACTCGTGGACGTCATATTGGTTGATATCATCATCCTCATCATCACCAGGTTTTTTTTTTCTCTCCACTACAGGAGCACGACCCTCTCGTCCGTCCCAGATAGAAGGATTTGGCCTACACTCCCGCTGGCCAAACGGGTTGGGAAGGCCTGATCGATGTTTGGTAATGTATTTCCCTTAGTCGCCTTGTACGACATCCGCGATTGGTTGATATATTCTATGTCTATCTATAATATAAAAATGAATCGCTGAATGTGTTGCTAAGCACAAATCTCGAGAACGGCTGAACCGATTTCGCTAATTCTTTTTTTAGAATATTCCTTGAAGTACGAGGATGGTTCTTACGTAAAGAAAAATTTTAAAAAAAACGAGAAAAATAAAACACCACTTTTTACCCGTGGGAAGGCGGGGCGGGCAGCTAGTAATAAATATATGTAGAATATAACCCGTAATTAAGCAGCGTGGTAGAGTACGCTCGAAGCCTGAAGAGCTGGGAGTCCTGAGTGTCTTCTTGTGTTTATTCTTCGACCGACGAAGACACGTCGGGGACGAAGGCCGTGACGGACTCTCTGGAGATTCTGTACCGTGGTGTCCATACTCATCACAGCTCGCCACAACTGCCCTGTCGGCTTTATTATTATTATTGTTTGGTTGATTGCGCGAATCTCAGGAACTACTGGTTCGAATTGAAAACATCGGACGCGCAGCATGCGCCACCATAGCGAAATTTAACGTGACATTTTCATTTTCGGAGGCAATTTTAGCCCATTTCGCGTAGAAGTATCGAAAAACCATTTTGGCCACTTTCCCGAATTGATATCGGAAAACCAAGGTCACTTTACATTACTACTTTTTGATGCTCTACACGAATCCGAAGTCAGAATTTCGAAATTTTGAGTTTCATGGCAACGGACGGACAGACAGAACGACCGGACGATTTTATAAGCTCAATAAATTTCGCTGAAAATATTTTAATGTTTGATAGCCCATTTATCTAGGAAGCCTAGCCTGTATCGGCTATATAACATCACGCTAAGACCAATACGAACGGTGCATCACTGAAAATGTTAATGGGAAAATTATAAAACGCCATTTTGAAGCTGTCGCCAAACTGTATTGAAAATGGTGGCGTTTATGTAATCGTCGACTGTTATGAGAACCAAAAGAGTGTTCAAACTTCAGCTTAATGGAACACTGGAAAGTGGGTCAAACTTAACTTTAAAAATGGTGAACTAAATAAATGCTTCTAATAAAACACTATGATAGCTTGCGGCCATTTTTAAGGGCACTTTTTTTTCTATGAGAGTGGGCAAACGAGCATGCGGGTCACCTGATGGAAAGCTATCACCACCGCTCATAGCAACACCAAAGGGTCGCCTTCCTTACTTTCTGGTGACCTCACTAACAGGAACACAAAAACTCTCAAGGGAATTGTTATTTGGCTGCGGTATTCTATAAGGTGTATTTTATTCTAGACTTAGAATAGCTTTTAATCAGGGTTTGTTAATATCCCATGCACTTAAATACTGATTACCACACATTTCACAAGTGTAATGACAGTCCCAATGCAGATTATGCGGTTTTCAGTGCCGCGAATAATTCCCATCTAGTGTTTTGAGAAGTGCGAGCGCTGCGCATTACTGCAGTTCATTTAATATTAAACGGACAATGTATTTTGAACCTTCTATACAAAAAGAGTTGAATGTTAATAAGTTTACAACATATACTTTTATTTATTTATTTTACTTGGGTTCACAAACAATGTATAAATACTCATAACCCGTCAAAACCACTTTTGACTGCAAAAATTGGTCAAAAATAGTATTGACTAAGGACATTGCTCAAAATTACTTATGCAGTCAAAAGTACTTTAGTCTGTGGACGTTGGTTAGGTTAAGTTAAGCTTGTGGCCAACAAAAGCCGAGCGAGCGAAGCGAGGAGGTGAAGTACCTGAGGTAGATGAAGAAAAGCGTAGGGCCCCAGGATACTGCCCTGCAACGCCAAAGTGCACCTTAAAGAAATTGGTGACTAGTTTATAGTTAAACCATAGGTTAAACTTAGGAGCGAACGGTGGTTAAGAGCCCAAAGAAGATCAGAACCTTCTAAAACTGTTGGTAGTGATTTTTACTTATATTACTTACTGCAAACTATGCCAAATAAAATCAAATTTATTCTAATATAGATTATTATTAAAGGTATACAAATTTATGAAAATCGCAAAAAATAATTTCAGGCAGTTTTGTTATAACAACTTGATTACTAAAATACAATCAAATGTTGTAAAGTCAATGAATCTTAAATATTACATTTTAGAGCGGGCGCTGTATGGAGTTGAGTGTGCAAAATATGAGGACCGCATTCTCTAAACAGTTTTGAATTCAGAAAAGCTTGTAGAATATGATTCTGAATGTTACCAGGAAGTTTCTTGGTCCAATTTTTTTTTATACCCCATTCCCTTGGATATCGAGTAAATGGACTGAACAAATGCTTTACAACAATTTTAATCATTATTTTATTGAAAATATTCAATTGTTTCTTATGATTAAAGATACTTATAGCTATTAAGTGGAAATAAAAAAATAAAAAAAATGTTAAAAAAAAATAATATTACATAAAAGGATATTTTATGTATTTTCTTTTTATAAAAAGAAACGATTACATAAAATGATTACAAAAATCTTATCGATCGACCTATACGGTCCTCTTTTGAAAAAAAAAAGAATACTGCTCTGCCGTGTTTCTGGACATACAAACAGCCTTTGATAAGGTGTGGCACAAAGGCCTCCTGTGCAAGACAAGGACATCTCTACCCCATAGCCATTATCTACTAGTAGAGTCCTGTCTCGCAAATCGAATATTTCAGGTGAGAGAGGAAGGAGAACTGACTGAACGGACATCCATAATATAATAGTAGGAGTTCCACATGGATCAGCGCCGACTTCCCAGAAACACTGATGTAGAAAATAAATCAAAGATCAAATGTAAATGCCAATCACTTTTATAATAAGGAAAATAAAGGAGTAATTTATAAAATGCACTTGAATGTACAATAATTCATAAGCAAAAGGAAGTTGAGTATGCAAAATGTGAGGACCGGCAATTTCCATTTTTAGGAGAATGTGTATCTACATTTTGCATAATAAGGATTTGCATGTTTTGTTAGTATCCGATTTAGATGCGGTTTTCAGTGATGGATTCGGGTTTGATTTGTGCATGTTCTTAGATAGGTGGTTACGGTGACAACTCACCAGGGGGCGCTGCAGTAAGCATTTGTTTGTAAAACCAATGTTGCCATTTATCTCCAAAACTACGAGTCCGATTTAGATGTGGTTTTCAGTGACGGGTTTGGTTTTGATTGGTGCATGTTCTTAGATAGGTATTACAGTGACAACTCACCAGGGGGCGCTGCAGTAAACATTTGTTTGTGAAACCAATGTTGCCAAATGCCAATAAATATCTCCAAAACTACGAGTCCGATTTTGATGCGGTTTTCAGTGATGGGTTCGAGTTTGATTGGTGCATGTTCTTAAATAGGTATTACGGTGACAACTCACCAGAGGGCGTTGCAGTAATCATTTGTTTGTGCAACCAATGTTGCCATTTATCTCCAAAACTACGAGTCCGATTTTGATGCGATTTTCAGTGATGGGTCCGAGCTTGATTGGTGCATATTCTTAGATAGATGTTACAGTGACAACTCACCAGAGGGCGCTGCAGTAAACATTTGTTTGTGCAAAACCAAAACTACTAGTCTGATTCTGATGCAGTTTTCAATTGTAATACCTACGCTAGCTCTCTAAAAAGTTTGAAATAAAAGCAAAATTAACAATTTTGAAAAAACACACGACGGTTAAAACGTAGTTGAAAAAGGATAAAATAATTTTGAACCCCCCGACTTAAAGAATTTATGCTATGAACTTAATAAAAAATCCAAGAAAATCCGTCGGGGGCTGCCATCTCTATTTTAAATTTCAACATAAATATAAATAAGTATACAAGTTACTATAAAACTGCCAAATAACGCATATACCGTCTCCGTTCCGTCGAGGGTAAAAAAACAAACTGTACAAATATAAATGAAAATTTTTGATTACCTACTTATGTAAAAATTTCCTTTTATGTTTTTTTTCAGCAATATTTGTTTAATTTTTTTTTTGTTTTTTTTATTTCCACTTAGTAGCTATAAGTATCTTTAATCATAAGAAACAATTGGATATTTTCAATAAAACAATGATTAAAATTGTTGTAAAGCATTTGTTCAGTCCATTTACTCGATATCCAAGGGAATGGGGTATAAAAAAAAATTGGACCAAGAAACTTCCTGGCAACATTCAGAATCATAATCTACAAGCTTTTCTGAATTCAAAACTGTTTATAGAATGCGGTCCTCATATTTTGCACACTCAACTACCTGTGGCGCCTGCACTATTTAAAATCATATGAATTTACTAAAATAAAATAAATAAAAGACGTGTGGCACTCGGGGACTGCCGCGGTAAAGCTATTGCATAGCATTTTGTATCAACTTATGCAATTATAATTTTATTTATTTATTTTATTCATGCAGTATTGCTTTTTCTTTGATATTAATTCAAGTTACACTTTTTGAGCGTGGTGACCGATATGAAAACAAATTTTTCTATTATTAAATAAATAAAACGAGTTTCGTAGAGTCGTACAATACGTCTAATCGCACGCACACAACGCCGTGTCGAAGACTGCCGAACTGAAACGACGTTAGACGATGCACGGCCTTCAAGTCACACCTCCTTGCCCGTCGGAGTGGGGAGCGTGAGGTTTTTTCGTTACGGAATTTCTGGATTCGGTCCCCGCGCTCAAGGCCCGCGATAGAAGCTATGCAATAGCTTAAAAAAACTATTTGCATCTACTATAATTTGATAATTTGAAATAAATAAAAAATATTATGAAGTAAATATAAATTTTGCAAACGAGCATGTGGGTCACCAGATGGAAAGCAATCACCACTGCCCATAGAGATCAGCAACACCAAAAAGTCGGCGATCCGTTGCTAGCCTATACTTAGAGTACATTATTCTGTGCCTATACTCCTTTCTTCATTTCTTTCTTTCTGGTGACCTCACTCACTCGCAGGAACATAATGTAGGGAGTAATCTTTAGATCTACTGAACCGGTTTTAAAAAATCTTTTCCAATTTGAAAGCCACGTTATTTGTGTCTTTTCGAAAAAAAAAATACCGCCCTACGAAGCGGGCACGTGTCAGCTAATTTATAATAAACATCGGTTAACTACTTATGAAATATTAACTGTATAAAATAATTATTGGTTCCATTGCAGTGTAAAAGCGCAGCGATTGGCCTTATCGAAATTTGCTAGTGGATTATTGATTCCAACACCGAAAACCTCAAATCCCTATAATGCACTTCACTGTTATTGAAATACAATTTGGTTTTAATATAATTTAATACTTTTTTATACAATTAAGGGAGAAAATAAGCATACGATCTGCCTGATGGTAAGCCAGAAAAACCGGTAGGCACAGTCTAGTAATTTTGATGATTCCAAGCCCGACTAAACGTACAGGTAATGTAGCCTGCAGGCAGACCAGGGGCCCTACCGCCGAAGTTGAAGCCGATTACCATCGGAATTTTTGATTGCAAAAATGAAAGTACCTACTTCTTAGATTGTTGCTAATTATGGTTAGCTTAGCTGGTGGATACCCTAGAGCTCTACCGTCTAAGCTGAAGATTTTTAACTTTAATCTAAGACCAATATTTGGAAGAAAAAATTTTGGGGTGTAAGTGGTTCATCAACATCTTTGAACCAAAGCCAACCTCACCTGCTTATAATTTTATTTTATTAGACGAGCTCGGTGGCGTAGCGGTCAATGACGCGGCTTCGACATCAACGCTCGTGGGTTCGATTCCCACACAGGACAAACATTTGTGAGCATGAACATGTCTGTTTGTCTTGGTCTGAGTGTGTTCTATGTATCATAAGTATGTATTTACAAAAAAAAATGTATTTACGTATGTTTATCAGTTGTCTAGTACCCATAACACAAGCTTCGATTACTTTGGGGCTAGATGGCGCTGTGTAATTTGTCTGACAATATTTATTATTTATTTTATTATTTATTTACCTGCGCGTGGTGCACCCTGCTAACAGACAAACGAGGCTCTGGCGATAAGAAAGGTAGGGCATAGCGTATTTTGTAAGCTGCCCGACTGGGGAAGGATCTCCATCTCACAGAATACCGCAGCCAAATAACAATTCCCGTGAGGGTTGTTGTGTTCTTGCGAGTGAATGAGGTCACCTGAAACGCGAGAGTTGCTGCGACTGCAGCGGGGGTGGCGGCGCACGAGCGATATTTTTTGTTGCGAGCGTTAACATGGCTACAGTAACCGCTTCACATCACACGGGCCGTATGCTTGTCTGCCACCCGACATAGTATTAAAAAAAAAGGTGACGGTATTTGACTTCAGTTTCGGCGCTAGGACCCTCGGTCATCCAGGTCTAAATTTAGAAAAGATGACAACATATTTTATTTGTGAAAGCTGGTCGATCCTTTCTAAGAGAACCACATGCTGCCACATATATCCCACAGGGAGGCTACAGTACCTATGGGTTTCTTCAAAAAGGGCGTGAAGAGGTTTTTACAGAGTCAGCAATGCGCGTGTGATGCTCACAGGCATCACAGGCTCCTGATGGACATCAGTTACCGTAGTAACTGATGTCCATCAGGCGGTCCGTATGCTTGTTTGCTACATAAGTGGTGTAAAAAAACATGGCAGGATTGCATGACGTATGAAAATTTTGGGACGACAAAACAATACCGAATAATCGTGTAAAGAGCGAGAGTGCAAATTTTAGAGAATCTTCCCGAAACGTCAAATTTATATTCTTAAATACATTTTTTTTGTAAATACGTATATAGAAAACACCCAGATAAAAACCAACAGACACGTTCATGCACGTGCGGGACTCGAACCCGCGATTTCGAAATCAAAGTAGCTGTTCTTAATCGTTCGGCCACCACCGGGCTCTCTGATTATACCTATTGTATTTATTTAATTTACGCATATAACAAAATATCTGCATAAAATAAACAATCAGGTAGTATTGTGCATTGGAATGGAATATTTGATTATGCGGTTTTGAACGCAGTGAATATAACGCCATTAGTCGGTAATAATAATTTACCACAAAAAGCGAGTGAGAGTCAAATTTGCGTGTAGTACAATAGTAGGTAGAATAAGTAATATTCGGTGGTACAAGTTTCCGAAATAGCAGTGCCAATAAAATCTCAAGAACGAGCTTATTGTAGTTGATATTGAAAAATTAACTGAAGTAAAGGTATGTAAAAAACAAAACGCTCTCCAAGAACGCACACATAGACCACGCTCACGGACAGGAAATTCCGGAACAAGATTATCCGATCCGATATCGGGGCATTTAAAATGTATGAAATATGTACCTGTCTTTCATATTGTCCGGCCCGATATCGGATATCGGAGCCGACACCGATATGTTGGCGGCACCATCGGACGCCTGCTGTCGGACGATAATGTTTGTATGTGTGCTATACGTGTATCTATATTGTCTCTGTGTGTAGTTGAATAGTTGATAGTATTTAAAAAAAACTTTCTAAGTGCGTTTTGTAGCTTGCTAAAAAGAGTATAAAATGCTCCCTCTGAATATTTAGCTTCCACAATGGAATCTATCCAGTACTTTCTGTGGATAGTTCCTTTTTGCGTCTCAAATCCGATCTGCAACTTTATTTGCTGTATCTATTATGATACAGCAAATAACGTTTTCTGTTATAGTTTGTCATTATGATGTATGCCCGCACTAAGCTATCGAACAAATGGCCGTATTGGCACGATTTTGTCGGAAGTATGTGAAAACAGCACATGGTGTCGGCTGTCGGATATCGGCTGTCGTCGTCCTATACCGATATCGGATCGGATAATGTGAAAACGCTCTAACGCGTGCGAGTGTCGCCCTGATGTAATCACTTCGTGACACACATGTCTATAACGTGAAAATTGAAAGAAAAAAGAAAAGTTACGATAACTGCTCAGTCAGTGGGTGTCTAAATTCTTTGTTTTTGAAGTTAAACTTCTTTACGTACGCTTGACTTGTGGAGTAAGCTGGTGAATGCGTGACGAGAGCGTTACGGAAACGGTGAACGGAAGTTGAGAGGGAAATATAAGTTAGTAGAGCTAAAGAAGTTTTACTTCAGTCCCGAAAGGGTAAAAGTAATAACTAAGGCTCCGCTGTGCGTCCGTCCGTCCGTCCATCCGACCGTCTGTCACCAGACTGTATCTCATGAACCGTGATAGTTAGACCGTTAAAATTTTCACAGATGATGTCAACAACAACAACAAATCCTAAAAAACAGAATAAAATAAATATTTAAGGGGGCACCCATACAACACACGTGATTTTTATGCTCGTTTTTGCTCGCAATTGATAACGGCAATAGGTAGGCGCTTGAAATACTCACATAATATTTATTTATATAGTCACTTTAAAAATAAATAATTAAATAAAAGTAAAACAAATATTTAAGGGGGGCTCCCATACAACAAACGTGATTTTTTTTGCCGATTTTATAGATATGTACGGAACCCTTCGTGCGAGAGTCCGACTCGCACTTGGCCGGTTTTTTTTTGTTTGTTTTTCAATTTATTACCCAACAGTAGAATCTTGAGGGGAAATTTTCGTAATTACAATGTAGTCACAATTCAGTTCCGATCCAGTCTCGATCTCACAAATGTCAAGTTTGGTATTCTCGTATCACAATATGAAACTTCAAAGTCTAATTTAACTGGGATTATTAACTAAATATGACCGAAGATTAAACAAATTAAGAATTTTATTTGGCCAACAATAACAATTGTTAATGATTAATTAATTAAATGAAGTATAATTTTCAGTCAATACACAATTCAATCTCGATTCGGTGAAATTTCATTCCGCGATTGTAAAATAATTATGAGAATTGGGCTTCTGATTTCACAATATTAACAAATTTCAACCAACTACCAACAGTCAACCTTACTGTGCGGTTCCAGAGAAGTTTTCTCCCGCGTACTGTCAAGATGTGGAAGAAACTGCCTGTCGAGGTTTTCTCAGGAGACTACAGCATGGGTGTGAAGAGGTTTTTACGGGGTCGGCAACTCGCGTGTGATGCCTCTGGTGTTACAGGCGTTCATAGGTTAACTGCTTTCCATCAGGCGGGCCGTATGCTAGTTTGGCACTTTAGTGGTATAAAAAAAACGGGTTAAACTTCGGAAGTGCCAGCAGAAGTTAAAACTTGAACAGTAACGTTGAGCATTTTTGAATATTTTTGAATGGATAATTTCGCACGAATTGCTTTATTTACCGGTATAAAAGTCTTTTATCTAATCTCATACTGAAATTTACACATTAAAAAACTAAACACAGTATCTTAATGACAGTCTTTACGCACAAGCTATCAAAATAAATTTAAAAAGTTATTTTTCGATACAGCTCTTCTATGGACAACTGTATCGTAAAATAACTTTTTTACCATTTCGATACAGCTTCAGCCCTGGATACAGGTATTTTAAACAGGTTGCAATGCAAATACACTGCAACTTTGCAAAATTTTTCTACATAATCAGTGAACGCGGCGCCGCGCGGCGCGTCGAACATGCGCACTACGCATGCTCGATCTGCAAATGGATTTATAAGTAAGAATTATAGCTGTTAAATTAACTTCATGGTTGTATTTAAAATATTATTATCATATATTTCATGAGATTAGATAAAGTAGTGTATGAAACTGCACATAATTAGGTAATAAAATACTCGTGTGGTCTATTATAACATTCGCCTTCGGCTCATGTTATAAACTCACACTCGTATTTTAATAACCCTTATTATGCAACAGTTTCATAAACTACTATTATGTGGTAAAATACAATATTCATTTATTGCGCTATCGTACTCCAACATGATGACAATTTATATTACATTAAAAATAAACAACAGGAGCAGGCATACAGAGTGGGATATTGCTTCTTCTCCTACGCCGCGCCGGTCCGCGTTCCTCCATCTTACGAATTTTCGATCAGGCCACGTGTCCTGATGCGAGTTTAACATTTTTTACTCATCCCATAAAGTTTACAGCGCCGCTAAAGAAGTTTCCACTTCAAAAAAGTCAACAGTGAAACATTATGCATTAGCTGATTTACTGTCACACATATATGCGCCGCACAAAGGAAGTCACTGGTAAAACGATTTATTAAATTCTCCGCTCTCCGAGATGTGTTCAACGAGCACTGTATTTCGCACTGCGTTTTGCATTTCAGCCATTAACAATATTCAGCGAACAATGCGTTTCATAAGTAGTTATTAATGTGGTGCAGCGCATTTTCAATTGAGCCTATTTTGTTGCAAATTTTCAATTATAAGGCTTCATACAGTGAAGTAAAGGCTCATTATATTTCACAGGTATTGTGCGAGCACAATGAATGAAAATTTCGACTTGTCGATTTTGAATGAATGGAATAGATATGAGTCAATACGGTGCTAATGGTGCAGCTATGGATGCTGTTATATTATAAATCTGTATTTATTTATTTTAAACTTTATTGACCACAGTAAAATGGTACAAATGGCAGACTTAATGCTATTAATGCTATTGCATTGTCTACCAGTCAACCATTGGAAGTGGAGAATAACACGATTGCGGCTATTCCAAATAAATAACTTAATATGTTCTCGTACTTTAAACATAATACGTAACCTAAAAGATAAACATATAAAAATAACATTGATAAATACATAAATATAAGAACGTATGTAAAATAAAGTGACGATCATGTCAGATGACATTAATATCGTCACTTGTATTGTATTAGTACAATTATATTGATCATAAATAACATTTTATTAAAGATATTTTTTCCCGATTTGTATATAAGTGTCGGAGCATGAGTGCGTGATGTGTATAACACCGCATAACATTTTGTACCATCCCTCCCTACGGCACAGAATAAATAATAGAATGCGAATACCATATTGTTGCCTGGGTAGAAGCTATTAAGAAAATGTTTTATTTTGTTACAATGGAAAATAAAATATCCTACAAATATTATACGAAAAACCAAAGTGAAACGACATAGCTCTCAGAGTCAGCAAGTTGAAGTGGCAGTGGGCTGGCCACATCGGCCCATCTGCCGAGTCAGCGATGGCAGATGGGGGAGAAAAGTCTTAGAGTAGATGCACGTATGTGGCGACGAAGCGTAGAGCGTCCCCTCTCTGGACAGAAAGACAAGCTCAAAACCGTAGCTGGTAGCGGTTGGATGCGGAAAGCGGAGGATCGCTTGTGGTGGAAAGCATTGGGAATGGCCTATATCCAGCAGTAGGTAGATACAGACAGAGTGATGATGATGAATGTGAAAATTTATGAAGATAGGTAAACGGCTGAATGGAATTGGATGAAATTTGGTATACATGTAGAAATTATTTTCTGGATGCGCACTTAAGATACATTTTTCCAGGTACTGTGTTTACACGGGGCGAAGCCGCGTGTAGCAGCTAGTATAAGTATTTTTATTTGTGTCTTGTTTGGTAATTTTTGATACAATGTCATCAAACATTTATTTTGATGTCAACGCTTTTGAACATTACAAAACTGCATTATGCTGGCCATTGATTGCATCATTATGCAAAATTGATGGATCGTAAAATAATAACCTTCACCAAAGGCAAAATAATAACCTTTTTAGTCGAAAATTGAGTCGACTTTAATGAACCTTTCTCTGACTTTTACTATGTTGTATTCTACAGCTCTTGTTTCTTATAGTTTACGATAATATTTTATATACAAAAATCTTCTTAGATTAATATGAAATAGAACAGTTAAAAGCCCATCCATATTAAATCAATGGTTTTTGATTTAATCGTCAATATCATGGCATACATAATACATAGGTACGTACAAATCAAGAACTTTCGTTTTTGAAGAAGGTTAAAAAAGTTTGTATTAACCTTAGACTTAATCGGCTTCACCTTAGACCCATATGGGCCTACTGCTGATTTATGGAATCCAAAAATCTAACTTCAGTATAAATTTATTAGTAACTAAGTTTAAGTTAGTTGGTAGTAACACTGGAGCTCTATTAAATAAGCAGAAGATGACTGTCATTAACATAAACCTAAGACCTACTTTTGGAATCTAAATATTCGATCGGAATAAGCTTCAGCTTAGGTGGTAGAGCCCCTGATCTGGAAGAACAATTCTCCACCTAAACGAAACATAACTTGAAATACTATACTCTAATGTATATACTAATATATAATACTTATAATACTTGAATAACGACTTCAAAATAAATATTTCTGGACAATTTACACAGCGCCATCTAGTCCCAAATTAAGCGCAAAGCTTGTGTTATGAGTATTAGACAACTGATAAATGTACTTAAATACATATTTTTTGTAAATACATACTTATAATATATAGAAAACACCAAGACCAAGACAAACAGACATGTTCATGCACACAAATGTTAGTCTTGTGCGGGAATAGAACCCGCGACCTCGGAGTCAAAGTGGCCATTACTAACCATTCGACCACCGAGCTCGTCAAAATATGTTGCTAGTATTTCTAATGGTAATTGTAATTACGCTATCCACTAAAGCACGATCGCATGCATGCATTATGGAAACCCGCTTACTCACTCATCCAAACTTCAATCAACACTCACGTGCAGTGGGTCATAATACGAGCGAGTTTAAACGCGTGCACTGACAAAGAAAATAACAATTTGAACGCTGAAATAAACAGCAGGGCTAGTGATGTACAATTGTACTAACAAATTGAACACACACACACATACACACGAATAATCGTCTCTCTCAAACCAAAACCTAACTAGAACCACATTTTTGAAACCGTTCGTTACACCATTGTTCCTTGAATTTTCAGCCTCTTGCGATGTAATAACACCCATATTTCTATCGTCCTTGGAAATAAAGTTTGCACTACTAAACCTAGCAAATCCACTTGCTACCCACTGACACCATAATCAAAATCCTAGCATGTTACAATTCCAAAGTCAACAAACTAGTAAATACTGCTGATGCTATGTTTTTGATTCTGACACTTTTTTTTTTCGCCGGTTTTTTTTGTTGGTGTCGTTCAATAGGTTTTTGGAATGGGAAATGACTATGTTAATTTAGAACACAAAAATACTCTTAAAATTCTAGAAAAACAATGTATAGAAAGGAACTTTTCGAGTCGTATCGAGTAATTATTACTACACTAATACTAAAGTATAATAAAACATAATATATTTGCAGTTATTTTTTAAGTGTGTTCGATTAATACTATTAAAGCAATGGAAATGAACAAATAATCACACACAAATAATTCGTATAGTTGTTATGAGGCACATGAAAATGTTTGTTTAGCTCTTTTTTGTAAAATTTTGTCAATGGCTTTTGCTTGATTTTGATTTTGGACAGCCGTAATTGTATTAAACCACAATTATTCCACTGCATAGGCATTGCTGGACATATATCACATAATCAATTTAGATCTCTCAATTTATAGCATCCGCTAATAAATAGACACTGAGACTGAGAGAGAGAGACAAAATTAGAAACTTGATTGGTTGACGGAGCACATTATTTTGCTCTCATTCGTATAATGCACACTAAATTTCAATTATTTATCTTCAATTTTCAATTAGATTTATAAACATTTTAGCAAAATATTACATCCTTTGTTGGATTTAAATTTTCCAAGTATACTATCTTGACATCTTAATTGAGCAACTAATCTTGTAACCCCGTTTGTTTAAGATAACTCTTTTCAAGAGATGCGAACTGCCTAGACAATAGCGAGTGTTTCGCAGATGAGATCATTCTCGCTAGCATGGTCTTATAATAATTGGTATAACACTATATTGTGGAAACCTTATTTACTTATTTAAAAACTTTATTGACCACAAATTATAAATATTCGTAAGGGTACAAAAGGCGGACTTACGCTAAACCATTCTCTACCAGTCAACCTTCGGTGCTTCGGGACAGGCAGAAATCACAAATGCGGTTCTGATGAAACCAAACAAAAGCATATTTAAGTACTAAAATATATTACTACTACTAATAAAATAGTCCTACTTATAATTGCTGCAGAAAATTAAATAAACATACATAGAAATACATAAATTCAACGATGACGAACCTTCAATAGTCCACACTTATAACAAAGAACTAATGCTACATATGTCAAAGCTGGAACACGTAAGCAAGCACGTAAGTAAGTGGGATGTCAGTGGTTTATCAACATCTTTGAACCAAAGCCAACTTCACCTGCACGCGGTGCACCCTGCTGACTGACAAACGAAGCTCTGGCGAAAAGAGAGTTAGGGAGCGTCATTGTAAGCTACCCGACTGGGGAATGTACCTCCACTTCACAGAATACCGCAACCAAATAACAATTCCCTTGAGGGTTGTTGTGTTCCTGCGAGTCAGTGGGGGTCACCAGAAAGGAAGGAGATGCTGCATTGGCAGTGGGGGCGCGCGAGCGATATTTTATGTTGCGAGCATTAATATAGCTACGCTAACCGTTTTACATCAGGCGGGCCGTATGCTTGTCTACCACCCGACGTAGTATAAAAAACTGCCACCAGAAGAAGCATAAAAAAAAATAAGCAACAATTCGGAACAACTTGGTCTATAGTCTCTGGGACACACACAATCTGAGCACATCACTAGTTAGCAAACAGTTGGTGCAATGGTAAATGTTAGAATTGGCACTGGAAATTGTTTCATTTACTCGCCTTAGTTGCCGTCTGTTATTTAGTTTGGGATGTGCATTTTCTTCTAAAGTCTACTGTTTAGCAGAAACAAGAATAAACAAAAAATACAATTTTTAAACAACATTTTATTAGTGTTTAATAAAAAGGATAAAGCTAAAAAGTTTTCTTACTGTGTTTCGCTCATCAAGCCAAGCGAAATTTTATTTAATACCCATATGATAAGGAAAAGGAAATTATAAGCCGCCATATTGTTGGAGCACCATATCGGATTAAAAATACAAACTATGGGTACTAGATAATTGATATAATGCTTCAATACGTTTTCTTTTTAGTAAATACATACCTACCTACAAATAATACATAGAAAACACCCAGACCAAGACAAACAGATTATGTTCATGCACACAAATATTTGTCTGGTGCGGGGATCGAACCCGCGACCTCGGAGTCAAAGTGGTCATTGCTAACCGTTCGACCACCGAGCTCGTCAAACTTTCTTGGTTATATACTAGTCATACTTGTAAGTATTAACCAACTGTGACTGAGTAAAGTGATAAATGGCAGATGGGAACGAAAGGTATAAAATGGAGGTTGTATATCGAGGGACGTCGAAGGGAAGACGCTAACCTGAAAAGAGCAACCTCAAGGATGCGGAAAGTTACATGAGGTGGAAAACATTGACATAACAGAAAAGGCTGAATTCGGAAAAGAATTCAGAAGTACGTAGATTGCAGGTTAAGAAAGGTAATTTAAGCTTTAGAAGTGTCGTAAGTTTTGATATTTCTTAAAAAAAATGCAAATGGTTTAAATGATTCCGTTCATTTACTTTCTTATATTTTATGTTTGTTTCATACTTAAAAATTCTTCAATGGTGAATTTATTCTAATACGTTAATATTATAATATTTAATAATTATTGATATTAATAATAATTAATAATCCCCTATTTCGTTAACTTTTATTTTTATTTATTTGGAAAATATAACAGTAATGTATATACACAACATTAGTTACTGTTTACAAAGCAATAGATACACATTTACAAAGTTTTCGCATTTAACATCTAATAAAAATTGTATGTTATTGTGCCTACACAAAAAAATATAATATCATTAAATATAACATAATATCATTGACGTATCTAAAGTTTTGACGCTCAGTTTCTCTCGGCGCAGTAAGTATAAATTAAATTTTATACAAATAACACTTTAAGACGAGCTCGGTGGTCGAATAGGCAGCAATGTAATGTAATACAAATATTTTGTGTGCATGAACATGTCTATTTGTCTTGGTCTGTGTGTTTTCTATATATTATATGCATGCATTTACATAAAAAAAAATATCTATAATATCAGTTATTTAGTTCTCATAATTCAAGCTTTGCTCGTTTAGGACTAGTTAGCAGTGTGTAATTTATCCAGGAATGTTTATTTATAATAACAATCATTTATTATAATATATAAACATTTAAAACGTTATTTAATTACAAAATAGTAAATCGGATACAGCAGAAACACGACACGTACCCTCGTCACTGGACGGTACAGCTGCGTCAGTGGAGTCAGTTATTTGGGTATACCAGAATAATTATTATTTTCTGACATTATTCTCTCCTTCTGGATAATCTAGATACGTCGAGAAACATGACTCCTATTGTTAAAATATCAATATTAGATCAACTGGAAAAACAAATATTGATTTTGTAATGACAAAACAAATGAATAATGGTAATAATTAAATAATAAGAAGTAAATCATTTAAAAATTCAGTTGTGAACATATTATATACTACGAATGAACATTCGTAATACGCGGCGTCGCGTGGCAGCCCTTGCGATCGGTTTCATATTCAACTCACAGGGGAGGTGAGGTTGCCTTGTTAGAGCGGCAGGGAGTGGTCATACTGTCAGTAGTACTATTACTTATACTGTGCCTATAGTAAGGGACCATGTTTATGTGCCATAAGTATTCACTAACAAGGAGCCGATGGATGCAAGTGACACAAAATCGATCGTTCTGGAAGTCGAGGGCGGAACTATCTTCAGCAGCGGATGTTCTTCGGCTGCAATGCTGATGATGATAATTAGAAACTGATACGTTTTTTATTATTTTATTCCACTAAACTGGTAAACAAGCATACGGCACGCCTGATGGAAAGCAGTTACCGTAGCCTATGAAGGCCTGTAACACAGGGGCAAACGCGCGTTGCCGACCCCGTAAAAAGCTCTTCACGCCCTTTATGTAGAACACCATGCTGTAGTCTCCTGGGAAAACTTCGACAGGCAGTTCAATCCACAGCTTGACAGTACCTACTCCACTTAGGCTCCAATGTGTGAGGATGAATTCAAAATTCAGTTCATTCAAACAATATCTGACACCTAACACATTGTTTAAAACAAGATCTTAGAGTAACCCTAGTAAAGCGAGGATATATCAAAACATCGTGACATCTATCACAACGGTCCAGCGCGCCATCACTCAGTTCCACAGATTTGTAATTTACTAGATATCGCATGTTCGTCAATTTTATTATTTATGTTACCTATGTAAAAATGTAACATAATTATCCTAATTAAATTGACCTTAACTTGACTGTCTTTGCCATATTAACCATCTTCACTTAGTTTTAAAAATCACATTCTTATTTGTTTATCGTAAATACTAACTGAAGCACTATGTTTTTAGATTATTGACCTAATCAATACATATAATAATACATATAATAAAACAGTAGGAACCGCGTGTCTGTACATTTGATAAAATTAACAAAAAATGAGTGTGGGCGATAAAAAAAGAGTAACAGAACACAAAAAATATTTTTTTGATTTTTTTGTCTGTCTGTCTGTCTGTCTGTCTGTCTGTATGTACTCGCTAATCTTTAAAACTACTGAACAGATTTTTACGCGGTTTTCTCTAAAAGATTAAGGTGATCCCTGAGCAACATATAGGCTTTGTTTCATCGAAATCTGATGTCAGATTAAAAAGTTATCGTCATTTAAAGTTTAAAGAAAATTTTTCTTTATAGAAAATCACTCATCACAAAATCTAAGAAACTACAAGTGCTAGGAGTCTCAAATTTTGTAGTGGGGTTCCATTCAGGACGTAGATGCTCACTAAGACGGGAATTTGGAAAATTCAACTCCTAAGGGGGTGAAATGGGGGTCCAAAGTTTGTATGGGGAACCAAGATTAGTTGGACTATTTTATACGAAACTTTACACGAGATCTTCTGTAGATAAATGAGTAAACACGTGTTTCAGGATTTTTCAAAATTCAACCCCTAAAGGGGTGGAATGAGGTGCAAACGTCTGAAAATCGACATGGGTATTGTTTTTATGGTTTATCGGGTCGCTGATTCCGAAAACAACAGCTATTTTATAATCTTACATAATCGACGTGACACAAGAGCACTCCTGTGGGGGTGCGATGGGGTTGAAATGTTACAATATCAATATGGGTGTTGATTCTATGGTTTTCTAAAATGTCAATTACGAAAATGGCATCGATTTGAAAACGTGGACACGAAATTTCCATCTCGGTATAAAAATCCAAGATTTGGAACACCTGATGCAGAACCATAATGGTTCAGCTAAACGAAACTATAAGAAATATAAAAATGACGCCTTAGCAAAAGTTGTTCAGCCTGATGAGTATAAATAGTTTATTTTTTTTACAATACAATCAATATTTTGTTAAACAACAAAATATTGATTGTATTGTAAAAAAAATAACCACACGCAGTGCTACTTTTATTCTTACCTGCTACAAGTTAGACGCAATAGTCTTATTTATTTTATATATATATATATATATATATATATAATATCATATATATATATATATATATATATATATATATATATATATATATATATATATATATACTAGCGGCCGCCCGCGACTTCGTACGCGTGGAGTTAGTTATTTGCAAATAATTTTTAATTACATTCGAAAAAGCTAAATACCCAATGAAAGGAAAAAGATGAAAAAGTTAAAAACTTTAACTCCAACAACATTGGATTTTCATACAAATTTCCAACCCCCGTTTTAACTCCATAAGGGGGTTGATTTCTAAAGATACATTATTAGTACACCTCCATACCATCTATAGAGCATATATTTTAAATTTCAAGTCTCTTACTTCAAAAACATAGGACTTTCATACAAACTTCCTACCCCCGTTTTAACACCAAAAATAGGTTGATTTCTAAAAATACATTATTAGTACACCTCCACACTATCTATACATTTTAAATTTCAAGTTTCTTACTTCAAAAATATAGAGCTTTCATACGAACTTTCAACCCCCATTTTAACCCCAAAAAGGGGTTGATATCTAAAGATACATTATTAGTACACCTCCACACCATCTATAGAGCATACATTTTAAATTTCAAGTCTCCTACTTTAAAAACATAGAACTTTCATACAAACTTCCAACCCCCGTTTTAACCCCAAAAAGGGGTTGATTTCTAAAGATACATTATTAGTACACCTCCACACCATCTATAGAGCATACATTTTAAATTTCAAGTCTCTTGCGTCAAAAACATAGAACTTTCATACAAACTTCCAACCCCCTTTTTAACCCCAAAAGGGGGTTGATTTCTAAAGATACATGATTAGTACACCTCCACACCATCTATAGAGCATGCATTTTAAATATCAAGTCTCTTACTTCAAAAACATAGAACTTTCATACAAACTTCCAACCCCCGTTTTAACCCCAAAATGGGGTTGATTTCCAAACACACATTATTAGTACACCTCCACACCATCTATAAAGCATACGTTTTAAATTTCAAGTCTCTTACTTCAATAACGTAGAACTTTCATACAAACTTCCAACCCCCGTTTTAAGCCCAAAAAGGGGTTGATTTCCAAAGATACATTATTAGTACACCTCCACACCATCTATAGAGCATACATTTTAAATTTCAAGTCTCTTGCTTCAAAAACATAGGACTTTCATACAAACTTCCAACCCCCATTCTACCCCCTTAGGGGTAGAGTATCGTAAAATCCGTTCTTAGCGGATGTCTACACCCTATAAGGAACCTACCAGCCAAATTAAAAATACCAAAAAAATTATAGTTTCTGAGATTTCGTGATGAGTGAGTCAGTGATTTTCTCTTTTATATATATATATATATATATATATATATATATATATATATATAAAGTTAACGTGGTCTGTTTAGTCAATTTTATATAGACGTGTACGCTAAAATTGAAATGGAACGATTGGTATATATTCGCACAAACCAGAAGAATGCGTGCATTTGCGGGACGCTATGTAGCAAAATTTTGTGACTCAAAGTCTATTAAACAACGAGGGGAAACTGTTTTTCTTAGATGCTTCAGGAGGGACTGGAAAAACATACCTGACGAGAGCAATCCTCGCTGAAATCAGGCGCCAAAATAATATCATACAGCAGCATCGCCAGGTATTGCAGCCATATTATTACCTCTAGGCGGAATGACGCAAATACAATGTTCAATATTCTACTCGATTTATACAGAACGGAAACACCGACATGCTTTGTGACACGAAACTGTGACAAAGCGAAAATGTTTCAGGATTGCGGTCTAATCGTTTCAGATGAATGAGAAATGGCCAACAATGTGGCTTTATCGAAGATTAGTATCGCTTGAGGTCTTTTCATATTAGCTCCCGAAGGAAAGACTCCCTTCATTTATTTTATATATTTTTTTTAAACTATGGTGATCTTAAATAAAAATAATAATTTGTTGACTTTTAACGTATAATACTGCCCCAAATATTTTCTTATGTATCTAATTTAGTTCGTATTTGTATTAATATGCTGGAATCATAAAGTCCACGCGAACGAAGTCGCGGGCATCAGCTAGTTATAAATATTAAAAAAATGGACAGTGTCCAATTCGTACGTGCGGCAAGGTAAACTGTAAGTTTACGCCAAGCCATGCGGACGTATTGAATATTATTTTACGTGTACAAGAGGACAGGAACCACACTACCCAACTAAAAACCAGGTTTATTCGTTGATGACTGTAAGTGTAGTTTACAAAATGCGCTTGGTGGCCAAAAGAGTAAAGTGGTCACTATGTCTAAAGGATTTAAATCTGTGTTCAGCTCCCACCATTTATTTCCATTTCCTGCCGGTATCGGTGTAAATCGCCCATTCTTATTCTGTACGAGGCCTTTCCCGTATTGTCTATGTAGTTCCCCTTGTTTTTGGATGTTTTGATTTTATCGGCTGTTTAGGCAAAGACAAGACTG
Organism: Hypsopygia costalis; assembly: GCA_937001555.2. Lineage (NCBI taxonomy): Eukaryota > Metazoa > Arthropoda > Insecta > Lepidoptera > Pyralidae > Hypsopygia > Hypsopygia costalis. Next base: position 19,195,912 of record OW443343.2, on the reverse strand, counting down.
CAGGCGACATCCTAATAAATGTTATGTAAGTATATGGCCGTTTGGTTTCCGGCAGACTAGAATAGAATCACTCAGTCTCTTCCCGTGGATGTCTTATAAGGCGACTAAGGAAAATACAAAAACATCGATCAGGTCTCCCCAACCCGTCTGGCCAGCGTGGGGAGTGTAGGCCAAATCCTCCTTCTGTCTGGGACGGACGAGAGAAGGTCGTGCTCCTGTAGTGGAGTCTAAAATGACCTGATGATGATGATGAAGTATATGTTATATGGCCCAGGGACTTGAATACTGACTATCAGGCTGGCCCATAGGCTAAAGTTTGCGCAGCGAGGGATACAGAGGACTATGCTAGGGGTTGCTCTGAGAGATAAATCTGAAACGAAGAAATTCGACGGAGACAATAAAGATTTACAAACTAAACCAACAAACTTGAGAAAAACTAAACAAACAAACAAACAAAATAACCCAACGTTTATAAAAAAGGCCAATAATTTGACTGTAGGTACTCAAGTTTACTTTTTAAAAGCAATCTTTTAAACGAAGGAAGTTATACACTAAGTAAGTCATAAAAACCTGATATTTTTTTAAACTTAATATTCTTTTAAGTTAGCGAAGACTGTTTTAAATTTATGAAGTCACAGAAATAAGAAATAAAAGTAAGTTTCGCAGTACTAAACGTAGCAGTGTCCTTTGCGATAAAGTCATATGAAGGCAGACGAAAATTTACAGCATTCGACTTGGAAATTGTATACGTGAACGTTTTAATAGAGCTGACTGGGTGATAAATTATGTTCTACAGCTAAGGAGACACCAGCTTGACACTTCGCGCTTTGTCACTTTTATGTTGTATGTAATAGGGACTAAAATCCGAATTCTTCAAGGATTGTTTTTTTATTTAATTTTACCATAATGGAATCTTGAAAGTTAAAGTGTCCGATTGAGCTGAAATTTGGCATTTTTTTCTTATATGAGAGGGGGGCAAACGAGCATATGGGTCACATGATGGAAAGCAATATAATTAATCACTTACACCCCAAAAAAAAAGACACCCAAAAATAATGTCGATATCTTTTAGCGGTGGTGATTATTTAATTTGTTATCAAAAATAACGAATTAATGACAGTTTCTATTCCGCCAAGCTCTTCTAAAAAGTGGATTTTTCCCTCTTATACTTATATACTGAGACCTATGTCATAAACTATTAACGTATTGCTATATCAACACGCTGCGCAATGCGTAGTCGCGGTGAAAACTCTAAGCTAAAAGTATCGTCGTGTTCTGTTTCATTCTTTCATTTTTGGGGTGTAAGGGGTTCATCAACATCTTTGAACCAAAACCAACTTCACCTGCACGCAGTGCACCATGCTGACTGACAAACGAAGTTCTGGCGACAAGAGAGGTAGGGAGCGTAATTGTAAGCTACCCGACTGGGGAATGTACCTCCACCTCACAGAATACCGCAGCCAAATAATGGTTCCCTTCAGGGCTGTTGTGTTCCTGCGAGGGACTGAGGTCACCAGAAAGGAAGGAGATGCTGATGGCAGCGGGGGCGGCGGCGCGAGAGCGATATTTTATGTTGCGAGCGTTAATATGGCGGGCGGTATGCTTGTCTGCCACCCGACGTAGTATAAAAAAAAATGTTCTGTTTTTGGTCTGAAGGGTTTATTTACTGTTAGTACAGGTAGAAAGAAACGCAGAGACGTGGAGTTCTGACCACTGAAAACTTGTCTCTGTTCCTAATTGACGAGCTCGGTAGTCGAATGGTTAGCAATGGCCACTTTGACTCCCAGGTTGCGGGTTCGATCCCCGCACAAGACAAATATTTGTGTGCATGAACATGTCTGTTTGTCTTGGTCTGGGTGTTTTCTATATATTATATGTATGTATTCACAAAAAAAATGTATTTAAGCATAACATCAGTTATCTAGTACCCATAGTACAAACTTTGCTTTGTTTGCGACTAGATGGCCGTGTGTAATTTGTCCAGGAATATTTATTTATATTTAATTCCTTTCTAATTCTTGTCTAAATAAGAAATAAACTTCAATGAATAACTTACACTACCAAAATATAATTATATATCTGCTGATGTAGATACCCGTATTCAGCTCACTGTTGGGATACGTGTCTCCCCTCAATCGAAGGAATTTAGAGCATGCTCCACCACGCTGTTCATCTTCGAGTTGGCGGAGACCACTGTTTTCCAAGCCCCTTATAGGCCACTGACTTGGCTTAACGACTTTCATCTAATGACAATAGCCGGGACCGGCAGCTTAACGAGACCTCAGAAAAGCTCGAGTTAACTAAATCTATCCGTAGACAGTCTACAGTCGACATCGTTTAACTTGCATGATCGTTTAAACTGACATGTGCAACAAATACTATCGAGCTCCGCTATGTATACAAAACGAACTTTTGGTAATAATTGGTTGGGGTGTAAGTAGTTCAACAACATCTTTGAACCAAAGCCAACTTCACCTGCACGCGGTGCGCCCTGCTGACTGACAAACGAAGCTCTTGCGAAAAGAAAGGTAGGGGGCGTAATTGTAAGCTACCCGACTGGGGAATGTACCTCCACCTCACAGAATACCGCAGCCAAATAACAATTCCCTTGAGGGTTGTTGTGTTCCTGCGAGTAATTGAGGTCACCAGAACGGAAGGAGATGCTGCGTTGGCAGCAGGAGTGGCGGCGCGCGAGCGATATTTTATGTTGCGAGCGTTAATATGGCTATGGTAACCGCTTCACATCAGGCGGGCCGTATGCTGCCACCCGACGTAATATCTACAAAAAAAAATGATTTTGCGTACCTATATTACCCGTCAGCCTAACTTCTAAAGATAAACAATATGGCATAAAATACCTCTCAGTCGGGGTCCTAGTACCGTATCGCGGCATCCTTCCTCAGCCCACATCCGAGGATCATCATTTTTCACTTGTACGCACGATATTTTATTAATTTCCTTTCCTTGTCGTTGTGCTGTTCTTACCATTTCTATGCGGATGACCTGCAGATTTATGTACAAACTACTGCAGACGATGTAAACATGGCAATTACTCAGCTAAATTGTGATTTGTACAGAATTAGCAATTGGTCTAAAGACTTTGGCATTTCTGTGAATCCTGCTAAATGCCAAGCTATTGTTGTGGGCAGTTATAAGCAAGTCGCAAAAGTGGATACCAGTTCTGTCTTACCTGTCATGTTTGAAAACTGTGTGATTCCTTTTAGTCATAGTGTGAAGAACCTTGGGCTACACGTTGATTCCACATTGAGTTGGACTACACAAATCGCAGAGGTAAGTCGTGCGGTCATATCCTCTTTGCGATATCTTAATCGGTTTCGGAATTTTCTCCCCATTAATATTAAGGTCACTCTTGTCACATCTCTCATATTCCCAATCATTGATTATGCTGATGTCTGCTATCCTGATCTAAATGAAGATCTTCTTAATAAGCTGGACCGGCTTATCAACAATGCTATTCGTTTTGTCTTCTGTCTTCGTAAATTTGATCATGTCTCTTCCTACCGGTCACAGCTCAAATGGCTTCCCATTCGTCAGCGCAGACAAAAGAGGTTGCTCTGTTCACTTCACACTATTCTTAATAATCCTCTCTCCCCTGAATATTTAAAATGCAAGTTTCAATATCTCTGTGACTCTCATGAAAGACAGCTTCGATCTGCCAACTCTCTTGCGCTCTCTACCCCACTTTTTCGTACTGGCTTTATGTCAAACTCCTTCACCTTACAAGCTTCACGACTCTGGAATGCACTACCTGATAGCCTCAGAAAAATCGTGAATAAATTTAATTTTAAAAAAAAAGTTCATGCGTACCTCTTGGACAATTTGCCAAAACTATGAATCATCCTCATATTCATATGTATATGTATGTATATAATTTTATATATATTATATATTTTGTTATTTATGTAATGTGTATGTATGTATATTTTCTGTTGTACTATATAATATCGTTGTTAATTTATTTTAGTATGCCGCATTCGTGTATATCTGCTCTTCCCGAAGGTTGTCTGGTAGAGAATGCTATTAGCATTAAGACCGCCTATGTACCCTTAAATTGTGGTAAATAAAGTTTAAATAAATAAATAAATATTTTCCATTTTCAATTAGCGCGCCTTGTGAGTTATAGAGTTTGAGGGCGGGCAATTATTTTTCAAGCAACTTCGTTTTGTTTTTATTACCTTTTTATTTGGAATGCTTATCTTTTGTAATTGGGTATTTGACTAACATTTTTTTCTGTTTGATATGTAGGGACGTCTCCATAATATAACCATAGGTGAAAGAATTACTTCGATAGCACAAAAATCTCTCGAGATATGGTAATTTGAAAATCACAATTTTTAGACTGCCCCAAAACGCTCCATACAAAAGACTACTGAATTATGACGTCACAGATCTGTATTTTGTATGCATCAAATCAGAAATTTGTACGACAGCTATGTTAAATATTACGTTTATGTGATTAGTATCATAATAAAAGTTATAGCATTTTTTATTGCTTCTCCAATGGAAATATTATTTTTTAATAATTTCATACTTTTAAAATGGACTTTCCCGCCAAACTTTGATCGACGCTAAAAAAAGTCTGACTGAAGATATTAGAATGAAAGTTTGCAGATCTTTATAGTTTTGTGTATTTTACGATATTGTTAATTTATTTGTACAATTTTTAAACATTGGAAACAACCCAATTGCGTCTGTTTTTCCTACTACTTACGTCGGGTGGCAGACAAGCATACGGTCCGCCTGATGCGAAGTAGTTACCGTAGCCATATTAACGCTCGCTACATGAAATATCGTTCGCGTGCCGCTACCGCCGCTGCTAACGCTGCAACCACTTCCTTCCTGGTAACCTCACTTAACAACACTTTTGTTATGTTATATTAACCCAAATAAATCAAGGGAATTGTTATTTGGCTGCGGTATTCTGTGAGGTACATCTCCAGTTGGGCAGCTTACAAAATACGCAATGCCCTATTTCTCTTTTCGCCAGAGCCTCGTTTGTCAGTCAGCAGGGTGCACCACGTGAGGGTGAGGTTGGCTTTGGTTCAAAGATGTTGATGAATCGCTTACACTCCCAATGTAATGTCTTTCCATTATATTACTTTCGTATCTTGACTGCGTCAGGGTTCATTGTATTGCTTTTGTATTTGACCAATTTGACCACTACGCCAGTCTTGTATCTCTACAAAAAATATTATGGGAACTACCTAGAACATGTATAAACATAACAAAATTGTAAACAATACCCCAGTGGCGTGGTCCACAGGTGTCGTTGACAATACATCGCTTAACGGATAACTTAAACTTGGGGGTGTAAGTGGTTCATCAACATCTTTAAACCAAAGCCAACAGCAGGTTCATCCTGCTGACTGACAAACGAAGCTCTGGCGAAAAGAGAGGTAGGGAGCGTAATTGTAAGCTACCCGACTAGGGAAGAACCTCCACCTCACGGAATACCGCAGCCAAATAACAAATCCCTTGAGGGTTGTTGTGTTCCTGCGAGTGAGCGAGGTCACCACAAAGGAAGGAGATGCTGGGTTGGCAGCATTGTGGCGGCGCGCGAGCGATATTTTATGTTACGACCGTTAATATGGCTACGGTAACCGCTTCACATCAGGCGGGCCGTATGCTTGTCTGCCACCCGACGTAGTATAAAAAAAAAAAACTTAAGCGTACCTACTTATTACCTACTTCCTGGTCTGGTCCTCAATGTGTTGGAGATTTGTTCAGTAGATGCCTGCATGTGGTACTGGTAAGTTTTCTTACTTTTATATATATATATATATATATATATATATATATATATATATATATATATATATATCTATTGATATATATAGATATACATGTATATATATATAAAACTTGTGCACTTGTGTATTTTTTTTGTAAATACATACATATATATGGAAAATACCCAGACCAAACAAACATGTTCATACACACAAATGTTTGTCTCGTGTGGGGATCGAACCCGCGACTCGGAATTTTATATATGTAACATTTTTTTAAGACTATAAAACATATTTAATCGAGTTATTTTTCCATCGAAAACCAAGTTGTTCATTGTTCAATTGTCTGTATATATGTTTGTTGGTACAGTATTGCTTTTGCGGTAACAAAGTTATTCGATTTGCAGACGCAGATACGGGCTGTTTAAAGTTAGGAGTGTTTCCTAATTGTTTGGAGTTCACAAAATTTCGAATGCATTTTGTTTTGAACCAAATTATAAATTTAATTAATTGTTGCATACATTGTATCATATATAATTCTAGTGTAATAGATATGATTCTGATAATATTATTTATTTATTTTCATAGGAAAAAACACATACAGCGGTATATTAAATATTAAATAAATATTTTTCTTGACAATTTACACAGCGCTATCTAGTCCCAAATTAAGCTCAAAGCTTGTGTTATGGGTAATAGATAACTGATAAAATGTACTTAATTACATTTTTTTTGTAAATACATACTTATAATACATAGAAAGCACCCAGACCAAGACAAACAGACATGTTCATGCACACAAATGTTTGTCTTGTGCGGGAATCGAACCCACGACCTCGGAGTCAAAGTGGCCATTGCTAACCATTCGACCACCGAGCTCGTCTATTACGGTGTTATAATATTATTCGACTTGCTATTGTATACAAAATATACTGCCCACTATATTGTTTAGTTACATTTTTGCTTAAACCACCTTAAACTTAGAGGACAGTTACAATTTTGTTTTCTGAGAATACAGAATTCAAATTGTGAGATATTAACTACATTGAAACTGAATTTTGATTACATGTTAATTAAGAGAATTGCTCCTCTAGACTCTGTAAAACATGTGAATCATTTTGTATTGCATCCTAGGAAGAAATTTTTTTGCCATGTAAAAAATCGTATGTATCGCAGAAAAATGCTAATAGGTTGCGAACAGCTCCGCTGAGTACGGAGGATGTCTTCTAACTGGTCCTGTAGCACGGAATAATCTGTAGTGTTACCCAGAATCAATAATATAAAACACCCAGACCAAGACAAATATTTGTGTGCATGAACATGTTTGTTTGTTTTGATCTGGGAGTTTTCTATGTATTAAATGTATATATTTACCAAAAAAAATGTATTTAGGTATTATATCAGTTATCTAGTACCCATAGTACAAGCTTTGCTTAGTTTGGGTCTAGATGGCCGTGTGTAATTTGTCCAGGAATAATTATTTAATATTACTTACACCATAACGCAGGCAGGTTTATTCATCATCATCAGGTCCATTTTAGTCTCCACTACAGGAGCATGACCCTCTCTTGTCCGTCCTAGACGGAAGGAGGATTTGGCCTACACTCCCCACGCTGGCCAAACGGGTTGGGGAGGCCTGATCGATATTTGATAATGTATTTCCCTTAGTCGCCTTGTACGACATCCACGGGAAGAAACGGAGTGATTCTATTCTAGTCTGCCGGATACCGCACGGCCAGCAGGTTTATTAGTTTTTACGAAATCCGAGACATACGAAAAAAAACTATGTAACAGTTTTTCTGCGTAGGAAATGTTTCAGTGCAATTTCTGTTGCCTAAGGTAAAATTGGGAAACAACTTTTTTCAGCGTACTCGTATTTCTGAGCCCTTATTTTGAACAAATACGACACGGGATATTTTTATGAAAAGACTTGGTTTTTTTTTTTATATACTACTTCGGGTGGCAGACAAGCATACCCGCCCGGCCGGGCCGCCGGCCCGCCTGATATGCAGCGGTTGCCGTAGCCATATTAAGGCGTATACAGTGGCCAACATTCGAATAATAGGTTATTATAAAACCATTTTTCTCGCTAAATATTAAGCCTACTGATCTGAAAAAAATATATAATATTTTGCAAGATATACACAAGAACATGGTTTGATCAGAATTTACAATAATTTATGAAACTCATAGAAAAAAATTAATAAAAACCACTATAATTTTCAACATAAAACCATTTATTTCCTACAATATGTATCGAAATCATCTGAAATTTTGTATACTTTTTCATTATATGTAATTACATAACTTGGTTTATTCAGTTATCGAAAAAAAATATTTTTGACTAATCAAGAAAGATAAATCGATTTCGCGAGGTTCGAATTCCCCTCGCTCGTCTAAAATATCAGTGCGGGCCGAGACGTGTTGCTGAACGGACCTACGTTAGGTTGCTTGAGACCCCACCCCCGCACGCCGCTCCATCCCACTGTTCATTGTGCCCTGTCGTCGCATTGTTTTTACCCGACTGCGACAGAAGGAGGGTTATGTTTTTCAAGAGTATGTATGTATAATTGTTTGGCACGCTCTGCAGCCTGAATGGCTGGATGGATTTGAGAGGTGTCGTTAGATTCGTATTTGCTGTGTCAAAATAAATAAAAAATCAAAATGGCGGATTTTTGGCACCAAGTTCAAATTCAAAGGCGCGCCACAGTCTGGACGGCTCAGTGAATTTTAGCTTGAGGGGTGTCATTAGATATGTATTTACTGTGGAGACAAAAAAGTAGTCGGGTTTTTTTAGTTTTTTAAATTATCGATTTTATTTTACGTTTTTGATACATGCAATGTCGTGCATATATATCAAAATAAATAAAACTAAAAAACGTAAAATAAAATCGGTAGGTAATTTAAAAAAACTAAAAAAACCCGACTGCTTTTTTGTGTAATTTGGAAAAGAAAAACCTCTAAATCAATAAAACATGTAGCAGTCGGGACATGTGCTCTAAATTCACTAAGTCTCCATTTCTAGAATGGGTCCCGACCCGACTGCTACATGTTTTCTTGTTTTAGGGGTTTTTCATTTCCAAATTACACAAAAAAGCAGTCGGGTTTTTTAGTTTTTAAACGGTTTTATTTAGCTTGACCTGTTTGTTTATTTATTTGTTTGTTTATATTTTTGGGTCAAATCTAGTAATTGAAATTTGACCCCCTTCCTGTTGACAGATTGATCTGAAATTTGGTACACACCTTTAGTTCTGGTGACAATACAATTAAATAAATTCTGTTTCATTGTAAATCCAAGATGGCCGCCGCCGCTACAAACTGGCGGTTTACAAATTTTGTCACGACTACCTCAATATGGGTATCAAATGAAAGGGCTTGACTAGTAGAACACAGTTCACATGAAAAAAAACGAAAATCCAAGATGGCCGCCGCTACAAAATGGTGGTTTACACATTTTGTCACGACTATATGGGTATCAAATTAATACAAGACATCTTCCTCTATTGGACTACGGCGATATAGCGTATTTAGACCCTTCAGAAGAACTCCTTAATAAATTAGATCGCATTCAAAATATGTGTGTTATGTATGTCTTTGGAGTACGAAAATTTGATCACATTTCTCATTACAGGAAACAGCTTGGTTTGCTGCCAATACGACAACGCCGAAATATCCGCATTCTTACTTTCCTATACCAGATCCTTTTCTACCCAACAGCGCCGGATTACCTGAAGGAATGTTTCAAGTTTCGTGTTGTAGACGACCGACTTCGATCCAGAAACACTCCGTTTCTTCAAATACCGCCCCATAGCTCCCTTACCTATTCTAAATCTTTTGCAGTGTTAGCTGCTCGTCTCTGGAATGCACTTCCAATTAATGTGATGATGGCTCAATCTATTAGTTCTTTTAAGAGCCAGCTAAGATCGTACTTCGCTGATGTTTCCGACGTTTGAATTCACTATATCTAAAGTGTCTTATTGGTTGCAGTTGTGTGTATTACTGTGTGTATTTGTCTACATTTTTCTATATGTGTGTTTGTAAGAACTGCTTTTTTATCTACTGTACTTAATGTACCTCACCCTGACCTAAAAATTCACTTACAAGCATTCTTTGGTTGACTGGAAGAGATCCCTTCTGGGATAACTCCGCCATTGTGTATGTTATTCTGTACTTGAACTTTTATGTATGTGTACAATAAAGTTTTATAAACAAACAAACAAAACAAGACAAATTTAAAAGTAAAAAGAAAATGACATAAGTCAAATCTAAACTTAATTGAATGAGAAGTACTATGTAATGAAATTATAAACTAAAAACTTGAAAATAAAAATTATGAAAAAAAAAAACATTTTTAATTTAAACAGTTTTATTGAAAGTAATGTACTAAAAGCTAAAAAATAATTCGGTAGGTCCGAGGTTTCAGTCATCACACCCCTCTCCCTCATCAGTCTAAGGCATTGATCAGACAAAATAATAAAATCGTTGGGCCCGTGTTTCTATCCAATCAACTCAAGTTTACGCTACGCCCAACGATTTTATTATTTTGTCTGATCAATGCCTAGGTATACATTATGAAAAAAATATTTTGTAAAATATTTTATTTCAATTTTAATTGGTACTTACTTATAAATATTTTTTTATAATTACCTAATATAAAATAAAAGAATATGATTTTATTATCGAAATTCGGGTTCTTATTTCACTACCAAAACATTTTAATAAAAATATGTTTTTATAATATAAAAAAAGAAAACAAATGTTTTCACTACATTATGATGAACCACGCGGTAAATTATTCATGTCCGTTTTTATCTAGCTCTGATCAAATATACCTATATATAAAAAAAAATGCATTTCTTTGCAATAGATAAGAGTCAGCGCAGCGCCAGCGCCAACGGAAATGGGTAGTTTACGTACAGTACTAGTAGAGTGTTCAGTACAGAATCCTGACACCTTTACGATCGAAACCCACATTTTAGAATCCCTCTATAAGAATTTAGCTAGGAGGCTTCTGGATTATCTTTCAATAATGCCCTAAGAAGAAATAAGAAATAGATTAGATTATAAGAATAATTATACATCGACGCTACATCCTCCAGATTTATTCATTTACTATGTAGTACACTTTACAATGTACTGGGCATTGCACAATTTAAGAGCTAAAATTTGAAATAAAAAGTATTTAATTGACTCATATCCCCCACTCCGGTCGCCTTCAGCTCCCGCGCTTGTAACCGGTGAAGCCTCATTCGCTTTCTTTGTGCGGGCATTGCAACTACTCTTAAAATTAGTTTCAAGTTATCAAATGTAATCATCTTCGATAGCGCTTCGGTGTAATTATGGGTAAAAGGAAACAGAAAAATACAGGAGAAACGAGTACGATATTATTCGAAATCGGAATCCGGTTCATTGTCAACGCAAGGTTAGTGGCTATTACATTATTACACATTGTGTTCTGGCTAGATAGTAATAATTCTTCATTATTTGACTAAGTTATAGATAAAAACGGAAACATTCAGTGTAACATTCCATGTTCATTGTTATGTTCGCTGCCTACCGTCTAGTTTTGATAATAAATCTCGTATGGCGAATATAGGTAATTATTTTACGTTATTGAAGAGCCATGCTCGCAGGGGGAAATTTACTAATGCTTTTCTAGCATTTTGAAATATTATAGACTATATTATATTGATATACCTAATTATATGAAGGGTGTACTCCGTGACGAGCGTACGGCTGATACCTACCAAGTCTAGCGGCGTAACGAGCGTACGTCCAAAGACTCAAAATGATGTGCACTGCTTTCGTGCGCCACTGTGGGGTAATCTATAAAGTGGATATTATATTATATAACTTATTATGGTATACTCCATGTCGTGCACATCGCTGATCCATTGTAGTCCAGTGACGCAACGAGATTGCGTTCAGTGACATTAAACGTATATTGTTTTTCTATTTTAAAACAAAAACGGTGGTGCCTTTGTTTGTTCTGTACTATTACAGACGAATATTACGAAGATAGGCGACATAGATGTTACCATCCGGATACAGAATATTCTTATTATATCTGACTTGCAACTTATTATGGTATACTCCATGTCGTGCACATGGCTGATCCATTGTAGTCCAGTGACGCAACGAGATTGCGTTCAGTATGGTTCAGTGACATTAAACTTATATTGTTCACCTATTTTAAAACAAAAACGGTGGTGCCTTTGTTTGTTCTGTACTATTACAGACGAATATTACGAAGATTAGCGACGCAGATGTTACCACCCGTATACAGAATATTCTTATTATATCTGACTTGCAACTTATTATGGTATACTCCATGTCGTGCACATGGCTAATCCATTGTAGTCCAGTGACGCAACGAGATTGCGTTCAGTGACATTAAACGTATATTGTTCACCTATTTTAAAACAAAAACGGTGGTGCCTTTGTTTCTTCGGTACTATTACAGACGAATATTACCGGATACAGAATATTCTTATAAATATCATAAAGTTTTTGACCATAAAATACCTGACGAAATTGCTAAACGCTGGGACCATGTAATTTTTTCGTCCTACATTCTATGCACAGTTATTGATGGAAATACTGATAAAATAGAAATAGATATATTTTACATATAATACAGATCTCCGAAATAAGCCAAATATTTTTAGACTCATTATGAGGATACTAAACGCAGAAGGAAAATAGTGCCATCAAACCTAAATACATAACATTTTTAAACATGATACTTACCTTTCCGGGGTTAATCTAGGCGAGAAGTTATAAGCGTCAAAGTCAGCTGTAAATGCAAGTCAAATAAGTAAGTTCAATCAGCTCAAGTTAAGCGAAGTGATGCCGCTACAACATCGGCTAGAAAATACCCTAACCAGGGAAACTTGAGAGGTCCACCCCGTTCGACAGCGCATCGGCCCTACAGGCAGGGTCCAGCTGGGCCGCTATATACCCCAGTCGAATCAATGTGCATCAAAACCGCTCCGGACGACCCACAAGCGCCAGCCAAGCAGAGCGGCAAGAACTTCAAACCCCAGTAGAGGTAATTCCTCACGCGGGTTTTACTACTTGGACAAATGGTATTGCATAAGTAACGATATAGTTATTTTAAGTTTCGTAAAAGGGTATATTGTTTGTACCTTTTAATGGTCCTGTTGCCCAAAAACATGGCCCCATAAAATATTAACTTTAGTGACATTGCAATAAGACAAAATAAATTAATCTCTTGTCAACATGTTAAAATGAGAGATATTCGAAATGTGACAAAATTGATGACTTTATCATAAAATTTGTCACATGTTTGTTTGGTTGTTTTATGACAACAGTTGATCTCAAAGAAGCATATTTTTAGTATGCATTCATTATATAATACTATTAAAAATTTTTTGAGATTTAGATTTCAAGGACAAACATACGAGTTTCAATGGTTTAACAACAGTAAACCTTTAGGTTTGACGTCAGCGCCAATAATGTTTACTAAGCTTAAACCAGTTGTCTCATACTAAGTACGAGAGACAAGGTATAAGAATTGACATTTATCTACATGATATTATTTGTATAGCCGATATCTATGTTTCGCCTGTCTCAGAACCATTAATTTACTGTAAACATTTTGGGGTTTGTCATAAATACCTAGGATTTAAGCTGGATTCAAGAAACATGTGTTTAGATTTACCTAGAGAAAATCGGGATAAAGTTAAATAATTTGTATTAAATATATATATATATATATATTTGTTTCTATTAGAAATTTCGCTAAACTATTGGGGGTATTATGCTCAGCTTGCCCGGCTATTGACTATGGTTGGGTTAAGTATTAAGCGTATGGAAAAAGAAAATTCATTGCTTTACAAAAGAATAATATTTTTGATAACGTAATGCATTTGTCTATTGACTTACGATTAGAGTTCTTATGGTGGATCACCAACATTATGGTTTGTAGCAACCCAATTTGGGAAGGTAAATAAAATACTATATAGAAAATTCTTGTAATGAACAAAGAACGGGATGTTTCTGGAATATAGAGGAGACAAAACATCATATCACTTTTTTAAAATTATTACGGCGTTTAACGGACTTAACTGTTTGGCTAACTCGGTGAACAAAAAATAAGTATTATTGCGTATACGCAATAATACAACACGAGCGGCGCCTCTCGCAAGATAATATAACCTGTTGTCATAATATGACAGTAGTTAAGCTAAGGCAGTGACCTTTGGGCGGCTTGAAAACACTGGTTTAAGCCAAACCGCAATTGAGCAGCGTAGTAGAGTATACTCTATACCCCTTCGATTGAGGAGAGACCCGTATCCCAACAAGTGGGATGATGATGACATAAACAGATACGGGAGTGTGTAATATAAGCATTTAAAGAATACCACCAGCGAGATCTGGCAGTGGTGTGATCAACGTTAACTACACAGGTATATGCACCCTATATAAAATCAAGTGAAAACAAGGAGGCTGATGAAGTATCACGTTCCTGCAATATCGACACTGAGTGGAATTTATCCGGCTCAGCGTTTGATAGAATCAAATATACCATTGGTTATCCACATTATAGGTACATTTATTTGCAACCAGACTAAATGCTACATGTCCTAAACATGTCCCGTGGCAACGCGATCCCGAGGCATTTGATATCAATGCCTTCACATTGGACTGGGCGGGTGATTCCGCCTTTCTCGCTAATGCTTAAAAATTTGCGAAAAATTGTAAGTGATAAGGCTACTGGAAGAATGGTCTTACTATATTAGCCAAGTCAGCAAGTATCCCTTATTTCAAAAATTGTCCCGGTCTCAAATTATACAATTTATTCCGTACCTTGAGATACTTGTATCTCGTTTCAGAACACTTACCGTGGTGTTATCAATATTACCAGGAAAGTATTCACAGAACAAATCATGTAGAAGACACAATGGACGTCATGATTTCATCCATAGCTGAGAGTTCGTTAAAATAGTACAATACTGCATGATTGTATTACACCTAAATTAAAATGTATTATCTTAATTTTAGATTTCCTCATGAAACAATTTAAAAATGGTGTGAATTACTCCACCTGAAATACATTTCGATCAGCTTTGGGCCTGATTGGCAAAGGAGTGAGTGTAGATATGATCGTAGTTGTAGATTTGTAAAGGGGGCTGTTAAAGCAAAGCCATGTTTACCGAAAAACCAATCGACTTGGAATCCTAATTTGGTCCGTGATCATTTAAGTCATTGGTACCCCAACCATGACTTCCCATTGAGCAAATTAACAAAAAGTTGTTAACTCTTCTCGCTATGTCAACAGCACAACGGGTACAGAGGTTAGCATTGCTCGGATTGTCTGATGTCAGGACCAATACATTGAGTATGGATATGATAGTTAATGATCTTATAGAGACTTCTGCTTCAGGTCGGCCAATGCCACATTTAATAATACCTTTGCCTTTATTCCCCACATAAAAACAAAATATTTGTCCGGCAAAAGCATAAACCGCGTATATTGAAATAACTAGTCAATTTCGGCGCCTTCCAGATACCGATAGAGTTATTTTAACTACGAAGAAGGCTATACATAACGCTAGTGCTTAGACTATAAGTCCGATGGATAAAGTCTGTGCTCTCAGAAAGTGGCATTGATGTGGCCACGTTTTCGGCATAGTACACATAGTACGCGTAGTGTATAATCAGACGAATAAAAAAAAAAAAAAAAAAATGTCAGTAATACTTTTGCTGAAGCTATAAATAGTTAGTCTATATCTATTGAAGTGAAATGATTGTTTAATTGTAATTAATTCAAACGTCAGATAAAGACTTAAGTTAGATACACGATAGAATATATTACTAATTGTTTCCTTTCTTAGCTATTTCGCGTTTAGCGCTGAACATCTACATAGTAAATGAATAAATCTGGAGGATGTAGCGTCGATGTATAATTAATGGTTAAACAAACTTACCTGAAGTGACGTTTGACCATAATTATATGAGACGCTACATCCGAACAGATTTATTACCCTCCTCACCCTGAACCTTTGATTAACTCAAAAGTCCTGTCCCGTATACGCGAAATATATCTCTGAAAATAATGAGGCTTCACCGGTTACAAGCGCGGGAGCTGAAGGCGACCGGAGTGGGGGATATGAGTCAATTAAATACTTTTTATTTCAAATTTTAGCTCTTAAATTGTGCAATGCCCAGTACATTGTAAAGTGTACTACATAGTAAATGAATAAATCTGTTCGGATGTAGCGTCTCATATAATTATGGTCAAACGTCACTTCAGGTAAGTTTGTTTAACCATTAAGTATTTATCAGAAAATTACTCCCTGTCGTATGATCAGACAGGGATCAAAACGTTTAGAATAGTCAGACGAATGCTAGTCCATAGGTTGTACGTAATACAGATAATGTGGGTTAAATACTTCTATTTGTCTCTAAGCGACCAGTTCCGCAAAGGTATAAATGTACGAGACAAATTATGACCCAACTGCGCTTTACTATTCATAAAGCGCGCAACGCGATGTTACACTGCGGTGAGGTGCGGGCGGTGCGGGGACCGCGCGCGGGGTTCTCGCCAAATGCCCAAGGTCGTTGACGGATGTAATCGCCTTAACGCTCGCAACATAAAATATCGCTCGCGCGCCGCCACCTCTGCTGCCAACGCTGCATCTCCTTCCTTTCTGGTGACCTCACTCACTCGCAGGAACACAACAACCCTCAAGGGAATTGTTATTTGGCTGCGGTATTCTGTGAGGTGGAGGTACATTCCCCAGTCGGGTAGCTTACAATAACGCTCTACCTGTCTTTTCGCCAGAGCTTCGTTTGTCAGTCAGCAGGGTGCACCGCGTGCAGGTGAAGTTGGCTTTGGTTCAAAGGTGTTGATGAACCACTTACACCGCAAACGTTTTTTACAAAGGTTGTTAACAAATGATTTTTTTTTATATATGAGAGGGGAGCAAGCGAGCATGTGGGTCACCTGAAGGAGAGCAATCACCATAGGCCATAAAGATCAGCAACACCAAGGTGACGCCGATCTGTGGAAAAAGTGACTCCGTTCTTGAAGGCTCCCATGTCGTATTTGTTTGGAAATACTGCTGACGGAAGTTGATTCCACAATTTCACAGTTCGTGATAGAAAATGTCTTATGAAGCGTACTATAAGTAGATCGCCAATAGACTTGTATACCATTTTTTTTTCGATTTGTTATTTAAAGACGTCACAATAATATAAATACACGTGAAATAATTACTTCGATTGCATAAAAACTTCTCGAGATATGATAACTTGAAGATCACAATTTTGGATTATCACGAATACGCTCCATACAAAAGGCCACCACGTTATGACGTCACCTTGCTATTATATATGCATTACATCAGAAATTAGTACGACAGCTATGGTAAATATTGCGTTTATGTAGCCAGTGCCGTAACAAAAGTTATAGTATTTTTTATTTATTTTTTATAATTTCATACCTTTAAAATGGACTTTCCCACCAAACTTTGACAGAACATAAAATACGTCGGAAATAAGTTATTAAAAATTTTAAGATCGCAGAGCGTTCTAGTCTTATGTATTTTACGTTACTGATAGGGAGTTTTTATAATTTTGTAACATGGGCACCTAGCCTATTATCGAGATGATAATGATACGACTTTAGCCAATCAGAGTTCATCGAGTCACCGGGGCGGTTCGAACAGCTCTTCGTTGTATGCGGTCAAATGGAGCAAGTAAGTACTGGGTATCTTCTGTGAGGTGGAGGTAACGACGCACTCGTCGAGCAAGATTTTTCTCTCCATTTTCTATTTCCCTCGACTTGGGCGTCGGGACTTTAGTCATTTTGGATGCCACCGATCCGTGGCAGTACTTTCTGACATGGGTTACACTGCCCCATTGGCTTCATGTTATTCATAAACGATTCCCCATGTACAAAACTAGGCTGGATTCTAGCCCACGGGGCCGAAATCAAGGTTGAGTGGAGCGAGTAGATTCGCTGAGTGTATGTTTTGCATTGATTACAAGGAAACTGTATATGATGATCATTCCTCAAGGACATGATAGATCTCAATTTTTTTTCGACACAAACCTAAAGTATGTCGAGGTCTTTAATTATGACAGGTTTCATCAAAATCGATTCAGTGGTTTTGGAGCCAATTCATTTCCAAGAGTCACTTTTCGGCGTACATAAGCGTTCCGCTCGCTTTATTCAATAAGATTCTAAAGACGTAGGTGAGCCGCTTATACCCCAAACTAAACCCAACTACAGAAAATAGTTTTTTTTTTATATACTACGTCGGGTGGAAGAAGAAAAGCATACGGCCCGCCTGATGTGAAGCGGTTACCGTAACCGTATTAACGCTAACAACATAATATATCACTAGCGCGCCGCCACCCCCGCTGCCAACGCAGCATCTCCTTCTTTGCTGGTGACCTCACTCACTCGCAGGAACACAACAACCCTCAAGGGAATTGTTATTTGGCTGCGGTATTCTGTGAGGTGGAGGTACATTCCCCAGTCGGGTAGCTTACAATTACGCTCCCTACCTCTCTTTTCGCCAGAGCTTCGTTTGTCAGTCAGCAGGGTGCACCACGTGCAGATGAAGTTGGCTTTGGTTCAAAGATGTTGATAAACCGTTTACACCACAGTCTATCCGAATTTTCTAATTTAAAAAAGAACGAATTTAATAGTCTACTTTGTGTTAATGTTTCGGGTCCCAGTTGAATTGAATGATTTAGGAGAAAGCGTAATGTGGCAACTCGAAATAACGAAGCAGATGGGCCGTAGCGACCCAAACGATTTGTCAGAGCCGACGATTTTCTGGTAAACTCGGAAAGAATGGCCTGAACGTATACACTGTATATGACATTTACATATATATATGCGT
Source organism: Hypsopygia costalis (assembly GCA_937001555.2). NCBI lineage: Eukaryota > Metazoa > Arthropoda > Insecta > Lepidoptera > Pyralidae > Hypsopygia > Hypsopygia costalis. The sequence goes on along the minus strand of OW443343.2, from coordinate 19,177,281 downwards.
AGACAGAGAACAACTATAGACAACTTGAGAGTTTCCGTCGCATTCACGCAAAAAAAAATATGGCAGGAAGAGGTCTCATAAAGAAATAAGCTCGCCTTTGCAAAACTATAAATTGTTCCATTTGAATTAGTTCTAAGAATTTTTATATCGTGTTTGTTTGTAATAGTTACACTTAATACATACAATTTTTTTATATATTCTTTATTGTACATAAATAATTGTATTAAATACAATTATTTATGTACAAGAATTAAATATAAAAATTTGTATAGCATTAAGGCCGCCTTAAAAAATAAATAAATAAAAATAAATCATTTAAGGAAATGCGAGAGAATGAAACGATTTTTTGATTCGCGTCGCATGGCGGTTTTTTTAAAGAAGAGCAATAATGTGCCACACAATTATATGCCAGCGCTATATACAGTCTACCACATTCTCTATCTCATGATTGTCACGCCAATTTGGCGTCTATAAAACGTAGTGTATTGTATGCCTATGGTAACATGCTATTGGTTATTTCTTTCGATGAAAGCTTGGAATAAGTTGGCATGCAGCTAAATAGCCCATCCAAATGGTTATACCATCCATTGCGCCCTGTACATATCCGGCTCGAAGGACCAATATAAAGTTCTCGTCTCTACTATACTGTACTGGAGCATATTCTTGAATATAAATATATGTGTCACGTCGATGTCGCAAACGATTCTAAGGCACGTCGTTGATACGAAGAAGGAGTTGAGACTTGGATGCGGAAGCGCCACGCCGCATCTTGATTTTCATGATAAATGTATAGCAGTGCACTCACCTAATGCATGTATAGCAGTGCGTGTCAACGCGCGGGCGCGACTGGGACTTGAGACGTGGCGCAAGCTCTTCGCATCTGCGACCACAATTAGCGACATCACCACCATTTCGTCAGTTCATTTTAAGTGTAGATGCGTTTAGGATTTAGAGGTATTGGTACAGAATAAGTAATAACAGTCCTAACAGAACCTTCACTTAAATAAGGTAATTAAATAAATAGCTACTCTAGATGCGACGCAATAAAGAGCTTTTTAATTATCACAGTGCGGTGTGTCCAACTCGTTTGTCTACAGGGCCTCGCCCATACTTTCCTCGCCCATGCTTTCGGGGACAGCGTCTTTTCATACCTAAAGTGCAGAGTGAAACAGGACTGGTATTGGTTCATGAAGAGAGACGATTCTGAAACCAACGTGAAATTATACAAATTTAAAAACCGCGACACCATCGCGATTGACTGAGCAACGCCTCTAACGTCTCTATATCTAACTAGCCCTCAATTTTAGGAAAATACATTTTTTCCAAGAAAATATACACAACTATACAATTATACTATGGAACTGATATGTAAAAAAATAATGACGTGTAAAAAGGTATAGCACTATATATTGGATATACATGGACTAGCCTATGCTCCACTTAAATACAAAACCTAAACTTAAATATAAAACCTGTTTGTCTTGGTCTGGGTGTTATCTATGTATCATAAGTATGTATTTACAAAAAAAAAGTATTTACGTATGTTTATCAGTTGTCTAGTACCCATAACACAAGCTTCGCTTACTTTGGGGCTAGATGGCGCTGTGTAATTAGTCTGACAATATTTATTTATTTTATTTATTTAAAACCTAAAAAAAATATATGTTCCCTAATGTCAAATGGCACCGGTGGACATATTAATATTTGTGATGATGATATATAATAGGTAGGGGAAAAAGTCTTTTCGCATTATAGTATGTATGAACTTGTAATAAAATCTCTTTGGTTATACCATTTGTATCTAGCAGGTTTTGATATCTTTAAAAAGTTTAAATTTTAAAAAAGATAATTCCAAATTCAAATTAGGTAAATGTGTGATTTTCATTTGTTTTTTTTACTGTCAAGATGAGTGAATCTAATGAAGAAATTCGATACATTTTAAAATTTAACTACAAAAAAGGTAAAAATTCAACGCAAGTTGCGAAAAAAATTTGTGACGTTTATGGACCTAGTGCAGTGTCTGTGAGAGTAGCACAAATTTGGTTTAAGCGTTTTCAATCCGGAAATTTTGATGTCAAAGATGCACGTCGCTCTGAACGCCCTGTTACGGATAAAATGGATCCCATTTCTGAAAAAGTGGAGCAAGATCGGCATATCAGTAGTTACGACGTAGCTGAAGAACTAGGAATTGACCATATAACAGTTTTGGCGCATAAAAAGGTCGTGGTCAAAGGCCGGCCAGGCTTCAGAGACACTGGCGAAACCCGGGTTAACCCGCAACAAGGTCAGGCTGTGTGTATGGTGGGATTGGAAGGGAAGATATTCATTATGAGCTGTTACCGCCAGGCAGGACTATCGATTCTGAACTCTACTGTGAACAACTGATGAGATTAAAGCAAAAAGTTGAGAGAAAGCGGCCGAAATTAATTAATAGAAGGGGTGTGATTTTTCATCATGATAACGCTAGACCTCACACATCTTTAGCCACTCAGCAAAAATTAAGAGAGTTTGACTGGGATGTGTTAATGCATCCGCCGTATAGTCCTGACCTTGCACCTTCTGATTTCCACCTGTTTCGGTCTCTTAAGAATTCTTTAGGCAATGTCAGGTTAACATCACGAGAAGACTACCAAAACCACTTGTCGCGGTTTTTTGAACAGAAGTCCCAAAATTTCTATAGTAATGGGATCATGTCTCTACCTACAAGATGACAAAAAGTTATCGAACATAATGGCACCTACATACTTTAGTTAAATGTAAATAAACTTTATTAAAAAATGTTTTGAATTTTCATATAAAATACGAAAAGACTTTTTCCCCAACCTAATATATATACATCACGCGTGAACGCCTGGACCGATTTCGCTATTTCTTCTTATGTTGTATTTGTTATTGACGGGAGAAGGTTCTTAAGAAAGAAAAAAATAAAGTAGCGGGGAAAGTAAGAAAATTTAACTTTTTAACTGAACGACCATATTAACTTTTCTAATGTAATTTTATGTCGTTTGACAGAACAGTTAGTCAATTAACATATTGCGTGAAACCAATTCGAATTCAATATTCATTGTTAAGTAGACAGGACAACATATGTCGGCTCAGCTAGTCAAACATAATAATATGTAAGGCTTTGCAAAAGAAACGTATTCATATTAAGACATTCAACTTTCATACACTTCGCTGAGATATTACATTTTTCATCACTTAACATTTTCCACTGTAAATATAATATTCATCGTATAAAGTTTACATGTCTTTATGTATGTCAGTCAATATTTGGTTTAATAATAAAATTGCTTTTGGCAAGGGAAACAGCGCAAGCCGTTTTATATTTTTGTTGCCAAGAGCTATAAAAACAGGACATCGCAATACTAGCTCTATTGTAATACAAGTGCAAAACGAAGTAAGATTATATAACTTTTTAGTTATCATGAAAAAATAATCATCAGGCGAAGTGAAGACATTTTGGCGGAACACATAAAAAAAATATTATTATAACTTTGTTATGAAACACTTAAGTAACCTTAAATAAATTACATATAAATAACTTAATTTTAATTTTTAATTTTAATTTTAATTTTAAGTTTATTTTGAGTATTTAACATACAAAAATGTAATTTCATTAAGTTGAATTTGAAATAATTATTAACACAAATGTAAAATATTAATTAAAATAACTTAAAATTAAATTAAAAATAAAATATAACAATATTAAAAAATTAAGTACATGTAAGTACATAGAAAAAAAATATCATTATTATTTATTATATTAATTATACCGACAATTTTCGCGAACTGTGGCTGGCAGTGTTGCAAAAGTGAAAAATTTTAAATCGGTAAATTTGCCTGCTAAAAATCGGGAGAAATCGGGAGATTTTTACTCTGAATAAAACAAGAGTTAAAAGGCAGATTTATGATACAGTACTGTAATTAATTCAATTAATGATTTTCATCTTCATACCACTTCTTACTGGCTATTTTTACCCGACTGCGACAGAAGGAGGGTTATGTTTTTCGAGAGTATGTATGTATGTATTCATGAATGTATAATTGTTTGGCACGCACTGCAGCCTGAACGGCTGGATGGATTTTAGCTTGAGAGGTGTCGTTAGATTCGTATTTGCTGTGAGAGTGACATAGGCTACATCAAATATAAAAAACCGGGCAAGTGCGAGTCGGACTCGCCCACCGAGGGTTCCGTACGTAGGATCATTATAAATTTGATATTTTTCATTATAAATAAGAAATAATGCGTCGGAAAAAATAAATAAAATATATTTAGCAATGTGCACATCAAGCCCTTTCATATGATGCCCCATTTGAACTAGTAGCTTCAATTTGAAGTTTCATCCCCTATAAAAAATATAGACTATAAAAAATATGAGATTTATTCTTGTATTTGTAGTCTATAACGATATTACTTGCCAAATTTCATAGTTATACGTCAACGGGAAGTACCCTATGGGTTATGATTCCCTTGAGAATGTGTCGATATATGCGTTTTTTGCTGAATAAACGGCCGTATCTTTTTTTTTACGTAAACTTAGCAGTTTGATTTTTTTACAACTTCATGGGACCGTAGACCTGATTATACAGTTCAAATTTCAGCTTGATACCTCCACGCATTCTCTAGTTATAGGGTCTTGACAGACAGACAGACGGACAGACAACAAAGTGATCTTATAAGGGTTCCGTTTTTCCTTTTGAGGTACGGAACCCTAAAAAAATCAATATGGCGGCTGTGAGCCGCAAAATTGTCGTTGCAGTAATTTTTTTTTTCTTCTAAATATATCGATATGGGTATCAAAATAAAGGTCTCGATGACCTCGATGATGATTTCAAATATATATTTGATATATATTAGGCTTTGCTTGTATGAAATTATATTATTGTTACGCTTGATTAATAAATCTGGTCTAGGTGCAGTCGGGTTTTTGATTTTTTAAATTAACTTATAACTTGTTGTGAACATTTTTTCATCAATATTAAAATTAAAGCAACTTTGGTTCTCCGATACATCTTTTTGTATGTATGGAATTTCCCCCATTTACCTACCAAAAATAATAAACTCTGTTATAACAGGCAATTTGTTTTGCGTATGCTGCGGTATTGAAGGGCCTTGCAAGGAAGGAAGAGGTATCCCCGCAGCCCGTGCATTGATTTAATTTTACCATGTTAACTTTGGTGTTGCCCTGTATAGAATAATATTTTTAATTGTCACTTTAGTGAAAAAAATCAGAAATCGGGAGATGGGGTCACTAAATCGGGTTATCGGGAGAGAGTAGTCAAAATCGGTAGATCTCCCGATAAATCGGGAACTTTTGCAACACTGGTGGCTGGTCGCATTTCTACGCTGTATAGCGATGGAAATATTTTGACCTAGATATTGGCCAGCCCTTTGGTCACCCGAATGCAAGACCAGCTTCTTGGGAAACTCCGGGATGTCCCCCACGGTCTCAACACTTCTACACCGAACGGGATATATATATCCCGTTCTGATATATATATTATATATATATCTTATATATAAAAATGAATTGCTTTTTGTTAGTCTCGCTAAAACTCGAGAACGGCCAGGCCGATTTAGCTGATTTTGGTTTTGAAATGTTTGTCTTAGCCCAGGGAAGGTTTAAACGGTGAGAAATTTTGAAAAAAATTCAAGTCTTATATATAAAAATGAATTGCTTTTTGTTAGTCTCGCTAAAACTCGAGAACGGCCAGGCCGATTTAGCTGATTTTGGTTTTGAAATGTTTGTCTTAGCCCAGGGAAGGTTTAAACGGTGAGAAATTTTGAAAAAAATTCAAGAAAGATAGTGAAAACAACAATTTTAATTTCCCATACAAAGTGTTCCTACTATAGTCGAATGTCATAACAGCAAAGATGGCGAACCTACCTATCAATAGTGTCATTGTCATAAAGAATCTACGTCATATTTGTTGGTTGTCAAATATGACTTTCTCAGAAGTGACATAGAAATGACACAATACTAATAGACATCAAGAAAGGAGTTGAAATCTGTAGTGACTGTTTATGGTAAATCATGCTTTGTACAGTACTTAAGAATAAATAATAGAAAGTAAATTTCATAAACACTCGGATTGTAAATTACAAAAATGATTGCAAAAAATGTAACCAGTGACAGCAATGCGAATAGACCAGAAAATGGGGGCTGAACGCAGAACGAGGTTTGTGGATTCAAATAGAGTTGTATAACTTTGCATATGGTAAAACCTACATCACATTATATAGGTCTGTCATGTTAACCAAGGTGATACCTATTACAAAATAAAACGGATCCTCATTATTTTCTGAAGTAGGTACCTAAATCTGTATTTTTAATATAATCATATTTTATCATTTAGTCATAAATTTATTTGGCGAGAACTTTCTTTACTGAAGTCTAAAGGCCTGCCAGGTTTTTATATCGACATCATCCGAGACATGTACCGAGTCGGTGTCCTCCAGCGATCAGTCTTAGTCTGTTTTTGTTCATATTAGGCATATTCTTATATATTAGATATTTGTGGTTTCTTATATATTAGACGAATTGTCAAGTAGTATCATGGATCCACATGGACCAGGGGGCTTACCGCCGAAGCTGAAGCCGATTACCATCGAATATTTTGATTCCAAAAATAGGTCTTACGTTTAAGTTATTGACAAGCATATTGAGCTTAGTCCGTAGAGCTCCAGAGTTACTGTCAGTTAAGCTAAACACAAGTATCATACTTCTAAGTTGAAGTTTGATTTTCGTGATCAGAAACACCGGTGGGGATCGTCTTCAGCTCAGCCGGTAGGTGTCCATGTATGCTGATATAATTGCACTGGCGGATGCGGATAGTGGGCAGTTGGTGCGATGAGTGAATTAATGGACGAGGTCACTTGAGAACTATGGGCTGAATCCGAATACGGGAAAGACTTGGGCTGCAAAACAACAGATCCCACGACCGTGCACTTAAGGATATGATCGAATGCACGGACGGTTTAAGTACTTGGGATCTGTTCTTCGATCATCGGATAGAATCGACTGCGAGATTTCAGTAGCTTGGACTAAGTAGCTTGAGGTAACCAGTGATATCTGTGACTCCGAAATTTCGTCAAGTTGAAAGGACAAATATATAAATCCAAGATTAGACCATTTTATAAGTTAGTAAAAAATCGTCAATACTTGAACGACACGTACTTACAGGTGTTGTCTTTCATGGAGTTGAATATGCTGCGCAGTATGCGCGAAGTTTCGTAGAAGGACCGCGTCAGGAATTCTCGGACATGGCAAGCAAACTGCAAGAGAGTCATTTAAGCTGGTATTGTCAAATTTTATGGAAAGCGGCAAGTTAGGAAACAAAGGTCTTGCAATGGCACATCCTCCAGGTTCGGGCACACAGGGTAGGCACTTCTTAAAGAGACACAGATCTTACATCGTATATATTTGTTAAGTAGATAGATGTAGGTGAAACAAAGTTCACCGGGTCATCTAGTATATATATATAACACTCAGGACGGGATATATAAATTATATATATCCCGTGCTGTGTGTTATATTTATGTATGTCGACGGTTAAAAGGTACTAGGGCATAAGCGACATTTTGATCGAAAATGAGTTATGAATGCCATCCTACTTAAAATTTTCCGTTCTTTCTAATGCGCTTACTCCCATGGCTCTACGATGACTTTTTTGTCGTTTATGCCAAAGCAAAAAACAGCGTTTTCGAAGTATGCCTCGGAGTAACCGACGATATTCTAGGCCTTTTTTGCCCTTAAGGTGCTTGTACCCCTGCAAAAATGGTTTCAGTTTTGGTTGACGGTCGCTAACGCGTTTTTACTTTTAACTTGAGTAGACATTCCGGGCGCTTACGGCTCTTTACTATTAGCCCCTGTTTTGAAACCTGGAACTAATGCTCCTTTACCTTTCTCATTAAAATTAATAGGCGTCGATTATACCTTACTACTTTTTTTTTGTTTACAATACAGTTGTCGCTAATTCGCAATTACTAAAATTCATTTGTTATTGAACTGTCGGTTATGCCTTACTACTATTTACAAATTAACAATATGGTTGTCGCTTATACGTAATTACTAAAGTCTAAGTTCATATTGAACTGTCGATTATACCTTACTACCAATTACAATATTTCAATACTATTGTCGCTTATTATTCCACTTCCATTTGCTATTTTCATACAACTCCGTCGCTTGCGATATTTTGTATTACTTGGTTGTACTCAAGCGGCTATTCAGCAAGTCGCTTATACCTTAAATCCTCCTGTCTCTTTCGCTCAGTTGTTCTTACCACTTATATGCTGATGATTTCCAAATATATGTGCAGACAACGACAGAGAATGTGAACAACACTGCAATTGAAAAATTAAATGATAACCCATGTAATGTCAGCTCTTGGTCTAGAGATTTTGGTATACCTGTAAAACCAGCTAAATGTGTGCCATGATTGATTTCAGCTCTGTGTCGCCTGTTATGTTTGAATATACTGTCATTTCGTTCAATAATACTGCCAAAAACCTAGGTCTTTATATAGATTCCACTCTTAGTTGGACCTCGCAAATAGCTGAGATGAGTCGTGCGGTCATATCGGCATTGAGTTTCCTTAATCGGTTTAGGAATTTTCTTCCTTTACCTTCATTACAGTAAAACCTAGGTCTAAATGTAGTGTAATGTATTTCCAGATCTAAATGTAGATCTCAATAAATTGGACCGACTTATCAACAACGCTATTCGTTTTATCTACTGTCTTCGCAAATTTGATCATATCTCTTCATATCGGTCTCAACTTAAATGGCTTCCTGTTCATCAACGGAGGCAACAGAGATTACTCTGCATACTTCTCACTATTCTAACTAGTCCTCTCTCTCCGGAATACTTGAAATGTAAATTTCAATTTGTGACTCTCACAGCCTTCCACTTCGTTCTGACAATACTCGTCAGCTTTACATACCCCTTTACCATTCTGGCTTCAAGTCTGATTCCTTCACACTGCAAGCTTCACGTCTATGGAACGAGCTGCCTGAATGACTTAGAAGGATCTCAAATAAATTCAATTTTAAAAAGAAAATCCACGCTTATCTTTTGCACGGTTTAACGAAGAACAGAATCATCATCTTCCTATATGATCTATCTATGTATCTGTATGTATATTTATAATAGTGATATATTCTTATGTATGTTTATTGTATTTGAATGAGTAATATCGTTTATTCTATTTATTTCTCTAAGTTGAATAGTCATTACATTATATCTATTTCGTAGACACTGTTCTATTTTATTATTTTTGTTATTTAGACCCGCATTCGTGTATTTCTGCTATTCCAAAAGGTTGACTGGTAGAGAATGCTTTTAGCGTTAAGTCCGCCTTTTGTACCCTTATGTAATTCTGTGGTCAATAAATTTTAAATGCATTATACATAAAATACATTATAAAACATCGATCAGGCCTCCCCAACCCGTCTGGCCAGCGTGTTGAGTGTAGGCCAAATCCTCCTGTCTATGACGGACGAGAGAGGGTCGTGCTCATATAGTGGAGACGAAAATGACCTGATGACGATGAAATTTTAAATAAAAATAAAATCAGTCGGCTTAAATCTTTCGGTCGGTAAACTTCAGTAATATTCTCCTATCATTTATCCTAAGGTTGTCTAGAAGAGATTGATTTTTAGCAATAAGGCCGCCCATTGTTCGTTAGATTAAGTTTGAAATTAGTTACTGTAACTCAATTTTTAATATGCAATGAAGAATTTTGTATTTCGATAGGTAATGAGTTTATATAATACAGTATAGTGATGGGTAACCCTTTAAATGTACCCAGTTACTTAACTCTTGTTTTAAAACAGAATCGTGTTGGTTGTTGTTCTATTATTTTTAAGACCTGACATTTAATCCACGTTACTATTTCTTTACTAGCTGTTAACACCTTCACCCGCGTGGTCATTATTTGAATGAAACTTTTTTCCTATAGGAATAACATGGATAAAAAGTAATCTACGCCACTCTCCAGACAGAAAACTATCCACTGTTAAAAAATCATGTTGGTATCTAGGTTCATTTCGACGTAAGAGAAGGACAAATGATTACAAAGTTTATTTTTTCCCATGGGATTAAGATGTTTTTCCGGAATAAAAATTCACCTATATCACTCTCCAGACCGTAAACTATTCCCGTTCAAAAAATCATGTCGGTACTTAGGTTTCTTTCGACGTAAAAGGACAAATGATTACAAGTTTATTTTTTCCCATGGGATTAAGATGCTTTTCCGGGATAAAAAGTAGCCTATGTCACTCTCCAGACCGTAAACTATCCCCATTAAAAAAATCATGTCCGTACTTAGGTTCCTTTTGACGTGAAAGAAGGACAAATGATAATAAACTTTATTTCATCCCGTGGGAATAAGATGTATTTCCGGGATAAAGAGTAGCCTATGTCACTCTCCAGACCTTAAACTATCTGCAAAAAAATCATGTCAATCCGTTTGTTACTTTCGACGTGAAAGAAATACAAACAACAAGCAAACAAACAAACACACTTTCGCATTAATATTATTATGGAGTTTCAGTAAACTTACAGCTAGCTTAAGTGTATTTTAACATTACAGTGGTATTGATGGGCAATTAAAAGGTTTCACATATAGCACTCGAAAAAAAAATCTACGGCAGTACTTAAATAAACATTACAAAATGATTCTAAAATCAGAGGAAAAACATTTTAGCTAATGATCGCTTCAAATGAGCTCATATTATAGAGATACGTCTGCTTATATTGTTGGATATTCTCGATTTCCATAGGGTACATAAATCTTGATGATGTGGAAGTACTACATTACCTTTTTTTAATTCATCTACCAGTGTCGTAAATGTCTAATAACCTCACAATATTATTGCTAAGCTCTGTATCTTATGCTTTATTAACTTTTGGCGCAACTTTGTGAATATTAACTTGTCCTCCTCTACCCAATTAAGTTATGATATAGTCATGTTGTTTATGCCCTATTACTTATTGGTACGAGGATATCAAATGTAGTTAAGTCTTCTATACTCTTGGTATTTTTACATGTTTAAGTAACTTATGCTGAATTACCTCACGAGGAAAATAAAATCAATTGATCTAAGCGACATAAAACCACATAAAACAACGTATAATTATATTAATAAAAGTGCCCATTTATGCCTCTATATTTTTATTCTACAGCTGTTTCGGTTTTATCAATAAAAGATAATAAATAAAAAAGTTATATCCATTTTTCTGCAATTTCAAACTTTGAACTACTTTCCTGAACAATTTGGTTTTGGTCGCTTATACCCTATAACCTTTTAACCGTCGATGTAAAGTACTCAGTTCTGAGTGATTTAGTGATGTAAGAGGCTCACCATGATCTATGCTATAGAGCTAAAGCGAACCTCATTTGCACGTGGTGAATCCTGCTGAGTAGTGAAAGAGGCTCTGGCGAAAGAGTGGCGAAAGAGATCTTGAGTATTATCGTGTTCCTGCGAATGAGTGAGGTCACCAGGAAGGAAGGAGTTGCTGCATTGGCAGCGGGGGTGACAACGCGCGAGCAATATTTTATATTGTGAGCTTTAATATGGCTACGCTAACCGCTTCACATCAGATGGGCCATATGCTTGTCTACCACCACCCCACATAGTATAAAAAGGAACGATAAGATTAAGTTCAGAAATAGAATACCTATTTAGCTTTATCAAATTATATCAACACATTTTTAGGCTCAGGAATGTTATCTGAACTTAATTCCGTCTAAAAAATCAAATACCTACTAAAGTTGTTGGAATTTTAATAGACGACCTTGTTGAATTCGATTTTCATTTAAAATTACTTCACTGAACATCAAAGACATGTTATTTTGCTATGATCTTTCCTTTTTTGCTTCATGTTTATCCAATTTTGTTCTTTATTTTAATTTAATTTGTTTACATAATTTATTGTCTTAAAATACGATGTACAATAAATTACAGGATTTCTTTTTACTACATCGCTAGACAAGGATATGGCCCGTCTGATGTGAAGCGGTAACCGCAACCTATAGACTTCGTCATATAGTTGCCACCGCAGCAACTACTTCCTTCCTGGTAATTTCTTAATGGCAGGAACACAGCAACAACTGTGCGCTATCTATTTTCTGTCAGAGCCTCGTTAGGCAATCAGCAGGGTGCAAACGTGCAGGTGATATTGGATTTGGCTATAGGTGAGCCACTTCCAAAACAATATATGCTTGATTGATCAGTTCAGCAATATTCAGCTCAAACCATGGCGTACTAGACACCAAATTTCAATGGTTTGAGCTTTATCATATACCAAATGACCCGGGAAAATTCGTTTGCCTGTGAAAGAGAGGGTTGAGAGTAAGGTGAGGGATTATCATTAAAAAGGTTATAGTGAGCCAGCATTAAAACATAGACATGCTACCGCGGACTTTTTTTAACCTTGAAGTCACAATTTCGTCATACATGATTGTTGCATCATTTACGCAGTGCACGCAGCGAAAGCTTTCAAAGGAAGTAATTTTTCCCTGTTTTTGCAACATTTTTCATTGATGCTCCGTTCCTATTGCTCATAGTATGATGTTACATATTATTATACTTTCTCGATACATGGGCTAACCAACATTAAAATTTTTGAAGTGAAAATTTCTTTAGGTTGATATGTATAGATATGATATGTTGAGATTTACCATTGAACTCGCGTCACTGCTACCGTAACCGACACCGGTCTATTTGGTGCGGTATGAGGTATTTGCGCGCCGCATGTGCTGTTGCTGTACGCTATTGAGTGGTCAGTCGAACATTGCTCTCCGCGTTTGGTCCACGCTACTCTTGTTCTCGAAATACACGTACGAGAGTTAGAAAAAGGGAATGCTTTCAGTAGCGCAAAATATTTTGAATCGTCAGGAAATATTATATATTTTTACACGTAATTCTTCAAGTTTTCACTTCTGTCGGCACTCCCGGAGTGCCACTGTTTTTTTTTTATCCGAACCATTAGTTCCTGAAATTGAGGACCAAACAAACAAACTCTACCTCTTTGTATTATTTATATGTATTTATATTATATTATTAGTCTATACTAAATTACACTAGTAGTCTGGTCAATGAATGCTCACAAGGGGAGTGTGGATGGAAAAGTCGAAAGCAGAAATTTTGACTTAGTAACTTTGTTTGGACTAGTTAGGAGATAAACATACTAAAAGTCCTTACCCCTCGGAGGTGAGCCCGAGGGGGGGGAGCACAAAGAAGGTCCCGTTTTTTGGTTTTTTGCTTACTTCTCGAAAACGGTGCTTTGTACGAAATTTTATTGTACTACATAATAAAAGCTAATTAAATTCTCTACGACTTTGTCTTTTGCACTTTGTATCTATCTTCTATCATTGCCAAGCTATGAGCTTCTAAAAGTGGTCGATTTTCAAAAGTGTGTTTTTTTCTCTGGAGCACATTGTAACAGTGCAGTACAAATTTACCAAAATCATTTCTTATTTTTACTTGGTAGTTCTGCTTATAGCAAGGGCTCCACCTGACCATGATATTATCTTTGTTAAGCCTAGTAGAGGTAAAGTACCTACCACCTATTATTCAAGTAAGGAATTGCAAGAGCTAGGCATATTATTTCTACACGCCTTCACGGGATGCGACACCACTTCTACTGCAGTTCGGAGAAGCAAAGTTGGTTTTTGTAAACTGTACTTGAAAAACCTGAGATCCGTCAAGCCGCAGAGTGTTTTCGAACCCCTCTTCATCGCATGCTGACATAAGAGAAAATGGAAACTTATGCGTTTTAAGTTGGTATGGAGCGAAACAGAAGAGACCTCTCTTAATAACTAAAAGAATGTAGAACACATTTTTGAAAATCGACCACTTTTAGAAGCTCATAGCTTGGCAATGATAGAAGATAGATACAAAGTGCAAAAGACAAAGTTGTAGAGAATTTAATTAGCTTTTACTATGTAGTACAACAAAATTTCGTACGAAGCACCGTTTTCGAGAAGTAAGCAAAAAACCAAAAAACGGGACCTTCTTTGTGCTCCCCCCCCTCGGGCTCACCTCGGAGGGGTAAGGACTTTTAGTATGTTTATCTCCTAACTAGTCCAAACAAAGTTCCTAAGTCAAAGTTTCTGCTTTCGACTTTTCCATCCACAAATTATTCGTTGACTAGGCTATAGCTTTTTGAAATTTGTCCCGATATTTTAGTCTTCTTGAAACCCTAGGATATCAAGCTGAGGTTAGCTTTAGCTCAAAGATTTAACTTTGGCCAAAAGTGAACCACTTGCATCCCAAAAAAAAAAGATTGTCTTATCTTAGTAGAAATATTCAAACACAATCAATATGCGGCACTTTGACTTCAATAAAAATACTGTTATGGCTGATGCAAGGCAATCCATCAGATGTAAGCGACCGTGACGCTCTGAGTCCGAAGATGGATTTTGATAACGTACCATTCATCATAATATTACTTCCACCGGCGGGCGCTACGTAAATCCGTATCACGGTTTTATTATACTACGTCGGGTGGCGCACTGGCGCACAAGCATACAGTTCACCTGATGTGAAGTGGTTCATCATCAGGTCATTTTAGTCTCCACTACAGGAGCACGACCCTCTCTCGTCCGTCACAGACAGGAGGATTTGGCCTACACTCCCCACGCTGGCCAGACGGGTTTGGGAGGCCTGATCGATGTTTGATAATGTATTTCCCTTAGTCGCCTTGTACGACATCCACGGGAAGAGACGGAGTGATTCTATTCTAGTCTGCCGGAAACCACACGGCCTCCAAGGCTAATTAATAGCTGCACGGTATTATTATTATGGCAGGTACGAGTATATCAATTTACTTATATCTTAGTAGTAACAGCTCGATATTAAGTTTGCTGTGGACGTTTATGCATACCCAACGCTGTACATATAAAAAAAAAACGAAGAATATATAATCTTCTCAACCCAACTAATAATAATAAATATTTCTGGACAGTATACATAGCGCCATCTAGTCCCAAATTAGGCGCAAAGCTTGTACTATGGCTACTAGACAAATGATGTACTTAAATATATTTTTTTTTTTTGTAAATACATATGTACTTATAATATATAGAAAACACCCAGACCAAGACAAACAGACATGTTCATGCACACAAATGTTTGTCTTGTGCGGGGATCGAACTCGCAGCCTTGGCCAAAGTGGCCATTGTTAGCCATTCGTCCACCGAGCTCGTCAAACTATATAAATCGTTCGCGCGCCGCCGCACCCGCTGTTACTCAACGCAGCAAGTCCTACTTTCCTGATGACTTCACTTACTCGCAGGAACACAACACCTCTCCAGGGAATTGATATTTGGCTGCGATATTCTGTGAAGTGGAGGCACTTCTCTAGTAGGGCTGGTTTGGCAGCTTCTCAATTCTATCGACATTTGTTAAGAGGGAATTTAGGCCTGGAATCGTGTTTCGCAAATTCCATTTACGAATGTCTAACAATTCGCGTTACACGTCGCCAATGACTCAGAAAATAAGTGTGAAATAGTTTTAAGTTTTATATGATATATAGGTAATATAAATATATTTACGTTCAAGTACTTATTATATGGATTTGTTGTTTGGTAATGTACAGAATAATAGCCTAGATAACATAGTAATGTAGTCGAATAAGTAGTAAGTAGTATGTTATTATTAACGTGATCTTTTCTGTATAAGTAAAAGTATTATGTGCAGTATGGCTACTCCCTGCCGCTCTCTTGTATCGTCTCTTGTATCTCCCCTCTGAGACGAATCTGGAACAGTTTGTATGCCGCCGCACGCACACACGCTCATTTACGTTCTGCACAGATGTATTTGTTTATGTAGTAGTGCACGACGCGACATTTATATGAAGTGCCCGGGGTATGGCACGACGCAAACCACTATTGGACGAATCAAGATATCTATGTCGAAGGCATTCAATAAGTCAGGATTTTTGAAAATTCCCACCGGATACCAGAATACGCACGTACTAAAGCTAGTTGTATTTTTTATTGAAGATAATTGCAGTCAGAAAACATACCCCTGGATCCATATCTTTTGTTAACAATCTTCTATTTTTATATCACAATTTATTAATTGCACGTCGTTATTATGCTAATAATCATATTATTGTCTAATACTACTAAATCTACCTCCTATTGTTTACCTTGCAACCATGACAACTACGGCAGACCAGTTCCCTCTGGCAGCACCCGTTCACGAGTTGATGCATGGGGCAGCCATCGCCGCATTCAATAATTTTATTGGGAATGCAGTGACCCGTCACACGACACCACCACCAGTTTGAACAACTCAGTGAATATGACTGCCTGGGCTGTCAGGGGTGCACAGTAAAACCGCTATTTATTTCCCTATAGTAATCTAGTTATATAATACAAGTCGGTGGATATCATTAACAGTATCACACTTGTATTATATAACCAGTTTATTTGAAGTAAACAGTTCACATTTCAACCCAATCACATTAATTGCAACTCTCAACACGAGAGGTCGCTACGGGGACAGATGGCGAGCCGCGTCGATTAATTTGAATGTCAAAACAGTATCGAGAGCACTACGGTGCATCAAAATGATACAGTGTTGTTGCAGAGTCGTAGCTTTGTATGGGAATACGTGAACCGAAATGTCGCTTCAAAATCGACTGTATAACTGGCAGTTTTTAACTAGAGCGTTAGCAACAACGTCGACAAAGATGTTTAGAGAAAAGTGATTCCAGATAGGGCTTTTCTTGGCACACCAAGTTATCGATTATGAAATACACGTTGTTCCCTTGTTTTACAGACAGACGTTTTTTTATACTACATCGAATAACAGACAAATTTTCGCTAGTCGGCATTGTGCACCACGTGCAGGTAAGGTTGACTTTAAGGGGTTTAAGAAAGGAAAGAGTTGGTGCGCTGGCAGAGGAGGAGGTGGCGCGCGAGCCATATTTCATGTTGTGAGTATTAATGTGGCTACGGTAACCGCTCCACATCAGGCGGGCTGTATGCTTGTCTGCCACAAGAAGTATAAAAAGAATAAGTAGTAAGTAAAATCTGTGATTATGACTATCAAAGAATTGTTTTCCCAAAGAAGTATTTAATGACGCCTTAGCAAAAGCTGTTTAACATCAGTAACAGGTGGCCCTATCGCCGAAGCTGAAGCCGATTACCATCAGATTTTTTGATCGCGAAAATTGATGTTAGGTTTAAGTTATTAACAAACATCTTCAAATTAGTCGGTAGAACTCTATAGTTTCTACCAGCCAAGCTAAACACTATTAGCGCCAATCTAATCTAAACTTTGATTTTCGCAACCCTAGGCTTCGGCTGTAGGGCCCCAGATGTTGTTGGCATATAAAAATCACAATCTGCTACACTATGAAACTCGAGATAAAGAGAAAACTTAACCTGATCCAATTTTTTTACATTGAATTATAGACCAAACAAAGGGAGGAGGATAAAAAACATTATTTTATATTCATAATTAATTATAATGGGTTCGAGGAAACAACCTCAAAAAAAATCTTCTAAGAAGGTGTCTTACCGGAACCATTTTTGTACGATAAGAATAGCCGACTGATTAAGGCAAAGTTGCTTAAAAGCTTTTCATTTACATTTTGCGTTCATTCATAATCAACATTTATTTAATTTAGCTTCTAAGTAAATTTAAAATGAAACGGCTTTATTTTCTGAGGAAAATTGGTCAAGAGCAGGCTGGACAATGGACGGAATTTTTTGTTAGTTTTTTTTTGTTTATACTATAAAATGGACAGGTATTAGTTAGGCAGACTTGGCAACCTTGCTACGCGATATCGTTCTCCGTTTGTTCATGGCGCCGCCGCCGTCTCGTTAGTATTGAGTGTATACATATATATGTGTTAATAGTGAGGTGTAAGCGCAAAGAAACTATTATAGAGAATAATAATATGAATCTTTCGCAGTTTATAGTCTATTGGCAACGTTTCTTAACCTTTTCCGGTCTGCGGTTCTTTTCTGGTCTAGGGATCCCTTAGAAACACAGCACAATTTCAAGGACCCCTTTAATAAAAAACACAGGAATAAACTTTAAGACAGTTTATTTTAGTACAGAAAACGTACTCACTTAGTATTTAAATTATTAATAATTTTTTTTTATAAAAAAGTAAAATACTACGAGTATGTGAAGGTTGGTGCTGCTTTTTTGAAAGTCTTGGAGGCATTATTTATTAATTCAAATGTTCATAAATAAGACGGCGGACCCCCAGGGATCCGCGGACTACAGATTCAGTAGCGCTGGTCTATAGTATCTAGTAAAGACCCTTACTTACTTGTTTTGTCTAAAGCAGACTCAGCTCTAGAAATTAAGGTGAAGTGAGTCCAGGAAACACGCTTATTGAAAGAATAGTTCTATTAAACTATTTCAGTTTGGTTCCTAGAAATTTAACTATGAAATCTTAAGTCCTTTCTGCAGGGCACAAAGCTATTGAAAACACAATTAATAATTTTTGGCTCGATAGAAAAAAATCGCGAACTTACTCTCTAAATTTGCCCTAAGTAAAAATTATAACTATTTAATACAATTTTTTTATAAGGAAATTATACCAAAATTTTCATAATTTTAATTACGAGAGCACTATGCTATTACTTTTAAAAATAAAATAATTTAAATAAAATTATTAAAAGAATAACGATTTGCGGTCGCGCACCCTCCCCGATTCTCGATCGCTCTCAACGTCAGTGCTCTAGGAGCTGCGTTCGAGGTAGGACCTGTGCCGCGCGTCCGTTCAACGCGTTGTCAATAAACACGTTGAAATAAACACAGTGTAGGAATATCAGTAAGACAACAAAACAACGATGATGATGATACATTTATTTTTTTACTGAGACCCGGTTTTTTTTTCTCATGCTAGATGTTTCTTTGGAAAACTTTATTATAAATCTTTCTTGGAATATCTGTAAACCCACATTGAAATTCGTTCAGTAGCGATTGAGTTTATCGCATACATGTAGGTACGCGATCATCGAAATCGGTTTGGCCGTTTAGGCGTCATAATTTTTATTTTTTATACTTCGTCGGGCCGTAAAAACATACGGCCCGCCTGATGTGAAATGGTTACCGTAGTTATAATAACGCTCGCAACTTAAAATATTGCTCGCGCACCGCCACTCCCGCTACCAACACAGCAACTCCTTCCTTTCTGGTGACCTCACTCACTCGCAGGAACACAACAACTCTCAAGGGAATTGTTATTTGGCTGCGGTATTCTGTGAGGTGGAGGTAAATTCCCCAGTCGGGTAGCTTACAATTACGCTCCCTACCTCCCTTTGCCAGCGCTTCGTTTGTCAGTCAGCAGGGTGCACGGCGTGCAGGTAAAATTGGCTTTGGTTCAAAGATGTTGATGAACCACTTACAGCCCAGATATAGTGATAACCCCAAAGATAGTGGAACAAACAGACATCCATACTTTCGCATTTATAATATTAGTAGGTAGATAGTTAATTGATTCAGATGTTATTTTGCGGAAGTCAAATTTACAGGCAATTTGATCTACACTACTTTGCGTGCTTCCGCTACCAACGTTTTTGGTGTAGGACACGACTTACGCTTAATATTTTTTTGGTGTAGGAGCTAGGACGTTGGATCATTAATATTTTAGGGTGTAAGTGGTTCATCAACATCTTTAAACAAAAGCCAACTTCACCTGCGCGCTGTGTACCCTGCTGACTGACAAACGAAGCTCTGGCGAAAAGAGAGGTAGGGAGCGTAATTGTAAGCTACCCGACTGGGGAATTACATCCACCTCACAGAATACCGCAGCCAAATAACAATTCTCTCAATCAATCATGAAATCAAATTAATATATTTTTTTGTAAGTACATACATACTAACTGTTACCCGTGGCTTCGCCCGCGTGGTCCAGGGAAGCTGCCATTAATTTGTGTATATTTTTTTCTTGTTGTCATTTTTTTACTTGATGGGATAAAAAGTAGCTTATGACACTCTCCAGACCGTAAACTATCCCCGTTAACAAAAATCATGTCGGTACTTAGGTTACTTTCGATGTAAAAGAAGGACAAATGATTACAAAGTTTATTTTTCCCATTGGATTAAGATGTTTTTCCGTGATAAAAAGTAGCTTATGTCACTCTCCAGATCGTAAACTATCCCCATTAAAAAAATCACGTCCGTACTTAGGTTCGTGTTTGACGTGAAAGAAGGACAAATGATTAACTTTATTTTTTCCCGTGGGAATAAAATGTTTTTCCGGGATAAAGAGTAGCCTATGTCACTCTCCAGGCCTTAAACTATATAAAAAAAAAAACATGTAAATCCGTTTGTTACTTTTGACGTGAAAGAAGGACAAACAACCTTTTACCTATATTATGCTATAGTGATTTAATCTTAAAAGATAGGCATATGCGCAAATTTACGCAGCGCACGCAACGTAAGCCCTCAAAAGGAATATTTTTTTCCCGTTTTTTATCGGTGCTCCGCTCCTATTGGTGTTAGCGTGATGTTATATAGCCTTCCTTGAAATATAGGCTAACACTAAAATATTTTTTCAATTCGAACAAAGAAACAAACAAACTCTTCAGCTTTATAATATTAGTATAGATAATACATAGAAAACACCCAGACCAAGATAAACAGACATGTTCATGCACACAAATATTTACTCGTATCTTGTGCGGGGATCGAACCCACGACCTCGGAATCAAACTGGACATGGTTAGCCATTGGACCACCGGGGTTGTCAAATATAAATACTGTTAATATCAATACCGCTGTATGCTCGGGCATAGTAGCTAGGGACAGACGCGTGCTGTACGGCACATATCGATTCCTAGAAGGATGAAGAATAGTGTATGCTGGCGCGTGATAGTTAGTTAGTCTAAGTATGTACCTATTTTAGTTTGACCAATAATAAATATAATTGAATATAAAAGAATTATTGAATAGTTTTCTTTTTATTTTGAATTCTTTACTTTTTCATAATATACCAAAACATCACTTGTTTGCATGTTGAATATTATATACTTCATTAATAAAAAAAATGTATTTTTACATGTGGTTTATTTATTTTCATATAATTATATTTCCAGTAAGTACTTTTAACTATTGTATTGACGGGTGTAATACTACACGGGTGTACATAGTCGCTTCGCTATACTGTGGCGTCTCGGCAGCGATCGCGCGCTTGTAAGCGAGTACCCCGCGCCGGCTCCTCTCAAGCCCCGCACCTCACCCCCTCGAAAACGGCCAAGCCCTGGACTCACGTCACCTTAACTCTATCTGCTTGGAACCCTCACGGAAGCAAAAAATCATAAATTCTTTTTCCGGTCATATCCCCAGGGAAATGTGTTAACCGCATATTACCTCTTTTCCTCAAGGAATGGACTCTCGAAAAAAGGGCTTTGTGGACGTAAAAACGGCTCACTCGTGAATCGTCCTTTATCTCCAAAGAGCTCTGTTAGAGTTAAAACTCTTCGAGGGTATGGTCTCATATCTAGCGTCTCATCATATGATTTGACTAGGTGGGATAGTTTATAAAAACCTTTACTAGCCAATGTCCTGAATCACACAATTATTATTTCAATGTAATGCTCAGTGGCGTCGTTGCGTATGTCAGTCTAATCGAACACGCAAGTTAAGCAACGTCGACCGTAGCCTGTCCATGGATGGGCTTATTTATTTTGAGCTCCTCCGGGCTTCGGTGGGCATGTTAAGCCATCGGTCCCGGCTGTTGTCGTATAGGTGACAGTCGTTAAGCCAAGTCAGTGGCCGTTAAGTGGCTTGAAAACACTGACTTCCGCCAACCCGCAGTTGAGCAGCGTGATGGAGTATGCCCCAAACCCCTTCAATTGAGGGAGTTCCATATCCTAGCAGTGGGATGAATAACGGTTGACAACGGATCTCTACCACCTCTTCCTACACATCATTGTATCCAACAATGAAGAAATGATAATGCCTACTCGATCGTAGCGCAACGAATTCCGCTATAAAACGAATTTATTTATATATGTATATTTATTTATGTAGCAAATATTCTATATAACCACATTCGTAATTTTCTCGAATGAAGGAAACGAATGGTTAACGCTAATAGCGTTAAGTCTGCCTATAATAATTTTACCGTGGTGTAAAATAGATATACCTATCTATGCCTCAATTCCGGTACCAGTCGTCCAGGTACCATTTTTTAAATGTTCTTACAAAATCGTTTACACTGACACCCCACCCAGAAACCGCGCGGTCTTTCAAGGGACAGCGTAGATTGTAGCTATATCACTCTCGCGGGATAACGTTTGCAAGAATACGTATCATTACTGCATAAAACGACACTGTGTTTAGACCTCAAACGACTTGGGAATCTACAAAGCTTTTATGGACAAAAGAGTAACATATTAATGTTACAATTTTCATAAGAAACATCGGCAAATTAATTTTTATCATATTAATTTGTCGCCATCACGTTCCATGATGTCCTTATATTACATTCACATTTTTCAAACGTACCTAAGTACTGTAAAATGCAGTAATTACAAGCATATTTATTGCATTTAGATAGATAGATAGAAGATAGAATATGCTTTATTTGCATAATACAATATAAAAATACAGTGAATCAATAAATTATTACAGATTTGTATATATGCAACAAGGCGGCCTTATTGCTGAGAGCAATCTTTTCAAGGCAATCTTAGGGTAACGAATTTGTGCATGGAATGGGCAGGATTCGCAGATCAAAAGAAATTAATGAAAACTATAAGTATAGTAATATTATGACAATCATTATTAAGTATATACGAATATATGTAAACTATCATTGATAAATAAATTGTATAATATATACATACATATAAGTAATACATACATAAATACACAATACATAAATAACAATGTATATTGTATACATATTGATACGCACATAAAATATTATACAATAAATAGTGTTAGCATAAATTACAAATATATATTAACACATAAACATACATAATAATATATAAGCATATCAAAGTCCTAGGAAATGTTTTTTTACTTGTCCTTTAAAAACCTCTAAAGATTTTGCATTTCTGATGGCGACAGGTAAAGTATTCCAGAGCCTAATAGCCTGGACAGTAAAAGACTGATTTTTGCTGAATTTTGCGGAATGAGTTGGAACTGAAAGAGTAAGGTTTTCACATGAGCGAAGAGATAAACTATGGAAAGAAGAGGAAAACTTGAAGCAACTTTTAAGGTAAGATGGAGCTCTATGATCATATAGAATGGTATAGAGGAAAGAAAGAATATGCATGTCCCTACGCTGGCGAATGGTAAGCCATTTTAACTGTTCTCGGTAGCTAGAAATGTGGTCATATTTACGCAGGCCAAAGATAAACCTTATGCAAAGATTCTGAAGTCGCTCCAGTTTATTGACTAGATCCACATTAAGGTCAGGATAAGAGACATCGGCATAGTCAAGGATGGGAAAAAGGAGGGATTGTGCTAACACAATTTTAGTAGCAGTAGGTAGGAAATTTCTTAGACGTCTAAGTGATGCAGAAGCGGCAAAGATCTTCCTGCTAACCTCACCAACATGAGGCTTCCATGAGAGCGTGGAGTCAAAAATGACTCCAAGATTTTTGACCGTACCACTGAAAGGGATGCAGATACCATCGAATACAACCGGCGGGATTTGAGACACATCCAACCTAGAAATAAACGATGGGCTGCCTATAATAATTGATTGTGTCTTCGACGGATTAACTTTGAGTCCAAAGCGCCTACTCCAAGACAAGATCTCTTCTAAATCGGCATTCGTTTCTGTAACAGCCTGTAAAATATTGTCAGGTGAAGCCTGCGAATATATTTGTAAATCATCTGCATAAAGGTGTTAGAACGAAGAAAGCTTGTGAGTTATAGAGCTAATAAAAATAGCAAATAGTAGAGGAGAAAGCACGCCACCCTGCGGCACGCCAGCAGTTGTATCACACCAGTCAGAGTAGGAATGATCAACTTTAACACGCTGCCGACGCCCGTACAGGTAATTATGAAACCAATCAAACACTGATGGAGATATGTTAAGAGAAGAAAGGACTCCAAGCAAAATATCGAAATCGACAGCATTAAAGGCGTTGCTAAAGTCCAGAAGGGTCAAAACTGTGAGCTGTTGTTTTTCCATAGCACATCTAATATCATCAGATATCTTGACCAAAGCAGTAGCCGTACTATGACCAGGACGGAAACCGGATTGAAAAGGGTTATGGAGACTATTGGAAGTAAGGAAGGTACTTAACTGCCAGTGGACTAGCCGCTCTAACACTTTGGACAGAAAAGGCAATATGGAGATAGGGCGGTAGTCACTGAGTAAAGAAGGACGAATGTTTTTGGGTATCAATTAAAGGATATCAATTGATAGGATATCAATTAAAGGAATGATCATTTTACGGCTAATGCAGTCACCTCCAATCGCATCAGATGTGATGGATAGTATGCTTCTCTTAACACCACATTCAGTGAATGGTTCAAAAACAAAAGGAGAATGGCCGGGAGAGGATAACGTTGAAAGTTGAATTAGTGTATTTGTTTTGACTGTATTGTCGAGAGAAGAACTAGAGGAGAAATGATTGTTTAAAAGATCAAGATCAAGATTAGAAATAACATTACTCTGAGATTTACCCACTCCCAAGGTTTTAAGAAATTTCCAAACTCTAGTTTGGTCTTCTTTTTCTATAGATCTATGTATATAGCGTCGCTGTGCATCCCTACACACCTTATTGCAGTGATTTCTTACACTGTGATATTTGTCCCGCTTGGTTGCATTCGTTGGATCTGCTTTATGACGAGCTTTTGCGCGGTTCTTTTTTTCACGGATTTCGCGGATCTCATCTGTCAGCCAGGGAGCAGGAAGGTGTTTGATTTTGATTGGACGAATAGGTGCGTGCACGTCATAAAGTTTGATAAGAAAGGAATTAAAAATTTCTACCTTTTCATCAATATCATAGGTCAATTTCATGTCAAAAACGAACACCCGAAAAGTAAGCTAAGTGTCTCACCTCGCAATTCAGCAATCACCACCGCCAATGGAAATCATCGACACCAAAGGGTCGTCAATTCATCACCAGCCTTTTAAGAGAAATATAAACTCTATTCTTGAAGGCTCCAATATCGCAATTGATCAGAAATACCGCGGAGGGAAGTTGATTCCACAGTTTCACAGTTTTTTTGTTCGTGGTATAAAATGTCTTAGGAAACGTACTGTAGTAGATCACCAATTATCAATATGATATGGTCCATCCATATTTTTATTTACGTCGAGTTGTACGATAGCGGAACTCAGCGGTAGGTATCAAATCCAACAGCTCATCCGAACACTCCCCGTGATATAAGTTGTACAGAACGCAAAGAGACGCTACATTTCTACATGTAGAGTGAGATGCTTGTGTAACTTCACAAATCAACATCAAACACATAAGGCGATATAATTAGACCTCTGCAGTCGAAACATACTAAGCCCCCCCACTTCCATTGATATTCGGTAACTCGTCACGTGCCTTGAAATGTGGATAGTTAGAAGAGGACGGTAAAACATAGTGAACGTCTGGGAACGATTTGATTTCCGAACACGTGTGTAGGTCTGAAAGAAAACTGTTGAGCGAATTAGATAGGTACTGAGTAAAATTTACGGATTTTTATTTTATTCTGGCAAGTTTCAAGGAAGCTGGAGAATGTTTGTTGTTAGTTTTGTTTGTCTTAATAGACAAACAATAAACTTAATCAACAGTATCATCATTATCAGACTGTATCTACCCACTGTTGGATATAGGCCTTCTCTAATGCTTTCCACTATATGTGATCCTGAGCCTTCCGCATTCAACCAGTTTTAGCCGCTTTTTTGAGGCCAATAGTCCATCTTGAGGCTCCCAATATAATGCGTTTATTTAAAATCACTCCGGCCAAGCTGTAGTGACCCTGGTCAGACCATGTCATTATGTTTATACATACTTATGTATTATGTAGAAATATACCACCGTGTGGTTTCCGGCAGACTAGAATAGAATCACTCCTTCCCTTCCCGTGGATGTCGTACAAGGCGACTAAGGGAAATACATTATCAAACAGTCCTCCCCAACCCGTCTGGCCAGCGTGGGAAGTGTAGGCCAAATCCTCCTTCTGTCTCCGACGGATGAGATAGGGTCGCGTAGTTCTATAGTGGAGAATAAAATGACCTGATGATTATGATTATGTAGAAATAAGCCCAACACGGATATTAATGGAATTTCTTAGTGGATTCCCAGCAGCACATATTGCTACCATTTAAAGGATTGGAAGTGCCGATATTTGCACGAGCGGCAAGAAACTTTAATTAAACGTATCATTACTCATATGGCTCAAACGGAAATGAAACGTCTGGCTAAATATAGTACTACGCGTTTAATTTGTTTATTTTAAACTTTATAGACAACAAAATAAGGATACAAAAGGTGGATATAATGCTAAAATCTATCCTATATTAATTCCATCCATAATATCATCTTGATAATTGTCGATCTACTACATGTACAGTACGTACGTAGAGTGCGTTTCCTAAGTAGTTTTATACCACGAACGCCATCGTTCTCTCTGGAATCAACTTATCTCAGCGGTATTTCCGAGCAATTACGATATGGGAGCCTTCAAGAACAGAGTCTTTATTTCCCTTAAATGGCTGGCAACGGATCGGCGACTCCTTGGTGTTGCTGATCTCCATGGGCGGATAATAAGCATAGGATATTTTTTATCCTTTCACTGTATTTAGGTAAGGTATAGTCGCCGGTGGAAACTAGTGTACAATATTAGCATCTCAATTAAATACAGCGCTAGATTTTTTTTATACCGGCGTGGTATAAAAAAAAATCTAATACCCAAACCAAACCAAATCCAAACAAACGTATGGCCCACCTGATATAAAGCTGTCATTTTAGTTTAATATACGCCCCGGATATATAATCACAAGACAATTCTCTTTATAATTTTACGATCGCAGAATGAAAATTGACCGAACAGAGATTGAATTATGAATTGACTAAAAATTAGATATTTGATTTAATTCAATGATTAATATCAAATCTTATTGCTAGCAGCATACCATACTTAGTTTTGTTTAATTTTCGGTCACATTTCGATATAATCACACTTTAATTAAATTATGAAATGTTATATTGTAATACGAGAATACCAAATGTGATATTTGTGAGATCAGAACTGAATTTTAATTACTTTATAATTACGAGAATTGCCCCTCAGATATTACTATAATTAAAAAAAAACCGACTCCAAACATTACTCGACATTAATGTATGTAGATATAGGCTGATGATGATGATGATGAAAAAAATATGGGCCCAATCTGGCAGTTTACTCTTTCAAATAAAAATAGTTTTTTTCAAATCGGTTTATAAATGACGGAGTAATTAAATAACAAACATAAAAAAAAAAATACAGCCGAATTGAGAACCTCCTCCTTTTTGGAGTCGGATAAAAATCGGAAACATCAACTTTTTTACGTGTCCGCTTTACAGGGAATGCCCGGCATGCTATGTAATCACTAGTCGTTACCCCGCTTGCCCCCGCAATCCCCGCATGCTATTTATTGACTAAGTTAATTTTTTAGCATTGTTTAAACGTATTAAAAAAATGACGACATTTTGTATGACCAGACATATGTAGTGGCCAGGATGTGAGACGATATAACTTGATAATCAAAACTAACAGAATTAATCTTATATAACACTGTGGTTTCAGTTATGAGATGTTATACCCTTATCAAATCCTTGTCTGTCCAAAGGAGTTGACAAGTAATTGGGGATTGAGCATTATGGTGCATTATTCTATTGTAACTGAATATTTAGTTCATGCAAATTCTGAAACACGTATACTACGAGTCATTGAGTGTGGAGACTGTGGCAGTGTTGAACAATGTCATCATCATCTTCAGCCTGTATCTACCCACTGCTGGATATAAGCCTTCCCTAATGCTTTCCACCAAATACGATCCTCCGCCTTCTGCATCCCGCCGCTTCTAGCAGTTTTCATAAGGTCATCGGACCACCTAGTGACCTTTCTTTGTGTACTGCATGTATACATGCGAAGGTATTGAGTAAGCGGTTTGCAGCCATTTTTTACTGTCGTGATGTTCGTATGTGGCTCGTCTATATTCAAAGCTAGCTTGCGCCCGCAACTTCGTACGTGCGTACCCCAACTTCTTAGCGAATATAAATAAATAAATATTGTCAGACAAATTACACAGCGCCATCTAGCTCCAAAGTAAGCGAAGCTTGTGATATGGGTACTAGACAACTGATAAACATACGTAAATACATTTTTTTTTGTGTAAATACATACTTATGATATACATAGAAAACACCCAGACTAAGACGAACAGACATGTTTATGCACACAAATGTTTGTCCTATGTGGGAATCGAACCCACAAGCGTTGGTGTCGATGCCGCGTCATTGACCGCTACGCCACCGAGCTCGTCAAATATATACATCATAATAAAAATTTTAATATCTACATCATAATAGCGATCTGTATGCCGATTTTTAACCCAGGCCCTACCGCTGCAGCTGAAGCCGGCCAACGAAAATTTTGATTTGAAAAATAGGTCTTACGTTTAAATTATTGATAAACATTTTCAGCTCAGTCGGTAGAGCTCTAGGGTTATACCATAAATCTAAGCTGAAGTTTCATATAAGCATTAAAAAAATCCGATCGAAATCGTATTCAGCTTAGCCGGTAGGGCCCTCGATGCGGCCATTTGTTAAATTTTCCTTGTTTATCAACACGATCCGTCCAGCGGACGCAAGGCGAATGCGGGGTGGGTGCAGAGCGTGTACGGGGTTGGCATGAGGCTGGCGCGAGGCGGGCGCGTGGCGTGTACGGTTGGACTTCGATAAATGCAATTTGAGATTAATTGATGTGTTATAAGGCTCAAGTTATATACAACAAATTTCAAAGCGAGTTAGACGCGAGTGGTGACGCGTGTGGCGTGCGCTTAGCGGGTGCGGGTCGTTTGACGGTTGCCTTTTGTACTAGTATATCGATGTCATAGGGTCACTCTGGAAATCGCTTAAGGGGGACTTTCTTCAATAGTGGTCATCACAGATGATTTTTTATTTATTTGGTAATTTTGCCAGATATTGTTAATCTTCACTTAAGTAAGTATTATTATAATATTCTATATTTTAATGAATGTTGAACGAACGTGTATTTGAATGAACAAAGAAATGAAACTTCTTATTGTTTTCTTGAATACTATTGTGCGAGATTTTCCCCAGGTTTTCAGTTTTGTTTCCGTGGGAGCTAAGTGAAAAGTCATGTTTGTTTCATCGTTCTACGAGCTACGGAATGACTGTGACTGTTATTGTGTTATTGTAAGACGAAACTGTTATTTTATGTTATTATTGTATTGTCATTGGGAATTATGTTATTGTTATTACAAAAATTGGAGTGCAATGACAAAGAGCCAGTCTAATGTCGTAGAAGATCATGAATACTGCATGATGTTCTACTACATGCATTTTCTGTATTAAAGTTGCTCCATCCGGTATATTTGCATACAAACGTACAAACATTATTACTTCACTATTTGAAGTTGTACATCCAAAATTTAACATGATATCGATGTTTATTTATTTGGAGTAGCTGCAATCGGTTCTCTTCACTCCCAATGGCTGACTGGTAGAGAATTCATTAGCGTTAAGTCCGCCTTTTGTCCCAATTTTCTGTATTATTGCTACATCATTACACAGTTAATTTGTACAATATGGGTGCCAACCTAAGAAACGGCCCGCAAGGCCTGATAAAGCAGTTACCGTAGCCATTACCCCCGCTGAAAACGTTGCTTGAAAACACTGACTTCAGCCACAGCATAGTAATACAACCAGTACTTTGACTTCATACTAGCGCCCAAATCAATCGGGTGTGCCGCGCACCAAAACTTCCTGAGCGGTCGTGTAAATGACGCTTGGCTGTTTGCGTGCGGCGATTTGGGCGCTAGTATAAAGTACTGGTTGTATTACTATGCCTTGCCTCAGCCATCCCGAATATGCTCAGTAGCTTCTCGATAGTAGTAGATAAAACCGTAGCCATCACCCCCGCTGAAAACGCAGTATCTCACGTCTATGTACAACAGATTGAAGAACACTTTACAGAAAATGGCATATTATATTTAGAGGTTCCATAGAAATATGTATGTTTTCTTCGTTCGTCGGCAGCGGGAAAAAACTACAAATAAAATAGAATCGCTTTTGAAAGGGAGTTAAAAACAGAATACCTATAGACCAATTCCAATTGAAATTTCCATCTGGTCCGCACAGCTCCAACTAGTACATTTCAATAATCGAAACGAAAGAGTTCTATTTTTCACAGTGTTACATACTCGTACATACGTAACTTATTTTTGTGGTTGTATATATTTTTCTCTTTTTTATTACGTTTGGTGACAAATAATGTGAAAGCCTATAGAAGCATGCAGCACAAGATATTTTGAATGCGTTTTTTCTCGCTGCGGACGAGCGGAGAAAACATCCATATTTCCATGGAACCTCTAAATATAATATGCCATTATCTGTAAAGTGTTCTTCAATCTGTTGTGCATAAACGTGAGATTCTGCGTTTTCAGCGGGGGTGATGGCTACGGTAACTGCTTTATCTACTACTATCGAGAAGCTACTGACCAAAATCGGGATGGCTGAGGTCAGTGTTTTCAAGCTACCCAAACGTCACTAACTTGGCTCGAGATAAATAAACCCTTCCAGGGACAGGCTATGATTGACGTTGCTTAACTAGTGTGTTCTAGACTGACATCTGCAAAGACACCATCGAATTCCTCAGTGATATGTTATGTCGTTGTCATCGTCGTCAACCCTTATTCATCCCACTGTTGGGGTACGAGTCTCCTCTCAATAGAAGGGGTTTAGAGCATACTCCACCACGCTGCTCAACTGCGGATCGGCGGCGGATGCTATGTACGTAGGTATAATATCTCGTTATTAAATCTAAATAGCTCAATTTTCTCCCCGCAAAGTTTTATAGAATGTCCATTTAAGCTTTAACGACTTTCGCTAACTTTGTAGTTTAAAGTTACTGTGTTAATAGCGGTCCGAAATGTGAGATCGAATGGCCTTTGAGAACTAAAGTCAAATGGTTTGGTCGGAATTCGTAATGTGTTTAGTACTTTATTGTTACTTTTCAATAACACGAATAAAATAAAGACACGTCTTTTAGAAGAGTGTAATATATGTTTTGATAACTTAAGTTATATAAATAGTTGTCTTGGCCAACTTGCCAGAATATTATATATATTTTTTAAAACGGAAAAATTCTGTAATACATAATATGTAATATTTTTTTAAAATGGAAAGCCTCTGCCGCCCAGGTGGGATTTGAACCCACGACCTCGCGATGACCGGTCGAGTGCTCTTCCAATTAATAATTAATTTGGTGTTATCAAAATATTGCCAAATTTTATCTGCAACGATGGACTGCTATTCCTTGTTTAGTAATTACTTAATAGGTTGATGACGCCACACTGTGACTCACACAGTAAAAATATAAGATGCAAATATTCGTCACCAACACAAACCTTCCCTCAGTTGGAAGAGCACTCGACCGGTCATCGAGAGGTCGTTCAAATCCCACCTAGGCGAGGTGGAGGCGAGGCGAGGCTAGGGGAGGTGAATTTTTCCATTTAAAAAAAATATTTAACTTTCAGTTCATATAATTTCATTTGCTATAATTTAATATACATTGCTGGCTTGCAAAGGATTAAAAAGTGTAACAAACCTACCTAACTTACAATGGATATCAAATTGTAGCAAATGAACGTTATGCCATGTGAAATTAAACTACTTATTTGTTATCTTAAGTTATATTGTATACACCGCTTTCAGAGACATAGTTATTTACCATAGGTCTCACGAAAAAGCTCAGTGTTGCTAAACTTGATAAGGAGAAGGCTATGCTCGGTGTTTCTTTACGAGTTCGAATTAGGAATGGGGAGATCCATAGAAGAACTAAGATCGTTGACATAGCCGAGAGGATTAGCAAGCTGAAGTGACAATGGAAACGGGCCACATGGCTCAACAATCGGCCTGGAGTGGACTCCAGGATCTTTTTGCCCCATCCCGGCCGACCAATTGTTGCGCCATGTGCCTCCATGTTGGCCTCCAGGCCAAGTACAGACAACCGCAGGGTGGGACGGTCACCTACAAGATGGACTGACGAACTGCGAGGGGCTGTAAGGAGTCGTTGGATGCGAGTGGCATTGAACCGGTCATGCTGGAAATAAATTGTGGAGGCCTTTATTCAGCAGTGAACAACTATAGACTGGTGTATATGAATGGTGACGTCTTTCATATTAGAATCGTTGATGATAGATGGAAATGTTTATTTGCATTCTAAAATACACACGTACGGTACATACAATTTGTTTCATTCCGTTTCATTAAATGATGAAACTAGATGCTGTCGACGTGGCGACGTCGACTCTGTGGTTATCTTGATGACCTCTTAATGTTTTAAATGTTCTTGCTCTCACCGCACCAAATTCGGTTCGATGTTTCTCTGATTTTTTTATGTTCTAAAATGTTTATTTATGGACGTAAATGATGGCTCAACACTAGTACATCTAGAGCCAAAACCAACCTCACCTGCACTTGGTTCACCCTGCCGATTAGCAAACGAGGCTGCCGAAAAAGCATGTCGACTCCAACTGGGGAAAATACAAAGGAACCTCACAAAAGACCGCCATAAAAAAAAAAAAATTGAAATGATTGTGTTCCTGTGAGTTTTGTGAAGTCACCAGATGCAAAGAGATGCTGCATTAGCAGAATGATTGCAGGCGCACGAATTAAACTCCTTTTATCGCAAGCATCAATAGGTTATGTTACCCAGTCGTAAAACAAAAAAAAGTAAATAATTATCTATTTGTGCTCTAAAATTGACAAACAAAATTTGAAAACAACAAAAGACTTGCAATATAACAGAAACCTAAAAATTAACTTAAAAAATGGTCTTTGTTTTGTTACAAGTTTGTTGTTGGAGACTTGAAAACAATAACATTTATCGAAATCTAACCCTTGTCATATCTACCTAGTGTTACATCCCCTGACAGCCACCGACAAACACCCCAACAGGGATCCATATGTAAAGCTTTTTATTATTTTCAGGCAATTTTTCTACGCATTTTGCAGGAAAAGAATAATGATATGCAGGGTGTCCGGTTGAGGTATAAAGTTTTGTGTATATTTTAAAGCATTTTGGCTCTATTTGGTGAATGGTGAGTGATGTAAATAGCTCGGCAGCATGTTTGATCCAACGTAGTGTACCCTGTCGATTATTTTTTTATTTATATAAAGAATATACTCGTTTGTCCCCCTCTCATATGAGAGGGGGACAAACGAGTATATGGGTCACCTATTTGAAAGCAATTACCACCGCCTATGGAGATCAGACACCAAGGCGTCGCCGATCCGTTGCCTTCCTTTCTTTCCTTCTGGTGACCTCACTCACTTGCAGGAACACAATAACCCTCAAGGAAATTGTTATTTAGCTACGATATTCTGTGAGATGGAGGTACTTACCCAGTCCGGTAGCTTAAGAAAATGCGGTAAATGTGCACTGCCACAACAGTCGCGGTAGGACGTTAGCACTAATTAAAAACAACTATTAAAAAGTTTTATATTATGTGCCTTCCTGTGTGTTCACATGTATACAGTAGGTATTAAGTAAGCGCTTTGTAGCCAATTTTAACTGCCGTGAAGTTCGCCTATGTCCCGTCTATATTTCAAATGTAATAGATAGTAATTAATTAACATCAGGCTGACCGTACGCTTGTCTGATATCTGACGCGATAAAAAAAATGGAGTGTGGCTTTGTCCTGGATACAGTCGTATGTTGTACGTGAGTACATTATATGCACCAAAATCATCTCAAAATGACAGCGCTTCCCCTGTGATGTTCAATAGCCCTTATGACCTCTACACACGTTGGCGCTTGGCTTCACTCGGCCAACTAGGTGACCGACACCGAGTGATGACAAGGCAAAGCAAATAGGCTGTCTACATGTTGGCGCTTGCCATTACTCGGCAACGCTTGGCCAACGTGTATAGGCGACTTTACTTAGCGTAATAAATTCTTTGATCCTTCATCTGTCCAGTCGTGTGATTGAATTTTGGTGTAGAGCATAGATTCGAAACTACAATTAAAACCCCAAACGAACGCATTCCCCGTCTTTGTTATCATAAGATTTTTTGGATTGCCTCCATATGATAGCTTTATGCTAAGCTATGGTGAATTTATAGATAAATAAATAATAAATAAATAAATATTGTCACACAAATTACACAGCGCCATCTAGCCCCAAAGTAAGCGAAGCTTGTGTTATGGGTACTAGACAACTGATAAACATACGTAAATACACTTTTTTTTTTGTAAATACATACTTATGATACATAGAAAACACCCAGACCAAGACAAACAGACATGTTCATGCACACAAATGTTTGTCCCGTGTGGGAATCGAACCCACGAGCGTTGGTGTCGAAGACGCGTCATTGACCACTACGCCACCGAGCTCGTCAAAAAGATGTGTTCACGTCAAAAACAAACAAACGCAACACAATACAATTTACCCTCGTAAATATAATTAGAAGAGGAATGATGCCAATGACTCCAAAAGATTTATATCAAAAGGGGAACGACGGGCCGACGGTTATGAATGAATGCACAAATTATTAGCCAGGGATTAATATTCTGTGGTCGTTAATGTAACAATAAAGATAACAATGGTGTTGTTATGTCAATGTGATCTAAGAAAATGAAGGAATTTTTGAAGAGCTTGAGAATAATCGAATAGCAAGTTAAGCATCTTTGATTATAGTCTGTCTACGGATGGGTTTATTTTTGAGTTTCTTTGTGTTTCGCTGGGTGTCGTCGGATAGGTCTTTTAGAAACATTGGGAGTGTGGGAAGATCATTTTTCGATATAGTAATCTGTTTGCGAATCATTTATTTAACGTGCAAATTTTTGTTAGACGCAAGTGTCAAGTGTCCCCCCCCCCCCCCTGTATCAACGAAACTGTTATATTAAGAAATGTGAAAAAAAAACATGGAAGTAGTCCATATAGTGAATTTAAAAGGAAAACTATTACGGCTAAGTAGACTTTACAAGTTACTGAGAAATAGCCGAATCACCAGAAAGGCTTCTTGCCTGGAATTTCTGGATGCCTGGAACACAATACATTACTAGCAGAAAGTCTGAAAGATGCCAGAACACATGAGAGGCAAATATCAGTCTGCTGGATAGACCTAGAAAACGCATTTGGTTCGGTGCAGCATGAACTTATGATATTTGCACTAAAATGGTATAACTTTCCCGATTTAATTGTTAACCTAATTAACTCTTATTACTCGCATTTAAAATTCGTCATAGCAGTAAACAAGGAATACACAAAGCCACTACAATACAGTGTGGGACTATTCCAAGGGTGCTGCTTATCACCGATAGTATTTAACATAGTTATTAATATTTTAATAGACAAATTGACATCATATGAAAGGAAATGGGGTTACCGTTTTAAAATCAACAACAAGTACACTGAGTCAATCTTAGCCTTTGCTGACGACCTTGCAATACTTACACGTAATCCCAAACAGTGTCAGGAGTTGTTAAATGAAGTCGATGAGTTCTGTACATGGACGGAGGGATTGAGGGCGAAACCAAGTAAATGTTATTGTTTATGTCTGGGTAGACGAAATACCAAATACACTTCTTACGACCCGGAACTCTCCATAAGAGGCCAAAAAGTTGCTACGATTGCAAAAACAGTGCCTTTCAAATTTCTTGGCAGAAAGATAGATTACAAAGGACGCACACCATCATTGGGGGAAGTTGTCGAAAATTTCATTAACGACCTCAATAAGGTAGACCAACAGCCTATCAGTAATATTAAAAAAGCATGGATATACGACAACTATCTCACATCACGTCTCACTTGGCCTTTCCTAGTATATGACTTCGGTAAAACCCTCTTGGCAAAGTTAGATGCTAATGTCATAAAGATATTAAAGTCATGGTTCGGACTGGCACATCCGGCTGATCCCTCGACTCTATTTAGGGATCACAATAGTTTTGGGCTGAAATTAAAGAAACCTTCTGAACTCTATAAACACCTGAGAGTTACAAAAACGCATGTTTTGCAAAAGTCGCAAGACGAATTAGTTAAATCTCTCCCAAAAGACAAAAATGCCACAGACCTAGAATCTAGACTTCAATTCCACAAACAATTTATGGTAGGTGCACAGGCAAATAGAGCTGGGTTGGGCGCGAGAAAGAAAAGGGAAGACCGAGACATAGTAAAAACCTTTCTACAACAAGACGAAAATGACAGTTACAAAGTGCACGCTATGAATTTAGAAATGCAAAGTGAGTGGTTAACCATAGGCGAGTTTTGCATCCCGTTAGCTCTGAAGTGGCGCACCTTGCTGTATGACTGGTCTCCTGCCTTATTAAAATTCTATCTTAATGCCTTTCAAATGACCCTCCCTGACCAGAGTAACTTAGTTAGGTGGGGAAAAGCCTCTGAAAAATGTTGCTATACCTGTGGAGAGGCGATATGTACAGCAAGGCACTTATTGGTGGGATGCAAGGTGCTCCTTGATAGGGGTCATTACTCACATCGCCATGACAGAGTACTTCAAATCATACGTGAAGCCATAAGCCTTTCAATAGCTAGAGCCCAAAAAGGATTAACGACAAACAAAAGACAAATTAACTTTATAAAAGGAGGCTCAACTTCAAACTCCAAGAACAAGCCTTACTCAATCCTCAGTGCAGCACCTGACTGGACTATTTTAATGGACACGTATGAAAAGCACTATAAAATCCCAGAAGATGTGGTTGTTTCGACATCCAGACCGGACATTTTCCTTTTCTCCAGAGCTACAAAACGTATAGTACTTGTAGAGCTTACAGTACCGTGGGAAACTAACATACCCAAAGACCACGCGATAAAACAAAACAAATATTATGACCTCCTAAACGAACGAAACAAAAAGCGGCTATGTAGTTAATCTATACGCTGTAGAAGTAGGAGCGAGAGGTATACCAGCAAAATCTCTCTATAACCTGCTGAAAGACCTTGGCTTGTCCAGAAGTGCAGTAAGTTCTATACTAGAACGAGTATCTAAAGCTGCATTAGCAGGTTCATACCAGATTTGGCAGGGCAGGGAGAGAAACACAAGTAGTGAAGGTGAGTGTTGATGTACGTCGGAAAGGGGCCCCTTAAACCTACACCCGTGTCACAAGTCTCGGGATCTGCTTGGGTTTCTCTCTCTGCCACACGATGGACCCGGCACCCGCACGGTGAATCCATGGAAGCTAAGAAGTTCGTCTCAATTTAAAAAAATTACGAAATATCGCGGTCTCGGCTCGGAATACACTTTTGTGCCTTTCGGAGTCGAGACCCTGGGTTCGTGGGGTCCTAATGCGCTTAAATTAATGAATGAGCTCTCCAAGCGCCTGGTCGAATCCACTGGTGACCGAAGAGCTGGCAGCTTTCTCGCACAACGGATTAGTATTGCCATACAACGAGGAAACGCTGCCAGCATCTTCGGTGCAATGCCACGGGGGCCTTTTTTAGATAATATGTAGTTTTATTTTTATTTTTAATTTAGTTTTTAATTTAGCTTCTTAGAAATAATTGTATGAATAATTTGTTGTTTAATTAATAAAATCTTAATCCCATGAATAAAGATTTAAAAATAAATAATAAAATTAAAATAAAACAAATATTTAAAGGGTCTCCCATACAACAAATGTAATTATTTTGCCGTTTTTGTAGATAATGGTACGGAACCCTTCGTGCGCGAGTCCGATTCGCACTTGGCTGGTTTTTGTTATTAAGCATCTCAAAATAGCTATAGCATTACTTAAATCGCTTTAGAAATCATGTTATAACAAGTTTCTACCCATGGCTTTACCCCTACGACCGAGGGCATAACAAATCCGCTAATTCAGAACTCATTCTGTATGCCTGTTTAGTTTTTTACGTATATTGAAACGTACAGAGATTTTCACAAACCTTCACGGTATAGATTTTTATTACTCGATTTGTTTGTTTGTAATAGTTGTAGCTTTCTACATGTTTAATAATATTTTTTTAAAATTAATAATTTTGTTTACAGAATTGTGGGGTGTTAGTGGTTCATCAACATCTTTGAACCAAAGTCAACCTAACCTGCACCCTGCTGACTGACCAACGACGCTCTGGCGAAAAGAGGGGAAGGGCATAGTATTATAATAACCACGGGAATTAACGCGATCATGCATGTAAGGTAGTTTTACATACATACCTTTATTATTGCCTGACGTTTCGACCATGCTGCACCGGCCGTGGTCACAGGCTGGCTATTTCGCTGATAGACCCGCTCGCTGCTCCTAGTCCAACTTTTTAAAGTAATTATTATTTACGGACTACTTAGTCTACTAATTTAAATTAATAAGTTTTGTTAATGCTGTTTATAGAAATAGTGTAGTAAGTATTACGAGAAGTTGTTGGCTGTTAAAGTTAATGTGTTAATATGTGTGTGAATGCGACGTAAACTTACTTCAAGTTTACTAAGGGAAGTCGATAATATAATCTTTACAAAATTTATATTTCTTCCTTTCCTGAACACCGCATTCTAACTAGGACAGAAAAATACTCAAGCATTATATTATTCAAATTGGCATCTCTCTTTTTGAGTCAAAATCAAATTTGAGACAATATTATAGAAGGCCAGAAGGAAAGAAAGAAAGGGGAAGACTATGTTACAATTATTCAAAAGAATGAAGGAAAAAGTGGGAGTTATGTTCACACCAAGATCTGAAGAGTCTCGAATAAAAAGGAGAATAAAGGTTGGCAGAAGGTTCACCAACAAGAACGCAGTTATTAAATGTTGAGATGATATCATCTCAATCGATTAAATGTTGAGATGATGTCGTAAACACGTATTCATTTTCATATAGCTAATATTTTGTTACAATAGAAAAGTTTTATAATGACAAGCTCACTTTTTGTTTTCAGCAAGACAGTAGAAAAATGTATCGTGAAAACTAAAAAATAAGCCGCGCAACTTCTTCAACATTCTCGCTCAAGCTTGGGCATTCCCACAACTGCCGTCAATGTCTGGAGCATACGCAGAAAATACCACAGTCACAATTCCTAATCAAGCGTCTGCGGTACGTAGTGTGTACGACCTCAAGGCACAGTCGCAAGAAATCTGGATCACTCGCGAATCCACTCGTCTTCTCGCGCACTAAAGGAAAACACCATTTCAATCTATTGCGCTGGAACATTTGTGCTATGGTGCTATGGGCATATACTTAAAGCAATTTAACAACTAACAGCAATATGCATTGTGAACTTGTTTAGATCACACACACGAGAATCGTCCTCTACCTCCTCGTGACTGTAAATGGATCGATTTGTTGGAGTTGACATACTACCTTTGTCTACTGTGGTTACGGGCCAAAAACTTCGTGACAAATTGCCGGGACCCATAAAACATATCCTTAAAGGTACCATTTATTACAAGCAAAACAATCAGATACATAACTCAATAAAGGCAAACTCACGGCCGCACGTTCAGTTAAGTGTTTCTGTGGCTCAACTCTGTTATGGGGAGCAAACTTCGTGACAAATTGCCGGGACTCATAAAACGGGAAATTTATTACATTTCAAAATATACCAGTGACTTCAAAAATAACGAAGTTACTTAACGTAACGTATGCATTGCCATCTCTTTGTGTATCGTATTATGAGAAGTGCTATCATCTGCGGGGTGAATAGAGACTTGTTAGATAAACTAAAAACATGTTAAATTACAAAACGATAGAATCGCCGTTTTTAATATAAAATAAAAAGGTGATTTTTAACTAATTTCAAAAAAAATATAGGCACTGGGAAGCACCTTCAAGATCTGTTTCCTCGCAGTTGGTTACATGAATATAAAGAAGTAAACTAATATAACATAGGTACCTACTGTGCTGAATACAATCATAAACATGTATGCTCGTTTACGCTTGTTCATTAACCAGAATCGTTTAATCTAATAAATAAAATTCTCGTGTCACAGTGTTAGTTACCATACTCCTCCGGAACGGCTTGACCGATTTTTATAAAATTTTGTGTGCATATCGGGTAGTTCTGAGAATCGGCCAACATCTATTTTTCATACCCCTAAATTATTAATGTATATGGCAATACAACGTTTGCCGGGTCAGATAGATTACTAGCTTATTTATTAAAATAGAAACAGTGCATATCAACTGTGAAAATTTGCATAGCAAGTTCTAATCAAAATAGGTTACTGTAATTGCTTTACATCAGGTGAGCCGCAGGCGCGTATGCGGTTTGGCATACGATGTGGTGTAAAAAAAAAATAGTAGTAATGATACATATAGAAAAGTTACATAACTTTAGAAGAGAGGTAGGATACAGAGTAATCAGCGCGACTGGTAAAGTACCTCCACCTCACAGAATACCGCAGCCAAATAACAATCCTCTTGAGGATTGTTGTTTTCCTGCGAATGAGTAAAGTCAGCAGAAAGGTAGGAGTAGCCGCGCGGGCAGCGGGGGTGGCGGCGCTTTTCTGCTGGGCTCCGAGTATTTTCCGCCAAAATGCGAGTTCACAAATTTGTTTTTTATTTCGCAGTAATAGTCTCAATTGTGTATTGCAGCATCTAGTTGGACTTATCTTATATAGGTTTTCGGTGATTAAAAATTACATGCAATTTTACCCTACTTTACGTGCTTCCGCCACCAATTAGTTCATGCAAAACTATTACCGCCCGGCACCCACCCACTACCGTTAGTAGATACATGCGACTGCCGTGGCTGCTTTAGTCGTCTCTGCTGCTCCCGCTGCTGCGTAGTCGAGACAACCGCACTAATTGGTGGCGGAAGCACGCAAAGTAGTGTAGATCAAATTACCTGTAAATTTAACTTCAAAATAACACCTGAATCAATGAACGATTAAAAATTAGATCCAGATAACTCAAAAAACTCAGAATACTTCCAGATAAACCCTGTCACCCAGGCACTTAGTATAAACGAGGAAAATTGGACTAACTGCGTTATTACGACACTAAACGCAAACATCTCCGTCAATGACCCATAAACTGAGTAATATGATATTGATTGACCATTTCTTTGACATATCACCCGTTATATATAATATCTTACGGTTATAGATCTGAGAGGGTTTGGTCATTTGATTGCTTTCCATTCGGAATGACGTCATTGTCTATAGATCTGTTGGGAAACTCGTTTCCTGGATGGTTATCGGCTGGACGACAAAGTGTGACTAGCCCTTTGCCAATTCATCTTGTTTATTTCGCTACGTTATATACTTTTCATGTCGTTTATTTTAGTTGTAACGTACTTTTTTGTGGTTTGTTAGTTCAATGTTTAGTTTGATCTTTGTGTTAGGGTTCGTTAGTTTTGTAATTTTTAATTGAAATTATTTGCACTGTATATTAATTAATTAAATTTCTAATGTTACATTTAAATTATTTGCACTGGCAACTCATTCTTTTAAGCATTTGACTGCACTAGATTATGATTGTCTAACCAATTACACGCTAGCATTCAGTCATTTGTGATTGGTAAACAATAACCAATCATAGTACTCGATTTTTACCGCGAAAATCAGATCGAGACTTGGAGAGAAAGCGGCCAGTTGAACATTCTCTTCTTGACTGTTGGACGTGCAAGTTGTTAGCAGTAAATAAAAGCGATACATCATTCTTTAGTCTTTTCTTCACAGCTAATAGTCTGCACCTAAAGTATAGTAACTATATTGAATAAAAGACAGAAGAATCTCGTCTTATATTTGTCATGACCAAAATTCATTTCTGGACACATTTATCGGACATATTTACACATAATTCCATACAGAAGAACGTTTTCAATGAGACTTTTTCTGTTTTCTGTTATCAAATTTAATGTAATGTAATTGATGTCGTTTAAAAAAAGTCAGCATTTAAGCATTTTCTTACATCGAAAGTGCAGGCGTGAAGGCAGCGTGGTAAAAATTAAACTCTTTCAGGACTACCTGGAAGAGTCCCATACTAATGGAACCATGCGAACACATTTACAGAGAATGAGCGGGCGCGGTACTACGAAGTATTCGCGAACTCGCACCCTTATTTTTGATGTGGAGGAAGGCCTCACAATACTAAATTCCTTACATTATATTAAATTTGTTAAGATAAGTAAGAGAGAGAGAGAGGGTGAAGTGAGGAAACAGGAGCTTAAGTTAAAAGGTAAAAGTACTTAAGTCTGAAGTGGAACAAAACAGATACTCAAGTATATACGTAATATAAAATTTCGGTAGGGTTGACACACTACTTGATACGATAAACGATCTACTGAAGAGTGACAGGGATGTGAAACAGATAAGGACACTTCATGTTCACACAACGACCGTACAGCTCCTACGCCGTACATAATAAGAGATACATTCGCATTTTGACTGTCAATCATGATCTGCTCGAATCTATACGTGTTTATTTTATTATTTAATGCTGCTGGGACGGACTGAATAATTAAATTTTAACGGTAACTATAGAGTTTTGGTTCCATGGCTCCAAGTTACTGGAAGTAATCTGTAATATTATTCACCGGACCGGATAGATATTATGACACGGCCCACGGACTGTAAATCGCCATTTATCTATTTCTCTGTAACGTTTAACGTTGTTTGTTCATACTTTATATTCATTATTTACTACTACATCACAGTATAAATAATAGCACTACGTACAGTATGGCCTCTCTGCTGCTCTCTCCTCTCAACCGCACCTCCCTTCTGAGACAAATCTGGAACAGTTTGTATGGCGCCGCACGCACACACGCTCATTCACGCTTTGTACAGACGTCATTGTTTATGTAGTAGTAGCAACGACCTGACATTTGTAGGTATAGAGTGGCTGGGGTTTGACTGACTTATTCATTATTCATTGACACAATTGTTCTCCCAGTAGGTAGGAAGACCAGACATGGTGACCACGTAGAAGAGGTAAAAATTACTTGGGGGAAAATTCTAAATTTTGGAAAAGTTTCCTCCATCAGGTCCAATCCCACGTGCCTGCCGAAATGGTAGGAGGGAGCTGGGTACACCTAAAACTAATATTGGTCTACATCATGGTGACTTTTCACAGAGATTAAAAAACCGGACAAGTGCGAGTCGGACTCGCCCACCGAGGGTTCCGTAGGTACGTAGTATCATTATTAAATTTGATATTTTTCATTATAAATAAGAAATAATGCGTCGAAAAAAACAAATAAAATATATTTTGCAATGTGTACATCAAGCCCTTTCATATGATACCCCATTTGAACTAGTAGTTTCAATTTGAAATTTCGACACCCTATAAAATATATAGACCCCCTATTTTTTAAGATCTATTTACAAATGTATAGTTTTGAGATTTATTCCTGTACTTGTAGTCTATAACGATGTTACTTGCCAAATTTCATAGTTCTAGGTCTACGGGAAAT
Organism: Hypsopygia costalis; assembly: GCA_937001555.2. Taxonomy (NCBI): domain Eukaryota; kingdom Metazoa; phylum Arthropoda; class Insecta; order Lepidoptera; family Pyralidae; genus Hypsopygia; species Hypsopygia costalis. The sequence continues at coordinate 19,133,728 of OW443343.2, read as the reverse complement.
ACCCTATAGGTTTTGATTCCCTTGAGGGTGTCGAAATATGCGTTTTTTGCTGAATAAACGGCCGTAAATTTTTTCTACGTAACTTAGCAGTTTGATTTTTTTTTAACTTCATGGGACCGTAGACCTGAGTATACAGTTCAAATTTCAGCTTGATACCTCCACGCATTCTCGACATAGAAATTCTTGACAGACAGACAGACAGACAGACAGACAGACAGACAGACAGACAGACAGACGGACAACAAAGTGATCTTATAAGGGTTCAGTTTTTCCTTTTGAGGTTCGGAACCCTAAAAAAAAATCAAAATTTGTAAAAACAAAGATGGCTACGATTCAAAATTTGAATGTTTATATCTCGAAAAGTGAAAAGTTAGATACATATATGGTGCTTAAAGAATTATTATTGAAGATGATGGAGGGCACCCGACTAAGAAAAAAAAAATCAACATCGCGGATTCAAAATGCCCGCCAAAATTAAAATTTCAAAAGATTCTCCATATTAACACTACTGTAATTTATGCGTTGTTCACCTTCTTCATTGACAAAAACCCAAGTGAAAGTCAACAAAATTTATACAATTACGCGAATCTCTTCAATACTTGATTCGTCAGCTGGACCACCGTCATCTGCTCGTAAAATCTAATTTAAAAGTTGTTCCGAGACAAAATTAAAAGAAGGAAGTTTTAAACGGCGTAGGTAATGTAATTTTTAATTGCTTGAAAACTTCCAATGAAATTTCTGTGTTGATCATTTGAAAATTCTGAACATTTTCATTTCACATGCATAATTAAATTGAGACTTTAATTGTAATGGCTACCGATGGCTGACGAGCTCGGTGGTCGAATGGTTTACTAATAATAGTTAATACTGTTAATAGCCACTTTATCTCCGAGGTCGCGGGTTCGATTCCCGCACAAGACAAACATTTGTGTGCATGAAAATGTCTGTTTGTCTTGGTATTTTCTATGTATTAAAAGTTTTTTTTTTTTTTTTTTTATACTACGTCGGGTGGCAGTCAAGCATACGGCCCGCCTGATGTGAAGCGGTTACCGTAGCCATATTAACGCTCGCAACATAAAATATCGCTCGCGCGCCGCCACCCCCGCTGCCAACGCAGCATCTCCTTCCTTTCTGGTGACCTCACTCACTCGCAGGAACACAACAACCCTCAAGGGAATTGTTATTTGGCTGCGGTATTCTGTGAGGTGGAGGTACATTCCCCAGTCGGGTAGCTTACAATTACGCTCCCTACCTCTCTTTTCGCCAGAGCTTCGTTTGTCAGTCAGCAGGGTGCACCGCGTGCAGGTGAAGTTTGTTGCAATCTACTTGCTGTCACTGCGGGCACACCTGAGTTAAATTCTCAATTTGAATATTGACAGTATAGTCATATAAAAAATGTCTATCATTCTGTAGCAATAAAAACGTCTCCTGTGAAACACACTCTTCTCTCCATCTACCAAGTAATTTCAAGAAAGTTGACTTTGGTCTTACACCCCAAAATATGTATATATATTTACGCATAAGCATTTATTTACAAAAAAAAAATGTATTTAAGTACATTTATCAGTTGTCTAGTACCCATAACACAAGCTTTGCGCTTAATTTGGGACTAGATGGCGCTGTGTAAATTGTCCTGAAATATTTATATTTATTTAAAGGCTACCGCGCCCATTTTTTTTTTTTTTTATTAAGAAAGATTTTTTATACTATTTCAGATGGTAGACAAGCATATGACCAACCTGATTTACAGTGATGCAAATCAGGCAAAATAAAGTATCACTCACGTGCTACCACCACGCTGTTGAGTATCTCAGAAGAACTCAGCAACCCTCTTGGCCTCTAGGAATGTTTGATTTATTTTTGTGGTAGCAACGCGGACAATTTGGATATTTTGTGCTATATATCCCATGTCTATGGTTCACCGTCCGACTACTAGAAACCATAGGATTTGAGAAGCTGCCTTTGAGCACAGGTTTCTCTAAGATTTGATAGTGAGATTCACAGCAGAATCTGCAGATCAACAGGTCCCACATGTGCCTGTAGAGATAGCAGTGTCCCGCATACGATGTGTATACCTCGATCAGTGCTATAGAATGTTTAGAACTGGCATAGTAATGATAGGAACAGCTTGTATGGTGCCGTGCACACATACGCTCTGCATAAGTTGTAATTGTTTAGGTAAAGACCTCCGAGGAATTTTCTCCAAGGACTTTTTATCCGTCAAATTGGGGTGTAAGTGTCTCATCATCACCTTTGAGGCAAAGCAAACTTCGCCTGCACGTGGTGCACCATTCTGAATTACAAACAAGACTCTGGCGAAAGAGAAGTAGGACGGCTCAACGTATTTATAAGCTCCCGCGACTAGGGAAGTAGTTCCGCCACACAGAATACCAACTTATAACTTGAATTTAAATAACTTGAGGATTGTCGTTTTTGTACGAGTGAATTCACTAGGAAGGACGGAGTTGCTGTGTTGGCAGCGGTGGTGGCGGGACGCGAGTGATATTTCATGTGGCGAGCTTATAACGCTCTGGTCACCATTTCACATCAGTAGTGTTTTACGGTTGATCGCCATCCGACGTAGTATATAAAGCGATCTATTCCTCGTCCTCCCAAATCTGTCAATTTTTCAGACCTTAATAGTTAACGAGACGACAATTTTATGGAGTGACCTGGCTATGGTATGATCTTGGTTTATTATGCCAGTATCTGATAGTAGTTTGATTAAAGGCACTCAGCATTAATGTATTTTTTTTTTTCAAAAAAAGGATGGTCAATTCTCCAGCTCAGTTTTCCAGAAACGATTTAAATGACCTCATCATTTAAAATGGCCGGATAATATGGCAACCCAGGCGTTTAATAAAGCAGCTGACCCATAGATAAAGCAGGGTAATCCGGTACTCCGGTATCTTGTAATCTTTATTAAATATGGACCCGCGCTCTGACGTGAATTACCTTTATTCGTATTAAATTTATTATTCACATGTTGTATGGGATTATACCCTTTTACGTGTTCCACTTATGTTGTTTTAACGGAAATTATTTTATTTTAAAAGACGACTTTAGTCGCGGAATTGTTTGGTTAGCATTGTTATTTTTATACAGCTAAGCTCCACCGTGGGGCCAAGAGGATTTTCAACTAATCGTGTCGTCGAATCGAACACGCAAGTTAAGCAACGTCAGCCGTAGCCTGTCCATGGATGGGTTTATTTATCTCGAGCTCCGGGACCAACGGTTTAAAGTGCCCTCTCGGAGGACCGAGAGGGCACTTTAAACCGTTGGTCCAGGCTGTTGTCAGTAGATGACAGTCGTTAAGCCAAGTCGGTGGCCTATAGGCGGCTTGAAAACACTGGCTTCGGCCAATCCGCAGTTGAGCAGCGAGGTGGAGTATGCTCTAAACTCCTTCGATTGAGGGGAGACCCGTATCCCAGCAGTGGGATGAATAAGGTTGACAACGGCTAGTGTCGTCATTGTGGTTCTTAGCCCCTCAGTGGAGCATAGCTGTGAATAGAAGAAAAATAAATGTGTTAACTAAAAAACTAACACATCCCACTGCCACCCGATCCGACGTAGTATATAAATGGAGCAGAAAACATTTTTTTTCGTCAGGGATTAATAATTATATCTTTTTTATTTTAACCTATTCAAGTATCTCTTATTACAGGCAATTAAAACTACATTGCGTCCTTCTGCCACCAATAACACGCATTTCGCCTCTACGCGACTGTAGGTGTTGATGGTTAGAACAACGGCCTACAAATCCATTTTTTTTTTGACGCCCGACGCGCGCTGGAGCACCCCCCAGCTGTGCTGGAGGGAGGCGGAAAATCCTCTTCGACACCCCCTCAGCCTGGTTGCTACCAGACTGACCTTTCAAGGGCGAATTAGGCTTTAACTGACTAAAATCCGCCTGCCTAACTTCTTTTAGCCACGATGGCTTTTGACGAAAAAGCGCAAACGGAACGCGACAAATCCATCGCATTACCTCTCTTTATATAATGTTTGAAGTAGTGGGCCGGGAGGGGGGGGGGGGGGGGAGTGGAAAATATATTAAGGATTGTATTTTATTATTTCTAATTGTTCCGTAATATTAAGTTTTAGTCCTTTGTCTGTCGTGTATAGTATTTTACTTATGAATTATTGAGGGTTAAATTGTGTCCTTCGTCTATAAGATGTTCAGCGAAGTGTAACTTTTCTGGACTATTGTTTCTATAACTCTTATTAATTACTTTGAGGACTCTGAATTATATCCAGGAAGACTAATTTGCAAAGTTCCTAAAATCCATCACCGTTACAATAGACGTTGTTACCGGGAAGCCTGGCAGTAGTCAACATTCACACAATGGACCGGCGCAAATCGAGCCTCACTCGAAATTAACACCGAAAAATTCTAGGTCTGGGAAATTAACGGACTTATTTATGACACGCAGCTTTTGTTCTTTGACAAATCACCTGACTAAAAAAATTCCTGATGTTTCTGAAGTGACCAGACTGAAAGGATCTTTTTTTATATATAAGCATTGCAATCTGGTATTAAATAAATAAATAAATATTTCTGGACAAATTACATTCCCAAACTAACCAATCCATCTAGTCCCAAACTAACCAAAGCTTGTACTATAGCTATTAGATAACTGAAATTATACTTAATTACAATTTTTTTTGTAAATGCATACATATAATACCTACATAGAAATAATCCACATTAAGACAAACAGACATGTTCATGCACACAAATATTTGTCATGTGAGGATCGAACCTGCAATCTCGAAGTCAAAGTGGCCATTGCTAACCATTCTACTACCGAGCTAGTCTGGTATTGGTTGTTGTGTTCTTGCATGTGAAGTCATTAAGATGGTTCCTGAAACGGTAGCGAGGGTCACGACGCACCATATTTCTTGTGAGGGTGTTAAAGTTACAACCGCTTCACATTAGGTGGGCAGAATATTTGTTTGTCATTCGATGTAGTATAAAAAAATCAATTTCATAATTAGGCAATTTTGATTGTAATCGTTATGTGTCAACATCAGTGATTTTTATGTTTTCTAGGACAGGGCTTGCCACCAGCGGCATTGATCAGAAAAAAGTAGGGTTGCAGCTAGGTGGTTGTACTTCCTTCATTAGCTTATATATACATATTCACAGTTACTTAATTGTAACCTACCTAATAAATATGTATATAGTACCTACTTAGGCGCTACGAAATTTCGATAATAAAAATTTAGGCTAAATAACTTATTGTAAGAATAAATACAAGAAAGACATAAAATATTCGAACAAATAAATGTCTTTTGTTTGGTACATAAAGATATAAGTTTGCCTTTTCTTCATTACTGTACTCGGTAATTAAGTGAAAGTTCCCCTTATCTAGAAAAAATATCTTCATTAGAACAAGCTCGTAATTTATTACAGTCATTTCCCCTTTAGGGTATAACACTGTAGCATCGAAATAGAAAAAGTCGCGAATATTAAGCTTTGTTTCTGTTGGATGTAAAGCGACATAGTATACTTTTACGTCGATATTATTTATCGAGGAACAAGTGGTTATATTTATTATGTGCAGTTGAAAATGGAGATCTGAAAATTTACCAAGTTGTAAAATTACTTTAACTTACTGTAAATTAAAACACTCCCATCATGTATAGTTATATTCAAGCTTATGAAGACAATTTAGATGCCTGTATACATAGGGAACAGATCATACACCCATACAATATTGTTATGCAATATTTTATGCATTTTCTTTTCATAAAGAAGAAGAATTCGTAATATTGATTTCATAATCAATCTTACAAATTATTTATTTGACCACGAACAAAATTTAGAGAATCACTACAACACGGATAAGAGCAACCTATTTACGTTTTAAGGTAAAACCGCTATTAAAAATCCACGACGAATTGCCGCGGGAATGATGAATATTCCATATTCGGGAGAGGCTCACCACTCATTTCCACTTTTGTGCCTCCTGTGTAGCCAGGATTTACAGGGGGCGAACAACAAAGAATCACTAAGCCACAGCATATTAACGTAACTAGACGGTGAAATTCATTGCAACCCCGAGGTTAAAGCCACTAAATTAATTTAATTAAATAATTATTTTATAATTAATAAATTAGGTAATGAAACGTTAAATTACTAAGTTAAATTACAAGTTTTTGGTGGCATCAACTTATGTTGATGCCACCAAAAACTTGTAAAAAACCCAAGTGTCGCAACTAAGTTCTTCTACCGTAAAAAGTTGTGAAATCCATGTGATACCAAGTCGGTTAATTTATTCAGTCTCTACTTGAGGGACCTTCTGTCTTAAGTTATTACAAAGTTAGCTAACCTTACAAATCTTATAGTGACCATATCAATTTTAAAAATCTTCTATGTTTTAAATAAACCGTACCATCCGTGGCCGTGCCGCTTTTTGCTCGAATTAGCGGGGGCACTACCGTGCCCCCAGATACCTATAACATATAATAGAGATTGGCACTAACCATCATAATAATATTTTTTCTGAAAAGTGCTGAAATGTTTAGTACAAGAAATCAATCCCTAACACACACCACACCATTCACACAGAAATAAATACCACCAGCTATCTTTAGTATATAACATTTTGACAAAATATTTTTTTTTCGTACATATTAACTTTTTAATTAGGGTAGGTAGTTCGAACATCCAAAACCAGCATTTTCCTCTGTTTATTTCAGAGTTATTCAGTGTATTTTATATTTTTCTATTTGTTAATCCTAGCTAGTAGAAACGCAGCTTTAATACGTTACATCGAAATAGGAAAAGTCCCGAACATTTACGGATGTGAAATCTTTTTTGTAATAGCTATAAAACCTCCTATTTCGCGCGCTATAGAATATTCTAGCAAAAGTGTCGACGGGTGGGGCTGTAAAATTTTATATCGGCACAAATTGTCCATTTGGTCTCTAACCGTTGGTTGGCTAAATGGAACGATTGAATAAAATGTCCAGCAGATTTATAGCTTCCACGTACAGGGTCGAGTACCCACACTTCGGTTTTTTTTTTGGTAAATTTTGCGGAACCTATTTCCATATTTTGTCTACTTGTAGAATTTTGTAACTCAATGGTTATACTGCGTGATTGTTGTAACGTATACTAAAATAAAAGTCGTCGATTTATAGTCCCTCTTTTCATGGGTTTCCTTATTTTCAGCTTCTTTATGTAAGCTGTGCTGTAAAAGGTAGGTTACGATGTTAGTTTCTGTTACTTCAGTTTTAGTTAAATGAGTTGTTTTCGAGTATATCCCATACAATCACCGTTTATTTATCTTTAACTACTCCATGCTCCTTCGAGGGTACTTTAAGCTAGTCTCGGCTGTTGTCGTTACATGACAATCCTTAAACTAAGTCAGCGGCCTTTGGGCGGTTTGAAAACACTGGCCCACGCCACAATCCGCGAATGAACAGCGTGGTGCAGTACACTCTAAAACTATTAGATTGAGGGGAGACTCTACCTTATAATGTTATAATAAAGCACTTGTACTATTCCACGTAAGTAATTACGTGGAACAGTCATGTGCTTTATTATAAATATACGTTATAATGTTCCACCAAGTTTATCGAGTCTATTTATAATATCTTGTTAACCATATACTGTGAATAAAATATCATTCACTCATTTCAGCAGTAGGATGAATATGATTAATGCAGTATGCAACAGTGGAAATATACGGAAATCGTGCGCAGCAGAACGCAGCGTCAATGTTCTGCCATTTGGACGACATGTTGCAAGATGCATCACTTCTAGGCGACCGGACCTTAAGGCGCAAATTGCATTAAGTCCGCCAAGTCCTTAAGTGCTCTACGTTACATAGTTTCGGACAAACCATTTCACTGCATTATGTATTGCTATATGGACGTCCAGGCTTCTTACATATTGAAGTGCAAATTATAATTGAGTTGGGTTAATGAGGTTGTGGTTTGTTAGACTTATATGCTACAGCAGCTTTTGACGCTTACGAGTACTAGTATATGCTACACCGATACCCGACCCACTCCATACAAATGTCGCGTTGTTCACTATTACATAAACAATGAACTCTGTGAAGATTGATTTTCATGGCTCCAAGGTTAATTGGGAGCCATTATTCTTACTTGGCGTCTTGCAGGTGATCTAGATACAACAGGCAGTCGACGCCTACTCTGACGAGCTCGATGGTCGAATGGCTGGCAATGGATACTTTGACTCAGAGGTCGCGAGTTTGATTCCCGCACAAGACAAACATTTGTTTGCATGAATATGTATGTTTGTCATGGTCTGGGTGTTCTCTATGTACCTGCCTATTATAAGTATGTATTTACAAAAAAAATGTATTTAAGCACATATATCAGTTGGTACCCATAGTACAAGCTTTGCGCTTAATTTGGGACTAGATGGCACTGTGTAAATTGTCCAGAAATATTTATTTATTTATTATTTGTTTTGCGAAACGTCGCGCGCACTCCGCGGGCGTTTCTCACGTAGGACATTTCAATAAATAAATAAATATTTCTGGACCATTTACACAGCGCCATCTAGTCCCAAATTAAGCGCAAAGCTTGTACTATGGGTACTAGATAGCTGATATTATACTTATATTTTTTTTTTTGTGCGGGAAGCGAACCCGCGACCTTGGAGTCAAAGTGGCCATTGCTAACCATTCGACCACCGAGCTCATCAGAGTAGGCGTCGACTGCCTGTTGTATCTATATCACCTGCAAGACGCCATGTAAGAATAATGGCTTCCAATCAACCTTGGAGCCTTGAAAAGATTAAAATCGAAGTAAGATGAAGATGATAAGGCAGAATATAAGAACGAATGTAACATTTCCCACAGGATACCAAAATACCATACGTAATACGGAGCGGCGAGCAAAACCTATTTTCCAATATTTCAACAGAATATTGACAAATATTTACAAAAAATTCAAACAACCGCAGTAAACAGTAATTTAGTACTTCAATTTTTCCACTAGCCAAGTATTTTGTAACGTTTGATGAAGGACGTCGATAACAAGAAAATTCCATTACACCGATGTCATCAGAATTTAACTATAATAAATTGGTTCAACCGCCCAATATTCAACGTAAAATTTGATCTTTTTTATATTAAAGGTAGGATATAACTTGTTGATTTTTGTGTGAGTATAAAGTAGGGCTTTTTTGCTTGTGACAAAACAACGAGCCACTATACTTTTTGCCGGTTTTAAAATCGAGCAAATTGGTGTAACATTTTGTCGAGTAAAGACATACGACATTTAAAAATAAAACCGGTCAAGTGCGATTCGGACTCGCGCACGAAGGGTTCCGTCCCATTATCTATAAAACAGGCAAAAAATTTATTTTTAAAGTGAATATAAAACTAAATATTACGTGACTATTTCAAGCGTCTACCTATTGCCGTTATCAATTGCGAGCCATAACGAGCAAAAAAATTACGTTTGTTGTATGGGAGCCCCCTTAAATAATTATTTTATTCTATTTTTTAGTATTTGTTATTATAGCGGCAACAGGAACACATCTGTGAAAATTTCAACTGTCTAACTATCACGGTTCATGAGATACAGCCTGGTGACAGACGGACGGGCGGACGGACGGACGGACGGATGGACGGACAGACAGCGGAGCTTTAGTAATAGGGTTCCTTTTTACCCTTTGGGTACGGAACCCTAAAAATAGGCGGCATACTTCGGATTGCCGTATTAAAATACCGAAATTTCGACCGAAACGGAATTTTTAAATTACATTCTGTAGTATCATTGAGAAAACTAATAACAATTCGTACAAAAAAAAAAAAACTAAATGAGGAAAAAATATAATGAAGAGCTTGGCGGCGTCGTTGCGAGTGCCAGTCTAAACGATTACGCAAGTTTAGCAACATCGACCTTAGCCTAATGGATGAGTTTACTCAGCTCCAGCTCCTCCGTCCTTCGGAGGGACAGGGAGTCGGTCCCGACAGTTGTCATTAGATGACAGTCGTTAAGCCAAGTCAGTGGCCTTTAGTCGGCTAACACTTGTTTCCACCAACCCGCAGTTGAACAGCTATAGTCCTCCTTCGATTCAATGGAAACCCTTATCCCAATAGTGGAATATTATGAGTTGATGCCGATCTAAAAAAAACAGATTTTTCGCCCACGACGAAACCGCGACTTCGGAGTCAAAGTAATCATCAAATTATTAACTATAATAAAAACGAAATTATAACTCAGAAATATTCTAAAAGAAAATCCACAAATAATAGTCGTAATGAGTTCTGTTGTTTAGAAGAATCAATCAATCAAACAAAGCTATCAAGTGATAATGTAACGCGAAGAAAAATAATTCTATCAAACAAGACAAATAACCAACAATTGAAAGAAAACGAAAACCATAAATTGCCTAAAGGTTCAAGTAAATGAACGGTTACGGTTCTATTAACCCGACCAATATATATTCTCAAACTTTAATTGAAAATAGCCAATGTTCGATCCAAGATAAAGGCCAAAAATATTCTGTTCTATTGCGTTTAAGTTACAAGAGGCAGCGATTAAGGGTGAAGCCAGACGAACGTAATTTTGTGAGCTGCAAGTCGCGGAATTCACTTCGGCTTCATATTTAATCGCGTTAAATATATTCGTTTAGCTTTACCAATCGTAATCTTGAGAGTGGCCAGTCGCGTAATTCACCGTTAAATCTTGGACCACTTCAAAGATACACTATTGTAGATGAACATAGGCTATAATATATTTTGCCTATAGAATTTCCCAAAAAGGTAATGTAAAAGCTGCAAGTCGCGGAATTCACTTCTGCTTCATATTTAATCGCGTTAAATATATTCGTTTAGCTTTACCAATCGTAATTTTGAGAGTGGTCAGTCGCGTAATTCACCGTTAAATCTTGGACCACTTCAAAGATACACTATTGTAGTATGAACATAGGCTATAATAAAATATGTGCGTTATACACATATCAGAAATTACAATTGAAATACTCCTTTTACGATTCTTCAACTAGCATAGAGTGCACTCTTCTTCATGAAAATCTATGACTCAAAATTAGGTCAAGTATTTGGATGGATGCCCCCGGTATGTCGGGTGCAAATGGGCTTCAAGTCTAAGCTCTTTGCCCAGGTCAACTCTAGGAGAAAACCACCCCTGGGTATTTGAAACGTACTATTTACGGATGTGGGTAAAAAAAAAAAAAAATGCGCCTGACCGTGAAAACACACAAGTTTATAACTTACACCACAAATTTTAATGATAATGGCAACCCTGACGACGGTCCGGCGGGACCCCTGTCACTGCCACACGATACTAGAAAAATGAAACTAGGTACATACCTACTCGACATTATCCAAAACACTAGTATTTTTAACCGAATGTTTTAGATGACGTCATATATTACGAATAAATCGAAAGTTCTATTTTTACTAACATTATAAAGACGGAGTTTGATTTTTGTAATTTTTATGTATATTTGGAGGGTGGGTGATGTATGTATGTACCTACTATTCATATTTTAATAATAATAGTATATACTAGCAATAAAAGCAGTTATGGCAGGCGTCTGTCCCTCTTCTGTAATAGCCCGGTATTAAGTTCACCCAGATCTCATCTCCATAACCCATTTATTTTCCATCACACTTCGCAATAGTCTCAACGCCTGCCGAGACCTGCTCATGGGTATGTCGTTCCATTGACATATCCTGGAGCGGGTCACGGCGGGCGTACAACATTACATCAAACTTCTCAAAGGGGCCTCTACGCGTTGGATCCATATCCCCGGAGCACGCCTATCAAAGGACCGGGCTTGACCCGTGATGAAAAAGAGATAGTATATACTATTAATATTAAAATGTTAATAATTAGTATGTAGTATTATGAGGAATTATTGTTGAATATATGACGAGCAGGCCATTGCCCATACCTGATTAAGTCTTAGCATACACTTTTAAACATAATATTTTGTATTAATAAATTATTTTAAAGTTTTTGTTATAAAATTTTAATTAAATTCCAGTTATAACTTCAATAAAATAACAAGCATATTTTTTACAAATTAATTATATGTCAAACTACAAAACAGTTTATCGGCATATTTTGTCTGCTTGGTTTTCGTCGAGACTTTTAATCTAAATGCAGCACTTAAGGGATAGGTGATGTAAAAGGCATAGTTTTTACCTTCTATGCTACAATATGATTTTTTGTCCAATGAGTCTCCACGCAGCAGGATTCATTTTAAATTAATATTAATAAAAAAAATCCCGCTGTTTGTTTAAACTCTAAAGACCTAGGTCACCTAGACAGACATCTACTTATTTAACGTTCAAATATTTTGTTATCTATATTAGCTCTCAGGCTTAGAAGCTGAAAATGAATTAATTATAGTTCCAAAATTCCTTATACATTTAAATGTGCTTTTATCATTGCTTCGTTTGCCTATTGCACGAAGGCATATACCGCTCTACTGCATTATTTATTCTTGTAAAGTTAAATTATTAATTAATTAAATAATAATAAAAAATGGTTGTTGTAAAGTCGGTTTACGTGATAACGTCATAAGAAAAAATCAGCCGATGGAGTGGAAGAGTAATAGATGCGTCATAAGCCGCGTTCTCGCTTGCAAGCTCGGCTCGGCGGAACGTGACAATGAGTCCATGCTTTTTCGTGCGTGCAGCCGGCGTTCATCAATTTATAAGACGTTGTCATTTCAAAAATAAAAATGTTTTAACATGTTTGTGTTTGTTTATAATATTTTGTTGTAATTATAATAAAATTGTTAAACTGTGTTATAAAATAAACATTGTGTAAAAGGGCGGACTGATTCCTTTTATTTATCGGAACAGACGAAAAAGCAATTTATGTACATTTTCGCTATTTGTGAGATAAAAATAACAAACTGTTAAAAAAACAGAGCTATGATTGCAGTAAGAAGTCTTATCGCAGTACTTTTTTATTAAATATGAAAACTTCACCAGATTTTTTTTAACCAGATCGTCATATAACGATTCCCAACCTACTGAAGTATTGAAAAAAATATATGTTATAATTGAGCACCAGATATATCTTATTCCTGGATTCGTTGCTTGATTAGCTTTGCGTTGCTCCATAGAAAAAATAACATTCGCTATGTTATTTCTCGTTTTTTTTCCTGCCGTGTTTACTTTTTGGCGGAGCAGTGGATGGCTGTTAGGACTGTAGCACAATGAAAACTCTTTTCTGCAATACACCACGATTAATGCGTACGAACATAAATTCATACTATTACACAAAGTAATGTGTAGCAGCGCAGTGATTATAGAGAACGAACAAGAGCGAATGGCGGCTGGAAGGAAGCTACAGAAAATGTTGCCATCCCAAAATCTTCCTATTGCTTTGGCGATGTTGCTTTTATTAAGTGAAAAATATATTGAAATCAATGTTGTTAAACATATAATAAATATTAATCGCGAAGTTACGCAGAAAACTTCAAAATAAACGCTAGCGGGGGTCGATCGACGAGGCGCTCAATGGCGCGCGCGTTGATTTTACAAGCCAATATAGTTATATAACTAGGTATCTTGGCTTGTAAAATGAACGCGCGATAGTTGTCAATGTATTTTTCATCATAATAAAACAAAAATAAAAAAAGACGTGTGGCACTCGGGGACTGCCGCGGTAAAGCTATTGCATAGCATTTTGTATCAACTTATGCAATTATAATTTTATTTATTTATTTTATTCATGCAGTATTGCTTTTTCTTTGATATTAATTCAAGTTACACTTTTTGAGCGTGGCGACCGATAAGAAAACAAATTTTTCTATTATTAAATAAATAAAACGAGTTTCGTAGAGTCGTACAATACGTCTAATCGCACGCACACAACGCCGTGTCGAAGACTGCCGAACTGAAACGACGTTAGACGATGCACGGCCTTCAAGCCACACCTCCTTGCCCGTCGGAGTGGGGAGCGTGAGGTTTTTACGTTACGGAATTTCTGGATTCGGTCCCTGCGCTCAAGGCCCGCGATAGAAGCTATACAATAGCTTAAGAGGCCCTGCAAGAAATTGGCTGATTTTGATCAATTTTGTTCATCGGTTGTGAGAAAGGGAAAGCGAATCTAAACAAAATTATTATTGATTTAAAAAGTTCAGTTCTTTGTCTTGCATGTGGCTGAAAGGGTTTTTTCAAAAATATTAAGTATTCATGGAAAATCACTAAACTTTGCAACAAGTTTTCCAAAAAATGACGCGAGACTGACGTTTGATTGTCTGTTTACAAGAAACTACTTATAATTTTGAACATTAAAAAATATCATCAGCATCATTATATAGGCTACTTGCACGTGGCTGGATCACTTTTTCAACTTCTATACAAAATATAGCAGGAAAAAAATATTGAAATAACGTTATTTTTGGGAAACTTCTAGACAAATAAGTATTTTTTTCTATTCCTTAGAAACACTTTTAAGAATTTTTAAAAATTACCTATTAATCTTAAGTTAACCATTTAATAGAATCTAAATTTTATTATATAAATAAATAATAACTTCATTTCGTAATTAAAAGGCAAAGTGAACTATAATAACGACCGCGCAAAACCGATCCTGCCAGTAGCGACCGGGCCTTCCCAGCGAGAGGACGTATCACTTTTCATCGCCGGCGCGCGCGTAATCTTCGTAAACATTTCTAGAAATTGTACGCCGACTACCACATTTTGGGCCTGTATTAATTTTAATTTACGTAAATACTTTGCTGATTTATGAAGAATATTAAAATTTTGCATGCCTAATCTTTTTATATTTATAATAAAAACGGCTTGACCGATTATGATGTTTTTTTTAATTCTTTTTGTGTCACTTGGATGGGATTAACTAAAGTTTTCGTCATGGGTGTCGTTGTCGTGGTTTTCTAGGGTGCTGAAACCGATAGTGAGGTCAAAATAAGAATCCAATATGGCGGATGTGAAAAGTTTTAAAGTATTCGTCATGGGTGTCGTTTTTGTGGTTTTCTAGGGTGCTGAAACCGATAGTGAGGTCAAAATAAAAATCCAAGATGGCGGATGTGAAAAGTTTTAAAGTATTCGTCATGGTGTAACCTCCCCCCCCCTATAAGACTCTCTCCCTCCTCTTCTTATATTATATATATTTTTTCGACCTACCTAATTGCGTATGTATACCTATCTCTCATCTTACATCTTCCTATTCATCTTACATCATCATCATCATCATCATTTCCTTACTACTATTTTCTCACTACCTTTCTTCTTCTTTCGCTCACATTAGTACGTCAAATCTATCACACCACATATACCTAATTAAATGACATTAATCTGATATACATCTCCCTATAATTTACACTCTTACACCTTAAATTTAAACCAAACCTTATGTTGTTGTTGTTGTAATAGAATGAATCAACCTGATGGTAAGCTTTACTACTACATAATGGCCACGTGATCGCGTCTAGTGTCCTACATTGTACCGTAATTTCCCCAGATACTTTTACACGCAGAATAATGACTGATTAATCTCCTAACACCCTAATATATAGATATACTCATTGAATTAGTTAAATTGCCTAACGCCCACTGTAAAATAAAACTATGTGGTTGAAAATATATTAACTAATGACCTAAATATTAGCTAGTCTTTCTTATAATGATAGTGACTCTTTAGTTATTATTTCCAGTATTAACTTTGTTATGATAGTAAACCAATATTGAGCTTAAATTAAAGAGAAACACTTTGCCATAATGGAAAGACTTTTAGACATTAAGTTTTAGTGATAAAACAATATGATATAAAACACTTATGTCAACTGATTAACATATTCAAGGTTAAAGCTTTTAAACATTATTTCTTTTGTGGCAATTGACTAGCTCCATCTCCCGCTAGATCACGTAAGAACCAGCCATCTCAAGTTCTTCCCGGCCACTTAGATTGAGCAGAGTTTACTTTACAGAAGTTTCACCTAACTTCTCTAGAAACAAATAACTAGAGGCCGTCTCTTACCTCACAGTTTTCTATTACTTTTTAACCTTGATATCTTTGGTGATTTTAACCTAGTCTTAAATTAAATAAATATGCTCAATCTTTTATTTACTGAAGCTACATTATTATTACATTATATTCTTTACTTGAGACGTTTATAGAAATTTCTCAAAAGAACCTTAGGAAACTTATAAATTCCTTCGGCAAATAAATTCATTAACTGGCAAAATTAATTTCTGCATTGATTCTAGATATGAAACCAATAACTCTCTTTAGTCTATCTTTCAAACTAAATTAATTCATTCTTATTTAAACTCAAATCATTTGAATTTAGATTATCTACTGTAATCACTGATTCCTTACAAACAACCCTAATCTAGTGTGCGACTGTTTAGTAATCTTGTTACTTCATAAATCACAACACTCATATATTTATACACATATAGCTATAATCAAACTTTGTATTCTTGATAAAAGTAACACATGCAAATTATTTAGCAATAATCTTTACTAGATATAGATTCTCATCTATTGGAATATACCCTAATTTCAACATTCTTTGCTCAGCTGAAATTTCAAGAAATCTATTTCCTGTAATGTATCATCATTCACTATTTTGAAATATGAGAAGTCATTATAATACAGTCAATAAAAGATGTTTTGATCACTCACCGAGAAAAATCTTCAAATTTACTGGATAGAAGACCTTACCTTTCAACTCTGCTAATTCACACAAATTAATCACTTTCGCGATAAGTTACTATGAGATTCTTACAAATCAGTGAAAAGCCCAATTAGTTTAATAAAAATAATTTCATTCCTTATTTATAGGAAACGAAAGAGGCAGGTTATGTTGTAACTTTAACATTTTGAAGATTGGATGTCCGATGTTTTTTATTCACATTGAAATCATCCATAAGTACGTATTGTTACTTTTGATGTCAAGCTTCAACATTCGCCTTGTAATTTCAAAGTGATTTTAAATATGATTGTTCAAATTGGGCACTTCTACTTTTCAATCTAACAATCTCACAAACCTTTTTGTATAATTAAGGCATCTATCAAACGTAAATCAATTTGATTACTCAAATAAATAATATCTCTCAAACCTTTCTCAGCAATATTTAAACAAGTGAAAATCTAATTTTAAAATACTAAAATAAATTGAACACTGTCCCGGTATTATAATACATATTTACGGAAATATGCTAATTATTATCTCCTTACTCGCGAATGCTAATAAATCGAATCATCCCGCTTAAAACTCGCGTTTTTCCTTTTATAGTCACAAGCCCCGCCCACTTTTGAATTTAGTGAAGTGACATACCTAATTTTTAACCATAAAATCTAATTCTCCTAGTTTAATCGAGTAATCTATTTGTATCAATTTATCTAACTAATTTTTACCATATAAATTGTTTCATGTTTAATCTTAAGTACATCGAAAACACTTGATTCTTCCTAAAATTATTCGAATCTTTCTATAAAGATAATTAAATCATTTTAGTTTCACATTTTTACCTTTATTTCACATAATTTTTATCTTCAAACCTCAAATTAATCTAATTTTATACCTATATTGATCACACTACAACTTCCATTCACTAATTTTAATAGTTATAAAGAAAATATAAGATTTTCAATCTTAAACTTTATTCGTGTTTTCTTACAATTCACTCCTTGAATCAATTCACCCGATTAATTATGAACGCCATTAATATCAACCAACGCTTATTATATCTAAATTCCCTTAAATATTGGATACGATATCATTACATACTAATATATCATCAAATTAATCGATATTAGCACAATCGATTCCCCATTTATTTATCAGAATTTTCCCGCCATTTTGCATAGCAACATAATTTTTCCACGTCCCTTCCCTATCGATAGACGCTATGTCCCCAACCAATCAGAGACCTTATAAATGTCCAAATTGTCCACAGATTTTTCTAAGAATTCCACACACCTGTTAGCACACCTGCACATAAGGTCGCCCTATAGACTTTTATTTGATGAATTAGGTCAATCACAAACTGATCTTAGATATTTTATCTAAATTTCAAAGTTCTCATGCTAACTAACGCTATTAATCGTATGGGTTAGTTACAATTCGCCTCCAGATTAAATTATAGAGTAATCCTGCATTACGGTGAATTTAATCTCACCAATTACCTAACTTATTATATAATTCTGATACCTAATTCATAAGTCGAGACAATAACTCAATTACGTTTCAATTCATCGACTCAAATAATTAGTGACGTCCCTTCACTAGTAAGTTTGCATTAAACATCTTCCATAAGAATGACAATTCATCCTTATGGCTTCGTAAAACCTTTCTTATATATATCCTTTTAAAAAGACACAAAAAAAAAAAACATATATTTAACCCCAATCATTCAAGTGATTAGTGTCTATTGTTTTATTCAACAACCCAATTGGTATGCAAATAAGTACTAAAACAAAAGTGATCAAATTATACTCAAGTTCCCTAGCTTATAATCATTTTCATCACCTATCCAACTTAAATATTCAACGTGAATCCACATAAATAATGCTTTCATTATAATAATCATCTGTTTATTAAGGTGCAACTTAGCTATGTAATTTCTATACCCTCAAAATCCCTCTACTTAATAACAAACCTCATTATACTGGAAAATTTCGATTTCCTTTTAAAAGTTGGCATTTCTGTACATATTTCAATTATATGTCATTGCAATGACTTTCTGTTCTATTAATATCCTTTATAAATATAAAGATTGTCTTTTACACAAATAGCCAAGTTATAATTCATTGTCAAATTTTCCCAAAGATCTGATCTTGTAATTATCTATCGTTTAATACAACTAAATTAATGAACTCTATCACTATAGGTAGACGCTCCCTAAAACTACAAAACAACGCTAGCTATATAAAATATATAAAGTGGGTTTTTAGAGAAAAAACACCTAGGCATTTGCGTATACCCTACCCGTAAGCTAAATTAGTAAATAAGTTCACCTAACCTAACCCTAAATCGAGCTGGAAGATCAATCATAAAAATCTGAGTGCATCGTATCCTTCAGAGTATGATAATTTTGCAATCTTGGTAGGCGAATCTACGTTTCTTCGATTACATGACGGTAGCTACCATTTATATGTATAGACTACTTGGTCTTGCAACCAACATTGAAGTTATTATATCCGACAGAATACCATATTCACAGATTCTTAGGTCAATTCCGCCACCTGTTCCAGATTCTTATCCATCTGCGGTTGACTTCAATTTTAATGTGTGCGAAATCATTCGAACCCAGATCTCCGGATACAAACTTGGAACTTCTCATGTGTAACAATTTAAAATTACATCCTCCCCTCTGTTTCCTAGATTATACGAACATCCCTGTTTATTAGCAATGTCCTAGGGTTTAGTCACATTAAACACCACTAATACGAGTAAAACTTTTGACAGATTTACTCAATTAATGTATATCATTTAATTAATGTTCCAAATTTGACCCCAATTGAAGCCGATTTCCGGCTTTTCGATCCCAATTGCATTGGATCAACCTTGGAACTATTCAACAGGATTCAATCCCTTTAACAACTAAACTAATAAGTGTTAAATTAATATTTTTAAATAGTTAACCTTGCTGATACGCGATCAGCTGAACAAATGGAGCGTCTTCCTCTAAGCAATTTCCCCTTACTACTTAATTCATGTTAAACTCAAAACTGAATCTCTATTAATGTTTTCTTATCCTTTCTACTTCATATCTATGAATCAGATCAACATTACATCATAAGAATCTTTTCAATACTGTAAATATCTCTTTGTAATCTTATCCTTATTCTCATTACAGATACTGCCTACCTAACATTTAACAACTCATTCACCATTCTACTAACAAAATTCTGAAGCCAACTGTCTGCAGTTTGTTAGCAATAAACAATCTTAATGTAGGTAGTAACCTACAGATTTAAGAAAATATTTGCTACTTACTATCTTAAAGTACTTCATCATAGTCCTTGTCAACTACTAGTTAATCCGTCTAACCTCTTATTACTTAATAAACTATTGTTAATACGTTATTTTGCCTACACAAATACCTCCCACCAGTCCTCGTACATCATGACATGGTAATAAACTTCCACTCACTAAGTACTTATTGTAAATAGCCTGTCTAAATTATAATAAAGTTAAGAAATTCTTAAATTTCACGTAACATAAAATCAAACTCACTCTTCAAAGAATATTTTAAAATTATTAACAAAATTGGTTCATCCATATATGAAATTCACCCTTCGCAATCTTTCTTTCTTACCTATGAACTTATGCCCTAAATTTCTCAATTAATAATCTTTACTAAACTATGTTACCCTGCCCCAGAATTTACTCTTAAATTTCTTTATACTAACAATTTGTTTACTCGCTTTCAGTTCCGTGGTTTTAAATAAACATCCACTGCTCAATGGTTTCCTACCATGTATCAGTACAGACCCTCGCCCCAACTACTTAAGACATTATCACTGTTAAAGATCTCTATAGACTACGTGTGAATTTTATATAAAAACTTACTCTTTAAAAAAACTTATTTTCCTAATATCCTCCCAATTTAAATATCACTACAAAATCACCCTTATTAACCTATTCGTTGTTCAACATTAGCTGCTTGTACTTATGTAAAAGATTTTCTTAATAAGTATATACTAAAAAGACAGATCACATTCATTTGAAATTTATATCCAAAACTTAAATTTCTACATATATAGAACTGTAATATATGTCAAAATATAATATTTCATATTTTCTCCACATAATACCACTCTTTACCTACCTTAACTTAAGTAAGGTGCTCTGAATTTTCTAAACCATATATTTTTCCTTCTAACTTTCTATTAATAATAATATAATAATCTTAATTAACAATGTCAGCCAACTCACACATCGTCAACCAGTTCCACTACACTCGAAATCTGTGTTTTACACGCCAATCTAGTTACACATCTCGGCCGGTACACACTAATGTCACGTCCTACACCACTACATAACCAAAGATGTCTATATGAAATGCAACTTAGCATGTGTGCATGCAACGCCACACAAACCATTCCAGACCTTTCCCAAAGATCAGCTGGATCGACACGAATGAACGGCCGGTAGTGAGTACACTGTACTAAGTACTACTAATTTTACTATGTTCCTAATAACATAACATACGTAAATAAGTTCCTTCCTGTTTCACAAATATTCACACTCACAGGAAATACCCCGACCCATTCAAACAGCCACGTCCATGTAAAAATCCGCCCATGTAGGAATCGAACCCACGAACGTCGATAATAGCTTCGCATCTCCGACCGCTGTCCCACTGAGCTTAACTTATTTTTCTAAAATCTATCTATCTCACCTTATCTCCTCAATTTATTTCATTGCTTACTAAAATTATTTTTAAACTAATTTCAGTGTTTCTGCACTTCAACTCCATGCAGCCGTATGCTCACTCTTAAATCAACAACCCGCTTCCAATCTGGATCTAAATCTCCGCTCATCTTTCTACTCATCTATCGTTACGGAAAATGAAGATAGATCTTAATTTTAATTTAATATTACTACACAACATACTCATCACCCCCCCCTCAATTACTCCACTCCTTCTACCAATATACTAGTAATTTATATCATCTATCCATCCTACACTCATCAACATAGCCCAGTATTTCATCAAATAATATCTCTAACTAGGTCACCTTCCCTACCACTTAAGAATGTTATAGAATGTTACATCTCTTTGTCGCTAAATCTAGGTTTTCCTATTTTCCTTATTGGTCACTTATTAAATCCTCTAATCACATTATCGCCAAAAATTCCTCTCATCATTCTATAATTAATATATATATTTATATATATTTATATTCGCCTCCCAATGTCTAGCATAGCTGACGACCTTTCGTACTCACTTATCTACTATTTACAATTCTCTTGTAATTACTACCTTCGAACATAAACGAAGCCACATTATAAAAATAAGTTGCATCCGCCTCCAGTTTTCTTGCAAGACAATCATCTAACAGAATGTTGACAACCAACGAGGTCATAAGTGAGCCTATAAACCACTCAACCAACATCTCCACTCACTTTACAGAATTAAATCAATTATATTACAATAAGGGCTGTTGTGTTCCTACGAGTGAACGAATTCACTAACCAAATGGACCACCATATCAGCAACGCGATCGACCACACGCAAAGACTGTAATGGAAGAGCCCAATATAAGCGCTAAACACGGCCATCATAATTGATTCCCATCAGGCGGGCTCCACGCTAGTCTGCCACCCTACATAGTATATAAGAAATATACATAAACCTTTTCGTGCTTAGACCCTATGAATTGTTATTACCTAAATCTAATTACGAGAGAAAATACGAAACATAAATATTCTCATTTCAAATAAAATTATACATTAAACTTAATTAGTGTCCTTTGTGTCATCGTAATAAATGAATTCTAGAATTAAACTCAGTATAAAACATTAGTAATATTCATCATTAATAAATAAATCGAATTTAAATTTTAACTCATAGTTTATTATTTACTTCTAAAATATTTTGTATCTGACTGTACTTGTATCATGTAAAAACTATTTCTTAAAAAAGTAATACTTCCTAAATCTCATTAGTCAATAACCAACCTATTTATACGTATAACAGTATTGAAGTCTTATCAATATATATTAAAAAAAAATTGCATATTTTAATATATTTATAAAGTCCTATTTCCCAAACGATCCCTAATTAATATGACAAACGTCACATACTACCCTATAACCATCTAGTTATATTAAACTATTAATGTTTCATCTTCTCGTAAAATCTTAAAATTCAACTAAAATTTACCTTTCACCTTAATGAACTTATTACGTATCTATTTTATATTTCCTTCCAATAAAATTGATTGCTATCTCCAAATCAATATACCCTACAACGTTTTCTAATATACATATATTTATTTTCGTTATTTCTTTTAAGCTGACTGTAAATTAAATAGAAATTAATAAAAACGAATTAAGTGTCATAATAAATTTTAATTAATAATAATAATGATGAATATACTCAGGAAAAGACTATAATAAAACTCTATTAAAAAAATAAAATCGCAAAAACAAATGTTGGTCTTGAGATTCGAACCAGGAATCTTAGATGCAATAGCTCTATTTTCTACCGACGCGCCACTGACTTGATAATGTAAGCGACAAAATTCGCATATGTATTTTAGAGTACCACGACTTTGTCAACATCAATTATTCATTACTAATTATGTAGCTATCTTTTTGTTAAATAATAATTGTTGCTAACATTTTTATTCGCATTTTCTACCGCATTACCCTAGTTTAGTTCAAAGTTTCACCAATGCTTCTACATGAAAATTTTAATTAACTGAATATTTAGACGCCTCCCCATTCATAAAATTTAAGAACCATTCAAATAAAGGAAGCAACTATATAAATGTAATTTTTAAGCTACTATTGAATTAAAATATCAATTCTCAATAAAACTTGTACACCCGCGCCATCTGTGACCCAAACCCCGAACTAATTCCTCTTTCGTCCATCATGCTATTTTGATCGAACCATTTTTTTTTTATAATTATCGATAACTTTACACGGACAATATATTACAATATGGAAATATGAATATATATAACAAATGAAATAATCATATTGGTTCACGTTCAAAAATCAATACATCTCTTCGCAATCAAAATCTCTTTGATGCCACTTGTGCGCGCTTTTACCGCCCTCCCACGATACTTGCATTAACTATTTCCATTCGAGTTAGATATACACCTAAAATATAGATAATTTTTTCGTCTCTAATTTTGCACAAAATAAATACTGCTACATTAAATAAATATGTTAACATTATTGAGAAAATTCCTACATGTTGTGTACCAAATTGTAAAGAAACTGGAGGCCACCAGTTTCCTCGAGATGAGAAACTTAAAAAATTGTGGTTCAAAGCGATAAATATTATTAACCATTTTATTTATTATTATTAACCATTTTAATTATTTACTCGCATATTTTCCAATTGAAATACATGTTTTAAATCGTAAAATTGTCAAGATATCAACGCAACAAACAAATCCGAAACGTTTATTGATAAATGACAAAGGTTCGTACAGTGGTGGCGCCATCTGAGATCAGCTTTAACTTGCCAACCCCATTCTAACCGTAAACCCCATGTAAACGTCTTTATTTTGTCCTTTTCTTTCTTTTTAAAGTATGTAATTGAAATAAAGTTATCTTATTAATCTATAACAAAAATTTCATTTACTTTAACTATTCATAATGTAATTCTATATCGAATTTAGATTCATAATTCCGACAAAAGAAATGAATCTCTTAGTAAATCTTAGTGTTGCCACTTCTTTGCAAATTTACCATATAAAGGTATTTCAAACTTTCAGGGATTACTAAAACTCAATTATCAATATGACAATTTCATAACCTCTCAATTACTCTAGTCGCCTCCACAACCTTTCGTCCGAAAATCTCACACATAATTTAATCTTAATTTACCTATTACCCCATATTTGCGTCAGATACCCGGAAATAGTTATTTAAATGTATTTATTACTACGTTATCGTTTATTTTATGAAATTAAAGTATTATTTTATATACAATTATGTTAATAGCTCATTGTTATTTTGCCCATTTTTTTTTTTCATATTAATCCTTTCTTTATTATCATTCTAACAGAACTATATCTAGATATTTTTCATATTTTATTATTAATATGAATGAACCAATTAAGTTATTCTTGCTTAAATTATTAATGATGTTATGATTAATAATGTACCGAAAAGTCAAAAATGCTTATTTTATATCAAGATTCCTAAAATTTCCCTTTCAAAATTTTGAACTTATATCTTATAGGAATGTTGGTAAGCCGACGATGGCAACCCTATTTTTGTTCTAACTAGTGTCCGACCGAAACTGGTTTTTACGACCGAAACCGAAACCGAAACCGAATTTCGGCAACAGTCTCAGTTTCGGCCGAAACCGAAACCGAAACCGAAACTTTTGCGAAACAGTTATCTAACTGTAGGTACTTTTCTTATAATTGCGGGTGTAAGTGGTTCATCAACATCTCTGAATCAAAGCCAACTTCACCTGCACGCGGTGCACCCTGCTGACAAACGAAGCTCTGGCGAAAAGAGAGGTAGGGAGCGTAATTGTAAGCTACCCGACTGGGGAATGTACCTCCACCTCACAGAATACCGCAGCCAAATAACAAATCCCTTGAGAGTTGTTGTGTTCCTGCGAGTGAGTGATGTCACCAGAAAGGGAGGAGATGCTCCGTCTGCCACGGGGGTGGCAGCGCGCGAGCGATATTTTATGTTGCGATCGTTAATATGGCTACGGTAACCGATTCACATCAGGCGGGCCGTATGCTTGTCTACCACCCGACGTATTATAAAAATAATAATAATATTAATTACGTTACGTTACGTTATAATTGCTAGATACTTGGTTATAATTATTAAATTGAACGTTGAAACTCTAAATCTTTAATATTATCACCACTAATGCTTTATAGTAAGTACCAAGTACCTAATTATTGTTTGTTTACGTATAGCATTACCGAATGACTTAAATTAACCACAAAATATTCAGATAGTTATGTTAGACTTGATTCTACTATAATCTATGCATTAGTTTGTTATATGTATTAAATTATTATGTTTACTACCTACCCTTAATACAATATCACATTATAAAACTTCCGAATTCAAAACAAATCACACGAAAACTCACAAACAACAACAACTGCAAACGCAAACAAGTCACGACATGATTAGGCACGTGGACGCAGCAAAATGTCTTCGTCGCTTGGATGGAATTTACTGCGCCGAACATGACCGAGCACAGCGCGGGAACTCCCGAATGAAGTTTCGGTTTCGGTCGTAGTTTCGGCAGGTTTGCCGCCGAAACCGAAACTAAACCGAAACTCGCTATTTTTGCCGAAACTCGACCGAAACCGAAACCGAAACCGAACATTCGGTCGGACACTAGTTCTAACTCATGTCAATAATATCAACAACGCGTAAAAAACATAACAATAAATCCTATTCGTATTAAAATTCCAATTGCTTGTTATAAACCCCAATTTCACCACAAAAAGAAATTATATATATACTAAATTACTTGGAGTTTATAAAATGTCACCAAGCTAACCTAATTGTTTCTAAAACAAATTTGTAAGTATAACTTTTCATTATATGACTGCTAATTATTCTACCTAAACCACGTATCTCAAAATTAATCTTTAATTTATTTGTTTCAGTAGATTTTTCTTCATGGGGTTATATGTAAAATGCACTAACACAAATTCCTGAACATAGGTTATCAAACGTTATCATTTACCATTAAATATTGAAAGTCTACAAGTAATCTCATGTAAGTATGATGTATCTTATTACATTTCTTAATTACTTTCCCCTTTTATCATTTCTTTTCCTAATAACATACCTACCAGGCAACCTTTCCTATTAAAAAGGAAAGTCTGATATCTGATTTGATAAATGTAATTAAATATTTCTTTCAGATTCCTGTCAAATTAATATCAACTGTGAATGGACATATCGCACCCCAAATGGACTAATTAGTTCTATCTGTCAACGCTGAAATACTATATTTGATGTTACTCAAAGAAGTAAAAGTGAATTTTTCAATACTTAGTAAGTATAACCTAAAATTCTTATGTTTTTAATTATATATCTCTCTTTAGTACTGGCAAAATCTCTATGAATGCTTTATTTATAGTGAACTATAAGTTTTTGAAATCAATTATTACATTTACCCCGCTCTCAAGTGCATATGGCTAACTAAACTATTTTATACCCTTTTTACTTTGTTTTCATACCAAATTTATACTCGGTAACATTACAAATGTATATATTTTCAATTATAATCCTACTTTTAATTAACTTTAGATAATTCTAATATTCTGTTATCCCATAATTATGTATTCACCATTTGTAACTCTGTTTTAATTTTAATTTTTAACTTATTTTTCAGGATCATGACTCATCGTAGATACTAACTGAAGCCCATCCATGAAAATAATTGAAGAATTTTATAACTCAAGTCCTGTGTTATTTAATTATATTTAGACCTTAGTTGTAAATATGTGAAATTAATTATATACTATTAATCTGCTTTAGGAATCCAGGAGGATTCCTTCTTCTGAGTTAATTTACTTACAAATCCTATCTGAGTTAAAACAGTCATATATCCTTTGTGTTTCCATTTCACGTACAGCAATTGTGGGTTCCTAAAAAGAAAACCCAGACAACTAATTTATACCACAATTAGATTCACTCCATTCCAACAACATTTGTATATTTGTAAAATTACTAATACATATACATATATTTTAGCTTATATATAATCCTGGTCATGCGCTACCTATTGTAACCTCCCCCCCCCTATAAGACTCTCTCCCTCCTCTTCTTATATTATATATATTTTTTCGACCTACCTAATTGCGTATGTATACCTATCTCTCATCTTACATCTTCCTATTCATCTTACATCATCATCATCATCATCATTTCCTTACTACTATTTTCTCACTACCTTTCTTCTTCTTTCGCTCACATTAGTACGTCAAATCTATCACACCACATATACCTAATTAAATGACATTAATCTGATATACATCTCCCTATAATTTACACTCTTACACCTTAAATTTAAACCAAACCTTATGTTGTTGTTGTTGTAATAGAATGAATCAACCTGATGGTAAGCTTTACTACTACATAATGGCCACGTGATCGCGTCTAGTGTCCTACATTGTACCGTAATTTCCCCAGATACTTTTACACGCAGAATAATGACTGATTAATCTCCTAACACCCTAATATATAGATATACTCATTGAATTAGTTAAATTGCCTAACGCCCACTGTAAAATAAAACTATGTGGTTGAAAATATATTAACTAATGACCTAAATATTAGCTAGTCTTTCTTATAATGATAGTGACTCTTTAGTTATTATTTCCAGTATTAACTTTGTTATGATAGTAAACCAATATTGAGCTTAAATTAAAGAGAAACACTTTGCCATAATGGAAAGACTTTTAGACATTAAGTTTTAGTGATAAAACAATATGATATAAAACACTTATGTCAACTGATTAACATATTCAAGGTTAAAGCTTTTAAACATTATTTCTTTTGTGGCAATTGACTAGCTCCATCTCCCGCTAGATCACGTAAGAACCAGCCATCTCAAGTTCTTCCCGGCCACTTAGATTGAGCAGAGTTTACTTTACAGAAGTTTCACCTAACTTCTCTAGAAACAAATAACTAGAGGCCGTCTCTTACCTCACAGTTTTCTATTACTTTTTAACCTTGATATCTTTGGTGATTTTAACCTAGTCTTAAATTAAATAAATATGCTCAATCTTTTATTTACTGAAGCTACATTATTATTACATTATATTCTTTACTTGAGACGTTTATAGAAATTTCTCAAAAGAACCTTAGGAAACTTATAAATTCCTTCGGCAAATAAATTCATTAACTGGCAAAATTAATTTCTGCATTGATTCTAGATATGAAACCAATAACTCTCTTTAGTCTATCTTTCAAACTAAATTAATTCATTCTTATTTAAACTCAAATCATTTGAATTTAGATTATCTACTGTAATCACTGATTCCTTACAAACAACCCTAATCTAGTGTGCGACTGTTTAGTAATCTTGTTACTTCATAAATCACAACACTCATATATTTATACACATATAGCTATAATCAAACTTTGTATTCTTGATAAAAGTAACACATGCAAATTATTTAGCAATAATCTTTACTAGATATAGATTCTCATCTATTGGAATATACCCTAATTTCAACATTCTTTGCTCAGCTGAAATTTCAAGAAATCTATTTCCTGTAATGTATCATCATTCACTATTTTGAAATATGAGAAGTCATTATAATACAGTCAATAAAAGATGTTTTGATCACTCACCGAGAAAAATCTTCAAATTTACTGGATAGAAGACCTTACCTTTCAACTCTGCTAATTCACACAAATTAATCACTTTCGCGATAAGTTACTATGAGATTCTTACAAATCAGTGAAAAGCCCAATTAGTTTAATAAAAATAATTTCATTCCTTATTTATAGGAAACGAAAGAGGCAGGTTATGTTGTAACTTTAACATTTTGAAGATTGGATGTCCGATGTTTTTTATTCACATTGAAATCATCCATAAGTACGTATTGTTACTTTTGATGTCAAGCTTCAACATTCGCCTTGTAATTTCAAAGTGATTTTAAATATGATTGTTCAAATTGGGCACTTCTACTTTTCAATCTAACAATCTCACAAACCTTTTTGTATAATTAAGGCATCTATCAAACGTAAATCAATTTGATTACTCAAATAAATAATATCTCTCAAACCTTTCTCAGCAATATTTAAACAAGTGAAAATCTAATTTTAAAATACTAAAATAAATTGAACACTGTCCCGGTATTATAATACATATTTACGGAAATATGCTAATTATTATCTCCTTACTCGCGAATGCTAATAAATCGAATCATCCCGCTTAAAACTCGCGTTTTTCCTTTTATAGTCACAAGCCCCGCCCACTTTTGAATTTAGTGAAGTGACATACCTAATTTTTAACCATAAAATCTAATTCTCCTAGTTTAATCGAGTAATCTATTTGTATCAATTTATCTAACTAATTTTTACCATATAAATTGTTTCATGTTTAATCTTAAGTACATCGAAAACACTTGATTCTTCCTAAAATTATTCGAATCTTTCTATAAAGATAATTAAATCATTTTAGTTTCACATTTTTACCTTTATTTCACATAATTTTTATCTTCAAACCTCAAATTAATCTAATTTTATACCTATATTGATCACACTACAACTTCCATTCACTAATTTTAATAGTTATAAAGAAAATATAAGATTTTCAATCTTAAACTTTATTCGTGTTTTCTTACAATTCACTCCTTGAATCAATTCACCCGATTAATTATGAACGCCATTAATATCAACCAACGCTTATTATATCTAAATTCCCTTAAATATTGGATACGATATCATTACATACTAATATATCATCAAATTAATCGATATTAGCACAATCGATTCCCCATTTATTTATCAGAATTTTCCCGCCATTTTGCATAGCAACATAATTTTTCCACGTCCCTTCCCTATCGATAGACGCTATGTCCCCAACCAATCAGAGACCTTATAAATGTCCAAATTGTCCACAGATTTTTCTAAGAATTCCACACACCTGTTAGCACACCTGCACATAAGGTCGCCCTATAGACTTTTATTTGATGAATTAGGTCAATCACAAACTGATCTTAGATATTTTATCTAAATTTCAAAGTTCTCATGCTAACTAACGCTATTAATCGTATGGGTTAGTTACAATGGGTGTCGTTTTTGTGGTTTTCTAGGGTGCTGAAACCGATAGTGAGGTCATAATAAGAATCCAAGATGGCGGATGTGAAAAGTTTTAAAGTATTCGTCATGGGTGTCGTTTTTGTGGTTTTCTAGGGTGCTGAAACCGATAGTGAGGTCAAAATAAAAATCCAAGATGGCGGATGTGAAAAGTTTTAAAGTTTTCGTCATGGGTATGGTTTTCATAGTTTTTGAGAGTGCTAAAGTCATTAGTGAGGTCAAAATGTGACTCCAAAATGGCGGCAGAGAAAATTTTCCAATTTTACGTCATCGGTGTTGTTTTCATGGTTACAAAAACCATTAATTTAAATCATACCTGTTAAGGACCTCGTTCCTGACAAAGGTCCCCCAACCACACACGTATTTTATTGTAATGGTGGTTCTAAATCTTTTGTTTGACTAATCAATCGATGGAAAGTTTTAGTGATTGAGCCCAACACAGCCGCTAAGCTTACTAGTATTAATATACAAAGTTGTAGATAATGGGTCGAAAGAAAGGAACGCATTACCAGTGCATCATCAAAAAAAAAAAGACGAAACGTGGGATTGTCACGTATGTCGTCTTCGTCTCAAGAATATGTAAGCTTTTACTTTCGATCAGTACTAGATGTGCAAAAAGAACTATTTACGAGTACATTTTTATTTTTAAATATTGTGAATTTTTAGAAACCGATGATTATGAAAGCTCATAAAAGACAGTAAGTAATTACTGGTGATTATGTTCTATGATCAAGTTGACATGAGTTGTTAAAACTCATGTCAACTTGATCTAATTACACGTCCATTTCGTTCGAACTTCGTTTATTCACTGTGTTCAATTACATTACATGACATATATATATACCACATCAATGGTAATTATCACCTTTGTCTTATATAGGGTGTCCTAAAAGAATGCCACACGGGAAAGTAACTTTAATATTGTAGATAGACCATTTTACTGAAAGAAGACTTCATTTTCATTTTAAAAATAATTCGAACTGCATTCAAATATTTTTAAATATCGCCTGTCTTGATTGGGAATCCACTTGGTGCTTTTCACATTGAGCGGTACCTGTATAAGACAAAGATGATAATTACCATGTTTAGATCAAGTTGACATGAGTTTTAACAACTCATGTCAACTTGATCATAGAACATAATCACCAGTAATTACTTACTGTCTTATCATAGCTTTCATTATCTTATTTTTCTCCATGTCCCGCCCGTTTTATCCACCTTGTATACAAATAAATTAAATTAGCTTTATAATACGATGAAATGGCTCGCTATACTATATTCTCATGGCCTGCGGTCTTAAAGCGAGGGAAATACTAAAGACCTCCCCGTTGTTCTGTATTATGTAAGCAATAACACGTGTAATTCGTTTCAGACGTACCGTATATTATATGCTGCTTACACTTTATAATTTGCTTTTACCATAGTGAATGCCGTACGTAATATAGGCTACGATATTTTTATAGGGTGTTTAAACATAACTTCAAAATCACTATAAAATCCATCCAGTATTACGGAATCTTAAAAACTATGGATAGCTAATAATAGCGGTGACGGATCAAGATTATTTGTTCCCGTTTCACCGCACGCTTCAACGCACACTACGATTATCAACTATAGTTCGTACCCTGCGCTTCTATAATTACCTAATCTAGTAGCGCGCCGAAATTGGTAGGGACTCTTAAAAATGACAATAAAATAAAAAAAATATATTTAAGGGTGGGTCACCCTTATCATTTAGGGGTATGGAAAGTAGCTGTTGGCGATTATCAGTACCCGATATGTAGGTACACAAAATTTCATAAAAATCGGTCCAGCCGTTTCGGATGAGTTTGGTAACAAACACTGCGACACGAGAATTTTCTACATTACAAATTTTAGAAGAAGATAGGTATATCATAAAATAAAATTATTTTATATTTTTATTAGCACAAGATGTTGAAGGAAAAATGTACAAAGTGTACAAGAAAATGAAGGAAAAAAAAATATATTATAATTTATGATACAGTACATTACAGTAATACACGAATATATTACTATGATGACGATATATGATGCTTTGAACTTCGGATTTCTCGTGCTCAGTGTACTGTGAGAACCTTTTATGTCATCTTAGATATAATATGCGATATTAACACAGGTGTAGATACTTACGTTTGAAAATTTTTCTCAAATAAAATAGAAAGAAAGATATTTTATTGGCCACCCACACATGTTTTTAAAACTAAGTGACCTATTACAAAAATAAAAAAATAATCTACATAAATAAAAATTTACGTCGCTAAGCGCAAAACTCGAGAACGGCTCGACCAATTCTGCCAATTTTTGTTTTAATATTTTTGGTAAGTTATAAGGAAAGTTCCTAGGGCGACAAAAAACGTAAAAAATGTGAGGTAAATAAAACACCTATTTTCGCTAAAGTATAAGCAAACCCCGGCCACTCCATACAAAAATGGCGCTTTTGCATGTAGTAACCAAATGACGTCTGTACACGTGCCTATGTTTGAGTGACGTTCTCTAGGGCTGACATTATTAAATTATTAGTCGAACATGTAAGGGGGTGTAAGTGGTTCATCAACATCTTTGAACCAAAGTCAATCTTACCTACACGGGGTACACCCTGCTGACTGACAGACGAGGCTCTGATGAAAAGAGAGGTAGGACGTAGCGTATTTTTGAAGCAGCTCGACTGACGAAGTACCTCTACCTCACAGAATACCGCAGTCAAATAAAAATTTCCTTGAAGGTTGTTGTGTTCCTGCGAGTAAATGAGGTCACCAGAGAGGATGGAGTTGCTGCGTTGGCAGCGAGGTTGGCAGCGCGCGAGCGATCGTTAATATGGTTACGGTAACCGCTTCACATCAGGTGGGCGTAGTGAAGAAAAAAAAACATAGTAAATACACTACACTGACTTCAGCCAATATTTACAAAACGCCTTGTATAATTGCCATTGCTAACTTACCCAAAACTTTATATTTTCTAATCACCACAAAATCAAACGTTCGCCTTCCGAACACCGGTTCATTGTAATGATCAAACCATTTCATTCTCACTAATTTAAGCTTTTCACTATTCATATAAATGCATGCGTAATGATTTGATTCATTTTCATATTCACATGGAACAAACGTAATTTAAAACTAATACCACACATGACATCACGCACAATAAACATTGAAATGTAAATAAGAAAATTGTAAACATTAACAATAAACCACCATAACTCATGTGACAGCAATGTCAATTCCGCGTCTGCGCGCTCACTTGCTCTTTGAGACATATAAATCTAATGCTATCCTTTTCTCATCTCGTATTAATTGTATCTTGTATCCTACTTTGACAGACGTGAATTAGTTATGATGAAATTATGGCTGCCGCATGCTTTTTAGTTATGTAATTTATAAAAAATCTGTATTTTATTTCATCCAAAGGGATCGAATAAATTTATTTTTTTTGACTTTCCATGTGTTAAGACATCCATCCACTGCACAAGTAACTCCCATCTTTTAAACTGAATGGAGAATAAAATACGAGCGACGTCAATTTGTAGGACGTTGCATCCATTGCGAACGGTTCCAAATCGGTCTCATAGCGGAGGTGAGGTCGACTAGTGAGAGCGGCAGAGAGTGTCCATACTGTACGTTAGTACTATTACTTATACTGTGGTATAAGGTTCCAATGGAGATAAAAAGACGTAAAAATTGTGAGGAAAATAAAACACCACTATCTACCAGTGCAAAGCCGGGGCGGGCAGCTAGTTCACAATATAAATGTATGTGCCGCCAATATGGTCCCAGCTCAGAGTATCTAAGACTTAGCTACAGCGCTGGTATTCTGTTGGAACCAATTGAGTGGACGAGCGCCCCTGTGGGGTTAAAACTAGGTCTCCCGCATGTGTACCCCCGAAACTCTCACTAATATATATATATATACTAAAACAAAGTACTACTGTAAGTACATTATATTGAAACAAAAGACGAGTTCGGTGGCGTAGCGGTCAAACCAACGCTCGTGGGTTCGATTCCCACTTATAACAAACATTTGTGTGCATGAACATGTCTGTTTGTCTTAGTCTGGGTGTTTTCTATGTATCATAAGTATGTATTTACGAAAAAAAATGTATTTACGTATGTTTATCAGTTGTCTAGTACCCATAAAACAAACTTCGCTTACTTTGGGGCTAGATGGCGCTATGTAATTTGTCTGACAATATTTTATTTATATTAAAGTAAATAAATATTTCTAGTCAATTTACACAGTGCTTTTTACTATGGGTACTAGACAACTGATAAATCATACTTAAATACATTTTCTTTATAAATACATGTAATACATAAAACACCCAAACCAAGCAAAACAGACATGTTAATGTACGCAAATGTTCGGCTTGTGCGGGAATCGAACCCGCGACTTCGGAGTCAATGTAGCCATTGCTAGCCATTAGATCAACGGGCTCATCAAAATTGGCGCATCATAAACCTTGTAAGGTATATCCACGCCTCCCCGCCCAAATGCTTCAAATACCTCCTATGATATACTAAAGATGTCGTTTGCATTCTTTTACATAATACACTAACTGAGCAACTCACTGGGGAGTACCTTTACCTCACAAAATTCCGCAGCCTAATAGCAATGATTAGAATCCTATAGGGTAATTTTTCTCATACGAGTGAGTGAGGTTACATTATATATTATATAAAAACAAGATTTCTTCCAACCAACGCCAACCTCAACTGCACGTGGTGCACCCTGCTGACTGACAAACGAGACTCTGGCGAAAAGAGAGGTAGGGCATAGCGTGTCTTTAAGCTGCCTGACTGGAGAAGTACCTCTACCTCACAAAGTACCGCAGCCAGTTAATAATTCTTCTGTTGTGTTCTGTGACTGAGGTCACCAGAAAGAAAGAAAGGAAGAAGTATAGACTGGTATAGGATCGGCGACCTCTTGGTGTTGCTAATCTCCATGGGCGGCGGTAATTGCTTACCATCAGCTGACCCAAATGCACGTTTACCCCTTCTCATATAAAAAAAATTGGCCGTGTGGTTTTCGGCAGACTAGAATAGAATCACTCCGTCTCTTCCCGTGGATGTCGTACAAAGCGACTAAGGGAAATACATTATCAAATATCGATCAGGCCTCCCCAACCCGTTCGGCCAGCGTGGGGAGTGTAGGCCAAATCCTCCTTCCGTCTAGGACGGACGAGAGAGGGTCGTGCTCCTGTAGTGGAGACTAAAATGGACCTGATGATGATGATGATGATGATATAAAAAAATGTTTATCTGTAAAGTCGGTTTACGGACGATAATTTTACATGATAACGTCATAAGACAACATCGGCCGACACAGAGATAGCTTGTTCCGCGCTCTCGCTTGCACGCTCGGATCAGGCGGAACGTGACATTGAGTCATGCTTTTTCGTGCGTTCATCGATTTATAAGAAGTTGTTAAGTCAAAAAATTTGTAAGGTTTAAGTACCTACACATGTATTTTATTTGTATTAAACATAAATCAACCACAAAACATAATCCCTGTTTTGCGGTAAAGTTGATAAATGTAAATAAACATGAAATATTAAATGAGGCTCGTTTGCGAGACATGTTTGGGCTGGTACAAACTCAGGTAATGATATAGCCAATTGTAACTTTTCTTGTTTTGTGGAGTTTGTCCGCAACACATGCGAGAACTATCTAGAGTTGGATTGTTTGTATAAACATTTTGTAACAACTAGTTTTGTTGTTATAGGAAATTATCGGCTGTTTGACTTGAATACAGTTTTAGGACTGTATAAGTTTAAACTATTATCACTATCACAAGATCACTAAAAGTTAGATAACTAAGATATGAAAGGACCTAGCGTGGTATCATCATCATCCTGTATCTACCCGCTGCTGCACAGCTCGCTGCGCGACCTTAGCCTGTGGACCAGTCCGATGGTCAGTATCCAAGTTTCTGCACCATAGGTAAATAAATAAATATAAATATTGTCAGACAAATTACACAGTGCCATCGAGCCCCAAAGTAAGCGAAGCTTGTGTTATGGGTATTAGACAACTGATAAACATACGTAAATACATTTTTTTTTGTAAATACTTACTTATGATATATAGAAAACACCCAGACCAAGACAAACAGACATGTTCATGCACACAAATGTTTGTCCTGTGTGGGAATCGAACCACCTGTCCTGTGTGGGAGCGTTGGTGTCGAAGCCGCGTCATTGACCGCTACGCCGCCACCGAGCTCGTCAATAGGTCATTGCAGTGAGGACGCACTGCGTTGTGTAGCGTGGGATATCGGGATGAAATTAAATAAATTTATAGAGACGTAGGGTACAGCAAATCTGTAAGCTGCGCGACTGGGGAAGTACCTACACCTCACAGAATATCGCAGTCAAATAACAGTTCACTTGAGGGTTGTTGTGTTCCTGCGAGTAAGGTCTATAGAATGGGAAAAAAGTAAGGACTTGTTGCGTTGGTAGCGAGGATGGCCGCCGAGCGAGCATGTTTCATGTCGCGAACGTTAATATGGCTATACTAACCGCTTCACATTAGGCAGGCCGTATGCTTGTCTGCCACCCGACATGGTATAAAAAAAGCTTGTAATAAGACTTTAAATGACATAGCGTAAACATCATTACTGGTTTGATTCCTAGTCCGTGGATTCCGTACATTTGGCATTTGTACTACTTATTTCTGATTAACAATTATCCAAGAGCTAAAAGAATTGCTGAATAAACAATATCCTGATTTAGGAGTTCAATGACACACGATGTATATCAATAAATTGTTATGAAACTCTGCAAGGGGCTATTTCAATTCATGTCACGTTCCACCGAGGACCAACTGCTGGGGAGGTAAAAAGACTGCCTTAGAAAAATGCTAATGGAATGCATAATTTTGTATTGAAAGAGTTTCCCACAATGGCGATTTGAGGTCAAAGCTTATCGGGTGGCCGTGAGATCAAATGGTTATCAGGTATTTTAAGGTTGAGAGTCTCGGAAGTTACTTATCATAATAGGTCGGGGAAAAAGTCTTTTCGCATTATAGTATGTATGAACTTGTAATAAAATCTCTTTGGTTATACCATTTGTATCTAGCAGGTTTTGATATCTTTAAAAAGTTTAAATTTTAATAAAGATAATTCCAAATTCAAATTAGGTAAATGTGTGATTTTCATTTGTTTTTTTTACTGTCAAGATGAGTGAATCTAATGAAGAAATTAGATACTTTTTAAAATTTTACTACAAAAAAGGTAAAAATTCAACGCAAGCTGCGAAAAAAATTTGTGACGTTTATGGACCTAGTGCAGTGTCTGTGAGAGTAGCACAAATTTGGTTTAAGCGTTTTCAATCAGGAAATTTTGATGTGAAAGATGCACGTCGCTCTGGTCGCCCTGTTACGGATAAAATTGATGCCATTTTTGAAAAAATGGAGCAAGATCGGCATATCAGTAGTTATGACGTAGCTGAAGAATTAGGAATTGACCACAAAACAGTTTTGGCGCATTTGAAAAAAGCTGGGTACACTAAAAAGCTCGATATTTGGGTGCCTCACGATCTCACTGAAAGAAACCTAATGAACCGTGTACTCATTTGCGATTCTTTACTAAGACGTAATGAAAGCGAACCGTTTTTGAAGAAGCTTATAACTGGTGATGAAAAGTGGATCACGTACGACAAGAACGTGCGAAAAAGGTCGTGGTCAAAGGCCGGTCAGGCTTCACAGACTCTGGCAAAACCCGGGTTAACCCGCAACAAGGTGATGCTGTGTGTATGGTGGGATTGGAAGGGCATTATTCATTATGAGCTGTTACCGCCAGGCAGGACTATCGATTCTGAACTCTACTGTGAACAACTGATGAGATTAAAGCAAAAACTTGAGAGAAAGCGGCCGGAATTAATTAACAGAAGGGGTGTGATTTTTCATCATGATAACGCTAGACCTCACACATCTTTAGCCACTCAGCAAAAATTAAGAGAGTTTGACTGGGAGGTGTTAATGCATCCGCCGTATAGTCCTGACCTTGCACCTTCTGATTTCCACCTGTTTTGGTCTCTTCAGAATTCTTTAGGCAATGTCAGGTTAACATCACGAGAAGACTGCCAAAACCACTTGTCGTGGTTTTTTAAACAGAAGTCCCAAAATTTCTATAGTAATGGGATCATGTCTGTACCTACAAGATGGCAAAAAGTTATCGAACAAAATGGCACCTACATACTTTAGTTAAATGTAAATAAACTTTATTAAAAAATGTTTTGAATTTTCATATAAAATACGAAAAGACTTTTTCCCCAACCTAATATTTCATTTTTACTTGCATTCGATAATTCATTCCTGCCTTAGTTTACATTACAAAGGCTACCCTTTAGGCCGTATGCTTGCTTGCCACCCGACATAGTTTAAAAAAAAACAAGGTTCCACCTAGGTCTTTGGTTTGGGTCATTACAAACTTCAAATTACCATGTCTGTAAGGAGCTGGAAAATAAAGTCTGTCGATCCTAAGCTATGGACACGACATCAAACAGCCAACCAGTGCCTACCTGATGGGTTGCAGGATACTGGTGTTCACGAATAGAATGTCATTTGGTCATGTCTACTTTGCCGGCCAAGAAGATACCTCTTCAGATTTTGATCTTCAGATTATTTACAACAAAAAGCAAAGAATAGAAACAATCTTACAAGGTACACAAATACTATTAAATGAAGTTCAAAAAGGAAAGAGAATCATTTGTGAAGAGTCCGGTGGTCGAATAGCAATGTCCACTTTGACTCCGGGGCTTCCATCCCCGGACAAAACAAATATTTGTGCGTATGAACATGTCTGTCTTGGTGTGAGTATTTTCTTTGTATTATAAGTATGCATTTACAAAAAAAAATGTATTTAAGTATAATATCAGTTATCTTGTACCCACAGCAGCAAAGTATAGTACAAGCTTTGCTTAGTTTGGGACTAGATGACAATGTGTAATTTGTTCAGAATATATTATTATTATTGTATCTCTTTTTAATTGTATTATGATTAATATCTCTTATTTTATTACATTTGAAAATATAACCTTATCAAAAGTAAAAAAATACATTTTAAAACATAAAAAAACAGGGGCCAGCCGGTAGCGGAACGAAGACCCAAACTACCTATGGCGCGGACTCCAGAGTGATCACAATTCGGCCCTG
The DNA here is from genome assembly GCA_937001555.2 of Hypsopygia costalis. Taxonomy (NCBI): domain Eukaryota; kingdom Metazoa; phylum Arthropoda; class Insecta; order Lepidoptera; family Pyralidae; genus Hypsopygia; species Hypsopygia costalis. Next base: position 19,094,089 of record OW443343.2, on the reverse strand, counting down.
TCCTAGAAGAACCACCTTCTGTATCCGGCTCTATATTATTATTATTTTTTCAGTCTTTGGGATCAGTTTGGAATCATAGTCATATTTCAGAAAACCAAAATGTCATTGAGTTATATGCCTACACCTTCCTCATCCAGTCCATTGGTGAAAACCGTATGACAGTTTCGTATAGTAGCTTTTTTTTATCTCCCACAAAATTAGTTCTTTCCAGTCTTATAACAAATGACTTATAAACTCAAGTGCAATACAGTGTTAAAAAAAAACACAAAAAACTGTGTGCCGCAGTAACACAAAACATCCATAGCTCAGCTACATGTTTTGTTCTAATGAACAAAACGCTGATATTTCGGCTATCAGTAATATATATATAAGTTTTTGTGTTTTTCGCATTCAGACAGACAGATGAGATGGAGGACTTTGTTTTATAATAATGTCGTGAAGATACAAGTCTTTCGGATGGTGGCTCTGAATCAAAGACATTCAATACTAATGTTTAATCTCATCGCTCTGGATTGATGACTGATTGAAGCCGTGATTATATCTCTATGTAACTGTAGTATCAATACTGTAATGTATCTGACTGATTAGACACACACAAAAGGACTGTACCTACGTCTATACTTAGGCGTATATAAATTTATACAATAGTATAGTAATTACTTAAGTTATGCACAGCTAGGGCACAGCATAGTAATACAACCAGTACTTTAACTTCATATTAGCCCCCAAATCGGCGCACGCACACAGCCAAGCGTCATTTACACGACCGCTCAGTAAGTTTTGGTGCGAAGTTAAAGTACTGGTTGTATTACTATGCTGTGGCTAGGGTTGCCATCTCTAAACGCTAGCAACCTGGACAAGATGCGTGAAAACTCCGGATTTTGAATCTTAAAACCTAAACATGACATCAGTGTTTTTAGTACTAGTACTATTTTTTATTCTGTGACAAGACGGTTATTCTAAATATTTTTGAAAATGGAAAAATTCACCTCCCCCCTAGGTGGGATTTAAACCCACGACCTCTCGATGACCAGTCGAGTGCTCTTCGAACTCGACGACTTCCAACCAGGAAGGTTTGTGTTGGTGACGAATTTTTGCAGTTTTTATTTTTACTGCGTGAGTCACAAGCTGGCCAAGAGAACTATTTAAATAATAATAAAGACGGTTATTCGCAGCAAGGAGACGGTGATTTAAAACTTCTAATCCTGGACTACAAATGAAACCCCGCCCTGACGATCCCCGGACGCCCTCGAAATTAGAACAAATCCGGGGAAACCCGGACGGATGGCAACCCTAGTCACAGCAGATACGCTTATGGTGCATCCACATATGCCGCCGACTGCATTGGCGCTAGCTTACCGCGCGAGCCGCGTAAAGCCGCGAGTGCCGGCGGCCAAACCGCCGGGTATGTCTGGATACACCATTAGAATGAGACAAGAGAGGTTATAACATGACCGTCTCTTACACTCATAGAGTGTTGCTAGCTTAGTGCATTTGGTACCAGATCTAGTGCATATTTCAGTGCTCAACATTATTTTTTTGTTCTTAGTGCCTGATATAACCTATTATCAGTAGAATTGGTAGTTATAAATAATTAAAGACGGTGTGAATGTATCTGACGAGCCTGGTGGCCGAATAACGATGGTCACTTTGACTCCGTGGTCATGAGTTTGATACCCGCATAAGACAAATATTTGTGTGCTTGAATATGCCTATTTGTCTCGTTCTGGGTATTTCTATATGTTGTATGTTATTATATCAGTTATCTAGTACCCATAGTAAAAGGCTTGCTTAGTTTGTGACTAAATGGCAGTGTGTAATTTTTACAGGGATATTTATTTATTTATCTTCGATCAAGGAAATATTAACCTGACATATCACGACACGCATTTACAACGGTATATATAGAAAAATAACTTACAAAGGTTCGCCACAACATGGAAACCGCACAGAAGGCCGCAGATAAATAATAATATTCTTATATACGTCGCAGCCAATTCATAAAATCCTTAACTGAAATTGCCTATGACTGTTTTAAAAACGCGGCTCCGCGTGGCAGCCCTTACGATCGGTTCCACATTCGACTCACAGAGGAGGTGACGTCGCCTTGTGAGAGCGGCATTGAGTACCTAACTACCCGTAGATGTTCCATAGACACGCAATAAACTAATTGAAATAGGCTGCACTGAAAGCGTTTCACACTGGCTGATGTTTCTGAAAAGCCTCACAGTTCGGTAGGCAGGGTTGCATTAATTCGTGCATTCAACCCCTTTGATATCCGAACTGTATTGGCTTTAGAAATAAATGGTTGCGGTCGTAAAAGTATTTTTAAAACTGATTTAACTTCCAAATATTCTACTGGGAATTTTTGAATACCTACAGGTTGTGAACAACCAGTTCATATATACTGATCTTCCGTATATATGAATCCCCGTAATATGGAAAGCTAAAGCTGTTATAGACTTTTTACCACATTTTTTTTATACTACGTCGGGTGGCAGACAAACATACGGCCCGCCTGATGTGAAGCGGTTAACGTAGCCATATTAACGCTCGCAATAAAATATCGCTCGCGCGCCGCCACCCCCGCTGCTATCGCAGCATCTCCTTCCCTCTTCTGATGACCTCACTCACTCGCAGGAACACAACAACCCTTAAGGGAATTGTTATTTGGCTGCGAGGTAGGGAGCGTAATTGTAAGCTGCCCAGTCGGGTAGCTTACAATTACGCTCCTTACCTCTCTTTTCGCCAGAGCTTCGACTGTCAGTCAGCAAAGTGCACCGCTTGCAGGTGAAGTTGGCTTTGTTTCAAAGATGATAATAAACCACTTACACCCCAAAAACGTTGAATGGTAAACAAGCATACGGTCTATCTTATCTGAAGAGGTTATCCTTATCGTAGCTATAATAAATAGCAGCCTTGATAATTTCGCGGAGAGCCCTCTCTAGATCGAACGACGTGCTAGATACGGGGACCTGCGCAGCGAGCTTCTCGGTATGGTTCAGTGCAGCGAAAGAAAGTAGTAAATATATTCGTCGCCGCCCCAGAAGGGGGAGAGGGCCCAAATGGGACTAAAGATGTAGATTAAATAATTTGTAGAAAATCAAGAATTGCCCGCGGCACAAAAGAGCCTTAGAGCAATGGTGCTGCGCGGCTTTTGCGATTCGGCTCATATGACCGTGAGGTTGGTGGAGCCATGGGAGCTGGTGGGTTAGATCTTTTTTTTTTATACTACGTCGGGTGGCAGACAAGCATGCGGCCCGCCTGATGTGAAGCGGTTACCGTAACCGTATTAACGCTCGCAACATAATATATCACTTGCGCGCCGCCACCCCCGCTGCCAACGCAGCATCTCCTTTTCTGGTGACCTCACTCACTCGCAGGAACACAACAACCCTCAAGGGAACTGTTATTTGGCTGCGGTATTTTGTGAGGTGGAGGTACATTCCCCAGTCGGGTAGCTTACAATTACCCTACCTACCTCTTTTTTCGCCAGAGCTTCGTTTGTCAGTCAGCAGGGTGCACCACGTGCAGGTGACTTTGGTTCAAAGATGTTAATAAACCACTTACACCCCAACGAAGAAGAAGAAGAAGATCGAACGACGACCTGAAAAAAGTGGCTGGTAGCGGTTGGATGCGGAGAGCGGAGGATTGCATAAGGTGGAAAGCATTGGGAAAGGCCATATCCAGCACTGGGTAGATACAGGTTGATAATGATGATGATGGAGAGCCTAGACCAGTTTGATAATATCCAATCTCTCTTTCTTCCAAGCTTTGTTTGCTACGTATGAGTGCCCCTAGCTGGTCGATTTTGGCTCTGAAGCTGATAGTGACCTACACTTAACTCAAAAGAATTGACAAATGGAGAAGGGTTTCACTCTCAAATCAACGCTTCTCTGGGTAAAATGGAGGTGTGCAGTAGGCACACTTCCATTCTAATTCGTCTGAGACCCAAAACATCCCAACGTTCCAAAGTTATTCAATTCTAGGTGTGGAAGTGGTTCGCCAACATCTTTGAACCAAAGTCAACCTCACCTGCACGTGGTGCACCCTGTCGACTAGCCAAAGAGAGAAGGGTACAGCGTATTTGTAGGCCTATCTCCACCTCACAGAATACCGCAGTCAAATAACAATTCCCTTGAGGGTTGTTGTATTCCTGCGAATGAGTGATGTCACAAGAAAGGAAGGAATTGCTATGGTGGCAGGGGGGTAACGGCGCGCGAGCGATGTTTCAAGATGTGAGCGTTAATATGGCTAAAGTAACCGCTTCATAAACATCATCAATGAAGGTCAATGGTTATAAATAACAAAATAACCAAAAACTTTACTTCGTATGTTTCAATCATTACTCTCTTTCGTTTGATACCAATATAAAATGAATGATAATTCATTTTTTCATATTCAATATCATAAAGGTCAATGTGGAAATTAATAATCACAAATATTAAATGAATAAAATAGCGTTTATAGGCTGCATTATCCACTTCACATCAGGCGGGCCGTATGCATGTCGGCCATCCGACGTATAAAGAAAGCATTTTTCAGTAAATAGCATACCTAGTGTTTTTCAGCCATACCAACTAATAAAATCTTAAATCACAAAAAGCTCCTATCGCTATCCGTAGAAACGTACGTAATCATTCCGCAGTGGGTCTTATTTCCGTTATTTCTATCCCTGTCGACTGCTCACTTTTGCTCGCAAGGCCGAGAGCCACTGTGCACTTCTCAATTATTTCTGTAATAGCCTTATTTTCCTGCTGAAGCCTGTAATATCGGCAGGGATTCGTGTAACCGCTCGGTGGAATGTAGCGCAATTTGCGAGTCTTTCTGGAGAATTTTTAACAGAGCCTCAAAGGTAAGGTTGGCTATTTTCATTTTGCGAGAAACTTTGGGTACAGACCTATCAAAAGGCTGTAAGAAGTTGTTTCATGTTCTATCTATACTAATATTATAAAGCTGAAGAGTTTGTTTGTTGGTTGAACGCGCTAATATCAGGAACTACTCATTCGAATGGAAAAATATTTTAGTGTTAGATAGCCTATTTTTCAAGGAAGGTTATAGGCTATATAACATCACGCTACCATCAATAGGAGCGGAGCACCAATCGAAAATGTTCGAAAAATGGGGAAAAAATATTCCTTTTGAGAGCTTCCGTTGCGTATGCTGCATAAACGGTTCAAGTTACGCAACAATTATATAAGACGGAATTATTAATCTTAAAAGTCCTAAAAAAAGTCCATGGTAGCATATATCTATCTTTTAAGATTGGCTCACTATAACCTTCCAAATGGTAACCATACGCTTCACTCTCAACGCTCTGTCTCACGCAGAAGAAGTTGCGCGAGTCAGCTAGTGTTGTAATATGACGTCAAACTCTTTGTTTATATTTTGGAAATTGTACTAATGTATTCAAATATTTTCTTTAACACAGAATAAAAAATAGTACTACCACTAGTACTAGCCGTCGTTGTCAACCCTTATTCTTCCCACTGCTGGGATACGGGCCTCCCCTCAATCGAAAGGGTTTAGAGCATACGCCACCATGCTGCTCAACTGCGGGATGGCAGAGGCCAGTGTTTTCGAGACGCCTAAAGGCTACTTGGCTTAACGACTGTCATCTAACGACAACAGCCAGGAGCGATAGCTTAACGTTCTCTCCGAAGCACGAAGAAGCTCCAGGCAATACACTAAGCTGCCTCATACGCGTAACCTCTCTGTGTTTGACCTCCCCATCTGCCATCGCTGACTCGGCAGATGTGGCCGGCCCACTGCCACTTCAGCTTGCTCAATTTTAGAGCTATATTACCCACTTTTGTTCTTTATCGAATTTCTTACCTGGTTCTTTAGAGAAACCCCAAGAATATCTGTCCTCAACGCTCGCTATACGGTTAATCTGTAAACCAACCCGACGGTTAGCGTCAAAGTCTCTCTACCGTATATCATAGCGGGGAGGACGAACTAATTGAAGACATTATAATTTAGAGTTTTACGATCTTTCTGTTGATGTTACCTCGTATTCATAATAAACAAATGAAAATGAGTGAGTAATGCTGAGCGAATACTCGAAAAGAAGAAATTAAAGTCATTTATTTTTTTATGTTTTTGCTTTACGTGGATTTTAATGAGTACCTAGGTAATAAATGCAACAGTGCAATACTACGCAATACAGAGAAAAAAATTGCAAAAGAGCCCCTCAACCCGATTCTCTAGAACCTTCCATTAAAAAAGTCAACATACATTTTCCTCATTAGATTGTCGGCGGTACACTCGACGACAAAGTCGTTTCAGTGAATAATTACGGTAATGCCGTGTAATATTAACCTCTTGGCACTCGCTTAGCGTACGGGCAAAGAATATATTTTTGCGTCATAATAAAAATATGTGTCAATTTTTCTGTTCGTAATTTACCTTCGTGTTACGTAAAATTAATGTGTCTAGAAATAACTTTTCAAAATAATCTTTATTTAGTTGTTCTGATTGGATCAAAAAATAATGGGGTGTGGCTATGTCATGGACACGACTGTGTGTTGTACGTGAGTACGTTATATGCACTAAAATTATCGCAAAAAGGCAGCCCTCCCCCGCACGCGATGTTCAATAGTCCTTGCTTAGCGTAATAAATTCTTTGATCCTTCATCTATCCAATGGTGTGATTGAATTTTGGATGAAGATTATAGATATATGTAGTTGTAACACCATACTGTATCCCCCGATTTTTTTAACATTATTTTTTTATATAGGGGTGTAAGTGGTTAATCAACACCTTTGAACCAAAGCCAACTTCACCTGCACGCGGTGCACCCTGCTGATTGACAAACGAAGCTCTGGCGAAAAGAGAGGTAGGGAGCGTAATTGTAAGCTACCCGACTGGGGACTGTACCTCCACCTTACAGAATACCGCAGCCAAATAACAATTCCCTTGAGGGTTGTTGTGTTCCTGCGAGTGAGTGAGGTCACCAGAAAGGAAGGAGATGCTGCGTTGGCAGCGGGGGTGGCGGCGCGCAAGCGATATTTTATGTTGCGAGCGTTAATATGGCTACGGCAGCCGCTTCACATCAGGCGGGCCGTATGCTTGTCTGCCACCCGACGTAGTATAAAAAAAAAAAAAAAAAAAAAAATATGCCTCCTAATGGAAGCCATTTTAAACACGTATTCACGTCAATAATGTATGTATTCCAATAGTGTATGTCGGACGCAAGGAATTTATATTATTATGTAGTACAAAGTCCTTAGCAGGACGCTAGCTGAAAACATAATACATTGTAGTAGTTAAGCGAAAAGGAGTCTTTAATTTTACTCATGAATAATTTTAAATATTGATTTTGATGTTAAAAATAATTACCTACCCCACATGTGGGTTGGTTTTGAAAGAGATAAATGTATTTTCATTTTGTGTATTGCTTGGAACCTTGTGAAATATAACTCGTAAATGGAGTTGGGATATTAAACAATGTTTTTGTTTTCGCTCAAGAAGATTATAAATAATAAATAAATATTGTCACACAAATTACATAGCGCCATCTAGCCCCAAAGTAAGCGAAGCTTGTGTTATGGGTACTAGACAACTAATAAACATACGTAAACACATTTTTTTTTTGTAAATACTTACTTATTATACATAGAAAACACCCAAACTAAGACAAACAGACATGTTCATGCACACAAATGTTTGTCCTATGTGGGAATCGAACCCACGAGCATTGGTGTCGAAGCCACGTCATTGACCGCTACGCCACTGAGCTCGTCAAAAAAATAATGTTTTCACTTCGACAGTCCTTCCTTTCGCAGTTGAGCAGCGTGGTGGAGTATGCTTTAAACCCCTTCGATTTAGGGAAAGCCCGTACCCTAGCAGAGGGATAATAAGGGTTGACGACGGCCTACATATCAATGTCCATACTACGTGCGTTGGGTGTTATTTTTTTTTATACTACTACTGGTAACAGACGAGCATACGGCCCGCCTGATGTGAAGCGGTTACCGTAGCCGTATTAACGCTTGCAACATAAAATATCGCTCGCGCGCCGCTACCCACACTGCCAACGCAGCATCTTCTTTCTGTAGACCTCACTCGCAGAAATACAACAACCTTCAAGGGAATTGTTATTTGGCTGCGGTATTCTATGAGGTGGAGGTACATTCCCCAGTCGAGTAGCTTACAATTGGGTTGTTTCCAATGTTTAAAAATTGTACAAATAAATTAACAATATCGTAAAATACACAAAACTATAAAGATCTGCAAACTTTCATTCTAATATCTTCAGTCAGACTTTTTTTAGCGTCGATCAAAGTTTGGCGGGAAAGTCCATTTTAAAAGTATGAAATTATTAAAAAATAATATTTCCATTGGAGTAGCAATAAAAAATGCTATAACTTTTATTATGATAATAATTACATAAACGTAATATTTAACATAGCTGTCGTACAAATTTCTGATTTGATGCATATAAAATACAAAACTGTGACGTCATAATTCCGTAGTCTTTTGTATGGAGCGTTTTGGGGCAGTCTAAAAATTGTGATTTTCAAATTAATATATCTCGAGAGATTTTTGTGCTATCGAAGTAATTCTTTCACCTATGGTTATATTATGGAGACGTCCCTACATATCAAACAGAAAAAAATGTTAGTCAAATACCCAATTACGCTCCCTACCTCTCTTTCCGCTAGAGCTTCGTTTGTCAGTCAGCAGCGCGTGCAGGTGAAGTTGGCTTTGGTTCAAAGATGTTGATGAACCACTTACACCCCAAATTTTGAATCATTTTTCTTTGTCATATACAATTTTAAGAGCCCTATTACATTTGCACGCTGACGAGCTCTCGCGCAGTACTAAACCCACGAAGGCCGCCGGTGCATCGTTTTTTGTAGTAATTTTGAAGTTACATTTATCGTTTTTATTGAAATAAGGTAATAAATTCATGCTACAAAGTTTATTCATCATGAAGTAACATGAGGTTTAATTAAAAAGTTAAGCAAAATTTACAAAAAGCGAGGCCGCTATGAACTAAGCCAATAGCTATTCTGTACTATTCAATAAGTCAACATTGTTAATGTATTTTTGTTTCCGAGATCAAGAACGCCAAAATTGGCCATTTTATGCAAAAATCACAGTCGATATGTAATATGGCTCTTAAACTGTCACGGTTGATTACATCAACATTGTATAACGTAGGTCACACTAAAAGTTTTGCGTAACTTAGAAAAACAACATGTTATAACCAAAGTATTATGTTTATTGCTTTTCAAAATACTCTCCTTTACATTTTAAACATTTTTTCATGCGATCGAACCATTTTTTTAAACAGGAGGACCACAGATCTGAAGGCATGTTTTCTACGTGCTGATTGAACGCTATCACTGCCTCTTCGGAGTTGGTAAAAGTGAAACCTCTCATCAAATCTTTGATTTTGGGGAAAATACAGAAATCACAAGGTGCTATGTCGGGGCTATGTGCAGAATGGGTGACCAGTTGTACTTTTTCGGAAGCTAAAAATGACTTTGTTTTGTTGGCCGTGTGTGAAGAAGCGTTGTCATGATGTAGGAGAACGCGGCTTTTTGGTCGTCTTTCGCGAACTTTTTCTAACACCCTGGGTAAACTAATGGTAGAATATCACTCAGCATTAACACTCTTTTGATCTTCAAGTGAAATTGTGCAGATGGGACCCGTAGCTGAGAAAAAAATCGCGATCATTTTTGTACCAACGTTTCTCGCCTGCCTCACTTTTGTTGGCCTGTTCTCATTTCCAAACACCCATTCACAAGATTGCTGTTTTTTTTCGGGTTCAAAACAATAAATCCACGTTTCGTCTCCTGTGACAATGTCATAAACAGCATTAGAATGTCCGTGGACGTACTTCAGTAGCATCTGTGAGCACCATTCCACGCGAGCCCGCTTCTGCTTCGCTGTCAGTTCATGAGGGATCCAACGACAACAAAGTTTCCGAACTTTTAATTCTTCGTGTAATTTTTTCTGAATTTGGCTCATACCAATCCCCAATAGTCCTTGAATTGTCTCATAGGTAATCTGCGGGTTTGCTTCAATTAGCCGCTTAACAGTAGCCACATTATTTTCGTTGACGGCAGTTGAAGGCCGCCCTTCACGAAATTCGTCATGTAAAGAGACCCGACCTCTCTCAAATTCAGCAAACCATCACCTCACGGTGCTTAAACAAGGTGCTTCTCTCCCAAAAGCATTTTGAAGACGAGCGGCACAGTCTTGCGGAGAGAGAGAACTTTTAAAATCATAAAAAATCATCGTTCTAAAATCTATTAGTGATAAAAAACAATTGACAAATGATTTCCCGCCAATTTTTTTTTTACTACTAAGAAGGTTCCAAGTCGTTTCAAAAAATATAACATTCCAAATTAAAATAGTTCCGATTAGCTAGTAGTGCAAAACTTTTAGTGTGCCCCATGTATACGGGACTTGCCGCGAATGCGTTATTTTTTGCCGGGATCGAAATATCGGGAAAATACAAAAATCGAACGCGGTAAGTCTTGTATTTAGAATATTGATTACTATTGTTTTTCGTTATCCGAATTTGCTGCCCTTCTATTTTCATTTCTTCAGAAAGTGAGAAATAGTCACTTTCTGCAGAAATGAAAATAGAAGATAAATTGCCTCACTTGATTTTCTTGGAAGAGTCTCATTATTATTAAGTCATATTCTGATAATAATAGTGACTTTTTTAAATTAAATACTAAAACGTTTGTAGTCTCATTCCACCCTCGGAACATACATACATAATGCTCTCAAATATTTAAAGGTTGACTAGAGGAGATCCCTTAGAGGGATAAGTCCATCTTTGTACAGATTTTATTCTATGTAAACTTTTATATTATTATTGTTTTATTTAGTACAATAAATATATTACAAACAAACAAAATAAAAAAAAAACCAGTGTGCTTTAGATCACACGACTGAAGTAAAACTTCTTTAGCTCTTAGGTATATCTCCGTCTCAACTTCAGTTCGCCTCGCCGCCCGATCACATTTTTCTAAACGCTCTCGTCACGCATTCACCAGCTTACTCCACGAGTCAAGCGTGCATAAAGAAGTTTTACATCAAAAAGTCACATTGTGTCTAGATAGTCTAAAAAAGAAAAAAAAAGATAAAGAAAAAAGGCAAAAGAAAAGGGGGATAAAAAAGAAAGAAAAAGAATAAGAATACCGGGCCAGTTCCACAAGAACTGAAGGCTGGTTACAACAAAAAATAAGGGGGAAAAAAAGAGAAGAAACGGGATGCTTACTTATATTGTCTATGTCCAAAGTTTTCACTCACCTGAAGCCATTTCACCCTCGTGATATTCTCTTCTGTGACAGTCAGCGCTCTTCTTTCACCCAACTTATAAGTGTCATCATAATACATATATTCCGTAAACGTCAAACCACTTGTAGTATACTGCTGTGTAAAGTACACTGATATAGTCCCATTTGGTATGTCATGTTCGATCACCCACTTACACTTCACGGGCACGGGGAAAGGGTTGGGGAAATTTGGAGTTTGGATTACCCCCACGGGGCCTTTCAAATGACCCCCGCAGGTTTGTGGTCCTTGGTGCTCCCTGTCCTCCTGGGAGTAAACGTCTGCAGCTATGGTGGTTATGATCGTGATGCTGAGTAGCCGATGCATCACTAACCTGAAACAAGAGAAGGAAATATGAATAAAAGGTATATTCTTCTCTCCACAAGCTCGAATAGCCCATCATCATAGAATGTTTAGAAACCGCGATTATATAATACTAGCTTCCACCCGTGGCTTCTCCTGCGTTTACATTTTTTATTAAAATGTATGCTATGTTCTTCCTAATACCTTTGACAATACATTACATATACAAAGTTTCATGATGATCGGTTGAGTAGTTTCGCCGTGAAAGCATAACAAACAAACTCACATTCACATTTTAAAATATTGGTAGGGGTAGGGAAGTAGGGATGGGTTATCTAGTCCAAAATATTTTAATTATTATTTATACAGTTATGTTTTAAGTAGTCTTTGACAAGCGCCTTGGCTTACTATAGCTTTTCAAAAGGAATATTGTAATAGATATGTAAATAAAAATAAATAAATAATGAATTCTGAAATGTAGTAAAAAAAAACAACCAAATCAATCATTTCAGAATGATTTGGTTGTTTTTTTTTTAGTTGTATTCGTAATTTTTAGATGCCGTCTTTGTAACAACCATAGATTTATATGCACCACATTTTATAGACCCAGTTTGGCGTGATAAATGAGTGCGAAATATAAAATATAGTAACAAAATATAATTTCGAAGCGTGGGCGGGCCGCTAGTACTGTCATATAACAGTCTGAAACATTGTTGCGCTCAGCGTCGGACTGGCCATATAGTCGAGGTGGCATTTGCCAGCCGGCCCCAGCCTACGCGGGCCCCCCACGGGCCTGGCTTGCGGGGCTTGCGGCAACCGTAGGATAATATACCACCTACCATCATCTAGTCTCGGGCCCCGGGCTTGTCAGCCACCCGGGCCCTTCCGGCCCAGTCCGACCCTGGTTGCGCTTTTTTTTGTAAAAAGAAAACCGAATTATGATGCGAAACTAAAAACCATATCAATTTGACTTACTAATCCTTATTATGTTGATGGCGTAATGGGCAGAACAAAGCGAAGACCTAGATTAATCATTGGCCGAAGAATTTAAGACTCACAACCACCGTAGCAGAGCTCGATGGCGACGTTGCGCGTGTCAGTCCAATCGATCACGCAAGTTAAGCAACGTCGATCGTAGCCTGTCCATGGATGGGTTTATTTATCTCGAGCTCTTTCATGCTTTGGAGGGCACGGTAAGCCATAGGTCCCGGCTGTTGTCATTATATGACAGTCGTTAAGCCAAGCCTTTGGTCGATTTGAAAACACTGGCTTCCGCCAACCCGCAATTGAGCAGCGTGGTCCGCAATGGAGCCTCAATCGAAGGTGTTTAGAGCATACTCCGCATGCTCTAAACACCTTCGATTGAGGGGAGACCCGTACCCCAACAGTGGAATGATTATGGGTTGATGCCGAACCACCGTAGTAACATAGATGAGCAATTGGCGGTTATGACTCCGTTATCTATATATTAATACGTAAAACAAAACTTTGTACCCCTTTTTACGAAAAATGCGCGGACGGAGGACCTTCCTGTGAAATTTCCCACACTTACAGTTTATATAGAGAAGGAGTGCAGAATGCTAATATTTTTTTATATTTATATATTATATTACCATAGCGAAATTTATTTATTTATTTATTTTGGCCACTTTCACGAATTGTTATCGGAAAACCAAGGTCACTTTACATTACTACTTTTTGATGCTCTACACGAATCCGAAGTCAGAATTTCGAAATTTTGAGTTTCATGGCAACGGACGGACAAACAGAACGACCGGACGATTTTATAAGCTCAATAAATTTCGCTGAAAATACCTACATTAAATCAATAAATAAAAAATATTACACACATTGCTATGTATTTGACACACACACGCATATACGAGTATACTATTTTGTTAATTGCTAAAGTCATAATTTAAATTAATCATGGTCGAAATTTGACTAGTTTATAAAATATTGATGCGATTGATTTGCAGCAAATAAAACAAAATATTTCTCTTTGCTACAGCGACACAAAACGGCTTTCAGTGTTGAATTTCAGGGGTGCGAAAAGCAACAACTCGTGTAGTTACTTCGAACAGCAACGTTTTTCCATTTACCCAGTATCTGGTATTTAAAATGTGCCTGTAGGAAATAACAACTTGGGAAATGTTTCAAATTTCTCTATTTTTATCGATGGTTTATTTTTAACAAGTTCGTGTTTCTTTTTATTTAGTTTACTAGCAAACCCGCCTCTACGTTTCATTTCGGTTTACAGTACGGAAAAAAGATTTTATTCTAAATCCAGCTTATAATATAGATCAATGTACAAAATTCTTTTTTTTAATACTACATCGGGTGGTAAACCAGCATACGCCCCGCCTGATGTGAAGCGGTTACCGTAGCCATATTAACGCTCGCAACATAAAATATCACTCGCGCGCCGCCACCCCCGCTGCCAACGCAGCATCTCCTTCCCTTCTGGTGACCTCACTCACTCGCAGGAACACAACAACCCTCAAGGGAATTGTTATTTGGCTGCGGTATTCTGCAAGGTGGAGGTACATTCCGCAGTCGGGTAGCTTACAATTATGCTCCCTACCTCTCTTTTCGCCAGAGCTTCGTTTGCCAGTCAGCAGGGTGCACCGCGTGCAGGTGAAGTTGGCTTTGGTTCAAAGATGTTGATGAACCACTAACACGCCAAAATAAATTTGGAGAGGTAAATTTAGAGACACGGACCAATGTACAAAACAGCAAGATTATGGTTCTTTAGCGAATGTTAGACGATCTCGGTGGTCGAATGGTTAGCAATGACACGATTTTTGTCCAAAGATGCGCCGTTTCGCAGTACATAGAGACTTAAGTGTCGATGATAACCTATTTGGTAATTCCGCACATACAAACACACAGCTTACTTAGGTTTAATCAAAAGTAACATATCTATATATTAGGTTGGGGAAAAAGTCTTTTCGTATTTTATATGAAAATTCAAAACATTTTTTACTAAAGTTTATTTACATTTAACTAAAGTATGTAGGTGCCATTTTGTTCGATAACTTTTTGCCATCTTGTAGGTAGAGACATGATCCCATTACTATAGAAATTTGTCGTGGTTTTTTGAACAGAAGTCCCATCTGTTCAAAAAACCACGACAAGTGGTTTTGGCAGTCTTCTCGTGATGTTAACCTGACATTGCCTAAAGAATTCTGAAGAGACCGAAACAGGTGGAAATCAGAAGGTGCAAGGTCAGGACTATACGGCGGATGCATTAACTCCTTCCAGTCAAACTCTCTTAATTTTTGCTGAGTGGCTAAAGATGTGTGAGGTCTAGCGTTATCATGATGAAAAATCACACCCCTTCTGTTAATTAATTCCGGCCGCTTTCTCTCAACTTTTTGCTTTAATCTCATCAGTTGTACACAGTAGAGTTCAGAATCGATAGTCCTGCCTGGCGGTAACAGCTCATAATGAATAATGCCCTTCCAATCCCACCATACACACAGCATCACCTTATTGCGGGTTAACCCGGGTTTTGCCAGAGTCTGTGAAGCCTGACCGGCCTTTGACCACGACCTTTTTCGCACGTTCTTGTCGTACGTGATCCACTTTTCATCACCAGTTATAAGCTTCTTCAAAAACGGTTCGCTTTCATTACGTGGTAGTAAAGGATCGCAAATGAGTACACGGTTCATTAAGTTTCTTTCAGTGAGATCGTGAGGCACCCAAATATCGAGCTTTTTAGTGTACCCAGCTTTTTTCAAATGCGCCAAAACTGTTTTGTGGTCAATTCCTAATTCTTCAGCTACGTCGTAACTACTGATATGCTGATCTTGCTCCACTTTTTCAAAAATGGCATCCATTTTATCCGTAACAGGGCGACCAGAGCGACGTGCATCTTTCACATCAAAATTTCCTGATTGAAAACGCTTAAACCAAATTTGTGCTACTCTCACAGACACTGCACTAGATCCATAAACGTCACAAATTTTTTTCGCAGCTTGCGTTGCATTTTTACCTTTTTTGTAGTAAAATTTTAAAATGAATCGAATTTCTTCATTAGATTCACTCATCTTGACAGTAAAAAAAACAAATGAAAATCACACATTTACCTAATTTGAATTTGGAATTATCTTTTTTAAAATTTAAACTTTTTAAAGATATCAAAACCTGAAAGATACAAATGGTATAACCAAAGAGATTTTATTACAAGTTCAAACATACTAAAATGCGAAAAGACTTTTTCCCCTACCTATTATATAAAAGAAAGTCGTGTTTGTTACAACACTTATAACTCGAGAACGGCTGGACCGATTGCCATGGTTTTTGATTTGTTGGATTTGTTTCCGTCCCGAATAGCAGAATAACTCTTAAAAACATTGGAAAATTCTCGAAAAAATAAAATAAAAGAAAAAACATTTTCCCATACAAATGAAAGTGTCAATTGAAAAAGGGATTACGATATTTATTGGTTGTCAAATATCAAAACGTCAAATCCATTGGTGTCACTTTTATGTCGCGAAAGTTGTCTGTGATTTGTTATGAAAATTTAAAAACGTCAAATCGATGGGATGGGAAAAGCGTTTTCACCCCGAAAACGCTTTTCCCATGGGGTTCGAGCGCAAGAATCAAATCAGAGTAAACATCAAAAGAAATGACAATTACAAATCACCAAAATGATAAAACCTATTTCAAAACTAAAAAAAATAAAACAAAACGTTTTTTTTTTTAAAAATTAACAATAAGGAAATCTTTATTGTCAGTTTTTATGGATATGGGTCTTCCCTCAACCGAAGGGGTTTAGAGCGTACTCCAACACGCTGCTCAACTGCGAGTTGGCGGAGGCCAGTGTTTTCACAATCATTCAAATTAACACCTAAGGATATTATTATTAATAACTAGCTGTCCCGGCGAACTTCGTACCGCCTAACAATCAATGAATATCGAGGTACATATTAGCTGAACTAAATTTATGAGTTTTATGGAATTAAAACAATGAATAGTAGAAAATATTAGAGAAGCTCGATGGCGTCATTGCGCGTGTCAGTCTAATTGAACACGCAAGTTAAGCAACGTCGACCGTAGCCTGTACACGGATGGGTTTATATTACCTCGAGCTCCTCCGTGATTCGAAAGACACGTTAAGCCGTCTGTCCCGGTTGTTATCATTAGCTCATCTTGAGCTCCTCCGTGCTTCGGAAGGCACGTTAAGCCGTCGGTCCCGGTTGTTATCATTAGCTCATCTTGAGCTCCTCCGTGCTTCGGAAGGCACGTTAAGCCATCGGTCCCGATTGTTATCATTAGCTCATCTTGAGCTCCTCCGTGCTTCGGAAGGCACGTTAAGCCGTCGGTCCCGGTTGTTATCATTAGCTCATCTTGAGCTCCTCCGTGCTTCGGAAGGCACGTTAAGCCGTCGGTCCCGGTTGTTATCATTAGCTCATCTTGAGCTCCTCCGTGCTTCGGAAGGCACGTTAAGCCGTCGGTCCCGGTTGTTATCATTAGCTCATCTTGAGCTCCTCCGTGCTTCGGAAGGCACGTTAAGCTGTCGGTCCCGGTTGTTATCATTTAATGACAGTCGTTAAGTTAAGTCAGTGGCCTTTAGGCGGTTCGAAAACACTGGCCTCCGCCAACCCGCAGTTGAGCAGCGTGTTGGAGTACGCTCTAAACCCCTTCGGTTGAGGGAAGACCCGTATCCATAAAAACTGAAGATTTCATAAAAATAAAGATTTCCTTATTGTTAAATTTAAAAAAAAAAACGTTTTGTTTTATTTTTTTTAGTTTTGAAATAGGTTTTATCATTTTGGTGATTTGTAATTGTCATTTCTTTTGATGTTTACTCTGATTTGATTCTTGCGCTCGAACCCCATGGGGAAAGCGTTTTCACTCCTATCGATTTGACATTTTTAAATTTTCATAACAAATCACAGACAACTTTCGCGTCATAAAAGTGACACCAATCGATTTGACGTTTTGATATTTGACAACCAATAAATATCGTAATCCCTTTTTCAACTGACACTTTCATTTATATTGGAAAATGTTTTTTCTTTTATTTTATTTTTTCGAGAATTTTCCAATGTTTTTAAGAGTTATTCTGCTATTCGGGACGGAAACAAATCCAACAAATCAAAAACCATCGGTCCAGCCGTTCTCGAGTTATAAGTGTTGTAACAAACACGACTTTCTTTTATATATATAGATATTGCCTAAAGTTTTACGTTACACCGCAAGGTACCTACTTCGTTATGCAGTCAACCCTAAGTCACACACACATTTGCATGTATACAGACGCGGTCTGTTTGTATTGTCGTTTTTTGTATGGAGTGTCCCGGGTGTGCAGAGACACACCCGGTCATCATGGTGCATGACGCATCGGTCAACCTCCTGCAAATCTCTTTAAAAAGACTATACAACTAGGTACTAATGTTGTTCGCATACTGAATATATCCGAAATAACACTTGAAAACTGTGTTCA
This sequence comes from Hypsopygia costalis, assembly GCA_937001555.2. Classification (NCBI taxonomy): domain Eukaryota; kingdom Metazoa; phylum Arthropoda; class Insecta; order Lepidoptera; family Pyralidae; genus Hypsopygia; species Hypsopygia costalis. The sequence goes on along the minus strand of OW443343.2, from coordinate 19,076,030 downwards.
CAAAGAAATTTTCTGCTCCATTTACTCCAAGATAAAAGTCTAAGCGTAGTACAAATCGCCGTAGAGACAAATGACCCAGTCGACTAAGTTTTGGCATAAAAGTGCCACTGAGTGTTCCTAGCTCGGTTGAAATATAGCATATGATAGGCTTACAAAGGGCATTGGTCTATCTCTGAGACTATTCTGGATAAGAATTGGTTTTATCAATAAGACATAGAGTATTTTTATATACTACCATACGCTGGCCCCTCCATACAAAAAAGGCAACACAAACAGATCGCGTGTGTATATATGCAAATGTGTGAGTAGATGCCTTAGGGTTGACTGCATAACGAAGTAGGTATCTTGCGCTGTGACGTAAGACGTTTAACTTTGGATAATAATGTAATAATAAATATTTTTAAAGGTATATTTTGAATGATTGTGACTAGGAGACGGTATTAAATCCAGTTACATTACTGTGTTACACTAAATGTTTAAAATATTATATAATTGGTTATTATACAATCGAATGTCGTGGTTGACTATTCAAATGTGGAATAAATATCAAAATTTAATTTCCAAAAATTAAAAACTTCGAACTGTCTAATCAATAGTAAAATTAATTATCAAAACTGGAAAAAAATAAATGATTTTATAATGAAAAATCAATATTGTAATGGTAATGATTAAATAACCCTTGAACCGATAACCGGTCATAATATGATTGTAGATGCAGGATGATTCCTGATTTATGGTCATATTATGACCGATTGGAACACCCCTATGTATAGTCGTTTTTCTTCTCTATCACATATTATTGTGGTCTATGCTTTTTTTAGGTTGGTAGCACTGTCTGTCAACTTCAATAAAAATTAAATAATATAAGGTATCAGCAACGCAGGAACAAACAGGACTTCGACAAAAACTCTCTACGGAAATTGTCGTCTTTCTTGACATTTCACTATGAAAAGAGGTAAAAAAAATTATATGTTTTTATAACTGCATAGAAAGGCATTAAATAAAAAATAATAAAAAAGACTATATGTTGTTTGATTTTTTGTATATTCAACGGGAAAGATAGAAAAAATCCTTTTTCTTTCTTTATGACTTATGTATTCCTATCATCAAAATTAAAGTCAGTAAAAAGCCAATTAAAAACAAATGGATGACTAGAGGTTTGAAAAGAAGCTGCATAAAGAAAAGGGATCTATATCTTAGGTATCACTTAATGCCAGGTAATAAATCAAACAAGAAAAAGAGGTATATGACATATTCAAATACTTTAAAAAAGTGTATAAAAACGGCACAACAACTATCTAACACAAAATTTATACATAAAGCGCAAAACAAATGCAAGGCAGCCTGGCAAATAATTAAAAATATATCCTCTAAGCCCATCCCAAATGAAATAAAGGAAATAAAATATAATAATAGTACTTACTCTGACCCAGAAAAAATTTGTGAACTATTTAATAAACATTTTTTACACTCCGACATATTAACAAATACTAATAATTCTAAACATATTGACATTAATTTATACAATCATAATAATAATAGCATATTTTTGACACCGGTAGACCAAAATGACATTTACAAAATCATAATTAGACTTAAAAACACCAACTCAACAGGATATGATAATATTAACGTTAAAATGCTTAAAATTTGCGCTAAATCGCTAAGTGGGCCTCTTGCACATATAATTAACTTATCCTTTACGGAGGGAAAATATCCTACACGGCTAAAACGATTTATTGTTAAACCCTTACATAAAAAGGGCGATAAAAATACAATAAAAAATTACAGACCTATTACTCTTTCGCCAGTGTTATCGAAAGTAATAGAGCGAGCAATATATGATAAAATATATTCATTTTTAGCTAAATATGACATTTTAAAGCCGGAACAATTCGGGTTCAGGAAAAACATGTCAACTAGCTTAGCCTGCTTTCATCTTATAAAAGCAATTACGCAAAAATTAAACGATAAAATACCAATAATGGCTATTTTTCTAGACATGACAAGTGCTTTCGATTTTGTGTCACATGATATTTTATTGAAAAAACTTTGGAATTACGGCATTCGAGGTACAGCCCACATGTGGATGGAAAGCTACCTTCGCTGCCGCCAACAATGTGTGGAAATCACTAAACTGAGAGATCATCACAAACGTGTATATAGATCTCAATACTGTCATAATAGTAGCGGTGTACCTCAGGGTAGTATTCTGGGACCGCTTCTTTTTCTTATATATATAAATGATTTACCATCTGCTACAAATCATAAATGTATATTATTTGCTGACGATACTACAATCTTAATTGAAAAAAGAAATGACATTGATTATGAAAGTGACATTAATGACAATTTAAAATATATAATTAATTGGCTAAATAATAATAATTTAAGTATTAACATGACTAAAACGAAAATAATTAATTTTAGAACTACAATTAATCAACCTGTAGTGCCGCTAAACGTTACATATAACAACAATAAACTCGAAGAGGTGGCATCAACCGTTTTCTTGGGCATAACTGTAGATAACCTCTGCAGTTGGAAAGCTCACATAGACACACTTTGTTGCAAATTGGATAGATTTGTTTATGTGTTGGGAAGAGTAAGATGTATAGCGTCAGTGCAAGCTGCACTCATGGCATATCATGGATATGTATCATCTGTATTACGATATGGATTAATATTATGGGGTAATTCAGTCGATATTTCTAGAGCTTTTACATGCCAGAAAAAATGTATACGAGCATTAAGTAATGCCGAAAGAACAGACAGCTGTAAACCGCTGTTTGGTAAATATTCGATTTTACCACTTCCGTGTCTGTACATTTATGAGTTGTGTGTGTTTGTTAAAAAAAATCTAAGTATTTTTACTAAACATGGACAAATTGAAAATTCTAGAACACGACACAAAAATAGACTAATTACACCCAAACAACGTCTGACGCAATTTAAAAGAAACGTATATTGCATGTCAATAAAAATTTATAATCATCTTCCTGACAATCTTAAAGAGCTGAAATTATTGACATTTAAGGAAAAATTGCATGACATTCTGTTACATAAATGTTATTATTCTATTGACGAGTACTTGCGACATAAATTGTAATTTATTTCAATAATAATGATATGTATGTTGGCTAATCAAACTGTATTAATTTTAATTTAAATAATAATGATAATTTTAGTTCACACGCCCAAAACCGGGCAGAATAAGTGAAACTCTGCTTGTAAATCCGACATCTGTATCACCTTATTTTCGTGAATAAAGAAATTTTATCTTATCTTATCTTACTCGCCGTCAATTCAGTCATAGTAAAATTATATTTAATCAAACATAGTATTGTAGATAATTTATCGAGGAATCCAACGATATACAAATGTGCGGTATTTTTAAACAGGAAAGCCATAAATACCAATTATTTAGACCCCTTCACCCGAGGCGCGACGCCGCCGTCTCGATTGAGCGTATCAAGTGCGGGATTGCGGAGTTCGCGCGGCCCATCAAGTGAAGGGTTAATATGAAATAAATTATTTTAAATTAGTTTAAAGTTCAGTTGAGAATAGATTTTATACTACGAACGAACTTTCGTAATACGCGACGCGGCGTGGCAGCCCTTGTGATCGGTTCCACATTCGTATAAGAGGGAAGGTGAAGTCGCCTTGTGAGAGCGGCAGGAAGGGGCCATACTGTACGTAGTATTATTACATAGACGTGTTATCTCGTCGGGAGAAGTATACCGCAGCCATATAAACTGTATTTTGAATATATATTTATGCATTTCCACATTAACGGTTTTAAATTTCCACATTAACCTCATTTAGGACATAGAATATGAATGATATGAATAAATGAATTATTATGTTGGTATCAAACGTAAGAGAGTAATGACACTAATGATCGAAACACACGAAGTAAACTTTTTGATTATTTTTTTATTAACAACTCTTGACCTACCTCAATGAGATGAGCTTGATGGCGTCGTTGTGCGTATCAGTCTAATCGATCACGCAGGTTAAACAACGTCGACCGTAGCCTATATACGGATGGGTCTATTTATCGTGACCTTCTCCGTGCTTCGGAGGGCATGTTAAGCCGTCGGTCCCGACTGTTGTTATTAAATCATAGACGTTAAGCCAAGCCTTTGAGTGGCTTGAAAACACTGGCCTATGAATTGACTTAATTGTTTACGGCGATAATTTAAGGTCTTTATTGTGACATAGTCTACTTTTTATCCCAGAAAATCATTTTGATTCCCACGGAGAAAGAAGTTTTATTAAAATAATGACTATGGTACGAAACCGCGGGTAACAGCTAGTTAATAAATAAGTTGTGCCCCACAAGCTTACAGCGTTGCAGTACTTGCACGTCTAAAGTTTGTAATTATTTTATTTTTTCCTATTCGGGTGCCAATCTAGCATATGGCCTCTCAGATGTGAAGTGTCAACCGAAGCCGCTGCCAACGCAGCAACTCCTTCAGTCCTGGTGAGCTCACTTACTCGCAGGAACATGATAACCCTCAACGGAATTGGTATTTGGCAGCGGTATTCTGTGAGGTGGAGGTACTTCCCTATTCGGGCAGCTTATAACTACGGCATCAACCCATATCACCCCGCTGTTGGGATACGGTCTGCACTCAATCGAAGGGGTTTAGAGCATACTCCACCACGCTGCTTAACTGCGGGTTGACGGATGGCCAATGCTTTCAAGCCGCCTAAAGACCACTGACTTGGTTTAACGACTGTCATCTAATGCCATTAGCCTTGTGGTTTCCGGCAGACTAGAATAGAATCACTCCGTCTCTTCCCGTGGATGTCGTACAAGGCGACTAAGGCAAAAAAAAATACATTATAAAACATCGATCAGGCCTCCCCAACCCGTCTGTTCAGCGTGGGGAGTGTAGGCCAAATCCTCCTTCTGTCTGGGACAGACGAAAGAGGGTCGTGCTCCTGTAGTGGAGACTAAAAAAAATAAATGACCTGATGATGATGATCTAATGCCAACAGCCCCGGGAGCAAGGGTTTACCGTACCCTCGGACGAATTGGGTGTTAGATTGGATTGACACGCGTAACGACGCAATTGAGCCCTTCGGCTTGTAAATCCGTTAATGCTTTAACTATCTTTCGCCAGAGTCTCGTTGGCCTATCACCCGTAGGTGAGTTTGATTTTAGCTCAAAAGTCGTGGTGAGTCCCTTACACCCCCAAAAACAACGTAGTAACTGGGGAATTCACGTATTATATGTAACACTGAATACACTTCTCAATTTTTAAGGCTTTCTTATAAATACACATTCTGAAGCCGTCACAGCAGTTGGGAATATTTCATTTTCAGTCCGTGATAGAGTCGGCGCAGCGTTGCAATATATCAGAGACGTGATTTCGTTGTATCTTGCACATTGCATCAGTTTCATACGAGTTTCTATTTAAATATTCGCATTGTTCTTGAGGAATATACTGAATTGTGATTGTACTTATATTTCTACTTGCAGCTCTCGTGCATTTAGAGAGTCACTTAAAGGGATTCGTAAAAATTCATACTGAAATGACGCTTTAAACTAATTTTTTTTAAAGTTATCCTAAATGCCAATTCTCGTAATTAAATTACGATCGCAGAATGAAAGGTGACCGAATCGATTCACAATCATTCAAAATAAACGTTTAAAGAAATTTGTTATTAAAATGTTACTACCTATTTTGTTAACCGACGAAAAAACGGAGGAGGTTCTCAAGTCACGTATATTTTTTTTATGTATCACGTATATGGTATATGGTCACACACAACTTTTTATAGAATAGTCTGATTTTGATAATTCTTTTTTTATTGGAAAGGGTATACCCCGAACTTGGTTTCATATAAATTTGAAAAAAGGGTAGGAAATTTATTGTTTGGCGCCGACTCAAAATTGCTTAGGTGTTACTTAAATTAGTTTAAGAACTTAGTTATTATGGTCAATAAAAACAAAGTTTATTATTTATTGCTCTTAATTTTTTTCGGCGGTTTAATTTTTTTAATTTTTAATTTTTAATTTAAAGTATAACGACTTATGTTACAGCGTGAGGCACCTACTTTATTAACTCGTACGGGTAGAATCGAATATTGCAGTCAACCTTGACATACATAGCCGTCTACATACAGAGTTGCACCAATACAGACGTGGTATGTTTATGTAGTAGTGTCGTATGGAGTAGCCAATGTGTGGCTATGCTATATAACGTATACCACGTTACATAATGCCAACGGTATATTTGACAGTTCACGTTAAAATATATAATGAAACAAAAGATGCAAAATAAAAATAGCCCATCATATTTTAAGAAATCTGGTAGCTAAATTTGAGTCTTAACACAAATTACTATGTAAATGAGGAGGTAGCGCGTGACTGAATTTTCAGCTAAGAAAAGGGAACCCACTGCTTCAGGCTGTAAAGTAAGAAAATTCAGGAGCTTGTTTCACAGTAATTAATTATATTAAATTATAGAAGCGAATAGAAAGCTGGCCATAGGTTAATAAATAGAACTAAGGTTAACAAAGCACTTTTACATACACACAAACACCATATTGTATATCTTTATAATGCAATAAGGTGAAACCTGTCGGTAAAAATAAATTTAATTACGTGTAACAACACAAGGAGTATACGGCCCGTCAGATGTGAAGCGGTTATGTAGCCATATAAACGATCGCAACATGTAATATCGCTTGCGCAACGCTACCCCTGTTGCCAATTCAGCAACCCTTTTTGTCAATTGCACGTGCGCGTGTGTGAAGGTGATGGAGCTCGTGAGGTGAGGTACTTCCCCATTCGGGTAGTTTACAAATACGCTTTTCACCGCGGTGTCTGGAATCTTGTAACTTGTAAGTTAAATTTGACCCACTTCTCAGTGTCCACCTATGATATGGGTATCGAATAAATGGGCTTCATGTGCGCTTTGTCACCAGAACTAAACGAGTATGGCAAATTTTAGCTGAATCTGATACTAATAAATTTCTTTTGTTTCTCGCTCTAACCTTAGGGAGCCCTGAATGAATGGATGAATGAACTTTATTTGCTATAGGTGTGGTACAATATTGTGTGGCCACAAGGGTGAGGCCAAACGAGCGTAATTTTGTGAGTTGTGAGTCGCGTATAGGTCGCGCAGTATTTTATGAGCGCTGGGCGTTGTGGTGGGGGTAGTTCCGCGCATACGCACTGACTATTAAAAATGCTCTTCTGCGCATTCAAGTTCAGCGCTCATAAAATACCGCGCGAAATATAATTCACGTCGTTTTCATATAAATTGTACAGTGACAACACAAAGTAAGTCCACCCTTTGTATGAAACCGACGTAATTTACGCGACTCACGACTCACAAAATTACACTCGTTTGGCCACACCCTAACATAGGGAACACCCAACGTGTTGATTACCAACCAGCCAAAAAACATTGCACAAATAAATAGAGTTGATTCGTAGTTCTATGGAACTTGACGGACTATCTTCTAGCATATATACCCTTAAGATATCGACATTATACAAACAATAACTGAATCCCAAACCCAATAAATAATATCCAGCTTTATCTGTCCAACTTTTTCTGTTCAATCTGTGAATATTCGCGTGTTGTATCGCACACATTAATCTTGTTGTTCGTACATAAACGTTACATATGGATAACTTGATCACTTTAACGCCGCGTTCACGTCACGGCATCCTCCCGTGGGATGTAACGAGTGATCCATTCTGCTTCTACGCATGTGAGATTGTGGTGACCATAATTTATTGTTTAGAGAATGAAAAAAATTGCTTGATATTTTTTCGCAGGTTGCACAGTGCACACATCACCTGCATTGGTTTTATTTCTAAAACTATTCTAATATAGTTCTAAGGATCAGCAAAGTGACGTTTCAAATACACGCAATTTTGAATTAATTTACTTAACTAAGCACGTCGGTCAAATCATCTTTTGTCTGATTGTAGCAATTAAATTGCAGTTGATTGGTCATAACTTTGTGTGCGCCATATGACTTACCACAAGAGAAGTCAATCTTAGATGTCTACTCTGACTTCCCGCCATTTCGCAAACTGTCACTCTCAACAGAGAAATATCGGATATTATTTATTAACTATTACCGACCCCGCTTCATCATAAAAAATAACGTACAATGAAACCCGCAACGTCATGTGTGACAGAAAAATGCCACTTAAAATCCAAGGCATATTATAACATCTGTACTACATGGGTCTGAATGTTGGGTTACCAAGAGGCATCATCTATATAAACGGAACTGCATCATAACTGAAATGCGTAAGCTCCATTGGTGTCACATTGCTTGACAAAATCCGAAATGAGTACATAAGAGGAAGTTTCAAGGTTGCTCCGATAACCAGTAAGGTCAAGGAGAAACGTTTGCGGTGGTATGGACACATCCAAAGACGCCCTGATGACCATATGGTTAAGCTTGCGCTAAGCATGCCATCAACGAAGCGTGGTCGTGGAAGATCTCCCGCCACCTGATAGACAATTATCGAAAAAGACCTAAACGAAGCCCATTTACGCAAAGACGCTGCACCAAATCGTGCTGAGTTGAGAAATCGGTCAAGGAAGGCCGACCCCAAGCAAATGGGTAACAGGAAGAAGAAGACAGTGAAACTCGCATCTAAATCCGTCACCTAATTTGGGAGACGTTTGCAGATAAACCGCCAGATAGACGTAAGATAATACTACAATACGTTACTAATGTTTTAATAGTATAAACGTTCAGTAACCTAACAAATGCGTTTCATATCCATTGAATAACTACAAAGTTTCTTAAACGTAACAATCGAAACTATCATAGACACTTGCTAAATTGCGAATGCAATTAACTATATCGATTTTCTCTCGAACACCGTTTAAGTTTTAATAATTATCTCGCTTTCAAAAGTAACGATGGTGTTCCTACTCAGGGTTGTCTCTGGGGGCAACTGACTACAGGATCAAATTTTCACCTCGCACCTTTTCGTTTAACATGCAACGGAAGATTTCGTTTTGGTAAAATTAATGTCTTCAAACAACAAAGCGTCGAATAATGTAAATAGTAATGTACTTATTTTGTAAGTATATATATTTTTGCGATGAGTAGAATGCGATGGGATACTGTTTTAATATGAAACAAATATGTATTACTGATTTGTTTCTTACTAAACTACCAGGATCGCTGTCTGGTCCCAACTTAAGCAAAGCTTTTGGGGTGTAAGTGGTTCATCAACATCTCTGAACCAAAGCCAACTTCACCTGCACGCGGTGCACTCTGCTTACTGACCAACGAAGCTCTGGTGAAAAGAGAGGTAGGGAGCGTAATTGTAAGCTACCCGACTGGGGAATGTACCTCCACCTCACAGAATACCGCAGCCAAATAACAATTCGCTTGAGGGTTGTTGTGTTCCTGTGAGTGAGTGAGTTCACCAGACAGGAAGGAGATGCTGCGTTGGCAGCGGGGGTGGCAGCGCGCGAGCTATATTTTATGTTGCGAGCGTTAATATGGCTACGGTAACCGCTTCACATCAGGTGGGCCGTAGGTATGCTTGTCTGTCACCCGTCGTAGTATAAAAAAAGAAAAAAGCTTGCATGCTTATGAGGCAATTGGTAACAAATATTAGTGACATCACTGAATTATTATTTCACAGTTCACAACCGAATATATATACTACCACCAGCTAAAACAGGTAACAAAATTGCGTCCCTTTGTATGTTCTACCGATTGTATAATGGGGTGTGTTCAAAGGAGTTGTTTGACACGTTGCCCACGGCCTACTTCTACAGTCGCACTGCCCGTCATCGACAGAGAATTAATCCTCATACATTGGAGCGTAATCAAAGCAAGTGTGCATGAACAAACAAATAACGTTGTCTGTAAAGACAAATTTTACGTGATGACGTCATAAGGAACATAGGTCGATTGTGCCTCTATCGTTTGTTCCGCGGTCTTGCTTGCGCGCTCGGCTCAGGCAGAACATGACATTGAGTCATGCTCTTTCGTGCGTGCAGCCGGTCTTCATCGATTTATAAGACGTTATCATGTCTAAAAAGAAAAGATGAAACGATTGTACGTTTTAATAGTCAACCCTATGTTCTTGTGTATATATAACATTTGGCATTACAATATCAGTCAAACAATAGTAGTTTATGAAACTGTTGCATAATAACGGTTCTTAAAATAAGAGTGTGACTTTATCTCATGAGCCGAAGGCGAATATGATAATAACATCACACGAGTATTTTAAGACCTAATTATGTGCAGTTTCATACACTGCTTTATATAATCTCATGATATAGATGATATTATGGTAATATTTTAAATAAACCCATGAAGAAGAAAAACATTAATTTAATAGCTTTATTTCTTACTTTGCAGATCGAGCATGCGTGGTGCCCATGAGCGACGCGCCGCGCGGCGCCGCGTTCACTGATTATGTAGATTTTTTTTGCAAAGTTGTAATGCATTTGCATTGTAACCTCCTTAATATAGCTGAACCCAGGGCTGAAGCTGTATCGAAATGGAAAAAAAGTTATTTTTCGATACAGTTGTCCATAAAGAGCTGTATCGAAATACTTAGTATATTTCATTACGAGTGCGGAAAGCCTGTCATTGCAAAGAGTTCCGACAAATGTCTACCCGAGCCGAGGCGCAGCCGAAGGTGAGGGTTGACAGTCGGAACAAGTTGCAATGACGGTTCCGCACGTGTACTGAGCAACTATTTTTAATACAGTTGCGAAAAAATGAATAATATCTTCTCTCCGCGCAATAAATTCGTCGTATGTAGATATGTAGCGACTTTTTGACTTTTCCGGTAAAATGTTCTCCGAAGCATTTTGTGAAAATTATACTGAGTTCCGGTGGTGTTAATTAAAAAAAAATATCGTCCAAATTACTCATTTTGTGCAACAAACAACTAAACTCGCAAAGAAAATTTTTGGAAAATGGCAACCGTAATTTTTTTTTTTTGTAAAGTTGATACTGTTGATAAGTTTTTTTTTTTGTTTTTTTCACCCATTCTGGGTAGGCAAAGGGAACTATGCCCATACAGCCAAGTCTTCAGTAGAATTTTTGACGTGACGTCTTAGAATTCGATGGAGCCGGCTGCACGCACGAAAAAACATGACGCATGCGGCGTTACGTCGCTCTGAGGCGTTACATTAAAATTCTTCTTTCTTTTGAAAAATGCAAACATTCCATCAGTATTTTCTTATGACGTTGTCACGTTCAACTATCGTCAATAAACCGACTTTACAGACAACCGATTTTTTTTGTTGATATGAAATGAAAATGAAATTTAATGAGATGAAATGAAATGAAACCTAACCTAATTCATTGAATCAAATCATTAAATCTGATATTAAAACAAATTAGTACCTTCTTTTTAGAAATATTTGCATGAATCATAAAAACTTCTACGAATTTTTTTTAGTAAAAACTTCGTGATTGGTTTTTTTCTTTTTATTAGACATTATTTTGACAGTTGGGAAAGAGAACGCACGAGTTCGGAAGAGGTAAATAAAAAGCTCGAGTATGTAATAGCCCACATCCCGAACGCTATACGCAAAGAGAATGTAATCACTACGTTTTACTATACGTCCCTGCAATATGCCACTTTTTGAGCAACTGCATTAAAATAGTAGTTTATGAAACTGTTGCATAATAAGGGTTATTAAAATACGAGTGTGAGTTTATAACATGAGCCGAAGGCGAATGTTATAATAGACCACACGAGTATTTTAATACCTAATTATGTGCAGTTTCATACACTACTATAACTAATCTCATGAAATAAATGATAATAATATTATAAATACAACCATGAAGTTAATTTAACAGTTATAATTCTTACTTATAAATCCATTTGCAGATCGAGCATGCGTAGTGCGCATTCGCGACGCGCCGCGCGGCGCGGCGTTCACAGATTATGTAGAAAAATTTTGCAAAGTTGCAATGTACAGTTTAAAATACCTGTATCCAGGGCTGAAGCTGTATCGAAATGGTAAAAAAGTTATTTTACGATACAGTTGTCCCTAATGAGAGCTGTATCGAAAAATAACTTTTTAAATTTATTTTGATAGCTTGTGCGTAAAGACTGTCGTTAAGATACTGTGTTTAGTTTTTTAATGTGTAAATTTCAGTATGAGATTAGATAAAGTAACTTTTTAAATTTATTTTGATGGCTTGTGCGTAAAAGAGTACTGCTCGCATCTCTGGGATGGTTCCGCCCAGTATCTCCTCGAGGCTCTCGATAGGTTGCAGCGACGAGCGGTCCGCATAATTGGTGACGAAGAGGTCACAAAGAATCTTGAACCTCTTCAGCTCCGCAGGGATGTTGGCTCACTAAGCGTATTTTACCGCCTATACCATGGTGAGTGCTCTGAAGAACTGTTTTCCCTTATCCCTTCCTCCCCTTTCCGTCACAGAACTACACGTGCAGGCTCGCGATATCACAAGTTTACCGTTGGGATCATCCCTTCGCGTACTAAAAAGTTTGGCAATTCCTATCTATGTCGCACCATTAAAAAGTGGAACGCGTTGCCGGCATACGTATTTCCTCATTCATACAATATGGGATCCTTCAAGCGAAGCGTGAAGAAGCATCTTGTGGGCCAGCATGGCAGCGTCAACTGACAAGACATCAAGGTCTCTTGTCCATTGCCGATGCGATTGGGGCTCCTCTTTTCGCTTACCATCAGGCGAAGTGGAGCCAATATGCTGAGCTAATATAAAAAAAAAAAAGACTGTCATTAAGATTCTGTGTTTAGTTTTTTAATCTCTAAATTTCAGTATGCGAGTAGATAAAATTATATTACTACACATTAGCACAGAAAAAAACACGTTAACCCTTTAATGGTATTAAAATTATTCCCACGACTTTTGTTCAAAAGAATTTTTCTTTAAAATTGCCGGCACACAGAAATGTCTTTCTCGGCTGATTTAACCCTTCCACAAAGACAGCCTTTGTCCCGAGCACCTGGACACGGTTGTCCCGCAGGAATCCCATTATGTATGCTGGGAGACTTTCAAAGAGGCATCCTCACTCCGTATATTAAAACTTAAGCAATATTGGAATCGTTGAGAGTTCCTCAGGAAGTTTTGGTATAGTAATTTTTGTCATGAATGTAAAGAATTTTATAATTATTGAATAATTCGCCAAAAGTATGTTTTGTCTGACTTATACAATGGTCTCGAAATAAAGTGGCTATTTTATTTACCGAGCGAGCGTTGTAGAAAAATAGATGTAGGACGGAAGTAATCAGGTGTTTCATGGTTTTTTGATAATTAACCACTTGATATTCTTCAATGTGTTTTTAACTTTTATCATAAATCGCTTGAACTAATATTCGTATGCATAACGTTGGCTTATGCTGTGAAAATTAATCAAGCTCGGATACCGTGAAACTACGCTGCGTCTATTGCGTCAACCAAAAACTAATTAATGAGAAAACTGTAGAGAAATTTAAGCAATTATTTGTTAATTTTATATACCAATACGTAGACCCGCAACTTTCTTCAGCGTCGTCCTCAGTGACCGGACAACATGACCCCCGTTTTCTATGGAATCCCATTATATGCAGAGCTTAAGCTGTTCCCATGGATCTACTGAGCAAATCGAAATGTAATTTTGATTAGTATTCGTTATCAGCCTATATGCATCTCACTGCTGAGATTTGGGTCTCCACATAATCGAAAACGTTGAGATACAAGATCGGTTGTGATACAAGACACACAAGAGACAGATCTAAGCCTACACGGACGAAGTCAGAGACACTGATTATTTAATAATATAGAGAGATACACGTAACATATATTAATAGAAATTAATATATGTTACAGCTAAAGGTAGGTGTGAACATAAGTTTAAACTTAAAAGTAACCACAGTTTCTTGGTTAAAAATGTAGACTAAATGCGAGCGAGGCACGATTTGCTATCAATTTTTTAAAGGGTATGGGATACCTCACCTCTCTTTCTCCAAAAACAAGTGAAATTTGGTGATCACAAGCAGAAGCTAACCTAACCCAACTATCTGGATAAACTGTCCATTATGTAATTTAATTAGGTATTTTATATTATAAATTAAACGTTTTAAGCTCTTGCGTTTCGGCCAATGCTCACATTAGACGGTTACATTATGAAATGACACGATGCATGTTTATAGCCGTAACATAAACATATAGATTAGTTATTTATAAATTCAGTTTACTCATAAAATTTAATATTCCTACAAAATCCAATATCGTTTAACCCAATACACTCGTATAGGATTAAAATAAGGCTATTATCAAATATAGGGTGTCGTAAAGTGATTACTTTACTTTGATTGTAGCTTCGATTCCGGTACTAATCCCCGAATGGGTTTTGAAATGAGGTCATAAATCGTTAATGGCTATTGAGTTACGGGTCAAGTTAGACTAATTAAGTAATTAACAAATTTATTGAAAGTCGTTATTGCTGCAAGAGTTTGACAAAAGTTTTGAATGAATGAATGAATATTTTTATTGAATTAAGTAACAAAGACTCATTATTTCATTCATTTTAGTTTTAGATGGGCCTGGTTTTCTTTATAGATGTATTTCTCTTTCTCTTTCTCTCTCTCTCCTCTTTCGATAATTTATATCCGCTGCGCCAGATGACACCTATTTAAATGAAATGCTTTTCTTTTAATTTACAAACGAACCCGGTGACCGAAGACGAGTCCGGTGGTCGAATGGCTAGCAATGGCCACTTTGTCCCCGGGGTCGCGGGTTCGATCCCCGCACATGACAATCATTTGTGTGCATGAACATGTCTGTTTGTCTTGATCTGGGCGTTTTCTGTGTATTATATGTATTTATTTACAAAAAAAAGTATTTATGTACATATATCAGTTATTTAGTACCCATAGTACAAGCTTTGCTTAGTTTGGGACTAGATGGCGCTGTGTTATTTGTCAAGTAATAATATATTTATTTATTTAAGTCCATACAAAAATTCTAAGAACATTTATTTTTGCGTGGTAACATACTCATTTTCATTTTCAATATTTATTGCGTTTTAGGTAGTACCCTTGTCAGGTATAGCAATAGAAAACTTGTAAGTACAACGTCTATAAATGATTTTCAAAATAGCACATCAAAAAATAACTGAATTATTTATTTATTTACTTAATGTTCATGCACATAAAAACAATGCACAAAGGCGGACTTTACCAGTCAACCTTAAGGCACAGAGTACTTTGTAATATACTGAAACCTTAAGGTGATGCAGAGATAAGACATGGCAGGTGCGCAAGGCGAATATTAACATAAATAATAATAAATATTGTCACACAAATTACACAGCGCCATCTAGCCCCAAAGTTAGCGAAGCTTGTGTTATGGGTACTAGACAACTGATAATCATACGTAAATACATTTTTTTTGTAAATACATACTTATGATACATAGAAAACACCCAATATTAAATTAATGAGATATTAAATATAAAACTGATAAGCAAGCATTATAGAAAACTTTGCATTATAGAAATATTATGACGAGCTCGGTGGCGTAGCGGTCAATGACGCGGCTTCGACACCAACGCTCGTGGGTTCGATTCCCACACAGGACAAACATTTGTGTGCATGAACATGTCTGTTTGTCTTGGTCTGAATGTTTTCTATGTATCATAAGTATGTATTTACAAAAAAAAATGTATTTACGTATGTTTATCAGTTGTCTAGTACCCATAACACAAGCTTTGCTTACTTTGGGCCTAGATGGCGCTGTGTAATTTTTCTGACAATATTTATTATTATTATTGTTATGTGTGTATACTCATTGCCACAGGACAGGCATTACCATAGTGTGGGACAAAGTTACTCTAGTTTTGTGTAATTGATTTGTATTGTATGATTTGAATGATTGAAATGTATAGTTAATTAAACTGTAAAATTGTAAATGTAAGGTATTCAGGCAAATAAATTATTCAAATTAAATAGTAATTTACAACATAAATACATAGAGACATGAATACATAACAAATAAAATACATAACATACATGTGACTAGGTACTTAAATTTAGAAACATTTTATGTATGCAAATTCTATAATGTCTTAAATTATAACCGTTATCAAGTATTTTCAAGTAAAAGTGTAATTGACATATCATATCATAAAACGTTACTACTTCAAAGTTTAAATTACTTTAACTCAGTTAAGAAATTTTCCGTCTACAAAGGAGGGCGAACTCATTTTGCCTCTCAGCTAGAATAGCTAAATGGGATCTAAAAATAGGCAAGAATACCTACGGAGTAGGGTGCTCGACCTAGACAAACAGGCAGCTGGGAAAATTTGCTCTTAAACTCAACTAGTCTCCGCTCGTGGCGATGTGAGAGCCAAGTTAACAATGTTTTAAGGTGAAATTAAAGGGCTTAAGGCATGTTTGCTACAAAGATTTTTTCTCAGTAATTTGTGCGAAGCGAATTTCTTTGATCCTTCATCTATCCAGTGGTGAGATTGAATTTTGGATGGAGATTTTTTTTATACTACTTCGGGTGGCCGACAAGCATACGGTCCGCCTGATGTGAAGCGGTTACCGTAGCCATATTAACGCTCGCAACATAAAAGATCACTCGCGCGCTGCCACCCCTGCTGCCAACGCAGCATCTCCTTCCTTTCTGGTGACCTCACTCACTCGTAGGAACACAACAACCCTCAAGGGAATTGTTATTTGGCTGCGGTATTCTGTGAGGTGGAGGTAAATTCCCCAGTCGGGTCGCTTACAATTACGCTCCCTACCTTTCTTTTCGCCAGAGCTTCGTTTGTCAGTCAGCAGGGTGTACCGCGTGCAGGTGAAGTTGGCTTAGGTTCAAAGATGTTGATGAACCAGTTACACCCCCTATGATGGAGATAATAGATTTGTAACTGAAACACCAAACTATTTCCCCCGATTTTGTTATCATTCGTTTTATTGAATTGCCTCCTTATGGAAGCAATTTTAAAGACACACGTCACGTTAACCACGTCAAAAATATCATATATTAATCTAGAACATATTATGCAGTGATTATAGAACATATAAACAAAATTTAATTAAAATCCGCCGTTTGCTGAGTAACAATCATGATCAGTGCCCCTTTTTACTATGAGTTCAATGAGTATCGTTGGGGGCAAGCTAAAGTAAACTAATACCACCTAATACTAAACTTTGGTATCGTCTTGATCATTGCAAACTACCTCATCATCATCAGGTGATTTTAGTCTCCACTACAGGAGCACGACCCTCTCTCTTCCGTCTCAGACGGAAGGAGGATTTGGCCTACATTCCTCGCGCTGGCCAGACGGGTTGGGGAGGCCTGATCGATGTTTTACATGTAAATCATTTACATATTTATATTCCCTTAGTCGCCTTGTACAACATCCACGGGAAGAGACGGAGTGATTCTATTCTAGTCTGCCGGAAACCACACGGCCTTGTGTGAACTACCTACGAAAATGAATATGCAGGAAATCGATTGTAAAATTACTAAACCCGCATTCAGCCCATATAACAGTCACCTATTATAACACTTGGTAGGAACATGCTGTCAACACGTCGCTTGCCCATTAGACATAGTGGTTTGGTACTCAAGCGCTCTCTGTAGGACTGATCTAGTGCACCATTTCGTTAAGAGGGTTGTTGGAGAACTATTCAATTTCGTATAAACCTGTCGACTGACTTTATTTGACGATAACGATTTCTTTGTGATGTCACAGGACCGCTGCCGTCTAAACGGAAGCCTTATGTTATGTTCGGATGTTTTGATTGTGAAAATAAAACTTTATCTTAAATTAGTGTAACTAGCGTTTGGGGGTGTAAATGGTTCATCAACACCTTTGAACCAAAGCCAACTTCACCTGCACGCGGTGCACCCTGCTGACTGACAAACGAAGCTCTGGTGAAAAGAGAGGTAGGGAGCGTAATTGTAAGCTACCCGACTGGGGAATGTACTTCCACCTTACAGAATACCGCAGCCAAATAACAATTCCCTTGAGGGTTGTTGTGTTCCTGCGAGTGAGTGAGGTCACCAGAAAGGAAGGAGATGCTGCGTTGGCAGCGGGGATGGCGGCGCGCGAGCGATATTTTATGTTGCAAGCGTTAATATAGCTACAGCAACCGCTTCACATCAGGCGGGCCGTATGCTTGTCTGCCACCCGATGTAGTATAAAAAAAAAGCGACTCGGCCCAGGGGCCCTTGGGCCGAGTCGCTTTTTTTTTTTTTACCGCCGAAGCTGAAGCCGATTTCCATCGGATTTTTTTATTGCAAATATCAAATTTCAGCTTATATTGGTGGTAATTGTATTTAGCTTAGCTAGTAGAAACCCTGGAGCTTTACCGACTAAGCTGAAGATGTTTCTCAATAACTAAAACGTTAGAGCTATTTTTCGTATCAAAATATGCGATAATCGGCTTCAGCTTGGGCGGTAGGGCCCCAGCTTCGTCTGTGAGGGATAATATGGATATATACCAGACGACATTCCTTAAATAATAGTGACAACTGCATCAAAATCCGTCACGTAATTTAGGATGAGTTAGTTAAAAAACCGGACAAGTGCGTGTCGGACTCGCCCACCGAGGGTTCCGTAGGTACTTAGTATCATTATTAAATTTAATATTTTTCATTATAAATAAGAAATAATGCGTCGAAAAAAATAAATAAAATATATTTTGTAATGTGTACATCAAGCCCTTTCATATGATACCCCATTTGAACTAGTACTTTCAATTTCAAATTTCGACACCCTATAAAAATATAGACCCCCTATTTTTTAAGATCTATTTACAAATGTATAGTTTTGAGATTTATTCCTGTACTTGTATTCTATAACGATGTTACTTGCCAAATTTCATAGTTCTAGGTCAACGGCAAGTACCCTATAGGTTTTGATTCCCTTGAGTGTGTCGAAATATGCGTTTTTTGCTGAATAAACGGCCGTAACTTTTTTCTACGTAAACTTAGCAGTTTGATTATTTTACAACTTCATGGGACCGTAGACCTGAGTATACAGTTCCAATTTCAGCTTGATACCTCCACGCATTCTCGACATAGAAATTCTTGACAGACAGACAGACAGACAGACAGACGGACAGACAGACGGACAACAAAGTGATCTTATAAGGGTTCCGTTTTTCCTTTTGAGGTACGGAACCGTAAAAACGACTTTATTTTATACTATGTACTACACATATGGATTGTGCTCGATGGCGTCGTTGCGCGTGTCAGTCTAATCTATCACGCAAGTTAAGCAACGTCGACCGTAGCCTGTCTTTGGATGGCTTTATTTATTTCGAGCTCCTCCATGCTTCGGAGGGCACGTTAAGCCGTCGATCCCGGTTGTTGTTTTAGAAGACAATTGTTAAGCCAAGTCAGTGGCCTTTGAGCAGCTTCATTTCGGTATTGACCATAGACGAAGAAGAAATTCTTGAAAGAAACAGGCTCGCAGGCTGCATCGAACCCTTATACTTTAGTATAAGGGTTTGATGCACGATATAACAAAAATACGCAATCGTAATAATTTGAACAGCGACATTATAAACAAAGACGAA
This sequence comes from Hypsopygia costalis, assembly GCA_937001555.2. Lineage (NCBI taxonomy): Eukaryota > Metazoa > Arthropoda > Insecta > Lepidoptera > Pyralidae > Hypsopygia > Hypsopygia costalis. The sequence goes on along the minus strand of OW443343.2, from coordinate 19,056,480 downwards.
TCAAGAATACAAGTTAACAATTTTCAAAGAACAAAATTGTCACTTAAAGCGTATTTTCTAATAAAACTTCAACGAAACAGTCTGAATACAAATAGCCTTTCAGCTGCATACCCATTGGCTATGTAATCTACATAATTAAACCTTTTATACATAATAATTTAATGCGATGAAATTCAATGAACAAAGAGTGGATAAACAACGTTTTTAGAGGAGAAGCTGAGAAGGGAATCTATTGTACTGGAATGAAATAATGGTACTTTCCGAACAGTTCGATTAAAGACGCAGAGGTTGATGTGAATAAAAAATACCTACATGGGAATACGAGATCAAGTATTGGATCTCGAATTGGTTTTCTAGATTCAATCTTTGTATGTTTGATTAGATGATTTCGTATTCAGGTTATATTAGAAGGAATTATATATTTATAAGGCGAATAATAATTCATCCATATCCGACTTCAGAAAAGGAGGAGGTTGTATGACGACTGTATGTAACTTTTATTATGTAAATAAATAAATATTACTTGACAAATTACACAGCGCCATCTAGTTCCAAACTAAGCAAAGCTTGTACTATGGGTACTAAATAACTGATATATGTACATAAATACTTTTTTTTGTAAATAAATACATATAATACACAGAAAACGCCCAGACCAAGACAAACAGACATGTTCATGCACACAAACGTTTGTCATGTGCGGGGATCCAACCCACGACCTCTGAGTCAAAGTGGCCATTGCTAGCCATTCGACATTCGGCCATTGCTAGACATTTACATTTTGGGGTGTAAGTGGTCCATCAAGATCTTTGAACCAAAGCCAACTTCACCTGCACGTGGTGCACCCTGCTGACTGACGAACGAAGCTCTGGCGAAAAGAGAGGTAGGGAGCGTAATTGTAAGCTACCCGACTGGGGAATGTACCTCCACCTCACAGAATACCGCAGCCAAATAACAATTCCCTTGAGGGTTGTTGTGTTCCTGCGAGTGAGTGAGGTCACCAGAAAGAAAGGAAGGAGATGCTACGTTGGCAGCGGGGGTGGCGGCGCGCGAGCAATATTTTATGTTGCGAGCGTTAATATGGCTACGGTAACCGCTTCACATCAGGCGGGCCGTATGCTTGTCTGCACCCGTCGTAGTAAAAAAAAAAAAAAAAAAAAAAAATCGACCACCGGGCTCGTCATATATTATGTTCAACGATTTGTTTTTGACCACCAATTATAAATCGATTTGGGGTGTAAGCAGCTCATTAACATCTTTGAACCTGAGCCAACTTCACCTGCACGTGGTGCACCCTGCTCATTGACAAACGATGCTCTGAAAAAAGGTAGGGCATAGGGTATTTCTTAAGCTGCCCGATTGGGGAAGTACCTCTACCTCACAGATTACCGCAGCCAAATAACAATTCCCTCGCTGGTTGTTGTGTTCCTGCGAGTGAGTGAGGCCACCAGAAAGAAAAAAAGGAAGGAGTACAGGCTGGCAACGGATCGGCGACCCCTTGGTGTTGCAGATCTCCATGGGCGGCGGTGATAGCTTTCCACCAGGTGACGCACATGTTCGTTTGCCTCCCTATCATATAAAAAAAATATAGATAGGAAATGCTGCCAGCATCTTCTGTACAATGCCACGGGGGCCATTTTTAAATAGTATATAGTTTTTTTTTTCAATTAGTTTAGTTTTTTAATATGTCTGTATATTTAAACGGTATTTCCTAACTTAGTAATATAATCAACCATCAAAGTCAAAGTCAAAGTCAAAATATCTTTATTCCTTGGACTTTATAAAGCACTTAGAAACGTCATACAAATTAAATATAAGACATGTATCTAAATCATTACTACTCTAAATCCGCAGAGCTTAGATTCACTTTCATCACAATATCTGTGAAAGTGAATTTAAGTGCCAGTTCCGGCGACGGGGCTTCTTGAGAAGAACTGACAAGAAACTCAAGGCCGACTCTTTTAATTGCCAATATCGTTACATTAAACACAAATACAATCATTAACATAACAAGAACAATTCATTTCCAAATAGTTTTATCATTTATGTAATCTGAGATCAACCCAACAAACTTTTTTATATCTACGTAAACTCACAGACACTCTCACAGACTTCGGCAACAATCTACAAAAGACAGTTTTAATGAGTCAGTATTACGCAGAAAATATATGAAAGTGAGGAGTCGGCAATAAAAGTGTAGGGCGAGGCCCGCATACAAATAGCAGGAAGCGGTCCGCCGACGCTGCCTCGTCATCCGGCCCTCGTAGTGCGAACTTTACGAATTTGCCAAGTTAAACCACCCTTTTTTATTTACCCTAGATTATGTAACTTGTAAATCGATACAGGGTCTTTGTTGTACCAAAAGTATGCCGGCTTGAGATTGTGTGAACCTAGTGATTTCTGACCGACTGGACTCGCTATCTTCACGTATAGATGTCGTCTCACTATTATATGTATTACAAATTATACTACGGGGAGTACTCGCATGAGCTGCCCCCTTACCACCATCTCTTATTGCGATTCAATAATTGAATAGATTGCTTATTCTTTCCAATGAATAAGCGACGAAAGAGAGTCGCTTATTCATTGGTATGTATATGCATTCTATTCAGTTATTGAATCGCAATAAGAGATGGTGGTAAGGGGGCTGTTCAATCTAATACCAGCCGCTGAGGTCCACTATAGTAACACAGTATAAGCAATAGTACTACGAACACTATGGCCACTCCCTGCCGCTCTCTCGTATCGACTTCACCTCCCCTCTGAGATGAATCTGGAATAGTTGTATGGCGCCGCACGCACACACGCTCATTCTTGTTGTTGCTCATTCGTGTCCTACAGACGTCATCGTTTATGTAATAGTGAACGACGTGATATTTGTATGGGGATGCCGGATGTGATAGTACTACAAGCTACAAGCTTTTGGGGTGTAAGTGGTTTATCAACATCTTTGAAAATAGAGGTAGGGAACGCAATTATAAGCTACCCGACTGGGGAATGTACCTCAACCTCACAGAATACTGCAGCCAAATAACAATTCCCTTGAGGGTTGTTGTGTTCCTGCGAGTGAATGAGGTCACCAAAAAGAAGGAGATGCTGCGTTGGCAGCGGGGGTGACGGCGCGCAAGTAGCAAGCAAGCAATATATTATGTCGCGAACGTTAATACGGTTACGGTAACCGCTTCAAATCAGGCGGGCCGTATGCTTGTCTGCCACACGACGTAGTATAAAAAAAAAGCAAAACATTTTAATTCCACCCATGCCACCTTAATAATGGGCCGTCTACCACAGTACGATTTAAGACATTTTTTGCCACATATTGTGAAATCAACTTCCCTCCAACAACGGCATTCCGGAACAAATACGACTTGGGAGTCTTCAAGAAACGAGCCTATATTTCCCTATAAGGCTGGCAATGTATTGGTGAGCTTTTGGTGTTACTGATTTCCATGGGCTGCGGTGAGTGCTTACTATCAGGTACTTAATATATATATATATATATATATTAAGTATATATATATATATATATTATATATTTCATTGCCTACAACTAACAGATGCGTATCAACGATATGTTGGCTATCGACAGCAATAATTGATATGCGCACAGCACAGCGGCCGGTGTGTTGTCCGGGGACAATTACACAGGCCGCGGTAATATTTCTCGCTCTCTAGTGGAGGACAGTCTCGAACTACTTGTGTCTAAAATCGAGAGCACACTGGATAGGGCCAACAAAAGTTAGTTCAATCAACTCCATTATGTATGATGTAGCTCCTCATTCCAGAATACACCCCTTACTATCGCCAAGAGTATTGGAATTCATGGAGTCGAAGTCTCTAACGATATCCAGTTTCGTTCTCACCGGTAGGGGAAGGTTATTATATAAATTAGGTGTGTTCAATAGAGCGAAGCAGTGCTTTAATTCGCGACAAAGGCTCCTGCTTTATAAAGCTCAAGTGCGGCCGTACATGGAGTACTGCTGTCATATATGTGCGGAAGCACCTAGATACCAGCTTGCACCTTATGACTCGATTTAGTGGCGAGCTGTGAGGATCGTCGACCATTTTAGACACCTTTTGTTGACCTTTTAATGATTTCAGACACGTTTGTGTTTTCTACCGATTGTAAAATAGGGCGTATTCAGAGGAGTTGTTTGATATGATGCCCACGGCCTCATTCTACATTCGAGCCGCTCGCCATCGACAGGATATTCATCATTACACTTTCGAGCCATAGTGGTCACGTACTGTGCCTTGTCCAGAGTGGCTTTCTTCCACGTACTATGAAGCAGTGGAATGAACTACCTAGATACGTGAGACAAGAGCGGCAATATCACTGTCTTTTACACGCTTACAGCATAGCTTCGTGGGCAGACGTTTTACGTACTTTGGCTATGTCATGTCTCGCTGTTGATGTAGAATCCATGTGAATCAAATCAATTAACACTTAACCCACTTCTATCACATCGGATTCAAGATACGCATAGCTCTCGAGGGTTTACATACGAACTTAACCTTTGAGATGCCTGTTTCTTTATTCCACTACCCAAGGGAAAAAATATACGTCTCCGAGAAAGCCACTACTCCGAACACCTTATCTGACAGCAAACAGGATTTATTGACGCAAATTCAGCGTGAGAGCCTTTGACATGAATACGAGCCGCTAATATTTAAGGAGCGTCGCAAACTCGATATTCGTTTGAATACGTTCTTTAGTATTTGCTTATGAGATTGCTTGGATGATGGATACAATTTTGAATGCAAATACTTCTCCGGAACGTGCTTTATGGATGTATGATTTATTTAAAGATATTACGTTTGAAGTTTGTCATGTGCGTTGTAGGGTTAATTTTAAGTCTAATAACCCGTCTATATGAAAACGGAGCATAATTAATCCCTGTTATTACAGTATATATGCATGTGTATGGGGGCAGGTTATGTATGTGTGTGCATACGATTCGAAGAACTGAGCAGAAAGTCACTAGTTATAAACAGACAAAAGAGCACCCTACCAGTACAGCATATTTTATTTTATTACCTCACAGAATACTGAAGCCAAATAACAATTCCCGTGAGGGTTGTTGTTTTACAGCGAGTGAGTGAGATCACCAAGAAGGAAGAAGTTGCTGCATCGGCAGCCAAGCTGGCAGCGCGCAGCGATGTTTCATGTTGGAACGTTTATATAACTACAGTAACCGCTTTACATTAGGCGGCGTATGCTTGTTTGTCACTTGACGTTGTATAAAAATCAATGGACTCTATGCCTACAGATAATGCACCCCTGTGCACCATATACCCTTCGGTTATTACACAGGATTGCGAGTCTCTCGCCCATTAAACCAACCAGGCCCTCAAACAGATTGGTAGCAGGTCTTACTCCCCTTCTTTCGTTCAAGCTTCTATGACCAGGTTACATTTCCGTGTCCCCATTCAGCCGCCTGTATCTCTTTTGCAAACCCTCGTTTAGTCAATCGGGTGCACGAAGTATAGGCTGAAGTTTGTCAGCCCAAGACGATGACAAAAGAAAGGTCAGCCTGTATCTACCCACTGCTGGATATAAGCCTTCCCCAATGCTTTTCATTAAATACGTTCCTCCGCCTTTCGCATCCAGCCGCTTTCTTAAGATCATCAGACCATCTAGAAGGACGGCGTCCAACGCTTCGTGGTCCTACACGCGGCTTTCACTCTAATACCTTCTTCCCCCATCTACCATTGCTACTACTACTTCAGCTTGCAAATTCTTCAGAATTTGGAAGCTGAAGTAGTAGTAGCCTTCAGGCAATGTCGACAACCTTGGTTTTCAGTCGAATTCCTTCGTTCCGGATTCGATCCCTCAGAGAAACCCCGAGCATAGCCCTCTCCATCGCTCACTGCGCAACTTTTAGCCTGTTAACCGCAAATTGTAGCGTCAGCAGTTTTGCGTTGCACATTGGGCGGATGAAATAACACCCAATCGCTCTGTCGTACAGCAACTAAACGGACGTAGCCTTAAGCTAATATTAGTGTACTTATTTGAAGAACCAATAAACTCCTAATTGAACTTCTATCTCGTGATTTATATCCGCATAGACTTTTTCCAACAAGTTCACTTCGAACACGGCTTACATATAAACATTACAAGCCTGTGGACCAGACCGATGGTCAGTGTCCAAGTCATTGAAGTCATTGAAGTCATTGAAGTATCAATAGTAAAAGTACGAATATCAATAGTAAAGCTATAAAGAAAGGAAACTAAACTGCACCTCTCTCAATCGTGAGTAGTCCACAGGTATCCAAGGAATCGTAACGCATTACTCAGCTCATTAAATATTGACAATGTTTGGATCACGGACTGTTTGCACACTGAAATATGCGTCGAGCTTGAATAAAAAAGTATTGGGTACGGGAGCCGCTTTGTGCATAGCAAAACAGTATGAGTGATTGAACACTATCCGTCGGTCTGTTTGATTGATAGATTTCTGAATTTTTATCATTGAAACGGGATTGGGATTTGACTTTTTGCTTGGGAGTTTTGTAAAATTGCCTTTGAGAGGTATAATAACGTTTAAGGTGACTTTTTGCAACGTTCGAGTTGAGATATCATGGTAAACAGGACCAAAATCTGTGCCAAAATACGATCACCATGCTGTCTATGTAGAGTTTCATCAAAATCCAATGAAATTGTTTGAATATTTTTTTATACTACGTACGGTGGCAGACAAGCATACGGCTCGCCTGATGTGTAACGGTTATCGTAGCCATATTAACGCTGGCAACATGAAATATCGTTCGCGTGCCGCCTTAGTGATCTCACTCACTCGCATAAACACAACAACTGACAAGGGTATTGTTATTTGGCTGCGGTATTTAGTAAGATGGAAGTACTTCCCCAGTGGGGCAGCTTATTAATGCTCTGAACCGCCCTACGTCTCTTTCGCCAATTATCTTGACATACTGAACAACAGTGTACCGGCGTGGTAGAAAAGGCGGCTAAGTAGCGATTTTTTCGGAAATTAAATTAATATAATATGTAGCTACTGGCATACTATAATACGTATATGGGGTATAAGTAGCTCACTGGCTGTAAGTACCACCTTTGAGCAAAAGCCAACTTCACCTGCACGCGGTGCACCCTGCTGACTGACAAACGAAGCTCTGGCGAAAAGAGAGGTAGGAGCGTAATTGTAAGCTAGCCGACTGGGGAATGTACCTCCACCTCACAGAATACCGCAGCCAAATAACAATTCTCTTGAGGGTTGTTGTGTTCCTGTGAGTGAGTGAGGTCACCAGAAAGGAAGAAGATGCTGCGATATTTACAAGTTATTTAGCTTCACCTGTCCCGATGTTTGTCTCTAATCAAATCTTGTGACTTAAATTTGATCCACTTCCCGAGCTGAAATTTTGCATGCATATATAAATCGGATGACAATGCAATACTTTCATGACATGTTTCCCCATCGAGTTTGGGCTCATATGATTTGTCTTGACGAGTACTTTGATGCTAGATGGTAACTAGGGTCTGATGATGGAGGGAGAAGATGTCCATAGGAACTCGGTAATTAAACGATACTACCCCATCGAGTTTGGGCTCGTTTGATTTATCTTGATAAGTACTTTGGTGCTAGATGGTAACCAGGGTCTGATGATGGAGAGAGATGTCCATAGGAACTCAGTTATTAAAGGTCACAATCCCATCGAGTTTGAGCTCGTTTGATTCATCTTCACAAGTACTTTGGTTCTAGATGGTAACCAGGTAACTGATGATGGAGAGGGAATACGGCCATAAGAACTCGGTAATTAAGTGACACGACCGTTTTTGGTGGGTGGTAAGTGGTGGTGGTTTGATGGGCGTAAATATACGACAATATGCGAAATAGAACTAAAAAGTTAAAAATAAAATTAAAAGAAAAAAACTTTCTTAAAAACAAGGTTTTATTACTTAAATCTGATAAGATCCAGTTTTTTATAAATAAAAGCGTGTTACATTGTGATTTCGATACAAAAATAATGAACGTATAATATGGTAAATGTTCTCGTGTTTATGATAATGAGCGATATTTTAAGTTGCGAGCGTTATTATGGCTACGGTAACCGCTTCACATCAGGCGGGCCGTATGCTTGTCTGTCACCCGACGTAGTATAAAAAAAAAACCGGACAAGGGCGAGTCGGACTCGCCCACCGAGGGTTCCGTACGTAGGATCATTATTAAATTTGATATTTTTCATTATAAATAAGAAATAATGCGTTGAAAAAAATAAAAAATATATATTTTGCAATATGTACATCAAGCCCTTTCATATAATACCCCATTTGAACTAATAGCTTCAATTTGAAATTTCGACACCCTATAAAAAATATAGACCCCCTATTTTTTAAGATCTATTTACATATGTATAGTTTTGAGATTTATTGCTGTACTTTATTTATTTATTTATTTAAACACTTTATTGACCACAATAAGATGAATGGTACAAAAGGCGGACTTAATGCTAAAAGCATTCTCTACCAGTCAACCTTCGGGAAGTGCAGACATCCACGAATGCGGTTTAAAACTATATTTACAAGAAACATAAAAAGTGACTAATATACTATACGTAAACTATACGTAAGCATACACATATTACATTCATAAATAAGTACATACATATTCTATCATACATACACATACATATACATTCATACACTTGTAGTCTATAAAGATGTTACTTGCCAAATTTCATAGTTCTAGGTCAACGGGAAGTACCCTATAGGTTTTGATCCCCTTGAGAATGTGTCGAAATATGCGTTTTTTGCTGAATAAACTGCCGTAACTTTTTTTTACGTAAACATAGCAGTTTGATTTTTTTACAACTTTATGGGACCGTAGACCTGAGTATACAGTCCAAATTTCAGCTTGATACCTCCACGCATTCTCGACATAGAGAGTCTTGACAGACAGACAGACAGACAGACATACAGACAGACAGACGGACAACAAAGTGATCTTATAAGGGTTCCGTTTTTCCTTTTGAGGTACGGAACCCTAAAAACTGTCTGGAGACATGTTCAATGTACTTTAGTATGCCGCTCATTGGGAAGAGCCTGTAGTCCTCCAGGTCCGAGTATGCCTTTGCTAGGATTTTCATTTGTTTGCCGGCTAGGGCTTCACATTGACACATCAAGTGTTTCATAGTCTTTTTGCACATAAGTAATATTAATTACATACAATCAAATTTATTTAAAATCTTCGAGAACTATTTATTAAAAAAGAATTGCTACACTCTAATTACCTTTATAGGTTTTTGCTACAAATTGGAGGCGAACGTTCCAGCAGCTCACCGCAATACGATAACTCGCATACAGTGTGTGCATGAAAATATACTTACCTTTCCCTGGGGATTTCCTATTGGGAACCTGTTAATTTCTACACACACGTGTTTCATTTGAATTAAAATCTGTTCGCTGAGAGTTGATAAATATTCCGAAAAGTCACGAAATAGCGACAGTTGCTTAAATGTCGCATAATGTATTATATATAGTTGTATATGGGTGGTTCCGTGCGTCGCAATCGTCAAACGTGAACTGCCCCCTTACCACCATCTCTTATTGCGATTCAATAACTGAATAGAATGCTTATTCATATCAATGAATAAGCGACTCAAATGGAATAGAGTCGCTTATTCATTGGTATGAATGAATAAGCATTCTATTCAGTTATTGAATCGCAATAAGAGATGGTGGTAAGGGGGCTGTGTTTTATAGTACGAGGCACCCTACTGTAGTAAGTAGTAATAGTTGTCCGTCCAACGTAAGTTCTCATTCTTTCAGCTTAAATAATGGACCGGGTTCATATGTTATAAAATGAAAAAGAAGTACAGAAAATATATTATGTAGATCATGATTCCTGAAGTAGTCTATATCGACCACCAGAGGTCGATTCTGACATGTAAGGGGTATATAAAAATATATATTCATATGCAGAAAGACAGCAAGGAGTATAAGCTGGCAGCGGATCGGCGGCCCATTGGTGTTGCTGATCTCCATGGGCGGTGGTGATTGCTTTCCATCAGGTGACCCACATGCTTGTTTACCTCCCTATGGTATATAAAAAAAAATGTAGAACAAAGGGAACCATATCGTAGATCGATATCTATCAACTGAAACCCGTGGCTTTACGTACTTTGCTATAAAGCAACCTGGATATACCTACAGTCGTACTTCCCCATCAGAACTGCTTCGAATTAAATTCCAATTGAACATTTTAATACCATAAATTTGAATATTTAATCGGACGGCAACTTGGCAACAGTTGCATGTAAATGAAATTTGCAAGGAGAACCGATAGAAGTCCAGTCCGCAATCGAAATGGTTACGTTAATTATTCACCTAGCTTACTGACGACGGTGAAGCGAGGTACATTTCTTATACTTGAGACATACGGCTGTGTAGAGACACGAGCAAAAAAATACTTTCGTTTATAGCACCTCGTTTCAATTTAAAAATCTTTATAGATTTTGACTGTAATGGTATTAAACTCATACAATATATAAATTTATTGTCTTTCACAACACAGCTTTCCACAAATCGTTCAGGTACTCATGCACTCTCTTATCTCTATGGTTTTTCTTTTCCAGATTTTCGATCATTATAATCAAATCGTGATCGTGACACAGGCGCGGCCGCGATCTACCTGTTTACACGCTAATACCCGATGAATGTCACGTTGACTGCTAGCGTTTAATCGTACCATGAATCATATGTCATATAGACTGTGAAATATTTGATACAAACCTGATATGAAATATAGATGATAGTGGAAAACGAAAAATTTATCGTAGATCTGTTAAGAAGATGTTGTAAACACAGTTAATCCTGAGAATATAAATTAAGATTTTGTGCCCCATTTTACGCCGATGACATCATGAAGTGGCTGTTGCTAGAAATATTGCTAGCCATATTCAACAATTCCCATAGACGATATGAAACAACATTAGTCAATTTATACGCAACGTCACTGTAACAATTGCCTAGTTTATTATGATTTCTTGATGGTCCGATGACCGAATGAGGAAAGAGACTGGAAGCAGCTTGATGTGGAAGGCGGAGGATCGCATTTTATGGAAAATATTGGGGAAGGCGTATCCAGGAAGGATAGAAGATATATCAACAAGAAGATGACAGTCGTTAAGCCAAGTGGCGTTTAGGCGCCAACCCACAGTTGATCAGCGGGGTGGAGTATGCTCTAGACCCCTTAAGTTGAGGAGAGATCACATCCCACGGCAGTGGGATGAGTAAGGTTGACAACGACGGTAGGTTGATAGAAGCTGATGATGGATTGTCGAGCAATTATTGCCCAAAATATTTTATGTACACCAACTAAGAGAGCAGTATGTCACCCGTTAGCGCTAGGCTAATCAAATTGTCGGCGCTAGAGCGCCCGTAATCAGTAGCTATAAAGATAAGTCGGCAAGTAAAGCAAACATTACGCTGTATTTCTGTTCATTAGGTTACGAAAATCGAGGAGTGTTTCAGGAACTTCCTGGAATAAGTCCCTTTTGATTAAATGCTAAAGTATGGAGTCATAAATTCAAGAATATTTAGGTATCATGATTAAAATTTATCTGAATACGCTTGTCTGGTTTTTAGAGATTTAAATCATGCTCGACTGTTTAAGTTCTTAGTAGTCACGTTCCTATTTATTGTCTCGAAGCCGAGATATAGAATCACAAATTTGTACGACAACTGTTGCTATGTTAAAATTGAACGGATCACTCACGTCTTTTGTTGGAGCCGATTAGTTTCTATTTTAAACGGAGATCTTCATCAGGGCGAATATCCAGACCCGGGGCACTACTGGCTAAGCTGAAGCTGATTTCCATTGGATTTTGGATCTTAAAAATCAAACTTCAGCTTAGATTAATGGCACTTGTGTTTAGCTTATCTGGTAGAAACCCTGGAGCCCTACAGGCTAAGCTGTAGGTGTTTGTTAACCAAAACGTAAGACTAATTTTTCGCATCTAAATATTCCATGAATATCGGCTTCAGCTTCGTCGCTAGGGCCTGTCATCCTCTGTCTATCGCCAGGAACACTTTGAGATTGAAATTTTTCGGTTTTACAAAAAATACGCGAGTTTACACGTGTAACTTAATTAATTAATTAAATATAAATATTCCTCACGTTACAAGCTTTTTTCTTGAATAGCAACATATTGTATAAACTCTACGAAACATTTTGCAATTCATTTGAGATAAAGTTAATTGAAGGATCACTTTATAAAGCTTGTTTGTGTATATCGTTACATCTCAAGGAGACTCTGAAGACGAAAAAACTCACTTACATACGCACTTCACTGTGTTCTCTTAGCGTAATTAAATTAAATATAAGTAAGTATCATCATCATCAACTCAGCCCGCTCTCTACCATATTGGTATAGGCCTCCTTCAAACTCCTCCATCTATTTTTGTTTTGGGCCACTTTGATCCTGTTGATGCCCACCAGCTTTACGACGTCATCTTTCCATTTATCTGTGGCCTCCCGGCAGGTCTTTTGTATTGCCATGGCCTCCATTCCAGAAGAGTTTTACACCACGAGTCCGAATTTCTGGCTATATGTCCAGCCCATTGCCACTTGAGCTTCGCCACACGGTGTGCAACGTCCGACACCTGACTTTGTTTCCGGAGACATTTTGACATTGTTAGTTTCCCCGTCCTGGAGTGTAAGTAATAAGTAGGCATATATTTTATTTATACCACTATGGTGGCAAACAAGAGTACGACCCGACTGAGGGAAAGCAGCTACCGTTCTCTCGCATTGCCGACCCTGTAAGGATCTCTTGACATCCTTTTTGAAAATCCCATGTTGTAGTCTTCGGGGAAAACCTCAACAGGGAGCTCATTCCATAACTTGATAGTCCGCGGGAGAAATCCTCTCTGGAATCGGGCAGTACGCTACCATTTCGGTCCTGAAGTATGAGGATGCACTCCATGCCGATGGCGAGCGGTGCGATTTTAGAAAGCAGCCATTTGGCATCATATCGAACAATTCCTCAGAACACATCCCATTGCATAATCGGTAGAAAACCCAAAGGGAGACTTAAGGGTTCCAATCACAGTGTATATGCTTCAACCTTTTATTCAGATTATCAAATGCTAGTTGAGTATGACCCCTTTTCCTGTGTCCAATTGAGTAGAAATTTTTCACACCTTCGGTTTGTCGACGACGTGGTCATAATGGCTGAATCGCTGGACGACCCGTGGAGCTGGGGATGAATTGACACAATTATAGTACAACGGTTAGTTCAATGGTGACTTCTTGGTCAATTGCATTCGAACTTGCTTTGGGACCAACGAGACTCAAGTTAGATTCCATGAGTGACATGTTTTACGTTTTTAAAAATTTGTGCGGCCCGTACCTATCTAGTATGAAAAGTTCTTCAGCGTGGCGATGCGTGAAGATGGGTAATCCGCCACATTAAATGTTAAACTTCAAAAACTTTTTTTGTTTATTCTTATTTAGGTATACTTTTATTGCATGAAATTCGACAGCAGTAGTACCTTTGCCTCACAGAAGACCGCAGCCAAATATCAATGAGGATTGTTGTGATCTTGCAAATAAGTGACAGATACTAGGAAATACTGCGTAAGCAATGAGTGTTCCAGTGCGGAAACAGTAGTCCTTGTATTGCAAGCATCCACATATGTATTTATCTGTGTATGTATGTAGTATATGTCAGTACATATTTATCTAGACATTATGCTTAATTTTATCTGCCTCGCAAAATTTCAGTTTCTTATGAGTATTCTACCCGTGTGGCCAGCGTGGGGAGTGTAGGTCAAATCCTCCTTCTGTCTGGGACGAACGAGAGAGGGTCCTGTAGTGGAGACAAAAATGACCTGATGATGATGATGAGTATTCTATGGTTGACTGGAATAGATCCCTGATGGGATAAATCCGCCTTTGTACAAAAATGTTGTTAACACTGTGTTAGCAAGATTTTTGTACAAAGGCGGACGGCGGAAAGGTAATAAAGTCTTTACAAACACACATCTATCTGCTCGTTTCGTAACTTTTTTTTTTTTTTTTTTTACTACGTCGGGTGGCAGACAAGCATACGGCCTGATGTGAAGCGGTTACCGTAGCCATATTAACGCTTGCAACATAAAATATTGCTCGCGCGCCGCCACCCCCGCTACCAACGCAGCATCTCCTTCCTTTCTTTCTGGTGACCTCACTCACTCGCAGGAACACAACAACCCTCAAGGGAACTGTTATTTGGCTGCGGTATTCTGTGAGGTGGAGGTACATTCCCCAGTCGGGTAGCTTACAATTACGCTCCCTACCTCTCTTTTCGCCAGAGCTTCGTTTGTCAGTCAGCAGGGTGCACCACGTGCAGGTGAAGTTGGCTTTGGTTCAAAGATCTCGATGAACCTCTTACACCCCAAAACTACGAATACATGACACATGCTCCCTAAGATGTCTTATACCTTTTATATGTTACGACTTTTAATGTCTCATTAAAAATTACTCATACATTTCGAACAACTTGTTTCCGAGAAAGAATTTTATAAACGGTTTGGATCGACTTAAATGTTCCAAACTTACATCATTTCATTAACTAACAGTGCCATCCGCACCGTGTGTAAAAAGGTATTTAAAACTTATACTCTTGCTGCACAAAGAGAATATTTAAGTACCCTTTTAAACAAAAATGTTACTAGGTAGGTACTTTTTAATTTTTGTTCGACAGAAACTTTCTCATTTGTTTCATTTTTAATGAGTCCTTAAATAAGACTACTTGCAGTCTCGGATAAATAAGAAAGGTAAGTAATATTTGCGTTAATATTTAATTTACCCTAATCACATTTTCTAAGGACATCGTCCAAAATACTTCAATAACTGAAGACGAAAAACTTTTTGATCAGTGGATGTTGTGATGACATACGGCAAAGAGACATTGTCCCTTAATATGGGCGCAGTTTAATAAATAATAAAATATAATAAATTACATAAGGCCATCTAGTCCCAAACTAAGCAAAGCGTACTTAGCTTTGCTATATGAGTACTAGATAACTGATATTATACTTAAATAGTTATTTTTTGTAAATACATACAATATATAGAAAACACCCAAACCAAAACAAACAGACACGTTCATGCACACAAATGTTTGTCTTGTGCGGGGATCGAACTCGCAACATCGGAGTCAAAGTGGCCATTGCTAACCATTCAACCACTAAGTAGTAATAGACAATAATATAACTATTAGTATAATAGCGACGTGCAATTTATTAATTGTAAGAATATTATAAGATAAAAATAGAACATTGTTAAAAAAAGGTACGGACCCCGGGTCTGTACACTGTAATAAATATCAATAAAAAAAAAACATTCGACCACTGAGCTCGTCAAAATAAGTAACAGTAAGTTGATGTGGTATTTTTACTTTATTATTTACTTATACTTTATTATTATTAAGATACTTTGCCACTTAAAGGAGGCGTTGGCGAAAGAGAGGTAGGGCGAGCAGCATAAAAATACGCTGCACCGCCCTATCTCTCTTAAGCCAGCGCCAGCGCCTCGTTTAGTGGCAACGTATCTCAATAATAATAAAGTATAAGTTAATAATAAATAAAAATAAAGTAAAAATATCCCTCCCCAAACCCTCTTCCTCCTCAACCCGTTTGGCCAGCGTGCGGAGTGTAGGCTAAATCCTCCTTTTTCCTGTCTGGGACGGATGAGAGAGGGTCGTGCTCCTGTAGTGGGGACTAATTTTAGTCTCCACTGCAGGAGCATTTTTACGTTTGTAGAACGGTATTTTCATCAGGTCATTTGACCTGACGATGAAAGTAAAAATACCGCATTAAACAACATATCCCTTAAGGGTTGTTATGTTCCTGCGACTGAGTGAGGTCACCAAGAAGGAAGGAGTTGCTGCGTTTTTGGCAGCGGGGGTGGCGGCGCGCGATCGATATTTTATATTGCGAGCGCTTATATGGCTATGGTAACCGCTTCAGACGTCAGGCTTGTTCGCCATCACAGAATAAGTAATACTACGCCACGCTACTTGGTAATAAACAAATATTCCTACTCTAGCTTCCTCCATCATCAGGTCATTTTACTATCCACTACAGAAGCACGACCCTCTCTCGTCCGTCCCAGACAGAAGGAGGATTTGGCATACACTCT
Source organism: Hypsopygia costalis (assembly GCA_937001555.2). Lineage (NCBI taxonomy): Eukaryota > Metazoa > Arthropoda > Insecta > Lepidoptera > Pyralidae > Hypsopygia > Hypsopygia costalis. The sequence continues at coordinate 19,040,335 of OW443343.2, read as the reverse complement.
CCACGCTGACCAGCCGGGTTGGGGGAGGCCTAATCGATGTTTTATGATGTATGTCCCTTAGTCGCCTTGTACCACATCCACGGGAAGACGGAGTGATTCTATTCTAGTCTGCCGGAAACCACACGGCTAGCTCCCTTACGCAGACATAATACCTGTATAAAAAGTAGGTATACTATGTTATATCTGACTTTCTTTTGACACATGACCTTAACACTAATTTCATTCTAGATGATTCTAGCTGATGCTAATCAAGAATATTATTTTGTCGGTATTCCTGTCCTTAAAACGTACCATTCGATTCGCACTCCTATTACCACTGTGTAGAGTCTTGTATCCTTTGGTTTCATTTATGAATAATTATTCCATAAATCATCAGAAGATTAAATAAGTGTCTGCCGACGACAGATGTGTCGTATTGCCGCCGTGACTTGCTTTTGCGATGCAATTAAGCTGTTATTATGATATTAGGCAATATTTTACAGGCAATTTGACTAATATAGAAACATACGTACGTGTTCTTATACAAGTAATTTAGTGTTGTAGTATGTACCTGTTATTTATTTGAACTGTATTGCACACAATTTCATGTACAAAAGGTGAACTTAATTCTAATGCATTATCTATAGCCGGATCCATAGGCATGGTAAACTAACGACCAAACAGCAAACAACAAACACCAAAGTATGGATGGGTGTTTTTTTTTTCGGAACGGGGGGTCCCACCACTGTGTAGCCAGGATTAACAGTGGCGACCACCAAAAAAGGCAATAAACAATGAAGTCCACTGCAGTCCAGGAGGTAAAACTACGGTTGCCTTGGAACTCACGACGAATTTAATCAGAAGAAATTAGTAGGAGTAGGAAGTTTTTGGAATGTGACTGGATGGGTGTTTGTCTGTTTTTGTTTGTGTTTCAGTTTGACAAACATGGAGCAGTGTTTGTGTTGGTGTTTGTAGCCGGTGTTTGGCATGTGAACAGTAACCAGTAGTGTAACAGTTCACCTTTAGGATATTAGTGACAAATAGTGAAAGGGATGCAAAGAAAATAATGAGTGAGAGAGAGGAAAAAAATACAAAGTACTTAATTTCACGAACCTAAGATACGTAAAAAAATACAAAAACACTTATATAATATGTTACTTCCATAAATACAAGAATTTCCATCGCATTAACACATGATAAAGAGTAACTTACCCATCATCATGTAAGGAAATGAGATAGATTAATACGATTTTTTGTTTCCCGTCAAGTGCTATTTTTCTCAAAGAAAAGCACAATAATGTACGAAACCGTTATATGACAGTGCTATATAAAACCTCGACTGGTCTTATATTTCCGACGCCAAGCATGAGTGTATAAAACTTAGTGAATTATGTCTATGAATAATCGAGTAAAAGTTAAAAAAAATGTTTTGCCATTTGTTTACAACGATTGCTGTTGTTTCCAAGACAGTGAACAATGTTAGCGCGTACATAAAATTCGACGATTGTACTAATCTAAATCTTAAATATAAGCATAATTTGCGTATACCAATGAATCGACTTGCTAGGACATTGTAAATTGCAATAGATTCTACAATAAATTGCCTGAAACGGTCCTTTTTCTACATAACAATATGTTCAAGAAACATATCAAAAATCGCCTAGTCGCCCTATACCAGGTCTCTACTGTAGGACTTTCTTCCGTCATCCGTAGGTCATGGCGGAGAAGATGCACTGGTTGAAGACTTTGGTTTTTAAAGCGATATTTGCTTATGTGAGGATGTGAAGAAGTTTCGCGAATGTCGCCCAGCCCAGTCGAATGAGTCTATCGATTTCTTTGTTGAAGTTAACCCGGCCAAGTATCTAATTGATATTAATTATCTAATTAAAATTAATTGATTAAAAAAAATATTAGAAAGAAAATATAGATTCCGCAACAATATATAAAAAAAGAAAAGTAAACTAAGATTTGGCTAACAAAGGCCCAATGACAAAATAATTTCATTCAATGTTATATATAATAGTTATATCTCTTTGAATTTCTGATATAGATTCATAGAGAATGGTACTTAGTCAAAGCCTATGGTCTGAGCGTAGCGGCGACTTATCACTAATCTATGCCCGAAGCATACACATGCCTGAAAAACTCTATTCCATTTAGTTCAACAATTGTATGTTTCTTTAGCTTAAACTTTCAGCTAAGAGTTCAAACGCACTAGGCGATCGCGAGCTGTGAGCAAAATCTTACATTATGTTATCCAATACCACAAACTACGCAACCACCAGGGGCCCTGTCCTATCGTCGAAACTGAAGCCTTCAGATATTTTGATTGCAAAAATCCCACTTCAATTTAGATTGGTGATAATTATGTTTAGCTTAGCTGTAGAACTGAAGCTCTACCGACAAAGCTGAAAATGTTTGTCAATAAATTAAATTTAGACCTATTTTTGGAATCAAAATTTTAGATATAAATCGTCTTTAGCTTAGGCGGTATAAGATAACAATTGGGCCTTACTATAAGATAACAATTTAGAACCTCAATGTTTGTTTATTTTAGCATAGCGTTAATATGGTTAAAATTAACTTTTTTGGATGGAAAGTTAATAGACAACACAACGATATTAAGAGTTAATTTAACTGTGCCTGAATAAATAACATGTTACGTTAATTAACATGTTATTTTTTTAGCATTAAATTTTAACTCGTTAAAAATTAAAAAAACACTTAACACCACCTCTAGTTTATATAACGCCGCACGCACACACGCTTATTCACTCCCGGTACAGACGTCATTGTTTATGTAATAGTTAGCGACGCGACATTTGTATGGAGTGGCCGGGGGGTTCCTTTAGTGATAAGCCTGTTTAGACATTAAACATTATAAATGAACTCGTAAACTGATAATAATCATTAAGTTTATGATTACGACGGTAATTTTCATACGACTTCATCAAGGTGGCGAGCGTTAAATGTGTAGACGACATATTAAGTTAACTTGGTAATGTTGTCGTGAATTCATTTGGTTATCTTGAAAGGAAGTTATATACGAGTACGTTGTTGGAAGTAATAAAGTATTATAGGTTTGTTGTTTGTAAAACTTCATTAATGAAACTCGACATTTTTAATGAAACTTTATTAATGAAACATTTTGATATACATTTGTAAGTATTAATAGCGTATAAGTGGCGGACTTATCCCATTAAGGGATCTCTTCCAGCTTACTACAGAGATATAAGCCTCGCCTATAAGATGGAGCTTTTCAAAAAAAGGAAGTATCGCGCAATTTAGCAACTGCATCGATTCTGCGTCTCGTTTTGTGATTGGTTTTTCTTTAATTTTTGTTTGAAACAATATTGATGGGTTTATATTATCTCGAGCTCCTTCGTGCTTCTGAGGCTACGTTAAACCGTCGGTCCCAGCTGTTGTCATTAGATAACAGTCGTTAGGCCATCTCAGTGGCCTTTAGGCGGTTTGAAAACACTGGCATCCGCCAAGGCCGACATAAGACATAAAAAGCACTTACTGCAGCCATATTCATACTCGCAATGCAAGAAGTAGCTATTGCTCAAACTCTAACACCCCGCTTCCAATGCAGTATCTAGTCACGTCTGCTAAGCTACATATTTGTTTGCAATTTTAGTGGTATGAAGCTTGTACGTGGATCTTTGTATTTCAAATCTGTCCTAATCATCTAACTTAGAAGAGAACATTTCATATAAATCAATATTACAACAGTAAGTACAAAATACAGTATAACTTAAACAGTAACTTAGGTTGCAACTTTAAAATATAACTTGCTTAAACATGTTCACAGACAATGCATGCGGGAATGGCCCGATTCAAGCAATAAAAGTAGATACATGGTTGTTGCCATGTAGCAAAATGCACCTTGCAATGTATGGCTTGAGGCAATAAGCTAAATGGGCCGTTTCTTTGTGGATAAAAAATAAATAAAAACTTTAAATAGATTATGTGACTTCATTGACAACAATATAAATTCGGTTACTCCTTTCATTTATTCTATATGAAATTTTAAAGTTCGTAGATGTATAGATATATGACTCAATGACCCAAAAAACGTATGCATGAACTTGGATGAAATTTGGCATAAAGATAGCTTAGTTATTTATTCACATGTTACTTTTTATTACAGTAATTTACTCGGGTGAAGCCGTTGGAAAAAACTACATATTATTTCTAAATTTTTATAAAAATAGTTTCGACATTAACCCATATTCGTTCCACTGCCGAGATATAAGACGGGCAATTCTCGTAATTAAAATGTGGTTACAATTCAGATCCAATCCAGTCTCGATCTCAAAAATGAAAAATTTGGTATTCTCGTATCACGATATGAAACTTCAACGTCTAATTGAAGTTGGATTTTGTAACAATTATATTAACATATATTTATTACAATTATTGTAACAATTATATTAACATATAAATATTAACATATAATTGTTACAAAAACTTCAATTCAATTAGACGTTGACCGAATCGAGATTGAATTATGAATTGATTAAAAGTGAACGAGTATATAATTTTAATCAATTCACAATTCAATCGCGATTCGGTCAACTTTTGTTCTGTGATTGTAAAATAATTACGAATATTGGTCATCAGGATTTCGGATCGGATTTTTTGATTACGAATATCAAATTTCAGCTTAGACTTATGGTACCTGTCTTTAGGTGAACTGGTAGAAAATCTTGGAGCTCTAACGACTAAGCTGAAGATGTTTGTCAATTAGGTACTAAAACATAAGACCTATTTTTCGAATCAAAATATTCAATGGTAAACGGCTTCAGCTTTGGCGGTAGGTCCCCTGGTCTCCTTTAGTCAAAAGGGTCAAAAACATAAATATTTTTAAAAGTTGCTTCAACATAATAGTTAACTGCGGTATAAGCCGTGTATTTAAGCCGCTTAAATACGTTGACACACACTGGCCGGTAGTGCGAAATGGTAAAAAAAATACAACATCATGTAACTCGCTTGAGTGGTATAATGAAATTGGGTACAACTTTATAACACTCATAGGAATCTATAACGTCATGAGCTGGTTCTGAACTGATTAAAGAGGACTAGTGACATAAGTATACTTATAGTTCGGTGCTCGGTTTGACGAGCTCGGTGGTCGAATGGCTAGCAATGGACACTTTGACTCCTAGGTCGCGGGTTCGAACCCCGCACAAGACAAACATTTGTGTGTATGAAGATATCTGTTTGTCTTGCTCTGGGTGCTATCTATGTATTATATGTTTGCATTTACAAATATAATATATACAAGTTGAATAATTTACAAGTATAATATCAGTTACCCAGTACCCATAGCATAAGCTTGGCTTAATTTGGGACTAGATGGCGGTGTATAATTTGTCCAGGAATATTTATCATGGTATCATGTTTTTTTCACGGTAATTCACTCGGATTAAGCCATAGGCAGATGCTACTATTCCATATTTTTTATAAAAAATAATTTCTATATTAACTCATATTTATCCCAGTGCCGGGGCTTAAGTTCTCCTTTCATTGAAAGGGGCCAAACTTCAGTAGGACAAAACCATCAAACTTTCTAAAAGTTACTTCATCATACTATTTGACTGCGGTATAAGCAGTGTATTTAAGCCACTCAATGGCACTGGCCGGTAGTCCGAGATGGTAAAAAAATACCTCATGTAACTCGTTTGAGTGGTATAAAGAAATTCGGTACAATTTTATAACACTCATAGGAATCTATAACACTATATTTAGGACGACATGATGCAGGTCATGTGCTGTTACTGAACTCATTATAGATGACTAATGATATAAGTGTACATAAAGGCTTTTACAAAACGTTCACACGGAACTATAATATTTAATTAATTAATTAATAAAAAAATACAACATCATGTAACTCATTTGAGTGGTATAATGAAATTCGGTACAGTTATATAACACTCATAAGAATCTATAACACTATAGTTAGGATGACATAATGCAGGTCATGTGCTATTTCTGAACCGATTATAAAGGACTAATGACATAAGTGTACATAAAGTTTTACAAAACGCTTGCATGGAACTATTTACAATAGCGTGAATAGTTAATACATCATCCTCACTATGGGGTTTGTCTATTCACAACTCGAAAGGGGTTTAAATTTGGGGCATTTCTAATATCATAAGACTGAGACTGACAGCCGACCTCCCTTCGAGATAAACTATGTTATTTAGTCATGATAGAAATTGGATGGATGTGAATAATTTGACTGAAGTCCTATGTATTATTACAGATTTGTATAGTTTCCGCATGATAAAGATCTGTATGCATGAATAAGTATGTTTGCCTTATCTTCATTTGAGCGTTTTGTATGTAATATTAACTTTTCTAAGTTCTCGTCAATTTGCGACAGAGATGTCGAGTTTATGCTGCTTGGAACAGTCTCAATTAAGATGTCATAAGATCTTATTCTGGGAGCTCGATGGCGTTTTTTCACGTGTCAGTCTAATCGAACACGCAAGTTAAGCAACGTCGCCCGCAGCCTGTCTAGGGATGGTTTTATTTATCTCGAGTACCGTGTATCGAAGAGCACGTTAAGCCGTCGGTTCCAGCTGTTATCATTAGATGACAGTCGTTTAGCCACGTCAGTGGTCTTTACGCGGCTTGGAAACACTGACCTCCGCCAACCTGCAATTGAACAGCGTGGTAAAGTATGCTCTAAACCCGTTCGATTGAGGGGAGATCCCAGCAGTGGCATAAATAAGGGTTGACGACGACGACGAAGATGTCACTCCTAGTGGTACAAAAAATCTACTTAATCTAAATCTATGGTCATAGAGCTGGAGCCATTGCAAATAAGCGTATGAGTAATAAATAATATTTATGGTGCAATCCGCATTCAAGACTTTATTGTAGCGCGGAGCAAAGTTATTACAAGATGCGACAGTCACTACTATAAAATATTACGAATATATCACACTTCATAGCTTTCCCCGCGAGCTTATACGCGTGCATCCTGGTGTACTGAGGAAATTTCCAATAATCCATTCTTAGCAAATGCATACGTAATAATAGCTACTTGTATGCCAAATTGGTACTCGTCCAGTGGTTTGAGCTGTGCGTTGATAGATCGTAACGGCACAGAAATTGGTCTGGACATGAATAACTTAAGTCTAAACAGGTGGCTTTTTTTTTACACGAAACCAATCGCAATATGCGCACACTCAGCGGTGTAAAGTGTCGCTGAGTGTGCGCAGATCGTCTTACTTCATACATAACGCACACCGCTGTCGTGGACAAGACTTTTTTGTAGCTTTTATTTTTATACAGCGTTCAGTATAATAAAATCAAAATGGTTAACTATAAGCACATCTCGGCCACTCCATATAAATGTCGCGTCGGTAACTACTACATAAACAATGACGTCTGTGCAGAGCGGGTATGAGCATGTGTGTTGCGACGCCATGCAAACTGTTCCAGATTTGTCTCAGAGGGGAGGTGAGGTCGACACGAGAGAGCGACAGGTAGATGCCATACAGTACGTAGTACTATTACTTATACTGTACTATGAGTGCAAGAGAAACTATTTGTTAATTAGGTTTATGTTTACTTTTAATTTGCCTTTTAAGAATACTTGTAACATTTTGACCGAATGAAAATTTGGCTAATTCCCAATGTTCCAAAATTAGAAAATAATAGGTAGGGGAAAAAGTCTTTTCGCATTTTAGTATGTATGAACTTGTAATAAAATCTCTTTGGTTATACCATTTGTATCTGGCAGGTTTTGATATCTTTAAAAAGTTTAAATTTTAAAAAAGATAATTCCAAATTCAAATTAGGTAAATGTGTGATTTTCATTTGTTTTTTTTACTGTCAAGATGAGTGAATCTAATGAAGAAATTCGATTCATTTTAAAATTTTACTACAAAAAAAGTAAAAATGCAACGCAAGCTGCGAAAAAAATTTGTAACGTTTATGGATCTAGTGCAGTGTCTGTGAGAGTAGCACAAATTTGGTTTAAGCGTTTTCAATAAGGAAATTTTGATGTGAAAGATGCACGTCGCTCTGGTCGCCCTGTTACGGATAAAATGGATGCCATTTTTTAAAAAGTGGAGCAAGATCAGCATATCAGTAGTTACGACGTAGCTGAAGAATTAGGAATTGACCACAAAACAGTTTTGGCGCATTTGAAAAAAGCTGGGTACACTAAAAAGCTCGATATTTGGGTGCCTCACGATCTCACTGAAAGAAACTTAATGAACCGTGTACTCATTTGCGATTCTTTACTACGACGTATTGAAAGCGAACCGTTTTTGAAGAAGCTTATAACTGGTGATGAAAAGTGGATCATGTACGACAAGAACGTGCGAAAAAGGTCGTGGTCAAAGGCCGGTCAGGCTTCACAGACTCTGGCAAAACCCGGGTTAACCCGCAATAAGGTGATGCTGTGTGTGGGATTGGAAGGGCATTATTCAATATGAGCTGTTACCGCCAGGCAGGACTATCGATTCTGAACTCTACTGTGAACAACTGATGAGATTAAAGCAAAAAGTTGAGAGAAAGCGGCCGGAATTAATTAACAGAAGGGGTGTGATTTTTCATCATGATAACGCTAGACCTCACACATCTTTAGCCACTCAGCAAAAATTAAGAGAGTTTGACTGGAAGGTGTTAATGCATCCGCCGTATAGTCCTGACCTTGCACCTTCTGATTTCCACCTGTTTCGGCCTCTTCAGAATTCTTTAGGCAATGTCAGGTTAACATCACGAGAAGACTGCCAAAACCACTTGTCGTGGTTTTTTGAACAGAAGTCCCAAAATTTCTATAGTAATGGGATCATGTCTCTACCTACAAGATGGCAAAAAGTTATCGAACAAAATGGCACCTACATACTTTAGTTAAATGTAAATAAACTTTAGTAAAAAATGTTTTGAATTTTCATATAAAATACGAAAAGACTTTTTCCCCAACCTAATATATTTATCAAGGCAAAAATAAACGAAACTCGAACGATCTTTCATTTCATAGCTTATGTTTGTCTTGTATTATTGTCGATCAAAGTTTGGTAGGAAGCGGGGGCCCACCGCACATTTCCTCCACTGTGTCTACTTTGTAGACAGGATTAACAGCGGCGACCACCAAAAAGGCAATGAACAATGAAGTCCATTGCAGTTCCGGGGTAAGACTACGGCTGTCTTGGAACTCACAACGAATTTAATCACAAGAAATTAGTAAGAGTAGGAAGCTTTTGGAATTTGACTTGCCCTCATAGCAATGTGACAAATAGACAGCACTATGGCAAATAAGGCATTAAAAGCATAAAGAGAGAGGCTAGTCAAGTGAAGATCAAATGCTGCACCACGGATTTTAAATATCTAACACTATTGGGGTGTTAGATATTTATAATAAAAAAGTTTGTTACCTAATACATTAATTCCAATAATATGAATTGCAAAATTGTCTGAACGCTTGGTAATTCTCCTTTGTTGCTACTGAATCAAAATAGTAAACTATCCCGGATGTGACATGCAAAGAGTAGGGACCATATCGTCTCGCTCCCGCTGCCAAAGATATATTACTGGAGAATAAATAAAAAATATTATAAGTTTTGTTTCGTACAAATTTTTGAAATAATGCATACAAAATAGTAAGGTGTTATGTCATAAATATTCGGTGACAGCAAAACTTTTTACTTGAAATTGCGATTATAAACCTATAGAATTATTAAAAAAAACCAAACGGAGCAAGGCATAAACAAATAAAAGTGCAAATTTCAATCATTTAGATTAAATTTTGTACTTCTATTTATACTACGTCGGGTGGCAGACAAGCATACGGCCCGCTTGATGTTAAGCGGTTACAGTAGCTATATTAACATAAAATATTGCTCGCGCGCCGCCACCCCTGCTGCCAATGCAGCATCTCCTTCCTTTCTGGTGACCTCAGTCACTCGCAGGAGCACAACAACCTGCAAGGGAATTGTTATTTGACTGCGGTATTCTGTGAGGTGGAGGTACATTCCCCAGTCGGGTAGCTTACAATTACGCTCCCTACCTCTCTTTTCGCCAGAGCTTCGTTTGTAAGTCAGCAGGGTGCACCGCGTGCAGTTAAAGATGTCTTTGGTTCAAAGATTTTGATGAACCACTTACACCCTAATTTACATTATTATGTTTTGCTCCTCAAGCTTTTTTGAGAGCCCTTTACCAAATACGAATTATAAAATGGTACATAAGAATTGGCCGTGTGGTTTTCGGCAGACTAGAATAGAATCACTCCGTCTCTTCCCGTCGATGTCGTATAAGGCGACTAAGGTAAATACATTATAAAACATCGATCATGCCTCCCCACCCCGTCTGGCCAGCGTGGTGAGTGTAGGCCAAATCCTCCTTCTGTCTGGGACGGACGAGAGAGGGTCGTGCTCCTGTAGTGGAGACTAAAATGACCTGATGATGATAATGATGATGACATAAGAATTGTTTATTTAAAATGTAAATTGGCGTGCTCTCGCACCTTTCCATCAAATTCGCTATAATTAATACAAAATCTCTACTCTGTGAACGATTCAATGACTCCCTTTCCCCTACATTAACCCACTTCCATTTCCCTGTAAATTAGGGAAAAAGTATTATTACAGATTACTTAAGATATCAAAATGAGCGACCGTAACCACGACTATGGATACAGCGACTTTAATTTTCGCAGCAACATGAAATTTCGCTCGCGCGTGGCCACCCCCAGTGCCAATGCAGCATCTCCTTCCTTTCTTAAAATCTTAACAAATAATGATTCATTCAGCTATGTCACCAATACATTGAAATTATTTCGTTATGTCGGGGGGTAAGTCGGTAGTATTAAATTATGATCAAAATATATTTTTATTTGAGTATGAATGAAGAAATTTTAAATTAATTACACGAAATCCTTTAGTAATACAAAGCGTCCGTTTATCCGCACCCTAAAGGTGTAAACTTGCAAGGATAAGATAATAGGAGCATGAATTATGTGGGTTCGTGAGTTGTAGGTTCGGGGTACCTGACTAAGCAGGTACCTTAAATATTGAACCCCATGTATATGGGTACATACAGGTCAAGGATATCGCTCATATAACTTACCCCTAAGTAATCCACATAGGTGAGTCTCTTTTATTTACCGCAAGGCTCTTCGGACCGGTTACATTTCCATACATACGTAGAAAGAGACTTACTTCGCTCTTATAGTATATGTCCAAAATTTTGGATAATATGTAAATAATTTTGTATTCATAAATTCATATTTATTACCTTTATAAACGAAACTTTGTGCGTAATTTCACCTTTGCACAGCGCTCTGTGATGAGTGATTACACACCATACATGACATATATTTTTTAGTTCACAGTATATAAAGAGTGACATTATTTTTTTATATTTAAGAATTGTAATGTGCTTAGACTGCTTAGAGATGTGCTTGATTCATTTGCCGCCAAGGCAATAAGACACATCTTGTGTCATAAAACAATACTATTGCCATTGTGCTATTGTCGGAACCGCGCTGGGAATTATAGACAAAGGACACATCTATAAAACTTTTGTCAATGGGTCTAGCGCTGCACGTGGTTACTTTTAGTGATAAACAAATATATTGAAGGAACCCGGCGACACCCGCAATAAAAAAGCCATTTAAAAATATTGCAGCATTTTTCGAAAGCGTGGGAACAAGAAATCCTAGCTTTCTAAAATAGGCGTAACTTAGGCGTGGCTTTGTTTGAACGAATCAGATATTGCGTTTTCTTAAAAATATTTACAGGGCGAATGAGCGATGACCAGGAAAGATCGGAAGGCGGCGCGTGCGCTTGCTAGGGGTGGAACGGCAGCGGGGGTGATTTCGAAGACGCGGAGGAAAGACTCTGGGCATTCTGGATTGGATCGGGCGACGCGCAACACATTCTGGGTTTGATCGGCCTACGCACAAGGCATTCGGTTTTTCATCGGCGAAGACGCAAGACATCGACAGCAATAGCGATCCATATTTGTTATCTCAGATTAGCTTATCATTTCTGTGTTTATTTTCTTGTGCCGAATAAGGCTATTCAAATTAGAGTCAGTGCCAGATTTCTTCGGCAATTACAGAGGGTAATGAACCTGTTTTGTTCTTTATTAATTTAACCCGACGATAAGATTAGTAACATTTGTAAATTAGCTATAAGTAGCACCAATAATATTAACCTAGAACTAACATAGCTTAACTGCCTCCAAGATAATATTTTGTAGTGATGTTGGTAAATAATTTACAAATAGAAGTTAGAACTTGCCTATAATTAAAACAATGTAAAGGCGTTAGTTTTGATTAAATTATTAAACAGATATTAAACGTAATTTTGTTAATATGGGATTGGTATAACTAGCTATAGTTATCTTTGTTAAAATTATTGCCAATTGTTTATATCTTCATCTATCTATATATATAAAAGAGAAAATCACTCACTCACTCATCACGAAATCTCAGAAACTACAAGTGCTAGGAATCTCAAATTTTGCAAGAGGGTTCCTTTTAGGACGTAGGCGCTCACTAAGACGGGAATTTGGAAAATTCAACCCCTAAGGGGGTGAAACGGGGGTCCAAAGTTTGTATGAAAGTCCTATGTTTTTGAAGCAAGAAACTTGAAATTTAAAATGTATGCTCTATAGATGGTGTGGAGGTGTACTAATAATGTATCTTTGGAAATCAACCCTTTTTTGGGGTTAAAACGGGGGTTGGAAATTTGTATGAAAGTTCTACGTTTTTGAAGTAAGGGACTTGAAATTTAAAAATAAAATGTATGCTCTATAGATGGTGTGGAGGTGTACTAATAATGTATCTTTGGAAATCAACCCCTTTTAGGGGTTTAAAACGGCGGTTGGAAATTTGTATGAAAGTTCTAGGTTTTTGAAGTAAGAAACTTGAAATTTAAAATGCATGCTCTATAGATGGTGTGGAGGTGTACTAATAATGTATCTTTAGATATCAACCCCTTTTTGGGGTTAAAATGGGGGTTGGAAGTTAGTATGACAGCTCTATGTTTTAGAGTAAGAAACTTAAAATTTAAAATGTATAGATAGTATGGAGGTGTACTAATAATGTATCTTTAGAAATCAACCCCTTTTTGGAGTTAAAACGGGGGTTGGAAATTTGTATGAAAATCCAATGTTATAATATCTTCTGCCATAATTATTGAAGTTAAAGTAATTATGGCAGAAGGATTTTAAATGATATTTAAATATAAAAAATAATGAAAACAACTACATTCTTACTATTATAAGGAGGGATGTTTAATTATAACAATAAAAAGTACATTAGGTTTTACAAAGAGGTTTTAAAAAATAATATCCGTCGACTTCATTGATTTAAAAAAAAAATATTAACTTTTTTTATTTTTTTCCTTTAATTAGGTATTTAGCTTTTTCGAATGTAATTAAAAATTATTTGCAAATAACTAACTCCACGCGTACGAAGTCGCGGGCGGCCGCTAGTATTATATATATCTTGTCTCCTGCTTTAATTTAGTTTAATTAAAGGCTGTGTAGCCGTGTAGGACTACGTAGGTGCAATGCTGACCTAGGTAGTCCTACATGGCTACACAGCCTTTAATTTTCGGGATTTATTTTGCAAACACCGACCAATATAATTGGTCGTCAATTGTTTTAAAATGTAGAATCATTGTTGGGATTTGGATAGTAATCTTGCAGAGACGCCGAACGTTTCTCAGGATGAGGCTACGGGCCTGAGAGCATTGGTCTACATAGAAAATCACTTTATGTAAACTAAAACTATCAGATTAGAGGTGGGGCCTTTTCTCACGTTTTTTATAACACTTTCTAAAGCACGGGCTTTCTGAGTTGTGTAGCCATAATGGGAATGTAGATTTAAATTCGCCTGTGCTGATAGTATAAAAGTAACGAATATTATGACCCAGTAATTTATCAGAACTAGTAAAATAGATCATTTAATTTCATTATTTTAACACTTGTTTCTCTTAACATATTTTGTGTGCATGATTTCCGCTTTAAGTCTATGTAAGAGGCGATACTGACTGAACGATTAGTGCAGTTATAATAATATAATATAATATATATATTTGTAAGATTGTGTTAATAAATCCAATAAATCCGGATAGAATCGTTCTTGCAACCATGGCCTCATACATAGAATCTGTCTCGACACTCAAAACACACTCATGACTTTCATCGTACACTATTTGATACATCAACACATGCCTACAACAGTTTATCCGAGCTGGACTAAGTATTATCACAGATACTAAACCGCCATGACGCTACTAAAGTGATGGTAGCTTTGAACACAATTATCCATAGGCAACACAATACATATTCTATCGTAACATAAACAAGCATGATTTCGTCTTGAAAACAGCAAACATGGCTACGCTAATATTATCTAGAGCATCATTAAAACATAGCATACAAGGTCGCTTCTGCCCAGTCTATATTATTTTTTACATGTTAGGCAAAGCAGCTCGATTGTTCATTGTCGAGGTGAATGATAGGCTCATTCGTCAGAGCGTTGTTGATTCGCGAGCGACGCGAGAGCGTCGGTTCTTTAAAGTTTAGGACCTAAACACAACAAGCATAGACTGTTTTGATCACATTATAGGAAGATATTAGTGAACAAGCTATACGGCCGCAATCAGGGTCTAAATAAGAATTATTATTTATTAACTGTGACTAGATATGTTGCTTTGACAAGCAATTGTGCACTTACTCGTACTTCTATGAGCCTCCTGCTTTGTGTCGATGTGCTGTTGATCAAGAATCTAGCGTGTGTCCTATATTCACTAATTCAGTTCATATATACATATATGGTCGCAATGCCCTGGCCAACACAGTCAACACTGTTCATAGCCTTGGCTAAGTAAGCAGACAATTTGAAGATTCGGTTTCTCTACTGTTTGCCAGACCAGGCCAGTCGAGGTTCAGACCGCTCTACCACACACCCTCTCATACGACCCGCTTCGTCGACCTGGGCCCAGTGACATTTGCATAAAAGAATTATAATTCCATGGTAATCATGTGACAAAAGAGGCCTATAGCCCACCAAGTAAGCGTTCGCACGCAGACAAGCGGAGTCAGAAAGATGTATTAGATACACACCTGGATGCAGGTTTTTAGGCGCCCCGCGGTAGGGTGAAGCTGGCTGAGTTCTCGCTACCTTATCGTGTCGTTACGCAGTTCAATCATCTGTCTGATGCCTTCATTGTGCTCAGTAATATTATCACCTTATAGCTAGATGCGGGCTAATTGTAATGCCCAGCTGGCCTAACTACTTTCGAAGGCGCTACTAGCAGACCTGACAGAATAGCGATGCGATAAGATATGTGTCAGGAGTTAAAGTAGCTTAACCGAACCTTGAAATCGCCAACCACCTGCCATAAACATGAGTAAACTTCCCATCGACACAGGGTAAGTTACTAATAGAATGCAGTCGAACGAAAGAGACGATCACGGAAACGGTAGAGTTGAGCACATGTACGTACCAGAGGTCGACATGTATGGCTCTCACGCGAGGTAGGGCTCGTGTCCCATCACAGCTCTCGTATGAATGGCGAGTATATCTCACACCTTCGGATTGCCGATGACATGGTCATGATAGCTGAATCGCTGGAGGATCTCAGTCTAATGTTCAATCTAAATGCTGCTTCTCGATCCGTAAGGGTGGCCGGTTATCGTAGAGAATGCAGCTATTGAAGAAGACTATGTCTGCCTACGAACGAAGAAATCCGACGAAGAACTAAAGTTATCGAGATAGCCTTCAGAGTTTGCAAGCTAAAATAGCAATGGGCCGGTCACATTTACCGAGTACGTGTTGGCAGATGGGGGAAGAAGGTAATAGAATGGAGGCCGCGCGTAGGACGACGAAACGTTGGACGCCTTCCTTCTTGATGGTCCGATGACCTTAAGAAAGCGGCTAGATGCGGAAGGCGGAGGATCGTATTTGGTGGAAATCATTAGGGATGACCAACAGTGGGTAGATACAGGCTGATGATGATAATGACAGATCTTTTGTAGAAGCACAGTAATAGTACTACGTACAGTATGGCCACTCCCTGCCGCACCCTCGTGTCGACCTCACCTCCCCTCAGAGACAAATGTGGAACAGTTTGTATGGCGCCGCACGCACATACGCTCATTCACGCTCTACACAGACTCATTGTTTATGTAGTAGTAAACGACGCGACATTTGTATGGAGTGGCCGGGGTGTGGTAGAAGTTAACTCAGTGTACCTACTTAGGAGGTGTCGACATGACGCCAAGCCCCAAAATATTTATTCACCTTCCAGCAAATTATTATTCAAAGGCGCATATTCTTATCATGCTCAAGAGAGTTCTCACCGAGCAAGCTATTCAGCGCAAGCGATAAACACACAATACGCTTCCCCTTCAGAATAATTCAGTCACGAAGTGGCCAGTTCGCTTGGGACATCGTCGGGACGTGACCGCTTCGCGGCCAGTGGGTCTGCACCTTTATAGTTGCTGCAACTCATTCTATTCTATCCATTTTAGGAAGTAGAGAAAATTAAATGATATAAGACGAGTAAGCTACTTTGGTACTAAAGGTCGCGGTGACTATCCCTATACAAGATAGATATATTTGTGTACATTAACGTATTTGTTTGTATTGGTATGGGTGTCTTTTTTATTGTTCTACTAGCTGGCCCGGCGAACTTTAAATATGTTTACGTAAATTTTTCCGATCTTTAATGGTTATTCTGCTATTCAGGGCGGAAACAAATCCAACAAATAAAAGATCAATTATTATCAAATCTTTATGATTACACCAGTATAGGCTCGAGATGTCCTATTTCTCTTTCATCAAAGCCCCTTTTGCTAGCCGGTGGGATGCACCATATGTAAGTGAGGTTGATTTTAGCTCTAAAGATACTACTGAGCCACACTCAATCCAAAATAACTTTATGTTGAA
Organism: Hypsopygia costalis; assembly: GCA_937001555.2. Lineage (NCBI taxonomy): Eukaryota > Metazoa > Arthropoda > Insecta > Lepidoptera > Pyralidae > Hypsopygia > Hypsopygia costalis. The sequence goes on along the minus strand of OW443343.2, from coordinate 19,023,417 downwards.
CAGAATTATAATGTGCTTTTGTTTTATAATTGAGTTAAAAACTATCCCATATATCAAGTTGGATCCAACTGGACACGTGTGCAAAATTTGATTTAAATCGGTTCAGTAGTTTCGGATTCCATCGTGGAAAACAACGTGACACAAAATTTTTATATATTAAGAAGATTAAGAAAAAAATAAAAAGCATTCTGAATACTCGCGTGTCAGGTCAAATAAATTGTAACATAATATCCTTTACGTCGCAATTTGTTAGAATCATGTGGAACTCGCAGATAATTATAACGTTTTTGTTAAATAAAAAACCCTACCAAATTACCTTACACCGCCATCTGTTACAATATTAGATGTGGTACTCACAGATAATTATGAACAAATAATCTATATATATAAAAGAAAGTCGTGTTTGTTACAACACTTATAACTCGAGAACGGCTGGACCGATTGCCGTGGTTTTTGATTTGTTGGATTTGTTTCCGTCCCGAATAGCAGAATAACTCTTAAAAACATTGGAAAATTCACGAAAAAATAAAATAAAAGAAAAAACATTTTCCCATACAAATTAAAGTGTCAGTTGAAAAAGAGATTACGATATTTATTGGTTGTCAAATATCAAAACGTCAAATCGATTGGTGTCACTTTTATGTCGCGAAAGTTGTCTGTGATTTGTTATGAAAATTTAAAAATGTCAAATCGATAGGGGTGAAAACGCTTTTCCCATGGGGTTCGAGCGCAAGAATCAAATCAGAGTAAACATCAAAAGAAATGACAATTACAAATCACCAAAATGATAAAACCTATTTCAAAACTAAAAAAAATAAAACAAAGTTTTTTTTTTTTTTAAATAACAATAAGGAAATGTTTATTTTTATGAAATCTTCAGTTTTTATGGATACGGGTCTTCCCTCAACCAAAGGGGTTTAGAGCGTACTCCAACACGCTGCTCAACTGCGGGTTGGCGGAGGCCAGTGTTTTCGAACCGCCTAAAGGCCACTGACTTAACTTAACGACTGTCATTAAATGATAACAACCGGGACCGACAGCTTAACGTGCCTTCCGAAGCACGGAGGAGCTCAAGATGAGCTAATGATAACAACCGGGACCGACGGCTTAACGTGCCTTCCGAAGCACGGAGGAGCTCAAGATGAGCTAATGATAACAACCGGGACCGACGGCTTAACGTGCCTTCCGAAGCACGGAGGAGCTCAAGATGAGCTAATGATAACAACCGGGACCGACGGCTTAACGTGCCTTCCGAAGCACGGAGGAGCTCAAGATGAGCTAATGATAACAACCGGGACCGATGGCTTAACGTGCCTTCCGAAGCACGGAGGAGCTCAAGATGAGCTAATGATAACAACCGGGACCGACGGCTTAACGTGCCTTCCGAAGCACGGAGGAGCTCAAGATGAGCTAATGATAACAACCGGGACCGACGGCTTAACGTGTCTTTCGAATCACGGAGGAGCTCGAGGTAATATAAACCCATCCGTGTACAGGCTACGGTCGACGTTGCTTAACTTGCGTGTTCAATTAGACTGGCACGCGCAATGACGCCATCGAGCTTCTCTATTATTTTCTACTATTCATTGTTTTAATTCCATAAAATCATAAATTTAGTTCAGCTAATATGTACCACGACATTCATTGATTGTTAGGCGGTACGAAGTTCGCCGGGACAGCTAGTTTGTAATAAAAAAAATAATGTGACTAGAAATTGAGGTTACCAGAAAGGAAGGAGATACTGCGTTAGCAGCGGGGTGGCGGCGCGCGAGCGATATTTTATGTTGCGAGCGTTAATATGGCTACGGTAACCGCTTCACATCAGGCGGGTCATATGCTTGTCTGTCACCCGACGTAGTATAAAAAAAATGTGCGTTAGAGACAGAATTCCTTCACGAGTGAGAGAGCAGCAAGGGTGGCGGTGAGCGAGCGATATTTCATGTTGCGGACGTTATGCCTACGGTAACCATTTCATATGAGACGGGCCGTATGCCCACATGATCATCGAGGGAAGAATTATTGCCGTAATTTGAGATGTATGGTAGAGACGATTCCTTGATGGGCGAGAGAGAAGGTCAAGTTCAGTTTATACTAATTGACTGTGACCTTAAATGATAAAATTAAATATGACTTAAAGAGTATTTAAGTAGATACACAGTCGTGTGCAAAACCGCCTGTAGATTTTTACGGTTCCGTATGCAAAGGGTAAAACGGACCCTATTACTAAGGCTCCGTTGTCTGTCCGTCCGTCCGTCTGTCACCAGGCTGTATTTCATGAACCGTGATAGTTAGACAGTTGAAATTTTCGCAAATGATGTATTTTTGTTGCCGCTACAACAAATACTAAAAAACAGAATAAAATAAATATTTAAGGGATCTTCCATATAACAAACGTGATTTTTTTGCTCGACATTCATAGTGGCAACAGGTAGACACATGAAATATTCACAGAATATTTAGTTATATATTCACTTTAAAAATAAATAATTAAATTAAAATAAAACAAATATTTAAGGGGATGGGACCCCATACAAGAAACGTGACTTTTTGCCGTTTTTTGCGTGATGGTACGGAACCCTTCGTGCGCGAGTCCGACCTCGCACTTGGCCGGTTTTTATTTTTTCACATGTGACGTACATCATCACATGTAGTCATGTCATCACATGAACTACTGTTTCAAAATTCAGGTTGATAATCTAGTATGAACCGATTCAGTCACGAACTAGTTCGCTGTGGAGTTGTGGACACTACGTGCCGACATCGTATGGCCACCGGAACATTGTAGTTCGTGGAATATGTACGTGATGCAACTCGCCTTTAGAATATTTGGATTGTTGTCTGAAAACTATGTCAGTAGAGATCAATTGCCGAGTTCGTCTCGCCAGGACAGCCTTTTGAGGAAGGAGTTAAGTAACAACTCAATGTTTTAGGTCCTCAATCAGTTCCGGACTAAAGCTAAAGCGAGCCCTGTGCAACATTATATTTCCGAGCCTACTAAAGAAGGTTTCACTTCAAAAATAAAAATTAAAAACCTAATTTACGCACGTGCCGAGGCCTTAGTTCGCCCCTGTCCCCAATAGTGATAGATACATAAAATCCGTGGTGCACGGCAGTTGAGCTTCACTTGACTAGCCATCTCTTTAAGCTTTTAATGCCTTATTTGACATATTGCCGTCTCTCACATTGTTAAGAGGGGAAGTCAAATTCCAAAAGCTTCTTACTCCTACTAATTTCTGATTAAATTCATTGTGAGTTCCAAGATAGTCGTCGTTTTACCCCCGCGACTGCAATGGACTTCACTGTTTTAGGCCTTTTTTGGCGGTCGCCGCTGTTATTCCTGGCTACACAGGAGACACAGTGGTGGGAATGTGTGGTGGGCCCCCGTCCCGTTTTAAAAAAAAACTCCACTACATCTTCTTGTCGCCCCCAATGTTTAGTCTTAATTTCGTAAAATCAATGTAGGTATGTTAGTGATGACTTATCAGAGTTGGTCCTTTAAAATGGGTCTTAAAAATCACTCAATGAGCTATACTTAATATTTGTCTAAATGAGGAAGTACGTAGAAGAACACCCTTCCTGGTGCTGGGAATACAGAGTGGCATACTTGGGATCACGGAGGAGATGGACCGACTAGATAAAGTCTGCTAGTTGTTGGCGGCGTATTACATGAGTATACCAGGAGTACCTATAATTAGGCGAGGAGGCAAGACATTGTAAGGCGAGCGATGACAGTCCACATTCCTCGCTCATGAAGACCCAGACCGTTTTATCAAGAGCGTAACGAGAAAGAAGAATTACTCGGCTAGGTATTCAAAAAACTTAAATGAAATCCATTTTCCGCTAATGTCAGATTTGTAATTCAAACAGACTTTATTCTGAAATGTAATTTTTGGGCGTTGGTGGCTCAACTCGATCTATAGAACTGTAGTCAACTTCACCTGCACGTGGTTCACCCTGCCGACTAGCGAAAGAGGCTCTGGTAAATGAGTACAGTATATTTCTAAGCTGCCCGACTGACCTCCCAGAATACCGCAGCCGATATAAAAAATCCCTTGAGGGTTCTGATATTCCTGCGAGTGAGTGAGGTCACCAGAACGAAAGGAGTTCCTGCGTTGGCAGCGGAGGTGGCGCAAGCGAGTTTTTTTATGTAGCGAGCGTTAATATGGCTACGGTAACTGCTTCACACCAGGCGTAGGTGCGTATGCTTGTCTGCCATCCGACGTGGTATAAAAAAAAACCGGACAAGTGCGAGTCGGACTCGCCCACCGAGGGTTCCGTAGGTACGTAGTATCATTATTAAATTTGATATTTTTCATTATAAATAAGAAATAATGCGTCGAAAAAAATAAATAAAATATATTTTGCAATGTGTACATCAAGCCCTTTCATATGATACCCCATTTGAACTAGTAGTTTCAATTTGAAATTTCGACACTCTATAAAAAATATAGACCCCCTATTTTTTTAGATCTATTTACAAATGTATAGTTTTGAGATTTATTCCTGTACTTGTAGTCTATAACGATGTTACTTGCCAAATTTCATAGTTCTAGGTCAACGGGAAGTACCCTATAGGTTTTGATTCCTTTGAGTGTGTCGAAATATGCGTTTTTTGCTGAATAAACGGCCGTAACTTTTTTCTACGTAAACTTAGCAGTTTGATTTTTTTTTAACTTCATGGGACCGTAGACTTGTGTATACAGTTCAAATTTCAGCTTGATACCTCCACGCATTCTCGACATAGAAATGTTTGACAGACAGACAGACAGACAGACAGACAGACAGACAGACAGACAGACGGACAACAAAGTGATCTTATAAGGGTTCCGTTTTTCCTTTTGAGGTTCGGAACCCTAAAAATGGGGTGTGGCTATGGAAACAGCCATGTATTGTACGTGAATACGTGCACTGAAATTACCTCAAAATGGCAGCGCTTTCCCTTCCCTCGCACGCGATTTTCAATAGCCCTTACTTAGCGTAATAAATACTTCAATCCTTCATCTATCCAGTGGTGTGATTGAATTTTGGATGTAGAGCACATATTCGAAACTACAACTCCAAACTGTTCCCCCGATTTTGATGTCATTAGATTTTTTGATAGCCACCGTATGGTATTTTTTTTTACTACGTCGGGTGGCAGACAAGCATACGGCCCGCCTGATGTGAAGCGGTTACCGTAGCCATATTAACGCTCGTAACATAAAATATTGCTCGCGCGCCGCCACCCCCGCTGCCAACGCAGCATCTCTTTCCTTTCTTTCTGGTGACCTCACTCACTCGCAGGAACACAACAATTCTCAAGGGAACTGTTATTTGGCTGCGGTATTCTGTGAGGTGGAGGTACCTTCCCCAGTCGGGTAGCTTACAATTACGCTCCCTACCTCTCTTTTCGCCAGAGCTCCGTTTGTCAGTCAGCAGGGTGCACCACGTGCAGGTGAAGTTGGCTTTGGTTCAAAGATCTTGATGAACCACTTACACCCCAATTGGTAGCTGCTATTCTGAACATGCTCCGTTTAAACAACGCGGTTAAAAAAATAAATGAACATGCTCAATATGCCTTCCTACAATATAATGTAGAATAATTTTCAATGTATACAATTTCCTAAACACTTAATCGATTTTCGATATCGTGCAACTACAATGATATCAGATTTTTCAATTAATTAGAAACAAGTGTAATAATACAAAGAGAGTGTTCGCTGAAATTCATGAAATATCAGCCATATAGAGGCGCTGATATAGTTCTGTTTTTGTGATTCATAATGTCAGCGGATAATAACTAATGACAAAAAATGAACTGTGGCTGTGTCATTGACACGGCCGTGTGTTGCTCGTGAATACGTTATAAGCACTAAAATTATCTCAAAATGGCAAAACTATACTCGCTTCCCCTTTCCCGCACGCGATGTTCCATAGTCCTTACTTAGCGTAATAAATTCTTAGATCCTTCATCTATCCAGTGGTGTTATTGAATTTTGGATGGAGATGATAGATTTGTAGCTACAACACCAAACTGTATAACCCGATTTTGTTATCATTCGTTTTTTCAATTGGCTCCCTTATTGAAGCACCTTATTGATAATGTATTTCTCTTAGTCACCTTGTACGACATCCACGGGAAGAGACGGAGTGATTCTATTCTAGTCTGCCGGAAACCACACGGCCAACATAGATCAAGCCTCCCCAACCCGTCTGGCCAGAGTGGGGAGTGTAGGCCAAAGGCGTCTGTCTGTGACGGATGAGACAGGGTCGAGCTCCTGTAGTGGAGACTAAAATCACCTGATGATGATGGAAGCAACTTTAAATACATATTCACGTCAAAAAAAGAATATGAAGGCGTCATCGGAAGACAAAAGTAGTAATTGTCCACCTACCGATTTCCAGGCATTTCCTGATCCCATTTAGTGAGTGGGAAGCTATCGCCTGCTGCACATACATAACCATCAGACACGAGGCAGGCGTCCATCCCTCTTCTGTAATAGTCAATTACCTAGTCCACCCAGATTTCATCTTCTTAGTTCGACTTGCTCGGTGGCGAAGCGGTCAATGACGCGGCTTCGACACCAACGCTAGTGGGTTCGATTCCCATACAGTACAAACATTTGTGTGCATGAACATGTCTGTTTGTCTTAGTCTGGGTGTTTTCTATGTATCATAAGTATGTATTTACTAAAAAAAAATGTATTTACGTATGTTTATCAGTTGTCTAGTACCCATAACACAAGCTTCGCTTACTTTGGGGCTAGATGGCGCTGTGTAATTTGTCTGTCAATATTTATTATTTATTATGTATAGCCCATTTGTGGCACACTTAACAATAACTCTGCCTGCCGAAACCTGCTCATGGTTACCTAGGTAATGAATTAGCACTTTGTAGCCAATTTTTACTGCCGTGTTGTTTACCTATGTCTATTGTAGTAATAGTTATTGACTAAAGGTACCATTGACAACATCGCAACTGTAAACAAAGCATGCAGTGATAAAGCGTTGAGCAAACACCGTTTTCACATAAACAGGACTTATAACCCGCATCTATTACCCTCTAGCTTGATAACGTACTCCCAAATGACTATGCAATCTACCGGGTTTGCCCGTATGTTCATCGAGGGAAGAATTATTGCCGTCATTTGAGATGTATGTTACAGGCAGAATTCATTTATGGGTGAGAGAGAATGTCAAGTTCAGTTTATCCTGCTGACTGTGACCTTCAGTGATGAAATTAAATAAGAATTAAAGAGTATTTAAGTAGATACCTATGTACAGTCGTGTGCAAAAACGCCTAAAGGTTTTTTTTTTATATGAGAGAGGGGGCAAACGAGCATGTAGGTCACCAGATGGAAAGAATTCGATGGAGATCACCGACCATGGAGATCAGCAATTCGCCATTCGCCGATCCGTTGCTAGCCTATACTCCTTCCTTTCTTTCTTTCTGGTGACCTCACTCACTCGCAGGAACGCAACAACCTTCAATGGAACTGTTATTTGTGTATTCTATGAGGTGGAGGTACTTCCCCAGTCAGGCAGCATAAATATCTTTTCGCCAGAGCCTCGTTTGTCAGTCAGCCGAGTGCACCACGTGAAGGTGAGGTTAGTTCAAAGATGTTATATGAACCATTTACATCCCAAAAATTGCAAAAGAAATGGCTTGCACCTATTTTTTGATTTTATTTTTTTGGGATACGGCATGTGTACAACCAGCACCTGCCGGATTACTGGATCCATATTGGAGTCCAGGAATGGAAGCGACGAAATCACGACTGATGCCGTGAATAAGGGATATATATATATATATATATTTGTTATATATATTAATATTGATATTTAACTTTTGGAACGCTCCCTGTTTTATGCATTGTTTAGTTTCCTCAAGGTTGTCTTGAAAAGATTGTTTTCAGCAATAAGGCTGCCTTGTTGCACATAAAGGTTGATGTTAATAATTTTACTTTTTAATTATATTATCTGTAGATTTTATTGTGCAAATAACGCATATTCTATCTATCTAAATTTTACCAACGAAATGGTTTACATGTCACACTCAAAATAGTTTCAGCTCAGGGATTTAAATTTTAAGCTTCCTAATGTAAGGCTCAAATTATTCCATAGTATTATAGAAAAAATCGTATATCTTCGATTTTGTTGGAACATTGACAGATGTGAAATTTCGGAGGTTATTTTGTATAGAAAATATACATAAAGGACGCACGACTGGAGAGAGAGTCACAGAATATGGAACGCGTGGCCATGTGACGTCACGATAAGGCTGCTTAGTACGTTTATATCTCTACTAGATGCCCGCCCCGGCTTCGCACGTGTAGAACAGTTTCTACCTCTTTATTTTATTAGTGAGTGAGTCAGTGGTTTTCTCTTTTATATATTTAGATGTTTGTATAAACATTATTACTTCACTATTTGAAGTTGCACATCCAAAATTAAACATGATGTCCATTTGTTGTTAGGCTTTTTGCTACTTTATAGTTAAAAACGAACAGTTGCGAAATTATACGCTCCAAAAAATCCATATTTTAAACAACAATTTTAAAGCAAATTTCTACGTAAACAAATACTCTTAGCAGTGTAAAAACATCGTTAACATATTTGAGCAATAAGCATCATTTATTTTATGAGAACGATTTTCGCAAAATAAACAACTTTATTTTGCGTATATACATTTAATAGATTTTATGTAATTCCAGCTTTTTTATACCACTAGAGTGGCAAACAAGAGTATCTGATTGAAAGAAGTCATCGATCACGCGTTGTTGCCATGCAAAAACACCATAATACCTTTCATAAAAACCCCATACTGTAGTCTCCTGAGAAAATCATTCACAGCTCGGGGAAAAAAAAATCTCTGGAACCGTACTTATTTACGTAGGAATTTGTTTTTGAGGTGTAAGTAGTTTATCAACATCTTTGAACCAAAGCCAACTTCACCTGCTCGTGGTGCACCCTGCTGACTGACAAACGAAGCTCTGGCGAAAAGAGAGGTAGGGAGCGTAATTGTATATACATATTATGTTACGAGCGTTAATACGGTTACGGTAACCGCTTCACATCAGGCGGGCCGTATGCTTGTCTGCCACCCGACGTAGTATAAAAAAAAATCCGTACAGTCCGCGCCAAGTTCTCCTAAATGACTATTAAAATTGCTCCATTTTCCTTTTTTTTTCTAATAATTACTGTATTTCTTTCTCTAATAATTTACTAAATATTCTTTACTGATGAGACTTGAAATTATCTAACATTTTCATTGCCTGTGTACTATAGTTTTATAATTTAATTATTTGTGTATTTTATAAATTATTATCTATTTGTTTGCGAATTCCCATCTTTCATTTATTACTCGTTGTTCTACTTGCCAATCGCTGTAATGTCCACTCCACGCAGTTACTCTAAGGTTTACTGGAAGAGATCCCGATGTGGGATAAATCCGCCTTTGTACCGCTTTTTTTACATTGTAATTTGTACAATCTATAATAATAAAAGGCTTTGTCCTCACTGACTGACTGACTGACTGACTGACTGACTGACTAATCAACGCACAGCCCAAACCGCTGGGTCTAGAGATTTCAAATTTGGCAAGTAGGTTCCTTATGACGTCTAGGGGTGCACTAAGAAAGGATTTTTCAAAATTCATCCCCTAAGGGGGTGAAACGGGGGTCCAAAGTTTGTATGGGGAAACATGATTATTTGGACTATTTTATCCGAAACTTTACACGAGTACTTCTATAGATAAATGAAAAAACACGTGTTCCAGGATTTTTCAAAATTCAACCCCTAAAGGGGTAAAATGGGTAAAATGGAGTGAAAAAGTCTGAAAATCGTCATGGGTATTGTTTTTATGGTTTATCGGGTCGCTGATTACGAAAACAACAACTATTTTATAATCCAACATAGCCGACGTGACATAAAATCCCCCCCTCATCATCATCATCCCCCTATGGGGGTGCGATGGGGTTGAAATGTCATAATATCAATATGGGTGTTCATTCTATGGTTTTCTGGGACGTCAATTACGAAAATCGCATCGATTTGAAAATATAACACAGTGGACACGAAATAACTTAAAAGGATTTTTCAAATTTTTCCCCTAAAAGGGTGAAACGGAGGTCCAAAGTTTGTGTAGGGAAACGAGATTAGTTTGACTATAGATAAATGAGTGAACACGTGTTTCAGGATTTTTAGAAATTCAACCCAAAAAAAAGGAGTAAAATGGGGTCAAAAAGTCTGAAAATTATGAAGGATATTGTTGTTTTTATATTTTATCGGGTCGCTGATTACGAAAACAACAACGATTTTAAAATTCAACGTGGCTAACGTGACCATCATCATGTAATTTTTTTAAACATTGATTTAACCTTTTTAAGCTGATGGAATGAGACTTGTGTGTTGACTGAAGTGTTATACTAATAGGTTTTTAAGTTTGTATTTGGCGTAAATCAGTGCTTATACGATCGCGGGCGGTCGGCGCGGTGAGGACGGGACGGGTGTAGTAGTAGTTATCTGGAAACTTCTTGCATCCGTATTTAGTACAATTATAGGTGCTACATGAGGGTGGTTGCGTTGCGTGTTAGACTTGACTTGGATAATCTAAAAAGCGCGAACTTCACGCGAGCGAAGCCGCAGGCAAAAGCTAGATAGTAAAAGGCTTTGTCCTCACTGACTTGACTGACTGACTCACTAATCAACGCACAGCCCAGACCCCTGAAGCTAGAAACCTGAAACTTTGGATATGTGTTCCTTATACAATGTAAGCGCGCACTAAGACGGGATTTTCCGAAATTTCACTTCTAAGAGGTTAAAATAGGGGGTTGAAAAAAAAACCCTCTTGGAAACCGATTCACCTACGATTTTGAGACTTAGTAGAATAGTTGTTTATAAAAAAAAAGGGGATGTTTATGGGTAACTGATTAACTTTTGACCAGCGCCCAGCCAAGAAATGTCAAAAAATGTTATATTTATATTTGAATTAACTTATCAATAGATGGCGCTATACCTAGCATTTGTACAGCGCGCTATGGTTTCGTTATTAAGGAAAGGGTATATACGAGAGATTATTTCAAACCATGGGGTTATCCATGACGGTATCGCGCTCACCTCATTCCAGTAGTTACCCCCGGAGGGAATCCATCGCGCGCGTAGGGCGTAAAAGAAACTGCGTCCTTCAAATGAAGCTACATCTGGTGTCGAAAACTAATTAAAAACCTATTCTAAGTACCGACTTTCCCATAAAGTCGGTACTTAGAATAGGTTTTTACCTACTTAATATAAGAATTTCCGTATTTTTCAAACAATGAAGTCAAGATTCACTAAATTTAAATTTGTGGAAGGTGTGATGATGTCCCATACCATTATAGCTTTGGAAGGTGATGGAGTTGGCCTGTTCCGCTCCATCTCCTACAACTTGCATGGAATGGAGGTGTATCATCAGGAGGTTCGTGCCACCATTGTTCACGTATTAAACAACTGGAACGATGAGTTGTTGAGTGAGGACAGTAAAGGATGCGCTGTTGAGGAATCTCTCTTGATAACCCGCATTCCCATTATTCCATAAGACCACCCAGTTCAATTTAAGAGACTTCACTTCAATTTCCCATAAAGGTGTTTCGCTATGACCATTAACAAAGCTCAGGGGCAGTCTCTAAAGGTCGCTGGGGTTGAATTGAGACAGGACTGCTTCTCTTATGATCAGTTGTATGTAGTTTGCTCAGGAGTAAGTTTTCCTGGAAGCATTGGAATTTTAACTCCTGGTGCGAAGGTGCTGGTCTTAACCTAAATGGTGTATGTTTGTGATAATGGTCAATACGAAACAAAAATAGACGCAAATCAGGAGTGTTCCCGTAGCGGAGCACGGGTACTTTGCTAGTAATACAATAAACAAAGAAAAAACGGGTCTTGTGTAATATGTGCGTGATTTAGGAAATAAATTGTTAATAATTTTATTTGAAACTAGCTGACCTGACAGACGTTGTCCTAATCCTTACCGAGTATACCCCGAATATCCCACCAAAGTTTCATTTAAAAAAATATAGTTTATTTCAATAACAGGGTACATCAAATTTTCGTTTTCATTGCAATCGGATGAGCGGTAAACGAATACATAAAGGACATACAGACAAACATTCATTTTTATATATATACCGACGAGTTGGCCCAAGCATACTGCGTCCTCTTAACAACCAGTACGATCCGCATTACATTTTTCACATCAAAGTGATGTGTAGCAATATTGCATCACGTTTTATACAACAGCGCAGCGTACACGTAATAACATAAATCCACATATTAATATTAACGTTATTGCTGTCATAAATATTTTAAAGAACGATTACATTTATCATTCCACTGTTACAATACGCTTGACTAAAGTAACGATCGGGTTACAAAATGTGATGACCAATTAAATTCCCCCTGAATATAAATGCTATCATAATCGTATGATTTTTACATAAATGCTGTAAATTACTCGTTCAATGGTCATATTTGGAAAATATTCGTATAGAAAATGTGTATCGCATTATATTTTAAAAGTAGAATGTTATATTTTAAAACCACTCGTATTGTTCAACTTATGCTTTTTTCCCCAACACTTTTGTCGCTAGTGCATCGTGCTTCGACAACACCATTTTTTACTTATTAAAAATAAGTTATTAAGAGAATATTTATTATTTAATTAACTGAACCGTCACACGTTGTCCTATTTCTTCATGTCCTTAACTATGAATATAGGACCTTCTTCATCTTCTTAACTATGAATATTGGATTCGAATTGGTTTCGAGCAATCTGTAAATCTTATAAATACGCTATGCCGTCGCACTTTTAGCTCATGCAGGTAACTTTGGCTCAAAGGTGTTGATGAACCATTTACATCCCGAAAACTCATCTCTAAAGACTTTCTCGTATATTTGTTAACAATCTATGGTAACGACATATCGATCGAAAACCTTTCCCATTTCCCAGTATGTCGCTATTTCGTCCAGCCAGTGGAAATAGAGGTTTAGAGGGTTTGGAACAATAGTGATCTATCAGCGCGCAGCGAGCCGAAACCGAGCGGAGACAAATTGTCCTGCTGTCGGCGTTGTCGCTAGCAATGCTCTCGATGCGTCGCTGTAATGGTCCTCAGGGCGACTGCACTAATGCGACACGATTTCCAATGATTTACAATAGTGTCTGAGTCCTTGAAACCTTAGTTTATGTATGTCACTACTAACAGAGGAATGTAAGGTGTGACAGCCTGCATTTATTTGTGTATCATCTCTAATAAATGTTATAAATTACTAGACAAATTACACAGCGTTATTAAGTCCTAAACTAAGCAAAGCTTGTACTATGGGTATTAGATAACTGAGAAATGTACTTAAATATATTTATTTTCGTATATAATACATAGAAAACACCAAGTTCTTTCTCTTAGGAAACCCGATTGCCTCCCTCTCCTTAACCAGTGGCGCAACGGGACGTATGCGGCACGCAGACGAAGGCGTTGTTGGTGTCCAAGATCAGAGTGAACCAGGCTCAGGCTGTTGCCAACCCGTCGTTCTTATCGGACGTATCTAGCAAGACAACAACAATCTCAAGCGCACGTGATTTTACTTAAGCATGACTTGTGACTTAAGCATCGAAAAACTAAACTCATCTACACATGGTACACTGCAAACTAGCAAACGAGGCTCTAAAGAGAGGTAGGACAGAGCACATTGAGCCCGACTGGGGAAGACATTCTTTTTTATACCAATAATGTTTTACATGCTTGATGTGAAGCAATTACCGTAGCCATATGAAATATCGCTCGCGCGCTCAGTTCTCTTTGGGGTTGTTGAGATCGTCGGAAAGGAAAGAGTTGCTGCGCTGGCAACGGGGCTGGTGGGGCGCGAGTAATATTTAATGTTGCAACCGTTAATATGGCTACGGTAACCGCTTCACATTAGGCGGGCCGTATGCTTGTTTGCCACCCGACGAAGTATAAAAAAAAACTTTCGAAGTGTGTTAAGATTCATATCGATAATATTTTACAACAAGTGGTGGAGTGAGCTCTAAACATGACGATGAACCCGGTAGTCAAATGGCTACTTTGATTCCGAGGTCGCGGGATCGATCCCCGCACAAGAGAAACATTTATGTGCATGAACATGTCTGTTTGTCTTGGTCTGGATGTTTTCTATGTATTTTAAGTATGTATTTACGAAAAATACGTACTTAAGTACATTTATCAGTTGTCTTACTAGACAATATAGATAAATTAAGCACAAAGCTTGCACTATGGGTACTACCCATAGTACAAGCTTTGCGCTTAATTTGGGACTAGTTGGCGTTGTGTAAATTGTCCAGAAATATTTAAAAAAAGCCCCTACGATTGAAGAGAGGCCCGTATCCCAACAGTGGGATAATCATGGATTGAGTCGTAAGTAAAATATAGTATCTTCACCGTAGTGGACACGCTTGAAGCTTCTCTGTTACATATTTTATTCAACGTCTAGACAGAACCAGGATAAACAAGGCGAGAACCACCAAAGTATCATAGAATATTTTCGTCAACAAAACCAAAGTAATTCATTCATTATTCATTCACTATACCCAGGGCCGGGTTATGCATGTTGCGGCCCCTAGGCAACGCTCGTCTCGAGGCCCCCCTACCCCTACCCTCCTCTAACTTTCTAATATATTTTGTCTAACACAACACAAATTTATATTGATTATTTAAAAAAAATCTAACAATAAGCTTAAATATTAACTCTTCTATCTTTCTTTGATACAAAATCGTTCAAGACATCCTGAAAGTTAACCCTTTCCAATACATCATTTTCAATTGCCATTATGGCCAATGAATTTAAACGGTTTTGAGACATCGTTGAACGAAGACTGTTTTTAATTCATTTCAATTTGGAAAAGTTACGTTCACCAGTAGCGTTTTTATTATTAGGCATTAGACTTCTATATATTTGCAAAGCTGTCGTTACATTTGGGAAAGTTGACTGTGCCATGTTACCAATAATCAATTTGTAAGACTGCTCGGCAGGCAAAAGTATTTTTCCGGCGTTTTTTAATTGTAAATTTAATTTACAATTTTTTACTTTTTAAGAAACATTGTCCATTCTTTTCTTGAAGCGCGGGGCCCCTAGGTAGTTGCCTACATTGCCTAATGGATAAAACGGCCCTGACTATACCGGTTTACCGGTTTTACTGTCTGTTCGGTTTTACCGCTGTAAACCACCGTTGCTTAGTGTTTTAAGCTAACATTTGTCGACAAGCACGTATCATGCAATGCATTTTGCGATGAAATAAAAATCAGGGACAATTTCGTTACGTGAAAAACCTAACGGATTGACATGATTTCATGTCAATCCTTAAGGTTCCTTTTACCTTGAAATAATGACAAACAAAAAGGTGCACTTTACCATCTATACATATAATAAAACTGTAGAGGTCGAATGTCTGTACATAGAAAAAAAAACGATAAAAACCGAGTCAAGAGGATGTTAAAAGTGAAATAGAACACATCCAGGTTTTTGTAAATTTTTAGGGTTCCGTACCTCCAAAGAAAAAAACGGAACCCTTATAAGATCACTTTGTTGTCCGTCTGTCTGTCTGTCTGTCTGTCAGTCGGTCTGTCTGTCAGTATGTCTGTCTGTCTGTCTGGCTGTCTGTCTGTCTGTCTGTCAAGACCCTCTAACTCGAGATTGCGTGGATGTATCAAGCTGAAATTTGAACTGTATACTCAGGTCTACGATCCCATGAAGTTGTAAAAAAATCAAACTGCTAAGTTTACGTAAAAAAAAGATACGGCCGTTTATTCAGAAAAAAAACGCATATTTCGACACATTCTCAAGGGAATCAAAACCCATAGGGTACTTCCCGTTGACCTAGAACTATGAAATTTGGCTAGTAACATCGTTATAGACTACAAATACAAGAATAAATCTCAAAACTATACATTTATCATTGAAAAATAGGGGGTCTATATTTTTTATAGGGGGTGAAATTTCAAATTGAAGCTACTAGTTCAAATGGGGTATCATATGAAAGGGCTTGATGTGCACATTGCAAAATATGCACATCAAGCCCAATTTATTTTTTCCGCCGCATTATTTCTTATTTATAATTAAAAATATCATATTTATAATGATCCTACGTACGGAACCCTCGGTGGGCGAGTCCGACTCGCACTTGTCCGGTTTTTTATTTTATTTCTCTGTCTGTTTGTCTGTTATACGGGCTAATATAATAACTAGTCGCGGGCATCACCTAGTTTATAATATTACAATATGTATTGTGTTTATTTACACAAAAACATCATGGGGCACCCTTTTCAATAACTGTTATTATTATAAGAATATTTTGATACGTGAGAATATAGTTAGATATTTTCAATTAAGGTGAAAATTAAAATTCAATTGACATTACTACAGTTTTTTTTTAAGTGAATGTAAATATCCATCATTTTGTTTCAATAATGAAATATAACGTTCCAGAAGTAATGTAATTACTGAACTGAAATTAATATTAATTTACAACTGATTGATTTCAGAGAGAAATTATGTTAACTATGTTGATTTTTATTTAAATTAATTAGCTTTTGCCTACAACTTCAAATTCATATTACTGTCGTGTTCCTGCGAGCATGTGAAGTCGCCAGAAAGGACCTATATCGCATAAGAATTCTCAGAGAAGCGATTTTTTTTTTAATTAAGATGGCAACCAACTGCATACAACTTGCCTGCTGGTCTTGGTCGCTGTCATACACAATTTGAAAGTTTGTATGATATAACCTCTCTGGGATAGCACAGTGCCCGACGAAATTTGTTTTTAATATAAGCGGGGTTATTATGTTTTTAATAAATTTTTAATATATTTCAAAGTTTTCAAACACAGGCATTTTTTACCTAAATGGAAACCCTGACAATCCATTTTATGTACAATATGATATGAAATAAAGATATATTATATTATATGTTTTACCAGTTAGTCTATCAGCAGGGTACACCACGTGCAGGTAAGGACGGCTTTAATTCAAAAATGGTGGTGAGCCACTTATGACCCAACCTCTTTTTCTTTTACTAAAATGACGAGCTCGGTGGTCCAATGGTTAGCAATGGCCATTTTGTCTCCGAGGTCGCGGGTTCGATCCTCGCACATGACAAACATTTGTGTGCATGATCATGTCTATTTGTCTTGGTCTGGGTATTTTCTATGTATTATATATATGTATTTAAAAAAAAAAAGTACATTTATCAGTTGTTTAGTACCCATAGTACATAGCTTTGCGCTTAAATTGGGATAGATGGCGCTGTGTAAATTGTCTAGAAATATTTATTTATTATCTTTTTCATTAACTGATGGGTAATATTACTAATATTACAGTCAGTTCAACATGAAGATTACATTCATAAGATAAGGTTTTCCTAAAGTCCCGAAACGAGAACACGACCAAGTTGATCGTTGGCGCTCGTATGTTGTATACAATAAGAATCGAAACGTGACTATTGCTTCTATAACCTTGACCTCGTAGTACGAATAAGTCGCTACAGAAAACGAAAAGATTTGTCAATTTTGTTATGTTTTCGACAGAAGAGATAATGTGTAAACGGGGATTTTGAAGTTACCTTGAAATTATTCCTTCTTTTCGGCAACTTTATTAAGTTGCCAAAAAACTGCTATTGCAGAGACTTTATTTATGTTATCACGAGAATAGCAATAATTATTCAAGAAATACCGTTATTTTAGAAAAGGCGTCACATTTAATTTATTATGAACGTGATGTTTTTAACATTTAAACAAATAACATTTAAGCATATGACTTGTAGGACAGCAACTGAAATCTGAATGATAGAATACATTTCTATAAAAATAGATACGGGCAGGTCGTATCACATTCATTACGATTCGTAAAATTTAAATTATTTAATTATATATTAAATAAAAACAACTGGCTATAACACATTATACCCAACTATACTTTGAAAAAAAAAACCGGCCAAGTGCAAGTCGGACTCGCGCACGTAGAGTTCCATGCCATTTATCTATAAAAACGGAAAAAAAATCACCATATGTTGTATGGGAGCCCGTCTTAAATATTTGTTTGTTTTAATTTAATTATTTATTTTTAAAGTGAATATATAACTAAATATTCTGTGAATATTTCAAGCGTCTAACTGTTGCCGTTATCATAGAGAAAGGATAATATATCGTCGTTGCCGTTATCAATCGAGCAAAAAAAAATCACGCTTGTTGTATGTGAGCCCCCTTAAATATTTATTTTATTCTATTTTTTAGTATTTGATATCAGAGCGACAAAAGAAATACATCATTTGCGATAAATTCAACTGTCTTAATATCACGGTTCATGAGATACAGCCTGGTGACAGATGGACGGACGAACGGACAGCGGAGTCTCAGTAATAGTAGTACTATTACTTATACTGTGGTAATAGGGTCCGTTTTACCTTTTAGGTACGGATTTTTTTTTATACTACATGGGGTGGCAGACAACCATACGGCCCGTTTGATCTGAAGCGGTAACCGTAGCCATATTAACACTCGCAACATAAAATAACCCTTGCGCGCCGCCACCCCCGTTGCCAACGCAGCATCTCCTTCCTTACTGGTGTCCTCACTCACTCGCAGGAACACAACAACCCTTAAGGGAATTGTTATTTGGCTGCGGTATTATGTGAGGTAGAGGTACATTCCCCAGTCGGGATGCTTACAATTACGCTCCCTACCTCACTTTTCGCCAGAGCTTCGTTTGTCAGTCAGCAGGGTGCACCGCGTGCAGATGAAGTTGGCTATAGTTCAAAGATGTTGATGAACCACTGACACCCCATTTGTCCACCCACGGAACCCTAAAAACAACAAACTCAATGATTGTATTTTGAGTGAGAGAACGCTGACCATATTGACTGCCATTATATATGTTTAATAGTTTTTCGCCATCGTCTATACGCATTATCACCGTACAAATCCTCTGCGTTACCAAGTATATTCTGATTCGTTTATCCGGAGAATAAAAGCAAACGGCACATGTGACGTGTTAACGGCGTCGCACAAGAGCTCATAAAAGATACATTAGAAGCGACAAAATCTTTTGAACAGTCTCTCCTTTGTAGATTGTGTGCGGCTTCCTTTATTTTTTTTATAAGTTTCTAGTACGAAACGAAGTTTTTAGTAGGTACACGTTATATATTTTCTTTGTATGTTTTTCGTAAAAACGTACAGTATATATATATATATATATATATATATATATATATACTAAATTACTAATCGTTTTTTTTTACAGAAATGGAGGGGAACGATCATAGTGAGTCACCTGATGGTAATCACCACAGCCCATGGACATCAGCAACATCAAAAGGTCACTGATTCGTTGCCAGCCTTTTTAGAGAAATATAGGCTCTTTTCTTGAAGACTCCCAATTTCACAGTATCACTGCCAGTGGGAGAAAATGTCTTAAAAACCACTGTCGTAGATCGCCAATCGTCAAGGTGGTATGGGTGGAATTTCCACTTTTTGCGAGTTATATGATAGTGGAACTCAGCGGCTGGAATTACATTGAACAGTTCATTCGAGCACTCCCAGTGGCGTAACTATGCCATCAGGGGCCCGTGGCAAATTCATTAGATGGGCCCTCGGACGATGGGGCCCTCTCTAAATAAATCATCTAAGTAACCAACACTAAAAAAGTATTTTGTACATTTTTGGTTAAAAATCTATAATTTTATTTTCAAGAAAAATGATAATGTACCTACCTATTAAAATTTAGTATGTTGTATATTTATCGCCTAACTTTAAAAAAATACTAAATTTGTACTAAGCCCTCGAGCTGGAGCCCCCTTGGTCCGGGGGCCCGTGGCATTTTGCCCGCTCTGCCACCCTGTAGTTACGCCACTGAGCACTCCCCGTGGTATAATTAGTAAAGCACACAAAGTGACGACATCTCTGGGTGTAGACAGCGAGTCCAACCGGTCGGAGATCACTGGGTTATCAACAATCCGAACTGTTGTATTGTATGCGGTCCAATGAAGCAAGTAGGCTGGCCGGACCTAGATTTTGTACAGTTGAAGTCGACGTCGGGACTTAAAATAACGTCTTGCTTTCTTTTTAGAAGCCAATTTTCGCTTTTCCGTTGTTCCCATAATTGTCATATTATATATAGTCTCGACTAACGTACATGTAAGTTTATGCATTAGAAAACCAAACTAAAACTAATAAGTAGTAATCTAGTAATATTACCGCCAGAATTCATAAATTCGATGATTTTATCCCTGAAAAAGAAACAATTCATTATTTTTGTTCTTTATTTTCGGCGGAGAGTCACGTCTTTCGTATATAGTACTACTCGTTTGTAAGCCATATTCATTGAAATGGAATTTGTTCGGAAAAAATATTGTGCGGGCTTTTGACGTTAATTATTATATTTTCCGGTTTCATTATATTCTTCCATTGAAAACACGTTCGAAAATATATTCATCTACTAGCTGATCCGACAGACGTTGTCCTGATGAATATTGAATTTTTTTTTTTTTTTATTGAATTACCAACATTTGTATACATTATTTGATAGATTAACAATAGTATGTTTACATATTAGCCAAATGTAACAAATACTTATAGGTAAATACATCATGCACTATAATTTATTATTATTACTTAATATAGATAATCTGATACACATTATTGCTCGGTTCAGCAGATAATATTATTCATATTATACAAGCGAATTACAATGAATTAGATTAGATTACAGATTAAATTGAATTCGATTTGGTTTCGCGTAATCCGTCAAATGACTGACATCTGTCAAACGACACAATTATATTAGACAATGATCGTTCGGTTTTCTTAAATTTTAACACTATATTTTGCTATGTTTTACATGCATGTGTGAATGGATCTATAATTATATAACTGATTGAAACAAGTACAAGATTACTAACTCTGAAATTACAATTTACATAAATCTCGCGAAGGTACACATTGAACAACTCGCTACTATTCTTGTACAATCCTCTGTGCTGAAAGCTGAAGAGCTTGCTAGAATACTAGAATGCTGAAAAGCTGTGGTGTTACAATGTAATACCACCACTCTTGGAATCTCGTACACAACTATTATTCTGTGAACAAAATAGAGATCCAAATAAAAATTATAGAATATTTTTAGAACTACTACGTTACGTACTATGTTGTCGAAATTTTTGTCTCAAAATTCTTGATCTTTTCACACTAAAATCATTGTGCCCTACTGCTCTTTCACTGGATATTGTATGCCAACAAGCAAAGCACTACATTTAACTGAAATTGGTTTTGATTTTACAGATAACTGCAAACCTCTTAAATATCTCTAAATTTCTATTACACTGAAATTTCCGTTTCTAAATCCTTATCCGATAATGGTTAAGGGAAAACCACTCGTACAAAATTTATTATAGCTTTTACTCAATGAGTTATGGACTGTGGGACATATTTCTTTTCTGTCTAAATGGGTTACATTGTGGAGTATTTATGTAGAATTTATTTTGGATTTAAAAATTAATATTATCGTTTTCATATTGCTGTATCTCGCATTGCTAATTATTAATTAATTTAATTTAATTCAGTGGTTTTAACCTCGGGGCTGCATTGAACTTCACCGATTAGTTACGTTAATATTCTCTTCTTTCTTGTTCGCTCCTGTAAATCCTGGCTACATTGGAGACACAGTGGTAGGAATGTGGGGCCCCCAGTCCCGTTATTGTTTTCATTAGACTAAACTAAATCCTAAATATGTAACATCAATAACTACTACTACTAAATGTAGAAGGCACTACAGCAAAGAATAAAAATAGCCTGCTTTCTGAAGTGACATTTAACTAAAAGGTGACTCTTGATACGCCGAAATAAAGAGCAATATAGCTTAAACGATTTTTTAAATTATTGACTCGTAAAGGAAAAGGGTGAAAAGGGGAAAAAATGTGTGCGCAAAATTGTACTTCGTTAGTATGAAGAGTTGTCCCCGAGGAACTATGTCAAATTTCATTGTTTGTATATAAATATACATCCAAATGCCCAAAAATTTTACAGATTTCACCCTATAATTTATTAGCTCTCTATACTATGGAGTAGAGCAACAAAGGGGACAATGAAATACATGCCCTCCACCCTCTTGATAAACCAATGACCTCAATTCACTCAGCTGTTCTCGCGTGAAAGAGTAACCATCACATCGAAATCCAGACAACTACATCCGTCTTCACAAACTTTACTACTTATATTATTAATATACAAATGAATCCCTATTTCATGTCACGGCATCACGCGCGAACGGCTGGACCGATTATGCTATTTCTTTTTATTTTGTATATGTTATGATCAGGAAAAGGTTCTTATGAAAGAAAAAAATAAGAAAGTGGGGTGGCGGGAAAATTAGAAACTTTAAGAAAACAGTCGTTTGACAGAACTGTCAGTCATTTGACAGATTGCGCGAAACCAATTTGAATTATTTTGAGAAGACATGACGTCTGTCGAATCAGCTAGGTGTGTAATAATATACTCTATATTTTGTTATCTAAATGCGGTATTTTGAATGTAGTAAAATTATTGTTATATGTCGGGGTAATTTCAACAAACAGATCGATATACGAAATCAGCAGGGCTGGGTAGCTTCGGCACATCGTAACCGCAGATGTATACAATGCTTGAAGACCAAAGTGTTCAATCAGTGCGTCCTCCATGCTATGACGGTCAAATTCCGAAAACGGTAATTGAGTAAAAAACACCTCACGGCGCGTTATAGTTACAGTAAAGCATACACATTACGAAATTCGTATTATGGCTTTTAAAAAAATGTTAATGCGACGTTGAGCATAACAAACCAATATACGAAGATTAAAGTTGATACTGTTGATTGTTGGCAATTAAAATTACCTCTACAAAATATCGCAGCCAAATCACAATTTCCTTGGGGGTTGTTGTCTTCTTGAGAGTGAGTGAGGTCATCAGGAAGGAAGGATTTGCGACCCTGGCAACGGGGGTGGTGGCTCGCTAGTTATATTTTATGGTGCGAGCGTTAATATGGCTACGGTAACCCCTTCACATCAGGCGGGCCGTATGCTTCTGTGTCACTTACACGAATATGAAAAAAACTATTTAGATCCTCCTGAAAAGGTGATGCGTTAATAGTAACGGGTTCATATCATGTGGATCATACGCTCGAGTACCAGAAAAGTGATATTAAAAGGAGTAATTATGAGAGTTTTCATTATTATATATATATATTTTTATCATAATGTCATAATAAAGCACTTGTACTGTTCCACGTAATTACAATTATTTTTACTGACTGGTTTCGCCGCTAAGGGATTGTCAAGGTAAGCAGATGGTGTTTGTGTTTTTACTCTAACCCAAAGTTAGTTATTATTTTGTAGTAAATTATAACATTATGAAGATTAAATTTTCGGTACATTTTTTCACATTCGGTTTTACGTCTACAATTTGATACTAATTCGACCACGCAGTTTCCTCTCCACAATTCTAATAAAACTCAAACGACTCCTCTCAACTGGGGTCTGCAAAGAATGACGACTAGATTGCCCACTTAATGGAGGCACCCTGTACAATAGAGACAACGGACGGGATAATATTACGGTGAGTGTGCATTCCCGCGACTCTTGGGAACACCCGCTACACTCGAATAGCCTTCAGTTTCAACATTCACTGGAGTACTGAAGTTGGCTCTTTGTTCGTGTAGTTTAATGTATTTGGGTATATTACGATATACCCAAATACATTAAACAGGGAAAATAGGAAAATCGGTAAATTTGAAAACCGGTATTATGAAATGTCGAATGATAGAACTTCACTCTGTGACTTTTTGGGATGTAAGTGACCTTTATCTTTGGAGTCAAAGTAACGTCACATGTACGTGGTGCATCCTGCCGATTAGCAAACAATACTTGATGCAAGAAATGTACGGCATATCGATATTTAATTAGCAGCAACCAGACTAAGAAAGTATGTCCACTGTACAGAAAACCGCAGCTAAATGACAATTTCCAAAAGAAAAGCCAATAATTTCATCAGGAAATGCCATGTTTTAAAATAGAGTAATTTTCTAAACAATACATTTTTATTAACATCTCAACCACTCTTAAAAAATCTCTACATGCGATTGAAATAAAAATAACTATGTGTTTTAGAATAATAGTATTTAAAATTACCTCTACAAAATATCGCAGCCAAATCACAATTTCCTTGGGGGTTGTTGTCTTCTTGAGAGTGAGTGAGGTCATCAGGAAGGATGGATATGCGACACTGGCAACGGGGGTGGTGGCTCGCTAGTTATATTTTATGGTGCGAGCTTTAATATGGCTACGGTAACCCCTTCACATCAGGCGGGCCGTATGCTTCTGTGTCACTTACACGAATATGAAAAAAACTATTTAGATCCTCCTGAAAAGGTGCTGCGTTAATAGTAACAGGTTCATATCATGTGGATGATACGCTCGAGTACCAGAAAAGTGATATGAAAAGGAGTAATTATGAGAGTTTTCAACGTAGTGCTATGAATTTTTAGTCTGTGTTGGCTCCTATAGTCCTCTTAAAATACTGTGGAGACACCAAAGAAGACAAATGAGTCACTGCCCGAATTTTGCCGACATACCTATCAAATTTTAACAATAACCAAGCCCCACAAATCTTTGTAGACATCTTGACAGACGTTTAATTAATATTTCACAACATAATTAATTATTTAACATTCTGTTTGTGAAAACTGAATCAGCAGAATGCCGATGGAAACAGCAACTGCGAAGGGCTGACGAGATACTTCACAATATCAGGGTTGCCATAGTATTTTGAATACAAACTGTATAATTCCGGGGAATATTGTACTCTAATTCTCATGGATTTTCATGTGCAGTTGGATATAAAGTTAATAAACAATTATTTAAACTGAAAAGCAAACATTGTTTGAATTTAAATAAAGTTTTTTTTACATCATATGTCATCATCATCATCATCATCAGGTCCATTTCAATCTCCACTACAGGAGCATGGCCCTCTCTCGTCCGTCCTAGACGGAAGGAGGATTTGGCCTACACTCCCCACGATGGCCAAACGGGTTGGGGAGGCCTGATCGATATTAGATAATGTATTTCCCTTAGTCGCCTGGTACGACATCCACGGGAAGAGACGGAGTGATTTTATTCTAGTCTGCCGGAAACCACACAGCCAATTATTATATATATATTATATGTATTTTTATATTATAGGCCTGCACAATATAGCAGTAGATTAACTTGAGTCGTATAAAATTAAAGTATATGCGGAAATCTAGTCATAATAAAAAAAAAACGAGCTTGTGCTTTATTTAGACCTGACTGAAGTAAAACTTCCTTAGCTCTACTAATTTATATCTCCCTCACAACTTCCGGTTCGCCATTTCCGTAACGCTCTCGTCACGCAATCACCAGTTTACTCCCCAAGTCAAGCTTACGTAAAGAAGCCATACTTTAAAAATACTCGTAATTATCTATCTTACTTACAGTTACTTGTTATATACTTACAGTGTACTTTTTTGGTATGTCAGTGGTTCACTATCTTTAGACCTAAAACCAACATCGCCTGCACGTAGTACACCCTGCCAACTGGCGAAACAGGCTCAAGCAAAAGAGACGCACAGCGTATTTGTAAGCTACCAGACTGGAGAAGTATCTCCTTCTCACAGAATAGAGCAGCCAAATAACAATTGCCTTGAGTGTTGTGTTCCTGCGAGTGATTGAGCCAACGCAGCAACTCATTCCTTCCTGGTGAAATAAAGATTTTGCTGCAGCGAGGGTGCCAACGCAGAGAGACGTTCATGCGATATTTCATATTAAAGGCGTTAATATGGCCACGGTAAGCGGTTACCGTAGTCATATTAAACACTTTAGTTAAGTATTTAATATTAGAGTTTGTGATCGCCGTGTAATCCGGTAGTTCGACTTCACATCAGGCAGGCAGAATGTTTGTCTGCTATCCCACGTAATGAAAAATAAAAACAAATTTAATACGAGTTATGTTACAGCGAGGTTCTCATTTAACTCGCACCGTTTTGGTGTATAGGTAAAAACAATCTTATTTCCTTAAAATGTGTTTACTGCTGCCGTCATTATACTATAAAATAAATATAATGATGCAACACGGTGCAACACGGTAACCATATATAATTTTAAACTTTCACGGTTGTTTACATCACTATTGTATGTGACATATAAGGGACTTGCCGCGATCGATTTTTTTAATAATATAGTAATTCCCGTAAATACAATAGTGATTAAGTAATTAACTGTAGCTTTTGTAATTAACTGTAGCGTTACAAGCGTGATGTTGTACATCACGCTTGTAACGTCTACGACATCATCATAATCATCATCTCAGCCATTGAAAGTCCACTGCTGGACATAGGCCTCCCCTCTAGATCTCCAATAAGACCGGTTGGAAGTGGCTTGCATCCAGCGCGATCCTACGGTCTTATTGAGGTCGTCTGTCCACCTTGTGGGTGGACGTTCTACGCTGTGCTTGCCGGTACGTGGTCTCCAATCGAGAACCTTTGAACCCCATCGGTCATCCGTCTTCCGTGCTATGTGCCTACGACATAAATAAACAAAATATTTTGAGTTTTTTGTAAGAAGTGACTTTTCTGTAAGAAGCTATTTACACGACATATGTTGAAATAATGTTGAAAATTACATTACCTTACCGCGTTAACACATGTTATTTTATGATGCCGTGTTACGGTAACATTCCCTAACAATGTTATCCATTGAATGAGGATCTGACTGTTTTCAAAAGTTTGGCAACATTACTTAAGTTGATTGTTTTTATGAACTTACTCATACATTATATTTAGGAGGATATTTCATTAGATAGGTAGTTAATTGATTCAGGTGTTATTTTGTGAAAGTCAAATTTACAGGCAATTTGCTCTACACTACTTTGCGTGCTTCCGCCACTAATTAGTTCATGCAAATTACTACCGGCCGGCACCCACCTACTACCGTGAGTAGATGCATGATATAATACACATAAATACTTATAATACATAGAAAACATCCATACCAAGACAAACAGACATGTTCATGCACACAAATGTTTGTCATGTGCGGGGATCGAACCCGCGATCTCAGAGCCAAAGTGGCCATTGCAAGCCATTTAACCACCATGCTCGTCTATTAACATATACAAACACGGCAATATATCCTAACAATAAATAACTTTTTGCTATCGAGTGTTGCTCAAGCGATGCTTGGAAACTGTGGTGTGGACGCACCGTAAGGATTCGTATTTAGGAGAAGGCGAGGTTTTGGAATAAATCACTATATTACGCTCAAACGAAAGGATTTCTTTCCATTTCCCTGCGAGTAAATTTAGAATATGTGAAGTCAGGTTTCTTACTAAAGATTTTGTGTTACTGATGTCGATATAAAGTTTTCATTTCCGCTGGGAATGAAGTAAAAAAATACGGTTTTATAAATGTTTGGTTTATCAAAAATACAGTAGAATATAGGTGTTTTAGTAAACCAGTAGGAAACTCCATTTTAGGGTTTCGTACCTCCAAAGGAAAAATACCGTAACCCATAAAGGATCACTTCGTTGTCTGTCAGTCCGTCCATCTGCCAAGACTCTTTTTTTTAGGTACTAGTGGAGGTATAAAGTTGAAATTAATATCACATACTCAAGTCTACAATCTCATAAAGCAGTGAAAAAATCAAGCTTCTTAATCGACGCAACCAAAAAGTACGGCCGATAATGTTCCATTTATTTTGTAAATTTTGATTCGCAAAGGGAATAAACCTTTACCCGTTTATCTAGAATCATGAAAAGCACAAGTAAAGGAAAAAATCCGAAAACCGTAAATTTGTAGGTTTTTTTAAATTGGTAGCTGCACTTTTTACGGAACCCTTGTTGCGCGAGTCCGACTCGCACTTGACCGGCTTTTTTTTAATACTAGTAGCGAAGTTTAGAAGCTGTTATTGTAACCATATTTCGCTCGCAACATGGAATATCGTTTTTGTTTTTTCTCCTGAACAATTAACGCAGCGCCATCTAGACCCAAATTAAGCGAAAAGCTTATACTATGGGTACTAGACAACTGGTATAATATTTAAATTAAAGACAAACAGTCATGTTCATGCACATAAATGTTTGTCTTGTGTGGGGATCGAACTCGCGACCTCGGAGTCAAAGCGGCCACTGCCAACCATTCGACCACCGAGCTCAACTAAAACCTCAATAACTAATATCAAGGACTCAAAAGCTAGATCCTGAGAGAGGTATTTAAACAAAACATGTAAATCCGCAAGAGATAACTTCGGGTCTTTAATCCTTCAGTATCAAACTTGGGCCCAAAGTTCCACCCTTTGACCGCGACTTGAGCCTACCTAGACAAGTGAAATTGGACCCTGTCGTCTGATTCTATTATCGTTTGGGAACTGTTCCTTTTGCTGTTATTATCCATAGCTATTAGAAATAGAAGTGATTTGGATTCAATATGAATAATCGATAACTTGAAGTTGGAGATCTTAATTAGAGACGTAGTTATTATAAGTTGTAGGAAATACTCTTGAACATTGAGTCGTTGCGCGTGTCAGTCCAATCGATCACGCAAGTTAAGCAACATCGGCCGTCGCCTGGCCATGGATGCATTTATTAATCTCAAGCTCCTCCGTGCTTCGGAGGGCACGTTAAGTTGTCACCAGATAACAGTCGTTATGCCAAAGTCAATGGTCTTTAGGCGTCTTGGAAACATTCGCCTTCGCCAACACGCAGTTGAGCAGCGTGGTGGAGTATGCTCTAAACCCCTTCAATCGAGGGGAGACCTATATCCTAGCAGTGGGATGAGTAAGGGTTGACGATGATGGTACAATGTACACAAAGTATGTTCTTTAGTGACAAAATGGTCATGTGATTTGAACTTGCCTACGTCACTAGCTGTAATTTGACAACCAAATTCGTGATTAAGGCAATATACGGAAAGGACATACCTGGTTATTTTTCTACCCTGCTCTTGAGGTGTAAGTGACTCATCACCATATTCAGAGTCAAAGCCTGCATCTGCACATGCTGCATATTAGTTAAAGAGCTTCTGGTGAAAGAGAAATAGGATTTATCGATCGCGACTGGGAAAATACTTCCACCTCACAGATTGACTTTTCTTTAATGGTACTAGAGATACAAAGTTGTATCACTTGTACCATCAATGGTACTAGTTAATGGTACTACTGATCCTAAGGGAATATCGCAGTCAAATAGCAGCGATGTAGGGTAGTTCATACCATTGTCCTTATTGCTCTTTTTTGGATTGTAAACGTTTTTTTTTATTGTATTCGTAACTATTCCTCTAAAATTGAATACTTTATCTTAAGTGCGATTCTACAAAAGCGTAATATATCATCTTTAATTGTTTCATGTTTAACTCGTCTCTCTTACGCTTCTTATAGCGTAACAAGACCCTTCATCTTTCCATTTTAAAAGAAGATCTGCATAGATATTTGATACTCCCGCCGCGCTCATTCGCGCTCTGTACAGTCGCTATTGTATATGAAGTAGTAAACGACGAGACATTTATATGGAGTGGCCGAGGTGTGACTGAGCGTTACGGCTCAGTCTTATGTAGTAGCAACCACATTTGGTCACAGCTCACAGCGCGCCCAAAGAATTTTTCATATCAAAAAAAAATCGGTTGTCTGTAAAGTCGGTTTACTGTCGATAGTTGAACGTGACAACGTCATAAGAAAATACTGATGTAATGTTTGCACTTTTCAAAAGAAAATTTTAATGGAACGCCTCAGAGCGAGGTAACGCCGCATACGTCATGTTTTGTCGTGCGTGCAGCCGGCTCCATCGAATTATAAGACGTTGTCACGTCAAAAAATATTGTATTGAAAATGCAAAGCAAATTTATTGAAAATGGTAATAGACAGTTGAATTATGTCAATTCCATAAGCGTTTTCTTCTATCAGCGATTTGATAGAGAGCAATTTCGATTTATTCAAAAACTAATTTTATTGCAAAACTAAAGAATTTATATTCAATTTGGAACGGAATATTAGCAAATCGATTTAGTGATGGGTTCGGAATATGAAGTCAAATAATATTGGAAAGAATTGCTTCGCAAAATCGTTTAGCTTTATACGTACTTATTACATTTTATCATAACGTTTTAATAAACTGTTAAAAGAGTGAAACATTTATTTTTCGAAATTAATAATATACTCGTATATCATTAAGATATAAAGTTGAAAGTGTTGATTGTTGGCACTTGGTGGATCATTATTATCATAATGTTATACTTGTACAGTTTAATAATTATGTGGAACGGTAAGTGTTTTATTATAACATTATGATATCATTAAAAAATATTATATATATTGGAAATGACTCGATAACAAAGATCACACACTCAGAGAGAACATAGTGTGCTGTTTGATCGAATTCATGATTTGCAGTACCATCAACGTTGCTTAACTTGCGTGATCAATTAGACTGACACGCGCAACAACGTCATCGAGATCCTCTACATACTTACACTAATACATACATATTTTCATATATTGCCGTGTACGCTGACATACGTAATTACAGCGTGAAAGCGTTCATATTAATCATTTCTAAATCGCGCACGGAACCGTTTACACGGAAACCAGGAGTATGAAAAGGCCCTAAGGCTTTTAACCTTAACTCATGTATTTACATCAAACGCTGAAAATGTTTGGTATCGTTATTTACTTTTATTTGAATATTTTCAGTTAATATTTTTGTCTGAAATATTTGCCATGAACATGAACACGGTTCCAATTAAATACAAAATGTTATTATTTTGTATTTAATTGGAACCGTATGTATGGCTACTCTGTGCTAAGGATGATCGTTGAATGAACGAACGGTTTTTATAAACCGTTTATTTGACATGAACCATTAGACTAGTTTACAGTCTACGATTATACTAGTCTACGCGTGAACGACATTCCGTTTCGATTCGTTCGATGCGAGTTCAACCATGGTTCAACCACAGATTACAGTTGATTCAACGTCAACAGGTTCGGGTCTCTTCGTATGCCACCCGATGACACGACGACGGTTGACGTCTCACTCAAGCATTCTGTTCGCTTCACACTAATAAGACTATCTCTTTTGTTTCTTTTGTGCGCATGAACATGTCTGTTTGTCTTAGTCTGGGTGTTTTCTATGTATGTATTATATATAAGTATGTATTTATAAAAAAAATGTATTTACGTATGTTTATCAATTGTCTAGTACCCATAACACAAGCTTCGCTTACTTTGGGGCTAGATGGCGCTGTGTAATTTGTCTGACAATATTTATTTATTTATTTTGTTTTGCGCGCGCATGCTCTGTGCTAGGCGACAGACGACTGTATACAGGGCGCAGTTGAATTAAAATGAACTCTATTATCGTGCCAATACATATTATTTCAATTAAATTTGCGATACCAAATAGATAGTAACCGTGGTAAGGTAAAATGTGAGTAGGAAGTGGAAGTGGCAAATTCTGTACTTAAAAATAATGTCAAATGTCAATGAAATATTTTTTACTGTGGAATGAAACACTTGTCGTCGTAAATATACGTATTTGTCGGGTGGCTAGCGTAAACGATATTTATTTAGGTATAATCCTTTTATTTATTTCTGGTTAAAAAGTCGACTGAAGATTGAATTGAATTGGAATTTGCATTACGTGTATACCAAATAGATACTAACCGTGGTAAGATAAAATGTGAGTAGAAAGTGGAAGTGGCAAATTTTGTAATTAAAAATAATGTCAAATGTCAATGAAATATTTTTTACTGCGGAATGAGACACTTGTCGTCGTAAATATACGTATTTGTCGGGTGGCTAGCGAAAACGATATTTATTTAGGAATCTTTATTTAATTCTCGTTAAAAAGTCGACTGAAGATTGAATTATGCAATGAAATTATTAAATTCAATAAACATGTACCATGACAAGGTAAACGACTTGCAATAATAGTCGTTTACGTTGTCATAGTTCATGTTCATGTCATAGTTCAATGAGCTTCCATCGACGACGTAAACTAGTCGAAAATTAGACTGTTTTATAAACTATATATATAAACGTTGAGGATAAACAGTCTCGTTTCGTTGACGGCAAAACCGTCGACGACACATCACTACTCCCTGCCGCTCTGTCGTATCGACCTCACTTCCCCTCTGAGACGAATCTGGAACAGTTTGTATGGCATCGCACGCACACACGCCCAATGAAACTCTGCACAGACGACATTGTTTATGTAGTAATAAAAGACGCGACATTTGTTCGGAGAAGCCGGGGTGTGCTTATATCTTAACGAAAATATTAAAACAAAAATTTGCAGAATTGGTCGAGCCATTCTCGAGTTTTGCGCTTAGCGACTTTCATTTTTATTTATCGACTAGCTGTTACCAGAGGCTTCACTCACGGGAATTATATTATTTTCTACGATAAAAAGTACCCTATGTCATTCTCCACATTTTCAACTATCCCCATAAAAATATACCAATCCATTGTTTCTTTTCGAGGTGAAAGAAGGCCAAAAAAAATAAACATTCTGTGAGGTGGAGGTACTCCCTTGCCCAGGAGTTTATAAATAAGCTGAGCCGCCTTACCTCTCATTTTCCAGAGCCTCATTTGTGTACCATAAACTCGATACAATGGGGACTGAAACCTAACGGTATATAATTTAGTAACGCAGGAAATTTCCACAGTATACAGTTTCACGCCAAATTAATCAATGTACAATGTACAACTCGCCATAGATTAAAATTCCATCTATATCTAAATATATAAAAGAAGAAACTGAGTGACTGACTGATATATGTATCAACGCACAGCCCAAACTGCTGGGTCTAGAGATTCCAAATTTGGCACGTAGGTTCCTTATGATGTCTAGGGGTGCACTAAGAAAGGATTTTTCAAAATTCATCCCCAAAGGAGGTGAAACGCAGGTCCAAAGTTTGGGAAAACGAGATTAGTTGGACTATTCTTAGTACTTCTATTGATAAATGAGTAAACACGTGTTTGCCCCGAATATCATGCGAGCGAAGCCGCGGGCGAAAGCTAGTCATCATCATAATTGGCGATCTACTTTAGTGCGTTAGCGCCCTAAGACATTTTATACCATGAACGGTGAAACTGAGGAATCAACTTCTCTCAGTGGTATTTCCGAACAATTACGACATAGGAGCCTTCAAGAACAGAGTATTTATTTCCTTTATACCCTTTAGTATTGCTGATCGCCACCAATCGGCGGTGGTGATTGCTTTACACTCTCATATATATATATATATATATATATATATATATATATATAAACCGGTTGCACTGTGGGAGTTCCGGCAGAAGTGAAAACTTGAACATTAACGTTGTACATCTATATATATAAAAGAAACTCGTGTTTGTTACAACACTTATAACTCGAGAACGGCTGGACCGATTGCCATGGTTTTTGATTTGTTGGATTTGTTTCCGTCCCGAATAGCAGAATAACTCTTAAAAACATTGGAAAATTCTCGAAAAAATAAAATAAAAGAAAAAACATTTTCCCATACAAAATGTTCGTGGTTGTCGTAGCTGTCAAATGTGACGTTGTCGTACGTGCGTACGCCAAATGTATGCGTGCGTTCAGAAATGTATATTAAGCTCATTATAGAACAAATGTCATAGATTAAAAACAAATGTTAACTATCATCATCATCATCATCATCTCAGCCATTGCAAGTCCACTGCTGGACATAGGCCTCCCCTCTAGACCTCCAATAAGACCGGTTGGAAGCGGCTTGCATCCAGCGCGATCCTCCGGTCTTAATGAGGTCGTCTGTCCACCTTGTGGGTGGACGTCCTACGCTGCGCTTGCCGGTACGTGGTCTCCACTCGAGAACCTTTCGACCCCATCGGTCATCCGTCCTCCGTGCTATGTGCCCTGCCCACTGCCACTTCAACTTGCTAATCCGCTGGGCTATGTCGGTAACCTTGGTTCTTCTACGGATCTCCTCATTTCTGATTCGATCTCGCAGAGAGACTCCGAGCATAGCCCTCTCCATAGCTCGTTGGGCTACTTTGAGCTTGTCTATAAGGCCCATAGTGAGGGACCACGTTTCAGTGCCGTAAGTCATCACTGGTAACACACATTGGTCGAAGACTTTCGACTTGAGGCACTGCGGTATGTCGGACGAGAAGACATCACGCAATTTTCCGAACGCTGCCCAGCCGAGTTGGATTCGGCGACTGACCTCTTTCTTGAAGTTGGACCTACCTAACTGGACTACTTGTCCTAGGTAGACGTACGAGTCAACAACTTCAAGAACCGAGCTCTCAACAGATATTGGAGTGGGTACAACATGGGCATTACACATTACCTTCGTCTTGTCCATGTTCATTTTAAGACCCACTTGTTGAGAAACTCGATTGAGGCCTTCGAGCATCGTGCTGAGATCTTCCATCGAATTTGCCATGACTACGATATCGTCGGCAAACCGAAGGTGAGTGATGTATTCGCCGTTAACATTGATGCCGAATCCTTTCCATTCCAGGAGCTTGAAGGCGTTCTCCAAAGTGGCCGTAAACAGTTTCGGAGATATCACGTCTCCCTGTCTTACGCCTCTTTTCAAAGGGATCGCCTTCGAGCTCTGTTCCTGTACTCGGACCGACATAGTGGCGTTATTATACAAACACTTCAACACTTCGATATACCGATAGTCAATACGGCATCGCTGGAGAGACTCAAGCACAGCCCATGTCTCGACCGAATCAAAGGCTTTCTCATAGTCCACAAACGCTAAGCAAAGTGGCAAGTTATACTCTTCGGTCTTCTGTATAACCTGCCGCAGCGTGTGGATGTGGTCTATGGTACTGAAGCCTCTTCGGAAACCGGCTTGTTCGGAAGGCTGGAAGTCATCAAGCCTGCGCTCGAGACGGTTCGTAATGACCCTTGAAAACAGCTTATAAACATGGCTCAGAAGCGAGATGGGTCTATAGTTCTTTAATAAGGTATTATCGCCTTTCTTAAAGAACAGCACCACCACGCCCCTGTTCCATGCTTCAGGCGTTATGCCCTCGGGGACGACGGTGTTAAAGAGCTTCTGAAGGACTTTTAGTACCGGTGTTCCACCCGCTTTCAGAAGCTCTGATGTGATTCCGTCATCACCCGGCGCCTTGTTGTTTTTAAGCTGATTCAGGGCCATTCTAATCTCGTACAGGCTGATGTCCGGGATATCCTCGGTGAAGTGTCGGGTCAGCTTGGCTCTTGGGTCTTTGGCCGCGCTGTTAGCAGGCTTGGCAACGGAAGCGTATAACTGTCCATAGAACCTTTCGATCTCCTCCAATACCTCGGCCTTGGTCGACGCTATACTGCCATCTTCTCTCTTCAGCTTGGTCAATTGGCTTTGCCCGATAGACAGATTCCTTGCAAACACTTTGGAGCCTTTGTTCCGCTCTATCGTCTCTTTAATATATTTCCTATTAAAGAGACGTATATCGTGCCGCAAGGATTTCGAGATCTGTCTATTGAGCAGCCTGTATGACTGCGCGTCATAGGAAGACTGCAGTCTCAGCGAGCGTCGTTCAGCCATGAGGTTTAGTGTGTGATCGGAAAGTTTCTGAGGTCTATTTGAACGGCGGGGTCTAAAGAACTTAGAACCTACCGTTTGAACAGTTTCTACGAGCCTGTTGTTAATCTCGTCCACTGATGCTAAGTTCTCCAGGCAATCAAAGCGATTAGAGAGTTCGAGCTGAAAGTTCTCGGGGTTTTGAATATCGACACGAGTAGGTCGGAGATGTTAACTATATTGGTCTCATTTTTACGTCTTGAAAGTTGGCTGTGATTTGTTTTGAAAACAGTTTTGTGGATTTAAATATTTATTGCAAAGAGAATGTAACCACTACGTTTTAAGAGACGGATGTGCCATACAAATAGCGTAATTCTAATATGTATGAAATGGAAGCGAAAACAATCAGAATTTGCACCAAATTCGCTTCCGATTCATAGAGTCGTTTTTTTATTTTGAGTTGCGCCAGGCTGATTTATTGGTTCTAAAATATTTATGCGTACGTTCAGAAATTTAAATCAAGCTCCATAAATCTATATAATATATAGAATAATGTCGTGTCTTGGTCGGGAAAGTATTAAAAACATTGAAAAATTGACGAAAGAATTAAATAAAAGAAAAAACGTTTTCCCATACAAATAGTGCCAGTTAAAAAGGATTGGAATATTTATTGATTGTTATGTAAATGTCAAATCGATTGGTCTCACTTTTACGTCGCGAATGTTGTCTGTGATTTGTTTTGTGGATTGAAATATTTATTGTTGTCAATTGGTACTTTTTTTGAGACTTTGTAAAGTACTGAACTTATTATTTACCCACTGCTGGGATACGGGTCTTCCCTCAACCGAAGATGTTTAGAGCATACTCCAACACGCTGCTCAACTACGGGTTGGGCCACTAACTTGGCTTAAGGACTGCCATCTAATGATAAACACCTGGACCGACGGCTTAACGTGCCTTCCAAAGCACGGACGAGCTCGAGATAACATAAACTCATCCATGAACAGGCTACGGTTGACGTTGCTTAACTTACGTGTACAATTAGACTGACACGTGCCTCACGCCATCGTGCTTCTCTATTATTTTCTATTATTCATTGTATTAATTTCAAGAAATCATAAATTTTGTTCATATATATATGTACATCACGACATTCATTAACTGTTAGGCGGTACGAAGTTCGCCGGGACAGCTAGTTTTTTAATATTTTGGAATAGTTAGGGAATAATTAAGCACGAATTGCTTTATTTATCAGTATAAAATTACTATAATTTATGTGGTAAAATACAATCCCACCAAAAACATTTTCATGTAAAAATGTTGCCAAGACGAGTCAACATAGGTTACTCCGTGAAAAAGTTATCAGATCTCATGTAGAGCCAAGATTCTTGATCTATGCGCACTTACTTTACCAGGTCTAACTTCACATATTCTACATTTTAGTCAAAACGTGATGCGTGGCCGTTTTATTTCACACACGATGAACGAATGCCTATGAAATCTTCGTAACGGTAGAAAAACATTTTTACATGAAAATGTTTTTGGTGGGATTTCATTTATTTTTGTAAGTTGGTTAGAGGACTTTGTTGGGTTTAAAAATAACCTATTGTGACCCCGGGCCTTTACTTTCGCCTTACCCTTCGTCTGGAATTTTGATGAATCAACCAGAACTCACCAGCCGGTTGTTTTATGAATTGTTAATTAAATTAAATCTAAGAGAATAGAAATGAAAAACTTAAAATAATTTGGACCAGTAACTAAAGTAACAAATAATTCGATTATAGAATTATTACGACGATACGATACGACTACGAAATTACGAATATGAAATGCAAATATTTCCTAACAATCGATCATCATTCGCAGTAGAAAAATGTCGTATACGACTGAAAACTACCGGTGACCACTTCATTATATAAGGCTGACAGATGTATAAGTCGATAGCGCATTTCGAAATACAGTCAGCGCCATCTAGTGACATCGGCTGATGCCACCGCCCCATTTTAAGGGTTAGGGGTGATTTTTAAAAAAATATGATGTTCATATTTTTTTATTTGTTATAAGTATTTTTTTTTATATATCAAGCTTTTCAATAGTTATTACTGCATGATTATGTAGTTAGTGCAAATGTAGTGCAAGTCTCATACAAACTTCCACCTCCTATTCCGAGGGGATAGGTTAGGTTAGGTTTGGTTTTTTAATTTTTTTGTTGTCTTTGTAGTAATATTAGCTTACATACCAAATTTCAGCGTTCTAGGACTTCAGGAAGTACCTTAAGAATTTTGATGATCAGTGAGTGAATCAGTGACGAAATCGGGGGTTTTTAGACATTAATAAAATCTAAAGTATAATAGCTACGACATTCAAACTTTGTATGTTTAATGACTGTACTGGTGTCATTATATCTTGAAATTTTTAACTATTTAGCATCATCCAAACCAAAGTTATGAGAGTTCAAAAAAACGACGAAACGTTTCGAGAAAAGGTAGGTAGTGCCCTTGCGCTCCGCTTGGCTCGTCTTGGCGGGGGCACTCCCGTGCCCCCAGATATTCATTTATTGCGCTATCATACCCAAACATGAGAGGATACTTCCACTCCTACGCCGCGCCGGCGGTCTACGCTCCCTCTGTCTTACAAATTTCCGATCAGGCCACGTGTCCACTGTCCAGACGCGAGTTTAGCATTTTTACCAATCCCAAAAACTGTACAACGCCGCTAAAGAAGTGTTTACTTCAAAAACCAAACCCAGCTCTTTTATATTATTATTTATAGACCATTATGAGTGTAATCAAAATGACTGACATTCAAGATGCTGCGTCGAATACAGAATTGCGTCAAGTTCCCTGCGGAGACGTCAATCGTGCCGGATAACCGGAATGATTTGTTGTCATTAGGGAGCTGGGTATTTAGACAGATTGTCAATCTCTATCTCCTGGTTATTTTAAGATTAAAATATGGTTTGAGGAAAATTCTGTCGCTTTCACAAAGCGCTTTAAACCAAGGACGTGCGCTACCAATTTTCACTTGTAGCACAGAATAATATACTCTCTTGTAGCAAAGATATTTAATGTTATATTTATAAGTAAAATCTCTTTGTTTCTGAGCAAAATAAGCATTCATCTTATAAACGAGAAATTTAATTGTATTGCTATTAATTCGGATATTCCCGTATGTTCCGATATTTTTGCAATATTGAGGGAATAATAATATTAGATTCATTCTTCTTGTTCTAAATATAACCGCCATGTGTGTACGCGTATGTAGCGATGGGAAAGAATAATATTGTTCTTTTTTTCAATTCTGTGATTTATTACTTTTATTACTTTCATTCTTTGTGTTTTTTTTTTATATGAGAGCGGGCAAACGAGAATGTTTGCCCGCTCTCATATAAAAAAAAAGATTTTGAAGACCAAAGTCTTCAATCAGTGCGTCCTCCCCGCTATGACCTACGGTGCAGAAACTTGGACGCTAACCGTTGGGCTGGTTCACAGACTAAAAGTCGCACAGCGAGCGATGGAGAGAGCAATGCTTGGAGTTTCTCTAAGGGATCGAATCCGGAACGAAGAAATTCGACGGAGAACCAAAGTGGTCGACATTGCTCTCAGAGTCAGCGAGTTGAAGTGGCGGTGGGCTGGCCACATCTGCCGAGTCAGCGATGGCAGATGGGGGAGGAAAGTCCTAGAGTGGAGGCCACGTATGGGACGACGAAGCATAGGGCGCCCCCTCTCTAGATGGACCGACGATCTCAAAAAAGTGGCTGGTAGCGGTTGGATGCGGAAAGCGGAGGATCGCATATGGTGGAAAGCATTGGGAAAGGCCTATATCCAACAGTGGGTAGATACAGGCTGATAATGAAACGAGAATGTGGGTCACCTGATGGAAAGCAATCACCACCGCCCATGGAGATCAGCAACAACAAGGGGTCGCCGATCCGTTGCCTATACTCATTCCTTTCATTCTGGTGACCTCAGTCACTCGCAGGAACACAGTAATCCTCAATGGAATTATTATTAGGCTGCGGTATTCTGTAAGGTGGAGGTACATTCCCCAGTCGGGTAGCTTCAGAGCTTCGTTTGTTAGTCAGCAGGGTGCACCACGTGCAGGTGAAGTTGGCTTTAGTTCAAAGATGAACCCCTTACACCCCCAAACTTCCTTCTTTCTTCTTCTTTTAACTTCCTTCCTTTCATTCTGGTGACCTCACTCACTCGCAGGAATACAACAATCCTCAAAAGAATTGTTATTTGGCTGCGTTATTCTATGAGGTGGAGGTACTTCGCCAGTCGGGCAGCTTAAAAGATACGCTATGACCTACCTCTCTTTTCGCCAGAGCCTCGTCTGTCAGTCAGTAGGGTGCACCACGTGCAGGTGTGGTTGGCTTTGGTTTAAAGATGTTGATGAACCTCTTACACCCCAGATGCTTATGCTTTGCATATTCAATTTACTTGAAGATGGCTTTTTGATGGCATGAAACATTTATGTTTGCGCCATCAGACCGGCTATTTGTCGAGGCGTTGCCTTGTAGATAAGACCATAAGAACTTTAGAGCCTAAGCCAACCTCACCTACACGTGGTGCACGCTGCTGATTCACTTCCGAGGCTTTGGCACAAAGAAATGTAGGGCAGCGTAATTATAAGCTGACAGACTATGGAAGTACCTCCACCTCATAGAATCATCATCATCATCATCATCAGGTCATTTTAGTCTCCACTGCAGGAGCACGACCCTCTCTCGACTGTCCCGTCTGGGACAGTCGAGAGAGGGCCAAATCCTTCTGTCTAGAAGGATTTGGCCTACACTCCCCACGCTGGCCAGAAGGGTTGGGGAGGCCTGATCGATGTTTGATAATGTATTTCCCTTAGTCGCCTTGTACGACATCCACGGGAAGAGATGGAGTGATTCTATTCTAGTCTGCCAGAAACCACACGGCTAACCTCATAGAATACCGCAGCCAAATAACAATTACCTTGAGGTAGGCCCCTAAGTGACAACGAAACTGGACATGACTGTAGACTACGAATTTCAATATTCTCCAATAATTTCCATATGAGCGGATAAACATTTTATTGAACTACGAATAAACGATAAATCGACCTTTTACCTATAGTACTGGGAACAATTTACCACCCATCCGCTTACCAAACTATCCGTTAAGTTGCATTCAACTGCCTCGTGACACGGTATTCAAAATGTTCAATATTCACGTGTCGACGTGGATACGATACAATGGTACAATTCGACGACCAGAATGCAATTACTGCAGTCGCGGTTCGTGGCACATTTATGATAGAACATAGTCCCCAGAGATAGATTGAGTACCTACCGTTATTAAAAGCTTATACTAGACTCTAGCCTAAGCCTTTAATAACCTTTTACTAGAGCAATTATTTGTAAGGAAAATAAATTCTACCCCTTTCGTTTAAAATACTTTCTAAGTCAACAAATCACATCACACAAATCTTGGTAATAAGCTTATTAAAATGATGATATATTTAAACATTTATTATAGGAAGTTTTTATAAAATATTATTTATAATATGTTTATGATAATAATAAATAAATATTTCTGGATAATTTACACAGTGCCATCTAGTCCCAAAATAAGCGCAAATCTTGTGTTATGGGTATAACTGATAAGTGTACTTAAATACATTTTTTTTTGTAAAGACATGCAATATCCATATTCAATATCCGTATTCAGGTCCACGCGGATATATATTTTTAACG
Organism: Hypsopygia costalis; assembly: GCA_937001555.2. Taxonomy (NCBI): domain Eukaryota; kingdom Metazoa; phylum Arthropoda; class Insecta; order Lepidoptera; family Pyralidae; genus Hypsopygia; species Hypsopygia costalis. Next base: position 18,982,116 of record OW443343.2, on the reverse strand, counting down.
ATCCGGCACATCACTAGTAAATACCCTTATGCATGATCGCGTTAATTTCCGTTGTTACTTTCACGAATTGAGACATTATTTTTTTAATTGAATAACAATCGATAAGCACATCTCAAACAATTACCAATCACTGATATAACGATTAAAGCATCCAATAGTATAAAATACAGAGGAAAGGACTTATTTCTATTTTTTCGAAAGATTTCCTTTTAGTACTGGATCCTGAACCCAATAAAAATCTATGTTACAATAACCAACTTTGACGCTAACGAGCAAATATAAACTTTCTGCCGCCCATAAAAAGTTCAGATTTATTTGTAAATCCCAAAGAACAACACTTAACTGAATTTGTCTTAGTAGTTACGGGGGAAAGGGAGCGACCTCTTTAACTTACAAATAGTCACATAAACGTACCTTCAGGATGGGAAATGTCAAGTGCAAATTTAATATGTGAGGGTTTCTTATCTCGCAAGACACAGGCAGTTGGCATCAATTATATGTTTTACAATACGAGATGGGTGAATAAATTACTGATTTTAATTAAATTGTTTGTTTATAATAACCTTATTGTTCAGAAAGAAAGAAAGGAAGGAGTATAGGCTGGTAACGAATCGGCGACCCCTTGGTGTTGCTGATCTCCATGGGCGGTGGTGGTTGCTTTCCATCAGGTGACCCACATGCTAGTTTGCCCCCTTCTCATATAAAAAAAAAATTACACAATATATGTAGGTACATGAAAAATAAAGCGGTACAAGGGCGGCCTCATCCCACATGGGAATCTCTTCCAATCACCCTTATATACCTTAATTTACATAATATAGTAACATCAAAAGTATACAAAGGTGAGTTTATCTCTAGAAGAAATTTCTTCCTACAGTTCTTACAGTAGGCAGTAGAAGAAGTTGCCATTGGACGGTAGATAATTACATTATTATTAAAATTATAAAGGCGTTACCTTGTTTTTTAAATATCTTTGTTTTATAACTACTATGTTAAGTGGCAGACAAGCATTCGATCAGGTCTGATGTGAAGCGGTTACCATAGCCATATTAACGGTCGCAACATGAAATATCGCTCGCATGCCGCTACCTCTCACGTCAGGCGGGCCGAATGCTTTTTCCACCCGACATAGTACTAAAAAAATACTATACTTCTAATTTTCATTAATTTCTTTTGATTTGCTAATCTTGCCCACTCCATGCACAAATTCATTACCCTAAGCTTGCCATGAAAAGATTGTTCTCAGCAATAAGTCCGCCCCGTTCTAAAGTCCCAATCTAAAGTCAAGGTTAGGTTAGGATTGGCTTGTGATCAACAAAAACCGAGCGAGCGAGGCACTACTTGCTTTTGGAGAGAGAGGTGTACCTTAGGTTTAACTAATCAAACCTAGGAGCGCCTAAATTAGGGTTTGTTTATTTGTTTGTTTGTAAAATCTTTATTGCATTAAATATTACATAACACAGATTGTAGTGATAAAACATAGTGTACAAGGGCGGACTTATCCCTATAAGGGATCTCTTCCAGTCAACCTTTGAGTTCCTGAAAGGAAGCTGTGAATTGGCGGCGAAGAAAACACAATTATATACTATAAGCACATAACATAAATAAGACAGAACATATTATATGTAAAACGCAAGAATACTTAATACAAAATACTATTATCGTTTGTACCTACGCGGATATTATGGTACAAGTAATTAAATAAATTATACATAGGACAACATTAAGAATATACTTGAGCTCATACTCATGTAGGGTATTGACTATAACGTATGTACAAGACTGTAATAATTTATTGATTTTGTGTAGGTACTTTAAATTTGTATTATGCAAATAAAGCATATTCTATCTATCTATCTATCCATATCTTTTAAATATAAATCAAATCCCAACTCAATTTAAAATTCCGTCGTTTTACGACCGTCTAACTATTTAAGCTTTTTGCTCTTCCCAAATCCCCCGAATCGATTACGGCGACTGTTCGTGACTATATTTTTTATCGATAGAATATATTTTAAGCTCACCAACGTTATGAATGCTAGGATATTTGTGAAATATTGACCTACTGTAATTGAAAAACTGGTTTCTCATACCTAGAGATAGATTTTTTCATTAATAGTACATTGAAAGCTCCCGTGTTGGTTAGGCGCGGAGCGATATGTGCGTAGGTATTTAATAATACTCTTAGCGAGATAATTATATTTATTTATTTATTCAACGCTTACAAATATTTGTACAGATGTCAAAACTACAATATTGTACCTAACTGCATTTTTGTTTTGCAGAGAACATGAAAACAAATATTTGGCACGAACTTGGTGAGCGTGGTTGTGCTTCTAAACAAATTTTCATAATTTAATGTATATTGATACATAATAGAGATATACTATTATGTATCAATATACATTAAATTATGAACTTCTAAACAAATTTTCATAATTTAATGTATATTGATATATAATAATACGGTGCAAATAATTATTTGAGTGCATAAAATTAGTAGAATCTTTGATTAAAAATGTTTGTTTCGGGGCTGCCGAATCATTTCAATAAGTCGCAAATTTACAAAACAGCAGAAAAATTACACTATGAGTTTTACTGTTGATTTATTACTATTAATGGAGGAACAAGAATATTCCTGGCGATATTTCTCGGCATCGGCAAAGAACATTGATTCCAGAGCCGTAAAGATATTTGATAAAAAAAATGTCTTAGCTGCTGTTGAGAGATCGGTGTTAAATTTAAACGATACGAAACCACGCATACGCAGAGTACCTTCTATCCAACACATAAAGGTTTTGAAAATATTACCACCAAATCGTCTACCGGGATAAAATTTTGATTGATTACATCCCGGGTCAACATATAACAATAGTTTTATTAAAGCGGTTGCCATGAGATTACAATAAACCTATATGTTAGGAACAACTTAAATAAAACTTTTAACAAACTATTGGCAGGCCTCCGTCACTCCATGTACTTGCGCGCTATAGTTACCTACCGCCCGGCCGAAGCGGTCTCGGGCCGTTTGCGGACCAAATTCAGGCCCTGCGATTGCAGTGGGATCGCGCGGTGCGAAGCAATCACAACTGTACGCTTGAGCACTTAAGCACATTTTAGCATGCAGCGGTTGCTGACGCGACAGAGTAGGCTATTATATATATATATATAGCAGTAGGTATTGGAAATTTTCTACTGAGTGAAGTATCTGTTACGTAGTAACTATTATGTAATCTGTGGACGTACCTAATGTACGTCCACAGATTACATTAGAAAATATAACTAGGCCGGATTCTACCTCGATTTCGGCCTACGGGGACGAAATCGAGGTTGAGTGCAGCGAGTAGATTCGCTGAGTGTATGTTTAGGTACCATAGATAAATGTATTTGATAATTATTCCTCAAAGACATGATAGACCTAAATTTTTTTCGACACAAACCAAGCATTTCGACGTCTTTAATTGTGACAAATTTCATCAAATTCGGTTCAGTGGTTTAGGAGCCAATTCATTTCCAAGAATGACTTTTCGGCGTATATAAAGCATTCCGCTCGATACGCTCGTTCACTCAAAAAAACATCGAACCTTCACTCAAAGTACCTGAAGGAAGTTGCAGGCATAGCTAGTATAGATGTCGCATTAGGGTCCGTTCAAACCAAACCGGCTCGGAGAGGAGAGCAGATTCAGGACGCGTTTAAAATAGAGTTTTGATTCATTAGCATAAGGTTTACTTTAAAAATCCGCATCGGCTCTCGACCATTCTCATATAACAAAAGAAGTGAATTTAAAAATAAACCTTATACCAATGTGCTAAAACTCTGTTTTAAACGTCACCGAAATCTGCTCTCCTCTCGGAACCGGTCTGTGTGAACGGACCCTTATATAACGTCTAGCTGTTTTAAAAAATGTCAGAGCCATTATTTCAACCCGCCTTTTTATTATATGATTACACGAGTAAATTGTTACCTGTTGGTGCATCACCAAGAATACTAAAATAATATAATTAAATAGCTTGGCTATTTCTAATCAGAACAAAAACCTATCCAGACCTAACCAAAAGATAATTTAAATACAATCTGCCTAAAGTTAGCCGTTTTGTAATGTGGCGGTTCTACCAATTGGCTGCGACATAGATATTAATACGGATTCCGTAACTTAATATCTACGTTCCTCCAAAGTTCTCTATAGGGATCATTTCATAGCAGTTGGCGTCATTACGGAAAACTCTAATGTGCTCTTGCAATGAAATATCCCAGGTAAAAGAATTATTTTTCTTATTTTGCACTGGAGTCTAATTTAGAAAATTGCTTGGGATGCTAATAGGTACCTACATTCTCTCCAAGAAACTTTTGGGAATTCTACGCGTCTACAGAAAACCTTTTTGTATTTAAAGATATGATGGCCAGAGGGTAAAATATAAAGAGAGTGAGCAAGAGTTTATATGTGGATCTTCCCTATAAACAAGCGTGTGGTCCGTGAGATGTGAAGCGGTTACCGTAGCCATAAAGATGCTCACAATAAAAGGAGTAATAGCTGTCGCGATGCTGCTAATGCATTGGAAACTTTCATAAAGTAAATATGTAATTAGTGTTGACATAGAACTAATCGCCTAGGTAGATTTTATTTTCCTGAAGAGTATAATTTATAAGTATAATTAAATGTCGCTGGCTAGCCATTACAGTTGAAGTAAATTTTTATAAATACTAAAACGGGACAAATTACATCTTATATGTATTTTGATAGAATAAATATACAACGTTTTTTTAGTGCATTCGTTAAACCGCAGGGTATGGACAATCGCTAGGTACAGAGACATTCTCCTTATGTCTCTTATTGTGTGTGGTTATACACAATATAGCAATCCTCAAGAGCATTGTTATTTGGCTGCGGTATTTTTGAGGTGGAAGTACTTACCCAAACGAGCTCGAATATCCTACCACTTTCTCGTTAAAATCAACGGCACGGTGCACCACGTGTAGGTGTGATTGGTTATAGTTCTAAAGATGGTGGTGAACCACTTACGTATCAATATGAGAATGGGTGAATGAGTGAATATTATTATAATGTATGTATAAATTCTTGGCATCCTAGCTAATGAAGGTTCGGATAGATTTTGAAAAATTAATAAATAAATATTAATAAATATTTCTGGACAATTTACACAGCGCCATCTAGTCCCAAATTAAGCGCAAAGCTTGTGTTATGGGTACTAGACAACTGATAAATGTACTTAAATATTTTTTTTTTTGTAAATACATACTTATAATACATAGAAAACACCCAAACCAAGACAAACATACATGTTCATGCACACAAATCTTTGTCTTGTGCGGGAATCGAACCCGCGACCTCGGAGTCAAAGTGGCCATTGCTAACCATTCGACCACCGAGCTCGTCAAATACACTCTATGCTCGTCAAAATAACGTGATAATTCGACGTGAGTAAAATTGAGTAAATAAATATAACGAACTGCATGACAGACGTCGTAACAAAATTATGTACACGGCGATCCCTGAATAAGTGAGCTATCGTTCCTTCTAGAATGTGTTTGCAAAGCTGTCGAGGAAAAATCTTCAAAAGGGGCATCAAAAAATCCATCTGCTTTTGTTTTCAGTTTTGTGGTATTTTTTTATTTTAATAGTTGGTTTCGACCAACTGGCTAGAATATTATAAATATTTTGAACATGGGACAATTCCCCTCCTCCGACTAGGTGGAATTCGAACCCGGATTCCCGGATATATTTCTAGTATTGGAGGAGCTCGATAGCGTCGTTCCGCGTGTCAGTCTATTCGAATACGCAAGTTAACCAAAGTAACCGCAGCCTGCCCATGGATGGGTTTATTTTCGAATTTTGTTAGGGTTGCAAAACAATTCCCTTTTCATATTATAACACCATGTCTTGTTGTAAGACGAAATAGAATATGATTATCAAAAATTACCGTTTTCTCCAAAGCCTTCTACTTTTTATCTCACAATACAGCGGTAAGCCTAAAGATTACCATTTCAAAGCCACATTGCGGGTGAAGACAAAGACAAAACTTAAACGGAAAAAACGAGTTGGGCGTCAAACGGGAAGTCGGCAGAGTAGGCCGCCTTTGAGACGAGACTCGCCTGGATGCTGATTCGCAAAGCGTAGAGAACAGTAATCTGAATCGCTTAAGACAATTATGTTCAGTGTTTTGTAGTTTGATTGCCGCTTTGTAATTTGATTTGGTTCTATTTAAAATCTTTAATTTAAAATCTTAGTATCTTAGTTTCGAGCTTTAATTGAATTCCACAAATAGTATTTTACGAGGTATTCTCTCAGTCGAGGTGACGACCGACGTGCTCTACCTCTCTTTCGATTCTTTAGTTAGCTGACAGGCACGTACAAGAGAGGTAGGTTCGGCTCAAAAGCTGGTAGTAAACTCCCCTATACTCTAAAAACCAAAGATAAAAGATTTTAAAAATTTTAGCACATTTATGAACTCGTCTGTACCATCATAAAACAGTTGTATTACGTTATTATTTTCGAATATAATATATACACAATGGCCTCTAAATTAACTTGACCATTCCTGACATTTTGATTACTGAGTAAGTAAAGCCTCTGGTGGACCTCGAAAGGGAACAGATAGCATTAATTGTCATTCCGGGTGACAATTTAGAAAAAAAATACCACTTTGCACGAAGCGAAAGAGTTGACAGTCGGAACATTTTGGTCACCCGGGTGACAACTGCGAAGACAATTCCCAGTTATTACCCCGGCTGACAGTGCTAGAGGGGACTACTGTGTATGCGTGTGGACTCGGACAGACTGTTAACCCTTAACCACCTAGCATACGTCTGACAGACCCCGACGAATTTATAGTCGTGAATATTGTTTCGCCGGAGCTTCGTCATTTTCCAAATATGTTAGTTTATAAGTTAAAAAATGACAAATGTTGATTACTTAATTGAGTTTAAAAAATATATATTTTTTCATGTACCTTCCTTTTTTTAATAAATAGTTTAATATGTTCCTAAGAGACTTTTAATTAATCATTAAAAGTTACCTCACACAGTTTTACAAACGAGAATCATTTAGCTCAGAGGTCTCACAGTCGTATGTTAGGTGGTAGTGTGACGATAATAGATGCTAGGTAGTTAATGGTTAAAGATTGGACTCAGAGGGGAGGTGAGATCGGCTCGAAACAGCGGCAGGGAGTGTCCGTCTATACTCTACTTATATACTAATTACTTACCTATACTATGATCTGGAACCCTACCGCCGAAGCTGAAGCCGATTACAAAGGGATTTTTCCACTGCGAAAATCTAAATTAAAAAAAAAAAAAACTTTAAATTGGTGGTAATTGTGTTTAGTTTTGCTGGTAGAAACCACAGAGCTCTACTGACTAAGCTGTAGATGTATGTCAATAACTAAAACGTAAGGTCTGTTTTTCAAATCAAACTATTCGATGGTAATCGGGTTTAGTTTGGGCGGTAGGGCCCCTGGTTTTGGATACTAGTCTTAACGCCAGCGATGAGCGAGAAACCAGTCATAAATGCATCTCTTTCATTTACATGCGATCTGTATCTATTGTACGTTGTCTTGAGCGAGTTTTCTCGTCGGCGGGGAGACAAGTCTTTGATGTCGACTTAATTTGCCATACAATGTACATAGAAGCTCAAAGTACTGGCTGGTAATGCCACTAAACGATCATCTCTCTAAGGACTTTGTCTGATAACTCGCCTGATGGAGGCAAATTACCACGAGTGGATTCTATTTAGCGTCTAGAGCAGTGTATAAACAATGGGAAGTAAGGATGGTAAAATCTGTCTTAGCAAGAATGCTATACTCGTTACCAATCCATCCTTAAATGGAATAATACAGGAATAAAATGTTTAATATGCTTAGGACGACACGGGAATACGTTTTGTGACGAAGTTAAAATCTAAATATATATTCACCTGTGACAATAATTACTTTTATAAATACTTTGATTTAAAAAAAAACAGCATTATTTCTAATAAAAAAATTGTTACCAATGAAATGCTATGCCTTTTTAGTATAAATTAGGTACAAGTAGAGATTTACGATAAGCGCCCAATAAGTACATATAAATGCCCATTAAATGCCTCGTTTTGGGCATAAATAGCGAATTTTTATGTACTTTTTGGACATTTATCGTACAATGCCCGGCATTTTGCCTCTAGATATAACATGTGGAAGAATTCCCGCAATGGAAAATGCTACAAGACACCATATTTACACACGCATGTTTCGAGAGCATCAGAATGCTAATTCTCGTTATTTTTCTACGCTCGTAGAACGGAAGTTCACCGAATCGAGATTGAATTGTGAATAGACTTAAAATTATTTAGTTTGATTACAATCATTGATTCGAATGTTCGGTCGTAATTTGATATATTCACACTTTGGTATAAAGTTTCATATTGTAATACAAGAATACCAAATTTGACATTTGAGAGATCGAGACTGGATCGAAACTGAATTTTGACTACATTTTAATTACGAGAATTGCCCCTCTGATCACCAATAACGCACGATGGTCAATTTGGAGTCCATGAGGGTCACCTGAGCGGCGACAAGGTCACACGCACCTTCTTCTACCGCTTTCAAGTTCCTTGTATTTACATTTATGTGGTAATAATATACAAGGTGGCGATATAAATAATCACCTGCAATATTTGAGGGTGACGTATGTGTGTTATAAACTCATTGTCTCCTAACGCTCCTAACGCGGCGGCGGCGCCGCGGCGCGCGGCGTCAAGAGAGCGGGGCGCGGGGGTGCGGTGGTGCGCTCGCCTCGTGCGCCGGGCGCTGAGTATGGCTGAGTGTTCACTATCCTTTGAAAATATAGGACAATAGGCCTGTGAACCATTTTTTTTTTTCGACTTGTTATATAAAGACGTTACAATAATATAACTAAAGGTGAAAGAATTACTTCGATAGCATAAAAACTTCTCGAGATATGATAACTTGAAGATCACAATTTTGGACTATCCCGAAAACGCTCCATACAAAATGCATACAGTATTATGACGTCACGATACGCTATTTTATATGCATTAAATCAGAAATTTGTACGACAACTATGTTAAATATTGCGTTTACTTAGCTAGTGCCGTAACAAAAGTTATAGTATTTTTTATTGATTCTACAATGGTAATATTTATTTTTTATAATTTCATACATATAAAATGGACTTTTCCACCAAACATTGATCGACCATAAAACACGTCAGACATAAGCTATTAAAATTTTGAGATCGCAGATCGTTCTAGTTTTATGTATTTTACGTTACTGCTAGAGAGTTTTTATAATTTTAGAACTTTGTTCACAGGCCTATTCGAGAAAAAAAACTTAGTATTTTTATATTTTATTTGAATAGTATATCACTTATAGATACAGTTCCTTAAATATTGCAGGTGAATAAATCGCCATCCTGTATATTATATTACTACTAATTTATGTAATTTCTAATAAATAATTTCTCGATACCGCGTAGGTGATTTTGTGCACTTCCAAAGGTCGACTGGCTTATTCACCAATACTTTTAAAGCTACATGCATTCTTTGCATGTAGCCTTAAAAGTATTGGTGAATAAAATTTTTAATAAATAAATAGAAAAAGAATATTCTTAACTTCGAAACAGTTAAATCTCTATCATAGCATTATTTTTTTATATTCTCATATCATCGTAGTAGCAAACTAGCATACGATCTGTCTGATGGTAAACGGTTATGGGAGCATATGGACACTAGTAACACCAGAAGCATTCACTGAAGAGAAGAATCCCATACTATGTTGTCTATAGAGAAATTATCGGCATTTTTTTTAAATAAAAAGTATTCTATGTCCTTCCTAATTTTTTGTGTGTAACCTTTGTGACATTCTTTTAGGAGTTCTCTCTTCTCTTAACATATATCCAGCAGTGTTTGATTGGTTTCATAATTAGCTGTATGGCGTCGGCAATGTATCGAAATAGATAGCTCCAATACCGCTTGGTGTGACACAACTGCTGGCGTGCCGCAGGGTGGTGTGCTGTCTCCTTTGTTATTTGCTATATTTATTACTTCAATAACTTACACACTCTCTTCTTCCTATCACCTTTATGCAGATGATTTGCAGATTTATTCTTAGGCAACATTTGATAATATTGCACAAGCTATTTTACACACCAATAATGACCTAGAACTGATCTCATCTTGGAGTAAACGATATGGACTGAAAGTAAATCCAACAAATTCTCATACTATTATTATAGGCAGCCCGTCGTTTATTTCCAGGATTGATGTTCCTCAAATTCCTTCGGTTGTGTTTGACGGTATCTGCATTCCTTTCACTACATCAGTCAAAAACCTGGGAGCTATTTTTGACTCCACTATGTCCTGGAAGGCTCACGTGACCGAGGTTAGCAGTATAATGTTTGCGGCTTCGGCGTCTCAGAAATTTTCTACCCACTGCCACTAAAGTTGCTCTTGCTCTTATATTTTATAATATATATTGTATGTATTTTTATTTATTATTCAATTATTTATCAGTGATAAATCTTCGTATATACATAATAATGATTCTCATAATATTACTATACTTCTAGTTTTCATTATTATTTTTTGATTTGCGAATCCTGCCCACTCCATGCACAAATTCGTTACCCTAAGGTTGCCTTGAAAAGATTGCTCTCAGCAATACGGCCGCCTTGTTGCATATATACAATTCTGTAATCATTTATTGATTCACTGTCCTTCTAATTTGTATTATGCAAATAAAGCATATTCTATCTATCTATCTATCTTTGAGAATATGTGTATTAAGTTTCATGATGATCGGTTGAGTCGTTTCGGCGTGAAAGCGTAACAAATAAACTGACATTCACAATTATAATATTAGTATGGAAGTAGTGATATATAATAATATAGAAATATCTGTACATTCACCACAACAGTTTTCAAATTAAGCTTCCACTGACTTAACCCTCATCAAACAAAAGAAAGCCGTTGTCAGAACAAATCGTTTGAAAAGTCAATAACACGACTAAAAGGCAGCTAAGGCTGGCATAAATTAAACAGAGAAGATCTTCGTTCCCGCTTTTTGCTAATTTTTAGGGTTCCGAACCTCAAAAGGAAAAACGGAACCCTTATAAGATCACTTTGTTGTCCGTCTGTCTGTCTGTCTGTCTGTCTGTCTGTCTGTCTGTCTGTCTGTCTGTCAAACATTTCTATGTCGAGAATGCGTGGAGGTATCAAGCTGAAATTTGAACTGTATACACAGGTCTACGGTCCCATGAAGTTAAAAAAAAATCAAACTGCTAAGTTTACGTAGAAAAAAGTTACGGCCGTTTATTCAGCAAAAAACGCATATTTCGACACACTCAAAGGAATCAAAACCTATAGGGTACTTCCCGTTGACCTAGAACTATGAAATTTGGCAAGTAACATCGTTATAGACTACAAGTACAGGAATAAATCTCAAAACTATACATTTGTAAATAGATCTAAAAAAATAGGGGGTCTATATTTTTTATAGGGTGTCGAAATTTCAAATTGAAACTACTAGTTCAAATGGGGTATCATATGAAAGGGCTTGATGTACACATTGCAAAATATATTTTATTTATTTTTTTCGACGCATTATTTCTTACTTATAATGAAAAATATCAAATTTAATAATGATACTACGTACCTACGGAACCCTCGGTGGGCGAGTCCGACTCGCACTTGTCCGGTTTTTTTAGGGTTAATGCACTGACTTTTAAAACTTTTATATAACATTTATTATAATCTACCTAATATTTTACCCTAATTTCTTAAGTCGAAGGTCTTTGACCAGTAGGGCTACCACCTCTCCGGGTTTGACCTTGAGTTACCCCGTTTATATGACACTAGTTTGCGCCCTCGATTTCGTACGCTTTTATCGAGGCGTCCCGTGAGAATTTTCAATAATCCTTTCCCTAATGTCTTAAGACGAAAGTCTTTGACCAGTAGGGCTACCTCCTTTTCGGGTTTAACCCGGAGTTACCCCGTTTATATGATACTATCTTGCGCCCTCGATTTCGTACTCTTTTATCGAGGTATCACGTGGGAATTTTCAAAAATCCTTTCCAAATCTCAATCCGTTATATTCAATAGTATGAGCTATGTATTGAAAGATCAGTTAGTAACGGTTGACTTTTATAAATTCAACAAATGAATCCAGACTACGGGTCTACATTGCATATCTCCGGCTGAGCCTGATTTCAAGTATGTCCAGTTTATTGAAGATTGGGCGTCTCTCATTGCTTCTAAAATTCGACGTAGTATAAAAAAAAGATATATGATGATAAAGTTTAATGGGAGCCCTATGCTTAGCAATGGACATCCTTTGGCTGAAATGAAGAAAAGAAGACGATTACCTAATATTTTAGGCTAAAAATAAAATTTTATGCAAATACAACAACCGTTTAAATCGTGATACTCAGGTTAAATTCATTGACGTAGATACGATTCGTGGCAATGATAGGCTGATGAAATTAAATCTGGAATCGATTTGAAAGCAAACGTTTGTTAGCAATTAGGTATTATTGAATGAAACATCAGACTCGGTAATAAGCATTTTTATGACATTGAATCAATATTTAAACAATAATAATAAATGTAATATGTAACATTGACATTGTATTAATTTTAAAAAATGTAATGTAATAATAATTATTATTTAAAAATGCTGAATAATAATTAGTAAACCTATGAAACAAAATTTGTATTGTTGGTGATTTACAGTTGAACGAAATGTAATTTAAGACCTTTGTAATGAAACCTGTAATTTACAAATAAATTTTATCTTATCTTAGCTTTATACAGGGTATGTTTACTCTGGTGATATGTGTATATGAACTGCTGTTCATACGCTACGGTAACTGCTTTCCATCAATGAGTGGTTTCGGTGTTGAAACGTATTATTAGCACAGCTTACTTTATTACATAATATTAAAAAAAAATATAATATTTAATCATAAAGTTCCACTTAGTGCCAACAATCAACATTATAATATTTAATCTGTTGTAGTTAATAAAACGGACTACAAAGTTTTCATAGATAAATAATAAGTAAAATCAAGTAACCAATGTCGTTCCTCAAAATATGATCTATGTCTATGCAAAATTTTATTGAAATCGGTTTAGCCGTTTAGTCGTAAAAAGGTAACAAACACAGAGACACACTTTCATATTTATAATATTGGAACGGATAAATGTAATTTTATACATTTTTACTAAAGCATTGGTACAAATAAAAGGACTGTTGGACAAGAAATATAAATGATGACTTGTAGCAAAACAATAAGTCAGTAAGAAGGGGAAGGATGGAAGCAGGCGCGGGTCGCATACGAATTACTAGAAAATAGTCCCCGAACGGAGGAACAAAGTTGCACATTTATGAGAATAGTCTTGGCCGGGTGCAGGGAATTGGCCCCCTGTTGGTGTAACAGTTTGGACTATTGTCGACTGGAATATAATTAAAATTGCGAAACAATGCAAAACAAGTATGTACTGTATGTACTAACTTTAGATAATGGACTTTTATGGTAACGCAGCGCGGTATGCATCGCATTATGTGCTTAAACGAACTATTAAAATACTAGCTCGCTAAAGTTTGACGGGTAACTAGCACAGGCGAACTTTGTACCGCCTAACAGTCAATGAATCTTGTATACACAAATATACTATATATATATAGTATAATTTAGCTAAATTTAAGATTTTATGGAAGTAATACAAGAATCTATATAGCAAATAAAATTCATTCACTCATTCATCTCTCGGATTTGTTCGAACACTTATAACTCGAGAACGGCTGTACCGATATCTCACTCCACAAAACAGTTTTCAAAACAAATCACAGACAACTTTCGCGACGTGAAAGTGAGACCAATCGATTTGACATTTTTTTTAAATTAAGTCATACATTTATCATTACTTCTATATTTAAGGAGTTGGATATAAATATTTGCTAACCAATAAATATCTCAATCCTTTTTCAACTGACACTATTTGTATGGAAAAATGATTTTTTATTTTATTTTTTCGTCAATTTTCTAATGTTTTAATAGTTATTCTGCTATTCGGGACTGAGTCAAATCCAACAAATCAAACACCATGAAAATCGTTCCAGCTGTTCTCGAGTTATAAGTGTTCGAGAAACCCGACTTTGTTTTATATATATATACGAATAGATAGTCAAAAAGTATAAACGCACGCATTAATATTTGCTAACCAATAAATATCTCATTCCTTTTTCAACTGACACTATTTGTATGGAAAAATGATTTTTTATTTTATTTTTTCGTCAATTTTCTAATGTTTTAATAGTTATTCTGCTATTCGGGACTGAGTCAAATCCAACAAATCAAACACCATGAAAATCGTTCCAGCTGTTCTCGAGTTATAAGTGTTCGAAAAACCCGACTTTGTTTTATATATATATATACGAATAGATAGTCAAAAAGTATAAACTCAGTACAGATAACCACTCAATAATTTCTTAAAATTGGGTAGTTGTATAAAACCAAAATATACTACGGTGTGAAACGGTTACCTTAGCCATATTAACGCTCGTAATATGAAACATCACCCACGCACGGCCATCCCCGCTGCCAATGCAGAAACTCCTTCTCTTCTGGTGACCTCACCATTTGCAGGAACACAACACACCTCAAAGGAATTGTTATATTTATTCCACATTTTCAATAGACGACTACGACATTAGATTACCATTAACATTCTTTATTGCACATAATTATTATAACATTGTTACATTAAAAAGTGTACAAAGGTGAGCTTATCTCTACAAGAGATCTCTTCCAGCCGACCCTATAGGCAGTAAGAACAATATTTACTTGACGGATAGTTACATACATATAAGGAAAAGATTACAATGAGACGATATTTTGACTCATTAAAAACATTAAATATAAAAAAAAATAAACATTAATCGAAAAAAAAAAACAAAAAAAGATAGATTGTATAATGACCATTATAATCCGCGTTAAACAATTTGTGATAACACAATCATACAAAGTACAGGTAATACTGTAATAAATATCTTTAATATTCTAATATTACCTACAATATTTAAGGATAACGTGTTAAGCCACAGCACAGCTCAAGGTACCTACTTCGTTATGCAGTCTACCCTAAGGCATCTACACACACATTTGCACGTATACAGACGTGTCTGTTTATGTAATAGTTTTTATGGATCGAGTGTCAAGGGTATATCAATTGCCTTAACTCGTCAGTTGAGGCCAATGTCATACATACTTCCATACATACATTTTTCTTTCTTGCTTTTATGTACAGAATAAAATAAATTTAAATAAATATTGTCAGACAAATTCCACAGCGCCATCTAGTCCCAAATAAATAAATAAATATTGTCAGACAAATTACACAGCGCTACCTAGCCCCAAAGTAAGCGAAGCTTGTGTTATGGGTACTAGACAACTGATAAACATACGTAAATACATTTTTTTTGTAAATACATACTTATGATACATAGAAAACACCCAGACCAAGACAAACAGACATGGTCATGCACACAAATGTTTGTCCTGTGTGGGAATCGAACCCACGAGCGTTGGTGTCGTAGCCGCGTCATTGACCGCTACGCCACCGAGCTCGTCAAAATATATCTAGAGATTAGTTATTCCATAAAAGAATCTTTACTAGTGCGAATTTTCAGCAGTTTAGGCACGAAAAAGCAATCAACATCCATTAAAAAGTCGACATTAGGTTGTTTCGTATCATAAATAATACGTACATAGTGTAGAAAACATTATGCAAATTCGTTTATCATTTAACAATCAGACGGGTTTCTCTCATACAACGAGTTTCTCTGAGCTAATGGGAACGAATAATGGGTACGGTGGACGATTAACGCACGTACACGCGTTTCAAACATTCATGAATACTTACCTCCGCGACACTTTTGATAAACTTTGCAAACGCTTCTTTAATTGGCGATCTACTACAGTACATTTCCTAAAACATTTTATACCACCAACGGTGAAACTGGGGAATCAACTTTCGAACAATTACGACATGGGAGCCTTCAAGAACAGATTATTTATTTCCCTTAAAAGGCTGGCAACGGATCAGCGACCCCTTGGTGTCACTGATCTCCATCGGTGATGATTCCTTTCCACCAGGTGACCCACATGTTCGTTTGGCCCCCTCTCATATAAAAAAAAAAACCAAACTATTTATTATTTTTATGGAGATTATTGGCATTAATTAGAGTCAGTTCGTATGTAATGTAAATAAGTATGTATGTACAAATGCAAATCTTTTGAACCAATTTCGATGTTATAAGTCTTTAACGCGAGTGTGCATATACGAGTGTGAGTATGTATATGTTGCATAAGGAGTCTTGGTAAATTGCCTGTATAATATATACCCTGTTCTAAATAACGACGTAAACTATTACCAACTTTAGTCGCGTTCCAAGAATGACTGAATTCATACGTTGCAAATACATGTAACAGCAACAAGAGCTTGGTAATACAAAAGTGTTGATGTTGCTGCGCCACGTGCGCAGTACATGGAATTAGTAGTATTTGGAACACAAAGGAAGTTGGTAAATTTTTCCGTTTCTATTTGGAACAGTGTATAGTGGACTTTTGTTTTGAACCTTGTACTCGTATAGCATTTGTTTGATTTCTAACTTCAAAATTGACTAAGTTTCAACCAATTTTCAACCCTCACTTTACCCCTTACAGGATGAATTTCCTTTAGGCCAAATTTATACCCGATCCGACCAGTGGTTGAGCTGTATTTTGATAGATCAATTAGTAACAGTTTCCTTTTACAGACACAGAAGAAGAAACTTAAAGATCTGAGTTATCCGTTATTTTTATGTCAGAAGTGTTGTAATGTTGTCTTACCTGAAACAAAAGAAAATTGCTAAGTTAATTTATAAGCTTAAGTATTTATTACTATTGATGGTCGTTTAATAAGTAATTTTAATCAGTTTGTAACAAATAATAATCATCTATTCTCAATTTGACCACATATTTTATCAATAAGCAAAAGAGTATATATGCATGTGTGTGTCACAAAGACATGGTAGTGTGTGTAATGTATTTTTTTATTGGTTTAATGTATTTTTTATGTATAATTAAAAAAATGCATTCTGCTCTCCTTCTCTATGTAAACTATAAGTGTGCGAAATTTTATATTCCTCCGTCCGCGCGGACGTTCGTAAAAAGGGGTACAAAGTTTTTGTTTCACGTATTAATATATAGATTATAATACCAAATAAGAAGTTCAAAATTCACTCACAACCAAAGCCTTATTAATATTCAGTCTTAAGCTGTTCACAAGGCTAATCAAAATGCATAGGTAGCTTGCTATTAATAGTTACTAACAGTTTACTAACGCTCGCTTTACTATGGTGAACCGGGAATTAGCCTGGCGATAAATAGTGCCTTAGGAACATGAATAGCCTGTTGAAGTGCTGAGTACGGCTTCCGTACACGACGCAAAGCTGTAGTTCTGTATAGTCCAACAGACGGTGTACGTTGTCCTTACGTCATCGAACATACGAACTTAAATATAAAAACTTATTACAAAATACTAGACTCAGAATAGGCTAATGAACCATATTTTTTTCGATTTATTATTTAAAGACGTAATAATAATATATATATTATAACTATAGGTGAAAGAATTACTTCGATAGCATAAAAACTTCTCGAGATATGTATAGCTATGTTAAATATTGCATTTATGTAGTTAGTGCCGTAACAAAAATTATAGTATTTTTTATTGTTTCTACAATGGTAATATTTATTTTTTATAATTTCTTACTTTTAAAATTGACTTTACCACCAAACTTTGATCGACATAAAACATGTCGAATATAATTTATAAAAAATTTAAGATCACAGATCGTTCTATCCAGATCACATTGTATATGTTGCCAAAGTCTATTAAAATGCTTTCAGTCGTTTTATTTATTTAATATTTATGCACAAATAAAATCTATACAGGCGAACTTAATGCTATACATGTAATTTTCTGCGGGGTGTATGATAATTAAGAAAGATGGATAACCTTAGCTCAAATAATGTATACAGGTCTACACAGGCAAGTAATTTTATACATCCATACCGGATAAACTACTAAAATTGGATAGAGATTCTTTTTCCAGGCTACGATGTCTGCGACTACTGGGTGTAATAAATTACTGTTATGCCTGCTACGCAGTCGTAGCAGCCTTTCTACGTTATGCTACGCCGTAGTTACTGCTACGCAACGAGTCATTTACCGTATCGATTTCTTTTGTTGTTCAAATAAAATGTAATATCTAATAATAATCCTGAGTATCGGTCGATAATTTTATTTGGAGTTTGTGCTGCGAGTTTCATTAAATTCTATAAATTAATAGGGATTTTTCTACGAGTGCTTTAAATTTATCTTATCAACTTTTTAGAAATCTCTTCGGAAAGTAAAAAACAGAAACTCATAAAAAATAAATTAAAACTCTATATACACAATGTCCATGAATACGTACAATAGATATGAAATATGGAATTGGTTTTATCGTAGACATAACATAAATTTGAAAATCAAATAGTCGATTTTAATGTTGAAGTAAATCAAATGAAAGCGGTACGCTTAGTAGCGTAGTAGTAATAGTATAATTAGGCGCTGCCCACACTGCTCCGCGCAGCGCGACGGTGCGTGGGAAAGCGTTTATTTGTTGTACCGAAATATTTCAGTTTGTATAGATATACGCGCGGTGCCACACACTGATAACGCGTCTCTGTGAGGGAGAGCGGTGCGCGCGACTACGACTTTTGCGCGCTACATCGCGTAGCGCGGTGCAGCGCCTACTCTGAACTTAATAATACGCGACTGCGTAGCAGACCTAGTGCTACGCAGTCGTAGTCATCGTAGCCGATCGGCGATAAGAATTTCGGTCTAATTATTATACGGCAGCGCTACGCCTAAGCTGAAGCCGATTCCCATCGGATTTTTTTAATGCAAAAATCTAATATTATTTTTTAGCTTAGCTGGTAACAATCCTCAATACCTCCTTTCCCGTTTCCCATTATTACCACCTCCAACCCGATCTCAGCGCACGTGTCATATAAAAACATTGGATTATCCCACTTCTAATACTAAATTCTTCTTTAACTCTTTCACTGTTCGTGCAGCGCAAATGTGGAATAAACTGCCACCGGAGATTAGAGATAGCCCGTCCGTCACATCCTTTAAAAAGAGATTAAAAGAGTACTATTTAACTGATACACTGGAATAATATTATGTATATTTATCTGGTTTATATATATGTATACTATGTATTGTGTATTTATATATGTATATTATGTTTTAATAAGTTTATGTAAGTATATGTGAATTATAAAAATGAAATATATATATGTATATGTGTATACATACATATATATTAAGTTTCACTACAGAATATCTTTTATAATTATCAAAGTATTATGTTTTATTTATTAACCATTTAATATTCGTTGCACTAGTTTGTTTAGTCTCCCGTCCAATAACTTTGGTATTACTATCATTAGGTTAGCTGGAAGAGATCTTTTGTAGAGATAAGCTCACCTTTGTATATGTCCTATATCACTATGTTGTATAATTGTTTGTTATGTGCAATAAAGAGTATATATTAACAATTCTCGAGCTCTACATTTTTATTTTTTTATTTTTTTATACCACCAGTGTGGCAAACAAGCATACGGTCCGCCTGATGGAAAGCAGTTACCGTAGCCTATGAACGCCTGTAACACCAGAGGCAACACACGCGCGTTGCCGACCCTGTAAAAACCTCTTCACGCCCTTTTTGAAGAACCCCATGCTGTAGTCCCCTGAGAAAACCTCGACAGGTAGTTCATTCCACAGCTTGACAGTACGCGGGAGAAAACTTCTCTGGAACCGCACAGTACGTGACCACTTAGGCTCCAATGTGTGAGGATGAATTCCCTGTCGATGGCGAGCGGTGCGACTATAGAAGGAGGCCGTTGGCATCATATCAAACAACTCCTCTGAACACACCCCATTGTACAGACGGTAGAATACACAAAGGGACGCAAAATCTCTTCTCAAACTTAACGGTTCTAAACCGTCTGTTAGTTTGGGATCGTCGACAATCCTCACAGCGCGCCTTTGAATCGAGTCACAAGGTGCAAGCTGGTATCTAGGCGCTCCCGCCCATAGATGGCAACAGTACTCCATATGCGGCCGTACTTGAGCTTTGTAAAGCATAAGTCTCTGCCGCGGATTGAAGTACTGCTTCGCCCTGTTGAAAACTAAGGTAAGACGATTACGAGTACCACTAATCTATGCTCCCATCGGACTTTTTGGTTCCAGCTTAGTCAGTATGGCCCCATGTTATCCTTTATAATTATGATACAAATGGATTACTTTAAAACTTTTGACTTATATCGCCTACCTAGTTTCTGTTTTGCCTAACGTCACGGAAGGCGGAAACTATTGCGTAGCAAGCGTAGTCATTGTAGACAAATGAATCAAGATATTCTGCTACTGCATTTTGCTATCTATTGTTAGAAATATAACTTGCCTGATTTTTTGTCCTACCTCATAAAAGAAAACAAAGAAAATAAAAAGCCACAGCTTTTGAATTTTTTAATAAAATAATATCTTTTTGACGTGACAACGTCTCATAAATCGATGAACGCCAACTGCACGCACAAAATAATATGACTTATTGTTACGTTCCGCCTGAGCCACGCGTGCAAGCGAGAGCGCGGGACAAGCGATACGATAGAGAGACGCGTTCGGCTTGTGATGCATCTATCCCTATTCTACTCCATCAGTTTTCGTATAACGTTATGACGTAAAATTATAGTCTTTAAACCGACTTTACAGACAACCTATTTCTTTATTTTACCTTTAATGGAAATAATGGAATAAAATTTGGGGCCCACCACACATTCCCACCACTGTGTCTCCTGTGTAGCCAGGATTAACAGCGGCGACCGCCAAAAAAGGCAATGAACAGTGAAGTCCATTGCAGTCCCGGGTGTACAGCTACGGCTGCCTTGGAACTCACAACTAATTTAATCAGAAGAAATTAGTAGGAGTAGGAAGCTTTTGGAATTTGAAATAATGGAATATCTAATTCAAATCGCCGTATTTAAGAAAGTTCCTATCAACAAAATAGTCTTAATTAAGATGTAATTAAGTGGCAAGAAACGCAACGCTGGCGAAAGTTTAGCGACATGCTTCTTATTTAACAAGTTGAACCCCAGATGCCGCCTCAATTAAATTGACTTTATGTTTAAGTTCAACTGAGAGTAATTAATGACCTCGCAAACTCAGATCTAGCAATTTAGATATTCATAACGAAAGTTTAATTTTAACATTGGTACATTTAATTTTGGAGGATTAAAGTTAATCCTACCTCGGGAATTGTTGCGCGTGACATGTAAATAACTTTGACATATATGTCAGTGAAGTGTTTTGTCTGTAAATCGATTTAACTAAACTGGGCCGCAATGGAAGCGGGTCGGTAACAAAAACATCAATTTTTTAAATCGTCTTTATTTTTTATTTATGGTTTTAATACAATCACCAAAAAGAAATAAAATGATTTTACTTCTGCCTATATTTGTAAGGAAATAAACTTTAATTCAGTATTTATTTCATAAAGCTAGCTAAAATATTTTGGAAGTTATTGATGTTTTTGTTTTTGTTACCGACGCGCTTTCATTGCGGCCCAGTGTATATATATAAAACAAAGTCGGGTTTGTTCGAACACTTATAATTCGAGAACGGCTGGACCGATTTTCATGGTTTTTGATTTAATGGATTTGTCTCCGTTCCGAATAGCAGAATTAGCTATTAAAAACATTTATCATCAAACAATCATGTACAATTGACGAAAAGATAAAATAATAGAAACGACATTGAGAAAAAAACTACTGTTAATAATATGATACTCCATATTTTTTATACTTTTTTTTTATATACTACGTCGGGTGGCAGACAAGCATACGGTCCGCCTGATGTGAAGTGGTTACCGTAGCCATATTAACGCTAACAACATAAAATATCGCTCGCGCGCCGCCACACCCGCTGTGAACGCAGCATCTCCTTCCCTTCTGGTGACGTCACTCCCTCGCAGGAACACAACAACCCTCAAGGGAATTGTTATTTGGCTGCGGTATTCTGTGAGGTGAAGGTACAGTCCCCAGTCGGGTAGCTTACAATTACGCTCCCTACCTCTCTTTATCCAATTAATTTAGGAGGCTATTACAGGACTTTGGAGGAATAATTCATTGGTTAGTGAAACGATGAAGCATTAGACATTCCTTCTTGATAGTCCAAAGACCTCGAGGAGATAGTCGGAGGTAGCTAGATATATACCGAACCGAAGTCTATTTTCATATTAGCGAAAGTTCAAACTCCTATAAATCGAAAGTGACTACTACTGTTTGTCTGAAACTACAAAATACCGATAGCCGATATATCGAAGTTCGATAAGTTTATTTTCAAATGAGTGAAAATTCAAAATAAAAAAAATATATGTGTAGGTAAACATATACTATTTTATTCAATCTGGTAGGCGTTCTAGTTTAATTTTTTGTAGTAACTTCGTGGTTTACCAATATAGTTGTAGATTAGATTATGCCACTAAAAGCTTAACGAGTGAAGCGAGCAAGGCTTGACATGCGATTGCTTTTGGTGTGAGTACCTCATCTCACCTCTCACACCAAAAGCAAGTCGAGCCGACCGAACCGGCCGAGCTTGAACTGGCTGCGAAGTTCGATATTCGAAATAAAAAAAAAACAGTCTCAACTGGGTCAGCTTAGGCAGAACGTTCCCTAGGCATCAACCGATACTGGGTTCATTCCATAGCTGAGTTACGAATCTTCTCTCCATAAAAGGAGCTTACTCAACTCCACTACTCACCAGCAGGCCAGTTGACACCAGTGTGTTCAAGCAGTCCAAAGGCTACTGGTATACATGGTAGGACCCTAATGTATGTCAAATTAACTCAACACAAAGTACAGGTGTCTAAAGCAAATAAACTTAAAACATTTGTTATTTAGGACATCCTAACCATTTTACTTCAGCCTGACACAAATATGGGGTACAGATAAAATATAATTGCATCCGCTCCGCGGCTGTACACAATAAGTTTCCTTAGCCCGATGCTCAACTTAGCGAGAAGCTTAAGCTTAAGGCTCCAGACACAATACCGCGAATTTTTTACTACTGTTATTTATTATAAGCTCGTGTTTACTTTTACCATTTTCATGCACTTAATCAAATCTTGCAAATAAAATTTTACCTATTTCCCAGTATCTGATTGAGGAGCTCGATGGCATTGTTGGGCGTGTCAGTCTAATCGAACACGAAAGTTAAGCAATATGGACCGTAGTCTGTCCATGGATGGGTTTATATATCTCAAGCTGATTTACAAACGCGGCTCTGGCGAAAAGAGAGGTAGGTAGCGTATTTTTTAAGCTACCTGGCTGGGGAAGTACCTCCACGTCACAGAATATCGCTGTCAAATAACAATTCCTTTGAGGGTTGTTGTGTTCCTGCCAGTGAGTGAGTTTACCAGAAAGAATGTAAGGAGTATAAGCTGGCAACGGATCGGCAACCCCGTGGTGTTGCTGATCTCCATGGGCGGTGGTGATTACTCTCCATAAGATGACCCACAAGCCCGTTTTCCCCCCTCTCATATTAAAAAAATTGGTTGTCTGTAAAGTCGGTTTACGGATGATAAATTTACGTGTTAACGTCATAAGAAAACGGTCGATGTTTTCTTATGAAGTTATCACGTAAATTTATCATCCGTAAACCGACTTTACAGTCAACCGATGGAGTGGAAGAGACATAGATGTGTCACAAGCCGAATGCTTATGCCGATTGTGCTATCGCTTGTTTCGTGCTCTTGCTTGCGCGCTCGGCTCAGGCGGAACCTGACAATGAGGCAAGCATTCGTCCATGCAGCCGGCGTTCATCAATTTATAAGACTATCGTTATCACTTTAAAAAAATATATATATTAGTTCTACATGCACCGTGTGCAAGGCGCCTTAAATAGCCAAGATCGCTTAACACGACCCGGTTTTACAACAGAGAAAAGAAATAATACTCTTTTAATCCGATGCTAATCCAGGTTCTTGCACAACACTTAACGGTGAAAAGGAATTCGTGAAGAAAATTAAAGCGTCTATTAAAACGTGTTTCTAGCCCAAAAGAAAATTCCGAAAAGGTCGTGACCATTTGCATCGAAGCGGAAGAAACTTGTTCGTCCCTTTGTTAAATTCGAATTAACTCGGGAACTGTTTTGTTGGAATTAATTTTGGTATTATCAGCGCAATCGGTTTTGTCTGTTTTTCCTTATTGTATTTTAGGGCTTGTGGTGATTATTTTTTGTTCGTCCTGAATTTTCTTGATAGAGCGTAATTTCATTATTGTTTAATGTACAGTTTAGAGCAATTTTAAAGTGATTCGAATTCAGTAAAAATCGGTTAACCTAGCTAGATGATTTTAAAAATTATGTAATAATATAGGAAATTGGTAATAAAAAACATATTTCACATTATGTATATATTTTCTTGACATATGAAGCGAAGGATCACATTTGGTAGAAAGCATTGAATATCCAGCAGTGGCAGTATATACATGATAAATTATTATTTGAAAATAAAACAATAATGTATGTCGCATCAATGTGCCCAATGGCAAATAAAGATTTTTGTTCTTTTTATTTAGTGGTAGATACATATATTCCGAACCCGTTTCATGCATATATTCATGGATTCAGGAGGCCCTTGATGGCGTCGTTGCGCGTGGCAGTTAAATCGATCACGCAAGTCAAGCAATGTCGACAGTAGCCTGTCCATGGATGGGATTATTTATATCGAAGGCGGCTTAAAAACACTGGCACACACACAGTTGCATTTGAGCAGCGTGGTGGAGTATGCTTTAAACCCCTTCAATTGAGAGGTGACACAAGACAACCCAACAGTGGGATGAATAAGGATTGACGACGATGACGACGACATATATTCATACTCATTTACACTATTGCTACTACCACACTACTGAAAGTCAGATAAAGAAATTGAAAAGTAGAATGAATAATAAAAACTTTTCTACAACCGCTAAGCCGATTCATATTCTAAGTAACTTCTATCAAATTTATTTTTATAAAATCTTGCAGTTTAACTTTGGGACTACTTTGTAATAATAAAAACTTTGTTATTTCTTAGCAAGTTGGTTCACACATCTACGCAAATGGAAATAACTCTGAAACTTTTAACGGTTAAGTTCGTGCGAATAATTCTTTGGCATAACAATAATAATGACTTTGGTATTTGAAAGTCGTCTCAAAAATCGTATTTGTATCAAAAAAAAATTAATAGGTAGATACCTATTAATTTTTTTTCTGGTACATATTTATTGAGAGTATACTTATTTTACTTTATTGAAATTGCGAGCAAAGGAAAGGGAATTCGGGGACCTCCAAATCGACTGAAGGGGAAACAATATTATCCATATATAAAAAAAATCCATCCATATCATCTTGATAAATGGCGATCTACTACAGTACGTTTCCTAAGGCATTTTATACCACGAACAGTGAAACTGTGGAATCATATATATTTCCGAACAATTACGACATGGGAGCATTCAAAAACAGAGTTTTTATTACCCCTAAAAGGCTGGCAACGGATCAGCGACCTCATCTCCATGGGCGGTGATGATTGCTTTCCACCAGGTGACCCACATGCTCGTTTGCCCCCCTCTCATATAAAAGAAATATTGTAAATATAAATAAATAAATTATCCTGGAAAATTTTCACAGCGCCATCTAGCCCCAAATTAAGCGAAAAGCTTGTACCCCATAGTACAAGCTTTTCGCTTAATTTGGGGCTAAATTTATTCAATAACTGGAACAATACTTAAATACACTTTTTTTTTGTAAATATATACATAAGTATAATACATAGAAAACGCCCAGACCAAGACAAACAGACATGTTCAAGCATACAAACATTTGTCATGTGCGGGGATCGAACCCGCGACCTCGGAGTCAAAGTGGCCATTGCTAACCATTCGACCACCGAGCTCGTCAAACATTATCGTTAAAATTCTGTGTCACGATGTTTGTCGCGATAAACTCCAAAACTACATGCAATGCCCAAAACTTCATATAGATTTTTTTTAATGGAGACAAGTGGTCATGTGGGTCACCTGATGCAAAGTAATCACCACCGCCCATAGAAATGACAACACCAAGGGGTGGCCTATCCGTTGCCAGTCTTTTAAGGGAAAAATTGACTCTGCTCTTAAAGGATCCCGTATATATTATAAAGGATATCGTATATTCGGGAATACTGCAGAGGGAAGTTGGTTCCACAATTTCACACAGAAAATATCTTAAAAAGTGTACTCTGGCAGATCGCCAATTATCAAGATGATATGATTGAAATTGAAATTTATGAAGAGTTGTACGATAGTGGAACAAATAACTCATCCGATCACTCGCCGTGGTATTAGAGAGCGAGTTCAGCCAATCAGATTTCATTCAGTTACCGACAATTCGAACTTCTCTTCGATACAGTTTTTTGTAATTTGATCTACACTACTATACGCGCTTCCACCATTGTTAGTTCATGCAAACTACTGACCGAAACTGCGGATCGGCAATGAGTAAGTGCCAGTAGTTTACATGAATTAATTGGTGGCGGAAGCACGCAAAGTAGTGTAGATCTAATTGCCTGTAAATTTGACTTCCGCAAAATAACACCTGAATCAATTAACTCAATTAAAAGAAGGTAAAGGTGTTAAAATAATGTAACGAAAGTTTGTCTTTTAATAGCAATATACCTATCCCAAATAATTTGAAAAGTAATACAAGACCAGTGTCTTCTTTCTAGCCCGAAAAAATTCCAAATTATTCTAGACAGAAAACAGAAAATACCAGAATATTCACGAATTTCAACGAACCACGGCCCATTAATCTTGAAAAGAATGAGAAAAAAATGGAGAATCTCGCACACAATTGTTGAACACCATCCTACTAGTAGGCGCGGCTTAAGGTGCGAACACACTAAGTTTATTTAATGCCACACAACGTTAGAAACACACTGACTCTATGTCACACCACTAATCAACCTCATCAGTAACAAATAGATCTCACGTCATAATTATGACACGTCACACTTAGGATGTTACTTTTAAAATACACCTAAACATTGCTCTACTACACGTCAAGAAACGTCAATCGAAGGAGTGTTCACACATTTATTCGATCAAGGCAAACATTTATACGCATGAACCTGTGTGTTTGTCTTGTTCTGGGTGTTTTCAATGTATTAATGTATGTCTGTATGTATTTACACTGATAAACAATACTTAAATATTTTTTTTCCAGTATGTAACTATATATTATTTTTTTCTAGTAGTTAAGCTTGGTTTGGTACTAGATGGCGGTGTATAATCTGTCCTAGAATATTTATTATTCCATGTATGTATATACATACAAAAAATGTATGTATTAAAAAAAATCTATTTAAATATAATAATATCATACAAGTTTAGCTTAGTTTGGGACTAGATGGCAGTGTATTTTTTATGTTTCGTACTGTATAAAAATAGACTTCAGTAACAGATCTATTTTTTATACGTAAAATTGTCCATGACCGACTACGTTTTCTAAGTAACGTAATATTACATACCTGGCTTAAATGTACCCAGTCTGTTTGCACCTTTATTTTTATTCTGTTGTAATTATTATTTTTTTTTGGGTAAAAGAAAAACGTGTTTAATTATATTTAATTATACATCAAATTTTATACATTATTTTTGCTGTTGAGCATAGAAAATACTTTTACCATTGTGTTATTTTTGAAATTTGCACAAAATATTTCTGAAATCCAAATATTTGATATAAAATATGTACAAACATTTGCATTAAATGTCATAGTTTTTCCAAATAAAAGCTGAAAGACAAAGTAAATTCGCCTTTTGTGTAACAATTTGAAGATTGTGTGCAATACAATTTGAATATAAAAACAGCAAGTGAGAATATTCACGATTTATATGCTCGTCTGTCATCCGACGTGGTATAAAAATAATAACAATAATTAGCGGTTGGGTCAAGAGCTGGTTACAAAAGGCGATTCTTCTGGACACGGCTCGCATTGTGAGGAGATTTCTCACTCTGGAGCCGGCAGGGCACCGGTAGTTTGGGTCTTCGCTCCGCTACCGGCGGGTGTTCCTGTTTTTTTATATTTTTAATTGTATTTGTTCTTTTTTTTTAACTCGATATAATTATTTAAAAATGTAATAAGATAAGAGATATGTTGAAATAAAAATAATAACAATATGTAAAATAAATGGAGAAAGATAGAGAATAAATGGAATAATAATAATTTTATTTCGGAACCTGTCCATAGCTATATTAGTGATACAGATTTTTATATATCTAGGGGTTAGTTATCAATCATTATAATAATCAAAATAATTCAAAGTCATTACAAAATATACTAACTAAATATAAAAATATTTTTTTTTATAAGTGTGCCACGGACTTGTAATACTAGCGTTGTTTCACTCAGGCACAATGTAAGTGATAGTAACTACGTAACTCTAGTCTTAAGTTTTCCTATTTATACATAATAATGAGATACAGGCAGGTAATTAAATTTAAGAGGCTCGGTGCCTCTTAAACCGACTAAATGTTATATAAGGTAATTTTTGGACGGCGATTAGTCGCCGTCGTCAAATTACCTTCTAAATAATATATAGGGTAATTTCACATCAAGTGCAAAAACTTTAGAATAGATAGGATGAAAAATTCGTAAAAATGTATTTCATGCAATTTTTTCTTCACTTTACGAGATGTAATCGATTATTACATTAATAAGAAAAATTAAAACTAACACGCTGTACATAGACATCACGAACACTATTGAACTAAATGTCAAAGTGAGTAGGAATATGTCAAAACAATGCCTTCAAAGAAGTGGCCAGGTTATACGTATAGCATGTTCATAAAATCTATTTTTTATGTTTGAAATTAACATTAAGTTTTCTAGCATGTATTTTTACTTCTGAATAAATGCTTAAATCGTATGTACTTTCCTTAATTAATTGTTTTCGCCCTTAATATATTTGAGCCTGACGTAAAATAATAAATAAATAAATATTCCTGGACAAATTACACATCGCCTTCTAGTCCCAAACAAAGTAAAGCTTGTACTATGGGTACTAGATAACTGATATAATACTTAACTACATATTTTATTTTTATAAGTACATATAAAACAGTCGAACCAAGACAAACAGACATGTTCATGCACACGAATGTTTGCCTTGTGCGGAGATCCAACCTTCTTGCGATCTTGGAGTCAAGTAGCCATTGGTAGCCGACCACCGAGTTCGTCATAAATGAACTTTAATAAAACCTTATAAAAAACATTGCTAACCTAGAATTGCAGTCGCCCATTTAGTATTTCTATTCGGTCAAATTATAAATTTCCATTAAATTTGAAATTATCCGATTTTTTTTTTATACTACGTCGGGTGGCAGACAAGCATACGGCCCGTCTGATGTGAAGCGGTTACCGTAGCCATATTAAAGCTCGCAACAATAAATATCGCTCGCATGCCGCCACTCCCGCTGCCATCGCAGCAACTCTTGCGTTTCTGGTGACCTCACTCACTCGCAGGAACACAACAACCCTCAAGGGAATTGTTATTTGGCTGCGGTATTCTGTGAGGTGGATGTCCTTCCCCAGTCGGGCAGCTTACAAAATACGCTATGCCCTACCTCTATTATCGCCAGAGCCTCGTTTGTCTGTTAGCAGGGTGCACCATGCGCAGGTGAGGTTGGCTTTGGTTCAGAGATGTTGATGAACCACTTACACCCCAAAAGATGAAGATGATTTAAGGTGTCTTATAAGTTATTGTTTATTAATTTAAAATTTATTGAACCTTAATCAATGTAAAGAAGTTAGTAAGTAGCTTAATAAATTATTTACAAGGTACCTGTAGTAATGAAAGCAATCAGCATAATTTATCGAGGGACATTTTTTATATCGAATCTTTTTTTAAAAGCTTCTACTAATTTAACTTCTAGATTACAGCAATAAATTAAATTAAGAATAAATACTTTTTCTCAAATTTATTTTTTAATTTATATACGACATATCTGTCTGTCGATAATTTTTCAGGAAACTACACTCAAGTCACGAAACCGATGCCTCTGGTCGATCTGAGTCGATCAAATTCACTTCATAAATGTACCTCATCACGTTAAGAGATATTTTAACGTATAAATTTGCGCGTTGCATGATTAAAATTATAATAACCACGGTATTAAGGGTACTTAAAATACCTTACATGCATGATCGCGTTAATTTCCGTGGTTATTATCATTTTAACCCTGAATCTTTTTATCAATAGATGCGTTGTATCTGCATCCATTGTGGCAAGAAGAAAACAAGGTAATTTCAGATGCACAGCTTTCGCTTAGTCTCGCGCTAATTGCGTTAATCAAAAACTACTACCTATAGAAAAATTATAGATAAAATTCATTCCAGTTTTTTCCTTTATTTGCATACTTAAATTAATATATAAAATTTCATTCTGTGAAACATAATTCTTTATTTCACGCATTATGATTTATCAACGTCTGACTTTATGGAGATGAAACTGTTTTTCGTAAATTATAACTTTTCAGATAGAGATTAAAGTATTTTACGGTCTAGTCTCTGAAGTTTGTTGAACAGTTGAGTCATTACGAGTATCTGTGCCAAAATTCAGCTTTTGCCGAAAGAAATGTCATGACCCTGAATTTTATACGAAACGAACCCGCCCACGTTTTGCTGTGGCTCACTCTTTCGTTTCTACCTCATCCCTATGGATTTTCAATACAAGCATTGTTTTACGTAAGACGTGTTAGACGCAAAAAAATCCTAGGAGGTCGGCTTTTTCCTTTGCTACTTGCTTACCCGTTGCAATTGTCGAATCGATGACTGAGAGAAGTTATCCTGAACAGCTTCAGCGAGCGACCAGAACGCACGAAACTCAGAGGGCAAGCGCACTAGTCTCTCGCCAATTTTGCAAACAAATCAGGACTATGTCTTCTCAATACAGCCCTTCAACGATCTTCAGGCAGTAAACAGCTTATAAGTACGCCGGTATTTGGATCTCCAGCTGCCTGAGCAAAGAGCTACCATGCCTGTTCCAATAACAGGTTCCAATAACGGTAGGAATCTCGCCTATTACACGGCTTTGCAAGACCCACCGAACCATGGCCATGATTTATCACCAATGGGCACCACAGAATTGGGAATAAAAAGTTCCATACCCTATAGAATTCTGCGGTGCCCATTGGTGTACCAATAACGTTCAGGTTAGTTCTACCACTTAAAAACTGTTCGATTTCTAAGAAATTTTCTCCCTTGCAATATCAAGTTGTGGAATGAATTACCTGTCGAGGTTTTCCCAAGAGACTACAGGGGTCTCTAAAAAACGGTGAAGAGGTTTTTACAGGATCAGCGATACCCCTGGTATTTCAAGCGTCCATATGCTGCAGTGATGCTAATAGCATCAGGCAGTCCGCGTGCTTATTTGCTACATAAGCGGTATAAAAAAATATAGTAAAAAATGCTTAACTATGTCCTAACTCCTACCAATATATTAGGTATCTACCATTTGTCTATGTCCAGAAAACGGATGTTTTTCGTTTGTAAAACTTTGTTTGCCATCACATTGTGTGAGGAAAGGTTGTTTATAAATTAAACAGCCGGAAGTGAGCCAGTACGTCTGAGGTATGACGGTATGATACAATGAGCCAAATGACTTTCAGAACAACCTTATTCCATCTCCGACCCAGACCGGAATTTGAAGGACAACTGTTAAACTAGTGTGTAACATTTTGGTCATATCATTACGATTTTTCGTACAAAATTATATTTTGTAAAGTTAATTGATGTATAGTAGTTGCCATATGCACTTTCACCCCTTCATTTCTTTTTCCTTATTCAAACCGCACATAGTGTAATATCCGTCAAGTGACTCTTTCTCTCACTGCCTATAAGGTCGGCTGGAAGAGATCTCTTGTAGAGATAAGCTCACCTTTGTACACTTATGTCTTAACTATGTTATACTAATTTATGTGCAATAAAGAATATAATTGATTCTGGTTTATATTTTACTTAAATCAAATTTATTATTATTCGTGCTACCACCAACAACCAGTTCTGACTTGCTAGAGCAACACAACGACGGAATCGTGCAAAATGATCATGTACGCACGAGTTTTCTAAATTTATTATATATATAATAAATGCTTTACAATTTTTGCACTCAAAAGTAGTGAGGTATCGTGGTTTACTAGTTATAGCCCTGCCATACACTCGTCGAGTGGCGAGGGAAGTAGCGAGGGAAGTAGGCAGGAACGTAGTGTGGCCACGTTACTCGTCTTGCCGCTCGTCTTGCTCCTCGCCTTGCCCATCATTCCCTGTTTTGTCGGTTTTTTGGGCGCGAGTCAAAGGACCGGCAACGTGTGGCCGGCTACACAATCGCCTCGGACGCATTCCGCATCGAGCGCTCGGACGCGTAACACGCGTCATGTTTTTTAAATCATTTTTTAAAATCATGTCTGTCATGAACATTTCCCTATAAGAGCTGGTAGCAAAAAAGAAATGTTTGATGGCATATTATAGACCGTTAGTCCATAAAAAAAAGCTTCGTTTCGCTATAATAAAAATGCATATCGCGGACGCTGCCACAGCTTCAACGTCCATTGTATAGCAAAGGCGAATGTCCAAATGCGGAGCGTCGCCAATAATTGCGCGAGTAGAGCAGTGTGTGGGCAGTGAGGGAAACATCGCGGCAGCGCGAGGAGCAAGGCGATGAGCAGCGCGAGGAGCATAGTGTGACGGCGGGGTTAGACCTAAGAGTGCCTAGGTTTCGGAGACTGATTCTGATATATATATATATGAAAAAAATGGTCAAAAATAGTTTTGACCAAGGACGTTCGTCAAAAGCCCAGCAGGCGCGGCTCGACTTGTTTTTGGAGAGGGAGGTGCGGTAACCGAAGTCAAACCTAGAAGCGTCTAGATTTCGAGTATTGACTATACACATACATCGATTTTTAAATACAATAAATTAATTTATAATGGTTGCCATATGCACTTTCACCCCTTCATTTCTTTTTCCTTATTCAAACTACTGAATTACACGTTATCCCCGCCGTTTCCCAACACACACGCATATATCTCGTGCGTGATAAATTAGATTAGATATATCAAATCAACGCACGAGAAATAGACATTAGAGACTAATTGAAAGTAAATTGGTTGTATACTATCTCTTTTGCTGCCATTATTGCCTTCTAAATTGAACCAATTGAGCAGGATTTCTAGTCGACTGGGCACGTAAGGGGTAAATTAGCTTTTAGATTTGTAAAAATAGAAAATAATTTATAACCTCCTCAACATAGAAATACAGAGACTCAATACCCTTCTGAGAATTTGAAACATATACCTAGGTATGTTGATTTAATAATGTTCATGCCGGTGATTGCTGGCACTTGGTTGATTTATTCAACTTTTTGATATAATAAAGTTACTGTACTGTTCCACTTAATTAAATTTATTTTTACCTACCAGTTATGTGTTTTAGAATGTTTTTTTTTTATGAGATGGGGAGTAAATGAGCATGAGGGTCACCTGATGGAAAGTAATCACCACCGCCCGTGGAGATCAGCAATACCAAGGGAGTCGCCAGTTCGTTCCGTTCCGTTGTATCCGTTGCCAGCCTATACTCCTTCTTTTCTTTCTGGTGACCTCACTCACTCGCAGGAACACAACAACTCTCAGGGGAATTGTTGTTTGGCTGCGGTATTCTGTGCGGTGGAGGTACTTCCCCAGTCGGGCAGCTTAAACAATATGCTATGCGCAACCTCTCATTTCGCCAGAGTCTCATTCGTCAGTTAGCAAGGTGCACCTAGTTCAAGTGAGGTTGGTTTTGGTTCAAAGATGTTGATGAACCGATTACACCCCGTGAATTATAGTTTATTATTTAGTAGAAATGAAGAAAGGAAAATCTGCCATCAGCCATTTTTGCAATAAACGATTCATACGCTTTTTGCCTCTTTCTTAGTATAAAAAAACCGGACAAGTGCGAGTCGGACTCGCCCACCGAGGGTTCCGTAGGTACGTAGTATCATTATTAAATTTGATATTTTTCATTATAAATAAGAAATAATGCGTCGAAAAAAATAAATAAAATATATTTTGCAATGTGTACATCAAGCCCTTTCATATGATACCCCATTTGAACTAGTAGTTTCAATTTGAAATTTCGACACCCTATAAAAAATATAGCCCCCCTATTTTTTTAGATCTATTTACAAATGTATAGTTTTGAGATTTATTCCTGTACTTGTAGTCTATAACGATGTTACTTGCCAAATTTCATAGTTCTAGGTCAACGGGAAGTACCCTATAGGTTTTGATTCCTTTGAGTGTGTCGAAATATGCGTTTTTTGCTGAATAAACGGCGTAACTTTTTTCTACGTAAACTTAGCAGTTTGATTTTTTTTTAACTTCATGGGACCGTAGACCTGTGTATACAGTTCAAATTTCAGCTTGATACCTCCACGCATTCTCGACATAGAAATGTTTGACAGACAGACAGACAGACAGACAGACAGACAGACAGACAGACGGACAACAAAGTGATCTTATAAGGGTTCCGTTTTTCCTTTTGAGGTTCGGAACCCTAAAAACATCTAACAATAGAATCACTATCTCATTGCTTACAATTTTGTTTGTAAAATGTAAATCTCAAGACGCACTATTAACGCAAGTTAGATGAAGTTTAGATTCGGTTATAATCCCACCAATTGTTTGAGTAACAAAGAGGTCCAATTAGGAATTGAAACCAGAGCTCGTTATAAATTTAAATCACTTCGGAATGTTCACTCTCTGGTCACAGAATTTGAAGTCGTTAAATTCACTTAAGCCCCGATAAGATTCTGGGCTGTTTATTTTGTTGTGGATGATAAATTATTTGCACTAATAAAGATCAGTAAGGTATTTGGTCGCATTCTGTTTAATTGCCAAACCTTTCTATTGAATGGATTAAATAAATAATAAATAAATATTCCTGGTCAAATTACGCACTGCCATCTACTCCCAAACAAAGCAAAAATTGTACTATAGGTACTTGGTAACTGATATTATACATACATGTAATACATAGAAAACGCCCAAACGAAGACAAACAAACATGTTCATGCACACAAATATTTTGTCTTATGCGGGAATCGAACCCGCGACCTCGGAGTCAAAGTGACTATTGCTAAACGTTCGATCACCAAACTCGTCTAGATTGAGATTGGTGAGTTCTTAGTCAAATTTGTTGCCGCCGGCCGTGCCGCCGGGTATGTGTGGATACACCATTAGGAAACAAGTTTAGCTCTTTCCATCGCGCACTGTACGACTATTAGTCTGTACACTAGCCCGAATACGGCCAGAGTCCAACACTTTGCACCATACAATATAACGGGAAGGTTGCACTTATTGAAGACACAAATGCAAATTTAAAATAGGACGAGCTCGGTGGTCGAATGGTTAACAAAGGCCACTTTGACTCAGAGGTCGCGGGTTCTATCCCCGTACAAGGCAAATATTTGTGTGCATGAAAATGTCTGCTTGTCTTAGTCTGGGTGTTTTAGATGTAATTACAAAAAAAAAAATGTATTTAAGTATAATATCTGACGGGCAATTCTCGTAATTAAAATATAGTCAAAATTCAGTTTCGATCCAGTTTTGATCCAGTCTCGATCTCATAAATGTCACATTTGGTATTCTCGTAACACAATATGTAACTTCAAAATTAAATTTAAGCGGGATTGTATCGAAATATGAGTGAAAATTAAACAAACTAAGAATGTTACTTTGCCAACAACAAGAATTGATAATAATTAATTAATGATATCAAGTAGGTATATAATTTTAGTCAATTCACAATTCAATCTCGATTCGGTCAATTTTCAATCTGCGTGCGTAGAAAAATTACGAGAATTGGCCTTCAGTTATCTGGTATTCAGTACAAGTTTGAGACGCGATGGCTGTGTGTAATTTGTCCAGGACTATTTATTATTATTTATTTATTTAAAATATTCTAATAAAAGTTTCAGCTTTATTGTCAAATTCTTTTTAGTTTCTGCTTTTTTTATATAAAAAAAGCTGAAACGAAAAATAATTAAAATTTTATTACGGTCGGTGTACGTGTTTCAATATTTCAACAACGAAATAATTTGAGATCATGGCAACATTCAATGCACTACTACCGCACCGAAAATTTCAGGTCAGAATATAGCTAACAGAATTCATATTCCGTAATTGGCTATATGAGGTTCTCTCGCTTCGATTCCGTGTTTCATCGTTCTTAATAATAATTAAAAAAAACACAAAACCCTCCTCTCTAGTTTCGCCGTAGACAGGTAATGAAGTCGACACAATCGAGGCTACAAACGGAAAGCTAGTTCTTTAAACCAATCCATTAACTTACCATTCCTCTGTAAACATAAGAAAATATATTCCAACTGACTCAGAGGAAAATAAATTGACAAGAAGTTGCTTTATTCAGAATTCTTTAATTAGGTCTCTGCGAGGGCCTCTTCGGGCCATTTATTTCTATTTTAAACGTCGGTTGAAGCGGACGGGTACTACGGTACCCTGAATTAAATAATTGAACAAAAGTTTTCCCATTGTCACAAGTTGAAGGTTTTGTATGTATTTCTATAGTGTACCTAATTTAACTGAGAAATAATAAGTACATCGACAACAAAGTATAAAATATCCGTATAAGGTGTTATTCAATATTACGTGAAAATGATAATATTCCCGGATAAATAACACGTTGCTATCTAGTCCCAAACTATGGATATACAACATAACTATGGATGGATAATAAATGTAATGATTTTAAACACGTTTTTTTTTTGCAAATAATACATAGAAAACCTGCGACCTGAGAGGGTAAAGGTTTTTGATGGTGAGGGTTTTTGCCTACCTACTACTGCTAATACCTACTTGGATATTTTATAGTCCATTTGTACGTTTGCGCTTTTCTAAAAAAATTCTAATTCGATTTTGGAAATTTAAATATAATATGAACACACATCTCTCGAGAACCAACGGAG
The DNA here is from genome assembly GCA_937001555.2 of Hypsopygia costalis. NCBI lineage: Eukaryota > Metazoa > Arthropoda > Insecta > Lepidoptera > Pyralidae > Hypsopygia > Hypsopygia costalis. The sequence continues at coordinate 18,944,908 of OW443343.2, read as the reverse complement.
TGTGCCAATTTCAACCTATTCTGACACATCCTAGGTTTCGTGTAATAATGTAATTCCTTTTAATGAAAACTTAATATTACTTTTTTTTATTTTTTAATATATTACGTTGGGTGGCAGACAATCATATGGCCTACCTGATGTGAAGCGGTTACTGGAGCCATATTAACGCTCGCAAATGAAATATCGCTCTCGCGCCGCCACTCCCCCTGCCAACGTAGCAACTCCTTTCTTTCTGTTGACCTCATTCACTCGCAGAAACACAACAACCCTCAAGGAAATTTTTATTAGGCTGCGGTATTCTGTGAGGTTAGAGGTGCTTCCCAAGTCGGGCAGCTTACCGCCTACCTCTATTTTAAAAGAGCCTCTTTCGTTAATCGGCATGGTGCACCACGTGAAGTTGGCTTTGGCTCCAAAGATCGTGATGAGCCACTTATTTTTCTGTCATCAGAAATACAATTCTTTTAGAGGGTTCTGCTGGTGTCTTTAAAATCTAATAGGGATAAACGAAACTAAAAGTTTCAGATACCTAGCATACTAGGTACACTGTAGTACTACGATGGTAAACAAAAATCTCTTCACATCCTTCTTGAAGAGCCACATGGTTCAGTTTCCCAGGAAAAACTCGTCTTTCACAGGAAAATCGTCGATTGACGCTAAAGGGAAGAAAGGGAAGGGTAGGGACTAAAATAATAATTTGAAATGTTGCAGCGTGGTCCCTTTGTGGAATTCGTTTTAAGTTGCATTAGGAATTCCATCTTTCGCCATCACTAAGGATCAAGTTGGGAATATAATTTCACGTGAATATTTAAAGTGGAAGGAACATCACAAAGACCGCTTTCTATTTAGACTTGAGTTTGCAATTCACTTTAAAGTACACACAATTTACAAAACTCACATTGTCTTTCATAGTTGCAAAAATATGTAATCTCTACTATTTATTTTATGACAAAGAGAGTAGAGAAATTATGCTGTTATACACATCGGGACGGCCCACCACATATTCCCACCACTGTGTCTCCTGTGTAGCCAGGATTAACAGCGGCGACCGCCAAAAAAGGCAATGAACAGTGAATTTGACTTCCCCTCTTAGCAATGTGAGAGACAGTAGGTGAACAGTCAGCAGTATGTTCACCTAATATTAAATAATACCTAATCGGATATTTCATACTTTAAAGTCGATGGACGTATTATTTCCCAGTTAAATCAAGTACAGTATAGACATTCGCACAAAACGTTCAACTCTTGAATTGTGACAATGGGAAAACTTTTGTTCAGTTATTTAATTCAGGGTACCGTAGTACCCGTCCGCTTCAAGCGACGTTTAAAATAGAAATAAATGGCCCGAAGAGGCCCTAGCAGAGACCTAATTAAAGAATTCTGAATAAAGCAACTTCTCGCCAATTTATTTGCCTCTGAGTCAGTAGGAATATATTTTCTTGTGTTTACAGAGGAATCGTAAGTTAATGGATGGGTTTAGTTTTGCTGGTTTTAATGTTAAGAACTAGCTTTCCGTCTGCAGCCCCGCTTGTGTCGAATTCATTACCGGTCTACGGCGAAGCTAAGAGAGGACGGTTATGTGTTTAAATATTTGTTTCTTTTTATAATTAAGCACGACGACACACTGAACCGCAAGGAGATAACTGTAAGTGTACTACTTTCACCCACTGGCTACCACTGTGGCGGCCCTTAACTTAGGCCAGCAGCCACCCATTCGCTACGCGCGGGTTCGTATACTCGGCAGACAACTATGGCAGACGAACATTCTCAACCTCTGTAGCTAAACCACATGTATGATTATATGCACATAAAGTCACCTGACTGACTGGCAAGACGTGCAAATTATTGGCTTGTCAGCCAGTCTCCAATGTACCCTAATCCAAACAGTCGTACTCGTAGTTGCAGCTGCGAAAACTCCCCACTGTCGGGTACTGATAGAGTTAAAGTGACAATGGTTCGGCCACAACTGCCATGTCAGTGATGGTATATGGAGAGTCCTAGAGTGGCGATTGTGTAGTGGCGACGATAGGTCCTTCTCTAGATGGATGGAAGCTAGACTAGATGAATGCATGGATGAAGAGCGGAGGATGCTTATAGTGATGATTATATCTACGCCCACGTCACTTCTGATTATTATTGAATCTTGGATTAGGTTAGTATAAATCTCTTAGACACATAGAATGGAATAAGTGATCTCACTTGCCTCTAGTTTATAATATAGTTTAGAATTAATTGAATTGAAGACTCAACTCGCAAAAAATAATTCCTGACCTTCAGGGTCATTAATTAATTATTTTAGTAAGTGATTAGATTAGTGTTTTTAAAGTAATCTGGGTCTACGTGAAAACTAGATGTGTATAAAATATTGTCTAAGACTATAAACATATATTTTGGGGTGTCAGTGGTTCATCAACATCTTTGAACCAAAGCCAACTTCACCTGCACGCGGTGCACCCTGCTGACTGACAAACGAAGCTCTGGCGAAAAGAGAGGTAGGGAGCGTAATTGTAAGCTACCCGACTGGGGAATGTACCTCCACCTCACAGAATACCGCAGCCAAATAACAATTCCCTTGAGGATTGTTGTGTTCCTGGGAGTGAGTGAGGTCACCAGAAAGGAAATAGATGCTGCATTGGCAGCGAGGGTGGCGGCGCGCGAGCGATATTTTATGTTGCGAGCGTTAATATGGCTACGGTAACCGCTTCACATCAGGCGGACCGTATGCTTGTCTGCCACCCGACGTAGTATAAAAAAAAAAAAAAAAAAAAAACAAAGTTGAACAAAAAAAAATACGCTGTTTATTTAGTTTCAGCGTGGAGACTGTAATCAAATTTTCTAAGTTAAATTTGACCCACTTCCCATCGTGTGATTGAGCTGAAATTTTACATACTCGTTTGTTTACCGTGGCAACGTACGATTACCTAAATGATTTTAAATCTAATATGTACCACCGCCACCGCCACATAATGGTGATTTATAATAATAAATAAATAAATAATAAATATTCCTATACAAATTACACATCGCTATCTAGTCCCAAACTAAGCAAAGCTTGTACTGTGGGTACTAGATAACTGACATAATATACTTTACATAATATTCTTTTTTGTAAATACATAGGTACATGTAATACATAGAAATCACTCAGACACAAGCAAACATATTCATAGACACAAATATTTGTCTTGTGCGGGAATCAAATCCGCGGCGTCGGAGTCAAAGTAGCCATTGATAGCACTTCGACCACTAAGCGTGTTTAATTGTAATTACTTTAATTGCGAATAGTTGCGAGTGTTAATATGACTACGGTAAGCGCTTGACATCAGGCGGGCCGTATGCTTTTCTGCCACCAGACGTAGTATAAAAAAAAGTTGGTAAAAATACGATACTAATTGACGAGCTCGGTGGCGTAGCGGTCAATGACGCCACTTCGACACCGACGCTCGTGGGTTCGATTCCCACACAGGACAAACATTTGTGTGCATGAACATGTCTGTTTGTCTTGGTCTGGGTGTTTTCTATGTATCATAAGTATGTATTTACAAAAAAAAAGGTATTTACGTATGTTTATCAGTTGTCTAGTACCCATAACACAAGCTTCGCTTACTTTGGGGCTAGATGGCGCTGTGTAATTTGGCTGACAATATTTATTTATTTAATCAAAATTTGAATAATTACGTAGTTCCAGAGATTAACGTGTTCAAACAATGACATCATACTCTTCAGCCTTTTATTAGTGTCAATATATTAATTTGCTAAGTAAGATATTAAATTGTATAACTTATGAAATAATAACTTATGAAACAAACATTCAGTGAATGAACTCCGTAAAAATTTATTTACTCGTATTCTCTATTATTTGATTTGTCAATAACAATGACAGTCGTCGTCATAATGATCGGTAACAATGTTGTCATAACACAAACAAGGGAAAAGTTCGGGAATAATCTGACGATGCGATGATGTTTCGAAATTGTCCTCCGGCATGCGGGTTCGAGTAATCTTTACAAATATGCCCTTTAACTCAAACAAGGGCCAACCCTGTTAGTGATGTGCCGTAAAGTGACTTATTCGGTTTAACCCTAACGTTATTCGCCGAAATGCCCATCGCTACGTTTTGTTCATTTTGAGTAAAGAAGACTAAGTGAGGCCGCAGACTGTAATATTTTTTCCAAGGAAAAACGTGTAGTCCGGGCTTCGGGTGAATAGTGACTGTTGGACGTTTTTGCTAATATATCAAGGCACGGCTAACAAGATACAATGAATGATACAGTACTGTATATACTGTAGAGTATATATTACAATGTATGGGGTAAATTTCGACAGTAAAGACACGTAAAGGGTTCGTTACTGGAGAGAGGATTAATTCAGCCTCCTTTTCGGTGAAATGTTTTCATAGGTCTTCTTTTACTGTTTGTATACAGTTCTTTTACAGTTCAGTACTTTCACAGATTTTCCATTATTGAGTAAATGAATTACTAAAAATTTTAACAGTGGTCATAAACTTTTAAAACATTTTTTAATATTATTCATTAGTTTTGGAGGTTACAAGTAATAATGGGAATAATAATCTCACATTGGCTAAAGCAAGATAGAGACATGAATTAAAGATATATGGAAATATAACCTATTAAATTAGATACATATTTTTATATTTATATATTAATATCTTGCTATCCGTAATCTTACAAAACGTCCCACAGCACAGGTTGGCTGAAAGAGATCTCTAAAAGAGATAAGCTCGCCTTTGCAAAACTACAAGCTGTTGCATTTGTATTTTTCCAGGAAACTTTATATTGTGTTTATTTGTAACAGTTACACTTGTTATGTATTTTATTAATGTGCAGTAAAGAATATATATACATAATTACAACATCTAGACGGCTCAAATGTTACCTTCATAGGTAACCGAATTTACTGATTTTAATTTAAGTGTAACTAATTGCAACATCACTGAAACAAAAAAAAACTTAATATTTCACACCAGCACAGCACTATTGATGTACTTTTTGTGTATCTAATTGTAGACGTTATAGAAAATATAGTCATTTGACTATAATTTCTAACCGCGGGCCGAAATCATGTCACGGGATTTGGCTCTCGGGAATCTATTTTACTTCCCATCCCTGCACTAACAAATACCCAAAGATTTCATTAGCACGATTAATTTGCAACGATCAGTAGGATTACCCTCTTAACTTAATTATTAATTACAATACTAATCCCAATGTTTCAAAGCTATTGAGTTTCCTGCACTTTGATCACAGTTTATATTTATTGGAAAAATTTATGTCATAAAAAAGTTAAATTGAAATTAGACCCAGTTTTCTCGTGACGCAAAAAGCAGATGGACCGAATACGCGAGAAAATGTGTAAATATCATTTACACATTTTCTCGCGTATTCGGTCCTACACTGGCATTTGACATCGAATATAAATCAATCAAATCAAAATCAAATCAAAAAGTTTATTTGCGAAGAATATGGGTAATATACAGGTGATATTAAAGTTACATAGTCCATCATATTCTGCTGTATATAACAAGCGTGCAAAAATTACAATAATGTCAATACATATTTAAGTTAATAAGTATACATTTGCAAAAAGTAATATAATATACAATAATGTGGCTAGATCAATAGATACTGCCGTTTATACAATGTCAAAGCTTTTCAGATATCTATAAGATTTTATCGTCCAGAAATTCCTGTACATCATAATATGCTTTATCAATAAGAAACTGTTTTAGTTTTGTTTTAAAATTAACACTCTCTTTTACAGCGGTAGGTATTCGGTTGTAGATTTTAGGACCCATACATAATATGTTTTTGTGAAATGTTGCGGTTTTTGTCGGAGGTACTTGCAATTTACCTTTGAGGCATTTGCTATGTTTAAATTCATTAAATAGATGAAGATTAGATTTGACGAACAAAGCGGTTTCCAAAATATATATAGAAGGCATTGTCAATATTCTTAACTTTATAAAATAAGGCTTACATGAGTCTGTCTGTTTAATTTTACATATAGCACGTATACACTTTTTCTGTGCTTTAAATATGTCCTGTTTTTGTGAAGAATTTCCCCAGAAAATGATGCCGTATCTTAAGGTTGATTCGACATATCCATAGTAAGCTGTCAATACCGCAGTGCGGTCAACTACTTTACTTAACATATATAAAGCATAAGAAAACTTGTTAAGCTTTTTACGAACATGCATTGTGTGGGTTTTCCATGTCAAATCTCTGTCAATATGTACACCTAAAAATTTTGTTGAAGTAGTTTCTTGAATAATGTCATTGTTATAAGTTATATGGAATAATTGATTATTATAATTATTTAGCCGATATTTAAATGTCATGTAATTTGTTTTATTTAAATTAATTACTAAATTATTTGATCAATATATACCTATTCTCTGTATGTTTATTTTAAATAATTATATTTGTATTTAAAATGAGTTAAAACTATGGGTGTAGTTAATTGAAATAAGTAGAAGAGATACAATATATATATACTAAACCTAACATGTATATATTCTATATACGTTGTACTCATACCACTGAAACCAAAAAAAAATATTTTTAGAATTTTACTTTGGCTGTGCATTTGTGCAGCTTAGTCGATTCGAATGCGACTCACATTTATTTTTTTATACTACGTCGGGTGGCCCGCCTGATGTGAAGCGGTTGAGACAAATCTCTAATTATAGTAAACTAGCGGTCCGCCCACGCATCGCTGTGGTTATATATATATTCTAGCTGTGCCCGCGACTTCGTACACGCGAAATAGATATTTTTTTATTCTTATTTATATTAACAAAAATAAATAACATCTCTAAAATAAAAGTAGCCTATGTTACTCTTTATTATATCAGCTATCTGCCAGTGAAGGTCTCGCCAAAATCGGTCCCGCCGTTTTATAGATAACCCGAAACAAAGAGACACAAAAAATGTAAAAAATGTTATTTTCGTATATTACAGTGTATACATATGCATTGAGTAAAAAGCGATTATTTTAATATTACAAACAGACACTCCAATTTTATTTATCTGTATAGATATAGATTCGATAGTGAAAGATATTTAATTTAAAAAAATCGATTTAACGTTCGAAAGATAAATAACTAGATTCATTTCCTTAATACGTTACAACATTAAGGTCCAAGTCGTAACTATAAATAATCGCTATCTACCGTCTACACTCGATTAGTTCATTTCGGACTCGGTTGGTGGTTGCCAAATAGTTTGAGCACATACGAGTAGATACTGCTAGCCACAAGTAAGTAAACGATTATTCTCATGACATTTTATATGTAGACGGGCTATAGGTGAACAAACCGGCAGTAAAAAATTGGCTACACTACTTTGAAAAACGATTATCACAAATATGTAGATAAGTGTATTAATTTGCGTAAAATTCTAGGTCTATGATATACATTTTTAATGCTATCTAATCCCAATATTGAGCAAATGTTGTTCTGTGAGCAGTTCGGGCCCCAAAAATTACGGACCCTAGGTACATGCCTAGTTTGCCTAGGCCTTAGTCACAGTATAAGTAATAGTACTACGTACAGTATGGCCACTCCCTGCCGCACTCTCGTGTCGACCTCACCTCCCCTCTGAGACAAATCTGGAACAGTTTGTATGGCGGCGCACGCACACACGCTCATTCACGCTCTGCACAGATGTCGTTGTTTGTGTAGTAGTAAACGACGCGATATTTGTATGGAGTGGCCGAGGTGTGCCTTAATCCGCCCCTGACTGTGAGGTAGTACCTCACAGCATAACATTTGTTTAATAGATAATTGATAATAACTTTTTTTTGTTAGTTTATACCAATCTATCCATAATATGTCCATATATTTTTAATTATTTTGTGTACTACTTCGGCATACTATGTTATTTGTGATGTCAAATCAATGGAATATTTTTGACGTGACAACGTCTTATAATTCGATGGAGCCGGCTGCACGTACCAAAAAACATGACGTATGCGGCGTTACCTCGCTCTGAGGCGTTCCATTAAAAATGAACTCCACAAAAAATGCAAACATTCCATCAGTATTTACTTATGACGTTGTCACTTTCAACTATCGTCAGTAAACCGACTTTACAGACAACTGATTTTTTGAGCAGTGGTTAAACCGATTATAGGTTTAACCACTGCTCAAAAAATCAATATAATAATGAACCAGTGAGGTACAAATAAGCCTTCATCTTGAAATAATGCGCAGATTACCTAATCAGTAGATGAGTTTTCTGATAATTAAAAAGAGTTTGCAATAACGAGAAAAATAAAAGAAAGAGTTAACTCTTTCTGTCCGCCAAACAAGAGAGCGAAGATGTTAATGTTTAATAAAAAGAAAATGGCATATTTAATTATTTTTTTTGTTTTACTTTAAATTTTAACTTTACACTTTAAAAATAAAGGTAGAGCTCAGGGTATTTGTAAAATCCCCTATTGGTGAAATACATCCACCTCACAGAATACCGCAGTCAAATAACCTTTAACGGTTGTTGTGTTCCTGCGAGTGAGTGAGGTCACTAGAAAGGAAGGAGTTGATGCGTTGGCAGCGAGGGTGGCGGCGTGCCAGCGATATTTCATGTTACGAGCATTAATATGGCTACGATAACCACTTTACATCTGGCGGGCTGTATGCTTGTTTACCATCCGACGTAGTATATAAAAAACATCGGCGCCACCATAGCGAATTTTTTTTTTTCGAAATCCCGAATTGATATCGGAAAACCAAGGTCACTTTACTATTCTACTTTTTGATGCTCTACACAAATCCGAAGTCAGAATTTCGAAATTTTGAGTTTCATGGCAACGGACGGACAGACAGAACGACTTTTTTTCGGAAAACCAAGGTCACTTTATATTACCTACTACTTTTAGATGCTCTACACGAATCGGAAGTTAGAATTTCTAAATTTTGAGTTTCATGGCAACGGACAGACAGAACGACCGGACGATTTTATAAGCTCAATGAATTTCGCTGAATATAAAAATAGGCGGCTTATAAGGGCGCAGGACTATAAATGTGTGACTATTTTTCACCACAATATTTAAGGGTTGATCTTTATACACAGTAAGAAGTACTACATCTAAGTAATCTGCTCTAATAAAGACCTTTTATAGTGTTATAGAAATAAGAAAATGAAGCAAAAAAAGGGACATGATAAATAACCTCGAGACATCCGCTGAGCTGCCAAGAATTTTAGTGTGAAATAAAAAAGAAAACGTCTGGGTTTAATATTAATTTCTTCAAGAGGAATTTTCGAAGACATGATTTTTAGTATAATACTCTTTTTATACTACGTCGGGTGGAAGACAAGCATACGGCCCGCCTGATGCGAAGCGGTTACCGTAGACAATATTAACGCTCGCAACATAAAGTATCGCTCGCGCGCCACCCCCGCAGCATCTACTTCCTTCCTGGTGACCTCACTCACTCGCAGGAACACAACAACCCTCAAGGGAATTGTTATTTGGCTGCGGTATTCTGTGAGGTGGAGGTACATTCTCCAGTCGGATAGCTTACAATTACACTCCCTATCTCTCTTTTCGCCAGAGCTTCATTGTCAGTCAGCAGGGTGCACCGCGTGCAGGTGAAGTTGGCTTTGGTTCAAAGATCTTGATGAACCACTTACACTAAATAAGAATCTAAGCTCTGCGGATTTAGAGTAGTGATGATTTATACATATTCTTATATTTAATTTGTATGACGTTTCTAAGTGCTTTATAAAGTCCAAGGAATAAAGATATTTTGAATTTTGAATTTTGAATTTTGAATTTTGACACCCCAAAAGTTAACTTAGTGACAAACATCTTCAGTGTAATATAACAACGGGATTTAACGTGATCGTGCATAAGGGTATTCACATACCTATATTACCTGACGTTTCGACGTGGTCACATGCAGACTGTCTCAGCGATGTGCCTCTGCCTCAAATCAAATCAAATCACAAATTCTTTATTCCTTGGACTTTATAAAGCACTTAGAAACGTCATACAAATTAAATATAAGAACATGTATAAATCATTACTACTCTAAATCCGCAGAGCTTAGATTCACTTTCATCACACTATCTTGAATGTGAAAGTGAATTTAAGTGCCTCCGTTCCCGAAGTCGATGAATTTTCATCTATTCGTGTCATGGTCGACATCTTCCGTGTAGTCGGTAGAGCTCTAAGGTTCGTACCAGTTAAGCTAAATACAGTTACCACCTATCGAAGCTGAAGATTGATTTTCGCCACCAAAAAATCCGATAGTAATGGGCTTGAGCTTCGGCGGTAGGGTCCCAGGTTTTTTTTTTTCGGGACATGTTCTTTGCTTGCAGCAAAGAAGTTTCACTAAACATGTCAACTGACTTCAATCAGTCCATTGTCAATTTTTATTGGGATTTTTAAAGAATGAAATTGATAAAAAAATCCATAATTTCATCTAAATTTCTCAAGATTGACATGTTTTATTCTTCCCGCAAGGTCCAAATAATCAAAAATTTAATTAAAAAACACAATAATTCGGACAAGAATTCCAATTAAGTATTAGAAATGTTTTTGAGCGATAATAAAAATGGCGGCTCAACCGTGACCTCAGAAATTGATTTCTGAATTGAGTTTTCATTGTAAATCACGCTTTAGAACTTGACTTCGGATTTTAATTCCTATCACGTACAACTTAATTATCTCAATGAGAGATTTACCAGCCAACCTTCGAATGTTGGATACTATAATTTCAAGTGGCGAGCGAGGGCATTTCAATAAAAATATAAAAATAAAAAAATAATGATAGCAAAAAGCAATGGAGAAATAATTTGATTTTTTTTATAAAAAGGGTCTTTAGTCGTTTCACACCATGAGTGAATCGGACCGCGGTGCGAATCGGCCAACTACTGTTTCTGAATGGTACCATTCACACCGCAGTGGTTTAACCGGTGCGAATGGCCCAAGGTATCTTTCGTAATGGGTCGATTCGGAACACGGGGCGAAACGATCCAATGCTCTAGATCTAGGTGTCAATGGTCCGATTCATATCAAAAATTTAAGAATTCCAACTATTTATTTGTACAGATGAGTAGAAAACTCGACAGCGTTTGGTTGACCGTGTAAATTTTACGGGTAATTAGACATTTTTACAGGAGTGAGTAACAGCGACCTAAAGAAAAAAAAATGGGTAATGTATATATGATATAATTTTGATATACATAAATGCTGTCTCGGCGAATCTCCAACATCTGAAACAGAAAAAAACTTGCGACTGCTGCCGCCCCGACTGCCGCGATTGTCTCTGCGACACGTGTTTCGCCTCTACGCGAGGCATCCTCAGGCGATCTGTACATGTTGATGGTTATAACAACACCTAGGTTGTTGTTGTAACCAGCAGTAGTTTGTATGAACTAATTGGTGGCGGAAGCATGCAAACTTGTGTAGAATAGATTGCCTGTAAATTTGACTTTCGCAAATACCATCAAACACCTGAATCCATTTTATTTTATTTATTTTGTTTAATTACCACGCAGGCGTAATCGAGGGCAATAGCTAGTTATCCTACAACTGTTTGTAAGAACAAGGTTACATACACACATAATACATACCGTCAAATGCGCCAAAATTGCCCGCTTTTTCAGATCAAACGACCGTTTTCCATTTTTTTTCTATGGAGTCCTAAAGATATTTCTTTACTTGCTGCAACTCTAAGATCATATGCATCCGATAATATAGCAAAAGTTGACATAAGTCAACATTTAATCCAACAATTCGTTGATTATATTGGCGGGCAAAGTTATATAGGATTTTAGCCAACATTCCCCACGTGATTTTTTGACTCAAATATGACCTATGTTAAGACGACATAGGTATCAGTATATAAATTTTGGTAATGATGGCTTCCAACGTAGAAATTTAACAGATCCTATCAATACTTTCGCATTGAAATGAGGTGGCAATGTTACCCTGGCATTTTTTTGCTTTTCTATACAAAAGGCATGTAGCGATTTTGAAGTGTCAGGGTTGTCACATCTCAGTAAAGCGATATTGGAAATTATTATTATATTGTAGACATTGGAAATTGGCACAAGAAATAAAAAATAGGATATTTAAAATTCAATGTTTATTCCAATAAAATCAAAACTTCACGTAATTTGTTTTAAACTCTTGTGTAAAATTGTTAGGTTTACCAATATCAAAATTGAGATCAAGAATCGTTCCTTAAACGTAAATTAAAAAAAAATAACTTATGCTTAATGACAAATCTCTTTGTCTCTTTTTTGGTCCTGATATCAGGACATACTTATTTGAGAATCAGAGAAAATAAACATAAAAATTATAAAACTTAAATAATGATACTTACCCAAATTATTTTTAGTCTTTCACTAATTGAACTAAAAAAGAGTGAAAGAGATTTGTCATTAAGCATAAGTTTTTGTAATATCATCATAAAAAGTATATTAACATAAAAAATGTTTCGTTTTTTTTCTAAAAACTTTAGTCACAAGTATCCATTTTTACTTACTATTTATTAGGAACTAACAACCACTTTGTACTAAACAATAATACTATAATTAACATGAAAGTAGTGTTGCAATTGAAAGCAACTATAGTTTCAGAGGGTTATAATTTGTGTTATCCTAAATATTGACTTACATATGTATAATATTTGAGAATTTTAAGCACAGTCTTTTGTTACTTAAATTAAAATAATATTTTTTATTAATTAAATCACAAAATTATAATATAACAAAGACATAACTCCGTTCTAAATATTGTTGATCAATTTTAGATATTCAATTTTTTTTATACAGAAAATCTAGTAAATAAAATTTTCATAATGAATGACAACCATATAGTCTACCTGATGATAAGCAATACCGTAGCCTATAAACACTGGTGACATAAAAAGTATCACTAATTTATTGTTACGTTGCTCCTTACGCATAATTAGAATGTATGAAGCCTAAAAAAATGTTGAGAATTGTGGAAAAGTGGACACTGCACAGCGCAATTAGAACGATATTAAGTTTCCTTTAGAAATTTGAATTACAACAAATAAAAAAAAATTAAAAAACCTTTTTTTAACAATTTATAAATATTCTCTACTAAATGAGACTTACATACACTGCTGCTCTTGTTAATATTAAGTTTTATTAGAATCAGTTTATTCAGAAAAAAAATGAAAGATTAAAGGATTGAGAGTTCGCATAAAAGGTTTTACGGCGTGCACGCATTTAATGCAGTTTTATTGAATATTGAAACTCCTAAAATCGACATCAAATAAGATTTGACCACGTCGGGTGATCTTTGGCTTGGGCAATACTGTAATAATATCCTCAAAGTGTTTCATGGCACAAATGTCATCCACTACAGGATATGTGAATGTGGTCCCTTTATCACATTTAGATTCCTTAACTTTTCGCGCAAATTTAACTGTTAAACTTATGTTATTGGTCGATAAAACGTTCCCTACAAAATGCTTAATACTTTTTTTTGTAGAAAACTGAGCAATAATCCAATCATCGGCTTTTATTTTTTCGTAGTTTTCAGTAAAATATTCAATGTCATGAAGTCCAAATGAAATATTTACTGGTTCAAAGTTCTCTTTTTCTTGGTCCCGTAAGCATTCTGCTATGTAACAATCATTTACTGTACTATAATCTGAATCATCTGTGTCAGCAGTAACAACTTCAAAATCAGCAGACATCGAGCTCGACTCACTATCAGATTGTTTTTTCCTTCTTTTTACTGATTTTGACTTTTTGCCCTTTGAATAATTTCTAATTTTCTGCTTTTTAAGGATCTTTCCCTTTCTTGAATAATTCTTTTTAATTTTTTTCCAATGTTCAGTTTTCTTTCCTTGCAGACATTCTGGTAAATCACTTTCATTCATAGTGGCAAACGCTGTATTTTCAAGCGTTCCTGAAACTTCATTCAAAAATCGAACATCCGACGGTTGGACTGCTGATTTAATGATCACATTCGAGAGTATAGTTATTTTGGAAGGACCATCTTTCACGGAGCTTTGATTGTAATTTAGTGGCATAAATGTGTTTTTGTCGTCAGATGCAGATGATTCTATTACACTTGTCACTGATTGGCTTAAATAAAAGTTAATTACATTGATACAGCAATTGCTAAGACTTTCTGGAGTCATTTTATCTTGGTGCATGGAGGTACTAAAAAACTCTTCCAAATAGCAGTCCTGATTCTCATAAGTATCATTCATCATATCATTATTTGAAATCAGATCAGTCTTAATAAAGAGACCAGTTTGGTCATCTAAAACTACAGAGTCCTCATTTCTTTCTCCTAGTTTTAGTATTTCAGAAGGATTATTTTTTGTTTTTCTTTTAATTTTCTTCTTAAGTGTATCGTTGTGAGAATCAATATTTAAATCGGCAATCGTCACCGATTTGCCAGGTTCGCAATTGATTTTTTTATTTCTCTTTACTTGCATTGGCTGAGGCGCTCTCGTTTCCTTTAAATAATCTATCAGTGCTTGATCTATTCCATACGACAATATTTCTTCTTGCATTTCTGGAATCTTCTTTAAAACTTCTTGCGGATTTATAGGAAATACTCCCGATGCTCTAAAACCATTTCTTATGATATTAGTTTCGTTTAGTCGGATTGCTTCGATTAATTCGCTAAGTAATTTGGGAAAATGTTTTTTGTTTAATGCAGCTTGGTTTGGATTTCTGAGTTTGTACTGGTACAAAATTTTACGCCAGGCTTTTTTTAACGGCGCAAAAAATGCCACATCGAGCGGCTGAGTGAGGTGTGTTGATCTCGGCGGGATGAATACAAATTTTATGTGATTTTTCTCGCATAACTCTATTACTGTGACACTCAAATGACTTGATAAGTTATCGCAAATGACAACTTTCGTCCCTGGATTCTTTTGTGCCCATGGAAGAATTATATTTTCGAAATAATTTTCGAACATGGCGCTGTCAAACCACCCTGATTTAGTGCAGTTGTATCTAGTGTCTACTGGTCCTCCAATTACCCATTCGGAATATAGGTTGGTGGCTTTATAGACAACATACAATGGAAGACACTTACCACTCGCAGTTGCCGTAAACATAATAGATATGTTGCCTTTGGTGGAATTGGCTATCCTCTCTGGATATTTTACTCCTCTACGAAAAATACATTTAGAAGAACCTGGGTCGTCTGATAAATTAGTTTCATCAAAATTTATTATGTTTTCTGCCGGTATGCCTTTTAAAGTAGTACTCAAATTATTAAAATAATCACCAATTTCTTGAGGTCCTTTTTCAGCTCTCGCCTTAGAAATATTTTGAGTGTTCCTTAGAGTCAATTGATCAGCATGCCGTGCTAAAAACCCCTGGACCCATGCATCACCGGGAATTCCGTTCTTAAATTTATGATCACGAGAATTTTTTTTCAAATATTCATGAACTAATAGCTTTAGATCTATTTTAGTAAGCGGGGAGCCAAAAGCGCTAGAAGCTTGCAAGACCCCAACAATTTTGTTTTCTTCTTCGGCGGTTAAAACAGTAGGATGCCCAACGGATTTTGTGTGTTTGTTTTTTAATTTGTTTATTATTGTCCGTCTCGGTATTCCAAACTGTCGCTCAGCATCTCGTGAAGTAATTTGATGGGATTCAACAGCATCGCATGCAATTTTAAGCATTTCGTCCGTATAGTTTTTATACATCCTGGACCCCAACTGACGTCTTGACTTCCTTTGCCTAATTCTGGGCTTATGTTTGTTTTTCTGAAACAAGTTTTTTGCAAATTTTGACAAAATTTCACAAAATGGAGTTATATTATATGACCACTTCGGCATCAAGGGTCGCAGGTTCCATTCCCCCATATATATATATATATATATATATATATATATATATATATATATATATGAATTATACAACTCCATCTAGTCCCATATATATTTATTTATTATATTTATTTGTATATAGGTAAAGTATTAGAAGACAATCATCCAATTTTAACGTTGCGTAACGTTGTAAGTGGTTCATCAACATCTTTGAACCAAAGCCAACTTCACCTGCGCGCGGTACACCCTGCTGACTGACAAACGAAGCTCTGGCGAAAAGAGAGGTAGGGAGCGGAATTTTAAGCTACCCGACTGGGAATGTACCTCCACCTCAAAGAATACCGCAGCCAAATAACAATTGCCTTGAGGGTTGTTGTGTTCCTGCGAATGGTGGGGTCACCAGAAAGGAAGGAGATGCTGCGTTGGCAGCGGGGGTGGCGGAGCGCGAGTCATATTTTACGTTGCGAGTGTTAGTATGGCTATGGTAACCGCATCACATCAGGCAGGCCGTATGCTTGTCTGCTACCCGACGTAGTGTATAAAAAAACTACTTAAATAAATCTTAAAATTAGATAAAAAATCACAAAGTATCGTAATGTGATAACCCTAGGCCATTTCTGAACGAGGGCAATGTTGACATTTATAGATCGGAACATTACTGGGTAACTTTGCCCATTAATATAACTTTTGTTTTAAAACACCTTCAGCAGTGAAACTAGGTTTAAAATACTCAACGAATAGTTTTTTACAATAAGAAGGCAAATGTACCAACCTGCGTTTTCGCCATGATGCACAATTAACTATATCTTTTTTCTCAAAAATTTGCCCGTAAAAATACGCACCGCACATGACAAGTCTGAACTCGCTACTGAGTGAACTTAGCAACACACGCGATACTCAGTGTGGCCACACCTATAACCTATTTTGCACCAAAGTAATAAATGTCGCCATAATACTGATACAATGTTGCACAATATTTCTTTTTCTTAGAAATTGTTATTGGGGCAAAGATTCCTTTGGTGGCAAAGTAGGCGCATTTGACGGTATGTACACAGGAACAAAGATTTTGTAAAGCGGTAGGACTGTTCCTACCGCTTTACAAAAACCTTTTTTAAAATCAAAATCAAAATATCTTTATTCCTTGGACTTCATAAAGCATTTAGAAACGTCATACAAATTAAATATAACAACATGTATCTAAATCATTACTACTCTAAATCCGCAGAGTTTAGATTCACTTTCATCACACTATCTTGAATGTGAAAGTGAATTAAGTGCCAGTTCCGGCGACGGGGCTTCTTAAGAAGAACTGGCAAGAAACTCAAGGCCGACTCTTTTAATTGCCAATATCGTTACATTAAATACAAATACAATTATTAACATAACATAACAAGAGCAATTCATTTCCAAATACTTTTATCATTTATGTAATCTGAGATACAATAGTAAGCCTTTTGACATAGTCTAGTTTTGATTTGATTTATGTTTACATATCCTAGAAGCACTAACTTATTATATAAACAAACTAATACGTCGATACGTATCATATATGTAGTA
The DNA here is from genome assembly GCA_937001555.2 of Hypsopygia costalis. Taxonomy (NCBI): domain Eukaryota; kingdom Metazoa; phylum Arthropoda; class Insecta; order Lepidoptera; family Pyralidae; genus Hypsopygia; species Hypsopygia costalis. Next base: position 18,927,549 of record OW443343.2, on the reverse strand, counting down.
ACATAACGTCAGTAGTGGTATATTGAATTATAAATTTTCACGTGAAACAATTAGCCGCACGTATCGACGCCGAAGTAACTTGAATATTTTATTGGATATTACACACAAACAAGGCAATATTTCAACACATGTTAACAAGTATTATATAACCAATCTTTATATTATTTAGATGTACAAAAGTGAACCTACACAACCTAGAACCTCTTGAACTTCGTAGCGACATTACCTTGCTAAGCGTATTCTTTCGATGAGTGCTCTGAAGAATTGTTTTCCTTTATTTCACCTTTTCCCTTCCGTCTTCCACTACGTTTGCAACGTTGCGATGTTATTATTCCACTGTTGAGAACAACTCTTCGCATACTAAAAAGTTCGGCCACTCCTACCTCAGCAATTGATATGGATCTTTCAGATAAAATAGTTGCTGAGTTGAAATTACTATTCATATACTTAGAGCCAAAAGGCATTCTTTCGTGGAAAGGCTAAGTAGAATAAAATGTAAATGTATGGAATTAATCTAACGATGCGCAAAGCTATCTAGCTTATGTCAGCCCATATTTTTAATATATTCTGAAGCAAAGTGCCATCTGCTTACAGTGACTGGTCTATTTTTTTTTATTGAAATGAAAACTTCTTAGAGTTATGAACCACGATGAACCATCGTAAGCCATTACGTCATCATGTAGAGGGGTTAGTGGCGTCGGATGGCTTATGGCGCGGTGCAAGGCGGTGGATGGCCGCGGTGTCGGTTTTTTGACCGCACATTAAAGGATAGTGGTCCAGTGATGGCGGTACGCCTCTACACGTGACCCACTGCTCGGTGTTTATTCGAACGTGATTGAGTGCTGGCATAGCGTTACAAATTTACAATACTACTGTATACTTTCTTTGTTCCCTTACAGTTCACTATCTGTTGCGGCAGCGGCGATACTTCCACGTCCATTTTTATTACTTCCACCACGCCGTTCGGCAAATACAACTAAATGCAGACTAAGCGCAACATCGTGTAGATGCAACGCAACCATCGCTGTGCCAGCGCTGGGCCATCGTGTAGAGGGGATGAGGATTTTATTATGTGTCTAGTCATGCGCTGAGGATTTTATTATGTGTCTAGTGAATAATTTAAACTTAGCCGTTACACTCGGGTATGTCACGAATTACGCTCGGCTAAGTAACGTTCATTCGGGTAAAGTTGGCAGGGAGGGAGAAAGAGATGAAGTTTTCACTTCTGTCATGTGATAGGACTTTATTTTGTACCTGGTGAAACTGTGCCATTACACTCGTGTATAGTCGGCAGGGAGAGAGCGAGAGATAAAGTTTTCACTTCTGTCGTGTGGTTTCTTTTCTTGTTCACTGTGTAGTTTATGTAATCAGTGTGGCAGTCAGTAAATTAGTGGTTCATGCGATCGTCAGGAAGATTCAAACCCCGTGTTACTCACACTCGGCAATACGCGGTTCATGATTTGCAGTTATTTGTATTTGTATTATTGACTGAACTAATAATAAACCACAGTATAAGTAATACTACGTACAGTATGACCACTCCCTACCGCTCTCTCGTATCGACCTCACGTCTCCTCGGAGACGTATCTGGAACAGTTTGTATGGCGCCTCATGCACACATGCTCAGTCACGCTCTGTGCAGACGCCATTGTTTATGTAGCAGTAAACGACGCACTTTTTTTGCACTGCATTTCGTATAGTTTTTAACTGCAAACTTATCCGATACTAATGTAAATCACATCTCCCATTAGTAATTCAAATTGGAGCGTTGACACGTATTTCTATTCCAGCCGAGGTAGCTTAATTAAAACCCGAAACTTGCCGAGGGCGGTCGGGTATGGTCTGATTTATGAACTGAACTTGAGAAACCATCGAAGTTATTACCTAAACTTCTTCGTATTTATTTCGAGCAAATCAGCAGCTATACAACCCTTAATTTTCGTGCTCCTGACTTTGTAGGAGAAATTGAAAATTGTTCTGAGGTTTTTGGAACAGGGGCCTTATCGCCTAAGCTGGAGTCTTGGAGCTGAATATTTTGATTGCCAAAAAAAGGTTTGAGTTATTGACTTGATTATTGAAGTTATTTGTAACTTTGTCGGTAGAGCTTTTTTTTTATACGTCGGGTGGAAGACAAGCATACTGCCCGCTTGATGTGAAGCGGTTACCATAGCCATATTAACGCTCGCAACATAAAATATCGCTCGCGCGCCGCCATCCCCGCTGCCAACGCAGCATCGCCTTCCATTCTGATAACCTCACTCACTCGCAGGAACACAACTGAACAACCCTCAATGACATTGTTATTTGGCTGCGATATTCTGTGAGGTGGAGGTGCATTCCCCAGTCGGGTAGCTTACAATTACGCTCCCTACCTCTCTTTTCGCCAGAGCTTCATTTGTCATTCAGCAGAGTGCACCGCATGCAGGTGAAGTTGGCTTTGGTTCAAAGATGTTGATGAACTTACACCCCAAACTAAACACAGTTGATGCAAATCTAAATTGAAGTTTGATTTTTGCAATCAAAAAATCCAATGAAAATCGGCTTCAGCTTAGGTAGTAGGGCAACAGATTGATCAGCGAACTGCAGATCCAGCCACTGCCATTGGATTTCAGTTTCTATTTCGTACGGGCTAAGAACTTGCCGTGTGTTGTCCTTAACCCATAACTATTGCTAACAGTACAGCTACAGGTAAGTATAGCATTAATAGGGTCAAATTGCGGAACATTACAGTATTGGAAGGCATCTAATCTCAAACCAAATTATCTTGATCTGTTAGGGTGGTCCATAAACTGAAATAACCGTATAAACTAAATAGTGATGGTGATATGATATCAGATGGAATATTAGAGAAATGTAATATAGCTATTATGAGTGTATTTGGCCGTGTTGTTTCCGGCAGACTAGAACAGAATCACTCCGTTTCTTCCCGTGGATGTCGTACAAGGCGACTAAGGGAAATACATTATCAAATATCGATCAGGCCTCCCCAACCCGTCTGGCCAGCGTGGGGAGTGTAGGCCAAATCCTGCTTCTGTCAGGGACGGACGAGAGAGGGTCGTGCTCCTGTTGTGGAGACTAAAATGACCTGATGATGAGTGTATTTAATGACTAGTTCACCTGCGCTATTTCGTCTGCGTGAGAGAGAGGGTTGAGATAGAAGCATAGGATTACCTTTAAAAGGTTATAGAGGCCCAATCTTTAAAGATAAACACATGCTGTCGCGGATTTTTTTAAAACTTTTTAAGAGGAATAACTCCGTCATACATGAATGTTGCTTAACTTTAACGGTTTTACATAAAACTAAGTAATTTTTACCCAGATTTCGGGTATTTACCTGTATTGTTGAAGTTGAATTGAAGCTTGAGTTGTAAATGACTCACCACGATCTTTAAACCCAAAGCCAACCACATCTGCATATGGTGCACCCTTCTGACTAGCGACATGTCTCTGACTTATGAGAGATAGATGTATTTGTAAGCTGCCCGATTAGGAAAGTATCTCCATGTCATAGAATAAAGTAGCCAAATTACAATTCCCTTGTGGGTTGTTGCGTTCTTGCGAGTGAGTGAGGTCGGTAACCGCTTCTCATCAGGCGGGCCATATCCTTGTCTGGCATGACTTAGTATAAAAAAACCCTACATCTTCTCAAATAAGAATTCTCCTTCGCCCATCTCTATTAAGATCAATCAGTCGCACACTGCTTGCTTAGTGTCAAATTTAATTAAGAAGATTTGATTATAGATACCGCGGTAAAACTAAATAAGGTCGTAAAAACAATTTCTGATTGCTATTTCAAATATCACAAAGGGAGTTGTACAATCTATTTGGTAAAATAATATTCGATAATAATACATAATCAATTTGGCAGTACTCACTACAATAATAATCGAATTAGCAGCTGTCACTGATCGATTCAGGCCGTCCGCTGTGATAACAAATCCGATTTATTGAGTGCAAATATTGTCACGGTCGGCAGATGTTAGAGCATAATTAATTTTGCGTCATTAAACTACAATACCAGTGAATTAAACCAATCATTTCGGTAGTAAAACCAACGTATTTATCATTATTAATGCAGTAACTTCAATCTCAACCAATGATGTTATAAAATAAATAAAATAGATGTGCCGCAAGCGTCAAAAAATCGGTTGTAGCTATGTACAAGCTCGTTGGTTGACGTCTATATCAACGAGTCTCTTTTAGTGTTCTTTCCGTTATTCTACACAATGCCCATCCTCCGCCGCCCCGTTCGCCCCGATGCAAACTGAAGGCCTTAGCAGCGAGCTATACACGCTAAATAATGACATGCGATTCACGTTTCTGTGACTTGTAATTTTGTAATTATTAAGGTAAGACGATAGACACCAATTCGTTACAGTTCAGTTTTCTAACCCCTACCGCCGAAGCTGAAGCCGATAACCGCTGATTCTTTTAATTCTAAATACCTAAGAAGGTTAAGGTTATTGACAATCATCTTCAGCTTAGTCGGTAGAGCTCGAGGGTTTCTACCAGCTGACCTAAACACATTTACCAACAATCTAAGCATAAGTTTCATTTTCGCATTCTATAAGTTTTTCGGATTCAGATTGTAATCGGCTTCAGCTACGCCGCGGCCGTAGGGTCCCTGGTACCCGTATGTATTGCAGTAATTTTAAAGACGATTCTCATCAAAAAGTACATCCGAAAAGTGAGATCTTACCTGGCAATAAGTTCGCACAAGTAAGCCTGCGAAAATGAATTGTAATATAAAAGTTAGCATTTTTACTTATTTCAGTCATTAGTTTTCGTCATCTTGCTTGTGCAAATTAATTGCGAGGTGAGACAATAGGCTAGTTGCCCATGTTACAAAATTATAAAAACACTCTATCAGTAACGTAAAATACATAAAACTAGAACGATCTGCAATCTTAAAATTTTAATAACTTATGTCCGACGTGTTTTATGCTCGATCAAAGTTTGGTGGAAAAGTCCATTTTAAAAGTATGAAATTATAAAAAAAAAATATTACCATTGTAGAAACAATAGAAAATACTATAACTTGTGTTACGACACTAGCTACATAAACACAATATTCAACATAGCTGTCGTACAAATTTCTCATTTAATTCATATAAAATAGCAAGGTGTGACGTCATAACGTGGTGACATTTGGAGCGTTTTCGGGATAGTCCACAATTGCGATGTTTAACTTATCATATCTCGAGAAATTTTTATGCTATCGAAGTAATTATTTCGCCTATAGTTATATTATTGTGACGTCTTTAAATATCAAATCGAAAAAAGAAATGGTACACAAGCATAGTAACTCACTTTTCGGGTGTTCGTTTTTGACGCTTAGTAACATATCTTTAGAAATATAACATCATTGCCTACACGTAAAACGATTTAACCGTTTCGTCGATGTAGCTAACGGTCCGTATCGCCGCCGCGCCGTGTCGTGGTTTGGAATTTCGACTCCAAGATGAATTGCTAACAAATTAGGCATACTTATCCATTCCCTTAATGTAATGTGCTATATGTTACGAATTAAATTCATCCATTCCCTGTGTTTACATTTACATGTAACTAGCGACCCGGCCAGGCTTCGCCCGTGTGGAATTTTACCGGTTCTTGTAACGCTTTTCATTGATGCTCCACTTCTATACGTCTTCATGGCGTGATTGTAAATAGCCTATACTATATGCTATATAAAATCGATAATGTATTTAAAGGAGAAAAGCTATAGGCACAGCATAGTAATACAACCAGTACTTTAACTTCATACTAGCGCCCAAATCGGCGCACGCACACAGCCAAGCGTCATTTACACGACCGCTCAGTTTTGGTGCGCCGCGCACCAAAACTTCCTGAGCGGTCGGCGTGCGTGCGCCGATTTGGGCGCTAGTATGAAGTTAAAGTACTGGTTGTATTACTACTATGCTGTGCTATAGGGTCTATAGCGAATATAATAGGTAGGGGAAAAAGTCTTTTCGCATTTTAGTATGTATGAACTTGTAATAAAATCTCTTTGGTTATACCATTTGTATCTAGCAGGTTTTGATATCTTTAAAAAGTTTAAATTTTAAAAAAGATAATTCCAAATTCAAATTAGGTAAATGTGTGATTTTCATTTGTTTTTTTTACTGTCAAGATGAGTGAATCTAATGAAGAAATTCGATTCATTATAAATTTTACTACAAAAAAAGTAAAAATGCAACGCAAGCTGCGAAAAAAATTTGTGACGTTTATGGATCTAGTGCAGTGTCTGTGAGAGTAGCACAAATTTGGTTTAAGCGTTTTCAATCAGGAAATTTTGATGTGAAAGATGCACGTCGCTCTGGTCGCCCTGTTACGGATAAAATGGATGCCATTTTTGAAAAAGTGGAGCAAGATCAGCATATCAGTAGTTACGACGTAGCTGAAGAATTAGGAATTGACCACAAAACAGTTTTGGCGCATTTGAAAAAAGCTGGGTACACTAAAAAGCTCGATATTTGGGTGCCTCACGATCTCACTGAAAGAAACTTAATGAACCGTGTACTCATTTGCGATTCTTTACTACGACGTAATGAAAGCGAATCGTTTTTGAAGAAGCTTATAACTGGTGATGAAAAGTGGATCATGTACGACAAGAACGTGCGAAAAAGGTCGTGGTCAAAGGCCGGTCAGGCTTCACAGACTCTGGCAAAACCCGGGTTAACCCGCAATAAGGTGATGCTGTGTGTATGGTGGGATTGGAAGGGCATTATTCATTATGAGCTGTTACCGCCAGGCAGGACTATCGATTCTGAACTCTACTGTGAACAACTGATGAGATTAAAGCAAAAAGTTGAGAGAAAGCGGCCGGAATTAATTAACAGAAGGGGTGTGATTTTTCATCATGATAACGCTAGACCTCACACATCTTTAGCCACTCAGCAAAAATTAAGAGAGTTTGACTGGAAGGTGTTAATGCATCCGCCGTATAGTCCTGACCTTGCATCTTCTGATTTCCACCTGTTTCGGTCTCTTCAGAATTCTTTAGGCAATGTCAGGTTAACATCACGAGAAGACTGCCAAAACCACTTGTCGTGGTTTTTTGAACAGAAGTCCCAAAATTTCTATAGTAATGGGATCATGTCTCTACCTACAAGATGGCAAAAAGTTATCGAACAAAATGGCACCTACATACTTTAGTTAAATGTAAATAAACTTTAGTAAAAAATGTTTTGAATTTTCATATAAAATACGAAAAGACTTTTTCCCCAACCTAATATATCGAACACTAAAAATACGCGGTAGGGTCTCTGCAACTACTCTATCGCCTGAAACTATTGCTTTGTCTTTTGCCTTTGCTACGGCTTCGGAGGGTACGTTAAGGTGTTGGCGGCGTCGTTAAGCCAAATCTCCACCAATCTTTGTGGTCGAATGGCTAGCAATGGCCACTTTGACTCCGAGGTCGTGGGTTCGATCCCCGCACATGACAATCATTTGTGGGCATGAACATATGTGTTTGTCTTAGTCTGGGTGTTCTCTATGTATTATATGTATGTATTTAAAAATATATATATTAAGAATAGTATCAGTTATCTAGTACCCATAGTACAAGCTTTGCTTAGTTTGGGATTAGATGGCAGTGTGTAATTTGTCCAGGAATAATTATTTATTTAGTTATCTTCATTTGACCAGCGTGGTGAAGTATGCTCTAAACCCCTTCTATTGAGGAGAGACTCGTATCCCAACAGTGGGATGATTGTGAGTTGATACCGATGTCGATAATATGCAGTACTTTATATCAAGCGTGATTTACGTTTATTACCGCTTTTACTATTTACCGCTTAGCAGCGGGCGTGGTATGGAAAAAAGTTTGATTTTTATAGTCAAGAAACCCTATCTGAATAGGCTTCATTTTAGACGAGTAAGAACGGAGCCACTTAATAGAATTAATAAATAGGTACCTACTTTACTACAAATTGTCTCTTCGTCCACTTGCATATTTATATTTCAAGCACTTTTCTGTTGTGCAGTAAGTACTAAAAGGTTATTGACAATAATAATCTTCCTGGAGGACCCATTAACACTCCTGAAGTGTTTTTGAATACCTCTATTTCAACAATAGATTCAAACGGACTTTTTGGGAAAACGGATATTGCAACAATCGTTATTGAACATTTCTGTCCCAAACTCCTACTCCTACACTAAAGCCTTTACTGTGCAAGCAGCTCGTTTAAGGAATTCGCTCCCGCCTAACTTAATGATGTCGCAAAGTATCGTTCAAGCTGCATCATTTGGGCGGTGCATGTAATTAATGATGCTTGAGTATGTTAACTCTGTTCTATTAAAGTATTGGGCGACGTAACTGGTGACCCAATATCTGGCACATTCCTCGCCCAAAGGATCAGTTTAGCCATCCAGCGAGGTAATGCTGCTAGCATCTTGGGAAAGATGCCACATGGGCCAAACTTTTTACATTTATTTTAGTTTTAGTTTATTTTTATTTTAGTATTATTTAATTTTAGGTACTTTAGTTTTATAGTTGAATTGTATGTATTGTTTATTTGAATAAAATCTGTAAAATAAAAAAAAAAATCTTTTTTGTTATTAATGTAACCATGTAAGTATATTGTACCTAAGTTCGCCATGTTACATATGTTTTTCCTTTTCAACATTAAATGATTGGCTGGAAGAAGTCCTATGTAGGATAAGTCCGCCATTATACATGTAACTCACCTATTCTTTATAACATGTTTGTACCTATTTCTTTTGTATAATCACAATATAACTAATAGTACTGTATTAAAGATTTTACAACAACTACTCTTTGGGTGAAATGGTTCATCTTTGAACCAAAGCCAACTTCACCTGCACGCGGTGCACCCTGCTGACTGACAAACGAAGCTCTGGCGAAAAGAGAGGTAGTACAGCTTCACATCATGCTTGTCTGCCACCCGACGTAGTATAAAAAAATATACTACAACAACAGAGTAAAAAGTAATCATACAGCCATGGAGTCATCCAAGTGGTCAATTTTTTTTTATATACTACGACGGGTGGCAGACAAGCATACGGTCCGCCTGATGTGAAGCGGTTACCGTAGCCATATTAACGCTCGCAACATAAAGTATCGCTTGCGCGCCGCCACCCTCGCTGCCAACGCAGCATCTCCTTCCAATCTAGTGACCTCACTCACTCGCAGGAACACAACAACCCTCAAGGGAATTGTTATTTGGCTGTGGTATTCTGTGAGGTGGAGGTACATTCCCCAGTCGGGTAGCTTACAGTTACGCTCCCTACCTCTCTTAAATGAAAAAAAAAATCTAAAATAAATAAAAAAATCTCTGTAAATGAAAGAGAATCTACCTTATGAAATTATTTCCACGAAATTTCCACTTGCATAAATAGCATAGTTTATTGTTTTACACATAGCTTATTTACTGAACGTGTTTACATTTATTGAGGGTTGAAGTGTGATCAAAAGGAAAGGCGAGCGTGTCAAACGAGCTATTCTTACGCAAACAAGGAAGTAAATCACTTTGATAGTGTGCCGGAAAGTGTTTCAGCTATGCAAGGGGCGGCTACAGGGTGGCGTACAGGGTGTTCGGAACACGGAGTGATAAAATTCTTTAATAGATTGTTGAGGTCATTTGAAACCTTTGTACTTATCTATCACTCTTTGCCCGTACATAGTATTTCGTTTCGAGTACCTCGCGGATGTGAGCGTAACTGTACAAAGAAATGTTTGTTCCATGTTGCAATGAGTAGAACCCGTTATGCAGAAAATGATTTTATTAAGCGTGCATGCAAATATTACAACGAGCACATGTCTGAGGTTGATTTATTTAAGAATTACACATTGACGTCTTTTAAAGCAATTAATGTACTAAAAGTTCTCACCTAATGTTTTTACATGAACAAATTCTGTATACTTTAAAGAAATAATTTAAAATTGTATCTGGTTGGAAAGTGTTGTTGTTCCTTAACGTAGTATATTCTGAAAATAGGGCCCAGATTGTCTAGGCGCGACGTCGGTTTCGAGCGACCGCAGCGCTACTGTTTACTGAAACAACCGACGGGGCGGGTGAATGACCCAAAGACAGCGCGATTGTCAAAATGTTTTGCGACAAACGTTCCAATTGTTATTGAAGTTGAATATTTACAGCATAACAAAAATGTTGAATTATTGGAAATAAACGACGAGTGTAAAATATTCTAAGACTAGTTTTTCGTTACAAAATGATAATAAATATTAATTACTAGATTAATAAGAGTAGTTGAGACACAATTTTTATGTTTTTCTATTTATATTAAACAATCAAGAGCAGGTCTGGACTGACCTTTTTGTATTCTACTTACCAAAAATTCCAACTATGTATTTATTTGTAATTTTCCTACCAAAGTTTATTCTTATTTCGTAAAATATTCATTCAACAAAATAATTGCAAATTCAGTAGGAAGTACGGTCGAAATAACATCGAGCTTTCCTCGCTAGTGTATATCTCTACGCAAGGAAATGTGCCTATTGCGTAAACTCAAATAGGGTGGTGGCACCAATTATCGGCCATGTCAACTTTTTTTGCTTGTAATTTTTGAGTTAATAACTTTTGCTACGCTAGTATACGAAAGTATAAAAATGATTCATATAATTAAAAGTAAGTAAACAATAACAAATATGAGTCGCCATCTAAAAAGCGTGCTAGGGTTGTACAAAAATAAATGAAACACAAGTTTATAAATTATTAATATACTAATTAAAAGTAAGTAAACAATAACAAAATATGAGTTCAAAATTCTAATGTTTTTTCATTTTAACGATTACTGATCAAATTTTGATTTCTGCTAATTTGATGATAAAATCAATTGCTATTGCAAAACTTATCAGAATGAGTACCAGCTGCCCGATTCACGTAATAAAAACCGTAGCGTAGGGACTTAAAAATGTCACTTCGTTTTTTTGCAAATTAAGCCCTTTTAACCGACTTAAAAAAAGAAGAAGATTCTCAATTCGCTGTATTTTTGAAACAATTTTGATGATTCTTTACACCAGGTAACTCTTCAAAATCGTATAGGAATTGTATAGTAATTGAGCTATTGAAAGATTTATGACAATCCAAGACTAGATAAGTAAGTGCGTTTAAAACAGAAAACCAAAAGGCGATTTCTAAGTTTCTAAGTTAAAACGACTTTTGGACTGGCGTGTTTACGTGAATCGACCGGCTGGATAGTTAAGTTACCTCAGTCTCTTTCAAAACCATTAGGCGTTCTTCTCTTTCAAAACACGTAAAGCTCTTTCTTTCCTCTCTTTCATAGCCTCTATGATACTGGGCGCGTCACGAATGGGCATGCTTCGTGACTGCCGAGGATCAACTAATTCTGGATGTAGGCAATCGTAATAAAACCTAACTAATTTCATCTCCATTTTCTTCTTCCAAAATTTGTCGTCCTTTTCTAAAATATAAACTTTCATAGGTACAGTAGCACCAAACCAGATGCCAAGCATGCAAACGTTTCTTTTAGTAATATGTACCTGTCCCTGAATTTGGAAATACCAGTTATGATTTTTATTTATGACATAACTCTTGGAAGCCTTGCCCAAAAGGTATGTTTGGCCATTGCTTCATCAAGAGTCATGCCAGCTAAAGAATGTGGGCACTTAATTTCAATTAAACCGTTTGCATAAATGCCATCTGGTGTATTACCAAGAAATTCATATTGATCGTCGACGAACAAACCGCAACCTTGTATACGAATATTCTTTTGATTTTCTAACTGTCTAATTTCGGTTTCTTCGTTTTCGATACCGTACCGTACAGCAAGCAAACTGGAGATATTACTACCATAAACGATTTTACCAACAAAAGCAGCACAACTTGTGCTCTCTCGTTTTTTACAAACTTCCCCGAATGATGATGAGGTTAGTAATTTTCTCCTTGTACTCATCCACTCAGCACTACTTCTTTGCAAATGGGTCGACCTTTCAAGCTCCTCTCTTTCAGCACAAGACAACTTTAAATCGGCTAAAAAAGATGGCTTGGCTTTCTCATATAATTCTGGACTCAGATCAGGTTTTTCGCAGTTTGGTCCATAGTGAGCGTCTTTCGATACAGTGTTGTGGCTTTTTTCAATCTTAATTTAGGTTTAGCAATTAAACGGTTTCTACGATTACAATTTTCCACTTTCGCGATCAAAGGAATCGGACTACATTTAAATATGACTTCATGAGTTTTACTATGAATCGATCCCGTATTAAAAGACACAACAGCAGCTGCGCATCGGCCCGCATAAGAACCACGGGAAGAATAATTTACACGCTTACCCCCAACTAATTTGGCAATTACTCCGTTAAAACTTTCAACTATATTACTTGTGCAATTATGAATTAAACTTCTAGAATGATATGACAGTCTTTTACTTAAAATTTCTACCGCGTCCATTAATCCGCATCCAACAATTGTTGGAAGTAATCCAACAGGTTCTATTCGACGAGTATCAGGTCTACAGAAATACTCCTTGCAATGTTGGTGATTACCAAATACGTGTTGTGGACCATTTAGGATATCTTCACTAAGATTTTTTATTTTTTCTTCGAGTGACTGATTTTGATCCGCCCAATATTTAATCGCGCATTTTACACCCGTTCTTAAACGCAAATACCTTTCTTTTAGGAATTTCCGCAATTCGCAAGGATACTTAGTGTCTTTTGACAGTTTCTCCAAGCTATTGCAGTAGTTTCGTAAAAGATGATTTTTGCATTCAATTTTCTCTACTATTAAATTATCGTACGGACGCGAATCTAATATTTTTTTATAAGTACTAGAATCGCCGTCTGCTACAAATTTATTATAAATTACACCGTGATCAACAATGGAACGTTTAAACCCCTCAACTATTATGGTCGATTCCATCCCGGTAGATGATCCTGAATAATTCTTGAAACAATGGTGTTCCGGGGGCTGACTGTTGTTCTTTGCGGCTCGTGCACAGACTACGCAGTATTTATTTTTAACTCCAAAAAACAATACTTTATTAGTTTTAATGCCAATTATCGCAGCTGCGCCGGATAAGGCGGAAAAATTCTTACCATAAGATCTCTTCCTCCAACAACCGTCAACAGCAACAGATATTAATGGTGTACCATTTTTATCAACACTACCTATAGACTGCGTACTCTGCTTCTTCCTTGACAGCTTCTGCCATGGAATGTGTTGCTGTCTTTTCCCACCAATCGCAAACCGTATTATTAATTTCATTGTATAATGAAGGTGACATGATTGGTAACGGTTACTGCGGCAGTTAATGTTTTTAACTGAGAGTAGCTCCCACCAGATGATATGATACCAGATACAATTTGATGATTCACTTCCATGCTATCTTCTTTCTTTTCAACCAAACACACAGTAAACTTCATACTACACATACTACATTTCATGATGAGTTTTGAGTCCAGACCAACTTTTACTTCACCTATTATACTGAGGTAACTTAACTTACAATCCATTGGACCGTGGTCCCCTATGGCCTGAAGAGCTTTATAAAAAAAAGAAATATCTATTACTCTACGCCCAACTTCCACTTCATCCACCTTTCCCTCTTGACTGTTTTCAATAACTAGTTCCTGTAAAGAAAGATAATGGCTTTATTTTGTTTTATAAAAAATAATTAAAAAAGAATGGGCCAAATTTCTTCAAACATAGCTAAGAACTCCCTTAGAATACATCTTTGAAACACATAACACTAGATCAAAATCTTGAACGTTTTATATAAATAAACGTAATAAAAACTGGTTGTTTGTAAAGTCGGTTCAGGACAATAATTTTAATAAAAAAAGCTGTTGTTTCATTTTTAACCTTATTGATATTCCTGTTAACATAAAAAATAGCTAAACATGTTGTTTAGCGTTTTCATGCATTTTCCTAATGTCGGCCGGGTGGCCGATATTGGGATTTATCAATAAATAAAGATCCCTAACCTCGACCCTGCGATTATTTCATAAAAAAGACAAGTAAATGTAAAAACCTTGGTTTTTCTTCAATAAAAAACAATATAAAATACCATAGGTATGTTTAATTCCATTTAAATACTAACTAACTCAATGCGCTCGCAACCGGGATTTGACTCGCCACTGCCACTAAACGACACAAGTCGGTACCGGCGCGTGGTCTATTGCCAACTGAACGTTCAAATATTGAAGCACCCGCACCAAAATATGGATTATTCGCATATAGAGTCGCTTTTTGAATAAAAACTATTATAATTTTAGGGTTATTTTAATAGTTAGGGTAAGTGCTCCAGTGAATTAACACCCACCAGTGAATGAACAAAACACACATTTTTCAATATAATAAGAAATCTAAGCTTTTCTACTCAAGCCAGTATTTTTTTCTCAATCGAAACATTATATTACGTCAACTGAACACACAGGTATTTGCCTGTGACCTATAGTTTCAAAATCGCGACCGCCTAAAATGAAAGTATTCTGTCGTATTTTTGATTGTATGGAGCAGAATTTAGGGCATTGCTGAGACTTCGTGTTTTGATATTCACTTTGTAGACACTATAAGTGTGATAGTGTTAACAAAATTTGATAGTACGAGTAGGATGTAAAAAGAACTGTTTTATCTTACAAAAAGCAGATTGCATAAATTTTAATTATCATAAATAAATTATAGGGGTGTTCGATAATTGGATCACGAAATTGAAGAAAATCTAGTCAATGAACACACAGTTTTAAGCATTTGGCATCTTAGCCTTAATGCAGTTGGCTAATTTTTTGTACACAACTTTTATAAACGGTTGTCAATTTTTTGACCAATATTCGAACGAGGTGTTCTTTTATTATTACCAGTTTATCCTCCATACCTAGCCTGATATCTTCAGTAACTTTTAGAAGTGCAGTAATAGTACTGTGCCCAGGACGAAAACCAGACGGAGTGAACTGATTAAATAAAATAAATAAAGATCTCCACATAGAAGTGCCTTTCAGCTAAAACGACCATGGAAAGACAGCAAAATGCAAGCTAAAAAGAAATTAATAAATAGTGATGACATATAGAACCAATCTTCTATTATAGAAATATAATAGTTTAGAAGAGAAAGGAGAATCTAACATAGAAGTGATGAATAATAATATTAAATATTTTATAATAATAATCCAGTATTAATATTATGTTTTAAGCATTTGGCATCTTAGCCTTACGGTCTGCCCGAGGGGCTATGCGAATGGGTTGCTAGCTTCTTGTCCAGCAGAAGCATTAGAGCCACCTAGGACATAGGACATCAATGCTGGCGTCCCGCAGGGTTCTGTATTGTCCCCGACGCTGTTTCTGCTGCATGTTAATGATATGTTGTATAATGACAGCATTCATTGTTATGCGGACGACAGCACCGGGGACACTTATTACACGGGCCGCGCAAATATCCCTCGTTCTTTGGTGGAGGAGAGCCGCGAACAACTTGTGTCGCAAATTGAGAGCACACTAAGTAGAGTGTCCGACTGGGGGCGACAGAACTTAGTGCGATTTAACCCCTCTAAGACACAAGTCTGCGCGTTCACCGCTAAGAAAACCCCATTTGCTGTGGCTCCACACTTCGAAAACACACCCCTCACCATCGCCAATAGTATTGGTATTCTAGGAGTTGACATCTCCAGCGACGTCCAGTTTCGATGTCATCTGGAGGGGAAGGTCAAGCTGGCATCGAAGAAACTAGGTGTGCTCAACAGGGCGAAACATTACTTCAACCCGCGGCAAAGACTTATACAAAGCTCAAGTTCGGCCGCATATGGAGTACTGTTGCCATCTATGGGCGGGAGCGCCTAGATTGCACCCTGTGACTCGATTCAAAGGCGTGCTGTGAGGATTGTTGACGATCCCAAACTGACAGACGGTTTAGAACCTTTAAGTCTGAGAAGAGATTTTGCGTCCCTTTGTGTGTTCTACCGTTTGTACAATGGGGTGTGTTCAGAGGAGTTGTTTGACATGATGCCCACGGCTTCCTTCTACAGTCGCACCGCTCGCCATCGACAGGGAATTCATCCTCACACTTTAGAACCGAAATGGTCACGTACTGTGCGGTTCCAGAGAAGTTTTCTTCCACGTACTATCAAGCTGTGGAATGAATTGCCTGTTGAGGTTTTCCCAGGAGACTACAGCATGGGGTTCTTCAAAAAGGGCTTCAAGAGGTTTTTACAGGGTCGGCAACGCGCATGTGATGCCTCCGGTGTTACAGGCGTCCATAGGCTGCGGTAACTGCTTTCCATCAGGCGGACCGTATGCTTGTTTGCCACCTTAGTGGTATAAAAAAAAAATGTTAGATAGTTCTCTTTAGGTTATAAAATATCAAGTAACACGCAATTATAATAGTAATCATATCGTCTATTTAATATAATAAATATATATATATATTTACAATAACAATTACCCGAAATAAACTCTTACATAATAATTTATATATAGAACTGATATATAAAAGTGGTAGTTCATTCAATGGGTTTCAAAAGGTTTATTCACTGGATTTTTTTGTTCATTCTCTGGTGATTTGTGTGTTCAATGCTGATAGTTATTGAGATAACCTGCATTTTATACAAATATACCCCATATTTGTATAAAATGCAGATTATCTTAATAACTATCAGCATTTTTGCTAAAATATGTATACTGTATCAATCATGAATAAATTGTGAACATAATAAAATAAAATATTTTTTGGTTAGGATCTCATAAGTAGCTGGCTGTAATTTTCAAAGTTTGGAATGCCCTTAAGGGTTCATTCAATGGAGCACTTACCCTATATTCCATTTTCTCGCAAAGGCCGATATTAGGAGGAGGCCGATACTAGAAGACTTCACCCTACTGAGATTTTGTCTTCGTCCATCACTAACTAGGTATTTTTTTTTTTATACTACTTCGGGTAGCAGACAAGCATACGGCCCGCCTGATCTGAAGTGGTTACCGTAGCCATATTAACGCTCGCAACATAAAATATCGCTCGCGCGCCGCCACCCCCGCCACCCCCGCTGCCATCGCAGCATCTCCTTCCTTTCTGGTGACCTCACTCACTCGCAGGAAGACAACAGCCCTCAAGGAAACCGTTATTTGGCTGCGGTATTCTGTGAGGTGGAGGTACATTCCCCAGTCGGGTAGCTTACAATTACGCTCCCTACCTCTCTTTTCGCCAGAGCTTCGTTTGTCAGTCAGCAGGGTGTACCGCATGCAGGTGAATTTGGCTTTGGTTTAAAGATCTTGATGAACCACTTACACCCCAAGGTAGTTTGTTTATTTATGTAATAAGTCTACAAGAATTACGTATAACAACTTACGTCTATAGTGTGTAGTCTAAGCATAGCAGTGTTGCTTGGAGTCTCGGCCTGAAGGTTTTCTTTATTTTCAATACTGGAAATATTATTCATCATTATTATCCACTTTATAATTATTTTGTAATTTTTGTACAACACCAGACCCTAGGCGCGTCGCGTCTCTTTGGCGGTAAGTATGTCGACAAAGCCGCGTGCCCGTGCTATTTCTGTTATGAAACATACCTACTTCCACAATCTGATATTTAGACAATAATGATGAACATGAAAACGAATACTAGGTAGAAATTGACTTTATTACTTATAATACAAACCAATATTTACATGCTATTGTATATGTCTGAATCAAGCGATCTAAATCATATGACATAGGTATTGTATTAGCTTTGTAATGTACCCTGTTCAAATGAAAATAAATTATATTATTATTACTACTTAGACAGGATAAGCTCACAAATAAAACTAGGATTTTTACATGACACTTTCACAGAAATCTCGTAATTTTTTTCTAGGTAGGTATTTAGGACAAGACGTAGTAAAGTAGGCAGATAAATAAATAAGTAGGAAGGAACTTACATTTTTTCCGAGATCTTTTGGCTTTCATATTTTTATAATGCGTACTAAACTTTCTTTTCCCTGGCAAATTCAAATTCAATCAGTCCTGCGAAAAAAACCCTCGATTACCGACTAGATACGTTTATGATATTGGCTATAGCATGTTGAAATCATGTTTCAAGCCTGAATTGATACATATTTTACAAGGTTCATAAAATAACCTACTCAACAAAGTATCTAATTCATTCTTTGTATTTTTTACGATTTATATACATTCATTATATTGGTAAATTAGTTATACTTACAGTTTTTCACAAAAAACACAAATTCACAACACGTAATTTTGCCGGAGCATCCGACGCGCGTGGTGTCACCTTGACATATAAAAACACACTGGCGTATTAGTGGCGGCGCTGGGTACTAATTCGTAATATCGGAATGTGCGTCATTTTTCATACATTTTTCTATGGAGAATTTACGTAAAACATATCTAGATTTTAGGGCTTTAAAAGAGGAAGTCTTTGTTTGTAAAGGTACAAAAAAAAAGTATATGTTATATTTATTGGTTTCTTCAGTGTTCAAAAAGTGTTTCTTTTTATCAATTTGTGTTGATTTATTGGGTTAAATCTGAAAAATACGAAGGCATGTTTTTGCATTTTTTCTCAATTTTGTGCGTTTGTTGACCTTTATTATAAAACAACTATTAGATTTTAAGAGTTTAATATAATCATACAATAATTTTTGGTCTTTGATTGTAATATATACAAATTATCATTGATATCAATCATATCTAAATAGGTTAAATATGAAAAATCGTAACACTCTTTTCACAGTTTTCACGATCTGGCCCCTTAAAAACTATATAATTATGTAAAAGTACTTAAATGACTGTTTGTTTCTATTTAATAAATAAATAAAATAATAAATATATTACAGTATGGGATACTTTCAAAAGGTTGTGAAGAGGTTTATACAGGGTCGGCTAAGTACGAGTGATGTAACTATGGTAGCCGCTTACCGTCAAGCATTGTTTGCCATTTTAGTGGTATAATAAAGAGAACATTCCGGCCATAAAAATCTTTGTTTTTATATTCTAGTAATACATTTTTTTATATTACGCCGGGTGCCAAATAAACACACGGTCCGCTTGATGTAAAGCGATTATCGCAGCCTTGCAATACAAGAAGTATTGTTCGCTGATAATTTTATGCCCATTATGCCCTTCTGCCTGGTTACTTCTCAGTCTCGAGACCGTAACTTTATGAAAAACTAGCTGTTGCTCGCGACTTCGTCCGCGTGAATATCAGTTATCGTAGATAGACATACGCTGTCGCGGACTTTTTTTAGGACTTCTATAGAGGAACAATTCCATCATACATGATTTTTGAGTAAATTCTCAATAACTTAAAAGACATATTGTTTTCCCATTTTTCTTTGGTGCAACATTTTTCATTGGTGCTCAGCTCCTATTGGTGGTAGCGTGATGTTATAGCCTTCCTTGAAATAAAAGCTATCTAATAGGTACTAAAAGAATTTTTCAATTTGGATAAGAAGTTATTGAGATTAGTGCGTTCAACCAAGAACACTCTTCAGCTTTTTAATATTAATATAGATAGTATATAACAATTTCATCAATATCTCCTAAGATATTGATTGAAAGCGACTGATATCAAGGACAATGTTATTCATAATTAAATACTTGTGATTACTGATTACTTAATAACATATTTATTTGGATTACTCCTTGCTCGAAAATTGTGTAAACTATTTAACAATATCTTAAAATAAACAAAACTATAATGATCTGCAAACAATACCCATGACGATTTTCAGACTACTTCATCCCGTTTTACCGCTTTTGGTGTTGAATTTTGAAAATTCCTGAAACACGTATTTACTCTTTTCTCTATAGAAGTATTCGTGTAAAGTTTCGGATAAAATAGTCTAACTAATCTCGTTTTTCCATACAAACTTTGGACACCCGTTTCACCCCCTTAGGGAATGAGTTTTGAAAATTCCTTTCTTAGTGCACCTCTAGACGTCATAAGGAACCTACTTGCCAAATTTGGAATCTCTAGACCCAGTGGTTTGGGCTGTGCGTTGATATATAAGTCAGTCAGTCAGTCAGTTTCTTCTTCTATAGATTTAGATAACAACGGGAATTGACGCGATCAGATCATGCATAAGGGTATTTACATAGCTTTATTTTTGGGTGGCATTTCGACGTGGTCATAGGCTGATTGTCTCAACAATGTGCCTCTGCCTCCGTTCGCCAAGTCGATGAATATTCATCTACCCCCGTGTTGTTCGATATCCATGTACCACGACATACTACACTTTTCATAAATCATGCAACGCGCAATTTAAAAGACTATAAGTTTGTTTAACACCCAACATAGTAAAAAAAAACATTGCAAACTAAGCTTGTAGCTACAAACATTTTCCGACAGTATAATGGTATTAGTACGTAAGGTCTCCACAGCTGTTCTAACTAAGGTTTCTCGCTGTTGTTTGTATGTTAATTACATGTTACAACTGATGTTGACGTAAAGTTTAGCTTTGTAACGTAATTTAATACCAGGTAACATCTTGTTTCCAAAACGAAACGAATCCGGGCCGAAAAGATGCAACACTGATGCTCACCACGATCCTCAGGGTCTATACTGCCTCAGATAAAGCCGATTACGAAAATCAAACTTCAGCTTAGATTTGCAGCAATAGGCTTGTATCCCATTTTTTTTTTTCGATTTGTAATTTAAAGACGTCACAATAATATAAATATAGGTGAAATAATTACTTCGATTGCGAAACTTCTTGAGATATGATAACTTGAAGATCACAATTTTGGACTATCCCGAAAACGCTCCATACAAAAGGCCACCACGTTATGACGTCACACCGTGCTATTTTATATGCATTAAATCAGAAATTTGTACGACAGCTATGTTAAATATTGCGTTTATGTAGCCAGTGCCGTAACAAAATTTATAGCATTTTTTATTGTTTCTACAATGGTAATATTTATTTTTTATAATTTCATACCTTTAAAATGGACTTTCCCACCAAACTTTGACCGAACATAAAACACGTCGGACATAAGTTATTAAAATTTTAAGATCGCAGATCGTTCTTGTTTTATGTATTTTACGTTACTGATAGAGAGTTTTTATAATTTTGTAACATGGGCAACTAGCCTATTGTGTTTAGCTTAGCTGATAGAAACCATAAAGCTCTCTCCGACAAAGTTAAAAATATGGGATGTAAGTCACAATATACATTCATGAGTCTTGAAAACATAAATACCTTTTTGAGGCTGTCGTGTAATAAACAACAAATCGTCCCTTAGCTTACAACACCGCTCAAGTCGAAAATTGGCGGTTTTCACATTTTAATGCCATTCGATGGAGCTGCTCATTGCGCGTCTAACCATTGGTCACATAATTATAGATTCAACCAATCAGAAGCCGTAATTCGAAAAGTAGTGACAGCGCGCAAGTCAGTTGGACTCTCAACACCGCACAAGTCGCTAGTCTGTCATACATTTCTCGTAAAAATACTTAGCGCTCCGTAATTATTACATTTTGATGTGGGTTTTATCGCTGAAAGATCTTTGCAAGAAGTTATAATAGAAGGTTATGAGGTAAGCTATATAATAAAGTAATGTTTATTGATATACACATATTAATATAGAAAAAAATGACAGTAGAATATCTTCATACTTACTTAAGCGGTGTTTATTATCGTTTTTTTTTTAACTTAGGCGGTGTTTCAAAATGTATTTTATTTCTTGTAGGAAGCTCAATAATTGAAATACACTATGGATGGAGAAGTAATTGATTCCTGGAGTAATCAGAGTTCAGGTGATGAATTGTTATGTGCCTATTACAAGAAGCAGGACTGATGTCAAAACATAAACGGCGTAAACAAAGTTGCAAAGAAGATAAAAAAAGAATTATTAACAATTCCATTGCGGGTTGTTTTGTTCCTGCGAGTGAGTGAGTTCACCAGAAAGGAAGGAGTTGCTGTGTTGGCAGCAGGCGCGAGCAATATTTCATGTTTCCAACATTCATATGGCTACGGTAACCGCTTTACATCAAGTGGGCCGTATGCTTGTCTGCCACCCGACGTAGTATAAAAAAAAAATAACTAGGGAGTATAAAAAAATGTGGACCTCAAAACACATCTAATGTACTGAACATTAGATTTGTTTTGAGGTCCACATTTTTTATTTTTTTATTATTAATTTATATTTTTAATGCAATAATTCCTACTTTTTTTGACATTTGAATTAAAAAGATAACACTAGTTCTTCTGATACCAAAGAATGCAATTCTCCTAATAAATAGGAAATTATTGCAACACCAATAAACGAACAAAACTTTGGGGAGTACATGAAAAGAAATATAACTAGCCAGGACAATATAAACTTAATATTCGATAAAAATGTTGTCAATGTCAAGATAGAAAGTGAGAATGTTGTGCAAGACCATGGAAATATTGTCCTTAATTCTAATAAATTTAAATCATGACGAATCTTTCCCTACTTTTTTTCCTTCAAGATATTCTCGTATCTACGAATACTCAAGACCCAATTTCTATAATGTAAACAATACTCAATGTACAGATAAAAATAATCTAACCCAGAGCAATATGCAGCAATCTAGAGTCTCTGTTACTCCATCGTGTTCTTCAAAAGTGGTCATACTCAGTAATGTTTCATATAATGGCGATCTGTTAAGTCCTAAAAACGACAGAACAAGGCGACAAAAGATCTAAAGAAATATGAACGCAATGTTAATAAAGGATGAAAGGTGAAAATTATTTAGGATACAGAAGAGACAGAAAAGCAAAGACCAATAAAACAAGACGTATAAGACGTTAAAGTGAAACAAGACGTATAAGAAGTTAAGCCTGTAAGATCCATGAAACCACTTCTGCGTTTTGCAAGAAATCGAAACTCAGATCATGTGACAACATAACTGGGAGCAGCGAAGATTATTTATAACTTCTCACGGAATAAAGTACTAAAGAAAGCTACAAAAAATCCAGAATCATCCAGAAGAACTGATAGTCGAACTTACGCTTCGACGATTGATAATGTACGTCACCAAGTCTGTAAAAAATTGGTTTGTTAGATTTAGGCTGAAAAAACAGATCGTGCCTCCCAAGTTGTTCGTTCGTGTTCGTTAAAGGTTCGTGTGTCACCAAATACCTTTAGCAATTGATGTCAACAATGTGATTCTTATGAGTTAGGTTATAGATACCTATGTTATAACGATTGTTAATTATTCTTGAAGTATTTCTTAATAAACTTCTTTTTGTAAATCTATCTATCAATACCTTATTCCCTAACATTTCCGCAAAAACACCGCCTTAATCTAATAAAATATCTGTCAACACAGCTCAAGTCATAAAATAAAAGCTAAAATAGAGTAAATCGTCAAAATAATTATAAATAATTATTTCTTAACCACTAACTAGGCTATTTATTAAGTAATAACAGAAAAATTCCACCGATTTTTTAAATTAGACAGTTTTTTTCGTCTCCTGTAATTTGGCAAAAATGACTTATGCGGTGTTGTTAGCTAAGGGACGAAATGTATGCCAACCTTTACCCTATCTATCCATTCAATCCATTTAATAATCTCAATCCGGGGTGAACTGGGGGCATTACTTAGAGCATCGCATCCGGCGACCACCGCAGCCAATTTGCCAATATTTAACCAACTCCCTGCTAATAGAAGCCGGGAGCCCTATTTGAATAATTTCCATTAGCGTACAATTTATTTTACCATCCATTTGGGTGTATCTGTGGACATAGGATTAGTTTGTGATCGTGTTTATAAACCTGGCACGTGTATGTAACATGAGAAATATGTGATATGCATAATATAGTATATTGTATATATATAGTATATTGTAATCTGACCTTTGGACTGGTCCACAGATTATATATACTCAGAGAGACTTAAAAAAAATTGGTTGTTTGTAAAGTCGCCACTTCACGGAGCGGTAAACATTGGGGTAGGGTCTAACGAGACCATGAAACACTTGATGTGTCAATGTGACGCCCTAGCCGGCAAACGACTGGAAATTCTAGGAAAGGCATACCCGGACCTGGAGGACTACAGGCTCTTTCCATTAAGCGGCATACTGAAGTACATGGAACATGTCTCCAGCCAGTCAGGTGAGAGTGACTAAAAGATTAGGGAGAACACAAAAGATCCATGAGGGTCGACGTGTCACCGGTGCTGCAGCACTGGACCCACTCTAAGATAAGATAATATTGGTTAAAGAATTTTCAAAATCGGTTCAGTAGATCCAGAGATTACCCCCCTACAACTTGACAAACTTTACCTCTTTATAATATTAGTATAGATGGTACCTTACCCCAATGTAGATGCATTAGTCGAAAACTTTTGTGGTTGTATATTTGCGATATACTGCTACAATGCTTAGTTTCAAATGTCTTTTGTCAACCACTAAATATGTCACTTGCTGACCTCCTAAACTTCATCATCATCATCATAGCCTGTATCTATCCACTGCTGGATATAAGCCTTCTACAATGCTTTCCACCAAATACGATCCTCCACCTTCCGCATCCAGCCACTTCCAACCGTTTCTTAATGTCATCGAACCATCCAGAAGGAGGGTGTCGCGCAGCCTCCACTCTAATCCCCATTTCCCATCACTTACTTACTCAGCTGATGTGACCGGTCCATCGCCACTTCAGCTTGCAAACTCTGAAGGTTATGCCGACAACTTTGACCCTCCGTCGAATTTCTTCGTTCGGAATTTAAACCCTCAGACAAACTCTTAAACTTGAAGTTGATAAAATGCAGAATTTTGGTGTAAAAGCTCCCAGCTTGTTAATTTCACAATGTAATATTACTGTCTGCATTTTTGAAAATTTAAATTTAAACCAAACGTCCAAAATACTACACCTCGTCTTTCAAATCACTTATTTGGCTTCAGTAATTCAATTTTGTCTGCAAATAATTTAATTTCACCACATCAAAGGTAGAGCTGGTTTATAATATTAATTATACACGCGTTAATTTTGTTGGATTAGCTGGTTTACAAACATAGGCCAATTACAACGTTTGTAAATGGATTTGATGTTAGAAGTGACAATGGAATATTATTATCAATAGCTTCCATATTGTTAGAGAAACTTACAAGTTCCTGAAACACACACTCTTAGTTTAAACTACATCTATATAGGTAACCCACGGGTCTACTGTTTTCCCGCACACCGCAGAACACGGGATGGTCGTATAGTGAGGAAATTTGCCTACATATACCTATTCGGTACAATGCCTCAGAAACATTTATTGAGTGAGTCGAGTGAGTGAGGTCACCAGAAAGGAAGGAGATGCTGCGATGGCAGCAGGGGTGGCGGCCCGCGAGCGATATTTTATGTTGCGAGCGCTCATATGGCTGCGGTAACCGCTTCACATCAGGCGGGCCGTATGCTTGTCTGCAACCCGACGTAGTATAAAAAATAATAATTGACATAGTTTTTTTTATTATTTGAGACGGGGGCAAACGAGCATGAGGATCACCTGATGGAAAGCAATCACCACCAAGTGGTCGTTGATCCTTTGACAGCCTGTAATACTCCTTCCTTTCTTTCTGGTGACCTCACTCACTCACAGGAACACAAGAACCCTCAAGGAAATTGTTATTTGGCTGCGGTATTCTGTGGGGTGGAGGCCCCAGTCGGGCAGCTTAAAAATATGTCTACCTCTCTTTTCGTCAGAGTCTCGTTTGTCAGTCAGCAGGGTGCACCACGTGCAGGTGAGGTTGGCTTTGGTTTAAAGATTTTGATGAACCTCTTACACCCCTATAATACATATATTCAAAACAGACTCATATAGAAAATAGAGCGCGCTCAAGGCACTATCCTTTACCATACCATATACATATATCGTATATCTTTCTAACTTGCATAGAATTTTCCTCTGTCCGTGTCGTCCTCTTAATTCAGAGTGTTCCGTATTAATAAAACCGCGCGGTCAAGCCTTTGTTTAATTTCCGGCGGCGGTAATTGTCGACAAGTTGCGGCCAGTCGTAAAATGCGGGTCGGGATTCGGCTGGCGACAATTGAGGGGCGATAAGGGATGAACCACATTGACAGCTTTAGTAATCTAACTAGGTTACTAAAGTTGTATACGAGGAAATTTTAATTTATCAGCTTCAACGTTTTTAACTTTTTTTCATACGAAAATCCTCTTTCTGTCTGGGACGGACGAGAGACGGTTGTGCTCCTGTAGTGGAGACTAAAATGACCTGATGATGATGATGATGATGATGAAAACATATAGTGTCGTTGTTTTTTTACCTAATATATATTTTTTTCTATATAAATATCCAAGGCCAAATCCTCCTGTCTGTGACGGACGAGAGAGGGTCGTGCTCCTGTAGTGGAGACTAAAAATGATCTGATGATAATGATGATATATCTATATAGGTAAAAAAAAACAACGACACTATATGTTTTCATCATCATCATCAGGTCATATTTTTTGAAAAATGGAAAAATTCACCTGCCCCCCCTAGGTGGGATTTGAACCCACGACCTCTCGATGACCGGTCGAGTGCTCTTCCAACTGAGCTACCAGGAAGGTTTGTGTTGCTGACGAATTTTTTCATCTTATATTTCTACTGTGTGAGTCACAGTGTGGCGTCATCAACCTATTAAGTAATTACAATACTAAAGTAGGCATAGCAGTCCATCGTTGCAGATGAAATTCAGCTATTTTTTGATAACACCAACCTAATTAAATTATTATTATTGTTAACACTCACACAGTAGAAATATAAGATGAAAAAATTCGTCAGCAACACAAACCTTCCTGGTAGCTCAGTTGGAAGAGCACTCGACCGGTCATCGAGAGGTCGTGGGTTCAAATCCCACCTAGGGGGGGCAGGTGAATTTTTCCATTTTTCCAAAAATATTTATCAGGCAAGTTGGCCAAGACAACTATTTAAATAATAATAATCATCAGGTCACTTTAGTCTCCACTACAGGAGCACAACCGTCTCTCGTCTGTCCCAGACAGAAGGAGGATTTGGCCTACACTCCCCATGCTGGCCAGATGGGTTGGGGAGGCCTGATCGATGTTTTATAATGCATTTTCCTTAGTCGCCTTGTACGACATTCACGGGAAGAGACGCAGTGATTCTATTCAAGTCTGCCGGAAACCACACGGCCAACTATATAGCTTATATAATATAATGTTTTACTAACATACAACATTTAAAAAAATTGGAGTGTGGCTGTATGATGGACACGGCCGTGTCAACACACGGCATGCACAAAAATTATCTCAAAATGGTAGCGCTTCCCCTTTCCCCGCACGCGATATTCTATAGTCCTTACTTAGCGCAATAATTTAATTGATCCTTCATCCATCCAGCGGTGTGATTGAATTTTGGATTGAGATGATACATTTGTAGCTGCAACACCTGTATCCCCCGATTTTGTTATCATTCGTTTTTTTTTAATTGCTTCCAGGAAGCAATTTTAAAGTCCGGAACAATAATTGTGCCATCAGCACAGTTCACCACAAATTACTTTACAAATTAAAGGGAAAAATAAACATGGTAAGCTAACATTACTTCATCAGCAAAATACTGAGAACTATTAACGATAATTATCAATGTTTACCGTTTAAAATTTACATTCACAGTATTAAATTTGTAAGCATGTATTTCTTTTATTAAAAAAAAAATCGAATGTTTCCTTTTTGAAGGTACTAGCACGAGTAACCATGATATTATTAAAATTTAAGTTGTAAGATTGAGTAATTCGGCATTCAGAGGAGAGCATTTGAGGGCGTACTGCATGGTTCCAAAGGAGTTTTCTACCTCGAACTCTCAAATTGTAGAAAAAACTGCCAGCTAAGGTTTTTCCAGAAGATTACAGTATGGGGTTCTTCAAGAAAAGGTTTTCACAGGGTCTGTAACGCGTGAGTGAAACCTCTGGTGTCGCGAGCATCCATAAGCTGCGATGACTGCTTACTTTCCAGCAGGTCGTACGCTTGTTTGTCATCCTAGGCGTATAAACAAACTACCTTATATTTTTAATGAGCAATTTCTTGTATATACAGTGATGTAGTACTACTGTGAAGTAACCCTTAGGATATAGTGTTTTGGAATGAAGGATTCGGGTATTCTGTAAACATGAGTCGTAATTGGACAGTGGGGTGTATTCCTTGGCGAGGGGCAGAATGGTTAATATGTACTTATAGGATTCGGATGCACATTCTTTATTCTTTATTGCATATAAATTAAATAAATAAATATTCCAGGACAAATTACACACGGCCATCTAGTCCCAAATTAAGCAAAGCATGTACAATGGGTACTCGATAACTGATATAATACTTAAATACACTTTTTTTTGTAAATACATACATTTATTACATAGAAAATACCCAGATCAAGACAAAGACGTATGTTCATGCACACAAATATTTGTTTTGTGCGGGATCGAACCCGCGACCTCTGAGTCAAAGTGGCCATTGCTAACAATTCGACCACCGAGCTCGTCATTAATTCGTCAAATTATACAATACAGGTAGTATACATAATATAGTTATACCACAGTATAAGTAATAGTACAGTATGGCCATTCCCTGCCCCTCTCTCATGTCGACCTCACCTCCCCTTTGAGACAAATCTAGAACAGTTTGTATGGCGCGCACGCACACACGCTCATTCACACAACATTTGTATGGAGTGGCCGGGGTGTGGTTATACAAAGGCGAGCTTATCTCTTTAAGAGAGTACACATACATACATACACACAAATATACTCATAAACATACTTATATAGCTATGTGATGATCGATAAATAGACTTTTAGTCTTCTTTAAAGGAAGTGACAGACGGGCTCTCACGTATATGAGATTCCGTTGGATGTCCATTATGGAGGTATTTCATTTATTTGAAATGTTTACTAAGTACATTTATGGAGTAATATATAATAGTTGACGAGCTCGGTGGTCGAATGGTTAGCAATGGCCACTTTGACTCCGAGGTCGTGGGTTCGATTCCCGCACAGGTCAAATATTTGTATGCATGAATATGTTTGTTTGTCTTGGTCTGGGTGTTTTCTATGTGTTATAAGTATATATTTACAAAAAAAAAATGTATTTAAGTACATTTATCAGTTGTCTAGTACTCATAACACAAGCTCTACGCTTAATTTGGGACTAGATGGCGCTGTGTAAATTGTCCAGAAATATTTATTTATATTTATTTATTTAATATAAAAATACATTCTTCTTCTTCGTCAACCCTTATTCATCCCACTGCTGGGATACGGGTCTCCCTACAATCGAAGGGGTTTAGAGCGTACTCCACTACGCTGCTCAAAACGACAGTCAATAAATGACAGCAGCTGGGACAGAGGCTTAACGTGCCCTCCGAAGCACGAAGGAGTTTTTTAAGTGAAGTTGTTTATAAAAATGTACACCCAGTGCTTCTGTATGGAATAATCGAACCTAGCCGCCATTGTTTCCAGGATGCTGTTTTCAGTGACGCTGTTTTTTGCGTATAATCGCGCGGAAGCCGTCAGTGCGTGAATCCGCAAAATCAGGTCCTGTGTCTCAAACACCAGTAGACTGATTGAAATAGTTAACTTTCCTTGAAAAGCAATAGACAATTTCCTAAGTGTCAGCATCTGCTTTTAACGTCAGTTAGAAAGTTGAACTATCGAAGTTGCCACGCTTCGTCTAAGTTTCCCTTCATATAATGCTCTATGGACGATGTAGTGTCTGAATAATTAGAGTATGTGTAATGATGAAACCACATGGAGAGAGAGAGGAGAGTGCTGCCCCTTTACCATCATCTCTTATTGGGATTCAATAACTGAATAGAATGCTTATTCATACCAATGATACACTACTTTGAGAACTTCCGCCAGCAATTAGTTCATGTAAACTACTACCGGCAGGCAACCACCCATTACTGTTAGTAGATTCATGCGACTGCTTCAGATTTTTTTCTGTTAAAGATATTGGAGATTCGCCGACACGACCACAGCAGCTGAAGCAGAGACGACCAAAGCAGTCAAGGCAGTCGTATGTATCTACTAATGTTAATGGGTGGTTGCCTGCCGGTAGTACTGTAATTTGCATGAACTAATTGGTGGCGGAAGCACGCAATGTAGTTTAAATAAAATTACTAAGTAACAATATATTTGACTTAACTAACTACCAATTATCTCTCAAATCTATATTCTCATCGAAGCTTAAACCAGAAATCATTCTCATTTAACTAAGTAACTTAATCACATTACCATTATAATGTTAAAAACAGCCACTTTACGAACACAGCTTTTCATAAAAACAACGAATAAGGAAGCAAAAAGAACAATGTAAGGAGTTTGTGCCTAAATTGAATCAACGAATCGTAAATTACATCTTAAATAACCATAATTAAGGGAAGCAAGCCCTTTATTGAATTAAGTAACGTTCGCATTCAAAATTTTCTCGAGAAATCAAAATTCAAATTAATTTGTGAATTTATTTTACACTTGAGACTTGCAAGTCGAGTGTGGAGTAGAAATTCACTCGACGTTTATATCGCAATCAATTTTAAAATAATAATAATATAATAATAATAAATTTATTTATTCACTTCTCACAAGGTACACATACAGACACTGTTACAATTTTCAATTTTAATTAAATCCTTGTGAGAGTCTGGAGTCTGAACTAGGTCGAAACCTGTCTTACAGATCTCCAGGCTCTCTCCTGATTGATTTATCATTTATGATGGTTACATTTATAATTTTGTATAGTCTAAACATACTATGGACCTAGTTTTACTACATTATCAACAAATATATGTGAGTGTGCGTGTGTTCGCATACTTATGTAAGTATATATGTGTTTGAAATATTGTCAGTATATATTCGGCTGCCGAAGAAAGGTAAAAAAATTTGAGATTATTCATCCCACTGCTGGAATATGGGTCTCCCCTCAATCGAAGGGGTATAAAGCATACTCCACCACGTTGCTCAACTGCGAGTTGACGGAGGTCGGTGTTTTCAAGCTACCGAAAGGCCCCTGACCGATCCCCGCAATGACAAATATTTGTGTGCATGAACATGTCTGTTTGTCTTGGTCTGGGTGTTTTCTATGTATTATAAGTATGTATTTACAAAAAAATATATATTTAAGTACATTTATCAGTTGTTCCCATAACAGTACCCATAACACAAGCTTTGCACTTAATTTGGGACTAGATGGCGCTGTGTAAGTTTTATTTATCTCGAGCTCCTCCGTGCTTCGGAGGGCACGTTAAGCCGCCAGTCCTGGCCGTTGTCATTAGATGACAGTCGTTCAGCCAAGTTGTTGTGTCTTGGTCTGAGTGTTTTCTATGTATTTACGAAAAAATATATATTTATGTATAATATCAAATTGATATTATCAATCCTTTTTTCGCATAAGGACAGATTCTCAAAAGGACAGATTCTCAAAAAGACAGATTCTCAAGACGGGAATTCCTTTTATGCTCATACTATGTTGCTATTGCTAGTGAGTACGAGCTTTGCTTAGTTGGGGACTTGATGGCGGTGCGTAATTTGTCCTGGATTATTATTATTATTATATGACTTTTGCAGAAAACCTTGACAAAATACTTGAATTAATCAAAACCCAAGAGTTCGGTTTACTTTTTCATCTGTCGGAAAATATTATTTGTACTGTTCACAAAGACACTTCGTTAGTGACTTCAACCGTATCATAATACAATGGTACAAGCTTTGGTTTTATCTTATCTTAGAGTGGGTCCAGTGCTGCAGCACCGGTGACACGTCGACCCTCATGGATCTTTTGTGTTCTCCCTAATCCTTTAGTCACTCTCCCCCGCCTGTCTGGAGACATGTTCCATGTACTTCAGTATGCCGCTTATAGGGAAGAGCCTGTAGTCCTCCAGGTCCGGGTATGCCTTTCCTAGGATTTCCATTCGTTTGCCCGCTAGGGCGTCACATTGACACATTAAGTGTTTCATGGTCTCGTAAGACTCCTTGCATGTTCTGCACTCTGGGCTTTTGGACAAGCATTGGTTAGTTTGGGACTAGTTAGCATTGTGTAATTTGTCCATGAATATTTTATTTATTAATTTTTACTAGATGTTAATAAAAATAAATAAAACAATTTCTTACCGTATTTTGCTCATCAAGCCGTTTGATTTGATAACCATAATTATACGGGAAAATTATAAATCGCTATTTTGAGGCAGCCGCCATATTAGCTCGATGGCGTAGAGCATTAGGAGCTCCATCGCATCGTTGCGCATATCAGTATAATCGAACACACAAATTAAACAACGTCGACCGTAGCCTGTCCATGAATGGGTTTATTTATCTCGAGCTCCTCCGTGCTTCGGATGGCACGTTAAGCCGTCAGTCCTGGCTGTTGTCATTAGATGACAGTCGTTAAGCCAAGTTTTTGGGGTGTAAGTGTTTCATCAACATCTTTGAACCAAAGCCAACTTCACCTGCGCGCGGTGCACCCTGCTGATTGACAAACAAAGCTCTGGCGAAAAGAGAGGTAGGGAGCGTAATTGTAAGCTACCCGACTGGGGAATGTACCTCCACCTCAAAGAATACCGCAGCCAAATAACAATTCCCTTGAGGGTTGTTGTGTTCCTGCGAGTGAGTGAGGTCTCCAGAAAGGAAGGAGATGCTGCATTGCAGAAGGGGTAGCTGCGCACGAGCGATATTTTATGTTGCGAGCGTTAATATGGCTACGGTAACTGCTTCACATCACGCGGGCTGTACGCTTGTCTGCAACCCGAAGTTGTATAAAAAAAAAAGTTGTTGGAATTTTGGTGGCTTGAAAACACTGGCCTCCGTCAACTCACAGTTGAGCAGCGTGTTGGAATATGCTCTAAACCCCTTTGACCCCATAGGCGGTCTTAATAGACCGCCTATGTACCCTTAAATTGTGGTAAATAAAGTTTAAATAAATCAATTGAGGGGAGGCCCGTATCCCAGCAGTGATATGAATAAGTGTTGACTACGACGACGACGCCATATTAGATTAAAATCTTAGACAATAATAGCTCAAGCTTTTATACAAACATTATTCGAACTGAAAAGAATTAATGTTTTCTGCCACGTGGGCGAAATCGCGGATGGCTAATTCCGTACAAAAACATGATTCCATTTCTAAAGTAATCTAGATTTTGTATTCGTAAACGCCGCACCCTGTATAAATATTGAATCACTTCCAGCCGTCGAATTATAAAATTTCCGAACGTTATTTAACTTGACCATATTCGTATGCAAAGCCAAATTGGTTTTTCCTCTTTCACTCTTGTCCCTTTTCGAAATTCACTTTAATAAATACAGCGGTGAAGGGTTGATTTCTGATATTGTGTCCATTAATTTTGTGATTTTGAATGTGGCGATTGGTTCTCTTGTGCGTTGAACTCGATCAATCATGGCTCATGTATAGCTTGGTTGCCTTTTTTGCATTTTTATTTAAAAAAAACTGTTTTATTTGATTCTCGTTTTATTTTGCGGACATAATATAGGGTGTAAGGGGTTCATTACCGTCCTTAGAGCCTCTCTTAAGTTTGTACATCAATGATTATTATAAATAATATAGATATGGCATACATATACTGAATTGCGTCAACGGTTCCCGTTCACCTGGGGAGTGAGGCTATCGATATCCTTATCATCTTGGCGCTTTAATATACTTGCAATCTCTTTCACCCACTGAGTGCGTAATCGGCGCAATGGCGTCTCTTTTCTTGCCAAAACATGAATTGCCTTTAAATATACGTTAATATCACATAATGTTGTATTTCGTGTGATATGTGATCCCTTGGGCTTTATTTACTTTAAACTAAACCAACCTCACCTGCATGTAGTGCACCGTGCTGATTCACTGACGGGGCTCTGGCACAAAGGGAGGTAGGACAGTGTAATTATAAG
Organism: Hypsopygia costalis; assembly: GCA_937001555.2. Classification (NCBI taxonomy): domain Eukaryota; kingdom Metazoa; phylum Arthropoda; class Insecta; order Lepidoptera; family Pyralidae; genus Hypsopygia; species Hypsopygia costalis. The sequence goes on along the minus strand of OW443343.2, from coordinate 18,893,761 downwards.
CTGCCCGACTGGGGAAGTACCTCCACCTCAAAATAAACTGCAGCCAAATAACAACTCCCTTGAGAGTCGTTGTGTTCCTGCGAGTGAGTGAGGTCACCAGAAAGGAAGGAGTTGCTGAGTTGACAGCGAGGGGGACGGTGCGCGAGCGATATTACATGTTGTGAGCGTTAATATGGCAACGTTAACCGCTTCACATCAGGCTTGCCGTATGCTTCTCTGCCACCACAGTATACAAGTTATACATCTAACCTCACCTTTGGTCAAAAACGGAGTTTACATTAAAATACTTATTTACGTTGCAAACACAAGCGAGCCTTACGAAAACTATGTTTATGTACATAGGATAACCCCTTAATGAAAGTTTACACGGTGATCCAGTTATTTCCGTCGAGATAAATGGGATTTGTTGCTTTAAGTTAACAAAGTTTATTTAATACCTCTCCGTTTACGCAGTGACCTTATAATGAAAGACAGGTTTCGAGTCATTATTGTCTTAACTAGGTACTAACATTATTAGGTATGGAGATTATTTACAAATTGAGACGTCAGCTTCAATCTGCTAAATCTTTTTTGGCCTTTAATCAGTTTTTTGTTCCGCTTTTGTTTATTTAAACTTCAATGACGACCAATTAACCCCCTTTCAGGGTTTACTTTGTCCCGGAACACACTGTCCTCGTATAGTATGTATATGTATTTATATATTACTAACTGATGCCCGCGACTTCGTTCGCGTGGACTTTATGATTCCGGCGTATGAAAACAAATACGAACTAATGTAGATACATAAGAAAATATTTGTGGCAGTATTATACGTTAAAAAACCGGACAAGTGCGAGTCGGACTCGCCCACCGAGGGTTCCGTAGGTACGTAATATCATTATTAAATTTGATATTTTTCGTTATAAATAAGAAATAATGCGTCGAAAAATATAAATAAAATATATTTTGCAATGTGTACATCAAGCCCTTTCATATGATACCCCATTTGAACCAGTAGTTTCAATTTGAAATTTCGACACCCTATAAAAAATATAGACCCCCTATTTTTTAAAATCTATTTACAAATGTATAGTTTTGAGATTTATTCCTGTACTTGTAGTCTATAACGATGTTACTTGCCAAATTTCATAGTTCTAGGTCAACGGGAAGTACCCTATAGGTTTTGATTCCCTTGAGTGTGTCGAAATATGCGTTTTTTGATGAATAAACGGCCGTAACTTTTTTCTACGTAAACTTAGCAGTTTGATTTTTTTTTAACTTCATGGGACCGTAGACCTGAGTATACAGTTCAAATTTCAGCTTGATACCTCCACGCATTCTCGACATAGAAATTCTTGACAGACAGACAGACAGACAGACAGACAGACAGACAGACAGACAGACAGACAGACAGACGGACAACAAAGTGATCTTATAAGGGTTCCGTTTTTCCTTTTGAGGTTCGGAACCCTAAAAATCAATAAATTATTCTTTTTATTTGAGATAGTAACCATATTTAAAAAAATGATGGGAGTCTTTCCTTCGGGAGCTAATATGAAAAGACCTGAAGCGTTACTAACCCTCGATAAAGCCACGTAAAGTTAGCCCATGCGAAAAACAACCTCATATTTTAGTTTATTGTCATAGCAAAGCAAGTGGTCACAGAGAACTGTGTACGTTTAAAATTAAAATGAAAAATTGTTGGAGAAGAGTGGTATCATCATCATCAAGTCATTTTAGTCTCCACAACAGGAGCATGACCCTCTCTCGTCCGTCCCAGACAGGAGGATTTGGCCTACACTCCCCACGCTACCCTAAACGCAGGAATGGAACCATCATGGTTGCGAATTTATGAATGAAATTCATTGATAAATACGCAACCATCATAGTTTTATTCCTGCGTTTAGAGCTTGTGGTAAGGCCCCTGATCGATGTTTTATAATGTATTTCCCATAGTCGCCGTGTACGACATCCACGGGAAGAGACGGAGTGATTCTATTCTAGTCTGCCGGAAACCACATGGCATTTTTATATGCATATATAAATACATATACACTGTATAGTATGTATATGTATTTATATATGTATATATTATTAAATTTGTGTAATTATTCCAATACATAAAATACAAATAAAACTAAATTATCTAGAACTAATAATACTAGAAATAAGTGAACTAAAACTAAAAAAAAAATATAATGAATATATTATTATGTATGTAGTTATATTTGTATGTATGTTTAGTCATTCTTATTTATAACTAGCTGACCCGGCATTATTCCTAGGATTAATAAAAAAAACAATTCTTCTGAACATAATTTTCATATATCTCTAACGGTTTAGACTACATATGCCAAGAAAGCGCAAACAGAGGTTTTTTTTTGCTGACTTGCTTGACTAATGTCATCACTGCTCAACCCCTACGTTACTTAGCGTAATGAAATATAGCCTATAACCATTAAGAAGAACCAAGCTATCGACTGGTGAAGGTTTCATTAAAATCGGCCTTCTTATGGGAGGGTAAAGCGCTTGGTTATGTCAAGTTATCACTTCAAAAAAAAAAATAGGTTGGACCACCCTTATCAGTATCCCTTAGGAGTATGAAAAATAGATGTTGGCCGATTCTCAGACCTACCCGATATGCACACAGAATTTCATAAAAATCGGTCCAGCCGTTTCGGAGCAGTTTGGTAACAAACACCGCGACCGGAGAATTTTATATATTAGATAATTAGTATTATTTTGTTTGTATGACATAACAATTTTCAAATTATTTCTCCATTGCTTCTATTTCTATTCTATAAGTATTTTTATTTTTATTTCTAATACCTTTTTATTGCAATGGCCTCGCTCGCCATACGAAATTGTAGTAGGTATCCAACACTCGAAGGTTAACTGGTAGAGATTTCTTATAGAGATAATACCTGCCTTTGTACATTCTTAAAATTCACAATTACTATTTCGTTTTGATTGTCTATCTGTTATTTGGTGAACAATAAAGATATTACAAACAATTAAAATATAGTACAAGGCGACTAAGGGAAATACATTATCAAACATCGATCAGGCCTCCCCAACCCGTCTGGCTAGCGTGGGGAGTGTAGGCCAAATCCTCCTTCTGTCTGGGACGGAAGAGAGAGGGTCGTGCTCCTGTAGTGGAGACTAAAATGATCTGATGATGATGATGATGAAAATATAGGGCGATCTTAACACTGAAAGCAAGCTTTGGGAAAACAAATTCACAAATTTTACTTTTATTTCTAACTTTGGCCCGCTGTTAATCTCGTGTTATCAATCATAGTGTCTATCGGGATAAAAGTATTCTACAACGGAAAAATCCACCTTCTAACTACCGATCATTACGTCCAAGGGAGTCTATGTTCAACAATGGACGTATTTTAAATGTTTTTTTTTTGCTGAATTCCCTTGAGAGTCGTTGTATTCCTGCGGGTGAGTGAGATCACCAGAAAGAAATAAAAAAGGAAGGAGTATATGCTGGCAACGGATCGGCGACCCCTTGGTGTTTGCTGATCTCCATTAGCGGTGGTGATTGTTTTCCATCAAGTGACCCACATGCTCGTTTGCCCCCCTCTCTAATAAAAGCAAAAAAAAACATAATAATGATTAGTTAATAGACTAGTGAGTGTAGTTTTTTTTCTATTTGTTATGTAAGGATGTCACAATAATATACCTATAGGTGAAAGAATTACTTAGATAGCATTAAAACTTCTCGAGAAATGACAACTTGAAAGGACAATTTTGGACCGAAAACGCTCCATACAAAAGGTTATCACGTTATGACGTCACATCTTTCTATTTTGTATATAATAATAATTTTTATTCAGTTAAAACTTAGGCTATAAACAACATAGATAAAAATATTAATATAAGATAACAATCTAACAACTACCTGAACTAGGTTGAAACCTGTGTTTCAGGTAAAGTAGAGCTTTCGTTATTAACTTTACATTAAATATTCACATTTTAAATTATTAGAATTAAGACGAACAGTAAACAATGTATCACTACATAGTATAAAACAAAGTCGCTTTCTCTGTCCCTATGTCCCTTTGTATGCTTAAATCTTTGAAACTACGCAACGGATTATGATGCGGTTTATTTTAATAGATAGAGTGATTCAACTGGAAAGTTTATATGTATAATATATGCATAACATAGTAGAAAAAAACTGATAATTTAGAGGTTTCTAATGTGATGTCGTAAATAAACACATTTTTTTGCTCTTTCATTGCAAACGCTGGCTGAACCCAACGAGATAGATCAAAATTATGTAGTACAGTATTGTTCACCTTAAAATGGTCTACAAAAAAGTTCGCGATGGTATATGTCTATCTCTTAGTGGTAACACACAATAACCGTTATTTTATCCTTTGCTTTTTACAAGAAATAATGCCTTATTTACGAAGCGATTTTAAGCAATACAGAATTAATCCTTATCCAATTAAGTACCTTAAATACGTTGCGCATTTAATATAGATCAATATGGCCCTTCACAGCATGTAATTTAAATAAATAGTTTAGAAGATATTACACATTTAAAATGCAGGGACATAACGGCTGTGGCGGTACCGGCCGCGGAGCCGGCGGCGTGTGCCTATAACTGGGGAAGGACTGGATAGGACAAAGCGCAAAGATCTTCTGTAGTACATTTAGTATCAGTATTGCACCCGTGCGAAGCCGGGGCGGGTCGCTAGTAATATATAGTTCAATTACAGTTATTTTGATTAATGAATTATTGTATGCATTAAATTAGAAATTTGTACGACAGGTATGTTAACTATTGCCGTAACAAAATATATAGTATTTTTATTGTCTTTCCAATGGTAATATATTATTATAATTTCATTCTTTTAAAATGGATTTTATCACCAAACATTGATCGACCATAAAACAAGTTGGGTATAAGTTATTTAAATTTTATGATTGCCAGTCTTTCTAGTTTTGTGTATTTATGATACCGATAAATATGTTTTTATAGTTGTAGAACAAGCCAAGTAACCTATTCCTACGAACTTTTCTAACCGTGTCAGATCAATAAATGATTTATTATTATTATTATATGAATACACCAATCAAACATTTTGCTATATCGGCATCAACCCATAATCATTCCACTGTTGGGATACGCGTCTCCTCTCAATCGAAGTGGCTTCGAGCATACTCCACTAGAGCTGCTGAACTGCGGGTTGGCGGAGGCTAGTATTGTCGAGCCGCCCTAAAGCCACTGACTTGGCTTAACGTCTGTCATTTAATGGCAACAGCGGAGACCGATGACTTAAAGTCCACTCCGAAGTACGGAGGAGCTCGAGATAAACAAACCCATCCATAGACAGGCTACAGTCGACGTTGCTTAACTTGCGTGTTTGATTAGACTGACACGCGCAACGGAATTTGCTATATATAATGTACAAATATCAAGGCTTATTACATCTTCTGAAGTTCCCAAATGATTTACATGTCAAGTGGAATTGATAATACAATTTCCTCGTAATCTAGGAAGACAAACACGACAGATGGAGACATTGTCGTGTAGAATGACATTAGTATTATGCATGTTTGTATAATAGGTAATAATAGTTGGGTAATGTACATAGGTACTTATGTATGCATTAGTAGCGTATAGAATCAAACAGTGTAATAGGGATGTTGGCTTTTATTTATTAAGCCACAGATGCGTTTTTTTGACTAAGCTTTTCATAAAAATCATGATGAAGTAAAAAGCATTGTTGCGCATTTAAGAATTTTCAATGACTAACAAAAAGCCATAATTACATAGTAAATATGAAATGAAATGAAATGAAATCGTTTATTTGCTATGGCACAAGTACTTCGGTGTTACATTTATGTCAGAATGCTCCTACATGTTCCGCCAGGGTTACACTAGCACGCAAAAACTTAGTTATCATTACAGGTTGTTTACTCTTCATGTTAATAGACTTTTTTATGTATGCGAGGGGGGCAAAAGAGCATGTGGGTCACCTGATGGAAAGCAATCACCACCACCCATGGAGATCAACAACACCAAGGGGTCGCCGATCCGTTGCCAGCCTATACTCCTTCCTTTCTTTCCTCACCACAACAACCCTCAAGGGGATTGTTATTTGGCTGTGGTATTTTGTGAGGTGGATACAGTCGGGCAGCTTAAAAAATCATCATCATCAGGTCATTTAAGTCTCCACTACAGGAGCACGACCCTCTCGTCCGTCATAGACAGGAGGATTTGGCCTACACTCCCCACGCTTGCCAGACGGGTTGGGGAGACGTGATCGATGTTTTATAATGTATTTCCCTTAGTCGCCTTATACGACATCCACGGGAAGAGATGGAGTGATTCTATTCTAGTCTGCCGGAGACCACACAGCCAAAATAATACTAATACGATAATCTATTATTCATAGAGTCGTCATGTCAATTCTCGCGTGAAAATTATTGTTCTGTATAATTTACTTTGTAAGGGTTCACGAAATTTAGGGTGCTTTTGAAATAGTATACGAGTACTATTGAGAACTCGTCTCGTATTCTCGATGTTAAATTACTTTTATTTATTTCCTAGCTGCCGAGACAGACATTGTTCTGTTTAAATTCAAATAAATTTAAATTAAAAAAATACAATTTTTCCCTAATTTTTCATGTTTCCGGATTTCTTTTTTCGGATTCTTAATTTCTTCGGATTTTTTACTTTTCCATTTTATCTTTATGCCAAAATGATTATTAGGTACATAAAAAAAGTATTGCGCTCACAAATAAACACCATTTAATTCTTGGCAGAATACGGCGTGCCTGATATGAAGCGGTTATCGTAGCCATATTAACGCTTGAAACATGAAATATCGCTCGCGCGCCGCCACCCCGTTGCCAACGCAGCTACTTCTTCCTTTCTTGTGACCTTACTCACTCGCAGGAACACTTGGCTTGTAGTGAGCTACTTACACCCCAAATGTCCTTTAGATCTCCCGGGCAGCCCTCGGTATATGATAGGTATACTAAAAAATCACAACTTAAAATGAATGGCACAACCCATAAACTTGTTGATAGCTTTGAGGCGAGGCGTAACATGCAATTTGCATTTTATTGCATTCCCTTGCTTTTGAATAATTGAGCGTCGTTGCTGAGATGTCAGCGGAATTCCTCGCTCCAGGCTCGGGGAGGAATTTACAAGATTTCTGATGAAGAAATTCACGTCTTCATAATGTACTCGTTCTTCATAATAATGAAGAAACTTTTCTTAATAAAGTACCATAAGAATAGGCTAGACGACAATGATCTAAAATACTCAATTAAAAAATATGTGTCAGTGTCGTAAAATACTTTGGAAAAACAATAAAAAATATTATAACTTTTGTTATGGCTCTAGCTACATAAACGCATTATTTAAACATAGCTGTCGTACAAATTTCTGTTTTAATGTATACAACATACCTAAGTGTGACGTCATAACTCAGTAGCCTTTTGTATGGAGCGTTTTTGCGAAAGTTCAAAATTGTGATTTTCAAGTTACCATATTTCGAGAAGTTTTTATGATATCCAAGTTATTCATTCACCTATATTTATATTATAATGGCGTCCTTACATAACAAATCGAAAGAAAAAAATGTCGTCTAGCCTTTTATGTAGTATGTATGTATGTAGTAGATAGAGTGCGATATAAGTGTCATAATGTATGCTATTGTATTAAACCAGTATTAAAGTTATATTCAAACGATTCACATGTGTTCTCTATAATACCTCCAGCGCCTCTCTTTACAATTAGAATTATAATCCCTAGCGTACTATCAAGCTGGGGACTGAACTGCCTGTCCTGCCTGTCATGCCGAGCAGCCATATTTGACGGGCCTGGTGGTCGAATGGCTAACCACGTCCACTTTTACTCCGGAGTCGCGGGTTCGATCCCCGCACATGACAAATATTTGTGTAGTTAATTGATTCAGGTGTTATTTTGCGGAAGTCAAATTTACAGGCAATTTGATCTACACCACTTTGCGTACTTCCGCCGCCTTTGCTTTATAGCAGCTGGAGCAGAGACGACCAAAGCAGCCACTGCAGTCGCATGCATCTCCTATCGGTAGTGAGTGGGTGCCGGCCGGTAGTAGTTTGCATGAACTAACTGGTGGCGGAAGCACGCAAAGTAGTGTAGATCAAATTGCCGGTAAATATTTGTGTGCATGAACATGTCTGTTTGTCGTGGTCAGGGTGTTTTCTATTTATTATGTGTAGGTATGTATTTGCAAAAAAAAAATGTATTCAGGTCAGATCTGATGTTATACTTAAATACATTTTTTGTCTGTACCCATAGTACAAGTTTTGCTTAGTTTGGACCTAGATGGCAATGTGTAATTCGTCCAAGAATGTTCCAAATGTGTTGAAATTGTCAAAGACCAACAGGCTCGTATTTGAATTTGTGTTAAATTTAGCCGGTAGGCAGATTCATAGAATAACGTCGAATTCAAGACCAAGAGTTATTACCGTATAATATACTCGTGTTCGTATAAAGTTGTGTAACGAACAGTAAAAGTTATTTTGTTTGTCTGAGCACATAAGCAATGTCATAAAACAACCATATACCGAAGAATAAAGGCGGCTATTTATCGGCTTGTAAGAGTCGACATCATCTGATTTTTTTTTTATTACCAATACGTAACGCCAGATTTCTAGATATTGGCTTAACTAATAGTATAAGGACTGACCGGTATAGATAAAAATCAAACTATATGCAACTACAAACGATAGTGGATGGGTGCCGGCCGGCAGTAATTTGCATGAATTAATTGGTGGCGGAAGCACGCAAAGTAGTGTAGATCAAATTGCCTGTAACTTCGGACTTCCGCAAAATAACACCTGAATCAATTAACTAAATAATGAATATATTGGCGGAGAAGGAATTCTTCAAAAGTGAGATCAGAAATTTTGACAGCCAGAAATATTTGGTCCACAATAACATATAAATGGAATACTACACCTCGTTTTCATCCTCCATTAGTTGGAAGCAGTCAGCAGTAAAACCGGTATTGCAATGATTCTGTTATTTTGCACGACTTCTTGAAATGTACTTGACAACCCCAATTCAAACACTTATAACTAATTTTATGCACTCAAATGATTACTTGCACCATAATACCTACTACATACATTACCTAATACATAATAGGTAGGGGAAAAAGTCTTTTCGCGTTATATTATGAATGAACTTGTAATAAAATCTCTTTGGTTATACCATTTTGAATCTAGCAGGTTTTGATATCTTTAAAAAGTTTAAATTTTAAAAAAGATAATTCCAAATTCAAATTAGGTAAATGTGTGATTTTCATTTGTTTTTTTTACTGTCAAGATGAGTGAATCTAATGAAGAAATTCGATACATTTTAACATTTTACTACAAAAAAGGTAAATATTCAACGCAAGCTGCGAAAAAAATTTGTGACGTTTATGGACCTAGTGCAGTGTCTGTGAGAGTAGCACAAATTTGGTTTAAGCGTTTTCAATCCGGAAATTTTGATGTCAAAGATGCACGTCGCTCTGTTCGCCCTGTTACGGATAAAATGGATGCCATTTCTGAAAAAGTGGAGCAAGATCGGCATATCAGTAGTTACGACGTAGCTGAAGAACTAGGAATTGACATCATAACAGTTTTGGCGCATAAAAAGGTCGTGGTCAAAGGCCGGCCAGGCTTCACAGACTCTGGCGAAATCCGGGTTAACCCGCAACAAGGTGATGCTGTGTGTATGGTGGGATTGGAAGGGAAGATATTCATTATGAGCTGTTACCGCCAGGCAGGACTATAGATTCTGAACTCTACTGTGAACAACTGATGAGATTAAAGCAAAAAGTTGAGAGAAAGCGGCCGGAATTAATTAATAGAAGGGGTGTGATTTTTCATCATGATAACGCTAGACCTCACACATCTTTAGCCACTCAGCAAAAATTAAGAAAGTTTGACTGGGAAGTGTTAATGCATCCGCCGTATAGTCCTGCCCTTGCACCTTCTGATTTCCACCTGTTTCGGTCTCTTAAGAATTCTTTAGGCAATGTCAGGTTAACATCACGAGAAGACTGCCAAAACCACTTGTCGCGGTTTTTTGAACAGAAGTCCCAAGATTTCTATAGTAATGGGATCATGTCTCTACCTACAAGATGACAAAAAGTTATCGAACATAATGGCACCTACATACTTTAGTTAAATGTAAATAAACTTTATTAAAAAATGTTTTGAATTTTCATATAAAATACGAAAACTTTTTCCCCAACCTAATATATTAAATTATGAAAATTTGTTTAGAATCACAACCGCGCTTACCAAGTTCGCACCAAAAAGTCCAAGTCTATAGTTGGATGTTAGAACTAGAGAAGTACCAAAATGTATATTTATGTTATCAAAACGTCATAGTTTTCCGACAAGAACAGAAATTGCAGTAGCGACAGTACCAGACCGTCGCACAGTAACGAGAACTTCGAGTTCGTCATGCAATTCCTTTGTATAAATAATGCCACTTCACAAACTGAGAACAACTGCATTTTATTGCTGATAAATTCGTAATCACAACTCACTAATATATTTACTAAAATAAGTGCCCAAAATAGAGTTACGCCAGTAGAAAAGATATAAAAGGTTGAAAATTTCAAAGTATTAATAATAAATTTCAGCCGTTAGTAATGTACAAACTGCTATAACTTTGTTTTATAGTTGGAACGGCTAAATAATTGAAACATTATTACTGAACCTTATCTAGCAACGTGTAAGTGAGAAATAAAAAATATACATATAATTTTGTATTTTGTAGATGTTTCTAAACCATTATTGCGGGGTGCACTCAGACCCCAGCAGCCGGGTCAAAGCTGCTGAGCTGAACCGATTTCAATCGGATGATCGCGAAAATAAGACTGCAGCTTAAATTCATGGTAATTGTGTTTAGCTAAGCCGGTAAGAAGCCTTCGAGCTCTACCAACTAAACTAAAGAGGTGTGTCATTAACTTAAACTAAAAACTAAAACATTAAAAAACCTACTCGTCCTCCTACTGGATCTTGCTGGTAATATAAATAGCCTTTACGGTTATGGTCTTTACGGTTCATTTTCACGTAATCAGCCACTTAACATAATCAGTCCAGGCAAACATGCGAATTGTGGTCAAGTTGGATAGTTAAAAACAAATAAAATTTCAACTTGCACAAACTCCACACTTACAGTGGTAGTGCAAAGTTGTAGCTGCTCTCAAGTAGAAGGAAAATCAAGCAATGCAACCACTTAACTTCAAGTTAGTCGAGCTTAGCATACAGCTGCATATGACAACAAGGATTTAACTCTCTACTTGTTGAATGATATAAGTATACATTACAGAAAGCACCTATATAAACCAAACTACACTTCTAACTTTGAAGCCTTGTACTTCAGTTACAAAGTACTCGTAAAAAAAATATTCTGAGAGAGACGTACAGCACCTATGTTTTCTTGCAAAAATAAAAAAGGTTCTTCCTTATCCCACAGTTTTATTATTGTCATCATTTCTGCTACGAATGCAAGGAATTCTTATACTATTATTCGTATTCACCGAAAATTCCTATTCGTGTCTATATCATGAGAATGTAGGCGATATATACGAGTATATATTGTGTGAAGGCAAGCTCACGGGCAGTATTTGAGCCATCAAGTCTGAGGAGAAACTTTACTTCTGCGTATTCTACCGATTGCACAATGGATTGCATCGAGAGAAATTGTTTGATATGATGACCACGGCCTTTCTATAGTCGCATCACTCGCCATACGCAGGGAACTCATCCTCACACATCAGAACCAAAATAGGAGAGTACTGTGCGATTGCAGTGATTCTTTTTTTACCGCGAGCTACCAGGGGCTCTATCGGCTATGCTGAATCCGATTCCTATCGGAGTTTTGATTACGAAAATCAAACTTCAGCTTATATTTATGGTATTTCCGTTTACCTTAACCGGTACCAACTAAGCTCTTCAGCTTAACCGGTAGAACTGCAGGGTTTCTGCGGGTGAGGTCACCAGAAAGAAAGAAAGGAGTATAGTCTGGCAAAGGATCGGAGCCCCCTCGGTGTTGTTGATCTCCAAGGGCGGTGGTGATTGCATTCCATCAGGTGACCCACATGTTCTTTTGCCTCCCTCACATATAAACAAAAAAAAGTGTAGTAAAAAAATATACTACAGCTAATACGAATAGTTGGAATGCTTATACTTTCCCAACTTGTCCTCATTGCCTATCCGCTGGCACATCTGTGAGAAAATCACTATTTCCCCAAGCTCAAGCAATTAGCATAAACGTATTTTCCATTAAAGCGTCCACAGTCGATTCCGAAAGCATTTTCTTTTTATGGCGGGTCAGATGCACACCGGGAACAGGAAAAGAGTGACACCAAAACACTTCTAAACGCTTGTTGTCTGTAAATAAAATCTTACCTCTTGTTGAAGTAACTAGCTGATTAGAGATGTTGATTGTTGAAGATGTTTCAGAAGAACAACAGACAAACGTATTAGGTCTTTGTGATGTAAGTGCTTCATCAACATCTTTGAAACAAAGCCAACTTCGCCTGCACCCTGCTGACTGACAAACGAAGCTCTGGCGAAAAGAGAGGTAGGGAGCGTAATTGTAAGCTACCCGACTGGGGAATGGACCTCCACCGCAATACCGCAGCTAAATAGCAATTCCTTTGAGGGTTGTTGTGTTCTTGCGAGTGAGTGAGGTCACCAGAAAGGAAGGAGATGCTGCGTTGGCAGTGGGGGTGGCGGCACGCGAGCGATGTTATGTTGCGAGCGTTAATATGGATACGGTATCCGCTTCACATCAGGCGGGCCGTATGCTTGTCTGCCACCCGAAGTAGTATACAAAAACAACTAGCTAATTAATATAGATGTTTCAGAACAACAACAGACAAACGTATAAGGTCGTTGGGTGGTAAGTGCTTCATCAACATCTTTGAAACAACGCCAGCCTCACCTGCGCGTGGTGCACCTTGGTCACTGACAAACGAGGCTCTGGCGAAAAGAGAATGGCCATACCGTATTTTTTAAGCTTCCCGATTGGGGAAGTACCTCCACCTCATAGAATACCGTAGCCAAATAATAATTCCCTTGAGGGTTGTTATGTTCCTGCGAGTGAGTGAGGTCACTAGGAAGAAAGAATGGAAGGAGTACAGGCTGGCAACGGATTGATAACCCTTGGTGTTCTCCATATGCGGTGGTGATTTGTTTCCAGGTGACCTACATGCTCGTTTGCTGTCTTATACAAAAAAAGGTAATTTTATGACAAGCGCAAACATGTTAAGATCGAATACAATAAAGTAAGGAAAGTACGATTGAAATCTTCACGTTTAATTTGACATTTAGTTCCATAGTGAGCATGATGTTCATGTATCTTATTTTTTTTTAAAGATTTTAGAGATTAGAGCATTTTTTCCGATATGCCACATATATACAACAGGATACCCGAAGAAATATGACTAAGCTGTAGCATTAAATAAATTACTGCTTTTAAAAAGAAATTCCATGATTTGTTAGTTGATAGATGCTACTACAACATAAATGATTTATCAGAATGACAAGAGTCTGTATAATAAATATAAATATTATAATATAAAATATTGTCAGGCACATTACACAACGCCATCTAACCCCAAAGTAAGCGAAGCTTGTGTTATGGGTACTAGACAACTGATAAACATACGTAAATACACTTTTTTTTGTAAATACATACTTATAATACATAGAAAACACCCAGACTAAGACAAACAGACATGTTCATGTTTATTATTATTTAAATAGTTGTCTTGGCCAACTTGCCAGATAAATATTTTTTGAAAAATGGAAAAATTCACCTATACTTGGTTATATTCTTTAATAAATATCAATTCTTATTGAGAGCAGAATATCATTATTAGTCATTGAGCAGAATATCATTCAGTCACAATTCGTTATAATCACAATACAGATTAAATTTGAAGTTTCATTTTGTATTACGAGAATATCAAATATTATTTCGTCGCTTTAGCAGCGTATATGTAGAACAACACCGTCTAAGTACAAATTTGGACGCATTTAACACCGTGTGAGTTTAAATTTTGTTTGCATTAAATTACAACTTAAGCGGTGTTGTTAGCTGAGCGACGATTTGGAAAATCAAAAAAATGGGGTGTAAGTGGAAATGGTAAAAAAATCGAGACTAGATCGAAACTGAATTTTGACTTTATTACTTTAACTATTTTTGCTTTTGGTGTTTATTTATGATATGTACCTAATTAGTTTTAATTTCGATGTATTTATTTAATTTACCTATTTTAAGTATTTCATGTATTTAGTGACAATAACATAATTTAGTGACAATAACATAATTTTATTTCTACTGTGTTCTGTAACTTTAATTTGGACTGATTAAAATCATTGATTTATTTATAACACTGTATTTTTCTCTACAAAATATGAGCTGATATGACATAAATATCGGACTTTTATCACCAAAGCATTTTGTTGGTTAATAACAGTTTTAAAGTTATAGAAAATGGACACTGTAACAGATAACATTGTCATAAACTGCCAATAAACTGTGAAATACTTTTAAATCACCACACAAACGGCGAACGCCGGACGACAATATCGAAAACCTATAAAATTGCTATAAAAATGAAACACAGTCCATGAGCTTATTGTTTACAATTTGACAGCAATATATTAGTCCTACTTGCTACATAATATTTTCCTGCTTACAGCGTCGGCGGGCAATAAAATACAATTAATAATAAAGCCAGTGACCTTGCCTCCCTGCCGCATTAGGCCGATATTTTTGAAGCATAGTTAAGTATTTTCAGCGAAATTTATTGAGTTCTGTCTGTCCGTCCTGAAACTCAAAATTTCGAAATTGTGACATCGGATTCGTGTAGAGCATCAAAAAGTAGTAATGTAAAGTGACCTTGGTTTTCCAATATCAATTCGGGAAAGTGGCCAAAATAAATTAATAATAAAATATGTCTGTCCTACAGAGATTTAAATGACTCTCAAGTTTTCCAAGCTGCTCTTCCTTTGAGGTCAAGTTCTACTAATATGATGTGAAAAATGGTGAGAACGGATCCGTTCAACCGTGAAACCTTTTCTATTAACGGAATTGGATAAAATTTGGCATATAAATATATTGAATATGTTCTGTACACTATAGGATACTTTTTCTAGAAACCACCCAAATCAAAACAAACAGTTCATGTAATATTAGGAATAAAAAAAAATTACATTTTTGTCTAAGTACAGATACATTTTATATAGATTTGTTGGCAAAGATATTTTCATACTTTTCTCATATGAAAATATGAAAGTGGATGAAAAATAGAATCATTTTTATCGACGGAAAAAATAGAAAAAGATTTTTTATACCACCAAGGTGACAAACAAGCATACGGCCCGCCTGATGCAAAGCAATTAACACATAGACGCGTAACCTAGAGACGCGTGCAACAACAGGACATCACTTGCGCGTTGCCGTAAAAACCGCTTCTTAAAAATCACCCTTTTTAAAAATCGTCATGGTACCATCTAGTGGAAAATATCGACAGGAAGTTCATTCCACAAGTCATCGTTGTCTACCCTTATTCTTCTCACTACTGGGATACGCTTCTCTTAAAGGGGTTTAGAGTATACTCCACCATGCTGCTCAAGTGCGGGTTGGCGTAACTTAATAGTATGTAGGAGAAATCCCCTCTGAGATCGCACGATACGCGACCACTTCGGTTCCAAATTGTAAAAAAAAATATTTTTAAAAGAATCCTGTTTCTTAAGACTTTTATTTTTTATCATTTTGTGTAAACCGTATTGTAAACAAAACGATATAATTTTGTTAAGTTATAATAAAAATAATTTTACACCCACACTTTGCTCAGATTACAACCTACGCACTATATTTAAATTCGGTATTAACTATACAATAAAATAACAAGATATTCAACTAAATTTCAGTAAAATATAAATTTTACACTAAAAGAAGTAATTATTTAGCCATTTTTTAGACAAATCTCACAAAAATTTCAGGAATTTGCTTGGACAAATTACTCACGTTTTTTCTGAATTCCTTCAGACGGCCCTGGGGACTGAAATTTGAATAAGAGAATGTTTAATAATCCGTATCTTTGAGGCTTATCCTCATTACAAAACTGAAGCATGGACACGTTTAGTCTAGTTCTGTATACCATTTTTTAAGCAGTTTAATGTAGTTTTAAACAAAACACAAGGTAGAATTAGTTTAAGTATATAGCAGTAATTATCAAATAATTAGCAATTCCCTTGAGGGTTGTTATGTTCCTGCGACTAGGGTCACCAGAAAGATAGAAAGGAAGGAGTATAGGGTGGCAATGATCAGGGACCTCTTTGTGTTGCAGGTCTGCATGGGCAGTGGTGATTGCTTTCCATCAGGTGACCCACATGCTCGTTTTCCCCCCTCTCATATAAAAAAAATGTATCCATTTGTCTATAGTTTTTCTCTACCTATGGATTTTAATGCACAGTCAAGTAGTAGTTTGTCGATATTAGTGCTTTAGCTTATATGTATTTTGGGGGCAATAATTGTCACTGAGCCTCTAACCCATTGATGTCGCTGAAGCACATGCACATTTTTAGGGATATATTATAGTTGGATAGGTCTTTTAGAAACATTGGGAGTGTGGGAAGATCATTTTTCGATATAGTAATCTGTTTGCGTATTATTTACATTTAACATGCAAATTTTTGTCAAGCGTCCCCCGCTTCCCCCCTGTATCAACGAAACTGTTATATTTAGAAATGTGAAAATAATCATGGAAGTAGTCCATTTAAAAATATTTATATAATTAAAAATATTAATATACTGAATTTAAAAGGTAAACTATCACGGCTAAGTAGACTTTACAAGTTACTGTAATAGCCGACGAACTTATAAAATGTATTGCAAGACGAATAGAATTGTGTAGTACATTACCAGAGGCTAGATGGCGCTTTAGTTATATGTTCACTTTAAAAATAAATAATTTAATTAAAATAAAACAAATATTTAATATAAAAAAAAAAATCATGTCTGTTGTATGGGAGCCCCCATACAACAGACTAGATTATTATTTTTTGCCGTTTTTATAGACAATGGTACGGAACCCTTCGTGCGCGAGTTCGACTCGCACTTGGCCGGTTTTTTTAAAACATGCTCAGCTCCTAAATATACGTAGCATAGACCCGAGTTTGACATGGATGATTTCGTGGATTTTATAATAGCTTTTAATTCACCATATTCCTATCTGATATTACCAAGAGGTGAAGTCATTGTGCTTATAGCTTATGAAAGTATTTGTGCTTAAAGCTTATGAGTAACAACATATCGAAGTAATTAACGAAATACAGATAGATCACTTCTCCATCAATAATTCACTGTGTCATCGAAAAAATGCAAATAACGCACCATCATTGTGCGAAAAACGAGCGCTTGATGCGATAACGAGAAGAATTCCAATTATCCGTGAAAATAATTTGTAATAACGAGTAGCAGTTGTTCATTAGCTGCGACGCAACGCTGCGAGTTTCGATCGACACCCATCACTATGGAGCGTCAGCAAAAACTATTCTCCTCTTTTAACCTCCAGCCAAAGTGACGCCTCTCAGTTTTAATATTGGAAAATGTTTTTTCTATCACTTCTATAGGGAGGGGGCAATTATTAACCAAAAGTACGTATTTCCGTTATTTGTAGGTCAATATAGTTAATTAGCAGAGCTCGATGGCGTCGATGCGCGTGTCAATCTAATCGAACACACAGGTTAAGCAACGTCGGCCGTAGCCTGTCTATGGATGGGTTTATTTATCACGACCTTCTCCGTGCTTTGAAGGGCACATTAAGCCGGTCGGTTCCGGCTGTTGTCGTTAGATGACAGTCGTTAAGCCAAGTCAGTGGCCAAGGCAGTTGAGCAGCGTTGTAGAGTATACTCTAGCTAGACCCCTTCGATGGAATGGAGACCCATATTCCAGCAGTGTGATGAGTAAGAGTTGATGAAGATAGTTTTTTTTTGTACTACGTCGGGTGGCAGACAAGCATACGGTCCGCCTGATGTGAAGCGGTTACCGTAGCCATATTAACGCTCGCAACATAAAATATCGCTCGCGCGCTGATACCCCCGCTGCCAACGCAGCATCTTCCACCTTCCTTTCTGGTGACCTCACTCACTCGCAGGAACACAACAACTCTCAAGAGAACTGTTATTTGGCTGCGGTATTCTGTGAGGTGGAGGTACATTCCCCAGTCGGGTAGCTTACAATTACGCTCCCTACCTCTCTTTTCGCCAGAGCTTCGTTTGTCAGTCAACAGAGTGCACCACATGCAGATGAAGTTGGCTTTGGTTCAAAGATGTTGATGAACCTCTTACGCCCCATATAGTTAATTGGGGGGGTGTCAAGATATTTGTATTGACAAAGTTAACAATGTGCAAAAAGGGAAATTCACATGGACTTCTCTCATGAATTAAAGAAAAACGCTCTAAAAAGGAAATTTTTTTTGGTACCTTATGTACCCATTATATCGATTCATTACTCGAGACATATGGCCTTATATGATGAACAAAATATTCCGAGAACTGATGAACTTTCGCCCGGTTATATCTCTAACGATAATTTGATACTTCTCTAATGACGATTTTTCTTAATTTTTTTATACCACAAAAGTGGCAAATACGCATACGCCCCGCCTGATGTAAAGCAGTTACCGTAGCCTATGAACTCCTGTAACACCAGAGGCATCACACCCGCGTTGCCGACCCAGTAAAAACATCTACACGCCCTTTTTGAAGAAACCACAAGCAGTAGTCTCCCGAGAAAACCTCGACAGGAAGTTGACGGTACGCGGAGAATACTACGCATTCCCCGATACTAAATAATAGAAATGTAATAAAAAAATATCATAATTGATATTAAGGCCGTGATTAATATGATAAAAATATCGAATGTCCGATACACCCCTACACTGTTACGACATACAAAACGACAGGATTATATCGTAAATCAAAATAATAGCGATCATTATCCAAATAGATGGTAACGTCCGTTGATGCTGTATCGCTAATTGAACTGTGGCGTGAATGGTTTTTTTAACCGACTAAGTAAAAAGGACGTAATTCTCAATACGACTGCATTTTTATGTTCATTTACCTCTGACAAAAATTCGGAGGTAATGAACATAAAAATGCAACGTGAATACGTCTTTAAAATTGCTTCCATAAGGAGGCAATTCAAAAAAAACGAATGATAACAAAATTGGTGGACAACCCTTCACCTCCCATGGCTCCACCGACCTCGCGGTCATATGACCCGAATCGCGGGAGATGCGCGCGGCACTTTGCTCTGGGGCTCTTTCGTGCCGCGGGCAATTCTTGACTCCCTACAAATTATTTACTCTATGTCCCTTGTGCCTAGTTGGCCCTCTCCCCCTTCTGGGGCGGCGACGAAAAATTGGTGGACAGTTTGGTGTTGCAGCTACATATCTATCATCTCTCTCCGAAATTCAATCACACCCCTGGATAGATGAAGGATCAAATAATTTATTACGCTAAGTAAGGACATCGCATGCGGGCGAGGTAGAAGCGCTGCCATTTTGAGATAATTATAGTGCATATAACATATTCACGTATAACACAATGCCGTGTTCATGACACAGCCACACGCAATTTTTTTAAGTGAACCAATTTTGATGATGCTTTTTATTAGAAAGCTGATGCTTCTTATGTGGTCTTATTTAAATTTGATCAAGATCGGGGGCCCTACCGCCGAAGCTGAAGTCGATTACCATTGAATATTTTGATTCGAAAAATAGATCAAATCAAATCAAAATATCTTTATTCCTTGGACTTTATAAAGCACTTAGAAACGTCATACAAATTAAATATAAGAACATGTATCTAAAGCATTACTACTCTAAATCCGCAGAGCTTAGATTCACTTTCATCACACTATCTTGAATGTGAAAGTGAATTTCTCAAGAAGCTTCTTGAGAAGAACTGGCAAGTAACTCAAGGCCGACTCTTTTAATTGCCAATGTCGTAGGTCTTACGTTTAAGTTATTGACAACAATCTTCAGTTTAGTCGGTAGGCCTCCAGGGTACCAGCTAAGCTGAACACAAGAACCATAAATCTAGGTGGTAGTTTCAATTTTGCTACGAGTATCAAAAGATCCGATTGGGATTGACTTCAACTTAGTCGGCAGGGCTCTTGACCAGTAGTTTTTGAGTTAGTCGATGAGAGTCACGTGCCTATGTATTCCAAAATATGTCTCATATATCTTTCATCTTATTGAATTTTAAAAAAATACTATATCTTTATTTCGTTTGTATAAATTTATTTAGTTCTTTAGCGACCGCCTTAACTTGTAAATTGTATCGAATTAATTTACAACTTAATTTGCGATTTTTGTCGTGCGACGGTTAATTTACCACCAAGGGTAGGACTCTATTGCTGCTCGAGACAAATATTTGGATGTATGAATTGACTAAGATAAATTCATATTTCGTGCACTAGATAACGAAAAACCGGTCTTATTGAATTTAAATTACTATTTTACATTTAAAAGTTGCTAAAGTGTGTACAAGAGCATTCTTTTTTTTGTAAAATATTTTATAAATATATATATTTAACGAGTTTTAAAATAATCCATGGTTTTACATTTTGATTTAAATGTCCCGGTCGGCGATTCATGGTAACCCTTCATAACGACTAAATGCAGTCTGCGTTTTTTGTGTTCGCATTTTCACCGATTTCTACCTAGATTTCAATCATAAGAACATTACGTACGTATATACATACAGACAATTAAATAAGTCGAGCCGTTGTATCACCTAGATTTGTCCCTTAAGAGAGGGCTGCCATACGTCCCGGTACATATCCAGGTTGAAGTGTTGTGTCCCGAATCCCGATTATCAAGTCAGTTACCCAAGTAAGCACACAGTTCGTTCGTGCCACTGCGAGATACCGAGATGAGGACGGCGCCGTCGCCATTGCTACAGCTAGCTGTTTTTTTTTTACATATATGAGAGGGGGCAAAGGAGCATGAGTCACCTGATGGTAAGCAATCACCACTGCCCATGTAGATCAGCAACACCAAGGAGTCGCCGATCTGTTTGTTCTATGATATTTATTGAATTTTTGGGGTATAAGCAGTTCATCACATCTTTGAACTAAAGACAACCTCACCTGCACGTGGTGCACCCTGCTGAGTGACAAATAAGGCTCTGCTAAAAAGAGAGGTACTGTAAAGTACCTCCACCTCACAGAATACCGCAGCCAGAGTTAGTGTTGCTAATCTACATGGGCGGTGGTTATTGCTTTGCATCAACTAATCCAGATGCTCGTTTGCTCCCTCTCACATAAAAAAAAAAACCGGACAAGTGCGAGTCGGACTCGCCCACCGAGGGTTCCGTAGGTACGTAGTATCATTATTAAATTTGATATTTTTCATTATAAATAAGAAATAGTGCGCCGAAAAAAATAAATAAAATATATTTTGCAATGTGTACATCAAGCCCTTTCATATGATACCCCATTTGAACTAGTAGTTTCAATTTGAAATTTCGACACCCTATAAAAAATATAGACCCCCTATTTTTTTTAGATCTATTTACAAATGTATAGTTTTGAGATTTATTCCTGTACTTGTAGTCTATAACGATGTTACTTGCCAAATTTCATAGTTCTAGGTCAACGGGAAGTACCCTATAGGTTTTGATTCCTTTGAGTGTGTCGAAATATGCGTTTTTTGCTGAATAAACGGCCGTAACTTTTTTCTACGTAAACTTAGCAGTTTGATTTTTTTTTAACTTCATGGGACCGTAGACCTGTGTATACAGTTCAAATTTCAGCTTGATACCTCCACGCATTCTCGACATAGAAATGTTTGACAGACAGACAGACAGACAGACAGACAGACAGACAGACAGACAGACAGACAGACAGACAGACAGACAGACAGACAGACGGACAACAAAGTGATCTTATAAGGGTTCCGTTTTTCCATTTGAGGTTCGGAACCCTAAAAAGAGTTTTTGTATAATCCATGTATTATCTTTCTGTTTTAAATATCCCGGTCGGTTGCGTATAAAATATGCCACAATTTTATTTTGCTATCAGTACCCTGTGACAACGTGAAAATTTATCTGAGCGCTATCTTAATTGAACCAGGGTTGTTACACCGCAGCTCGTACACTGCGAGCCGAGCTCAATAGCTCATTACACGAGACTGCGTGTTTGTTCTAACAGAGATTTACTAAGATTACCTTCGAAACTAAATTAGCCAACTTAAACTATAGTGAACGTTTTAATGCTTGAATTCACTTGACCAAAGTCAAAAATTTTAAAGTGAAGCAGAGGAGAAACGAACAATTATTTTAATGTTATTTGCTTTAGTCGACTGCAGCCGGTCCATTGATGGGATTATTTATCTCGAAAGGCACGTTAAGCTGTCCGTCCTGACTGTTGTCATTAGATGACAGTCTTTAAGCCAAGTCAGCGGCTGTTAAGCGGCTTGAAAACACTGGCCTCTGCCAACACGCAGTTGAGCAGCGTGATGGAGTATGCTCTTAAAGCCGATTCGAGCTCGATTGAGGGGTGACTTGTATCCCAGCAGTGAGATAAATAAATAAATAATTTCTGGACAATTTACACAGCGCCATCTAGTCCCAAATTAAGGACAAAGCTTGTGTTATGGGTACTAGACAACTGATAAATGTACTTAAATACATTTTTTTTTTGTAAATACATACTTACCTATATAGAAAATACCCAGACCAAGACAAACAGACATGTTCATGCACACAAATGTTTGTCTTGTGCGGTAATCGAACCTGCGACCTCGGAGTCAAAGTGGCCATTGCTAACCATTCGACCACCGAGCTCGTCAAAGAATAGTCAATAAATCGTCAAAGAAGATGAAGAAGGATTGTCGACAGTTTAAATGAACATGTCGGCTTAAAAGAAAAATAACTACCCATTTTTCATACACTAATTGTCAGAATGGGAAATGTCAAAATGGTATGAGTTTTATGTGCTGCTTCGATAGCCTTTAGGTACTGCACCTTATAGAAGACTACAGTCAAAGGGATTGTTGTATTTCTGCGAGTGAGTGAGGTTACTTGATGTAAGGAGATGATGCCAGTGCCGGCGTGCGAGTCAACAAGGAACAAGGAACTCTTTGTATGATAAATGTCGATATGGCAGTAGCAACCGCTTTACATACGGCGGGCATATTAGAGCTCTCTCTATATCTATATATACATGACGTGACAAGGAAGCGGGCGGGACGGGGCGAGACGGTATAGTACAAATTACACTTTTCTTACCGTCGCTCTAGAAGCGTTGCCAATTTTTTTTTAGATCAAAGCGAGATTTCAACTTTTGAAAGTACAAAAATTGAGACTTCTTTGAAAAAAACGGGACTAAAAGAAACATACATATTCATTAGTTTTTATGGAACGAATGGATATGTGTTTTTGGCATGAGTGTACATAAAGTCAAAGTCAAAGTTAAAGAAACACTACTTTACTCATGGCGAGAGATAAGATTAAGTTAGTATTGTTTAAAAGATACTAAAATGTTATGCATAGCTTGCTTGACTCCCAGACGTGATAAATTTCTTTATGCACAGTAGGGTTGGCTGGAGGAAAGCTCTTGAAGAGATAAGCTCACCTTTGTATACTTTTCTGTTCACTAATTTCTGTATTTGTTGTTATGCAATCTATAAAGATATACCACTTACACTATCTATATAATAAAATTGGAATGTCTGTTTGTATCATTAAATTAACCGCTTCTTAATAAATGCATATTATGTATGTATATACGGTACATATACCAAAATAACAATTTTCACAATTTTTGTCTGTCTGTCTGTCTGTTTGTTTAGGCTAATCTCTGAAACGGCCGGACAGATTTTAACTCAACTTTCACTGGCAGATAGCACATGTAATAAGGAATAACTTAGGTTACGTTTATTTTAGAAATATTATTTATTTTTATTAATATTAGTAAATAATAAAGACGTTATAAAAAGAGACACAATGAAATGTTCGTCTGTGATTTATGACCCCTTAAGTCAACGGACTGATCCTAATCATTTTGGGTCCAATTGGATCTTATTCCGATCACAACAGTGGCAGCCTTAATTGTAGTTAATAAAATCTACTTTGCTAATGAAATCAAAGTGGTCTTCCACGAATTGTATGTAAATGTAAATGGAGAATGGGGTGTAAGTGGTTCATCAACATCTTTGAACCAAAACCAACTTCACCTGCACGCGGTTCACCCTGCTGACTGAAAAACGAAGCTCTGGCGAAAAGAGAGGTAGGTAGCGTAATTGTAAGCTACCCGACTGGAGAATGTACTTCCACCTCACAGAATACCGCAGCCAAATAACAATTCCCTTGAGGGTCATTGTGTTCCTACAAGTGAGTGAGGTCACCACAAAGGAAGGAGATGCTGCGTTGGCAGCGGGGATAGCGGCACGCGAGCGATATTTTATATTGCGAGCGTTAATATGGCTACGACAACCGCTTCACATCAGGCAGGCCGCACGCTTGTCTACCACCCGACGTAGTATAAAAAAAAATAACTTTGTAAAATCAATATTCAATTCGATATACCCACATTCATGGTTATTAGAGTATTAACTATCCACTAATACTTAAAAGTCGCTAATTATAATAATATTGGTATAATACTTAGTAATTTAGTGGCTATTTTCAGAATAGAAAATGAATCTTTTATCTAAGGGGCAATTCTCGTAATTAAAATATAGTCAAAATTCAGTTTCGATCCAGTCTCGATCTCACAAATGTCAAATTTGGTATTCTCGTAACACAATATGTAACGTCAAAATTAAATTTAAGCAGGATTATATCGAAATATGAGTGAAAATTTAACAAACTAAGAATGTTACTTTGCCAACAACAAGAATTGTTAATAATTAATTAATGAAATCAAGTATATAATTTTAGTCAATTCACAATTCAATCTCGATTCGGTCAACTTTCAATCTGCGTTCGTACAAAAATTACGAGAATTGGCCTTCAGGTCAATGTCCTTTGGGGTATCATGACCTTTTCCTTAAATTAAGCTTGGCCACACCCCGACCGCTCCATACAAATGTTGCGTCGTTCACTATTACATAAACAATGGTGTCTGTGCAGAGCGTCAATGTGTGTGTGTGCAAAGTGCGGCGCCATACAAACTGTTTCAGATTGGTCTCAGTTGGTGCGATCGATACGAGAGAGCGGCAGGGAGTGGATATACTATACGTCATCATCAGGTCATCTTAGTGTACAGTGCAGGAGCACGACCCTCTCTCGTCCGTCCCAGACAGAAGGAGGATTTGGCCTACACTCCCCACGCTGGCCAGACGGGTTGGGAAGGCCTGATCGATGTTTTATAGCGTATTTCCCTTAGTCGCCTTGTACGACATCTACGGGAAGAGACGGAGTGATTCTATTCTAGTCTGCCGGAAACCACACGGCCAACTACTATACGTAGTACTATTATTTATACTGTGGCTTGGCTCTCAAGTAGCATCGTCGTCGTCAACCTTTCTTCATCCCACTCAGATGTGGGTCTCCCCTCGTTGGAAGGTGTTTAGAGCGTACTCTTTCCCGCTGCTCAATTGCGGGTTAGTGGAGGTCAGTATTTTCAACCCGCCTAAAGGCCACTGACTTAGCTTAACGACTATCATCTAATGACAATAGCCGGGACCGACGGCTTAACGTGTCATCCGAAGCACGGAGGAACTCGAGATAAATAAACCTATCCATGGACACGCTACGGTCGACGTTGCTTTACTTGCGTGTTCGATTAGACTGTAATTAAAGTAGCATAAATTATTGTAATAGACTAAATAAATTTTCAATATCAAACTAACTTCGAAGACCGTAACCTGTCTATGGATGGGTTTAGGTTTCTCGGGCCCCTCCGTGCTACATCGGATAAAGTAATTTTGAATATTAATAATGATAAATATGAGCCAGCGCTAGAAACAATATGACAATTCCGCGAGACACTGGCGACTCTGGCGATCGAAAATCAATTTAATAATCGATAAAAAATTCTAAAGATGTAATAAACAAAAAATATCGGATATAATACCTCCAGTTATTTATGACCTTTTTTAGTACATGACTTATAATGTCAAATTACTTATTTTAAGAATAAAACCGAAAATAGAAGATAAAATGACACGAAAAGAGGTAACTTTGTGAATTTATTTTATACTCGTACTACTTCATCAAATCATGTTTCCATCGGATATATTCCCTAGTACATATCTTCAACAATATCAATATAATTTTCCTAGATTTTAATTCTCTGTTTATTACTTCAAAGATGAATTCTAAATTGTGGATTTTGCAGTACCACTGGTACGACCACCCCGCCTTAAGGCAAGTTTTCGAAATATTATTTAAAAAAAACCGGACAAGTGCGAGTCGGACTCGCTCACCGAGGGTTCCGTACGTAGTATCATTATTAAGTTTGATATTTTTCGTTTTAGATAAGAAATATAGCATCGAAAAAAAAAATACATTTTGCAATGTGTACATCAAGCCCTTTCATATGATTTGAACTAGTAGTTTCAATTTGAAATTTCGACACCCTATAAAAATATAGACCCCCTATTTTTTAAGATCTATTTACAAATGTATAGTTTTGTGAGATTTATTCCTGTACTTGTAGTCTATAACGATGTTACTTGCCAAATTTCATAGTCCTAGGTCAACGGGAAGTACCCTATAGGTTTTGATTCCCTTGAGAATGTGTCGAAATATGCGTTTTTTGCTGAATAAACGGCCGTAACTTTTTTTACGTAGTTTGATTTTTTTACAACTTCATGGGACCGTAGACCTGAGTATACAGTTCAAATTTCAGCTTGATACCTCCTCGCATTCTTGACAGACAGACAGACGGACAACAAAGTGATCTTATAAGGGTTCCGTTTTTCCTTTTGAGGTACGAAACCCTAAAAATATGAAGTTATATTCTTTGACACCCGATAATTCGTTATAAACTTTTTATGTTAATAGGCTAGATGTCAATTTTTTTTTCGATGTGGTATGTTAGGACGTCTTTATAATATAGCTATAAGTGAAAGAATTACTTCGATAGCAAAAAAACTTTTCTAGATATGTGTTAACATATCTAGAAAAGTTTTTTTGCTTGAAAATCACTATTTTGGACTTTCCCGAAAACGCTCCAAAAAATTCAAGAGCACAGTTCGTTCTAGTTTTGTATATTTTACGATACTGATAAATATTTTTATTTTAATTTAGATCATTGTCATCTAGCCTATTAAAAACGACTTAATTTATTTTACATTCCTATTTTTTATTTGTTTGATGCAGATTGATATTGAATTCCTGTTTCGATATCATTGAGCGTTGAGTAAAATGTTTTTATTACAGTTGTATTGTATTACACTTGGAAAATAAACAATCGTTCAATTCATTTTGTTTCAAATGAAATAGTAGTATTGCAAACTAAATAATTCAGAAGAAACTTGAACACATGCATATTTTGTATTACTTGACATGTAAACTAACTTTGCCATTTAAAACGCTCGGAATATAGCATAAAAGACAGAAAACATTGCATTTTTTTTTACTGATTCGTATCGCCATATCAAATTTCAAATACTAATTTAAGTTGGATTATTAACGAAATATGACCGAAAATTAAACAAACTATGAATGTTATTATGCCAACAATAAGAACTGTAATAATTAATTAAATCAAGTATATAATTTCAATCCACAATTCAATCTCGATTCGGTCAACTTTCATTCCGCGATCATAAAATAATTATGAGAATTGAACTCTGTTATGCAGAATATATCCATTCGACAAATTATGCCAAATAGAGAGATACACATATCGAGAAACTTTAAATCGAGTTTTATATATTCTCAACAGATTCTAGCAGTTTGATGATATATGCTTCCCAAAAGTTATAAGTGCGAGATATTTTTATCCCAATTAAACTTTAAATAGATTTAACTTGGCCGTGTGGTTTCCGGCAGACTAGAATAGAATCACTCCATCTCTTCCCGTGGATGTCGTATAAGGCGACTAAGGGAAATACATTATAAAACATCGTTCAGGCCTCCCCAACCCGTTTGGCCAGCGTGGGGAGTGTAGGCCAAATCCTCCTTCTGTCTGGGACAGACGAGAGAGGGTCGTGCTCCTGTAGTGGAGACTAAAATGACCTGATGATGATGATGAGATTTAACTTAAAAGTAACAAAATGTCGGTTGGATCTATTCGGCATAACAGAATCCAATTGGCTTTCAGGTTCGAAACCCATGCACGAGAGGGATTTCTTAACTTTCTGTATATTGCATAACAAAGGATTCTCTCGTTATCTGTAGGTACCAATAAACGGCAGTGAAACAGTATAGCGAATAGCTATATACGTTTGCCAGTCGTAAAACGGAGTCGGTCGATAAAATTGTTTGGGTTTTTGTCGGACAGGAACAGGACCCCTTGATAAACTACTAAAATATTAATATTATATTTACTTTGTATGAAATTTACTCGTACAAATCCGTATTAAATCGTTAATATTTTAGTAGTTTATGCGTCTGATTTATAAAAATGGTTATTTAAATATTTGTGTTATTTTTTGCGGCTGAAGGTGATTTATATGCATTTGCAACGCTACATTGTGTTTTATTCCACGCCTTGTTTTTTTTTTTGTTACTGTCTAAAAAGAAACTTGTGATATAATATTTATGACGTGAATAGGTCTTTAAAATTATAGTCTTTTGGCAGCACTGTAGCACAGTATTACTATTTTTCATATTTAAAACTGTGACTGTAGCTTAGTGGTCCAATCATCTGTCAAATTATAGCATCTTCTTAAATGTCTTGTTGACGTCTTCTGTTGTCTTGTCGTCTTCAAGTTTCACTGTCAAAAAATTCAATACAATTTGACAATCTGAACCCGAAATTTTGATCTGATTTTTTGATTTGATCAAATTGCAAAGCTTTTGCTCTGTTGTATAATAAATATACAATACATTGGCAATTTCATCTACACTACTTTGCGTACGTCCGCCATCAATTCTTATACCAAAAGCGAAAGTACGCAAAATAGTGCACAATGTAGATCAAATTGCCTGTAAATTTGACTTTCGTAAAATAACACCTGAATCAATGACTTATATAATAAATGGCCAAAATAACTTTCTCCGCAACTTGGTTGGCAAATAATTGGTTCCTAAGAAGTTTTATTTGTGTAGAACAGTTTTATAAAATAATAAGAAAATCTCGACGATCTCATAATTGTGGAGTTGAAGCGTGCATAATTAATCAAAGGCAAGACTTATCAGCAAACGCTGGTTTTACCGTTTTTGCCTTACTACCCGGGAACCAATTACAACGTCTTAAAGCCGGCAAAAAGGTGCTGATGCAGTATTTTTAACTATTGATGACGTAGACGAATTATTTTTGCTCTATTCAATTAATTATGTTTATATTTACATACTTAAAATAAGAAAAACATATTTTTTTGAAACTTTTATTTGTTTTTCTAAGAAAGTCTAAAATCCTACTTACCGTATTTCGGTCATCAGGCCCTTTCAATTGGTACCTGTACCCTAAGGGTTAAAGTGGAAATTATCAATCGCCGTTTTATGGCGGGCGCCATATTGGATAAAAAATGGCGGCATTTAGGTAAACATGTATTGTCACAGGAGCCAAACGAGTGTACGAGATTTCAGCTCAATCGGACACTTTATAGTGCGTCAATTGAAAATTTCTAGATTTGATTAGTCACAAAAAATAAACATAAATATTTATAAACTAATATTCCAGGACAAATTACACACTGCCATCTAGTTCCAATAAAAAGCAAAGCAAAGCAAAGCTTCTGCTATGGTTACTAGATAGCTCTCGTCAAAATTTTGTGCTTATATATATAAAATAATTAATATAAAATAGTGACAGTTAATAATTATATTAAGGTGTTAAAATAAAACATCGGACGCGCAGTATGCGCCACCATAGCGTTTTTTTTTTTTTTTTTTCGAAATCCCGAATTTATGTTGGAAAACCAAGGTCACTTTACTGCTTTTTGATGCTCTACCCACACGAATCCGAAGTCAGAATTTCGAAATTTTGAGTTTCATGGCAACGGACGGACAGACAGAACGACTTTTTTTCGGAAAACCGAGGTCACTATACATTACTACTTTTTGATGCTCTACACGAATCCGAAGTCAGAACTTCTAAATTTTGAGTTTCATGACAACGGACAGACAGAACGACCGGACGATTTTATAAGCTCAATAAATTTCTCTGAAAATAATAATAATAATTAAATATATGTCGGTCTATACGCATCAAAAAGGCAAATCCAAATACAGACGCCGTATGCGGTTGGAAAGGGCTTCCCAAGTGCAATCGAATGGTACCTATAAAACACCTTAATGGCCGAGTCAAACAGTGCTGGGAACGTAAACGAATGAATGCGGTCGAGCGAATCAACGACACTGCCAGTACAGCGGCTAGGTTGATCGTATTATGCAAGTGCTCACGTAGAATATTAGTATAGTCTTTAATATTAGTTATTAGTATAGTATTTAAGTATACTTAAATACATTTTTTTTAAATATAAACAAAAGTTAAACTAAGTGAAAATATCGATACGCATTATAATGATCTTGAAATGGCTACGCTTCCCCCTCCACCGAGCGCGATGCTTCGCAGTCCTCACTTAGCATAATGAATTCTTTGATCCATTAGCTATCCAATGCTGTAATTCAATTTAGAATGGAGATGATAGATATGAAAGTACAACACCAAACTCTACCCCCCGATTTTGTTATCATTCGTTTTTTTGTCAAGCAATTTAAAACACGTTTTCTCGCCAAAAACTGTGTTGTTTAAGATATCTGTGTTAATATGTAACCCCACTATTTTTATTTTTTTAATCATTCATATTTTATTCAATAATTCTTAGTCGTTCACTCTTAACAGTGTGGTCGTGGTTACAACTCGGTCGATTCATGTGTAACCACTATAGAGGGAGAGCCCGTGATCGCCAGACCTACCATATAGTATAAAGGCTAAAAAAATTTCTGTGCTAGTACCCTACAGCAGGTAAGAAGGTTTGGATATTATGAATCTCGAACCGTGGTGGCTTTGACAGGTAACAGATAGCAAAGGTGAGCATAATTGCTGCCCAAAAACATTATAGCATAAAGCGTATTTTTACAAGTTACTATTAGAATATACCATCCGTTGCCAGACACTTTGTAGGGTGGCAACCCCCCGCCAGACGCCTTTAAAGTTTAATAATTCTTCTTACGTCATAATATAAAATTTGAGTTTTATATACCTATGTTACTTGGTCAACTATTCAAAGATGTTTCCCAAACGGCCAGACAGTTTCAAAAGTTCTAACACTCTCCCAGACATAGTGGAAGATCAGCTTTTCAGGTATATTAAGTTGCAATGCATTTGCATTGCAACTTCCTTAATATACCTAAATCCAGGGCTGAATCTGTATCGAAATGGAAAAAAAAGTTATTATTCGATACAGTTGCCCTTAAAGAGCTGTATGGAAAAGTAACTTTTTAAATTTATTTTGATGTCTTGTGCGTAAAAGACTGACATTAACATTCTGTGTTTAGTTTACTAATCTCTAAATTTCAGTATGAGACTAGATAAATGTTTTTTTTTACTCGAGTGGCGGTAGTTTTACAGCATGGACCCTCTTAGTCGCTGAATTAGGCTGCCGAGAGTCGCAGAGACGACCAAAGCAGCCACAGCAGTCGCATGCACCTACTAACGGTATGGCGGACGGCAGTAGTTTTCATGAACTAATTGGTGGCGGAAGCACGCAAAGTAGTGTAGATCAAAAAGCCTGTAAATTTGACTTTTCCAAAATGACCTGAGTCAATTAACTTCTTACAGCATTTTCAAAATTAGCAAAACAGATCATAAAAGAGTTAGGAATTAAACAGAGTAAACAGATACGAAACGATGATCACAGAATAGATAACACTAATACTACGTAATAACATACCGTATCGTCACTAGCAGTTACCACAGATAAGGGATGCCGTATTACATAAATGATATCGTCACGCTTCTTATCACGTCCAATATTAATTCTCCCAAACGCCTTCCAAACAGAAGTCGTTATCATTTACATCACCACAACTATAAAACTGGCAAGCAAGTTGACCACGCTATGGGAATTACGCCCTTAATTGCTCGTATAGGCCGCAGGGATGTCCTAAAATGTTCCGCTGTTCCAACAGTAAGTGTTATTCAGTTATTTACGAGGGCTCCTGCTCCACCCTTCCCATTAGCAAGGTCTCGTTAGTGCGCCGCGGCAAACAAAATCAAGGGATTATTAAAGGTAACCTCTCAAGGGATGTACTGGGAAATTGTTAGGAATAACAGCTGGTATTGCGATATTGCATTAGTTTAATTTGTTTGTAGTTCTGCGGTAATTAAATACGAGGTATGTAGCCTTATTGAGCGCACCTAATATAAATAAATTGCTGCAAGATCTAAAAATACTTAGGACTAATGCTAGCTGTACAGCACAACAGTAGGCACAGATTATGTGTTAAATGTTACATTACCTAATACCGTTGTGACACAGAGTTATAGAAGTTGTCGCTCTCGCTCAGTGGTAGCTCACGTACTACATTATGATCGGATTTTAATGACATTATGTATAGTGAATATATAACTATTTAAAAATAACGCGTCCAATGATGCTTCGTTGCCCCAACAAATGTCATCACTGACTCGGTAGATATGGCCGGCCCACTGCCACTTCAGCTTGCTGATTTAGAGACCTATATTGATAACTTTGGTTCTTGACATGTTACTCGATAGCAGTCAATAAATAATCTTGTTACTACCAGTTAACAACCGAAGTTGTTGCGTTACTAGATCAGCATCGCGCGTTATTGTCTCGCAGTGAGTGTCGCGCTTTTACTAAATAACATATTAACGATAGTATCCATGGAATTGAGAACAAGAGGCTTAAGGCGTAACCACAAACATTTTGACCGGATAAGTGGTCATACTCCGTAACATAATTTGAGATGTCGAATAATATAATATTAGTTTTAGGGTTTGTATTATAATATCTGTAACTGTTATAAATATCTTAGTAGCTACACTTATATTCAGTAGCGCCACAGTATAAATAACTTGCGAATAGTATGACGTAGACAGATCCTTGATCTGTGATATGGACAGGACGCCTAATCCTAAAAGGTTTCTACTTTTTAACCTAGGTAATACAAATATATTGTTAAATCAGTAATAGTTATCTAATAATAATACAATAATCTATATTAAGGGTGTAAGTTAAAGTAATTTTGTTTTTGTTTCATCTGTAACATTTCTTGTATGTGTTATAGCGCCATCTGTTGGTAAATAGTCTTAGTAAGGTGTGAATTCGTTTTTTTTTAGCAAAAGATGGTGCTATATTCAATTACTAAAATATCAATCTAAAAATATTTTTCCTATTTGTAAGCCATTTGTCGTTACGTAGTGTTATTAAGTAGCAAGGTGGGGTATCCGTTTTATCGGCAAAAGATGGCGCTATAAGGCAATAATTAAATAACAAAATAATATAGTTTTATAAGACAAAGTGTATAGTTACATAAACATTACTTCTTACAGCATGTTGTACTAATATAGATTTACGGCAAAATGTTTATTTAGTAATAATTTTGCCGTAAATCTATATTAGTACTGTTAGTAGTATATGCAGTTTCCAAATTGTAAAGTTTTTTTCCGAAGATAACACGTTTACAGATCTATTCTTGGCGTTTAGCCGTTTTAAATAAAGTTCATGCATTAGTCATGGCTTATAAATTTATGCATTTGTTTTATACGCCGCTGAGTATCAAACAAGCGTACGGCCCATCTGATGTAACCGCAGCCATTGTTATCAGCGAGTTATATAAACGATATACTATTGCACCCGTGCGAAACCGCGGCGTGATGCTAGTATGCAATAAAGGTAGAATAAATAGAATTATAAATGATGTAATTATGAAATTTAAAAAACCCAGTTAAACGGAATTGTTGAAAAATAAAGTCTATATGCGGAGTAACGCTGAATTTCGAGATCAAAAAACGGGAAAGGATTACCGAGCGTCGACCGCAGTCAAAGTGAACCTCGGAAAATTAAAATGCGGTTTGCCTGCTAAAGTTAGGAGATGAGAGAAAACAATATATCTAGCAAGGTGTGCAAATATGGAAAAATATTCAAAGGGTTACGAATAGCAAGAGTAAAATTATTGTAACACATATTTTATAAATCAGAGGTGAAAGATTTCTTAGGGTCGATAACGAGTGAGTGATGCGTCTGGTGTTGCGAACGTCCATAGGTATGCTACGATGATTGCTTACCAGCCCCCTTACCACCAACTCTTATTGCGATTCAACATATGGATAGAATGCTTATTCATACCAATGAATAAGCGACTCTATTATATTTGAAATAGAGTCGCTTATTCATTGGTATGAATAAGCATTCTATTCAGTTATTGAATCGCAATAAGAGTTGGTGGTAAGGGGGCAGGCATGTTGTATGCCTGTTTGACTTGGTTGTATAAAATAGACGTATAGCTACAGTAAAAAAAAAACCGGCCAAGTGCGAGTCGGACTCGCGCACGAAGGGTTCCGTACCATTATCTATAAAAACGGAAAAAACTCAAAGGCGTTTATTGTATGGGAGCCCCCTGTAAATATTTGTTTTATTTTTATCTAATTATTTATTTTTAAAGTGAATATATAACTAAATATTATGTGAGTATTTCAAGCGTCTACCTATTACCGTTATTATTTATTTATATAATTTAGCATGTATATAAGTATTTGTAATTTATTAGTCATAGTAATGAATAGTATTATTATCTGAGCTGCACCACCTACCATCATTTCAGATTACTCTCTCCTCTACCCTAAGGTTGTCTGGAAGAGATCGCTCGACGATAAGACCGCCATTGTACAATTACTTAATGTTTTTCTCTGTATATTTTTTTCTTTCCTTTTGGTGCAATAAAGTATATTGTATTGTATTGTATTGTACCGTTATCAATTGCGAGCAAATACAAAAAAATTCACGTTTGTTGCATGGGAGCCCCCTTAATTATTTATTTTATTCTGTTTTTTAGTATTTGTTGTTATAGCGGCAATAGAAATACATCATCTGTGAAAATTTCAACTGTCAACTATAACGGTTCATGAGATACAGCCTGGTGACAGACGGACGGACGGACGGACGGACAGCCGAGCTTTAGTAATAGGTTTCCTTTTTACCCTTTGGGTACGGAACCCTAAAAAAGGGGTGTGGCTGTGTCATGGGAACGGCCGTGTATTGTACGTGAGACGCACATGATACGTTATATGCGCTAAAGTTAAATTTCAAAATGGCAGCGCTTCCCCCTCCTCCCATGTTCCATAGTCCTTACTTAGCGTAATAAATTCTTTAATCCTTCGTCTATCCAGTGGTGTGATTGAATTTTGGATGGAGATGATAGATATGTAGCTGCAACACCAAACTGTACCGCCTGATTTTGTTATCATTCGTTTTTTTGAATTGCCTCCCTGGAAGCAATTTTAAAACGTATTCAGAATGTTTCTGAAAGAGACGAACTTCTTAGCTTCCATAGATTCACCGTGCGGGTGCCGGGTCCATCGTGTGGCAGAGAGAGAAACCCCAAGCAGATCCCGAGACTTGTGACAGGGGTGTAGGTTTAAGGGGGGCGTAATAATGTAATAGGATGAATGGAGCGTAAGTAGTTCATCAACATCTTTGATCCAAAGCCAACTTCACATGTACCCTGACAAACTAGGCTCTAGTAAAATAGAGGTCACAGCGCGTTTGTTAGCTGACCGACTGGAAAAGTACCTCCACCTCACAGAATACCACAAACAAATAACAAATTCTTTTAGAGTTGTTGTGTTTCTACGAGAGAGTTACGTCGCGGGAGTGGCGACGCGTGAATGATACGCTACGGTATACTACGATAACGGCTACGGCTACGGGAACCGTTTCACGTCAGGCCCTATGCTTATCTGCCACCCGTTGATTAAAAAAAACTGCGAGATCTCATCAATCTATAGTAAACGACAGTATAAGTAATAATACTGCGTACAGTACGGCAACTTCCTGCCGCGCTGTTTCGTATCAACCTCACCTCCCCTCTGAGACGAATCTGGAACAGTTTGTTTGGCGCCACACGCACAAATACTTAGGGCCCGTTCAAACAAACCGGCGCGGAGAGGAGAGCAGATTTTGAAATGGGTTTAAAATAGATGTTTATGTCATTGGCATAAGGTTTACTTGAAAAATCTGCATCGGCTCTCGACTATTTTCATATAACAAAAGAAGTGAACTTAAAAAAAAATTGGTTGCCTGTAAAGTCGGTATACGGGCGAAAGTTTTACGTGACAACGACTTTGAGTGGTAAAATGTTTTCGAGTGGAAGGGACGCATGCCTTTCACTTTTTATGTCTGTCTCTCTCGCTCTTAGAAGGGACGCGTGCCTTTCACTCGCTCTCATTGTAAGCGCATAACGTGAGCCAGTTTCTTGAAGTGTCACCCGGCTAACCAATTTATAAGACGTTGTCACGTCAAAATAAACATTATACCAATGACCTAAAACTCTGTTTTAAACACAGACCGGCTCGAAGATGAGAGCAGATTTTGGTGGCGTCTAAAATTGACGAGAGCTGATGTGAATTTTTAAAGTAAACCTTATACCAATGACACAAAGCTCTATTTTAAACGCATTCGAAAATCTGCTCTCCTCTCCGAGCCGGTTTGTTTGAACGGACC
This sequence comes from Hypsopygia costalis, assembly GCA_937001555.2. Taxonomy (NCBI): domain Eukaryota; kingdom Metazoa; phylum Arthropoda; class Insecta; order Lepidoptera; family Pyralidae; genus Hypsopygia; species Hypsopygia costalis. Next base: position 18,856,919 of record OW443343.2, on the reverse strand, counting down.
CTTAATCTCGCTCTGTGCTGACGTAATTGATTAAGTAATAGTGAACGATGAAACATTTCTTTAGAGTGGCCGGGGTGTGGCTAAACTTAACTAGACGGATCGTATTGAAATTAACTACCTAGGTATATACAATAAAGTATATGTACAATAAAGTTGACATCTTTTATGAAAAGATTTTCGAAATTTTATTAATCACGGATTACTGGGGACGTACTTCGCGTACGAATTCGCGGATTAACTTCGCTCAACAAGCTACTTACCGTATTCCATACCTGTTCCTATTAGATATTTTAGTACTTGTCAAAACAGTGATTTTGTACAAAAATGTACTGAACATGAACATACCTGATTGTTCTGCCTGAGTTGTTTTTTTTTTTGACGTGACAACGTCTTATAATTCGATGGAGCCGGCTGCACGCACGTAAAACCATGACTCATGCGGCGTTATCCCGCTCTGAGGCGTTCCATTAAAATTTTCTTTTGAAAAATGCAAACATTCCATCAGTATTTTCTTATGACGTTGTCACGTTCAACTATCGTCAGTAAACCGACTCTATAGATAACCGATTTTTTTTCAAAGACATAGATAGATATTTGCATAATACAAATTTAAGGAACAGTGAATCAATATTATCTCATATCGATCACACAAATAACAGACTGCACTAATATACCACGAATCTAATATTCGAATCACAATATTTGTAAACAAAAGTATTCTATACTCGGTCGACCGCTGGTTTTCAATAATACACGAAATTTGAAACAGCTTTGTTGGATTAGTCACCCGGTTCAACATTAAATGCGAAAAGTTTGATGTGAACACAAGAGTTTCTCGTTGTATGCCGCCATATTTCAAACGGTAATTTGATTTTTAAGCTCTTCTTTTTTCACTTGCATAAAAATATATTCATTTGTATCATCATCATCAAATATTGGGGGGGGGGGGGGGCATGAAAATATTATTTGTGATCCGGGGAGCCTTGATGTAAAAAAGGTTGGTAAACCCTGATCTAGAAGGAGATTCATTTGTATAACATATGCTAATAACCGAGAAATTCTTGTACATTTTTGGTGCAACTGGTTCATCGAAATTGTAGCTGGTTGTACTCGGTGGGTTGGTTGGTGGTTTGTGGTTAACCCGCTAAGCTACTGGTAGTGGTTACGTAGAGCTAACATTTAAACACAGAAGATCAAGTTATTACTGTTAGGTGTGTCATCAAGGTCTATCAAGGGATAAATCTTTTCAGATTAATAATTTAGTTATTGATACATCGTTGGGCGTGTTAGTCTAGTCAAACACGTAAGTTAAGCAACGTCAACTGTAGCCCGTCCATGTATGGGTTTATTTATCTCGAGTTTCTCTGCGCTTCGGAGGGCACGTTAAGCCGTTGGTCTCGGCTGTTTAGATAATAGTCGGTAAATCAAGTCAGTGGCCTCTGAAAACACTGGCTTCCGCCAACTCGCAGTTGAGCAGCGTGGTGGAGTATGCTCTAAACCCCTTTGATTGAGGGGAGACCCGTGGGATCCCAACAGTGAGATGAATAAAGGTTGTCGACTAATTTAATTATTGAATATAGCACCATCTTTTGCCAAAGAAATGAATACCCCACCTTAATAACACTATTTAACCACAGATGGCGCTGTTACAGATACAAAAAATGCTACAGAAAAATAAAAAATACTTTTATTTACACAATCCTTCCACTGGCCTAAGCAAAGGTCGGTCTTCCTGGTACTTGATCATAATTTGTCATTTCCTCGAATTAACTATATTTCTTATACCCTTTATAAAGTAGATATCAGTATCAACTGGGGCATGTAATTTGAAGATCCTTTACAAATATCCCGTTCACCACGGAACCCGATGATTTTCAAAGGTCTCGCGTAAAAGAACATTTATTTGCGCATAATTGTTTGCTTATGCGATTCGGTTGCTTTCATGAGTTGAAAAAGGGTAGAGGGAATGTAAATTGATGTAATTATTCAAAGTACTTGGGCGACGGAGCATCATCATCCGATTGCTGGGTGGAGGGTAATATTTTATTTATTTATTGTCGTCGTGGTCGGGTAGCAATCACACCTGAAGTATATCGGCGTCGTAAAAGGCAGATTGTATGCTCGTTTGCCATCCGACAACTTATTTAATTGGCATCAACCCATAATCCTCCCACTATTGGGATACGGGTCTCCCTTCAATCGAAGGGATTTAGAGCTTACCCCACCACGCTACTCAACTGCGGGTTGGCGGAGGCCAGTGTTTTTATGCCCAAAAGCCACTGACTTGGCTTAACGACTGTCATCTAATGACAACAGCCGGGACCGACGGCATAACGTGCCCTCCGAAATATGGAGGAGATAAATAGACTCATCCGTAGATAGGCTACGGTCGACGTTGCTTAACCTGCAACACGCGCTATGACAAAAAAAACAGACAAATTTCGACAAATTATTATTTCACCGCAAAGACGGCTATTAATAGTAATTAAGTGATAAATCCGTCAGAGACATCTCAGTAACACGGGGAGGTTCATTAATATTAATAAATTGAAACGGTGGGACGGTGGGAGGACCCTCAACCCTTGTCTTATCCTCTAATTACATTTTTTATTAAAACTCTTTAATTAATGGCGTGCTTCTAATAAGTTTTAAAGTTGTTTGTGTTTGTTTATCCATTTATTTACAGATGTTGACAGCTTAATTTATAAATGGCGGGGAAGTTTTAAACAAAATTAGACGTGCTACCCTAAAAGACCTCAGGGTTTTGGTAATAGATATAAATATATTTAAATGGTTTTGGTAACCGGTTCGAAATACTTCAAACAGTTTTCTTGTAATGTTACGTTCCGAAGAAGTTGGGGGGGCCCAACACACATCCCCACCGCTTTGTCTCCTGCGTAGCCAGAATTAACAGCGACGACCACCAAATAGGCAATGAACAATGAAGTCCATTGCAATCCAGGGGGTAAGATTACAGCTGCCTTGGAACTCACAACGAAGTTAATCAGAAGTCCCGGAGTAGAGAAAAAGCCGGTTAATTCCAGGAGCTTGTATCTTACCGTGCTTTGAGAGAGGATTTGGAGGAGATTTTAATTACTCTTTCTTACATCTACACTGATTTGAATCTAATTTGAATGCTGCATCGTTTTTTATATTTGATGCGACAGACGTTAGAGTCTTGTCCAATCATAAAAAACACTCACAGCGAGGGAATATTTGAATTTCTGATTGATAATAAACAGAACCGTATAAAATTCGGTTTTTTAATTGGTTACTGTAATAGCATTTTTTTCGGTTCGAAGAAATTGAACATTTGCCTACTGAAAATCGTTTGTAATTAATTCCAATTGTTTCAGAAAATAACTCAGTTTCCAAGCTCCGACGCTAAGCAGTAAAAATAAAAATAAAAATTATTTCTACTTATTATTTATCACGCTTACCTACTCATATCCTTTACATCCACTTACCTGAAACAAAATAATATTTTAATTAGTTATTAATAAAATATGAATAATAATTTTACCTCCAGAAAAAGTTGATAGGTACTGCAGTTGATTGTTGGCACTTGGTGGAACATTATTATCATAATGTTATAATAAAGCACTTGCATTGTTCCACGTAATTACATTTATTTTTATTTTTACTGACCGGTTCGCTGCTAAGGCATTATCAAGGTAAGCAGATGGTGTTTGTGTTTCTACTCTACATCTACAGTAGAAACATCTGCTCTGCTTACCTTGATAATGCTTTAGCGGCGAAACCGGTCGTTAAAAATAAATAACCTCTAGAAGATCTTTGTGATCTTTTGCATCAGGAAATCGTTCGTAGGATATTAAGGTAATCGCTTGAGTTCATACCCTACATCATCTACATACATAATTATAATAAATAAAGTTCTAACTGGCCAATGTCTGTATACAGTACGAGATATTTAATAATAAGATCCGCATCTGAAATTGCGCCAATTTTATAAAAAGTTAGTATAACCTTACAAATCTTCGTGGTAGCTCAGTTGGAAGAGCACTCGACCGATAATCGAGAGGTGATGGGTTGAAATCCCGCCTAGGCGGAGGAGGTGAACTTTCCATTTATAAAAATATTTATAATATTTTGGCAAGTTGGACGAAATGAACTGTTTATATAAATAAATAATATAATAAATAAATATTCTCAGACAAAGTACACAGCGCCATCTAACCCCAAAGTAGGCGAAGCTTGTGTTATGGGTACTAGACAACTGATAAACATACGTAAATACATACTTATGATACAAAGAAAACACCAAGACAAACAGCCATGTTCATGCACTCAAATGTTTGTCCTATGTGGGAATCGAACCCACGAGCGTTGGTGTCGAAGCCACGTCATTGACCGCTACGCCACCGAGCTCGTCTCTATAATTAATTAATAAAAAATTAAATAATAATCATTTTTTGTAAAAAAATTACAATAATTCTGCATGTTCTGAAGTCCATGTGGACGAAGTCGCGGGCGGCCGTTAGTAGGCCTTAAAAAACCGATCTACCAAGGCGCCACTAGCTTGTTTGTAAATCTGCTTAATAGGGTAGCCCTAGGCTAAGGCGCGGTAACCCAAAATTTCCTTTAAGAGGATGTACTTGAGTTCCCTTAAAGGTTGGTTACAATGATTTATATTTCAATAACGTGGCTTTTCAATTTTGAGCAGTATTGCAGTACCATACAAATGTTCTGACCCCGTAAAATTGACAGGCTGACGGTCGACATACTATTTTAATCATAACATTTTGGTGCACCCTGCTGACTGACTAACGAAGCTCTGGCGAAAAGAGAGGTAGGGAGCGTAATTGTAAGCTACCCGACTGGGGAATGTGCCTCCACCTCACAGAATACCGCAGCCAAATAACGGTTCCCTTGAGGGTTGTTGTGTTCCTGCGAGTGAGTGAGGTCACCAGAAAGGAAGGAGATGCTATGATGTAAGCGGGGGTGGCGGCGCGCGAGCGATATTTTATGTTGCGAGCGTTAATATGACTACGGTAACCGCTTCACATCCGGCGGGCCGTATGCTTGTCTGCCACCCGACGATAAAAAAAATAAAAAATAATAACAATTTTTGCTAAAAAAGAACGCTTATGTAATTACATTTACTATCGATCGCCCAGTGGTCGAAATTCGACCATAATTAATTTAAATTATGACTTTAACAATAAACAAAGAGTTTATATGCGTATGTGTGACAAATACATGGTAGTGAGTATAATGTATTTTTTTATTGATTTAATGCATTGCAGCGCATAATTTTAAATAAATATTGGCATTTTGCATTCCTTCTCTATATAGACGAGCTCGGTGGTCGAATGGTTAGCAATGGCCACTTTGACTCCGAGGTCGCGGGTTCGATTCCCGAACAAGACGAACATTTGTGTGCATGAACATGTCTGTTTGTCTTGGTCTGGGTATTTTCTATGTATTATAAGTAGTATATATTTACAAAAAAAAATGTTTTAAGTACATTTATCAGTTGTCTAGTATCCATAACTTTCAATCTCAATTTCAATCTCAAGCTTTGCGCTTAATTTCGGACTAGACGGCGCTGTGTAAATTGTCAAGAAATATTTATTTATTTATATTTATTTATAAGTAATCTATAATTATGTAAGTAATTTCATGCTCCTCCGTCATTGCAATTTTCATAAAGAGGGATTCAAAGTTTTTGCTTCAATTTACATATACAAAAAAAATCACATAGATTTTGCTATCAACTATTTGAAAAAGTATATTCTATATATATATATACTGAAATAAAAAATAAATTAATATATTATATACATTTTTATCGTTATTGAAATAAAATATAACCTATGTTATTTCTGGATAATGTTACTTTCTTATCTCGAAAGAATTATTCAAACCGGTTCAGTAGTTTCAGAGTTTCTAATATATGGTCAAACAAATCTTTCCCCTTTATAATATTACTAGTTTTCACCCGCGGCTCTGCCCACATTTACTTTTTTTAAATAAAAAAATATTCTGTGCCCTTCCTTGATATCTTTGAGAATATGTTTACAAAGTTTCTTGATAATCGGTTGAGAAGTTTCGGCGTGAAACCTAACAAAGTAACTCACATTCACATTTATAATATAAGTACGGAAGTAGGGAAATAATAGGGATATAGTAGGAAAGTAGGGATGTATAGCACCACAAAATAATTGCGGTAGGCAATATAAATTAGACTTGCGCAAAGCAGTTCACTGAACTGAAAAGAGAGATGCAGTTCTTTTGACGCAAATGAACTATATCACTAATCTAGTTCATTTAGTTGAATTAGTTCAATTACTTCATTTACTTCTGTAGTTCTTTTGACTCACTAGTTCAGTTTAGTTCAATGTATCTTTGATTCAATCGACTCAGTAGTTCTATTGACTGATTCCTTCTATAGTTCTATTGCATCATTTTGATAACATTGTATATTTGTATTAAATAAGTTTATCTGATTAAATATTTTATAATTTCCCTTAAAAATATTGATTTTCCTTCAAACTTTTCACAGGCTTAGGACTGTCAAGCTTGAGTAAAAAGAAATTATTTAGTGGTTAAAATAATAATTAATATAAAAATTGAGCCTTGTACTACTACTATAGCATATTTTCGCTAACAGCTTATGGTTCTTATGTCCTTAGCCTTAGAGTTCTAATTCGGTCAGTCAACCACGCACGAAACTATCTGTCTCGTTTTATCTCGAACAATTTCAGAATCTTCCGTCCTTTTCGCTCTCTATCAGCAATTTTGGCATTACAACGTATCTCTCTCATTCTGATCGCTTTATGTATTTCCGTTCTTTTTACTCTTTGTCACTCGATTGAACTAAATGACGCAGTGAACTACACGGGACAAGAAAGAGTGAGAACCGGCTTGTATGGTGAACTGGTACAATTGAACTACTCACTCAAGAACTACACAAGTCTAATATAAATTTTAAAACGTACGTATATTTTTTTTACGCCGAATTAATAATAATCTACAACAAATTTCAATATCATGTAATATGTAGAGCCAATCAAATAAGCTAAAAAATACCACAGCATGTCAACGAGGAAGAACGTCGTTTACGAAACCATAAAACAGACTTAAGGATAATACATTTTGCGCCCTTTAAGTAGCGCCCTTAAGAGTTTGACTGGCGCGGAATAGGTAATTTTCTTGAGTAATATCTGAGCCAAGAGAAATGGTTTCATATTTTATGAGGTGACTTAGGTATTGTTGAAAATTTTAAGGATGAAATTCAACAATCGAAGCAGAAATCGAACATTCGGCTGTAAAATTTTTATATTAAAATTTTCTCAAAGCAATACACGAACAGTTTAAGTGGCCTTTGCTTTGATGAAACTCTGTATCGTTACGCACGAAAGTGTTAAGTTTATTAATATTTAAAAAACCCTGCTGACTGACAAACGTCGTGACAAAAGTCCCATGTAGGATAAGTCCGCTATTCCTTCTAACATGTTTTTATTTCTTTTGTATAATCACAGTATAAGTAATAGTACTGTATAATAAAGATTTTACAACAACTACTCTTTGGGTGAAATGGTTCCTCAACATCTTTGAACCAAAGCCAACTTCACCTGCATGCGGTGCACCCTGCTGACTGACAAACGAAGCTCTGGCGAAAAGAGAGGTAGGGAACGTAATTGTAAGCTACCCGACTGGGAAATGTACCTCCACCTCACATGGAACACAGGAAGGAGATGCTGCGTTGGCAGCGGGGGTGGCAGCGCGTGAGCGATATTTTATGTTGCGAGTGTTAATATGCCTATGGTAACCGCTTCACATCAGACGGGCCGTATGCTTGTCTGCCACCCGACGTAGCATAAAAAAATATATATATATAAGTCCACATATGTATTTTTACTACTGTTTCGTTATCAGTCCGCTACTTAATACCACGAGGCTACAGTTTTGTGGCTGCGTGCGTGAATCCTGAATTATGTGCATACACGTACAAAACGGTTGTACATATACATTCACAAAAATAATGTCCGCCATGCAAAACAGTCTACACAATTTATTTAAACTAGTTGTCGCTCAATGGTCGAAATTCGATCATAATTCATTTAAATTATGCTTTTAACAATAAACAAAAGAATTTATATGCGTGTGTGTGTCAAATACATGGTAATGTGTGTATTTGTTTTTATTCATAATTAAAAAAAAAAAATAGCATTCTGTACTCCTTCTCTATATAAACTATAAGTGTGCATGTTCTCTATATAAACTATAAGTAAAATTCATACTCCTCCGTCCGCACAGTTTACGTAAAATGGGGTACGAAGTTTTTACTTCACGTATATAGATAGTAACTGGACCCGTATCTCCGAACGCACGCCATCACTCCAAGCCAAAAACTTCATACATTTTTTACACCTCCAGAGTGTCAAACAAGCAAACGAACTGCCTGATGAACCAGCTTACAGATGCTTCCCAGACCAGACTCATCACTCACGCGTTGTCGACCCTGTAAAAATTCCTTACATACAACCTACATACAACTAACATACAAAAAAATATTCAACATAAAAATTATTCTATCATATTGTGGTGTAACAGGCAATTTTAATTTACTTACCGTATTAAATTTCGTCAAATTATATTCAATCGAACATATTATAATGATAGACCGACAAACAGACAAAAATCCCAAAAATTATAACACTGTATTCGGTCAGTAATTCTACAGTCCCCCTGGATAATTTTCTCTAAATATCAATGTACAGATTTAGTGCGCAGCTGCTGGCTTCGTCCGTATATACGCATTACAGGAATAAAAAATATGGTATGTCTTAATTGGGATTTATGTATGTACCTAATTTCATGACAACCAAATATTAGTACGTAAATCCAAATATTAGTACGTAACACATTTATGTACTAAATACGTAATAATAAAAAAACAAAAGACTTTTTCTATCGACTGTACAAGAATCCAGAAATGTTTTCGATATAGCCGGGTTTTTATAAGGCGACTTAAATTTAGGATTGCGTATTCCTCGACATAAATCCAAGAGCTCCTAATGTCTGTGAACTTCGTTTATTTATTGCTCAGAGCCTTGTTTCGCGATGTCCTTCGACCGAACCTTGACCTTCCAGTATAACTTGACGGGAAGGGATGCCAAGGATCCACTATTGTTTGAAAAACAAATAGGCTACCCGATTGTGAGGGCGATTGGGGTGATAGCACAATTGACATGTATTTCCTGGATTCGCTTTCTATTTTCTGAATAAGGCTTTTGCCGATGTTTTTGTGTTTAAGAAAGGTCGAACGTTTAACTTATATTATGATTTTTCCATTTCCCTAAAAAAAGCCAGTGAGAGTCAATCAAAAGGAATTGTGTACCGTCTCGTACGAAAGTGTTAAGTAATTGTCTGTGTGTGTATGTTAATAATTAATAAACAGTGTTCATTATCATTCATTAAAGCTGTAAGTTTTTTTTAGCTATAGAAGGTTTTATTTGGTTAATTATTCAAAATAAAGTACACTAAAAAAAAAACAAAATAAACTAAAATTACATATACATAATTTAAAATTATATTAAAAATATAACCGTATGTTTGTTTAGCATATGGCGTGGTATAAAATATCGTTGGAGTTTATTTATTCATTTTTTATACTACGTCGGGTGGCAGACAGGCATACGGCCCGCCTGATGTGAAGCGGTTACCGTAGCCATATTAACTCTCGCAACATAAAATGTCGCTCGTGCGCCGCCACCCCCGCTGCCAACTCAGCATCTCGTTCCTGATGTGAAACATATACTGTAGTCTCTACACAATTACAACATATTAATATCACTCACGTCGCTACCCTCGCTGCCATCACAGGAATTCCTTTCTTCCTGGTAACCTCACTTCCTTCCTGGTAAACTTACTCGCAGGAACACAACAATTCTCCAGGCTTCTAAGAATTCTTATTTGGCTACAGTCTTCTTTGAGGAGGAGGTACTTTCTCAGTCGAACAGCTTATAAATACGCTACCCTACTTCTCTTTTCGCTTGAGCCTCATCAGTGAATCAGCAGGGTGCACCACGTGCAGGTGAGGCTGGTTTAGGCTCTATAGATGGTGGTGAGCCCTTTATTTACTATGAAAACTTACCGTCAACGTCATCCCTATCATTTTTTAAATGATTTATCTAAGGAGTATGAGAGAGATTATCTGTGTAGGAGGAATTTATCTATGGAGATATGCCTCTTAAGAACTAAAACTTCAATCCAATGATCACCCAATTCGCTTCACAAATTCGATTCCATACAATTTCCCTCGTAGCCGCGAGTGCTTCATAACATATTCAATATAATAAAGGAGAGAAATATCTGCTAGGCACAGATGTGGCCGATGTATGGGATTGGTTTGAGGTGGATTACTCGACTACGCTTTTGTACTACGAATAAACAAACTGATATTGCGAAAGGAAAAAAGATGTAACTCGGAAAACAACTGATAGATTTATTTACTAGTATTGCTAGGTTTGGCCCGCGGGTACACCCGAGTGGATGATATAGTGCGAAAATAAAATAATAAATATTTCTGGACAAAATTGTTTATCGTGTTACATCATGTTATTTACACAGCGCCAAATTCCTACTGATCAAAAAAAAATATAAAAGATATTTGGTCAAAAGACAATTTATTGAATTTAATATTATTAATTGTTGTAATTAAATTGCTAGTCCCAAACTAAGCAAAGCTTGTAGGTAGGTAGGTACTACGGGCACTATATAACTGACATTATACTTATTTTTTTATTTTTTTTTGTAAATACATACATAAAGTACATAGAAAACACCTAGGCCAAGATAAACAGACATGTTCATGCACACAATTATTTGTCTTGTGCGGAGTTCGACCCCGCGACTTCGGCATCAAAGTAACCATTGCTAGTAGCTATACGACCACCGGCCTCCTATGTGTATCTAGGATATAAGATATGTTCCAAATTTCATCTAAATTGTGTTACTGATAGATTTGTTGGTTTGTAGTAAAATTTCATCTAAATTCATTTCACTATATTATGAGTGATAGATTTGTTTGTTTTGTTTAGTAGTATAGTTGTTGTGTAGTATTGATTTGTTTTGTAGTATCTTTATTGTACATGAAGAAAATATCATACACATATCACAATAGAATTTCAAGAACATGTACAAAGGTGGTAGGTATCCCTATAAGAGATCTCTACCAGCCAGCCTTCAAGTGTTGGATAGGAGAATAAAGAGTGGCATATGGCATATAGAGTTACAAATGTGGTTAACAAACATACAAATATCCAAACATACAAAATTGGTTTCTACGTGGAAGTGTAAATTATTTGTCGACTAGCTTTCGCCCGCGGCTTCGCTCGCGTGAATTTCGAGGCAAACACATGTTTTGAGTGGGTGTAAGTGGCTCAATACCATCTTCGGAGCCAAAGCCAACCTCACCTGCACGTGGTACACCCTGCAGATAAACGGACGAGGCTCTGGCGAAAGTCGCCAACCCGCCTGCCCAGCGTGGCGACTCAAGGGCATTTATCTCCAATGTTTACACAAGATAATATATGGCCCCCAGTACCCGGCAGCCCTGCTATCCCGGGTCAAGGTGGCGGTCTCGGTTCCGGCAGGGCGGGGGGTGCGAACAATCTCCGGTTGGCAGGCCACCAACAAAAACTGACAATAGGCACTTTCAACACACGGACTCTGAGGCGTGACGAGGATGTGGAAGAGCTGGAAGTAGAATTGAGGTCAGTCAAATGCCAGATTCTGGGTCTGTCGGAAATCCGACGAGAGGGAGAGGAGACCGTGATACTCGAATCTGGCAACCTCTTCTACTACCGTGAAGGAGACCGGCTCTCCCAGGGCGGTGTCGGGTTCCTCGTTCATAAAGCTCTCGTCAACAACGTAGTGGAGGTATCCAGTGTGTCGTCGAGGGTAGCGTATCTTGTGCTAAAACTGACAAAGAGATACTCTTTGAAAGTAGTACAGGTATATGCTCCAACGACGACACACCCGGATGAAGAGGTCGAGGCCATGTATGAGGACATTACGAAGGCCATACGTAATACCACCAAGACCCACTTCACGGTTGTTGTCGGGGACTTCAACGCCAAGGTGGGAGTACAAGAATGCGACGAATCGGTTGTCGGAGGGTTTGGTTTGGGGTTGAGGAACCACAGGGGGCAAATGCTGGTTAATTTCCTCCAAATGGAGGGGCTCTTTTTGATGAACTCGTTCTTTAAAAAGAAGCCCCAGAGGAAATGGACCTGGCAAAGCCCCGACAAGGTGACTAGGAATGAGATCGACTTCATCATAACGGATAAAAGGCGGATATTTAGGGATGTCTCGGTGGTTAACAGGTTTGGTACCGGTAGCGACCACCGACTTGTACGAGGCACCCTAAATATCAGCTATAAACTCGAAAGAGCCCGTATGATGAAGTCGAATCTACGTCCAACTCTTCCTCAAATCACTCAAGCTTCGGAAAAGTTCCAACTGGAACTTCAAAACCGATTCGATTCGTTGGAAACTACTGCGGACATGGACGAGACATCAGATAGAATAGGGACAACACTACACGAAGTCGGCAGGAAACACTTTGGGCGGCAGCATAGAGCTCGAGAGGACAAGCTCTCTAGCGAAACTCTGGCTCTTATGCAGAAGAGACGAGAGGCGACAGCGTCTGTTAGAGCTTCGACAGAATATGTAGCTTTAAATAAGCAGATCAGAAGGCTGATACGGCGGGACTGTCGCGTCTTCAATGCTAAACGAGTTGAAGACGTGATAGCTCGCAACAAAGGCCTGAAAGTCTTTTCTCGGCCTTCTGAAAGGGCTTATCTGTCGAAGCTCAAGCTAGAAGATGGTCGAATCGTGTCTTCTAAGCCAGAGATCTTCGCAGAGGTGGAGAGATTTTATGGCAAACTCTATGCTGCACATGCACCTGTCCCTACATCAGCTGCTCGTGTAAGTGATCGCCGAGCCCCGCTAACCCGACACGAAACCGAGGATATTCCAGACATCAGCCTGGGTGAGATTAGGATAGCCCTTGAACAGCTGAAAAATGGTAAGGCTCCCGGTGAGGACGGAATTACAACAGAACTGTTGAAAGCTGGAGGAACTCCGGTTCTAAAGGAACTACAACGTCTGTTTGATTCCGTCATTCACAATGGGACCGCACCAGTCGCGTGGACCAGGAGTTTGGTTGTCTTGATCTTCAAAAAAGGTGACAAAACCTTATTGAAGAATTATAGACCGATCTCACTCCTGACCCACGTGTATAAGCTGTTTTCAAGGGTTATTACGAATCGTCTCGCTCGAAGGCTTGATGACTACCAGCCACCGGAACAGGCTGGGTTTCGTAAAGGCTACAGCACCGTAGACCACATATATACAATGCGGCAGATTGTGCAGAAAACCACAGAGTACAATTTGCCGTTCTGCGTGGCTTTTGTGGACTACGAGAAAGCCTTCGACTCCATCGAAACTTGGTCTGTTCTGGAATCCTTACAGCGATGCCAAGTCGACCACCGCTATATCGAGGTGCTGAGATGGCTATGTAGCGCTGCGACAATGACCGTCCGCGTCCAGGACCAGCAGTCTAAGCCTATCCAGCTGCAGCGGGGAGTACGTCAAGGAATGTCATTTCCCCAAAACTATTCACCGCTGCTCTGGAAGACGTATTCAAGACGCTGGACTGGAAAAAACGGGGCGTCAGTGTGAATGGCGAGTACATCTCACACCTTCGGTTTGCCGACGACGTGGTTATAATGGCTGAATCGCTGGAGGATCTCAGTCGTATGTTGGTCGATCTCAATGCTGCTTCTCGACGTGTGGGGCTGGGGATGAATTTCGACAAGACGAAAGTCATGTACAACGAGTATGTCATCCCTAGCCCGGTTATAGTAGAGAATGCCGCTATTGAAGTGGTCAGCTTTTGGAAAGCTTCGGTACATCTTCGCCGCACAGATACCCCAATGCTTGAAGACTAAAGTCTTCAACCAGTGCGTCCTCCCTGCAATGACATATGGTGCAGAGACTTGGACAATGACCATTGGACTGGTCCACAGGTTAAAAGTCGCGCAGCGAGCGATGGAGAGGGCTATGTTTTCAAATCGATGCCATTTTCGTAATTGACGTCCCAGAAAACCATAGAATCGACACCCATATTGATATTATGACATTTCAACCCCATCGCACCCCACAGGGGGGATTTTATGTGACGTCGACTACGTTTGATTAGAAAATAGTTGTTATTTTAATAATCAGCGACCCGATAAGCCATAAATACAATACCCATGACGATTTTCAGACTTTTTCACAGCATTTCAGACATTTGAACCCCATGGCACCCCAATAGGAGAAGATGGTCACGTTAGCCACGTTGAATTTTAAAATCGTTGTTGTTTTCGTAATCAGTGACCCGTTAAGCCATAAAAACATTACGTTTTTCAGAATTTTGGGACCCATTTTACCCTTTTAGGGGTTGAATTTTGAAAAATCCTGAAACACATGTTTAGTCAATTATCTATAGAAGTACTCGTGTAAAATTTAGGAGAAAATAGTCGAACTAAACTCGTTTCCCCATACAAACTTTGGACCCCTGTTTCACCCCCTTAAGGGATGAATTTTGATAAATCCTTTCTTAGTGTATCTCAAGATGTCATAAGGAACCTACGTGCCAAATTTGGTATCTCTAGACCCAGCGGTTTGGGCTGTGCGTTGATATATCAGTCAGTCAGGACTTTGAATTTTATATATATAGATTGCGAGAGCCGAGCTGTAGGTCTCAGAACGTGGAATATAAATTAGAAATGCCTTTCTAAAGCCGTTATAATGCCACAAGCTCTATCACATCACATCTCTCACATCAGGCTAACCATACGCTAATCTCCCACCTGACTTAGTCTAAAAAAAATATAATGATACAATTCCATATTGTTTTACGAAATGTATGAAAAAAGATTTTCGTAATTTAGAAATATCTGCGAAATATTTCTAAATAACGCGACGCGTGAGAGATATTTCATATTGCAAACGTTAATATGGCTACGAAAACCGCTTCGTACGTACTTCGGACGTAGTATAAAAAAACCTGTTCACTACTCACACTATTTTTATTCTTACCGAATACACACACACGTCATCATCAGGTCCATTTTAGTCTCCACTACAAGAGCACGACCCTCTCTCGTCCGTCCTAGACGGAAGGAGGATTTAGCCTACACTCCCCACGCTGGCCAAACGGGTTGGGGAGGCCTGATTGATATTTGATAATGTATTTCCCTTAGTCGCCTTGTACGTCATCCATGGGAAGAAACGGAGTGATTCTATTCTAGTCTGCCGGAAACCACACGGCCAAACACACACACTTACACTAGTTTAATTCCTACAGAATGGAACTAGTGTAAGTCAGTCCATAAAGCACTGAAAATGTATATGAAAATGATTTTGAAGCAGTCGAGGATTTAAAACATTTTTTAATTCCCCTGCACAAATCTTACAAACATGATTTATGTCGTCGGAAGAAATTCACAAAGCAAGAGAATATAAATACGGTTTGGAAGGGAAATATTTCGAATGTTGAATTTAATTTGTCACGCTTTTTTGGGCACGAAATTCATAAAATTGTAAATACAGATAAGTAGACTTAAGGCGCTTTATGCTTCGAAAGTGGCAACTCTCGGAAAGTCGGATAGAGAAAAAAAAAGTATTGAAACATATAAGATAAATAGAGAAAACACCTATGCTCAGTTTGCTCCTAAGACAATGGTGTCTTTGCGCGTGTTTGTTTAATCGAACACGTAAGTTAAGCAACGTCGACCGTGAACTGTCCATGGATGGATTTATTTATCTCGAGGAGCTCGATCCAAAGGTGCTTTGGAGGGCACGTTAAGCCGTCGGTCCAAGCTGCTGTCATTAGATAACAGACATTAAAGGTCATTGACTTGGCTTAACGACTGTCGTCTGCAATGACAATAGCCATATTTATCTAAGGAAATATAACTGACAGAAAGCAAAATAGGACGAAAATTTTAGGCCCTAAACATGGACTTGGCAGCTGGAGAGCACAAACAATTTAGAGCTAGACGACCTCATTATACCCAGTATAATTGGATACGTACCATGACTTGGCTACGTAGAGAAGATAGAAAACCGAGCATTAAAAAAAATTCGTTATCATCATAAACATTCTTGGTAGCTCAGTTGAAAAGACTCGACTGGTCAAGATATAGTGGGTTCAAATCCCACTTAGGCAAGTGAGGTGAATTTTTCCGTTTTTTAAATATATATACGACGAGCTCGGTGGCGTAGCGGTCAATGACGCGGCTTCGACATCAACGCTCGTGGGTTCGATTCCCACATAGGACAAACATTTGTGGGCATGAACATGTCTGTTTGTCTTAGTCTGGGTGTTTTCTATGTATCATAAGTATGTATTTACAAAAAAAAATGTATTTAAGTACATTTATCAGTTGTTTAGTACCCATAACACAAGCTTTGCGCTTACTTTGGGGCTAGATGGCGCTGTGTAATTTGTCTGACAATATTAAATATATATATATATATATATATATATATATATATATATATATATATATATATATATATATATTATAATCTTAATAGTGATGTAAATAAGAATTATTTCTACCCTATAGTGGAAATATGTCGTACTCTATCTGTCGGTATTTGTTTGAATCGACGGACTCGGTCTAATCCTTACTGACAAAGCTGCCTCGGACGTTCGCCACATGCGGCCTGCGGCAAATCGGAACGAGGCCGCTGAAATGATCGCTGAAAAAGGATTTTTTTCGCATAGATTCGAAAGATTTCTATCGTATAGTTGGATCCATAACGAACAAAGCTGTGGCGGGAATTTTTTCGTTATTGATAAAACTGTATTTTTAAATTCTTTCGAGGTAGTTAAAACCAATCAACTCGAAAAAATTAATAAATTTTTCATACGTACTTGCTTATCAATTGTGCTCTTCTTTTTATTGCTTATACTACGTATATAATATATTATTATTATATACGAGACTATTTTTATTACCTACCAATTTTTATTAGAATCAAAAAGTAATAACAAAATATATTTATCATATATTTCAAGAGATTAGATAAAGTAGTGTATGATAATTATAATTAGGTCTTAAAATACTCGTGTGGTCTATTATAACATTCGCCTTCGGCTCATGTTATAAACTCACATTCGTATGTTAAGAACCCTTATTATGCAACAGTTTCATAAACTACTATTTTTATACGAGTAGGGTGATAAACAAGTGTACGACCTGCCTGATGGAAACCAGTCCTTGCAGCCAATGATCACTTGCGACACAAGAGGCATAACTCAGGTATTGCCAACCCTGTAAAATCCCCTTTACGTCTTTCTTCACATTATGTCTACTACTTATTGTGTTTGTTTGTATTAGCTATATTGTACTTAATGAGCATAAATATATACGAGTATATATATAGATGTACAAAGGCGCGCTTACCTCTATAAGAGATCTGTATCAACCAACCTTATTTGTATGCAGCTGATTCAAGAATTAGTAGATATTGTGACGTCACATGCGGCTCGGCTTTAATTCCGGACCTATATTTCTTATGTGTCTGAATATATCCTCAATGGTAGGTTTTTTCAATTTCTTACCCCTTCTTATTCACAATATTAATTATCAAAATATTTCCATTAATTACATTTTTACAATTTTACGCTTTTAATTTGCTATATTTATATAAATTTGCATGTTTGTTCGTGAAGCATATTTAGGAAACTTCGCTAGCTAAATTAGAACCACTTCTATATGAACATTTAAATAAATAAATATATTGTCAGACAAATTACACAGCGCCATTTAGCCCCAAAGCGAAGCTTGTG
Source organism: Hypsopygia costalis (assembly GCA_937001555.2). Lineage (NCBI taxonomy): Eukaryota > Metazoa > Arthropoda > Insecta > Lepidoptera > Pyralidae > Hypsopygia > Hypsopygia costalis. The sequence continues at coordinate 18,839,035 of OW443343.2, read as the reverse complement.
TTATGAGTACTAGACAACTGATAAACATACGTAAATACATTTTTTTTTTTTTGTAAATACATTGATACATGGAAAACACCCAGACTAAGACAAACAGACATGTTCATGCACACAAATGTTTGTCTTAAGTGGGAATCGAACCCACGAGCGTTGGTGTCGAAGCCACGTCATTGACCGCTACGCCACCGAGCTCGTCGATTTATTATAAAATTGGAATGAGTTCTATGACCTCTATTTTGTTCAAGTTTCGACGAATATCTCGCGTGTTTAACTCGACAATGTCTGCAAGATGGCTCACATTTCTGGGGTTTAGCTACTTCGTCGCCGTAATACAAAGTCGACGACACCTCTGGGAGACATTTTGAGTACGCAGAGAAAAACAGCAAAAACATCTTCGTTGATTAAATTTGAGAAACATTTTTATTAAGAAAAGGAAACTTGCGAATTTAACCCGAGCGCAGAATTCCGCAGTGCGATTTATATTAAGTATATCTCTTGACCGACATCCTTGCCAATGGCAAAGATAAATGGTATGGCAATTTTAACTTTCCTATTTTTATATTTTAAAGATAACATTGTTTCTTAAAATAAAATAAAATAAATTAAACCTTAGTCGAATTAGTAATAAAATGCTTTTTTTAAGGACAACTTACACAACGCCATCTAGTCCCAAATTAAGAGCTAAGCTTTTACTATGAGTACTAGATATATTATAACTAAATTTAACTGATATTATACTTAAATGCATTTTTTTTGTAAATATATATAATACATAGAAAATACGCAGACCAACACAAACAGACATGTTCATGCACACAAATATTTCTCTTGTGCGGGATCGAACCCACAACCTCGGAGTCAAATGGCAATTCGACCACCGAGCTTGTCAATTATAAGTTTCTTATTATGTTATATCTCATTATGTTTATGACTCGTTCCGGTTTCGCACGAGTGCTATAAAATATAGCCTCTTTTATATATTTAGATAATCACTAATCTGAGGACTGAGTACCTCGATGGCGTCGTTGCGTGTGACAGTGTAATCGATCAATCAAGTCAAGCAACATCGACCGTAGCCTGTCTTTGGATGGGTTTATTTATCTCGGGCTCCTCCGTGCTTCGGAGGGCCCGGCTGTTGTCCTTATATGACAGTCGTTATACTAAGTCAGTGGCCTTTAGGCGGCTTGAAAACATTGACCTCCACCAACCCGCAGTTGAGCTGCGTGGTGAAGTATGCTCAAAACCCCTTCAAATGAGGGGAGACTCATGTCTCAGCAGTGGAATTAATAAGGGTCACCGACCACTCATTGATCAAGTAGCTTTCTACAGACCAAAGAATTTTAAATATCGACTCTGCAGTTTTTTTTTTATACTATAACGTCGGGTGGCAGACAAGCATACGGCCCGCCTGATGTGAAGCGGTTACCGTAGCCATATTAACGCTTGCTACATAAAATATTGCTCGCGCCGCCACCCCCGCTGCCAACGCAGCATCTCCTTCCTTTCGTTCTTTTTGTGTATATCCATTACAAACATAAATACAAATTTTCGCTCTTTTTTAATGTAGTATTTTTCAATTGATAAAAATATACATATATAATATACCTATTATATTATTACCTAGCCACATTCTCATTTCATTAGCAGTCGACCCTTCATATTTTTCTGCACCAATCCTCCCAATTCTGCCAATCGTTTCCATGTCCTTTTTGTTATACTACTGGTCCAAATCGTGATTCAAAAAATATAAAATGGGCCGCAATGAAAGCGGGTCGGTAACAAAAACATTAATTTTTGAAATCGTCTTTATTTTTGACGTGACAACGTCTTATAAATTGGTTAGCCGGGTGACACTTCAAGAAACTGGCTCACGTTATGCGCTTACAATGAGAGCGAGTGAAAGGCACGCGTCCCTTCTAAGAGCGAGAGAGACAGACATAAAAAGTGAAAGGCATGCATCCCTTCCACTCGAAAACATTTTATCACTCAAAGTCGTTGTCACGTAAAACTTTCGCCCGTATACCGACTTTACAGGCAACCAATTTTTTTTATTTATGGTTTTAATAATAAAATGATTTTACTTCTGCCTATATTTGTAAGGAAATAAACTTTAATTTAGTCTTTATTTCATAAAGCTAGTTTCAATATTTTGGAAGTTATTGACGTTTTTGTTACCGACCCGCTTTCATTGCGGCCCAGTGTATATGATTTGAAATAAATCCATCCATGTCATAGGTACCTATGACATGGATGGATTTCTATTAATTATCTACGTAAATTAAAATTACGATAACAGAAATATAGCCATTTCTTAAGACGGGAAACATGTGAGATTTCCATTACTTATATGCCCACTTGACAGGTGGTCGGAGATTAATGAACGACGACAGGATATTGAAATTTCAAAAACCTACAGATTATAAAAACGATACAAATACAAATTGTCTTTATTGTGAACAACAGGTTTTACAGATGTTACAAGTTTATATCGATCCATTCTGTGTTCCACCACTTAGGCATACAATAATTATTAACTTTAACCAAACACTAATCATGCACTATACAGATTTCTGTCATTCTGATTATCACTAACGCTATAGTAGCATTTATCAACTAACAGAGCATGGAATTTATTTTTAAAATCAGTAATGACCTTAATGCCACGTATTTCCAAAAATCATGAGTCCAACTTAGTAAACTGACTTCGTCAAGGAGATATGACAAAAACCAGCTCAATACCGATCAGCCCAGATAGACAAAAAACGATTGTCTGTAAGAGTTAGAAAGGTTTTTTTTTAATAACACGTTGGCTGGCAGATAAAGATACGGCCCGCCTGATGTGAAGCAGTTACCGTAGCCACATTAACGCTGGCAATATAACGTCCACCCCCGCTGACAACGCAGCTTCCTTTCTAATGACCTCACTTACTCGCAGGAACACAACAACCCTCAAGGGAATTGTTATTTGGCTGCGGTATTCTGTGAGGTGGAAGTACTTCCCCAGTCGGGCAGCTTACAAATACGTTGTGCCCTTCTTGTGTTTTTAAAGTATACATTTAAAAAAAAAATACAATTACTCTGTATCCTACTTCTCTTTCGTCAGGGTCTATCGCTAGTCGATAGAGTGCACCACGTGCAGGTGAGGTTGGCTTTGGTCCTAAAGATCGCGGTGAGCCAGCTACACTTATTTATCTAAAATAATTTATACACCTGCCGTATATGTCAGTGAAATATTTACATTTGCAAAAAATCCCATTCCTAACAACCCATATAAAACTGACCAAAAATTCTAATCTGTGAACACCATAATTTGTCATAACTCGTGAACTTTGCATTGACGATTATTTGTTTGTTTTGACTTTTCCCATTTAGCAGCCGGCGACTCCAGCAATTTCAACTCTAAAGATACTTACGTTCTACGTAATAAAATTCATTTTTGCACGGTTAAAACTGGGAATTTCCTTACGTCCATTTTCACATTAATACATGTAAAAATAATGAATTAAATTTTTGAATTCATTACAACTTTCCTTTGGGGATGAAGACAGTTTTAATTTAGACAGATTTGGTGAATCTTTCCTTTGAAAGGACGATTTGTTATTGGTTGATGTGCTCGTTTAATTTCATTCGCTTTTTCATTTATAATTCGAAATTTTAAGGTTTCATACTCGAGGAGCAAAAGGTTGTATGTTGTATAGGAAAGTATACCTTTATGTACCTAAGGGAACATCACAAATGCTTTTGAATGTATTTTTGAATCCCTGCCCTCAATCGAAGAGGGGGGCATATTCCACCACGCGGCTTAACTACGAGTTAGCGGAGACCAGCCCCCTAAGCGACTCTATTTCAAATGGAATAGAGTCGCTTATTCATTGGTATGAATAAGCATTCTATTCAGTTATTGAATCGCAATAAGAGATGGTGGTAAAGGGGCAGTGTTTTCAAGCCGCCTAAAGACCACGGACTTGGCTTAACGACTGTCATATATTGACAACAGCCTGGACCGACGGATTAACGCGCCCTCTGAAGCACGGAGAAGCTCGAGTTAAATACACCCATCCATGTACCGGCTACAGTCCACGTAGCTTAACTTGCGTGTCCGATTAGACTGACTACGCCATCGAACTCCTCAAACTAGCTAGTAGTTCAGGGTATTAGTAGGTGATCAACATCTTTGAAGCTAAGCCAACCTCACCTGCACTTGGTGCACCCTGCTGACTGACAAACGAGGCTCTGGCGAAAAGAGAGGTAGGGCATAGCGTACCCAGGTGACCCACATTTTCTCGTTTGCCCCCCCCCCCCCCCCCCTTTCATATAAAAAAAATAGTAGCAAGCTAGTAGTGTCATAAAATCAAAACTTTATCACACAACCTACATTTTATTCGAAACGCGTGTCCTTTCCAATCTAGATCTTACTATATGTTCTGTCCACATAATATCCTCTTCATTCGTTCCCCGCAAGTGAACCGTGCAAACCTTTTTTCCATCTTATCAATGGCACTCAGAAACAAGCTATTTTACGTTTCCTCGCTGCGTCTTCAAGTGAGGTTACTTCAAATATTGCGCATCTTGTAGAACAGTGATTTTCAAACTGTGCTGTGATTTTCAAAACGAGCCCCAGGGGGGTCGCCAAGTTATATTCGGGGGGTCGCGGGGAAAAAAACGCAATTGTTTGTAGATCATTCGCTACAATAAAAAAACCTGAACAAGACTGATTATTGTGCAATAATTCATCAACTCTTTAAGCAACTTTTTTACCAATGGAAGCCTATTTCTCTTCTTAATTTTTATGTCAACAAAATCTAAAGCAAGTGGTACTAACAATTTTAAAGCTTTCATAGCAAGCATTGGCCGTGTGGTTTCCGGCAGACTAGAATAGAATCACTCCGTTTCTTCCCGTGGATGTCGTACAAGGCGACTAAGGGAAATTATCAAATATCGATCAGGCCTCCCCAACCCGTTTGGCCAGCGTGGGGAGTGTAGGCCAAATCCTCCGTTCGTCTAAGACGGACGAGACAGGGTCGTGCTCCTGTAGTGGAGACTAAAATGGACCCGATGATGATGATAGCCAGCTGAATTGTTGAAGTTTGGGGGCGGAGGAGGAGGAGAAAGAGAGAGGGAGAATAGGGGTCGGTAAAAATTTTTAACTTGTAAAGGTGTCCCATATTCAAAAAGATTGAAAACCACTGTTGGAGATAACACATTTCTACATCATCGAGTTTTATTTTGGAAAACGATTTGATTTTAGATACTATCTATGTAAACGTCCTCTTTGGTTGTTATTGGAACCATAACATTGAATATAAATGTTGCATTTTGAAAAGTTTATCCTTTGGAATTTTTGGCTGATTGCGAATTTCATTATTACTAAAGCGATATACGGAACTTTGTCCACGTTTGTTTGAAAACGGGATTCTTAAAATATTTCTTTGGATTTATTTCAATGATCTATTTTTTCTTATTACTTGTATATATATATCGGGGGGCAAAGTCAGCCTGATATAGTATGTTGATATAGTATCGTATTATCAGTGGCCAGGTGTATCACATCATCAGCCTCGTACAGGCCCTGCAAGACACGCATAGTGAATGATATTTATTAATTAAAAATAATTTTTAATTTAGTCCCCATTGTTCTGGTTTTACCCTTCACATCAGGTGTAACGTATGCGTGATATAAAAATAATCTATATGGCTAGCCAAACACAATATCAGCCTCCTTACTACCAACTCTTAATGCGATTCAATAACTGAATAGAATGCTTATTCATACCAATGAATAGATAACAAATAGGATAGAGTCGCTTATTCGTTGGTATGAATAAGCATTCTATTCAGTAATTGAATCGCAATAAGAGTTGGTGGTAAGGGGGCAGGCCAAACTAGTTTGACCTAAAAACTTTAGGCTTGACGAATTTTGCAATAAAAATAAAAATCTCCTTAATTGCAAAGTCTCGTGAGTTTTTATTTCCACATTTACATTTTATTTTAAGTAGCTTGTGCCTGCGACTTCATACAGCTTGTGCCTGCGACTTCATACGCGCGTATCCTGGTATCCCGTGGAAATTTTTAAAATCCTTCCTTAGCGAATATTATTACGTTATAATAGCTATGTGTAAGTCAAATTTCAACCAAAATCGTCCAGTGTTTTGCCTTGGGCGTTGATAGATCAGTCAGCTGCGATTGCCTTTTATATACAGATATGAGTCAGAAAAGGAAATTGTAAATATGTATACGTTCATGACTTACACTGTATACATTATGCAATTATAGAAAATGTATACAGTACATGTATACCAATTTAATAATAATTATAATGTACTTATGTATGTATATGTTACTATAATGTATCTGTATTATTATATATATTATAATGTCTCTGTATTATTCGGTATTGTTTTATTTTTTATACTACTATACTACTGATGTGAAGCGGTTACCGTAGCCATATTAACGCTCGCAACATAAAATATCGCTCGCGCGCCGCCACCCCCGCTGAAAACGCAGCATGTCCTTCCTTTCTGGTGACTTCACTCACTCGGAGGCACACAACAGCCCAGGGAACCGTTATTTGGCTGCGGTATTCTGTGAGGTGGAGGTACATTCCCCAGTCGGGTAGCTTACAATTACGCTCCCTACCTCTCTTTTCACCAGAGCTTCGTTTATCAGTCAGCAGGGTGCACCGCGTGCAGGTGAAGTTGGCTTTTGTTCAAAGATGTTGATGAACCGTATAAATACGTACATTCGTTACATCACTATTCTGTACAATTTTGGGGTGTAAGACCCCAAAATTGTACAGAATAGTGATGTAACGAATGTACGTATTCGCATTCGCATTCGCGAATATTCGCATGTTTCTCGACATTCGCATTCGCAATTTTGTGCGAATGTTTTGCGATTATGAACGTCCTAAAAATAATTAAGATTTTCAATTACAAAGAGGTAAATTAAATAGAAAAATAAGTATCAACTTCTTATATATAATAGGTAGGGGAAAAAAAAGGGTCTTTTCGCATTTTAGTATGTATGAACTTGTAATAAAATCTCTTTGGTTATACCATTTGTATCTGGCAGGTTTTGATATCTTTAAAAAGTTTAAAGGTAAATGTGTGATTTTCATTTGTTTTTTTTACTGTCAAGATGAGTGAATCTAATGAAGAAATTCGATTCATTTTAAAATTTTACTACAAAAAAAGTAAAAATGCAACGCAAGCTGCGAAAAAAATTTGTGACGTTTATGGATCTAGTGCAGTGTCTGTGAGAGTAGCACAAATTTGGTTTAAGCGTTTTCAATCAGGAAATTTTGATGTGAAAGATGCACGTCGCTCTGGTCGCCCTGTTACGGATAAAATGGATGCCATTTTTTAAAAAGTGGAGCAAGATCAGCATATCAGTAGTTACGACGTAGCTGAAGAATTAGGAATTGACCACAAAACAGTTTTGGCGCATTTGAAAAAAGCTGGGTACACTAAAAAGCTCGATATTTGGGTGCCTCACGATCTCACTGAAAGAAACTTAATGAACCGTGTATTCATTTGCGATTCTTTACTACGACGTAATGAAAGCGAATCGTTTTTGAAGAAGCTTATAACTGGTGATGAAAAGTGGATTATGTACGACAAGAACGTGCGAAAAAGGTCGTGGTCAAAGGCCGGTCAGGCTTCACAGACTCTGGCAAAACCCGGGTTAACCCGCAATAAGGTGATGCTGTGTGTATGGTGGGATTGGAAGGGCATTATTCATTATGAGCTGTTACCGCCAGGCAGGACTATCGATTCTGAACTCTACTGTGAACAACTGATGAGATTAAAGCAAAAAGTTGAGAGAAAGCGGCCGGAATTAATTAACAGAAGGGGTGTGATTTTTCATCATGATAACGCTAGACCTCACACATCTTTAGCCACTCAGCAAAAATTAAGAGAGTTTGACTGGAAGGTGTTAATGCATCCGCCGTATAGTCCTGACCTTGCACCTTCTGATTTCCACCTGTTTCGGTCTCTTCAGAATTCTTTAGGCAATGTCAGGTTAACATCACGAGAAGACTGCCAAAACCACTTGTCGTGGTTTTTTGAACAGAAGTCCCAAAATTTCTATAGTAATGGGATCATGTCTCTACCTACAAGATGGCAAAAAGGTATCGAACAAAATGGCACCTACATACTTTAGTTAAATGTAAATAAACTTTAGTAAAAAATGTTTTGAATTTTCGTATAAAATACGAAAAGACTTTTTCCCCAACCTAATATATTTCAAAACCTTATCTTCTGTTAGGATTTTTTGTTAACTAAACAATCTCTCAAAGACGAGCTCGGTGGCGTAGCGGTCAATGACGTGGCTTCGACACCAATGCTCATGGGTTCGATTCCCAGATAGGACAAACATTTGTGTGCATGAACATGTCTGTTTGTCTTAGTTTGGGTGTTTTCTATGTATAATAAGTATGTATTTACAAAACAAAAATGTATTTACGTATGTTTATTAGTTGTCTAGTACCCATAACACAAGCTTTGCTTACTTTGGGGCTAGATGGCGCTGTGTAATTTGTGTACCAATATTGTGTGTGACAATAAACATCACTCGTAAATCAAACAGAAATCGGCCTTCTTCAGCACAATAGAGGTTTTCTCCCTTTCACTATCACGTTGTGGAATGAATTGCCAGTCACATTTTTCCCAGGAGACTACATAGGGTTATTCAGAAGGATATGCAGAGGTTCTTATTGGTTCGTTCGACAACACGCGAGCGATATTCCTGGTGTCCATAGATTGTCATTTATTTTATTGTTGGAATCGATGTGTTAAGTAACATCTCAATGTTTTAGGTCCCCAATAGTGTTACATACCCCGGGACTGCAATGGAATTCACTGTTCATTGCCTTTTTTGGCGGTCGCCGATGTTAATCCTGGCTACACAAGGAGACACACAAGGACATACAGTGGTGGGAATGTATGGTGTGCCCCCGTCAATTAGATTGCCCTTACCGCTTAGCAGCAGGAAGAGCGTACGCTTGTTTTTCCCCTTAGTGGCATTTATTTTTAGTAAAATCTCAGCACGTTCAACCATAAATTTTCTAACGCAAAAAGATATGTAATCAGCATAAACTCGTAACTTCGCCGTCTTACATATAGGGCTGGCCCATTCATGAAATTTAATTATCTACACTAATATTATATAGCTAAAGAATTTGTTTGTTCGTTTGGTTAACGCACTAATGTCACGAACTATTGGTTCGAATTGAGAAATTCTTTTTCGAGGATGGCTACGACTAACTGGACCGGAGCATCAATGAAAAATGTTGCAAAAACGGGGAAAAAATATTCCTTTTGAGGCTTCCATTATCTGCGCTGCGTAAGCTATTAAAGTTACGCAAAAAAAGTTATTAAAAAAGTCGGTTATAGCACATGCCTATCTTTTAAGATTGGCTCACTATAACCTTTTAATGGTAATCCTATACTTCAGTCTAACCATCTTTCTATCACATGCAGACGAAGTTGTGCGGTTCAGCTAGGTATGTAATTACATAACAGAAACACTATTTACCGCACTTCTAACTTTTCTACGTAACTACAAAATTTCATCAAAATCCGAGCACCGATTCGAAGATTATCGCAACACACACATAATGTACAACCAAACAGAAATTGTGTTTTCACCCCAACTCGATTTCCAGAAGAAATTTACCAAAAATGTATTTCAATGGCCACCACGATATTTTTGTAAGTGGCTCAATGCCATCTTTTGAGCTAAAACTAACGTCACCTGCATGTGATACACTCTAGCTACTAATATTTGAAATTATGTCAAAGGGGAGGTAAAGCTCAGAGATATACAATATGCAGCCCGACTGGGGATGTACTGCAACCTTACAGAAAAACACAGCCAGATAACTCTTGCGTGATCCCCAATCTCTAGAGGGTACTCGTGATCTTGCAAGTGGTTGAGGTTACCAGTAAGCTCCTTTAGAGTACTGTCAGTCTAATCATTAGCAGCTGGACTGAAGGTACTTATACGGATATTGCACGCTTTAATATGTTAAGAAGTTGCCAAAACTCACCAGAAAATACTATAATAAAATAATATATTAACTTTACAGTGTTTTGTGTAATGATTTCGTATTAAAAATTTGCAATATAAGTCAAACCAAAGAAAACATATAATGTACAAAAATTTAACGCATAACCAGCCTGTCGCCAACAGCATGTTCAGAAAACAATACAAAAAAAATCCACTTTGAAATTGTTCTGTGTTGACAACCCTATAAAACATGTCTCCCGCGCCTATACGAGAGTTACGACATTTTAATGTTCGTCTCCAAAATATTACGACATCAGTAAAACGCCGACTAAATGCTGCCAATTAAGCGTACAAGAAAACTGCTTCAGAAATTTTATTCTGCTCCTTGCAAATCTTATCTGCTTTATGTGAATTGCTTTTTACTATTTGACTGTAGTTCCTTTGGGGCATTTTATTGTTTTATGATAAGGAAATTATTTGTTATATAGCTAATTTATGTAATGAATATTATTAAGATCCTGTGGATATTCTATGGTTGACTGGGAGAGATCCCTGATGGGATAAATCCGCTATTGTTATTAACACTGTGTATATTACTTTTATAGTACAATAAAGTCTTAAAAAACAAACAAAGATTGTACCTTACTTTTCTCGTGAATCGCCGCCAAATTATGGATTTCGTATTTTTGTATAACAAGTTATATTATATATTTTATATGGGTCAACACCCATGATATGATTGACTGTCCGGATATCCGGGATCAAATTGTTTATATTGTTCCTAAGCCTAACTCCCGAAGAAAGCTTACAAATACTTACCTCGTACCTCAAAGGCGAACTAACCTCGGTACTCATTCGCCCTTACCAATAATTCTTACATGCTATAACAAGTTTAATAAAATGTGTGATCTTGATATTCACTATGATTTTCTTTCACGACTGAAATCGAAGGTTCTGTCATGGGCGATGTAGCCCTCATGCTGTTGCTAACTGTTACTTATATATTTGTTTATTTTTTAATTATTATCTCTTTTTAATCACGGGACAAGCCCGGTCATTTGATAGGCGTGCGCGTGGATATGGATCTAACTGGTAGAGGCCCCTTTGTGAAGTTTGATGTAATGTTGTGCGACCGCCGTGACCCGCTCCAGAATATGTCAATGGAACGACATACCCATAAGCAGGTCTCGGCAGGCGTTGAGACTATTGCGAAGTGCGATGGAAAATAAATGGGCTATGGAGATGAGATCTGGGTGAACTCAATACCGGGCTATTACAGAAGATGGACGGACGCCTGCTATAACTGCTTTTATTGCTAGTTATTTGCGGCAGGCGGTGGCTTGCCACTCACTAGATGGGCCCCCGAAATGCCAGGAAAACGGCCGGGGGCAACACCGGTGTGAGTGACTCAGGGATGTCGAGAGGTGTGCTGCGCTTTCTCCGAAGTTACTCGCGGCGTGATGCCCTTTAACACTTCCACCCCTGGAGCATATAGCTCTAGCGGCTCCACTCTGGACGGCCAATGAAGGCAAGCCAGAGCTGAGAGTCCTGCGGGCCTTCTTGTGTTTACACTCCAACCGATGAAAACACGTCGGAGACGAAGGCCCTGACCGACTCTCTGGAGACTCGGGTCCGTGGTGTCGCTACTCACACAACAGCTCGCCACACAAGTTGCCCTGCGGACTTATTATTATTTTTGTGATGAATGTTGTGCTCACCTGTAACTGTATTACATGCCAGACTGAGTACTTGGACTGTGTTATGGTAATGTAATCGTGTAGTCTGTTGGTGTTCCTAAATAAATAAATAAAATAAAATAACTTTTTGGTAAGAGTACGGTCGGGCAGAAAAATAATCAATTAGTTTTGAGTTTGTGATTTAACTTCGTACCATTGTCCCTTACAAACAAAAATGTTGCTAAAGCTGGCCGTCTACATTTTTAAATTGAAAATATACCTTTTTAAATTGAAAAGCACCGACGAATGTTTCTCTAAAGAAGGTTGGTAAATTATTTATTCCACTGTACTTACCATGAAAATGTCGGATGATTCTATTGTATAGTTTAATTAAGGACTCGGACTGGCATCAGTCCGCGTATTCGCCGCTACTGAACAGCGTACCGGGATAAAAAGTATCCTATATTAACATATAGGAGGGATTTTTACAATTTTACATCTATATTATTATTACTTGAATATAAAACTTTTTACTCCTTTTTACGAAAATTGAGCGTACGGAAAAGTATAAAATTTCGGACTTATAGCTGTTAATATAGAGAAGGTGACCTCACTCACTCGCAGGAACACAACAATCCTCAAGGGAATTGTTATTTCGCGGCGGTATTCTGTGAGGTGGAGGTACTTCCCCAATCGGGCAGCTCAAAAAATAAGCTATGCCTTATCTCTCTTTTCGCCAGAGCCTCGTTTGTCAATCAGCAGGGTGCACCACGTGAAGGTTCGCTTTGGTTCAAAGATGTTCATGAGCCACTTACATCCCAAATTATGCATAAAACTAAAAAAAAATATGCAACTTTTAAATTATGCATAAAATATACATTCAATCAAAAAAAAACTTTACACACACCACCATGTACTTGACCCACACACGCATATATACCCATTTGTTTATTCTTAAAGTCATCATTTAAATTAAATATGGTAGAATTTCGACCAGTGGGCTTCCACTAGTACAAACAGATGTGAAAACTTACTGCATTCAATACAATTAATACACTGTAATCATACGAAACCACAATAAAATAATAACCAATATGTAAATTTCTGTATAAATTTCCCTCCATTTTCGTCTACAAGTAAATGTTTACTTTTGTGTTCTGGCAGGTACACGACTAGTGCGCTTCATTTTTGGTCTCATTTCGTCCTGTCGATTATCAATCTTTAGGTACTATCATAGTATACGTAATCGTACTATTTACAGTACAGCCACTCCATGCCGCTTTCTCGTGACGACCTCACCTCCCTTGAGACAAATCTGGAACAGCTAGTATGGCGCCGCACGCACACACGCTCATTAACGCTCGGCACAAACGTCGTTGTTTATGTAGTAGTTCAAGGCGCGACATATGTATGAAGTAGCTGCGGTGTAGTACTATCTTACATCTATGGTTTTTGCTGAATAGTAACAACGGACCCTACGCCTACAGCTAATGCGCCGGCTGAATAGTAACATAAAAAAAAACTACAATACAAAGACGAACTTCTTAGCTTCCATGGATTCACTGTGCGGGTGCCGGGTCCATCGTGTGGCAGAGAGAGAAACCCCAAGCAAATCCCGAGACTTGTAACACGGGTGTAGGTTTAAGGTTTAAACAATTAAAAAAAAATTGCGTAATCATATCATCCCACTTTTGGAATAAGGGGAGGCCCCTCCCCTTAATTCGAAGGGGTTTAGGCATACTCCACCACGCTGCTCAACTGCGGGTTGGCGGAGGCGGAGGCTTGGCTTAACGACTGTGATCTAATGACAACAGCCAAGGCACATAACAAGCACAGAGGAGCTCGAGATAGATAAACCCATCCATAGACAGGCTACGGCCGACGCTGCTTAACTTGCATGATCGATTAGACTGACAAGCACTACGACACCACCGAACTCCTATCATTTCAGAGTCGTCGTCCACTCTTATTCATCCCACTACTGGGATATGGGTCTCCCTTCAATTCGAAAGGGCTTAGGCATACTCCACCACGCTGCTCAACTGCGGATTGGCGGAGGCCAGTGTTTTCAAGCCGCCTAAAGGCCACTGACTTGGCTTAACGACAGCTTAACATGCCCTCCGAATCGCCATCGAGGTCCTCTCATTTCAGAGTAATCATTTGAAATTTGAAAAAAATATGTTTGAAAACCAGATAGGAGCATAGGCTGACAATGGATTGGCGACCCCTTGGTGTTGCTGATCTCCGTGGGCGGTGGTGATTGCTTTCCATCAGGTAACCCACATGCTCGTCTGCCCCCCTCTCATTTACCGAGCGCGAGAGCGGTGTGGGTAAAGGTCCTCTCGTCTGGTTGGTTTACTAGACAAGAGACTCGCTATCCTGTGATATAACCGGAAGGTTGGTGCACAGGGGAGAATTAGCTGTAGGTATAAGGTAAGGTAGGTATATGGCCGTGTGGTTTCCGGCAGACTAGAATAGAATCACTCCGTCTCTTCCCTTGGATGTCGTACAAGGCGACTAAGGGAAATACATAATAAAACATCGATCAGGCCTCCCCAACCCGTCTGGCCAGCGTGGGGAGTGTAGGCCATATCCTCCTTCTGTCTGGGACGGACGAGAGAGGGTCGTGCTCCTGAAGTGGAGACTATAATGACCTGATGATGATGATGATGATAAGGTACGTTGTCCCCCACTCTTAGAAAAAAAATATTTAATATTGGGGGAACGCAATATTAAATACAGTATACATTATGTGTGTATTGGGGTGTAAGTGGTTCATCAACATCTTTGAACCAAAGCCATCTTCACCTGCACGCGGTGCACCCTGCTGACTGACAAATGAAGCTCTGATGAAAAGAGAGGTAGGGAGCGTAATTGTAAGCTACCCAACTGGGGAATGTACCTCCACCTCACAGAATACCGCAGCCAAATAACAATTCCCTTGAAGGTTGTTGTGTTCCTGCGAGTGAGTGAGGTCACATAAATGAAGGAGATGCTGTGTTAGCTGCGGGGATGGCAGCGCGCGAGCGATATTTTATGTTACTATGGCTACAGTAACCGCTTCACATCAACCGTATGTATGTCTTTCACCCAATGTAGTATAAAAAAACACGGTGTGTACCACAAGTACCGTAGTTTGTTCGTCTCTGACACTTTATGTCTTCATAAAAAGAATATATGGTGGACGGAGGTGTTTATAGACTATATTTTATACAACGCGGTATAAATTTTAATAAGATGGCGTTATGTCTTTTACTGTCGTTATGCTTTGTTTATGTCATGTGTTTATTACAATTTGTTTTATTTGCGAGAGAGTTTTATTTGTTTATATATCTATGTTTCGATTTAGGGCGATTATTTTTTTAAACTTTGTTAGATGGGGAAGAAACTCCTAGAGTGGAGGCCATGTATGTGGCGATGATGCGTAGGGCGCTCCCTCTCTAGATGGACTGACGACCTAAAAAAAGTGGCTGGTATGTTTGTTGCGGAAGGCGGAGGATCGCATAAGGTGGGAAGCATTGGGAAAGGCCTATATATATCCAGCAGTGGGTAGATACAGGCTGATAGTGATTATGATGATGATGATTTGTTAGATGTTAATAGTCAGTTTTTTTTATACATCGTCGTGTGGCAAACATGAATTCGGTCTGATATAAAGCGGATAATGTAGCCATATAAACGCTCGCAACATGAAATATCGCTTGCGCGCTGCCACTCCCGCTGCTGATGTAGCAGCTTCTTCTGTTTCAGGTTATAATAATTAATTTATAATTTATCAACAAGACACAAACATGATCTCGTTTCTGGTGTAACGTCCTTGTAATGAATAAACAACTTACAAATTAAAAGAATTGGACAGAGCCAGAACGAAAAAGTGGGCCAGACAGCACAAGAGAATTACTACAACGAAGTTCTCAATCACGTGCGTTACAGAGATAATGAAATACTGAAACATACATGTCAAGTACTTAAGTAGGTAGAATAGAGATAGAGTCTCTATTTTTTTCTCTATTTCTTTGAAATAGAGTCGCTTATTCATTGGTATGAATAAGCATTCTATTCAGTTATTGAATCGCAATAAGAGTTGGTGGTAAGGGGGCTGAGCTTTCAACTCGTGCTCGGCGCGATCCGCCACTTTTCGGATTTTCGCTGAACTCGTAGGGGCGCGCAGTGTGCACGAAGCCCCAATGTGGACGGGATGTGTGTGTCTGTACTGCGGCTTGCGCGCGAACCGTGTTCTCGGCCGACTGAGTTATGTTCGCCGCGGCTCACCGCGGCCGGTCGTCTGCCGGAAAAAGATGCGAATAGAAAGGTACATGCTTGGTTCGTCCGCGAACCGCATGCGTCCACACTTACGAAATGCTCCTTTCATGTTACATCGCATGTTACGTTTCGTAAGTCTGTACTCGGCTTAACAATCTACCCACATGCGTACACACGCAGTCATGCACCACAACACTGACGCAACACCTCTACACGCACTTATACCATGCCAGCTATGAGAAGATTTTCTTGTTAACTACGGATCCCTAAAAAGAAATAAAATTACTATCTATTCTAGTTTCTCAGAAATAGGGACACAGGAAATTACGAAAACCGAATTCCAAATTCTAATCATTACTGATGTTCATTCACTTCATGAAAAGCAAGGCAACTTATTCTTATTGGCTGGAATTTCATTTAGTGAATGTTTACGGATCACTGACGGCGAAATGCGAAAAGGGAACCCCTTGTAACTAAAGATTGGGAGTCGTTTAAGCGTAAATTTTAACTACTATGTCGTTTCTGCGATTGGGCACTTTAAATCCACTTCGAGTCTGGCAACATTCATCCGTATGAGGGACTGAACTTTTGGCGGGAATTCGCTGAGTGAGCTTCTGCTTGTAATCAAGTTTTTTGATATTCGCTTTATATGAGAGATGGTGTTTAAATTTTATGGGATCTTTCATTAAAAGCGTTTATCGCCGCAGTCGGGTTGTTTCAAAAGATTTGCAGAACAACAGAGCTTGTGCCCTCGACTTCGTAAGCGCGTATTGGCATACGCACTTACGAAGAACTAAAATAATATAAAAACTTTTTTGTAAATTCCCTCAGTAAACCGGCGTTTACTGAGGGAATTTACAAAAAATTTACAAAAAAGTTTTTTTTTCTCTGTGCTTGTGTCTATGTCCGTGATGTCTCAACTGCTCCTAGCCTAAAGTCAGTGCCGAGTCTGCTGCAGATTTTGGTCTTTATGCCGAGTTGGGACCATTTTGCGATATTGCACTTATTTTTAGGATTCCGTACCTCAAAAGGAAAAACGGAACCCTTATAAGATCACTTTGTTGTCCGTCTGTCTATCTGTCTGTCTGTCTGTCAAGAATTTCTATGTCAAGAATGCGTGGAGGTATCAAGCTGAAATTTGAACTGTATACTCAGGTGTACGGTCCCATGAAGTTGTAAAAAAATCAAACTGCTAAGTTTACGTAAAAAAAAGTTACGGCCGTTTATTCAGCAAAAAACGCATATTTCGACACGTTGACCTAGAACTATGAAATTTGGCAAGTAACATCGTTATAGACTACAAGTACATGAATAAATCTCAAAACTATACATTTGTAAATAGATCTTAAAAAATAGGGGGTCTCTATTTTTTATAGGGTGTCGAAATTTCAAATTGAAACTACTAGTTCAAATGGGGTATCATATGAAAGGGCTTGATGTACACATTGCAAAATATATTTTATTTATTTTTTCGACGCATTATTTCTTATTTATAATGAAAAATATCAAATTTAATGATGATACTACGTACGGAACCCTCGGTGGGCGAGTCCGACTCGCACTTGTCCGGTTTTTTTTTCTTATATAATATCTGTGTTTGTTAGACTTGTTATACGAACAGTGTTGTGTAAGGGGCAAATAAAATAAATGTTTTTCTTTCTTTCCTTATACAGATACGGAAGAATTAGGAACGAGAACATTTCCGATAATACTTATTTGTCGACATATTCTTATATATAATTTCTTCGTTTCAAGCTGTACTTGAAACGAAGAAATTATATAAAAGTCGGCATCTAAAAGATTCGTATCTATGGCCGTAAAACACATAAAAAAAGTAAGGAGAGACTAATACAGTTCAGCCCCCTTACTACCAACTCTTATTGCGATTCAATAACTTAATAGAATGCTTATTCATACCAATGAATAAGCGACTCTATTTCAAATTGAATAGAGTCCCTTATTCATTGGTATGAATAAGCAAGGGGCAGTTCATGGACCCCAACTTTCGCCCAGTCAAAGCAGAGTATCCCAGCAGTCAGGAATCTGCATAGGGCTTGTCTCTTAGACTAGAGACTTTGCTTCTCTTTTTGTTATCTACAAGTTTGACATAATGTCAACATCTTCACATTACATTCTAATGTATGTATTCAGAAACAACGCATCCATTGTTTAAAAGGGGGCCAATGAGGGAATGATGCCTCTGGCGCCCCAAAAGTCTATAGACTGTGGTAGGTTCTCAAAGACTGTTTTACTAGCACCTCGTTAGTTATAGTAGGGGGTCACCACAGACGCAGGTGACCTCCGATACAATGGTGAGTCACTTACAACCTAAAAGTATCCAAAGTATACTTTAGAAAGAGTGGCAGTATCTATGATGTAGACGATCTCGATAGCGTCCGTTACCTGTCTGTTGGACTTATGTATCAATTATTAAGTCAAGCCAGCCTTTAAACAGCGAGCCTCCCGCAGTTGAGCAGCTTGGTAGAGTACTCACTAAATCGCTTCGATTAAAGAAAAACCCGCACGTCAGCAGTAGAACGTATTGGCACGGGCATTGCCGATTATCGTCAACAAAATAAAACGATATTTAAAACTTTATGTACCTACAAAGTCATTTAATAATTCCATTTGGCGGATTTTCACGGATCGCTGCTGACGGAAAACGAAAACGCGAACCCCTATAACTAAAGATTTGGAATCGTTTATGCAGAAATTCCGGGATTTTTTACTTTTTCCATTAAATATAAAACTGTTGCTACTTTATTTCCAACTACCGACTAACTATAAATGGGTTTATAGCTTGGATTACGAGGAATATTAGACAAAGATCTGGGGCCCTATCGCCGAAGCTGAAACCGATTACCACCGATTATTTTGATTAGAAAAATAGGTCTTACGTATAAGTTATTGCCCAACACCATAAGCTTAGTCGGAAGAGCCTCAACGTTTCTACTAGCTAAGCTAAACACAAGTAGCAAATATCCAGGTTGAAGTTTGATTTTCGCCAAAAAAAAAAGGTATTCATCGTGTCTCGGACGTATTTGACTAAGTGTACTACTTAACTAAGTGTTATATTAGACATTTTTTTTTTTTTTTTATACTACGACGGGTGGCAGACAAGCATACGGCCCGCCTGATGTGAAGCGGTTACCGTAGCCATATTAACGCTCGCAACATAAAATATTGCTCGCGCGCCGCGACCCCCGCTGCCAACGCAGCATCTCCTTCCTTTCTTTCTGGTGACCTCACTCACTCGCAGGAACACAACAACCCTCAGGGGAATTGTTATTTGGCTGCGGTATTCTTTGAGGTGGAGGTACATTCCCCAGTCGGGTAGCTTACAATTACGCTCCCTACCTCTCTTTTCGCCAGAGCTTCGTTCGTCAGTCAGCAGGGTGAACCACGTGCAGGTGAAGTTGGCTTTGGTTCAAAGATCTTGATGGACCACTTACACCCCTAGACATATTCTTATATTATTGACATATTGTTATATTTTATGTTAGTCTTTAATTTAATTTATGATTTATGTATTTGAAATTGACATTATGCATTTTCAACACAATACTGTATTGTTACGAAATAAATGAATATGAATATATGAATAGTCCCGGTGGTTGTTATTGGCCCTAAAGTCTGTCAGCTTTACGACTACTTAGAATAGCTACTTTTAGGTTTTAACCCGATTTCGGGAAGACCAGGGGACTGCCGAAGCTGAAGCCGATTACCATAGGATTTTATTATCGCGAAAATAGATCTCAGGATTAAGTTAATGACAAACACTTTCAGCTTTGTCGGTAGAGCTTTATGGTTTCTAGTAGCTTCATCATCATCAGGTCCATTTTAGTCTCCACTACAGGAGGACGACCCTCTCTCGTCCGTCCTAGGCGGAAGGAGCATTTGGCCTACACTCCCCACGCTGGCCAAACGGGTTAGGGAGGTCTAGTAGCTTACCTAAACACAATTACCACCAATTTAAGCTAATGTTTGATTTTCGCAATCAATAATTCCTATGGTAATCCGCTTCAACTTCGGCGGTAGCCCCAGAGACGCCGAAGCTGAAGCCGAATCCCATAGAATAAATTGATTCCCAAAAAATGTATTAGCTTTAAGTTATTGACAAACATTAGCGTAATAGTTTAGTCGATAGTGCCTCAGGGCTTCTAACAGCTAAGCTAAACATAATTCTTTTTTGCTGGGTTGTTCTGTCCAGGGTTCGACCCATAATCTTTCAAACAACTCAGCAACTCAGTCTTGCAAACGATAATGGTCAATGCCCCTCCGCATCACGTGTCCGTTTCTTCTCACTCTTCTGCCAATTTTATGGCAATAGGGGTTACCTTGAAATTTCCACTGAAATTTCCACTTACACATATTCTTTTCTAATTTTACAAGCCTCCTTACCATCTTATCAATTTTATCCCATTTGTTTGTTTATATATTTGTAAGTTCTTTAATGTAATTTTATTACTGGGGGCGGAAGCTTTGCGTACTTTTCCCATTATGAGAATTAAGAAAGGTGGCCATTTTTGAAGAGAAAACTTCTTTAGCGGCATTGTGCACTCTTGGGGATGGGTAAAAAATGTTAAACTCACGTCAGGACACGTGACCTGATCGAAAATTCGTAAGACGGAGGGAGAGTAGACGCCGGCGCGGCGTAGGAGAGGAAGTAATATCCCCCTCTCTTTCTACCGCGCGGCGAAAATGTAAGCCTGCTCCTGCTGTTTATTTTTAATGTAATATAAATTGTCATGTTTGTGTACCTACGATAGCGCAATGAATAAATATTGTATTTTACCACATAATTAACGATTCGTGCGAAATTATTCCCTAACCATTCTAATATATTCAAAATGCACAACGTTAATGTTCAAGTTATCACTTCAGCCGGCACTCACGGAGTGCAACAACGAAACCTTGTCAAAATCAAAAAGAAATCACGACTGAAATACTAATTCGTTTTCGTGTTCTAACCGCGAAGCCCTAAAAATAATAGTGCAGGTAAAAGGGATTATTGAACGGACAGAGACTAAGGCGCTGAAAATTCAGAATACCTATCATTTCAAAGCTTTTATTTAGATTCACCGCGGTGTCTCTAATCAAATTTTTCTAGGTAAATTTGACTTTATTCTCAGGGTCTAAAAATAATGATCCAATAAATAACCGAGTGAAATTCCTTCATTATGTCAAGCAATTTGTTTCTTGTCTTTTATTTAATTAAAACTAAAAACGTACAATACAATACTATGTATTTCACTAAAATAAATAATTTAGCATCAAAGACACATTGTCTAAAAGTACAAAAGGCGGTCTATTCACTAAGCGATCTCTTTCAGACAACCTTATGCTAGAGGAGATGAAAATGATACAAATTAGGTCGGAGGCGCATAAACTAAATAATCACATACTTGTATACACATACCTGTTATATAATGTATATCATTATATTAACACGTAAAGAAAAAAACATTGAAACATTACGAAAATTGCGCGTACGAAGGAGTATTAAATTTCGCACACTTATAGTTTATACAGAGAAGGAGTGCACAATGTTATTATATATTTTTTTAATTACGCATAAAAAAACATTACACACACTACCATGTATTTGACACATACATGCATATATACTCTCTTGTTTATTGTTAAACTCATAATTTAAATTAATTATGGTAGAATTTCGACCAATGGGTGACCGCTAGTATAATTAACTATAATACCCATATTTGGAAAAACATAATCAGTTGACAGGCGACAGACTAGCAATGAGTAAAGAAAATAACAAATAGATTAAACAGAATCACGAGAAAGATAGTGAGCTTTCACAAGATTTCTCAACATCTCGTGAACATACTCTGTTCTGTACGAATATTTTATAGTAGAGTATTTCAGAGGCGAACAGCTTGAACTGAAAAGAACTTTGCGCAATATTAGGAAGAGTGAGATGGTGTAATGAGGCGAAGATATAAATCATACGAATCCCCAGTGTTATATGAAAAACGCTTTTTGAAATTGTCAGGAGTTGAAAGATTATACGTGATGGAGTAAAGGAGGGACATGATGTGCCTGTCGCGTTGTGGTGAACTCTGATAGGAAGCCACTTTAGCTGACAGCACAATTGGGATATATGGTCATATTTACGTAATAACTTTTAAACTTTCGCGTTGCATGATTAAAATTATAATAACCACGAGAATTAACGCTATCATGCATGTAAAGTAGTTTTATATACCTTTATTATTGTCTGACGTTTCGACCAGGTTGCACCGGTATAAAGGTATGTAAAACTACCTTACATGCAATGATCGCGTTAATTCCCGTGGTTATTATAATTTTAATCACATTTACGTAGTCGAAATATGAACCGGATACAAAGATTCTGAACACGCTTAAGTTCATCAAGCTGCCACTCAGTGAGAAGCGCAGGTAACAAGAGTTGCAATAATTGAGAATAGGAAGGAGCAAGAATGGTGCAAGTGCAATTTTGGTGTCAAGAGGCAGAAAATCAACTCTCCTGAGAGAACCAACAGCTGTAAGTGTGTTGGTGTAAGTGATTCATCAACACTTTTGAACCAAAGCCAACCTCACCTCCACGTAGGTCACCCTGCTGACTGACAAACGAGGCTCTGGTGAAAAGAGATGTAGGGTGTAGCGTATTTTTTAAAGCTTCCTGACTCTGGAAGTACCAACACCTCACAGAAAACTGCAACCAAATAACAATTCTTTTGAGTTTTGTTGTGTTCCTGCGAGTGAGTGAGGTCACCAGAAAGGAACAAAGAAAGGAAGGAGTATAGGCTGGCAACGGGTCGAACCTCTAGGTGTTGCTGATCTCCATGGGCGGTGGTGATTGCTTTCCAACTGGTTATGGACTCACATGCTCGTTTGCTTTCCTCTCATATAAGAATAAAAAACTGCGAACTTTAATATTACATTTAATATAAGTTCAAAATGGAAAACATATACGTGATAAATCATTATTTGAAAAAAAAAAACGATAATGTATGACGTGTCGAAATGCCCGCGAGTTCCCAATGGCAAATAAAGATTTTCGATTTGGCTAACAATTTCCTATTAACTGTAGCAAGTTGTGCGGAATGTTGGATAGGTATGTAGTTAAGAAAACAGTTATATTATCATTCTTGTCATATTATATTATAAGAAAGATATAAGATCTCTCAAGTGTTACTGTTATGTGTACGTCACATATATGTCGTCGCGAAGTTTTCTTTCGCCATGAAAAAGTTATAAGTCCGTCCCAAAATTGCTTGGCAGAAAGTTTGCGGTTTGCACGATAACTTTTATACGGAAGAAATACACATATTATTTTCTGTATTTATAGAATGAAGATAGTATAGTTACTATGTTCACGAGTTAAATTCATTTTGATAACAACCATAGACCTAAGATTTTTCGCTACGCCATAGTGACAGACAATTTTTGAAAGGATGCCACAAGGAAAAAACAAATGACAGTAACATGTTCCCAAAGAGTTCCATTTTCGAATTTATAATAATAAAATGGGTTTAGAACATACTCCACCACGCTGGTCAACTGCGGGTTGGCGTACGCCAGTGTTTTCAAGCCGCCCAAAGGCCACTGACTTGGTTTGGGGGCGTCCATAAATTACGTGAGATGTTTAAGGTGGGGAGGGGGTCGAGTAAAATCTCATCTAATCTTACGTTGGAGAGAGGGGGGGGGGTCTCGGCAAATATCACGCATTTTTTTTCTGATTGGAACAAAAAAAAATATACTATTTTGGTCCATTTAATCCAGATTGTGCATGCTTAAGATTTAATCTTAGAGTGGCTAGATCAGAACGAAGTTGAAGGAGCAGATGATTTTACTGAAAATCATATGGACATGTTGGTTCCAATAGTCTCTCTTGAGACCGCGCATGATTCTCCATGGACTGAATTAGAGTAGATATTCTTTTTTTAATCACAGTAGTTACGATTTAAGTATTCTATTGTTAAATTTTTATTACACTTATAATTAAACTCTCAGCAATATTAATTACTAGTCTTAACTAGTCGTAAATAAAAGCACGAAGCATTTTTTTTTTTCTTTTTACAATAACAATCCAACGCGTTTACGTAAGAAACCCACATTTTGAAAAATCTCACGTGAGATTGGGGGATGGGGGAGGGGGTTGAATAAAATCTCACGACATCTCACCAGGGGGGAAGGGAGGGACAGAAAATTTAAAAAAACACCTCACGTAATTTATGGACGCCCCCTTTAACGACTGTCATCGAATGGCTAACCCATCCATAGACAGACTACGGTAGACGTTGCTCAACTTGCGTGATCGATTAGACAGACAGATTAGACACGTGCAACGATGCCATCGAGCTCCTCTCATTCCAGAGTAGTCATTTGAAATTTGAAATATATATATATGCTCAACTACGGGTTGGGGAGGCCAGTGTTTTCCAGCCGCCCAAAGACCACTAACTTGGCCTAACGACTGTCAACTAATGACAACAACCGGGAGCGACGGCTTAATATGCCCTCCGAAACACAGAGGACCTCGAAATAAATAAACCCCATTAAGAGTATTTAAGGTTAGAGTATTTAATTCACTTAAAAGGCTAGCAATGAATCGGCGATCCTTTGGCGTTGCTGATCTCCATGGGTGATGGTGATTGCTTTCCATCAGGTGACCCACATGCTCGTTTGCCCCACTCTCATATAAAAAAAACCATCCATAGATAGGCTATGGTCAACGTTGCTTAATTTGTGTGATCGATTACACTGTCACGCGCAACGTCGCCATGGAACTCCTCTGATACACGTAACGACGCCAATCTCAATATTATCTAATGAAATCTCTGAGTCCAAAGTTATGCTGGCATTATGCAAGTACACAAAATCAATCCCCCAACTCCTGCTTATTATGCAAGTATGTACCGCTAAGATAATTTTATCTTCGACCTTTGTACCGTTCTTATGCCATACGTAATAAGAATTAAAACAACAATGCGAATGTCAAGCATGACTGACTGCCATGCCATTAGTACTGATGTGAGACTCTGCATTTTGTTCTCGGTTCCCGGGGGGGGGGGGGGGGGGGGGCAAGTTGATATGGAGAATGAGAAAAGTATGAATTGTAATAATAACGGTACAGAATCCAACGTGTAAAGCTTCACGAGAGACTTTACTATCTCTAGGGGGGCAGTTGCCCCTCCCTGCTCCCCCTTGGCGACGCCCTTGCTTGAAGACGATTACATCAGATGACGAATGTATTATTTTCGTTCAAAAACAATATTTTGACGTGATAACGTCTATAAATCGATGAACGCTGTAACGTGACAATGAGTCACGAAAAAGCATGACTCATTGTCACGTTCCGCCTGAGCCGAGCGTGCAAGCGAGAGCGCGGAACAAGCGATAGAGAGGCACGATTGCCTCATCTAGCACGATCGACGCATCTATCTTCTCTCCCACTCCATCGGCCATGACGTTATCACGTAAAAATATCGTCCGTAAACCGACTTTACAACCATTTTTAGGGTTCCGTACCTCAAAAGGAAAAACGGAACCCTTATAAGATCACTTTGTTGTCCGTCTGTCTGTCTGTCAAGACCCTCTATGTCGAAAATGCGTGGAGGTATCAAGCTGAAATTTGAACAGTATACCCAGGTCTACGGTCCCATGAGGTTGTAAAAAAATCAAATTGCTAAGTTTACGTAAAAAAAAGTTACGGCCGTTTATTGAGCAAAAAACGCATATTTCGATACATTCTTATGAATCAAAACCTATAGGGTACTTCCCGTTGACCTAGAACCATGTTTCTTAATGTTACTTGCCAAATTTCAATTTGGCATGTAACATTATTATAGACTACAAGTACAAGAATAAATCTCAAAACTATACATTTGTAATTAAATCTTAAAAAATAAGGGGTCTATGTTTTTTATAGGGGTCGAAATTTAAAATTGAAGGTACTAGTTCAAATAGGGTATCATATGAAAGGGTAAAATATAATCTTATTTATAATGAAAAATATCAAATTTATAATGATCTTACGTACGGAACCCTCGGTGGGCGGGTCCGACTCACACTTGGCCGGTTTTTTTGTTTTTTTTTCAATGCAATACTAATATACAGCATAAGCGCTCTTATGAAATCTTAGGTATTTTTTACACAGATGCGATGTGTGACGGCGATGAGACGCCGGCAAATGTCTTTTCTTATCTTTTCCATACTCCTGTATGACGTAAATCATACTAACGTAAATTAGTAATGTAAATTATTACACAAGCGGAGCGGGCGCGCTCTTAAGAATAAAAAATCGTACGCCCGTTCCCGCCCGGCCGCGGCTGCTGTGTATAATTTACGCCATACGAGAAAAGAAGACATTTTTGTCGCCGCATGGTCGCCATCGCATTTTGCTTTTTTAGATCCCATTTCTTTGCCTAGCCATGTCTTTAGGCTTTTAATGTCTTATTTGCCATATTGCCATATTCCTAAGAGAGGAAGTCAAATTCCAAAAGCTTTACCCATACTAATTTCTTGTGATTATTATTCGTTGTGAATTCCAAGGCAGCCGCATTTTTACCTCTGGGACTATAATGGACTTCACTGTTCATTGCCTTGTTTAGTTCCTGGTTACACAAGAGACAGGGGGAGCGAATGTCCCGAACCCATGCCTTTATGACTATACTACGCTATATGCAACGCATATTCTATTTAAAATTTTAAACTTTCAAAGTTGTTTACATCACTATTGTATAAGTATATAAAATCGACCGAGGTATATTTATCCTAAATTACATCCTTTCAGCGTAAATAATTCTATAATAAACAGAAACGTACATATTAGTCGATACCTACTTTGAGAAGGCACTTTACCAGGGTCCTTCCAAATATAGAGAAATCTCGCTTCACTCTATTCCCCTTTCGTCACAGTATTAGTAATATTACTTACGTCACTATTTCTTATTCTGTGTTTACGTACAGTACAGTACAGTACACACCCTGCCTCTCTTTTAAACCGATATATCTTACTCTCCGAGTCGAATGTGGAACTGTTTGTTCGCCGCCGCACGCACACACACATTTACACGTTTCCATATATGTCATTTGATTATGTAATGGTAGCGACGTGTCACCACGTCACTTCAGAATTAATCGTATTTTGAACTTGACCAATCTTCCCGAGACGGTATACGATATGAAGGTGGATCTTACAATACTTCTATTAACAATATACGATGGTATCTTATGCAGCTCGATATAAATCTAAAAACCACTGGCGCACGCAACCTCTCCCGTGAAGTGACACATTTGCTATACAGCTCACACTACTTGCATCTACACTTTTGTCTCCTAAATTTCAAAATGTGTTTTTGAAAATAATGTTAATATTTTTAGGATCTTTTTTAGGTTTTTTTTGGGGTGTAAGTGGTTCATCAACATCTTTGAACCAAAGCCATCTTCACCTGCACGCGGTGCACCCTGCTGACTGACAAACGAAGCTCTGGCGAAAAGAGAGGTTGGGAGCGTAATTGTAAGCTACCCGTCTCACAGAATACTGCAGCCAAATAACAATTCCCTTGAGGGTTGTTGTGTTCCTGGTGTGAGGTCACCAGAAAGGAAGGATTTGCTGCGTTAGCAGCGGGGGTGGCGGCGCGCGAGCGATTTTTTATGTTGCTAGCGGTAATATGGCTACGGTAACCGCTTCACATCAGGCGGGCCGTATGCTTGTCTGCTACCCGTAGTAGTATAAAAAACCGGACAAGTGCGAGTCGGACTCGCCCACCGAGGGTTCCGTAGGTACGTAGTATCATTATTAAATTTGATATTTTTCATTATAAATAAGAAATAATGCGTCGAAAAATTAAATAAAATATATTTTGCAATGTGTACATCAAGCCCTTTCATATGATACCCCATTTGAACTAGTAGTTTCAATTTGAAATTTCGACACCCTATAAAAAATATAGACACCCTATTTTTTAAGATCTATTTACAAATGTATAGTTTTGAGATTTATTCCTGTACTTGTAGTCTATAACGATGTTACTTGCCAAATTTCATAGTTCTAGGTCAACGGGAAGTACCCTATAGGTTTTGATTCCCTTGAGTGTGTCGAAATATGCGTTTTTTGCTGAATAAACGGCCGTAACTTTTTTCTACGTAAACTTAGCTGTTTGATTTTTTTACAACTTCATGGGACCGTAGACCTGAGTATACAGTTCAATTTTCAACTTGATACCTCCACGCATTCTCGACATAGAAATTCTTGAGACAGACAGACAGACAGACAGACGGACAACAAAGTGATCTTATAAGGGTTTCGTTTTTCCTTTTGAGGTACGGAACCCTAAAAAAAAGAAAAAGGTACATACTTTTGTCTATCAGTGCCTTGCTGGCCAAGGAGGTGCTTTTTCATGCTAGCTATGAAGGATTGATTTTTGCCGATGCCCAATATTCAGTCTGAAGTACATGCAGAGGAGTTCGATGGCGCCGTTGCGCGTGGCAGTTTAACCGATCACGCAAGTCAAGCAACGTCGACCGTAGCCTGTCCATAGATGGGTTTGTTTATCTCGAGCTCCTCCGTGATTCGGAGATCACGTTAAGCCGTCGGTGCCGACTGTTGTCGTTAGATGACAGTCGTTAAGCCAAGCCTTTAGGCGGCTTGAAAACACTGACCTCCGCCAACGCGCAGTTGAGCAGCGTGGTGGAGTATGATCTAAACCCCTTTCGATTGAGGGGAAACCCGTATCCCAGCAGAGGGTTGAATAAGGGTTGACGACGACGACATGTGCAGTGGCCAGAATGTGCTTTCATCTAGTGTCATTCGCTATTAGCAGTGTTTAGTTTTAACGCTAGTGACAATGACAAAAAAATTGCCTCTTTATACAATCCTATGACAGATTCCTACAATTACTTCAATCTCGGATTGTCTTGGCCAATGTCCAGGCACCAATGCCAGCCACTAAGTGCGCCATTCCGAATTTTACTACGCTCCTTATAAAACTAATCGGCCTGAAAGGTTCTTTGAGATCAATAAAAATGTAGCGTTTTGCTTGAGAACGATCGGGGACTTGGAAAATAAAGCTTGCCTTTCAAATCCTAGCAGTTTTTACAACTTGCACTTCATATAATGAAATCATCAATTGAAAAATGACAGACTAATAGCCCTATCGTCAGTGTCCAGTGGACCTGCTCCGAAGTGAAAATTCGAGGTTTCGGCCCAAAGTTTGGTTTAAGTTTCAGTTACGAATTTCTTTCAATTTGAACGGTAGATGTGGAATTTTTATCCAGCAGAGACTAATTTATTGTCTGAAAAACACATTACGACAATACATTGTCATTTGATTTTTCATAGACACTACAACATGTATGTAAAAAACTACGAGTATTACAAGCGTCTATGTAGTAATTAGGATTACTACCTACGCCTGGTACACCGTAGGCGGTGTACAAAACACATTACACATTACGACAATATATTGTCATTTGAGTTTTCATAAACACTACAACATGTATGTAAAAAACTCCGAGTATTACAAGCGTCTATGTAGTAATTAGGATTACTACCTACGTCTGGTACACCGTAGGCGGTGTACCAGGTGCCGGCCAAAAGGCAGGACTTTCGGCCAAAAGTTTGGAATTTCAGAATAGGAGACTCTCCGATTCTGTAATAATCTCCTATGTACGAGTATGTAATAGTCTCTTATTCTGAAATGAAAGTTCCAACTTTCGGCCAAAAGTAGGGTTCCTGGTACACCGTAGGATTACCTAATAGATGCTTGCAACACACGGAGTTCGATCGCGCGCTAGTGCAACACAACATGTCACTGCACACCATACGCACTCACAGGAATATAACGATCTCATACTCCTCTGTGGTCTTCTATGAAGACTTACTCGTCAGACTCCACAATTCAATAACTTAAATTTTATGGTGACCAAAAGGCTGGCCAATATTTAGGGCAAAATATTTCCATCGCCATACAGCGTGGAAATGCGGCCAGCGCCGGGACAGTTAATATAATATTTTTTTTTTCTGTGTATTTTATTATACTTTTAGTTTTTAATTTAGTTATATATTATTTTTAATTTCATTTTAAGTTGTACAAGTTCATTAATATGTAACTTTAGTTTATTTAGCTTTTTTTACATTCATAATATTGTTACGAGCTAGGGTTCTGGATTTGGATGTAAAACGCCAATGACAACTTGCAAGGATTTATTCACACAGGGTCTGGTCTGCAGGTCTTCACAACACGAAGTTCACACTAAGATTCCAAATCGCAGGTCAAATCGAAGTCCAATAGTATCGCTGAGGTCGTAGGTTATCACTTGTCTCGCAGGTAGATTCGCTCGAAGTTAACTCTTCCGAAGTCCAAACTGAACTGCCTATGCGCCGCGGCGGTCGCTATTTATATCCGCCGGCAAGGGTTCTCGAATGTTCCCGCATGTACATGCATGTACTACCCATCGGTAATTCATCGTAATGTCTCGAGACACATCTCGAACATTTTCATGTCATAGTGTTATGAACCTTATGGCACTAGACATACGGGTCATTATTGCTTGCATCGAAGTATGCGGCGACTATTCTAAAAGGTTCCATTCTAGATCGTTCGAGACAGGACCGCGACAATATTATTAAGTCATTTGTTATTTGTTCTATATTTAAGGAGTTGAATATTAAGTTTATGTTATATAATATACTTTTATCTTAGTCGAAGCATTCAATAACTGGTAATAATAAAATAAAATGTGAACTTTCCAAAATCAATCGAACGCAATGTTATTAAGTCAAAAGATTCCGTAAAATATAAAATTTATGGTAGTTGGAGTGTGTCCAGTAGTAGTTGCCAGCGGCTACGGACTTCACCGCGTTATAATGTGGAATAGGGGTAAAAATCGCCCACTGTAACTCTCGGAGATGATGACACCCTAAAGTAGGCTTAGTCCGGATCATACGAGGAAAAATTTAAAAACAAACTGCCGAAATAATAATCCGTGACGAAAGTAAAATGTGGGCGAAGTTTAGTAAAATATTATTTTCGTGGAAACCACAGACTATAGTATAATAGAAGCGTCTATTAAAAATGTATGTAGACGAGCTCGGTGGTCGAATGGTTAGCATTGGCCACTTTGACTCCGAGGTCGTGGGTTCGATTCCCGCACAACATTTTTTGTGCATGAACATGTCTGTTTGTCTTAGTTTGGGTGTTTTCTTTTGTATGTATGTATTTACAAAAAAACATTTAAGTACCTATAATATCAGTTATCTAATACCAATAGTACCTACAAGCTTTGCTTAGGTTGGGACTAAACGGCGGCCGTGTGTAATTTGTTTAGGAATTTTTTTTTTTGTTTTTTACTTATGTTATGATTGTTCATAACATAAGTATCATTATGGTTATATGTATTTTTTCAAATTCTAGTAACAAAAAGTTTAGATGGTATTTTGAAATTTAAACGAATCTAAAAAACAGCCTATGTCTGACGTGTCAGCGCAGTACGTAGCAGCGCAGTTTGGGGTGTAAGTGGTTCATCAACATCTTTGAACCAAAGCCAACTTCACCTGCACGCGGTGCACCCTGTGACTGACAAACGAAGCTCTGGCGAAAAGAGAGGTAGGGAGCGTAATTGTAAGCTACCCGACTGGGGAATGTACCTCCACCTCACAGAATACCGCAGCCAAATAACGGTTCCCTTGAGGACTGTTGTGTTCCTGCGAGTGAGTGAGGTCACCAGAAAGGAAGGAGATGCTGCGATGGCAGCGGGGGTGGCGGCGCGCGAGCGATATTTTATGTTGCGAGCGTTAATATGGGGCTACGGTAACCGCTTCACATCAGGTGGGCCGTATGCTTGTCTGCCACCCGACGTAGTATAAAAAAAAAGCAGTAGATCGTATGAAAACAACCCTGTGGATTATATTCCAGTTTTGTACTTAATTACATTTTTTTATTGTTTCAACAACGCCTTATAAAATATACTATCGACCTATGTAATATTAATATATGTAAATATTAAAAATGACTTTTTAATATTTACATAGAGTACCAGTCTAAGTTATTATTTAATTTGCTGACTGAAGTAAATTCAGCATTGGACAACTCAGATAAAGATGATTTCGTTTTTATTATTTAGATTTTTGATTGATTTACGTTTTTATGATTTCGTTTTTGTTACTTATTGAAAAACTTAAAAAAATAAACTTGATTCTAAGTTTAGTACGCGACGGTACCAGGGCATCAGAATTAGCCTAGAGTCTATCACCGCCCACCACAGAAATAGGGTTGACACGCTCCAAATTATACAGAATGGTTTAGTCTTGGGTGACGGGCACGAGGGCCTGTTTCTCATTCAAACCCACACTTGTTAACCGAGGGTTACAAAATTTAATTTAATACGGTTTGCTCGGCAATTGTTACCGTAATTTTATTAGGAATGATTGAATTGTTAGAATTTTAAGTGAGACTACATTTTTATTTTTTCGCATATTTACTTATGAGGATACTCGTACAAAGAAAGTGCTACTTTATAATAGAAAAAAAAATTAAACAAAGCGCCCTACTGCATCAGTAAAACACGCAAAGTTGATTTTCTTCTCCCTCAAAGGGTGTTCCCGAACAAATACGACTTGGGATTCCTCAAGAAGAAAAGGCAGTTTTGTCGTTGTTTTTGCTATTTTTTTTCTTTCTGGATATTTTACACAGATTCATTTAGTCCCAAATTAAGTCTTTAACGTCTTTACAAAAAAAATGTATTACTAAATAATACATTTTTTTTTGTAAACTAAATAATACATTTTTTTTGTAGAGACTTATAAATACTTATAATACATAAAAAACACCCAGACCAAAAGAAAACAGACATGTTCATGCACACAAATATCAACCATTCGACCATGGTCAATGTATTGACGATGGTGATTACTTACTATGAGTTGACACATATGGTCGTTTGCCTTCCTTAAATAGGTGCATGGATATGTATATAATATAAATAAATTGGCTGACCCGGCAAATGTTATTTTGCCATAAAAATAGATAAGAATCTATTCTAAGACCTAAGGCGTAGGTAGATATCTCGAGAGATTTTTGTGCTATCGAAGTAATTCTTTCACCTATGGTTATATTATGGAGACGTCCCTACATATCAAACCGAAAAAAATGTTAGTCAAATAGCCTATTATACAATAGACTATTGACTATGTTCAAACATTGTATAAATTATTTCATTATATCA
Organism: Hypsopygia costalis; assembly: GCA_937001555.2. NCBI lineage: Eukaryota > Metazoa > Arthropoda > Insecta > Lepidoptera > Pyralidae > Hypsopygia > Hypsopygia costalis. Next base: position 18,805,865 of record OW443343.2, on the reverse strand, counting down.
TAAAATACACAAAACTATAAAGATCTGCAAACTTTCATTCTAATATCTTCCGTCCGACTTATTTTAGGGTCGATCAAAGTTTGGCGGGAAAGTCCATTTTAAAAGTATGAAATTATTAAAAAATAATATTTCCTTTGGAGAAGCAAAAAAAAAATACTATAACTTTTATTATGACACTAATTACATAAACGTAATATTTAACATAGCTGTCGTACAAATTTCTAATTTGATGCATACAAAATACAAACCTGTGGCGTCATAACGCCTTTTGTATGGAGCGTTTTCGGGAAAGTCCAAAATTGTGTTTGTCAAATTAACATATCTCGAGAGATTTTTCTGGTATCGAAGTAATTCTTTCACCTATAGTTATATTATTGAGACGTCGCTACATAATCAAACCGAAAAAAATGTTGGTCAAATAGCCTATTGATGAACGTGACTACTGCCCTCTAGTCTATTTTAGTTACTTACACAGTATTATGTCATATGGTATACAGTTGTGGGGAAAGGCAGATGAAATTGCAACAATTTTTATTTTACAAAAAAAGGAAATATTCGTTGTATTTATAACATGGGTTCCAGAGAATCACAAAGAAAAGTTTTCAAAGGAAATAAATATCCTCACTGTCGCTTCTCAATATATTTATGAAAATATTATGTATGCTTTCACGCAAAAGATTCTACGTAAGTGGTATGCAAAGGCGAGCTTATCTGTAATAGAGATCTCTTCTAGCCAACCTTCAGCAGTGGGACAGTATGTTAAGTAGCGGTTAGCAGTATATACCCATTAAGTTGTAAAAGTTGTATTATCCCATTATTTTACAAAAAGACCCAAATTGGCAGGTTTCCTTGACCATTTCTTCTTTGCAAATGGTCAATACCGAAATAAATAAATATTTCTGACAATTTACACAGCGCCATCTATTCCCAAATTAAGCGCAAAGCTTGTGTTATGGGTACTAGACAACTGATAAATGTACTGTTTTCGTAAATACATACTTATAATACATAGAAAACACACCCAGACCAAGACAAACAGACATGTTCATGGACACAAATGTTTGTCTTGTGCGGGAATCAAACCCGCGACCTCGGAGTCAAAGTGGCCATTGTTAACCATTCGACCACCGAGCTCGTCAAGAAATGCTATTACTATACACATATTTAGGGTGTAAGTAGTTCATCAACATCTTTGAACGAAAGCCAACCTCACCAGGACGTCGTGCACCCTGCTGACTGACTGACTGAAACGAGGCTCTGACTATAAGAGAGGTAGGGCGTAGCATATTTTTTATGCTGTCCGTCTGGGGAAGTACCTCCACCTCACAGAATAAAGCAGCCAAATAACAATTCTTTTTAGGGTAGTTGAGTTCCTGCGAGTGAGTGAGGTCACCAGAAAGAAAGAAAGGAAAGAGTATAAACTGGCAACGGATCGGCGACCCATTGGTGTTGCTGATCTCCATGGGCGGTGGTGATTGCTTTCCATCAGGTGAGCCACCACATACTCGTTTGCCCCCCTTTCGTATAACAAAAAAGTGTGAATCACTAATATCAGTACTTTTTAGCTCTTTCATGTCACAATATAATGTTTAATGTACAAAAATCTTTCCGGAAATAATTTTAACGAAAAAAATAAACGACTCCAAAAATTACTCTAAAATCGCACCACTAAAAAGTTAAAAACACTATCAGAACTGAATTTTATGAAAAAAGTTGAGACCAAAATAGAAGTATATGATATACTCTTTCAAATAAAAAAAAGTTGTTTTTCAAATTTAAATGACGGAGTAACGAAGTAACAAATATAAAAAAAAATACAACCGAATTGAGTACCTCCTTCTTTTTTGGAGTCGGTTAATTAAAAACAGGAAGAAACGCAAATAAAATCCGCGATTCTTTTTTTTTTATACTACGTCGGGTGGCAGACAAGCATACGGCCCGCCTGATGTGAAGCTGTTACTGTAGCCATATTAACGCTCGCAACATAAAATATCGCTCGCGCGCCGCCACTCCCGCTGCCAACGCTTACTCGCAGGAACACAACAACCCTCAAGGGAATTGTTATTTGGCTGCGGTATTCTGTGAGGAGGAGGTAATTCCCCAGTCGGATAGTTTACAATTACCCTCCCTACCTCTCTTTTCGCCAGAGCTTCGTTTGTCAGTCAGCAGGGTGCACCGCGTGCAGGTGAAGTTGGCTTTGGTTCAAAGACGGAAGCTGATAGACAGATATTCTCAAGATTTGGGCAATCATACACACAGGTACAGACCTTCATTTTTATATTATGTCTTGATGCGTAAATAATTAGGTTATCAAAGTTATCAAATACGAGCGAGCCATAAAAGGCTTTGATATCGCAAGCCTTTGACAGATACGCGTATCGGAGATACGAATTTCGTTTGAATGTTACAAAGATGATCTTTATTGCGTTACGATTATACGACGAATATCAAATACGATATTACCCGATATATGAAGGCTAAAATATCAGGGCACTCGCATAAAATATATATTTTTTTTTATACTACGTCGGGTGGCAGCCAAGCATACGGCCCGCCTGATGTGAAGCGGTTACCGTAGCCATATTGACGATCGCAACATAAAATATCGCTCGCGCGGCAACACCCCCGCTGCCAACGCAGCATCATTCTTTTCTGGTGACCTCACTCACACTCAGGAAAACAACGACCCTCAAAGGAATTGTTATTTGGCTGCGGTATTCTGTGAGGTGGAGGTACATTCCCCAGTCGGGTAGCTTACAATTACGCTCCCTACCTCTTTTTTCGCCAGAGGTTCCAAGTCCAAGTCTCTGTACCATATGCAGGCATGGCATGGAGGACGCACTGGTTGGACTTTAGTCTTCTAGCATTGGGGTATCTGTGCGGCGAAGATGTGCTGAAGCTTACCGAAAGCTGTCCAGCCCATTCGAATGCGTCTATCGATCTCTTTGTTGAAAGTACCTCGGCCAAGCTGTATGGAATGTCCGTGGTATACATGGTCCTTAACCAATTCAATAGCTGCATTCTCTACGATAACCGGGCTAGGTATGACAAAATCATTGTACACGACTTTCGTCTTGTCGAAATTTATCCTCAGCCCCACAAATCGCGATGCAGCATTAAGATCGGTCGGCACTCATATTATGCATACTCACTTATCTCTAGCGCCCGGTCTAGACGTCATTTTAATTTGTATTCATGTCGGTATTTCTTTTTTCAATAATGTTACTTATTTTAATGACCCTAGATACCTATAACTTCAATTTTATTTTTTTTGAATATATTTACTATTTTGTCGGTGATTTTTCCTAGGTATGATAAACTCGCTGTATATTTATTGGTTATATCCTAATATATTTTAATATTATTTTAGTTCTATTGAAGATATTGGGAACCGCATATAGTAATTTGTTGATGATATTATTGGTCTTGTTTCTTAACAGTTTGTCCATGGTATTTTAGGTGTATATCTTTATGAAAATCATCCTTCCTTTTGTACTTCAACCAACGGAAATGGATGGGTGCCGGCCGGCACTAGTTAGCATGAAGTAACTGGTGCCTGGAGCTCGCGAATTAGCGTAGATCAATTTGCCAGCAAATTTGAGTTCCGCAAAATAACACCAGAATCAAGTAACTATATAGAAACTATTTGGTTTATTTTATAGTATAAAATTGCTAGTCCATGTGCTAAATAATATGTAAATTGTTATTTGACTGCAGTATTCTGTGAGGTGAAGATACTCTGCCAGTCAGGCGGCTTACAAATACGCTTTACTGTACCTCTTTTTTGCCAGAGCCGCTTTCACTAGTCAGCAGGGTGCCCTACGTGCAGGCGAGGTTTTTTTTATACTACGTCGGGTGGCAGACAATATATACATACGGCCCGCTTGATGTGAAGCGGTTACCGTAACCGTATTAACGCTCGCAACATAATATATCACTTGCGCTCCGCCACCCCCGCTGCTAACACAGCATCTCCTTCTTTTCTGGTGACCTCACTCACTCGCGGGAACACAACAACCCTCAAGGGAATTGTTATTTGGCTGCGGTAGTCTGTGAGGTGGAGGTACATTCCCCAGTTGGGTAGCTTACAATTACGCTCCCTACCTCTCTTTTCGCCAGAGCTTCGTTTGTCAATCAGCAGGGTGTACCACGTGCTGGTGAAGTTGGCTTTGTTTCAAAGATGTTGATGAACCGCTTACACCCGATACCCATAAAATATTAAATATGAATCGTCCCAGGTGTAAGCGGCATTGTTATTATAAGAGCACAGACAATAACACAATGAGCGACGAGCTAGATGGCGCCGTTGCTCGTGTCATTCTAATCAAAAATCGAACTCGCAAGTTAAGCAACGTATAGTGCCACAAACTTATCTGACCCGGTGGCCATATTTAGAACTAAAGCCGCCATCTTGAAATGTCATTCACGAACGAGTAGCTACTGCTACAGGTTATCTTCATGGCACTAGTTAGCATGAAGTAACTGTTGCCTGGAGCTCGCGAATTAGCGTAGATCAAATTGCCTGCAAATTTGAGTTCCGCAAAATAACACCAGAATCAAGTAACTATCTAGAAACCATTTGGTTTATTTTATAGTATAAAATTGCTAGTCCATGTGCTAAATAATAAGTAAATTGTTATTTGACCGCAGTATTCTGTGAGGTGAAGATACTCTCCTACTCAGGCAGCTAACAAATACGCTTTACCATACCTCTCTTTGGCCGTGTGGTTTCCGGCAGACTAGAATAGAATCACTCCGTCTCTTCCCGTGGATGTCGTACAAGGCGACTAAGGGAAATTATATAACATCGATCAGGCCTCTCCAACCCGTCTGGCCAGCGTGGGGAGTGTAGGCCAAATCATCCTTCTGTCTGGGACGGACGAGAGAGGGTCGTGTTCCTGTAGTGGAGACTAAAATGATCTGATGATGATGATACCTCTCTTTTGCCAGAGCCGCTTTCACTAGTCAGCAGGGTGCACTACGTGCAGACGAGGTTGGCTTTGGCTCTAAAGATGGCGTTGAGCCACTTACATACAAAAATTACCTAATTTGCAATTTATATATAGATGTTTTCACTCTAAGAAGATGCGTATACGTTGTAATTTACATGTGAAATTTCAACAACAGTTTCTGAGATGGCTTGCCGGCAGAGAACTAATCTTATTCATGACTTATGTACACAAGCGTTTTATATAATATGCGTTGTTCTAGCTTAATTGCTAACAAGGGTTTAAGTCAGACACTGGAATTAAGTTTATTTGGTCTCTGTGGTGCAAATTTGATATCATTTTTGAAGTGAAGTTATTTTGCTTTGGGAGTTAGCAGGAGGTCGATGTTATTGCATTGCGTCAGCCTTTTATATATATATGAGAGGGGGCAAACGAGCATGTGGGTCACCTGATGGGAAGCAATCACAACTGCCCGTGGAGATCAGCAACACCAAGTGGTCGCCTATCTGTTGCCAGCCTTATTATACTCCTTTCTTTCTTTCTGGGGACCTCACTCTCTCGCAGGATCAAACAACCCTCAAGGATCCTCCTCCTATGACTCCTGTCTATGGATAACTTTATTTACCTCGACTTCCTTCAGAAAGCATGATAAGATAAAAATCGGTTCTGGCTGTAGTAGAAATATTAATTAATAGACAATTGTATATTTTTTTTATATGAGAGGAGGGCAAACGAGCATGTGGGTCACCTGATGGAAAGCAATCACCACCGCCCATGCAGATCAGCAACACCAAGGTGTTGCCGATTCGTTGTCAGCTTATACTCCTTCCTTTATTTTTCTATCTTTCTGGTGTACTCAGTCACTTGCAGGAACACTACCCTCAAGGAAATCGTTATTTGGGTGCAGTATTCTGTTAGGTAAATGCATTACTTTAATTATGCCTCTTAGTGCCACTAATCTCAAAAATTGTGCGTTGTATAATATCCAAGTAAATAATGTAAATAAATATTTCTGGACAATTTACACAGCGCCATCTAGTCCCAAATTAAGCTTAAAACTTGTACTATGGGTACTAGATAACTGATGAATGTACTTAAGTTTTTTTTTGTAAATACATATATATAACACCCAGACCAAGACAAACAGACATGTTCATGCACACAAATGTTTGTCATGTGCGGGGTCAAACCCGCGACCTCGGAGTCAAGGTAGCCATTGCTAGACATTCGACCACCGGTCTCGCCTCGGAACGAATATCCACAATGCCACAAATAATTTGCCCAATAAATCATAAGTCATCATTCTATTCTATTTTCATATTAATATCAACTCTTAGACACAAAAGAATAAAAGACAACCTTCGTATTTTTACAGCTGAAGTATGAAGCTTTCCGATAAGTCGATTTCATGAATACATTAATAATACAACTCTGTTGACATGTGGGATAAAGGGCATGAATGGCGAAGTTACTTGGAATACTGAAATATTCTGCCCGTCGCTTCTGAATGAGTAAACTTGAACATGATAATTTTACTCCAGTTCACTGGGTGCATTGAATGAATGTTTAAGTAAAGGATAACTTTGGCAATTTATACTCAGCTTGAGTAGGTAAGAGAAACAATATCTATGCCATAGAAATAGGAATATAGTGGTACACATAGTAATAAAACTGTCGCCCGCGGTTTCCCATGAATGCATGAAAAAAATCATGCAAATTTTTGGTCATCTCCGGGAAGAGTTAATTTTTAGATAAAAAGGTATCCAATTATTTATTCTGAACTTATATTATCTCATTTAGCCATCGTAAGCACTTTGGGGTGTAAGTGGTTCATCAACATCCTTGAACCAAAGCCAACTTCACCTGCACGCAGTGCACGTAATTGTAAGCTACCCGACTGTGAAATGTACCTCCACCTCACAGAATACCGCAGCCAAATAACAATTCCCTTGAGGGTTGTTGTGTTCCTGCGAGTGAGTGAGACAGAATGGAAGGAGATGCTGCCTTGGCAGCGGGGGTGGCAGCGCGCGAGCGATTCTTTATGTTGCGAGCGTTAATATGACTACGGTAACTCCTTCACATCAGGCGGGCCGTATGCTTGTCTGCCACCCAACGTAGTATAAAAAAAAACTTTAAATCAAGCTGACTGTATTCTTCTCTAGCGCCCAATGTGGTAACCTAAAAATATACCAAAAGCAAAATTCCATAAACAAAATTGAATTTACAACAAAAAAAAACATAAGGCACAGGTTGTACATAACCGCCACAGTTGGCAGGAACCTAATCTGGTGCAGCAAAAAACGAGTTTATATTGGCGAGCACGAGAACAAAGGGCAGAGCGTAACGGCAGCGTAACGGTGACTAATGAAGAGTCGGGACGTCAGCCCGCCATACAAAGGGCTCGACGACCTATTTTATAACTTGAATGAGTGTGGTTGAATGTTTGCTGATAAGTACCGGGAGTGACGCAAAAAGTATCATTTCTGATGCTGCTCTTTTACCTTTTGTAGTGTAAAGACTTTTTATTATACATAGGTAGCGACTTTGAAGTTGAATCAGTAATGATTACAACAATGAAAACATACAAAAATTTTATTTTATACATGCTACTATTAATTGAAAATAAGTAATTAATTTTAATTCATTGTCATTTCATATAAATAATTTCAATTAATTTACTTATATACTCTATAGGGTCTTTATATTATTAAATATTTAAGAAATTAAGATTTAATAAAGAAAAGCTAAAAAATTTACTTACTGTGTTTTGCTTATTAAGTACTTTCATTAGTTTCAATTTGGTATCTTTATTACATAGGTTAAACTGGAACCTATAAATCGCCATTTTGGGGCGGCCGCTATTTTGTATTTAAAATAGTCGCATTTAGGTAATTATGCTTGGTCACGAGAGATTACTAACTGATCTATCAACAGCCTAAACCACTACTGCTGGACGGACCCGGTTGAAATTTTGATACAGGTAGCTATTATGACGTAAGTATCCGCTAAGAAAATCATCATCATCATCATCATCATCATCTCAGTCATTGAAAGTCCACTGCTGGACATAGGCCTCCCCTCTAGATCTCCAATAAGACCGGTTGGAAGCGGCTTGCATCCAGCGCGATCCTACGATCTTAATGAGGTCGTCTGTCCACCTTGTGGGTGGACGTCCTACGCTGCGCTTGCCGGTACGTGGTCTCGACTCGAGAACCTTTCGACCCCATCGCTCATCCGTCCTCCGTGCTATGTGCCCTGCCCACTGCCACTTCAACTTGCTAATCCGCTGGGCTATGTCGGTAACCTTGGTTCTTCTACGGATCTCCTCATTTCTGATTCGATCTCGCAGAGAGACTCCGAGCATAGCCCTCTCCATAGCTCGTTGGGCTACTTTGAGCTTGTTCATAAGGCCCATAGTGAGGGACCACGTTTCAGTGCCGTAAGTCATCACTGGTAACACACACTGGTCGAAGACTTTCGACTTGAGGCACTGCGGTATGTCGGACGAGAAGACATCACGCAATTTTCCGAACGCTGCCCAGCCGAGTTGTATTCGGCGACTGACCTCTTTCTTGAAGTTGGACCTACCAAACTGGACTACTTGTCCTAGGTAGACGTACGAGTCAACAACTTCAAGAACCGAGCTCTCAACAGATATTGGAGTGGGTACAACATGGGCATTACACATTACCTTCGCCTTGTCCATGTTCATTTTAAGATCCACTCATTGAGAAACTTGATTGAGGCCTTCGAGCATCGTGCTGATATCTTCCATCGAATTTGCCATGTCTACGATATCGTCAGCAAACCGAAGGTGAGTGATGTATTCGCCGTTAACATTGATACCGAATCCTTTCCATTCCAGGAGCTTGAAGGCGTTCTCCAAAGTGGCCGTAAACAGTTTCGGAGATATCACGTCTCTCTGTCTTACGCCTCTTTTCAAAGGGATCGCCTTTGAACTCTGTTCCTGTACTCGGACCGACATAGTGGCGTTATTATACAAGCACTTCAACACTTCGATGTACCAATAGTCAATACGGCATCGAGAGACTCAAGCACAGCCCATGTCTCGACCGAATCAAAGGCTTTCTCATAGTCCACAAACGCTAAGCAAAGTGGCAAGTTATACTCTTCGGTCTTCTGTATAACCTGCCGCAGCATGTGGATGTGTTCTATGGTACTGAAGCCTCTTCGGAAACCGACTTGTTCGGAAGGCTGGAAGTCATCAAGCCTGCGCTCGAGACGGTTCGTAATGACCCTTGAAAACAGCTTATAAACATGGCTCAGAAGCGAGATGGGTCTATAGTTCTTTAATAAGGTGAAAAGAAAATATTTTCTGAAAAAGCTAAGAAAATACTTTCTGAAAATTCTCACAAAATACCGAGATACGCACGTACGAAGTCACGCAAGCAAGTCAGAAGATGTTAAATCTTTTTGGCTTCAATGAAGACTGAAGGTTTATCGTGAAATTCAACAAATAGGCAAGTTTCCAACTACAAAGGAATTACACAACTGGAATGTGTTACTAAAGTCTATCAAAGAAATATAATAATGACATAACATTATTTTTCTATATCCTAGCCCTTTTAGCGTTTGAAGGCGTTGAAAAGCGTTATTATTCTTTCTTTCTTTTTTCGTTGAAAGCTATGTATTTGTCGCACCCAACTGGTTAAAATAGGTACCTATTCAATAAAACTGCTAGCTGTTTCGTTGAACAATGCCATTCAAACGCGAGTCTAAACGTCGTTTAGCCGAGTGGCTGAACAGAACGTTTAACATTACAACTAGATATCTCAGGTCACTGGCGCGTTGCCGACCCTGTAAAAAACCTCTTCACGCCCTTCTTGAAGAACTGCTCCTCTGGAGACTACAGTCTTTAGATAAAACCTCGACAGGCAGTTCATTCCACAGCTTGATAGTACGCGGCAGAAAACTTCTCTGGAACTGCACAGTACGCGACCAAGTGGTCGCGTGGTGGATCATCCGCACACAGGGAAATCATGAAGCCTAAGTAGGCGTCATGATTTCCCTGTGTGCGGATGATGTCCCAGTCAATGGCGACCGGTGCGATTGTAGAAAGAAGTCGTGGGCATCATTCATCATTTTATGACCTAGTCATTAAAAGGGGGTAGAGGATTATAATTAAGAGAAGTTGTTTCATTGACGGCGCTAGAAACAAAAAGCGCGATGTCTACCTCCGCAGTACCGTGCAGGTTGTGTGGTTTGCTAGCGCGGCGGGCGAAAGGGCCCAGCCACCACTTGCTGCAACAGTCGGGTCCATTCCGGTCTCCTCCAGCACGACTACTACAACAGGGATTTTACACAGGTACTAGGAACAGGCAGTTCAGCCTCCCGCTCCCGGGGCGGAGGTGACCACAGTCCACTCACCACGTGTAGGTGAGTTTCGCTTTAGCACGAAAGATGTTTTTTTTTTTATACTACGTCGGGTAGCTGACAAGCATACGGCCCGCCGGATCTGAAGCGGTTACCGTAGCCATATTAACGCTCGCAACATAAAATATCGCTCGCGCGCCGCCACCCCCGCTGCCATCGCAGCATCTCCTTCCTTTCTGGTGACCTCACTCACTCGCAGGAACACAACAGCCCTCAAGGGAGCCGTTATTTGGCTGCGGTATTCTGTGAGGTGGAGGTACGTTCCCCAGTCGGGTAGCTTACAATTACGCTCCCTACCTCTCTTTTCGCCAGAGCTTCGTTGGTCAGTCAGCAGGGTGCACCGCGTGCAGGTGAAGTTGGCTTTGGTTCAAAGATCTTGATGAACCACTTACACCCCATCATGTTGATGAGCCACTTGCACCCATTTTTTTTTTGGTTATGTTATCTTGTGTTTTGAAAGCCCCGCGAAACGGGGTTCCATCGACCTATTTCATAAATAATGTAGTGTCAAGTAAGGTTAACAATTGATTTAACCATTTTATGTAGTTTTTTAACCTTAACAACTCTATTATTTGTGACCACTAAATAAGACTGGGAAGTTAACTTCATCAACAAAACAACTTGTAACAATTAAAGAAAATACTAGGTCTTTACGTCGTCTTGTAAAAAAAGCGAAACTAGCACCGCGCTGACCGAGAAACACACTAATTCAATTATACAGCGGGTATATTTCAATAAGCTGTAGTGTTGAACGTTTTAAATGCCATAGGTACTTTTCATCAGGTGAACCACATACCCGTTTGCCCCCTCTTGTATAAAAAAGAAAATAAAAAAATAACAATTGTGTTTCAATTTTACATTAGACATTTATACAATAGGCTATTTTCCAATGTTTAAAAATTGTATAAATAAATTAAAAATATCGTAAAATACACAAAACTATAAAGATCTGCAAACTTTCATTCATATCTTCAGTCAGACTTTTGTCTAGCGTCGATCAAAGTTTGGCGGGAAAGTCCATTTTTCCATCCATCCATTGGAGAGGCAATAAAAAATGCTATAACTTTTATTATGATACTAATTACTTAAACGTAATATTTAACATAGCTATCGTACAAATTTCTGATTTGATGCATACAAAATACAAACCTGTGACGTCATAAGTCGGTAGTCTTTTGTATGGAGCGTTTCGGGGCAGTCTAAAAATTGTGATTTTCAAATTAACATATCTCGAGAGATTTTTGTGCTATCGAAGTAATTCTTTCATCTATGGTTATGTTATGGAGACGTCCCTACATATCAAACCGAAAAAAATGTTAGTCAAATAGCCTATTGTCAGCTAAAACGGACAATAAACATGCACAACATTAGTAACACTACACAATTTATATCCAATAGCGGCCCGGCCGCGCTTCGCTGTGGTTAAATCTCCTCGTTCTCATCTCATTTCAGTAAATTTCCCATACAAACCTTATCCTGGCAATAAGGAACACAACAAAAAAAGAATTATCCAATTTTATCCAGCTATTTGAAAGTTATGCGCGTACATACATTTCTGAGATTTATTTTATATAATAGATTCCACTATTAAATAAATTAAATATTAATTTTATATAATAGAGACCCTCAAATGGCGCAAATATTCAAACCTCATCGGTAATTATGTTTTTGAGCCGTTTGGGGTGGAAACACTTGGCCCATGTGGTCCGAGCGCAAGAATTTTATTTCGAGATATCTCCAAACGTTTGGTCGACTCTTCCCGTGACCAGAGGACTGGCCTATTTCTCGCTCAGCGAATAAGCATTGCCATCCAGCGTGGCAATGCTGCTAGGCTTCTGGCCACTTTACCTTTTGACGGCGATGCGGAAGAATATTTTGACGCCATTTAGTTTACCATATTTTAATACTTTTAATTAGTTTTTGTCATTTCCGTTTTGTTTGTATATATAGTTACCCATATTTAGTTTTTAATTTAATTGTATATTTTTAAATAATGGTAAGTAGTTAATATACCACGAAGTTTTTACTAAAAAAAATTCATACATGTTTTTATGATGGATTCCATAATAACAGAAATCTCCATGGGTAATAGAATTGGTAAAAAAATAAAATGTCAGTGTTATTATTATAATTACTTACAATTAAAATATTGGTCAAGATTGTAAAAATTCCACTGCAACAACCGTAATTTCGATTTCAGTTTAGAGAGATGAACGCTTCCAATGTCTTTCAACTCGTTAGGCAACTTATTGAATGCTTTTATAGCCTGGAAACGTGCACAGTGTAGTAGAACTATATTAAAACCGGGCGTTATGTCTGTTTGTAAGTTTTTAAGCTTGATTCCTTTTTGGAGGCTGAATTTTATGGAGGCAACAATTCTAAAAAACGAATAATAACAAAATCAGTACAGTTTGGTGTTGCAGCTACAAATCTGTCATCTCCATCAAAAATTCAATCACACCACTGGATAGATGAAGGATTAAAGAATTTATTACACTAAGTAAGGACAATGGAACATCGCGTGCGGGGGGAGGGGGAAGCGCTGCCATTTTGAGATAATTTTAGTTCATATAACGTTTTCAAGTACAACACACGGCCGTGTCCATGGCACAGGCACACCCCATTTTTTTTTCTTCCTTTCTTCCTTTGTCTCAGTCTTAGATATTTCAGTAAATGAACAACAATTTTGCAGTTTTACGAGTTTGTGTCTTTGAAATTACGTTGGGTACGTAAATAAATGTCAATTGTTATAAATTGCTGCATCCCTACAAGATACGTAATAGCTTTCTAAATTGATACTTTGTAATTGGAAACACATAATATAGCAGCGGTAACTTTTAAATAACTTTTAAATAGCTTTTTATTAATTTTATCCTTTCGTTAATTAATATACTAATATTTTTATATTTCCTTTTTGCCAGGCATTTTCAATTTAAAAATTAATAACTTTTTAAATAAATTTAATCGTTCGTCGTAGTGTGGTTTTTAAATTTAACTTTTTATCCATACTGATATTATAAATGTGAAAATGTACTTGTTTGTTTGTCTATCCTTTACATCGAAAGAAACTATGAAAGGAACGAAGGGGTGTAAGTAGTTCATCAACATCTTTGAACCAAAGCCTTCCCCTTCTTCCCCTTCTTCAAAAACTTCCCCTGCACGCGGTACACCCTGCTGACTGACCTACCCTACTGGGGAATGTATCTCCACCTCACAGAATACCGCAGCCAAATAACAATTCTCTTGAGGATTGTTGTGTTCCTGCGAGTGGTCACCAGAAAGGGAGGAGATGCTGCGTTGGCAGCGGGGGTGGCGACGCGCGAGCGATATTTTATGTTGCCAGCGTTAATATGGCTACGGCAACCGTTTCATATCGGGCGGGCCGTATGCTTGTCTGCCATCCGATGTAGTATAAAAATTGACTTTTTATCCCGGAAAATTATTTTATTCCCAAGCAAAAAAAATTATATTATATTTATAAATTATATTTAATAGGTCTCAATTTTTTGATAGGATAAAAAATATACACACTCAGGGCCATCATTTCTAGGCACAACACTTTGTTAGTTATACTGCAATATATAATGGGATTAAATACAATGACCAATAATACACTGAGATCTTAAGCTCTGTTACCAAAAAAAAATATACTAAACACAAAAAAAAAATCGAGACATATACCAAAACAAGAAAGTCTAAAATTACCATGTGTCTAGTGGTTTTAGACTTACTGCACTTTAAATTGTATTCAAACACCAAATATAGTGAATGATGACACATTAAAATGGGGTATTAATTTTGGTGATCATTTACTATTTTTGGCTGTAAAAAGTGATTTTCTGACGTTATATTATGTCTGGTGATAAGTTAAACACTTGCTCGTATGTACTTTTCAATCGATTTGTATGCCCTTTGTAAATAATTAAACGGTTTTTTTAACGTAGGTAAAAATACTGACAAGTGACAGCTGACAGTCATACATCAGCCTTATGTTAAGAAATAAAAATACACGTGGCAAGTTAGCTTTTTGGCGGGAACTTGGTGAGCACGATCGTACTTTTAATTAAATTTTCATAATTATAACTATAGTGCGACCAAAAAGAGAAGAAATTAAATGAGGACGACACTATCGCTTAGCGGGCAACATTAATTACTAGGACAATAACATTTTGATACTTGAAAAAAATACTATAAATACCGTATTTCTAGTTTTTTTTTTTTTTGTATGTCTTAAAGTTACGATTATCTCTCTTTTATTCCATAGCAAAATATAGAGCAAGTTTACAGTCACAAAGTTTATTTGAAATTATTACTTTGTTATTTTTAAAATTAAAATAATAAATAGACGGGCGAAGCCGTAGGTAACAACTCGTCTAAACTAAAAATTCGTCGGAACACACTAAGTGAAAGAAATATCGTAAAATAGCTGAAGGCTATTATATGGATTTCTAAATAATTCTAGCTTCTTAATTTTACATTTTTTCTAATTAAAGCAGATAAAAATTATTTAATTTTTATCTGCTTTAATTAAAGCAGGTAAAAATTCTTTCATTATTATCTGCTTTAATTAGAAAAAATGTACATCATTTTGTCATGCAGAAAATGCCTCAAGACATGGCGGCTAACTAATATACAAGATTTTTAATAAACAACTTTGAACATAACATGATTATAAACAAAACTTGCCTCTAAACTTACTTAACAAGGCATTTTGCTATGAAGAAAATTATAAAGTTCTTATAAAGAAACCGCAACACAGCTTTTTAACAACAGTTTATCGTTGGAACACAATCACTAAGTGAAATAAATATCGTAAAATAGCTGAAGGCATATTTCTAGCTTCTTAGATTCTATTAGAGAAGCTCTTTGGCGTCTAATCGAACACACTTGCAGCGTGGCAGAATATGCTCTAAACCCTTTCGAAGACCCGTATTCCACTGGTAACACACCTGCTGGCACGGGTAGTACCTCTGTGCTTACAGTTCTATACGATTTACATATCATAAAAATATCAGAGCAAGGCGCCGGCTTTGAAGCAATTTACGACGTGCTGCACCTATAGTATCCTTATCAGCCCATGCAGGTAAGACTGTGGTGTGGCATTCGAAAGTGTATAAACACTTCTTAAAATAACCGTGCGTGCATTAATGCTTTTTTTGAATTAGTAACAAATTTTCTTTCAAATGACAAACCTCTAAAAAATTAATACAGTTCATCGTATTATGATGCATGGGAAAGCCATCATAAATACCGCAATTGGCGGAAAAGTATTACCGCTCTCAAAGAAATGAAGGAATCGACAGAATGAGAAACGCAAATTCGCGTCATCATTGAAAATAATGAGGTGTTCTGAGCGCCGGGGAATTTGTCGTTCCGTCACAGCATAATTACATAGAGTACAATCATTCTTTACTTTAATGCAGTATACCAATTCACATATTTATTTTAAATATCACATTTAGACATCCATATTACTACATTACTACTTCTATCATCATTTGATTGCGCTGGGCAGCTTTTAGCAAGCTTCGGCGCATCTTCGCCGCACAGATACCCCAATGCTTGTAGACTAAAATCTTCAACCAATGCGGCCTCCCTGCAATGACCTATGGTACAGACTTGGATACTGACCATCGAACTGGTCCACAGGCTAAAGGTCGCGCAGCGAGCGATGTACAGGGCTATGCTCGGGGTTTCTTTGAGCGATCGAATCCGGAACGAAGAAACTCGACGGAGAGCTAAAGTTGTCGACATAGCCTTCAGAGTTTGCAACCAGAAATGGCATATCGCCGGCCACATCTGCCGAGTAAGTGATGGCGCATATGGGATGAAGGTATTCGAGTGGAGGCCACGCATAAGACGACGAAGCGCTGGACGCTCTCCTTCTAGATGACCCGATGATCTTAAGAAAGCGGCTAGATGCGGAAGGCGGATGATCGTATTTAGTGGATAGCATTGGAGATGGCCTATATCCAGCAGTGGGTAGATAGATACAGGCTAATGATGATGATTATAGTGAGAAAGCTGAAAAAGGCATACATCTTCCTTTTCAGTGCTATTATCTTATTGCCACAATTTCGTTTAATGCATTAGTCTGACCTCCTTAAAGACACTGTGACATGTGATTTTACATTCCTTACATTTATGATACACTTAAATTATGTCATAAAAGTAAAACTATAAGAGTAATTTATTGAGATTATTATTTCAATACAGCACATTTCATTTACTTGAAGCATACATGTACTCGATGGCGTCATTGCGCGTGTCAGTCCAAACGAACACGCCAGTTAAGCAACGTCGACCGTAGCCTGTCCATAGATGGGTTTAATTATCTCAAGCTCAAGTGCCCGAAGCACGAAGGAGCTTGAGATAATTATCACGTTAAGCCGTCGGTACCGGTTGTTATCAGTAGATGACAGTCGTTAAGCCAAGTCAGTGGTCTTTAGGCGACTTGAAAATACTAGCCTCCGCCAACCCGCAGTTTAGCAGCGTGGTACATGCTCCCCTCAATCGAAGGAGCTCCCTTCGATTGAAGTGAGGCCCGTATCCCCGCAGTAGGGTGAATAAAGGTTGATGACGAATCTTATGTGAATTAAGTTCGTACAGGATAAAATAAAACGAGGTATTTTCTTCCTACATATTGCCAAGATTACGTCACGAGTTAAGTTGTCAAATACTGTCATTTTACATACAAACAACAGCTGTTGACATAGTCGAGTTTAAGTCACGCGATATGTCTATTACAAGAAGTTCATAACTTTCCATCAGTTCGCCTATATTTTTCAGAATGAACATACTATCATACGTACACTGTGGACTTGCCGAAAGCTTTCTGTCCTCTGCCTTTTATTAATGGCGGGGAACCGTCCCTCAGATAATAAAAGAACATTGTAAATGAGTCTATTCCGAGTTCCGCACCAAAAATGAACTATTGCCGATTTGTGACTGTCTTTTACAGAAGCTATCCTAGAAAACGGCCGTCGAGGGTATACTTCGTTCAAGGATTGTAAAGAAATTTAATAATAGCGTCTTCACTCAATATTTATTTTTATTTATTTATTTATTTATTTATGGCCACAAACAGTCATGTATTAGTTATATAGAATCTTGAAAAATATTGTTAAACTTATAAACTAAAGTAGTGCCAGTGTATATTCTATAAATTACATTTTTTTTTTATTTCTGCTTCTCATAACATGCGGTCAATTAAAGTTAACAATAATGGCGAATAAATAAATACCTATATACCTATATACAAAAAGTCTTCTTCACTTACGGTATTTATATAGCTGTCTTTCACATTGCTAAGAGGGGAAGTCAAATTCCAAAAGCTTCCTACTCCTACTATTTTCTTCTGATTAAATTCGTTGTGAGTTCCAAGGCAGCCGTAGTTTTACCCCCGGGACTGCAATGGACTTCATTGTTCATTGCCTTTTTTGGCGGTCGCCGCTGTTAATCCTGGCTATACAGGAGACACAGTGGTGGGAATGTGTGGTGGGCCCAATTACGGTATGATTAATATTGATTAATGTGATTTTTTTTTTCTTAAATACAAAATAATATTGCTAGCCCTGAAATTACATTAGTAATGTGATGTATACAAGCAATACGTACCTTTTTTGTTATACCACTAAAGTGACAAACAAGCATACGGTCCGCCTGATGGCGAGCAGTTACCGTAGCCTATGAATGCCTGCAACACCTTGCCGACCCTGTAAAAATATCTTCAATTCCTTTTTGAAGAACCCCATGCTGTAGTTCTCTGAAACCGCACAGTACGCGACCACTTAGGCTCTAATGTGGGAGGATGAATTCCCTGTCGATGGCGAGCGGTGCGACTGTAGAAGGAGGCCATGGGCATCATGTCAAACAACTCCTCTGAACACACCCCATTGTAGAATTTTATTGGTAGAACGCACACACCTAATCTTGCATCAACGTTTATTCCTTTTTTTTAACGCCTTATAAAAACTAGTTCTTTTTCGTTTAATTTTGTTCTCTTTTAATAAAAAAGAAGAAAACCGGCCAAGTGCGAGTCGGACTCGCGCACGAAGGGTTCCGTACCATTTTTTTTTGACAAATTACACAGCGCCATCTAGCCCCAAAGTAAGCGAAGCTTGTGTTATGGGTACTAGACAACTGATAAACATACGTAAATATTTTTTTTTTTTGTAATTATAATACATACTTATGATACATAGAAAACACCCAGACTAAGACAAACAAACATGTTCATGCACACAAATGTTTGTCCTATAATATAACCCACGAGCGTTGGTGTCGAAGCCGCGTCATTGACCGCTACGCCATCGAGCTCGTCAACCATCCATACTTCCATATTCATATCCATACTTCCATACTTCCATATCCATATCCATACTTCCATACTTCCATACTTCCATATCCATACTTCCATACTTCCATACTTCCATACTTCCATACTTCCATACTTCCATACTTCCATACTTCCATATCCATACTTCCATACTTCCATATCCATACTTCCATACTTCCATATCCATACTTCCATACTTCCATATCCATACTTCCATCCATACTTCCATACTAATATTAATTCTTAATACTATAATATTATAAATGTGAAAGTGTGTTTGTTTGTTTGTTTGTTTGTCCTTCTTTCACGTCGAAAGTAACGAACGGATTGACATGATTTTTTTTTGGAGATAGTTTATGGCCTGGAGAGTGACATAGGCTACTTTTTATCCCGGAAGAACATCTTATTCCCACGGGAAAAAATAAAGTTTATAATCATTTATCCTTCTATCACGTCGAAAGGAACCTAAGTACCGACATGATTTTTTTAACGGGGATAGTTTACGGTCTGGACAGTGACATAAGCTACTTTTTATCCCGGAAAAACATCTTATTTCCATGGGATAAAAAATAAACTTTGTAATAATTTGTCCTTCGATCACGTCGAAAGGAACCTAAGTACCGACATGATTTTTTTAACGGGGATAGTTTACGATCTGGAGAGTGACATAAGCTACTTTTTATCCCGGTAAAACATCTTATTTCCAGGGGATAAACAATAAACTTTGTAATCATTTGTCCTTCTATCACGTCGTACACGTATAATTCAGTAGAGCAAATCCAGATCTAATTCTCTGCATCACTCATAAGTCTCCCAGACATGTGATCCCGCTGGGTGTAGACACATAAAAAATTGCAACAAGAAAAATATACACAAATGAATGGCAGTGCCCCTAGACCACGCGGGCGAAGCCGCGGGTAACAGCTAGTTATCTATAAAAAGGGCAAATAAATCACGTCTGTTGTATTGGAGTCCCCTTAAATATTTGCTTTATTTTTATTTAATTATTTCTTTTTAAAGTGAATATATAACTAAATATTATGTGAGTATTTCAAGCGTCTACCTATTGCTGTTATCAATTGCGAGCAAAAACGAGCAAAAAAAATCATGTTTGTTGAATGGGGCTCCCATTCAACAAACATGATTTTAAATATTTAATTTATTCTATTTTTTTGTATTTGTTGTTAAAGCGGCAACAGAAATACATCATCTGTGAAAATTTCAAATGTCTAACTATCACGGTTCATGAGATACGGCCTGGTGACCGACGGACGGACGGACGGACAGCGGAGCCTTAGTAATAGGGTTCCTTTTTACCCTTTGTCTTCGAAAGTTTTGACATTCATTCAGACAGGGTCAAATTTCATTTATGGAGAAGAGGAAAGACGCTGTGGCGAAATTTCCGAAGATGCTCCTATTGTATAAGTGCCGACATACCTCTAATGTAATATACTATTCACACGAATATAGGTCGACGCAAGTAAGTACACAACCTTAAGTCAAGAAGATACCATCATGAAACCTCTATTATGCTATATACCCCCATGTGACAAGATTCACCTTATCAGCGTCTAGCATCAATATTTTAATTAAAATATGTATATGAGGCATAGACAATGTAAAGAGCGGAGGCATCATTACATTCATGAATGAACCACGGACAAAAGAGCAACAGTCTCTAGACATTTTCATGCACGAGTTGGTAACATACCGCTGATAAGGTTTGGCCTTAAGAGTCAGCGATAAGCGGAACTGGAGCATTGCGTGAGAATATGACTTATTTATATGTAAATTTCGTGTGGGATTACCATGGTGTTGTACTCTCATGGTTGTTACACAAATTAAAAAAAAAAACTTTTCTCGATGGTGGCAAATTTAGGAAAGCGCCTAAAGCGCAGACCACACCGGGAATGAAGCGAAGCGAACCTAAGTTGATTTAGCTTCGCTCATGTCGCTGTCGCGTCTTTTTATACGTCGGTTCACTCAGCTCTGTAGTACGCAATGTGAACCTTAAGTCATTTCGTTAGCATAGGCAAACAAAGTTGTTGCATATCATGACATGCAACAAGATACGTCATTAAGGCGTTCGAAAAGACGGCAGTGCCATGAACGAATCTTACGGATTTAGCTTCATTTCGCTTTGTTTTCGGTGTGGCTGGCACTTAAGGCACTTTTTAAATTATTAATAAACATTAAAACGATTTCTTCTGAGTAGAAATATTTTTCAAAAATCTTAAAAATACGTTTAACGTTAATTTATTCTCTTGGTGTCTCGAAAGTTTTACATTGCTTCAGCGACAATGCGGATTGTTGATTTTTTAATTTGAATTGTTGCTTCCCAGTAAAATTGATATGTATTTTATTGTATTCTGTAAATTCATCATCTATTGATTCTCTTAACATTATAGAAGAAATACAAGCTTTTATTTAATTTGGAATGTTAGTAAGAGATTGTTTTACCTGATTGAGAATGTCGATATTGAATTGTAAGTTGTCTGCAAATTATATACCTACTTCAATTCATTAATTAATTATCGATTCTTATTATTGGCAAAATAATATTCTTAGTTTGTTTAATTTTCGTAGATATATCCCACTTAAATTAGACTTTGAAGTTTCATACTGTGATATGATAATACCAAACTTGACATTTATGAGATCGAGACTGGATTGAAAGTAAATTTTGACTACATTGTACTCGTAATTATGAGAATTGCCCATTTGAAATTTGGCATATTTACTTTACCCGCTCTATCGCGTCCGCTGCGCTCATCGCTCACTCCTACTCTCCAGCCTGAACCCTCATTATGATGCGTAATATAGTACGTATTGTTCCTCGAAATATTATGTTTAGTATTTTTCCAAGATATCATCCGTTGGTATTTTCCGTGCCTTATTTTCCCAAGCTTGTCAATTCTCGTAAGGAAAACCTTGTTATTGTAAGTCGTAAGGAATACTTTTTTCTTATTTGCTAACCAGAGATGCAGAAACATGAAGGTCAAATTTCAGCTATGCACTTATATTTTCTTATAGCCATCTTGTATGATATGTGTAGGCCATTTTCGTGAATTTCTGCACTCCTAACGGCTGACTCATCGATACTAATATTATAAATGTAAATGCAAACTACTTACCAATAATTAAAAATATACAATTAAATTAAAAACTAAATATGGCTAACTATACATACAAATAAAACGGAAACGACAAAAACTAATTAAAAGTAATAAAATATAATAAACTAAATGGCGTCAAAATATTCTTCCGCATCGCCGTCAAAAGGTAAAGTGGCCAGAAGGCTAGCAGCATTGCCACGCTGGATGGCAATGCTTATTCGCTGAGCGAGAAATAGGCCAGCCCTCTGGTCACGGGAAGAGTCGACCAAACGTTTGGAGATATCTACAAATAAAATTCTTGCGCTCGGACCCCACGGGCCAAGTGTTTCCACCCCAAACGGCTCAAAAACATAATTACCGATGAGGTTTGAATATTTGCGCCGTTTGAGGGTCTCCGCTGATGCTGCAGACCTCCTAAACGAATTAACAAAAAGCGGCTATGTAGTTAATCTATACGCTGTAGAAGTAGGAGCGAGAGGTATACCAGCAAAATCTCTCTATAACCTGCTGAAAGACCTTGGCTTGTCCAGAAGTGCAGTAAGTTCTATACTAGAACAAGTATCTAAAGCTGCATTAGCAGGTTCATACCAGATTTGGCAGGGCAGGGAGAGAAACACAAGTAGTGAAGGTGAGTGTTGATGTACGTCGGAAAGGGGCCCCTTAAACCTACACCCGGGTCACAAGTCTCGGGATCTGCTTGGGTTTCTCTCTCTGCCACACGATGGACCCGGCACCCGCACGGTGAATCCATGGAAGCTAAGAAGTTCGTCTCTAGCTGGCCCGGCGAACTTTGCCTCGCCTTTAAATATTTTTACGTTAATTTTTCCAATGAGTTATAAACTGTCCTACATCTCAAGTTGGATCAAACTGCACACATGTGCAAAATTTTATTAAAATCGGTTCAGTAGTTTAGGATTCCTTCGCGGACAAACAACTTGACACGAATTTTTTATATATTAAAATATTTGCGTCTCTTAGACTTGTTTATACAAACAGTACTGTATTATGAGTAAATAAATTATTATCTTTTTCATAAATTCATTTGTATAAAAGGTTCTTCTTTGAATTAATATATAAATATAAATAAATAATAAATAAATAATGTCAGACAAATTACACAGCGCCATCTAGCCCCAAAGTAAGCGCAGCTTGTGTTATGGGTACTAGACAACTGGTAATCATACGTAAATACATTTTTTTTTTGTAAATACATACTAATGATACATAGAAAACATCCAGACCAAGACCAACAGACATGTCCATGCATACAAATGTTTGTCCTATGTGGGAATCGAACCCACGAGCGATGGTGTCGAAACCGCATCATTGACCGCTACGCCACCGAGCTCGTCATGAATGATATATATTTTGTAATATTTAACTAACTAGTAACATAACACAGTATGTCGCTGAACGGTGCACCGGCATTAAATTTATATATATATATATATTTTTATACCTCATTTTGTAAGTCAAAGCCTGGGCCGGGGTTTCTCTG
Source organism: Hypsopygia costalis (assembly GCA_937001555.2). NCBI lineage: Eukaryota > Metazoa > Arthropoda > Insecta > Lepidoptera > Pyralidae > Hypsopygia > Hypsopygia costalis. The sequence continues at coordinate 18,782,570 of OW443343.2, read as the reverse complement.
TGATGTCGCTAATTCATACCGATTAAACAATTTAGATGGAAATACTTTGAATAACACAAGTCATTTATGGATGGAGAAGAGACAAATGAAGATTCGTGAAACTAGAATTTGGAATGGTAGTTTATTAATTTATTCCGAATGACAGATTTTTTTTTTTTTTGATACTACGTCGGGTGGCAGACAAGCATACGGCCCGCCTGATTTGAAGCGTAGCGTTGCCGTAGTCATATTAACGCTCGCAATATTAAATATCGCTCGCGCGCCGCCACCCCCGCTGCCAACTCAGCATCTCCTTCCTTTATGGTGACCGTAAGTGAATGTAAGTGTGCCAATTGCTGATGCCTACAAAGCAAAATGCCTATATGGTGAAATGCTTACAAATTAAAATGCCCTAATGGTACAAAACAAGAATGGCAACCACAAAACTAAAACTCAAAACAATCTTTCAATCAGAATAAAATTTCGTTAATTTTTGTAACAGCCATCCTGTTTTTAATAAATCATAGACTATTACTGCATAAAAAAAGAATCGTCCGCGGCTGTTGAAAGCTGCTGTGCAGCATTAATGAAATTTTTCCCCTTTGAAAGCGCCCCTGTCGAGATTATCAAATTCAAATCATTCAGACAAAAATAGAACGAAAAAGGTTATTTTTAAAACCAATAATGAGTTGACAGTAATATTAAGCAATCACAAAAATCATGGTGACCTAGTAAGGCCCCCAAAAGTTGTTCAGTAACTCAAATTTGGGTCAAAAGCAACTTGTGAGAAACTCGGAATTATGTGAAAAGAAAAAATGCTTCCCTTTGAAAGGGTAAGTAAAATTGTATTTATCTGCATAGAGTTGAAACTACGGAAGTTATCTTTCCGTTTCGTTGAATGTGTTCTTTTTCGAGCACAGATAATAAATGTGCTTTTATTTTTCTCTCTGTTCCTTAGCTACATTTTAGGGCTCCGTAACTAACAGAACCTTATTACTGAGACAAAGACTTTTTTCTAATTTCTGGTTTTGATTTCCTACTTGATGGGTCGAAGAACGTTATGCCGCCAAATTCATTTTATAAATCGATGAACGCCGGCTGCATGCACGAAAACGCATCACTCAATAGTCACGTTCCTCCTGAGCCGAGCGTGCAAGCGAGAGCGATGCTTGTGACAGTTGAGACGCATCTGTCTCTCTTCCACTCCATCGGCCGATATCTTATGGCGTTATCACGTAAAATTATCGTCCGTAAACCGACTTTACGGACAACCAATTTTTTTTAAACCACCATATTCATTTTTGTACTTTTAGTGTCCAATGTCACTCGGATTATTAAGTGACGTATCACGGTATCCTACAATAATATCGATTATGAGTACTGAGTATTTATGAAGGAACAAAAGCATATTTGCATATTGCTGTCTCTCACATTGCTAAGAGGGGAAGTCAAATTCCAAAAGCTTACTACTCCTATTAATTTCTTCTGATTAAATTCGTTGTGAGTTCCAAGGCAGCCGTAGTTTTACCCCTGGGACTGCAATGGACTTCGCTGTTCATTGTCTTTTTTGGCGGTGTCCGCTGTTAATCCTGGCTACACAGGAGATACAGTGGTGGGTCCAGGTCCCGTTACATCTTCAAAAGTTACACATACGCTCTACGTACGTTTCTATAATAGATGTGGTTTATTTTGGTTTGAGTTTCGCTCTACTTCGTGATCAGTGCAATGTACATTCATTGACTTTGATATTCGCTTCGACGTCGTCGTCGGTCGCTCGTAAAATTCGCATCAACGAGAGTACCTCTCACCTTCACGCCGAGAAACGAACGAGTTGTAAATCAGAACAATGGTTCTCTAAAAGGATAGTTCTAGAGCCTTGGTTCCGAACCTAGGGGTAATTACCCCCTCAGGGGTAAAATAGGAATTCTGTAAGGGTAATCAAGCCGATAAAAGGTAACAAATTAGTACAAGCCAATAAAATCTAATCTAAGGAGGGGGGTAAAATTAGTTTCCTTTATTGGTCATAGGGGTAACAACATTAAAAAGGTTAGGAAACGCTGTTCTAGAGCATGGATGTTTCATCACTTTTTTATATGAGAGAAGGCAAACGAGCAGGTGGGTCACGTGATGGAAAGCAATCATGGCGATCAGATAGCCCATGGAGATCAGCAACACCAAGGGGTCGCCAATCCGTTGCCAGACTATATTCCTTTCATTCTTTCTTTCTGGTGACCTCACTTCCTCTCAGGAACACAACAGCCCTCAAGGAGATTTAATTTATTTGGCTGCGATATTCTGTGATGTGGAGGTAGTTCCCCAGTCGGGCAGGTTAAAAAATACGCTATACCCTACCTCTGTTATCAGCAGAGCCTCGTTTGTATTTAGATGAACTACTTACACCCCCAGTGCCACACTACCATGTAAAGTTTTAACGCTTTTAGATTTTAGTAACGCCTTTAATACTGTTGATTTTGACGTGCTTTTGAGCTTGTTACGTTCCCTTAACATATCTCCAGCAGCAATTGACTGGTTCCGTAGTTACCTGTGCGGGCGTCGGCAACGTATACGGATTGAGGATAATATATCCAGTTGGTGTAACACAACAGCCGGCGTTCCCCAGGGTGGCGTGCTATCTCCTTTGTTATTCGCGTTGTTTATTAACACAATCACCTTGCAACTTCGTTCTTCCTACCATCTTTACGCCGACGATCTTCAGATTTATCATCAGGCACATATAGATAATCTTTCTGAAGCAATAGATATTGTAAACAATGACTTGACTGTTATATCTGATTGGAGCAAAGCGCATGGTCTTGTTGTTAATCCTGTTAAGAGTCAGACTATCATCATTGGCAGTTCTCGATTCATCTCCAGAATTGATTGGGATAACCTTACGCCTGTAATTTTTAATGGGGTACATATTCCATACAGCGACCGGGTAAAAAATTTGGGAATCTATTTCGATAAAACTTTTTCTTGGATTCCTCAAGTGGCCGAGGTTAGTAGGAGAATGTTTGCAGCCACCTGCTCACTCAGGAGGCTTAGAAATTTCTTGCCAATCGACACCAGAATTGCGCTTGCACAGTCTATAATCCTCCCGATCCTTGATTATGCAGATTCATGTTATATCGACGTCACAGAAGAGCAACTTTGTAAACTTGAGCGTCTTCAAAATCTCTGTATTCGCTTCATTTATGGGCTTCGTAAATATGACCATGTTTCTCACTTTCGTTCTCAGCTCAAGTGGCTCCCAATTCGTTTTCGCAGGAAATTGCATATTCTCGCCTTGTTATATTCCGTCCTTTTTAATCCCTCCACGCCTTTATATCTTAAAGATTCCTTCACATACCACTCTGACATCCGAGGCGTTAATATTCGTAGTGCTCTTCAACTTCGTCTTGTAACTCCCTCTCATTCCACTCAATTCTTTTCCAAATCCTTTTGTGTTCAGGCTGTCCAACTATGGAACTCTCTTCCGCTTGCTATACGACAAGCTCAAACAATTGATAATTTTAAGAAGCTTGTCAAAGATTATTACCTTTCAATGGTCTCAGTATAGTATACTTATATATTATATTTTTCGTTGTTCTCCTTCCATGTATAATGCATAATTTATTTAATTTTTAATGTTATTCTTTAAGGTTATCCGTAAAATTTAATGTTTATATATCTACAAATGTGTATGTGTGTATGTTTTTTCGTTTTTCATTATGTCCTAACTTTGTTAACTGCGCCACCTACCTCTTATATGTATTCTTTTTTTTCCTATACCCAAAGGTTGCCTGGAAGAGATTGCTTATAGCGATAAGGCCGCCCTTTGTACTTTATAATCATTGTTACTACTTTGTCATCCTGTATTTGGTGCAATAAAGAGTAATGTATTGTATGTATTGTATTGTATTGTAATCCCAAACTAAGCAAAGCCTGTGCCTTGGGTACTAGATAACTGATAAATGTATTTATTTTTATAGTTTCCGAATAATAAACTATTGAAAGTGAAAAACTTTATTGAAACTCCCAATATTTACTTACCTATTTTATTGAAATATTTACTTTATTTATTTAGTTAAAATTGCGAGTTTATTCACCAAATCAATGAATAAATTTAAAAGAACCGTTTCACAAAATCCAATATCAATAAAATATTTAACTGCTGCGTATAAGTTTATAACTAAAAAATGATGAAACAGCAAGGTTGCGTCGTAAAAGAACTCTCATCTAGCACTCGAATATTAAATCCTATAAAGGGAATAGTGGTAACCATAACTTTGGTTTTGGTATAAAAATTTCGTCTGATGTTTTGACTACCATTTTATTTAAAACTGTTAGTATGTACGAGTATACGATTACTTAGTACTGTTAGTTACTGAGTACTTTCAACGAGTACTTAAAAGAGCAGATATGATTGACATAGTTATAGAGGTAGGGTATAGTTTATTTTACGTGATAACGTCTTATAAATCGCCGTCTTATGAACGCCGGCTACACGCGCGAAAAAGCATGACTCATTGTCACGTTCCGCCAGAGCCGAGCGTGCAAGTGAGAGCGCAGCTTGTGACACATCTATCTCTCTTCGACTCCCTCGGCCGATGTTTTCTTGTGATGTTACCACGTAAATTTATCGTCCGTAAACTGACTTTGCAGACAACCAATTTTTTTTATGCTGCCCGTCGTCTGGCGAAGCACCTCACAGAATACCGCAGCCAAATAACAATTCCCTTGAGAATCGTTGTGTGACCTCACACACCTGCGAATGAGTGAGGTTACCAGAAATAAAGAAAGGAAAGAGTATACGCTGGCAACGGAACGTCGACCCCTTGGTGTTGCTGATCTCAATGGACTGTGGTGAATGCTTTCCATCAATTAACGTACATTTTTTTTAATACTATGACGGGTGGCAGACAAGCATACGGCCCGCGTGATGTGAAGCGGGTACCGTAACCATATTAACGCTCGCGACATAAAATATCGCTCGCGCGCCGCCACCCACGCTACCAACGCAGCATCTCCTTCCTTTCTGGTGACCTCACTCACTCGCAGGAACACAACAACCCACAAGGAAATTGTTATTTGGCTGCGGTATTCTGTGAGGTGGAAGTACATTCCCCAGTCGGGTAGCTTACAATTACGCTCCCTACCTCTCTTTTCGCCAGAGCTTCGTTTGTCAGTCAGCAGGGTGCACCGCGTGCAGGTGAAGTTGGCTGTGGTTTAAAGATGTTGATAAACCACTTACACCCCAAAAACTCTGCAGCTCTACCGACTTAACTGAAGATGTTTGTCAATAACTTAACGTAAGACCTATTTTTCTAATCAAAATTTTTCAGCTTTGGCGGTAGGGCCCCAGATTCGTCTCAGAGGGGAGGTGAGGTCGATACAAGAGAGAGGCAGGGAGGGGCCATAGTGTACGTAGTACTATTACTTATATTGTGCTATAATTTTCATTTTATGATTACTCCAGTGTAAAATAAAATAGCTACTACCCCGAGTAAGAAAGATTTTTATTGTTGTCGCGGTGACGTTTTAAAGTGTTGCTCTCAAAGGATTAATTACAAAAACGGAAAATATTTTAATTACAGCATATTTGGGTTGGGATTAACTGTCAGTTTCGCTTTAGTTTTTCAGGGTTGACACTTGTTTTTAATTTTATAAAATTCAGAACATTTTCTCAATAACTTATTAGTTCATTTACTTTTATTACACTGCGCCACCTACCTTTATTTGCTTTTTTTATTTTGTATGTATCTATTATAGATGGCTGTCTGGAAGAAATCGCATCGCGATTAGGCCGCCCTTTGTACTCTAATTCTGTACATGTACTTTTTTTAATGGTGCAATAAAGTGTATTGTACTGTATTATATTAAAAATTTGCGTTTACCCGTAAAAAACTATGGAAGCAAAATTCATACCACGACGTTCCTAAAGAATGGGAAATGGACAGGTGATGGAAGCAATTTTTAAACGTACGTAAGGTATCATCTGTTGATAATGTAAAAATGGTAAGGTTAATGATTAAAAACAAAACAAAGATAATTTTGAAAAATTATTTAGACTATTTTTTGACGATTTAACATTTTTTTAAGTATTGTCATTTCATTGATTAAAGTTTTTGACAATTATTTTTAAAGATAGAAACTCTGTTATTTAATCGAGGAACAATTGTCAGTAGCGATGTAGTTTTCCGTAGTTGCTACAAACTGTTTAAAAAAACCTTCTTAGCTTATATGAATACATAATAACATTTATTAGGAGACATAAATTTTATTTAATAATTAGATTTATTTATATAAATCTTTTAGGAAGATACACAGCTATCAACACAATATGATTGTAGAAAACGATAAGCCAATAACAACGATTTGTATTCTAAAAATCTTTGCTTTTTTTTTTATTGTTACTAATACATTTTTAGATCTTACTTACTAACTAATGGATCACTGCTATTCATCATCATCATCATCAGGTCATTTTAGTCTCCACTACAGGAGCACGACCCTCTCTCGTCCATCCCTGACAAAAGGAGGATTTGGCCTACACTCCCCACGCTGGCCAGACGGGTTGGGGAGGCCTGAAGGCCTGATCGATGTTTTATAATGTATTTCCCTTAGTCGCCTTGTACGACATCCACGGGAAGAGACGGAGTGATTCTATTCTAGTCTGCCGGAAACCACACGGCCAGTTACTCGTATACACTGTTATTCGTACTATATAAATTGAATTGAAGTACAGCTTTATTCGTTCGCCAACCCTAGAGCGCTTCCAAAGCAATGGATCTCATAAATCTCATGAAATTATGCGGGGCCACGAGAGTGGGCTTACTATATAAAGAAAATGCGCCGGTAATTAAAATACTTGAAGGCGTAAGGGCTCTCAAAAGAATGCGCTCGTACCCCGCGAACTTAATATATGAAGCAAGTAGGCTACGGAGTGAACCAATTGATTCAGATGTTACGTAAAATATCAGCACATCTCTGTTTTATTTCGATGAATACGTCTGATTCAATTATTTAGACTCGGTGGTCGAATGGTTAGCAATGGCCACTTTGACTCCTAAGGTCGCGGGTTCGATCCCGCACAAGACAAATATTTGTGTGCATTAACATATCTGTTTGTCTTGGTCTGGGTATTTTCTATGTATTATATGTAGGTATGTATGTATTTACAAATAAAAACGAATTTAAGTATTATATCAGTTATCTAGTACCCATAGTACAAGTTTTACTTAGTTTGGGATGGCCGTGTGTAATTTGTCCTGGAATATTTATTTATTATTTATTATTATGATATATAACATGATGCATGACAATTATGACGTTAGATTCGTCTTTGTTGCGAGAATGTTACTAGGTATATAATCATCATCATCATCATCAGCCTGTATCTACCCACTGCTGGATATAAGCCTTCCCCAATGCCTTCCAGGTATATAATATATATTAATAAACAAGCTATTTTTGGTAATTAAATAAATAACTTGATCTTAATCTTGGGAAAATTAGTATTCTAAAACTGCTTACAAATCTCGGCCGTTATTAAATTTAACGACATGTGTGTAGCAAATATGTTAGCCGAGGAGTGCGATGACGTCATTCCAATCGAACACACAAATTAAGCAACGTTGACCGTAGCATCCATCAATGGGTTTTCTTATCTTAAGCTCCTACGTGCAGAGAGCACGTTAAGTCGGACTTGGCTGTTGTCATTAGATACAGTGGTCTTTAGGCGGGTTTCATTGGCGCACGCCAATCCAGCAGCGAGGTAGAGTCCGCACTTCCAGGGCAGCCGTAGTTTTACTCCCGGGACTGCAGTGGATTTCATGGTTCATTTTTTGGTCAACTTCGTCGCCTCTGTTAATCCTGGATACACAGAAGTCACAGTGGTGTGAATGTGTGGTGGCCTCTGTCCCGTACACTGGCCAATAGATGGAGCTACATGTTACTTGCATGAATCTGGGAAAATTTGGTTTTTCGAAAAGCAAATAACGTCTATATACCAACATTAATATTAATAATACCTATTAAGGTACGGGATGTTACGATTAAAATCGAAATTGATGAGCTTGGAGGTCTAATGGTTATCAATAATGGTCACTTTGACTCCGATGTTGCGGATTCGAACCCCGCACAAGACAAGTATTTGTGAGCATGAACATAAAAGCTTGTACTATGGGTACTAGATATTATACTTATTTTTTTTTTGAAATGCATAATATGTATTACAAAAAAAAAATAAGTATAATATCAGTTATCTAGTACCCATAGTACAAGCTTTGCTTAGTTTGAGACTAGATGGTCGTGTGTAAATTAATCCAGAAATATTTATATTTATTTAAAAAAATCATATAAATATAAAGTTAAAATGATAAACAGAATCATTGCCAGAATGTCATTCAATTTAAATTTCAAATAACTTTGCCTCCTTCCTAAAAAGAGCACATACTAGTATGGGGCATAACGAGAAGGCATAATGATATGGCGTATGTGACTATATTGTTATTTGCTATGAGGAGCAATAACGTTGCACAATATCCCCTTGTTTATATTGTGACTTATTTTTATGCGCAGTCGTTGTGGGGAGGGTTGTGGTCGAGTAATTTACCTCCTTTGTTATTATGAGTCTTTAAAATATTATAGTAATGCTAGCTAGTGCTGCTGGTTTGCCTGGGGGTCCAAGTTTGACATAGTCGTCGTCAACCCTCATTTATCTCACTGCTGGGATACGGAGACATGCGTACGTTCTGTAATTTCTATGGAAAATTACAGATTTCGTCAACCAAATTCGGCACGTACTGTTGGCAACATACGGGATTACGGGAAGAACATAGTAGATATGTGTAACACTGCACTACGCCGCGCAATTGCGCTAACACAGTTCACTGCGCTGATGAGTTGACGCATTTTTCCAAAATGTGTTAGCGCACAGCGCAGTTTCAACGCAAGTGTCACCATATAAACCCGACATCTCTCGCTCTCATTCCCTATTTCACTCATTCGTTGAGTCAACGATCCAACACATTGCGCGTGATGCGCAGTGCCGAGGCCGCGCACACGGGTACGCCGCCGCGCCGCTACGCAGCTCACTTGGCGGCCGGAAGCGCGTTCGCCATGCGAACTAGTTGCCCCATGGCATAATTTTGGGTTTGAGCCGACGCAGTAAGCTGCACTAACGCGACTGAGTTGACGAGCGAAATTTTACTGTTAGTAACTCATGTCTAGAAGCAACGGCTATTAATTCCTTTCTCTATGCTAGAACCTATAGAAAATATTAATACTGTGACTACAAATATTTTTCCATTAAAAAAAAATATGTTTATAATATTCTGGCAAGTTGGCAAGACACAACTATTTAAATAATAATACAATAACAGCTTGTCTTTCTACCATGGGCTGATTGACTGATTACTGATTCTCTTAAATAAATCACAGAGTACCTACTTTGTATTAAACATAGTTAGTTGGAAATGGTTGGTTTATTTATTATATTATAGGGATTTACTATGGTCTATGATAGGAATTTCACTACCAGAGGACTCATTCAAAAACTGTTTTTGTTTTCAAGCCGCCTTACAAAGGCTACTGAGTTAAATATTTAATGGCTGCCAAAACATTATCGTAATATTCAATAAAATCAAACCATAGCGCGATGCAATATGGATTATAAATAGTACAGCGCCATCTAGTGAAGACGTTACTAAAACAGGATGCTCACGAACAATGAAACTGATTAGGATTTATACTGTTTTATTCTAACTTTAAAACTATGTCAAATTATAAAATTTATTGTTAAGGCTGCTCCATCCGGTTCTATTCCCGTTAGAAAGGTAAGTCGTTCTTTGTAATGGTAGAAAAGAAATGGAGTACATTCAAAATTATGGATGATATAGATTTGCCGTATATGTATAATATAGGTTTACTCCGCCAACCCGCAGTGGAGCAGCGTGGTGGAATACGCTCTAAACCCCTTCGATTGAAGGGAGGCCGTACCCCAGTAATGGGTTGAATAAGGGTTGATGATGAATCTAAATTTATTGCCCATTATCACAGTGTATCAAAATAGCTTGGAAATTATAACCCTCGAAAAATCTATTTCTTAAACTCAATTTTTACGCAACTCTGGACGTTAGTAAATACTTAGTTAGTAGTACACTGTGAGTATAAAAACTTCAAAATAATTAAGCAGCAACATAGTTTATTTATTCGAAAGTTTGGCCTCTGCTCAATAAAGGGGTTTAGAACATACTCCATCACGCTGCTCAACTGCGGCACAATACACTTCTATGCTGTGACTGCGGGTTGGCGGAGGTCAGTATTTTCAAACCGCATAAAAGCCACTGACTTGGCTTAACAACTATCATCTAATAACAATAGCCGGGACCGACGGCTTGCCCACCAAAGCAAGGAAGAGCTCGAGATAAATAAACCCATCCATCGACAGGCTATGGTCGGCGTTGCTTAACTTGCGTGTTCGATTAGACGGACACGCGCAACGACGCCACCGAGTTCCTCATAATATACCTGAAATAAATAATAGCCTCCAGTTCCAGAATTGTCTCAGAGGGGTGGTGAGGTTGGTACGACTGTGGCAGGGAGTAGCCACTCTACACGTAGTATGTGTGTATGTATGTATATATATTATATGGATATGTATGTATGGATGTAGTGTATGTATGTATATCGACGGTTAAAAGGTAGTAGGGCATAAGCGACATTTTGATCGAAAATGAGTTATGAATGCCATCCTACTTAAAATTTTCCGTTCTTTCTAATGCGCTTACTCCCATGGCTCTACGATGACTTTTTTGTCGTTTATGCCAAAGCAAAAAACAGCGTTTTCGAAGTATGCCTCGGAGTAACCGACGAAATTCTAGGCCTTTTTTGCCCTTAAGGTGCTTGTACCCCTGCAAAAATGGTTTCAGTTTTGGTTGACGGTCGCTAACGCGTTTTTACTTTTAACTTGAGTAGACATTCCGGGCGCTTACGGCTCTTTACTATTAGCCCCTGTTTTGAAACCTGGAACTAATGCTCCTTTACCTTTCTCATTAAAATTAATAGGCGTCGGTTATACTTTACTACTTTTTTTTTGTTTACAATACAGTTGTCGCTTATTCGCAATTACTAAAATTAATTTGTTATTGAACTGTCGGTTATGCCTTACTACTATTTACAAATTAACAATATGGTTGTCGCTTATACGTAATTACTAAAGTCTAAGTTCATATTGAACTGTCGATTATACCTTACTACCAATTACAATATTTCAATACTATTGTCGCTTATTATTCCACTTCCATTTGCTATTTTCATACAACTCCGTCGCTTGCGATATTTTGTATTACTTGGTTGTACTCAAGCGGCTATTCAGCAAGTCGCTTATACCTTAAATCCTCCTGTCTCTTTCGCTCAGTTGTTCTTACCACTTATATGCTGATGATATCCAAATATATGTGCAGACAACGACAGAGAATGTGAACAACACTGCAATTGAAAAATTAAACGATAACCCATGTAATGTCAGCTCTTGGTCTAGAGATTTTGGTATACCTGTAAAACCAGCTAAATGTGTGCCATGATTGATTTCAGCTCTGGTCGCCTGTTATGTTTGAATATACTGTCATTTCGTTCAATAATACTGCCAAAAACCTAGGTCTTTATATAGATTCCACTCTTAGTTGGACCTCGCAAATAGCTGAGATGAGTCGTGCGGTCATATCGGCATTGAGTTTCCTTAATCGGTTTAGGAATTTTCTTCCTTTACCTTCATTACAGTAAAACCTAGGTCTAAATGTAGTGTAATGTATTTCCAGATCTAAATGTAGATCTCAATAAATTGGACCGACTTATCAACAACGCTATTCGTTTTATCTACTGTCTTCGCAAATTTGATCATATCTCTTCATATCGGTCTCAACTTAAATGGCTTCCTGTTCATCAACGGAGGCAACAGAGATTACTCTGCATACTTCTCACTATTCTAACTAGTCCTCTCTCTCCGGAATACTTGAAATGTAAATTTCAATTTGTGACTCTCACAGCCTTCCACTTCGTTCTGACAATACTCGTCAGCTTTACATTCCCCTTTACCATTCTGGCTTCAAGTCTGATTCCTTCACACTGCAAGCTTCACGTCTATGGAACGAGCTGCCTGAATGACTTAGATGGATCTCAAATAAATTCAATTTTAAAAAGAAAATCCACGCTTATCTTTTGCACGGTTTAACGAAGAACAGAATCATCATCTTCCTATATTATCTATCTATGTATCTGTATGTATATTTATAATAGTGATATATTCTTATGTATGTTTATTGTATTTGAATGAGTAATATCGTTTATTCTATTTATTTCTCTAAGTTGAATAGTCATTACATTATATCTATTTCGTAGACACTGTTCTATTTTATTATTTTTGTTATCTGCTTTAGACCCGCTTTCGTGTATTTCTGCTATTCCAAAAGGTTGACTAGTAGAGAATGCTTTTAGCGTTAAGTCCGCCTTTTGTACCCTTATGTAATTTTGTAGTCAATAAATTTTAAATACATTATACTTATAATACATTATAAAACATCGATCAGGCCTCCCCAACCCGTCTGGCCAGCGTGTTGAGTGTAGGCCAAATCCTCCTGTCTATGACGGACGAGAGAGGGTCGTGCTCATGTAGTGGAGACGAAAATGACCTGATGACGATGAAATTTTAAATAAAAATAAAATCAGTCGGCTTAAATCTTTCGGTCGGTAAACTTCAGTAATATTCTCCTATCATTTATCCTAAGGTTGTCATTTATCATTTATCCAAAGATAGCTTTTTAGCAATAAGGCCGTTGTTCGTTAGATTAAGTTTGAAATTAGTTACTGTAACTCAATTTTTAATATGAAATGAAGAATTTTGTATTTCGATAGATAATGAGTTTATATAATATAGTGATGGGTAACCCTTTAAATGTACCCAGTTACTTAACTCTTGTTTTAAAACAGAATCGTGTTGGTTGTTGTTCTATTATTTTTAAGACCTGACATTTAATCCACGTTACTATTTCTTTACTAGCTGTTAACACCTTCGCCCGCGTGGTCATTATTTTAATGAAACTTTTTTCCTATAGGAATAACATGGATAAAAAGTAATCTACGCCACTCTCCAGACAGAAAACTATCCACTGTTAAAAAATCATGTTGGTATCTAGGTTCATTTCGACGTAAGAGAAGGACAAATTATTACAAAGTTTATTTTTTCCCATGGGATTAAGATGTTTTTCCGGAATAAAAATTCACCTATATCACTCTCCAGACCGTAAACTATTCCCGTTCAAAAAATCATGTCGGTACTTAGGTTTCTTTCGACGTAAAAGGACAAATGATTACAAGTTTATTTTTTCCCATGGCATTAAGATGCTTTTCCGGGATAAAAAGTAGCCTATGTCACTCTCCAGACCGTAAACTATCCCCATTAAAAAAATCATGTCCGTACTTAGGTTCCTTTTGACGTGAAAGAAGGACAAATGATTATAAACTTTATTTCATCCCGTGGGAATAAGACGTTTTTCCGGGATAAAGAGTAGCCTATGTCACTCTCCAGACCTTAAACTATCTGCAAAAAATCATGTCAATCCGTTTGTTACTTTCGACGTGAAAGAAATACAAACAACAAGCAAACAAACAAACATACTTTCGCATTAATATTATTATGGAGTTTCAGTAAACTTACAGCTAGCTTAAGTGTATTTTAACATTACAGTGGTATTGATGGGCAATTAAAAGGTTTCACATATAGCACTCGAAAAAAAAATCAACGGTAGTACTTAAATATACATTACAAAATGATTCTAAAATCAGAGGAAAAACATTTTAGCTAATGATCGCTTCAAATGAGCTCATATTATAGAGATACGTCTGCTTATATTGTTGGATATTCTCGATTTCCATAGGGTACATAAATCTTGATAATGTGGAAGTACTACATTACCTTTTTTTAATTCATCTACCAGTGTCGTTAATGTCTAATAACCTCACAATATTATTGCTAAGCTCTGTATCTTATGCTTTATTAACTTTTGGCGCAATTATGTGAATATTAACTTGTCCTCCTCTACCCAATTAAGTTATGATATAGTCATGTTGTTTATGCCCTATTACTTATTGGTACGAGGATATCAAATGTAGTTAAGTCTTCTATACTCTTGGTATTTTTACATGTTTAAGTAACTTATGCTGAATTACCTCACGAGGAAAATAAAATCAATTGATCTAAGCGACATAAAACCACATAAAACAACGTATAATTATATTAATAAAAGTGCCCATTTATGCCTTTATATTTTTATTCTACAGCTGTTTTGGTTTTATCAATAAAAGATAATAAATAAAAAAGTTATATCCATTTTTCTGCAATTTCAAACTTTGAACTACTTTCCTGAACAATTTGGTTTTGGTCGCTTATACCCTATAACCTTTTAACCGTCGATATATATATGGATAAAAATAGTTTATGTATAGTACATAGTCACTATTTATGGTTTTGTTATATATTTTTAAACCGCATTCGTGGATGTCTGCACTTCCCGAAGGTTGACTGGTAGAGAATGCTTTTAGCATTAAGTCCGCCTTTTGTACCATTGGTCTTATTGTGGTCAATATAGAGTTTAAATAAATAAATAAATAAATTATACTGTGGTACTTGTGGTACTACGTCCTGGCACGAGAAACTGAATGTCAATTTTTTTTATGAGAGGAGGCAATCGAGCATGTGTGTCACCTGATGGAAAGCAATCACCACCACTCATGGAGATCAGCAACACCCAGGGGTTGCCGATCCGTTGCCAGCCTTTACTCCTTCCTTTTCTTCTGGTGATCTCACTCACTTGCACGAGCACAACAATCCTAAGGGAATTGATATTTGGCTGCGGTATTCTGTGAGGAGGAGTTTTTAGCACTTTCCCAGTCTTACTTTTCCTTTTCCGTAGGAGTACTTTCCTAGTCGGGGAGCTTAAAAAACACTACCTCTCTTATCCTCTAGAGCTTCGTTTGTCAGTCAGTAGGGTGCACCACGTGCAGGTGAGGTTGGCTTTGGTTCAAAGATGTTGATGAACCACTTACACCCCCTTCATGTCTTGTTTTAATTTAGAAGACTAATTCAGTGGCCCTACCGCCGAAGCTGAATCCGATTACCATCAGATTTTTTGATCGCCAAAATAGATCTTAGGTTTAACTTAATCAAAAATATCTTTAGCTTAGTCGGTAGATCTCTATGGTTTCTACTAGCTAAGCTAAACACAATTATCGCCAACCTAAGCTAAGCTTTGATTTTTGCAATCAAAAAATCCGATGGTAATCGACTTCAAATTCGGCGGTAGGCCCCCACATCTAGTAATTTAATAATATCAGCAGCTGACAGCTTCTCATAAATCCTATAAGGGTTAAAGTACAATGAGAAAAATTGTAGCAATTAACCCTGCGAACGTTCACCATTTTTGAGGGCGCGCCGAGAATTAAACCGGGCTGTCTGTGTCAGTATCCAATTTTCACCCATTGCTTTCAATTTCCGCCACGACCCTCGAGGTTTCAATCCTGAACTCGCACTAACGAGAACAGCTTTCATTTGCATTTTTTATCAACATAAACTAGTTTAAAAAACGTTTTAAACGATCGTTACTCAACATTTTTAGCAGAGCGGCCTACTGAATAGCCAAAAAGGAACAAGATATTGCGGTCCTCTTAACTACCTTATTATCATCATCAGCCCCCTTACCACCATCTCTTATTGCGATTCAATAATTGAGTAGATTGCTTATTCATACCAATGAATAAGCGACTCTATTCGATTTGAAATAGAGTAGCTTATTCATTGGTATGAAAAAGCAATCTATTCAGTTATTGAATCGCAATAAGAGATGGTGGTAAGGGGGCTGGTCATTTTAGTCTCCACTACAGGAGCACGACCCTCTCTCTTCCGTCCCAGACAGAAGGAGGATTTGGCCTACACTCCCTCCTACTACTCCCCAACCCGTCTGGCCAGCGTCCCCAGTTCCCCACGCTGATGATGATTGGGAGGCCTGATGGATGTTTTATAATGTATTTCACTTAGTCGCCTTGTACGACATCCACGGGAAGAGACGGAGTGATTCTATTCTAGTCTGCCGGAAACCACACGGCCAACTACATTATTATATCTTGTAACAATTCTTGTATGCAAATATACCAGTGGTCGGACCATTGGTCGAAATTCAACCATTAATAATTTAAGTTATGACTTTAACAATAAAGAAAAGAGTATATTTGCGTGTGTGTAATACATGGTATTTTCACGCGAGCCTTTTTTTAGAACTTTTAAAGAGGAACAATTCCATCATACATGATTTTTGCGTATCTTCAACGGAAGTTCTCAAAAGGAATATTTTTCCCCAATTTTTGTAACCTTATTCACTGGTGCTCCGCTCCTATTGGTGGTAACGTGATGTTATATTATAGCCTATATATAGCCTTCCTCGAAAAATAGGCTATCTAACACATAAAGAATTTTCAATTCGAATGAGTAGTTCCTCAGATTAGCGCGTTCGACCAAACAAATAAACTCTTCAGCTTGATAATATTACTTTATAATTGGCATAGTAGAAAATAGCTTGACTTTATTTTTAATTTGACATTGTTTTTTATATATTTTTTTTTGTTTTTTATTATTCTTTATAATTTATAAGAGAATGACAAATGCTATTATTCTGTAAATGAATTTTTTGAATGACACTTTGGGATAGAATCACATTACTAATAATTGATATCGTTGAATAACTTTATTTATTTTCTAATCTGACGTTGTTTATTTTTCTATATGTAAAATTCGTAATTTAAAAGATAATAATATATCATGTTTATTTTGAATTAAGTATTAAGTATGAGTTTAATTTAAAAGAGAAATATATATAATGTTTGTTTTAATTATTGTACGTCCAACCAAGGATAGGACATGGTGAGACTGATAAAGTTTAATGTGTTACCTATAAAGACAATAAAGTTATTTGATATTTAGTATTCATAAAATTATATTATTATCTTTTTAGTTATGGCACAATAACAAAATATAAATTAATTAATTAATTGCATATTTCACATTTGTAGGTACATAATAAAGCATGAAATTTCAATTACATAACTGTAACTACTGCGCACGACATTCGATAAAGTTAGATGCAATTAGAACAAATTAAATACTATATTTCTTCTCATATTAATAGTTAATTAATTTTGCTCATGTTTCAATATTGCAATAGAATTTCCACGTTCACACAAGCGATACAAAAAGAATTTCTGTGTGCATTTACGCCCATTTTCTTAATTAAAATGTAATCAAAATTCAGTTTCGACCCAGTCTCCATCCTAGAAATGTAAATTTTTAGGGTTTCGTACCCGAAGGGTACAAAGGAACCCTATTACTAAGGCTCCGCTGTCCGTTCGTCCGTCCGTCCGTCCGTCCGTCCGTCCGTCCGTCTGTCACCAGGCTGTATCTCATGAACCGATATAGTTAGGCAGTTGAAATTTTCACAGATGATGTATTTCTATTGCCGCTATAACAACCAATACTAAAAACCGGAATAAAATGAATATTTAAGGGGGTTCCCATACAACAAACGTGATTTATTTGCTCGTTTTTGCTCGCAATTCATAACGGTAATAGGTAGATAAAATATCGCTCGCGCGCCGCCACCCCCGCTGCCAACGCAGCATCGCTTTCCTTTCTGGTGACCTCACTCATTCGCAGGAACACAATTCCCTTGAGGGTTCAAGGGAATTGTTCTTTGGCTGCGGTATTCTGTGAGGTGGAGGTACATTCCCCAGTCGAGTAGCTTACAATTACGCTCCCTACTTACTCTCTTTTCGCCAGAGCTTCGTTTGTCAGTCAGCAGGGTGCACCGCGTGCAGGTGAAATTGGTTTTTATTCAAAGATGTTGATTAACCACATACGACCCAAATCTGATATCCCTATATAATCATAATCCCAAAGTGATATCACAATATGAAACTTTAAAGTTGATTTTAAGTAGGATTATTATATCGCTATATTATTATGATCATATTGCGATATAATCCTAAGATAAACGAGAAAAGGAAGGATACCTAAACAAACTAAGAATGGTCGTTACCAACAATAAGAATTGATAATAGTTAAGAAACGAATTCAAGTATATAATTTTGAGTCAATTCACAATTCAATCTCGATTCGGTCAACTTTCATTCTGCGATCGCATAATAATTACGAAAATCCGCCTTCTGATGTTTTGAAAGAAACATTACATAATTTAGTGACCAATGATGTTATAAATAGATGGATATGCACACGCGTCAAAAACGTATACCAGGAAAGTGCCGCAATTGTCCCACCTCCCAATTTATTCGCACAAAGGAGCCAACGAATCTGACTTTTAATTTGACAATTGATTGACATAGATAAAAATACAGTCTTCTGTATTACGAAAATGAACAATTTATGTGGATATAATAAATAAAACTCCGCCTCAAATTTAAATTAAATAGTATGGTATATTCATTTATTGTAAACTTTTTTATATCCGTGTGTCTTTCATCTGAAACCGTTTAGTAGACTTTTCATGATTGTGTAACAAACACCCAATTGTAATTCTCAGTTTTCAACGGATCATTCAGACAACAAATCAAATCAAATCAAAATATCTTTATTCCTTGGACTTTATAAAGCACTTATAAAGATATAAGAACATGTATCTAAATCATTACTACTCTAAATCCGCAGAGCTTAGATTCACTTTCATCACACTATCTTGAATGTGAAAGTGAATTTAAGGACGGCGACCCCTTGGTATTGCTGATCTCCATGGGCGGTGGTGATTGCTTTCCACCATCTGACCCACATGCTCTTGTGCCACCCTCATAAAAAAGTAATAATGAATGATATAATAAAGTTTTATGACTAAACCATAACGCTAATACTGGCGCGTAATTTTAGACATAACTTTAGGCCGCAAGTAATACACACCCCATTTGTATTATTAATGCGATCATATTAACACATTTTAGTAAAGTTAATTACCTGCCTCAAATTAACTAGCGCCTATTATAATTTTAACTCTAAAATCTGACGTTAAATACGACTTGTAAACATCGACGAATATTTCAAACAAACAATCGAATAATTATAACCGGTGCGTAATATAACATAATAAAGGAGGAATGATGTCGTGATTGCGCGTGTGAGTTCAATCGAACACACGAGTTAAGCAACGTCAATCGTAGCCTGTCCATGGATGGGTTTTGTTATCTCGAACTCATACGTATTGCGGAGGGCACGTTAAGCTATCGGTCCCGGCTGTTGACCTTCGGGGCGACAATAATAACACTGGCCTCCGCCAACCCGCAGTTGAGCAGCGTGGTGGAGCATGACTGTGGAGAGACCAGCCCCCTTACCACCATCTCTTATTGCGATTCAATAACTGAATAGAATGCTTATTTATACCAATGAATAAGTGACTCTATTCCATAGAATAGAATGCTTATTTATACCAATGAATAAGTTACTCTATGGAATAGAGTCAATTATTCATTGGTATAAATAAGCATTCTATTCAGTTATTGAATCGCAATAAGAGATGGTGGTAAGGGGGCTGAATCCCAACAGTCTGACGAATATGGATTGACGAAGAAGAAGAACTATTTAATTTATCCCAATAATATATATGATACGCGTACAGTATGGACAATCCCTGCCACGCTCTCGTGTCGACCTACCTCCCCTACGAGACAAATCTGGAACAGTTTGTACGGCGCCGCACGCACACGCGCTCATTCGCGCTCTGCACGGACGTCATTGTTTATGTAGTAGTAAATGACGCGACATTTGTATTGAGTGGCCGGGGTGTGTTATAACAAAAAAACAATTTAATTTTATACTACATTTTTATGGAACATACTAATATCACAGTATAAGTAATAGTACTAACGTACTAATATTATAAATTAGCGACTTGCCCCAGCTTCAGCCGTGTGGGATATCCCTAGTTTATGCAACATTTTTCTGCTCCGCTTCTATGGGTCGTAGCGTGAATAGCGTGATAAAACCTTCCTCAATAAATGAGCTATCCAACACTATTTTTTTTTTTCTATTCGAACCAGTAGCTCCTGAGATTAGCCAACAAATTCAACCAAACAAACAAACTCTTCAGCCTTATAATATTAAAATAGTTGTGAAAGTGTGTTTGTTTGTTTGATCTTAACTCAACTCAATTCTTCTTTATGGCGATCGTGATGTTCTCGCCAATGACAATGCTATTTATCTTTAGCATAGATAACTGAGTAATTGTTTGATCTTCTTCCACGTCTAAAATAAAAACAATGGTTTGACATGTTTTGACGTTAGTTCAAGGTCTGGAGAATAGCTCAGGCTACATTTAATCATGGAAAACATCTAAATATCAGTGGGGAAAAATGGGGTGGCTTATATGCACTAAAATTATCTCAGCATGGCACCGCTACCCCCTCCCCCGCACGAGATGTTCCATAGCCGTTACTTAGCGTAATAAATTCTTTGATCCTTCATCTATCCAGTGGTGTGATTGAATTTTGGATGGAGATGATAGATTTGTAGCTGCAACACCAAACTGTATCCTTCGATTTTGTTATCATTTTTTTTTTTTAATTGCCTCCCTATAGAAGCAATTTTAAAGATCATAAAGTTTTATTAAAATACTGACCATGCGGCGAAGCTGCGTGTAACAGCAATGTATAATAAATAATATCAACTCGGTTCACATTATACTAAGAGTCGCGACTACAGCGGATTTACATACACATTCCACAGGGAACAAGTTCCTAAAATGTATGTAATTACTTGCATTACATATGTAAATATGACTACACCACAGCTGGCTGAACAACAGCTTAATATATAGTGCCACAAACTTATCTGGCCCGGTGGCGGGGGCGGTGCGATCGACTTAAGTGCTGCCATTAAACGAAATGCCGCCAGTTTTAGAGAAAACATAAAAATCAAAGAAATATATACACTGTTAAAATAATAGCATTGATATACTTATTAATTGTGTTGTGTGGTGTTTCAATTAAATATCAATTGCCTTCTATTTTTTGTTGATTAGTTTTAAAAATGCACCACGTTTAGTCGCGATCATAGCTATTATATAATATTAGAGAGTTATAATATTGCACAGAAATAACTCGTTGACGATTTTTTTATTGTAAGAAATGAAATATGTGTAGAAAAAGATAATATGTTTATAAAAAAATATACCCCAAAGAAATGTGCACACGCGGTAAGTAAATTAATTGTACCTAGCAATACTACATTTCAAGATGGCGGCTTTAGTTCTAAATTTGGCCACCGGGTCAGATAAGTTTGTAGCACTGTACTCGTAGATACTATACACTTGTTGTCATAGACAATATAACGTCTTACCCACAGAACACATAAAGACAGAGACTAGAAGGGACTGTATGCGTGGAGAGAGTTTTACAAGTAAGCACGAATGCTCGTATGGTTGCCCGTGCATGGGAACATGCCCCTTATACACAGCACCTGTGTAACGTATTATTATGTCTGTATGAGTAGCCGCGGCCATCAACAGTAGGTAGTCGATTTTCCGTCGCGTGTATGTACGAAAGCTTGTGCTGTGCATATTACTTTACATGTGTGGTAGTAAAAATTGTGCGGTTTAGATCATTCTAAATGTCCTCATGGACATCGGTTTTGTAGGAAAAGAGCAGTGATAGCCATTCTAACCTTTATTCCTATTTCAATAGTCTTACTACACTAAAAAAAATTTTCGAAATAGTGTAATAGAAATGAAATGCTGCCAGTCATCTGGGGAGGCAACGATCCTGCGGATATTTTTTATCTGTTGGTAAATTTTTGTTTATTTTTTTTTATTGTGGTAACTTTTTCTTTTCTTTATTAATAAAATAGTAGGTTTTTAGAATAAATTAAAAAAATAATTGATAAATAAAATATTTGGTTCTATTAGGGTCACCACTTATTTAAAGGCTCTGTAAAACCGAACTAATATCTTAATGTCACAGAAGCTACTGTAGAATTACTTCAAAAGACTATAAATAATTGTTACGCACATTTTCCTTTATGCATAATTCAGTCGTATCAACGCAAGCCAATGGAAGAGCGGTATATCAGAGGTTTGACAAGCGTATGACGTAGCGTTTACGGATATCTGACAACCCTTACGTGTGACGCGCTAAGTGAGAGAATACGAAGACAATATATTTAGTCACTTCGAAATAATATACATACATCAATCCTGCCTATAGTTAATTGATGTTTGTTAATCAGTTACGAAAATATGGCTAAATGTTTTGGGACAAA
Organism: Hypsopygia costalis; assembly: GCA_937001555.2. NCBI lineage: Eukaryota > Metazoa > Arthropoda > Insecta > Lepidoptera > Pyralidae > Hypsopygia > Hypsopygia costalis. The sequence goes on along the minus strand of OW443343.2, from coordinate 18,760,252 downwards.
ATTTGGAACACAAATAGCTTATAAAACTGAATTATCAGGTACTTTTGATCTCGTGGAACAGGATAAAGTCCTTGCACGTGCCAGTCTAATCGATCAAGCTAAGCAGCGTCACTTACAGCCTTTCTATAGATTGATGGGTTTACTTATTTCGAGCTAAGCTGTCGGTCCTGGCGGTTGTCAATAGATGACAGTCGTTTAGTTAAGTTAACTATATAAGTTATATTTAACTTATAGTTATATATATAACTATAAGTTAACTATATGAGTTCATATAGTTAACTTATAGTTATATATATAACTATAGGTTAACTATATGAACGAGAAAGTAGAATGAAGAATTTGCAAGCTGAAGTGAAATAGCCTTCAGGCTGTGTCGACAATTTTGGTTGTTCGTCGAATTTCCTCATTCCGGATTCGATCCTTAAGAGAAACCCTCTATAACTTGCTGCGCGGCCTTTAGTCTGTAGTCCAGACCGATGAGCAGTGTAAAAGTTTCTGCACCATACATCAGCTAGGGATGACTAAATCGTTGTACATGACTTTCATCTTGTCAAAATTTGGGATGAATATGGGTTGACGCCATATACAAAGTACTTTATATCTTCATGTGTAGTGCATTAGTGTAGTACAATGTAGTGCATTTGGCAGGCTGTATGTTTGTTTTTCCACCTTAGTGGTATAAAAAAGTTCTCGGTAATGCATACTTCCAAACCGATTATGTTGTTATAGCCTTTAAAAGTTACAGCGGAGTAAAGAAACACACACATAATTACTTACATAGTGCCGTCTGTAAAACTTATTTTGTTATTTAATATGAACAATAAAACAATAGTACGGTACAATAACACGGTAACTGTTTCACATCAAGCGGGTGCGCGCATATGCTTTTCTGCTAACCGAAGTTAAAAAAATTACCCTGAAAACATTACACTTTTTTTGACGTGATAACGTATTATAAATCGATGAACGCCGGCTGCACGCAAGAAAAAGCATGACTCATTGTCACGTTCTGCCCGAGCCGAGCATGCAAGGAACAAACGATAGAGAGGCACGATCGGCCTATGCGTTCGGCTTGTGACGCATGTCTCTCTCTTCCACTCTATCGACCGATGTTTTCTTATGACGTTATTACGTAAAATTATCGTCCGTAAAGCAACTTTACAGACAACCATTTTTTTTTTTTTTTTTTTGGGCAACTGTATTAAATTACAAGGAAAATCTAAAGGAAAACAGGTAAGACATTAAATTCAGAAGGTACTAAAACAAAAAAGCCATGATTTCGAATTACAACGTTACGAGTATCTGGTTAATAAAGCATAAATCAAAAGTTTCACAAAGTAGATAATGCAGTGTCATCGCTCGTCTGTCGGAAGTACTAGCACCATAGATAATACAATTTTAAGAGCAGGCTACATACAATTCAGTCTACACTCGTCCACTTATTGTAAATATAAATATAAATAATTAAGCGCAAAGCTTGTATTACACAACTGGGTACTAGACAACTGATAAATGTAAGTGCTTATTTTTATTTTTTTTTGTAAATACATACTTATAATACATAGAAAACACCCAGACCAAGACAAACAGACATGTTCATGCACACAAATGTTTGTCTTGTGCGGGAATCGGAGCCGCGACCTCGGAGTCAAAGTGGCCATTGCTAACCATTCGACCACCGAGCTCGTCAAATAAAATGTACTATGCACATACTTGGTACACTCCAACTTAAAGCCGTTTGGAGTCGAGACATTTGGTCCATGGGGCTCATCTGCGAAAAACTTTCCTTCAGTTATTTCTTCAAAACTGGTTGCCGTCTCTGGAAACAGGAGGCCTGGCTCTTTCTTTGCTCAAAAAGTCAGCATTGCTATCGAGCGAGGAAACGCAGCCAGTGTTCTTGCCGCATGGGACCGATATTTTTGAGGAATACTATAGTATATTTTTATTCGTTTTATTTTTAAGTAATTAGATTATTTTTATTTGCTTTAATTGTATTTTGTTGTTACTTAATATTGTACAAGTGATCGAAGTTGAAACCCGTTGGACGTGACATAATGTTGTTGATAAAAAACTTATTGTAACGCCGTATATTATAACACATGCCTATTTTAAAATTATAAGAATTATTTTAAAATTACAAATAATAAAATAAAAAGAATTCTGTTTATGTTATTAAAAAAACATTGAACGCTATATCTGGGCTAGAATTGCTTGTGTCGTTGCCTCCTTAGTCTTCAGACCCAGGAGAAATTAATTATTTTGACATTATTTTATATGAAACTTAAACTTTTCACACAGATCTAGAATGTCGAATATTATATAACAAAAATGTAGTATTTTCTGGCAAGAGTGAAGCGACAATTCTTTGTCGCTTCACTCTTGCCAGAGTGGTCGTGGTTATCATGATGAGGCAGCAGCTCGCCTCACGACGACGTCTCGCCACCTCTGCCTGCTGGTCGTCAATCGGGCACATTCGTGTACCGGGGCGCCCGGCCCACCGCCGCCTTCACCTGATCGGTCCAACGTATAGGGGATCTGCCCCGTGGTCTTTTTGCTTTTCTTGAAATGGAATTACGTAATCTATCCAAAGCCGAAAACTTTAAAAATAGATACTAAGGCTGTGATTGAAAAATGGTAGATAGCAACCTAAACCTAAAAAAAATAAGTTTCTGCGTACCTTGAGGACGTTGTCCTAGCTGCTATTAGAATTTACAACAAGATTCCTGTTGATATTAAGAATGTAAATAATAATATTCAATTTAAATCTATTTTAAAAAAATGGTTAATAAAAAATGTATTTTATAATTTAAATGAATTTTTTGACATAAAAAGACACTAATTTCATTATTATTATTATTTTTTTAATTGATAAATGTTTTTTTTTTTTTTTATAATTGTATCTATTTAATTTATGTTTTTTTTATAAGTTTAATTATTTCACTACAAATTTGTATTGTGTGTTTATTGTATGCCTGATTATAGGTAAAAACTGTGTTTCTACATACTATCTGCTAAAACAACCGATGTACCAGTTTCACAATAAATAATTTCTGATTCTGATTCTGATTCTGTGATGAGTAAAGACAGTAGACGTAAGAAGATGCAGAATGACTAGTATATCGGCGGTACCACCTAACTAGCAAAATAACAGAAAATATAGCTATAAATTTGTGATATGAACAGTCGTATCTGTGTGTCAAAAACGTTGCTACAGCGTGAAAATGGCCCCACCTTTAGCACTTTAAGTGATATAGTATAACTATTGTAGCTCTACATACATAGCGATACATTGTGTTTTGTCACCTTCTTGGTGTTATATCAGTGATCTTATATCAATTATAACACAATAAAGTAACAAAAGTGTCGCAGCAACACTGATATTAAGCTGTTTGATGACATATCGGTGTTAGTGATTCTTTAATAACACTTTTTGAACGTGTTGTATGCAATTTAAGCGCTGGCTGGATTTTTGTCAGGAAAATATGAATATTTACGGTATAATGTTTAAAGTCCCAATTATGTTGCTATATTTTATTAATCAATTTTGTAAGTGTATCTTAAAAGTCTGAAATGAGGCAATGTCAAATGCGCTTGCATTTTTACTGATATATTAGTATAATATTATCATTGTTGTTTAATGTCCCTTCGAAGTCGTAGTACTTAATTAACTAAAAATAATTTTGTATATGAATTATTTAAATATGCCAATATACAATTAGGTATATAGTTTTAGTGATGCTGCTACTCAAACAATATACAACATCTTGCAGTCATTACAATTTTTTTTGTTTTCCAGTACTGAAATAAGTTTTTAACCTAACTATACTAGTCTGAATAAAACTCACAGTTTTTACAGTCCTTCTTCATCTTCATTTAAAAATGTTGCATAAAAATGTTGCATGTAAATGAAAATACAAAACTCAACATAAATGGTCGCCTGATTAATGTTTTGTTATAACTTGGTGAAAGAAGTTTTTAAATGAAGCAGAAAGGTATAATACATATTGCTCATTTCCTGCTACAACGGCATAATTAAAGTAAACATGCCTTCTTCGTACATGATTGTGCTATTTATTTTAAGCTTCTAATTCACTTAAGCACATATTATACACACATAACATTTGAGAACTGTCTAATTATTTTTTAATTTTATAATTGTTACAATTAAAAATATTATTTGGTTATACCTACAACTGTAAAAGTGATTTAAGTGCAACAACGACATAAATGTAAGTTATGACCATATTGTATAAAATAAGCGATATGTTTCTGTGAATAGATATTATTATGTACCCTTTATTTTTACATTAGAGATAAAATCAATTTTATGTCACAAAGCTTCATTACATCTTATGAGTGTTAAATAGATCCCCTTATCATTTATGTCAACTTCTATGTTAGTAATCTTATAGCCCCATAGCCCCATAGCCCCATAGCCCCATAGCCCCATAGCCCCATTAGTATACATTTGCGTTTTAATGACATCATAAAACCCTCTGTACAGCACAATTATATGTTAATATAAAAATTTAGCTTTATATCCTTATACAGCTAATTAACATTGTAGAACACAGGTACACAACTAGCAGTGATAAGCGTTACTTATATACGACTTTAATATCACTACTTAGTGGTAAAAGGCTGTCTATTTATCATAGTTTTGCTTGCTGAGCAGCACACTAGTTACTTCCTGGGGAGGATAGCGGTTAATATAGTCCATATAGGAATATGGACTATATTAACCGCTATCCTCCCCAACCCGTCTGGTCAGCGTGGAGAGTGTAGGCCAAATCCTCCTCTGTCTGGGACAGGCGAGAGAGGGTCGTGCTCCTGTAGTGGAGACTAAAATGACCTGATGATGATTAACCGCTATATGCTTAGAAGTACGCTTGTTTGGTACCAGATGTATAAAACAACATTTCTTTTGCAGCTCCCATTCGGAAGAATCTGGGCCCCTACCGCCTAAGCTCAAGCCGATTACCATCGGATATTTCGTTTGCAAAAATAAAACTTTAGCATTGATTGGCGGTAATTGTGTTTACCTTAGCTGGTAGAATCCATAGACCTCTACTAACTAAGTTCAAGGTGTTTGTCATTAACTAAAACCTAAGATCTATTTCCGCGATCAAAAAATCCGATGGTAATAAACTTCAGCAAGTCGAAGTGGCAACCCTGTGTGCAATATCATCAAAATTATGAATAAATTATATGCTCAAAATTTAAATTACTTCATGAATCGTATCTAGCGTGCTCTAAGTCTATGACTAGCACAGTCAGTGCATTAATATTCTTGGAGATTCTCAGTTCGGTACTTGGTCAGTGAAGTTTGATGGACTTTGTTGCAGACCGTACTTTCTTATCTGTGTGAGTTACTAACGTGATTGAAATTGTAATAAATATATTAAAGTGATGTAATAGTAAAGTTAATAAATCAAATATATTTGACTAACTGATATTTCATATTTCTATTGAAATCATTAAAGTGGCAAACGAGTAAACGCTTTGCCAAATGTGAAGATGGTTAGGAAGGAACTAAGGAAGGGGGGCACCCTTCCTTAGTCAGGCCAATATACCTGTGACTTTTTCTCCAGAAGTTACTTTACGAACCAGTAGAATACAGGTGAGGCTGAAATTGTCTCTAAAGTTAATGGCGAGCCAGACTACTAAGCTTGTAGCTAGCTTCTAAACTTGTAAACTACGATATTATCAATGTTCTTTGTTGTTACTCAAGAACCGTGAAGAAGCCAATGTATCATACAACTTTATCTAGACGATGTCATGTCGACGTTTTAATAATGGACTTCGTTGTCTACGCTCCAAGAAGCTTGTGACTGACAGATGTTAGGTCATTGTTAGTATTATTATTTTTACGATATTCTATAAAAAATAGTAATCATGGTAAGAACTAAAGCCAATTTCATCTGCACGTGGTGGGTGTGCACATGTCGACGTTTTAATAATGGACTTCGTTGTCTACGCTCCAAGAAGCTTGTGACTGACAGATGTTGGTCATTGTTAGTATTATTATTTTTACGATATTCTATAAAAAATAGTAATCATGGTAAGAACTAAAGCCAATTTCATCTGCACGTGGTGCACCCTGCCGACTAACGGAACGAGGACCTAGCACACATTCCCACCACTGTATCTCCTGTATAGCCAGGATTAACAGTGGCGATGACCAAAAGACGCAATGAAGTTCCCTGCAGTCCTAGGGGTAAAACTACGGTCGCCTTGGTAGTCTGGCAAAAGGGAGTAGCTGCGTTGGCAGTGGAGATGGCGGCGCGTTCATGTTGCTTCACATCAGGCGGGCTGTATGCTTATCTTCCACCCGACTTAGTATAAAAAAAAGTCAATTAATCTCTGAAATTGTAAATCTTCTAGCTTTTTTTAAATTACTTCTAAATTTCGTAATAATAATTCTTAAGTAGTACCTGTTCGTAAAAGCTTTTCATCACTTAACAAAAGTATTTCCCTTGAGTAGGCTTAAACTGTGACGTCATTGTGCCTAATTCAGTATTATTTTACATTAAAAAAATGTTTTAACCGCTGATTGAAAGTAAGTTGGACTAAGTTATTATAAATATGTTTAAAATTAAAAAAAAAACCTTGTCTCGGTGGCGTGCGTAGTAGTTTGTTAGTAGGCGGGGGAGGTAAATTTTTCTATTTTAAAAATAGTTATAATATTTAGGCAAGTTGGCTGAAATCAAATCTATCCATACTAATATTATAAATGTGAAAGTGTGTTTGTTTGTTTGTCCTTCTTTCACGTGGAAAGTAACGAACGGATTGACATTATTTGGATATAGTTTAAGGCCTGGAGAGTGACATGGGCATAGACTCTTTATCCCGGAAAAATCTCTTATCCTCACGGGACAAAATAAAGTTTATAATCATTTATTCTTCTTTCACGTCAAAAGGAACCTAAGTACGGACATGATTTTTTAAATGGGAATAGTTTACGGACTGGAAAGTGGAAAAAAATAAACTTTGTAAAAATAATCAAGAAAACATACACAAATCAAATTATCCACTGGGCCACGCGGGCGAAGCCGCGGGTAACAGCTAGTCTATTATAAAGACCAAAGTCTTCAACCAGTGCATCCTTCCCACCATGACCTACGATACAAAAACTTGAACTCTGACCGTTGGAATGCCCCCTTACCACCATCTCTTATTGCGATTCAATAATTGAATTGATTGCTTATTCATACCAATGAATAAGCGACTCTATTCCATTTGAAATAGAGTCGCTTATTCATTGGTATGAATAAGCAATCTATTCAGTTATTGAGTCGCAATAAGAGATGGTGGTAAGGGGGCAGGTCTAGAAATTGAAAATCTCACAGCGTGCGATGGAGAAAGCTATGTTCGGCATCTTAAGGAAACGGCCGGAAGCGGCTGGATGCGGAAAGCGGAGGATCGCAAATAAATAAATAAATAAAAAATATTGTCAGACAAATTACACAGCGCCATCTAGCCCCAAAGTAATCGAAGCTTGTGTTATGGGTACTAGACAACTGATGAACATACGTATATACATTTTTTTTTGTAAATGCATAAGTACTTATGACACATAGAAAACACCCAGACCAAGACAAACAGACATGCACACAAATGTTTGTCTTGTGCGGGAATCGAACACGCGACCTCGGAGTTAAAGTGGCCATTGCTAACCATTCCACCACCAAGCTCGTCAACAACAACAGTAAATGGTGGAAGGCATTAGGGAGGGCCTATAGCCAGCAGTGGATAGATGTAAGGGTTCCCGTCGTGTTTGGCATTTTAGGTCAGATGATTGGGGTAGGCTGCGCGGTTTTTAGCATCCTACCCGTAGGGGCCAATTTGTTTCTCACTTGATGATCGCAGTGCTTGTGCTGATGCTGTCGCTGAAGTGGTGCTGCAGAACATGAAACTTTTTATCCCTAGCTCTGCGGTTACCCATGGGTGGCCGGTCCCCATCATGGTATGGTGAATTGTGTAGAAAATGTCTTGACGAAAAAAATTGGAAGTGAAATTATTTTGGAGAAAATTATAGGTAGGTACTCTATTATAATTCTGATTGTAGTTCCTACTCTAACCGAGAATTTATACATTTACTAAATTCATAGTAAACCCGCTAAATCGTTTAGGAAGATGGACGAAATACACCGAAATGGCGGCAACGGCGAAATTCACGCGCACTAACTGCATACATTAATGAAAATCTTACATTAATTAAAATTCTCGAAGACAGCTGCGACGACACGACGAAATTTACTCAAAGAGACGGTGCCTCCATTTTGGTATCAAGTGACAGTAACATGAATATACTCGTAGGCATATGAATATCATTCTTCCCCCTCCCCCTCCCGCGCCTGTGCGAGACGGTCGAACTAATCTGTCTGTGCGATTTAATATTGCAAATTAAATAATTATCATAATTTGTGTCGTAAAGTGTGTGGGCATTTCGGTGAATTTTGTTCATCTGATCAGAATTTATAATTTTCGCTGTAAATTTCGATCTTATTAAGGTTTTATTTGTAAATAAGTAGATACAGTGATTATTGTTTTCAAACTAGTAGGTATACAAAAAAAAATTGTGCTTCTTAAACACAGCTGCATCAATCGTTGTAAAACAGGTTTGGCCCGTAAAAGGTACGTAATAATTTCATTTTTTGTTATTCTATTAGTGTTTTATTGGTGTTAATAAAAATTAGTACAACAAATACGTTAATCTCTCAGTGTTGTCCCTTTATAAATTTACCCCTGAATCGGGGAAAAAATTATTTTGATAGGTAATTTTATTTTTATTCCTATTAACTGGTTACATAAACAAAATGTCAAGTAATACCGATGATCCTGGTGGCACGACACCAATTTTTGGCCGTAGTAATTTGACGCCGCGTTCACCGCCGGCAACTAATGCAAAGCGAACATTTGGTGATATATCACCAAGCCATTTATCACCCGATGAAAAGCGATTGCAGCGGTCAGCAAGCACAGAGAATATAGACAATTTACACAACTTAAGTCTTAGCACCTCAGCTGAAATTGTTGATCCAAATATTGATTATATAGAATTTGTTCGCGAATCCTCTGAATGTTTGGCAAAAATTAATGAAATAATAATTGGGCAGACCTCGCGAATTGGCGTTGCAAATAAATCAACGATAATGGGCATGACCCAACGAGTTACCTCATTGATATCTATGCTAGCCATAAAGTCAGCCACGGCGGAAAAACATCTCGCTATCTCGGAAAAAAAGCTCGCGATTGTCGAACGAGATTTATTAGCCTTAAAATTAGATTCAAAAAATAATCCCGTTGCGCCTGTAACTAAGGCTAGCGAGTCGTACGCCGATAAATTGAAACTTCGTTTGCCGAAGCAAATTAAGCCGGTTCAAACTCGCGAGCCAGTACCTTGCATCGTAGCCTATCCAACTGAAGAACGATCTGCGGAATTAACAACATCCGAAGCAACCAAAGAGGCACTTATGAAAGCAATTAAGCCATCCGATGATGGATTTCAAATTGTAGGGGTCAAGAAAACTGCGAAATCCGGTGTAGTAGTACGCGTTTCTAATGACGTTCAAATTAAAAAGCTGCAGTCAATTGAAAGCATAAAAGCGGCTGGACTTAAGCTCGAAAAGCCTAAAGGACGCCGCCCGCGTATTATTATAAAAGACATTCCAGATACAATGGACGACACTAAATTTTTAGCCGCGTTATATAATCAAAATATAAAAGACGAATTAAAAATTACATTTTCGGAATATCTAAAAGACGTAAAAATCGTACGTCGTCGCCCTACAGCCTACGGCAGGAAGTGGATGGGAGTCGAAATCTCCCCGGAAATACGTAAACACCTTATTTTGACAAAAGATAAGATTTTTATAGATTTTGCCACATGTAGATTCGTGGACGATATAGAAGTCGTGCGTTGCTTGAAATGTCAGCAGTATGGGCATGTCAGCAAATACTGCTCGGCAAATAACCCCACCTGTGCCCACTGTGCCGAAGCACACGACTCCCGGGAATGTCTAAAGAAGTCTGAAGCAGACTTTAAACCTACATGCGCAGCATGTAGGCGTCAAAAAAAGCCTGCTGACCACAAGATCGGGTCAGAGTCTTGCCCCACATACGCAGCACGGTTAGAGTTTAATATTTTAAACACCACCTATGGATAACGTCGTAATTGCACAACTAAATCTACACAACGATAAAATTGCAACATCTGAGTTGGATAAGCTCGTTGCGGACTATAAGCTCGACCTTGTTTTAGTTCAGGAGCAGTATCAAAGATCTCAATTAAACAGTAAATTTATACAACTTAATAACAAGTCGCGCGCGGGTATATATGCGCCAAGGGGCGGATTTACTATAACATCAATCAATCACCTAATGTCCACTCACTGTGCGGTAGCTGAAGTAACATCTCCATATTTAAGAGTATTTGTAGTCAGTTGTTATTTTCAATTTTCTGACCCTGTGGGTTCGCATTTGTATCATCTACGAAGAGTATTGCATGCTCTTACTGGTCATAAGGTTATTATAGGAGCAGACGTAAATGCATCATCACCATTATGGCACGGCAAGTTGAGAGCGACCGACGCCGACAGACGCTCTGCTGTTGAAGAGTTCATTGCTGAAATGCATCTTCATATTCACAATACCCCTGAAGCACCACCTACTTTTAGTAGCCCAATGGGCGAGTCTTTTATTGACGTCACACTTTCTAGTGCAGACGTCCGAATACAAAACTGGCGCGTTCTTCCTGAAGCTTCTTGTAGTGATCACCGCCTGATTGTGTGTGAGTTCTCCCCAGTTGTTGATAACTTACATCCGCAACAGTTAATAGGTTTTCAATATAAAACTAGGAACGCTGACTGGGCAAGCTTTGCTTCACTTTTCGCTTCCCGCGCCAAAGATTTTACTCGTAGTGAACTTACAGTCACGGAAAGTGTTGAAATTATGTCTGACACATTCGTATATTGCGCTGACGTTGCATTAGGTCGAAAACCTATAGTTAATAACAGACGATGCGACTGGTGGAATGATACCCTTGTTAGGTTGCGTAGGCATTTCCGTGCCGCTAGACGTAAAATCTCAAAGTTCAAGAAACGTAACGTCGAAGGCGAAATCTATCAAACCGCTCTAAGTGACTTGCGTATTGCTAGATCTCACTATCGCGCTGCTGTTGAAAAATCGAAAGGTAATTTACTAAAACGTATTGTAGAAAGATTAAATAGTGAGGGCCCGTGGTCTCCCCTATATCACGAATTTAAATCAAATAGGCGGATTGATCAGGCGTACGTATCCAATATAAAATTTAATAATTCACATACCCTTGGTGTAGAAGAGACTGCTGAGACCATTCTGCACGCGTTAATTCCTGATGATTGCGCCGATAGTGACAGTGACTACCATCGTGAGGTTAGGATCGCGGCGGATTTGTGCCCTTCCACTCCAATATCAACTGTACCGTCGATGGATGAGTTTATGTCTATTGTTAAAGCTTTGCCTACAAATAAAGCCTCCGGTGATGATAGGATTACGAATAGAATGATTAAAGAAGCTTGTAAAGTAGCTGCTGAACCTATCCTAACAATACTTACTCGGTGTATTGTAGAAGGTCATTTCCCTGGCATTTTGCGAAGTGGCGTTATAAAAATAATACCAAAAGGCGGTGATAAACCACCGGACGATCCGAAGTCCTACCGTCCTATTACTCTGCTACCGTCGTTGGGTAAGCTGCTTGAGCGCTTGGTTGTGCCACGGTTGCTGCCCGGTGGCCCGCAATTTCATAAAAATCAGTACGGCTTCACCATTGGCAAGTCCACTGTTGATGCTGCGCTCGCAGTGCGCAAAGTTGTTGAGCTCTCGGAGAGCAAGTATGTTGTAGCTATTTTCTTAGATATCTCAGGTGCCTTTGATAATGCTTGGTGGCCAATGTTGTTGCTGAAACTTAAGGTGAGAGGTTGCCCTAGCAATATCTACTCTCTCATACGATCGTACTTTTTGAATGGTACAACTAAATTAAAACTTGGCCATTATGTTGCTTCAAAGGTGCTCACGCAGGGCTGCCCCCAGGGTTCAGTGTTGGGACCGTATCTCTGGAATATCGGTTTTGATGATTTTTTTAGCCTACCCTTACCGGAAGGGTGCTCATTAATTGGTTACGCTGACGATGGTCTCTTATTAATCAATGCTAATTCAAGATCTAGCATAGAGAAACTAGCCAACACTAGCCTAGGCTTAATTTCAGATTGGGGTTATCGTAATCGTCTCGATTTTGCGCCACATAAAACATATCAACTCTTGCTTAAGGGAAATTTACAGGTTTCACCGCGATTTCATTTTAATGGAGTATCAATTGCTAATAGAAGTTCGGTTTGTTACTTGGGTTTGCTTTTGGATAGAAATTTTAATTATATCGAGCACATGAAGCAAGTAGGTGAAAAAGCGAAAAAGAATTTCTATGCCTTAACACGAATTTCTACCTCTACGTGGGGATTAACTTTCAAAACGTTAAAAATTATTTATACCGCCACATACTTAGGATGTGTTACGTACGGTTCACCTGCGTGGGCAGATAGGGCTACTATAGGTGCAGCACGTCGTAAATTGCTTCAAAGCCAGCGCCTTGCTCTAATATTTTTATGTAAGTCGTATAGAACTGTAAGCACCGAGGCACTACCCGTGCTAGCAGGTGTGTTACCAGTAGACTTAGAAGTACAACGCCGCGCTTCAATGTACTATACATCTAAAAATATGGTCCCTGATTTCTTGAAAACTCGTGATCGTGAAAAAATAGTTAGACTGTTTAAACCTATTAATGAAGTATTTGAAACATTGCTGTCTGAATGGCAGGAAAGGTGGGAAACTTCTACCAAAGGACGCCACTTGTATCTGTTCTTTCAATCGGTAAGAGATAGATTAAAGAAAAAGTGGTTAGAAGTTGACCACCCCGTTGCGCAATTTTTAACTGGACATGGCAATTTTAAGGCAAAACTCTTTTCGTTTAAATTAGTGCCGTCGCCCTTATGCGAGTGTTCTACTGCTAATTCTGAATTCGATCAAACAGCACACCATGTTCTCTGGGAGTGTGATCTTTGGCGGCGGGAGCGGGATGACATGTTGAATTCATTGCAAGTTGCATCCGGGGTAGTATACTATTCAGATTTGGTAGCAACAAGGGAGAATTACCAAGCGTTCAGACGATTTTGCAATTCTTATTATTGGAATCGATGTGTTAGGTAACAACTCAATGTTTTAGGTCCCCAATAGTGTTAGAAACTTAAAATCCGTGGTGCACGGCAGTTGAGCTTCACTTGACTAGCCATCTCTTTAGGCTTTTAATGCCTTATTTGCCATATTGCTGTCTCTCACATTGCTAAGAGGGGAAGTCAAATTCCAAAAGCTTCCTACTCCTACTAATTTCTTCTGATTAAATTCGTTGTGAGTTCCAAGACAGCCGTAGTTTTACCCCCGGGACTGCAATGGACTTCATAGTTCATTGCCTTTTTTGGCGGTCGCCGCTGTTAATCCTGGCTACACAGGAGACACAGTGGTGGGAATGTGTGGTGGGCCCCCGTCCCATATGAATATCATCATTAAATATCATTATCAGCTTATATTTACCCACTGCTAGATATGTCTAGTAAGTTAAGTTCTATGGAACTTCCCCAGTAAATAAAAAATTAAATAAAAATTCTTTATTTCTGATAATTAAAATCCATAGATCATTTTACAGAGAATTTAAATTAGTAGTAGTAGTAAAGCTCATTCCAAATTTAAACTATAACTTAATTTAATAATCGAATTGAATGTCAAAATTAATTTATGCGATGTCAAGTGTACCAATAATTTCTTCCATATGCAATCCTCCGAATTCCGCATCCAGCAATATTTTATTAATCTACACATTTTCATAAAATGAATTTAAATTGTCCGAATAAATAATGAATATATGCATAATTAATAAATAAAATAACAAATTAATAAAGAATATTTAAAAACTGAAATAGATATATCAGTTTTGTACCAGAGCCCGCAATAAGTATTAATAAGTATTAAAAAAATAAATACCACTACGTTCACGGTTACGTACATTCTTCATGTAGATTTCTGAATTTCACTAATATTAGTAACAAAAATGTAAACTAGTAATGTAAATATTATTACTACGGGGGTAATGCCACTACGGTGCTCTGTAATATGAAAGTTTAGAAAATAGCTGCTGCAATAACAAGGATTCATTATGCATGTGATATACGAGTACGTTTATTGCGAATATGAGTCTGATATATTAGTTACCGTCACAACAGATACACCACGGGACAGAGTTTAGGGTCAGTAAGTTGCCACTCCTGGTACTTATTTATATCACATTATTACTTTATGAATATTCAAAGTATCTACTTATAGTGGAACACAAGAAGTCGGAAAAGATAACTTGTATTAAGTTATAAATTAAGCAGAATATATTTTTTTTACTAACAAAATTATATTCAGCACTGAAATAGCAGAATGTGACACTAAATCACGCTTAATTCTACAGTGAACATAACATTGGTTTAAATTGCAAAGTACAGCTTTTAGCTTTACACCTTTTACCGAATCCCATTCAGATATCATTACCAACAAAATTTACGCTAAGCTGAACAACAATTTTATCCGATAACATTAATTAGTGTGTTCGAAAATGTCGTTATTGGTTTCGAAACTAAGCTAAAAGTTTCCAACTGTGATTTGTGACATCATGTGACGTAGCTAAATTTACTGCGTGCCGTTTGGTGGGCTTATTTTCGAAATATATTCGAACATAGTATAAACTCACTTCTCTCTGGCTGTTCATTTATGCCCGTAAAAAGGGCGAAACGCTTTATTGAATAACTGTTATCATATTATGTTATTTTAAACTAATATAGAGATCACTGTGTCTCCACCTTGTCACATATATGTGATTCTTTTGTGTTATGCAATCTGTAGCGATTACACAATATAATCCAGATTAGACCACCTTGAAAAGAAACTCAACAAAACTCAACATCGGTCTAAGAATAAAATTTGATAAAATAATCGTGGTAATATCTGAAAACCATGATCTGAATATTCACGATGCTTTGCGAGACTATGATATTTGAGTACTTACTAGATACTTGAACTGTTATTTGTCGTTTGATCAAGCGAATCAAATTATATATGCTGTGATTTTAGATACGTGACAAATTATCTATAACATCACTAGCATTCTGTCATTACACCGAGAGACCGAGACACGTTCTCATAATCGTAGGCATAAATTGTGAATTCAGTACAATCATGCACGGGGTTGACCCAAGTTTAATTAATGTATTGTCGTCTGAACTCGTGTCATTGTTAGTTCACTAATAACTAAGTTTAATAATAATGTCAACAAACATTTGTACATCCTGTACGATAATAGAGTTGCAATTAAAATGTAGTTTAGACTTATCTGTTATGTCAATATTTGTACAACATCATTAGCCTGTATATATCTACTGCTAGATATAGGTTCCATAGATTCCACCTTTTATAGATATTGACGAGCTCGATGGTCGAATGTTAGCAATGGCCACTTTGACTCCGAGTTCGCGGGTTCGATTCCCGCACAAGTCAAACATTTGTGTGCATGAACATGTCTGTTTGTCTTGGGCTGGGTGTTTTCTATGTAATATAAGTATGTATTTACAAAAAAAAAAATGTATTTAAGTACATTTATCAGTTGTCTAATACCCATAACACAAGCTTTGCGCTTTTTCATTTTTTTTTAACAAATTACACAGCGCCATCTAGTCCCAAAGTAAGCGAAGCTTGTGTTATGGGTACTAGACAACTGATAAACATACGTAAATACATTTTTTTTTGTAAATATATACTTATGATACATAGAAAACACCGAGACTAAGGCAAACAGACATGTTCATGCACACAAATGTTTGTCCTATGTGGGAATCGAACCCACGAGCGTTTGTGTCGAAGCCTTGTCATTGACCGCTACGCCACCAAGCTCGTCCAACGCGTGCGCTTAATTTGGGACTAGATGGCGCTGTGTAAATTGCCCAGAAATATTTATTTATTTATTTATAGATCCACCACTTTCCGCATCGAGTCACTGTCAGCCGCTTTTTTGTGGTAATCGGTCCATCTATTAAGGAAAGGGTGAGGGGGACTCCTATAGGGGGGCTAATCCGCAGTTGAGCAGCGTGGTGGAGTATGCTCTAAACTCCACCGATTGAGGAGAGGCCCGTATCCCAGCAGTAGGATGTATAAGAGCTGACGACTAGGGGACTTCTATCGCTTTCTCGTCCCACACGCTACGCGATATTAAAAAAATACGTTTTTCTATAGTAATAGTGTGGTAATAGTAAAGTCATTATAATCCCCCTAAAATGTATAAAAGACAATTCACTTCATTTGTTAAACCCCGGTGCTTACTTTGGGTTAAAATCCGGTTTAAACTCAATAGACCCGTAAACTGTAAGTCTTTTTATCGGTGATTATCGGATTTTAGCCCAATCATTGGGAACGAATCCAATAGATTGCCCATCAATAAAATCAAGGAAAGGGGCTAACTGCGAAAATAAAATCCGATTTATCGAAAAGACCTGATGTGAAGCGGTTACCGTAGCCTAACGCGCGCAACATGAAACATTGCTCACTCGCTGCCAATCCCGCTGCCAGCGCACCAACTCCGTCCTTTCTGGTTCCCTCACTCACTCGCAGGAACACAACAACCCTCAAGGGCATTGTTATTTGACTGCGGTATTCTGTGGAGGAGGAGGTGGAGGTACTTCCCCAGTCGGGCAGCTTACAAATACGCTGCACCCTACCTCTCTTTTGCCAGAGCCTCTTTCGCTAGTCGACAGGATGTACCACGTGCTAGTCGACAGGATGTACCAGGTTGGCTTTGGCTAGAACCAAATATAAATTATATATAGTGGCTCAGCACGATCTTTGGAAAGATCGTGCTGAGCCGCTTACACCGCAACTTATATAGTATAACTAAAATAACTTATAACTAAATTAACAACAGATTTTAACTACTACTCACCGTGTAGTGTGGCATTTCGACATTCTTGACTCAAAGGTACTGAATAATATAAAACGGCTTACCTGAAATAAAAATAAATACGCTGATGATTATGATTAATTGTTATTCATTTACAATATTCTTTTTTTTTTTTATACTACGTCGGGTGGCAGACAAGCATACGGCCCGCCTGATGTGAAGCGGATGCCGTAGCCATATTAACGCTCGCAAGTCGCAACGTAAAATATCGCTCGCGCGCCGCCACCCCCGCTGCCAACGCAGCATCTCCTTCCTTTCTGGTGACCTCACTCACTCGCAGGAACACAACAACCCTCAAGGGAATTGTTATTTGGCTGCGGTATTCTGTAAGGTGGAGGTACATTCCCCAGTCGGGTAGCTTACAATTACTCTCCCTACCTCTCTTTTCGCCAGAGCTTCGTTTGTCAGTCAGCAGGGTGCATTGCGTGCAGGTGAAGTTGGCTTTGGTTCAAAGGTGATGATGAACCAATACACCCCATGCTAATCTGCTTAATTCCTATACAAGGAGCCTTATTCGTTCTATCAACTTAAAAATATACCTGGACAAATTACACACTGGTGTTTGTGCTTGTACTATGGATACTAGGTAACTGATATACAAGTTTTAACATTGAAAATGTTTTTTCGTTCGCTCCAGTAGGCCCCCATTTTCGCTGAAAGAGCGACCCGCCCGTGATCCACAGAGGTTTAGGGGCACGAGGACGTATGAGGTCTCAAGAGACGCGGAATTTGAAGGGCTTTAATAATAATAATAAAAATTACAGACCTATCACATGCTAGCCTACCATCTATAAGCTCCTTACATCTATTCTGAGAATAAAAGTAAATAAACACCTTGTAATTAATAATATTTTAGATCCTGCTCAGAATGGATGTAGGGTAGGATCCCGTGGTACTAAGGAGCTACTCCTCATTGACATGACTGTTAGCCAGCAAGTTCGTCGAGGTCGCAAGAGTCTCTCCGCAGCCTGGATAGATTACAAGAAAGCCTACGATTCGGTACCTCATACATGGTTAAGACGGGTGTTGGAACTGTATAAAATTAATGCAGTTCTATGCACCTTTCTTAACTCATGTATGGGGCAGTGGACTACGGCCCTTTGTCTTCCCGGATGTGGAGCGACTCATGCAATCTCAGAACTCATAAGGATTGAACGTGGTATATTCCAGGGTGACAGTTTGAGTCCCCTTTGGTTTTGTCTGGCTTTGAATCCCTTGAGCGCTCTGCTAAGGAATTCCAAGCTTGGCTACCGGTTTCAAAGGGGAGGTGAAATCCTTTCTCACCTCTTGTATATGGATGACCTCAAATTATATGCACCGAATGAATCAAATTTGATGACACTACTAAATGTCACTCAAGCATTTAGTAATGACATTAAAATGGATTTCGGTATAGATAAATGCGCGGTCGTCCATATTCAACGGGGTAAAGTTGTAAATAGAGAAAACTTACAACTTTCAGAGAATGTGATTCTCAGAACCCTCTATGAAACTGAAACTTATAAATACCTTGATATGGCGGAGTGTTTAGGTATACAGGATAAGGAAATAAAACAATCAGTGAAGGAACGCTTCTTTATCCGTCTTTCAAAAGTACTGAAAAGTCTTTTGTCAGGTGGTAATAAGGTGCGTGCCTTCAATGGTTGGGTTATGCCTTTGCTTGTATACACCTTCGGAATACTAAGGTGGACTCAAACCGAGCTCGACGCACTGGATCGCAGAGTCCGTAAACTGCTTACGGCGTATCGTATGCATCATCCACGCTCATCTATGATGAGATTATACATCCCACGGAAGTGTGGGGGTCGAGGCTTCCTTAATGCCAATAACCTACACAACCGTGAGGTGTGTAATCTCAGGGATTATTTCCGATATGTTGAGAGTGGGATGCATCGAGACGTTGCAGCAGTTGACAAAGGACTGACGCCACTCTCCTTGGCAAAAGAGAACTGGCACAAACCACTTGTATTAAGCACTGAAGATCGCTTGAATATATGGAAGGGTAAGGAGCTACACGGACGATTCCATCGGGCACTTCATGGACCCGATGTTGATCTTTTGGCGTCCGTGACCTGGCTACGATTTGGTGACCTTTTTGGGGAAACCGAAGGTTCTGTCTGTGCAATTGCTGACGAAGTTGTCAAGACTAATAACTACCGGAAATACATCATGAAAGGCGGGACGGTGGACATTTGTCGGGCATGTCACCGTCCTGTTGAATCTATCAGGCATGTTATTTCCGGTTGTTCTTATCTTGCCAATGGTGAGTATTTGTACAGACACAACCAGGTAGCTAGGATAATTCATCAGCAACTTGCTCTTCGATATGGTCTTGTGAGTTCTGAAGTGCCATATTACAAGTATGTACCTGTGCCTGTTCTCGAATACAGTCGTGCCAAGCTCTACTGGGACCGGTCTATCATCACGGACAGGACTATTATAGCTAATAAGCCTGATATCGTGTTGGTAGACCGGTTAGAGCGAAGGGCATTTCTTGTTGATATCACCGTGCCATGCGACGAGAACCTCGTAAAAGCTGAGAATGACAAGTTGTCGAAGTACTTGGACTTAGCTCACGAGGTTACCGCCATGTGGGACGTTGATTCAACAATAACTGTCCCGATAGCCGTGTCGGTAAACGGTCTCATAGCGAAAAGTCTCGATTCACACCTCAGGAGACTTTCGCTAGGCTACTGGGTCAAGGGCCGGATACAGAAGGCAGCAATTTTGGGAACGGCACGTATTGTGCGGAGGTTCTTCAGTCTGCCGCCCTGACCACCGGCGCCGCTGGTATATATCCCGCGCCGGCGGTAACTCTTTTTATATTCATTTGTATTTATAATGTTATGTTTTTATATTTATGTTGTAAATACAAATTTTTGTAAAAAAGAAAACTAAATAAATAAATGGTAATAATAATAATAATAAGTCCGCAGGGCAGCTTGTGTGGCGAGCTGTTGTGTGAGTAGCGACACCACGGACCCGAGTCTCCAGAGAGTCGGTCAGGGCCTTCGTCTCCGGCGTGTCTTCATCGGTCGGAGTGTAAACACAAGAAGGCCCGCAGGACTCTCAGCTCTGGCTTGCCTTCATTGGCCGTCCAGAGAGGAGCCGCTAGAGCTATATGCTCCAGGGGTGGAAGTGTTAAAGGGCATCACGCCGCGAGTAACTTCGGAGAAAGCGCAGCACACCTCTCGACATCCCTGAGTCACTCACACCGGTGTTGCCCCCGGCCGTTTTCCTGGCATTTCGGGGGCCCATCTAGTGAGTGGCAAGCCACCGCCTGCCGCAAATAACTAGCAATAAAAGCAGTTATGGCAGGCGTCCGTCCCTCTTCTGTAATAGCCTGGTATTAAGTTCACCCAGATCTCATCTCCATAGCCCATTTATTTTCCATCACACTACGCAATAGTCTCAACGCCTGCCGAGACCTGCTCATGGGTATGTCGTTCCATTGACATATCCTGGAGCGGGTCACGGCGGGCGTACAACATTACATCAAACTTCTCAAAGGGGCCTCTACGCGTTAGATCCATATCTCCGCGCATGCCTATCAAATGACCGGGCTTGACCCGTGATTTAAGAGAGATACATGTAATAATAAATTTATTTATTTCAGATAGATGTAAAAAAATTTGGAAATTGATTTTGAAAAAAAAATTTTTTTGGCAGCTTCATTTTTAATGCCCTTTTAAGTCGTGTAGAGCACGAGATCTGTGATTTTTTTATTCCACTAAAGTGACAAACGCATACGGCCCGCCTGATGAAAAGCAGCAACCGTAGCCCATGAACGCCTGCAAAACCAGAGGCATCACACGCGCGTTACCGACCCTGTAAAAACCTCTTCACGCCCTTTTTGAAGAACTCCATGATGTAGTCTCCTGAGAAAACATCGACAGGCAGTTCATTCCATAGCTTGACAGTCCGCGGGAGAAAACTTCTCTGGAATCGCACAGTACGCGGCCACTTAGGCTTCAATGTTTGAGGATGAATTCCCTGTCGATAGCGAGCGGTGCGACTGTAGAAGGAGGCTTTGGGCATCATGTCAAACAGAGTATTCCGAAGCCGAAATTTTGTAGTATCCTTTAGAAATATCTTCATACATATGACTTCATACATGTGAAGAAGATTACTCTAATAAGGTACAACGACAACTTCTCGAGGATAATTCAATGAAGATGAGAAAATAGTTCTCAACGAGTATTAGTAATTTGGGACTTTTTTTGTATGAGAGGGGGGCAAACGAGCATGTGGGTCTGATGGAAAGCAATGATCACCGCCTATGGAAACCAGCAACACCAAGGGATCGCCGATCCGTTACTAGCCTATATTCCTTCCTTTCTTTCTAATGGCCTCGCTCACTCGCAGGAACACAACAACCCTCAAAGGAAATTGTTATTTGGCTACGGTATTCTGAGGTGGAGGTCCTTCCCCAGTCGGGCAACTTAAAATATATGATTTGCCTTACCTCTCTTTTCGCCAGAGCCTCGTTTGTCAGTTAGCAGGGTGCACCACGTGCAGATGAGGTTGGCTTTGGTTTAAAGATGTTGATGAATCCCAAAATGCCTTAGTAGTATAAATAAACCTACATTACCGTTGAAGTATCAAGAGTAATTGTTCCCCGTCTAATGCCGCGGATAGGCTTGTGGCTACTCCACCACGCTGCCCAACTGCGGGTTGGCGGAGTTTAACAGTGAAGGACATTTAAGTAATCATGCATTATTACGAGAACTAAACGAAAATCCGTTAAATATATTCTGTTAAATCGGTCACTGGAAACTGGGTCAAAGGAGATTGCCCACGGACATTCTCTTAGATTATTAGTTCTGTCTTAGAAAAAGTTTACTGTCAAAGTTCTAAAATAAAACACTGATTTTACAGTAGGTTTTCATAAAAGTTCTTTTCGGGGATAAGTTTGTCAGATCTTTTTAGTGTGCGTATAATGTGCAGAGAGATAGCGACGAGCTCGGTGATCGAATGGTTAGCAATGGCCACTTTGACTCCGGGTCGCGGGTTCGATCCCCGCACATGACAAACATTTGTGTGCATGAACATGTCTGTTTGTCTTGATCTGGGTATTTTCTATGTTTTATATATATATATATATACACGGTGAAATTAACGTGGTTGTTTTCCCGCGGCAGAATGATTTGCCTTTAGTAGTACTATACATACGTAATATATTTTTTTATTTTAAACAAAAAGAAACAGATTTACAAATGTGAAAAACGGAACTCGAAAGTAAGCGCGAAACAATAGTAGGACCGCTCGCACCTGACACAGACACGCGAGCGCGGGGGCAACGGCTGGCGCGCCACCGTGCGCGTTCATTAACCTCTTGCACCCAGCTGATTGAATGTTTGCCTACTTAGTTATAAAATGCTATGAAGTACAAAATACTAAAATAATCCAATTTTTCCTTCATACTTTACGGGCTTAGGACCGTCATAAATACTTTACCTCCTTATTTAACCGTATTATGTTATTTACTTTAAACATAAAACTTAAAACCAGCTTTAGAAAGAAAAATATCTGTGTTGAAGCATCGAAATGCCATCACCATAGACAAAAAAAATATTTCGTTCTTTTCTCTCAACACTCTGACTGAGGTAAGAGTAATTAGGGCGTATTTAAAAAATTGGAATCAAATTATTTACCTACAATGATTTTAGTCAACTTACCTGTTCTACTGATAAACGGCAGGATTCGTACGCATTCACAGAACATAAATACGCATTTATACTTCACGGTATCGAAGTAATTGTTCAAAGTGTAAACCATTGCGTTCAATACACAGTCGTGCACGTTTTATTTGATTGTCTTTTAGTTTTAATAAGGTGTCACTATCACGTCTAATGGTATCAAAATAGTGGCATTATCATTTTGAATTAGCCACTCACAAAAAGCAATTCTGGCCGTTGCGTCACTTATTTTCGTGGAGGGTATCAACTTTACGAAAGTGGTATGGATGCAATTTTTCACTATGTAGAAGTTTCCACACGTAATATTGGCTTACGCCAAAGGTCGTCGCAGCCATGCGCGTACTTCGACGAGGGTCCCGTTAGAAATACTCTGTGATGTCCTCGTCGAGCTCTGGGGCGTAATGGGGTTGACGCGCGCGACGCGTTTAGAGTTGAGCGCTTAAACGAAAAGCGCTTAAAAAAGTCTGCTTATCAGCGTAAGCAGATAAGCACGCTTATAAAAATAAGCCTTTTTCGTTTAAATTTTTTACAATAATTTGACAAATTTGATATAGCGCCATCTATAATTGATACACATAATTACTGCCACGTCGCGTCGTGCTGTATTAGCTAGCCATATATGCAATAATAAACCTTACCATCATCAAGTTTAGGTTTACTATCGATTAACGTTCGTTTCATTTTCGTTTAAACAAATGCGTTTCGTTGAAAAAAGCGTCAGTAATCCTCATTCAATATTGAACCTTATTCGCAGGTGCCTTAGGATTAATGTTGTTTAATTTTCTTTCACTTTCGTTTCAAAAATGATTTTCGTTTAAATAAAGCGTAAGCGTTGTTTACGCTTACGCTTTTTTAAGCAGTACGCTTTTTGTTGTCAACTGGTAAGCGCGCGTGTGAATGTTTGCGCTAACGCTTTTGCTGTTGTCGTCGGTCGATTAATGCGATTTTTTTTGCTTTGCTGTGTTAAGTATGTTCATGCGTATACGAATACTTAGAGAAAATAAATCGGCTGCAAATAGATACTGTCTGTGATCGTTAACCATTGCATTGTCTTAAAGCTGCGACTAAATGTTTAAACGTTTTCCATAAGCGTAGACGCCTCAAGTAGCATCAACGACAAAAAAGCGTTTAAGTAAAAAGCGCGCTTAAAAAGCGCGCTTTTGATAAAAAGTACAACGTTTAAACGTTTATTAATTTTAAGCCGTTTTTTCCAACTCTAGACGCGTTTCTCGCGTGTAACTCGCACGGAACCGGCGGGTCGACTAACAGACGCTTCCGCTTCGCCGGTGCGACTGCGACTGCGACGCTCGGCACGATCCCGCCGGGCGCGGCGGCGTATACAAAGCAGGCGGCGCGCGCATTACAAAAGATGCGCGCGCAGGCAGACGGAGACCTTTCGGCATCGCGCCGCGACGGCTCGTACTATTGTTTCTCACGCTTTCGAGTTCGGAATATTTTTTTATTTATTTGAAAATAAAGAAACATTTGTATTTTTCAAATTTAACTCTATGAATTGATAGTACTACTGAAGGCAAATCATCCTTATCCGGGAAAACAACCACGTAAATTTCTATATATGTATTTACAACAAAAAAATAAGTACATTTATCAGTTGTCTAGTACCCATTGTACAAGCTTTGAGCTTAATTTGGGACTAGATGGCGCTGTGTAAATTGTCGAGAAATATTTATATTTATATAATTATTTGTATAGCTTAATATTGTCTCAATAAGTAATCATGCTATATTTAAGTAATTCTTCACTCTTATTCTTCAACATTCCAACTTAGCCATACAATTACAGATCTAAACTAAAAAGGGTCACTTTAAAATAAATAAATACAGAACATATGACTGCTAATTCGCTGTATGTATATTTACGTACCTAGTACTATAAATACTTATACTGTGGTACGGTCTATCATAATCTAAAATGAAACGTATTTTTAACCGACGAAAAAACGGAGATTTTATTATTTTTTTGTATGTTCATGCCAAATTTTTATAGAGTAGTCCGATTTTGATAATTCTTTTTTTATCGGAAAGGGATATCGGGAGGATTATACCCCAAAGTTAGTCCCATATAAATTTGGAAAAAAAAATTCAACCCTAAGGGTAGGAAAACAGAGGATGATTGATTGTTCACTCACTGATTGTAATGTAAAACCACGCATAACTTTTCACAGAGTAGTCCGATTTTGATAATTCTTTTTTTATATTTCTTAATATTTCTGAACCCCGCAAAATAAAACCCTCCAAAACTTTCTAGAACGTATCTAGTGATGATATAGAACTAAGTGAAGGTAATTTAGTGATTACACAACAATTTTGTTATCAGTAATTTTATTCCTACGCGAATGGGCAATCTCTTTTAACTTACTTAGAGACACCGTGCAGAAACTCCTGTAAAATACCACGCATTCATGTCGTTTTGTTCTGTATCCAGTTTTACAAATACATTAACTTGATTACACAAGGAATGGAATCCCTCTCATACGCGTTCGTCACGTATGACCTTCCGTCTGTAGCGAACTCAAATATCTGGATCCCGCATTCGAGGAATTTGCATTCATTGCGACGGAAAGTTTTCGCAATGCCGGATTTGTCCACAGCCTACATAAATAGCTTCGACTGCTACTTTGTATGTGTATGAAGACACAAAAAAGTAAATGTATTGTTGTTTATAATATGCGAAACTTCAAAAAGTCCAATAGACCGAGGCCTTACCGCTGAAGCTGAAGCCGATTCATCAGATCATTTTAGTCTCCACTACAGGAGCACGACCCTCTCTCAGCCGTCCCAGATAGAACGAGGATTTGGCCTACACTCCCCACGCTGGCCAAACGGTTTGGGGAGGCCTGCCCCCTTACCACCAACCCTCACTGAAGCCGATTACCATCGGTTTTTTTAAATTTGTCTTAGGTTAAATTTATTGACAAACATCTTCACCTAAGTCGGTAGAACTCTAGGGTTTCTACCAGCTAAGCTATAAATAAATAATATAAATAAATATTGTCAGACAAATTACACAGCGCCATCTAGCCCCAAAGTAAGCGAAGCTTGTGTTATGGGTACTAGATAACTGATAAATATACGTAAATATTTTTTTTTTTTGTAAATACATACTTATGATACATAGAAAACACCCAGACTAAGACAAACAGACATGTTGATTCACACAAATGTTTGTCCTATGTGGGAATCGAACCCACGAGCGTTGGGGTCGAAGCCGCGTCATTGACCGCTACGCCACCGAGCTCGTCATAAGCTAAACACAATCAGCAACAATCTAAGCAGTAGTTTCATTTTCGCATTAAAAAATGTGGATGGTAACAGGATGTTTTGATTGCGAAAATCATAGTTCAACTTCAATTTATGCTACTTGTTTAGCTTAGCTGTTAGAAACGATGGAGCTCTGTCGATTAAGCTTAAGATGTTTGGCAATAACATGGACGAACTGTCCTGCTACGACCTTCAAGGCAGAGAAATTCATTCTCACAGATCGGTTGGTATATATATATATATATATATATATATATATATATATATATATATATATATGTGTATATATATAAGAGGGGAGCAAACGAGCATGTGGGACACCAGAAAGCAATCACCACCGCCCATGGAGATCAGCAACAACAAGAGGACGCCGATCCATTTCCTAGCCTTTTGATGGAAATATAGACTCTGTTCTTGAAGGCTCCCATGTCGTAATAGGCTATTTGACAATGTTCAAAAATTGTAGAAATTATTTAACAATATCGTAAAGTAAACAAAACTATAAAGATCTGCAAACTTTCATTCAAATATCTTCCGTCTGACTTATTTTAGGGTCGATCAAAGTTTGGCGGGAAATTCCATTTTAAAAGTATGAATTAAAAAATAATATTTCCATTGGAGAAGCAATAAAAAATACTATAACCTTTATTATAATACTAATTACATAAACGTAATATTTAACAGCTGTCGTACAAATTTCTGATTTAATGCATACAAAATATAAACCTGTGACGTCATAACTCAGTAGCCTTTTGTATGGAGCGTTTTCGTGAATATCCAATATTGTTATTTTCAAATTAACATAACTTTTGTGCTATCGAAGTAATTCTTTCACCTATGTTTATATTATTGAGACGTCCTTATATATCAAACCGAAAAAAATGTTGGTCAAATTGCATATTGTTCAGAAATACCGCTGAGGGAACTTGATTCCACAGTTTCACCGTCCGTGGTATAAAATGTCTTAGGAAACGTATTGTAGTAGATCGCCAATTATAAAAATGATACGGAAGGGATTTTAATTTATGTCTAGATGTAAAATAGTAAATCAAACAGCTCATCCGTGCACTCTCCCTGATATAAATGTTGTAGAATGTCCCTTCGAAAGTATTTACAGGAAGGTATTCTCAAAACAAAACGCTTAAAGGGTTGACTGCTTACTGTCAGGTAGGTCGTATGCTATTTTGCCTCATCGTGGGTCCATAATTATACGTAAATACTGTTATGCTACTGATAAAAAAACATTTTCTCACCATTAATAAAATTGTGTAAAGAAACTTATTTTTTTTACTAATTTTGTAACAAAAGGTCTGTCTAGATCCAAGATTGATGAAGCCTATAGTGCTCAATCACTAGACTGAAAAGATAATAACGTCATTAAATATTGTATATACATTACGCTCCATGTCTTCGAAAAACCTATTTTTATGTATGAGAGGAAAGCAAATCTGGGTTACCTTATGGAAGCAATCACCACCGCCAATGGAGATAAGCAACACCAACGGGTCGCCGATCCGTTGCCAACCTATTCATTCTTCCAGGACTTCCTCATGGACTTACTCACTCGCAGGAACACAACAACCCTTCCTTAAATAAATGTTTACCCTCAAGGGAATTGTTAAATAACTATTTATTTAAAGGACCAAATAAATTGATACATTGGACACTTTTGAGCAAAGATCCGCCTCCATTCAACGACGTCAATGGCTTGCTTAGTTTTCTTTAAAAAAAAACAGGTTATTTACTATTAATTCAAATAACCGCTTTTAAATAACTAACTAAACTAAATAACTGTTCTTATTTTGCTGTTTTATTTTATTGATAACTAGCGACCCGCCCCGGCTTCGCACGGGTGCAATGCTGATACTAAATGTACTACAGAAGGTCTTTGCGCTTTGTCCTATCCCGTCCTTCCCCAGTTATTGGCACACGCCGCCGGCACCGCGGCCGGTACCGCCACAGCCGTTATGTCCCTGCATTTTAAATGTGTAATATCTTCTAAACTATTCATTTAAATTACATGCTGTGAAGGGCCATATTGATCTATATTAAATGCGCAATGTATTTAAGGTACTTAATTGGATAAGGATTAATTCTGTATTGCTTAAAATCGCTTCGTAAATAAGGCATTATTTCTTGTAAAAAGCAAAGGATAAAATAACGGTTATTGTGTGTTACCACTAAGAGATAGACATATACCATCGCGAACTTTTTTGTAGACCATTTTAAGGTGAACAATACTGTACTACATTATTTTGATCTATCTCGTTGGGTTCAGCCAGCGTTTGCAATGAAAGAGCAAAAAAATGTGTTTATTTACGACATCACATTAGAAACCTCTAAATTATCAGTGTTTTTCTACTATGTTATGCATATATTATACATATAAACTTTCCAGTTGAATCACTCTGTCTATTAAAAAAAACCGCATCATAATCCGTTGCGTAGTTTCAAAGATTTAAGCATACAAAGGGACATAGGGACAGAGAAAGCGACTTTGTTTTATACTATGTAGTGATACGTACAATCTACAGACCCAGAGGTCATATTAGCAATCGTCAATTTTATTTTTTGTCACATTTTTCTTACAATTGATCAATTGCACGTCGCTGTTGTGCTAATAATTATACTATTATAAATATTAATAAATAAATATTTCTGGACAATTTACACATCGCCATCTAGTCCCAAATTAAGCGTAAAACTTGTACTATGGGTACTAGAAAACTGATAAATGTACTTAAATTCATTATTTTTTTTTGTAAATACATACTTATAATACATAGAGAATACCCAGACCAAGACAAACAGACATGTTCATGCACACAAATGTTTGTCATGTGCGGAGATCGAACCCGCGACCTCAGAGTCAAAGTGGCCATTGCTAACCATTCCACCACCGAACTCGTTAAATACTACTATAGGCTATTTGACAATGTTCAAAAATTGTATAAATTATTTAACAATATCGTAAAATACACAAAACTATAAAGATCTGCAAACTTTCATTCTAATATCTTCCGTCAGACTTATTTTAGGGTCGTCAAAGTTTGGCGGGAAAATCCATTTTAAAAGTATTAAATTATTAAAAAATAAGATTTTCATTGGAGAAGCAATAAAAAATACTATAACTTTTATTATGATACTAATTACATAAACGTAATATTTAACATAGCTGTCGTACAAATTTCTGATTTGATGCATACAAAATACAAAGCTGTGACGTCATAACCTTTTGTATGGAGCGTTTTCGAGAAAATTCAAAATTGTGATTTTTAAATTAACATATCTCGAGAGATTTTTTGTGCTATCGAAGTAATTCTTTCACCTATGGTTATATTATTAAGACGTCGCTACATATCAAACCGAAAAAAATATTGGTCAAATAGCCTATTGTCTAATACTACTTATCTAAAGGCTCCTATTGTTTTCCTTGCAACCATGACAACCACGGCAGACCAGTCCCCTCTGGCAGCACCCATTGACGAGTTGTTGCATGGGGTAGCCATCGCCGCATTCAACCATTTTATTGGGAATGCGCCGATCCGCAACACGACACCACCACCAGTTTGAACACTTTAATGAGCATGCAAAATGAATAAGAACCTGAAGGCCAAATCTCGTAATTTTTCTACAAACGCAGATTGAATGTTGACCGATTCGAGATTGAAATTGTGAATTGTCTAAAATTATATACTTGATTTCATTAATTAATTATTATCAATTATTATTGTTGGCAAATTAACTTTCTTAGTTTGTTAAATTTCCGGTCATATTTCGATATAGTCCCAGTTAAATTAAACTTTGAAGTAACGTATTGTGATACGAGAATACCAAATTTGACATATGTAAGATCGAGACTGGATGGAAACTGAATTTTGAGCACATTTTAATTACGAGAATTGCCCCTCTGGGCTGTCAGGCCTGCACAGCAAAACCTCAGTTTATTTCCCTATTGTCCCCCTCTCCCTCTCCTACCCCACCCACAAGATACTTATATTGTTGGATTTTGCTGTTTAACCGCCAAAAATTATGTCAAGATGCGACAGACAATACTATTCCGACCGCCACCATTTCGCTTGAGGAAAATTTGATTCCTGCGCGCTTACTCTGCTTACATAATCTTGATATTTACATGTCCAATGAAGTCCAAAATGATTATTTATTTAATATCACTTTTCGTTTTCATTTTATCAGTAATCGTCTTTTAGAAGATGTGGTGTGATATTTTCAAAAGTAAATCCACGCAAACCATTGCGAAGTCATAATTCGTACATTAATAATAAGTAAAGTCAACCAATCGAAAACCGTAACACTTTCAGTATGATATCATAGTATAAATAATAGTACTACGTACAGTATGGCCACTCCCTTCCTCTCTCTAGTGTCGACTTCACCTCCCTTCTGAGACAAATCTGGAACACTTTGTATGGCGCCGCACGCACACTTGCTCATTCACGCTCTGCACAGACGTTGTTGTTTAAGTAGTAGTAAACGACGCAACATTTGTATGGAGTGACCGGGGTGTGATAATATAATGGTCCTGCGTAGCCAAGGTACGTACGTAGCATTCGTAGCACTAGGAAATACCACCATACCATTATTGTTCTTAGAATATTGTTAAGTTTTCCATCCAGTTATTGATAAAAGTTAGAGCATATAATTAAGTACTTTGCGGTTCCGCTTTCTTCCGCAAACTCTCAAGTTGTGTAAACTTGAGAGTTCGCAGAAGAAAGCGGAATGAACTAATTGCCTTCCGATGTATTGCCAGGAGTCAATAGGCTACGAACTGCTTACCATCAGGCAGTTCATATGCTTTTTGATTTTACATAACATTTTACATTTACCTTATTACATTGTACTTTTTAGCCGACCCCAAAAAAGGAGGGGTTTCTCAATTCGGCTGTATTTTTTTATATGTTTGTTACTTAGTTACTCTGTGATTTATAAACCGATTTGAAAAAAAAACTGTTTATTATTTGAAAGAGTATACTTCCATATTGGTCCCATATTTTTTTCATCATCAGCCTGTATCTACGTACATAAATGTAGAGTAATGTTTCGAATCGGTTTTTTTTTTGTTAAAATTATACATTACCGTTAAAGTATCAAGAGGAATTGTTCCCTGTCTAATGCCGCAGATAGACTTCAAGGCTGAGAACTGACGAAAAGGATTTTATGATGAAACCGAAATATCTTATTATCACCATCCTAACTGATGTATTGTCCTCCGCTGTCATTTGTTCTCGGATGTCTAGGCTTTGCTCTTGGAATTTTAAATAAAGATGGCTGGTACGAAAATATTCAGATAACTAATTAACTTTTTTGTCTTATTAATTTCTGAGAAAATCTGAAACGCCTGTTTTCTGCCTGAATTCTTCACGTTATTTTTTTTATAACTTATTTGAAATAAGGGATTAATCAAAACGAATTATAATTATTGCATTTGTGTTGAGTTGGGTATCTACAAAGTGACGGGCGCAGGCTGGTACAATTATAATCACAGTACTACATACAGTGTCGACCTCACCTCCCCTCTGAGACAGATCTGGAACAGTTTGTATGGCGTCGCACGCACACACGCTCATTCACCTTCTGCACAGCCGGCATTGTTTATGTAGTAAGCGATCTAATATAATATAATATGTATCACTTGTGAGATACATTGTTTTCATGCAATGGCCAAGTCATTCTGTTTATTTAAAACATAAAAGATTTTTAATATTGATATGGGCGTTATAAGATTTTGTTAGGTTAGCTAATTACGTAATAACTTAATTACAGAAGATCCCTTAAGTAGGGACTGAATAAATTAACCGACTTGGTGTTACATGGATCTCCTAACTTTTTACGGTAGAAGATCTGAGTTGCGAGACTTGGTTTTTTTTACAAGTTCTGTTTTTGATGGCATTTATTATTCACTCAACTACACGAACTAAAAGCCATTCACTTCTTTAGCAAAAGCTTATTGATCGAATGTTTCAAGTAAAATCTGTTTTACATAATAATTTTGCACTATCATTTTGAGCTAACCAAAATGTAAATGGATATTAGTCATCCAACACTGTTGTTGTTGTTTAATTCTCAACGTTAATGCCTAATGCATAAAATTTATTATGCCTAATCGTTAAAACATGTAAGAGATTTGCGTTGTGCACAAGTGACTATTAATACGATGCATTAAAATAAACGTTTCCTGCATGCTGCACTCCTATATACATAGTTGCAACTTGCAAATAAAGATTTAACAAGTAGATCTTTGGTTGCATAGATTAAACAACTGTTATATATTTGGCCTATATTTTTTCTACTCTTTAACGGCAAATTGTACTCTGTAGTTTTCTGCACAATCTGTCGCAGATTTTTTTATACTACGTCGGGTGGCAGACAAGCATACAGCCCACCTGATGTGAAGCGGTTACCATAGCCATATTAACGCTAAATATCGCTCGCGCGCCGCCACCACCACCGCTGCCGACGTAGCAACTCCTTCCTTTCTTTCTGGTGACCTCACTCACTCGCAGGAACACAACAATCCTTAAGGGAATTGTTATTTGGCTGCGGTATTCTGTGAGATGGAGGTACTTCCCCAGTCGGGCAGCTTACAAAATACGCAATACCCTACCTCTCTTTTCGCCAGAGCCTCATTTGTCAGTCAGCAGGGTGCACCACGTGCAGGTGAAGTTGGCTTTGGTTCAAAGATGTTAGTGAACTACTTACACCCCAATACGCAGTATATGAATGTGGTCCACGCTACTGTTGTCTTTACGAAACCCAGCCTGTTCCGGTGGCTGGTAGTCTTCAAGCGAGACGATTTGTGATAACCCTTGACAACAGCTTATACACATGAGTCAGGAGCGAGATCAGCCTATAGTTCTTCATTAAGGTTTTGACATCTTTTTAAAGAACAAAACCACCAAACTCCTGATACACGTGGCTGGTGTGGTCCCATTGTTAATGACATAATTAAATAGACGTTGTAGTTCCTTTAGAACAGTAGTTCCTCCAGCTTTCAACAGTTCTGTTGTAATTCCGTCCTCAAAAGAAGCCTAACAATTTTTCAATTTTTCAAGGGCTATCCCAATGTCATCCATACTGATGTCTGGAATGTCTTCGATGTAGTGGTTAACGGAGCTCGCGATCACCTACGCGAGTAGCCGGTGTAGGGACAGGTGCATGTGCAACATGTTTGATTGCATCTATGCAACATAGCCGTATAGATAAAGTGGTAAATAATAATAATAATATTTTTTTTATACTATTTTTTTATAATATTGTCAGACAAATTACACAGCGCCACCTAGCCCCAAAGTAAGCGAAGCTTGTGTTATGGGTAGACAACTGATAAACATACGTAAATACATTTGTTTTTTTGTAAATACATACTTATGATACATAGAAAACACCCAGACCAAGACAAACAGACATGTTAATGCACACAAATGTTTGTCCTGTGTGGGAATCGAACCTACGAGCGTTGGTGTTGAAGCCGCGTCATTGACCGCTACGTCACCGAGCTCGTCAATAGATATAAACTCGTCAGTAAATTGAAACGAGGCTACAATGTTTACCTTAAAGTCGCAGTTACAGAAAATCTTTTTTAGGAGATTAATATATTTTTTATACTCTATTGGCACAATAAAGCTTCCTTTCCTACCTTAAAGTCGCAGTTACAGAAAATCTTTTTTAGGAGATTAATATATTTTTATACTCTATTGACACAATAAAGCTTCCTTTCCTACCTTAAAGTCGCAGTTACAGAAAATCTTTTTTAGGAGATTAATATATTTTTTATACTCTATTGACACAATAAAGCTTCAAAGATGACTAATAAACTAATACGACAATTTTTTTAACAGAATCATTAGATTTTGTTAGAAAAATATCTTGCTAATGGAATAATGAATGAATATAGATAATAACCGAACAAGGAACCTGAGATCAAAAATTCGTGAATAGATAATTAATTGGAACATAATATTATAACATAATAGGTAAATATAAAAATATAAACATAATTGTTCCAGAATTTTCCTTTCAGTTACGACTTTGTATTTTTTCTTATTCGAGGTCACTCGCGCCAGTTTTATAGCAATATCTGTCATACTCGTAAACTAAGAATAAATTCATATAAAATCTATCTAAGTAGGTATATAGATATATGTAAAAATGAATCTATATTATCCTTGGTCACAGCATCCCGCGTCAACCGCTGGACCGATTTCACTTATTCTTTTTTTTGTTTGTTTGTTATTGTCACGAGAAGGTTCTAATGAAAGAAAATAAAAAACCGACCAAGTGCGAGTCGGACTCGCGCACGAAGGGTTTCGTACAATTATCTATAAAAACGGCAAAAAAAATAAAAAAATCACGTTTGTTGTATGGGAGCCCCCCCCCCCCTTAAATATTTGTTTTATTTTTATTTAATTATTTATTTTTTAAGTATATAACTGAATATTCTGTGAATATTTCAAGCGTCTCCCTGTTGCCGTTATCAATATCGAGCAAAAATGAGCAAAAAAAAAATCACGTTTGTTGTATGGAAGCCCCCTTAAATATTTACTTTATTCTGTTTTTTAGTATTTGTTGTTATAGCGGCTACAGAAAATACATCATCTGTTAAAATTTCAACTGTCTATTTCAATTTAACTATCACGGTTCATGAGATACAGAGATACGGCCTGGTGACAGATGGAACGGACGGACAGCGGAGCCTTAGTAATAGGGTTCCTTTTTACCCTTTGGGTACGGAACCCTAAAAAAAGACCCACTGTGCCGACCCCTAATAATGGCAAAATAACAAACCAATGATGATTTATATTTTAATAAATATAAAACTTAATATTAATCATACGAAACGTTAATTATGTGAATGTTAAATGAAATCGTATTTTATTTGCATAATAAGTAATTTGCTATATTTATTTTCATTTACACTTCACCTGCACAGAATTGTGGGCACTCACATCTGGTATTATGCTAAATGTGAGTATTTCAATTAAATTGTATTTTTTATTCAGTAAATGATTAAACAAAATTTCCTATTATATTAACAATTACCTTGAGGGTTGTTGTTTTCCTGCGAGTGAGTTAGGTCACCAGAAAAGAAGAAGATGCTGCGTTGGCAGCGGGGGTGGCGGCGCGCGCGACCGATATTTTATTTTGCAAGCGTTAATATGGCTACGGTAACTGCTTCACATCAGGCGGGCCGTATGCTTGTCTGCCATCCGACGTAGTTTAAAAAGAAATAACCTGGGCTTAAAATCAAATTCCATTTACTTTTTTTACCTACTTTAATTTTGAACAGTTCAATGACTAATGTACAGTCAAAAAAAGAAATGGCTGGGAATAACTATCAGATCATTTCTAAATCATTGTAACAAATGGGGTGTAAGTAGCTCACTACCATCTTTGAGCCAAAGCCAACCTCATCTACACATTATGAACCCTGCTGACTGAAAAAAGAGATTGGCGAAAGATGGCTAGGTACCTCACAGAATACCGCAACCAAATAACACCTACCTTGAGGACCATCTTGTGATATTGCGAGTGAATGAGATCACCAGGAAGGAAGGAGTTGCTGTATTAGTAGCGGGGGTGGCGGCTCGTGAGCTATATTTAATGTCGCAAGGGCTTATTACGACTATGGTAACCGCTTCACATCGGGCGGGTCATGTCCTTGTTCTCCTTCCGACGCGACGTATTATGAAAGAAATGATTATTATAGAAGAAAGAAAATAAGTATTTCTGGACAATTTCCACAGCGCCATCTAGTCCCAAATTAAGCGCGAAGCTTGTACTATGGGTACTGGACAACCGATAAACGTACTTAAATACATATTTTTTTTGTAAACACATACTTATAATACATAGTAAACACCCAGACCAAGGCAACGACCAGGGGGTGTAAGTGGTTCATCAACATCTTTGAACCAAAGCCAACTTCGCCTGCACGCGGTGCACCCTGCTGACTGACAAACGAAGGTCTGCCGAAAAGAGAGGTAGGGAGCGTAATTGTAAGCTACCCGACTGGTGAATGTACCTCCACCTCACAGAATACCCCAGCCAAATAACGGTTCCCTTGAGGGCTGTTGTGTTCCTGCGAGTGAGTGAGGTCACCAGAAAGGAAGGAGATGCTGCGTTGGCAGCTGGGGTGGCGGCGCGCGAGCGATATTTTATGTTGCGAGCGTTAATATGGCTACGGTAACCGCTTCACATCAGGCGGGCCGTATGCTTGTCTGCCACCCGAAGTAGTATAAAAAAAGAGGCAAACAGACATGCACACAAATGTTTGTCTTGTGCGAGGATCGAATCCGCAACCTCGGAGTCAAAGTAGGCATTGCTAGCCATTCGACCACTGGGCTCGTATGGTCATTTCTATGAAAATAGATTGGTAACACGTTATTTTTGTGACCCATTATATATAACAAACCTTCCCCATTGTAATGACTAATGATAATATAAATATTTGTATTGTATCCGTCGCTGTGTTAATTCTATATTCTGTACTTAGCGGCAACTTAATCCTGTGAATACATCCGAGATCCTTCGTGTAAACCGAACACGTGTCGGAAGTGACACATACAGTAATCTACTATATAAAAATAAGTCGGGTTTTCCTTCCTGACGCTATAACTCCAGAACGCACGAACCGATTTCCACGGTTTTGCATTCGTTGGAAAGGTCTCGGGCTCCGTGAGGTTTATAGCAAAGAAAATTCTGGAAAAATTTGAAAAGGAAAGCGGGAAAATCTTTTTTCACATACAGCGCCATCTCTAAGGAAATGGATGGAAACGAAAAGATTGAGCCACAGCGAAGCGTGGTCGGGCCGCTAGTGATAATATAAATATTTGTATTGTATCCATCTCTGTGTTAATTCTATATTCTGTACTTAGCGGTAACTTAATCCTGTGAATACACCCGAGATCCTTCGTGTAAACCGAACACGTGTCGGAAGTGACATACAGTAATCTGTTGTAAAAGACATTTATCCTCAGCCTAGCTATTAACTAAGAGATAACTAGGACGGATTCTAGCCCACGGGGCCGAAATCGAGGTTCAGTAGAGCGGGTAGATTCGCTGAGTGTATGTTTTCCATTGATTTCAATGGAAAATGTATTTGATGTGATCATACCTTGATGTGACCATACATTGACGAGCTCGGTGGTCGAATCGTTAGCAATGGCCACTTGGCGAGGTCGCGGGTTCGATTCCCGCACAAGACAAACATTTGTGTGCATGAACATGTCTGTTTGTCTTGGTCTGGGTGTTTTCTATATATTAGGTTGGGGAAAAAGTCTTTTCGTATTTTATATGAAAATTCAAAACATTTTTTAATAAAGTTACGTTTACGTTAAGTTTAACATTTAACTAAAGTATGTAGGTGCCATTATGTTCGATAACTTTTTGTCATCTTGTAGGTAGAGACATGATCCCATTACTATAGAAATCTTGGGACTTCTGTTCAAAAAACCGCGACAAGTGGTTTTGGCAGTCTTCTCGTGATGTTAACCTGACATTGCCTAAAGAATTCTTAAGAGACCGAAACAGGTGGAAATCAGAAGGTGCAAGGGCAGGACTATACAGCGGATGCATTAACACCTCCCAGTCAAACTCTCTTAATTTTTGCTGAGTGGCTAAAGATGTGTGAGGTCTAGCGTTATCATGATGAAAAATCACACCCCTTCTATTAATTAATTCCGGCCGCTTTCTCTCAACTTTTTGCTTTAATCTCATCAGTTGTTCACAGTAGAGTTCAGAATCTATAGTCCTGCCTGGCGGTAACAGCTCATAATGAATATCTTCCCTTCCAATCCCACCATACACACAGCATCACCTTGTTGCGGGTTAACCCGGATTTCGCCAGAGTCTGTGAAGCCTGGCCGGCCTTTGACCACGACCTTTTTATGCGCCAAAACTGTTATGTGGTCAATTCCTAGTTCTTCAGCTACGTCGTAACTACTGATATGCCGATCTTGCTCCACTTTTTCAGAAATGGCATCCATTTTATCCGTAACAGGGCGAACAGAGCGACGTGCATCTTTGACATCAAAATTTCCGGATTGAAAACGTTTAAACCAAATTTGTGCTACTCTCACAGACACTGCACTAGGTCCATAAACGTCACAATTTTTTTTCGCAGCTTGCGTTGAATATATACCTTTTTTGTAGTAAAATGTTAAAATGTATCGAATTTCTTCATTAGATTCACTCATCTTGACAGTAAAAAAAAACAAATGAAAATCACACATTTACCTAATTTGAATTTGGAATTATCTTTTTTAAAATTTAAACTTTTTAAAGATATCAAAACCTTTCAGATACAAATGGTATAACCAAAGAGATTTTATTACAAGTTCATACATACTATAATGCGAAAAGACTTTTTCCCCTACCTATTATTATAACATGTAAATCCTTATTACACACGTATTAAAAATATAATTAATATCAAATTTATACTAGCGACAATGCATATCCAAAACTCATATAGGTACACAAAATGTTGAACTTTATTATTTAAAAAATAAAAGTCATTTTGAAATAGAAATTAGTTGCAGGCGGTGCGAGCTACATGGCAAAAGTGTCAGGCACGAAAGAAAAACGCAGACGTGTGCCATATTTTGTGTGGTGTGGTAGAGTACGTTCTAAATCTTTTCAATTGCGGGGAGATCTGTATTGCAGCAATGAGGTACTTTTTGAGTGGAGCGAACGGAACGCTTATATCCACCGAAAAGTCACTCTTCGAAATAAATAGGCTCCAAAACCACTGAACCGATTTTGATGAAACTTGTCACAATTAAAGACTTCGACTTGCTTGAGGTTTGTATCGAAAAAAAATTGAGACCATACATGTCTTTGAGCAATAAAAAAATAAATATAAATAAATATTTCTGGACAATTTACACAGCGCCATCTAATCCCAAATTAAGCTCAAAACTTATGTTATGGGTACTAGATAACTGATAAATGTACTAATTTTTTTTTTATTAATACATAGATACGAGTATAATACATATAAAACATCCAGACCAAGACAAACAGACTTGTTCATGCACACAAATATTTGTCATGTGCGGGGATTGAACCCGCGACCTCGGAGTCAAAGTAGCCATTACTAACCATTCGACCACCGAGGTCATCAAAATAATAGTAAAGTGAACAAAAAATACCAAAAGAACCTTTAAGCGCAGTTAATTTCCCATACGCAGTAAACGTATGTACCCAACTCTCAAATAATCCCTTCTCACAATCGAGACCGGTAGCGGTAGCATAATGGGGATATGTAACGAAAGAAATGTTACACCATAAGTTACACTCAGGAGAATATTTCAATTTTATTGCGCCAACTTTGCATTAATGATGTTTTTGGGGACGAATATCTACCTAAAACGCGCGATCTATCCTATGTTTGAATATTTTACCACACTACCGAAACGATGGCAACATTTTCAGTGTTTCCAGTAGCATATGAAATATAGATTGTGTTTGTCATTATTACCGCGAGCATGCTGGCACTGTACACGTATGTAAGATAAACTATTATATGTATAGTACATGGGGCAAACTAAAAGTTTTGCACTTCTAGCTAATCGGAACTATTTTAATTTCGAATGTTATATTTTTTGAAACGACTTGCAACCTTCTTAGTAATAAAAAAAAATTGGCGGGAAATCATTTGTCAATTGTTTTTTATCACACATCAAAGTTCTACGTACGCAACGAAAATGAAATTAAGTCGAAAAGATTTTAGAGCAATGATTTTTTATGATTTTAAAAGTTCTCTCTCTCTCCGCAAGACTGTGCCGCTCGTCTTCAAAATGCTTTTGGGATAGAAGCACCTCTTTTAAGCACCGTGAGGCGATGGTTTGTTGAATTTGAGAGAGGTCGGGTTTCTTTACATGACGAATTTCGTGAAGGGCGGCCTTCAACTGCCGTCAACGAAAATAATGTGGCTACTGTTAAGCGGCTAATCGAAGAAAACCCGCGGATTACATATGAGACAATTTGAGGACTATTGGGGATTGGTATGAGGCAAATTCAGAAAATTTTACACGAAGAGTTAAAAGTTCGGAAACTTTGTTGTCGTTGGATCCCTCATGAACTGACAGCGGAGCAGAAGCGGGCTTGCGTGGAGTGGTGCTCACAGATGCTACTGAAGTACGACCACGGACATTCTAATGCTGTTTATGACATTGTTACAGGAGACGAAACGGGGATTTATTGTTTTGAATCGGGAAAAAAAACAGCAATCTTGTGAATGGGTGTTTGAAAATGAGAACAGGCCAACAAAAGTGAGACAGGCGAAAAACGTTGGTAAAAAAATGATCACGTTTTTTTTTCCAGCTACGGGTCCCATCTGCACAATTCCACTTGAAGATCAATAGAGTGTTAATGCCGAGTGGTATTCTACCATTTGTTTACCCAGGGTGTTAGAAAAAGTTCGCGAAAGACGACCAAAAAGCCGCGTTCTCCTACATCATGACAACGCTTCTTCACACACGGCCAACACAACAAAGTCATTTTTAGCTTCCGAAAAAGTACAACTCGTCACCCATCCTGCACATAGCCCCGACCTAGCACCCTGTGATTTCTGTATTTTCCCCAAAATCAAAGATTTGATGAGAGGTTTCACTTTTACCAACTCCGAAGAGGCAGTGATAGCACGTAGAAAACATGCCATCAGATCTGTGGTCCTCCTGTTTTAAAAAAATGGTTTGATCGCATGGAAAAAATGTTTAAAATGTAAAGGAGAGTATTTTGAAAAGCAATAAACATAATACTTTGGTTATATCACAGTATAAGTAATAGTACTAACGTACAGTATGGACACTCTCTGCCGCTCTCACTAGTCGACCTCACCTCCCCTATGGAACCGATTTGGAACCGTTCGCAATGGATGCAACGTCCTACAAATTGACGTCGCTCGTATTTTATTCTCCATTCAGTTTAAAAGATGGGAGTTACTTGTGCAGTGGATGGATGTCTCAACACATGGAAAGTAAAAAAAAAATATTTATTCGATCCCTTTGGATGAAATAAAGTACAGATTTTTTTTATAAATTACCTAAAAAGCATGCGGCAGCCATAGTTTCATCATAACTAATTCATGTCTGTCATAGTAGGATACAAGATACAATTAATAAGAGATGAGAAAAGGATAGGTTAGCATTATAGCAGATTTATATGTCTCAAGACCTAGTGAGTGCGCAGACGCGGAATTGACATTGCTGTCACTTGAGTTACGGTGGTTTATTGTTAATGTTTACAATTTTCTTATTTACATTTCAATGTTTATTGTGCGTGATGTCATGTGTGGTATTAGTTTTAAATTACGTTTGTTCCATGTGAATATGAAAATGAATCAAATCATTGCGCATGCATATATATGAATAGTAAAAAGCTACAATTAGTAAGAATGAAATGGTTTGACCATTACAATGAACCGGTGTTCGGAAGGCGAACGTTTGATTTAGTGGTGATTAGAAAATATAAACTTTTGGGTAAGTTAGCAATGACAATTATACAAGGCGTTTTGTAAATATTGGCTGAAGTCAGTGTAGTGTATTTACTATGTTTTTTTTTTCTTCACTACGCCCACCTGATGTGAAGCGGTTACCGTAACCATATTAACGCTCGCAATATTAAAAATCGCTCGCGCGCTGCCATCCCCGCTGCCAACGCAGCAACTCCATCTCTCCATCCTCTCTGGTGACCTCACTCACTCGCAGGAACACAACAACCCTCAAGGAAATAGTTATTTGACTGCGGTATTCTGTGAGGTGGTGGTACTTCGTCAGTTGGGCTGCTTAAAAGATACGCTATGTCCTACCTCTCTTTTCGTCAGAGCCTCGTCTGTCAGTCAGCAGGGTGTACCCCATGCAGGTGAGATTGACTTTGGTTCAAAGATGTTGATGAACCACTTACACCCCCTTACATGTCCGACTAATAATTGAATAATGTCAACCCTAGAGAACGTCACTCAAACATAGGCACGTATACAGACGTAATTTGGTTACTACATGCAAAAGCGCCATTTTTGTATGGAGTGGCCGGGGTTTGGTTATATCATGTTGTTTTTTTTAAGTTACGCAAAACTTTTAGTGTGACCTACTGTAACAGACTTCTATTATGTTAAAAGTCGTTTCAGTATTTTTCCTGAATATTTTTCGTTAGCCACTTACATGAGCATTGTTGAACAAAGGCATTTTTTGTATGATTATGGAGGAGGTGAGACAGAGAATGTTGATCCTTTGGGGATGACAGAGATATAATCATGGACGCGTTTCGAAGGGTGTGCAGGGGTGAACTGCGGGGGGAGTGTCGCTGGCGCAAGTCGGGGCGGTTTCGGGACAGTCGGCCGGGGTTCGTATTAAAAGTTGGACGTAGACAGTCAACCGGGGGTCGTATTGGAAGGTAGACTTTTCGCATAATAAAGATTTTAAGTAAGACAGTCGGGCGTGGGTCGTATTCAAAGCTGTACGTGGACGGTTTCAGGGTAGTACATTCGGACGGGGTTGGTATTCAAAGCTAGACCTTTCGCATAATAAATAATTAAAGTGTTTAATAAGATTTTAAAATCGTGAAATCGAATACAGTGATAAATGAAGGAGCAGAAAGCAGAATCATCATGGAACTCATAATTGTTGACAAGTCTGGTTGTATAATATTATTCTATTAATTCTCTGATTCCTCTATTTTCCTTTAGAAATAGATTTCTGCATGATGATTATTTTATGAAATGGAGAAATTTAAATTAATGAAATTTAATAGATAAGTTTATCATTCGCTCTGAATTTGAACATTTTTAACATTTTCTTTGAAGTTTAAAGTGAAATATTTATGAGTTAATCACAAATATTTCCTTATTACTATTCTTTTATTTTTTATTTCTATGAAACATTTTTCTATTGTTAATAAATATAAGGCTCGCATGTTAAAAAGCTGAAAGTAGATCTTTAAGTACACTTGACATATTCACACCTATCACAGCCAAGGAAAGGTATATTTTATAGAAAAATATTATTATCTATCTTTAGAAAAGGATATATTGCGTTGCCGAAAGGTATAATCATATTCACTTTGTTAAACGTAATATTGTAAACTAACTTATTCCTTATTAGGAATAACTTTTCTGAGGTTGTGACTATTTCAACACTTACAGAACCGAGTCCGAAATGGCACACGACTTTGAGCATTTTAAAAAATTTAAAGATTTTTCCTGGTATAAAGGCTTTTATATGTGTTAATTGGGCACCAACAGGACTATGTTTAAGAGATAGTTGTGTCGTGGCTCTAAACCGACAAGCACCGTGGGAGTTTGTGGCTCAATTTCACATATAAAGCCTATTTGATGAAACGGTTTCCACTACTGTTCACGATCTACAAACCACTATCTGATATAAAAAAAAAATAGAACAGTAATGGTCCCGTGCTTTTGCAGTAGAATGCTCGTTATGTACCTAAAGTGACTTTACAGAAATATTATACACAATTACAATTCCTTAGTTAATTTTATAGCTATTAAATAGTAGGAAACTGTTTCATAATTAAAGATTAATATTTCTTAGACAAAGAAGTAAATATATTTGGAGTGAACAATACTTTTTGTTTTCCCAATAATAGGACCCGCGTTTGCTTTGAACTGACCTGTCATCCTTGATGACCTTGTTGTCAAGTAAACTATTAGAGTCAAAAATTCTGTGATATGGGTCTGTATCTTAGGATTTTTTACGCTTTAAAATTCCGAAGAGAGGCACAGGGTGGTACGATTGGTTCTTTATTTATAATTATTTTTATAGAGAACTAATCATCCCATTAAGAGGGGGGATCCCACAGATTTCAATAAGATTACCCGGGTAATCCAGTTCTACTTGTATCTTTAATTGTAACTAAATCGCGGGTCCTTATAAATTCAGTACCGACTTCAATATTTTACGATCTGACATTTGTATTTTCTCCAAAATTCCATATAACGAGACATCCATCAGCCGGGCACTGAGTCACGAATATATGTGTTCGACAACGCGAGATTTAACTGAGCTGAGCAGTGCAGTTCAGAATGAAGCGGCTTCAGAGAAAGTTAAGTTGCATGTTTATTTTCATTTCATGATTTTTTTTTTTTTTTTTTTTTTTTTTTTTTTATGTGAGAGGGGGGCAAACGAGCATGTGGGTCACCTGGTGGAAAGCAATCACCACCGCCCATGGAGACCAGCGACACCAAGGGGTCGCCGATCCGTTGCCAGCCTTTTAAGGAAAATGAAAACTCTGTTCTTGAAGGCACCCATGTCGTAGTTGTTCGGAAATACCGCTGAGGGAAGTTGATTCCACAGTTTCACTGTTCGTGGTATGAAATGTCTTAGGAAACGTACTGTAGTAGATCGCCAATTATCAAGATGATATGGATGGAATTTTAATTTATGGCGAGTTGTACGATAGTGGAATTCAGCGGCAGGTATCAAATCAAACAGCTCATCGGAGCACTCCCCGTGATATAATTTGTATAGAACGCAAAGAGACGCTACATCTCTGCGTGTAGAGAGAGAGTCCAATCGATCCGAGATCATTGGGTCACCGACGATTCGAGCTGCTCTTCGTTGTATGCGGTCAAATGGAGCAAGCAAGTACTGGGGCGCACCGGCCCAGAGATGCGAACAGTACTCCATGTGAGGTCGAACCTGGGCTTTGTATAGTTGAAGGCGGTGTCGGGGTGTAAAATACCGCCTGGCTTTACTAATCACACCAATCTTCCTGGAAGCCAGTTTGGCCTTGCATTCCAAGTGACCGCGAAACTGAACATCACTCGATATGTCGACACCCAAGATGGTAATGCTAGTTCTTACACTAAGGGGAGTACCTTCCAAACTAGGAGCTACG
Organism: Hypsopygia costalis; assembly: GCA_937001555.2. Taxonomy (NCBI): domain Eukaryota; kingdom Metazoa; phylum Arthropoda; class Insecta; order Lepidoptera; family Pyralidae; genus Hypsopygia; species Hypsopygia costalis. The sequence continues at coordinate 18,715,319 of OW443343.2, read as the reverse complement.
ACGAATGGGGACTTTTTAGCGGTAAACGCACAAACCTGTGTCTTGGAGGGATTTAGCTGCACCAAATTCAATCTACCCCAATCCGAGACGTGTCCAAGGGACGTCTCAATCTCAGACACAAGTTTTGTTCGGTACTCATCGACGCAATCCCGAGAAACATTACATTGGCCAGTGTATCTTACGTCCACTGTACTGTCATCCGCATAGCAATGAACATTGTGTATAAGCAGCAAGTCATTGATATGCAGAAGAAACAGCGTGGGGGACAATACACAGCCTTGTGGTACGCCAGCATTCAAGCGTAGTGGGTCCGAGCGTGCTCCGTCAACTACAACTTTGATGCTACGCTCAGATAGAAAACTGGCAATCCATATGCAAAGCTTCTCAGGTAGCCCAAAAGAAGGAAGCTTGGAAAGTAATGCTTTATGCCACACCCGATCAAAAGCTTTTGCTACGTCCAGACTAGCAGCCAATGCCTCGCCCTTGCTTTCCACTGACTCCGCCCAACGGTGAGTCAAGTATACCAGAAGATCACCAGCTGAGCGACCATGGCGGAAACCATATTGGCGATCATTTATCAGCTGGTGATCCTCTAAGTAGGCTACCAGCTGTTTGTTAATGATAGCTTCCATGATTTTGGAAAATATGGAAGTTATCGCAATAGGCCTGTAATTGGACGGATCTGAGCAAGTGCCTTTTTTAGGGATCGGGTGGACTAAAGCCTCCTTCCATGAGCAGGGGACCACGCCAAGTGAGTAGGAGTACCGAAATAGGCGTGTTAAAATCGGAGCCAACTCTGGAGCACATGTTTTTAAAACAATAGGTGGAATGCCATCCGGCCCACTCGACTTATGGATGTCCAGGGAGAAGAGTGCTCTACGGACAGCTCTTTGCGAGAACTTAATGTCTGGCATAGAGCTCTCACACCGTGGGATGGTTGGCGGTGTTGCTCCCTGATCATCGAGAGTCGAGTTAGACGCAAAGAGAAGTCCAAGAAGATCGGCCTTTTCCCTTGCAGTATGGGCCAGTGAGTCATCCACTCGGTGCAATGGTGGAAACGACGACCGACAGAAGTTACCTTGAACAGCCTTGGCGAGCGACCAGAACGCACGAGACCCAGAGGGCAAGCGCACTAATCTCTCGCCAATTTTGCTAACGAATTTGGACTTTGCCCTGGCGATGCAGCCCTTAAAGGATCTAGACGCAGCGTTGTAATTCTTCTTAAGGACACCGGTATTTGCATCTCCAGCTGCCTGAGCCTCGGACCAGGCTCGGTAAGAATCCTGCTTATGACGCAACGCGGCTTTGCAAGACCCTCCGAACCATGGTCGAGATTTGCCACCAATGGGCACCGCAGAATTAGGAATAAAAAGTTCCATGCCCTGCAGAACCACATCAGCGACAGCATTAGCACAGGCGCTGGGATCTTCCAGCGAAAAGCAAATCCGCCCCCAAGGGTAGGAGGCCAGGAAACTACGCAGCCCATCCCAATCTGCTGACCTAAAATGCCACACACGACGTGTGCTGGCTGTGCGCGGTCGCCTTTGGCGTGTGAGTGGCACAATACTCTTTATGAGGCAATGATCCGAAGACCCAAGAGGGGCGCCAACAGACACACGATAATTTTCAGGGTGGGAGGTCAGCAGAAGATCCAAAAGGGACGCCATATGCTCCGACACATCCGGCACCCGCGTGGGCGAGGAAACCAGCTGTGTCAGACCATATGCCAAGGCAAAGTCATGGAAAGTTCTTCCAGCATGGTCAGTTGATCTAGACCCTAGCCATTCGACGTGGTGGGCATTAAAATCACCCAGTACCACAATCTCTGCAGAAGGCATCTGCTGGAGTATACTGTCGGTCGTCGTTTGTATGTGCCCCACAAGACGCTCCGTTTCGACATTTCCGCTGTGGGACCTGTAGAGGCACGCGTAAATGCGAGTGCGGTCCTCAAAATCTGCGCGCAGCCACATAATTGACAGGTCCCTCGCTTCAAGACTGCCAAGACGTCGACAACAGATATTCTCCCGAATGTACGCGCAAACACCGGCTCGTGGCACAAAGTGATGTTCCACTTTGTACCCTGGGTAACGCAGATATGAGATGTCAGCAGGGGGGAATATCTGAGTCTCCGTCAAAAAGAGTATGGCCGGCCTAGCCGTCTCTAGATGATGGTGGACAGCATTGATGTTGGAGTTAAGTCCCCTAACGTTACACAGCTCAACGCAGAGCTCAGGGGGAGGTGCCACCACACTCTTCTTGCGTTTGCTCCCGGCAGAAATATAGAGCGGCGTAATGCCCGCCCCAGAATACGTCGGGCGGCCTGAGCAGTGGTGCTCAGGGAGGGATTCTCCGTCACCAGCGGTGACGGTACCCTCCTGGGGTATTGTTCTTTTTACTACCGCTGCCATATTTAGAGTTGGGGTGTTTGGGTTGGGCTCCGGGTTTCAACACTCACCGTACGAAACGCAATAGCGCGAGCTATTACTTCACGCCGGTCTTCTGCGTGAGAGTGGTACTGCCCCGGACGAGCCGGCCCAATTACGAGCTGTATTCATTCAATGTCCAAAACTTGACCGCGATCATGTTCTAGACACTAAACGACTACAGCTTGGCTCTACCACTCAGGAAAAAGGCTACTCGTTTAGCACCACCCAGGGGTCACGTGCAGGGAAACTAGGGTAAAGCCTGCGGACGTGAGTAGCATCAACCCCCAAATGATAATTTATGATATACATATCTTACTTTTAATTTTCGAGTTATTACACAACGTACCGCTAGACGATCGCGTGGCCACTCGTTCATTTTATATTACACGCGAATTTTCATGTTAAAATAAGAAGGGGGAGGTTACACTACGTATTTACAAACAGACCGCCTCTGTATACGTCTGATGTAAAGGTGCCTGTAGATTCCTTAGGGTTGACTGCTTAACGATGGTAGGTACCTTGCGCTGTGACATAAGACGTTATACTTTGAGTAATATTGTAATAATAAATATCTTTACGCGTTTATTGTGAATGATTGTGATTATGAGATGGCATTAAATCCAGTTACGTTGCCGTCCTCACAGACATTCAATATAGTAAATTAAATGTCTGTGGCCGTCCTACACTAAATGATGTACGCTGGTTATGATATGATATGATGAGGCTATTTCTCCAACTATTTTTTCGGTTTTATATGTAATGACGTCACAATAATAAAACCACACGTGAAAGAATTACTCGATAGCACAAAAATCTCTCGAGATATGTTAATTTGAAAATTACAATTTTGGACTTTCCCGAAAACGCTCCATACAACAGGCTACTAGGTTATGCCGTCACAAGCAAGTATTTTGTATACAGCAAATCAGAAATTTGTACGACAGCTATGTTAAATATTACGTTTATGTAATTAGTATCATAATAAAAGTTATAGTATTTTTATTGCTTCTCGAATGGAAATACTAATTTTTAATAATTTCATACTTTTAAAATGAACTTTCCCGCCAAACTTTGATCGACCCTAAAATAAGTCGGACGGAAGATATTAAAATGAAAGTTTGCAGATCTTTATAGTTTTGTGTATTTTACGATATTGTTAAATCATTTTTTACATTGTCACATAGTCTATTGGTTATTATACAATCCAATGTCGTGGTTGTCTATTGAAAATGTGGAATAAAATCAAGATTCAACTTTCAAAAATTTCAACAATGTCGAACTGTATAAATTGTCTAATAAAATGTCGAATCAACGATTTCGGTAATGAAAAAACGACGGCGCCGTCGATGTCGTATCGTCGACAGAATATTCATGTTTGGATGCCATGTTGTTTTTTTTTTTTTTTATATTAGTTTAGCATATTGGCTCCACTTCGCCTGATGGTAAGCGAAAAGAGGAGCCCCAATCGCATTATGTAAAAATCGACATAAAAGGCAATTATCACATACCTGCATAATTTTTTCGTATGCCCTTTGGATCCACAATCATGAAATTTAAATAAACTCTATGAGCTCGCTGGTTGCTTGCGCGTGTCAGTCTAATCGAACATGCAAGTTAAGCAACGTCGATCGTAGCCTATCCAAGGATGGGTTTGTATTATTTCGTACTCCTGCGTGCTTCGGAGGGCAGGTTAAGCTGTCGGTCCCGGCTGTTGTCATTAGATGACAACCGTTAAGCTATGTCAGTGGTCTCCGCCAATCCGCAGTTCAGCAACGTGGTGGAGTATGCTTTAAACCCCTTCAATTAAGGGGAGACCCGTATCCCAGCGGTGGGATGAGTTGACGACAAGTAAACCCTAGGTAATGTCGTCAATTTCGTCCCAAACATATTATTTTTTAAGGAAACAACGACGCAGTTGTAATAAGTTTCTTATATGAGAAATCATTGTTCTAAATGTACTTAATGAAGTAAATGAACTTAGTAAAGTATTATCAAGTACTTGTTTCAAATACACAGTTTAAATATTGTTTGGTAAATTTATTTCAACTGAACTTGAAAATGAGCAACAGAAGTAAAATATTTATTGTGTAAATTTCGTATTCATAATTTAAATATTAAATTAAATAATTACAATTATGTGACAATTAGATACATATTTAGGGAATACTGAGGCTAGACGACAATTTTTTCTTTCGATGTGTTATCTAAGGACTTCATTATAATATAACTATAAGTGAAAGAATTACTTCGATAGCATAAAAACTTCTCGAGATATGATAACTTGAAAATCACAATTTTGGACTTTCCCGAAAACGCTCCATACAAAAGGCTACTGAATTATGCCGTCACATTTAGGTATTTTCTATACGTTAAAACAGAAATTTGTACGACAGCTATGTTAAATACTGCGTTTATGTAGCTAGTGCCGTAACCAAAGGTATAGTATTTTTGATTGTTTTTCCAAAGTTAATTTTTTTTTTTTACATAATTTCATTCTTTTCATTTGGACTTTCCCACCAAACTTTGATCGACCATAGAACAAGTCGAACATAACTTATTAAAATTTCAAGATCGCAGTTCGTTCTAGTTTTGTGTATATTACGATACTGATAAATATTTTTTTATAATTTTTGATCATTATCGTCTAGCCTATAGAAATCGAAAAAATCAGGACGAGTATAAATAATAAAGAATAATCCTGGACAAATTACATGAGGCCATCTTGTCCCAAATATTGAATTTTTTTTTTTTTTGTAAATACTTAGGTTAGTACATATAATACATAGAAAATGCCCAGACGAAGACAAACAGACATGTTAGTGCACACAAATTTTTGTCTTTGCGGGGTTCGAATCCATGACGTCGGAGTCCAAGTACCCATTCAACTACCGAGCTCGTCGTATATAGCTTATAGTCAATATCCGAAATCTAGGCTCTCTAGATTTGACTAGTTAAACCTTAAAGCAAGTCGAAGTTAGGTTAGGGTTAGAGATGTGTTCCTGCGAGTGAGTGATATCACCAGAAAGGAAGGAGTTGGTGCATTAGCAGCGGGGCTAGCGGATTGTGAGCAATATTTCAAGTTGCGAGCAATAATATACCTACAGTAACCGCTACACATCGGGCGGGCCATATGCTTGTCTGCCACTCGACCTCGTCCTCAACCCTTATTCATCCCTCTGCTGGGATACGCTCCCATCAATCGAAGCGGTTTTAGAGCATACTTCATGACGCTACTCAACTGCAAAGGTCATTTTGACTGGGCTTCACGGCTGTCATCTTCCAAGCATCAAGGAGCCCGAGATATATGGTATGTTTATACCCATCTATAGACAGGCTGCGGCCGACGTTGCTTAACTGCGTGTTCGATTAAATGACACGCGTCACGACGCCATCGAGCTCCACAGCCACTCGACGTAATATAAAAAAAAAATCAGACGACTGTGTTTAATCAAAATAAATTCTAAGAGCCTTAATAAATAAGACAATTCTAAAACTGTCTGGAAAACAAACAAAAGTGTACGACGCGAGCATCGCTTTAAAACTTTACACGACAAGCATCAAAATTCAGCGCTGCGACACACATGACACAAATTTAATTTGTCGGTGGTGTTGACTCGTGTGTATTACCGCTATGTAAATTACAGCGCCAGCTATAATGGAAGCGCTATATTTTCAATTTGACTTTCACACTCGTAACCTAACGATCCGAAGAGATAAATATCACATATCATTTTGTTATGAAGGATAAGGTTATTTCACGACCTCCGTGAAGAGCCCATTGCAGTGGTCGAATGGCTAACAATGGCATTTTGACTCGGACGTCGCGGGTTCGATCCCCGCGCAAGACAAATGTTTGTATGCATGAACATTTCTGTTTGTCTTGATCTGGGTGTTTTCTATGTAGATATTATATGTATGTATTTACAAAAAAAAATGTATTCAAGTATATTTATCAGTTAACTAGAACCCATAGCTTTGCTTAGTTTGGTACTAGATGGCAGTGTGTAATTTGTCTCGGAATATTTATTTATTATAATAATATGTATGTATTTCCAAAAAAGAAATATTTGAAGTATAGGATCAGTGTAATAGTGCCCATAGTACAAGCTTTGATTAATTTCGAACTAGATAGCTTCTTACACTGCCATGTCAATTTGTCCAGGAATATTTCTTTATTTATCTTATAAGATATTAAACTTATAAGGTATCTCTTCCAGTTAATCTTATAGTATCTGAATGGGCATAGCTTAATGTTAAATGGAATATAAGTAGCATAATGAATAAGAAAAGAACTTCGGGACAGAGGCCCACCAAACATTCCCACTACCATGTCTCCTCCACCGAAAAGGCAATAAACAATGAAGTCCATTGCAGTCCAGGCGTTAAAACTACTGCTGCCTTGGGATTCACAACGAATTTAATCAGAAGAAATTAGTAGGAGTAGGAAGCTTCCCCTCTTAGCAATGTGAGGACAGCAATATGGCAAATAAGGCATTAGAAGCCTAAAGAGATGACCAGTCAAGTGCACCACGGATTTAAAATATATAAAATTAAAAAACACTGAGTTATTACCTAACACATCGATTTCAATATGAATTGCTAAATCGACTAACGAAAAGAGCTTATTAATAATCATTATCATAAGTAATTGTCAGCCTTTATCTATCCACTGTTGGATATATATGCTTTCCTAATGTTTTGCACCATATACGACCCTCCGCTTTACTCATCTACTCGTTTTTTTGAGATCATCAATCTTATTATTACTGACAATTTGAGGTATACTATTTTGCGTCTTTCCGCCACCATGTTATTTCATGCAAACTATTGCCGACCGGCATCCACCCACTACCGTTTGTAAATCCATGAGAATGTCGTGGCTGCTTTGGTCGTCTCTCTTCCAGCTGTTGCGGTTATCTCTGCGGCTCTCCAACATTTTTTATTTTTTTTATACTACGTCGGGTGGCAGACAAGCATACGGCCCGCCTGATGTGAAGCGGTTGCAGTAGCCATATAAACGCTCGCAACATAAAATATCGCTCGCGCGCCGCCACCTCCGCTGCCCACGCAGCATCTCCTTCCTTTCTGGTGGCCTCACTCACGCGCAGGAACACAACATTCAAGGGAATTGTTATTTTGCTGCGGTATTCTGTGAGGTGGAGGTACATTCCCCAGTCGGGTAGCTTACAATTACGCTCCCTACCTCTCTTTTCGCCAGAGCTTCGTTTGTCAGTCAGCAGGGTGCACCGCGTGCAGGTGAAGTTGGTTTTGGTTCAAAGATGTTGATGAACCACTTACACCCCAAAACCATCTGACGGGAGTTAGTCCAAGCATACCACGTACTCTCAAAATCAGTTAGGTATTATCCGCAAAATATTTACATTCCAAAATAGAACTGTGGAAAAACCTTTTACTAAAACAAGTTCATAAACGCCAGAGTTAATTGAAATACAAATCCTATTGGATGAAATCGCTGAAAGGCGAGTAAACTTCGGTGAGAATAGTTTTCTCAGCATAAACTTTAAAACAAGTTGGGACTAGTTGGAGGTATTGGCGGCTTCGACGATATTTCATAGTTTGTTACCGTTGAATTCTGATTTATTATTCGTAGTATCGTAGTTATCTTTCAATTCGACGAAGTTTCCAAATTTATTTCATATGAAAAACGTGAAATTTTCCTCAACACGTTCTTATAAAATAGAGCTGTTTATTGCTCGTGTGCTGCGACTCGTCTAATCGAAAAAAATGATTAAGTAAGTAACTATTTACGCTCGTAGCTTTGCTATTTTATATACTACCGGTGACAAACAAACATACGGCCCACCTGATGTGAAGCGGTAACCGTAGCCATATATACATACATGTTTGGGGTATAAGAGGTTCATTTAATTCATCATCTTTAAACCAAAGCCAACCTCACCAAAGCCAACCTGCACGTGGTGAACCCTGCTGACTGACAAACGAGGCTCTGGCGAAAAGAGATTTTTTTCCGACTGGAAAACTACCTCCACATCACAGAATAACGCAGCTAAATAACAATTCCCTTGAGGGTTGTTGTGTCCCTGCGAGTGAGAGAGGTCACCAGAAAGAAAGAAAGGAATATTGGCAACAGATCGGCGACCCCTTGGTGTTGCTGATCTCCATGGGCGGCGGTAATTGCTTTCCCTTTTTTAAGTGAGGTGACCCACATGCTCGTTTCCCCCCTCTCATTTTTTTTAAGGTTACGTAACTAGAAAACTTTTCACACTCTCCTATTAACTTTGACTGAATAATAATAGCTTCTAGTGGTGTTGACTACAGCTATCGTGCGGTGTCTTGTAACTAAGAAAATGACTTATGCAAATGTTCATAACTCGTCTCCGACGCGCTCGCAATCTCCAAATTTGAGTTGCTAATGTCGCCGAGGAGCTGTTGCGGTCAGATTAAACTTGTCACGATTGTTAACAGGATACCCACTTTCTCTTAAACTGACACTCTGACGTATTTAAAGGGTGATAATAAAAAGTTTTGTTATAACATATATTTTCATATTGATGTACGAGGAAACTATCTACATACCTCGATAATACTGCTAAAAGGAAACCGGTCAGTAAAAACAAATTTGATTATTTTTTTATATTCAATAATTGTGTAAAAATTTCCCTTTAAGGCTCGGAGTGCAGAGCAGATTTTGAATGCGTTTAAAATACAGCTTTGTATCATTGGCATAAGCCGTTTGGTTTCCGGCAGACTAGAATAGAATCACTCCGTCTCTTCCCGTGGATGTCGTACACGGCGACTAAGGGAAATACATTATAAAACATCGATCAGGCCTCGCCAACCCGTCTGGCCAGCGTGGGGAGTGTAGGCCATATCCTCCTGTCTGGGACGAGAGAGAGTCGAGCTCCTGTAGTGGAGACTAAAATGACCTGATGATGATGATGATGATGATGATCATTAGCACAAGATTTACTTTAAAAATTCACATCGGCTCTTGTTCATTCTCATATAACAAAATAAGTGAATCTAAAAAATAAACCTTATACCAATGACCCAAAACTCTATTTTAAACGCCACCAAAATCTCCTCTCCTCTCCGAGCCGCTCTGTGCGAACGGACCCTAAGGCTGGCAACAAATCGGCGACCCCTAGTTGTTGCTGATTTCTATGGGCTGTGGTGATTGCGTTGTATCAGGTGAACCACATAGTCGCTTCCCCCCAAACTGGCCTGGATTTTGGTGCTGTTAGCAACATCGACTCCCTCCAACCTTTATCAAATTGGTTCGTCCAGTGCTACAGTTTTCGGTCCCTGGTTACTTCACAGAAGCTATATTACATGATACGCCCCAGTGGTAATCGGTCCTGCAAGCTACCCAAGCTACCTTACAAGTCTATAGAGTATGGTAACGGCTTTACATCAGGTAAACCGTATACTTACTTGGCATTTAACGATGACGAAATTAACCAATGATTATCCTACTGTTGGATTACGGGTCTCCTTTCAATCGAAGGGATTTAGAGCGTACTCCACCACGCTCCTGAACTACGCTTTTCAAGCCGCACAAAGCCACTGACTTGGCTTAACGACTGTCATCTAATGACAACAATCGGGACCGATGGCTTAACGTACCCTCCTAAGCTCAGAGGAGCTCGCGATAAACAGAACCATCCATAGACAAACTACGGTCAACGATGCTTAACCTGCGCGATCGATTGTACGGTATCGAGCTCCTCTGGCATTATAATTTAAATTATAACTATGTTAACATAGTAAAAAAATTGTTAATCTTTAAACCTATCACATGTTAAATTAGTACAAGCATATGTAAAAGGAGGTCGCACACAGAAAAAAATAAACGCCTAGGGTCAGCTAGTCACGTTTATGGCATCGTTTGGCAATAAAGCAGCATACACAAAGGTTGCATTTATTTAGCTCGGTTGGCATACGAACACTCCAGCTAACGGCCATGAGTTTGCGTGTTTCGCCAATTTGCATATCGTTAAAAATTCACACTTGAAATTTATTTCATTGATGCTACCCGGAATACTGTAGCGTTTTAATGAACCAATGTGCGGTCAACAAAGTGTTTTGTACGCTTAATTGTTTACATATGTAATGAGAATAAGGTGTTTTATATCAATAAAGGAGCCGAGGTGTCGAGAAAAAGGTCATTCCGCGTGTCAGTCTAATCGATCACGCAAGTCAAGTAACGTCGACGGTAGCCTGTCTATGGATGTGTTTCTTTATCTCGAGCTCCTGCGTGCTTCAGAGGATACGTTAAGACGTCGGTCCCGGTTGTTGTCATTAGATGACGGTTTTTAAGCCAAGTCAGGCTTTTGGGCGGCTTGAAAACACTGGCCTCCGCCAACCAGCAGTTGAGGGAAGACCCGTATTCCAACAGTGTGATGACTATAGATTGATGCCGAAATACCCGCAAGCTCCCAATGGCAAATAAATATAACCCCTCTAAATAAAACTAAAAATAAAACCCCTCTACCTAGATAATAAAATCAAAAATCAAAATAAAAATATCTTTATTACTTGGACTTTATAAAGCACTTAGAAACGTCATACAAATTAAATATAAGAACATGTATAAATCGTTACTACTCTAAATCCGCAGAGCTTAGATTCACTTTCATCACACTATCTTAAATGTGAAAGTGAATTTAAGTAGTAGTAAGTAGAGAACATAGAAATGCTCTCAACACCGACTGTAAAATTCCCTCTCAGCACACGTGTATCCCTTTTCTTTTAGTTCTAGGTATAAACGAGAACCTCTGTAAACAAGTACATTTACCTGCAACAGAATACTGAGGATCTGATTAGGTAGGTCCAATTTAGGACAAATGACGAATCCTTCTCAGTTGGGAAGCATTTGAGAAACTTAACAACGTATTTTGCCCAAAACCCCTTTACTAAAGATAGAACTATGTTTTTTAGTAGATCGGAATAAAAAATAAGAGATTCGTTGAAGAATAAAGGCCGAGACGTTTAGTAAGCTGAAGTGGCAAGCGCGAATATCGCATGACCGATGGGGCGGAGAGATCCTAAAGTTGACGCTACGTACAGAGGCAAGTACATAATGCCAGATGCCAAGGTGGCCTGATGATCGTGGAAGGTGGACTAATAATCCTTGGTTGATGATTTGATGTAGGTGACTGAAAATCGATGCAAAAGGAGTCAAATCACAATTCTCTTGAGAGATGTTGAATTAGTGCAAGTGAGTGAGACCACCAGAATGGAAAACCAATTCGAATTAAATATTCATAATTAGGGAGACAGGGCAACGTCTGCCGGTTCAGCTAGTATCTCTATATATTATAAATCCTATATCCAGCTAGTATCTATATATATATTATATATATATCGATGCCTTACAGCCGAAAAGGGATAAGCGACATATTTCAAACTTTACAGGAGAGTGATTTAAAGTTAAAATTTTATGAAAAAAATTCATAAAAACTATAGTTTAGTTCCCGAGAGGCTGGAAATTTGTTTATGTTGTATTTAACATACTATCTATTGAATTACAGTGTTATTTTTTTATAATTCAACTTGCAACCCGTATTTACTGTCGGTAATCCTCAAATGATCTCATTTCACAAACAGCCAAAATGTCGTAAATGAAAATACAAGAATTATTCGCTTCCAGCAAAAATGATATAACTACACCTCATCTTTCATTATAATTGAACTAAAATAGCACAAGTCTGTGATTATTGGAAATAAAATTGAGGAAATATGGTTTAACCAGCTATCAAATGAAAATTTACTGAATGCGAAATTGTATTAAGTAGATTTTTTTTAATAGGAATAATTTGCATATTAGAATAAATACTCTTTCGATGTGTTTCTTCTTAAAAAATATTTTTTCGTGTAGAAAAGATTTCAGGTTCGCCCTAGGGGTACTAAAATGAAACAAAAAATGAATCAAATCAGTCTTTAATTGACACAGAAATGAATGCCACATACTAAAATGTAATAGGTAATACTTAATAACAATTGTTTGTAATAAACGCTCTTATTACGTACATAAGTACCCGAGATCAAATCAACTTAGAATTATCTCAATTGAAATATATAGTCGAAATCAATTTTCATTTATCTATCTAAATCTATAAAAGAAGCAACTGACTGACTGACTTATATATCAACGCACAGCCCAAGCCGCTGGGTCTAGAGATTCCAAATTTGGCAAGTAGGTTCCTTATGACGTCTATGGGTGCACTAAGAAAGGATTTTTCAAAATTCTACCCCTAAGGGGGTGAAACGAGGTTCCAAAGCTTGTATGGGGAAACAAGATTAGTTGGACTATTTTATCCGAAACTTTACATGAGTACTTCTATTGAGAAATGAGTAAATACGTGTTTCAGGATTTTTCAAAACTCAACCCCTAAAAGGGTAAAAAGGGTTGTATGAGTCTGAAAATCATCATGGGTATTGTATTAATCATATGGGTTTATCGGGTCGCTGATTACGAAAACAACAACTATTTTATGATGTAACATAGCCGACGTGACATAAATCACTCCTGTGGGGATGCGATGGGGTTGAAATATGTAAAAGAAGAAACTGAGTGACTGATGATATATATCAACGCACAGCCCAAACTACTGGGTCTAGAGCTTCAAAATTTGGCACGTAGGTTCCTTATGATGTCTAGGGGTGCACTAAGAAAAGATTTTTCAAAATTCATCCCCTAAGGGGGTGAAACGGGGGTCCAAAGTTTGTATGGGGAAACAAGATTAGTTGGACTATTTTATCCGAAACTTTCCACGAGTACTTCTATAGACAAATTAGTAAACACATGTTTCAGGATTTTTCAAAATTCAACCCCTAAAGCGGTAAAACAGGGTGAAAAAGTCTGAAAATCGTCATGGGTATTGTTTTTATGGTTTATCGGGTCGCTGATTACGAAAACAACAACTATTTTATAATACAACATAGCCGACATGACTTAAAATCACCCCTATGGGGGGTACGTTGGGGTTAAAATGTCATAATTATATTGATATACCCATATTGATGGGTATTGATTCTATGGTTTTCTGGGAAGTCAATTACAAAAATGGCATCGATTTGAAAATATCAACTCCTAAAAGGGTAAAATGGGGGTCAAAAAGTCTGAAAATTGTCATGGGAATTGTATGGTTCTATTGATTAATGAGTAAACATGTGTTTGCCCCGAATGTCACGCGAGCGAAGTGGCGGGCGAAAGCTAGTTAATTATGAAATTGAAGTTTACAACGTTAATTTAAGTATATACAAGTATTCTTAAGATTAGTACACTGTTAATATCACAATTGTTTGTCTCAAGTCTTTGTTTTATTCATAAAATATTTTAAAGTATCAACTATAGGAGTGTAACAAAAATATAACTTGATATTTATAGAATTATCATAATTGAAGGTTCGTCTTGTTGTCGCTTGGACCCGTAGTTTCAATAAAACGATACCGACAACTGACATTTGAAAATTATTATTGAACAGGTAAACGACAAAGACGTTGAGAATGGACTGGTATAAGGATAACTTTTAGTTCTACCTTTTTATTTAACCGCCGGAATCGTTTAATTATTGTGAGGGAAAAAAAGGATAAGCGACAAACTAATTCTAAATATTTACCGGGGCTATATGTAATAACCTCCTTTTTGCTTTCTATTTATGAAACGGGAAAAATATACTAAACGCCAAATAAAGTCTCAAAAATGTGGCCTAATTACAATAAACGACCAATATATTTTATAAAGGAACAGGCATAAAATACTAACCCGAATTTAACAAATAATTATTTATAAGCAAAATATCATAAACGTATGTTTCTGAATGTTTGATTCCAGCAAAAATAGGTTAAGGTTCTAGTGATTGAATATTACAGAGAGCCCAAAAAGCATAAGTTATTTTGTTTTCAAATATTCTTTGATCAACAACCAAAAAAAAAAAAACTTCAAAATTTCTGTCGTTTACAGCGAATAAATTTAGCTCATGACCCTATTATTTCTACCGCCTAAGCGACACAAAGTGTCACTTAGAAACATGTAACCCAGACCAAACGACGCAGAAAAAAAAGACGATTCTGGCCATATATATAAGTCCATTCTCCAAAAAATGGCGCTTATCCCTTTTCGGCTGTAAGGCATCGATATATATTGTAAATCCCCAAATGATTTATGTTGGATGACCTCCTTTTATTTTCCATGTAATATAGTTACTATACTTTCGATGCAGACTAGTATTAGATGAGAAGAAAAACACTGAATGAAAGATGTACGACTTTTAATTTCTGTTATAACCTTCCAGCCCAACAGTGGAACGAAGAATGTTCAAAAGGCCGCTTTCGCTCCAACTTTACGTCTGATTTTCGCGGTAAAAATCAAGCATTCCGATTGGTAGTTATTTACCAGTCAGAAATGACCGAATGCTAGCCTGTAATCGTTTAGCCAATCACAGACCAGCGCAGTCAAAAGCTTGAAAGAATGTGTTGCCAGTGCAAATAATTTAAATTAAACATTACAAAATGATACCAAAACTAACAAACCCTAACATTTATAAGCTATTATTAAGAATAGCTGGTCTGCTGACTTTACGACTTACTTGCCATAAAGTGTTACTTTATGGTACGCATTGCTCGGATGATAAACATCATAACACATTATTACAATGTAATATCACGACAGATAGGTCCCTTGCTAATATTAGGGTGTAAGTCTCTTTGCGTTCTATACAAATTATATCACGGGGAGTGCTCCGATGAGCTGTTTGATTTGATACTTGCCGCTGAATTTCACTATCGTACAACTCGCCATAAATTAAAATTCCATCCATATCATCTTGATAATTGGCGATCTACTACAGTACGTTACCTAAGACATTTCATATCACGAACAGTGAAACTGTGGAATCAACTTCCCTCAGCGGTATTTCCGAACAATTACGACATGAGTGCCTTCAAGAACAGAGTTTTCATTTTCCCTAAAAGGCTGGCAACGGATCGGCGACCCCTTGGTGTCGCTGGTCTCCACGGGCGGTCGTGATTGCTTTCCACCAGGTGACCCACATGTTCGTTTGCCCCCCTCTCACATAAAAATATATTAAAAAAAAAGTGGTTCATCGACATACTTATTTAAACCAAACCCTACCTCACATACAAGCGGTGCACAGTGCCGTCTAGCGTAAGAGCCCCTGGTGAGAGAGAGGTGAGGTGCAGCGTATTTGTAAGCTGCCTGTAAGGGTGTTTTCCCTTACGTTGATCAGTGACTTGTTTGCTTGATGTGGAGTGCAGAAAGGAAAGATCACCAAAAGTTGTAGTTAATATAATTAGGTGATTACAAACAAGTCAGATGCTGGCAATTCCTTTCTCCAATGTGTATTGGTTCGATGTTATGATAGCACTCACCGATATTAGTGACAATATTTACTTTTATAGTAATCAAATGTGACGCGTGCGCGCGGAGTCGCCGCATCAGCAAAATATAAAATATGTGTGGTGTAAACCGTACATTTTGGGAACACCAGAAAAGAGATAAAAAGTTAAAAGAAAATGCTCAACACAAAGAGATAAGGAAATGCCATAACAAAATAAATTGAAATTATTCGAAATTAAACGCGAGGTTCTTAATTCCACCGGTGACGTTCTGACGTGACGTCTCTGCTGGCGGGACCTCAATGTGGATGCTCCGTTGCTGGGGCTCGTCCGGTCGCCGTATTACTTGAAGTTCGATATCTTCAGAGTGTTGACGAGCTGGTGCCCGTGGTCGGTTTCTTGCACAGTAGTGACAGCGCTTCCTCCCAACCAGCACCAGCACAGTAAAAATGACTGCTATTAGTAGAGTATAGCAAATGGCGTATTGATGTACGTCATGAGTAGATAGAGTTGGTAATCTGGCTTCTTGTTCCTTTTGATGGGCGATATCCTCTTCAATCTTCGCAAAGTCGGAGTTTGTTGTCTGTAGCAATCGTGGGACATCGTGGTAAGTTGTCAAGTTAACTATCTTGTTGATAGACGTGTTGAAAGCTGGGACCGAAAAATCATAATCCATCTTCATGCGGCTGTTATAGTGGCGGTGAGAGTGGATCGTCAGTCCCTTAGATTGCACCACGCATCCTTGCGGCATTGTGATTATCCCGGATGACGTTATAGTATAAGAGGTAACGTCATTACCACATATAATACGTAGTGGACAAGTTTCACAACATATGATCAGCCAGCTGTTCTGTGTATGTAATTCAATCCACGAGTCGTAGCACGCTCGGCGCTCGACTTCACAAGGCTGAATGTTTTGATGCGACAGCAGTTTCGCTTCGCAAGGTGCCTTGTTGTTGTGTAAATCGAATATAGGTGGATTCAATTTGCAGGTAAACTTGTTCGATTTCTGTAGTGAGCAATGTTTGAAGTCATCATCACTCATCAACATGTAGATATTCTTTTCAAAGTTAACAGCTATGTACTTCGAAGTCACTCGTATATAAACCGCTTCTGAGTCTCCTTTAATGGGCAGTGCAGTAGGTTTATAGAGTGTGAAGTCCTCGTTCGATATGAGTGGAATGTTCATTTCGAAAAGAAAGTAGTTTTCAGTTACTCGTGCTTTGACATGTATCTGCTTGTAAATGTCTTGGATTTCTTCCTTATAGTTATCTGCCGGTAAAGATAATGTTTTCGGGATGATTCCAGATATCTCATTGAGTTGAGCAGCTGAATAAGATGAGCAGGCGTTATCAAATGAACGTCGACATGTCCTTGATAGACGTTAGTCAGTGTGTCAAAGAGCATCTCTTGAAAAGTTTTCAGGCTGTTCATCAGGAGATACAAAGTTAGTGAAGCTGAGTTGATGTAAGTTGTAGCTGACAGGACTTGTATTTCTGTCTCTAGTGCACCAATATTCTGGTTAGTTTGATTCACGAATTGATCGATCATAATGAATTGGCGCTGAATGTTATCTTCACTTTTCTTTAGAATCTTATTCTCAAGTTCCACAATAGTTGTTTGGTTTTTGATAAGTTCCAATAGATAGTTGTCATTGTTTCGAAGAGATTCAATATCTTCTTCGTATTTGTCAGCAAATCGTTGGTCTAAAATGCCAAATAAGCTATTAGCGAGGTATCCCACTCCGTCCACTAATCCTCCTTTCTTTCGGCTTGCAGTTAGATGTTTGTGTGGGTTTATTAAAATGTCGTTATAATGTTGTAAAAGATCCATCTCGTGACTTAATTGTTCCATTGTAGTGTTGCATTGTAGTAAGTTGGAGTTATGACACAAGTTTTTCAAGTTATTGAAATAGTCGTTGATACGGCGAGTTCCTTCCCAATAAGTTGATAAGTTGTAATACATAATAAGCGTCCACTCATTATGCACCGTACGCAGTTTGCCCACCGTGTCATAATAAATAGGTCGGCTGTTTTCTAAGGCCGTAACCTGAGCTCCAGACGACCCGGCGTCGAGGGAGCCATATGATGGCGATAACAATGTAAACATTGTCAGCATTGTTATTAATAGATTGGAATTAATAAGTTTATTTCCTTTCCGTTTTTTCTGTTCTGAGTTCTTTTTTTGTTTATTTTCAGTTTCCGGTTCTGATTCACTTTCAGAGCTCAATGGGAGAGGCGACAGTTTGACGATAGGACGTGTGATGACTCCAGTCTGAGTTTTGATGGTAGTCACGCGAACATATCCGTCGGATCCGGGATGTGTCTCCAGGACGCGACCCATAGCCCATTTTCCTGGCGGCAAGTTATTGTCTTTAACCAGTACAATGTCACCAATCCGAATGTTTTTGGTAGGCTGGTTCCATTTGCTCCGTGTTTGTAGCTGAGATAGATAGTCAAAGGACCAGGTTTTCCAATATCGTTGGAACATTTGTTCAACCATCTGCCATCGGCGACGTATATCGATGTTGTCGTCAGTGTAGTTTGAGAGTGGCAGGGTCATTATCGAGCTGCCGGTGAGGAAGTGTCCGGGAGTCAAACAGTTATAAAACTCCTCCGGGTCTTCGGTCAACGGGCACAGTGGCCTCGAGTTCAAGCATGCCTCGATTTTGGTAAGAAGTGTGGTAAACTCCTCATAGGTTAATTTCTGGTCGCCCAGCACTCGGCGTAGATGACGCTTCATCGACTTTACTGCGGCTTCCCATAAGCCTCCTGCACTAGGCCAGGCAGGCGCGTTAAAGTGCCATTGGACTTCCAGCTTCGTAAGTTCGTTGAAAAAGTCTGTGTTTATAATTTTCTTGAATTCATCGAATTCCTGTCGAAGTACTTTTGCTGCTCCGACAAAGTTAGTTCCGCAATCCGAGTACATATGTTTAGGGGTGCCGCGCCTCGCGCACAAGCGTTGAAAAGCTGCTATAAAGGTTTCTGTAGTGAGGTCGGAAACCAGTTCGATATGCACGGCTTTGGTACTCATGCATATGAATATTGCGATATAACCCTTCGTAGTTTTGACGCCTCTGCCTTTGTTGATTTTCACATCCACGAATCCAGAGAAATCCACCCCTGTGTGTGTGAACGGTCTACTTGGAGTCACTCGTGATGTTGGAAGATCTGCCATCAGCTGACTGTTATTAGTTTGGTTGAAGCGGTGACAACGCACACACTTTTGTAGCTGGGCTTTGACAGCCCTATTGCCGCCGACTATCCAGTATCGCTGCCTTAGATGAGTCAACGTTAGCCGAGCTCCTCCATGCAAAGTGCTTAAGTGTGCATTTTCGATTAATAGTTGTGTGTATCGACCAGAGTATGGTATTATGATGGGGTTTTTCATGTTCATAGGCAAGTCGGAGTTCTTGAGACGTCCGCCGACACGTATCAGCTGGTTCTTATCGATTTGAGGGTTCAGTTTCAATAGTGTACTCTTCTTAGATAAAGCTTCATTATTAATCAGTTGTTTATAATCTTCCGTAAATTGTGTTTTTTGTACGTGACTTATAATAAGTATGTTAGCTTCATTTAATTCGCTTGTTGTTAGGTATTCCGGTTCGGATTTCTGTTTGTTGCGTAATATAGAAATATAGCGTAGTATCCATGCAGTAATTCGTATCACTCGTGTTAATGAACTACATTTATTTAATAATGTAGTTGTAAAATGTTCTTCGTTCTCAGGCGAGGCTGTTTTCCGAACGTGATGAGTTATGGAGCCGAAGTTAGTTTGAAAGTTACAGAGTTGTTTCTTGTTTTCTTCAGTCTCCTGTTCTTTCAGAAATTCAGGTCCTTGCCACCATAAGTTGTGACTCATGAGTTTGCTTGGCAACATGCCTCTCGAGGCGCAGTCAGCGGCGTTATGCTCTGATCTGACATAACGCCAGTTAGTCGCGGGGATGACGCGCTTGATTTTGACGACTCTGTTAGCAACATACGCCTCTCTGTTTGACGTATCGCCTTGAATCCATGCTAATACCACCTGGGAATCACACCAGGCAGTTATTGTTGTTTTGTAATCGGAGAGAGCGTCTTTTATCTTCTCCATAAGTTCGGCTAAGAGTTGAGCGCCACAAAGCTCAAGCCTCGGCAATGTAGTCTTCTGTGTCACGGGAGCTACCCGTGTACGTGACGCTAGTAGGGAAATCTTTAGTGATCCCTGTCCATCCATGATGCGGCTGTATACGACACAAGCATATGCTTTTTCGCTTGCGTCGCAGAAACCGAGCAATTCCACGCATTGTTCGGTGTCGCCGATCCATCGGTTTAAGTTTATGTTTTTGATTAACGAGAGTTCGGTCTTGAGTTTCATCCATTCTCCCTCAATGTCCTCGGGTACGTGTTCATCCCAGTTGAGTTTAGATATCCAAAGTTTCTGGAATAATAGCTTAGCTTTGACTGTTACAGGAGACAGCCAGCCCAAAGGATCATATAGTTTGGATATTTCCGAGAGTAAGGATCGCTTTGTTATGTGCTTCGAGTTTTCTGTCGTAGGCCAGTTGAAGTTAAATGTATCGCTCGTGGGGTTCCAGCGTAGTCCCAGTGTTTTCGACGGTTCATCGGTTTTGAAGTTGTAAGTATTGTTGGAGGAAATCTGATCTTCTGGCAAATCTTGTAATAGTGGAAGATGATTGCTTGACCACTTGCGGAGGTTCATTCCGCCACCCTTTAGCAACTCGATGAGTGATTGTTGTAGTTGTTTCGCATCATCGTACGAGTTATGACCGCTGATAAGGTCATCGACATAAAATGCGTGTTTCAATGCGTTTGCGGCTTCGGGAAACTTGTGCCCGTCGTCGTCCGCTAGCTGTTTTAAAGTTCGCAGGGCAATCCATGGGGCGCATTTCAGGCCATATGTAAGGGTGCAAAGTTGGTATTCCCTGAGGGGTTCGTTTGGTGTATCCCTCCAGATTATTTTTTGCAGGGGTTGTTGTTCTGCTGTGATCCATATACAACGGTACATTTTCTCAATGTCCGCAGTAAAGGCGTATTTGTATGATCTCCACTTCAAAATGAGCGCTTGAATATCCTTTTGAAGTTTGGGGCCTTTCTCAAGGAGGCTGTTGAGACTGTGGCCGTTGCTATTTTTTTGAGATGCGTTAAACACAACTCTTAGTTTGCTAGTTGTGGAGCTTTCTTTCAAGACTCCGTGGTGCGGTAAATAGCACATAGTAGTTGATATAGGAGACGATGGCTTCATATGTCCTAGTTCTTTGTATTCCTTAATAAAATCTTTGTACATAGTAGATAGTTGTTTATTTTTATTAAGGCGTTTCTCTAGTTGTAGAAATTGGGAAACAGCGATGGGTCTTGATGTTCCCAGTTTTTCCTCGTAATCGGAGCAAAGTGGCATCTTGACGATGTATTTTCCGTCCGAGGCTCGTTGTACTGTTTCCTTGTAAAAAAGTTCGCATTGGTCGTCCTTAGAAATATCCTTAGAGTTCTGGATTTCTTCGGTCTCCCAAAATTTTGTTAGTTCCTCCAAATTGATCAGTGTCATATGACAGTTAAATGTTTTCATTTTCCCGCATAATATCCACCCTAGGTGTGTCTGTTGGGCAACAGGGGATTGTTGGCTTCCCTTTAGTACCCCGTCCAGAATTATTTCAGAATACACGTCTGCTCCCAATAGAAGGTCAACAGGGCGAGACTTGTTGAATTCTGGATCTGCAAGTTTCAGATTTTCCAGGTGTGGCCAGTTAGATTTTTCAAAAGTTGAGCTGGGTAAGTTATTAGTTAGTTTTTTCATAATAAGTGCTTGAGTTTCAAAGGTGAAGTCAGAGTGTATCGACTTGCAAGATAAGTTGAGTTGTCCCTTGCAATCCTCGGACACCGATGCGATGCCGGTGACAGTAGCTGAGAATTTGTTTCGGGGAAGACGTAGCAGTTGTGCTGCGTTTTCAGTGATTAAGTTGACTTGCGAGCCTTGATCCAGAAGGGCTCGAAGTGTAAGATAACTTCCATCCATAGTTTTAATTTGTAGTTGAATTGTTGTAAGTAATATCTCCGTATTGCAGTTAGCTAAGTGATTCGAAGTTGGAAGTCGTGAAGATGTTGAAGGATGTTGCTCCATATAATTTGGTTTATTCGAAAATTGTTTTTTCCAGTTGGGATTGTGCAATAGCGTGTGGTGTTTCAAATTACATTCCCTGCACGTTTTCTGCGACTTGCATACTTCGTTATGTCGAAATAGACAGTTTTTGCATAGTTTCAGTTTTGCAATTGTGTTACTGCGTTGAGCTATGTCCATGTTATTGAAATTAGGACAATGCATCAGCACATGATTTCCGGCGCAATGTGGGCAATTTCCGTAAGTAGTATGATATTTGTATGACTTCTTGAATTCCAATTTTTTTGATGTTTGTTTCGGCGAAGGTTTCCATTGAGATGATTTTTCAGACGGTGTATTTCCCTTTTTAGTTGATCTGGCGGTCTCGTATGCCATGAACTTGCATTCCAGGAAGTATAAAAAATCAGATAAATTTTGAAGTTCTCGATGATCTCTGATCTCGTTCATGTATTCGTTCAAAGTGGTTTGATCCAAATTTGGCAACATTAATTGCACCACCATCGGGTCCCAAGTAGATGTATCGATACCGATGTTAGCTATTCCGCTCATGCATTCCTTTATGGTGTCATGCATTTTTCTCAAGTTGTTGGCATCTGGATGTTGTATGACTGGAAGATTCATCATTGTGTTGAAAAATGATGTAAATTGTAAGCGATGGTTGTCGTAACGCTGTGTTAATATTTCCCAGCAGGAAGAATAGTTTTCAGCGCTGACAGATAAATGCTGTACCAAGGTCTCAGCTTCGCCCTTGAGTTTGGTCTTGAGGTGCTTCATTTTCTGAGCCTTGTTGATAGTTGGGTTGTTGTGGATAGTCTCAAGGAACAAATCCTTGAAAGAAATCCACTTGCTATAATTCCCAAAAAAATCCGGGAGTTCCACTTTCGGTGCAGATTGTTGGTAGTGTGCGTTCGCCCAAATTTCGGAGTTGAGCTTCTTACGTAGTTCGTCGTACTGTGCTTCAATTTCCGAAAATGTTTGGTTGTAATAGTTATTCGATCCCTTTAGACGGAAATCTATTTGCCAGTGTAGATTGTCAATGGGTTCCCATTTAGATTTCAAAATAGCTAAGTTTTCCTCCAGTTCCCATTTCTCCGAGACAATTGGTAAGTTAATTTTTGCCATAGCTCGCTGAATGGCGTTAAAGTTGCATTCTTGTTTGTTGAGAAGGCTCCGGACAGAGCTGTCGTCCGTCTCTTGAGCGTCGCCCTCAAAAGTTCCCACTAAGTCAAACTTGATGCGTTGTTGTTTGCCGATATCGTTAAGGCGATTGTTCATATCAGTTTTAGTTGTAAGGTACATCTCCTTAGTTTTTCCGTAGATGTCCTCAGTGAAATAGTTGATAGTTTTGTCTTCAAATTCCAGCATCAGAAGGGCATGTCGCTTATCGAAGTCTATCCATTGCTCTTCGAGTGACGCTAGACGTAAGTTAAGATAATCTTCAGTTTTCCGAGACGAAGAGTCCTTGCGATAGTTGACACACAAGGACTTGATGTTCTCAAAACAGGTTTGTTGAAGTTCCAGCTTCTCCATGTTGTTGCGTTTGTGTTGTTATAACTTACAATATCTGGCACGGATTAATGACAGATATAGTGTTGCTTTAGTTAGTTGTGTATCTCGAGATGAAGAATCCTTGCGATGGTTGACACGCACGGTCCTTATGTTCCCGAGGCAAGCTTGTTGAAGTTATAGCTCCGGATATCTGGCACGTAGTTGATGGTGACAGGCGTAGAGCGTTGCGTTGGTTCGTTGTAGATCTCAGTGTCCTTGCACTCTATACGCAGTGTGTGCGCCTTCTCAATCCAGCTGGTGATTCTCGCTTGTGAGAGGCCAGCCGAACCGATTCGCCACTGTCGTTTAGAGACACAAAAAAACACCAAGTTCTTGATAGCTTGAAGGACCAAATGTAAGGGTGTTTTCCCTTACGTTACTAGTTACTTGTTTGCTTGATGTGGAGTGCAGAAAGGAAAGTCACCAATAGTTGTAGTTAGTATAATTTCTTAGTTATGGTGATTATAACTCAGATACTGGCAATTCCTTTCTCTCGTGTATTGGTTCGATGTTATGATTGCACTCACCGATATTAGTGACAATATTTACTTTTATAGTAATCAAATGTGACGCGTGCGCGCGGAGTCGCCGCATCAGCAAAATATAAAATATGTGTGGTGTAAACCGTACACTGCCCATCTGGGGAAGTACCTCCACCTCACAGAATACCGCAGACAATAAACAATTCCCTTGAATGTTGTTGTGTTAATTCGAGCGAGTGAGGTCACCAGCAGGAGTTGCTGCGTTCGATATTTCATGTAGCGAGCGTTTGGCTACCGTAGCAACTTCACATCAGGTGAGCCGTACGCATGTATAAAAAAATAAATATTCCTGGACATATTACACAGCGCCATCTAGTCCCAAACTAAGCAAACTTGTACTATGGGTATTAGATAGCTGATAAATATAATTAAATAGATTATTTTTAAAATACATACGTATAATACATAGATAGAAAAAACCCAGACCGAGACAAACAGACATGTTCATGCACACAAATATTTGTTTTGTGCGGGAATCGAATCCATCACCTCGGAGTAAAAGTAGCCATTACCAGCGTCGGACTGGCCATATAGTCGAGGTGGCATTTGCCAGCCGGGCCCCAGCCTGCGCGGGCCCCCCACGGGCATGGCTTGCGGGGCTTGCGGCAACCGTAGGATAATATACCATCTACCATCATCTAGTCTCGGGCCTCGGGCTTGTCAGCCACCCGGGCCCTTCTGGCCCGGTCCGACCCTGGCCATTACTAGCCATTCGGGCAACGGGCATCCGAAGTAGTATAAAACATGATTACAATGTAACATCACAAGAGACAGGTCCCTGGCTAATAATGTTTTGCGAAGCATGACGACGCTCAAGTTAATTAAAACCATACAAATACACGCAGCAATCAGTGGTACTTCACTTACGTAAGCGACTTGATACTTGAAGATACGTACTTATCTATATATATACAAATATACTTATCACAAGTATGGAAGAATTAATAGAAGAATGACCACTTTGACCCTGACGGTCTAGAGCCCGCAAAATAAATAGAAAAATATTTCTAAATTGTCCAGAAATATTTTTCTATTACACAGCGCCATGTAGTCGCAAATTAAGCGCTTGTGCTATGGGTACTAGACAACTGATAAATGTACTTAAATACATTTTTTTGTAAATACATATTTATTATACACATAGAAACCACCCAGACCAAGACAAACAGACATGTTCATGCACACAAATGTTTGTCTTGTGCAGGAATCGAACCCGCGACCTCGGAGTCATAGTGGCCATTGCTAACCATTCGACCACCGAACTCGTCATTTCAAACATTTGTGTGCATGAACATGTCTATTTCTCTTGGTCTGTGTGTTTTCTAATTTAAGATGAAATTAGAATTTCGCAATCAAAAAATCTGATCGTAATCGGCTTTAGCTTAGGCGGTAGGGCCTCTGAATGCCTTTCATCAGTCCAGTCACAGATTTTAGCAGTGTAGATGTAAGGCTCTTACAACAAATAAAAAGCTTCATGAACCCTCGACTTTACCTACAACCTTACCTTTTCTCATTCTCTATATCAACTTCCCCCCCCCCCCCCCCCCCCCCCCCGGGCCATCGGCTGGCGACGACCTTGCCCAAAGGGTAAAACGGAGCCTATTACTGAGACTCCGCTGTCCGTCCGTCTGTCACCAAGCTGTATCTCATAAACCGTGATAGTTAGATAGTTGACATTTTCACAGATGATGTATTTCTGTTGCCGCTATAACAACTAATAATAAAAAACAGAAAAAAATGAATATTTAAGGGGGCTCTCATACCACAAACGTGATTTTTTGCTCGTTTTTGCTCGCAATTGATAACGGCAATAGGTAGACGTTTGAAATACTCACATAATATTTAGTTATATATTCACTTTCAAAATAAGTAATTAAATAAAAATAAAACAAATATTTAAGGGGGGCTGCCATACAACAAACGTGATTTTTTTGCCGTTTTTATAGATAATGGTACGGAACCCTTCGTTCACGAGTCCGACATGCACTTAGCCGGTTTTATTTTATGTATAGGCACAGTATAAGTAAGTAATACTGTATAGGTACTCAGTATAACGTGTGGGTTATCCTTTTTTTCGATTATATTTGTGGCATCATAGACATTTACTAACAATTTTTTTAACCTTTTACGGGTAATTTTAAAATCAGTGCATTCGCAAATTTCACTGCATTTCAACCACTCTATCTCCTGTGTCGCCAGAATTAACAGCGGCGTGCACCAAAAAAGGCAATGAACAATGAAGTCCATTGCATCCCGGGGTAAAAATACGGCTGCCTTGGAACTTACAACGAATTTAATCTGAAGAAATTAGTAAGAGCAGGTAGCTTTTGGAGTTTGCTTCCCCTCTTAGCAATGTGAGAGACAGTTATAAGGCAAATAAGGCATAAACCCTTAAGAGATGGCTAACACTAAAAAAACTAACAAAAAAAAAAGATTGCAAAAAAATTTTACATTTGATTGTTTGGTGATAGAGATTGATTAAGACAAGTAATATTTGTTATCTTATTTTATTAGCTGGTCATCCATCAAAACCGTCGGTCAGACTTTGGTCAGACTGCGCACTCAGCCGAGCAGTTACACTGGCAGAGATTGACTGCCACGCGATAAATATAATGTCGAACGTTGAGTATTTAGCATAAGAGACGTCAAAATATGAAAATCTTAGTTTATTATAATGACTGATTGACCTGACTGAATAAGGTCGCCTTGCTGCATATATACAAGTCTGTAATAAATCAAATCAAATCAAAATATCTTTATTCCTTGGACTTTATAAAGCATTTAGGAACATCATACAAATTAAATATAAGAACATGTATCTAAATCATTACTACTCTAAATCTGCAGAGCTTAGATTCACTTTTATCTTGAATGTGAAAGTGAATTTAAGTACCAGTTCCGGCGACAGGGCCTTTCTTTCTTGAAAAGAACTGGCAAGAAACTCAAGGCCGACTCTTTTAATTGCCAAGCTTTAACAATATCGTTACATTAAATACAAATACAATCATTAACATAACATAACAAAAGCAATTCATTTGCAAATACTTTTATCATATATGTAATCTGAGACACAATAGTAAGCCTTTTACCCATGGATAATTATATACATTGACCTGGGAACGAGTTAGAGATTTTATGGAGCCTAGTAATATGCACAGCGAGTTTGTTTTTATTTCTTAAATTTAATTCTTAAAAAAAATAATAAAAAAAAAAAGTTTGATTTTTATGAATGTAAATAAGATTTTCATAAATATATTGAGAATGGAATGTCATAATATTTATCTCTTTAAATTTATTTGTTATTATTAAAATAATTTATTGATTCACTGTACTTTAAATTTATTATGCAAATTAATCATATTCTATCTAACTCGTTAATTTGAAAAGCCTCAAACTCAAACTCAAACTCAAAATATCTTTATTCCTTGGACTTTATAAAGCACTTAGAAACGTCATACAAACTAAATATAAGAAACATGTGTAAATCATTACTACTCTAAATCCGCAGAGCTTAGATTCACTTTCATCACACTATCTTGAATGTGAAAGTGAATTTAAGTGCCAGTTCCGGCGACGGGGCTTCTTGAGAAGAACTGGCAAGAAACTCAAGGCCGACTCTTTTAATTGCCAACATCGTTACATTAAATACAAATACAATCATTAATATAACATAACAAGAGCAATTCATTTCCAAATACTTTTATCATTTATGTAATCTGAGATACAATAGTAAGCCTTTTGACATAGTCTAGTTTTGATAAATCTTTTAAATTTACCCATGGATAATTTAAACGCGTCATTTGGAAGTTTATTGTAGAAGCGTATACATTGACCTGGGAACGAGTTAGAGATTTTATGGAGCCTAGTAATATGCATAGCGAGTTTGTTTTTATTTCTTAAATTTAATTGATGGAGATCACTGTTTTTCCTAAATTTAGTTTGATTTTTATGAACGTAAATAAGATTTTCATAAATATATTGAGAATGTAATGTCATAATATTTATCTCTTTAAATTTATTTCTCAGTGTCTCCCTGGGACTCATCATATAAATAGCACGGATAGCTCGCTTCTGGAGCACAAAAATTGAGTCTACATCCGCAGCACTACCCCAAAGCAATAAACCATATGACATAATGCTGTGAAAATAGCTAAATTAAACTAAACGCGCAGTGTCAACATCAGAACATCAGTCAGTTGACGTATTTTCCTTACGGCGTAAGCTGCTGAGCTGAGTCTACCTGATAACGTTTCTATATGTGGGCCCCATTGTAATTTAGAGTCTAATGTTATCCCAAGGAAGACAACCTTATTGACCAATTCCAATCTCTCATTGTCCATCACCACACTGATTTTTACTTGTTTCACATTTTTTGTAAAAAATCTAACATATTTGGTTTTACTACCATTTAAAAGTAGGTTATTAGCACTAAACCAGTTTACTATTTTTAAAAGAGCATTGTTTACATCGTCAATTTCTGATTGTTGTCTATTTACCTTAAAAATTAAAGAAGTGTCATCTGCAAACAATACTATTTCGTGATTATTCTTTACAAGATGAGGTAGATCATTAATGTACACGAGAAACAGGAAAGGGCCCAAAATAGAGCCTTGTGGCACCCCCATCGCTACAGTTGATCCATGTGATCGCTTTCCATTAACATCTACTTTCTGAACCCTATCACTCAGATAAGAAGTAAGAAGATCAAGAGCGATGCCTCTTATACCATAGTGATGTAGTTTTCTGACTAGAGTTTCATGCTGCACACAATCAAAAGCCTTAGATAAGTCACAAAACACCCCATAGGCGTCCCGTGACTCCTCCCAAGCCTCATATATACATTCTAGTAATTTTACCCCAGCATCACATGTTGACCGTCCATGAGTGAAACCGAATTGTTTAGTGTGCAGCAGATTATTTTCATTAAAGTAATTAAGTAACTGAGCGAGAATTAGTTTTTCAAAAATCTTACTAAATGTAGGTAGTATTGATATTGGTCTGAAGTTTGTGGGGTCTAATGTACTACCTGATTTAAACAAAGGAATAATTTTGCTTAATTTCATCAAGTCAGGAAACACACCACAATCAATACATCTATTAAATATCACAATTAAGGCGGGAGCAACAATGTCAAATAAAGATTTTATAATATGTACGGAAATGCCCCATAGATCAGCCGTTTCCTTAATATTAAGTGATTTAAATGCAACTTTTAAATCAGACCCATTAACATGACGGAAATGAAAATCGTTATAAAATTCAGGCACATTATCTTTAATTAATGACTCTGCAACGGAGGTGGAAGAGCCCAAGGCACTAGTTAAAGTGACAGGGAAAGCAGAAAAAAATCTTTCAAAAGCATTGGCAACTTCTAAATCTGACTTGGTAACATGACCATCGATACTTAATTTAAACTCTGAATCCTTTGTCCTACCCTTCCCAGTCTCTTCATTAATAACCGTCCAAGTGGCTTTAATTTTATTACTACTATGTCTAATTTTTGATTTAATAAATATAGATTTTGCTACTTGACAAACGCGTTTGAAAATTTTCGAATATGATTTTACATGTTCTTTAAATTCTTCACTATTATTGAATTGTCTTTCATAGTATAACATGTACAAAGTTTGCCTACTCTTATAAATACCTACGGTTGCCCAGTCACCAAAGACAAGGCTATTGGTAAAAGTAATTTCCTTGGAAGTAAATATTGATTTAAATTCGTGAAGAAATGCATTAAAAAATGAATTATACATCAAGTTAGGTTCCAAGTCATTATCTAAAAACGGTAAGTTACTAGTTAGGTTTACTCTCATACGTTCTAAGCGACTCACTGTTACTGGCACAAAAGTAATTTTTGTCTTGACAACATTTTTATTATTTATTTTAATACTTATCATTTGCCCAGAATGATCAGAATCCAATTTATTAATAATACTTTTTTGGGTTGGACTAATATCTGTATATATATTATCTAAGCAGGTAGCCGTGGTGGCACTTATTCTAGTAGGCTCCATAAATAAGTTAACTAAATTATGGGATTTAAAAAGACTTAAAATTTTACTTGATGCAGATGTATTAGTAAGTATATTAATATTAAAATCTCCACAGACCAAAATAGTTTTACCTGAGTTACTAACTTTGCATAGGGCTTCATCCATGATTTCTAAAAATAAATTAAGATCCGCGGAAGGAGGTTTATATACACATATAACAATGAACTGCTCTAATTGTACACAGGATAGTTCTATGGAACATTCTACAGAGAGAGACACAATATCTTTCCGTTCTTTAAATTTAAGTTTTTTATTTAGCAAAATTAGCGACCCGCCATGTACTGTATTGACCCTGCAGAATGAACTACCGACCTGGTGGTTGCTGAAATTGAACATGAGCTGATGCCCCTTTAACCAATGCTCAGTAATACACATAATACTAATATTATCAGAGTTCATGAATAATTCCAGTTCTAGTTGCTTGCCCTCAGTCATACAATATATATTTTGATGTACCAGGTTAATATTATTATTTGTGTTGTAATTATTACATTTTTGTGGGCATAGTGACATGTTATAGTTACTGTTTGATTGTATTGCTAAATCAATTAATTGTGAATTTAATAAATTAGTGCTAGAGGTTGTTACCTCTGTTGTCTTATGAGTTAATTTAAATGATTAGAAATGTCATTATTAGAAAATTCCATGTCAACAGTCCGCTCAATAGAAGCGGATTTTGTAGCCAAGTTTTTGGCTGAAATGTCAAAAAAATAGGATAGCGAAAGTGCTATCTGTCGCTTAAAACTAGCAGAAAGGTAATATCTACCTTTAGTCAAATAATATAAATTTCTGCTAACAAAACTGTTAGTATCAATCAAATGAATACAATCATTATATGTACTTATAGTGTGTAGTACACTGTTCAACTTATATCTAAGATTATTTTCTGCATCTGACAAGCTCTTAGAGTAGGGGAATGTAAACAAAATTATACTACTTAAGTCTAGAGATAATAAATAATCACAAAAATCTATTAAATCCTTTTTGTTTAAATTACCCCTATTTTCTACTAAAATAATGAGATTTTCATAATTATTAAATTTGAAATTTAAAATTCTTTTCATAATTTCTTCATAATTTGCAGATGGTAAGCAATGGTTTACATTGCTCTCTTTAACTAGGTTAGTTTTTCTTTTAAATTCATTATGCTACTACCGTGAATTTTTCACATGTCCATAAACAAGATGGTCTCGAATAGAAATCAGCAATTTAAAGCTCCTTATTTCGCAAACAGAGCCTTGAATTGAAAAATGGTGTTTTGATTTGTTTGTTGTGTTTTGAATTGGTATACTACGGAACTCTAAAAGGTCATATCATGATGATCTCCACTAAAAAAATATGCAAAACAAAGATGTGGACGAATCTCGTATTAATAATTTGATATACATATATTATTATGTGCAGGAACAATATTCCTTGAAGTACGAGGACGGTTCTTACACAGAGAAAAATTTAATAAATTGCCTGAAAAAGTTTAAAAACAACACTTTTCTATACTCCCATACAAACGATTCGTAATAATACTTAAAAGTAAATTTGAACTTTAATACTATACTATAAAGTTCAAGACTGTTAGACGGTAAGAAGTTCGCCGGGTCAGCTAGTAATGTTATAAAAAAGCACTTGTACTGTTTACCTGTTACCACGTAATTACATTTATTTTTACCAACCGGTTTCGCCACTAAGGCATTATCAATATAAACAGATGGTTTTTGGAAATGGAAAAAACCATGTGTTTACCTTGAATGTGTGCCTTAGCGGCGGTACCGGTCTGTAAATATAAAAATAAATGTAATTAGGTGGAACAGTACATGTGCTATATTATAAACAATATGATAATAATGTTCCACCAAGTCCCAACAATCAACAATATCAACTTTTTTAGCTTGCATTGTACATTAATCATCCTGTGCATCGTTCCATATATAAACACTCTAAGTCCAATAAAAGAACGCGTGGGGACTGGACACATCTATAAATATGGGAATCATTTGGCAATTGTCCAGGAGCGCACACATTGCAGCGGCTAGATAACGATGTCCAATCACACTATAAGAAATGAAAGACTTTCTAGACTAATCTGCACAAAGTAAAACAAACGATATTAGACAAAAGAATATATTAACAAAAGAGATATCAATCTTCACATTACTATCATAACACTTTATAAGACGAAGTCCCCAGCGCATCTGTCTGACTCACTGACTGTCTATACAGGGGAATTTTTGAGTGTGATAATGAAACTACTGCTTAGATTGTTGCTAATTATGTTTAGATCAGCTGGTAGAAACTCTAGAGCTTTACCCACTACGCTGAAGATGTTTGTCAATATCTTTAACCTAAGACCGATTTTTTTAATCAAAAAAACCGATGGCAATCGGCTTCTGCTTCGGCGGTAGGGCCCCACGTTTTACTCAAAAAGTATTGAACGGATTGTCATCTAGGTTACACAGTGGACGGAGTAATTCATGAGAAAGGTTTAGGTTTTTTTTTTTTATATATGAGAGAGTAGCAAACGAGCATGTGGGTCACTTGATGGAAAGCAATCACCACCGCCCATGGAGATCAGCAATACCAAGGGGTCGCTGATCCGTTGCCAGCCTATTCTCCTTCCTTTATTTGTTTCTGGTGACCTCACTCACTCGCAGGAACACAACAACCCTCAAGGGAATTGTTATTTGGCTGCGGTATTCTGTGAGGTGGAGGTATTTCCCCAGTCGGGCAGCTTAAATATACGCTATGCCCTACCACTCTTTTCGCCAGGGCCTCGTTTGTCTGTCAGCAGGGTGCACCGCGTGCAGGTGAGGTTGGCTTTGGTTCAAAGATGCTGATGAACCACTTACACCCCAATTAAATTCAATAAAGTTTTGTGTAAGCTGATTATCGAAGATATCCCCAACAGTGTTAGATATTTAAAATCCGTGGTGCACGGCAATTGAGCTGCACTTAACTAGCCATCTCTTTAGGTTTTTAATGCCTTATTTGCCATATAGCTGTCTCTCACATTGCCAAGAGGGAAAGCCAAATCCAAAAAACTTCCTAGTCCTACTAATTTCTTCTGATTAAATTCCTAATAATAATTGACCGTGTGGTTTCCGGCAGACTAGAATAGAATCACTCCGTCTCTTCCCGTGGATGTCGTAAAAGGCGACTAAGGGAAATACATTTTAGAACATCGATCAGGCCTCCCTAACCCGTCTGGCCAGCGTGGGGAGTGTAGGCCAAATCCTCCGCCTGTCTGGGACGGACGAGAGAGGGTCGTGCTCCTGTAGTGGAGACTAAAATGACATGATGATGAAATTCCTAATTCCGAAAATTCGTTGTGAGTTCCAAGGCAGCCGTAGTTTTACTTCAGGACTGCAGTGGACTTCTTTGTTCATTGCCTTTTTTGGTGGTCGCCGCTGTTAATTCTAGCTACACCGGAGACACAGCGGTGTAGTGAGCCCCAGTCCAGTTAAGGTTGTAATCGACGTTGCTTAACTTGGGTGTTCGCTTATATTGACACGCGCGACGACACTATCAAATTATTTATGCGCAGCGTGGATTATGGGGAGGATGTGATGGGCCTCCATCCCGTTATTGAAGATATCGAAAAAAAATGTGCCGCTGTGCTTTACTGGCGTGCACCGTGTAAACCACTAGAGTTCTACCCGTGAGAAGCTGAGACGAGTCGCTTGTTATATATAATACTAAAAAGTAAAAACGAATTCTCCTGTCGTTGAAGTAGGTTCATATAAGCCTATATGTTATCCAGACCAAGCAAATCGATAGACACCTTATTCATCAAATTCGGATGAATAGGCGCTACGGAGAAACATACGCAGAACGAACTTAGTGTGTGTAACATAAACTTATAATCATCCCACTGTCAGGATACGGGTCTCCCTTCAATTGAAGGGGTTTAGAGCATACTCCACCGCGCTGCTCAACTGCGGGTCGGCGGAGGCCAGTGTTTTCAAATCGCCCAAAGGCCACTGACTTGGCTTAACGACAAAGTCAAACTCACCTGCACGTGGCGCTGCTGACTGACAGAAGAGGCTGTGGCAAAAAGAAAGGTAGGGCATAGCGTATTTTGTAAGCTGCCCGACTACTAGGTACTTCCCCACCTCCACCTCACAGAATACCGCAGCCAAATAACAATTCCCTTGAGGGTTGTTGTGTTCTTGCGAGGGAGTGAGGTCACCAGCATCACCAGAAAGGAAGGAATTGCTGCGTTGGCAGCGGGTGGCAGCGTGCGAACGATATTTCATGTTGCAAGCGTTAATATGGCTACGGTAATCGCTTCACTTCAGGTCGGCCGTATGCTTGTCTGCCACCCGACCTAGTATTTAAAAAAAAGTAGTTTCAAGGTACCAGTATTCTTTACAGTCACAGTTAGAAGACAGACAATATAATAGTTATCTGCTCTGCTGATGAGTTCATTGCTATATAATACTAATTGAGTACAACACAACAACATCCCTGATCCTGATAATCCGGATTACGAGACCGTAACAAAGGACATATTGGCCGCTAATTGATGGAGAACATAAGATGATCCATTAGTACCTTTGACTATAGTATATATTATACTGTATACAATGATGTTATATTTCTATAGATATGACATAAATTGCGTCTGAAAGCGGTGCTTGCGGAGCTTAGGACATAGAATATCGCCATAGTTATATATATCCTATATATTTTATTATCTGTTATCTCTTTTCCTTATCTACTGCAAAATGGCGCCAATTATTCTTGCAAAAATATTAAATCGAATAAAGTACGAGTTAAAATCAATTATTATTGTATACTTTAATTACTTTATCAATATAAATTATGCATTACGAATACGAATGCCAAACAAGCATATGGCCCTCCTGCTGTAATACTGTTACTTCAGACTATTGACGCTGGTAATAAACGAGTATTGCTGCGTGCTGGCACCTCCGCTGAAAAAGCAGTATCTTGATGTTTTTACCAAACGCGTAGCAATTGCTCAAAAGTTTCATTTCAATCCATCATGAAACAAAGTAATAATTATGAAAAACTAGTTGCCCGTATAGAATTCGCTCTATCAAAAGTTAAGTTTTTTTTCACTATCATCATCATCAGGTTCTTTTTAGTCTCCACTACAGGAGCACGACCCTGTCTCGTCCGTCCTAGACGGAAGGAGGATTTGGCATACACTCCCCACTCTGGCCCACTCAAGGGAATTGTTATTTGGCTGCCGTATTCTGTGAGGTGGAAACACTTCCCCAGTCGGGCAGCTTATAATTACGCTCCCTACCTCTCTTTTCGCTGGAGCTTCGTTTGTCAGTGAGCAGGGTGCACCGCGTGCAGGTGAAGTTGGCTTTAGTTCAAAGATGTTGATGAACCTCTTACACCCCAGAAGTATTTCTATGTATGACATAAAATCATAAATATTTGTAATACCGTAGTTGGAATTGATTGTTTTCTTCCGACGTAGATAATAACAAACTCGTATTCACGGTCATATGCATTCATCCACGGGCAAACACATCGGAAATTACTTGCTGTATCTACCGATAAAATACATGTATACTTAACTAAGAATTTATTGTTATTAAGTTCTAAAAATATTCTTAGAATATGGTAGAGCGCCGAGCACAAGCTTTTACAGCGTCGGCAGCACGCGTGTAATGCCCCTGTTATTGCAGGCGTCCTTAAGCTGCGGTAACTGCTTTCCATCAAGCAGGCTGTATGCTTGTTTAAATTGGTCTGAAAAAATCTTCTCCCAAAATAAGCAAACCAAAAAATGAAATAACAAGAACTGAAATGTCTAAATGTCTAAATACCAATAGCACCAATAGGCTAAATGAGCGTTAGGTTTGGAATCGCGGGCAATTGTTTTATTAACTTTTCTTTCATCTTTAGTTTATATTTATTTTCTATGACTCGTCTATAAAAAAATTACAAGGATAAATTAATAAAAAAAAATATTATTAAAACTCACGCGAGTGTATTATTTGATTTAATTTAACAGTTTAGTTAATTTAATTTCTATCGAGAAGGCAAAGTAAATAACAGTAATGTTGTATTATTTATATAAACTTTTCCCTACAAAAGTATGTGAGCCATTAAATTTACTTAACAAATTTACTGTAAAACCAATTGAGCTAAGACATATTACATTAAAATTAAGTAAGCAAATAATATAATCAAATAGAAAATTGTACGAAAGATACCCCCAAACTAATTTACAACAAAGAAAATCTCCTGAAGAGAAAACCTCAAAAATAAATCTCATTAAAAGTTTAGTACTTAGAAATAATCGTCTTTAAATAATACGAAACTGAGATTTAGTAAACTTGAGCGCTACCAAATTTAAAGGAAACACAACAAAATAAATAGAAAAACCGAAAACAGAACAACGCCTTAGTCAGATGCGAATAAAAAACAAATTACTGATGGGACGGGCTCTGTAGACAGTTTCCTGTATCTTTTTTCATGACAAATAAAATGAATGAAATATTTTGTGATGATAGACAGAAAAATAAGAGATTCTTTCTTTACGTTGTATATTGATTACAACGAGCGGTGAGCGGTGCTTGAAATAAATTTTCCTTGTGGAAATTAATCTTAATTATTAATCAAAATCCGGTCTATGGTTCATTGTATCTGTACTCTATGGATCCAATATTTGCATTTTAAATAAACAAAAAATAAATATTGGATCCACAGAGTATACAACGGAATGGACGTAAGCCATAGAACGGAAATGAGCATGGGATATTTTGGAAAATGAATTCCAATTATATTTATATTATATTCACGGATTTATTGTATTTGGGGTGTAAGCAGTTCATCAACATCTTTGAACCAAAGCCAACCTCACCTGCACGTGGTGCACCCTGCTGACTGACAAACGAGGCTCTGGTGAAAAGAGAGGTAGGGTATAGAGTATTACTTAAGCTGCCCGTCTGGGGAAGTACCTCCACCTCACAGAATACTGTAATAAGAAAAGCCAAATAACAATTGCTTTGAGGATTGTTGTGTTCCTGCTAGTGAGTGAGGTCACCAGAAAGAAAGGAAGGAGTATAAGCTGGCAACGGATCGGCGACCCCTTAGTGTTGCTAATCTCCATGAGCGGTGGTGATTGCTTTCCACTGGATGACTTAAATGCTCGTTTGCCCCCGCTCATTTAAAAAAAAATATATTATAATTATAATTTGCGGCTTTAACAGTTTAAGTAATGGCCATAATTAACTTTCTGAATAAATATAAGTAGTATTCTTTCGTAATAATTATAAGTAGATTTTTTTATACCACTTAAGTTGCATACGTCCCGCCTGATGGAAAGCAATTACGGTAGCCTACTTACTCTTGTAACGTCAGGGGCATCACACCGTCAATTATAACAGTTATAGTTATATTTAGTATAGAGGTAACACTTCGGTATCGGATTAAAAAGTAAATATTTTTTTGACTACTTCTTCATTATATTCAAAAAAATGTATTCATTGTAAAACTCATAGTATGACAACCATTGATTAAAACAAAACTACATACAGATACATATAGAATTATCAAGCTCCTCTCTTATTGCAGCACCCCACAGGGTCCTTGATTTAAACTTTGACATTAAAGCAAAGACCTATATTGCCTATGTACATGTCGTGGCCATATCGTAGATTTGCTCACTTCATGAAATGGTCGAGAATTTCATGAAATGGTCGCATTTCATGATGTGGGCAACTTAATTTGCATTAAATCGTTAACATTTCACGATTTTCTCACCTACATTTGGCCGGATCGTATAAATAGGATGTCCATAAAATCTATAAATATAAAATTCAAAGTCCTGACTGACTGACTGACTGATATATCAACGCACAGCCCAAACCGCTGGGTCTAGAGATTCGAAATTTGGCAAGTAGGTTCCTTATGACGTCTAGGGGTACACTAAGAAAGGATTTTTCAAAATTCATCCCCTAAGGGGGTCAAACGGGGGTCCAAAGTTTGTATGGGGAAACGAGATTAGTTGGACTATTTTATCCGAAACTTTACATGAATACTTCTATAGATAAATGAGTAAACACGTGTTTCAGGATTTTTCAAAATTCAACCCCTAAAGGGGTGAAATGGGGTGAAAAAGTCGGAAAATCGTCATGGGTATTGTTTTTATAGTTTATCGGGTCGCTGATTACGAAAATAACAACTATTATTTAATCAAACATAGCCGACGTGCTAAAAAGTCGCCCCTGTGGGGGTGCGATGAAATGGAAATGTTTAAAATGGGGTGAAAAAGTCTGAAAATCATCATGGGTATTGTTTTTATGGTTTATCGGGTCGCTGATTACGAAAATAACAACTATTTTCTGATCAAACGTAGCCGTCGTGACATAAAATCCCCCCTGTGGGGTGTTATGGGGTTGAAATGTCATAATATCAATATGGGTGTAGAATCTATGGTTTTCTGGGACGTCAATTACGAAAATGCCATCGATTTGAAAATGTAACATAGTGAACAAAAAATTACTTAAAAGAATATTTCAAATTTTAACCATAAGAGGATGAAACGGAGGTCCAAAGTTTATATATAACGAGCTTAGTTGGACACTTTTATCCTAAATTTTACATGAGTACTTCTATAGATAATTGACTAAACACGTGTTTCAGATTTTTTCAAAATCAACGCCTAAAAGGGTAAAATGGGCCCCAAAAGTCTGAAAAACGTCATGGGTATTGTTTTTATGGTTTATCGGGTCGCTGATTACGAAAATAACAACTACTTTCTAATCAAACATAACCGACGTGACAAAAAGTCGACCCTGTGGGGGTGCAATGGAATGGCAATGTCTAAAAGGGGGTGAAAAAGTCTGAAAATCATCATAGGTATTCTGTTTATGATTTATCGGATCGCTGATTACGAAAATAACAAGTATTTTCTAATCAAACGTAGCCGACGTGACATAAAATCCCCCCTGTGGGGGTGCGATGGGGTTGAAATGTCATAATATCAATATGGGTGTTGATTCTAGGTTTTCTAGGACGTCAATTACGAAAATGGCATTGATTTGAAAATATAATATAGTGAACAAGAAATTATTTAAAAGGATTTCTCAAATTTTACCCCTAAGAGGGTGAAACCAAGGTTCAAAGTTTGTATGGGGAAACGAGTTTAGTTGGGTTATTTTCTTCTAAATTTTACACAAGTACTTCTATAGATAACTAAACACGTGTTTCATGATTTTTCAAAATTCAACCCTTAAAAGGGTAAAATGG
This sequence comes from Hypsopygia costalis, assembly GCA_937001555.2. Lineage (NCBI taxonomy): Eukaryota > Metazoa > Arthropoda > Insecta > Lepidoptera > Pyralidae > Hypsopygia > Hypsopygia costalis. Next base: position 18,676,061 of record OW443343.2, on the reverse strand, counting down.
GTCCCAATAGTCTGAAAAACGTCATGGGTATTGTTTTTATGGTTTATCGGGTCGCTGGTTACGAAAACACCAACGATTTTAAAATTCAACGTGGCTAACGTGACCATAATCTCCTATTGGGATGCGATGGGGTTGAAAGGTCTAAAATGCGGTCAAAAAGTCAAAAAGTCTGAAAATCGTCATGGGTATTGTTTTATAGTTTATCGGGTCGCTGATTACGGAAAAAACAACTATTTTATAATCCAACATAGCCGACGTGACATAAAATCACCCCATGTGGGAGTGCGATCGGGTTGAAATGCCATAATACCAATATGGGTGTTGATTATATGGTTTTCTGGAACGTTAACTACGAAAATGGCATTGATTTGTAAATATAACATAGTGGACATAAAATTTGTTAAATGGACTTTTCAAATTTTACCCCTAAGAGGGTGAAACAGAGGTCCAAAAATGTTATGGGGAACGAGATTGGTTGACTATTTTATCTTAAACTTTACACGGCTATTTCTATAGATAAATGAGTAAACACGTGTTTGCCCCGAATTTCACGCGAGCGAAGCCGCGGGCGAAAGCTAGTGTTGAATAAAAATCCAGAATATGTTAAGAACTTGTTTAATGTCATTTATGTTCAAATGACAAAAAGAAAATGAAACAATTTTTTGTAACAAAATTACACAATTATTATTATTTAAATAGTTGTCTTGGCCAACTTGCCAGATAAATATATTTTGAAAAATGGAAAAATTCACCTGACCCCCTAGGGGGGGCAGGGCAGGGGGGGGGGGGGCAGGCAATAAAATTTTTCAAAATATAAAATTACACATTTTTTTTTAGCAAACTTATTTACCTAACTGTAACTATTTTACGATATGATCAAAATAATCGTGACCATTTCGTGAAGTAACCATTTAGTTGGCCATATCAAGAAACGATTTCTTATCATTAATCTGCCCAAACCACATCATGATGTAGCCAACAGACACTGAAATATTTCATGAAATGCGACCATTTCATGAAATTCTCGAACATTTCACGAAGTGAACAAATCCACAATATGGTCACGAATAAATAATTGAGTATTGAGTATTGAACTAACTCAATTCTACATTAAAACGACGTTTAATCGTTTGAACGTACAACGAATGGTAAATCGTGACGGCCTGCGTATAAAGCCTGCTGGCTTTTTAGCATATTGTTTTTAAAAAAATATATATCCATCAGGTGACCCTCTTCACCTGATGGAAAACAATCACCACCGCAATCGGACTTTTTAATTGCAAATATCAAACTTCAGATTAGATTGGAAGTAATAGGCTAGACGACACTGATAAAAAATATAAAATATATTTATCAGTATCGTAATATATACAAAACTAGAACGATCTGCGATCTTGAAATTTTAATAAGTTATGTCCGACTTGTTTTCTGGTCGATCAAAGTTTGGTGGGAAAGTCCAATTTAAAAGAATGAAATGATATAAAAAAAATATTCACTTTGGAAAATAATCCAAAATACTATAACTTTTGTTACGGCACTAGCTACATAAACGCAGTATTTAACATAGCTGTCGTCGTACAAATTTCTGTTTTAACGTATAGAAAATACCTAAGTGTGACGTCATAATTCAGTAGCCTTTTCGAGCGTTTTCGGGAAAGTCCAAAATTGTGATTTTCAAGTTATCATATCTTGAGAAGTTTTTATACTATCGAAGTAATTCTTTCACTTGACGAACTCGGTGGCGTAGCGGTCAATGACGCGGCTTTGACACCAACGCTCGTGGGTTCGATTCCCACATAGGACAAACATTTGTGTGCATGAACATGTCTGTTTGTCTTAGTTTGGGTGTTTTCTATGTATAATAAGTATGTATTTACAAAAAAAAATGTATTTACGTATGTTTATCAGTTGACTAGTACCCATAACACAAGCTTCGCTTACTTTGGGGCTGGATGGCGCTGTGTAATTTGTCTGACAATATTTATATATATTTATATATCTACTATATAAAAATAAGTCGGGTTTTCCTTCCTGACGCTATAACTCCAGAACGCACGAATTGATTTCCACGGTTTTGCATTCGTTGGAAAGGTCTCGGGCTCCGTGAGGTTTATAGCAAAGAAAATTCTGGAAAAATTTGAAAAGAAAAGCGGGAAAATCTTTTTTCACATACAGCGCCATCTCTAAGGAAATGGATGGAAACAAAAAGATTGAGCCACAGCGAAGCGTGGTCGGGCCGCTAGTTTACTTATAGTTATATTATAATGACGTCCTTACATAACACATCGAAAGAAAAATCGTCGTCTAGCTTATTGTGTTTAGCTTAGCTGGTAGAAACCCTGGAGCTCTACCGAATAAGCACAAGATGTTCGTTTATTTTAACTGAACTTTAACCTAAAACCTATTTTTCGAATCAAATTATTCGATGGTAGTCGGCTTCGGCGGTAAGGCCCTTCCTTTCTTTATTTCCGTTATATGTTGTGATTAAATAAATAAAAAATTAATAAATTAGATCTAAGATAGAGATTTAGAAAAACCGGCGTTTTTATGCCAAACAACTAAAATATAAACCACATGATGTTCCTGGCATCCCTTCTCTTGAAGGTTACCTGATTTTGCCATTCAATTTGATTAATTCATGAGATCAACCCTACTAGACCAATGGCTTCCTGTTTTCGTAATGTTGGGTAAAATATTAATATTTAATGCATAGGCTGCCATAACCCTATGTCAGAAAAGGTGATTTTTTTTAATACGAGTATAAAACTCTTTAATTTTATTCAGAATCAATTTCGTCCAAGTAAACCCTACCCAATTTAATGAAATTAGGACAACGATTTTTTTTCTTTAAAAATTTAAGTCTTTTTCTTGTATGATTCCCTCTGTATGCTTAACTTTAATTTCCTCGGTCGAGTCAAAATGGTGTGGTATTCAGGAATGAAGTCAGATTAGAAGTCTCAGTGCTGAAGTTTAGTGTACAGGGTTTAGTCAGAAGTCACTTGTTGCTAAATCAGTCATGCATGATTCAAAATCAAAGTCAAAACTCATTGACAATCACTCAAACAAACATACAGAGGATCCTTAGACTTATGCAAAAGACTTTAGGCGCGCGCACACTTTATTACTTACATCCGTACGTAGTTATATGACGCATTTCGTCATAATATAAATTTGGGACGTTATTTATCAATAATATTTTTAGCTGCAATTTTTACTTGTCCATCGTTATTTATCATGATTATTCAAGTCATATATGTATATATTTTTATTTATTTATTTGCAATATGTTTTTTTTTATACTACGTATATCATGACTTATAATTAAACGCATAACTTATAATTAAATTAGCATATGTATAAATTTTCTACCTAAGTCGGCCTCGATAATTTTATTTATATAGTCTTACCCCTTACGCTACTTAAGGGGATATGTATAATAAAATTGTATAACACCAATTCGAATAAAAAATCATATTAAGATATGATTTTTTTTATGATGAATACCAGGCAATCAGCATTTAGAATGAATATCAGAAATTCCTACGCTTAATTTGTTACCTACACGATAAAGTATTTTTACTTATACCTACCAGGATTCAAAATGTTTCATTTTGATACTTTTTAGGGTTCCGTACCCAAAGGGTAAAACGGACCCTATTACTGAGACTCCGCTGTCCGTCTGTCTGTCACCAGGCTATATCTCATGAACCGTGATAGTTAGACACTTAAAATTTTCACAGATGATGTATTTCTGATGCCGCTATAACAACAAATAATAAAAACAGAATAAAATAAATATTTGAGACGGCTCACATTCAAAAAACGTTATTTTTTGCTCCTTTTTGCTCGATTTGATATTAACGGCAACAGTTAGTTGCTTGAAATATTCACAGAATATTTAGTTATCTATTTACTTTAAAAAGAAATAATTAAATAAATAAAAAAACAAATATTTAAGGGGGTTTCCATACAACAGACATGATTTTTTTTGCTGTTTTTATAGATAATGGTACGGAACCCTTCGTGCGCGAGTCCGATTCGCACTTGGCCGGTTTTTGCTAAAACAGCGAAATTGCCTCGTAACGTGCTTGTTATGCTTGTTATAACTTGTTATAACTTAAAAATAATTTTCTACATTAGCAAATGAGGATCTGGCAAAAGTAAGTTGCCCGACTGAGAAGTATCTCTACCTCACAGAATACCGCAGCCAAATAACAATTCATTGAGGGTTGTTGTGTTCCTGTGAGTGAGTGAAATCACCAGAAAGGAATGAGTTGTTTTGTTGGCAGCGGAGGTGGCGGCGAGCAAATGATATTTTGTTTGTACCCTTTAGATGCAACCTTAATAATATTAACAAATAAAAACCGACTCCAATCAATGTTTACTCTACATTTATGTATGTAGATACAGGCTGATGATGATGATGAAAAAAATATGGGACCAATCTGGAACTCTTTCAAATAAAAAAAGTTTTTTTCAAATCGGTTTGGAAATCACGGAGTAATTAAGGAACAAACATTAAAAAAAAAACAGCCGAATTGAGAGCCTCCTCCTTTATTGAAGTCGGTTAAAAATATATGTTAAATGTACTGGCAGTTTGGTAACCGACAAGCAGATTTTAACAGGCATGTGACAGCGTTATCGCGACATGATCCGCGCCACTTCGCATTTTAATGCGGTTCCGAAACGCAATCATGACAACCTGCACGAACGCTTTAAATTAAACGCACAATAATTGTTATTTTAAGCATTATCGTACATTCACCATAATGGAAATTGGAATAAAGACTGATTCAAACAATGGGTTGTTGCCGTGTCTCTGTATGGACACGGCCGTGTGTGGATACGTGAATACAATGTTCACAACAACTGGAAAATTTGGGGTGTAAGTGGTTCATCAACATTTGAAACAAAGCTTACTTCACCTGCACGCGGTGCACCCTGCTGGCTGACAAACGAAGCTCTGGCGAAAAGAGAGGTAGGGAGCGTAATTGTAAGCTACCTGACTGGGGAATTACCTCCACCTCACAGAATACCGCAGCCAAATAACGGTTCCCTTGACGGCTGTTGTGTTCCTGCGAGTGAGTGAGGTCACCAGAAAGAAAGGAGATGCTGCGTTGGCAGAGGGAGTGGCGGCGCGCGATCAATAATTCATTATTGCGAGCGTTAATATGGCTACGGTAACCGCTTCACATCAGGGGGGCCGTATGCTTGTCTGCTACCAGTCGTAGTATAAAAAAAAAGATATGTAACTGCAACACCAAACTGTATCGCGCGATTTTGTTATCATTCGTTTTTTTTAATTGCGTCCCTATGGAAGCAATTTTAAAGACGTATTTGACGGCAAAAAATAAAGTCAGGTGACTAGAGAAAATATCCAGGATGTATGAAAACAAATTAATTAACCGATTCCAAAGAGGTATGAGGAGCTCGATGGCGTCGTTGCGCGTGTCAGTCTAATCGAAAACACAAGTTAAGCAACGTCCACCTTAGCCTGTCTATGGATGGGTTTATTTATCTCGAGCTACTCCGTGCTTCCAGGGCACGTTAAGCTGTCGGCCCCGGCTATTGACAGTAAATGACAGACGTTCGTTAAGCTAAGTCAGTGGCCTTCAGGCGGCTTGAAAACACTGGCATCCGCAACCCAGCAGGTGAGTAGCTTGGTGGAGAGTATGTGATGGTCTAAACACCTTCGATTGAGGCGAGGCCCGTATCTCAGCAGAGGAATTCTCCTATAGACTATCAAATTGTAGAATGACCTCCCTGTCGAAGTTTTCCTGCGAACCATACAGTTTGGGTTCTTTCTCCTGAAGAGGTTCTTACAGGATTAGCAATATGGGACTGATGCTCCTGTTATATCCGTCCACGCGGTGACTGTCGATTGCCTACCTAGCCCTATGAACAAGACCATTTTAAAAATAATTTTAACATCCTATATGTGAATTATTATCTAACTACTTTCACGAGAAAAGGATGGTGTTTTACAAACGAAGAGAAAAGCTGGTATGGGTGGGACCATGTAGACAAACGAGTTGGGCGCACCGTCCTGTGCGAATTATAAAGCTCTTTATTGCATCTGATATAAAGTCGCTATTTATTTAATGACCTTATTTAGGGAACTCTTCTGTTAGTATTATTTGTTATTCTGTGCTTGTGGTCTAGTTTTGTAGCCGTCACCAGTGGCCTAGCATACAACGGTAGTAATCTAGACAAAATTAGAAATAAAAAAAAATATTGATTTATAAATGAATCGCTGAGTAAGAAAGCAAAGAGGAAAACAAAACATTAAAAAAAAACGAATTATATCTGAAAAGGGACTGTAATAGAAATAAATATACATTAGCAAAATATGATTTTCCTTATCTATTATGTATTATGATGGTGTTAAAATAATTGACATTTAATTTAATGAATTTCACGAATTGAGATATTAATCAGACCACACATTTCAATTACAATGACTGTTCAAATTGTTTGCTTTCATTCATTTCGGACATTACGTTCCGGATTAGTGGTTTATGTGTGTCAGGAGGAATTGTTTATTAATGCTTTGTCATATTTTGAGGCTATATCGAATTTTATAATATGGCACTAATTTTACATAACGTTCGTATATGAATTCATATTTTCACAGGATGAATTTATTTATGCCACTTGGAGAGAAGGTAGTCTAAATAATGGAGATTTTTTCACAAATTTCACAGACAGGAAACTTTACCTTTGAATTTGCTGCACTCAAAGATTTTTAAAAATAAGGTTCCCATACTCATATCGAATCGACTAAAGTTCGAAAATACATTATTCTGTAATTGACATTGGCATCAATCGATAGGGTCAATCATAAGGATCTAACGTCTCTAACAAGGTAAGTTGAAATGAAAGAAAAGCCATGAAAACTAAACTCATTCTTTGGGGAACACTTATTGGTCAAAATATTATGTTGGTTAAGCATTCACTGACGTAAATGTTGCCGATACGTTCGTAGGTCAAAAGGCCTTTGGATTAAAGTTAATTATTTAAAGATTATTGCGGACTCTTTAGTGGGCAGCCTCGCAACTGGCCATCGTCATCATCATCATCATCATTATCTCAGCCATTGAAAGTCCACTGCTGGACATAGGCCTCCCCTCTAGATCTCCAATAAGACCGGTTGGAAGCGGCTTGCATCCAGCGCGATCCTACGGTCTTAATGAGGTCGTCTGTCCACCTTGTGGGTGGACGTCCTACGCTGCGCTTGCCGGTACGTGGTCTCCACTCGAGAACCTTTCGACCCCATCGGTCATCCGTCCTCCGTGCTATGTGCCCTGCCCACTGCCACTTCAACTTGCTAATCCGCTGGGCTATGTCGGTAACCTTGGTTCTTCTACGGATCTCCTCATTTCTGATTCGATCTCGCAGAGAGACTCCGAGCATAGCCCTCTCCATAGCTCGTTGGGCTACTTTGAGCTTGTTTATAAGGCCCATAGTTTGGCCGTTACTGGCCATCGACAAGGAACTAATTAAGACTGACAAGACTGAACAGAGAATGGAAGGACAATGGTCAATCGATGAGAGGAATGGTAGGGAGTTAACGAACCGAAATGTCAATATATTTCAAATTATGAAGCCATGGAATTAAATCTATATATATAAAAAATATTCCCAATTTGTTCTGTTTGTTGTTGTCAGGACCAGATTCTTATGGAAGAAAAAAATAGGAAAGTTGCGCTGAAAATTACAATATTTAAGAAAGCTGAGCGACCATATGAACTTTTCTAATGTAACTTTATATCAGAACTATCAGTCATTTGACAGATTGCGCGAGACCAATTCGAATATTCATTGTTAAGAAGACAGGACAGCGTCTGATGGGTCAGCTAGTTAGTTGATATAAACGAGTGTCTTATGAGTGACTTGGTTTAACGACTCTCATTTAATGACAAAAGCTGGCGGCTTAACGTGCCCTCCGAAGTATGGACGCTTGAAATAACTAAACCCATCCATCGACAGGTTGCAGTCGACGTTGCTTAACTTGGTTGCTTGATTTGACAAGCGCAACAACGCCATAGAGCTACTCAGTCTTCAACTATGCCAATAATTAAATCCAGGCCTGTTACATAAAACTTATTTTTTTTGTTGTGATTTCAATAATTAAAAGTTTCCACAAAACTTGCCTCGGATTGTTGGAACACTTTTGGTATTTTGTATTTCCAATACTCGCCACCTCGTCGTTAGATCTGCATAAACTTCAAAGATAAAAAAAATATGACTGAATCCTAAGCAAGGGTTCTGTATGATAAAATATTCAGGTCCCAAATATACACTTTGCTGGACCTCACTCAACATTTATAGGTGCAATCTTATAAATTTTAATCTGTTCTCGCCCTTTTTGGGAGCGATAAAATTTGTTATATTAGGGTTATAAACATTGACCTATCATCCAAATGGACGTCTGGTTTAATAATACAAATTGTACGAAAAAAGTGTCCAGACTTAAATTGCTGAAGCCCAGTGAAAACAGTTCTAATTGTTGTCAAGAAATAGCGATGTTCATTGTTTGAGATTTTCTGATTCGCGCTATGAATTCGATCTTGACATTACATAGTCTATGCGCTACTCATTTATATTATGAACGTGTCCGTCACGTCGTCCAAATGAAGACTGGCGCGTGATTGGTCTTTTTTTAAACAATTCGATGTGTCTCTTTTGGTTCGGACCCCTTTGAGCGCAGTAGACAGACACGGGTAACTCAGTAAATTACCTGTGTCAACTCAGTAGCGCTAGCGCAGCTTGTTGCGCCGGATAACTGAGTTAAGCCAAAATTACGCCGTGGCGTGACAAGATAGTAAAGTAAGCTGCGTAGCGGCGTACGCTCTGCTTGCCGCGCACTGCGCCGGGTACCTGTGTGCTTCGTATTGCGCTCTTAACATAAATAGCGCACTGTGTTGGCTTGGCGAGTGAGTGAGATAATGAATAAGAGCGATAGGTATCGGGGTATTGATACTTGTGCTGTGCGCCAACACATTTTGAAAAAGTGTGTCAACTCATCAGCGCAGTGAATGTCTAGAGCGCAGACCCGTAGTCTATTGTTCCGAAAAAATATCTCTTACATATTTGAGATAGGAAATTCTTACTAATGGATAAATGATTTTTGTAAATTGATATAGTTTCCAAAAATTATCTCTTGCCCTGTTTTATTTATTTCGATCTTTTTGTATTTTTTTTATTAACGGCCCTGTCAGTAAAAATTAATAGGTTATGACCAAATTTCATATCTCCACTTGTGCAGTTTACACGTCTATCACCTGCCATCCCTTAGTAAATTTTAATAAAGAGTAAGATTCCTACATAAAAATAACAATAAATAACAGACTGTATAAATCAATTGCTATTATAAATTGAGAAAAAATGTCAAGAGTAAAACATAAGTATTAGAATATACCTATATTATTTCAAAAATCGACGAACATGCGAATGTCGGTACAAGTAGAAGTGTACAAAAACATACAAATATGTTATCCAAAAGTCAATAACAATGAGAAAAACTAATAAAAATTCCTTTAATAATGGGATTACGTTCCCTTGTATTCACGGAACCCCATAAAACTGTTTAGCTGTAGTTGGTAGTAAAAATGGAAGCTGAACCAAACTTTTAAACTTTCCGACGGCTGCTCGCGTAAAAACTCTCGCCTAATTGACTCGGCAAAGGAAACAATGCGTTTTGTGCTAACAGACTGCCTGCCCGAACGCTATGTGCTGTAAATATTAAAAAGTTTGCTGCAAGAAGGTAGAAACTATTTCGTATTGATAGAGAATAGGGTTAATCATTAGATTGAACTTGATAATTTTGTAGTTGATATGAAAAAAATGTTGTTCGTAATGAAAATAAAATGAATGAATGTTTCCTTTGTGTGAAATTTGCACCCTATAATATATAATTAGAATATATAATATATAATTATTTTTCTATGTATTATAAGTAGACCCCGGGGTCCGTTAGCTTTTATTAACAATCTTCTGTTTTTATCTTACAATATTCTTACTATTTATTATTTGCACGTCGCTATTATGCTAATAATTATTATATTATTGTCTATTACTACTTAACCATAATCCTCCTATTGTTTACCTTGCAACCATGACAGCCAGGGCAGACCAGTCCCCTCTGGCAGCACCCGTTCACGAGTTGATGCATGGGGCAGCCATCACCGCATTCAACCATTTTATTGGGAATGCGGCGACCCGCCACACCACACGACACCGCCACCAGTTTGAACACTTTAGTGAGCATGACTGTGGTCGAATGGTTAGCAATGACCACTTTTACTCCGAGGTCGCGGATTCGATCCCCGCACTAGTGAAATATTTATGTGCATGAACATGTCTGTTTGTCTTGGTCTGGGTGTTTTATATGTATTATATGTATGTATTTACAGAAAAAAAAATAAAGTTTTATATCATCTAGTAGGTACGGTACCCATAGTACAAGCTTTGCTTAGTTTGGGCAAACCCCGGCCACTCCATACAAAAATGGCGCTTTTGCATGTAGTAACCAATTGACGTCTGTACACGTGCCTATGTTTGAGTGAGGTTCTCTAGGGCTGACATTATACAATTATTAGTCGGACATGTAAGGGGGTGTAAGTGGTTCATCAACATCTTTGAACCAAAGTCAATCTTATCTGCACGGGGTACACCCTGCTGACTTACAGACGAGGCTCTGACGAAAAGAGAGGTAGGACATTGCGTATTTTTTAAGCAGCCCGACTGACGAAGTACCACCACCACACAGAATACCGCAGTCAAATAACATTTTCCTTGAGGGTTGTTGTGTTCCTGCGAGTGAGTGAGGTCACCAGAGAGGATGGAGTTGCTGCGTTGGCAGCGGGGATGGCAGCGCGCGAGCGATATTTAATGTTGCGAGCGTTAACCGCTTAAAATCAGGTGGGCGTAGTGAAGAAAAAAAAACGTGTGACACTCGGGGACTGCCGCGGTAAAGCTATTGCATAGGATTTTTTATCAACTAATGCTCGTTTGCTCGTTCATCCATCCATCCATCTATATCCATTCATCTATCCATACATCCATCCATCCATTCATCCATCCATCCACCCATCCATCCACCCATCCATCCATTCATCCACCCATCCACCCATCCATCCACCCATCCATCCATCCATCCATCCATATATCCATCCATCCATTCATCCATCCACCCATCCACCCATCCATCCATCCATTCATCCATCCATCCGTCCATCCATCCACCCATCCATCCACCCATCCACCCATACATCCATCCATCAATCCATCAATCCATCCATCCATCCATCCATCAATCCATCCATCCATCCATCAATCCATCCAACCATCCATCCATCCATCAATCCGTCCGTCCGTCCGTCCGTCCGTCCATCCATCCATCCATCCATCCATGTTGAGTAATCCATCCACTGCACAAATAACTCTCATCTTTTACATACTCGCATAATATTTTAAACTGAATGGAGAATAAAATACAAGCGACGTCAATTCGTACGTTGTGGCATTCCTTGCGAACGGTTCCAAATCGGTTCCATAGGGGAGGTGAGGTCGACTAGTGAGAGCGGCAGAGAGTGTCCATACTGTACGTTAGTACTATTACTTATACTGTGGTTTGGGACTAGATGGTCGCGTGTAATTTGTGCAGGAATACTATTATCTATTTATTTATATATTTCTTTGGACGAATCAATCAGTATAATCTATAATTTGGTATAATTAACGATTAAACGAACTTACCTGTACGTAATTATAAATAAATAAATATTGTCAGGCAAATTACACAGGGCCATCTAGCCCCAAAGTAAGCAAAGCTTGTGTTATGGGTACTAGACAACTGATAAACATATGTAAATACATTTTTTTTAAATACATACTTATGATACATAGAAAACACCCAGACTATGACAAACAGACATGCACACAAATGTTTGTCCTATGTGGGAATCGAACCCACGAGCGGCGTGGTGGAGTATGCTCTGAACCCTTTCGACTAAGAGGAGTTTACCCGTATCCCAGAATATAACCTAGATTGGCATAGGATATTTTATGCCAGTCCTGCCCCCTTACCACCATCTCTTATTGCGATTCAATAACTGAATAGTATGCTTATTCATACCAATGAATAAGCGACTCTATTTCAAATGGAATAGAGTCGCTTGACGAGCTCGGTGGTCGAATGGTTAGCAATGGCCACTTTGACTCCGAGGTCGCGGGTTCGATTCCCGCACAAGACAAACATTTTGTGTGCATGAACATGTCTGTTTGTCTTGGTCTGGGTATTTTCTATGTATTATAAGTATGTATTTACAAAAAAAAAATGTATATAAGTACATTTATCAGTTGTCTAGTACCCATAACACAAGCTTAGCGCTTAATTTGGGTCTAGATGGCGCTGTGTTAATTGTCCAGAAATATTTATATATTTATTATATTATTTATTCAATTATTGAATCGCAATAAGAGATGGTGGTAAGGGGGCTGGGGCTTCACGCAGAGCGACGCCGCGAGCCCACTCATTGCGAGTATATGTTTGTTGTGTTACATACTAGTTTAAGTAACAATGCAATATAATGGTCACATTTATATAGAAATGATTTATTGAGTTCTGTAGCGAATAATATACTACATAGAACATTGAACCAAAGCCAACCTCACCTGCACGTGGTGCACCCTGCTGACTGACAAACGAGGCTTCGCCAAAAAGAGAGGTGGGGCATAGCGTATTTTTAACCTTACAGCCCCTTACCACCATCTCTTATTGCGAGTCAATAACTGAATAGATTGCTTATTCATACCAATGAATAAGCAACTCTATTTAAAATGGAATAGAGTCGCTTATTCATTGGTATGAATAAGCAATCTATTCAATTATTGAATCGCAATAAGAGATGGTGGTAAGGGGGCAGAATACCGCAGCGCAGCCAAATAACAATTCCCTTGAGCGTTTCATGTGTTCCTGCGAGTGAGTGAGTTCACCAGAAAGAAAGGAAGGAGTATAATCCTGGCAACGGATCGGCGATCTCTTGGTGTTGCTGATCTCCATGATCGGCGGTGATTAGTGTCCATCAGGTGACTCACATGCTAGTTTGCCCCTCATATGAATAAAACAGCTCATCGTGACTGGCATGTAGTAAACCACAGACTATACTCGCTGGTTGGTCCGAAGAGATTAGCATAAGCGCACGTAATAATCACATTACACGTGTTTATGCTAATGCCCTTTAGACGAAACACGGGTATAATTGTAATGGAATATCAATTTCGACGAACTCGGTGGCGTAGCGGTCAATGACGCGGCTTCGACACCAACGCTGCCGTTCAACTGCGGGTTGGCGGAGGCCAGTGTTTTCAAGCCGCCTAAAGGCCACTGACTTGACTTGACGGCTGTCATCTAATGACAACAGCCGAGACCTTTGGCTTAACTTACCCTCCGAAGCACGGAGGCACTCGAGGTAAATAAACCCATCCACGGACAGGCTACGGCTGACATTGCTTTACTTGCGTGTTCGATTAGACTGACAGGCGCAACAACGCCATCGAGCTCTTCTTTACTTGGGCGAAAAGGTGTTAATTATAAAAAAATGCGTTTTCGTCTAAAAAAAAGCTTGATGCGTGAATATAATGACATCTGATAACAATATCTGTAAGCAAATAAGTTAGCTATTCGATAATACGAGTACATACATAGCACTACATGTCACTTTACTGCATGATACTGGGAAAATCCGTCCAGCGCTTCTCGCTTCTAGTTTTATATATATTAGCTCAGCATATTGGCTTCGCCTCGCCTAATGGTAAGCGAAAAGAGGAGCCCCAATCGCATCGGCAACGGGCAAGAGACCTTGATGTCTTGTCAGTTGACGCTGCCATGCTGGCCTACAAGATGCTTCTTCACGCTTCGCTTGGATCCCATATTGTACGAATGAGGAAATACATATGCCGGCAACGCGTCCCACTTCTCTTGCCTCACAGGCCACAGCCTTTTAGAATATGTTATGAATATTTATTCAAAATAAAAATCCATTGTAAATTCCAAAGCAAACAAATTTAATTAAAAATGCTGATTTGCATTATAAAGGCGACACGCAGACACAGTTCTAATTAATAAAAAACTTAAAGTAAAAATTAATGTCAAAAGAAAATCATGAAGTCAACGCTTGCAACGCGGAATGGCTAAAACATGCAAAATTTGCATTTTTTTTTCTTTCACGTTTTTGTTTTTTTACTTATGAATTCTACACACATTTTATCACTTTGGAAGTGTCTCTCACGCAAACTATTCGGTTAAAAAAAATGATATTAGAAACCTCAATATCATTTTTGAAGACCTATCCATAGATACCCCACACGTATGGGTTTGATGAAAAAAAATTTTGAATTTCAGTTCTAACTATGGGAAACCCTCAAAATTTATTGTTTTTTTTTATATTTTTGTGTGAAAATCTTAATGCGGTTCACAGAATACATCTACTTACCAAGTTTCAACAGTATAGTTCGTATAGTTCTATTTGTTTCGGAAAAAAGTGGCTGTGTCATACGGACGGACTGACCGACAGACAGACATGACGAATCCATAAGGGTTCCGTTTTTTGTCATTTGGCTAACGGAACCCTAAAAATGTAGGTAGATACGCAACGTACAGAATTTAATGTACAAAGACAATGAAAACATTTCCGATCAATTGACACAGATAATAGTTAAATTATTACTCTGTGGCGACAATGTGCGAATGATGGTACCATTTCAATCGCATTACCTCGACCAATGCAATATCAGCTTTAACATCCAAGTCATAAGGTGCAGATTAAAGCGTAATTTAATGCATGAGTGACGGTATATAGGGAAAATACACGAGCCTATTCTCAGATATCTCAATGGCCGAAGCTGAATACAGCGTAGATATGGTAATGACAGTGGATATGGAGTAAACACCTTTAGGGCGCATTTAACTGCGAGGAACTGATTACGATCAAGATGTAAGGGAGTATAGAGTAAGTATAATTACGTCACATTATCTTAATACATATACATCTGCCGTGTGGTTTCCGGTAGACTAGAATAGAATCACTCCGTTTCTTCCCGTGGATGTCGTACAAGCCGACTAAGGGAAATACATTATCAAATATCGATCAGCCCCCTTACCACCATCTCTTAGTGCGATTCAATAATTGAATAGATTGCTTATTAATTTCAAATGAAATAGAGTCGCTTATTCATTGGTATGAATAAGCATTCTATTCAGTTATTGAATTGCAATAATGATGGTGGTAAGGGGGCTGGCCACCCCAACCCGTTTGGCCAGCGTGGGGAGTGTAGACCAAATCCTCCTTCCGTCTAGGACGGACGAGAGAGGGTTTTAGAGCATACAACCCGCAGCTAAGCAGCGGGGGTGTATGCTCTAAAACCCTTCGCTTGAGAGGGATCCATATCCCAGCAGTGAGATGAATTCGGGTTGACGACGAGCTTTAGGGTAGTTTTGGGGTGTAGGTTCACCACGATATATAGAGCCAAAGCCAACCTCATCTGCACCTGGTGCACCCTGCCGACTAGCGAAAGAGGCTCGGGCAAAAGACTCGACTGGAGAAGTACCTTCACCGCTCAGGATACCGCAGTGTGTGTTAATGCGAGTGAGAGACATCACCAGACAGGTAGGAAGTGCTGCGTTGGCAGCGGGTATTACGACGCGCGACAAAGGAAAATATACTAAAACGAGAGAAACATGAACAAGTTACGTGGTAATGACAACTCTATACTTTTCTATGTTCTTTGTGACGGCAACATCTTGTGACATCAATTTAGTCTTTACTTTGTGTGAATTCATGTTTCTATAATTGTCTATGTACAATACAAAGGGAAATATATTCAAGCATTTTAAGCTAGACACTTATATCAAATTATCTTTATTCTGTGTAATAAGTATTCATCATCATCATCATCATCAGGTCCATTTTAGTCTCCACTACAGGAGCACGACCCTCTCTTGTCCGTCCTAGGCGGCAGGAGGATTTGGCCTACACTCCCCACGCTGGCCAAACGGGTTGGGGAGGCATTCACATATTATTAATAATAATAAGTATTCACATATTATTAATCTGTATTTCATTGCAATATCAGTTATCCAATACCCATAGCACAAGGTTGGCTTAGTTTGAGACTAGACAGCAGTGCGTAATTGGTCCTGGTATATATTTATAGGTAAAGTTATAAGCAACTGATATTCACGAGATTAATTGTAATAGAATCACGAATGTAATCGGTTGCAGCACTGAGCCTGATTCTAAAACCCCACTTAGTACAAATAAAAAATAAATATCGAACTGTAAAAACTCCTTTAATATCCAGGGTGGTAAAACTAAAAATAAAGAGTAAAAATGAACAGTCAGTGACCCACAATATATAATTACGATCAGGCCACGTGTCCTGCCTGAGTTTAATATTTTTTACCCCATCCCAAAAAGTGCACAATGCCGCTAAATATATTTTCACTTCAAAAATGTTATCTATCTATCTATCTTATCTTTGGAAAAAGTAAGCATTATATTCTTAAATCTATGTGTTTGATGATACCCAAAAAAGTTTCATCGAATTCCCACGGGATCTCTGGTATGGAAGCCTAATCAATCACATACGTCACAAACGAGTAAAAAAACATGTTATTCCATAAATAACGTTCAAGAACTTAGCAATAGATATCTCTATAGGCTTTTAGACGGGCCATAGACGAACATCACAGTAGTAAAAATTGGCTACAAAGCGTATATTCAATAGTACTATTGAATATGCGCTTTGTATATCGATATCTCTATAGGCTTTTAGACGGGCCATAGACGAAATTGTTTTTACTACTGTGATGTTCGTCTATGGCCCGTCTAAAAGCCTATAGAGATATCTATTGCTAAGTTCTTGAACGTTATTTATGGAATAACATGTTTTTTACTCGTTTGTGACGTATGTGATTGATTAGGCTTCCATACCAGAGCTCCCGTGGGAATTCGATGAAACTTTTTTCGCTGTTTTTTGGCTTTTCTACTGTTCTCTCGTGTTGACCTCACCTCCCATCTGAGACGAATCTAGAACAGTTTATATGGCGCCGCACGCACACACGCTCATTCACGTTCTGCACAGACGTCTTTGTTTATGTAGTAGTAAATAACGCGATTATGTATGGAGAGTGTTTCTGGTGACCTCACTCACTCACAGGAACACAGCAACCCTCCAGGGCATTATTATTTGCTTACGGAATTCTATAAACGCTCGGAACACGAAATATAAAATAACATTTTTATACCTCAATAAAATAAACCGAGCTTTGTTTCGATGCTTAATAACTTTTCCATTTAAATTATTATTAAGAACAGTCATGTGTAAAAATATAGATTTCATTCAGAAATACTCGTAAGTCCGAAGCATTTTAATTTTGTTATTTAATAGTATTTCGTAAATACACAGTTTGTTATTTAAAAAATTATGAATGTAGTTACTTTTGTTTGTTTGTATTATCTTTATTGTACATTTAAGCATTTTACATAAAAAATACTTAATAGACTTATTTCTTTTTCATTTGCTCTTTATTTATATTCTCAACTAGCGACCACCCGTAACATGGTCCGCGTAGACTTCATGAATAAATATCTATATATGTATAATATATGTCTACACTTCCCTATTCGAACTGGGATTTATTAATTTTTTTTATATGAGAAGGGGGCAAACGAGCATGTGGGTCAACTGATGGAAAGCAATCACCACCGCCCATGGAGATCAACAACACTAAGGGGCCGTCTGTTCGCCAGTCTACTCCTTCCTTTCTTTCTGGTGACCTCACTCACTCGCAGGAACACGGCAACCCTCAAGGGCATTGTTATTTGGCTGCGGTATTCTGTGAGGTGTAGATACTTCCTCAGTCGGACAGCTTACAAAATACGCTATGCCCTACATCTCTATTCGCCAGGGCCTCGTTTGTCAGTCGGCAAGGTGAGCCACGTGCAGGTGAGGTTGGCTTTGGTTCAAAGAATTTGATGAACCACTTACGCCCCAAAAATAGTTTATTTATTCACTTTTCAACTATCGACCTCTCGCGACATAGTACGCGTGGACTTCAACGATAAATATCTATATAAGTACTACACTTCCCTATTCGAACCGGGATAATATACAAAAACCAGCCAAGTGCTAGTCGGACTCGCGCACGAAGGATTCCGTACCATTATCTATAAAAAACGCGCCAAGTGCGAGTCGGACTCGCGCACGAAGGGTCCCGTACCATTATCTATAAAAATGGCAAAAAAAATCACGTTTGTTGTATGAGAGCCCCCCTTAAATATTTGTTTAATTTTAATTTAACCATTTATTTTTATAGTGAATAATTATATAACTAAATATTCTGTGAATATATCAAGCTATCATCAGGTCTACCTGTTGATGTTATCAATCAATCATTGATAACATCAACAGGTAGACCTGTTGATGTTATCAATATCGGGCAAAACAAATCACGTTTGTTGTATGGGAGCCCCCTTAAATATTTATTTTATTCTGTTTTTTTAGTATTTGTTGTTATAGCGGCAATAGAAATACACCATCTGTGAAAATTTCAACTGTCTAACTGTCACGGTTCATTAGATACAGCCTGGTGAGTGGTGTAAGTCGGACGGACGGGCGGACGCACAGCGGAGTCTCAGTAATAGGGTGCGTTTTACCCTTTTGGTACGGAACCCTAAAAATCACTAGACGCTACATTGTAAACAAAACTAGCGCCGCGCAGCCGCCGCGGTGACTGAGAAACATACTAATTCAAAAACACTGCGGTGTTATAGTCAGCTGTGATGTCGAACGTTTTAAATTACATAATGATTCAACTATAAAACTAGGTGTGTGACTGAATTGCATTGCTCAATGAAACAGCCAGTCGTTCACCTGATTTTTTTTATACTACGTCGGGTGGCAGACAAGCATTCGGCCCGCCTGATGTGAAGCGGTTACTGTAGCCATATTAACGCTCGGAACATAAAATATCACTCGCGCGCCGCCACCCCTGCTGGTGACCCCACTCACTCGCAGGAACAGGATTCTGTGAGGTGGAGATACTTCCCCAATCGAACAGATAAAAAAATACGCTCGAGCCTCGTTTGTCAGTCAGCAGGGTGCGTCACAGGTAGGGATGCCAATTTTTTTTTTAAAGAAATAAAGTATATATTTAGGTCTAAGATGAATATTAAACAGTATTTTAGAAAAAATTACATTATTTTATTTATTTAATGTAATAATTAATAATAAATATTTATTTAATTAATAAGTTGTGCGAGAAGCTCTAATATATGTATATCAAAATATACATATATTAGAGCTTCTCGCACAACTTATTAATTTCTACAGTTTTTTAATTATTACATACGCCTCACCACAATTATAACAAAAATTAAATCAAGCTTATTAAATTAACAGTTATATACTAAGTATTCAAAGTCAAAGTCAAAGTCAAAATATCTTTATTCCTTGGACTTTATAAAGCACTTAGAAACGTCATACAAACTAAATATAAGAAACATGTGTAAATCATTACTACTCTAAATCCGCAGAGCTTAGATTCACTTTCATCACACTATCTTGAATGTGAAAGTGAATTTAAGTGCCAGTTCCGGCGACGGGGCTTCTTGAGAAGAACTGGCAAGAAACTCAAGGCCGACTCTTTTAATTGCCAATATCGTTACATTAAATACAAATACAATCATTAATATAACATAACAAGAGCAATTCATTTCCAAATACTTTTATCATTTATGTAATCTGAGATACAATAGTAAGTCTTTTGACATAGTCTAGTTTTGATAAATCTTTTAAATTTACCCAAGGATAATTTAAACGCGTAATTTGGAAGTTTATTGTAGAAGCGTATACATTGACCTGGGAACGAGTTAGAGATTTTATGGAGCCTAGTAATATGCATAGCGAGTTTGTTTTTATTTCTTAAATTTAATTGATGGAGATCACTGTTTTTCCTAAATTTAGTTTGATTTTTATGAACGTAAATAAGATTTTCATAAATATATTGAGAATGTAATGTCATAATATTTATCTCTTTAAATTTATTTCTCAGTGTCTCCCTGGGACTCATCATATAAATAGCACGGATAGCTCGCTTCTGGAGCACAAAAATTGAGTCTACATCCGCAGCACTACCCCAAAGCTTAATTATTAATGATAAAATTCGTGATCAAAAAATGTGTGATCGTCTAAGTCTAATACTAGAGTTCAGGATTTTGATGCTGAAAACAGTATTTTGTATACTTTATTTTTGTTCAACAGTAAAAAGTATAATGTAGTAAAATACAGTATAATATTATTTTTAACAGTATAGTTGGCAATCCTAGTCATAGGTGAGGTTGGCTTTGGTTCAAAGATGTTGATGAACCACTTACACCCCAAACTGAATGGCTATTATAACCTGTTGCCTGCGACAGATTCATACATAACGATCAATGCTTAAGTTTTTTATTAACCGCAATCGTGTAAAAATATCCTCTTTTGTAATCTAAACAAATTTTGAACATTTGTAGAACATACATATTAAATAAATAAATATAAATATTTCTGAACAATGTGCTATGGGTACTAGACTGATAAATGTACTTAAATACATTTTTTTTGTAAATACATACTTATAATACATAGAAAACACCCAGACCGAGACAAACAGTTATGTTCATGCACACAAATGTTTGTCTTGTGCGGGAACGAACCCGCGACCTCGGAGGCAAAGTGACCATTGCTAACCTTTCGACCACCGAGCTCGTCAGTATACCTATAATATCCTAATAAAATTTTGTTATAAAATTCTGACAGCAAAATATAATCAGAAACATAAAGTAAATGAATTCTACTTTGTAATTGAACAGTTCATAAATATCACAGGAAATGAATATTTCAAATGAGCAATTTTCCTCATGTAAATTCATTATTATTATTGAAATTTAAACATGAATGTAAATGGCATTAATGGCTATACGAAAATTCAATTTTTGCTTGCTTTTTAACGCTATATTTTTTTTCTGATATGAATAATACACGAGCAATTTTTATAAATAATGTAAAATAAGGTAAGAATTTAATGTAAATATTATTATATTGAAAGTTTCTTGCGAAATTTGCTTTTTATTTACCACTCGTTCGTTTGATAGTACAGAACTTTGTTTACTTTTATAGTATTAATGATCGAAGGTATAGAATAAGATCCTCATAATTTATTCCACTGATTGGAGTGATAAAAATACCAAAATGTTGAATATATATTTTTTTTTATATATACTACGTCGGGTGGCAGACAAGCATACGGCCCGCGTGATGTGAAGCGGTTACCGTAGCCATATTAACGCTTGCAACATAAAATATTGCTCGCGCGCCGCCACCCCCGCTGCCAACGCAGCATCTCCTTCCTTTCTTTCAGGTGACCTCACTCACTCGCAGGAACACAACAACCCTCAAAGGAATTGTTATTTGGCTGCGGTATTCTGTGAGGTGGAGGTACATTCCCCAGTCGGGTAGCTTACAATTACGCTCCCTACCTCTCTTTTTGCCAGAGCTTTGTTTGTCAGTCAGCAGGGTGCACCACGTGCAGGTGAAGTTGGCTTTGGTTCAAAGATCTTGATGAACCACTTACACCCCAAAATTTTTTCTCCCCACGCTTATGCATCGGATTTCTTATTGACTACATAATATGGACGTCATAAGCAAAATAACGACTATACCATTTGTGAGTGTTCGGTTTCCAGGGAAAGTAAAAAATTAAAAAAAAAATAATCTTTGAATAAATGTATATATATATTGAATATATATTGTCAGACAAATTACACAGCGCCATCTAGCTCCAAAGTAAGCGAAGCTTGTGTTATGGGTACTAGACAACTGATAAACATACTTAAATACATTTTTTTTGTAAATACATACTTATTATACATAGAAAACACCCAGACTAAGACAAACAGACATGTTCTTCTGTTTCTCTCTACTTTATTCTCAGACAATTTAATCTATTAGATACTACTTTAACTGCTACCGGCACCAGTTTACCTCACACAAAGTAGTATAGAAGAGGAAATTGAGTGAAAATTTTACTTCCGCATAATAACACTTGAAAATTAACAATCTCAAGCACTTCCTCTCCCCACATATAAAACACAAAAGTCTTCATTGCATCTAATAAAAAAAATAGTCATATAATAACTACAGAGCATAATATAGAGTGTAACCACAGAATAATATACACTAGTGTAACAGGCAGCCTTGCTTATAGCGGCAAGGCGTGTGTGCGTGCGGCGCCATACAAACTGTTCCAGATTTGTCTCTGAGGGGAGGTGAGGTAGATAGGCGAGAGCGACAAGGAGTGTACATACTGTGCGTAGTAGGTACTATTACTTATGCTGTGCTATAAGTGATGTATTACAGGCAACCTTTACGTAGAGGAAAAAAAATAATGCGAAGGTAGGTAAGGTAATTGTAAATTCGACGAGCTCGGTAGTCGAATGGTTAGCAATGGCCACTTTGACTCCGAGGTCGCGGGTTCGATTCCCGCACAAGACAAACATTTGTGTGTATGAACATCTCTGTTTGTCTTGGTCTGGGTGTTTTCTATGTATTACAAAAAAAATGTATTTAAGTACCTACATTTATCAGGTGTCTAGTACCCATTACATAAGCCTTGCGCTTAATTTGGGACTAGATGACGCTGTGTACATTGTCCAGAAATATTTATGTCTTTATAAATTAAAAAAATATTTAACCCCAAGAATCAAATGTCTCACCAGTTCCATCGCCCGACCATGATCACCATTATAGACCACACTATCTATAATCTAATCATTGAGATCATCACAATCAACCCAAACAAGATACCTCTGCTGTCAGCTGATGAGGTTTCCTGCAGATTTCTAGTGAATGGGGATGTTGCAGCACTTAATCAAGCTTACCATAATGTTTTTACCAGTTTCGAATTGATCAGACCCATGGAAGTTGCTCATATCCTTTCATAATATAAACCTTGTGTCATGTGTGTCATATCCCGTAGAAAAAAATACAAATGCTATTAAAATTGTTAAAACATACGGAATTTAATTTGTACACATAATACTTACATTACATACAATAATATTGGTTTTATAGCCAGAAAAATAACCACAGAAAAATAGCCAATATATTCACGTGCTGCAAGTAAGACGCCCGCGGGCCGCGTGTTGCCGACCGCTGCTATATAGCATTGGATTTAATTAAAAGTATTAAAATAAGCATTAAATAAAATGGTAGAACAAGGTAAAATCCGTTCTTCTATATTATTATTATCAATGCGAAAGTGTATAAATACGTCTGTCTGTTTGTTACTTTTTACGACTGAATCGAATTGAATAAAAAATCTCTAGGAACAACATAGACCAACTTTTGGCGTGATGTAATCAACATAGAAGGAGATGCTGTGTTGGCAGCGGGGGTGGCGGCGCGCAAGTGATAGATTATGTTGCGAGCGTTAATACGGTTACGGTAACCACTTCACATCAGGCGGGCCGTATGCTTGTCTGCCACCCGAAGTAGAATAAAAAAAAAAGACATTCATACGGGCAAAGCCGCAGGCGTAAGCTTATGTATACGTACTTATTAAACTAACTCCGTCAACCCGCAGTGGAGCAGCGTGGTAGAGTATGCACTAAACCCTTCGACTCAGGGGAGATTCCAGCAATGGAATGAATAAGGGTGACAACGACAACGACTTATTAATCAATAATAAAATCAAACTGACATCTAATGAATGAATGAAATGATTGAATGAATGTGATATTCGTGGGACATCCTGTATGTACCTATATAAAGATGGTAATAAACAAACATGCACTCTATAATATTAAACATTTATGATGCAGATTCCATACCCTGTGAAAATCCCGCTCCAGTTGATTACCAACTCAATCTTGGCACGAGGACGGCAGTATATGAGTCAGGGTTGCCATTTCTCTAATATTATATTAGTTGATTGCCAAGTTCCAACCGAATTTTGAAGAAAATACTGCAGTATTATTTTTTAGTAATAATTTACTGATCTCATACTAAACTATACATATAACTAAAACTTCTGTATGAAGATTAAGTTTCGTGAAATTGAAGTGAAGATTAAGTCTTATATTTAGATACTTCATTATATTTTTATTATTATAAAAAAAAATTCGAAACGTAATCGAAGTCTTCTAATTAATTCATTATATTTAAAAAAAACAAAAATTTCGAAACGTAATCGAAGTCTATTTTAGATACTTCTTTTTATTTGTTTTTAGGGTTCCGTACCTCAAAAGGGAAAACGTAACCCTTATAAGATCACTTTGTTGTCCGTCTGTCAAGACCCTCTATGTCGAGAATGCGTTGAGGTATCAAGCTGAAATGTCAACTGTATACTCAGGTCTATGGTCCCATGAAGTTGTAAAAATATCAACCTGCTAAGTTTGTTACGGTATCGTCCTACATGAAGACCGCCGACGCGGCATAACATTGCACACGGCACCGATGCATGAATATTTCGCAAGTGCGGTAAACCGCTGATGCAGCAGCACGTGTTCGCATCGGTGCCTGGCCTCGCCGCCGCGTGGACTCGTTCACTTGGGCTTCACACTTCGACCCATTAGCATTAATATTAGTTGTAATTAATTTTGTATAATTATTTTCTTTTCTTTAATAAATTAGTGATAAAATTTTGGTTTTTTTTGAGACCTCCGGCTGGCAAATCCATATTTGGCGCAGTCTTTTCGGTAGGGGGCTCGAGCTAGGCGCGCACGCGATCAAGATATCCGCTGGAATTTCAGCTTCGGGTCCCGCGTGACTAGCTGGTTCCTAAACCTTCGTCGAGCCGACCTTCTCCATATCTACGGGTCCAGCCGAGCCGCGAGGAGATCTCCAGACATCGATATCGTTCAAAAAGAACCAGGTATCGAGATCATGATACTGTAAGTACATTACTATTTATTTGTGGTGTTGCTTTCCTTTAGTCCTTAATATAATTCCTATTATAAAATTCTTCCAAGATTTTTCATCCCCGTAAATCAGCTCGTAGCTCTGCATCCAAGCAGGCTAGGGACATTTTAGTTGATAGTAATAGAGAGTTAGAATTAGACGATAGTTTTATAGAGATGTCTCAACCAGCAGCATCATCCGGTCAACAACCCGGCCAACCCGCCTTAGTTGACCCGGACATCATTCTAAAGGCCCTTCGATTGGCGCCGGATTTTGATGGCAACCCTCATACATTACCGAGGTTCATCCAATTATGTGACCAGATTGTAGGAGCCTATGGCACGGAAAATAACCATCTGACTAACTTATACTTAATTAATGGCATATTAAATAAAATTACTGGACCCGCTGCTATGACCATAAACTCCAATGGTATTCCATCTGATTGGATAGGTATTAGAAATGCACTTATTAATAATTTTAGCGACCAAAGGGATGAAACCACCCTGTATAACGATTTAGCGATGCAGATTCAAGGCAATAGCTCTCCACAAGAGTTCTACGATCGGTGTCAGACCTTATTTAGTACTATTATGACGTATGTCACCTTACACGAGACCGTACCTACTACAGTAACTGCCAAGAGAGATTTATATAAAAAACTTACTATGCAGGCTTTTGTGCGCGGTCTTAAAGAACCCCTAGGGTCTCGTATAAGGTGCATGAGGCCAGAGAGCATGGAAAAAGCATTGGAATTTGTCCAGGAGGAGCTGAATACTATATACTTACAGCAACGTAATGACGGTCTTCCTAAAAATGCACATGGAGCATCAGCCCCTAAACCTGTACAGATGCCAATACCGACGCCACAGCCTCAGATGCCTAAAGCATTTACTTTCAGTCCTATGATGCAAGTCCCACCTCGCCATAGCTTCAATTTCCAGCAACCTAAACCTCATCCACAATTTCACCCAAGTCAACCCCGCATGCCTTCACGCACGCAACAAATGTTCGCAGCACCACCGCGAAATTATAATGCTAATAGTAATACATTTAGATTGCCATCCCGAAATTTTAATAATAACACGGGTCCCCGCCCCATGAGCGGAGTTAATCACTACATCCCGAAAGCGCTGCCACCTAGTGGTCACGATTGGACCAAGCACGGGAATCCACCACCCAATAACTATTTCAAATCTCGGGATGTAAACCTAAACGAGTGCTATAATTATGAACCTGACAATACGTACTACCCCATGTACTACGAACCCGATTATTTACCAAATGATTATAATACATATACTAACTACCCCGAACAAACTGACTATGACAGAACCAGTTATATGTACGAAGAAATACCCTGTGTCGAACAACCCCCCGAGTTTACCTATAACGAACAGACAGACAACGTACCCCAACCTTCGTCTAGCCAGGACGAGGATTTTCAAGTAAAGGGCCGTATAAAAAAGTTAAGATAGAAGTTAATCTGCAAACACAACGGCAACTACCCTATGTGCAGATATGCCAACCCCCTCTTAAACTTCTTTTAGATACTGGCGCAAATCAGTCTTTTCTTTCTCCCGACGCCGTGCAAAGGTACTACCCTCATATTCCCTTAAATTATGACCCCTTTGTAATTACTAATATACATGGTACTTCTAGGAACAACTATTCTGTGACTATACCGTGTTTCCAGGAATTCCATTGCAATAGTAACATCAAAATGTTCGTTTATAAATTTCATGATTATTTCGATGGGTTGATCGGATTAGACCTGCTTACACAATGGGAAGCCAAATTAGACCTCAAAGATCTGAATTTAGTGACTAAGAGCGCAACTAACCCCATACGTATGTTTAACTCTAGGAATGTCAATCTTTACGAAGACATCATACCCGCTAGATCCTCTAAATTAATTAGAATTCCCATTAACGCGCGTGATGGTGATGCATATATACCAGAACAGATATTATGTAATTGCCTAATTCACGAATGTATAACATCTGTCAAACGTAACCGTGGCATAATTGAGATAGAAAATCCATCTGATCATGACGTAATATTATCCTTAGATCGACCTGCAGAAGCAGAAATGTTTAACGCTGAATGCATCAGCACAGAACAGCCTCCGCTATCCGCGCGAACACAAGAGGTTTTATCTCGATTACGCACTGATCACCTGAACCCCGAAGAGAAAGCTAACTTGATCCGTCTGTGCTCCCAATACTCTGATATTTTCTACCTAGATAATGAACCTTTGACCTTTACCAATAAAGTCAAGCATTGCATTAAAACCACAGACGAAGTTCCCATATATACTAAAAGCTATAGATATCCCTTTATACATAGACAAGAGGTTCAAGAACAGATTCAAAAAATGCTAGATCAAGGTATAATACGACCTTCCGAATCCGCCTGGAGCTCCCCTATCTGGGTAGTCCCGAAAAAGACAGATGCATCCGGTAAGAAAAAATGGAGGATAGTTGTTGACTTTCGAAAACTCAATGAAAAAACGATTGACGACAAGTATCCTATCCCCAATATCAATGATGTGCTAGACAAGCTAGGAAAATGTCAATATTTTACAACCCTCGACTTAGCATCCGGTTTTCATCAATGTGAAATGAACCCTCAGGATATATCCAAAACAGTATTTAGTGTAGAGCACGGGCATTTTGAGTTCTTGAGGATGCCCATGGGTCTTAAAAATGCACCGTCAACCTTTCAAAGGGTGATGGACAACGTGCTGAGAGGGCTCCAAAACGAAATATGTCTCGTTTATCTCGATGACATAATCGTTTTCAGTACATCCTTACAAGAACATATCCTCAACCTCGAAAGAGTCTTCCAGAGACTGCGAGAATCTAACTTCAAGATTCAGATGAATAAATCCGAATTCTTGAAGCTCGAAACTGCTTACCTAGGACACGTGATAACCCGTGAAGGTATAAAGCCTAACCCAGATAAAATCTCAGCTATAGTTAATTATCCCATTCCAAAAACTACCAAAGAGATTAAACAGTTTCTAGGACTTCTCGGATATTACCGAAAATTCATACCCGATTTCGCCCGAATCACTAAACCAATGACCCAATGTCTAAAGAAGGGTAACAAAATCTCGATAGATAACCCCACCTACGTTAACTGCTTTGAGACATGCAAAAGTTTGCTAACTAATGACCCTATCCTCAGTTATCCCGAGTTCAAAAGGGACTTCATATTGACTACAGATGCAAGTAACTTCGCGATTGGCGCTATATTATCCCAGGGGCCTATAGGCTCCGACAAGCCTATATCGTATGCATCCCGCACCCTCAATACTAGTGAAACCAACTATAGCACTATAGAAAAGGAGCTACTAGCTATAGTATGGGCCACTAAATATTTCAGGCCGTATTTATTTGGCAGGAAGTTCAAGGTAATAACAGACCATAAACCACTTCAATGGTTAATGAGTCTGCGTGAACCCAACTCACGTCTTACGAGATGGAGGCTAAAACTTAGTGAATACGACTTCTCAGTTGTATACAAGAAGGGTAAAAATAACACCAATGCAGATGCCCTATCCCGAGTCGAAATTCACAACGAAGAGTTAGAGTCTCTACTTGAAGAACTAGAATCCTTAATTGCTAACCCGTCAGAGAAACCACAAACTTTACATGGTTCCTCCACTGCTACAGTTCACAATAGTGAAGAAAATCCCATATTAGAGGTCCCCATTACTGATGACCCTCTTAACAAATTTCACAGACAATTGGTATTGACTATTGTGGGTGACGTAAAGAAGCGACCGGCCGTTTCAAAGCCATTCGATACGCACACCCGGGTCTCAGTCCAACTTTCTGAATCCAACCTGGAACAGGAAGTTATCAATTCTATCAAAGAATATGTTAACCCTAAGGTAAAAACAGCTATCTTAATAAATCCCCCACTTGCAATGTACTCAATCATACCTATAATACAGAAGAGTTTCAAAAACTCATCTATGAATCTCGTACTGTCCAAAAAGGAAATAGAGAATGTAAAAGAGTACCTTAGACAACAGGAGTTAATCAGTAGTTACCACAATGGTAAAACAAATCACCGTGGTGTCACTGAGTGTTACCTGTCTCTCTCCCAACGGTATTACTGGCCCAAAATGAAAGACCACATAGCCAAATTTATTAGTGAGTGTACTATATGCGGCCAAGCTAAATACGACAGGAACCCCATCAGGCCACAGTTCAATCTTGTTCCACCGGTATCCAAGCCCTTTGAAGTAATTCACATGGATTTATTTACAGCTCAAAACGAAAAATATTTGACTATCATAGATGTTTTCTCTAAATATGCGCAAGCATATCTCCTTAGGGACGGTACAGCTCTTAGCATCTTACAGGGCCTCTTAACATATTGTACCCATCATGGGCTCCCTCTAACAATTGTCACTGACCAGGGTCCCGAATTCAGTAATCAGCTGTTTTCAGAATTCGTCAGATTACATAAAATAACGCATCATAAAACGCTAGCTCATACACCTAGCGATAACGGCAATATAGAGCGTTTTCATTCCACCCTTCTCGAGCACTTACGCATCCTTAGCCTAGAACGTAAAGCGGAACCCGTTGTTAACCTAATGCCATATGCCCTAATAGCATACAACAGTTCTATACATAGCCTCACCAAATGCCGACCTTATGACTTAATAAATGGACATTTCAACCCCCGAGACCCCATAGACATGGACATTACTGGGCACTTAATGCAACAATACCTACAGACACACAAAGACCGAATGAAAACAGTATACGACATAATACATGAGTCCACTTCTATTGAACGGGCAGCTATTATAGAGAACCGCAATAAAAACCGCGAGCCAGAAATGCAATATCAACCCCAACAACAAGTCTTTATAACTAACCCCGCGGCCAGTAGACAAAAAATAGCTCCACGTTACACACAAGACATTGTATTAGCAGACCTACCGATACATATCTATACCACTAAGAAACGCGGTCCTATTGCAAAGGCTAGACTAAAAAGAATACCCAAACCAGCAAAATTGTTACAGGTTCCTCCTAATGTTGACCCTGACCAGAGCACACGAGATACAAGTTGACAGCCTAGAAGACGGACCAGGACTTTTACCCTTTAAACTGGGACCGACTAGACTAGTGACACATTACCATTCCTTCCTCCAATACGTCGAACTTAAAGATATAGAAGATCATATAAACTTAGTTAGACACCAGATCATAGAGCTGCAGAATAGATTACCAAACGATACCTACATATTATTTGAAAATCAGATAAACTATTTAAGCAGCAAATTAAATAAAACAAGCTTTGAATTAAGTAGTTTGGAACCCCACCGTTCACGGAGAGGTCTCATTAATGGTCTAGGTTCGATAATAAAGAGTCTGACCGGTAATTTAGACTATGCAGATGCTATTAATTATAATAGGGCTATCGAAACTCTTAAGTCTAATCAAGACAAAATAATAAAAAATTATAACGCACACATTACTCTAAGTAGAGATTGGATGGAACACCATGCGAGTGTGCTAGTTAGTCTAGTAGAAAATCAAAGGAATATTAACAACACATTGAACATGCTCCTGAACGACGAAATATATAGGGATAGTAGTCTTATCAAGTACGCTAAGTTAGCTCAATCCCTATTCATTATCACTAATAACGTAGAGGAATTGTCAAACGAATTACGTAGAATAGAGGACATATTAGCATTCACTCGTTCATCAAGCATTCATCATTCAATGTTAAGGGTAGATATATTAGGTAAGACTATTAGAAATCTTAAGGAACTATATGACAGCGATCAGCTGTTAGACATAGATTTAAGGGACTATTATAATGTTATACAAGCAGGTTCGTACTTTATGAACAGGCAGATAGTGATAGTTTTTAAGTTTCCGATCCTTTCCGCAGAGATATACGAGCTCTATAAATTACCTATAGCACCCAACCAACATAACCAAATTCTAGTTCCACCCTATCCCTTAATAGCAACTAACAATAAAAGGTATTTGTACATAGAGGCTGAATGCCCGAAGATAAGATCTCGGTATCTATGTCAAGAAAAATCCTATCAGCAAACAAGATCAGACTCCGACTGTATCCAGACTCTCATCTCCAAACAAACTCTTAGTCACTCCTGCCAGCAGACAACTATAACGCTTACAAGAGAAACCTTGGAGAAGCTAGATGACAGGCATTATATCATCACCCTACCTCAACCTACCAAAGTAAGGCTCACATGCGAGCGAGACGAATACCGGATCCTGCACCGCAGCCATCTTGTTACTATACCATCTCAGTGTTCAATACAAACAGACGAGTTCACGATCTACAACATGCAGGATCGAATTGAAGGACAACCCGTTAAGATACTCAACATTCCAGCGCAGCCAGAACGACACACTCCATCTCAACCAACGATAACGCTCAACTCTATAAGTTTGAAAAGTCTTCGAGAGATACAAGACAGAATCCTGTCACAAAAAACTATGAAGCCAGATGATGTCGTCACAGCATCCTTGTACCACACCACGCTACCACTATACACTATTCTGAGCATCATCATCAGCATTGCTGTCACAGTCCCGATATATAAAAAAATCATGAAACGGAACCAGAATCCTGAACCTTCCAAGGACAATCCAAAAATTGAAGAAAATCCAGAAGTTTCACCGGTATACAGCATCCCGAATCCTGCAAGCAGAGACAACGCAACATTTTTGCTAAACACCTTAAAATAGTTGCGTCTCTAAGGGTGGAGGTGTTACGGTATCGTCCTACATGAAGACCGCCGACGCGGCATAACATTGCACACGGCACCGATGCATGAATATTTCGCAAGTGCGGTAAACCGCTGATGCAGCAGCACGTGTTCGCATCGGTGCCTGGCCTCGCCGCCGCGTGGACTCGTTCACTTGGGCTTCACACTTCGACCCATTAGCATTAATATTAGTTGTAATTAATTTTGTATAATTATTTTCTTTTCTTTAATAAATTAGTGATAAAATTTTGGTTTTTTTTGAGACCTCCGGCTGGCAAATCCATATTTAGTTTACGTAAAAAAAAGTTACGGCCGTTTATTCAGCAAAAAACGCATATTTCGACACATTCTCAAGTGAATCAAAACCTATAGGGTAGGTACTTCCCGTTGACCTAGAACTATGAAATTTGGCAAGTAACATCGTTATAGACTACAAGTACAGGAATAAATCTCAAAACTATACATTTGTAAATAGATCTTAAAAAATCTAGGAGGTCTATATTTTTTATAGGGTGTCGAAATTTCAAATTGAAGCTCAAATGGGGTATCATATGAAAGGGCTTGATGTACATTACAAAATATATTTTATTTATTTTTTTCGACGCATTATTTCTTATTTATAATGAAAAATATCAAATTTAATAATGATCCTACGTACCCTCGGTGGGCGAGTCCGACTCGCACTTGTCCGGTTTTTATTATTTTATTGTATTTAATCAACGATTCTTAACTATGAAAATAAATAAAAATGTATGGATTTTTTTATTTATTTTTATAGTAAAATATTTTTACATGCGGATTTTATATTTATGCTATTTTATTATATCCGTACATTTTTATACCCTCAAAAGTTTCTAACCTGTATATATTTTATTATATCATAAATATAAAATTCGTAAATTTTTATTTATTTTCATAATTAAATATTTTTACATACTACGGGGGTCGCGCCATGAAAAGTTTGGAAAACACTGGTCTACCGTCTAAAACATACTATTGTTACAATATTTTTGTTTACTTTGTATTTATATTACACTAGTTTCTACCCACGGCTTCGTCCCATGTGAATACGCGGGATGGATAAAAAAGTCATCATCATCATCATCTCAGCCATTGGAAGTCCACTGCTGGACATAGGCCTCCCCTCTAGATCTCCAATAAGATCCGTATATCATAAATCACGGATAAAAAAGTATCATATGTTAAAATCCAGAACATACCTACTCTACATGTGTACCAAAATCCACTCAAATCCGTCAACCTTTTACTCGTAAACAGTACCTAACAAACATCCATACATCCAAGCACCCATAGCTCACAAACTTTCACATTTATAATATTACTAGCTATCACCCGCGGCTACGCCCACGTTTACATTTTTTTTAAATAGAAGAGAAGTACCTCCTCCTTTTTTTATACCACGACGAGTGGCAGATAAGCATACGGCAAGCCTAATGAGAAGCGGTTACCGTAGGCATGCTATATTAACGCTTTCAACATGAAACATCGCTCGCGCGCCGCCACCCCAGCTGCCAATTCAGCTACTCCTTCCTTTGACTCCTTCCTGATGACCACACTCATTCGCAGCACAACAACCCTCACGGGAATTGTTATTTGGCTGCGGTATTCTGTGAGTGTCTCTCTGTGTATTCTACCGTCTGTACAATGGCTTGTGTTAAGTTAAGTAAGAGTAATTGTTTGATATGATACCCACGGCCTCTTTCTATAGGCAGGGAGTTCATCCTCACACGTTGGAACCCGAATGGATGCAAATTTTGGGGTGTAAGTGGTTCATCAACATCTTTGAACCAAAGCCAACTTCACCTGCACGCGGTGCACCCTGCTGACTGACAAACGAAGCTCTGGCGAAAAGAGAGGTAGGGAGCGTAATTGTAAGCTACCCGACTGGGGAATGTACCTCCACCTCACAGAATACCGCAGCCAAATAACAATTCCCTTGAGGGTTGTTGTGTTCCTGCGCGTGAGTGAGGCCACCAGAAAGGAAGGAGATGCTGCGTGGGCAGCGGAGGTGGCGGCGCGCGAGCGATATTTTATGTTGCGAGCGTTTATATGACTACGGCAACCGCTTCACAGCAGGCGGGCCGTATGCTTGTCTGCCACCCGACGTAGTATAAAAAAAAAAAAAAAAAAATGCATACTGTCCGGTTCCAGAGAAGATTTTTACCTCGAGATGTCGAGTTATGGACTTAATTCTTAGCTATTGTTTTCCCAGGAGACTACAGTATGGGGTTTTGACGTGACAACGTCTTATAAATTGGTTAGCCGGGTGACACTTCAAGAAACGCGCTCACGTTATGCGCTCACAATGAGAGCGAGTGAGAGGCACGCGTCCCTTCCACTCGGGCATGGTTAGCCCGCCTAAGAGCGAGAGAGACAGACATAAAAAGTGAAAGGCATGCGTCCCTTCCACTCAAAACCATTTTACCACTCAAAGTCGTTGTCACGTAAAACTTTCGCCCGTATACCGACTTTACAGGCAACCAATTTTTTTCAATAGAGGCGTTAATAGCTTTTTGCAGAATCGGCATCGCGTGAGTCGTGCCTCTAGTATCACAACTGTCCATAGCCAACGATGACTGCTTTCCGCCAGGCGGGTCGTACTTTACCACCCTAGTGATATAAAAAAACTTAGATTAATAAGATATTATAGAAACAACGTGAGCGTAATGTTCAATGCATAATTTATACAGTGGTCTCAACTCCCAACCTTCGGTCTGACAGAGTACCTAATCTTGAGGTATGGACGCAAATTTACATTACACAAGTATATACATAATGTTTGTGTGTTAGTTCAACTTAACAACCTTATGATTTAGGGTGTCAAGGACAGAAGTGCTTGTAGCATGCCCTCCGGATCAGTAGTACCATTGACTAGTACCATTGATGGTACAAGTGACACAACTTTGTATCTCTAGTACCATTAAAGAAAAGTCAAGATATTCCCCGTGATAACTGATGGAACTAATGATACAATTTTGTATAATATTATTAAAACTCACGTGAGACATTATACTAAATTAATTAGATAAATTAAACGGGTCACTCACGTCTTTTTGTCGGGAAAGCCGACTAGTTTCGATCTCAAAAGGAGACCTTCTTCAGGGCGAATGTCCAGACACGTCCACCCTTTGTCTCTCGCGCCGGACACTGCGCGCCAATGCGCGCGCCGCACGACTGGAAAGGGTGGTGGGGGGTTGGTGCGTTGATTGGTGGAGCGCTGCCTTCGACGATGACGTAGTGGCAGCCGGTGGATCCAATTCTTCTATCTCTCCGGGCGCGTGGTCATCTAGTGCGCTTACCATGTGGTGGTAAAAACTGACAATATCAGCATTGGCGACTGTATCGTGACTCTCTTTAGACTCAAACTGGAGCACTGGTTTCCAGGCCGTTGGCAATACCATTACATAGACATTCGCCCTGAAGAAGGTCTCCTTTTGAGATCGAAACTAGTCGGCTTTCCCGACAAAAAGACGTGAGTGACCCGTTTAATTTATCTAAACAATTTTGTATCTCTAGTACCATTAAAGAAAACTGAAAACTAAAGATATTCCCCGTGATCAGGATGGTTTTGTTATGAAAGACTGTAACGTAGAGCCTTGAGAGTTTCATATTTATACTAGCCGATCCGACAGACGTTGTCCTGTCTTCTTATCAATGAATATTGAATTAGAATTGGTATCGCGCAATCTGTCAAATGACTGTCAGTTCTGTCAAATGACTGACAGTTCTGTCAAATTTCTGACAGTTCTGTCAAATGACATAAAGTTACATTAGAATAGTTTGTTTGTTTAATCTTTATAATCAAATCATAATACAATCTTTGCTTAGTTTAGTACTAGATAGCACTGTATAATTTGTCCAAGAATATTTTTTATTGCTATTATTAATCAGAGGATAACAGAGCAGATGAAATTGGACAAACAGATGGTGTGGATTAACATACGGTATACTTAACTTCCGATAGAGGATTATGTTTACCGAGCGCATGTTTATATAATCCTTTTTACTTTCAGCCTAAAAAGAGAGACGCCAAACATGTATACTACTCGCCTGATGGTAAGCAGTTATCGCAGCCTATAGACGCTAGTAACACCAGAGGCATAACTCACGCGTTGCAAACCCTTCAAAAACTTCTTTATGCTTTTCTTGAAGAACCCCATAATGTTGACCCCTGGGAAAAGTTCAACAGGTTTAATTCCACAACTTGAAAGTACGCGGAAAAAACCTTCTCTCAATCCTCACTGTACGCCACCATTTTGGCACCATTGTGGGAGGATGAAATCCCCGCTGGTGAGCGCCGTTTATAGAAGGAAGTTGTGCATTATATCGAATAACTTCGCCGAACACAATCCATTGTATAATTTTTACAAAATAAAAACAGACTCCAAACATTACTCTACATTTATGTATGTATGATGATGATGATGACGAATAAATATGGACCAATCTGGAAGTATACTCTTTCAAATCGGTTTTTTTTAAATCGGTTTATAAATGACGGAGTAATTAAGTAACAAACATTAAAAAAAATACAGCCGAATTGAGAACCTCCTCCTTTTTTGGAGTCGGTTAATAAACGAAAAAATTGGACGGATTTTAACGTATGGTAGGTATCATTAAATATGAGAGTGGCTAGAGTCATAGTGCAAGTAGTAAGTAGGATGCACTTTTTTCTCCGCTAACCTGCAGTAGAGCAGCGTGGTGGAGAATGCCCTATAATTTAAAGAATACCTCTGTAATTTAAAGAATACCTATATCCCAGCAGTGGGATGAATATTGGGTTGACGATAACAGACTTTTTAGTTAATTTACGTAGTCGGGCGTTGAAAATAATGAATGGCAATGGCCACTTTGACTCAGAGGTGGCGGGTTCGATCCCCGGACAAGACAAATATTTGTATGCATGGACATGTCTATTTGTCTTGCTCTGGGTGTTTTCTCTCTATTATATGTATGTATTCACAAAAAAAAAGTATTTAAGTATCAGTTATTTAGTGCCCATAGTACGAGCTTAGCTTAGTTTTGGACTATATGGCGCTGTGTAAATTATCCAAAAAAAAAGGAGAACTTATACTTTTTATGAAAAAAAAAATATTTTTGACATTGCGCTAAACCCCTACAATTGAGAGGACATCCGTATCCCAGCAATGTTATAAATAGTTTGAAGCAGCAGATATTTTAATGATCGAAGGCACGGGCAGAAACTAGTAAACGATCAATAGTGCTCTCCAAGCGTCTGACACCTCGTACAAAGATTCTGGTATAAAAACATCGGACGCGCAGCATGCGCCACCATAGCGAAATTTATCGAATTGATAACGAAACCAAGGTCACTTTACATTACTACTTTTTGATGCTCTACCTACACGAATCCGAAGTCAGAATTTCTAAATTTTGAGTTTCATTGCAACGGACAGACAGAACGACCGGACGATTTCATAAGCTCAATGAATTTCGCTGAAAATTGGTTGTCTGTAGTCGGTTCACGGACGATAATAGAGATTCGAAAAGAATAAGTTTTGTACCGAATTACACCTATATTTTGCGATCTGGTCATATCGCTATCTAACCGTTTTGAGATTCAGATGTTTTGCTACTAAGTCGTTTTGAAATGTGGTCA
Source organism: Hypsopygia costalis (assembly GCA_937001555.2). Lineage (NCBI taxonomy): Eukaryota > Metazoa > Arthropoda > Insecta > Lepidoptera > Pyralidae > Hypsopygia > Hypsopygia costalis. The sequence continues at coordinate 18,638,634 of OW443343.2, read as the reverse complement.
GTATGCTATTTAGAAATTCTGATATAAAGACGTTCAGGATACATAGTCTTTCTGAGATGTGAACTATATGTCTACTTGGTCGTTCTGATATCTTGGTCTTCTGATACTAACCCAACGTGATAAGTTGACAACGTCATAAGAAAACATCGGTCGATGGAATGGAAGAGAGATAGAGATGCGTCACAAGTCGAACGCCTAGGCCGATCGTGCCTCTCTATTACTTGTTCCGTACTTTCGTTTGCACTCGGCTCAGGCGGAACGTGACAATGAGTCATGCTTTTTCGTGCGTGCAGCCAGCGTTCATCGATTTATAAGACGTTATCACGTAAAAATCCTAGCACCGCCATGGAAGTCCATTACGATATCCCATATCAACAGAAGCGGGAACTAACCCAACAAACTGCGGCAATGTGTCAAACTAATCGCGCAACTTATCTCATTATCACACAATAACCAGTTAACGACGTTAAACATTAATTTCCACTAGCAAAATAGCTTTTGGCCTATTAACACTGTTTGCCATTATTGTAAAGGCTTAACCACACGACAGTACACTCATTCGTTTTATGGAAACTTTTGATATCCTTCTGTAAACTAGAAAACTGCTGATGATGTTCAAACTGCTGAACTATAGGGTTGAACAGAGCTAAGAATCATCATCATCATGATTATCAGCCGATATCTATCCGCTGCTGGAATATAGCCTTCCCTAATGCTTTTCACCAAATACGATACTCCGGTTTCCGCATCCTACCGCTTTTTAGGGTTCCGTACCCAACGGGTAAAAATGAACCCTATTACTAAGGCTCCGCTGTCCGTCCGTCCGTCCGTCCGTCCGTCTGTAACCAGGCTGTATCTTATGAACCGCGATAACACAGTCGAAATTTTCACAGATGATGTATTTCTTTTGCCGCTATAACAACAAATACTAAAAAATAGAATAAATTAAATATTTAAGGGGGCCCCCATACAACAAACGTGATTTTTTTGGCATTTTTATAGATAATGGTACGGAACCCTTAGTGCGCGAGTCCGACTCGCACTTGGCCGGTTTTTTTAAATCATCTGTTAGTCTAGAGGGGGGACGCCCAACGCTTCTGGAGCGAGAGCTAAGAATACTGAAGACTCTCATTCAAATCTTAAGATGGTTTTACTTCAGATTTTTTTATGGCATGAAGAAAGCAAGGTAATTGCCCGACATCCACTCGGTCCCGCGCCATTTACCGTCGTAACACTTTATCAAAATGAAGAACAATTATTAAAAAGTTGTAGGTAGTGCCTTCCCCAATATAAGTTTTATCAGATTCTGGATCTAGAGGCGTAGAAAAATAATAGTGTTTTTGGATCCCCACTTCTGTAGACCGAAGTGGGATATAAGAATAATATTGTTTTTGTCCCCCTAATGGTGGATTCAAGAGGAGACAAAAGTATTCTAAATCCACGTGTGGCTCGAAGCTGTCAATCCTATCCACTAGGATTCACAGGAGGGAGTTTTGGATAAACAACATTTCTCATTTTCCATACCAAATACAGGTGATGACGTAGGTAAGTTCAAATGACGTAACCACATTTCGACGGCGAAGTGCCAATACCTCCTATCTAACATTGTTCGAGAAATTGACTTTCTGCTATTCACTTTAAAATCAATTTCTATTTTATATTTCAAATATAGTTAAATTTCATTGGATCTTTAGCTTTCCATATTTGTATATTCACCATACAAATGAATTTATTATTTTTAAAGTTTTCAGCAAACTAAACGTTTTTTTTTTTACTTTCTGTGAAATTTTGTTTGTGTTAGTTAAAAGATATTGGCACTTCGCCGTCGATTTGTCGTTATAGAACATACCCTGAGTGTTCCCACCATGGCCGAGGCATTCAAACAAAAACTGATGAAAATCGATTCATTCTTCTAGCAGATACAATGCCATGGATTCCACACACGAACATCCCTCTTTTTTCATCAGTGGATAAGATACTATAAACTTATTTTTACGCTAATAGCTGTATAATTTATACAAACTACAACTTGAGTAACACTTCCAGTATAAAATGACCCGGCGTAGCCTAGCATTCGTAGCACTACGCAGTGTCCTTTTTTACTGGAGATCTTGCCGTTTACACATCTGTACCAAGCAGTATACACCGAATAGAACGATTGATTCGGAGATTCCCCACATAGTGAAGTGATTCAGCCTCGATCCTATCATAGTGCTACACCACTTTCATAGGCAAGTCGACAATTTTACCGTATCTGTATTTTGCAGCGTTAACCTTAGTTACACAGGAGACACAGTGGTGGGCCCTCATCCCGTATCAGTGTTTTTTCTGGGAAGGGCAGCGGTTATTTCGGCATGTGGTGACCTAGATAGATGTCGGTGATAAGGATACATAATCGTCAATATTTGATTATAACTGAAGCTCACACTGGCCACTCCATACAAAAAAAAAACTACTACTTACAGACCACGGCTGTATACATGCAAATGTGTGTATAGATGCATTAGTAATATATATATATTTTTTATACTACGTCGGATGGCAGACAAGCATACGGCCCGCCTGATGTGAAGCGGTTACCGTAGCCATATTAACGCTCGCAACTTAAAATATCGCTCGCGCGCCGCCACCCCCGCTGCCAACGCAGCATCTCCTTCCTATCTGGTGACCTCACTCACAACAACCCTCAAGGGAATTGTTATTTGGCTGCGATATTCTGTGAGGTGTAGGTACATTCGCCAGTCGGGTAGCTTACAATTACACTCCCTACCTCTCTTTTCGCCAGAGCTTCGTTTGTCAGTCAGCAGGGTGCACCGCGTGCAGGTGAAGTTGGCTTTGGTTCTAAGATGTTGATGAACCACTTACACCCCATCTATCTCTAAACGTTTATTTCGATTGATTATGGTACTAAATGACGTGATACACTAAATGTTTCACGCGGGTTGTGTATCTAACGACCTAATGAAAATATAAATAGGACAATGGTTATGATTATATAATAAGAAAAATATTATTTTACTAATTAAAAATTTAAAAGTTTGAGAATATATAGTATAAACGAACTCTCGTAACACGCGGCGCCGCGTGGCAGCCCTTGGGATTGTTTCCACATTCGATTCAGAGGCGAGGTGAGGTTGCCTTGTGAGAGCGGCAGGAAGAGGCCATACTGTACGCTGTAGGTACGTAGTATCATTTATACTGTAGTATATATACTGTGACAAAGTTAAAAAGTAGTTAATAAGTTATGTATTCTACCCCTAAAGTTACACCCACATAGGCCCATTACCATACACCGTATATTTAGGATAGCCACATAAAGTATATTAGGGATCCCTAACCAACTCATAAAAACGTACCAGACAACAGCGGTTAACTTCAGCTCGCAGTTAACGACATTTTAACCGGTGACTCGACCTCGTAAATGAGCCAAATTGGTTCAGTATACATAAACTAAGGTTACTTTGCTAATCGTTATTTCACAAAATACTAACAAAACCTTTAAACAGATTTTTTTGGCATTTTTTTACCCGTCATATGAAACAGGATAATGTTTTTCGAGTGTATGTATGTGGATTTCTTTAGAACGCTTTACACAACGCCATCTAGTCCCAAACTAAGCATTGCTTAATACTATGGGTACTAGATAACTGATATATATTAATATAGAAGAAATAATCTGCGTATACCAATGCACTGACTTGCTAGAACCGGTAGGTCTTTTGTTGTAAATTGCATTCGATTCTACGATAAATTGCCCGATATCGTCCTTTCCTTACCTGAAAATATGTTCAAGTAACATCTCAGAAAGTTTCTTAGTAAAAGAATTTTTTTATGAGGGAGGGGGGCAAACGAGTATGTGTCACCTGGTGGAAAGCAATCACCACCGTCCATGGAGATCAGCAACATCAAGGGGTCGCCGATCCGTTGCCAGCCTATACTGCTTCCCTTCTTTCTTTCTGGTAACCTCACTCACTCACAGGAACACAACAATCTTCAAGGGAATTATTATTTGTCTTCTATTTTAAGGTGACTTTTCCAGTCGGGCAGCTTAAAAAACACGCTATGCCTTACCTCCCTTTTTGCCAGAGCCTCGTTTGTCAGTCAGCAGGGTGCACCGCGTACAGGTGAGGCTGGCTTTGGTTCGAAGATGTTGATGAACCACTTACACACCTAAAAATAAGTCTTATTATATAGAATTGATGAATTCCTTAGTGACAACCATGAATCAGCACAAATATGTAATAAATATTTTGTAATTTGTAATTGTTGTATTATCTGACTATTTAAAAAAGGCCCATATTGGCAAGTTTTGGGGTGTAAGTGGTTCATCAACATCTTTGAATCAAAGCCAACTTCACCTGCACGCGGTGCACCCTGCTGACTGACAAACGAAGCTCTGGCGAAAAGAGAAGTAGGGAGTGTAATTGTAAGTTACCCGACTGAGGAATGTGCCTCCACCTCACAGAATACCGCAGCGAAATAACAACTCCCTTGAGGGTTGTTGTGTTCCTGCGAGTGAGTGAGGTTCCAAGAAAGGTAGGAGATGCTGCGTTGGCAGCGGGGGGTGGCGGCGCATTAGCGATATTTTATGTTGCGAGCGTTAATATGGCTGCGGTAACCGCTTCACATCAGGCAGGCCGTATGTTTGTCTGCACCCGACGTAGTATCCATACTATATTTACTATATAATATTATAAATGCGAAAGTAACTCTGTCTGTCTGTCTGTCTGTCTGTTACCTTTTCACGTTAAAACCGCTGAACCGATTTTGATGAAATTTGGTATGTAGATAGTATAAAACCCGAGGAAGGACATAGGATAGTTTTTTATCCTGGAAATCCCTCCCCAATGGGGGTAAAAAGTATTTTTTCTACTATAGAGGGCGCTGTATGATGGACTATCGGCCAACAGATGGAACAAGGAAAAAAATATAAAATTTATAATCACTATGTTCTGTGTTTATAATCATTTGTCCTTCTTTTACGTCAAAAGCAACCTACGTTGCTACGTACGGACATTATTTTTTAAACGGGGTTAGTTTACGGTCTGGAGAGTGACATAGGCTACCTTTTATCCCGGTAAAACATCTTAATCCCATGGAAAAAAACAAACTTTGTAATAATTTGTCATTTTTTTACTTCGAAAGGAACCTAAGTACCGAAATGATTTTTTTAATTACTTTTTATCCTGGTAAAACATCTTAATCCCATGGAAAAAAATAAACTTTGTAATAATTTGTCCTTTTTTTTATTCATTCTTGGCTTCTCCCATGGGCAACTATACGTGGCACGTTTGAGTGTGTCCAATGCCCAGACAAATTACACAGCGCCATCTAGCCCCAAAGTAAGCGAAGCTTGTGTTATGGGTACTAGACAACTGATAAACATACGTAAATACATTTTTTTTTGTAAATACATACTTTGATACATAGAAAACACCCAGACCAAGACAAACAGACATGTTCATGCACACAAATGTTTGTCCTGTATGGGAATCGAACCCACGAGCGTTGGTGTCGAAGCCGCGTCATTTTGGTACTACTTTTTATCCTACGAAGTAAAAAAATACAAGAAAAAAATATACATAAATCAATTGCAGTTCCCCTGGACCTCCCCTAATAACAGCAGACCAGGGGCCCTACTGCCGAAGCTAAAGCCGATTACCATCGGATTTTTAGAATGCGAAAATCCAACTACTTTTTTTGGCGTCTAATATTTTATTTGTACCTATTTAATATACAATATTTTTATTCTAAATTAATTAACTATATTACTTAACTTAATATTTACAAATAAAATATTTACAAAGAGGAACAAAAAAAAAAACGAAGAAAAGATATGAAACAAAAATTATATGTAAAATATTTCCCCCAAATCGCCGTCGGTCATGCTGACAGCATTCTTGGCCGACTACCTCTACCGACGGGCAACGATTTGGGGGAAATTTTTTACTTATAATTTTTGTTTTATTTCTTTTCTTCGTTTTTTTTTATACCTCTTTGTAAATATTAAGTTAAGTAATATAGGTAATTAATTTGGAATAAAAATATTGTATATTATATAACTACTGCTTAGATTGTTGATCATTATGTTTAGCTTAACTGGTAAAAATCCTAGATCTCTACTGACTAAGCTGAAGATGTTTGTCAATAACTTTAGTCTACTCGTAAGACCATTTTTTGGAATCCAAATATTCGATGAGGATGGGCTCCAGCTTAGGCGGTAGGACCCCTTGAGCTTGGGTAGCTAGCAGCTATTCGACGACTAAAAGTCCAGTAGAGTAGTAGTAGCGTACTGTTGAAAAAAAAACCGGCCAAGTGCGAGTCGAACTCGCGCACGGAGGGTTCCGTACCATTATCTATAAAAACGGCAATAAAAAATCACGTTTGTTGTATGGGAGCCCCGCTTAAATATTTGTTCTTTTTTTAAATTGAATACATAACTAAATATTGTGTGAGTATTTCAAACGTCTACCTATTGCCGTTATCAATTGCGAGCAAAAACGAGCAAAATATCACGTTCGTTGTATGGGAGTCCCCTTAAATATTTATTTTATTCTATTTTTTAGTATTTGTTGTTATAGCGGCAACAGAAATACATAATCTGTGAAAATTTCAACTGTCTAACTATCACGGTTCATGAGATACAGTCTGGTGACGGACAGCGGAGCCTTAGTAATAGGGTTCCTTTTTACTCTTTGGGTACGGAACCCTAAAAAACGAAGTATTCTTAGTAACCTATTCCTGCTCTTGTTTCAAAAACATTACTGAATAGATTGATGTCGTGCTTACACGGAGATATGTGGTGGTGTTGACCCATAGCCCGAATATATGTAATTTGAACCCGTAGACTGCGGGTCAAACCAGGAGAGGTAGCCCCGATTGCATCTTGTATAGTGATTAATAACGTCTTTTTTGTAAAACACGCAAGTTAAGCAGCGTCGATCGTGTCTGAATAAACATATATTCTTTTTACAAAATATGGAGGGATAATGTATTAAAAATACTTGCAGGAGTTACTTCCCCAGTAATCTGTATACTCGTATATAGATTACGAAAATCGGAGTTACACCCAAAAGATTTACAAAATGAATTCTTAAAATTTCCTCTTTGCGTTCTTCATAGTACCTACTAGCTGTCCCGGCGAACTTCGTACCGCCTAACAATCAATGAATGTCGTGGTACATATTAGCTGAACTAAATTTATGATTTTATGGAATTAAAACAATGAATAGTAGAAAATAATAGAGAAGCTCGATGGCGTCATTGCGCGTGTCAATCTAATTGGGTCAGTTCTTTTGGGGTGTAAGTGGTTCATCAAGATCTTTGAACCAAAGCCAACTTCACCTGCACGTGGTGCACCCTGCTGACTGACAAACGAAGCTCTGGCGAAAAGAGAGGTAGGTAGCGTAATTGTAAGCTACCAGACTGGGGAATGTACCTCCACCTCACAGAATACCGCAGCCAAATAACAATTCCCTTGAGGGTTGTTGTGTTACTGCGAGTGAGTGAGGTCACCAGAAAGAAAGGAATGAGATGCAGCGTTAGCAGCGGGGGTGGCGGCGCGCGAGCAATATTTTATGTTGCAAGCGTTAATATGGCTACGGTAACCACTTCACATCAGGCGGGCCGTATGCTTGTCTGCCACCCGACGTAGTATAAAAAAAAAATAAAAAATAATTGAACACACAAGTTAAGCAACGTCGACCGTAGCCTGTACACGGATGGGTTTATATTACCTCGAGCTCCTCCGTGATTCGAAAGACACGTTAAGCCGTCGGTCCCGGTTGTTATCATTAGCTCATCTTGAGCTCCTCCGTGCTTCGGAAGGCACGATAAGCCGTCGGTCCCCGTTGTTATCATTAGCTCATCTTGAGCTCCTCGGTGCTTCGGAAGGCACGTTAAGCCATCGGTCCCGGTTGTTATCATTAGCTCATCTTGAGCTCCTCCGTGCTTCGGATGGCACGTTAAGCCGTCGGTCCCGGTTGTTATCATTAGCTCATCTTGAGCTCCTCCGTTCTTCGGAAGGCACGTTAAGCCGTCGGTCCCGGTTGTTATCATTAGCTCATCTTGAGCTCCTCCGTGCTTCGGAAGGCACGTTAAGCCGTCGGTCCCGGTTGTTATCATTAGCTCATCTTGAGCTCCTCCGTGCTTCGGAAGGCACGTTAAGCCGTCGGTCTCGGTTGTTATCATTAGCTCATCTTGAGCTCCTCCGTGCTTCGGAAGGCACGTTAAGCTGTCGGTCCCGGTTGTTATCATTAGCTCATCTTGAGCTCCTCCGTGCTTCGGAAGGCACGTTAAGCCATCGGTCCCGGTTGTTATCATTAGCTCATCTTGAGCTCCTCCGTGCTTCGGAAGGCACGTTAAGCCGTCGGTCCCGGTTGTTATCATTAGCTCATCTTGAGCTCCTCCGTGCTTCGGAAGGCACGTTAAGCTGTCGGTCCCGGTTGTTATCATTAGCTCATCTTGAGCTCCTCCGTTCTTCGGAAGGCACGTTAAGCCATCGGTCCCGGTTGTTATCATTAGCTCATCTTGAGCTCCTCCGTGCTTCGGAAGGCATGTTAAGCCGTCGGTCCCGGTTGTTATCATTAGCTCATCTTGAGCTCCTCCGTGCTTCGGAAGGCACGTTAAGCCGTCGGTCCCGGTTGTTATTATTAGCTCATCTTGAGCTCCTCCGTGCTTCGGAAGGCACGTTAAGCCGTCGGTCCCGGTTGTTATCATTAGCTCATCTTGAGCTCCTCCGTGCTTCGGAAGGCACGTTAAGCCGTCGGTCCCGGTTGTTATTATTAGCTCATCTTGAGCTCCTCCGTGCTTCGGAAGGCACGTTAAGCCGTCGGTCCCGGTTGTTATCATTAGCTCATCTTGAGCTCCTCGTGCTTCGGAAGGCACGTTAAGCTGTCGGTCCCGGTTGTTATCATTTAATGACAGTCGTTAAGTTAAGTCAGTGGCCTTTAGGCGGTTCGAAAACACTGGCCTCCGCCAACCCGCAGTTGAGCAGCGTGTTGGAGTACGCTCTAAAGCCCTTCGGTTGAGGGAAGACCCGTATCCATAAAAACTGAAGATTTCATAAAAATAAAGATTTCCTTATTGTTAATTTTTTTTTTTAAAAACGTTTTGTTTTATTTTTTTTAGTTTTGAAATAGGTTTTATCATTTTGGTGATTTGTAATTGTCATTTCTTTTGATGTTTACTCTGATTTGATTCTTGCGCTCGAACCCCATGGGAAAAGCGTTTTCACCACTATCGATTTGACATTTTTAAATTTTCATAACAAATCACAGACAACTTTCGCGACATAAAAGTGACACCAATCGATTTGACGTTTTGATATTTGACAACCAATAAATATCGTAATCCCTTTTTCAACTGACACTTTCATTTGTATGGGAAAATGTTTTTTCTTTTATTTTATTTTTTCGAGAATTTTCCAATGTTTTTAAGAGTTATTCTGCTATTCGGGACGGAAACAAATCCAACAAATCAAAAACCATGGCAATCGGTCCAGCCGTTCTCGAGTTATAAGTGTTGTAACAAACACGACTTTCTTATATATATATAGATTATCGCTTCGTGTGTCATAGCCGTGGCACGTTCAGTATTATCCTTTGCACACAACGAATAAAAGCTTACAATAGTGTTTATATATAGTTCGCAAAGGAGAGTTTATCTCTAAAAGAGATCTCTTTCAGACAGCCTTCAGCTGTCTGTGGGACACTTTGTAGATACGATAGAACGTACCTGAATAAATTTTGAATTTATTATCTATAGAAGGTTATTATCTAAAGAAGAAGTATCTTACCTATAGAAGGTATAAATTATCACTATCATCACATTTACGCGAATGCTCAAAAAAGTACTGTAATGTTTTCAGCCTAACTTAGGTGAATATGTCTGTTACTTTTTTATTTATTTAATTAATTAAATGAAAACAATAGTTTATTTGAATAAAAATAGTCAATTAAACTTATACCACACGGCCAAAAAAGTGTCAGAGGGTCAACTTTGTAAAAGCCGTTTCAATAAGTACAGGATCAACAAGATAGTGCACGATCGACGTTGCTTTACTTGCGTGTTCGGTGTATGTGTACATGGCGATCGCACTCCTCACGAATGCCAATAGATAATATGCCTCTGACAAAAGAAGGTCTTATAAATCAAATTCACATTTTCCATGCCTAGTCAATTCTAAGAATATAAATAATGAAATACATACTTTACGTTCGGGTTTTCTTGTAAAATATTGTATGGAATAACGAAATCCAGGGTTGAATCCCATGGGGGCCATATTCGGTGATAAAGAGCGTCTATTTCACTATTCTTATATTAACTACTCCTACGTGGTTCCGGAACTGATTTTAAATTCGACCCGAATATTTTAGCATTGCTTCTGAAAGCAGGGTTTTATACTATTTTACGTTTATAAATGTTTAAAAACAAGAAAAAATTAAAAAGAATAACGAAACATGTAGTTTTAAGTTACTGTTCAAATTACACAAAAATGGCGCTTATTCATTTTCTAAACTCTATCCAGCGATTACATAATAAATTGGTAGCATTCATGAAATTTCGAAAATCTTAAGTCCGTTCAATTTTAACAAAAATAAAATGATGACATAACGGTAACTAAGTAACAACTCAATGTTTTAGGTCGCCAATAGTGTTAAATTTAAAAAATATTACGTTTGTTGTATGGGAGCCCTCTTAAATGTTTATTTTATTCTATTTTTTAGTTTTTGTTGTTGTAGCGGCAACAGAAATACATCATCTGTGAAAATTTCAACTATCACGGTTCATGAGATACAGCCTGGTGACAGACGGACGGACGGACGGACGGACAGCGGAGCCTTAGTAATAGGGTTCCTTTTTACCCTTTGGGTACGCAACCCTGAAAACAGTTTCCTTTCGTTGTTTAAAACACTTTGCACCACCAAATCAAATAAACTCTGATCTTGCTACATAGCGCAAAGGCACGTATTCTTCTGGTTTGTGCGAATATAATATATACCAATCGTTATTTCAATTTTAGCGTAAACGTCTTTAAACTGACTAAATTACCTCTGTAAAAAAATAAAACGATTGCGTCTAACTTGTAGCAGGCAAGAATAAAAGTAGCATTTCGCGGTTTTTTTTAAAATACAATCAATATTTTGTTAATCTATTTATTGTTATTTTAAGTAACTTTTTTAGTTGTATTTGCTATTACATCGTGGTTTATTAGTTTTTTTTTAAACTATAATTTATTGTAAACATACTTATGTTGTTTATACAAATAAGTTTAACTTTCTTCTGCATCAGGTGTTCCAAATCATGGATGTTTATACCTCAACAAAAATGCTCATCAGGTTGAACAAGTTTTGATAAGGCGTAATTTTTTTAATTCTTATAGTTTACCTGAACCATTATGGTTCTGCATCAGGTGTTCCAAATCTTGGATTTTTATACTTCAACAAAAAAAATGCTCATCAGGCTGAACAACTTTTGCTAAGGCGTCATTTTTATATTTCTTATAGTTTACCTGAACCATTATAGTTCTGCATCAGGTGTTCCAAATCTTGGATTTTTATACTTCAACAAAAAATGTTCATCAGGCTGAACAACTTTTGCTAAGTTGTAATTTTTATATTTCTTATAGTTTAGCTGAACCATTAAGGTGCTGCATCAGGTGTTCCACTTTCCAAAATCAATTATACCCTATATGTTGCCCAGGCTTAATAGCTATATAACAAAAAAAGTTTCATTCGAATCCGTCTAGTAATTCCGGAGATTAGCGTGTACAAACAGACATAAATACATACAGACAAACAGACGGACTCCAATTGTTTTTTTGTAAATATATTCAATGTACAGACACATTTTTTTACTGTTTTATTATATGTATATAGATATAGATATATAGATATCGCTGCCTCCACATTGCTAAAAGGGAAAGTCAAATTCCAAAAGCTTCTTACTCCAGCTCCTATGTCCCAAACTTCATAATTCAAAATTAAATATTTTGACGTGACAACGTCTTATAAATTGGTTAGCCGGGTGACACTTCAAGAAACGCGCTCACGTTATGCGCTTACAATGAGAGCGAGTGAGAGGCACGCGTCCCGCCTAAGAGCGAGAGAGACAGACATAAAAAGTGAAAGGCATGCGTCCCTTCCACTCGAAAACATTTTACCACTCAAAGTCGTTGTCACGTAAAACTTTCGCCCGTATACCGACTTTACAGGCAACCAATTTTTTTTAAATAAACAAACTTGGGGTGCAAGTAGCTCACCGCGATCTTTAGAGCCAAAACCAATCTCGCCTGCACGTGATGCACCCCGCCGACAGAGGCTCTGGCAAAAGAAATGTAGGGTACAGCGTATTCATAAGCTGCCCGACTGCGGAAGTACCTCACAGAATACCGCAGCCAAATAACAATTCCCTTGAGGGTTGGTGTGTTCGTGCGAGTGAGTGGATGCACCACGTGCAGGTGAGGATGGCTTTAGTTCAAAGATGTTGATGAACCACCACGCCAATGCAAAAATTCTTAATTTAACCCCATGTGAGCTATAGCTCACATGGGGTTAAAATCTTTCTAGCGTTCTTAATAGGCTTGTATCCCATTTTTTTTTCGATTTGTTATTTAAAGACGTCACAATAATATAAATATAGGTGAAATAATTACTTCGATTGCATAAAAACTTCTCGAGATATGATAATTTGAAGATCACAATTTTGGACTATCCCGAAAACGCTCCATACAAAAGGCCACCACGTTATGACGTCACACCGTGCTATTTTATATGCATTAAATCAGAAATTTGTACGACAGCTATGTTAAATATTGCGTTTATGTAGCCAGTGCCGTAACAAAAGTTATAGTATTTTTTATCGTTTCTACAACGGTAATATTTATTTTTTATAATTTCATACCTTTAAAATGGACTTTCCGACCAAACTTTGACCGCACATAAAACACGTCGGACATAAGTTATTAAAATTTTAAGATCGCAGATCGTTCTAGTTTTATGTATTTTACGTTACTGATAGAGAGTTTTTATAATTTTGTAACATGGGCAACAAGCCTGTTGTACTTGATGATTAAGAACGCTATTCACTATTCTTAAATTAACTGCCAGTACATGTTTTACGGACGAAATTAAAATTAGTTCCGTACATTCCAGGTTTGTGCTCAAAGCGCGGTTTTATGGGGCACGCAGCCGCCGGGGGATTCTTTTAGAATTCTGCTCCTGATTCTAGCAATAAAAGAGACTAATTGGATCTAGCCAACAACAGAATAATCTAGGTTTTAGTTGCTAGCTTTTTTTGCTTTAAAATTTGAAGTGCATTTAATGTACTAAGACTTGACTCACTCCGAGTGTTAAGTCAAATATTACTGTTACAATTAGGAAGTTTTTTTTTTTATACTACATTGGGTGGCAGACAAGCATACGGTCCGCCTGATGTAAAGCGGTTACCGTAGCCATATTAACGCTCGCAACATAAAATGTCGCTCGCGCGCTACCACCCCCGCTGCCAACGCAGCATCTCCTTCCTTTCGGGTGACCTCACTCACTTGCAGGAACATAACAACCCTCAAGGGAACAGTATTCTGTGAGGTGGAGGTACATTCCCCAGTCGGCTAGCTTACAAATTACGCTCCCTACCTCTCCTTTCACCAGAGCTTCGTTTGTCAGTTAACAGGGTGCACCGCGTGCAGGTGAAGTTGGCTTTGGTTCAAAGATGTTGATGAACCACTTACACCCCAAATTTTATACCTAGTATATTTTGTAAAAACTTTATTGTGCTTAAAGAAACTTAATACTGTGGCAAAAAAGGTTATAGCCTAATGGTGAGACGGACAGCTTACAAATACGCTAACCCTACCTCTCTTTCGTCAGAGCCTCTTTCGCTAGTCGGCAAGATGCGCCACGTATAGGTGAGGTTCGCTTTTGCTCTAAAGATAATCCAGTGAGATCACTATTGTTTCCAGTCTGTATAAACCAGAAACCCTAAACAGAATCGGGATGATCAAACACTCTATATACAGAACTCTATATACTATACACAGAAGCGGAATCCTGGCAGGGTCGCCATATAAAGGGTGGTGAGCGCGAGATAATGCAAACGTCTGAATAGTTTACATTTCGTTTATTAGTCGTTCAGGTTACAATATACGAACGTATATCATAGGCGCGAAACACACGGCGGGGCGGGCCGGACAGGTCAAATTGTCCGCGTACGATAGTGCAAAAGGAATCCTATACAACCAACGCATATGGAAGGCAAAAAGACAATGCCGTAGCTCCCCGGTGCCCGGCGGACACTGCCGGCGCGGCATATCATATCGGAGGACAGCTGCAGGCATCGACGACGGTCAGACGCGGTCTTTATTGCTTTGCGGTCAAAAAGACTGCCCCGCTCCGCCGTATGTTTCGCGCCTTAAATGCTATACCTATAAATACATTATTAGAACATACACTACAATACAATAAATAAAAGGCATTGGGAGTCGAAGTCCAAAGAGAAATATTGCTCGTTCCTTTGTACGCGCTCGTATGTAACAAATTATTAAGTCTACACAAAAATCATACCTGTCAACCGACAAAATGCTTGACAAGAGAAAAGAAAAGCCCCTTTACATTCCCTCACCACACCTATAAGGAGAGATATATTATTATAATGTATTCTGTGAATAATGAATAAGATATTTTGGATCGTAAAGCCTGTTTACCACAAACATACCTGCACGTAATCGTCAAATTATACGCAACAAAGTCCGTAAACAGATTAGCTTGGAATACTACGATTTTCTTTCTTGATACGCTTTGTAACTTCTTTTATTATACTAGCTTTTGCTTGTGACTTCGCTCGCAGTTCTGGAATAAAAAATATCTTATGGGTCTATGTATATCATGTATACTATCTATAGATACTTTATTACCCATTATCCTACTGCTGCGAAACTTTCCCTCCCTCAATTGAAGGGCTTAAGAGCATACTCCACTGCGCTGCTCAACTGCGGGTTGACGAATGCCAGTGTTTTCAAGCCTCCTAAAGGCCACTGACTTAACGACTGTCATCTATTGATAACAGCCAGGACCGACAGCTTAACGTGCCCTCTGAAGTACCGAGGAGCTTGAGATAAATAAACCCATCCACGGACAGGCTACGGTCAACGTTGCTTAACTTGCGTGTTCGATTAAATGACACTCGCAACGACGCCATCGAGCTCCTCCTCCATCCTCCATCGAGGTACTTTAGTACTATATAATATGTACTAACTCTTAATTACTCATGTTAACCTAGTGAGAGAATATTTATTTGATTTAAAATTCAGGACCAGACCTACCGTCTAAGATGAAGCCGATAACGATCGGATTTTTTGATTGCGAAAGTCTAATTTCACCTTACATTATTATGTGCACATCTTAAATTAGTGCTTGATAAGCTTAGTCGGTAGAAACGGAAGCGCTCTACCAAATAAACTGAAGCGGAATGCGGGGAGTGGGAGCCGGGGATCTGATAACCGGCTCCCTCCCCCCGCATTCCGCTGGTGTCGTATGCCGCCGTTACCCGAGCCGTCTCACCACCTCAGCGGCTCGTGAATAAGGCGAAGAGAACCGCAACCATCGCGGCACCGCCCCGTTCGAACCGGACATGTTGCCGCGTCAGGAAGTACCATCAACGCAGTTGTACGTGTCACGATTACACTGGTCCACAAAGACTGAAAACGTTGTGGATTATATGAAGAAGAAGAGCATTCTGAGGGTCGAGCGGTTGATACCTCGCCACAGAGTCAATTTTAGCTCATTTGTGGTTAGGGTACCGACCCACCATCTGCCGACCTTCATGAAGGAAGACTTCTGGCCGCAGGGCGTCGTGTTCCGGAGAATCCGAGGACGGCTACCTACCAATTCGCCATACACGTCGCCGACACTTACATATATATACAAATATGTATGTTAGTTTAGAAGGTATTTGTAATATGGGTGTTATTATAATGTATTGTTTTGTAAACATTGCCTGAAATAAAATGATTATTATTATTATCTCAAATATAAACTGTAGTCCGATTTTCGTAATCAAAAAACCCTATGAGAATCCGCTTCAGCTTAGGCAGTACTCTACAGCACGCTCCCAGATTAACTCATACTGTCGGTCCCCTAACATAACTGACCACTTTGTCAAACAAGGTAAGTGTATGTGGCTCACCATGATATTTAAAGCCAAAGCCAACCTCACCTGTACGTGGTACAACCTGCCGCCTAGCGGTTTCCGTAGCCATATCAACGCTCGCAACAAGAAATATCGCTCGCGAGCCGCCTCCCACGCTGCCAATACAGCAACTCGCAGATGACCTCACTCACTCGCATGAACACAACAACCCGCAACGGAATTGTTATTTGGCTACAGTATTCTGTGAGGTAATACTGTAGCCAAATAACAACGCTGCCCTACTTTTCTTTGTGCCAGTGAATCAGCAGAGTGCACTATGTGCAGGATGGTTTATGCTCTAAAGATAGTAGTGAGCCACATACACCCATACAGGTACACCTTAGATACAGAATTTGACATATAAATGTTCGCCATACCTACATCAGTTACTCAGAAAATATCCTACAACATACGCTACAGTATTCTGGTAGGCTGTAATTCCCAACATATAAATGCAACTACGAGTATCAACATATAGAAAAGACCGCAGCCAAATAAGAATTCCTTAGAGGATTGTTGTAATATGAGCGTTGCAGAAACGCATCTACCGGGTATGTTTAAGAGGATATATTAAAAATATTAAAAAAAAAATGGAAAAGTTCACGTCCCCCGCCTAGGCGACTCACGCAGTAAAATATATTCAAAATATCTTCCTGCCCCCTTACCACCATCTCTTATTGCGGTTCAATAACTGGATAGAATGCTTATTTATACCAATGAATAAGCGACTCTATTTCAAATGGAATTGAGTCGCTTACTCATTGGTATGAATAAGCAATCTATTCAGTTAGGTATTGAATCGCAATAAGAGATGGTGGTAAGGGGGCTGGTAGCTCACTTGGAAGAGCACTCGACCGGTCATCGAGAGGTCGTGGGTTCAAATCCCACCTATACGGGAGAGGTGAATTTTTTCACCTCTCCCGTATAGGTGGGTTCCGTACCTCAAAAGGAAAAACGGAACCCTTATAAGATCACTTTGTTGTCCGTCTGTCTGTCTGTCTGTCTGTCTGTCTGTCTGTCAAGAATTTCTATGTCGAGAATGCGTGGAGGTATCAAGCTGAAATTTGAACTGTATACTCAGGTCTACGGTCCCATGAAGTAGTAAAAAAATCAAACTGCTAAGTTTACGTAGAAAAAAGTTACGGCCGTTTATTCAGCAAAAAACGCATATTTCGACACACTCAAGGGAATCAAAACCTATAGGGTACTTCCCGTTGACCTAGAACTATGAAATTTGGCAAGTAACATCGTTATAGACTACAAGTATAGGAATAAATCTCAAAACTATACATTTGTAAATAGATCTTAAAAAATAGGGGGTCTATATTTTTATAGGGTGTCGAAATTTCAAATTGAAACTACTTGTTCAAATGGGGTATCATATGAAAGGGCTTGATGTACACATTGCAAAATATATTTTACTAGCGACCCGCCCCGGCTTCGCACGGGTGCAATGCTGATACTAAATGTACTACAGAAGGTCTTTGCGCTTTGTCCTATCCAGTCCTTCCCCAGTTATAGGCACACGCCGCCGGCTCCGCGGCCGGTACCGCCACAGCCGTTATGTCCCTGCATTTTAAATGTGTAATATCTTCTAAACTATTCATTTAAATTACATGCTGTGAAGGGCCATATTGATCTATATTAAATGCGCAATGTATTTAAGGTACTTAATTGGATAAGGATTAATTCTGTATTGCTTAAAATCGCTTCGTAAATAAGGCATTATTTCTTGTAAAAAGCAAAGGATAAAATAACGGTTATTGTGTGTTACCACTAAGAGATAGACATATACCATCGCGAACTTTTTTGTAGACCATTTTAAGGTGAACAATACTGTACTACATTATTTTGATCTATCTCGTTGGGTTCAGCCAGCGTTTGCAATGAAAGAGCAAAAAAATGTGTTTATTTACGACATCACATTAGAAACCTCTAAATTATCAGTGTTTTTCTACTATGTTATGCATATATTATACATATAAACTTTCCAGTTGAATCACTCTATCTATTAAAAAAAACCGCATCATAATCCGTTGCGTAGTTTCAAAGATTTAAGCATACAAAGGGACATAGGGACAGAGAAAGCGACTTTGTTTTATACTATGTAGTGATTAATTTTTTTCGACGCATTATTTCTTATTTATAAAGAAAAATATCAAATTTAATAGTGATACTACGTACCTACGGAACCCTAGGTGGGCGAGTCCGACTCGCACTTGTCCGGTTTTTTTTAAATAGTTTTAATATTCTGGTGAGTTGGCCGAAACAACTATTTAAAATAATAATAATTTCGTATATTAAAGTTATGTCGTCGTCTTCATCCCTTATTCATCCCACTACTGAGATACGGGTCTCCCCTCAATCGAAGGGGTTTAGAGCGTACTCCACCACGCTGCTCAACTGCTGGTTGGCGGAGGTCTTCAAGCCGCCTAAGGGCCGCTGACTTGGCTTAACTTGGCTTGACTGTCATCTTACAACAGCCTGATGGCTTAACGTGCCCTGCGAAGCACGGAGGAGCTCGATATAAATAAACCCACCCAAAGACAAGCTACAGTCGCCGTTGCTTGACTTGCGTGACCGATTAGACTACCACGCAACAACGTTATCGAGATCCTCAAAAAGCTATGTAGATACATAATTACTTACTATCATAACTCCAACTATCATCAGCTTCACCACGTAAGTCAGGATATTTTCGAACTCGTTGAGTGAGATAGTTCTATTATTTATTCTGTGGTGAGATTGCACTTCCAACAATGATGTTATAAATACTACAAATAAAAAATCAATATTCCTGGACAAATTACACAGGGCCAGCTAGTCCCAAACTAAGCAGAGCTAATTCGCGAAGGGCGAATATGCTGGTTCGAAGGTTTGCGCGCTGCTCCGCAGAGGTGAAAGCGGCGCTGCTCCGTGCCTACTGCACCTCGTTATATACGTGTAGCCTGTGAGCCAAATATTCGCAGCGGAGCTACAACGCCCTTCGTGTACAATTTAATTATGCGTTTAGGGCGATGATGGGTCTGCCCCGCTTCTGCAGCGCCTCAGGCATGTTCGCCTTAGCGCGTACTGATTGCTTTCATGCATGGTCGCATGCATGCGTAAGAGGTGCGCGTCAATGATGCGCTGAGTGCGGGCTAGTTCCAACGTCGTCCTGGCGATGGTTGCAAATAGATTTGATTGCCCCTATATCCGCCACTGCTGTGACAGACATGTCGGTTACAGTGCCGGATAGAGGTTTGATCGCCTATTATATAAATAACTGTAATATATAATATCTTTATTTCCTTTGTATGTATGGGTTGATAAGCCTGAAATAAACGAATTTAACTTTAAAAAAACCTGTACTATGGGTACTAGTTAATCTTTTTTTGTGCATACATATCTATATATATAAAAGAAAGTCGTGTTTGTTACAACACTTATAACTCGAGAACGGCTGGACCGATTGCCATGGTTTTTGATTTGTTGGATTTGTTTCCGTCCCGAATAGCAGAATAACTCTTAAAAACATTGGAAAATTCTCGAAAAAATAAAATAAAAGAAAAAACATTTTCCCATACAAATGAAAGTGTCAGTTGAAAAAGGGATTACGATATTTATTGGTTGTCAAATATCAAAACGTCAAATCGATTGGTGTCACTTTTATGTCGCGAAAGTTGTCTGTGATTTGTTATGAAAATTTAAAAATGTCAAATCAATAGGGGTGAAAACGCTTTTCCCATGGGGTTCGAGCGCAAGAATCAAATCAGAGTAAACATCAAAAGAAATGACAATTACAAATCACCAAAATGATAAAACCTATTTCAAAACAAAAAAAAAAAACAAAACATTTTTTTTTTAAAATAATTAACAATAAGGAAATCTTTATTTTTATGAAATCTTCAGTTTTTATGGATACGGGTCTTCCCTCAACCGAAGGGGTTTAGAGCGTACTCCAATACGCTGCTCAACTGCGGGTTGGCGGAGGCCAGTGTTTTCGAACCGCCTAAAGGCCACTGACTTAACTTAACGACTGTCATTAAATGATAACAACCGGGACCGACAGCTTAACGTGCCTTCCGAAGCACGGAGGAGCTCAAGATGAGCTAATGATAACAACCGGGATCGACGGCTTAACGTGCCTTCCGAAGCACGGAGGAGCTCAAGATGAGCTAATGATAACAACCGGGACCGACGGCTTAACGTGCCTTCCGAAGCACGGAGGAGCTCAAGATGAGCTAATGATAACAACCGGGACCGACGGCTTAACGTGCCTTCCGAAGCACGGAGGAGCTCAAGATGAGCTAATGATAACAACCGGGACCGATGGCTTAACGTGCCTTCCGAAGCACGGAGGAGCTTAAGATGAGCTAATGATAACAACCGGGACCGACGGCTTAACGTGCCTTCCGAGGCACGGAGGAGCTCAAGCTGAGCTAATGATAACAACCGGGACCGACGGCTTAACGTGTCTTTCGAATCACGGAGGAGCTCGAGGTAATATAAACCCATCCGTGTACAGGCTACGGTCGACGTTGCTTAACTTGCGTGTTCAATTAGACTGACACGCGCAATGACGCCATCGAGCTTCTCTATTATTTTCTACTATTCATTGTTTTAATTCCATAAAATCATAAATTTAGTTCAGCTAATATGTACCACGACATTCATTGATTGTTAGGCGGTACGAAGTTCGCCGGGACAGCTAGTAATACATAGAAAACACCCAAGACCAAGACAGACAGACATGTTCATGCACAAAAATATTTGTCTTGTGCGGGGATCGAACCAGCGACCTCGAAGTCAAAGTTAAAGTCAGTGTGTGCGGTACCGAAAGTAAAGAAGGGTCGATAAAATATGGGGTGCCAACTGGCTCGGTATTCGGTCCTGTCGGATACATAATTCACGTAAACAGTATGTGTAATATAATAAAAGAATGTAAAATGTATATGTACGCAGATGATACGTGCTTAATGTATAGTGGTACAGATGTCAACAAAACGCAAAAAATAATACAACTAGAATTAGATATTATATTTCTTAAATAAAAAAACCATGATTATATTGTACTATGCACTTGCTGATGCAATCATATCATATGGGCTGGGATGCTATGGGCTTACGTGCAAAACTAGTATGCAATAAAAACAAAATTAAAATTTTGATAAAACCCACGACGGTTAAAACGTAGTTGAAAAAGGATAAAATAATTTTGAAAAAAAACCCAAGAAAATCTGTTGGGGCTGCCATTAAATGGACTAGTTTGGCAGTTTTATAGTAACTTGTATACTTATTTATATTTATGTTCAAAGCAGCTCCCGACGGATTTTCTTGGGTTTTTTTATTTAGTTCATAGCATAGATTCTTTAAGTCGGGGGTTTCAAAATTATTTTATCCTTTTTCAACTACGTTTTAACCGTCGTGGGTTTTTTCAAAATTTTTAATTTTGTTTTTATTTCAAACTTTTTAGAGAGCAATCATAGGTATTACAATTGAAACCCGCATCAGAATCAGACTAGTAGTTTCGGTTTTGCACAAACAAATGTTTACTGCAGCGCCCTCTGGTGAGTTGTCACTGTAACACCTATCTAAGAACATGCTCCAATCAAACCTGAACCCATCACTGAAATCCGCATCAAAATCGGACTAGTAGTTTTGGATATAAATGGCAACGTTGGTTGCACAAACAAATGTTTACTGCAGCGCCCCCTGGTGAGTTGTCACCGTAACACCTATCTAAGAACATGCACCAATCAAATCCGAACCCATCACTGAAAACCGCATCAAAATCGGACTCGTAGTTTTGGAGATAATTGGCAACATTGATTTGCACAAACATCCTAGCACCCCAAACGCATATACCGTCTCCGTTCCGTCGCGGGTAAAAAATAAAGTCATTACAGATACGTATGTTAAAACTATTGGTGAACAATAAAACAAAAGAAGCCCTAAAGAGAGAATACGAGAAACTCTTTAAATTCTTAATATTCTGCCTGTAGATTTAAAATTTAAAATAATCACATTAGTAGAACAATACAATAACAATAATTATAAAATAAGAAGAGCGCATAGCTACCCAACCCGAGCTTCCACGAAACGTGTGATGGCTGTACCTAAAGTGTGTAATTTTTATGGGAAGCGCACGAAAAGCTGGTTAATACCAGTATTATATAACGTGCTGCCGGCGTCTGTAGCGGCTGTGGACATAAAGACAAAAAATATGTATAAAAATATTCTTATAAAACACTACTTGACTTTGTGTCCATAGCGTGTGATAGACATTGGATGCATTCGAGGCTAGGCTACCGGGGTACGGGCGTGTGCTGTTGGTATTAGCTGCAGTGCAATAGTGACTGACTGTTGAAGTGTGGCTGGCATCGGCGGAGGTAGTCTGGGGTCCGGTGGCTTGGCTTTGAATGTATCAACGGGGATTTCGAGTTGTTAGCGGAAATTATGGGTCGCTATAGCGACATATTGCGTGAGTACCTATGGCGACCCGGAATAAAGTTTTGATTGTTATTATTACTTCTACTTATATATGAGTATTGTATATGTGTGTGTGCGTGTGTGTATATGTATACATATAGGTATGTGTACGTATCTACATAGATACATATACGTGTAATAAAAAAAAAGACGTGTGGCACTCGGGGACTGCCGCGGTAAAGCTATTGCATAGCATTTTGTATCAACTTATGCAATTATAATTTTATTTATTTATTTTATTCATGCAGTATTGCTTTTTCTTGGATATTAATTCAAGTTACACTTTTTGAGCGTGGTGACCGATAAGAAAACAATTTTTTCTATTATTAAATAAATAAAACGAGTTTCGTAGAGTCGTACAATACGTCTAATCGCACGCACACAACGCCGTGTCGAAGACTGCCCAACTGAAACGACGTTAGACGATGCACGGCCTTCAAGCCACACCTCCTTGCCCGTCGGAGTGGGGAGCGTGAGGTTTTTTCGTTACGGAATTTCTGGATTCGGTCCCCGCGCTCAAGGCCCGCGATAGAAGCTATGCAATAGCTTAATAATTTTAAATAAGAAACTGCGCAAGATGTTGAATATATGTAAAAGTAGGTACCTACCTACGACGAGAATGCCGATAAACTATCTTTTAGTTTGGCATATAATTAATATGTAAAAAATGCTTGTTATGTTAATAACCAATAAAAAAAAAGAGGTGATTGCTAGTCCTTCGACTACCGAGCTCGTCAACTATATAACATAAAAGGTCCCATATAGGCAAGTTTCTTTCAAGCACTTCTTCTTCGCCAATGATCAATACCGAAATGCTAGTAGACAAAAAAAAAACCGGACAAGTGCGAGTCGGACTCGCCCACCGAGGGTTCCGTAGGTACGTAGTATCATTATTAAATTTGATATTTTTCATTATAAATAAGAAATAATGCGTCGAAAAAAATAAATAAAATATATTTTGCAATGTGTACATCAAGCCCTTTCATATGATACCCCATTTGAACTAGTAGTTTCAATTTGAAATTTCGACACCCTATAAAAAATATAGACCCCCTATTTTTTTAGATCTAGTTACAAATGTATAGTTTTGAGATTTATTCCTGTACTTGTAGTCTATAACGATGTTACTTGCCAAATTTCATAGTTCTAGGTCAACGGGAAGTACCCTATAGGTTTTGATTCCTTTGAGTGTGTCGAAATATGCGTTTTTTGCTGAATAAACGGCCGTAACTTTTTTCTACGTAAACTTAGCAGTTTGATTTTTTTTTAACTGCATGGGACCGTAGACCTGTGTATACAGTTCAAATTTCAGCTTGATACCTCCACGCATTCTCGACATAGAAATGTTTGACAGACAGACAGACAGACAGACAGACAGACAGACAGACAGACAGACAGACAGACAGACAGACGGACAACAAAGTGATCTTATAAGGGTTCCGTTTTTCCTTTTGAGGTTCGGAACCCTAAAAATGACAAAAAAGAAGTATATTATTTATAAAAATAATGTAAGGATAAAAATAATTTCGTTTCATGTCATCATTGGCGTCCAACCAAAGTTATATAAAAAATAAACCGTAACATTTTATGTAGGTATTACTTTTTAAAAATAATGGCAATACTAAACCTTGACATCGTAAACAACACGTTAATGCTGAAATACATAAAAAAAAATTAAAATGCCTAAGAACATTTCTCAATTGCGCACGCACGTATTGCTTCTTATATTTAATAGTATTATAGCAACTATATTATGTAAAACAAGTCTTATCTCATGAGCGACAATATTCAAAGTTGTTTAAAAGACATTTAATTAATCAGTATCTAGTTGAAATAGCATATTCTATTTCTCTTAATTCACGGGTCAAGCCCGGTCATTTGATAGGCGTGCGCGGAGATATGGATCCAACGCGTAGAGGCCCCTTTGAGAAGTTTGATGTAATGTTGTACGCCCGCCGTGACCCGCTCCAGGATATGTCAATGGAACGATATACCCATGAGCAGGTCTCGGCAAGCGTCGAGACTATTGATATAGCATATTCTATTATTATTATCATGTATTATATTATGAGGAGCTCGATGGCGACGTTGGGCGCATCAGTCTAATCGAGCACGCAAGTAAAACAACGTCGACCGTAGCCTGTCCATGGATGGGTTTATTTGTCTCGAGCTCCTCGATGCTTCGTAGGGCACGTTAAACATGAGAGATTAGACTCAAAGCCAACCTCACATGCATGAGGTGCACCTTGCGAATGATACTCTGGCGAAAGATAGGTACTACGGATACAAATACGTAGTACCTCTCTTTCGTCCTGTCCGACTGGGGAAGTATCTCCTGCTCACAGAACAGAATACCGCAGCCAAATTTCTCTTGGGGGTTAAAATTTCTCAGCAACTGCTTCCTTTCTGGTGACTTCACTCACTCGCAGAAATACAATAGTGTTTCTGATATGAGAAACAAAATAGTGTTTCTGCGAGTGAGTGAGGTCACCAGAAAGGAATGAGTTGCTGCGTTGGCACCGGGGGTGGTGGCGCGCGATCGATATTTCATGTCGCGAGCATTAATAAGGCTACGGTAACCGCTTCACATCAGGTGGGCCGTATACTTGTCTCCACCTGACGGTGTATAAAAAAAATCTACAATATTCAAAGCACTTTTCCTCTATGTGGCATAGCGGTGGTGCGCCCTGTACACGAACAAGCAGGCAAAGCTTTCGACAGAAGCTCAGTTGACATACATCATCATCATCATCAACCTGTATCTACCCACTGCTGGATATAAGCCTTCCCCAATGCTTTCCACCAAATACTATTCTCCGCCTTCCTCATCCAGCCGCTTCCAGCCGTTTTCTTAAGGTCATCGGACCATTTAGAAGGAGGGCGTCCAACGCTTCGTCGTCCCATGCGCGGCCTCCATTCTAATACCTCCCTGCCCCATCTGCCATCACTTATTCGGCAGATGTGACCCGCTCATTGCCACTTCAGCTTGCAAACTCTGAAGGCTATGTCGACAAGCTTAGTTCTCCGTCGAATTTCTACGTTCCGGATTCAATTTGTTATTGACATACAATTGACATACAATTGACATACAATTGACATACAATTGACATACAATTGACATACAATTGACATACAATTGACATACAATTGACATACAATTGACATACAATTGACATACAATTGACATACAATTGACATACAATTGACATACAATAGACATACAATTGACATACAATTGACATACAATTGACATACAATTGACATACAATTGACATACAATTGACATACAATTGACATACAATTGACATACAATTGACATACAATTGACATACAATTGACATACAATTGACATACAATTGACATACAATTGACATACAATTGACATACAATTGACATACAATTGACATACAATTGACATACAATTGACATACAATTGACATACAATTGACATACAATTGACATACAATTGACATACAATTGACATACAATTGACATACAATTGACATACAATTGACATACAATTGACATACAATTATATAAACATGTCGAATTTCCTCATCTTTAAAACCATTAGGAGCATTGTGACTCGGTGACACCCAAGTCCGGGCTCAGTTCGGCTTAGATTCTAATTAAACAACCAACTCTGCGGTAAACTGTTAACTTTGAGAATTGCGTTGCTTCATGGCGCTATGGAGATAATCATTCCAAGATTTGCCGGATTTAATAGTAGATCAATGGTTTATACGTAAATTATATACGAAAACCGAATCACCTCTACAATCGTCTGAAATCGGCGCACACACGCGCCGCTACACAATCATATTCCGTCCACCGCGGAATATATAATAGAGATTAAGGCTATTTGTATCACGTTTGTTTCAAAACCAAAGGCTCCAAAGTTATTTTATATTAGTGGTAAACAACTCGTTCACCACAGAACATATAATAGAGATAAGAAAAGCCATTCGAATTCGTGTTCCAAAACCAATGTCCTGTACTATCGCTCCACATTTTTTTTTTACTTGTGATATAACAATCTTAACCACAACCTGGCCACCACAGAACTTATAAAAGAGATTAGATAGGCAAAGGTTTAAAGGTAGGACGAATAAGTGTTGGGCGATCCCTCTCGATAAGAAGCTCCCTAAAGAGAGCGGCTGGGAGCAGCTGGATGCGGAAGGCGGAGGATCGTATCTGGTGGAAAGCATTGGGGAAGGCTTATATCCAGCAGTGGGTAGATGATGATGATGATGATGAGGTTAAAGGTTTGTATCACGTCTGTTCTAAAACCAATGTCGTCGTGCACTCGCTCTACATTTTTTATACCACTAAGACGCCAAATATGCATACGATTTGGCTGATAGTAATCAGTCATCGCAGCTTATGGAGTTGTTACTACAGAAAACCATACACAAATGGATAAAAAATAAATGTGTATATCTGTACTCATATAATAACAAAATAAAAACCTCCTCTTATTATAAATCGTCTTCAGAAATCAACCTTAATCAATGTTGCCAGTTATTCCCCTCTCCCCCTAAAACAGGAAATGGGTATTAGTAACGTCTCCAAATAAGGAACTATCAATTCACATTTTCAGCTTATAAGAACAGTATACAGCACCTTTACGAGTGGAATGAAACTGAATATGACTGGGAAGCGCTGATAGCCCACTACGGGCCGGTCCGGAAGTGGATATTGCGGATACAAAAACCTTTACCGTAATAGTTGCCATTCATATTCCCTTTCTTATGGAAAACTGGCATAGATAAACTACCGGTTATCCGGGTTTATATATTACACATATTGTCCAAAATTAATACCAAAAGGCTTTTAAGGTATTTTACGTAACAACGGTTTTCGTTTATGTGATGTAGATTTTGCAAACAATGAAGGTACCTACGCGGTTAGGCAATTTGTAATGTATAGGAAGGTAATAGTGGATGACTCTTTGTTCACAAGTTTGAGGGTTACGCATTCTACAGTCAATTTGTTTTCCACTACTTTACATGCTTCAGCCACGCATATATAATCAAGTTCTCCTGTATTTATAAATATATAATAAATAAATATTGTCAGACAAATTACACAGCGCCATCTAGCCCCAAATTAAGCGAAGCTTGTGTTATGGGTACTAGACAACTGATAAACATACGTAAATACATTTTTTTTTGTAAATACATACTTATGATACATAGAAAACACCCAGACCAAGACAAACAGATATATTATGTTCATGCACACAAATGTTTGTCCTGTGTGGGAATCGAACCCACAAGCGTTGGTGTCGAAATCGCGTCATTGACCGCTACGCCACCGAGCTCGTCAATTTGCTATTTATATTTATTATTATATATTATGAAGTTTTCGGCGTCAATTCGTACTCTTCCCAATAGAAGGGAAGGAGGGCTAGGTCTCCCCTCAATAGAAGGGATTTAGAGCGTACTCCTCTACGCTGCTCAATTGCGGTTTGGTGGAGACTTTTGTTTTCATGTCATTCGAATGCCTCTGACTTAAACTTAAAACGAATAACTAAAGCCTGGACCGAGGGATTAACGTACCCGGAGCACGGGCTGAACTTGTGACGAATAAGGCCGTCCAAGTACAGGCTTCGGTTAACGTTGCTTAACTTGCGTGATCGATTAGACTGTCACGCGCAACACCATCGAGCTCCTCACATATAGACTTCTTCTATAAAGTTTTGCAACCAAACAAAACAAAGCAATTCCGCTAAATGCAAGTCAACAACCAAAATGGTCCATTATCCAAAAATTCAATAAAATTAAACCAAAAGTCCCAATAAGCTATAGCAAAGACTAACATAAATATTATGTTTCTCTACAAAACAAACTTTGCCGAGAGTAATCGCTCGAATCACGAACACAGGTAAACAACTCGATAATCGCATCGGATTTAAACGCTGAAATTGCAGTAACTGTAAGGCATTTGTCAGACCGACATGATAGCGGGGAATGCGTGTGGCGTGGCGTGGCATCTGATATGATGTGGCTTTGTCAAATGACATTTTTGCGGTGTAAGTGGTTCTTCAACATCTTTGAACCAAAGCCAACTTCACCTGCACGCGGTGCACCTTGCTGACTGACAAACGAAGATCTGGCGAAATGAGACGTAGGGAGCGTAATTGTAAGCTTCCCGACTGGGGAATATACCTCCACCTCACAGAATACCGCAGCCAAATAACAATTCCCTTTTGGGTTGTTGTGTTCCTGCGAGTGAGTGAGGATAAAGGTACCAAAAACGCTGCATTGGCAGCGGGGGTGGCGGCGGCGCGCGAGCGATATTTTATGTTGCGTGCTTTAATATGGCTACGGTAACCGCTTCACATCAGGCGGGCCGTATGCTTGTCTGCCACCCGTCGTAGTATAAAAAAAAACATGGTTGGTATGACTATAATAATATGATATCAATTTTAAAAGTACCGACTGATTTCTTTCCATGCAAGAATAAATAACCTGAAAGGAGTCCCGAATTGCTCCCGGCACGAAAGAGCTTCAGAGCAAAGTGCTGCACGCATCTCCCGCGATTCAGCTTAAATGACCGCGAGGTCGGTGGAGCCATGCGAAGGTGGAGGGTTTGATTTTTTCAATGCCCTGCCTAAATCGTTAACAAAGTCTAGTAAATTGGATCTCCAATTAACAAGACTTTGTTAACGACTTGTCGATTCTAAATTTGATAAGCCTTGGCTAAGTATGTTATATATATAGAGAGTCAGCCTATGACCATGGCTGGTGCAACGTGGTCGAAACGTCAGGCAATAATAAAGGTAGGTATGTAAAACTTTACCTTGCATGCGTGATCGCGTTAATTCCCGTGGTTGTTATCATTTTAATCATGCAACGAAATTAAATTAAATTTTAACAGTTATTAAAAGTAAATTTCTGGCTGTTTTTATACGTTCGTTATATCAATAATAATAATGATTATTAAGTAGATATAAAAATAGGGTTGCCATCCGTCTGGGTTTCCCCGGATTTGTCCTAATTTGGAGGGCATCCGGGGAGCGTCCAGGCGGGGGGTATCATTTGTAGCCCAGGCTTAAAAGTTTATATCACTTCCGCCGCTCCATGTTGCAAATAACCGTCTTGCCACAGATAAAAATATAGTACTAGTACTAATAAACACTGATGACATGTCGGGGTTTTAAGATTCAAAGTCCGGAGTTTTCACGCATCTTGTCCTGTTTGCTAGCGTTTAGAGATGGCAACCCTATATAAAATAATCAATGATAATAATAATTTTAAGTATAAAAAAACGACTAGAAATTAGAAAAACATAGCAAAAATTACGACAATACACCACAGCACTGCTCAATTTTTTTTACTAAAGCAAAAACCCACTTTTTTAAGGCTTTTCAACAAGAACTT
Source organism: Hypsopygia costalis (assembly GCA_937001555.2). NCBI lineage: Eukaryota > Metazoa > Arthropoda > Insecta > Lepidoptera > Pyralidae > Hypsopygia > Hypsopygia costalis. The sequence continues at coordinate 18,608,590 of OW443343.2, read as the reverse complement.
TTTAATTATGACTTTACTACTTAGCTTGCGCGTTGACGGACGCTAGTATTTTCAAGCCGTCCAAAGGCCATTGACTTAACGACTGTCATCTAATGACAACAGTCGGGACCGACGGCTTAAGAGGAAACACTAAGGGCTAGAGAATTGAAAAATAGGTATTTGTAAAATCTATTGCTGTCGCGCAGTGCCCGAGCAAACGAGTTATTAATGTGTGAGTTGGACTGTCAATGTGTGATACACCGCGCTCGCGCCACACCGCGCCCCGCGCCCGCCTGCGCCCGCCTGCGAGTGCCTGTTATCAGAAATAATCTTTAATTTAGCAGTAAGAGAGAGGAAAGAATTGGCCACGGAATAGCTATTTATGTACCTACCAAACTTTAGATTCACCTAAAATATTATTAATATTAGTGTATTTTTTTTATACCACCCGTGTGGCAAACAAGCATTCGGCCCGCAAAATTTTCAATAAAAAAAAAAAAATTCGGAAAGCAGTTACCGTAGCCTATGAACGCCTGTAACTCCCGAGGTATACGCGCGTTGCCGACCCTGTAAAAACCTCTTCATGCCCTTTTTGAAGAACCCCATGCTATAATCCCCTGAGAAAACCTCGACAGGCAGTTCATTCCACAGCTTGACAGTACGCGGGAGAAAACTTCTCTGGAACCGCACAGTACGTGACCTCTTAGGCTCCAATGTGTGAGGATGAATTCCCTGTCGATGGCGAGCGGTGCGACTGTAGAAGTAGGCCGTTGGCATCATATCAAACAACTCCTCTGAACACACCCTATTGTACAGACGGTAGAACACACAAAGGGACGCAAAATCTCTTCTCAGACTTAAAGGTTCTAAACCGTCTGTTAATTTGGGATCGTCAATAATCCTTACAGCACGCCTTTGAATCGAGTCACAAGGTGCAAGCTGGTATCTAGGCGCTCCCGCCCATAGATGGCAACAGTACTCCATATGCGGCCGTACTTAAGCTTTGTAAAGCATAAGTCTTTGCCGCGGATTGAAGTACTGCTTCGCCCTGTTGAGCACACCTAGTTTCTTCGACACCAGCTTGACCTTCCCCTCCAGTTGACAACGAAACTGGACGTCGCTGGAGATTTCAACTCCAAGAATCCCAATGTTTTAGCGATGGTAAGGGGTATGTTTTGGAATTGAGGAGCCACAGCAAAAGGGGATTTCTTAGCGGTGAACGCGCAGACTTGTGTCTTAGAGGCATTGAAATGAACCAGGTTCAGTATTTTTTTGTATTACATATCTATAATAAAAAATTGTCAAAATAAAAGTTTATCAAACTGTTGCATAATAGGGGTTTTTAAAACACGAGTGTGAGTTTATAACATGAGCCGAAGGCGAATGTTATAATAGCATCACACGAGTATTTAAGACCTAATTATGTGCAGTTTCATACACTACTTTATCTAATCTCATGAAATAGATGATAATCCATACTATATACTATAATATTATAAATGTGAAAGTGTGTTTGTTTGTTTGTTCTTCTTTCACGTCGAATGTAACGAACGGATTGACATGGTTTTCTTTTTAGAGATAGTTTAAGATCTGGAGAGTGACATAAGCTACTTTTTATCCCGGAAAACATCTTAATCCCATGGGAAAAAATAAACTTTGTAATAATTTGTCCCTTTTATACGTCGAAAGGAACCTAAGTGCCTACATGTTTTTTTTAACGGGGATAGTTTACGGTCCGGAGAGTGACATAGGCTACTTTTTATCCCGGAAAAATATGTTATTCCCACGGGAAAAAAGAAAGTTTATAATCATTTGTCCAACGTCAAAAGGAACCTAAGTACGGACATGATTTTTTTTAATGGGGATAGTCGGTCTGGAGAGTGAGTTAGACAGTTTTCAATACAGTTGTACATAAAAAGCTGTACCGAAAAGTTACTTTTTAAATTTATTTTAATGGCTTGTGCGTAAAAGACTGACATTAATATTCTGTGTGTAGTTTTTTAATCTCTAAATTTTAGTATGAGAGTAGATAAAAAGGTTATTAGTTACTTAATACGCTATTATACACTTCACGCAAATTATGCTAATTAGAAATATCGATATCGACGAACAACACTAGGATGTCGATAAAATTATCGACTACATGTCACGTCACGAGTGTATACGTGTATTAGTCCGCGCCCTCCCAACCTCAAGCCTCCCCCTGCAGAGCGCGATAGAGACAACTGCAGCTTGGACCGAAAATACCTATTAAAAGTACACAAAATCAACGATTCGTAGTCCCCTGATTCCTTCTCCAAAAGTTACCCGATTTAACTACTTTTATTATTAAAAAATAAAGAAAGGCTTTGGCCGTGTTGCTATGTTTTCCTTTTTTTATATAATCTAGTAAAACTTGTTTTCTGGGTGTTTGAACACAACGGAAAATATGGGCATTTTTTTAGGTTTTTGAATGTTTATATCTCTTTTAATAATTACAATATGAAAAAAAGGAAAACATAGGGACATGCCAATAGTGGTCATAGATTTTTTTGAAAAAAAAATATTGGTCTACTGGCATTATCCAGGAAGTAAACAGGGGACTACGTTTGTATGAAAAAACGACCGTTGTGTTTCCTCTTAACGTGTCTGCGAAACATAGAGGAGCTAGAGATACATAAACCCATCCATAGACAGGTTACGGTCGACGTTGCCTAACTTGCGTGAAAGATTAGGCTGACACGCGCAACGATGACATCGAGCTTCTTACCTAAAGAACCTACCTATCAATGCCAAATTTGACATCTCAAGACCCAGCGGTTTGGGCTATGCGTTGATGTGTTAGTCAGTCAGTCAGTTTCTTCTATTATAGACATAGATGAAAGACGGTCACTTACTAATTATGATACACAGTATAGCAGTGGTTCCCAACCTTTTTTTGTTCGCGGACCACTACGAGGTTTTTGTTCCGTGTAGGGTCCCCAACTGTCATATAAATCCATTATTCTATAACTCAAACTCAAGATTTGAGTATTTTGTATAATAGTGCTCAAACTTTTTCATTATAAGTTTGTATCGCGGACCATAATTTACCTCTCACGGTCCACTGGTGGTCCGTGTGGTCCGTGCACCACCGGTTGGGAACCTCTGTAGTATAGGAATATGAAACAGAATAAGTTAATAATAAGATACTATTACTTTCCTCTTATTACATATAGCATTCATACTGAAGTTAAATTTAATTGTAACACTTTTAATCAGAAGAAAACGCACTAATTACAATAATAAAATGCAACCTTTTATATTATTTTTCTATTGGCTGAAATAAGGTAACTTATTGATGAGTGATCACCAATACCTATACATTAGCAAACCCCAGAGGACATAACGATCTGTTACCAGCCTTTTTAAGGAAACACAATCTTTTTTCTTAAAAGCTCCCAGATCGTATTTATTTTGAAATATCGTTAGGCAGTTGATTTTATAATTTTATTTTATTATACTTTTATTGTACAGAGACAGCATTGCCAAAGAACAATAAATACCAATTGGTAGAAGGCATAAATAGGACTGAACATCAATCTATATCTGGCATAAATCGCTTATCACTTATAGGTTAGGCAATTTATGCCAGAGAACACTGAATACTGCCACTGCCCATAGGGTAGGCAATTTATGCCCACTACAGATGACAAGACAACAATGTACACCGCTCTATAACAGGCATAAATTGCCTAACCTTCATAGGGCAGGCAATTTATGCCAAAGAATACTGAATGCCAATCTGTAACAGCCATAAATTACTTAACATTATTATAAGGTTTAAAATTATTATAAGGTTTAGGCGATTTATGGTACCGTAATCTCTTCCAGTAAATATTTTTGACTCTCTAGTCATAACTGTCTAGTCAATAATAACTTATAGCTTATGTGCTCTTCCTTTTCGGTCAGCTTTACCATTAAGACTTTGAAAAAATCTTGCTAATATATTAAATGCGAAAGTTTGTGAGTATGAATGTTATCCATAAAAGGGTTTAGATTAAATTTACCGCACAGAAAAATTCTAGTTTAATGTATACATAAGGGCCTATTATACTATGAGGCATTTAGATTGTCTATCATAGTTTCGTCTCTTTCATGAAACTAACAATGGGAATTAATACGATGGGAATTAATAAGGGTATTTAAATCATGCATAAGGGTATGGACACATCGCTGAGACAGGCAGCCTGTGACCACGATCGGTGGAACAACCGGGAGCCCTACCGCCGAAGCAGAAGCCGATTACCATCGAATATTTTATTCCAAAAATAGGTCTTACGTTTAAGTTATTGACAAATATCTTCAGCTCAGTCGGTAGAGATCCATGGTTTCTGCCAGCTAAGCTCATCATCATCATCCAAGCGTTAAGTGCCGGTTGCATCCTAAGCTTACGCTTCGGAGCCCAGGGTCCGCTTTCTTACTTTTTCTCCTCCACTTCGCCCGGTCTTCGACATCCTTTTGTGTGAGAATTCTACCAGCTAAGCTAAACACAAGTATTATAAATCTAAATCAAAGTCAAAGTCAAAATTCTTTATTCTGTGGGCCCTCGCGGGCACTTAGACACGTCTTTTACAATTAAGTATATTTTTTTATCTACCAGCATTTCGGAATGACCATTGACGAGAAGAAATGCCGAAAGAAACTCTGTCAATATAGGTCTTTTTTTAATAGCCATACAATATTATCATTATACATAATACAATAAAAAAAATGGTATTCAACCAAAATACGAGAAAAAAAAATTGAAGTAAAATAAAATAGTAAAAAGAAAAAAAAAAAAAAAACAAGCATAAGTTGAAGTTTGATATTCGCATTTAAAAAATCCGATGGTAAACGGCTCCAGCTTAGCCGATAGGGCGGGCCCCTGGTCGAAACCCAGGGCGCGAATCCCCCCGCCATTAACAAAAGAAATAACTGACCCTGACTTTACTCTGCTTGTGTACCTGATAATAGTGTGTTCATTTCTAACCCCAGAGGCGCGGTAAAAGAGCAGCCCCCGCCTGCTGTAATGAAGGGCACGCACCAAGGAAGCTGCAGCGGTAGAGGTGGCCATCCTACACCACTCTGGAGCTGCGAATTGCGGACATTAATGCCTGCTTTTTATTACGCAAAGGCGGGCTGTACTTCCCGTAGCGCCGCCGGGCAGCGTTACAGACAGATATTATTTAAATAATATCTGTCTGTAATTATATTTAAAAAAAAGATATTTATATATAATGATATGCTTTTTTACATACTTATATGTGTAGTTTAGAAAGATTATGTAAATAAACACTGCAAAATGGTTGGATAAATTTGCTAATGCTTATATTTTATGCGTGATCACTTTGTACGAATCATAACTTAGTAATTAGGAATAGTAGGGACAATGAATTATTGTGATATTAATGTCGAATTTGAGAAATTACAATTCGGCAAATTCATCCTCACACTCACACATTGGAGCCTAAGTGGTCACGTACTGTACGGTTCCAGAGAAGTTTTCTCCCGCGTACTGTCAAACTGGGAATGAAATGTCTGTCGAGGTTTTTACGATGTAGGCTACGCGCGTGTGATGCCCTTGGTGTTACAGGTGTTCATAGGTTGCGGTAACTGCTTTCCATCAGGCGGGACGTATGCTTGTTTATCACTTTAGTAGTATAAAAATAATTAAAAATAGGCTAAATAAATTTAGAAGAAATGAAAACTGTACGAAAATAAATCAGACCTTATAATCTGTATGCTAAGAACACTTATAAATACAAACAATTAGGCAATCCAATATATACCCTATGAGTCCACCACGCGTCTTCAGTGTGCAGCTTGCTTTAATTTAATCTGTCGACCGATTGTGAGTCCCAAGTATTGTCTCGGGTAAGACAAGATTTACCGAGGAGAAGAATTAATCAAGCATCTTAATCCATCGAAAATGCGCCGCGCGTCGCCTTAAAATCGGTAGAATATCAAATTAAATGCTATCAGATTTATCTCCCTCCCAATTTTGGCATAAAAATGATTGCCGTCTGTAATAAAAACCCCATAATATTTATTTTAGCTAGTCTAGAGTAATGGTATTTATAAAAACAATAAATTTGCTTGATTATTTTAATAAAATGTACTATTTATATGTCTTATCAGCATCAACCCTAAATCATCAAACTGCTAGGATACGGGTCTCCCTTAAATCGAAGGGGGTTTAGAGCATACTCCAGTCTCAACTGCGAGTTGGCGGAGGTCAGTGTTTTCAAGCCGCTCAAAGGCTTAGCTTAACGACTGGCATCTAAAGACATCAGTCGCGACCGACTCGCAAGAACTCGAGAGCATTCAACTCATCCATAGACTGACTGGTCGACGTTGCTTACCTTGCGTGATCGATTAGACTAACACGCGCAACGACGCTATCGAGCTCGTCTATATTTCTTATGATATACAATATATGTTATGCCCTAATAAAGGATAATTGGACAGTCTGACTCGTCAACGTCCAGCCGAAATCTTCGTATCTAGAAAGCCAAAATTATCTATATATACATATACGAGTATATAAGCCATCTAAATCGTTAGAGCCATTTTCGAGATATTAATGTATCTATAAAAGAACTGCTCGCTCATATTAATATATAACGTTATCAATATAATATAATTATATATAACGTTACATTTAGCATTATTAACTAGCTCGCGTCCACGGCTTCACCCGTGTGAATATAGGTTATCGCATAACTTTTGGTCACCCCCCGGAAACCAATCTTTTTTTAGAAGTAAAAATTTAATTGTTTATTATGAACTTCTAAAATGATGTATACTTACGTAAAGTATCATGGCTTTCGGTTCAGTAGTTAAGGCGTGAAAGTGGAACAAACAAACTCAATTTCCCATTTATAATATTAGCAATATTAGTAAGGTTTTATAAAGATAAAACGAGAATTAACGCGATCATACATATTCAGGTCAAAATGATAAGCAATAATAAAGGTACCTATAATAATGTACCTTTATTATTGCTTAACATTTCGATCTGAAGCCGAATACCATCAGTTTTTTTCGTTCCAAAAATTTGATCTTAGGTTAAAGTTATTGACAAACATCTTCAGCATATTCGGTAGAGCTCTAGGGTTTCTAGCAGCTGAGCTAAACATTATTACTAACAATCTAAGCAGTAGTTTCATTTTCAATCAAAAATTCCGATGGTAATCGGCTTCAGCTTCGGCGGTAGGGCCCAGGTTGTACCGGCCGTAGTCACATCATTTTAGTAATCATCATCATCGTTCGTCATTTTAGTCTCCACTACAGGGGCACGACCCTCTCTTGTCCGTCTCAGACAGAAGGAGGGTTTGGCCTACACTCCCCACGCTGGCCAGACGGGTTGGGCAGGCCTGATCGATGTTTTATAATGTATTTCCTTTAGTCGCCTTGTACGATATCCACGGGAAGAGACGGAGTGTCTATTCTAGTCTGCCGGCAACCACACGACTAATTATTTTAGTAAGTATTTCTTCAATATTCAAAGTCATTTGACCAAGAACTGGGGCCCTTCCGCCGAAGCTGAAGCCGATTACCGTTGGATTATTCGATAGCAGAAATTGATGGTAGTTGGGTTTAGCTTAGCTGTTAGAAAACCTGGAGATCTACCGACTAAGCTGAAGATGTTTGTCAATAACTAAAACGTGAGACCTATTTTTCGAATAAAATATTCGATGGTAATCGGCTTCAGCTACAGCGGTAAGAACTATTCCCTGAGAGCAACATCTATCAACTATCATTTTAACTACACAAATTGGTAGAAACACCTAAACAAATAGAACGCTTATTGCCCTTAAATTTGCCGTAATAACGCAGCTAATGAAATACTAACATTTGCTGAACATGCTGACTAAATTGTTTCTGATATTCTGACTGAATTATTCCTGATATTCTAGTTAGTATTTACAGACGCTTTACAATGTTAACCACCGCTTTACAACTATTTACTAAAGGATGTCCGTTTTCAGAATCAATGAGTATATCAAATGTAAACATATTTTACCCGTAACGAAAAATTCTGGGTTTGTGATTTTACCGATAAAATGCTAGATCTGTGATTTTACAGAAAAATCCTAGGTCTGTGACTTTCCGAAAAATCCCAGATCTATGGTTTTACCGAAAAATCCTTGGTCTGTGATTTTATCGAAAAATTCAAGGTCTGTGAAATCATAGACCTAAACCTCGGTAAAATGACCAAAAAATTCAAGGTCTGTGATTTTACCGAAAAATCCTAGGTATATGATTTTACCGGAGGGGCATTTTTTGTTACTAAAATATGGTCAAACTTCAGCCACGATTTGTCTCGATTAGCGAAAAATCCTAGGTCTCGATCACACAAATGTCACATTCCTAGGTATTCTTGCAATACAAAACAAAATTTCATAATTTAGTTGTAGTAAATTTAGTTGTAGTGTGATGTGATGTGAATTAATAAATATAACTAAGTTTTATTTTTTGATACCACGTCGAGTGGAAGACATGCATACAGCCCGCCTGGTATGAAATGGTTACCGTAGCTATATTAATGCTCGCAACATGATTCCTTTCGAGAGACACTCACTCGCAGGAACACAACAGTCCTTATGTGAATTGTTATTTGTCGGCGGTGTTCTGTGAGGTGGAGGTACTTCCCCAGTCGGGCAGCATACAAATACGCTTTACCCTATACCACGTACAGGCGAGGTAGGCTTTACCTATTGATAATAATAATAAGTATATATATATATAATAATAAGTCCGCAGGGCAGCTTGTGGCGAGCTGTTGTGTGAGTAGCGACAGCACGGACCCGAGTCTCCAGAGAGTCGGTCAGGGCCTTCGTCTCCGACATGTCTTCGTCGGTCGGAGTGTAAACACAAGAACGCCCGCACGACTCTCAGCTCTGGCTTGCCTTCGTTGGCCGTCCAGAGAGGAGCCGCTAGAGCTATATGCTCCAGGGGTGGAAGTGTTAAAGGGCATCACGCCGCGAGTAACTTCGGAGAAAGCGCAGCACACCTCTCGACATCCCTGAGTCACTCACACCGGTGTTGCCCCCGGCCGTTTTCATGACCCATGGCCCATCTAGTGAGTGGCAAGCCGCCGCCTGCCGCAAATAACTAGCAATAAAAGCAGTTATGGCAGGCGTCCGTCCCTCTTCTGTAATAGCCCGGAATTAAGTTCACCCAGATCTCATCTCCATAGCCCATTTATTTTCCGTCACACTTTGTAATAATCTCAACGCCTGCCGAGACCGGCTCATGGGTATATCGTTCCATAGATATATCCTGGAGCGGGTCACGGCGGGCGTACAGCATTACATCAAACTTCACAAAAGGGGCCTCTACGCGTTGGATCCATATCCCCGCGCACGCCTATCAAATGACCGGGTTAAATCCCGTGAGTCCAAGAGAGATACATATAATAATATATAATAATAAACTAATAAAAATTTTAATGAAAATGAATTATTAATCCAAAAAAAGTGTTTACAGAATTTAGTGAAGAGATTTTTAGCATTGTATATATATACGCATAAAGCCAGAAACGCTTTTATTTATTTACAAAAAACATTTTGTACATTTTTTAGATTAATTGAAGAATAGAATTTTGTACCACATTATAATATTACGTCGGGTGGCAAAGAAGCAACATGCTCGTAACATGAAATATCGCTCGCGCGCAGCCTCCCTTACTTACTTGAATACATTATTGCAAAACAATTTCACATTCGACTAACACTCCAACTTGGCTCATTACGGAGACAAAATCGAAAAATACACGGAAACACAGTCCAAGTTCCAAGACATCGGGCAACTTTGATCAAATAACCCCCGCGGCCCCGGCAAAGATTACGGCTGGACGGAAAATGCGAAAAAGACTGCTTATCCTGACCACGCATCATACGCCACGTTTCGGGCAAAAAATATTTCTTTTTTCTGCCTCTTACTTATTCTTTATTACATTTGTTTAGTAAATTAATCTGGCTAATACATCATATATATGCGCATAACGTAAAAAGAGCATATATATGATACACAGACTAAATGAGCTGGTTTTCTCGTAATAAATTGTGACGTCGCTGATTCTGAATCTTTTCAAAGTTCACTGATTAGGTATAAAACATTGTAGTTTTTTAGGGTTCCGTACCCGAAGGGTAAAAAGGAACCCTATTACAAAGGCTCCGCTGTCAGTCCGTCCGTCAGTCCGTCTGTCACCAGGCTGTATCTTATGAACCGTCATAGTTAGATAGTTGAAATTTTCACAGATGATGTATTTCTATTGCCGCTATAACAACAAATACTAAAAAATAGAATAAAATAAATATTTAAGTGGACTTCCATACAACAAACGTGATTTTTTTGCTCGTAATTGATAACGGTAATAGTCACATAATATTTAGTTATATATTCACTTTAAAAATAAATAATTAAATTAAAATAAAACAAATATTTAAGGGGGGCTCCCATTCAACAAATGTGACCCTACTTGCGCGAGTCCGACTCGCACTTGGCCGGTTTTTTTTATGTAAGGTGGGGGGCAAACGACCATATGGGTCACCTGATGGAAAGCAATCACCACCGCCCGTGGCAACGCCAAGGGGGTCGTCGATTGATGAACCTCTTATACCCCAAACACTTGCCCGTATCTATTTATTTTCCGTTTCATCATCATCACTATCAGTCTATATCAACCGATAGATAGGTCTTCCCGCCATATATGATCCTCTGCTTTCCTCATCCTACCGCTTTTTTTTTTATTTATCGATCAATCTAACTAAGGACGCCTAAGGCTTTGTTGTCTCATACGCGCTCCCCTCTCCAGGAATTCCCTCCCCCATCTGCCATCGTTGACTAGGCAAATGTTCCAGCCTACTACTGAGTCTGAGAGCTATATATCATGTATTTCTCCGTTTACTTGCTTTAAACTACGTAGTAGTAATAGACTTTGTACAGGCCACGGCCTTGTTGCCAGCGAATTGCCGCGTCAACCATTTATATATCATTTTATATAACAGTTCACGTGCTGTACCACATCGCAACAGACGCGTAACTCATTCTATCATTAGCAATCATCATCATCATCATCAGTTGTATTTATTATCGCAATAAATCTCTATAAATCAAAGCAGGGTTTTAATCATCATAGCATAGCATCTAAAGTTGTACGAGTAAGCAGCCCGTAGAGACTTGTAGCTTTCACTATCATTTAGAGAATTTCTTCTTCGCCGACGAAGCACTAAGTACGAGGCGAGTCACCAGTAATATAAATGCAAAAGTTTATGTGTTTACTGCATCTTAACGATGATGAAACTTCTGGACGGATTTAGAATGTAGGTAACTTATATTCTAAATTTAGTACCAGATATATATACCTATAATGTCTATTTTAATATGCTCCGGATAATATTAATATAATCCGGATAATAATATTATCCGAATTCTATAATGAGCGGTCTACGTGCGATTACACGCCCAAGGGTACATGCCCGAATTAAATTACTGCTTTATAAGGAATAACTGTTTCTTTATGTTAAGATGCTTGTAAGCGGTTAATGTTGATGTTTATATGCGGAAATATATAATGGCATGTTTTTGTGAATATTGATAACTTTTGGTTATAAAATACTGTTTGTATTCTGAAGAAAATAAAATAAAAATAAATTATGAGTAATATTCGAATGTGCTTACACAAGATTCTTGACATTTGTGAAATTGTCCAAATCAATCACCTCCTTTTTCAAACTGCAGCGTATCCCTCAAGGATGAAGTTATGTCTTTCACCTAGGTATGTAATATATGTACCTACAATCCTATACAGGGTGGAATTTTCTAATACCATTTAGAGGGAAAGTACTCTTACTACGGTAGATAGAAAATTTTACTCAAAGGAAACATTTCTTTATTTTTTTAAAGAACGATAACTGCATTCAGAGATTTTGGAATTCACTTGCCACACCCGGGAATCGAACCGACTAAAATCTGTAAATATTACACTCTGTATTTTTATTGCAACGATCGTTAGGGTCAATTATAAGGATGAAATCTCTCTAACAAACTTGATAAATGAAATGAATGGAAATGGGTATACGCTATATAAAAATGGCAGGATTAGGCCAGAATATGGGCATCTTGAAAGTTACGGTAAGGTCAAAAAAAGAGTTTTCAGAGACAATCACGTCCGTTTTAAAATTAAGTTGATACAAAGTTAAATATTATTAAAGTTAGTCAAACAACTCGTTATAGCATCAAAACAGAACAATTTGCCAAAAGAGAAAAATAATTCCGTGAGGTTTTGCTCCCAACATCATAACAAAGTAATTAAAATTCCCGCTAATTAGAAAAACGTGAAGGCTAAGGGACAATTTTGCCCAAAACACTTTTTCAGTCGAACTTGGGGTAACAAAAGTGTTACAAACAATATCAACCCTTCTCAGACAATACTTTTTAACCGACTCCAAAAAATGAGGAGGTTCTCAATTCGGCTATATTTTTTTTTTAGTGTTTGTTACTTAATTACTATTGGCCGTGTGGTTGCCGGCAGACTAGAAAATCACTCCGTCTCTTCCCGTGGAAATATCAATTATCAAACATCGATCAGGCCTCCCCAACCCGTTCGGCCAGCGTGGGAAGTGTAGGCCAAATCCTCCTTCTATCTGGGATGGACGAGAGAGGGTCGTGCTCCTGTACTGGAGACTAAAATGACCTGATGATGATGACTTAATTACTCCGTGATTTATGAACCGATTTGACAAAAACTTATTTTTATTTCAAAGAGTAAACTTCCAGATTGGTCCCATATTTTTTTCATCATCATCATCAGCAGCCTGTATCTACATACATAAACGTAGAGTTATGTTTGGAGTACGTTTTTAGGGTTCCGAACCTCAAAAGGAAAAACGGAACCCTTATAAGATCACTTTGTTGTCCGTCTGTCTGTCTGTCTGTCTGTCTGTCTGTCTGTCTGTCTGTCAAGAATTTCTATGTCGAGAATGCGTAGAGGTATCAAGCTGAAATTTGAACTGTATACTCAGGTCTACGGTCCCATGAAGTAAAAAAAAAATCAAACTGCTAAGTTTACGTAGAAAAAAGTTACGGCCGTTTATTCATCAAAAAAACGCATATTTCGACACACTCAAGGGAATCAAAACCTATAGGGTACTTCCCGTTGACCTAGAACTATGAAATTTGGCAAGTAACATCGTCATAGACTACAAGTACAGGAATAAATCTCAAAACTATACATTTGTAAATAGATTTTAAAAAATAGGGGGTCTATTTTTTTTTTATAGGGTGTCGAAATTTTAAATTGAAACTACTAGTTCAAATGGGGTATCGTATGAAAGGGCTTGATGTACACAATGTACACATTGCAAAATATATTTTATTTATTTTTTTCGACGCATTATTTCTTATTTATAATGAAAAATATCAAATTTAATAATGATATTACGTACCTACGGAACCCTCGGTGGGCGAGTCCGACTCGCACTTGTCCGGTTTTTTTTTTGTTAAAATTATTCTAGCGTAAGTTTGATAGCGACTGGTTACACCGGTCCAAGCTTGGTTTTTTTTTTATACTACGTCGGGTGACAGACAAGCATACGGCCCGCCCGATGTGAAGCGGTTACCGAAGACACATTAAATAAATAAATAAAATATTGTCAGACAAATTACACAGCGCCATCTAGCCCCAAAGTAAGCGAAGCTTGTGTTATGGGTAATAGACGACTGATAAACATACGTAAATACATTCTTTTTTTTTTTTTTGTAAATACATACTTATGATACATAGAAAACACCCAGACCAAGACAAACAGACATATTCATGCACACAAATGTTTGTCCTGTGTGGGAATCGAACCCACGAGCGTTGGTGTCGAAGCCGCGTCATTGACCGCTCGCGCGCCGCTACCCCCGCTGTCAACGCAGCATCTTCCATTCTGGTGACCTTACTCACTCGCAGGAACACAACAACCCTCAAGGGAATTGTTATTTGGCTGCGGTATTCTGTGAGGTGGAGGTACATTCCCCAGTCGGGTAGCTTACAAGTTACGCTCCCTACCTCTCTTTTCGCCAGAGCTTCGTTTGTCAGTCAGCAGGGTGCACCGCGTGCAGGTGAAGATGACTTTGGTTCAAAGATGTTGATGAACCACTACTATATAATATAATACTTGGTATGAAAAATAAGTTTAAGGAATAAAGTACACTTTGCTTTGTTTTCACGTACCGACAAATTCTCGTGGTCATCAACCCTTATTCATCCCATTGCTTTCCCATATTTCATCCAATGGGGATGATGGATTTCTTTTTCTGACACCAGATGTCGCTAGGTAGGTGTCGGGTTCAGATTGTCAAATTGTACTGAATTTTTTGACAGTGAAACTTCAAGACGACAAAACAACAGAAGAAGTCAATAAGACATTTGACAAGATGCTATGAATTGACAGATGATTGGACCCTACGCTACAGTGCTGCCAAAAGACCCTAATTGGTTTGAATATTAGATTATTATTATTTTATTATTTATTTATTTTTTGGATCAAACTATATATATAGCTAGTAACTAGCTGAGCCGGCGAACTTTGTACCGCCTACGATACTAACGTCACTCAATTGTTTTGCCTTCCCGGAACCATAAAGTTCAAGTGTTAGTGGAGAGGGACTATGAACTTTATGATATGGTATTAAAGTTCAAATTTACTTTTAAGTATTAATTACGAATTACTTGTATGGGAGTATGGAAAAGTGTTGTTTTCAGACTTTTTCAGGCAATTTTTAAAATTTTCCTCTTCATAAGAACCATCCTCGTATTTCTAGGAATATTCTAAAAAAATAATTAGCGATATCGGTTAAGCTGTTCTCGAAATGTCCGTTTAACCACACATTCAGCATTTCATTTTTATATTATAGAAGATAACAAAGTACAAACTAAAGTAAATAAAAATAAACTAATCTTATAATTACTTAAAAATAAAAATAATAAAAAAAAATCGGCTGTCTGTAAAGTCTGTTTACTGACGATAGTTGAACGTGACAACGTCATAAGAAAATACTGATGGAATGTT
This sequence comes from Hypsopygia costalis, assembly GCA_937001555.2. Lineage (NCBI taxonomy): Eukaryota > Metazoa > Arthropoda > Insecta > Lepidoptera > Pyralidae > Hypsopygia > Hypsopygia costalis. Next base: position 18,593,546 of record OW443343.2, on the reverse strand, counting down.
TGCATTTTTCAAAAGAAAATTTTAATGGAACGCCTCAGAGCGAGGTAACGCCGTATACGTCATGTTTTTTTGTGCGTGCAGCCGGCTCCATCGAATTATAAGACGTTGTCACGTCAAAAATGAAGTTTGAATTAATAAATCGAAATCCTACCGCCTAAGTTGTTACAGGTCTCCATCGAAGGGGTTTAAAACTTTAGAGCATACTTTAACAAGCTGCTGAACTGCGGGTTGGCGGAGGCCATTGTTTTCAAGCTGCCTAAAGGCCACTCTGACCGACTGTCTTCTAATGACAACAACCGAGACCGACGGCTTAACGTGCCCTCCGAAGCACGGAGGAGTTCGAGATAAATAAACCCATCCATGGACAGGCTACAGTCGACGTTGCTTAACTTGCGCGTTCGATTAGACTGACACGCGTAACGGCGCTATCGAGCTCAACGATTAGTTGTCATCTTAATGCATTGCGTTCAAAGTGTTCAAACTTGACTTTGGGACAAATGTGCGCTGGGTTCGATACCCAGGTGCGGTGACATATTATACTAGTACCAAAGCTGTTACTAAAAGTACTTGAGCGTGGCGACGCATCACCATGCAAAAATTTAGGCCCTCCGGCCGCATTTGATAATTCACATCAAAAATATGGATAAGCCTAAGAAATAATCTAAATATAAGTACGTAGGTCACACTAAAAGTTTTAGTGTGCCCCATGTATAAAAATTTCGTATCACGTTGTTTGTCCGCGATGGAATCCTAAACTACTGAATCGATTTTAATAAAATTTTGCACAGTGTGTGCAGTTTGATCCAACTTGAGAGATAGGATAGTTTATATTAGTTCATCGAAAAAAAAAATTTCGTAAAAATATTTAAAAGCGATACGACATTCGGCAGGCCAGCTAGTAATTATAAGTAAAAGTTCCGCTGCAGTCCTAATAAATACTACAAGTAGCAGTAAATGTTGTAAAGTATATTAAATACTATATGATGAGAGTGCAATATGTCCTTCATGCCGACGAGTTTGAAACGAATTACACTTAACGACTAAAGGCGACTTCTCTCAACAAATTCTGAGCAGCAACTATCCAAAGTGCCCTCCATAAAAAGTATTATCTAAGAGAAGTCCTCCTTTATAAATAAATAGAAAGTTTCTTAAAAGGCAATTGCGAGGCGAAGTTTTTATTTGTCCTGTAGTTTTTCATAGTTCCTTTAAAAACAGTACCGCAACTTCAGTACATTTGTGATGAAATTTTGGACGTGTTTTGTGTCTTTTACCGACAGTGATTTTAAAGATTTATGTGAATTTTTTGTTTAGTTACTGAACAATAACTATTATTATCTGTAGAGTTGATGACCGAGCATTTTTTTAATACTGCCCCCTTACCACCATCTCTTATTGCGATTCAATAACTGGATAGAATGCTTATTCATACCAATGAATAAGCGACTCTGTTGCAAATGAATAAAGTCGCTTATTCCTTGGTATGAATAAGCATTCTATTCAGTAATTGAATCGCAATAAGAGATGGTGGTAAGGGGGCTGTGTTGGGTGGCGAACAAGCATATGACCCTTCCCGATGTGAAAGTGTGACCATTGACACACTTTCACTTTGACTCAAAGCTGCCATTAATCATTCGTAGTGCACAAACCCTCTCCGCCGACGTCCAGTTTCGTTGTCGCCTGGAGGGGAAGGTCAAGCTGGTATCGAAGAAACTAGGTGTGCTCAACAGGACGTAGCAGTACTTCAACTCGCGGCAAAGACTTATGCTTTACAAAGCTCAAGTACGGCCGCACATGGAGTACCATTGCATCTATGGGCGGGAGCGCCTAGATACCAGCTTACACCTTGTGACTCGATTCAAGGGTGTGCTGTAAGGATTGTTGACAATCCCAAACTAACAGACGGTTTAGAACCTTTAAGTCTGAGAAGAGATTTTGCGTCCCTTTGTGTGTTCTACCGATTGTACAATGGGGTGTGTTCAGAGGAGTTGTTTGGCATGATGCCCACGGCCTCCTTCTACAGTCGCACTGCTCGCCATCGAGGGGTAATTCATCCTCAGATATTGGAGCCTAAGTGGTCGCGTACTGTGCAGTTCCAGAGAAGTTTTCTCCCGCGTACTGTCAAGCTGTGGAATGAATTGCCTGTCGAGGTTTTCTCAGGAGACTACAACATGGGGTTCTTCAAGAAGGGCGTGAAGAGGTTTATAAATGGTTGGCAACGCGTGTGTGATGCCTCGTGTGTTACAGGCGTTCATAGGCTACGGTAACTGTTTTACATCAGGAGGGCCGTATGATTGTTTGCCACTTTAGTGGTATAAAAAATAATAATATGTATGTGTTATATAAATGATATATGTACAATATGTGTATGTAAATATGTTTATATAGTTTGTAGCATTCTTTTGTCCTCAACTTTAAGATTTTCCAGACAACCGGAAGAGATAGCTTTTGTATATAAGATACGATAAGACCGTCTTTTGTATTTTTGTAGTATTAATATTTTTGTAAAAGCATTTTATTTGGTGCAATAAAGAATATTGTATTATAGCTTCCGCCAACTCGCAGCTCAGCAGCGTTGTGGAATGCTGATGCAGCTAAAACAATTTCAATATTAAATGAACAGATACATATACGACAAAATTTTTAAACACGGCAATAAATTGAAAAACACGTGAGCAATAAATTATTTCCAATCGCGTAGATAAGTGGAACATTTTGTTTACCTATCAATTAATGTAGATGGCGCTCGAGTGCCGTATCAACATTCAATCAACCGGAAACGCGTTTGCCAGGATAAGCGGAAACATGGGGAAGTACTTAGAGGCCACTTATTACTCATTCACACCTGACTGGAAAATATGAAAGCTTCGAAGGCATATATTGTGTAATATCATTGTAATCTATACTAGGGTTGTCACCTTGTTTTACAAAAAACACAGTATCCCAAGCAGAATAAATGATAAATAAATATTTCTTGACAATTTACACACCGCCATCTAGTCGCAAATTAAGCGCAAAACTTGTACTATGGCTACTCGATACATACTTATAATATATAGAAAACACCCATACTAAGACAAACAGACATGTTCATGTACACAAATGTTTGCCTTGTGCAGAGATCGAACCGAACCTTTCGATCACCGAGCTCGTCAATTCTTAATTAAGGCCGTCGTAAGTTTAATTGAAAGCCCTACGATTTTGCAGGTCTATAATATTTTTCTCCATAAACACAGACTAAGGTAGGTATTAATAAATCTCAAAATTTTCGAACTCTAATATATAAACTTACTATGATACTTAGATGATGCCCGCGACTACCTTGGCGTAGAAATCTTGATGTTTTGACCACAAAACATGATCAAAAACGCCTACAGACGATGAGTATATACTGCGGCTTGTAAGCTTTACGTTAAGCCGTCGGTCCCGGGGACCTACCGCCGAAGCTGAAGCCGATTGCCATCGGATTTTTTGATTGCGAAAATCAAAGTTTAACTTAGATTAGCGCTAATAATGTTTAGCTTAGCTGGTAGCAACCATAGAGCCCTACCGACTAAGCTTAAAATGTTTGTCATTAACTTAAACTTATTGTTTTTTGTTGTTATCATTGGATGACAGTCGTTAAGCCTAGTCCGTGGCCATGGGCGGCTTGAAAACAACCGCCAACCAGTTGAGCGTGCCAAAGCAGGTATGCCAGAACTAATGCCTCAATAACGGGAACATTATGGTGTTATACAACACCTTTTTTTACAAAGTGAGTTTATTTTTTCAAAGTGAGAGATCACACGCATTGTGGGCATTGATTTCTAGGCGGTAGGTATTTTTGTTAATTCTAGTCTGGAAAACACAGCATTAAAATTAAAACTACACAACCGCCTTTTTCAAAGTAAGCAATGAAATAAACGGCAATGACGCGGCGTTGCGATGGCCGTATACCGTATGTATCATCATGATGGTGTGCAGAACTGTGTCTGATGTGATATAATAAAAGAACATTTAACTCATAGTAAAGTTTACGGAAAGATTTCAAATCTTTTGTCATTTCTGGACAGGCAAACATAACCTCCAAATATATAACATATATTTGGAGGCGAAGCGTTAAATATTCTATTTCAAAGTGAATCAATGACTTACACGTATTTAATTATGGAATACCAATACCAAATACGTTCTGTATGCAACATTAAATTGCAAATATTATTCCATCAGTATGTGAAAGTTATAAATTTGTTTTTATTTTAATAATAGAGATTTTTTCGTAAACTGGCCAAGCCTTCATGAGGAAAATATGCTAAAACTCTATTTCACTAACTTTAACAAACTTTGTTTTAAATGCATACTATCCCATAGAAACTGTGCATGTTTTCAGGATAATGAGTAGCTTGTGCCATTCTCTAACTACCGGTGCAGAATGTTTTTGGATGTGTTATTAAAAACCATTTTTAATTCAATGTTTATATTCTCGTTCCTATGAACGAGAAACAAATAGAGAGACCTTAAAAAGAGCCTTGGAAAAGAACAGGACTAACCCACCACCTCCCATGGCTCCACCGACCTCGCGGTCATATGAGCCGAATCGCGAGAGATGCGCGCAGCACCGATGCTCTAAGGCTCTTTTGTGCCGCGGGCAATTCTTGACTCTCTACAAATTATTTAATCTATTTCGTTAGTCCTAATTGTGCCCTCTCCCCCTTCTGGGGCGGCGACAAATACATTTACGGCTCCGCTGCCGTCCGTTGGCGCACCACCTCCACTCTTCTCCATCCTTTCTTCGGCACTCTTTCGCGCGTGCCATGCGTGGGCGAACCTACGTAAGGCCGTGAAGTTCGCCTCCGACGACACGAGATCCTGGAAATACACTGCACCCGGGTACTCTTCGCTGCACTGAACAATACCAAGAAGCTCGCTGCGCAGGTCCCCGTATCTAGGACAGGACCACAAGATGTGATCTCTGTCCTCTACACCTTCCCCACAAGCGCACTCACTAGACCCGTAGAGCCCCAGGTCGAACAGCCGTTTCCTAAAAATGCCATGACCCATGAGGATCTGGGAGGTCTGATAATCCGGTTCGACCCAGGTAGCCTGGAGCCGGCCGGACACCTCCGGGAAAAATCGATATAAATCCCTCCCTTTACTCTCGCTAGCCCACCGATCCTGCCACTCGTTCACTGTAGTGACCCAAATTTCGCGCTTGAGCCGACTCAACTCTCTACCGGCCGCGGTCCTACGCGCCCCATCCAAGCGTCCAGCACGAGTTATCTCCAGGTCACCCGGGAGAACCCCCGCCAGAACGGGTAGGGCGGCCGTGCTGGAGGACCTATACGCCTTGGTCAGTAGGATTAGTGCCTGCCTCTGACTTCTCAGGACGACACTGCGACAAACATACGTACATAATCTGTGGCACCATATAGCAGCTGCGTACGTCAGCGTGGCAACGTATGTCCCCTGGTATAGAATCCTAAGCGCTGGGTATCTAACCCCCCAGGATGATGCGGATATCCTCGACATTTTCCCGAAACACGCCGAGGCGCGTTCCCCAATGCGAGTGGCATGCTGGACGAATAGTTGGCCCGAATCCAATTCCACGCCGAGGACTGTCGCCGATGTGACGGCTCTCACCGAAGACTGGCCGAACTTTACTACAGGGTGCCGCTGAAACTTACCCTTCACCGTCATAGTTACCGACTTTGTGGGGGAGAAGCTCAGCCTATTGCGGGCACCCCAGGCGCCTACTTGGCTTAGGACCGCACCGGCGGTCGACTCTATGGCCGCTCTGGAATTAGCCTCAATGATAACCGTCACATCGTCGGCGTACGCTATCATCTTAACCCCTCCCGGTAGGGGCAGGCGCAGCAGATCGTCCATTAGAACGTTCCACAGCGTCGGCCCGAGTACGGAACCCTGTGGACAGCCCATGGTGGAATCCTTCCACAATACACGACCGCCCACAAACAAGCCGACCCGGCGCCCGGTGAAGTAATCCGTCAGCATCCGGTAGATGTTTGGCGGACAACCCCCCCGTTTTGCCTTGAGCAGAATCATGGGCCACCATGCATTATCGAAGGCACCCGAGATGTCCAAGAATACCAACTGTACATACTTACATACAGACCTATTTACCGTACTCAAAATATCCTGCAGTGCCGTCACTGTTGATTTTTCTGGAGAGAACCCGTGCTGAAACTCGGAGATTCCTGAAGCGATCTGCGGGGCGCATTTTAGTATTACGCGTTCCAAGATCTTGCCGAAAATAGAGAGGAGTGTAATTGGGCGGTACGCCTTCGGGTCACTAAGTGGTTTACCATTTCCCTTAGGGAGCACTAATAATCTGCCGTCCTTACAAATCTTGGGGAACACCCCTTCTACTACACAGAGTGTTAAAACCCGAAGGAACTCCTTCGGTGCCGCGAAAAAGACGTGCCTCAGGATCGATGAGCTAACGCCATCGAGACCCGCTGCGGTGTTAGGTAGAGACCTAATTATCTCTGCCAGATCCTCGTGCGTCGGAGAGGGCGAGGCTCGGCCCGAGGGCATGAAAGACGCCGCCAACCGCACCAGCCCATGATGGGCCGTGTCCTTAGACATGTCGTCGTCCGGACACAACCCATACAGAAGGCTGTGCATCGCACCTTCCAGGCCACTCGACTGGCTCTCGACAAATGACGTGCCATTGATTACGTTGGCGGGAGGACGGGCCCTCCCGCTGGCAGCTCTATAAGCCTGGCCCCAGGGGTCCCTGTTGCCAGACTCTGCCAATCCCCTGAAAAAGTCGAGCTGAGCCCTCTCCATGGCCTTCCTATACTTACGCCTTGCCGTATGAAAGTCGGCTTTTGCTGATTCCTCAGCCCTACCCCCCAATCTTCTACGCCTCTGCCACGCCTCCCGGGACCTTCTACATTGCCTGCGCAACGCGTCGAGAGCCTCGTTCCACCAATCGTAGCCAGTCGCAGGTTTTACCCTTTTAGTACCTAAGCACTCATCGGCTGTCCGAACGATGATCCCCATAAAATCCTCACTAACCTTACCGGCTGACTGGTCCCACTTTACGTACCCCATCCTGGCATGGATCAGTGCCTCGAAGACAGGCCAATTGACCCCCCGATCCCGAAATCGCGGAGGCTCTTCGATCGCCTGTGTCCGTTCAGATCCGCCCACAGAGTTAGCCCCCGTGACTACAAAAGTAATTAGCCTGTGATCCGAGCAGCTGATAGAGTCGTGGACCTTCCAATTCCTGACGATCAATCCTCCAGCCGATAACGTCACATCAATATTACTGACCCCATTGGGGCCACAAAAAGTGTGAGGTTGGCCCTCCTGGTTGAGGATCTTGAGGCGCCGGGCGTTGACGAAACCCTCCATCTGTTGCCTACGATGTTCAGTCAGATGTCCTCGGCCGGTGTAATGGCGCCTCTCACTATACCAAAGGGGAGAGTGGCTGTTGGTGTCCACTCCCACGATGAGGTCCCTACATCGCAGTCCGTCCAACGCCGTCTCCAAGGAGAAGATATGGGGCTCAATGGGGTCAGAGTACTGGAAGTAGGATGATATCAGATGCAGTCCTGGATGTACGTTCACGACGAACAGGTGGGATGTGCAGAGGTCGGTAAAGGTGGTGATTGGTATTGACGAGTTTGCGACGAAGATTCCCGCTTTCGAACCCGGTCCGATGTCCAGTATATTGGGGTCTCTATAGTGCTCTTGCACCAATACCAAGTCAAGTTGCAAGTCCCTCGCGATGGCGTGTAGCTCCCTCGTTGCGACCTTTGATCCACCCAGATTGATCTGTCCAAGACGGATATCAGCCGCTCGCTTCGCTGCTATCGGTAGAGCCCTATCCATAATTAGTCGTTGCGACGTACCTATCTTCTGCATGACGACGGGCCGGGCAGTCCACCGACGCCGTCCTGTGGTCTGCCTGTTTGCCGAAGCGCTTGCAGGTCCCGCAGGCCATCGTCGTTGAGCTGCAGTCTGCTGTTTTATGGCCGCCCATTCCGCACTTGCCGCAAGTGTAGCTCTCCGACCTGCACAATCTCTCGGGATGCCCATATAGTTGGCACTTGTTGCAACATGTGACACGTATGAAATCATTCACGTACACCACGTCCCAATTAATATATAGTTTGCCCTTGTTTATGAGGGCATCCCTGAACGCCGGGGAGCACTCAAGTACCACGGTAGTCCTGCTGCCGCCCACCCTTGACTTCTTGAATGCCACCTTTGCCTCCTTGTTGACGCGCTCCAATGGCCAGCCCGATTCTTCCCCGAAGTTTTGTTCAACGATGGCTCTGATCAGATCTTCCCCTTTTGGATCCCCGTTGACGTTGTTGAGAGCGACCAGGGGGCGGCGGCGTTGCGGGGTTGTTGTTTTAAGGGTGGTTGGGAGTACCTTGCGAAGCCGCTCTGCCGATTCCTTGGAGGTGGTCTGAATGACGACTCCCGCGTTCCCCACTTTCCGCAGTTTGTCTACTTGTATTCCATGGGCGGCCGGGTTAATTGCTTTCTTCAGGGCGGCTTTTGTAGCGTCCGCGTTCTTGAGGTTTTCGTCCGCCTCATCAGCCGGGTAGATAGCCAAGACAGGGCCAGACACAGGTTTTGGCCTCTCGTTGTTTTTGCCCGTTCTGAGGCAGGCAGCGTAAGACACGGGGGCTGCTGTCTTGATGACGTCCCCAGTAGATAACAAATGGGTGTTCTGTGCGTCCCTCAGTTTTATTTTCAGCTCTGCGCACTGGAGCTCCGCTTTATATGTGCGCACCTCTTGGTCGGCCAGTCGGATGTTTAGAGCTCCCACCACAGCCAGCAGATGTTGCCCGAGCGCTCCAATCTTCGCGATCTCATTCTTATTCAGTCTTGAAATGTTGGAGGTGGCCGCATCCATTATTCCGTCCACCGATAGTTGGGCAAGGTCCTGGAGTTCCTCCTTTCCTTTGAACATAAGTGAGCCCGAGAGGTCCAGCAATCCAGGATCCAATGTCCGTTCCAGGGCCGCCGGTGATGCTGGTCTTGATGGCGCCTCAAAGATAGACGACGGTCTATGGTCCGCAACTCTGGCGCGCTGGGCCTGGGAACCCACCTCGTCGGGCGAGCTGATAGCCCGCTTGCCGTCGCGCGGAGCTGGAATCGGTGTCCCAGCCAGAAGGGCTCCCGGTGGCGGCGTGCGCACCAGCCCCCTGTTGGGGGTGAAGGCGCGCTGCTCCTCTTCCCTTAAAAGACGCTCCGAGTCGTCCTCCATACTTGTGGTCCGAGAATGCTTCCCTGTGGCACTCTCTCCTAACTCCCGGTGGGCCGAAAATGCCTCCCTGAGGTACCCCCACTAGGCAACACTGGCACAAAAATACTGCCTTGCGGAATCCCCTGCCCAAGTTGGCCCAAGTATGCCTCCCTGTGGTACCCTCTGCCGAGGATACCTCCCTGTGGAATTCCTCGACCGGAGTCAGCGCAAGGTTGTCCACACCCTCTAAAAATACCTAATTTTCAGGAAATTCTGAAATTCTTTTATATATACTATTTTTTATTTTATTTTTAATAAATAGTTTACTGTCTAACAGCGCCACCTATCGGTGGGGTGACACACCACTAAAACTTGGAAAAGAACAACCGACATGACCATGTCCATATAGGTCCCCTCTTCCAATTTTTTCCTGAAACTTGAGTTATCAGATGTTCGGTTCTGGACCAAAGGCCCTACCGCCGATGCTGAAGTCGGATATATCCATCGAATAATAAATAAATCAATATTTCTGTACAATTTTAAACAGCGCCATCTAGTCCCAAATTAAGCACAAAGCTTGTGTTATGCCAACTGATAAATGTACTTAAATACATTCATATTGAATCGCAATAAGAGTTGGTGATTGATATATTTATTATTAATTTATTAATTATTTTATAATATTATTAATACCAATGAATAAGCGACTCTATTTCGTATTGAATAGAGTCGCTTATTCATTGGTATGAATAAGCATTCTATTTCGAATTGAGTCGCAATAAGAGTTGGTGGTAAGGGGGCAGTTTTCAATGAAAAAATCTGTTACAAGCCGGAAAAAACACAAACATTTTTCTTGGAACCATATACATTTTTCTTTGCTTTGTATAGCAAACATAAATAAACATTTTACTATGACCTTTTGGATTTTCGTTTCTACCATGCAATACTAAAAACAGTAAAATACGAAAAAGAGATTAACAAAGCAGTGCATTAAGTTTCCAATTTCCAATCCAAATTGAAAAACATTCACCACTCCGACGTGACTCCGACAGCACAGTAAAACGAAGTAAAGTTGGGTTTTGAGCAATGTTCAACTTCGTGTATCTACTACTACATATTCAACAAAATGTTCGTACTAACATTCCCCACTAAGCTAATGGAGTGCTCCCGGTGGATTCACTTTGCGAATAAGTACCCTAGTACGGCGTACCTTTTACAATCCCTATGGGATACCCTTCTATAAAATCATTAAGCTATTATGACGTTAATATCGAGACATACGTGTACAGCTACTGATTATTATTTATACTATTTAATACGTCCAACTTGACACTTTAATCTTAGTACGGTTAACCACACGTCCAGCGTTACTCAAATGCACAGTACGAGTATAATTAGGGAAACCCTTAAATTTTATACAGTAAAATACGAAAAAGAGATATACTACGTGCAGTATAGCCACTGAAATGAAATGAAATTATTTATTCTCATTGGCCCTTGCGGGTACTTTAGACACGTCTTACACATTTCTATTAATAATATTCTTTTTTTGTCATTTATTTTATCCACTCGTATTTCAGTATTGACCATTGGCGAATAAGAAATGCTTGAAAGAAATATATATTTTTTTAAATATAATACTTTAATAATTGTTTTATTACAACAATTATAATTTTGATTGTATATATATTTTAATGAATGAATGCAATGTGAATATTTGTATACAACAATATTCATCATCATCATCATCAGGTCCATTTTAGTCTCCACTACAGGAGCACGACCCTCTCTCGTCCGTCCTAGACGAAAGGAGGATTTGGCTTACACTCCCCACGTTGGCCAAACGGGTTGGGGAGGCCTGATTGATATTTGATAATGTATTTCCCTTAGTCGCCTTGTTTGACATCCACGGGAAGAAACGGAGTGATTCTATTCTAGTCTGCCGGAAATCACACGGCCAATCACCTGAATATACAACAATATTATGTATGTCAAATAAATAAAGTCAAATAATCACATGTCATATTGTATACATGTGCACACAGTACTACGCATGTTACACAGTAATACACTTCAAGTGTATATTATGTACCTGCAAACACGAATCGACGCACATTAAGCAGTACATACGTCGATTAGGTCGATGCAGAAGTCTGCGCTTGACATCCTGTATTGAAGTTTTGTCAAACATTTTTGTCATTCACTCCCTGTGGTTCTCTCACATTGACCTCACCTCCCCTCTGAGACGAATCTGGAACAGTGTGTATGGCACCGCACGCACACACGCAACATTTTCTTTTTGTAATAGCCGCGGGACGTGCTTAGAGCTTAGTTAGGATAGCACACAAGCTGAATGGTCGAAATGCTTCGATACATAGTGACCACATTGTACCTAGCTAATGGTGAGCTAAAACATTTGTAGACGTATTTTTTTAGTCGTAAAATGTTTCTTTCGATGTGGTCCAGAAAATTGCTTCGTTACGCAACATCCTTCAGTAGGAACAATATTATGACAATAATAATAATACTTTACTTACCTGAAGTATTATTATTATTGTATAATAATAACATACCCCGACCGAACATGTTGAATACAAGATATTAATATGTTGAAGTCTGAACGCCTTAATGAGAAACAACTGATCAAAAATTAGTGTCACTAGTACCATTGATGGTACTAGAGATACAAAGTTGTGTCACTTGTACCATCAATGGTACTAGTCAATGGTACTACTGATCCGGAGGGGAAAATCTTACACTTACCAAAAAATATTAAACATCAGGGCAACCCCGCACGGCTCTTACTTTGCAAATAGAGGTAGTCTTTGCTAACTCCGAGAGAGATAACGCTACGAAGATCCCTCTGTGAACCTATAAAGTGATACTCAACGCTTGCACTGCTATTGTGATATCGTAAGAACTATGCAAAGGACAAAATTATCTATAGTGCACTCTTGTGTGCCCAACGTGTCAATTAGCTTAGTCCATTCAAAGTTCATTGGACGGCGGGCGATGAACTGTCCAATGAATTTTAAATGGGTTAGTTAGTATAAATAAATATTCTTGGACGAATTACACACTGCCATCAAATCTTGTATTATGGGTACTAGATAACTGATATTATACTTAAATACATCTAATATATGTACAAAATTTTCGTGTCACAGTGTTAGTTACCATACTCCTCCGAAACGGCTTGACCGAATGAGGTGTAAGTGGTTCATCAAGATCTTTGAATCAAAGCCAACTTCACCTGCACGTGGTGCACCCTGCTGACTGACAAACGAAGCTCTGGCGAAAAGAGAGGTAGGGAGTGTAATTGTAAGCTAACCGACTGGGGAATGTACCTCCACCTAACAGAATACCGCAGCCAAATAACAATTCCCTTGAGGGTTGTTGTGTTCCTGCGAGTGAGTGAGGTCATCAGAAAGAAAGGAAGGAGATGCTGCGTTGGCAGCGGGGGTGGCGGTGCGCGAGCAATATTTTATGTTGCAAGCGTTAATATGGCTACGGTAACCGCTTCACATCAGGCGGGCCGTATGCTTGTCTGCCACCCGACGTAGTATATATAAAAAAAAAAGATTTTGATGAATTTTTTTATGGGTAGTAAGTAATACATACCAATGTTGATATAAAACATACCAAACCTAACCTAACCTAACCTAGTATTTCTGTGGCTTATTTAGTATTTTTGTGGCTCATGTTATTATTTTCCATTTTTTATGTATATTCAGTAGGTCTGAGAATAGGTTCTTATCTATTTTTTATGGCAAAACAACGTTTGCCGGATCAGCTAGTTTTTTATAAATACATACATATTATACACAGAGACCAAGAGAAACAGACATGTTCATGCACACAAATATTTGTCTTGTGCGGGGATCGGACCCGCGACCCCGAAGTCAAAGTGGACATGGTTAGCCATTCGACCACCGGGGCCGTCAATATCGTATGAGAAAGACGTAATCGCAAAATGAATACATACCTAAGTTCACATATACAATATTTGCTTTGAAGTTTTGAAAAAAATACAATATTTATACAACGAAGAAATATGGGAGCGACTCTCACATGTACCACCCATTTATTTATAGCATGTTTCTCGCAAATAATAATATTCTATTCTATTTTAAGCTGAAAAAGGCACTCACAGAACACAGTACATTTTTTTATGCTACGTCGGGTGGCATTTTTTTTTCTCGTAAATATACAAAAGACTATCTGATTACTGTGTTCGCATGAATTACGTTCCCATAACAAAACGGTATTTTCTCATTATTAACACGCTTTATTAGCATCACCTGTATGTTTTCTTGTCAGTTTGTAACCGACTTCTTTGAACTTAATTTTGACCAAGGGCGGATCCACCGTTGTTTGCACGGTGGGTATGCCCACAACAACCCTAATATATTTGTGACGTCACACTTTCACGGTCTATTGAGATCGATAGGCTGATAACAAATGCTATGCCTTCCATTCCTTTAAATTCAAAAAATATTTTATTTATCAGCCTTACTGTGCTAAATATATATGTTACTGAGACCCACCTAGTAGACTTATTAAAGCCTGTAGCAGGGGATCCCGCTCTTCTTTCTCCTAAATTCTTAGTGAGTACATATTAAGGCTAAACTAATGATTATAAATATAGCTCATTAACCTAAGACTAAAGTCCTGATGGGCGGAAAAAGGAAATAATCAAATTCAGAAAGTAAACTGACCATTTATTTTTGAACTCAAAACGGGACATAAGTTTTTTTACCCCAGTTAGCAGGTTAACAATGAAAATAAAAACAACTTTTTGATTTTCTTGATTTTGGAAAATCTAACTTAATGCAATTAGTATTCAATTAGTATTCATATTATGTAATTATTTTTATTACGACAAGTTGTGAAAAATAAAAATCAATTACCAGTTCACCAAAGCTGGTGAACTGGTAATTGATTTTTATTCGAACAAAGTTTCTGTGACAGTAATTATTAAAATTAAATTAAATTGCATTTATTTCAGGTAACTAAATAGACCAATAATTGACAATAGAGCATAATAATAATAAAATAAAATAGAATAATAATAATAATAAATTTGACATAATACATTAAATAAATAATAAACAATTCACATGTCACACTATCCTATACCACTGGGGACATGTCTGTCGCAGCAGTGCCGAATATAAGGGCAGTCCCACCTACTTGCTATCATTCTCAGGACGACATTGGAGCTGCCCCATACCCTGCGCACCAGCGACGCGCATCTCTTGCGCATCGTCGCATGGAAACAATAGACACGCGCCTCAGCGAACATACCAGAAGCGCTACAGAAGCGGGGAAGACCCAACATCGCCCTGAATGCGTTATTGAACTGGACACGCAGGGCGCTGTAGGCCCTCTGCGAGTATTTCGCCCATAGGCTGCAGGTGTACAATGAGGTGCAGTATGTTTGAAAGAGCGTGAGCGCGCGAGCATCTAGCAAACCTACGGGCCAACATGTTTGCCCTTTTAGACAGCGCCCTGCGTTCCCGCTCAATATCGTTATTATCTTTGAGATCCGCTGTCACCACATGCCCCAGGTATTTAAACTGAGTTACCTTGTGTAAAGGCACACCATTAAGGTATACAGGTGGTATATTTTGAGGGCACCTGGCAGCAGCGGTTTCAAAGACCATGTATTGGCTTTTCGTCACATTATATTTCAAACCGTGCCTACCGGCGTACTCCTCACAGACCCGTATTAAATTTCGAAGTCCACATATCGAGGCGCTCAGCAGTACCATGTCGTCAGCGTAACTCAAGTTATTGACACATACATCGTCAACATGACAGCCAACATGCCGGCTGCTGAGCTCAACGATTAGGGCGTTCATGTAAAGGCCACGCATGCTTATAGTAGTGTACCTAAAAACCGCGATTGAATGAAGCTTTCTCTCTGTTCCTTCTTTACTCATGTGGTTATACCCCCGGGACTGTAATAGACTTCACTGTTCATTGCCTTTTTTGGCGGTCGCCGCTATTAATGCTGACTACACAGGAGATACAGTGGTGGGAATGTCTGGTAGGCCCCCGTCCCGAAAAAAAATATATTATATTACCTATTGTCCAGGCTGGCTCTTTCGTCGCTCAAAAAGTGAGCATTGCAATTCAGCGAGGAAACGCAGCCAGTGTTCTTGCCTCCCTGCCGCATGGGACCGATATTTTCGAGGAATAGATTAGTATTTTGTTTTTTTTTTTTATGTTTTATTTTTAAGTAGTTTTAAGATTGGATTATTTTTATTTGCTATCATTAATATTAAACTGACGAATTTATTAATAATAATTTTAAAAACTGATATTATACTTAAGTTCTTATAACTTATTATGTATATTCTCCAGTTTTTCTCCGTCATCACAGCAAACATTGTACGCTATTTTTATTGCGCAATCTAAATCTTGATCTATGTAATAACTACATAATAAATGTGTTAGTTGCTTTTTCTATAAATAAACAACTAGTTTTACTACTTAATGGTTTATGTCTTAATGGCTCACTTTAATTAAGCTAGAATACCTTTTACGTAAACTTTAAATATAAACACGTCTAGGATTTAAAGTTTTATGTGCGTAGGTTGATATCATGTAAGGTCAAGTACCCACAATAGTTTCGAATGACGCTGTAGCGACACACATTGTGCCGGAAATATTTGAGCGTAGTACCGACGCTGAGGTAAAATAAAAATTATGTAAAAAAAACTTTTAATTTAAACGGTTTTATTGAAAATAGTGTACTAAAAGCTAAAAAATAATTCGGTAGGTCGGAGGTTTCAGTCATCACACCCCTCTCCCTCATCAGTCTAAGGCATTGATCAGACAAAATAATAAAATCGTTGGGCGTAGCGTAAACTGAGTTGACTGGATGGAAACACGGGCCCAACGATTTTATTATTTTGTCTGATCAATGCCTTAGACTGATGAGGGAGAGGGGTGTGATGACTGAAACCTCCGACCTACCGAATTATTTTTTAGCTTTTAGTACACTATTTTCAATAAAACCGTTTAAATTAAAAGTTTTTTTTACATAATTTTTATTTTCAAGTTTTTAGTTTCTAATTTCATTACATAGTACTTCTCGTTCTATTAAGTTTAGATTTGACTTTTGTCATTATTTTTTTTACTTTTAAATTTGTCTTGTATTCAAATGAATACCCATATTGAAAAAATGGGTATCAAATGATACCCATATTGAAAATTGAGACGATATGTAACCGCGCCAACCGGCCATTTTGTTGACGGCCATCTTGGATTTTATAATATTCATCGTGAACTGTGTTCTACTAGTTAAGCCCTTTCATTTGATACCCATATTGAGGTAGTCGTGACAAAATTTGTAAATCGCCATTTTGTAGAGGCGGCCATCTTGGATTTTCATTTTTTTTCATGTGAACTGTATTCTTCTAGTCAAACCTTTTCATTTGATACCCATATTGAGGTAGTCGTGACAAAATTTGTATACCGCCATTTTGTAGCGGCAGCCATCTTGGATTTTAATTTTTTTTTATGTGAACTGTGTTCTACTAGTCAAGCCCTTTCATTCGATACCCATATTGAGGTAGTCGTGACAAAATTTGTAAACCGCCATTTTGTAGCGGCGGCCATCTTGGATTTACAATGAAACAGAATTTATTTAATTGTATTGTCACCAGAACTAAAGGTGTATACCAAATTTCAGATCAATCTGTCAACAGGAAGGGGGTCAAATTTCAATTACTAGATTTGACCCAAGAATAAATAATAAATAATAAAACAAACGGGGTGAGCTAAATATAAAACCGTTTAAAAAACCGTTTAAAAACCGTTTAAAAACCGTTTAAAAACATTAAAGAGACACTCAAGTCAAAAGACACCGCAACGATAAACGTTGAGGCGAAAAATGTACATGATGATTTTGTACGAGCTATTATGCATTAAATATCCGACTAACCTAATATTTTTGACGTGATAACGTCTTATGAATCTATGAACGCCAACTACATGCACGAAAAAGCATGACTCATTGTCACGTTCCGCCTGAGCCGAGCGAGTGAGAGCATTCGGCTTGTGACACATCTATCTCTCTGCAAAATTATCGTCCGTAAACCGACTTTATAGACAAACAAATTTTTTTAATAGGCTTGTTGCCCATGTTACAAAATTATAAAAACTCTCTATCAGTAACGTAAAATACATAAAACTAGAACGATCTGCGATCTTAAAATTTTAATAACTTATGTCCGACGTGTTTTATGTTCGGTCAAAGTTTGGTGGGAAAGTCCATTTTAAAGGTATGAAATTATAAAAACTAAATATTACCATTGTAGAAACACAAAAAAATACTATAACTTTTGTTACGGCACTGGCTACATAATCGCAATATTTAACAACTGTCGTACAAATTTCTGATTTAATGCATATAAAATAGCACGGTGTGACGTCATAACGTGGTGGCCTTTTGTATGGAGCGTTTTCGGGATAGTCCAAAATTGTGATCTTCAAGTTATCATATCTCGAGAAGTTTTTATGCAATCGAAGTAATTATTTCACCTATATTTATATTATAGTGACGTCTTTAAATAACAAATCGAAAAAAAAAATGGGATACAAGCCTATTCCCTTTATTTAATGCTCTAGCAGAGCTCTATTCACTTATAAATGCATATACGAGTATACATATATATATATTTTTAAATAAATAGTAGTATTTTTTCGCTATAATTATGGCTGCGGCATCAGTCGACTATGCGGTTGGCGCTTCAATATTTTTTTCGCCAGAATGATAACAATGTCGTGGGATATAGTTTTTTTTTTTTTTATTCGGGCGGCAGACAAGCATCCGGCCCGCCTGATGTGAAGCGGTTACCGTAGCCATATTAACGCTCGCAACATAAAATATCGCTCGCGCGCCGCCACCCCCGCTGCCATCGCAGCATCTCCTTCCTTTCTGGTGACCTCACTCACTCGCAGAAACACAACAGCCCTCAAGGGAACCGTTATTTGGCTGCGGTATTCTGTGAGGTGGAGGTACATTCCCCAGTCGGGTAGCTTAGAATTACGCTCCCTACCTCTCTTTTCGCCAGAGCTTCGTTTGTCAGTCAGCAGGGTGCACCGCGTGCAGGTGAAGTTGGCTTTGGTTCAAAGATGTTGATGAACCACTTACACCCCAAAAAGTTTGGTGTTGCAGCTACATTATCTATCTTTCCATCCAAAATTCAATCACACCACTGCATAGATGAAGGATCAAAGAATTTATTACATTAATTAAGGACTATGGAACATCGCGTGGGGGTAGGGGGAAGCGCTGCCATTTTTAGATAATTTTAGTGCATATAACGTATTCACGTACAACACACGGCCGTGTCTTTGACACAGCCGCCCCCCATTTTTTTAATGAACTTTATTTAATGAAAAAATAAGTGCAAAGTTTATTTACGTGTATGTCGCTCATCAAGCACTTTAATTTGATACCCATATCATAAATTATAAATCGCCATTAAGCAACGTGGACCGTAGCCTGTTTAGGGATGGTTTTTGTTTATCTCAATCAAGCAAGCACAAGAAGACGTCGGTCCAGACTGTTGTCATTAAATGACATTCAACCAATTCAAAGTGGCCTTTGCGCGGCTTTAAAATACTGAGTAGCATGGTGGAGTACGCTCTAAACGCCATCGATTGAGGAGACATTCAGCAGTGTGAATATAGGTGAATGCAGATATTGTAAACGCGAATCCAGTTGTGACGTAAATCTGAGTGAAACTTACGTTAGGGGCTCTGTTTGAAACATTCGCACACACACAATACACCGAACTGAGGCGAGTTGGCAAGCATACAATTCTCATTTTGTTCTTATTGCGATAATAGCACTTCAGACAGATATAGCCAGCCATGCGGTCAAGGCGACGCTAATTTATTGCTTCTATGCAATGCCCGATAAATACAACGGCGTTTTGATATAACTAAATAATATTTTTAACATATTGTTATTTATTTATTTATATACTAGCGGCCCGACCACGCTTCGCTGTGGCTCAATCTTTTCGTTTCCATCCATTTCCTTAGAGATGGCGCTGTATGTGAAAAAAGATTTTCCCGCTTTTCTTTTCAAATTTTTCCAGAATTTTCTTTGCTGTAAACCTCACGGAGCCCGAGACCTTTCCAACGAATGCAAAACCGTGGAAATCGGTTCGTGCGTTCTGGAGTTATAGCGTCAGGAAGGAAAACCCGACTTATTTTTATATAGTAGATTATAAATTTTAATAATAAACAAAAGAGTATATTGCGTGTGTGTGTGTGTCAAATTATTGGTAGTGTGTGTAATGATTTTTTTATTTTATTTTCAGCGAAATTTATTGAGCTTATAAAATCGTTCGGTCGTTCTGTCTGTCCGTTGCCATGAAAATCAAAATTTAGAAATTCTGACTTCGGATTCATGTAGAGCATTAAAAAGTAGTGTCGTGTAGAGCATGTAAAGTAACCTTGGTTTTCCGACAACAATTCGGGATTAAGAAAAAAAAAATCGCTATGGTGGCGCATGCTGCGCGTCCGATGTTTTTTTATGCATAATTAAAAAAATATATAAATATTCTGCATTCCTTCTCTATATAAACAATACGTGTGCGAAATTTCATACTCCTCCGGCAGACTAGAATAGAATCACTCCGTTTCTTCCCGTGGATGTCGTACAAGGCGACTAAGGGAAATAAATTATCAAATATCGATCAGGCCTCCCCAACCCGTTTGGCCAGCGTGGGAAGTATAGGCCAAATCCTCCTTCCGTCAACGACGGACGAGAAAGGGTCGTGCTCCTGTAGTGGAGACTAAAATGGACCTGATGATGATGATGATTATGATATTCAGGTGATAAATAATTGACATTATTTATCACCTGAATGAATTTTCACCTGATGGCGCATCATCATATTTGCCTCCAATTTCGTAATAATCACAAAGCAAAAGTAACAAAAGGTAAAAGGTTCATATTTGGCTTCAGTATTCTGAAAAGACTTGTCCGGTCGGGTTTGACATTGTTTTTTATTACCACTAAAGTGGAAAATACCCGAGTGGCCCGCCTGATGGAAAGCAGTTACCGTAGCCTATGAACGACTGTAACACCAGGGGCATCACACGCGCGTTGCCGACAATTGTGACATGCCCTACGACCCCTTTCCACGAGCCATTCTTTCACCAGAGCAAGCACCGCATGCAGTTGAAGTTGGCTTTAGCTCTAGAGTTGATGGTAAGTCACTGCCACCCTAAAACAACCTTTATCGACAATTTCTTTCTTAAAAAATACGTTTTTACTATAAATAAAGTGAATTAAAAACGTGCGATAACTGGCCGATAGCCAAATTGTAGTGTACTCCGTATAAATTAATTTTATTTGGTGTTAATTTTATTGCAAAATTTAAATACACTATAGAAAAGCTTTTAGCCAAGTTTAAGTTATTTTCAAAGGAATAGAACTTTTGTAATACGTTAAAAACCTATTTAAAATTTAATAATAATAATAAATTTTTATTTCAGACAGAGTCCATAAATTTAGTTAGTATTGGATTTAGTAACAGTTTTGGCCTTAGACTACATTAGTACTGTTAGTAAGATACAGTCTGTATTTAAATACAGCAATAATCTCTGTATCATACATAGATTATTGCTGTATTTATTTATTTTACTAGCCCTGTGGCAATCCTGATCCAGTGGTGCTGGATTGGACAGTAAAACCGCGCAGCAATGGACTTCAGAATATTGTTGCAACTCTTGTGTAGTCTCTGCATTATCGACGCTACCCTTTTACGACGAATCGCGTAAAAATCGTCTATTTGTGCTTTCGCAAACATTCTAGACGCACTACAGTGCGGTGGCAACCTTAACAACATTCTGAAGCCATTGTTATACTGTATACGCAAAGCGTTGTAAGCTCTCTGCGTGTATGACATCCACAGGCCGCTCGAGTAAAATGATTGACAATAAGTTTTGAAAAGCGTTTTTTTACTTCTGGTGTGCATCGAGCGAACCTGCGCACAATCATATTAGCCCTCACCGACAACGCTCTGCGCTCCCTCTCAATGTCCATATCATCCTTTAGATCACTCGTCACTACATGACCCAGGTATTTGAAATTGTCAACCAGCTTTAATGCTGTACCGTTAAGGTATACCGGAGGCACATGATTTGGTTGACGTTTCCCTGATTTAAACATAAAATATACAATTAAAAATATATACAGTGCAGTTCATTTACTGCATATCTTATTATTTTATATATGTTATTTTTACATATAAACTAGCTGACTCGGCAAACCTTGGTGGATCCTTAACATTTAATGGTATGAAAAATAGATGTTGGCCGATTCTCGGACCTACCCGATATGCACACAAATTTTCATAAAAATCAGTCCAGCCGTTTCGGAGAAGTTTGGCAACAAACACCGCGACACGAGAATTTTATATTATTAAATGTTATATAAAATACCAATAAAATAATTTATCTACTCTCATACTGAAATTTAAAAAACTAAACACAGTATCATAATGACAGTCTTTACGCACAAGCTATCAAAATAAATTTAAAAAGTTATTTTTCGATACAGTTGTCGTATGGACAACTGTATCGAAAAATAACTTTTTTTCCATTTCGATACTGCTTCAGCCCTGGATACAGGTATTTTAAACAGGTTACAATGCAAATACATTGCAACTTTGCAAAATTTTTCTACATAATCTGTGAACGCGGCGCCGCGTGGCGCGTCGTTCGTCGTAAGTTTTATAAACTCACACTCGTATTTTAATAACCCTTATAATGCAGCAGTTTCATAAACTACTATTGTTCTTATGATAGTAAAAATAAAATAAATAATAATATAATTTTAGAATTACATAATTACAACAGATAAATGGATACATTAAACCTAATGCTGCAAAATGGCGAACAGTTTATATTTAAAACTTATAGAAATAACAATCCAGGAAAGTTATTGCATCGATACCTATAAAACATTTATTAAAATTTGGCAACCGCTTTAGCATTAAAATCGGAATTGGTTAACTTTTTTATTTACTTAAAAGAAAACAACTAAAGATGTATCGTTCTACAAAGCGATCAAAGAATTTTAGCGTTTTAAAATCACATTTTATATGCATTTAATGTTTCATAAATTCATTGTCAATATAAAAAAGTTAATACAATTTTCGTCCTCGCCTCGCCCCGGCGTCAGGGTGAAATGATACAAACTTCTGTCGCAAACTCGGGAAGAAATTTTGCGGCGTTCCTTTACACGCAGTTACTCAACCGGAGAGATAAGCAATAAATATTTTATTCGAAAACTCGAAATGCGCTAAAAATGAAACGACAAAAGATCCGAGAGCAAAACAGAGTCCGCTTTTACATAATTAAATTAATTCAAATGATTTCGTAAAAATGTTTATCTAATCTCATACTGAAACTTACACATTAAAAAACTAAACACAGTATCATAATGACGGTCTTTACGCACAAGCTATCAAAATATATGTCCGCAGGGCAGCTTGTGGCGAGCTGTTGTGTGAGTAGCGACACCACGGACCCGAGTCTCCAGAGAGTCGGTCAGGGCCTTCGTCTCCGACGTGTCTTCATCGGTCGGAGTGTAAACACAAGAAGGCCCGCAGGACTCTCAGCTCTGGCTTGCCTTCATTGGCCGTCCAGAGAGGAGCCGCTAGAGCTATATGCTCCAGGGGTGGAAGTGTTAAAGGGCATCACGCCGCGAGTAACTTCGGAGAAAGCGCAGCACACCTCTCGACATCCCTGAGTCACTCACACCGGTGTTGCCTCCGGCCGATTTCCTGGCATTTCGGAGGCCCATCTAATGAGTGGCAAGCCACCGCCTGCCGCAAATAACTAGCAATAAAAGCAGTTATGGCAGGCGTCCGTCCCTCTTCTGTAATAGCCCGGTATTAAGTTCACCCAGATCTCATCTCCATAGCCCATTTATTTTCCATCACACTTCGCAATAGTCTCAACGCCTGCCGAGACCTGCTCATGGGTATGTCGTTCCATTGACATACCCATCCTGGAGCGGGTCACGGCGGGCGTACAACATTACATTAAACTTCTCAAAGGGGCCTCTACTCGTTGGATCCATATCCCCGCGCACGCCTATCAAATGTCCGGGCTTGACCCGTGATTAAAAAGAGATACAAATATAAAAATCTATTTTAATTAAATTTAATTTGACATAATTATTAGCAAAACTTTAATATACGTACTTTATATAATAAACAATATATTAATAATTCTTTAAATAACATAATAAATGGACAGGTATATAGCTGTGAAGATAGACATATTTAAATAATAATTACAAGAAATCAGCTCCTCTCCCGTTGCAGCGGCCGACAGTGTTTTTAATTATTACTGTTATATGTAAGATCTATGTATACATTAAGGTTGCAATAAATGATTGAGTATTGAGTATAGATGACAGTCGTTAAGCCAAGTCAGTGGCCTTTAAGTGGCTTGAAAACACTGACCAACCCGCAGTTGAGCAGCGTGGTGGAGTATGCTCTAAACATCTTCGATTGAGGGGAGACCCGTATCCCAGCTGTGGGATGAAAAGGGTTGACGACGGCGGCCATTCATTTAATAGTCTCGTTCAATTTACACCGCCGTGACGAAGAAGGGCACATCTTCAGGACAATCATGTTTGAACGATTATACGTCAATTTATATAACATCTCATTAAAAAAGTGGTAACTATTTATATTATTTTTTTATACTACTACGGGTGGCGGACAAGCATACGGCCCGCCTGATGTGAAGCGGTTACAGTAGCCATATTAACGCTCGCAAAATAAAAAATCGCTCGAGCGCCGCCACCCCCGCTGCTAACGCAGCAAATCCTTCTTTTCTGGTGACCTCACTCACTCACAGGAACACAACAACCCTCAAGGGAATTGTTATCTGGCTGCAGTATTCTGTGAAATGGAGGAACATTCCCCAGTCGGGTAGCTTACAATTACGCTTCCTACCTCTCTTTTCGTAGAAGCTTCGTTTGTCAGTCAGCAGGGTGCACCGCGTGCAGGTGAAGTTTATTATATTAAGGCTTTGCTTCAAAGATGATCAAATTTGGATCAAAGAAAGACGGGCTCGGTGGCGTAGCGTTCAATGACGTGGCTTCGACACCAACGCTCGCGGGTTCGATTCCCACATAGGACAAACATTTGTGTGCATGAACATGTCTGTTTGTCTTGGTCTGGGTGTTTTCTATGTATCATAAGTATGTATTTTAAAAAAAATGTATTTACGTATGTTTATCTATTGTCTAGTACCCGTAACACAAGCTTCGCTTACTTTGGGGCTAGATGGCGCTGTCTAATTTGTCTGACAATATTTATTTATTTAAAGATGTTGACGAATCTCTTACACCCATACTGTTTATAGAATATAATGTAAATGTAAATTATATAAAAGAATACTATAAAAGAGTGTGTGGCTTCGTAAAATTCTAGCTTCATTCAAGCAGCATATCAACATTTATGGGGCATTTTTTCATGCACCGCGAATTCCCTTCGAGCCATCATTTATCAATGTTTTTCCGCGCCGCCGTAAAAAACCAACCATTTATAAATATATCGTTGCAAAAACAGATGGCACCCTAATACACTTTCCAAGTTTTTTAATCATCCACCGCTTGCTCGATAAGTTTCGATTTCATTGGGATTTAAGTACTAGCAAACCCCGGCCACTCCATACAAAAATGGCGCTTTTGCATGTAGTAACCAAATGACGTCTGTACACATGCCTATGTTTTAGTGACGTTCTCTAGGGCTGACATTATTCAATTATTAGTCGGACATGTAAGGGGGTGTAAGTTGTTCATCAACATCTTTGAACCAAAGTCAATCTCACCTGCACGGGGTACACCCTGCTGACTGACAGACGAGGCTCTGACGAAAAGAGAGGTAGGACATAGCGTAATTTTTAAGCAGCCCGACTGACGAAGTACCATTACCTCACAGAATACCGCAGTCAAATAACAATTTCCTTGAGGGTTGTTGTATTCCTGCGAGTGAGTGAGGTCACCAGAGAGAATGAAGTTGCTGCGTTGGCAGCGGGGATGGCAGCGCGCGAGCGATATTTAATGTTGCGAGCGTTAATATGGTTACGGTAATCGCTTTAGCTAAGTGAGAGCGCTAGCTAGATTGTCCATACTGTACGTTAGTACTATTACTTATACTGTGGTACTAGTACAGTCGGCGAAGAAATTTTTATTATAACCACAGTATAAGTAATAATAATAAATAAATAAATATTGTCAGACAAATTACACAGTGCCATCTAGCCCCAAAGTAAGCGAAGCTTGTGTTATGGGTACTAGACAACTGATAAACATACGTAAATACATTTTTTTAGTAAATACATACTTATGATACATATAAAACACCCAGACTAAGACAAACAGACATGCACACAAATGTTTGTCCTATGTGGGAATTGAACACACGAGCGTTGGTGTCGAAGCCGCGTCATTGACCGCTACGCCACCGAGCTCGCCTCGTTGTAATACTACGTACAGTATGGCCACTCCCTGCGGCTCTCTCGTGTCGACCTCACCTCCCCTCTGAGACAGATCAGGAAGCCTTCCGCCAAAGCCGGTTCCACCATCGAATATTTTGATTCGAAAAATAGGCCTTACGTTTTACTTATTAACAAACATATTCAGCTTAGTCGGTAGATCTCCAGTGTTTCTACCAGCTAAGTTAAACACAAGTACCATAAATCTAAGCTTAAGTTTGATTTTCGCCATCAAAAAATTCGTTGGAAATCGGCTTCAGCTTTGGCGGTATGGCCCCTAGAACAGTTTGTATGGCGCCGCACGTACACGCGCTTATTCAGGCTCTGCACAGACGACATTGTTTATGTAGTAGTAAACGTAGCGACATTTGTATGGAGTGGCCAGGGTGTGCTATAACTAAATTTTAAATAATTATGACATGAATATTAACTTGACATTCATTACTGTAACTACTATTGTAGACTGATTTGTATATTGATTTGAATACTATTCATATTTGTATGTTCTTTTTAGAGGAAGAAGAGGTTTGTTCAATGCATTAATAGGCTTGTATCCCATTTTTTTTTTCGAATTGTTATTTAAAGACGTCACAATAATATAAATATAGGTGAAATAATTACTTCGATAGCATAAAAACTTCTCGAGATATGATAACTTGAAGATCACAATTTTGGACTATCCCGAAAACGCTCCATACAAAAGGCCACCACGTTATGACGTCACACCATGCTATTTTATATGCATTAAATCAGAAATTTGTACGACGTCGCGACAGCTATGTTAAATATTGCGTTTATGTAGCCAGTGCCGTAACAAAAGTTATAGTATTTTTTATTGTTTCTACAATGGTAATATTTATTTTTTATAATTTAATACCTTTAAAATGGACTTTCCTACCAAACTTTGATCGACGATAAAACACGTCGGACATAAGTTATTAAAATTTTAAGAGCGCAGATCGTTCTAGTTTCATGTATTTTACGTTACTGATAGAGAGTTTTTATAATTTTGTAACATGGGCAACAAGCCTATTGTAGAACTTATTGTCTACAAATAAATGATTTGATTTGATCTATATATAGTTTCAACAAATCTTATAATTTCAGGAAATCTGTAAAATGGGACACTTTAGAAGGGGGAAAGGGGGGAAGCCGGTTGCGGGGAGGGCGGGAGAGTAGTGTCTTGTAATGTACTCATATATATAAATATAAAAGAGAAAATCACTCACTCACTCATCACGAAATCTCAGAAACTATAACACCTACAAACTTGAAATTTGGCAGGTAGGTTCCATATAGGGTGTAGACATCCGCTAAGAACGGATTTTACGATACTCCACCCCTAAGGGGGTAGAATGGGGGTTGGAAGTTTGTATGAAAGTCCTATGTTTTTGAAGCAAGAGACTTGAAATTTAAAATGTATGTATGTACTCTATAGATGGTGTGGAGGTGTACTAATAATGTATCATTGCAAATCAACCCCTTTTTGGGGTTAAAGCGGGGGTTTGAAGTTTGTATGAAAGTTCTACGTTTTTGAAGTAAGAGACTTGAAATTTAAAATGTATGCTTTATAGATGGTGTGGAGGTGTACTAATAATGTATATTTAGAAATCAACCCCTTTTTGGGGTTAAAACGGGGGTTGGAAGTTTGTATGAAAGTTCTATGTTTTTAAAGTAAGAAACTTGAAATTTAAAATGTATGCTCTATAGACGGTGTCGAGGTGTACTAATAATGTAGCTTTGGAAATCAACCCCTTTTTGGGGTTAATACGGGGGTTGGAAGTTTGTATGAAAGTTCTATGTTTTTGAAGTAAGACACTTAAAATTTAAAATGCATGCTCTATGGATGGTGTGGAGGTATACTAATAATGTATCTTTATAAATCAACCCCTCTTTGGGGTTAAAACGGGGGTTGGAAATTTGTATGAAAGTTCTATGTTTTTGACGCAAGAGACTTGAAATTTAAAATGTATGCTTTATAGATGGTGTGGAGGTGTACTAATAATGTATCTTTAGAAATCAACCCCTTTTTGGAGTTAAAGCGGGGGTTGGAAGTTTGTATGAAAATCCAATGTTATTGAAGTTAAAGTAATTATGGCAGAAGGATTTTAAATGATATTTAAGTATAAAAATTATTGAAAACAACTGTATATTTACTATTATAAGGAGGGATGTTTTATTATAACAATAAAAAGTACTTTAGGTTTTACAAAGAGGTTTTAAAAAATAATATCCGTCGACTTCATTGATTCTAAAAATTCGTCTAGATATTGATTGTTTTTAACTTTTTTTATTTTTTTCCTTTCATTATTTAGCTTTTTCGAATGTAATTAAAAAATACTTGCAAATAACTAACTCCACGCGTACGAAGTCGCGGGCGGCCGCTAGTGTAGGTATAAAACAACGGCTGTTTGAAAAAATAGAAATTTTGCCGCAAAAAATCTAGAATGAATATATTATTAACAAACGTAACTGTTACTAGGTTGATTTTACATTATTTTTGAGAAGAAAAATAGATCTTCTCGTTTTAGAAAGTTCAAACAAATGTCAATCTAAAAATGGTCGACAAGTTATTTCAGCCTCTGTACTTGAGTGCTGGCGGGTCAGGTGTAAATGTAAAGTTTGACTAAATTTAGAGATTTTTTTATAGGTATTTGTTTTTGAGCTATCTGAATGTGGCACTTCTGTAATGGAATTCTGGATAATCTAAATAGGATCCTCAATAAAATTTATAAAAAAGAAAGTTCGTGCTTAATGCTTACCTTTTGAATCGGCATCAATCCATAATCATGCCACTGTTGGGATACGGGTCTCTCCTCAATCGAAGAGATTTAGAGCATACTCCACCACGCTGCTCACTGCGGATTGGCGGAGGCCAGTATTTTCAAGCCGCCCAAAAGCCACTTGCCTTAACCGGGACCGACGACTTAACGTGCCCCCTGAAGCACGGAATCATCGTCATAATCATATGTATGGACGGGGGCCCACCACACAATCCCACCACTGTGTCTCCTGTGTAGCCAGGATTAACACCGGCGACCGCCAAAAAAGGCCATGAACAGTGAAATCCATTGCAGTCCCGGGGGTGCTGCTACTACTACGGCTGCCTTGGAACGAACGTAACGAATTTAATCAGAAGAAATTAACTAGTAGGAGTAGGAAGCTTTTGACTTCATAATCATTATGTATGTGTATTTTGTGTATACCATAGAACACTTAATATATGTTATAGAGGCCATCGTTGCACTTTTCCTACAAAACCGATGTTTGCATTCTAAACCCAACTATTTTTACCCGACTGCCGAAAGCGGGTTATGTTTTTCAAGCGTATGTATGTTTGTATGTATGTATGTCTTACTATTTGGCAAGCTCAATAGCCTAAACCATTTGACAGTCAACATAAGAGGTGTCGTTAGATTCGTCTTAATCACGCGAGTGAAGTAGGTTATATCAAACATAAAAAAATCAATATGGCGGCTGTGAGCCGCAAAATTGTCGTTCGAGTATTTTTTTTCTTCTTCTAAATATATCGATATGGGTATCAAAATAAAGGTCTCAATGACCTGATTTCAAATATATATTTCATATATTAGTTTTTGCCTGCGGCTTTGCTTGTGTGGAATTATATTATTGTTGCGCGTGATTAATAAATCTGTAGTAGGTCCAGTTGGGTTTTTGATTTTTTTAATTAACTTAACTTGTTACTACTATACATGCAAAGTAGTATACACAAGCTTACGCATTCACACGCGACGTCAAATCAGCTACTGTGATTGGTCCGCCGCCGCTACTCATACAGACAATAGTTGCGATGAAATCTGCCAGCTGCTAAGCAGCACGTTCACATGCACGGGCAAACATTCGAGCATCCATGCTTACTGTGAAACGCATGCGTCGCATACATGACCCTTCTAGCACACCCCGGCCACTCCATACAAACGTCGCGACGACGTTAACTACTAATGCAAATAATAATTCCCTTAAGAGTTGTTGTGTTCCTGCGAGTGAGTGAGATCACCAGAAAGGAAGTTGCTGCGTTGGTAGCGAGGGTAGCAGCGCGCAAGCGATATTGCTAGCGTTAGAATGCATGTCTACCATCCGAAGTAGTATAAAAAAATGTACAGTGATATAAATCAAATTCAAAATGTGTCTTTCAGCTAAAACCGTAGTTGCTGGTTCGTTCTCAAATAATCTATGGTAGTAAGGCACTGCACGAGCAATAAATAATCTGTTTCTCGACTACATGCCAGGCTTTGTCTAAAGTGCTGTTGCCATAACAACAAAACTAACGTAGCATGGTTGCCAACACAAATAATGCTTTACGGATGTATGATATATCTCGGGTAACCAAACTTGATAGATTTAAGAATAAAACAATACAAAATGGTAATAAATGATTTTATTCTATCACTTATTACAAATTATTGTGAATATTATATAAAGTGCGCCCAACTTATCTATTCATTTGGACAAAACAAGAACTAAATCAATTATTACTAAAGTGACAGTTCAAATTTACAATTTCTTCGCCACTAGCGCCACCAGTTACTGAACAGATAAGTTGGGCGCACTATATTGACTTAGATATTGATTTTGTGTCAAAATTATTTGACATCTGAATTGACATATTAACGTAAATTTTATTTAATTATTATTATTAATATTTTTTATATGCAATTTTATTTGTTGATTTTTTATGATTTGCGAGCGTTAAAATGGATGGCAGATGGGGGAGGAAAATCCTAGAGTGGAGACCACGTATGGGGCGACGAAGCGTGTGCTCACTCTCTAGATCAGGGTTTCCCATTTACATCAAGGCTCCCCGGATCACAAATAATATTTTCATGCCCCCCCCCCCCACTATTTTTTTTTCAGTAAGTAAGTACCTACAATAAAAATCGCATTATTTTAACAACATTTATTTTTATATAATTTGTACAAAAGGAATCACAAAATGAACTTTGACTAAATTAAAACGTTTTTATCACGCCCCACTAGGGAGGCGCGCCCCCCTGGTTGGGAAACCCTGCTCTAGATGGACCGACGACCTCAAAAAAGTGGCTGGTAGCGGTTGGATGCGGAAAGCGGAGGATCGCATATGGTGGAAAGCATTGGGAAAGACCTATATCCAGCAATAGACAGATACAGAGACAAGCTGATAATGATGATGAATATCATTAACTTTATCGACTACTTGAAAAATAAATAAATAATTCGCCTTGTCCGTAGAATAAAGTCTGATCTGTATGCGAATGTTGTATACGAATAAAGTCAGATTGAACGTTCTATGAAAATTCTAAAAACGTACGTCCGTAGAACTCTACGAACTAGTAAAGGAAAATAAACTTATTTTTCTCATCTCGTCTAGCTATATATCTGATTTGTGCTCCATGATCACATCGGACTATGTTCTCAAATGAGTCAAATACTAAAAAAAATAATTTGTAAGTATTCCCAGCTAAAACAACGTATAAAAATATATCTTTTTTGATTGAAGTGCAAATAAAACATCAACAACAATCATAACAAATTAAATTCTTGATTGTACGACACTTTATGACTTGTAGTTTGTATGACATAACAAATGAAATTGTAACATACATTATGCCTCGCAACAGTGGAGCGTGTACAACAAATTGAATGCCAAATCAATTTGATTGACAACATCATGTTGCCAAATAATGTAATAGCTGAATATTGAGATTGATTATTGGATTTTATGTTAGTCTTTGAGACACTATTACTGAAAGAAATTCTAATAACTTTTACTGCTGTTAAAATTATTACAATTTGCCGTACAAGGCTTTCTCGTAATCCACAAAAGCCATACTTCTGTATGGCTTGTGTGGATTACGAGAAAGCCTTCGCCTCCATCGAAACTTGGTCGGTTCTGGAATCCTTACAGCGATGCCAAGTGGACCAGCGATATATCGATGTGCTGAGATAGTTCTATAGCGGTGCAGAAATGACTATCGGGATCCAAGACAAGTCTAATCTCTATATAATTCTTTTTTTTTTCTTGTTTATTATTGTCAGGAAAAGACCTTTATGAAAGAAAAAATAAGAAAGTTGAGCGGAAAATTAGATTATTTAAGAAAACTGATACTTATTGTTATATTTTTGACATTGTGGAGCTCGATGGCGGCGTTGTCAGTTTCAGACTAATCGATCATGGAAGTTAAGCAACGTCACCCATAGCCTGTCTATGGATGGGTTTATTTATCTCGAGCTCCTCCGTGCTTCGGAGTGTGTTGTTCGGAGTAATATTTGTGTGCATGAACATGTCTGTTTGTCTTGATCTGAGTGTTTTCTATGTATTATGTGTAAGTATTTATTTACAAAAAAAAATGTATTTAAGTACTGTATCAGTTACTTAGTACCAATAGTATTTAAGTATTGTATCAGTTAATAGTTTGGGGCTGTGTGTAATTTGTCCAATATTTATTTAACACTTTACGTGACAGAAGGCTGAATTCAAATTTCAGAGGTTGTCACGACACTACGACTTTCCATAAAAAAAACCACTACATTTATTATATAGCCGTACTTATCAAAATAAATAGTATCATACCAAACTACGTCAGTAACCACGGGCATTAACGCTGTACTGAGACAACGGCACTGTTATAATAAGTAGCAAAGTTAAGCCGTCAAGAAATGTATATATTCAGCTAAATTTATTGAACTTATAAAATCATCCGGTCGTTCTGTCTGTCGTCCGTTGCCATGAAACTCAAAATTTCGTAATTCTGACTTCGGATTCGTGTAGAGCATCAAAAAGTAGCACTGTAAAGTGACCTTGGGTTTCCGACATCAATTCGGGAAAATGGCCAAAATAAATAAATAAATTTCGCTATGGTGGCGCATGCTGCGCGTCCGATGTTTTAGATCTTAGATTTGACAGTACAAAGAATTGATTGAATTAATTAGATAAATTAAACGGGTCACTCACGTCTTTTTGTCGGGAAAGCCGACTAGTTTCGATCTCAAAAGGAGACCTTCTTCAGGGCGAATGTCCAGACACGCCCACCCTTTGTCTCTCGCGCCGGACACTTTTTGAGATCGAAACTAGTCGGCTTTCCCGACAAAAAGACGTGAGTGACCCGTTTAATTTATCTAATTAATTTAGTATAATGTCTCACGTGAGTTTTAATAATATTAAGAATTGATTGGCTTGTAGGTAGACAGTAAATCTTGTTCTTTACAATGATAATATGAGCATAACACGGTAAGCACCGGTGTGCATTATACACCATTTTTTGTAGTTACTGCGATGTCCATACTGTTAAACTCCTGTTTTGTCAGAGCACTGGTATCGCAAATCGCAGTTACTGTCCTGTAAAGTGTTAATATTATTTCTTTATATATACTAATCTCGATTATGTATGACACTTCAAATGTTTAAACCATTATATATTATTATATACATATATATAGTCATTATACTACTACGCCCCCCTTCTAGATGCTCCGATGACATTTAGAAAGCAATTGGAAACGGCTGGATGCGGAAGGCGGAGGATCGTATTTAGGGGAAAGCATTGGGACTTGCCGCGTGGTTGCCGGCAGACTAGAATAGAATCACTCCGTCTCTTTCCGTGGATGTCGTATAAGGCGACTAAGGGAAATACATTACAAAACATCGATCAGGCCTCCCCAACCCGTCTAGCCAGCGTGGGGAGTTTAGGCCAAATCCTCCTTCTGTCTGGAACCGACGAGAGAGGGTCGTGCTCCTGTAGTGGAGACTAAAATGACCTGATGATGATTATGATGATGATTGGGGAAGGCTTATATCCAGCAGTGGATAGATACAGCCTGATGATGATGATAATAGTCATTAAACAGTGTTTATTTGTTGTTTAGTGCTGTAGTGGCGATAGCTTCAATAAAACAAGTTCGGAAAAAACTTTGTGCGATAGCTGAAACTCAGTTTTCAGATAACGTGAAAAACACACTAAAGGTAATTACTTGGGGAGTAATAAAACGAGCATCTCGTCGTCGTCGTCTACATTTATTCATCCACTGCTGGGATACGAGCCTCCCCTCAATCGAAGGGGTTTAGAGCGTACTCCACCACGCTGCTCGACTATTTTTATATGATAGGGGGGAAAACGAACATGTGGTTCGGTAGGTGGTGGTTTGGTGATGTTTTCATCAGGTGATGAAAAGCAATTTTTTTTTCTGGACTATTTACACAGCGCCATCTAGTCCCAAATTAAGCGCAAGGCTTGTGTTATGGGTACTAGACAACTGATTAAATGTACTTAAATACATTTATTTTTTTGTAAATACATACTTATAATAATATAGAAAACACCCAGGCCAAGACAAACGGACATGTTCATGCACACAAATGTTTGTCTTGTACGGGAATCGAACCCGCGTCCTCGGAGTCAAAGTGGCCATTGCTAACCATTCGACCACCGAGCTCGTATACCACCACCGCCCATGAAGATCAGCAACACCAAGGAGTCACCGATCCGTTGCCAGCATATACTTCATTCGAGGCTGGTTGGCGGAGGCCAATGTTTTCAAGCCGCCTAAGGGCCACTGTCTTTTGTCTTGGCTCTCTTGTCTTCGACGGACTACGGTCGACGTTGCTTAACTAGCGTGTAAATTAACGTGTTCGATTAGACTAACATCACAGTATAAGTAATAGTACTACGTACGTACTAACACGCGTAACGACGCCATCGAGCTCCTCCGAGCATCTAAAATTATGTAACTGTATGAATGTCCGTCTATAATTATATTAATTATGTATATGTGTATGATTAAGTACATGTATATGTGTATAATTATGTATACGTGTATGATTGTGTATAATTGTCATATATATTTTTATGTTTTCATAGGTATATATTCTGTGTATGTTGTTACTATTATTCTGTGAACCTCATTCGAGTTTTATCTGCTTTTCCCAAAGGTTGACTGGTAGAGGATGCTCTTATCATTAAGTCCGCCTTTTGTACCCTTATTCTGTCGTGAATAAAGTTTAAATAAAATAAAATAAATAAATAAAACAGCTTAACAGACAGCAACAGCAGTCGCAGCAGCAGCATGCGACTATTAATAATGCGTGTGATTAAATAATAAATACACTACATCTGTTAAATAATAAATATACTAAGGCTGTTAATAATAGAGTAATAGTTTATTATACTAACTTTGCAATTAAAGATGATATTTTTTATATCTACTGCTAGTAGTCATTAAAGAGTCAAAATATCATTTCATTGTAATGTTTTCTCTTTCTTTATTAATAAGTACGCATATTATCCGTCAAGTAACTATTTCTTTTACTGCCTTTAAGGTCGGCTGGAAGAGATGTCTTGTAGAGAAAAGCTTACCGCTGTATGCTTTTGATGTATGTTGCACTATGTTATGATCATTTATGTACAATAAATAATATATACGATAAAACATACCTAACCTATAATCGAAGATTCCAGTCGTGCATTTAATTTTTTTAGTGTTAACTTGTTCTATTATTATCCAGTGTTATTTCATACTTATAAACTTTCGCGTTGCATAAATAAAATTGTAATATACATGGTACGTGGATATTCAAAAACACGGTGTAGATGAAGTTTCATCGACCTAGACAACGGAGACAGAGTGCCACCGCTGAGACAGTCACCCTGTGCAACCACGACATACAACCTAGGGCTCTACCGCCGAAGCTGAAGCGGATTTTCATCGGAATTATTTATTGCGAAAATCAAACTTTAGCTTTTTTTGACGAGCTCGGTGGCGTAGCGGTCAATGACGCGGCTTCGACACCAACGCCACGAGCGTTCGATTCCCACATAGGACAAACATTTGTGTGCATGAACATGTCTGTTTGTCTTAGTCTGGGTGTTTTCTATGTATCGTAAGTATGTATTTACAAAAAAAAATGTATTTACGTATGTGTATCAGTTGTCTAGTACCCATAACACAAGCTTCGCTTACTTTGGGGCTAGATGGCGCTGTGTAATTTGTCTGACAATATTTATTTATTTATTTAATAGTACATTATGGCCAGTGTTTGTCGCTCTCTTGTATCGTCAGCCCCTTACCACCATCCCTTATTGCGATTCAATAACTGAATAGAATGCTTATTCGTACCAATGAATAAGCGACTCTATTCAATTTGAAATATCATTATTTGACTCTATTTCAAATTGAATAGAGTCGCTTATTCATTGGTACGAATAAGCATTCTATTCAGTTATTGAATCGCAATAGGAGATGGTGGTAAGGGGGCAGATAACCTCCCCTCTGAGACGAATCTGGAACAATTTGTATGGTGTCGCAAGCACACATGCTCATTGTCGCTCTGTACAGACATCATTGTTTATGTAGATGTTAGTGAACGACGCGACATTTCTATGGAGTGGCTGGGATGTGCCTATAGTTTCAAGTTAAATTGCATCTACGAAAGTTTTAATATGCTATTTTAATATATTACCCGTTTGGTAATAATATCATAGTTAGCAATATTTACTCATAGTAAAAAAATGCTTGTGAACATTTTATTAGTATATTGACATAGATTCCGAAGAAATGAAATATTTGTATCAAAAACTAAATTATCCTAGCTATATTAACATTGATTTGAACTTCTGTTTATTGTTTTTTATCGCATAACTTTTCTTTTCTTTATAGATAAAATATTAACATTCAAATGTCTCTACATTTCAGACCTCATATAGAACTTATTACAGTTAAATACACATTTTAAAGAAGAACCAAGTAAAAATATTTTTCTTCATAACTAAAATAGACCCTCTATTTTAGTTATGACGAAAAAAATTTTTTTACGTATGACGTATGTTTGTGCCTCGATAACTCAACCAGTACTCCGATTTTAATGAAATTTGGTGGATAAATAGGACAGGTATATTACAATTTTTAAAGTCTCATTAGGTAACGAAATTGGTTCAGCTTGGTTCAGTAGTTTTTTAAGATTTTGCGTTCACACAAGACTCTCACGGCTAATCAGGTGCCCTACCGCCGATGCCGAAGAAAAAATACGCCTTATGTTTTAGTTATTGTCGAACATATACAGCTTAGGCTTTAGAGCTCCAGGGTGTTTACCAGCTAAGCCAAACACAAGTACCATAAATCTAAGCTGAAGTTTGATCTTTTGAACAAATTAAATAAGACAAATTACACAGCGCCATCTAGCCCCAAAGTAAGCGAAGCTTGTGTTATGGGTAGTAGACAACTGATAAACATACTATCTACATAGAATTTTGCTATCGAAAAATCCTATGGTTTTTTATACAACCAAAAGTGCCAAACAAGCATACAGCCCGCCTGATGGAAAGCAGTTACCGTAGCCTATAAACGCGCGTGGCCGATCCTGTAAAAACCTCTCCACACAGCTCATACCACAGCTTGACAGTACCCGGGATAAAACTTCTCTGGAACCGCACAATACGCGACAACTTAGGCTCCAATGTGTGAGGATGAATTCTTTGTCGATGGTGAGGGGTGCGACTGTAGAAGAAGGCCGTGGGCATCATGTCAAACAACACCTCTGAACACACCCCATTGTACAATCGATGGTTTCTATCAAAAAATTGATCTTTTCTTAAAGCTATGGACAAAACATCTTAGTGCTTAGTGAGTAGAGCTCTAGGGTACTTGTTCATGTAAACATAATTACTAATACTAAGCAGTAGCTTCATTTTCGCATTCAAAAAATCCGATGGCAATCGACTTCAGCTTCAACGATAGGGCCTCTGGTTTGATGAAACTCATACAATTCACATGTTTATACCCCAAAAATTACCTACTAGACCGTTTACAATTTGTTGAGATATCGAAATTGATTTGAAAAAATAATTGCGACTTCTCAGTCGGGATCAAAGTTCATTCTATTCATACTCGTATTATTTTAATTAGGAAATATAATAGGTAGGGGAAAAAGTCTTTTCGCATTATAGTATGTATGAACTTGTAATAAAATCTCTTTGGTTATACCATTTGTATCTAGCAGGTTTTGATATCTTTAAAAAGTTTTAATTTTAAAAAAGATAATTCCAAATTCAAATTAGGTAAATGTGTGATTTTCATTTGTTTTTTTTTACTGTCAAGATGAGTGAATCTAATGAAGAAATTCGATACATTTTAAAATTTTACTACAAAAAAGGTATAAATTCAACGCAAGCTGCGAAAAAAATTTGTGACGTTTATGGACCTAGTGCAGTGTCTGTGAGAGTAGCACAAATTTGGTTTAAGCGTTTTCAATCCGGAAATTTTGATGTCAAAGATGCACGTCGCTCTGGTCGCCCTGTTACGGATAAAATGGATGCCATTTCTGAAAAAGTGGAGCAAGATCGGCATATCAGTAGTTACGACGTAGCTGAAGAACTAGGAATTGACCACAAAACAGTTTTGGCGAATAAAAAGGTCGTGGTCAAAGGCCGGCCAGGCTTCACAGACTCTGGCGAAACCCGCGTTAACCCGCAACAAGGTGATGCTGTGTGTATGGTGGGATTGGAAGGGAAGATATTCATTATGAGCTGTTACCGCCAGGCAGGACTATCGATTCTGAACTCTACTGTGAACAACTGATGAGATTAAAGCAAAAAGTTGAGAGAAAGCGGCCGGAATTAATTAATAGAAGGGGTGTGATTTTTCATCATGATAACGCTAGACCTCACACATCTTTAGCCACTCAGCAAAAATTAAGAGAGTTTGACTGGGAGGTGTTAATGCATCCGCCGTATAGTCCTGACCTTGCACCTTCTGATTTCCACCTGTTTCGGTCTCTTAAGAATTCTTTAGGCAATGTCAGGTTAACATCACGAGAAGA
Organism: Hypsopygia costalis; assembly: GCA_937001555.2. Taxonomy (NCBI): domain Eukaryota; kingdom Metazoa; phylum Arthropoda; class Insecta; order Lepidoptera; family Pyralidae; genus Hypsopygia; species Hypsopygia costalis. The sequence goes on along the minus strand of OW443343.2, from coordinate 18,554,979 downwards.
CTGCCAAAACCACTTGGCGCGGTTTTTTGAACAGAAGTCCCAAAATTTCTATAGTAATGGGATCATGTCTCTACCTACAAGATGGCAAAAGGTTATCGAACATAATGGCACCTACATACTTTAGTTAAATGTAAATAAACTTTATTAAAAAATGTTTCGAATTTTCATATAAAATACGAAAAGACTTTTTCCCCAACCTAATATATTAAAAAATGAAGGATTAGAAAATGAATTATAAGTAATAAATAAATATTCCTGGTCAATTTACACAATATCATCTAGTTCCAAACTAAGCAAAGCTTGTACAATGGGTACTAGGTAACTGATACTATACTTATTTATTTTTTAATACAAACATATAATACGTAGAAAACGGGTCGAGACGAAGACAAACAGACTCAATACTCAATTATTTATTGCATCCTTAATGTGTGACCCTGTGGGGCGCTGCAATGGGAGAGGAGCTTGATAATTCTATATGTATCTATTCTATAACAACAAGTTGCACCTGTATATTTTTTAATGTTTAGGCACCTGCAGAATAATTTTATATTACTTTTTATATCAATCATATTTGATTTAATCTTTTAATTTGTGGCTTCTGGAGACGATGCCTTTTGACAGTGATGCGGAGGAATTTTTTGACGCGGTTTAGTTTATTAATATTTATTTTAAGATTAGTTTATTTTTAGTTAATTTAGTTTTTATTACTTGGGTAAATGAATATATATTATATATTATTAAATTACATTATTCATTAGATGAAAAAATAATCGTTTAGGTATATTTAGTATTATATTATGTACTATATTGAGTCGATATAGTTATTTTGTACTTATATTTATAATTGTTAATAACCTACCCATTGTTCACAATTTTATGAGAAAGTTTCGTTGAGTTTTGTGTCGTGGACAGACATGTACATGAATACAAAATGTGTGTTATGCGGTAATCGAACCCGCGCCCTTGGTATCAAAGTAGGTCAAAGAGCTCGTCTAAATATCTATTATTTGCCATAATTTTTATTCAACTATTCTGGGGCCATACGCCGAAGCTGAAGCCGATTATCATCGAATATTTTGATTCGAAAAATAGGTCTTGCGTTTTAGTTATTGACAAACATCTTCAGCTCATTTGATAGAGCTCCAGAGTTTCTACTAGCTAAGCTGAACACAATTTTGACGAACTCGGTGGCGTAGCGGTCAATGACGCCGCTTCGAGACCAACGCTCGTGGGTTCGATTCCCACACAGAACAAACATTTGTGTGCATGAACATGTCTGTTTGTCTTGGTCTGGGTGTTTTCTATATATCATAAGTATGTATTTACAAAAAAAAAATGAATTTACGTATGTTTATCAGTTGTCTAGTACCCATAACACAAGCTTCACTTACTTTGGAGCTATATGGCGCTGTGTAATTTGTCTGACAATATTTATTTATTTATTTATTATTTAATTATCCAACCAATCTAAGCTGAAGTTTGATATTTGCATTCAAAAAATCTAATGGTACTCGGCTTCAGCTTAGGCGGTAGGCCTCTGGTTGAGACATCAGTGGCAATACCTCCTAACTATTGCTATAGCATAGCTATTTAAAATTTTACAGAATCATTTTATAAATAGCTTAAGTAAATTACAGGCTTTTAATGTTTCCAATTTGATATAATTGGATTTGATACATTAAAATTGGCACTTAAATTCACTTTCACATTCAAGATAGGTTGATGAAAGTGAATCTAAACTCTGCTGATTTAGAGTAGTAATGCTTTAGATACATGTTCTTATATTTAATTTGTATGACGTTTCTAAGTGCTTTATAAAGTCTAAGGGATAAAGATATTCTGATTTGATTTAATAGCTGTATTCATAGCAGCAGATAAGATATTCAGCCTGAAATTGAAAGCGGTATCAACAGAGTAGAGTACAAAGTAAATATTACTTAGTATTATGAAATAAAATTAATCGTACAAAATAACCGCCCTTTATAAATCAGTATTATGATATTAATCGCAAATAGTAATTACCTGTATAAGTGACTATTAAAACTAAAGTTTCAATTGAAATTTGTTTTGACTACTTTGACTCCGAGGTCGCGGGTTCGATCCCCGCACATGACAAACATTTGTGTGCATGCAAATGTCTGGGTGTTTTCTATAAGTATGTATTTACAAAAAAAAAGTATTTACCTAAGTACATTTATCAGTTTGCACTTAATTTGGGACTAGATGACGCTGTGTAAATTGACTGTAAATAATATTTATTATTATTAATTGTGTTGATGAAAATGATATGATTATTATGGCACCTAAGTTCACCTAGACATGGAAAAGGACATTATGTGCAATAATAATTTGTTATTAATTTATGTATTAAACGATTTTGTTATTATATATGTATAGTAAAACCGAAAAGCGTTCATTAAAAAAATGTAGAGTCGTGTAATTTATAAGATGATATTCATAATCTAGATGTGTTAATATAAAAAATTGCATCCAAGATCACTCTGTGACCTACTTAAGACTCCCAAAACGATACGTAATACCAGCACTTTGTGGGCAAAACTTCAGAATTACGAATTCAAAAAATATATCTTGTCTCATAAAAATAACAAGTTATTAACACAATTCTGAAGTTTTAAACGAAATTCTCTCTTATCAGAACCGAGGAGTATGATAATTTCCTTAAAGTACAATCTTATTAAAATTTCAACTTTCGAGTGAAAACTTTTTATGAAAAAAACTACTCACATTTTAATCGATGAGTGTGGTCGACCAGCCAAAGTGAAGAAAAAAACACTACAGCGAAACACTCACTGAAAACACTTCAAATTATATGCGGCACTCGATATCGTAATAAACATCACTCGCGCACGACAACAACCGACACAGACTACACGTCCGATATCTACGGCAGATGCCGGGGCACTGAGGCTATCTGTTCATGGAGCTACAAGAGCTAGGTATCACTCCCGGCTCTACGAAGGGCGAATTTCCCTCCCCTTAAACCCCCTCACGCAAGGTTTCCGCCACTTTCCGCATTCGCGGCTCGACGCACTGACACTCGAGGCGAAAATTATACTCCTTTTTTTGGAGTGTCAGGGACTGTCGGTTGCAAGATTACCATAGATTTATCGGCAGATATTCGTGGATCCAAAAGGGTCGGTTATGAACAAAGTAAAGGATTTGAACTGAGACTAATGTGGTAGAGACCTAATCGTGATATATGTGGAAACACAGATCTCGTTAGATAGATCCAAAGTCCGTGTGTAGATATGAGATATTTTGCATAACCTAACCTTGTAATAGTAGCTACTGACTTAATAGGTTTTGTTTTAGCACGTAGTACTATTACTTATACTGTGGTTTTACATAATTATGTTTACAATGCAAGTAGTGAGCTCTATATTTTGTTTCTTTTTTATATAACGTCAGGTGACAAGGCGGGACGAGAAGCGCAGCCTATAGAGGTTTACGATACGCGCTGCCAACCCTCACTGCCAACGCAGCAACTCCTTTCTCCCTAGTAACCTCATTCAATCTCAATAACGCCACCAACCTCTCGAACTCTAGAAAATACAAGAAATACTCAGCCGGGTAGTTTTTAATTACATTTTTTTTTTATACTACATCGGGTGGCAGACAATCATACCGCCCGTCTGATAAAATGATTCAGTGCGGCGATGGTTGCATCAACTCGTGAACGGGTGCTATCAGAGGGAATTCGTCTGCCGCGGCTGTTATAGTTGCCAAATATGGGAGGATGTGTACCATGTGCATAAAATGTGAGTAAAAATTTATTAAATCAGTGAATTTGCGTGTGAAATCAGGAATCGATTTGCGGAACTATGAACATTTTGAACTATACTTATTTTATAATCCCACTGTCAGCGCGCCCCTAGCGCATAAGTTTTTAATTAATTTCTATAATAAATGTATCAAGATAATTAAATAATAGGTATACTATAAATCAACCCTATCAAAACAAAATATAAATATGATAATTATAAGTTATAATTAGGATTATTTCTTTAATGAAATAAAGTTTATTTCAATGGATGAAGTCTATTTTAAAAGATTTTTATGAGCGATTAAATAAAATTACATTTATTTATAGATATGAGATTATTAGCATAAATAGCGACGTGCAATTTTAAAAACTATTAAGAAAATTATGAAAAACAAAATATGTTGATACCCCAGGGTCTGTACATTGTAATTTTTAGTAATAATAATAATGATGTGGACCTCGTTAATGCCGAGAAAGACAAACTTTTTAAGTACTTGGACTTGGCCCACAAGGTTACCACCATGTGGCACGTGGACTCAACGATTATTGTCGTGTGAGAAAACGGACTTATAGATAAGAGCCTTGAGAGTCACGTCGGAGAGGTTTTCGCTAGGCAGTTGGGTCAAGAACCAGATACAGAAGGCGGTTCTCTTGGGCACGGCCCGCATCGTGAGAAGGTTCCTTATTCTAGATCCCTAACCAACTGTAGTTTAGGTCTTTACTCCAATACCGGCCCTTGTTTTTTTATATTTTTAAATGTATTTTTTTATATCTATATTTAAAAATGTTATAAAATAGGAGTATATAATAAATAATAAATCCTCGACAACGGTCGTCATATCACTCACACCGACAAGATGAACTTGCTCCTTAGAAGTTGGTTTGGCACCGACACTTATAGCTACGTCGCCATCAATCAGAGACGCGGTGCTGCCTTCGTCCAGGAGCGCAGTGGTGTTAGAGATCTAGTATTTGTAGTTACACCATGACAGTAGAATAGAATAGAATAGAAATACACTTTATTGCAGCAATATAACAGAGATACATACAAGAAACTTGCAAAATTTTAAAGTACAAAAGGCGGTCTTATCGCTAAAAGCAATCTCTTCCAGTACTGTGGTAGTACCACATTTTCATCTATACAGATAAATAAAGTTGGAGAAACTGTTTGTAATATTAAAATAACCGCTTTTTACTATATGCATATTATATGGATGTATACACGGTACATATACCAAAATAAGTTTTTTTTACAATTTTTGTCTGTCTTTCTGTGAGTTCCAATCGGCTAATCTCTGAAATGACTAGACCGATTTTGAAAGGACTTTCACTAGCAGATAGCTGATGTAATAGGAAGTAACTTAGGCTACTTTTATTTCAGATTTTTTTTTTATTAATATATATAAATAATAAAAATAGAACTATTCCGCGCGGACGAAGTCGCGGCCACAGCTAGTTTTCATATAAGATCAGTGAGACTGTGATCTCCAAAGCTGAAGTCGATTCAGACCGAATATTTTGATTCCAAAAATAGTTTTTAACGAAAATTTTCCGCTCAGTCGGTAAAGTCCATGTCGCCTACCAGCTAACCTACCTACCTACCAGCGAGCAAAATAACAATTCCCTTGAGGGTTGTTGTGATCCTGGTAGTAAGTGAGGTCACCAGACAGGAAGGAGATTCTGCAGTGGCAGCGGGGGTAACGGCGCACGAGCGATATTTTTTGCGAGCGTTAATATGGCTACGGTAACCGCTTTACATCAGGCGGGCCGTATGCATGTCTGCCACCAGACGTAGTATTAAAAAAAAAACAAAATAATACTTGAGGTGTAAGTATTTAACGAATGAGATTCAAATATTGATCTGTCGGCGTCATAGCCTCTACCGGCTGTCAGCCTTGTTAAGTTGGTAAAAGCGCAGACAGGATTTTTCGCTACACTAATTTCTTTTTCTAAAACTTCTTTACGCACGCTTGACTTGGAGAGTAAGCTGGTGAATGCGTGACCAGAGCGTTACGAAAAGTGTGATCGGGCGAGGCGAACGGAACTTGAGAGATAGATCCTCTGACTGGCAGAACCTATTTTTATTTTTACTTATAATAAAAACTGATGAACCGAATTTATCATTGACACAAAAGATTAAGAATAACTGTGCTGTAAGCTCCTCGCCTTCTCCCGCACCTCTAATCAAACTCGTAATCGCTACAAACTCGTCGAAAACAAAATCTGTGACGGAGATCTCAAAGGTGCCGCTCGCCTTTTCTTCTCCAACGACGTGCTATCACCATGTCATTGTCAATTGTCGTTGTCAATTGTCGTTGTCAACTGTCGTTGTCTATTGTCGTTGTCAATTGTCGTTGTCAATTGTCGTTGTCAATTGTCGTTGTAAATTGTCGTTGTCAATTGTCGTGGTCAATTGTCGTTGTCAATTGTCGTTGTCAATTGTCGTTGTCAATTGTCGGTGTCAATTCTAGTCGTCAATTGTAACTACAACTAAACAATCTAATTTAATATAATATGTATCACATGCGAAAAGAGAGGTAGGGAGCGTAATTGTTAGCTACCCGACTGGGGAATGTACCTCCACCTCACAGAATACCGCAGCCAAATAACAATTCCCTTGAGGGTTGTTGTGTTCCTGCGAGTGAGTGAGGTCACCAGAAAGGAAGGAGATGATGCGTTGGCAGCGAGGGTGGCGGCGCGCGAGCGATATGTTGCGAGCGTTAATATGGCTACGTCACAATTGTGATAATGACAATGATAATAGATGTCACAAATGTGACAATTGACAATTGTTAAATCGTCAATGTGAAAATTTATTATAATATTCTTCTGAATATTTGACAATTTAACAATAGAATTATTTTATGATATTAATTTAACAAGAGATTTAGAAATAAATAAATAAATTTCGTTCAGAGATAGATCTTTTGCAAAAGCACCTGCTTGGTAAGCAGTGATATAAATTATTGAGCTGACTGTAAAAACAGTTTTTACAGTCAGCTCAATAATTTATCCACTGCTTAGTTAAACTTTATTCACATTATAATATAAATAAACATTATTCACATTATATTATAACAAACAAAATACTTACTAGAAATAGATGCAACAGCTTCCAAGTAAGCAAGGCAAAAGTTAATACGCAGCGGAATACCTCAATACCCAACTCCGCATTGAGAAGTTTAGTTGTAAGTCAGCGAAGTCTATGATTAGATTCTACACAAACTTCAACGAGACTATTTGCAGGAGAATTCTTTCGATTAAAAAAGAACTGTCTAGACAAAAATAATGACCTACAAGGAGGAGCTCGATGGCGTTGTTGCGCGTGATTGTCTAATCGAACACGCAAGCAATCATCATCATCATCATCAGGTCCATTTTAGTCTTCACTACAGGAGCACGACCCTCTCTCGTCCGTCATAGACGGAAGGAGGATTTGGCCTACACTCCCCACGCTGGCCGTGCTGGGTTGGGTAAACGGACAGTCCATCGATTGGTTTAATTATCTCGAGTTCCTCCGTGCTTCAGAGGGCACGTTAAGCCGTCGGTCCCGGCTGTTGTCATTAGATGACAGTCGTTAAGCCAAGTCGGTGGCGCGCTAAGGCGCGTAAGGGCTTGAAAACTTGAAGGGCTTGAAGGGGTTTGAAAACACTGGCCTCCGCCAACCCACAGTTGAGCAGCGTGGTGGAGTATGCTCTAAACCCGTTCGATTGCGCTGACTGTACAGGAGCTGTCATGAAAAATATTTGTTTTATAAACAAAAAAACTGACCCTGAGATCTAACCCAAACTATTTAGAATGTAGTGTGCTCTCGAAAACAGTACCCTCCCGTCTTCGACAGTCGGATAAAAAGTACATAACATTTTCTATATAGACGACAACGGTTTCTTGATAATTTCTATTTTTCCAACGCTCGTCTTATCGCCATTTCTAGCTACGATTAAGCCTTCCCTTTTGTACAGTCCTTTAAAAATACGCCTGTCGATTTTTATCTGATGGCTTTGTCGACTCGATTAATCTGATTCTGGGTAATTGATGCTTTGTCCATCCATCACCACTTCTTAGCTTAATCTAACTTGAAACTCGTTCTTAAAATCTTGCAAAAACTCGTTAAGCCATTTGAAACTGAGAATACTTTGCGCTGGATAGCCTTTAGCGGTGTGGCAATTCTGCTCTACAATAAAGTTAACTTTTTATATAATAATAACGGTAGAGATAACCGAAGAGTAATATCATATAAACCCCTTCTCTATTAGTCAACCTTAAGGTAATAATAGATTACGCAGATTACGTGCATAGCACGAGTTGTATTTTTCGAGGATATGTGTATTGCGCAGCCAACTGGTTAAAATAGCCGTTCAATCAAACAGCTAGCCCTTTGATCAGTCAAAGGGCTAGCTGTTTGTTTGAACAACGCCATTCAATCACAGGGCTATACGTCGTTTAGCCGACTTGTTGACTGCAACGTTCAACACTACAGCTAGACGACGCGACGCTTAAATGGCAAATTAGCTAAGGTGACCATTAGTTTAGTATGTAATTTGAGAGAATAATAATAATACCTACCTAATAAGCAAGCGGAGTTCTGGGACATCTCCGACGCTGAGGAAAGTGCAGTTATATGGCGGGGGGCTTCGCCCCCCGAACCCCCCGGAATGCGGGCCTGCGCCCCTAGTTTATGTATTTACTACTTTCTTTCCGAAAAGTATCTTGAAACAATCACAAAAACCGGCTAGTTGACGCCATATTGAAAACAAAATGCACCTAGCGCCGCGGTGGTGAGCGCTGAACTACTTCAATTAGACGGCGGCTTTTCAATCAGCTGTAGTGTTGAACGTTTTGAGCGACTCAAACATTCAATTAAAAAGCTAGACGTGTGATTGAATGGCGTTGTTCAGTCAAAGGGCTAGCTGTTTGATTGAACGGCTAATTTAACCAGTTGGCTGCGACATGTATATGCATATGTATGTCTAATTACTTGGCGGGTTAAACCGTATGATGTATTGTAATATGAGGTGCCATTAGATCCGAATCAGCAATTCTGCTCTACAATTGGGGTGTAAGTGGTTCATCAACATTTTTGAACCAAAGTCAACCTCACTTGCACGTGGTGCACCCACTGACACACGAGGCTCTGTCGAAAAGAGAGGTAGGGCATAGCGTATTTTTAAGCTGCCCGACTGGGGAAGTACCTCCACCTCACAGAATACCGCAGCCAAATAATAATTCCCTTGAGGGTTGTTGTGTTCCTGCGAGTGAGTGAGGTCACCAGAAAGGAAGAAGTTGCTGCGTTGGCAGCGGGGGTGGCGGCGCGCGAGCAATATTTCATGTTGCGAGTGTTAATATAGCTACGGTAACCGATTCACATCAGGTGGGCCGTATGCTTGTTTGTCACCCGATGTAGTATAAAAAGAAATGTTTACTCTTTATTCAATAATAACTGTATAGACAACCTAAGAGTTTAGCAGAGTGTAGCATATAATTCCCTTCTCTCTATTATTCAACAAACACGAGAGTCAATAAACACTAGAGCACGAGAGTAATGTTTTTCGAGCATTGTGTATATGCATGTGTATGCCTATATTTTTTTTAATATGAGGTACCATTAGATTCGACTCAGTTGTCATATTGTGAATATTAATACAACATGGCGTCCTTTAAAAAAACATAAGGATATTCAAAAAAATATATTATTCACTTTCCGTTTGTATTTTTAACGCAGTCGGTCGATTTATGTTATAATTCAATAATAAATTAGAATACAAGTTCTGTTCATAGTATGCGTAATCACGCCGAACTTTAGAGAAGTTAAGCTTTTATGTGCGGTTCATTACCGAAGAAAAGGTATACAGAAACATTAATTACTCTTTATATACCTCTTTATATAACTCGTACTAGTCGTGGATTAAGAGTTTTTCTTTCTTGTTGGTACTTAGACGTATGTTTTACTTTGTGTTTTGTGGTCTGTACAATTACCTCAACTCTCCAAGAAGTACAACTGTCTGGCTGGAAATGTTTAAAACCTATCTAGTAATATAAATGAAAACCCTAAAATAAACACATTATTTTTAAAACAAAACTTATAGATTAAAATTGTTTGGCCCACTCCGTGTCTTCCCGTGGATGTTGTACAAGGGACATTATTAGCGACTAAGGGACATTATAAAACATGGATCAGGCCTCCCCAAGCCATGGCCATCGTGGGGAGTGTAGGCCAAATCCTCCTTCTGTCTGGGACAGATGAGAGAGGTCGTGGCTCCCGTAGTGGAGACTAAAATGACCTGACCTGATGATGATGATGGTGAAGATTAAGATTACCCTACCAAATTACCTTACACCGCCATCTGTTTCAATAGTAAATATAGTACTCACAGATAATTATAAACACATAATTCGCATCTTCAATACCAATTGCATTGAAAATGCGATAGTGCAAAATAAAGGACTAAAAGTCTTTTCACAGCCTACAGGAAGGGCGCAACTGTCGAAGCTCAAGCTGGAGAATGGCCGTGTCGTCTCTTCGAAGGCAGAGATATTAGCGGAAGTCGAGAGATACTATAGCAATCTTTATGCTGCACATGCACCTGTCCCTACACCGGCTGCTCATGTAGGTGATCACCGAGCTCCGTTAACTCGACACTACACCGAAGACATCCCTGACATCAGCATGGGTGAGATTGAGATGGCCCTTGATCAGCTGAAAAATGGTAAGGCTCCTGGTGAGGACGGAATTACAACAGAACTGTTGAAAGCTGGAGGAACTGCTGTTCTAAAGGAACTACAACGTCTGTTTGATTCTGTCATTCGCAATGGGACCGCACCAGCCGCGTGGACCAGGAGTTTGGTGGTTTTGTTCTTCAAAAAAGGCGACAAAACCTTATTGAAGAACTATAGGCCGATCTCGCTCCTGACCCACGTGTATAAGCTGTTTTCAAGGGTTATCACAAATCGTCTCGCTCGAAGGCTCGATGACTACCAGCCACCGGAACAGGCTGGGTTTCGTAAAGGCTACAGCACCGTAGACCACATTCATACGCTGCGGCAGATTGTGCAGAAAACTACTGAGTACAATCTGCCGTTGTGTATGGCTTTTGTGGATTATGAGAAAGCCTTCGATTTCATCGAAACTTGGTCTGTTCTGGAATCCTTACAGCGATGTCAAGTAGACCAACGCTATATCGAAGTGCTGAGATGTCTATATAATGCTGCGACAATGACTGTCCGCGTCCAAAATCAGCAGTCTGATCCTATTCAACTGCAGCGGGGGGTACGTCAAGGGGATGTCATCTCCCCGAAACTATTCACCGCTGCACTAGAAGATGTATTTAAGACGCTTGATTGGAAGACGCGGGGTATCAATGTGAACGGCGAGTACATCTCACACTTACGATTTGCCGATGACGTGGTCATAATGGCTGAATCGCTGGAGGATCTCAGTCGAATGTTAAACGATCTCAATGCTGCTTCTCGATCCGTAGGGTTGGGGATGAATTTTGACAAAACGAAAGTTATGTACAACGATCTCATCATCCCTAGCCCGGTTGTCGTAGAGAATGCAGTAATTGAAGTGGTTAAAGACTACGTCTACCTCGGACAGGCCATACAGCTGGGCCGGGGTAATTTCAACAAAGAGATCGATAGACGCATTCGACTGGCCTGGGCAGCTTTTGGGAAGCTTCGGCACATCCTCACCGCAGATATACCCCAATGTTTGAAGACCAAAGTGTTCAATCAGTGCGTCCTCCCCGCTATGACCTACGGTGCAGAAACTTGGACGCTAACCGTTGGGCTGGTTCACAGACTAAAAGTCGCACAGCGAGCGATGGAGAGAGCAATGCTTGGAGTTTCTCTAAGGGATCGAATCCGGAACGAAGAAATTCGACGGAGAACCAAAGTGGTCGACATAGCTCTCAGAGTCAGCGAGTTGAAGTGGCGGTGGGCTGGCCACATCTGCCGAGTCAGCGATGGCAGATGGGGGAGGAAAGTCCTAGAGTGGAGGCCACGTATGGGACGACGAAGCATAGGGCGCCCCATCTCTAGATGGACCGACGATCTCAAAAAGGTGGCTGGTAGCGGTTGGATGCGGAAAGCAGAGGATCGCATATGGTGGAAAGCATTGGGAAAGGCCTATATCCAACAGTGGGTAGATACAGGCTGATAATGATGATGATGATTTTGCAATAAAAAAATAATGCGACTATAAATTAAGTTAAAAACGGGCCAAGTGCGAGTCGGACTCGCGCACGAAGGGTTCCGTACCATTATCTATAAAAACGGCAAAAAAAAATCACATTTGTTGTATGAGAGCCCCTCTTAAATATTTGTTTTATTTTTATTTAATTATTTATTTTTAAAGTAAATATATAACTAAATATTATGTGAGTATTTCAAGTGTCTACCTATTACCGTTATCAATTGTGAGCAAAGACGAGCAAGAAAATCTCGTTTGTTGTACGGGAGCCCCCTTAAATATTTATTTTATTCTGTATTTTAGTATTTGTTGTTATAGCGGCAACAGAAATACATCATCTGTGAAAATTTCAACTGTCTAACTATCACGGTTCATGAGATACCGCCTGGTGGCAGACGGACGGACGGACAGCGGAGCCTTAGTATTACTAAGGCTGGATAAGGGTTCCTTTTTATCCTTTGGGTACGGAACCCTAAAAACTATCCCATATCTCAAGTTGGATCAAACTGCACAGTGTGCAAAATTTGATTTAAATCGGTTCAGTAGTTTCGGATTCCATTGTGGACAAACAACGTGACACGAATTTTTTTAAAAACGAAATTATATATTACTAGCGACCCGCCCCGGCTTCGCACGGGTGCAATGCTGATACTAAATGTACTACAGAAGGTCTTTGCGCTTTGTCCTATCCAGTCCTTCCCCAGTTATAGGCACACGCCGCCGGCTCCGCGGCCGGTATCGCCACAGCCGTTATGTCCCTGCATTTTAAATGTGTAATATCTTCTAAACTATTCATTTAAATTACATGCTGTGAAGGGCCATATTGATCTATATTAAATGCGCAATGTATTTAAGGTACTTAATTGGATAAGGATTAATTCTGTATTGCTTAAAATCGCTTCGTAAATAAGGCATTATTTCTTGTAAAAAGCAATGGATAAAATAACGGTTATTGTGTGTTACCACTAAGAGATAGACATATACCATCGCGAACTTTTTTGTAGACCATTTTAAGGTGAACAATACTGTACTACATTATTTTGATCTATCTCGTTGGGTTCAGCCAGCGTTTGCAATGAAAGAGCAAAAAAATGTGTTTATTTACGACATCACATTAGAAACCTCTAAATTATCAGTGTTTTTCTACTATGTTATGCATATATTATACATATAAACTTTCCAGTTGAATCACTCTATCTATTAACAAAAACCGCATCATAATCCATTGCGTAGTTTCAAAGAATTAAGCATACAAAGGGACATAGGGACAGAGAAAGCGACTTTGTTTTATACTACGAGTATGTAGTGATGATTTAAGCACCTGTTGGCTGTCGCGGAATATCAGCGCTGTGTTGTGTACACAGCACTAATGCAAAGCGATGGTCAAATTAGCATCATAAAGGAGCTACGTATTATGTAAGGTTATATTTAAAATATTATATGTCACTCCGTATTGTTTCCTCATATTGTGATGTTAATGAATTATATTTTTTTTCTTTCATTGTCGTCGATTTTAGCGAAAAGAAAAACAGCGTTTATAGAGCAATATACATCACAAACAAATATATATCACAAATATAACTTCAGTAAACAAGGGGTTTTAAAAATCCCACCCGGTATTTTTGTTTTATTTTTAACGAGTACTAACTCGTTAAAATAATTGGTGTTAGCTGAGAGAGAACTCTACAGTGGATTACATAAGAATGATAACTGATATGGTAGACGAAACTTCCGCAAAATAACACAATCTTTTAATTTACAACACAGAGTTTCGGCAACATTTAAGTAAATGGTGCTGTTTATTTTCCGAAGAAACTAAAATAAATAAACATAAGTATGTTTGATTATTTTAGTTTCTTCGGAAAATAAACAGTACTCTGTTATATATTTGATAGCATACTAGTATGTATCAATAAACCAGTATCGGTGAGCGCGTTTTTTATTTACTATACAAGATTAACTTAGAATACATTTACTATCTTTTCGCACGTAAAAATCTACATGCTCACTTAAACTAAACTGAGGGTCATTTCTCGTAATTAAAATGTAATCATAATTCAGTTCCGATCCAGTCTCGATCCCACAAATGTCAAATTTGGTATTCTCGTATCACAATATAAAACTTCAAAGTTTAATTTGAGTAGGATAATATTAAAATTTGACCGAAAAGCAATAAGAATTCATAATAATTAATTAATGAAATCAAGTATATAATTTTTAGTCAATTCATAATTCAATCTCGATTCGATCAACTTTCATATTGCAATCGTAAAATAATTATGAGAATTGGTTTTCTGATAGTGTAAATAAGAAGAATGTCAGGGAAAAATGTCAAACCAATTCGGGAAAAATATTTTTTAATGGAAGTAATTTTTGTATTAAATAAATCTGTATCTTATTTATTTATCACTTACCTTCCACTAATTATCGGTTTTGTGTTGTTTATATCCATAAGCTTCCTTCGATATTTTTCATATTGTCGGTTCATCTAGTAGGAGATAGTAGAAAAAGTTTAAAAATCTTTTTGTTTTTGTAATGTTAAAATGTTAAAATATTTGTTATAGGATGAATGTTATAGGAAAAATGCGTGTTATAGGATATTCGAATTTTCTTATTTTTCTTTTTTATAAATGTCTCAAGAGTCTTATATCTCAAGCATACTCGTATACCAAATTCATATCAAGCTGTCAAGTCGATTTTGGAAATTTTAATGCAGATATTTTCGCGAGCAATACTTAGTCTACATCTAATCTATTATTGTAAAGAAAGTAGAGATTTGTAATTTTGTTTATAATGGGAAACCTGTTTTTTTTATATAAGAGGTGGGCAAACAAGCATGTGGGTCACCTGATGCAAAGCAATCACCACAACCCATGAAGATCAGCTACACCAAGTGGTCGGCGATCTGTTGCCAGCCTTCTTGCATACTCCTTCCTTTCTTTCTAAAAGCCAAACAGATTTTAAAAATTCTTTCACTTATAGAAAGCTCCATGGTGCATATGATATATATATACATATATCATATGCACCCGTGCGAAGCCTAGACACGTCGCTAAGTGTACATTAAATATATGAGCAAAAGGAAATGAAGGTCCGCAAATAAATATCGCCGTTTATTTGGGTTCTTTCTTATACAAATCGAGAAGGAAGACGAGGGAAATTGCCGTACAGATGTTTAATTAAACGTATCTCATCTCACGGCACACCGGTGGGCCACGACAGCGACGGGTCGTGTCAGTGTCTGTCGCCATTCTATTATAATGTCGCTTATTATTTCTCCTCGTTTATCCTATTTCACTTTGTTAGGATTGTATTTTTATTGCGATGTGGGCCTACTGCACATTATGTGTTTCTCGTAAAGCTAAACTAGCTAGGACGGTGAGGAAATTTTCCCTACGGGCTCGTATCCTCTATTGCTATGCTCCTCTGTGGGACTGAGACGATTTTCTATTGCGAATACCCCCACTTAGTTGCATAGAACTGTAAGACTAAGAAAGTCTATGAACTATTCTGACTCTATTTATGTTCTTCTTCATGTCCTAGACCTATGGCTGCGTATTGCTAAATTGTGTATAGCGTATTGTGTATTATGTGTGCCAGACCCGTACTGCTCCGAAATATTGAGCGTGGTTTGTTATGACAATTATAGAGCAAACTGTATGTCAATGCATGGATTATCTATGTTGAACTTGAAACAATACATTTCAACATAAACAATTTATGATTGGGTACCATAAATTGTTTATGTTGAAATGTATTGTTTCAAGTTCAACATAAAATATGGTGCTCTAGAGTATCAGAGCAAAACGTATATGTTTTGAGTTCAGACTATCCCGTAGACACGGCAATCTGTTTTTTAAACCCATATTCTATAGTATGCCTTATAAAGTTTGAAGTTATAGAAAAAAGAGAAATATTTGTTTCATAGACTTTGTATAAAATGCCGAACAGAACTTTCGGAAACTATTTACAAATATTTATTATTCCAACCCAATTGGCCGTGTGGTTTCCGGCAGACTAGAATAGAATCACTCCGTCTCTTCCCGTGGTTGTCGTACAAGGCGACTAAGGGAAATACATTATAAAACATCGATCAGGCCTCCCCAACCCGTTTGGCCAGCGTGGGGAGTGTAGGCCAAATCCTCCTTCTGTCTGGGACGGACGAGAGGGTCGTGCTCCTGTAGTGGAGACTAAAATGACCTGATGATGATGATGATTATTCCAACATGGCAATGCAAGAAAATCTGAGCAAAAGTGTTTTTAGTTACGTTGGATCATTTTATACATTACCCAAATAACCCAGGTTATTTCATATGTTTTATGAAACATAACAACTATTAATTTTAGGTATATACATATTACCTAGTTTGCTTTGCATCCATGTATTATTTACATATCTACACAGACTACTGTTTACTCGTATGTTCGTTTCAGTACGTTATTGTTTTTATGAGCAGGAAATGATCCTGGACAAACTATGATGCTATGGGTATCCGTGCTGTATACAGTTTGGCAATACGCTGTCTGGCCACGCTGATCCATCCATCCTCACAAATATGCACATTTATAATAGGTATATAATTATATTTATGTAGAATAGTCCTACCTTTGAATCGTATATTCTTCCGGGTAACCTAAGGCAGATATTGTCTTATAAAAATAAATATAACGTTTTATTTATATTTTGATTGAGTTATTATTAAAATTTAATATACTACGAGTACATGCAGGTTTCTATGATTGCCTACAAAATAAAACGACACTGGTCTTCAAGTTTTTTTTGACTTGATAACGTCTTGTAGATCGATGAAGAAAGGCTGCATGCACGAAAAAGCATGACTCATTGTAACGTTCCGCCTGAGCAGAGCGTGCAAGCGAGAGCCCAGAACACGCGATAGAGAGGCACGATCGGCCTAAGCGTTCGGCTTGCTTCTATATCTCTTCCACTCCACCGGCCGATATATAATGACGTTATCATGTAAAATTATTGTCCGTAAACCGACTTTACACACAACATTTTATTTTATTTTGCATTTAATGTGTTATAAACATTTTATTCAACAATTTATCTCTATTTATACACACGTATTGTCAGCCTTAAATCCTCCTTAACCAAATGTAAAAATAATATGGGGAAGCATATTATTTTCATCCTTATCCTCTTTTAATGCCATCCCATATTCACATGTCACATCGTCGTGACAATGCAAGAACAATTTGTTATTTTTGAGGGAAACATGATCCAAACCGTAAGGGTTTGTACACGCAGTTCCACAACAACCCTCAAGGGATATGCCATTGGGATTTCATTTCATTTCAGTCAACAGAGTGCACCACATCCAAGTTTTAGCTCGAAGATGTTGATGAACCATGAGGTGTAATCAATTAAACCATAGTATGTTGATCTATAATAAGATTATATATAAATAAATAATATTTCTGGACAATTTACACAGCGCCATCTAGTCCCAAATTAAGTGCAAACTTGTACTATGGGTACTAGACAATTGATAAATGTATATTATATATTTTTTTAAATACTTATAATACATAGAAAACACTCAGACCAAAACCAACATGTAACATGGTCATGCACACAAATGTTTGCTTTGTTCGGGGATCGAACCCGCAACCTGGGAGTCAAAGTAGGCCTTGCTTTGACCACCGGGCTCGTCACCCCATGTAGTATAAAAAATAATATTCACAAACCTTTAAAAACAAATTAAATCTAAGTGTTTGTCTTTAATATTAAGCAGATGTCAATTTAGATTGCTTTATAATATCATCATCATCAGGTCCATTTTAGTCTCCACTACAGGAGCACGACCCTCTCTCGTCCGTCCTAGACGGAAGGAGGATTTGGCCTACACTCCCCACGCTGGCCAAAAGGGTTGGGGAGGCCTGATCGATATTTGATAATGTATTTTCCTTAGTCGCCTTGTACGACATCCACGGGAAGAAACGGAGTGATTCTATTCTAGTCTGCCGGAAACCACACGGCCAAATTATCGATTAGTTAATAATCGACGAGCGCTGTGGTCGTTTGGATAACAATGGCCACTTTGACTCCGATGTCGCGGGTTCGATCCCCGTCACCAAAGAAATATTTTGTGCAAGCAGCGTGGTGATGCTTTAAACTCCTTTCCATTGAAGGGAGACCCGTATCCCAACAGTGGGATGAATATGGATTGATACCGATATTATTATAATCAACTCTATAATATTATTTGGGGGGTGTAAGTGGTTTATCAACATCTTTGAACCAAAGCCAACTTCACCTGCACGTCACCATGTTCTCTGGGAGTGTGATCTTTGGCAGCGGGAGCGGGATGACATGTTGAATTCATTGCAAGTTGCATCCGGGGTAGTATACTATTCAGATTTGGTAGCAACAAGGGAGAATTACCAAGCGTTCAGACGATTTTGCAATTCATATTATTGGAATCGATGTGTTAGGTAACAACTCAATGTTTTAGGTCCCTAATAGTGTTAGAAACTTAAAATCCGTGGTGCACGGCAGTTGAGCTTCACTTGACTAGCCATCTCTTTAGGCTTTTAATGCCTTATTTGCCATATGGCTGTCTCTCACATTGCTAAGAGGGGAAGTCAAATTCCAAAAGCTTCCTACTCCTTCTAATTTCTTCTGATTAAATTCGTTGTGAGTTCCAAGGCAGCCGTAGTTTTACCCCTGGGACTGCAATGGACTTCATTGTTCATTGCCTTTTTTGGCGGTCGCCGCTGTTAATCCTGGCTACACAGGAGATACAGTGGTGGGAATGTGTGGTGGGCCCCCGTTCACCTGCACGTGGTGCACAATGCTGACTGACAAACGAAGCTCTGGCGAAAAGAGAGGTAGGGAGCGTAATTGTAAGCTACCCGACTTGGGAACGTACCTCCACCTCACAGAATACCGCAGCCAAATAACAATTCCCTTGATTGTTATGTTCCTGCGAGTGAGTGAGGTCACCAGAAAAGAAGGAGATGCTGCGTTGGCAGCGGGGGTGGCGGCGCGCAAGTGATATATTATGTTGCGTGCGTTAATACGGTTACGATGACCGCTTCACATCAGGCGGGCCGTATGCTTGTCTGCCAGCCGACGTAGTATTAAAAAAAAAAGCCTTATTTCTTTGAGTCTTTTTGATGTGCTTCAACAAATTTTCAGTTATTTAGGCAGTTTAAAATTATCCCATTAGTTTGGGGTGTAAGTGACTCACCACGATCTTTAGAGCCAAAGCCAACCTCACTTGCACGTGGTGCACCCGGCCGACTAGCGAAAGTGGCTCTGGCGAAGAAGAGGTAGGGTACAACGTATTTGTATGCTGCCCGACTGGAGAAGTACCTCCACCTCACAGAATACCGCAGCCAAATAACAATTCCAAATAACAGTCCGAGGGTTGTTGTGTTCCGAGTGAGTGAGGTCACCAGAATGGAAGGAATTGCTTCGATGGCAGCAGGGGTGGCGGGCCCGAGCGAAATTTCATGTTGTGAGCTTTAATATGTCTACGGTAACCGCTTCACATTAGGTCGGCCGTATGCTTCTGCCACCCGACGTAGTATAAAAAACCCCCAACATAGTTAAGAAAATTCAGAACACGAAAACAAAAAACGTTTTCTTAGGTACAGCTTATATAAGACGTTGAATACTGAAAGGGATAGAAAAAATACTAATTAGCGTGGATTTCAGGCAACGTATTAACATGCCTCTGTAAATATAAGTAAACCTTCCCGTCAATACTACGCTAAGTAGGACGTCATACATTTCTCTTTATTTTCAGCAGGGAATTGAAAGTAGAAACAGATGCTACAGTTTACTCATTAGCTGTGGGAACATAGGAACTTCTGTTACTAAAAAGACCCAACTTTTGCCTGCGAATTTTTCCGTTAGCTTACAGATTGCATACCAATCGGTTTCAACGAATCGGGAATTGGACGGAAAACCAAAGTTAGGCTATGTCGACAGCCTTCAGAGTTTGCAATCTGAAGTGGCAATGAGCCGGTCATATTTGACGAGTAAATGATGGCAGATGGGAGAGGAAGGTATTAGAGTGGAAGCTGCGCATAGGACGACGATACGTTCGATGCCCTCCTTCTAGATCAGGGCTTCCCAACCGATGGTCCGCGGACCACCAAATTATAAAGAGGGAAATTATAGTATTGGCCGTGTGGTTTCCGGCAGACTAGAATAGAATCACTCCGTTTCTTCCCGTGGATGTCGTACAAGGCGACAAATACATTATCAAATAACGATCAGGCCCAATCCGTTTGGCCAGCGTGGGGAGTGTAGGCCAAATCCTTCTCCCGTGTAGGACGGACGAGAGTGGGTCGTTCTCCTGTAATGGAGACTAAAATGGGCCTGATGATGCTGATGAAATTATGGTCCGTGATACAAACTTATAATGAAAGCGATTGAACACTATCATACAAAATACTAAAATCTCGAGTTATAGAATAATGGATTTATATGATACTCGGGGAGCCTACACCCAACAAAAACCTCGTAGTGGTCCGCGAATAAAATAAGTTTGGGAACCACTGTTCTAGACAGACCGATGTCCTTATGAAAGTGGCTGGATGCGGAAGGTGGAGAATCGTATTAGGTGGAAAGCATTGGGGATTGTATCCAGCAGTTGGTAGATACAGGCTGATGACAATACCAATCGGTAATATGAGAAGCTCGATGGTTACGTGTCTCAACGATCACGCAAGTTAAGCAATGTAAACCGTTTCCTGTCTATATATCTATATGTATAAAACAAATTCAAAGGCCTTACCGGCTAAGTCGATTCCCATCGGATTTTTAATAGCGAAAATCAAACTTCAATTTTTGACGAGCTCGGTGGTCGAAAGGTCGAAAAGCAATGGCCACTTTGACTCCGAGGTTTGCGAGTTCGATTCCCGCATAAGACAAATATTTATTTGCATGAACATGTCTATTTGTTTACTTCTGGGTGTTTTCTATGTATCATAATGTATGTATTTACAAAAAAAATTTTTAGGTATAATGTTAGTTACATATTACCCATAGTACAAGATTTGCTTAGTAGTAATTTATCCAGGAATATTTATTTATAAGTCTTTAAGCACTGAAAATGTCTAAGTAAATTATTTTAAGCGACTTGATTTAAGTTCCAAGTGGAACATTTCAAAGGCTTATCGCAAGCCTGAAATCACTATTCGGTTTGAACTTAAGCCCTGTCTAGAGAGTACGGGCTATTTCTAGCTTCATAAATTTCTAAAGTCTAGCCTAAAGGCCAAAGGTAACTAACGAGAGGTACTCAATACTCGTACCTACATGAAACGATTCAATAGATTATTATTATTTAAATAAGTAGTTGTCTTGGCCAACTTGCCAGAATATTATAAATATTTTTAAAAATCCCACCTAGGCGCGGGAAATGATTTTTTCCATTTTTAGGGTTCCGAACCTCAAAAGGAAAAACGGAACCCTTATAAGATCACTTTGTTGTCCGTCTGTCTGTCTGTCTGTCTGTCTGTCTGTCAAGAATTTCTATGTCGAGAATGCGTGGAGGTATCAAGCTGAAATTTGAACTGTATACTCAGGTCTACGGTCCCATGAAGTTAAAAAAAAATCAAACTGCTAAGTTTACGTAGAAAAAAGTTACGGCCGTTTATTCAGCAAAAAACGCATATTTCGACACACACAAGGGAATCAAAACCTATAGGGTACTTCCCGTTGACCTAGAACTATGAAATTTGGCAAGTAACATCGTTATAGACTACAAGTACAGGAATAAATCTCAAAACTATACATTTGTAAATAGATCTTAAAAAATAGAGGGTCTATATTTTTTATAGGGTGTCGAAATTTCAAATTGAAACTACTAGTTCAAATGGGGTATCATATGAAAGAGCTTGATGTACACATTGCAAAATATATTTTATTTATTTTTTTCGACGGATTATTTCTTATTTATAATGAAAAATATCAAATTTAATAATGATACTACGTACCTACGGAACCCTCGGTGGGCGAGTCCGACTCGCACTTGTCCGGTTTTTTTAAATATTTATAAGATTCAATCATCATCATCATCATCTCAGCCATTGAAAGTCCACTGCTGGACATAGGCCTCCCCTCTAGAACTCCAATAAGACCGGTTGGAAGCGGCTTGCATCATTGCTAAGATTCAATAGATTTCAATATTTGCCGTGTAAGTAGCTCACCTTTAGAGAAGTAAACTTCACCTGCACATAGTGCACCCTGCCGACTAGGGAAAGAGGCTCTGGCAAAAGAGGGGAAGGATACGGCGTATTGTATAATCTGCACGACCGACGGAGAAGTACCTCCATAAAATACCGCAGCCAACTAACTATTCCCTTGAGGGTCGTTGTGCTCCTGCGAGAGAGTGAAATCACTATAAAGGAAGGCGTTGCTGCGTCGGCAGTTTCGGCACTGATATTTCATGTTGCGAGCATTAATATGGCTTCACTATCCGCTTCACATCGGCGGGCCGTATGCTTATATGTCACCCGAGGTAGTATAAAAATGTTACGTAAAATATCACACAGTTTAAATATAAACGAAATCTGAATGTTTGTCTTTAATATTAAGGAGACTATATGTATGTAAAAATGGGGGTGATTAGAAGAAAGTTTCCGCCGCGCTTTTTAAAAAAGAAAAGTAGAAAGCTCGGCGGTACCTTTGGTTGGCGGTGGTTGGAGATCAGCTTAGGTACTGTTCTCATTATCGCCGCAGGAGCGCAATATTGACACACTTTTGGAGGTTTCGGGCTCTCCAAGGTAAATGTACGTGCACCACGGATTTAAATATCTAACAATACTAGTGGTCGTCCAGTCGTCGAAATTCGACCATAATTAACTTAAATTATGACTTTAACAATAAACAAAATTTAACATTTAACAATAAACATTTAAAAATAAACAACAATTTAACAATAAACAAAATAACAAAATTTTGGGGTGTAATTGTATCAATATCTTTGAACCAAAGCCAACTTCACCTGCACGCGGTGCACCCTGCTGACTGACAAACGAAGCTCTGGCGAAAAGAGAGGTAGGGAGCGTAATTGTAAGCTACCCGACTGGGGAATGTACCTCACAGAAAAGAAAGTCCATACACGCACGCACCCCGGCAACTTTTGCTTCGTATTATAGCGTTAATAAACGAGAAGCATTGGAAGTTAGGTAGCAGGCAAAAATAACTCTATCGTTCTATTAAAACTAGGCCGGATCTAGCCCACGGGGCCGAAATCGAGGTTGATAGGAGCTAGTAGATTCGCTGATAGTATATTTTCCATTGATTTCAATGGCAAATGTATTTGATGATCATTCCTCAAGGCCATGATCGATCTAAATTTTTTTCGACACAAACCTCAAATATATCGAGATCTTTAATTGTGACAAGTTTCATCAAAATCGGTTCATTGGTTTTGGAGCCTATTCATTTCCATGAGTGACTATTCGGCGTATATAAGCTTTCCTTTCGGTATGCGCTCTCCACTCAACCAGAACTTCTTGTTCTCGGTTCTGTCCATCGTAACTGCCCCCCTAGCCAAGTGTAATTCGTAGCGTAATGAACGTTAGATAGATCACGTGACATTTGTCAATTCTCATAAAATGTTCGATTTTGACAAATTTCACGTGATCTATCTAATTTTCGTTACGCTACGAATTACACTTGGCTAGGGTAGGGGGCTGATCATCGTAGTACCTAATTAGAATTCTCTCCCGCTATAGGTATCGATTAGTGACGCACCTGGTTGGTCTATCCATAGTACTGAGGCCCTTCCGCTGAAGCTGAAGCCGATTACCATCGAATGGTTTGATTCGAAATATAGGTCTTACGTTTAAGTTATTCATAAAAGACCTCCAGTCTTTCTACCAGCTAAGCTGAATACACGTATCATAAATCTAAGTTGAAGTACGGAGTACTATTACTTATACTGTGGTTGAAGTAAGATTTTCAAGTCAAAAAATCTCATAGAAATCGGCTTCAGCTTCGGCGGTAGGGTTCAGTACTATGGATAGACCAACCAGGAGCGCCACTAATCGTTACCTATACCAGGCTAATAGACATAGCTAAAGCCGATTATTACCATTTTTTAATGCGAAAATGAAACTACGTTTAGATTGTTGCTAATTATGTTAGATGTTAGATTGCATGCCTACATTTATAAGGCAATGTACAGCTGCCAAACAATTCACTACCTTGGCCTGATATATATATATTTTTTTTTTAATAATTTATTTCTAAAATTCTCACACATACATTTCAACACGTTAATGCCGTACCACGAAAACCTCACAGGGTTTATCTGGGTAGGCGAATAAATGACTGTATATGAGCAAATAAACAATTTCATTTCATTTCATTAGAAATCCTAGAGCTCTACCGACTAAGCTGAAGATGTTTGTCAACGTTTTTAATCTAAGACCAATTTTTGAAAAAATAAAAACGGATGGTAATCAGCTTCTGCTTCGGCGGTATATTTTTGCCCTGGTTGGCAAAACAATAACAACAACGAAATTCTAAACTCTTATGATATGTTTGAAGTATCGAAACATGCACAGTTCTCTCAGAAGTGGATAGCCGTATCGCAATTTTAAGTTCTGATAGTATGGATTGATTGAAATTAATTAGCTGTCCATGGAATTCTTAGCATTCTCCTCCAACACCATATCTCTAAGGCGGCTATCCGATGTTTTGTTTGTTTGTAATATCTTTATTTTACATAAAATAAAATTTACAATATAGTAACTTAAAGGAAAAGTACAAAGGCGGACTTATCCCTCACATGGATCTCTTCCAGACAACCTTACAGTATCTGAGAGAATTTCATGAATAGGCAAGTGGATCATTTGTTTTTATTGTGTTAATAATAGCAATAGAAATTGAGGAGCTCGATGGCGTCGATGTGCGTGTCAGTCTAATCAAACACGCAAGTTAAGCAACTTGGACCGCAGCCTGTCTATGGATGGATTTATTTATCTCGAGCTCCTCCGTGCTTCGGAGAGCACGTTAAACCATCGGTCCCGGCTGTTGACATTAGTTGTCAGTCTTTAAGTCAAGTCAGTGGCCTTAGGGCGGCTTGAAAACACTGGCCTCCACCAACCCGCAGTTGAGCAGGGTAGAGGAGTATGCTCAAAACTCCTTCGATATAAGGGAGACCCGTATCCCAGGAGTGGAATAATTATGGGTTAATGCTGAATAGCGATAGAACAAATTTTAAGTGCGGTTTTTCTAATAATACATGAAAGTCTACATAAATTACGAAATAAGGTACTCATTGCTTATTTACACAATAGGCATAGGCATGTGACCAATGTTCTAAAATTATAAAAACTCTATATCAGTAACGTAAAATACTTAAAACTAGAACGATCTGCGATCTTAAAATTTTAATAACTTATGTGTTTTATGGTCGATGAAAGTTTGGTGGGAAAGTCCATTTTAAAAGTAAGAATTTATAAAAAATAAATATTACCATTGTAGAAACAATAAAAAATACTATAACTTTTGTTACGGCACTAGCTACATAAACGCAATATTTAACGTAGCTGTCGTACAAATTTCTGGTTTAATGCATAGAAAATAGCATGGTTCACACCATGTTATTTTCACATCATAACATAGTAGCGTCATAACACGGTAGCCTTTTGTATGGAGCGTTTTCGAGATAGTCCAAAATTGTGATTTTCAAGTTATCATATCCCGAGAAGTTTTTATGCACTCGAAGTAATTCTTTCACCTATAGTTATATTATTGTGACGTCTTTAAATAACAAATCGAAAAAAAAATGGTTCACAAGCCTATTATAATCTGAAACAATATACATGCAAGCCTTTACCAAAAGTAGGTCTTTACCTATCTATAGATACGAAGATTGTCAGCGCCAGAGCCGTACTGGCCGTACTAAGGTATACATTGCTCTTAAGCTGAATTAACCAGTAATTTTATAGTATGTAGTATGTAACCCATACGAGATTGTGAATTATTAGGGTAAAATAATATTTTTTACCCAGATGCAACATAATTACTGTATAGTAAATATAATAGTTATATTAACAGTACCTCAACTCCTTCGTCCGAAATCGCAAACAAACAATTCAGAATAATTCAGGCGCGCGATTTATTTTAGCTGATGTAAAAAGAAAGTTTTTATTTTATTTAAATAAGCATATAGCAATAAACAATAAGATTGCTGTACAAATTACGGATTAAAACTCAAGAAATTTAGTAAATACAGTAAATAATTTTTGGAACGAAGTTCCTTATGGGGCGTTGCGGAGGGGTACTCTGGCCGGCAAAAAACGTCCGTAACGTTAAAAAAAACCGTAACATTTTTATGTATAGGCAATGTATGATGGCTATACAGTGTCTAATGTATAGTTTACGTGATGACTGTTATTATTATTGCAGTTTGCTATTATTTTTATTGTTATCGATAAAAAATCATAATAAATAAAACATCGGACGCGCAGCATGCGCCACCATAGCGAAATTTATTTATTTATTTATTATGGCCACTTTACCGAATTGATATCGGAAAACCAAGGTCACTTTACATTTCTACTTTTTGATGCTCTACACGAATCTGAAGTCAGAATTTCGAAATTTTGAGTTTTAGGACGGACAGACAGAACGACCGGACCGGACGATTTTATAAGCTCAATAAATTTCGCTGAAAATGTATACCCGAATAATGATTTTCTTTATACCTCGAATAGAACTTGAAATTAATATTTTTATAATAAGGAACTTCGTTCCTATCTGGTGTCCCACGACCTCGTTTTTCTCTGTGTTCCAATGTAATAAATTTAAGTAGGTACTAATGTATTTACGTTATAAATACGTTAGTACTTCTATTTATTACATTTATAAAATTAATATCCTGCTCGAAAATTAACAGTGACTAAGTCCAAGAGGATCTAGTAAGCACGCAGCAAAAGTTTTGTTGTTCTACGTGAATGTTCCCCGCATCGCAGTGACCGTCTAGGGTAGGGTAAAAAGACGTCAGGAATTTCCCTGGCATGTTCGGAATTTGGTCCTTTGTCACGGTCCCTTACTAGAACTAAAAAATAAAGTGGTTATGCGTTTTATCTTTACCAGCTTGATTTCAGTTAAATGACGCCCACCGCTGAATACGTAAAAAATACGTACTAAATACGCAATACTATTACTTTTACTGTGGCTGAACATAGAATTAGGTTGGCTTAGACTTCCACGACAGACGATTTCGTGCTGATTAAGTTATCAATAGGCTCTCTCCGATCTTTACCAGAACGTAACATGATATATATACAAAATAACCATGTAAAAATATTTCAACATAACTGTTATTTCAATAGTATTAGTATATTAGAAAATTCGAAACTGTTACTTTTTTTTACAGTTACAGCACAAAAGTTTAATGACATTACTAATCGCTCTATTGAACATATATTATGAGGTTTTAAATCCATTAACGCAATGTTAGATGAAATATATAAAATAGTTACCTTAGTGTGGTTCCTTTATTACAATAACCCTTTAATTGATCATTAATACAATAGGCATGTCTACGAAATCAAATGTTACAATTTATAACTGTACAACAGTGTAAGATCCAATTGTAAGGCCAAAATTATAGAACACACAGCGTGACTAACATGTCGCTTATTTGGTGCAACAACGTCATAATTAAAGTCGACATGCCTATTTCGCACGGCGCGGGCGGTTTAATATTTATTTTTATATGCAAATTCTACTTTTTGATTGCTCATAACTAGCTCATAAAGTTCTAGAAGTGCTTAGGTACTTCTAACTTAGATCTTTTATGATTGTCCAACTAAATAAAAAAAGAAATAATTAGTTATTCCTTTTTTTTATTGTTGTTGCAATTAATAAATTTTATTTAGCTTAGCAATCATAAATGATCTAAGTGCAACAACGACTTATATATAAATTGTGACCTTAATGCAGGAAATGAGCGACATCACGTGCGACAGGTATCTTCATCCTCAGATAAATAAAGGCCAAGCAAATTCTTGAGAAGGCAGCGTTACTATTTAAAAATTTATGAAATGAGGTTTGTAAATATTATTTTATTCAATTACATGAATACACACACATATACATACATACACACATATCATATTACAACACAATACAATAATTTCTCTTTATTTCACCAAAACCGTAAAGATTTACAATGAATCAGTTAAAATATAAAGTAAAAAGTCGGCCTTATCGCTTAGCGATCTCTTCCAGGTGGTAAGGGGGCTGAAATAAGGGTAGATGGCGCAGCATATACTATTCTCGACACATTATACATACATATACAAATAAACACACATAATTATATATACATATATATAGACAACTACTCGTTTATTTGTGCCCTAATTCCGGCACTGATCACCCAACACGAAACTTTACTGTTTAGCAAATATTTCTCCCCTTATTTATCGCAACTTGTAACATCCAAGGCCCAAAAACTTCGCCAATGGGACCGGAACCATTGCGGATATATTTGTAACTTGGAAAAAAAGGAAATTCGAGCGTGTGAAAGCCTAGCATAAATGTACTGTATTATTTAAGATTTTCTTCCGTCTCTGATTTCTTTTGCGACTTGGTAATATAAACCAAAATTAATCATAACCGTGGTGAATACTAGCATAACTTTTGCTATGCCGCCCTGACAGCCCAGGTAGCCATGCTCACTAAAGTGTTCAAACTGGTGGTGGTGTCGTATGGTGGGTCGCCGCATTCCCAACAAAATGGTTGAATGCGGTGATGGCTGCCCCATGCATCAACTCGTGAACAGGTGCTGCCAGAGGGGACTGGTCTGCCGTCGCCGTCATGGTTGCAAGGTAAACAATAGGAGGATTTAGGTTAAGTAGTATTAGACAATAGAATGATTATTAGCATAATAGCGACGTGCAATTAATAAATTGTTAGAAAATTGTGAGATAAAAATATAAGATTGTCAACAAAAGGTACCCCGGGGTCAGTAGATTGTAATTATAATCAATAAAAAAAATCCAAATTTAATAAATAATAAATAAATAAATATTATCAGACAAATTACACAGCGCTATCTAGCCCCAAAGTAAGCGAAGTTTGTGTTATGGGTACTAGACAACTGATAAACATACGTAAATACATTTTTTTTTTTGTAAATACATACTTATGATACATAGAAAACACCCAGACTAAGACAAACAGACATGTTCATGCACACAAATGTTTGTCCTAAGTGGGAATCGAACAGACGAGCATTGGTGTCGAAGCCGCGTCATTGACCGCTACACCACCGAGCTCGTCTTTGTAAGTGATTCATCAACATCTTTGAACCAAAGCCAACTTCACCTGCACGCGGTGCACCCTTCTGTCTGACAAACGAAGCTCTGGCGAAAAGAGAGGTAGCGAGCGTAATTGTAAGCTACCCGAACCAAAATAACCATAACCATACATTATTATACGAAACCAGCATAACCATAAGAATGGTCAATCATGTAGGGTTTTTCATTCATAAGTACAAACCAAACTATGGTAAACTAAAATAAAACTATGACTCTAAACTGATCTACAAACAAAAATAAAATGTCCTCATTGTAATCAGCTCGACCAATTACTTTGTTGACTATTGTTTTTCCATTTACGATATTACGACCCCTGTTTCTTTGGCAAATGTTTCATGAGTTTCAAATTCTTGAGCCGAGACACACCCTAGCCACTCCATACAAACATCGCGTAGTTAAGTAATAAATGAAAGGGCTTGATGAACAAAACACAATAACTTGACTTTTTAGTTCTTTTTTTATTGACAACTTATAAGAGCTTGTTTCAAAAAATATATATTTCATTCTCTAGTACAGATACATCGTCAACCCTAATTTAACCCACTGCTGGGATTTGAGTCTCCCCTCAATTAAAGAGGTTTAGAGCATTCTCCACCTCGCTGCTCAACTGCGGGTTGGCGTAGGTCAGTGTTTTGAAGCCGCCTAAAGGCCACTGACTTGGCTTAACGACTGTCATCTAACTGCAACAGCCGAGACCGACGGCTTAACGTGCTCTCCGAGCTCGAGATACAACCCATCCATGGACAGGCTACGGCTGACGTTGCTTGACTCGTGGTGATCGGTTAGACTGCCACGTGCAACGTCGAGTTCCTCAAATCCAATATAGATTTTTTTTACTGGACAATTTACACAGCGCCATCTAGTCCCAAATTAAGCGCAAAGCTTGTGTTATGGGTACTAGACAACTGATAAATTATTATTGTAAATACATACTCACAATTTTGTGTCGGCCGTGTGGTTTCAGACTAGAATAGAATCACTCCGTCTCTTCCCGTGGATGTCGTACAACGCGACTAAGGGATTATAAGACATTATAAAACATCGATCAGGCCTCCCCAACCCGTCTGGCCAGTGTGGGGAGTGTAGGCCAAATCCTCCTTCTGTCTGGGACAGACGAGAGAGGGTCGTGCTTCTGTAGTAGTGTTGGGTGGGACATACAAGAGGCACTTCAAATGTACGCGAGTTAAGCGAATGAAATTGAATGAATGTACGCAACACGATTATGTCTTTTGTTTTGTCGCACTTATCGGTCGGTCGCGAGCTCCTCTATATATGTTTCTTCGGGTTTAAATTTTGGTCTATAAGTAAACCGAGATATTTAGTAGTTTACTTAATTTAAACAATCAATGATGCAATCAATTAAATTTATTTATGATACAGTACTACCCAATTTTGGAGGTCGGATCTCTTACATTTTAAAACTCAGCTCAAAGCCGTGTATGTGTTTTGAGTTAGTTATAAAATGAGGTGGGGCAATGTCCTATTGATGTGACATTGTCACATCAATGTGACATTGTCCCACCTCATTTGAAGTGGTACAATGTGCTACCTCACCAAGCTGAATGAGGTACTCATACAAACTCATCGAAATTGCTTGTCCTACCCAACACTATCTGTAGTGGAGACTAAAATGACCTGATGATGATGATACTCGTAATACATAGAAAACACCCAGACCAAGACAAACAGACATGTTCATGCACACAAATGTTTGTCTTGTGCGGGAATCGAACCCGCGACCTCGGAGTCAAAGTGGCCATTGCTAACCATTCGACCACCGAGCTCGTCAAATCTAATATAGATCAATTTTATGGTAAAGTACATCCTTATATTAATTAATGGTAACTCGGGAAGGGTTGCAGGTGAAAGCAGTCAAGTGTATTATTACATCCTATTAGCCCGGAAGAAGCCGGGACCAGGTGACTACTCCACGAGGGTGTTGTGTTAAAGCGCCATGAATTAACGAATAGCCGCAAGTAATTAATATATATTTTCCCCTTTTCTTCATCTATTTCGAGAGTCCCGTGATCGAATGGCTCGCAATGGCTGAGTAATTTGATTCCGAGATCGCAGGTTCGATCCCCGCAGAAGACAAACATTTGTGTGCATGAACATGTCTGTTTTCATGAATGTTTTTTAAGTATCATCATCATCAGGTCATTTTTGACTCCACTACAGGAGCACGACCCTCTTTCGTCCGTCCGATACAGAAGGAGGATTTCGCCTACACTCCCCACGCTGGCCAGACGGGTTGGGGAGGCCTGATCGATGTTTCATAATGTATTTCCCTTAGTCGCCTTGTACGCTATCCACGGGAAGAGACGGAGTGATTCTATTCTAGTCTGCCGGAAACCACAAAGTATGTATGAAATAAATAAAATATTTCTAAGTATGTATTTATAAAAAAATGTATCAATTATCTAATATCCATAGTAACTTTTAAACTTTTGCGTTGCATGATTAAAATTATACTGGGCTGTCCACCACCACTGTCCGCCTGTGACTACGGCCGATGCAACCTGGTCGAAACGTAAGGCAATAATTAAAGGTATGTAAAAATAGCCCTCCCCAACCCGTCTGGCCAGCGTGGGGAGTGTAGGCCAAATCCTCCTTCCGTCTAGGACGGACGAGAGAGGGTCGTGCTCCTGTAGTGGAGACTAAAATGGACCTGATGATGATGATGATGATGTAAAAATACCTTACATGATGATCACATTAATTCCCGTGGTTATTATCATTTTAGTATCCAGAGTACAAGCTTTGCTTAGTTTGGCAGTGGATGGCTGTGTAATTTTCCAGGAATATTTATTATTATTTATTTATAAGTACCTGCGTTTTACTGTGCACCCCTGACAGCCAGGGTAGTCATGCTCACTAAAGTGTTCAAACTGGTGGTGGTGTCTTATGGCGGGTCGCCACACTCCCAGTAAAATGGTTGAATGCGGTGATGGCTGCCCCATGCATCAACTCGTGAACGGGTGCTGCCAGAGGGGACTCGTTTGCCCTGGCTAAGGTAAACAATAGTAGAATTTAGGTTAAGTAGTAATAGACTACTTAACCTTTAAGATAACTATTAGCATAATAGCGACGTGCAATTTATTAATTGTAAGAATATTATAGGATAAAAATAGAACATTGTTAATAAAAGGTACGGACCCCGGGTCTGTAGACTGTAATAAACACCGAACACAGTAATAAATATCAATAAAAAAAATAAAAAATAAAAAATCCAAATAAATAATAATAAATATGCGAGTAAGTTCCATAAAACACCAATTGTATAAAAACTTAGCCACAAAATACTCTCTATATTTTGTGGGTCAGCATGCACAGCATTAGCATAGTACATTGCTGACCTCAAAGAAACCTCTTCACGCTCCATAACCCTTTGAAATGTTACTTTTTTCCATGCAAAAGTCATGGCACGCAATTTTAGTTTTTTGGATGTCAAGAGGGGTAAAGGCAAAGTTAAATCCACGTTAAAACACAAGCACAGAGTAAGTAGTACTACGTACAGTTTGGCCGCTCCCTGCCGCTCTCACAAGGCGACCTCACCTCCCCTCTGAGTCAAATTATTAATTGACAAGGCATACTATTCTGTTGATGAATTTATGAAGGGCGACTTATAATGACATGATATAGAATTTCAGACGTAAATAATTAGTATCATACTCGTAGTAAAACTTTGAAATGACATAATACTCATAATGTTAAATAATAATTGCTAATGAATAATGACATGTTTGGATAATTGCGAAAAATGACATTGAATTTGTTTGATTGTTAAAGTTTGATAATACATAATGTAGTTTAGTCTCGAAATAT
The DNA here is from genome assembly GCA_937001555.2 of Hypsopygia costalis. Lineage (NCBI taxonomy): Eukaryota > Metazoa > Arthropoda > Insecta > Lepidoptera > Pyralidae > Hypsopygia > Hypsopygia costalis. Next base: position 18,521,851 of record OW443343.2, on the reverse strand, counting down.
TGAGTACAATGTAACAATAATACGTGTTAACTACCTAGCTTTAAGATGATTTTCAAACACAATGTATTTGTTAATGCTGAAATGTGGACCCGATCGCATGGGTTGCCACTCGGCGCCGTGTATCACGAAATTTCGTAGTACATAAATTTATTTTCAACTGTTTAGTCTTTTTACCAAAAAAAAACCTTTCAAACTGTTTATAAACTAAACAGTTGAAACGGTTTATTTATTTTTTTAAATAGTAAAAAAATATATTTATAAGTATAAGTAATTGGGGTGTTAGTAACTAGCTACGATCTTTAGAGCAACGCCAACCTCACCTGTACGTGGTGCACCCTGTCGACTAGCGAAAGAGGCTCTGGCGAAAGAAGTCGAGTACAGCTTATGTAAACTCAACCTCACAGAATATCGCAACCAAATAACAATTCCTTTGAGGGTTGTTATGTGCCTGAGACTGAACGAGGTCACCAGATAGGATGGAATTGCTGCGTTGGCAGCGGGGGTGGTAGTGCGCGGGGATATACCATGTTACGAGCGTTAATATGCCTACGGTAACGGCTTCACATCAGGCGAGCCGTATGCTTGTCTGCCACCTGAAATAATATATTTAAAAAAAAATGTGTAATTGGTTACGGGGATATTCATGTACCTGCTTCTACAAATAAATGATTTGATTTGATTTAATCAATTTATAAGTTCTAGTTTATTGAAAAAACAATTAAACAAACAGTTAAGTTTGTTTATTTACTACTCACAAGGTTTGAATATTTCAATCGGAAATACTATTTATACTGTGAACTGTGACCTAAGTAAATCTCCTTTCATCCATCGTTCACCACGAGATCACATCAAAGACACAATGGACGCTCATAAAATATTCATCCAATATTTACCTGTGCTTCATTGTGTTTTCCAATTTTCTGACACTCCATTAAATTTGAGCAGGCCAATCTATATATTTCCCGGGAGCGTGATCGATACAAGCGTATCGCTATGTGATGGTATGCCCTTTCATTGTACAAGATCTTTTTTTAACCACTTGATACTATGGTGACTAAGGTGCAATTCTCATAAATAAAATGTAGTCCAACTTAAATTCCGATCCAATGTCGATCTCATGAATGTCACATTTCGCACACACTCTTCTCACAATATGAAATTTCAAAGTTTAATTAAATTGTGATTAAATCAAAATATGACCAACTAAACATATTTGCTTAGTTGGTCATATTTTGATTACAAACTAAGATAATAAAAACAAACTAAGAATAGTATTCTCTTATTCGTAGTAACAAGTATTGATATTAATTCTTTCCTGAAATCATGTATATCATTTTTGGTTAATTTATAGTTCAACTTCAATTCGGTCATCTTTCAATCTGCGACCATTTCTGCGACCGTAAAATAATCACAAAAATCGGCCTTCTGATCTTTATAATGCCACAGATTAAGTATTTGAAGTACTCGCTATATAAAAATCTCCATAATTACAAAAACAAAGATCGTTTTATATAAAACGATTGATCGTTTTATACAAATTGCGTCAAAAAACGGTACCCGCTGTTACATGGAGGGTCAGCTTTAAATAGTTACATAGACTGTCGCCATCATAACAACGATTTAATATACTTGCTATCTCTTTTTCTCATCGAGCGCAAAATGGCGCCAATTTTTCTTGCAAAACTATGAAATTTACTACAGCATGTCATAAAATCAATTAACATAAGTTAGAATATGGTAAGACAAATTTGTTGTACTCCATTTGTACCTTATATTACCCGTGTTAGCAAATAAAATATATAATTATGATATATTTCAAACATTCAACTATACAACATGACAACACGAAAGATGATTACGGAAACGCATGGCCTTGTATTTGAAAATAATTTGCTCGCATATCACGTCCACGGAAGATCCCTAGCAGAGATAATCTCATGTAATTACTGCTTGTCCCGATAAAATACTCGGAATAATAATAATACGTCGGTTTACTGAATCAACTCGAAATTACGCATTTGATTTTGCAACTGGCTTATCCTCTTGAGAACTCGAGTTTTAAATTCGGAACAGCCATTTTTACTTTTTAAATTTTATTAGCCCTCTTGAGATCAGAGGAATTAGCCTTCAATGCAAATTCCACCATTTTCCTTTTTTTAAATTGACTTAAACACGTAACTTTTTCTGTGTTTTTTGACTTGATAACGTCTTATAAATCGATGAACGCTGGCTGCACGCACGAATAAACGTGACTCATTGTCACGTACCGCCTGAGCCGAGTGTTGCACGCTGCGAGAGTGCGGAACAAGTGATAGAGAGGCTCGATCGGCCTAAGCGTTCGGCTTGTGTGTGACACATCTATCTCTCTTCCACTCCATCGGCCGATGTTTTCTTATGACGTTATCTCGTAATATTATCGTCCCGTAAACCGACTTTACAGAGAACCAATTTTTTTTATGGCGTATTACATAAACTATCCATACCATAGAAATAGGAATACATGTTTTTCTGTCATCCATACTAATATTATAGACACAGTATAAGTAATAGTACTACGAAAATGGTTCTGTCTGTTTGTCACCTTTTTTCGACTAAACCGATTTGAATGAAATTTGGCATGGATTATATCCCGAGAAAGGACATAGGGTACTTTTTGGCGCGATATCAATGATGTAACTAGAGACGGCGGACGGGATAATTGGCATTTGGGAAGATATAGGGTTTTTACCCGATTTAATACCCAATACCTGGGTGAAAACGAATTACACTTCGTTTACGGTGTATAAAACAGTTTAGCGATAATAATTCTGTCGATTACAGTACAATGCACAAAATGTATGTATATTGACTATTCAATATACATACATTTTGTGCATTGTAGACTGAATTAAACGTTTTACTGTGAAGTCGTTACACATTATGTTAATAAGTAGGTACTCTTGCGGCATGTTAAGATGGCATCTATGACATTTGTCCGTTCCTATAGTCTAGAAAAAATTAACAACTACGTTTGAAGGCACATATTGCTGTTCTTCATGGTCAATAGAGATGTGCGTTCTATAAATAATTTATCCAATTTATAATTTTACCACACAAACTTATTCAGTCTACGAATGGTTCAAAAGGGAAATAGTGTGTGAGTGATTCCTTCTAAAACTTGTTTTGGAAATGAACATACAAATCCTGACATCTAGGAGTAGTCTAGGTAGAGTAATTAAACATTTTTGTTTTTATTTTTATCAAATATTCAGCCAGCACCTTCTGTGTCAGATAAACTTCAACGTCAGAGTATCAGGCGTGCAAGGAATACGAATGGTAATCTTCAATCGTGAGGTAGATAACAGCCATTAGGGATATTCGATACGATTAATATGGTATATCGAGATACATTAAAATCATGGCACAATGAATTCTAAACGCAGTGTTAACCTTATCTGTGCGTAATATAACCTGCCTATAAGCAAATGAGTCATTTTACCTACATCTTTCCGCTGAGGACATGACGATGACTAACGAATTCTAAACAAAAATTAACGAATCTTAAAAAAAAAGATGAAGATTGCAACCCGAGTAGGGTTTTCTAAAATGGAGACAAAAAAATCCGTCATAACGATTGTTTTGACCCGACCCTCCAAAGTTCCTAACCTGTATCATAGAGAAAATAAATTAATATGTATTTTATAATATCAAATCCGTACATATATTTTTTTCATAGTTAAGAATTGTTAATTAAATACAATAAAAAATCAAATAAACATAATGATCATGATAATGATGTATCTAAACTAGACATTACGTTCCAAAATGAACGTTTTTTTATAAAAATAAATCTTTTTAAACATTATTTTTTTACAGTTTTGCGACCTTCCGCGAGCCCCTTGTAGAGCCTTAGAAACCCCCCATGAGGTCGCGACCCACACTTTGAAAAACTGCTCTAGAGGCTGGAAGTATTGAAGGGCATAATACGCTAGTCATTACGGAGAAAGCGCAGCGTAGCTCCTTTCTTTGGCAACACTGATTAGTGTAGTTAGCACCCCTATTTTTAGTCCAGTTAAAAATTACAAGCCTCGATCCGGATTCGATAAACGTCCGAATCCGGTTTCGGCCATCACTACGACTGCAAGTAATTATACATGTGAGACATCTAATCTAATACGGTAATCACAGTTAGATGGTTCAATTAACTAGCGTTATTGTAATTAGCTGTTATTGGAAACAAGCGATTAATCGGTAGGGTTTTGGGGTGTAAGTGGTTCATCAAGATCTTTGAACCAAAGCCAACTTCACCAGCACGTGGTGCACCATACTGACTGACAAACGAAGCTCTGGCGAAAAGAGAGGTAAGGAAGCGTAATTGTAAGTTACCCGACTGGGGAATGTACCTCCACCTCACAGAATACCGCAGCCAAATAACAATTTCCTTGAGGGTTGTTGTGTTCCTGCGAGTGAGTGAGGTCACCAGAAAGAAAGGAAGGAGATGCTGCGTTGGCAGCGGGGGTGGCGGCGCGCGAGCAATATTTTATATTGCGAGCGTTAATATGGCTACGGTAACCGCTTCACATCAGGCGGGCCGTATGCTTGTCTGCCACCTGACGTAGTATAAAAGGGAAGAATAAAACATTAGGCTAGTAGGCTAGCCTAATGATCTAGACTGAAGCCGATTACCATGGAATATTTTGATTCCAAAAATACAAGGTGACAAACAAGCATACGGTCCGCCAGATGGAAATCAGTTACCGTAGACTATGGACGCCTGTAATACCAGAGGCATCACAAGCGCGTTGCCGACCCTGTAAGAACCACTTGACGCCCTTTTTGAAGAACCCCATGCTGTAGTCTCCTGGGAAAACCTCAATAGGCAGTTCATTCCACAGCTTGATAATATGTGGAAGAAAACTTCTCTGGAACCGAACAGTAAGTGACCACTTCGGTTCTAATGTGTGAGGATGAATTACGTGTCCATGGCGAGCGGTGCGACTGTAGAAGGAGGCCGTGGGCATCATGTCAAATAACTCCTCTGAACACATCCCATTAGGCTATTTGACTAACATTTTTCTCGGTTTGATATGTAGGGACGTCTCCATAACATAACCATAGGTGAAAGAATTACTTCGATAGCACAAAAATCTCTCGAGATATGGTAATTTGAAGATCACAAATTTTAGACTGCCCCAAAACGTTCCATACAAAAGACTACCGAATACACAATACCGTCACAGGTTTGTATTTTGTATGTATCAAATCAGAAATTAGTACGACAGCTATGTTAAATATTACGTTTAAGTGATTAGTATCATAATAAAAGTTATAGCATTTTTTATTGCTTCTCCAATGGAAATATTATTTTTTAATAATACTTTTAAAATGGACTTTCCCGCCAAACTTTGATCGACGCAAAAAAAAGTCTGACTGAAGATATTAGAATGAAAGTTTGCAGATCTTTATAGTTTTGTGTTTTTTACGATATTGTTAAATAATTTATACAATTTTTAAACATTGGAAAATAGCCTAATGTAGGTAGAACACACAATCATGTCAATAACTTAAAAATAATCTTACGTTTAAATTATTGACAATAACTTAAAAATAATCTTACGTTTAAGTTATTGACAAACATCTTCAGCTTATTTAGTAGAGCTCCAGGTTTTTTACCAGCTAAGCTAAACATCGTAGATGTCGTACAAAGCGACTAATGGAAATACATTATCAAATATCGATCAGGCCACCCCAACCCGTCTGGCCAGCGTGAGGAGTGTAGGCCAAATCCTCCTTCCGTCTAGGACGGACGAGAGAGGGTCGTGCTCCTGTAGTGGAGACTAAAATGGACCTGATGATGATGAAGCTAAACATAAGTACCATAAATCAAAGCTGTAGTTTGATTTTCGCAATCAAAAAATCTAACGAAAATGGGATTCAGCTCAGCCGATAGGGTCCAAGGTTCGGTATATAGCTCCCGAATTAGTAGACCGAATAAGAAATGTTTACCCAAATGAAACAAAAACATTGACTACGTTAGGAAATACAATTTAAAACCTTTACGGTCTTATTCATAAAAATCCCCTAAAATAGGTTTTAAACACGTATTAGTTAAAATACTCATTAGAACTAATAAACCTACTATAAAATTCTCTATTCATAAACGTTCAATAAACCCGTCATAGTTATGTTGTCGTTATAAGACGTTTTAACGTGGTTAAGTTGTCGTTCTGATGAATCCATAGATTAAAATGCCAAAAAAACTGCTGTCCACGGCCAAAAACTGCAAAAAAAAGTTTGACAACGTCACCACATGGTGGTTTCGTATTTGGTTTACAAGTATATTTTTTTATGAAAATTGGATTGCATTATTGTATTCTTGTGAGTACTACATTTTATAATGGAAATAAAAATGGAAAACCAAAAAAATATAAAGAAAAGGCAAAGAAGCGAATATTGGCTGGAGGAAGATCACATAGGCTTGTTTATTTACATTTATTTTCGTTGATAAACTGATTTATTATTATAAAATTGTATCTCTACTTCCCAGCTCCTTGCAAATAACACTTAGCTTCAAGCTTCAACCAACTAACCATAAAAAAAGGGTTCGGACGCGAAAAAAAAATCAGCTGTTGCACATTTGTCGGCCATATTTCTGTTTATTATAGGTTTATAGTAGGGTCGACCCTGTTTTAAGTTACGAAGCCGCTATTGAATACTTACAAAGCTGTTTAGCGTTATTGAACGTTTATGAATAATACTTTTCGGGATTCTCATTATAACAAGCTAATAAACCTATTTTATCTTTTTATGAATAAGACTGTTAATCTCTATCTTTCTATATTTAAATAATACATATAACCACTGCTAAGAACTTGAGACTAACGACAAATATCCGTCATATAGTAAGCGGCAGAAGTGTACAGTCTGTTTCAGGTTCAATAATTTTAGCTGGTATTATATTAAAATTAGGGAGACTTGGCTTAATACGAGTATTTATTTTAATAGAAAAAATAAGTTTGAAATTAAATTTTATTTCAGTAATTATTAGTTTAGTTGGAGGGTTTTATATTAGTTTACAAAGAATTAGATATGACGTATGCATATCAGCCAGTTTTCGGTTCGCGGCGAATGTTTCATTAGTGAAAATATATTACGCTTCAATTTGTATTGTAAGCGCTAGTATGTATTATTTTAGTCAGAGGGTTGAAGCCTCCAAAGGTACCCCCAGTAAATTCGAGACTCGTACGCATGACTCTACTGACTGACTAAATTAAGAACGTTTGTTTGTTTGTATGTCCTTCTTTCACGTCGAAAGAAACCAATAGATGAACATGATTTTTTTACAGGATTTGTTTAAGATCTGAAGAGTAACTATATCACTTTTTATCCTGACAAACAAATTATTCCCAAGGGAAACAAAAGTTTTCTTAAAACAACAACAACGCGAGCGAATCCGCGGGTAACAGCTAGTCCATAATAGAAATACAATTTTATTTTTAATACTATATTTCCTTTGCCCAAAAAGCGGCACTAAGGAGGAATATTACGTAAACCGATCACGTTTTCAGGGGGTAGACGACGTGAACCAATGTCCAACATTATTACCAACTTACCTGAACCCTTCTGTAATAGCTAGATAAAATTTTACACGCGACTCACACACGTGCCAATCCTGGAGACACTAATGGGCTACTTCGTAACTTGTTTGGACATATCTAACTAAATAAACAAGCTACTTGTACTCGTAACTCGTACTTTCAAAGGACAAAGTAAATAATATTCTTTCGCAATCTCTTACAAGACACGAGTATTGCTTAGTGCCATTGAAACATTTTTGTGTGTAAATTATATTGTTATTTATTTGCTACTATTTGTACTTATAAATAAATAATAATAAACATTCCTGGAAAATTCGACAGCTATCCACTGCCAAAGCTTGTACTATGGATACCTATTAAATAACATTTTTTATTGTAAACACATACATATAATATATAGAACACACTCAAACCAAGAAAAACAGACATATTCATGGACAATAATGGTAGTTTTTTTTTTTATATGAGAGGGGGGCAAACGAGCGTGTGGGTCACCTGATGGTAGGCAATCATCACCGTCCATGGAGAACAGCAACAAATAGGGGTCGCCGATCCGTTGCCAGCCTATAATCCTTCCGCGCTCTCTGGTGACCTTTCTCACTCGCAGGAACACAACAACCTTCAAGGGAATTGTTATTTGGCTACGGTATTCTGTGAGGACGAGGTACTTCCCCAGTTGTGCAGCTTAAAAAATACGCTATGCCCTACCTCTCTTTTCGCCAGAGCCTCGTTTGTCAGTCAGCAGGGTGCACCACGTGCAGGTGAGGTGAGGAAAAAATCGCGAATATGACTTCATTACAAAAGGTGGCCTACCATCTTTTGTAATGAAGTCATATTCGCGATTTCGATTGCCATCGGATTTTTTGAATGCGAAAATCTATTTTCAACTGAAATTTATGCTACTTTACTTATCTTTAGCTTAGCTGGTAGAAACGATGGAGCTCTACCGACTAAGCTGAAGGTGTTTATCAATAACTAAAAGGTAAGACTATTTTTCGAATCTAAATATTCGCTAGTAATCGGCTTCAGCTTAAGGCAGCAGCGGTAAGGCCCCTGGTCTATCTTAAAATTGTTTTTGAAATGAATTATTTTTTTCGTAATTCTTATTATGGTCTCGAATAAAATCTGCCGTACGGGGAAAGCATTCTTCAGAATGTTTCAAGTGAATTTATCATTTACTATCTACCATTTTGATACTTGCCGTCTGCCTGTGCGTCTGCGTAAGAATCGCGGCAAATCTCCGTTCCTTGATGGGACCATCCCCATAACATTTTGAATAAAATTAAGGATATACGTCGTCCAAAGGGAATTGACTATAGTTTTCCATAAAATGACATTATGTTGTCCGCCACTACTATTACGATTACGATTATAGTAAGAAATATCACTATGAAATATCTGTGGCGAAAGAGAGGTAGGGGACTGGGGAAGTATTTGTGAGGAGGTACTTCCCCAGTCGGGCCGCTTAGGCTCCCACCTCAAAAAATACCGCGACCAAATAACAATTTACTCGGAGGATGTTGTGTTCCTACGAGTGAGTGAAGTCACCAGGAAGGAAGGAGTTGCTGCGTTAGCAGCGGAGGTGACGGAGCGCCAGCGATATATGTATTATGTTGCGAGCGTTAATATGGCTACGGTAATCGCTTCACATCAGGCGAGCTATATAATATGAGGTTGGCTTTGGTAATACCCCGATAAAATAAATAAATATTTCTGGACAATTTGCACAGCGCCATCTTGTCCCAAATTAAGCGCAAAGCTTGTGTTATGGGTACTAGACAACTGATAAATGTACTTAAATAGATTTTTTTTTGTAAATACATACTTATAATACATAGAAAACACCCAGACCAAGACAAACAGACATGTTCATGCACACAAATGCTTGTCTTGTGCGGGAATCGAACCCGCGACCTCGGAGTCAAAGTTGCCATTGCTAACCATTCGACCACCGAGCTCGTCAAAAAATAATGTATTAATAGGTAGGGGAAAAAGTCTTTTCGCATTATAGTATGTATGAACTTGTAATAAAATCTCTTTGGTTATACCATTTGTATCTGACAGGTTTTGATATCTTTAAAAAGTTTAAATTTTAAAAAAGATAATTCCAAATTCAAATTAGGTAAATGTGTGATTTTCATTTGTTTTTTTTACTGTCAAGATGAGTGAATCTAATGAAGAAATTCGATACATTTTAAAATTTTACTACAAAAAAGGTAAAAATTCAACGCAAGCTGCGAAAAAAATTTGTGGCGTTTATGGACCTAGTGCAGTGTCTGTGAGAGTAGCACAAATTTGGTTTAAGAGTTTTCAATCCGGAAATTTTGATGTCAAAGATGCACGTCGCTCTGGTCGCCCTGTTACGGATAAAATGGATGCCATTTCTGAAAAAGTAGAGCAAGATCGGCATATCAGTAGTTACGACGTAGCTGAAGAACTAGGAATTGACCACAAGACAGTTTTGGCGCATAAAAAGGTCGTGGTCAAAGGCCGGTCAGGCTTCACAGACTCTGGCGAAACCCGGGTTAACCCGCAACAAGGTGATGCTGTGTGTATGGTGGGATTGGAAGGGAAGATATTCATTATGAGCTGTTACCGCCAGGCAGGACTATCGATTCTGAACTCTACTGTGAACAACTGATGAGATTAAAGCAAAAAGTTGAGAGAAAGCGGCCGGAATTAATTAATAGAAGGGGTGTGATTTTTCATCATGATAACGCTAGACCTCACACATCTTCAGCCACTCAGCAAAAATTAAGAGAGTTTGACTGGGAGGTGTTAATGCATCCGCCGTATAGTCCTGACCTTGCACCTTCTGATTTCCACCTGTTTCGGTCTCTTAAGAATTCTTTAGGCAATGTCAGGTTCACATCACGAGTAGACTGCCAAAACCACTTGTCGCGGTTTTTTGAACAGAAGTCCCAAAAATTCTATAGTAATGGGATCATGTCTCTACCTACAAGATGGCAAAAAGTTATCGAACAAAATGGCACCTACATACTTTAGTTAAATGTAAATAAACTTTATTAAAAAATGTTTTGAATTTTCATATAAAATACGAAAAGACTTTTTCCCCAACCTAATATAATCATTCTCAATACAATGAATGATTAATTACTAAAGTATTTAAAATTCACAAAGAATTTAATTTTTAATATCTATTAATAACACCAATTTTTGCCGGTTGAATGCAAATTTAAAAGCACTTATTCTAACAACCCCTGATTAATAAGATTTTCACTGCACCCTTATGCATGAGCGGGCATAAAAAAGGATGGCATCAATAATGGCTGATGTTTCCTTTTGATCATGAAAAAATTGCCGAAACATGATTTAGGGTAATTTCTCCGCCGAAAAAATGCTACAAGTTTCATTGTTTACCCAACCATAGTGACTGGCACTTTGTAAACATTATCTATTATTTAAAATCATGTTATCACAGTTAAAGTTTGGGGTGTAAGTCTTTTTTTTTATACTACGTCGGGTGGCAGACAAGCATACGGCCCACCTGATGAAAGCGGTTACCGTAGCCATATTAACGCTCGCAACATGAAATATCGCTCGCGCGCCGCCACCCCCGCTGCCATCGCAGCATCTCCTTCCTTTCTGTGACCTCACTAACAGAGAGGTAGGGAGCGTAATTGTACCCAAGCGAGCTACCCAACTGGGTAATGTACCTCCACCTCACGAGGTATGTAATGATCGGTTAAACTGACATCGTAGGGAATTAAGTATGTACCCAAAAATGACACTTTAGTAGGATATATATGTGTTACGGTTAAAGGTGGGTGTGAACATAAACTTAAGATTAGCCGGCTAAACTTAGGTCTAACTTCGAGGAGGTGTTAATGTTAGTTTCTTCTATCTTTAGCCGGCTAAATTACCTTTCATATTTCATAGACTGTGGTGCTATTTCGACGGAGCCTATTTCTGTGTAAAGGGTTTAAATGAAACCTTCATCAATCGATAGCTTGGTTCTTCGGAATGGTTATAGGCTATATTTCATTACGCTAAATAACGTAGGGGTTGAGCAGTGATGATATTAGTCAAGCAAGTCAGCGAAAAAATACCTCTACTACGCTTTCTTGGCTTATCTAAATATATAAAAGGAGAAACTGACTGACTGACATATCAACGCACAGCCTAAACGGTTAAACGTAGGCACTTGAAATTTGGAAGGGATGTCGCTTAGGTACCGTAGAGGTGCACTAAGAAAGGAATTCCCGAAATTCCCACGGGAACTGGAATTAGCGGGAAAATCCTTTTGTATAAAAAATCTAAACCGCTTAAGTTAGACGCTTGAAATTTGGCATGCAGGTACCTTAGTAAACTTAAAGCTTAGCTGCAACAGGATATTACAAAATTCCCGCGGGAACGGGAGTTAGCGGGAACAAAATTTTGTATGTAAAAATCTAAATCACGTAAGATAGATGTTTTCAATCTAGCATGCATGCATACCTTATCTAGGATGCATGCATACCTTAGTAAATATAAATTTTAGTTATGGCTGTATTTTGAAAAATTCCCATGGGAACGACAGTTAGCGGGAAAAAAATGTTGTATCTATATATATAAAATTCAAAGTCCTGACTGACTGATATATCAACGCACAGCCCAAACCGCTGGGTCTAGAGATTCCAAATTTGGCACGTAGATTCCGTATGACGTCTAGGGGTACACTAAGAACGGATTTTTCAAAATTCATCCCCTAAGGGGGTGAAACGGGAGTCCAAAGTTTGTATGGGGAAACGAGATTAGTTGGACTATTTTATCCGAAACTTTACACGAGTACTTCTATAGATAAATAAGTAAACACGTGTTTCAGGATTTTTCTATATTCAACCTCTGAAGGGGTGAAATGGGGTGAAATAGTCTGAAAATCGTCATGGGTATGGTTTTTATAGTTTATCGGGTTGCTGATTACGAAAATAACAACTATTTTCTAATCAAACATAGCCGACGTGACAAAAAGTCGTCCATGTGGGGGTGCGATGGGGTGGAAATGTCATATCAATATGGGTGTTGATTCTATGGTTTTCTGGGACGTCAATTACGAAAATGGCATCGATTTGAAAATATAACATAGTGGACAAGAAATTACTTAAAATAATTTTTCAAATTTTACCCCTAAGAGGGTGAAACGGAGGTCCAAAGTTTGTATGGGGAAACGAGCTTAGTTGGACTATATTATCCTAAATTTTACACGAGTACTTATGTAGATAACTGACTAAACACGTGTTTCAGGATTTTTCAAAATTCTACCCCATAAAAGGGTAAAATGGGTCCCAAAAGTCTGAAAAACGTCATGGGTATTGTTATTATGATTTATCGGGTCGCTGATTACGAAAACAACGACGATTTTAAAATTTAACGTAGCTAACGTGACCATCATCTCCTATTGGGGTGCGTGGGGTTGAAATGTCTAAAATGGGGTCAAAACGTCTGAAAATCGTCATGGGTATTGTTTTATAGTTTATCGGGTCGCTGATTACGGAAAAAACAACTATTCTATAATCCAACATAGCCGACGTGACATAAAAAATCCCCTGTGTGGGTACGATGGGGTTGAAATGTCATAATATCAATATGGGTGTTGATTCTATGGTTTTCTGGGACGTCAATTACGAAAATAGTATCGATTTTAAATATAATGTAGTGAACACGAAATTACTTAAAAAGATTTTTCATTTTACCCCTAAGAGGGTGAAACGGAAGAAGATTAATTGGACTATTTTATCTCAAACTTTACATGAGTACTTCTATAGATAAATGAGTAAACACGTGTTTGCCCCAAATTTCACGCGAGCGAAGCCGCGGGCGAAAGCTAGTGTAGTCTAAACCGTTAGAGATATATGAAAAATATGTTCAGAAGAATTGTTAAAAATAACGAGTACTACAAAAAAGTCCGCGAGAGCATATACCTATCTTCAATAGATAACACACAGTGACCGTTTTAATATTTTGAATTTGTATTTAAAAAAACTTAAACTTACGAACTATTTCCTAAAGTAATGACTTAATCAGTCAGAAAATGGGTTGTATAGTAAGTACCAGCATCAAATGTAGATTAAATTTGCCCTCTATTGCCTATGTAATTTGCGTTTATAGTTTAGAAGACATCGTAAATTAATTATAATTCTAATTATATGTCTAAAATAAATATAATTAAAATATAATAAATATAATTATATGTCTTGGTCTGGGTGTTTTCTATGTATTATAAGTATGTATTTACAAAAAAAACTGTATTTAAGTACATTTATCAGTTGTCTAGTTATGGGTATAACACAAGCTTTACGCTTAATTTGGGACTAAATGACGCTGTGTAAATTATTTATTTATTTGTACTAAATGTTATGTACCACTTTTGCTAGCAAATAAAGTATTTGTATTTAATATTACATATCAACAATATTACACATTACGAGATTATAGTTATAACATATTATTAAGCATAAATTTATTATAATATATAATATTTTGGAAATATTCCACAGCCACTCTGTGGAACTGTATCTTACAATTGACGAGCTCGGTGGTCGAATGGTAGCAATGGCCACTCACTCCGAGGTCGCGGGTTCGAATCCCGCACAAGACAAATATTTGAGTGCATGAATACTTTTTTTTGTAAATACATAAATATTATACATAGTAAACACCCAGACCAAGAGAAATGTCTTTGTCTGGGTGTTTACTATGTATAATATTTATGTATTTACAAAAAAAAAAGGATTTAAGTATAGTATCAGTTATCTAGTATCCATAGGACAAGCTTTGCTTAGTTTAGGACTAGATGGCCGTGTGTAATTTATCCAGAAATATCTATTTATTTACTAAACAAATCGCTCGACATCAGTCAGGAGTTTAACCGAGTTAAAAAACCGGGCAAGTGCGAGTCGGACTTGCCCACCGAGGGTTCCATACGTAAGATCATTAGAAATTTGATATTTTTCATTATAAATACAAAATAATGCGTCGGTAAAAAATATATTTTTCAATGTGCACATCAAGCCCTTTCATATGATATTCCATTTGAACTAGTAGCATCAATTTGAAATTTCGACTCCCTATTATTTTAGTAGTATTTTTTAAGCTGCCCTACTGGGAAAGTACATTCACCTCACATAATATCGCAGCCAAACAACAATTCACTTGAGAGTTGTTGTGTTCCTGCGAGTGAGTGAGGTCACCAGATAGGAAGGATTTGCTGCCTTGGCAGTGGGAGTGGCGGCGCGCGAGCGATATTTCATGTTGCGAGCGTTAATATGGCTACGGTACGGTAACCGCTTCACATCAGATGGGCCGTATGTTTGTTTTCCACCCGACGTAGTATAAAAAAATAAAAAATAAACATAACCAGTTTTTTTAACGGGATGGGAGCCCACCACACATTTCCATCTCTGTGTCCCTTGTGTAGCCAGGATTAACAGCGGCGACCGCCAAAATAGGCAATGCCAAAAATGACATCAAACCTTGCTTTAGTCAGGATATTATTGAAACGTCAAGGTTTGGTATTGTAGAGATGGTATTGTAACTCAGAATCGTGAACCGTTTCATTGTAGTTAATTTGCAGATCGATAACGTTATATTACTTCTAAAAAGAAAAACAAAATTCTCTTTACAACACTATTGCAATATAATCACTAGATGGCGTTGATATCATTTTAGATCGCGCTATGGTTTGTCAAGTGGTAGACGTATCCTTTATCTCGATTTCTTTTTTAAATATAATTGGAAAGAGGTCACCAAACTTCTTAATTTTTGGAAGATACCATGAAATCCTCATAAGACCAATTTGGCAGAGTTCTTCATAGGTGTTTCATTAGAAATTTAGAATTGTGTGCGAGCTGAGTTCAATATAGAAATGTTCAAAATTTTTATTTGAATCGCTAGTCATATATTCGCTTTAAAAATAAATAATTAGAATATTTAAGGGGGCGCCCTTGTAAGCTGCCCGACAGGAAGTACTAACTCACAGAATACCGCAGGCAAATAATAACAATTCCTTTGAGCGTTGTTGTGTTCCTCAGGACTGTAAAATCAACGAATGAACGAAAGCAACGAGAAACGAGACCGTTTACCATCGACGATGAACTAGTTTAAAAAACAGTCTAATTTTCGACTAGTTGACGTCGTCGTCGATATGACTATTTCTTCACATAAGCGATTGGTAAACGTAAACCGTTTACGTCTAACTTTCGACTAGTTTAGTTCATCGTCGACGATGAACTAGTTTAAAAAACAGTCTAATTTTCGACTAGTTTACGTCGTCGTCGATATGACTATTTCTTCACATAAGCGATTGGTAAACGTAAACCGTTTACGTCTAACTTTCGACTAGTTTAGTTCATCGTCGACGATGAACTAGTTTAAAAAACAGTCTAATTTTCGACTAGTTGACGTCGTCGTCGATATGACTATTTCTTCACATAAGCGATTGGTAAACGTAAACCGTTTACGTCTAACTTTCGACTAGTTTAGTTCATCGTCGACGGTAAACGGTCTCGTTTCGTCGACTGGGTAAACGAACGAAAATCTCATTTGTCAAGTCACAAGTACTAGACGAGACGAGACGATCGCGACGCGACGCAACGGACTCATCAACCAGTCGAAGAATAAACTAGTTTATCTGTGAACTGTAAACTAGTTTAATCGTTCACACACAAAAACAGTTTAAAAAAAACCGGACAAGTGCGAGTCGGACTCGCCCACCGAGGGTTCCGTAGGTACGTAATATCATTATTAAATTTGATATTTTTCATTATAAATAAGAAATAATGCGTCGAAAAAAATAAATAAAATATATTTTGCAATGTGTACATCAAGCCCTTTCATATGATACCCCATTTGAACTAGTAGTTTCAATTTAAAATTTCGACACCCTATAAAAAAAATAAACCCCCTATTTTTTTAAATCTATTTACAAATGTATAGTTTTGAGATTTATTCCTGTACTTGTAGTCTATGACGATGTTACTTGCCAAATTTCATAGTTCTAGGTCAACGGGAAGTACCCTATAGGTTTTGATTCCCTTGAGTGTGTCGAAATATGCGTTTTTTGATGAATAAACGGCCGTAACTTTTTTCTACGTAAACTTAGCAGTTTGATTTTTTTTTTACTTCATGGGACCGTAGACCTGAGTATACAGTTCAAATTTCAGCTTGATACCTCCACGCATTCTCGACATAGAAATTCTTGACAGACAGACAGACAGACAGACAGACAGACAGACAGACAGACAGACAGACAGACAGACAGACAGACAGATAGACAGACGGACAACAAAGTGATCTTATAAGGGTTCCGTTTTTCCTTTTGAGGTTCGGAACCCTAAAAACGGTTCGTTCATACAACGCCCACCTCTACTTGGAAGTGGTTGTGGTTGTGTGGGACTCGGCTATAGGCACAGTTACGCCTGTCCGCCCGCTTTTTTTTATATATCTTGTGAATGCATAGATACATATACGTCCATTTTTGATCGTGCTATGCAATATATATTTGGGAAGCATACGTCATCAAACTGCTAGAATTTGGGGTGTATGTGGCTCATCAACATCTTTGAATCAAAACCAACTTTACCTGCAGGCGGTGCACCCTGCTGACTGACAAACGAAGCTCTGGCGAAATGGGAGGTAGGGAGCGTAATTGTAAGCTTCCTAACTGGGGAATGTACCTCCAACTCACAGAATACCCCAGCCAAATAACAATTCTCTCGAGGATTGTTATGTTCCTGCGAGTGAGTGAGGTCACCACAAAGGAAGGAGCATGTTGGCAGCAGGGGTGGCGGCGCGCGAGCGATATTTTATGTTGCGAGCGTTTATATGGCTACGGTAACCGCTTCACATCAGGCGGGACGTATGCTTGTCTGAGATATTAATATTGCTTATCTCGTTATTAGCTATTTAAATCCTTTTTGCTCCATAATCACATTGGACTCTGCTCTACGGATGAGTCGATCTAAAGGATGTTGAGATAAGTTACTCTTTTTTAAGGTTCCGTATAAAAGGGGTGCCAACGGGACCCTGTTACTCAGATTCCGCTGTCACTGCGCTCTAAATCTTGAACCTTAACAGCTTGACCATTGAAATTTACACCGATTATATATTACTATGGCCGCTATACAACAAATACTAAAAATAAGATAAAGTAAAAATTAAAGGCATAAAATTACATCTTTGCAATGCCCAACAGGGTTCATAAGTATGTAATAATCTGTATACTGTATAA
The DNA here is from genome assembly GCA_937001555.2 of Hypsopygia costalis. NCBI lineage: Eukaryota > Metazoa > Arthropoda > Insecta > Lepidoptera > Pyralidae > Hypsopygia > Hypsopygia costalis. The sequence continues at coordinate 18,504,046 of OW443343.2, read as the reverse complement.
ACATCCTTATAACTATGTACTACATATAAAATGCAATAAAGATATTGGTATTGAGTATTAAGGTGGTCGTCAAAAAAGAAACGTGCTTTTTTCGCGTTTTAACTCGATCTTTATATTGTCATTAATTAAATACTTGTAATTTTTATATGTAAAACACCTTATTTACAATAAAAATATAGAAAAAAATATTACATAAATATGCAACAGAATATAACAACTATAAAACTAAAGTACCTAAAAGTAAATAATAATAATAAAAAAATAAACTAAAATAAATGTAAAAAGTATGGCCCAATTTTCACCTATTTTGTAGGTATTACTGTGGTTTAAAACATTGTATGGAAGTACGAAACACTTCATATACGAGTACGACTCGCCATTGACCTGTTTTTTTTTTTCACTACGTCGGGTGGCAGACAAGCATACGGCCCGCCTGATGTGAAGCGGTTACCGTAGCCATATTAATGCTTGCAACATTAAAAATATCGCTCGCACGCCTCCACCCCACTGCCAATGCAGCATCTCCTTCCTTTCTGGTGACCTCACTCACTCGCAGGAACACAACAATCCTCAAGGGAATTATTATTTGGCTGCGGTATTCTGTGAGGTGAAGGTACATTCCCCAGTCGGGTTGCTTACAACTACGCTTCTTACCTCTCTTTTCGCCAGAGCTTCGTTTGTCAGTCATCAGGGTGCACCGCGTGCAGGTGAAGTTGGCTTTGGTTCACAGATGTTGATGAACCACTTACACCCTCAAAAACTTTTTTTAAAGTGATGGAAACTATCAATTTCTCTATAGTTTTCTCTGTCTAGAAAAACACATACAGTCCGTAGTACATTAAATGGCTCACATAAACTCATGTTCACAAAATGACCCATATAAGTTATTACAATAAACATAATAGGTAGGGGAAAAAGTCTTTTCGCATTATAGTATGTATGAACTTGTAATAAAATCTCTTTGGTTATACCATTTGTATCTAGCAGGTTTTGATATCTTTAAAAAGTTTAAATTTTAAAAAAGATAATTCCAAATTCAAATTAGGTAAATGTGTGATTTTCATTTGTTTTTTTTACTGTCAAGATGAGTGGATCTAATGAAGAAATTCGATACATTTTAACATTTTACTACAAAAATGGTAAATATTCAACGCAAGCTGCGAAAAAAATTTGTGACGTTTATGGACCTAGTGCAGTGTCTGTGAGAGTAGCACAAATTTGGTTTAAGCGTTTTCAATCCGGAAATTTTGATGTCAAAGATGCACGTCGCTCTGTTCGCCCTGTTACGGATAAAATGGATGCCATTTCTGAAAAAGTGGAGCAAGATCGGCATATCAGTAGTTACGACGTAGCTGAAGAACTAGGAATTGACCACATAACAGTTTTGGCGCATAAAAAGGTCGTGGTCAAAGGCCGGTCAGGCTTCACAGACTCTGGCGAAATCCGGGTTAACCCGCAACAAGGTGATGCTGTGTGTATGGTGGGATTGGAAGGGAAGATATTCATTATGAGCTGTTACCGCCAGGCAGGACTATAGATTCTGAACTCTACTGTGAACAACTGATGAGATTAAAGCAAAAAGTTGAGAGAAAGCGGCCGGAATTAATTAATAGAAGGGGTGTGATTTTTCATCATGATAACGCTAGACCTCACACATCTTTAGCCACTCAGCAAAAATTAAGAGAGTTTGACTGGGAGGTGTTAATGCATCCGCCGTATAGTCCTGCCCTTGCACCTTCTGATTTCCACCTGTTTCGGTCTCTTAAGAATTCTTTAGGCAATGTCAGGTTAACATCACGAGAAGACTGCCAAAACCACTTGTCGCGGTTTTTTGAACAGAAGTCCCAAGATTTCTATAGTAATGGGATCATGTCTCTACCTACAAGATGACAAAAAGTTATCGAACATAATGGCACCTACATACTTTAGTTAAATGTAAATAAACTTTATTAAAAAATGTTTTGAATTTTCATATAAAATACGAAAAGACTTTTTCCCCAACCTAATAGATAGGCACAACAAAAACAGTAAATGCTAACTTGCTAAAGTACTTGTGTTTAGCTTAACTGGTAGTAACCATAAAGATTTACCGTCTAAGCTAGAGATGTTTGTCAGTAACTTATACTTATGACCTATTTTTAGAATTAGCCGTGTGGTTTCCGGCAGACTAGAATAGAATCACTCCGTCTCTTCCCCTGGATGTCGTACAAGGCGACTAAGGGAAATACTTTTCAAACATCGATCGCCTCCCCAACCCGTCTGGCCAGCGTGGGGAGTGTAGGCCAAAACCTCCTGTCTGAGACGGACGAGAGAGGGTCGTGCTCCTGTAGTGGAGACTAAAATTACCTGATAATGATGATGATGATGATTTTTCGAATTAAAATATTCAAGGGTAATCGGTTTCAGCTTCGGCGCTAGGCGCCAGATGGTTGGCTGCCTTCACACGATGAGGAGGATCAATCCGTAAGTTTTAATTGTACGTTACAATACTTGACTTGCTTGGTCAACTTGACGAGCTCGGTGGTCGAATGGTTAGCAATGGCCACTTTGAGTCCGAGGTCGCGGGTTCGATTCCCGCACACGATAAACATTTGTGTGCATGAACATGTCTGTTAGTCTTGGTCTGGGTGTTTTCTATGTATTATAAGTATGTATTTACAAAAAAAAATGTATTTAAGTACATTTATAAGTTGTCTTGTACCCATAACACAAGCTTTGCGCTTAATTTGGGACTAGATGGCGCTGTGTAAATTGTCCAGAAATATTTATTTTATTATTTATTTAATAAGCTATTTGACTAACGTTTTTTTTTCGGTTTTCTATGTAATGACGTCACAATAATAGAACCACACGTGAAAGAATTACTTGATAGCACAAAAATCTCTCGAGATATGTTAATTTGAAAATTACAATTTTGGACTTTCCCGAAAACTTTTGGGGTGTAAATGGTTCATCAAGATCTTTGAACCAAAGTCAACTTCACCTGCACGCGGTACACCCTGCTGCCTGACAAACGAAGCTCTGGCGAAAAGAGAGGTAGGGAGCGTAATTGTAAGCTACCCGACTGGAGAATGTACCTCCACCTCACAGAATACCGCAGCCAAATAACAATTTCCTTGAGGGTTGTTGTGTTCCTGCGAGTGAATGAGGTCACCAGAAAGAAAGGAAGGAGATGCTGCGTTGGCAGCGGGGGTGGCGGCGCGCGAGCAATATTCTATGTTGCGAGCGTTAATATGGCTACGGTAACCGCTTCACATCAGGCGGGCCGTATGCTTCTCTGCCACCCGTCGTAGTATAAAAAAAAAACCCTCCATACAACAGGCTACTAGGTTATGACGTCACATGTTCGTATTATGTATGGATTAAATCAGAAATTTGTACGACAGCTATGTTAAATATTATGTTTATGTAATTAGTATCGTAATAATTATTATTTATTATTTCATACTTTTAAAATGGACTTTCCCGCCAAACTTTGATCGACCCTAAAAATAAGTCGGACGGAAGATATATGCAGATCTTCATATTTTTGTGTATTTTACGATATTGTTAAATAATTTATACAATTTTTGAACATTTTCAAATAGCCTATTGTAAGTATTTTAGCATTTAAACAATCATGTTAGTCAATAAAATGAACGAGTAAATGTTAGGTTAGGAAGCCAAAAATAAAAGATTCTTCAGTGCAAATTATAATAATTAAATTTATTTTATGCACTCTTAGAAAGGTGTGTTCTACTACAAGAAGTCGGACGATACTGAACTGGAATATGAATTCAACTGAACCACATAGCTTGGTTAGCTGACTAAGGCAAACAGAGCATTTAACAATGTAGCCCTTTGTTTAAAGATATTATAAACAATATTGTGTGACTAAGACAGATGTCTATTAAACAGAGCGAGATAGATTTATTTTTGTATACTTATTCCAACACGCCCCCTCAAAAATAAATAATAATAAAAAAATATCTATCACAAGCTATTTACAATATCAAACTTATGAACACACCATTCTTTGTCTGGGGAAACAATCATCAATATCTTGGTCCAACATTCGTTGCGCAGGATTAGGGAAACCCCAGTAAAACCTAATCAGACCAAGTCAACTTAATTATGCTCTTATGTAATCTCATTTGCAGTATATATTTACACTACACACTTTTCATTAGACAGAACTTTAACATTAAATTATAATACACCGAGTTTTTCTCTCAGTGCCGAAAAACGAGCGGCCGGTAATGCCTTTGTAAACATATCTGCCAGTTGATTACCTGTGGACACATAAATCATTTTAATTACATTTTTCTCAACTTGTTCCCTAGAAAAATGATATTTTATGTCAATATGTTTCGACCGTTTATGACTTGTCGGATTACTTGCAATGCTTATGCATCCGTTATTATCCTCAAAAATAGGAATCGGATTTGAAATTTCTACATGAATACTAGTCACTAATGACTTTAACCACAGAGCTTCTCTCACGGCTTCAAACAAAGCCATATACTCTGCTTCAGTAGATGACGCTGCCACTGTTGACTGACGCTTTGTTTGCCAACAAATTGTGCATTGTTCAAACAATTTGAACAAGTATCCTGTTGTGCTTTTACGATCAACTTCATCACTTCCCCAATCGGAATCAACAAAGCCACTGAGAATGTTATTATAAACATTTGGATTCCGCTTATAAGTTAGTTTCAAGTCAGTAGTTCCCTTTAAATAACGTAACACTCGTTTTAAATGTAACCAAAGTGAGTTATTATTTCTGTTACCAAATCTACTTAGAATGTTTACAGCAAAGCTTAAATCGGGACGAGTACATAACATAACATACATCAAACACCCGATAAGATTTTTACATGGAGCTTTTGTTGTTTCAATTGCACTCAAAGTGTCAAAGTCTACTTTGTTTTCCAAAGGTGTACTGACAGAATTACAGTCATTCATGTTAAACTTTTCTAAGACCGTTTTTATGTACATTGCTTGGTCTAATGTAACTGTATCATGTGATCTTTCCACTTTAATTCCTAGGAAACATTTGATCTCCATCAAGTCTAACATTTTAAACTTTTTCATTAAATAAGTTTTGAAACTATTCATGGTATTTATATCAGCAGTCGAAATAACAAGATCATCGACATAAAGTACAACATAAATATTTTTTGAAATGTCACCGGCATCTAGGAAATAAATACAACGATCAGCTGATGAGTATTGAAAACCCTTTTCAATCAAAGTTTGTTCGAACATTTGAAACCAACAACGTGCAGATTGTTTTAAACCATATAAAGCTTTATTCAATCACAAACTAAGTTGTTTGCGTTTGGAATTCCTTCAGGAATTTTCATGTAAATTTCCTCTTTTAGTTTGTCGTTCAAAAATGCAGTTTTGACGTCCATATGGTGAACGAGCAAATTGAATTGATTTGCAAATGCTAATATAAATCTAAAACTTGAAATTCTTGCAACTGGCGCAAAAGTTTCGTCATAGTCAATTAAATATTCTTGACTAAAACCGCGAGCAACCAAACGCGCTTTATATTTCAAAGGTTTGCCAGACTCATCATTTTTAATATTAAATATCCATTTACAGTCAACAATATTTCTGTTTTCGGGTTTCGGAACAAGCGTCCAAGTGTCATTTTCAATAAGTGATTTAATTTCCTCATCAACAGCTTTTTGCCACAAAAGCCTATCATGCCTGGTTTGAATTTCGGTATACGATGTAGGAATTGTACATATTAAAGACTTTGCGTATAATAAATAGTTCACAGAAATATCATTACTGTTTTCATCATAAGACACTGTAGGCAAATTTTTAATTCGATCACTTCTTCTAATAACACTCGAACTACTAGAAGCTACTTCATTCCGAGATCCAGTCAATTTATCTTGAAATGAATCATAGCATGTATGCCCATCTGCACTGCGTACAGATTTATTAGGTGGTGGACCTAATGCGCAGGGTACACTGCCCGTTTGTTTCACATCATCTGATCTTATATTATCAGATGCGCACAACCTGCTACACATGTGCTCGTCAGAGTTATTGGTATTTTCAGATACAATACCTTCAGGCTTCACTGGCCTACTTGACAAGAAATTAATCTCATCAACAATTACATCTCTGACTCTTACAAACTTTTCTTCTACCACATTCCACACCTTATAACCATTCGGTTCATAACCAACCAATATCCCTTTCAAGGATTTCTCATCGAATTTTGCTTTTCTAGTTTTGTTAAGAAAATACACAGTTGAACCGAAAACCTTTAAATACTTAAGTTGCGGCTTCTTATTATGCCACAATTCAAACGGTGTGTTATCTACTTTCAGTGCTTTTGTGGGGCTGACATTGATAAGATAAGTAGCAGTTAACACAGCCTCACCCCAGAACGACTTGTCTAACTTAGCACCTGCTATTAAAGTTCGACTTCGTTCTGTTAACGTTCTTATCATACGTTCGGCAATACCATTCAAAGCAGGGGTATGCGGCACTGTTAAATGGTAGGTTATACCTTTTTGCATACAGTATTCTTTCATTTCACTCGATAAATATTCGCCACCATTGTCACAATATAAATTGACAAGTCTCAAACTAAAATGAGCTTCGCACTTAGCAACATAATCTCGAAAAGCAGCAAAAACGTCTGATTTATGAGCTATTAAGTATGTCGCACAGTAGTGAGTGTATTCGTCTACAAATATCACAAAATAGTTTTTTGCCGTCAAGTGTCGAAGGAGTGATCATACCACACACGTCGGAATGCACATTAAATAGAGGTCGTTTAATAATTTTAGATTTACTTTTATGAAATGACAGACTTGCTTGTTTTCCATATATGCAAGCTTCACATAAACTTTCACTGGGTGTAATATTATGTAATCGATCAATATCAGAAAACATTTGTTTGGTTTTAATTTGCAAGAACTTAGATTTGCCCATGTGACCCAATCTTTGATGCCACAAATCATAGTTACTATTCATGACCCTATTTGATGAGCAATTCAAAGCACATTTATTAAGCATGAAATTAATACCAATTAAATTATTCAAAGACTCACCCTTTGTTACCATCTTACCCTCTTTGTTGAGTATTTGTACACCATTTTGACCAAAAATTACGGTCATTCCAGCCTGTTGCATTCTTTTGACCGATAACAAATTATATGGAATTTCTGAGCAGAAAAGAACATCCTGTAGCAATCCACTCATACCCGTATCAGTGGTAATAGATAGAGTGCCTCTTTTTGTCGCACTAATGAATGTTCCGTTTTTAGCTACAGAAATATTTACTGGAGACTGAAGTTCTATGAACCCACGTGTTAGATCTTCTCTGTTAATTAAATGATCTGAGGCACCAGAGTCTAATATGAATGTAATTTTATTGGTACTTTTGCCTTCTTCGGAATAGCATTCGTTTCCAACCATGAAAGCAAACCCTGAGATATTAGATTTTTCTCTGTCTGCAATATTTATAGATTGAAGCGTTCTTTGGTTTTCAGTTTGCTGTAGCGCTTTGCGGTTTTCATAATTTGGTTTCGCCCTCTTATAGAAGAAGCAATTAATTTTGATATGCCCTTTCCTTCCACAGTAGTGACATGTTCTATTTTTAACTTTATTGTTTCTTTGTTTATAATTATGAGTAAGTTGATTTGGCTTGCGTTTTAAAGAGAAATTCCATTGCTGGTTTTTGAAACCACTGGTTTCTGCTTGCAGGACTTTTAAACTATTGTCGCGCCATTCGTTTAATAATTTAATTTCATGATCAAGAAGCCTTGTTTTTACGAAAGATAAGGTCAAGTTATCTTCAGCTAATGTCTCAATTGCTGTGATGACACCATCATAAGAATTCGGTAAAGTCATAAATAGATGTGTGACTTTATCTACTTCTTCTAACTTTGCACCGGCACCCACTAACTCGATAATCAAATTTTCAAAATTTTGAAAATGTTTTATCAATGGAGTATCACGTTCTAATTTCAAATTCAATAACCTTTTTCTCAATGCCAATTGGGATGCGATACTTCTTCTTTCATACACTGCGTCGAGTTTTATGAAAATCTGTTTTGCTGTTTCTTCATTAGCAAACCCCAGCAAAGAATCTGATAAATATTCGATGATGGTATTTTTCGCTATCTTTTCTTTCTTCGTCCAATCACTGTTGATGCGTACAGGAGGCTCTTCGTCAATTACTTGCAGCACTTCAAGTTCGTTTAATAAACTGCGTATTCTAAGTTTCCATAAAGAATACTTTTCGCCGTCAAACAGTCTAATATTTCTTTTTACTTTTGAACCGTCCATCGTTACAGTTAGAAAATAACACAAAAAGTCACTTAGAATACGTAAATAGTTTCTCTACCAAAATTACAAAAAAAATCACAAGTCTTAAACGTTACCACTTAAAGCGTTTTTTATCGTATTTAAAAAAAAAGTCTGTTTCTTTCAATCACTTAAAAGTCCACTTTGTACTGTACACTGGGCCCATAACCTGTTAGGTTAGGAAGCCAAAAATAAAAGATTCTTCAGTGCAAATTATAATAATTAAATTTATTTTATGCACTCTTAGAAAGGTGTGTTCTACTACAAGAAGTCGGACGATACTGAACTGGAATATGAATTCAACTGAACCACATAGCTTGGTTAGCTGACTAAGGCAAACAGAGCATTTAACAATGTAGCCCTTTGTTTAAAGATATTATAAACAATATTGTGTGACTAAGACAGATGTCTATTAAACAGAGCGAGATAGATTTATTTTTGTATACTTATTCCAACAGTAAAAGACTAACTCGTAGATGTACATAATCACATAAATACATAAGTAATAGAGTAGGAATATATAGAAATAGAAATGTTTACGACGGAAATTCTATGCGAATTCCGCGAGGCACATTTTTCATGCATAATGTATGATTTGACTTATCAGACCGTGATGGTACAGGTAGTACTTAAATCTAAGTTTTTGATCAATTTCTTTAGGTATTTCTAGTTATGATAAACTTAGAAGGTTAAAGTTCATTATGGGTCCGATTACCGTAATATTCAATCATTTCGTTAGCCGTAGCGACCTGGGGACCTACCGGTTAATATTTTCATTACCATTTAATATTTTCATTGGAAAAATATTTCATAAGTTTAAGTTATTGACAAACATTTTCAGCTTAGTCGGTAGAGCTTTGTGTTACTACCAGCTAAACAAAAATCCCCAGATCGTTGGTTGGCGGTGTTCATACGATAAGTATTAGATTCGAATTCAGAGGAGGATCATTCCGTAAATTATAGTTGTACAGGCAACAACCCATAATCATCCCACTGTTGGGATACGGGTCTCCCCTCATCGAAGGGGTTTAGAGCATACTCCACCACGCTGCTCAACTGCGGGTTGGCCTTAGGGCGGCTTGAAAACACTGGCCTCCGTGTTTTCAAGCCGCCCTAAGGCCACTGACTTGGCTTAACGACTGCGATCTAATGATAACAGACGGGACCAATGCTTAACTTGCCCTCCGAAGCACGGAGGAGCTCGAGATAATTAAACCCATCCATAGACAGACTGCGGTCGACGTTGCTTAACTTGCGTGTTCGATTAGACTGACACGTGCAATGACGACATCGAGCTCCTCAAATTATAGTTGTACGTTACTATTGAATTTAATGGTCCTTGTATACTAACCCGCTAACGTTCCGCTTGCGTGCTCGGTTGGTTTACCAAGCTCAAGAGCGGAGCGGGTAAAGGTCCTCTTCGTCTGGTTGGTTTACTGGACGGGAGTCTCGCAATCCTGTGATATAACCGGAAGGTTGTCGCACAGGGGCGCAATAGCAGTTGGGTATATGGTCCTTGTGTACTCTAGGCATACGGAGTGCGACGGAAAGTGAGCTTGCCTACAACTCCACTACCCATCATGGAGATTGGGGAATGGTAGTTGGATGACCGATGCTTTCCCAAGCAATTTCGGTCTCCCGACCGAGCGCCACGAGCTACTCTACTTAAGAGTGCCCAAGTTGCTTGTGTAGAGAGCGGCTGGAAGCGGCTGGATGCGGAAGGCGGAGGATCGTATCTGGTGGAAAGCATTGGGAAGGCTTATATCCAGCAGTGGGTAGATACAGGCTGATAATGATGATGATGATGATGATGAAGTTGCTTGTAGAGGAACGGGGGGTAAGACCTGCAACCAATCTGCTTGATTGCTTGGTTGGTTTACCGAGCACGAGAGCGGTGCGGGAAAAGGTCCTCTCGTCTGGTTGGTTTACTAGACGAGAAACTCTCAATGCTGTGATATAACCGGAAGGTTGGGTCCTTGTGTACTTTGAGGAGAGTGCTCCTGTGAGGCGGTAGAAGAGAACAGAGACCACGTACTGTGGTTCTAAGTACGCGGACATTAGAGATAAGATGCTAGATAGCATTCAGCGCAGCGAAGTCGAGACTGGGCCGGTGTACTTCGCGAATTTTGTATCTTCGGCGGCGAACTTCGCGGCACTACGCGGGTTCGCACATGCCTGGTAGTATAAAAAATAATCAAACACCCCCTGTTCAAATAAATTCATTACTTTTCCCTAACGCCAAAGAATCGTTTCCTCTTGTATTAAATAAACAAATACACAATTACTGCAGTAAATATTTCTTTAATCGAACCTGCGGTTTTTCGCCCTGGTTCTTCGCAATTATTTATATTTCCTTTAGACCGGGAACAAAATTGGATTTGCAATCCTCGAGCGGTGAGGTTGCAAGCGTAACATCGAGGACTTATTTGATGGTTATTTCTCCATATAACTTGAAATTGAAAACATTTACATAAATGCTTTTGAACTCATTGGGTAATTTACAGTTATAAGATAAATGGTTCTGAAATGTCAGATTAAAGTCTTTAAATGACCAGAGTCAATTGTCGTATTTTTTTAAGTTCTGATCTGGGGCACAAGCATACGGCCCGCCTGATGGAAAGCAATTTTATTTTAAACTATGGACAACGATTCATATGAAACAGTTGTCGTAGTATTCTAGTTGAACATCCGACGTGCTGTAAAGTTAAATATGTCTTTAACTCGAATTTAACCGAAAAGTCTCCAGAAAAAAAAAACAATTGCGCTTTATACCACATGACAGAAGTAAAATTTCTTTAGCTCTACTAATTTATATCTCCCTCTCAACTTCCATTCGCCTCGCCCGATCACACTTTTCGTAACGCTCTTGTCACGCATTCACCAGCTTACTCCTCAAGCCAAGCATGCGTAAAGAAGTTTTACTTCAAAATTGCAATCCAAAAATAACGCCAAACTCAATGAGAAACTTAACCATAGTACTTTGATACGTTATGTACACAGTTGGCAAAATGCTTGCAAAGAACCCAGAGCGATAACATTCCCCACACGTCCTCGATTCAACGCTGCGATCCATCGGAAAAAATTCGCGGAAAAAATCCGCTGTGAACGAATAATAAAATACGAAATCTCGGGTGATTTTTCGGGCTCAATAAACCTAGTGATCTAATCAAGTCTAAGCATATATCAAACAAAGATTCGTAGGGTTTGACTTTCATGCCTACAATTTGTGAAAGCCACAAGCAATTTGCTACTACACTTTCCCATTCGTATGGTGGGCCAAGTGATATGTCGATTGACATTCGTTGTACTTTTCAAATTAACGCTCATTTTGTTTGCGTGACGATGCGTCGCTACGCTCAAGTACCTACTTTTAATACTAGCTTTGATACTAGTTAGTAACCATACGGTCTTTTTTAGGGTTCCGTACCTCAAAAGGAAAAACGGAACCCTTATAAGATCACTTTGTTGTCCGTCTGTCTGTCTGTCTGTCTGTCAAGACCCTGCGGTGTTTAGGGATCAAAATCAAACGTATTCATAGTTCGAACTCTGTATTATAACTGAACTTATAAACTACGACGCTGTTACATATATTGAGTACATGGTATGACAATGACATCACCACCTCACCACCGGGGTGAATTTAAAAAAAAATATATAAAAATTACATTTTTTTTTTTGTAATAGCTACACATTTATTTATATTTGCTTATAACATAGTCGAATTATACGTATTATGGTGAAATAAGCTTTCAATACAATTAAAAGAAACATCAATTAAAACATAAGTACTTAATTGTTTTAAACATGTCATATAAAGTAATAAAAGAAAATTGTATCAATTAACATATTATTTTAACATATTTAATGCTTTAAATATTAAAATATTTCACATGAAAATATAAAAGAGAAAAAAAATAACACACATTATTTAAGTTACGTGAAAAGTTTATAATCTAATGTATTAAAAAAAAAGGTATGTATTCAATGTTTTACATGTATGTTAATTAATGGAACAATAAATTTATATTAAGATATAAAAAGTTTAGTCCTATTCTTATTTACTAGTTCGAATTTCCCATTATTTATTATCTTAACATTAGGCTCTATTTCTTCTACAACTATATAAGGACCCTTATACAATTCATCAAGTTTCTTAGCCGTTTCATTTCTAACTAAGATTTTATCATTTTTCTTATAAGTAACAGTGTTTAACTTCTTATCATAATCTAATTTTCTTATAATTTTAGTTTCGATTAAGCGTTCTCTCGCGTCTTTTAATGCTGTTTGAATTCTATATCGTAACTGTTGTACATAATCATCTGTATTATATAAAGGTTGAACACCGCCTTGTAGCTGTGACGGTATGTTACATTGTTTGCCGAAAACTAACTCAAATGGAGTATAACATGTTGAGCTATGAACAGTAGTATTATAAGAAAAATTCCAGAAGGGTAACCACATGCTCCAAGCTCCTTCAGCTCCGTGTAGTTGCGCGCTGCGATGACAGTGCTTAATCGACGATTCCTTAATCCATCTGCAAATTTTTTAATCGCGAGGCTTTCATTAATTGGACGAAGAACGTCACGGGCTACGCTATTACCTTCCGATTGAGTTATCGTCAAATTCATGAATAACTCCTCGATTTTATTACCGTACTCGTCAAGAGACATATTATTTTGGCTAATGTTATGTAATTGAATTAACAAAGAATTTGCTGATTTTTTTGGTAATAAATATTTTTTTAAATCATCAATTAATATTTGTAAGGAATTATAATTCGATTTAATCTTTAATTTTGCGGTTTTGTCAAGTCTAGTTTTAATTATGAAAGAAATCAGCAATTTCTTGTTTTCTTCTTCTTGAAGCAAGTCATTCATCAATTCTATTCCCTCTATCATTTTTTCAATTGTAGTTTCTTTTCCATCTAAGACCGGAATAATACTAGCAACTTCCCTAAGGTCAAACTTTTCTTTTTTGTCAGTCATGTTGAAAGGCGATAATTTCTTATCAATACTACTGTAATAATCTATGATTATTTTATATTCACATTCGATTTTATCTATAATAATAAAATCTGGTACATCCAATTCATTTAAATTTAAGTCATTAATTATTTGTTTATACTCATAGTACAATTCATTAGCTAAACTAATTTTTTTTGAACCTATTTCCTGTTTTCTCCGTTCTGGTCCTAACTTTCTTAATTCTATTCTTAGTTTTAACAACTTAGAGTAAATTATTTCTAAACTATCCATACATACTTTTAATGTTTAGTAGGTAAACGCGACTTGCGAACAATAATAATAATAATATTAAACTTGAATTAAGTGAGACACATAATAATAATAAAAAAAAATATAACGTCACCGCTTTTTTCACTAATTCACTTAAATGTCCACTTCTCCTTCATTCTTTGGTATCTTCCTTCCAGAAATTCTAGCTCCGAGTCTCCTAATAAACTCTACTCTCATCTCTCGCTGTATTAGCTTTTTGTGGTATTTCTTATACATTCTCCATAAAATGATAATGATGAATATTCCAAATAACGCCAATATGGTGGACAATATGATGTTATTGGTCCGAAGATGGTCGTTGTGGCCGTCGCCGTCGTTTTGGTCTGCTTTATGACCCTGGCCGGACTGAGTTATCACTACTTCTTTTTCTTCTTGCTTACTATAGGACTTCCCCATGTTGAAAAACTTTTATTTTATATTCAAATAAGTATTTATTTATTGTTATTTGTCACTGTTTCACTTATTAGTTCTTTTGTAATATATTTAACTGTTATTTACTATTTAATTAATGTCACATTTCATTGTTCGTTACAATCTCTCACTGTTCCACACAACGTTCACACGAATGTGCTGACCGTGCGGCGTCATCGCCGGACGCAAGCGGCGGCGCGCCCCGCGGCCAGCTCTGGCTGGGTCGCCATGCGGTGTTTAGGGATCAAAATCAAACGTATTCATAGTTCGAACTCTGTATTATAACTGAACTTATAAACTACGACGCTGTTACATATATTGAGTACATGGTATGACAATGACATCACCACCTCAACCCTCTATCTCGAGAATGCGTGGAGGTATCAAGCTGAAATTTGTATTGTATACTCAGGTCTACGATCCCATGAAGTTGTAAAAAAATCAAACTGCTAAATTTACGTAAAAAAAAAGATACGGCCGTTTATACAGCTAAAAACGCATATTTCGACACATTCTCACTCAAGGGAATCAAAACCCATAGGGTACTTCCCGTTGACCTAGAACTATGAAATTTGGCAAGTAACATCGTTATAGACTACAAATACAAGAATAAATCTCAAAACTATACATTTGTCTTTAAATCTTGAAAAATAGGGGGTCTATATTTTTATATGGGGTGAAATTTCAAATTGAAGCTACTAGTTCAAATGAGGTATCATATGAAAGGGCTCGATGTGCACATTACAAAATATATTTTATTTATTTTTTCCGACGGATTATTGCTTATTTATAATGAAAAATATCAAATTTATAACGATACTACGTACGGAACCCTTCAGTGGGCGAGTGCACTTGTCCGATTTTGTTACACTACGTTCGGTGGCAGACAAGAATGCGGCTACCGTATTTGCAACGTAAAATATAACTCGTGCGCCTGCCAACGGAGCAACTCCTTGATTTCCTGGTAACCGCAGTCACTCGCAGGAACACAAGTCACAACACGTTGCCAATAATGTAATGAATGTAATGGTATGCCAATTACATCCCAAAATCTAAACATTTTTCATAAATACGTCTCCAAAGGTAACTACATACTAAAAATATAAATTTAACCTTTTCTCATCCCAAAAAACTGTAACAGTATTTATTAACTAATAGCTGACTAAAACTATTCCAATTTTGATTAAGACGTAACGAAAACTCATTAAAAGTTTTACTTATGAACCCAATGATGTTATATTTCTATAGTTATAGCATACCCATAATATTTGCGTCAGAAAACGGTTCCTGCTGAGGTTGGGACATAGACTATGGTCATCCTTATTATATCAGCGATTTAATACATACTGTCTCTTTTCCTCACCAAGCGAGAATGGCGCCAACTATTCAACATGTTTTTTTAAGGGAGACAACTCACTTTTCTGGTCTTCGTTTTAGACGCCTAGTGACATATCTGTATAAATATGATCATTGTATGAACCCTATTAATGGACTTGCTAATTATTTGATAACGTTACCTCTGTCCAATGTGATGGCAGGGATGTCCAAGCAGTTTCGTGCTTCAACAAGTACATAATATACGCTTACTTAAGCGTATAAGGTGTATAAAGGAAGGAGTATAGGCTAGCAACGGATCGGCAACGAAGCAGTGGTCATTGCTTTGCATCAGGTGACCCACATGCTCGTTTGCCCCCCCTCTCATATAAAAAAAAATCCTTACCGTAACTGCTTATGCTCAGGCGTATCGTACCGTCATTAGACAATTCGCACAATTTTTTAAATTTTATATTTTTTTTCGTTGGCGATTCGCACGAACGAAATTTACTTGTATGCTAATTTCAGGAATTACTGGTTCGAACGGAAAAAATCTTTTAGTGTTGGATAGTCTACGATCAATAGGAGCAAAACATCAGTGAAAAACGTTGCAAGAACGTAGAAAAAATATTCCTTTGGAGTGATTTTAGGACGCAGACCTTAGTCTGTTGTGTGCTAGCGAAGATGCACCGGTCAGTTAGTAATAACTAAAATAGTATAAGCAAAGGGTACAATATAAGGCATACTTCAATCCGTGTTCAAACTTATAGTTTGAACATAGTTTAGTAATTTAATCTTAGTATTCACTACTAAGATTAAATTACTAAGATTAACTTACTAGTTTGAACATAGTTTAGTAATTGAATCTTAGTATTCACTACTAAGACTAAATTACTAAACTGTGCCGAGTTAGAACCAACTCGCAGTTGAGCAGCGTGGTAGAGTATGCTCTACACCCCTTCAATTGAGATGAGACCCGTATCCCAACAGTGGGATGATTATAGGTTGATGTCACTATTATACGACCAAAGAATATTTAATCAAGGCAATAATCTATACAATATTCTTTATTACACCAAATAAAAGATTTTACAGAGGTACTAATATAATTAAAGTATATAAGGCGATCTTATCGCTAAGCGATCTCTTCCAGACATACCTACTTACATGCATGCCTTACAGGTCCTCTACCTTTAAGGAGAATGATAGAAAACAAGCAGGAAGCATATAAATATATGTACATAAGCATACCTACATACACGTATTAAACATATACCATAATAAACAATATATACATAATATATAATTAGATTATATAAAAACATTATGTCAAATTTTATTGATCAGGGTAGGTCAGGTACCGTGTAGTACGGTATAATAAATAAATAAATATAAATATTCCTGAAGAAATAACACACTGAAATCTAGTCCCAAACTAAGCGAAACTTGTACTATGGGTACTAGATAACTGATTTATATGTATTCTTAAAAATATATTTTTTTGTAAATTAATACAAACAGAAAACACCCAAACCAAGACAAACAGACATGTTCATGCACGCAAGTGTTTGTCTTGTGCGGGGATCGAACTTTCGACCTCGGAGTCAAAGTGGCCAATGGTAACCATAATAACATTGTTAACCATAATGATGTGTTTTAGGCGTATTTATTTTTTCAGATTTGTTTACACGGAAAACGACGTGCGACACGCAGCTATCAAAATAATGATAGACAAAGAAAATAAATGATTTGGTAACATTTACCTAACGCTGTACAAAGACAAGGTTCTCATAACCTAATATGCACAGGATATATAACACTAAGTGTAGAGTGGTCGCCCAGTGGTCGAAATTCGACCATCATTAATTTAAATTATAAGTTTGAACATTCATCATCATCATCATCAGGTCCATTTTAGTCTCCACTACAGGAGCACGACCCTCACTCGTCCGTCCTAGACGGAAGGAGGATTTAGCCTACACTCCCCACGCTAGCCAAACTGGTTGGGGAGGCCTGATCGATATTCGATATTTGGTGTATTTACCTTAGTCGCCTTGTACGACATCCACGGGAAGAAACGGAGTGATTCTATTCTAGTCTGCCGGAAACCACACGGCCAATATAATGTATTTTTAATGCATAATTTTAAAAAAGATATTAGCATTCTGCACTCTTATAAACATTAAGTGTGCGAAATTTCACACTCCTCCGTCCGCAGAATTTTCCCAAAAAGGGATACAAAGTTTTTACTTCACTATTAATAAATAGATATTGAAAATATATAGTCTCTATAAGACTAATAATATTGTATTATATCTAACCACACTTAAAGAGAGGTAGGGTACAGCGTATATGTAAGCTACCCGATTGAGGAAGTACCTCCACCTGACAAAATACCGCAGCCAAGTATCAATTCCCTTGAAATATTTCATGTTGCGAGCGGTAATATGACTACGGTAACCGCCTCACATCAGTCGGTTCGTATACTTGTCTACCACCCGACGTGGTTTAAAATAAAACTTAAGATGTTTTTACTTGTAGGTGAAGACATTCTACCTGCCTTAATTGTGGCTAGGAAAAGGCAAGGTCCGTATATTGTTCATGACATTTCATATATATATGAAATGTCATGAACAATACGCAATAAATCCTCCTCCACAGTCACTCTTGACAGAGTGGTCGTGGTTTTACGATGATGCGTCTCTGGATAACGAACTTAGCTCTCGCGATACGCCTCCACTTGTACACGCAAAAAATATGTTGATTAAATTGAAAGTATGTGTTTAGTCAGTTAGTAGAGCTTGCACCCTTTCTAGGCGCGTAGGGATCGCAAGAAAGAAATTCGTAAGAAAGTTCCTTTTTACACGAGCCGACGCTACATTTAACAAAAAACTCGAGCGCACTAACGACACCTTAATTACTGCAGTGAAAAATACTAGCTCTACGGGCCATAAAAAGGTAATAGTACAGTCAAATTAGATAAAATTTTGACCAAACTTGCTTTTTTGACAAAAATTACTAAGCGGGACTTTTTGGAATATGTTAGGACACCTTCCAGGATGACGCTAGCGAAAGTCCCAGGCTTTCCCTAGTGGGATACCCGGGATATCCTGGAAAAACTGAAATTTCAAGAAAATTTCTGGAGCGGGCTTAAAATCGTTCCCCCTCGAACAGGTTCTCGCAGCATTGCCGTGGCGGGGGGGGGGGGATCCAGTATGTTTGGATACCTTCTGGCATAACGCTTAAAAATGTCCCAGGCCCTCCCTAGTGGGATAACCGGGAAATCTTGGAAAAACTAGAATTTGAAAGAAATTCGAATTAGAATTAGGTGAATTTACTTACTTGCAATAAAATATCATTTCATTATATTCCTCACTCATTTCAGACGAATAATAAGTATTCTGTAATGTGAAAAGTTAATGAACATGACAAACAAGGATTTCCAGGAATCCTTTACTGCAATAAGCATGGGCCTGAATCTGAGTAGTATAGAAGCAATGGTTGCTAAGAGCGCAAAAAATTCATAAGAAATTATCAAACTAGCTTACTTTTTCACTATTTTATGCTCGCTCCAAGGTAAATTCCAGGTGCCCTGGAATCCTGGAACTAAAAATATTTAACGTTAACATCATTAAGAAAAATAGAAAGTCGTTTAGTATTAAAAAATCTGCGTCCTACTATTGCTCTAAACCAATCCTAGTTTTTTCCTCCCAGTTCCAGGAAAATTTCAGTTTTTCCAGGTTTTTTGACATTGGAATGTACTAGATAATAAATTTAAAGCTCCAGATGTCTTGTGTGTAAAAAAAAATTGACCAAATGAAAAAATAAAAAGCGTTCTTTATAACGATTTTAGGCACGCTCCAGGAATTTCTTTCAAATTCTAGTTTTTCCAAGATTTCCCGGCTATCCCACTAGGGGCCCTCCCTAGTGGGATAGCTGGGACTTTTTTGAGCGTTATCTCAGAAGATATCCAAACATATTCCAAAAGGTCCCGTTTAGTAATTTTAAATGTACAAGTTAAAACCTAATTTGACTGTACTATAACCAAACCCTCCCGCTGAAGTTGAAGCCGATGCCGATCGAAAACTTTGATTCGAAAAATAGGTCTTAGCTTTCGCTTAGATTCGGTAGAGCTCTCGCGTTTCTACCAAGTAACACAATCACCGCCAATCTAAGTTGAAATTTGATTTCGCAATCAAAAAATCCAATGGTAATCGGCTTCAGCTTCGGCGGTAGCGTAGACACTCAGGTCCGGGTGCGAGATCAGAGACATCTTAAGGAATGTTGAAATAATGAGCTAGATCACAGGTCTAGCTGTGATTGCCATAAAAATATCATTGGATTTCGTCGTATTACGTTATCGAGTGCATTGTACGAAATAGGTACTCGTAATTCTGTGAGGAAACGGTCAGCGCGCTCCAGCTTTATTCCTCAGTCCCCGATCCCCCGGCACTCACGTCTCATTTGAGTTGCATCTCAAATTACAAAGAAAGCCCCAAGCTTAATTCTATAAACGTGAACATTAGGGTGCGTTCACATCTGTGACTCAGGGAGCCACGCAGCGCCGCCGCGCCGCCGGCGCCGCGCCGCCGCCCCGCGCCCCAGCGACCGCGAATGCGCCTATTTGCGAAAGGCTGCCATGGCGAGCTCTGCCACTATGTGTGTGCTATTACTGTAACAATATTTTCACCTCTTTAGCACAACACGACTCATGCAAGCTCGCAATGCGCTGCATGCAACTATGCTATGTCGCACCAAAAAAGTGGAACGCGTTGCCGGCATATGTATTTTCTCATTCATACAATATGGGATCCTTCAAGCGAAGCGTGAAGATTAAGAAGCATCTTGTAGGTCAGCATGGCAGCGTCAACTGACAAGATCTCTCATCCGTTGCCGATGCGATTGGTGCTCCTCTTTTCGCTTACCATCAGGCGAAGCGGAGCCAATATGCTGGGCTAATATAAAAAAAAATGCAGTTCAGTTCGCTCCTCCGCTGTCGTTGTTCTCTGTTGTTGTTTAGTTTCATTACAAAAATTGCTAAAAGTGGGCATTTTTACAAATTTTTCGAAGTAAAATTGAACAACATTTATTGCTGACTAATTGTTATAAAATAGGTACGTTTGTTTCCGCGGGAGAGGTATTACCTTAGGCATAATGTTTTCAATTTAAATAAATTGCAATACTTATTTGTTTAGAACCTGTATCACTGTATTTAAATTATTATATATCTCTCGTATAGTCACGAGATGAAACTCGGTCCCCTTTGTAAGGCGTGCGCGAGGATATGAATCCAACGCGTAGAGACCCGTTAGAGAAGAATAATGTCATGGTATACGCCCGCCGTGACCTGCGCCAGGATATATGTATATGAACAGCTGGGCATTTCGCCCATTACTTAGAATAAGATTACTCTAAGTCAGTGGTTCCCAACCTATTTTTGTTCGCGGACCACTACGAGGTTTTTGTTGGGTCCCCAACTGTCATGTAAATCGCTAAGTGCTCAATCTCTTTCATCATAAGTTTGTAACACGGACCATAATTTACCTCTCAAGGACCACTGGTGATCCGCGGACCACCGCTTGGGAACCTCTGCTCTAAGAAATGTGCGAAATGCCCAGCATTTACCATAAATTCCCAATAAGTATATACTCGTACAAACACCTAAGAAATGCTCAATTTTGGGCATAAATAGGAAATTTATATGTACTCATTCGAATATATTTAGAGCATTTGTGCCCATCTCTAAGTGGAAATGATCACCTTGTGAATATATCGAGAGGCAAGGTATATAGCCAATTAATTATAATTGATCATCGAATCAACAGTTAACAATTGAATATCGAGAATCTTAACATTTCGATTAAAAAAAAAGTATAAAACAAAATACTCTAACAGCTTTTTTTCCACATTGACTTTCCTACAATCCATATCGTGCTCATATTTATTTTAAAAACTAAAAACGAATCCGTCCGCCATTATGCAGCGCGAAATAGTCGCAACAAAACATTTCAGTCGTCACTCGTTACATGCAAATACTCAAAATATTTTTTTTAAACGAAATGAAATTACAGGGCCCTTAGTTTCCATCCGCAATTATGACGCTAGGTGGCGCTAGGTATGATTACGTCACGATCCTCGAAAAGAGCGTCGAATGTCCGCTTTTCATCCCGGACATCATAATGACACACTATACGAATCTCTCAATAAGAAAAAAAACTAACTAGTCTAGACCCAATCTTCATACGTCTAAAGTCCACATTCGTTTAATACCTAAAGAGATTTGTTTCTTATTGGAGTCAGATAGCAAGGAGTGACAACTTTGCGGCGATTTTAAAAAAGATGTAGGTATACTGGGGTTCGCCTACGGGCGCTTCATGAAATTTTTATGCCGCAAACCTTTGAAGCGGTTCTCGGGTCTAAACGAGAAATGATGTGAATGTCCGTGGCTTACTAGGTCAAGTGAGGTCTATTGATGGCGAGGACGACACGATACGAGCTCTAGATTCGAAAGCAGCATGTCCTAAGGAATGTTGGGCGATGCGTCTTGGTGACCCATTTGTGTGAAGGTACAGAAAATAGGTCTCGCATTTCGCTTAGACGACAACTAACGCCGCCACTGAAATAAAAATTTGAATGTTTCACTTTTACGTTATACTAAAATAGGACTTTTTTATGTTTGTTTGTAATTGTTTCTATAAACAGCTAAAATAAAATAAAGATTTAAAATATAGGTAACTTTTAAAAATGGGTACCTGGTAGGCATATAAATGAATCATACAGTGTAAGTAATTATAGTGTAAGTACAATTTTATTTACCTACATTTTTAGGGTTTCGTAGTTATAAGAAACCCTTATAGTCATCACTCGTTCCGATCAATTCAGATACTAATATTATGCTTAAATACATTTTTTTTAATACATACATAATAATATATACAAAACACCCAGAACAAGACAAAGAGACATGTTCATGCATATTTGTCTTGTGCTGGGATCGAACCCGCGACCTCGGAGTGAAAGTGCCATTGCTAGCCATTCGACCACCGAGCTCGTCAAATAAGTAGTATTAAACTAAGTGTGATCAAGTGTCGAGAGAGGCCATTCTCGAAATAGTATCAATTGTATAAAGCGGCAAACTTCCTAGGAAAACTAACATTGATAAATGACTAGTTTATTGTTCGAGATCTATTGTAGATTAGAGGCAATCTCGATCATAATGGAGCCCTAATTAACTTCGGTGGCTTTCAGGCCCACCGAAAATACTTTGTGCTGGAGCTATAACTAGTAAGTATAGTTAGGCTATAAGCAATGAGGAAGATGAGAAACAATACCGCAGGGTAGATAGATAAAATATGCTTTATTTGCCTTTGAGTTCATGTGGTCTAAAGTATTAAAATGTCCATATTATCAAAATGTCTATTTATTAATAATGACCAGTTTAAAACGTCCGTGTATTCAACATGACCATAGTATTAAAACGTCTATTTATTGAAAAAGAACACTATACAACCACACAATTTAGTGGGTCAGTATACAGAAAATGTCCACTTATAAAATATGTATATGCAACAAGGCGTCATTATTGCTAAAAGGCTAAAAGCAATCTTTTCAAGGCGACGTTAAGGTAACGGATATACATGTAGATTAAATGAAGTAGGTAAGGTTCGCAAGACGACGGAAAGATGAAAATATCTAGTTACAAATTTGTAATACAATATAAGTAATAAACATGACATGATACTTACTAATACATACATAAAATAGATATTAATACATACATATACATATAATATTATACATACACCTATAAACATAATACACATATTTAATATATACGCAAGTCTACGCTACGATAAATAAGAAATCAAAGACCAAGGAAATTATTTCTAACTTGTCTCTTGAAAACGGACAGAAGAAGAGAGCTTGAAGCAATCTTTGATATAAGAAGGCGAAGTACGAGAAAAAGTACAGTGTAGGTAGTGGAAAGAAAGAATGTGCATATTCCTGCGCTGGCGTATGGAAAGTCATTTGAGCTGATCACGATAGCTGGATATGTGATCGTACTTACCCAATCCAAAGATAAATCTAATGCTGAGATTTTGGAGTCGCTCTACTTTGTTTAATAATTCGACATTCAACAGAGTTAACTATAGTATCTTGCAGTAGAATCGAAAATTTTCAAAAATATATATTAACTACTGACAATACGCGCGCAGACTATAGATAATCTGATATAGATTATCTATGGTCAATCTATATTTTCTATACTAGAAAGAATGATGTTACACTCCTATAGATAGGTTACCAAGCCTCAAAGTCGAACACCTCACTACTGATTGAAATAGGTAAAAATGCCGACTTCTGTATTTCGAAAATGCAAAATTAATGTTGATAACATAATTAAAAGCCATGAGATTAAATATCACACGAAAGTACGCAATAATAACACATAAGTACTCTAGTTAATTTCATATTATTATAAGAAAAATATTAAATTAACGGTCGACACTATTATTTAACTTGCGTGTTCAATTAGACAGACACGCAACGGCGCCATCGAGCTTCTGATTATGGCGTAGGCATCCGCTAAAAAAGTAGCCTTTGAAAATTCCTAGGGGATACCGAGATACACGTACGAAGTCGGGGACGCAAGCTAACAGTGCTATAAAACCAGTGTAATGTAATTTTCACTACAGACATAATAATTAGAAGTTCTATTATTATCTAGATTGCTTCAAATCCACAATGGCTCGCCGAACAATACGCAAGCTTAGATTTAGCCCTCAATGTAATACCCAAACAGCGTACTGTATTGTATATTTCGCTATCTGAATTGAAATCGAGAGGGATTTATGAAATGTGAATAATTCTGTAGTTTACGCTTATAGGTACCTTGATACCAAGAAAATGTTATTGCTATTTATAGAAAGTTCTATTTATGGAAAGTACAAATTCCATCTACCAATTCATCCACCCAAGTAGATGAATTTCGCCGATGTTAGAGAAATTTCATGACATAGATTTAATAACCAGAGCCCTACCGCCGAAGCTGAAGCCGATTACCAATTTTTGAATGCGAAAATGAAACCACTGCTTAGATTGTTAGTAATTATATTTAGCTCAGCTGCCCCCCTAGCCAAGCGTAATTCGTAGCGTAACGAACGTTAGATAGATCACGTAACATTTGTCAATTCTCATACTAAAATGTTCGATTTTGACAAATGTCACGAGATCTATCTAATGTTCGTTACGCTACGAATTACACTTGGCTGGTAGAAACCCTAGAGCTCTACCGAATAAGCTGAAGATGTTTGTTAATAACTTTAACATAAGACCAATTTTTGGAATCAATAAAGCTGATGGTAATCGGCTTCAACTTAGACGGTAGGGCCTCAGAGTTAACAAACAGAAAAAAAATGGCAGCCATTTTTTTTTATTGGCCCTGTGTACGTGAATGTGTTATATGCCCTAAAATTATCTCAAAATGGCAGCGCTTCCCCCTTCTTGCATATAATATACTAGCTTTCGCCCGCGGCTTCGCTCGCGTGACATTCGGGGCAAACACGTGTTTACTCATTAATGAATAGAAGTCGTAATTAACGTCCCAGAAAACCATAGAATCAACACCCATATTAATATTATGACATTTCAACCCCATTGCACCCCTACAGAGTTATCACGTCGGCTATGTTGGCTTATTAAATAATTATTTTTTTCATAATCAGCGACCCGATATACCATAAAAACAATACCTATGACGATTTTCAGACTTTTTCACCACATTTTAGACATTTCAACGCCATCGCACCTCAATAGGGGATGATGGTCACGTTACCGCCCTATGTGTACAATAAATAACAATAATAGGTAATTTCTGGGATAAAAACTATCGTAGGTTTATTCTTTCCCAGGACTCAAGGTATCTCTCAACCAAATTTCATCTAAATCGGTTCAGCGATTTAAGCGTGAAGAGGTATTCTGTCGCATTTATAATATTAGTATGGATTGGTGTTCCGAAAACTCTTAAAAACGATACATATTTATATTGATATATAGACATTTCAACCTCATCGCATCTCAATAGAGGATGATGGTCACGTTAGCCAAGTTGAATTTTAAAATTGTTGTTGTTTTCGTAATCAGCGACCCGATAAACCATAAGAACAATATGACGATTTTCAGACTTTTTCACCACATTTTAAACATTTCAACGCCATCGTACCCCAATAGGGGATGATGGTCACGTTACCGCCTTACGGGTACAATAAATAACAATAATAGGTAATTTCTGGGATAAAAACTATCATAGGTATGTCCTTTCCCAGGACTCAATGTATCTTATTATTATTTATACTTGTATTTTTTTTATAATAGGTCGGGGAAAAAGTCTTTTCGCATTATAGTATGTATGAACTTGTAATAAAATTTCTTTGGTTATACCATTTGTATCTGGCAGCTTTTGATATCTTTAAAAAGTTTAAATTTTAAAAAAGATAATTCCAAATTCAAATTAGGTAAATGTCTGATTTTCATTTGTTTTCTTTACTGTCAAAATGAGTGAATCTAATGAAGAAATTCGATTCATTTTAAAATTTTACTACAAAAAAGGTAAAAATGCAACGCAAGCTGCGATAAAAAATTTGTGACGTTTATGGACCTAGTGCAGTGTCTGTGAGAGTAGCACAAATTTGGTTTAAGCGTTTTCAAGCAGGAAATTTTGATGTCGCTCTGGTCGCCCTGTTACGGATAAAATGGATGCCATTTTTGAAAAAGTGGAGCAAGATCGGCATATCAGTAGTTACGACGTAGCTGAAGAATTAGGAATTGACCACAAAACAGTTTTGGCGCATTTGAAAAAAGCTGGGTACACTAAAAAGCTCGATATTTGGGTGCCTCACGATCTCACTGAAAGAAACCTAATGAACCGTGTACTCATTTGCGATTCTTTACTACGACGTAATGAAAGCGAACCGTTTTTGAAGAAGCTTATAACTGGTGATGAAAAGTGGATCACGTACGACAAGAACGTGCGAAAAAGGTCGTGGTCAAAGGCCGGTCAGGCTTCACAGACTCTGGCAAAACCCGGGTTGAACTGGCAAAACTGATGAGATTAAAGCAAAAAGTTGAAAGAAAGAGGCCGGAATTAATTAATAGAAGGGGTGTGATTTTTCATCATGATAACGCTAGACCTCACACATCTTTAGCCACTCAGCAAGAATTAAGAGAGTTTGACTGGGAGGTGTTAATGCATCCGCCGTATAGTCCTGACCTTGCACCTTCTGATTTCCACCTGTTTCGGTCTCTTAAGAATTCTTTAGGCAATGTCAGGTTAACATCACGAGATGACTGCCAAAACCACTTGGCGCGGTTTTTTGAACAGAAGTCCCAAAATTTCTATAGTAATGGGATCATGTCTCTACCTACAAGATGGCAAAAGGTTATCGAACGTAATGGCACCTATATACTTTAGTTAAATGTAAATAAACTTTATTAAAAAATGTTTTGAATTTTCATATAAAATACGAAAAGACTTTTTCCCCAACCTAATATGTTTAGTTATATTAGTTAAAAGTGTAATTTGTATGCAATATGTAATTGTATGTATATCTAATAATGGTAATCACCACGGCGAGTGGCGCCGTATGCTGAAATACAGATTTTAAACTTAGTGCGGCTACGGATGCTGTATTACTACTGCTGTATAATACTTGGCTAAATAAGTTAGACTTAAGCATAAAATTAGTGTATTTTTTCTGGAAATAAACTATTATTATTATTATTTAAATAGTTGTCTTGGCCAACTTGCCAGAATATTATAAATATTTTGAAAAATGGAATAACCACACTGTGACTCACGCAGTAGAATATAAGATGAAAAAATCTCGTCAGCAACACAAACCTTCCTAGCAGCTCAGTTGGAAGAGCACTCGACCGGTCATCCTCAACCAAATTTCATCTAAATCGGTCCAGCAATTTAGGCGTGAAGAGGTAACAGACATTCTGTCGCATTTATAATATATAGATATTTCAACCTCATCGCACCTCAATAGAGAATGATGGTCACGTTAGCCACGTAGAATTTTAAAATCGTTGTTGTTTTCGTAATCAGCGACCCGATAAACCATAAAAGCAATACCCATGACGATTTTCAGACTTTTTGACCTCATTTTACCCTTTTAGGGGTTGATATTTTCAAATCGATGCCATTTTTGTAATTGACGTCCCAGAAAACCATACAATCAACACCTATATTGATATTATGACATTTTAACCCCACCGTACCCTCACAGGGGTGATTTTATGTCATGTCGGCTATGTTCGATTGTAAAATAGTTGTTGTTTTCATAATCAGCTACCCGATAAACCATAAAAACAATACCCATGACGATTTTCAGACTTTTTTCACCCCGTTTTACCGCTTTAGGGGTTGAATTTGGAAAATCTTGAAACATGTGTTTACTCATTTATCTATAGAAGTACTCGAAAGTTTCGGATAAAATAGCCCAAATAATCTTGTTTCCCCATACAAACTTTGGACCCCCGTTTCACCCCCTTAGGGGATGAATTTTCAAAAATTCTTTCTTAGTGCACCCCGAGACATCATAAGAAACCTACGTGCCAAATTTGGAATCTCTAGACCCAGCAGTTTGGGCTGTCCGTTGATAAATATCAGTCAGTCACTCAGTTTCTTATTTTATATAATTTAACCCCATCGTATCCCCACAGGGGTGATTTTATGTTACCGTCACCTATGTTAGATCATAAAATAGTTGTTGTTTTCGTAATCAGCGACCCGATAAACCATAAAAACCATGCCCATGACGATTTTCAGACTTTTTCACCCCATTTTACCCTTTTAGGGGTTGAATTTTGAAAAATCCTGAAATACGTGTTTATTCATTTATCTATAGAAGTACTCGTGTAAAGTTTCAGATAAAATAGTCCAACTAATCTTGTTTCCCCATACAAACTTTGGACCCCCGTTTCACCCCCTTAGGGGATGAATTTTGAAAAATCCTTTCTTAGTGCACCCCTAGACGGCATAAGGAACCTATGTGCCAAATTTGGAATCTATAGACCCAGCGGTTTGGGCTGTGCGTTGATATGTCAGTCAGTCAGTTTCTTCTTTTATATATTTAGATATATTCTATGTAAGAACACAATATATGTGTGTGTGTGTGTGTAAGAACCATGAGGCAAAATCCGTAACGGACAAGTGGGCAAACGCTCTTACAATCTTCAAGCGATTCTGTCCCTTAAATTAAATTTAAATTAGATATTACTCATCCTAATACGTGCGTAACGGCTCTCTCTCAACAGCTGCAGGTCAAATAAACGTAATATATTTAATTTTTAATTAATAACACAATATAACGGTCGGAGCTTTTGTTTTTTTATTATCAGTAATTTAATTTCAAAATTCCTTTCGGAAGAAATCCCAAGCTATTGGGGTTTTTTTTATTTGTTATTTAGCTAGAGGGGTACAAACAAATACAATGGTTCGTTGAAATCCCCCATTGAATATTTTCGCCGACAAGCATTCACGGCATCAATTTTAAAACGTAAATGCGAAAAATGCAGCCGTCATCGTATTGAATAAGTTACGTAATTGCTCGCTAACGGTAACAAAGGTGCACCCCCTTTTATTTGAATATTGAATGTCTGAACATTTTATACTATGCAAAAATGAATGCAAACATGACGTTGTAAAATTCTTGAGTTGTTTGTGAAGCGCATTTGCGCCTAAATTTTTTTTTTTTTTTATACCACCAAAATGTCAAACAATACGGACCGCCTGATAGAATCAGTTACCGTAGCCTATGAACGCCTATAACACCAGTTGCCGACGCTGTAAAAACCTCTTCACGCCCTATTTGAAGAACCCACAGTGTAGTCTCCTGGGAAAACCTCGACAGGCAGTTCATTCCACAACTTGACAGTACGCGGGCGAAAACTTCACTGGAACCGCACAGTAAAAATTCAGCTGAAAATTTTAGACAATACGAGGGAATTCTTAATATTTTATTAACCGACTTCAAAAAAGGAGGATGTTCTCAATTCGACTGAATATTTTTTTTTGTATGTATGTTATTCGATATCTTTGCGTATTGTGAACCGATTTTCATAATTCTTTTTTTTATTTGAAAGGGTATGATTGCAAGGTGGTCCCATATTCACCAAGTCAGTATCTGATGATGGGATGCCAGGGAAATCAAGGGAAATTTTATTTTTTTTATTTGAAAGGGTAATTGCGAGGTGGTTCCATATTCACTAAGTCAGGGTTTAGGGCCCTTAAATTTGGCCTATGGTAGCCGGCAGAATAAAATTGTGCCACTCCATTGCTCTGCGCTGGATGTCGTACAAGGCGACTAGGGAATCTTGTGTCACGCGATAACTTTTCTCCCGGAAGACGTGCAGCAGCGTCTGCCGGGGTATTCCACCAATAAGCTGCGCTCGCCAACTAAAGTAGGTTTCAATTTTTTTTTTTAAATCAATTTTATTGTTTCCGAGATCAAGAACGCCAAAATTGGCCATTTTACGCAAAA
This sequence comes from Hypsopygia costalis, assembly GCA_937001555.2. NCBI lineage: Eukaryota > Metazoa > Arthropoda > Insecta > Lepidoptera > Pyralidae > Hypsopygia > Hypsopygia costalis. Next base: position 18,474,162 of record OW443343.2, on the reverse strand, counting down.
ATCACAGTCGATATGTAATATGGCTCTTAAAAGTCTAAAATCCCGCTTGGATCTAAAATAAATCTGTCAACGCTGATAGGACCCCACCACTAAATAAAAACCCGTAAGTTTTCCCAAGAAATAGACAACATGTACTTAGTATCTAGGTATATTTTCCTATTATTATGGACTTAAAATTATCAATCAATAGAAAGGATTCCCGTTAACTGTAGTACTCGTACTCGTAGTACTGTTATCCGGAATCATAGTCCTGTTAACTGTCGTAGTAACAACTGCTTTAGATGTAGTTAAAGGTGATAATAAAGTATTTGGAGATGTTTCAATATTTGATTCAGAAAGAGAAGTGACTGCTTCTAATACTTCAGTTGTCGTGTCAATTATAGCACCAGTGACGATTTGTTTCATTAATGGCTGTTCAATTTTCTCACTCGTCAATGTTTGTATTGATATACTCGTCCCTGTATCTAGATTTTGTAGTTCTGGAATCTCCGTGGTTTTATCAATAACTGAGACGACAGCTGTGCTTTGTGTCGAAGGCTTATCATTCTCTTTATCCAAAATTGTTCCTACATGTGTAATCTTAGTTAAAAAAGAACTTTGCATTTCATCGTCTTTCGGCGTTAAGAATTCTTCAATTTTCTTACTCGTCGGCGATGTTTGTATTTTTGTACTTGTAACTATGCCCAAATTCGATGACTTTGATACTCCTGGAGAATCCGTGGTTTTATCAATAACTATAGCGATACTTTGATTCACAATCTTTCGTTTGTCATTTTCTGTTTGTAGACGTGTACTTGTTATTTTATTCAAAAATGAACTCCGCATTCCATTATATGTAGGTGTTACTGGTTGCTCAATTTCTTTACTCGTTAATAATGTATATAGTGTTGTACTCTTGTTTGATTGTCCTAAAATCTTCACGGTTTTGTTAATACCTGTGGTAAAAGACCTAGTTTGGCTCGAAGACTTATTTGCTTTGTCATTGTCTATTTTCAAAATGGTTTCTTTGTATGAATCGGTTACGTTATATGAACTCAGTATTTTAATATTTTTCTGTGATTTTGATACTCTTGGAGCGTCGGTTTCATCACTGCCCGTGACAATGTCTGGAATTCGATTCGTGGGTGAAACTTTAACATTTTCTTGTACAACGGTTGTTTTTTGATGCTGGTGTGTTGCTACACTTTTCACTGTATTAAATTTAAACATCTTTGTGACGTGATTGTAACCCTCGACAGAATTCGTTGCATTTGCAAAAAACCAATCATTCGATGGTAATATATTGTCTGCATCGTGAGTCATGCTAGTATTGTCATGTGTTATTTTGTTGGTGCCTTTATTATATATAGCTTTGTGCGTGATTTTATTTTTCGGGTTATTTTCCATAATATTTTGATCATTGCTATTATATATCCCATTTGTTTTATGGGTATATGTTTTAATAGCATTATTTTTTTGTATCTTTTTGTCTAATGATTCTAGTGTCAATTTGATTTTTTGCTTGTGCATTAGTGTATGCGCTTCGTTAACCCCATACTTTGTTACATTCGACTGATTCGGTAAACCAAGGTAGTGTACTTTTTTCTTCTTGTGACTTTCTTTAGCATGCGAAGTGAACTTCAATGGACTCCGCATTTCTAGAATTTTCTGTACAATACTCTTTGGTATCCAATGACTAGGTAAATTGGCTTCAATAGGATTCTGTATATACACGAGGTCATCAAGATCAGAGTTCAGCAATTCTTCACATATGCATAATTTTATGGAAGCCATTAACCCAGCTAAGAGTAATATCGTTTGCACTGAAAATATAATACATTTATTATATTCAGGGATCGAAAAGGTTTGTAAAATACCGGTAAAGAACCGGTACTTAGGGGTTCTGATACCAGAACCCGAACCGGAACCGAAACCTAAATGTAGAACCTGGACCGAAACCTTTATTTTACAGGTTCCTCTTTAAATCCTGTCCGAACTTGAATTAAACATAGATCACGTACACGCGGCGCGTTACGCCGTCACGACGTACCTAATCATTTTGGCACATTGCCGACCACACACGCGTTGTGTCAACATTTTATAATTAACATATTTAATAAATATTTTTGATATATTGGATTGTGACTATGATGTAATTGTATTTTCAGAAACGTGGCTTAACGGTAGTGTATATGATACTGAAATCTTAAATAATAATTATTGGATATATCGTAGGGATCGAGACGTGGGAGGCAGTGCCAAGGCCGATGGAGGGGGAGTATTGATAGCTGTCGCTAAAAGGTTGGAATCATCATTTTTGCAAACTTCAGTGGACACTGAGACCTTATGGGTGTCAGTAACCCTGCGTACTAAAAATATTTCTAAAGTTGTTAATATTTGCGCTGCGTATTTTCCTCCTCCTCAGACCCTTATTAGTCTTGAAAAACAATTGGAGAATTTGAGTAATTCAATTTCGCAAATGAATACTGATGTAATTTTGATCGGTGATTTTAATATCGGGGGTATAAGTTGGCAAAGCATTGCTTCTCAGTCGTCTAACTATACAATTACCGAGGCCACTAATATTTCGTCTAACCTGGGCCATGCTCTCCTCGACTTCATGTCATTACATGACCTTAATCAATTTAATGTGATTAAAAATAAGGATGGGAGAAGCTTGGACCTAGTAATGAGCAATTTGCCTCATTTGAGGACTGAGCCGGCTTCTGTAGTGCTAACCAAAGTTGACCCCTTTCAACCTCCAATTATTATAGATCTAGACTACCCTGTTATGAAATTTATTGAAAAGAAAGTTATTGATAGATACAATTTTTTTAAAGCCAATTATGCTGTAATTAATGAACAATTGGAAGATGTTAATTGGGATAGCTTATTGGGTCAACTGGAATCGGTTGACACTATGGTCGAAATGTTTTATGAAACTGTCAATAATATAATTAAAAATAATGTTCCGAAAGTTAGTGTCCGTAAGCGTGGGCAATATCCTATCTGGTATGATGGATCTCTTTTGAGTATGTTGAGGGAAAAGGATAAACTTCACAAAAAAGTTAAAAAATATAGAAATCCAATTGATATATATGAGTTTTCATTACTTAGGGCTAGATGTCATCGACAGATAAAAATATGCTATTCAAATTACCTTAATTCTATTGAAAATTCTATATCTAAAAACAATTTTAAAGCTCTTTGGTCTTTTTTGCGAACTAAACGGCTTGCAAATGGATCTTTGCCGATGAAAATGCACCTGAATGGATCAGAATTTTCTACACCTCAATCCATATGTAACGCTTTCGCTGATCAATTTGCTTCAGTATATTCCTCGTCATCCAATATTAATATTTATTCCACCAGTTCCGAATTTGATAGCGACAGAAAAGGTTATAACAGCACTTTGGGCGCCATAAGCATTGCTCGAGATACAATTGAGAAAACTTTAACCAAACTAGACCCTAATAGGGGAGCAGGGCCGGATGGTCTTCCAGCAATTTTTTTTATTAATTGTGCAAAAACCTTGTCTCGGCCTCTCTGTATTATTTTTAATGCTTCATTAAATAGCGGGGTATTTCCTTCGGCATGGAAGATTGCAAACGTAGTTCCTATATTAAAAGGCGGTGATGCGAGTGACATACAGAACTACAGGCCCATCTCAATACTTTCTGTGGTGGCCAAAGTTTTTGAAGCTATTACTTATGCGCATCTTTCTAAATTTCTTAATCCTATGATAATTCCACAACAACACGGATTTAGAAGTCAAATGTCGACTTCATCAAATCTCGCGATTTACACAAATTATTTGGCTGAAGCAGTTGACCGCAACAAGCAAGTGGATGCAATATATACGGATATAAGTAAAGCCTTTGATCGTGTTAATCATTTTCTTCTTATCCGTAAACTGGAACATTTTGGCATCTATGGGAGTGTCCTATCATGGCTTTCATCATATTTGGCATGTAGATTGCAAAAGATAACAACTTGTGGATATGAATCTGATCCCTTTATTGCTATATCAGGAGTCCCGCAAGGCTCGCATTTGGGTCCAATTCTCTTTTTAGCGTTCATAAACGATATTTCAAAACATATTAAAAACTCTGAATTCTTGCTATTTGCAGATGACCTCAAATTATTCCGTATAATAGAGGATAATTCGGATGCCATCCTTCTCCAGGAAGACTTAAATAACGTACAAAATTGGTGTTTGGAAAACTCTTTACCTCTTAATACAAAAAAATGTAAACATATTACTTTTACTAAAAAAACTACACCAATCAAGACATCATACTATCTGGGAGTTAAGCGTCTTGAAGAGGTCTTCAGTATGAGAGACTTAGGGGTTATTTTCGACAAAAAACTGACATTTAACATTCACATTGACGATATTATTAAAAGAGCTTTTCGATTATTGGGATTTGTCTGGAGAAATTGCAAATTTTTTTAAAATGTATCTGTCCTCAAAATTGTATACTTTGCTATGGTTCGTTCCGTGCTCGAATATGGTTCTGTTATATGGAGCCCTCATTATCACTGTCATATTGATAGAATAGAAAAACTACAAAAACGCTTTCTCTACTTTTTAACAGTTCATCAGAGAAAGCTTTCACTTTTGTCGTCTTACAAGGACCGCTTGGAATATTTTCACATGACTACACTTGAGACGAGACGTCTAATCAATGACCAAGTATTTCTGTTTAGGATATTGAGAGGGAACGTCGATTGCCCACGCTTACTAGAACAGTTCAAATTTGTGATTCCCCGACGTAGTGTTAGAATAATTAATTTTAAGCCCTTTTTCGTTAAAAAATATAGAACCAATACAGGCATGTACAGTACGATTCCGAGGATATGTCGCGATCATAATAAGCTATTTACCAAATCGCAAGTGGATATATTTTCGGTTTCCTTGACTGGTATCAAAAGACTGGTCGCTCAACTTAACGACTAATACATTCTTTCTTTACCACCTATTATTATTCTTAATTTTACTCCGATTTTAATAGTTTTCAACTTCTATAGTTAAATTACACATATGCTGTGTTTGCCTGTAACTGGATCTACATCCTAATTTTTGTTATTATCTTGTTCTTTATCTTAGTCAAATGATGTATGTCTGTTGGCAAACCTTTAATAAATAAATAAATAAATAAATAAATATTAATAAAAAAATGCCGTACCTATTCAATTCAGGTAGGTATAGTAATTAGTTACAAATTATAGTTATAAACTTTACAACTACTCGACTCATGAGTGTGAATGAATGAATAATGATGTGAAAGAGTGTAGGTTATAGAAAAACATCGCTGGCGCGGCCACACCCGCTACCATCGCATCATCTCCTTCCTTTCTGGTTACCTCACTCACTCGCAGGAAAATAACAACCCTCAGGGGAATTGTTATTTGGCTGCGGTATTCTGTGAGGTTGAGGTATATTCGACGAGTTCGGTGGTCGAATGGTTAGCAATGGCCACTTTGACTCCGAGGTCGCGGGTTCGATTCCCGCACAAGACAAACATTTGTGTGCATGAACATGTCTGTTTGTCTTGGTCTGGGTGTTTTCTATGTATTGTAAGTATGTATTCAAGTACATTTTCAGTTGTCTAGAACACAAGCTTTGCGCTTAATTTGGGACTAGATGGCGCTGTGTAAATTGTCCAGATATATATATTTATTTATTCCTCAGTCGGGTAGCCCTGATCCCTGATTCGATCCCTGATCGAAGGCTAACTGTCAGCTGTAAGAACGAAGAAATATGCCAGACACGGTCGAACGTATCCCTCCTTCTTAAGGAACCTTTAATTCGGTACCGGTATATTAGAACCTTTATTCAGAACCGGTTTCGGTGGAACCGGAACCCAACCGGAACCGAAACCCGAACCGTACCGAAAAGAAGAACCTTTTTACAAACCGAAATGAGGAACCGGAACCCAAATTTGTACCGGTTTTCAATCCCTGATTATATTACATATTAGACGTTATAGACAAAATTGAGTATTGATTCCGGGTTTAGGAGAGGGATGCCTTGTTTTATTGTACAGTCCACGACTTGTAGGTATGTAGCATTCGTAGCACACGCACGCAGCATTCGTAGCACATGTACATAGTACGCGGCGACCTATTATGGATATACTGGAAGTGTTACGATCTAAGCGGTTGAGTATACCATACATAAATAAATAAATATTCCTAAACAAATTGAACAGTCTCTTAAATTATTATTTATTTTAGAGATTTTGCTTGATAAATATGATTGTTAAACTGAATTTTATGCAACAATGTGAAAAATAACAAGTAATAAAGAATTCTAACAAGAAAGTGGATGTGACTTACGATGACGTCTTTTCTTGTTATCACATATATCTCTTAGATTCGTTCGAATAGGCATGCGCGGGGATATGGATCCAACGCGTAAAGGCCCCTTTGAGAAATTTGGTGTAATGTTGTAAACCCGCCGTGACCCGCTTCAGGATATATCAGTAGAATAATATGCCCTTGAACAGGCCTCGGCAGGCATTTAAACTATTGCAAAGTGTGATTGAAAGTAAATGGGCTATGAAGATGATATCTGGGTGAACTAAATACCGTCATATTACAGTAGAGGGACGGACGCCTGCTATAACTGCTTCTATTGCTCGTTACTTGGGGCAGGCGATGGCTAGCCGCTCACTAGATGGACCCCGAAATGCCAGGAAATCGACCGAGGGCAACACTGATGTGAGTGACGCAGGGGTATCGAGAGATGTGCTGCGGTTTCTCTGTAGTTATGCCCTTTAAATCTAACGACTCCTCTCTGGACTCTGGGTTTCCACTCCGACCGACGAAGACACGCCGGAGACGAAGGCAATAACCTACTCTGGAGATTCGGTACCCATGGTGCCGTTACTCACCAACAGCTCACCATAAGCTGCCCTGCGGGCTCATTATAATCATTATATATATATTATTATAATTATTATATAATACTTAAATAATATATTTCATAAGTTCATACATAATATACTTACTTATTACATAGAACACAAACAGGCATACATGTTCATGTACACATATTTATCTTGTGCCGAGTTCGAACGTGTGACCCTTGGTGCCAAAGTAACTATTGCTAGCCATTCGACCACCGGGCTCATAGATAATTGTTTTATATATATTTTTTATACCACTAAAGTAGAAACAAGCATACGGCCCGCCTAATATGTGTCCATTCAAAAATAAGATACTCACTTTCAAATTAATATATATCATTTTTTCATATCATCACTGAATGTCCAAGTCAAAGTCTAACCCATTATAAGAAACTTCTTAAAGTACACGAACGGTTTCGATAACATGCAAATATCGATAATTTTTGTGATATGTCAAGCATGAAAATCGATTTTACTCATGAGTGAGTTTACGGCTAAATATGATAACGCACGAATAGGATCTCACTTCCCCAATTCTGTGACCTCAGCGTTTGCTAGGTTAACGTTTACTACCTATATAAATTAAGTCGGTAAGGGAAGGGGCGTTTATTCGAGACTAGCTACCTGTCCTCGTTTCGCAAGAATATTAACTTTTTCAGACTGAATACAACGGTATAGCTCCCCTCATTTTTGCGAACTGTTTAAAACTCTATCTATTGGCGAAACCCGTATGAAGATCCGTACAGTATATTTTCCAAGATTAGTCCGAACAATCATAAACCTTAATTTATAATATTTCAGTAATGACTAGCAGTGCCCTCGACTTTGGTCGCGTAGGCTTTTCGTCGATTTGATTCACCATTTTGGAGGTAGAGGTACTTTTCTCCAGTCGGGCAGTTTACAATTATCCGGACCAAGACAAACCGCAGACGGATATGTTCATGCACACAAATATTTGTCTTGTGCGGGTATCGAATCCGCGCCTTGGTACTGGTCAATGGTACTACTGATCCGGAGGGTATTCCGCGCATAATTTGACGTTGGTTAGGTTACGCTTGTGTATTGTTTTTGAAAGCATTAGGCCCGCCTGATGTAAAGCGGTTACCGTAGCCTTAGTATTGCTCAGGCACTAGCACTTCTCTGCTAATTCAGCATTTTTCCACGTGACCGTGCACACTCGCAAAAATGCAATTCTTTTGGAAGGAAGTATTTCTCCAGCCGAGCTCGACATGCCCTATAAGCAGGGTTATACCACATGCAAGTGAGTTTGGCTTTGGCTCTAAAGATAAGCCACTTACACATATTGATAAAATAAACATATGAATCTGATGAGAGGAATTCGATGGCGTCATTGCGCGTGTCAGTCAAAACGAACACGCAAGTTAAGCAACATCGGCCGTAGCCTGTCCATGGATGGGTTTATTGATCTTGAGCTCATCCGTGTTACGGAAGGCACGTTAAGCCGCCGGTACCGGCTGTTGTCATTAGATGACAGTCGTTAAGTCAGTAGCCTTTAAGCGGCTTGAAAACACTGCTTTCCGCCCACAGCAGTTGAGCAGCGTGGTGGAGTAACGTGCCTTCCGTGGTCTTGTGCGGGTATCGAATCCGCGACCTTGGGGGCAAAGTAGCCATTGTTAGCCATTCGACCACGTTGTGACGTTATCTTGTATGGATCGCAATGTAGGGCCGTGAAAAGAAAGAACAATGCATGTAGATGAGATGGACGTGTAATATGACTAGAATGGATATGGAATGATTATTCACGAGCTCGGTGATCGAATGGTTAGCAATGGCCACTTTGACTCCCGAGGTTGCGGGTTCGATCCCCGCACAAGACAAATATTTGTGTGCATGAACATGTATGTTTGTCTTGACTACGCTAAAGAATCAAACCAACATACACTCAAAAAACATTACTATCCTTTCGACAGTCGGAAAATATGAAATAAAACAGCTTACATAATATTATAATAACTTATTTATTTAATAATTTACACTATTAACAACTATTTGTATGGCTCGACTACTAATTGTCCCATTTCTTAGATATGTCGACGTACTCGCCGTCTGGGGAGGCATAACCTTTGATGGGCGGCGTTGCAACTGGTCCCGCTGCTGTATAAGGTAACAACTGTAGGTCCGGCTGGTAACAAAAAGATTTTTTTTTGTTTATTATGTATCTCTTTTTAATCACGGGTCAAGCCCGGTCATTTGATAGGCATGCGCGGGGATATGGATCCAACGCGTAGAGGCCCCTTTGAGAAGTTTGATGTAATGTTGTATTATTATTTTTTTATATTAGCTCAGCATATTGGCTCCACTTCGCCTGATGGTAAGCGAAAAGAAGAGCCCCAATCGCAACGGAAACGGACAAGAGACTTAGATGTCTTGTCAGCTGACGCTGCCACGCTGGCCTACAAGATGCTTCTTCACGCTTCGCTTGAAGGATCCCATATTGTATGATTGAGGAAATACATATGCCGGCAACGCGTTCCACTTTTTAATAGTGCGACATAGAGAGGAGTTGCCAAACTTTTTAGTAAGCGACGGAATGATACCAACGGTGAATTTGTGGTATCGCAAGCCTGTACGTGTTGTTGGGTGACGGAAAGGGGAGGAAGAGATAAGGGAAAACAGTTCTTCAGAGCACTCTCCGTGGTATAGATTATATTCGTTAACGCTTACCTCACCTCCCAACCAGTTATGACTGCACAAATTGGTCAAAAATTGCTTTGACTAAGAACGTTGTTAACGTTGTCGAACAATTTTAACTAACCTAAGCAGTTTGACCAATTTGGACTGCATAGGTTGGTTAGGTTAAGCTTGTGTATTGTTTTTGTAAGCATAGGGCTCGCCTGATGTAAAGCGGTTACCGTAGCCTTAGTATAGGGCCCGCCTGATGTAAAGCTGTTACCGTAGCCTTATTATTACCCGTCTACTAATGCAGCATTTTTCCACGTCTGAAGACCGTAAAAACTAGCGCAAATGAAAGTCTTGTGGGAGGTCGAGTCCACCCGAGCTCGACATGCCCTATAAGCAGGGTTATACCACATGCAGGTGAGTTTGGCTTTGGCTCTAAAGATAAGCCACTTACACATATGAATCGGATGAAAGAAGCTCGATGGCTTCGTTGTACGTCAGTCTAATCGAACACGCAAGTTAAGCAACGTCGGCCGTAGCCTGTCCATGGATAGGTTTATTGATCTCGAGTTCCTCCGTGCTTCGGAGGGCACGTTAAACCGCCGGTTCCTGCTGTTATCATTAGATTACAGTCGTTAAGTCAGTAGCCTTTAAGCGGCTTGAAAACACTGCTTTCCGCCAACCCGCAGTTAAGCACCGTGGTGGAGCATGCTCTAAACCCCTTCTATTGAGTGGAAACCCGTATATACCCAGCAGTGGGATAAATAAGTGTTGACGATGACATATGAATCTATATGGGATCATTCATACAATATGAGATCCTTCAAGTGAAACGTGAAGAACTTCGATCGTGAAGAAGCATTTTGTAGGCCAGCATGGCAGCATCAACCGACAAGACATCAATGTCTCTTGCCCGTTGCCGATGCGATTGGGGCTCCTTTTTTTCGCTTACCATCAGGCGAGGCGGAGCCAATATGCTGAGCTAATATAAAAAAAAATCTGAATGACACTAGAGCCATTGTTATCGAGGAGTAATGTAATAAAAAAATAGGAATAGTCAGAAAACGCCAGTTATTCCCGGTATTTATACGTGGAATTCCAGAAACAAAGACTATTTATCCTTGTGAGTGAATAATTAGACGATTCCTTTTATATCTAAAGTTCATAATATGTCCGCCTTCCCTCGTCAAATAATTTTCATTGGCTAGTGCGCTGTTTTATATCATTCAATTTATTTAATTTTAGGGGTGTAGTGGTTTATCAACATCTTTGAACCAAATCCAACTTCACCTGCAAGTGATGCACTCTGCTGACTGACAAAGAAAGCTCTGGAGAAAAGAGAGGTAGAGAGCGTAATTGTAAGCTACCCGATTGGGGAATGTACCTCCACCTCACAGAATACTGCAACCAAATAACAATTCCCTTGAGGGTTGTTGTGTTCCTGCGAGTGAGAGAGGTCACCAGAAGAGGTCACCGGAAGGAGATGCTGCGATGGCAGCGGGGGGTGGGGGCGCGCGAGCGATATTTTATGTTGCGAGCGTTAATATGGCTACGGTAACCACTTCACATCAGGCGGGCCGTACCGTATGCTTGTATGCCACCCGACGTAGTATAAAAAAAAATTTAAAATGTTACATCATCAGGATAAAGTATCCCGCTTCCTCTCTTTCCTTTTCTGTCTTCCACTGAGGGGCCTGTACACTAGTGAGAAATAACTAAATTGTTTACCATAATAGCTTCATAGTACAAGTCCTCGGATTCCTCGTAAAGCTTGTCGAGCGCCCGCCGCTGCGCTGCCATGATCCTGTCGATCTGAGCCACGTTCGCCATGTACTCCTCGCGTTTGTACCGGGTCCAGTCCTTCTGCAACAGCGCCCGTGCTTCCACCGCCTCCGCTGATAGCTTAGGGTCAGGTCGCCGCCTTTTTCTGGAGTCAACAAAAATATATTATTTGAAATTATACACAAATTGAAAGTAAATCGAGATATAGTTTGATTTTAGGCATTTTTTTTCCTGAAATTCAAATTCTTTATGACAGAATACAGCAAAACTTCACCCTTACGTGGTGTGGGTACACCACGTAAGGGTGAGGTTAAGTTTAGTTAAGAACAGAACGGAATTCAAGCAAAACAGAAGTTACTCTTTTTTTTCTTTATTTAAGTAATAAACAGATAAGACATTGCTCGCACGCCGCCACCCCTGCTGCCAACGCAGCATCTGTTTCCTTTCTGGTGACCTCACTCACTCTCAGGAACACAACAATCCTCAAGGGAATTCTTATTTGGCAGCGGTATTCTGTGAGGTGGAGGTACATTCCCCAGTCAGGTAGTTACAATTACGCTCCCTACCTCTCTTTTCGCCAGAGCTTCGTTTGTCAGTCAGCAGGGTGCACCACGAGAAGGTGAAGTTGGCTTTTGTTCAAAGATGTTGAAAAACCACTTACACCCCAATCTCCAGTAGACCACAGTCTAATAACAAATTTCTAATGGCCACAGGGTTTTTGTGTACCTTACACTACACACTCCCAGTAAGTGAAGTTCCCAGGTAGGAAGGAGTTGCAGTGTTTTGAGATGTGGCGGTCTGAGATGGCATTGCGTGAGCAAAATTTTATTTTGCATATAAGCTACGGGGTCATGGCTTTACATCAGCAGTAATGTCTACCACCTGATTTAGTATAAAAAACAACAAATAAACAGAATAAAGTATTACAGTATTAGTGATTTGTCAATTTATGATATCACCATAACACTGGTGTGAAGGTGGAACTGATGGAATTTTAAAAGCCAGTGTCATATTTATGGCCGTACTAAGCCGCGGGCCGCATGCGGCCCTCGGCTTATATTTGTGCGGCCCGTGACGTGTTTTCATTTACCAGTTTTTATAGTTTTTTACCGCTACATTGACTGAAAATTATATATTTTTAAAAAAGATTTATAATAAAGAAAAGAAGAAGTTTTAAACTTTCAAAGTTGGTAGTAAAAATGTCAAGTATGTATTTTGTTTCTGCGGCCCGCTAATCTATTTACTAATTTGTAATGGCCTGGTGTTGTATATGGTTTGGACAGCCCTGCCTTTAGCCCAAAAGTGTACTAGTATGAATAAAATTTGTACCCTAATTGATCCATTAGGTGTAAAGGAACTTCCATCTCGTCAATGGGTTTCAACTGCTGCGCATTCTTCTGCAACCGTCTAATCTGCTTCTCAAGCTTCTTCCTTCGACGTTCCTCCCGAGCCTTTACTATAGCTGGATCTATCTTTTTCTTCTTTTTCATTGGCTCAGCCCTGAAATAAACAATGCATATATTTAATTCCTAGAAAATTATAATTTCTTTATATACTATTTCTTTTTGCCACAGCCTCTATCGCTAGTCGGCAGTGTACACCACATAATTTCATGAACAAATAATATTGATAACATTGTAATAATGTTGTACATTATCATATATTAATGACAAGCTTTGTTTTTCCTGAAATATTGGTCACTTTTACCTATTATAAACTAGCTGACTCGGCGAACTTCATACCGCTGTTTTGTATGGGAAAATGTTTTTTGCTTTTATTTAATTTTTTCGTCAATTTTCCAATGTTATAATAATTATGGCAATATTCGGGGCGCAAACAAAACCAACAAATCAAAACCATGAAAATCAATCCAGCAGTACTAGAGTTATAAGTGTTGGAACAAACCCGGGGCCCTACTGCCGAAGCTGAAGCCGATTACCACTGGACTTTTTGATCGCAAATATTGATCTTAGGTTTAAGTTAATGGTTAGCATATTCATCTTAGTCAGTAGAGCTCTATGGTCTCTACCCGCTAAACTAAACATAAGTACTGCCAATTTAAGCTAAAGTTTTATTTTCATAATAAAAAAATCCAATGGTAATAATCAGCTTCAGCTTCGGCGGTAGGAAGGGCCCCAGACTTTGTTTTATTTTATACGAATACATACATAAGATTTTTTTTTACATTTATACCTTATATTAAGCAATAAATATTAGCCTATGTTACTCGGAGAGAATGTAGCTGTCCAATGGTGAAAGAATTTTTGAAATCGGCACAGTAGCTTTTGAGTTAATTCATTACAAACATACAAATTTTTCCTCTTTATAATAGTAGTGTAGATATATAGATATGGCTATGCATTTTACTATAAGAAATGTAAAAAACATGTCCTATATCTGAGTGCCTAAATTCATCCTATTGATTTCCACGAAGCTGAGCTAAAGCCCAGCACTGTTTTATGCAGTTCTAAGGAATTGTTTTCTATTTTAAATCGCCTACCTCTATTATTTTGTAGCACACTATTAAATTAAGTTTTTTTACCAATATATCTTTAGCTGGCAGTCCTATTTGTCTAGCTCACTATGCTCCCCTGCGCAAAACCTTAATCACACAAAGAAAGAGAGCTTTGTTTCCATCCCTCGCACAAATCACCCATTTTTTATATGTACTGCATATTTAAACGGTTTTACTTATATGTAAGTTGCTCTACTAGCGCATTTCCACTAGAACTTGATGAAGTCTGACGGTGTGAGGGCTATAAGGTGATACCATATTGTACTATATACATAGTTCGATTTTTGGACAACGTCTTATAATTCAATGGAGCCGGCTGCACGCACACGAATAAACATGACTCATGCGGCATTACCTCGCTCTGAAGCGTTCCATTAAAATTTTCTTTTGAATAATGCTAACATTCCATCAGTATTTTCTTATGACATTGTCACGTTTAACTATCGTCAGTGAACTGACTTTACAGATAACCGATTTTTTTTTTCTTTCGCTTTGCTCCCTCACACATCTCTGGTAGAATCACAGCCATGTGTAATTGATCACAATCATCCAGACTTTCACAATTAGTGGGATCATCATCATCATCAAGTCCATTTCAGTCTCCACTACAGGAGCACGACCCTCTCGCGTCCGTCCTAGACGGAAGGAGGATTTGGCCTACAATAGTGGGATACCCTGTAGGTACCTTCGTATATAAAATCTGAGAAACCATAGTCTCTGAATAAGTAATTTATTACTTTTACTCTTGTAAATTCTATACATGGAATAACAAAACTTACCATAACTGATCGCTGATTTTGAATTGTAATGCAGCAGTTGCACTTAGGTTACGACTATTTATTACTTGTGGTTTTGTTAATGCACATAGTGATAATCTGAAAAACAATTTGGTAATAACAAATACGAAAGATATTTTGAGGTTATACCCGAAAAGAATAAAAAATCTTTATAATTACCTCGAAAATTGCTTCAGTATTGATAAATTAAACATTACTGAGTAAGTCAATAATATTAAATGCAATCTCGAGCGTTAAATAAATCGAAACAACTTTTCTTTCGAAATTTAAAAATTAGTACAACAAAAAAGTGATGAGGAAGCGATTGATTACCAAAACAATTTTCTCTAATCGATTACTTCGTTCTTAATATTGTCGATTCCTGAAAAAATAAACCAATGGAGAATATTCATACATCTTGATTTTAGCTGTCCGTATTCATTCGGTATTAAAATAAATCTTCAATGCGAAAAAATATTCCAGTGCGTCAATTTTTTGTGTTTGTATTATCGTTATATATACGATAATACAAAAACAAATACGCGACGCGAGTTTCTCCGTTTGGCGATATCGCTGTCGCCATGTGTTATGTTATAGCTTATAGCACAAGATAATTAGCAGTACTACGTACAGTATGATCGCTCCTTGCTGCTTTCTTGTGTGAACCTCAACTCTGAAACGAATTTGGAACAGTTTTTTTGGTGCTGCACACACACACGCTCATGCTCTGCTTAAGTCATTATTTATGTAGTCGTTAGTAACGCCACATTTGTATGGGATAGCCGTGGTGTGGTTATATATAGAACAAAGCTCGCACAGATCATTGATAAAGCTCGCCCAGATCATTGCACATTTTTTTTTATTTGCAATCTTATTGATGAAAAATCATTTACTGGATTGTAAACGGATTTACACGCTTTTTATCGGCCTGCCTGTTGGTAAGCAGTCATCGCAGCCTATGGATGCTTGCTACACACCAGAGGTATCACTTACACGTTTCAGATTGCAAAAATCTTTTTATTGCCTTTCTTGAAGAGTCCTACATTTTTATAGGCTTTTAATGCATTTTTTGCCATATTGCTGTCTCTCACAGTCCCAAGAAGCGAAGTGAAATTCCAAAAGCTTCCTAGTTCTACTAATTTCGTAATAGTTTTACTCCTGGGACTCTAGTGGACTTCATTGTTTATTGCCTTTTTGGCTATTAAGCCTGGCTGCACAGGAGACACAAAATATTTTGTGAGCGTGTTTTCGAAAATAATATATTTTTTAAATATCGATTTTTTTAGATATCGATACTAGCGGCACTTCTCTACAAAAAACTAAACCATACATGACATTGACATTCTGGCCGAATGCCAAAGCCGATATCGTCTTCTCTGTTTCGTTTTGGCAATCACTCTTCAGTCGAAGATTATTTTATCCATTATCAGGTTACATATTAATTTCATCATCCCGGCTTCAGGGATAAATATCGGCAATAATTCACTAGTTCCTCAATAAGTCAATGGCAAAACCGATAATTCAATTTTAATGCTACTGCTGCTGCTTTAACAATTCAACGGCGTCAGTTTATGCACTCTATTGATCAATTGTATTCGACACAACTATTTTCGAAGCCAAAGCCCATCTCATCTGTACATGGTACACCCTGCCGATCAGCGGACGAGGCTCTAACGACAGAAATTAGAATTCTTAGCCAAACAAAAATTATTTTGATTTGAAATGGCCAGTACTGCAGAACGGCAATTTCATAGGTTATTATTTATCGTTTTTATTGAAATAAGATAATAAATTCATGCTACAAAGCATTGAGATATATATAAGTACTACGTATGTAGTACTTACATCTCAATGCTACAAAGTTTATACATCATGAAGTAACAATTATTCTCGTATAAATTTTTCTCAATAATATTATCGTTTATTCGAGAAATTAACAGTTTACTTAAAGCGATTTTCGAAGTTTTTTTGGTTAAAAGAACGATTTTCTTCTATATTAAATCAAAGATATTTCAAAATTCTGAGGCCGCTATGAACTTTACGACTATTATAAGAAATAACATTCTATTTTTTTTATTTCATTTATTTGGAACAGTAGTACAAACCAGGAGCTCAAAAAAGTGAATATGCGCATTTTATGAAAATCTTTCTCTTCAATTTTCGGTTTAATTAAAAAGTTAAGCAAAATTTACAAAAAGCGAGGCCGCTATGAACTAAGCCAACAGCTATTCTGTACTATTTAATAAATCAACATTGTTAATGTATTTTTGTTTCCGAGATCAAGAACGCCAAAATTGACCATTTTACGCAAAAATCACAGTCGATATGTAATTGGCTTTTAAGCAACGTCGACTGTAGCCTGTCCATGGATGGGTTTATTTATTTCGAGTTCAGAAGTCGGTCCCGGCTGTTGTCATTAGGTGACAGTCAGATCAAGTCAGTGACCTTTAGGTGTCTTGAAAACACTGACCACAACCAACCCGCAGTTGAGTAGAGTGGTGGAGTATGCTCTAAACTCCTTCGATTGAGGAGAGACCCATAAGCCAGCAGTGGGATGAATAAGGGTTGTCGACGTCGACGTCTAGCTTTGGTCTAAAAATAATGGCGATACACTTACGTTTATAAAATACAGGAAGCAGCGTGACTGCGTTACTATCTATAGTGAATTAGTACTTACCTACTTATGTTACGAAAACCAGAGACAATAAGGAAAGTCACTCGTGGTCCGACAAATTTAGGCCATAATTTGTATTCATGTCGTAGAGTTACCGTCGTAGAGTTAGTTAAAATAAAAATCAGTTTCGTAAGTAATGAGAGGGCTTATTACTTACGATTTTTATTTTCACAAATAAATGACATCATGTAAATTTAATTATCGGACACGATTCTTCGAGGAATTCTCAGAATAGTTACTGCCAACTCTAATAAGTGTGATGAAGGCCGCGTCTTTTTATATGATCTCAAATAATAAACGGATTAGTCAAATGTCATATTATATTTTATATTGGTGTTGCAAGTGTCCATAGGCTACGCAGAAAAGGCAGAGCTTTGTATGCATCAGGATCAATCACAGTTCGGAACTCCGTTCTCGTGTTGTTAACTGCCAGTGACAATTAGTCTAGTTAGGCAGACCCAACTACGAAAAAGAGGTATACCTAAGTGGTTCAAAGACGTCGATGAACCACTTACACCCTTTTTTTTTTTTTTTATACTACGGTGGCAGTCAAGCATACGGCCCGCCTGATGTAGCCATATTAACGCTCGTAACAAAAAATATCGCTCGCGCGCCGCCACCCCCGCTGCGAACGCAGCATCTCCTTCATTTCTAGTGACCTCACTTACTCGCACGAACACAACAACCCTCAAGGGAATTGTTATTTGGCTGCGGTATTCTGTGAGGTGGAGGTACATTCCCCAGTCGGGTAGCTTACAATTACACTCCCTACCTCTCTTTTCGCCAGAGCTTCGTTTGTCAGTCAGCAGGGTGCACCGCGTGCAGGTGAAGTTGGCTTTGGTTCATAGATGTTGAGGAACCACTTACACCCCATACAATTTCACAGCAATCTTTCGGCTAAAATGACGATGTATCCAGGATACCACGTACGAAGTTGCGGCTAAAGTCTAGTTTTCTAATTTATCTGAAGACGGGTTGAGACTGAACTTTTAATGCGGCAAAGTTCTAAAATTGAATTTTGAATAATTATTTGAATGTTTTTGATTACTTCATATTGACACATATTGGCTGATTTTAGTAATTTCTAAAATCTATATATTTTTAACAGGTGACAGTTTTATTCGTAAATTGTATTTTAATTCATTATTAATATTGGTTAAGTCTAAAATTCTATTTTTGAATGACTTGCCAGTGTGTTGAAGTCAGTCAAGTACTCTACTAGTCTGTGAAACGGGCATGAAATTGAATTAAATAAAAATAAAAAATAAAATTTTGCCAAACGTCAAGAATCCTGCTACAGCTATGGTATGGGTAGCTACAGGTTAAAAACATCCAATGAAATCAGGTCAAACAGCTTCACCACAGGTAAGGAATGAATAACAATGTTTAATACTGTCCAACCCTATCAATAACACGGCTATATTTTTGGTTTTAATTATACGAAACTGATGAACCGTCAGCCCCCTTACCACCATCTCTTATTTCGATTCAATAACTGGATAGAATGCTTATTCATACCAATGAATAAGCGACTCTATTTCAAACGAAATATAGTCGCTTTATCATTGGTATGAATAAGCATTCTATTCAGTTATTGAATCGCAATAAGAGATGGTTGTAAGAGGGCAGGTGCCAAACAAGAATAGAAGAAAGAATGAGAACACTTCCCATCTGATGTGGAATTCAAGGAAGAAGTTCAGGTAGCCTATAAACGCTTGCATTACCGTCTATCCCCGTCCTATCAATTTTTGTGGACTCCTCTCCTTTTAGACATATTCTGTCTAATTAGATTAACACAAATAATCTCTAATATATAAAATTCCCTCCCCAACCTGTCTGGCCAGCGTGGGGAGTGTAGGCCAAATCCTCCTTCTGTCTGAGACGGACGAGAGAGGGTCGTGCTCCTGTAGTGGAGACTAAAATGACCTGATGATGATGATGATGATATAAAATTCTCGTGTCGCGGTGTTTGTTTCCAAACTCCTCCGAAACGGATGGACCGATTTTTATGAAATTTTGTGTGCATATAGGGTAGGTCTGAGAATCGGGCAACATCTATTTTTCATACATATATAAATGATTAATGTATATGGCAAAACAACGTTTGCCGGGTCAGGTAGTTTTAAATTATAATTCGTTCGTCAAAATAATCAACTAACATTATGTGCTGTCATATATGTTCTGTTTGTCTTTTTTATATATAGGCAATTTGATCTACACTACTTTGCGTGATCCCGCCTCCAATTAGTTAATACAAACTACTGTCGGCCGACACCCATCCACTACTAATTGGTGGCGGAAGCACGCAAAGTAGTGTAGATCAAATTGCCGGTAAATTTGACTTCTACAAAATAACACCTGAGTCAATTAACTATTTTTTAGGTATGTCAACAGATCGCCGCACTCTATGAAAAATACTAAATTAAAATTTATGTACACTCACGAGGCCAATTACTCACCTACTAAGCATAGTTGACGAGCTCGGTGGTCGAATGGCTAGCAATGGCACTTTGACCCCGAGGTCGCGGGTTCGATCCTCGCGCAAGACAAATATATGTGTGTATTTACAAAAAAAATGTATTTAAGTATAAAATAATATATCAGTTATCTAGTAATGCTTCGAATATTTATTTATATAGTCACATACTCAGATATATATGCATTATATATGTATATATAAGAAGCATTGTCATTGGCGAGAACATCGCGATGGCCATAATGAAGGATTGAATTGAATTGAACAAATAGTAATGCTCGTGCGCTAGCAATCGAATCGACCTCCTCATTTCTGAAGACCTCACTTCCTTGCAGGGACACAATCCTCAAAGGTATTTTTATTTGGCTGCGATGTTTTTTGAAGTGGAAATATTTCTCCAGTCGGGCTCGATATGGCTCTCTTATGCCAGAGCCTCCTTTGCTAATCGACAAGGTGCAGCACGTGTAGGAGAGGTAGTGGTAGTAGTTAGCCGCTTACGAAAATATAAATTTCAAAAGAAACATAAAAACGAATTGAGAATCTCCTCCTTTTTTGGAGTCGGTTAAAAATGAATAGGTATGCCAAAATAACATTAAGCAATGGCACTTTGAGTCGGAGGTCGCTGGTTCGATCCCCGCACAAGACATATACAGTGCATGAAAATATCTGTTTTCCTTGGTCTGGGTGTTTTTATGAATTATATGTACGAATTTACAAAAATATAATATCATTTATCTAGTAGGAACCCATAGTACAAGCTTTGCTTAGTTTGGAACTAGATGGCAGTGTGTAATTTGTCCAGGAATATTTATTATTATTGATAATAATATCAATTTGATCAGCCCCCTTACCATCAACTCTTATTGTGATTCAATAACCGAATAGAATGCTTATTCATACCAATGAATAAGCGACTCTATTTCAAATTTCATAGAGTCGCTTATTCATTGATACGATTAAGTATTCTATTCAGTTATTGAATAGCAATATGAATTGGTGGTAAGGGAGCAGATGACATAAAACAACATGGGACTATGCGATGACTATAAAAATATGTTATATTTACATCTACTTCATTTTATCTTCTCTTAAAGTGGGTCCAGTGCTGCAGCGCCGGCGACACGTCGACCCTCATGGATCTTTTGTGTTCTCCCTAATCCTTTAGTCACTCTCCCCTGCCTGTCTGGAGATATGTTCCATGTACTTCAGTATGCCGCTTATTGGGAAGAGCCTGTAGTCCTCCAGGTCCGGGTATGCCTTTCCTAGGTTTTCCATTCGTTTCCCAGCCAGGGCGTTACATTGACACATTCAGTGTTTCATGGTCTCGTTAGACTCTTTACATGTTCGGCACTCTAGGCTATCAACACGTCTCATTTTGTATAGGTGTCCGTGACAGGCATAATAGCCCGTCGGTGTCCCAAGCATGAGGTGCATCCGTTTCTTGTCATATTTATGTACATGTCTGTACCAATTCACTTAAAATTTATAACATACCGAAATAACATTTTAATTTTCTATTTAAATACCTTCCCAGTGCACCTGCCATGTCTTTTCTCTGCATCACCCTATGGCTGACTGGTATAGAATGCTTGTACATGGGGCACACTAAATTTTGCACTTCTAGCATAATCGGAACTATTTTAATTTCGAATGTTATATTTTTTGAAACGACTTGCAACCTTCTTAGTAAAAAAAAGAACTTTGATGTGTGATAAAAAACAATTGACAAATGATTTCCCGCCAATTATTTTTTATAACACATCAAAGTTTGGTTCTACGTACGCAACGAAAATGGAATTAATTCGAAAAGATTTTAAAGCGAAGATTTTTTATAATTTTAAAAGTTCTCTCTCTCCGCAAGACTGTGCCGCTCGTCTTCAAAATGCTTTTGAAAGAGAAGCACCTTGTTTAAGCACCGTGAAGCGATGGTTTGCTGAATTTGACAGAGATCGGGTTTCTTTACATGACGAATTTCGTGAAGGGCGGCCTTCAACTGCCGTCAACGAAAATAATGTGGCTACTGTTAAGCGGTTAACTGAAGAAAACCCGCGGATTACGAGACAATTCGAGGACTATTGGGGATTTGTATGAGCCAAATTCAGAAAATTTTACACGAAGAATTAAAAGTTCGGAAACTTTGTTGTCGTTGGATCCCTCATGAACTGACAGCGGAGCAGAAGCGGGCTCGCGTGGAATGGTGCTCACAGATGCTACTGAAGTACGACCATGGAGATTCAAATGCTGTTTATGATATTGGCACAGGAGACGAAACGTGGATTTATTGTTTTAAACCCGAAAAAAACAGCAATCTTGTGAATGGGTGTTTGAAAATGAGAACAGACCAACAAAAGTGAGGCAGGCGAGAAACGTAGTAAAAAAAATGATCGCGTTTTTTTTCTCAGCTACGGGTCGAAAGACGACCAAAAAGCCGCGTTCTCCTACATCATGACAACGCTTCTTCACACACGGCCAACAAAACAAAGTCATTTTTATCTTCCGAAAAAGTACAACTCGTCACCCATCCTGCACACCCCGACCTAGCACCCTGTGGTTTCTGTATTTTCCCCAAAATCAAAGATTTGATGAGAGGTTTCACTTTTACCAACTTCGAAGAGGCATTGATAGCGTTCAATCCGCACGTATAAAACATGCCTTCAGATCTGTGGTCCTCCTATTTTTAAAAATGGTTCGATGAAAATTGTTTAAAATGTAAAGAAGAGTATTTTGAAAAGCAATATACATAACATGTTGTTTTTTTTAAGTTACGCAAAACTTTTAGTGTGACCTACGTATAGCATTAAGTCCGCTTGTATACTAAGATTTACTTAGTACTTACTATTTTATATACATATTCAGTTATAAAGTCAATTCAAGTATTTTTTACTCGCAATATTAAATTTAAATTAAAAAAATATCTTCTGGACAGTATGGACGGCTCGTTATCGTGACGTAAGACGATATGTGACAATATGTTGTAATGTCGATAGGTTTGTTTTTATTTATTCTTATATGTCGCTATAAACATGTGCGTGATGGTCTGTCGTTGTGAGTTGGATGGGTACCTATTTAAATGTATTTGTGTAAATTTATGGTTGTAATATATTTAGTTCTTATCACTTTTTCTTTCTTAAAATGTAGTTGACGTGGAATTACTTAGCGTTTAGACAAACCTCATTGGTTTTATAATGCTAATTATATGTATGTTTTTGTGAATCTTGTAAATGTTAAATAAAAAAGAAAAAAAAAAAGTTGGTCTGACAATAGATTGTTATCGATTTTTTTCACTGTACCTTCGCCAATGGTTTCCTTCGTACATCTACGTAAAATTACTTGATATTTATGGAAGTCATCGTGAATCGGTATAATAAATACACATACATCACCTATCCAACGGTCACCACGTCATTTATTTTAAACAGACAAAAAAGGATTGATTAATTGATGTTAATGCTTACGTTGTTCATCGTACGTCACGAACGCAAAGCAGAAAATCTTCGTCCATTGTTTAACCTTTCCCTGTCATAAGCAATAATACTTCACTATTTTTTTTTATAAAATCATTTTCTTTTTATTATTTTTGTTAGTCGGTTAGTTTTAGGTAGCGCCTTAAATTCCGTCGGCAGATTCGGACTTCATTCGGCAAGACCTAATTTGCTGTTTAAATTAGAAAATATTTTTTTATATTCCAGGGGGGAAGGGGCAAACGAGTATGTGGGTCACCTGATGGAAAGCAATCACCACCGCCCATGGAGATCAGCAACACCAAGGGGTCGCCGATTCGTTGTCAGCCATACACCTTCCTTTCTTTCTTTCTGATAAATATGTACCTAATATTGAGATTTGTCATCGCCTAGATACAACAATGGCTCGATGGCGTTGTTCCGCATGTCTGTTTCATCGATGACGCAAGTTAAGTAATGTCGACGGTACCCTGTCCATAGATGGGTTTATTAATCTCGAGCTCCTCCGTACTTCCAAATGCACGTGAAGCCTGTTGTCATTTGATAGATAGTAGTTAAGCCAAGTTTGTGCGACTTGATAACATGGTCTCCGCCAATCGGCAGTTGAGCAGCGTGGTGGAGTATGCTCTAAACCCCTTCGATTGAGGGGAGACCCGTATCCCAACAGTGAGAAGAAGAAAGGTTGGCGACGACGACTATAATATATAATAAAGACGCTAGCTCTGTTATACTATACTATAGTATACTTCTAATTCTAAGGTCTTGGGACTTACAGCTATCCGGACGGGGTGCATGTACTTCTAACTCCAGGTGTCTGTGCCCAGGCGTCTCTTTCCCACTGGACACCCGGGGCCTCGTAGGTCGGTGACACCCCTAATTGTGCCCTAATTCCTGCTGGATCAGCAGCCGGTGTTACTGATAAGATAAATTTTGTAACAGAGCAAAATATACTATACTATGTAGTTAATTTATTCAGGTGTTACGTTGAGAAAGAAAAATTTAGAGGCAATTTGGTCTACACTACTTTGAGTGCTTCCGCCACCAATTAGTTCATGCAAACTACTTCCAGTCGGCACAATGAGAGTGGATCTATTGTCTTTGAGTCGGCACCCCCACCACCACCCACTACCATTAGTAGCCTATAGACTATAGGCGGTTGTTCTAACCATCGACATCGGCAGACTGTCTGATGTGCCTCGCGTAGAGGCGAAACACGTGTCGCAGAGACTACCAAGGCGGTCGGGGCACCGGCAGTCGCATGTTTCTTCTGTTTCAGATTTTAGAGAGTCGCTGAGACCGCAGCAACTGTAGCAGAGACGACCAAAGAAGCCACGGCAGTCACATGCATCTACTAACGGTAGTGGGTGGGTGCCGGCCGGCAATAGTTGTCATGAACTAATTGGTGGCGGAAGCACGCAAAGTAGATCAAATTGCCATATACAATACTTCCATGATTGTTACGGCTGGTTAATTGTCTTTTAAATTTGGTTTATCTGTCTGGCATATCTGAATTGTGTCCAGTGTGCCTAGTGCCCAGACGGTCCTGTCCGTAGAGCTGCCACTTCTCAAAGAGAGCAGACCCGGAGACTTTTGAAACATCGCATTTTTTTTTTGTTATGATAAAATTATACATATTTTAGGTAGGTAGGTAGCTAGGTATAATTAGGCGTATTACCTACATCAAATAAATCAACTCAAACCCTGCTAACGCTAGGGCCACCTTGATTTGATTTAATAAAATTATATTTTTTGCTGGTAAGAGTTTGTTGCAGCACCTTTGCTTTGATTAGATACACTCTTTCTTAGATAGAGTTTCGCTCGTCGCCCGGACATATCAATGTAAAACCCGTAGCCCGGATATGCACTATTCAAACCCGTATACTCCGGGTCAAACCCTGATGGTTGGCAGCTCTACCTGTCCGCCACACACACATCAGTCCATAGTCGTGTCTATGATTAATCCTATTTGTGCCGAAACCTCTTTATATCAAAAACTTCGTTTGTTATTTTGTGTTAGACGATTCTCTAAAATATTCTTTACATAATTTTCCACAAACTAGTGGCGTCATAAATTTTTGGTACAGTACATACCGACCGACATTCTCATTAAAGAAACAAAAATTTGTATTCGAAGCACTAAGCGGTAGTCGTGAAAATAATTGGCTCTAACAGTCATTGGCCATCATGAGCTCCTCTCCTCGCCGCTTATTTATGGACAAAGGGAACTGGTGAATGTTGTTTTGGTTCCGTAGTTTCAATATAAATGTAATAGTTACTATTTACAGCTAAACGTATGTAATCCAGCCCACTGCCATTTCTTTATTTATTTATATTTGGGAGTCTTACAGCTAAATAGTCTTGCAGCAAAGATACTTGATTTCAATAAATATCAATTAGCCAATAACAAGTAACCTATGTATAGAAATATAGGAACGGTTATACAAGACAAAACATTCTACGTAATGGTAAAAGATAACAATTATGTTAACACTAGCTGCCCGCCCCGGCTTCGCATTGGTAGAAAGTGGTATTTTAGTTTCCTAGCAATTTTTAAATGTTTTCTCTGAACCTAATAAAAATATGAAAATAAAAATTTGCAGAACTCGAGAACGGCTCGACCAATTGGTCGAGCCGTTCTCTAGTTCTGCGCTTAGCAATTTTTTTGCCTTCCCGGAACCTCTCCACTAAAACTTCAACTTTATGGTATGGTATTAAAGTTCAAATTGACTTTTAAGTATTATTACGAATCGTTTGTATGGGAATATAGAAAAGTGTTGTTTTTAGACTTTTTCAGGCAATTCTTTAAATTTTTCTCTACATAAGAACCATCTTCGTAGTTCAAGGTATATTCTAAAAAAAGAATTAGCGGAATCGGTTCAGCTGTTCTCGAGATTTGCGCTTAGCAACACTTTCAGCGATTCATTTTTATATTATAGATAGAAGATATAGACAGACACAACAAGAAGTAAACAGCGAATGCATCGCCTATGCTGCTGTAAAGAAGCCGTTGGCTGTATTGCTCTTTATATTTTTGTTGCTGGTGCAAAACAGCCCCTTTACCACCAACTCTTAAGATAAGATAAGATAAAATTCATTTATTCACAAAAATAAGGTGATACAGATGTCAGATTCATAAGCTGAGTTTCACTTATTCTGCCCGATTTTGGGCGTGTGAACTAATCGTTGATACTCGTAACTAGCATAATTATTATAATTACTAAAATTAATACAGTTTATGTCGCCAATATACAAATCATTATTATTGAAATTAATTACAATTTATGTCGCAAATAATCGTCAATAGAATAAAAACATTTATTTAATAAAATGTCATGCAATTTTTTCTTAAATGTCATTAATTTCAGCTCTTTAAGATTGTCAGGAAGATGATTGTAAATTTTTATTGACATGCAATAAACGTTTCTTTTAAATTGCGTCAGACGTTGTTTAGGTGTAATCAGTCGATTTTTATGCCTTGTTCTAGAAGTTTCAATTTCTCCATTTTTAGTAAAAAGATTTAGATTTTTTTTAACAAAAACACATAATTCATAAATGTACAGACATGGAAGTGGTAAAATGGAATATTTTATGAATAAAGGTTTACAGGTGTCTGTTCTATCCGCATTACTTAATGCTCGTATACATTTTTTCTGGCATACAAAAGCTCTAGAAATATCGACAGAATTACCCCATATTATTAAACCATATCGCAGTATAGATGATACATATCCATGATATGCCATGAGTGCAGCTTGCACTGAGGCTATACATCTTACTCTTCCCAACACATAAACAAATCTATCCAATTTGCAACAAAGCGTATCTATGTGAGCTTTCCAACTGCAGAGGTTATCTACAGTTACGCCCAAGAATACGGTTGATTCTACCTCCTCGAGTTTATTATTGTTATACATAACGTTTAGCGGCACTATAGGTTGGTTAATTGTAGATCTAAAATTAATGATTTTCGTTTTAGTCATATTAATACTTAAATTATTATTATTTAGCCAATTAATTATATATTTTAAATTGTCATTAATGTCAGTTTCATAATTAACGTCATTCCTTTTTTCAATTAAGAGTGTAGTATCGTCAGCAAATAATATACATTTATGATTTGTAGCAGACGGTAAATCATTTATATATATAAGGAATAGGAGCGGTCCCAGGATACTACCCTGCGGTACACCGCTGCCATTATGACAGTACTGGGATCTATATACTTTTTTGTGATGACCTCTCAGTTTAGTGATTTCCACACATTGTTGTCGGCAGCGAAGGTAGCTTTCCATCCACATGTGGGCTTTACTTCGAATGCCGTAATTCCAAAGCTTTTTCAATAAAATGTTATGTGACACAAAATCGAAAGCACTGGTCATATCTAGAAAAATAGCCATTATTGGTACTTTATCGTTTAATTTTTGAGTAACTATTTTTATAAGATGAAAGCAGGCTAAGCTAGTTGACATGTCTTTCCTGAACCCGAATTGTTCCGGTTTTAATATGTCATATTTAGCTAAAAGTGAGTATATTTTATCATATATCGCTCGCTCTATTACTTTCGATAACACCGGCGAAAGTGTAATAGGTCTATAATTTTTTATTGTATTTTTATCTCCCTTCTTATATAATGGTTTAACAATAAACCGTTTTAGCCTGGTAGGATATTTTCCTTCCGTAAAGGATAAGTTAATTATATGCGCGAGAGGCCCACTTAGCGATTTAGCGCATATTTTTAGCATTTTTAAGTTAATATTATCATATCCTGTCGAGTTGGTATTTTTAAGTCTAATTATGATTTTGTAAATGTCATTTTGGTCTACCGGTGTCAAAAATATGCTATTACTATTATAATTGTATGAATTAATGTCAATATATTTAGAATTATTAGTATTAGTTAAAATGTCAGAATGTAAAAAATGTTTGTTAAATAGTTCACAATTTTTTTCTGGGTCAGAATAAGTACTGTTATTATATATTATTTCCTTTATTTCATTAGGAATAGGCTTAGAGGATGTATTTTTAATTACTTGCCAGGCTGCCTTACATTTATTTTGTGCTTTCTGTATAATGTTTGTGTTAGAGAGTTGTTGTGCCGCTTTTATACAATTTTTTAAAGTTTTTGAATATGTCATATATCTCTTTTTCTTGTTTAATTTATTACCTGGCATTAAATGATATCTAAGATATAGCTCCCTTTTCTTTATGCAGCATCTTTTCAAACCTTTAGTCATCCATTTGTTTTTAATCGGCTTTTTACTGACTTTAATTTTAATGATAGGAAAACATAAGTCATAAAATAGGACAAATGTATCATGTAATTTATTAAATGCATTATCTACATCAGTTTCGTCGAAAACATCTTGAAAGGATAACGATTCAATGCATTCACGAAATTTCCAAATATTATCCTGTGACATGTCCCTTCTTTCTTCAAACCAGTACTGTTGAGCCGTATGAGTACAATTATTTTTTATTGAAGTGACTTCAAAGGATAGTGTTTGTCCCGTTTCATGATCGGATAAGGCGAGATAATGAATACCCGTTTCAACCCCCGTCATATTGCTTGCAATCAAATCAATACAAGACTTCTTTCTTGTAGGTTTAATTATGTGATTACTTATGTTGTGATTGCTTAGTATAGATCTCAATTCATTTGCTGGTTTATTGACTTTAAGCCAGTCTATATTCCAATCTCCGCATAAGACTATTTTTTTATTATTTCGCCGTGTAATCTTACGTAATAAATTTTCTAATTTTTTTAAAAATATGTCAACATTTGTATTTGGAACTCTATATATACAGATAATTATTAAATTTAATGTCAAAATTTCAATAGCACAAAATTCAAAACTATACAGAATGGATTCTACTATATTTGACAAGTCAGTACATTCAAGATCTTTCTTTATTAATATGCAAGATCCACCTCTACGTTCTTTTGGTCTTGAGAAACATGCTGCCAGCTTATAATTTTGAAAAGTAAGATTAGATTCTGTACCTTTTTTTATAAAAGTTTCAGTTAGACAGATTATATCTAGGTCTCCTATGTTTTTAATTAATTCGTTTACTGTGATTTCCAGCAAGTCTTTTTTACTTAGCACACCGGCAATATTTTGATGGAGCAATGTTATATTTATTGAATTAGTCTCGAAAAAGAGTATTTTGTATATTCGGTGAGTTTAAGTTTGCTGAGAGATTCTTTTTTGCAAAATAATACGGTATAGTCCCTTTCCTATGTATGTTTTTGTTAGAATTTAGTTGCGAGTTATTTTGTTTACATTTTTCTCTCATTAAATTATAATTTTTGAGGTATAATTTATCGTATGCCATATAATTCACTTCAATATTAATCTTATTACATAGATTTTCAATGCGTTGGGCAGAATATGACTTAGCACTATAAACATTATATGCAGATATATCCATGAACTTACAATTATTGTAACAATTTAAAAATGAACGAATATTTTGATTTAATAGACGACAGTTCAAATAAGGATTAGATTGTATACTTATCATAAATACCAAATTATTTTTTAGTTTGTTAAGAGCATTACATAAGTCATTATAAAACAAATAAGGATTTCTGTCATTAGAACCTATACTAAGAATAACAATGTCGTTACTATTTATTGATGTCGTCAAACTGTCAAGATTTTTTTAATATTTGTGAGCTCGAAGCATACGGTTTAATAGTGGCCGTAACTTCATATACGTCATTCCACGTATTCAGTCTTGATGCCTTTAATTTCATTGCTATACCAATGAATAAGCGACTCTATTTCCAATTGAATAGAGTCGCTTATTCATTGGTATGAATAAGCATTCTATTCAATTATTGAATCGCAATAACAGTTGGTGGTAAGGGGTCAGGTCAATATCTAGAACCGAATTATTAATTACTGTTTATGTCCGAGGTATAAATGAGTTACGTCTATAGTTTGCATGGCCTGGTCGCACCAAAACACTAACACGTTAAGTTTAACCTCGCTAACTCTGGTATGTCGACATCTTTGATTCTCCCGTTCTCGGTCGAAATTCCTCACACGTTTATAGCCATGTAAAAACGCCAGAATGATGTGGGAAAACCTCGATTTTCCAAAACTAATGTTTGTGGAACTCCACTGGAATCGCACAGACCTTTTATTAGACACTAGCTGATGCCCGCGACTTCGTTCGCGTGGACTTTATGATTCCGGCATATTAATACAAATACGAACTAAAGTAGATACATAAGAAAATATTTGGGGGAGTATTATACGCTAAAAGTCAACAAATTATTATTTTTATTTATGATAGTCACCATAGTTTCAAAAAAAAATATAAAATAAATGAAGGGAGTCTTTCCTTCGGGAGCTATTATGAAAGCCACATTGTTGGCCATTTCGTATTCATCTGAAACGATTAGACAGCAATCCTGAAACATTTTCGCTTTGACACAGTTTCGTGTCACAAAGCATGTCGGTGTTTCCGTTCTGTATAAATCGAGTAGAATATTGAACATTGTATTTGCGTCCTTCCGCCTAGAGGTAATATTATGGCTGCAATACCTGGCGATGCTGCTGTATGATATTATTTTGGCGCCTGATTTCAGCGAGGATTGCTCTCGTCAGGTATGTTTTTCCAGTCCCTCCTGAAGCATCTAAGAAAAACAGTTTCCCCTCGTTGTTTAAAAGACTTTGAGTCACAAAATCTTGCTACATAGCGTCCCGCAAATGCACGCATTCTTCTGGTTTGTGCGAATATATACCAATCGTTCCATTTCAATTTTAGCGTACACGTCTATATAAAACTGACTAAACAGACCACGTTAACTTTATATATAAATATATATATATATATATATATATATATATAAAGTTAACGTGGTCTGTTTAGTCAGTTCTATATATATAAAAGAGAAAATCACTGACTCACTCATCACGAAATCTCAGGAACTATAACACCTACAAACTTGAAATTTGGCTGGTAGTTTCCTTATGGGGTGTAGACATCCGCTAAGAACGGATTTTACGATACTCTACCCCTAAGGGGGTAGAATGGGGGTTGGAAGTTTGTATGAAAGTCCTATGTTTTTGAAGCATGTATTTGAATGTATGCTCTATAGATGGTATGGAGGTGTACTAACAATGTATCTTTAGAAATCAACCCCCTTATGGAGTTAAAACGGGGGTTGGAAATTTGTATGAAAATCCAATGTTATTGGAGTTAAAGTAATTATGGCAGAAGGATTTTAAATGATATTTAAGTATAAAAAATATTGAAAACAACTACATACTTGCTATTATAAGGAGGGATGTATTATTATAACAATAAAAAGAACTTTAGGTTTTACAAAGAGGTTTTAAAAAATAATATCCGTCGACTTCATTGATTCTAAAAATTCGTCTAGATATTGATTGTTTTTTACTTTTTC
Source organism: Hypsopygia costalis (assembly GCA_937001555.2). Classification (NCBI taxonomy): domain Eukaryota; kingdom Metazoa; phylum Arthropoda; class Insecta; order Lepidoptera; family Pyralidae; genus Hypsopygia; species Hypsopygia costalis. Next base: position 18,442,526 of record OW443343.2, on the reverse strand, counting down.
ATCATTTTCCTTTCATTAGGTATTTAGCTTTTTCGAATGTAATTAAAAATTATTTGCAAATAACTAACTCCACGCGTACGATTTCTAAAAAATCAACCTATTTTTGGTGTTAAAAGGGGGGTTGGAAGTTTGTATGAAAGTCCTATGTTTTTGAAGTAAGAGACTTGAAATTTAAAATCTATGCTCTATAGATGGTATGGAGGTGTACTAACAATGTATCTTTAGAAATCAACCCCCTTATGGAGTTAAAACGGGGGTTGGAAATTTGTATGAAAATCCAATGTTATTGGAGTTAAAGTAATTATGGCAGAAGGATTTTAAATGATATTTAAGTATAAAAAATATTGAAAACAACTACATACTTGCTATTATAAGGAGGGATGTATTATTATAACAATAAAAAGAACTTTAGGTTTTACAAAGAGGTTTTAAAAAATAATATCCGTCGACTTCATTGATTCTAAAAATTCGTCTAGATATTGATTGTTTTTTACTTTTTCATCATTTTCCTTTCATTAGGTATTTAGCTTTTTCGAATGTAATTAAAAATTATTTGCAAATAACTAACTCCACGCGTACGAAGTCGCTGGCAGCCGCTAGTATATAGTATATATATATATATTAGGGTGGAGTGAAACATATGAAAAAAAAATTTTTTGCTCTTTTCAAATCTCCTGTATTATTAATTGGTGACCATATGTAAAAGCTTTATTCATGCAAAAAATCAAAGGACTACGACTTTATTTTCAGGTGGCGCATTGAGATTATAGTTTCAAAAATACGAATATTTTTACTTACAAGCCTACCCTCAAAAAAGAGTTATTCTTGCATGCTTTGCTTACGAATATACTGTTTTTAACTTCGTCTAAGTATGATCTCGAACGCAAATATAGTATTTTCTTATAAAACTTTAATATATGGTTTTGAAATAGTGCCAACGTTAAGTAAATTTTCATAAAAAATGCCTAAAACGCGTAAAGAATTCCGGTGTCCAATATTTGGAGATCCAATTAAATTCTGTGATAACATGTTACCTACATATTGTGATGTGATTAAACACTACCTAAGGATTAGAAACGAAATGTTAGAGTTGAATAATGGAAAGGAACCTTCAGTCAAAGACTTATGTGAAATGATTACTTCCGATATTGAAGCAATCTGGAGTAAAGCATCTATCCCTACAATTACCCATCAACAAATCGTGTCTAGGCTGATTGTATATTATGAAAAGTACAAGAATGTGAAAAAATTACGTAATGACTCCAATGAGCAGATATTCTACGATGACTCAATAAATAAGTTGTTTGATATCGCAACATGTAAATGTGTATCCCGAGAACTATGGAAATGTGTGAGTACCCGTTGCTGAGGAAAACTTCTTAAAAGATCAATACTTTTTCTGGCAGGTTAGGAAAACACCTTGATAAGTGTCTTGACTGAAAAATAGAAACATTCGAACCCATCTCCACCAAATTGTTGGATCTGGATATTGATTTGTTGAGCACCGATCTAAAATACCTTTATCAGATATGTTTTGCTATTTCTTCTGGTACAGTTCCACCAAACTTAGCTAACAAAGACCCAGGAAAACTAGCCCATTCTCAATGGTTAACTTGTCCTAACAGGATTCTTCGCTTGTATATTGGCACAGCTAAACCGACAAATAATTTGAAAGAACTGGCCACTTTCATCATGAAAGTTTAGGCACCAAATTGGTTTGATATCAAGTCAAAATCCTCTTGTAAATTTGGCCCGATTCGCATCTTTAATACGGTCAAAAGAAGTATGTATTTGCGAGATGACTTAAAAAGTGTTGTCTTAAATAATACTATTCAAAGAAATGCTTTCTTCATGCACCCAGAAAAACTATTGCTGGCTATGTTACAAGATGATAATCAACAAGTACGAGAGCTGGCTCTTTGGAGAGTTTTAAAGGCAAGAAAGTTCGTGAATTCCAGTTACCAGAGATAAAAATAGATGCGATATACTATTATGATTTGATAGAATGGGCGAAAGAGAAGATAATGGAACCTCCTGTAACAATGAAATACAGCGACTCGGAAATTACTACAAAAATTGCATCTGGAGGTAAATTGTTTGGTATTGAGAAGTACCCTTGCCACACTCAAGCAGTCGAAAGGTGTGTCAAACTTGTAACTGAGGCTTCGGCGTCTGTTTTTGGACCCGTTGCTAGAGATGGTTTAATTCGTACTAGAATAAAATCGAGGCAAGAAATACCTATTTTTGACACCAAATCTGAGTATTTCCGTCAATAACTTCGGACTACTGATACTGAACATTAAAATGTTATTTTTATGGTAATTTATTATAATTATTCATTGTACTAGTAGTTTTAAATATAAATTCAGTAAAATATACTGTATTATTGTCAGAAATAAATGTTTATTTGTAACTCTTCATTTTTCTTATTTTTCTACCTTCATACCTAATGCGCCACCTCAAGATATTGAGTTAGAAAGCTGGTATTTTGCATGAACATTTCCATTACGATGGATCAATGATTGAGAAACCAGGAAACTTAAAATTCAGAAAAAAAAAATTTCACTCCACCCTAATATATATATATATATATATATATATATATAGTATATAGTAGTATATATATATGTATGTATATATATATATAAAATAAATAAGACTATTGCGTCTAATTTGTAGCAGGTAAGAATAAAAGTAGCACTGCGTGTGGTTATTTTTTTTACAATACAATCAATATTTTGTTAAACTATTTATACTCATCAGGCTGAACAACTTTTGCTAAGGCGTCATTTTTATATTTCTTATAGTTTAGCTGAACCATTATGGTTCTGCATCAGGTGTTCCAAATCTTGGATTTTTATACCGAGATGGAAATTTCGTGTCCACATTTTCAAATCGATGCCATTTTCGTAATTGACATTTTAGAAAACCATAGAATCAACACCCATATTGATATTGTAACATTTCAACCCCATCGCACCCCCACAGGAGTGCTCTTGTGTCACGTCGATTATGTTAGATTATAAAATAGCTGTTGTTTTCGGAATCAGCGACCCGATAAACCATAAAAACAATACCCATGTCGATTTTCAGACGTTTGCACCTCATTCCACCCCTTTAGGGGTTGAATTTTGAAAAATCCTGAAACACGTGTTTACTCATTTATCTACAGAAGATCTCGTGTAAAGTTTCGTATAAAATAGTCCAACTAATCATGGTTCCCCATACAAACTTTGGACCCCCATTTCACCCCCTTAGGAGTTGAATTTTCCAAATTCCCGTCTTAGTGAGCATCTTCGTCCTGAAAGGAATACAAAATTTGAGACTCCTAGCACTTGTAGTTTCTTAGATTTTGTGATGAGTGATTTTTCTCTAAAGAAAAATTTTCTTTAAACTTTAAATGACGATAACTTTTTAATCTGACATCAGATTTCGATGAAACAAAGCCTATATGTTGCTCAGGGATGACCTTAATCTTTTAGTGAAAACCGCGTAAAAATCTGTTCAGTAGTTTTAAAGATTAGCGAGTACATACAGACAGACAGACAGACAGACAGACAGACAAAAAAATCAAAAAAATCTTTTTTGTGTTCTGTTACTCTTTTTTTATCGCCCACACACATTTTTTGTTAATTTTATCAAATGTACAGACACGCGGTTCCTACTGTTTTATTATATGTATTGATAGGTACACTACGAGCGGGGAAATACGAGCCTTCAAGAACAGCCCCTTACCACCATCTCTTATTGCGATTCAATAACTGGATAGAATGCTTATTCATACCAATGAATAAGCGACTCTATTTAATTTGAAATAGATTCGCTTATTCATTGGTATGAATAAGCATTCTATTTTGCTATTGGATCGCAATAAGAGTTGGTGGTAAGGGGGCAGAGTCTATATTTGCGGGATCGAACCCGTGACCTCGGAATCAAAGTATTGCCATTGCTAGCCATTCGAACCCCGGGCTCGTCCCAAAATCACAGGCAAAAACAAAAATCTCTTTCCTATTTCGCATTAGATAAAAACACATCGGCAGAGATGAAAACAATTTCTCGCCATTTTTGCCTGTTATTCTTCATTAATGTTGTTATTGCTTATATCGGAAACTTAATTATGTACCTAGGTATTGAATTCGTAGCTTATCATGAGTGATAGTGATACAAGCTTTAATAACGCGTTACTGGATATTTCTACTACAGCATAGTCCGGTCACTCCATACAAAAGTGCGTGTGCTTGGATTCGGTACTGCATTTCTTGTGGTATATTATGTGATACGCTGTTAGTTTTTGAAAACATTTTTCATATCGTAACACCCATAGATAAAGTGGCGAATTATTATACGATATTCACATATATACAAGTTTAAAAGTAAACAATTTTGACGGTCACAAGCCTAAACTATTCAGACCCAAATAAGTAGAATTGGCAATCCTACCGAAAGTATATATTACAGCTGGACTTGGGTATTAGAAGGCCAATTCTCGATGAAAATTGATAGAATCGAGTTTCAATTGTGAATTGACTAAAAATTATATAACTATCATAATTAAATACTATCAATTTTAATTCTTGCAAAATAACATTCTTAGTTTGTTTAATTGTCGGTCATTTTTAGATACAATTCCACGTAAATTAAACTTTGAAGTTTCATATTATGATACGAGAATAAGAAATGTGACATTTATGAGATTGAGACTTGGTCGAAACTTAATTTTGACTACATTTTAATTACGAGAATTTGCCCATCAGTTTTGTTCCATTCAAGACTTGAATACTTCTTAATCCGGGGAACTGCTTCAGTAATTTAGAAATTTGTCAAATTACTAACATTTTTACTAAGACATCTGCTGTGATTTCGTGGTATCCCTAGGAATTTGTGAAATCCCTGGTATCCTCATTACTTTGCTATAATATACATAATGAGAGACACACAAAAATTAAAAAGATAATTATTTTGATTTTAATTACTCTAGTTACAGTTGCACAGACTTTACCAGATATTGGCCAGTTAAAACTTAATTATGTGTATCATGATCGTATTATATGTGCGTATTAATGATGATATTTGTTATATATATGATATAAAATTATATAAAATGTCCACTTGGATATACTACAATATAACTTACACTTAATTGAATGTTAAAGCAGAAAATTAGGTACTCTTAAACGCCCCAAATAATAACATCTAACTCACCATCATTTCTCCTTGGTTTCCACCATAACTATATTAACAAATATTGCCGAATTGGCGTACATGACAGTACAGGTAGTCCCATCGGTAAATGTTTATGGATAACATTAATAGTCGTGTGCTTTATGAATTAGCACACTTGACACATCATAACTATCATATAATGAGTAATATCACGAAGGTCTTCCGAATACCCAGTAGTCAGTACTCTTAAACAAATGTAGACGTGGACAGTGATGTGATGGATTTTAAATAGCAAAAATTCGAACACTGCATAAAAAACTAATATCCTAGTTAAATTCTTTATCTTGTATGATATTTTTTAATAAGTTTTTTGAGGAAGTAATGTTAGAATCGATGTGCGCCGTTGAAGATTCGAGAAGCGACAATTTGGGTTTAATAATATGTCAACCACGATTCTGTTATTTGTTTCTATATAGACAGATTCTTCAAGTACAAAGAACAACATAAATACGAAGTACCTAAGTGTTTTTGTGTGAATATTTTAGTACTCCCTTCACAAAAAACTGTACCGGCTGATTCATGTTTCTCTCAAGGAACCACAAAATGTAAATAGTATCATTAAAATAAACAAAGCTCATCATTCGGCATTATCCTCAACATGCTAAATGTATGGGCGGTATCTCATTCTTTATTAGGGACTGGAGGTGTTGACATGTGTCCACAAACAAGTTATTATAATAGCATAGCGGGACAAAAGTACAAATCGGCTGAAAACAATAAAAAGTGATTATGGAGTCGAACATTTCAGACTTTAAGTCTAATGTAACTATAAACCAACTTATAGAGTTCTTTAATTTAAGCAATATTGCTATAGACAAATTGAATATTACTAACGATAGTGAAGTGTCGAAAATACATTTATTCGATTTGTATGAAGTTTACAAGACTAAGGAGAGAGAACAACTGACGACATACAAATTTGTGGCGTACGTTTTGGGAGCTCTTATTGTTTTGAGCAATTTAGTCGTAGTTGTGTCAAGCGGCTTGATATTAAAAAAAGGTAAGTGCATATCTATTGAGTTTGATTAATCTTTAAATAATCAAGGCGAATTTATATCTGGTGCGACTAGAGATGGGAAAAATGGCGGGCTTTTACTATAAATTCCCAATTTTTTTAGGGCTTTTACGATATGTAAGTACATATTATAAAGAAATAAATATTCTTGGACAAATTACACATGGCCCCCATCCCAAAACTAAGCAAAACTTGTACTATAGCAACTAGATAACTGATAATTTACATAAATATTTTTTTTCTGTAAGTACATATAATAATAAGTACATAGAAAACACCCAAACCAAGACAAACAGACATGTTCATACACACAAATATTTGTCTTCTGCGCAACCAAATGAGTCAAAGTGGCCATTGCTAACCATTTGACCACCGAGCTCCTCGAATATTAATTCCTTATTTGCGCCCAAAAAAACTTACTGGACATTTTTATGTACTTATTAGGAATTCGTCATAAATGTCCAGAATTTGGCCATCTCTAGGTACAACTAATATACTGCCGTACTTTAACTAAAAAAAGCAAAGCTCAATAACCCAAGACAGACAATTGAGTTTCAACTTTAGCATGATTAATTTATGTTGGTAGGTACTTAATTTGTCTCAACGTAAGTGAATCCCCGAAAATCATTCATCACTTGGCAGTTATTATACTCTCAATTGATATATTTTTGTATAGTGACTTTTAAATTTAAAAAAAAATTGCTATAATGGCATTGGCAGGTTACAATTACAACTTAACTTTTTATAAGTTAGAAACTCCAACCGATTGAAACATGATTCTAAATCTAGAGAAATAACTTATATTATAATTAAATTAAAAAAAAATGCCAATTAAAGAATAAGGTATACGCACCAGTCATCGTCTATAGTAGAAAAATATTAATTTGATATTTACTACCAAATATTGATGAATTTTAATATTCTATCAATCATGATAGAATATTAAATTTCATCAATATTAAAATCATTTAACATTGATTTTTACATTTTTGTAATTATGTAACATATTTATGTTACATGTAACATAAAAATGTTACAAGATACCCATCGCTGGTTACATAAAAATGTTACATGATTACAAAAATGTAACAAAAATCACAAAAAACATCACACAAAAAGTTTTTTTTTTATATATGAGAGGTGGCAAACGAGCATGTGGGTCACCTGATGGAAAGCAATCACCCATAGACATAAGCAACACCAAGGCGTCACCGATCCGTTGCCAGCCTATGCTCTTTCCTTTCCTTCTTTCAAATATTTAGAACTTTACGTTTACCTCATATTCACATGGTCACCATTTTGAAAATGAATGACATTATAATGTCAAATATCACTTTTTGACAAGCTAAGTAGTGGTTTGCTATCGAGTGTTGCTATTTTCCCTAAAACGGTTGTAATTCTTATTTCTAATACCCATCGCTGGTTACGCTGCCCATTACTGGTACAGTTACCTTAGCTGATTTTATCTTTAAGACGGCATACTTAACAAAAACGGTTTATGATTTTACATATGTGAATCTACAAGTAAATAATTAAAAATTATATGCAACCCAATGTATTACACTGTTCTAACTTTACTTACTATTTGATTTGGTTGTAGGTCAACAACCCAAAAGCACGTACCTGCTACTCGGCAACGTCTCACTTGCCGACACGATCATTGGAATCTCTTTAATATTTGGTGCCTCCGTTGACAATTCCATGAGCTCAGACTACTTATGCATTTTTCAAATAGGTAAGACTTGTTATAATATACTAGTGATAATTTTATAGTATACCTGGATCGTTAGGCGATTTTTAAGATAAAATAAATTTTCCCAGAATTGAAACATAACTAGATCGCTTTTTCGTCCCCGTAAACCCCTACTGTAAATTTCATCGAAATCGAGCCATTTGCGAGATCTCCGTGGCATAGATATTATCTATCATAAATGTACTAGCAAAACACATAAAAAAACACATAAAAATAACTGTATAAAATATTTATGTTTACAATCAAAACATGTTCGTTCATATCGTTTATTCTCTTAATGTGTAGCTTAGAGTATTATTATCATATTTTTTTTTAAAGTACAAAAACTTCACTATACAAATACTTACTTAGTAATTTGTTGTGTACTTATTTAATAACTTGTAACTCCGCCTGTGTACATTTTTTTTTATCGTGCATGAAGTTTTTTTTTTATATGAGAGGGGGCAAAAGAGCATGCGGGTCACCTGATGGAAAACCACCGCCCATGGAGATCAGCCACAACAAGGGGTCGCCGATCCTTTGCCTGTTTCCTTTCTTTCAGTTTAAAAAATAAATTAAATCAAAATGTTGAAACAATTAAATTAATTTATTTGGTATTATTTATTAGCCGTGTGGTTTCCGGCAGACTAGAATAGAATCACTCCGTCTCTTCCCGTAGATGTCGTACAAGGCGACTAAGGGAAATACATTATCAAATATCGATCAGGGGCCTTACCACAAGCTCTAAACGCAGGAATGGAAAACTATGATGGTTGCGTATTTATCAATGAATTTCATTCATATATTCGCAACCATGATGGTTCCATTCCTGCGTTTAGAGCTTGTGGTAAGGCCCCAGGCCTCTCCAACCCGTTTGGCGCGTGGGGAGTGTAGGCCAAATCCTCCTTCCGTCTAGGACGGACGAGAGAGGGCCAGAGAGCCGTGCTCCTGTAGTGGAGACAAAAATGGACCTGATGATGATTTGGTATTATTACTTAACCTATAATAATCCATGCACAAGTTTAATAATCAGATTAAATGTTTAACAGGTATGCTAGTGTGTCCAGCAATGGTATCAATCTTCAGCGTTGGGCTCATCGCTGTAGACCGATACATCTATATACTCCATGGATTGTACTACCAAAGGTGGTTCAATACGACCAGAGTTAGGATCGGCATTGCCTGTATATGGATGATCGGTAAGTTAATTATCTATCTTCACTGTTCCATTTTGTTACTAACCTTTGTATATAACAATTGTGTGTAGTTTGCGCTATTTGTTCTTGTTTGCCTTCCAGGTGTCACCCTTGGATTCATGCCGTTTACCGGATGGGTCAACAAAGAACTTATCACCACACGATGTGTCTACGTCGCCGTATATCCTGGTGCACTAATACTATTTAACTCTCTGTTAAGTGTCATACCTATTATAGCTGTTACAATACTTTATATAGTAATTCTTAAACGTGCCTTAAAAAATTTCACTCAAATCAGAGCTTTAGAAAAAAAGATATCTTCAAAAACAGAGACCAATGAACAACCCAAATTAAGAATGTACAGAGGTACTGGTAACAAAATAGGCAGCAGCACTTCAGTTAAGTATCCACGAAGCAATACCAATCACCTTAAAAGAAGTGCTTCATTTAATACAAATTATGGCAAAGATATTTCGTTTACAAAACAAAACGATGCTTCGTTTAAAACTAAAAGTATTGATGATCTCACCACAGCTAAAGCAAATATATTACAGAATAGCTTCCATGACAAAAAGGCAAGCAATTCTGCACAGAAAAGTTTGAATAAATCTGAATTCAGTATTTGTACAGTCGTCTCTAATTGCTCGGATCGTGATGTGAACTCGAGCAATACCACAATTACCAACATTAAGAAAAGTTGGAAGAACGCAATTGGTAAGAAAACGGAGGCAAACAAACTGAGAGCAATTATTATAGTGTCCCTTACTTCAGGTAGTTTTATATTAACTTGGACGCCTTACTTTATTATTGTCATATTTTTCGTATTTTGTGAAGAGAAGCTCTCCAATCCGCAGTGTATGTATTTAAGTACTCTTCTCAACGGACCTATTATATCATTGGCATTTATGAACAGCATTTTAAATCCGTTGATTTATGCATGGTGGCATAATGGATTCAAAAAATCTTTAAAATTATTATATACAAAATGTGTTAGACGATGTTGTGTGAGAAAATACAGTTAAAATATAATAATAACAATCGAAGAAAAATATGTAATTTATTACTTTTATAAAAAAAAAAAGTAATAAAAAAACTGAAAGTAACCATGACAATGCGCTCTCAAACAAATTAAGTAACACCCTTTTGTCTGAAAAGCTTTAAATTTTTATTTAATATTCTAAGGGATTGTTTTTATATTTAATGCTTTTTATGTTATAAGTGTAATTAACATATTTAGATAAGGATAAGTACTTTTTCGGAAAAAAAAAAGTAAAAGTATTAATAGATAACAGCTTGACACTTTAGGCATTATGCAGTGTATTAGCATTTAAAATGTACTCCAAATTGGCTTGTATCTTGGCATACGAGTATTGCCGTCAAGATCCAATGAAATCTGAACAGAAATGTCAAGTTTAATGTGCTCTTAATGTATATACTTACACGTACATAGCTTTTATGTATTTATTTTTAAGTACACTAATTTGTTCAGTATTTGTAGTTACAATATCTATAAGTTAGCTTGCAACGTGTACCTAAGCATAATTTATATACTTTTAAACTTTTACAGGCATATTCATCTCATTTTTACCAGCCATGGGATGGACGGGACAGACGTTCAGGGATTACCGATGTTGGTACATAGCAGTATTCCCTCCATCCTTGCTCATCATTGTATCTATAGTTGTACTGTCGGTCATAATCCTAGTGTGTGTTTTATACGTGTGCATATTGCACAGTGCAGTAAAGACAGTGGATAAGATACGGGAGTTCAAAGAAAGTAATGTAGCATATGTAAATAAAGCGTACGAAGAAGAATGTAAAAAAATATCGAAAACCACAGTGACGATTACAGTTTCTACAGAAACCGTAATGGAAGGAGAGTCCATGGAGATGCGTGAATTAAGCAAGACAAACATACAAGAGAAACGTTGCCACAAAAGGTTAAAGCAAAACTTTTCAAACTTCTCCCGTTATTATTTCCAAACGAAAGCACTGAATTCGTCTCCGAGCAAATTGAGGGCGGTCAAAACGGTTCTTTTGGTTACCTTTTGTTTCGTGGGCACATGGGCTCCTTATTATGTGGCTATTATACTTTACGTCAAATGCGACATTATGGTTCACGGGTATGATTGTGTGCCTTTAGAAATTCTGACATTGGGACCCCTCTATTTGCTAGGAGCTAGCAATAGTTTGTTCGACCCCCTCATATACGCCTGGAGGCATTCAGGTTTTAAACGTTCTCTTAGAAGAATGTATTGGAAATATATATACAAAATGAAAATGTGAATTCCTTAAACTGTAGTGTTGTACAATATAGGTACCTATTTTAGTGAAACTTCACCTCAGAAAAGACTTTTTGAAAGTTATTTCGAACTTTAAAGTAAAGAGAGTAGAGGCTCTTAAAAATATTTAGGAAATAATTTAGTTTAAATTAATGTAAATTATTCATAATGTAAATAAACTAAGTACACATTAATTACAATTGTTATTTGATTTTATTGAATCCTTTGAATGAATTTCTGATCCACTTTCGGTAATGTGGTAATGCAACTGAGCCATAGATAATTTGGCTTGGGAGAGGTTGTCATTTGCCACTTTAGTATAATACGAGTTTAATAGGCTAGATGACAATTACTTTTTTCGATTTGTTATTTAGGCACGGCATTATAATATAACTATAGATAAAAGAATTACTTCGATAGCATAAAAACTTCTCGAGATATGATAACTTGAACTATTTTGGAAAACGCTCCATACAAAAAGGCTACTTTGATATGACGTCACACCTAGGTATTTTGTATACATTAAAATAGAATTTTGTACGACAGCAATGTTAAATACTGCGTTTATGTAGCTAGTGCCGTAACAAAAGTTATAGTATTTTTTGTTGTTTTTCCAAAGTAATTTTTTTTAATAATTTCATCCTTTTAAATTGGACTTTCCCACCAAACTTTGATCGACCATAAAACAAGTCGTATGTCCCACTTGTTTTGTGTATAAATATAAAAATTTCAAGACGCAGTTCGTTCTAGTTTTGTATATTTTACGATGCTGATAAATATTTTTTTATAATTTTAGATCATTGTCATCTAGCCTATTAGATCCTGATAGGAAGCAGTTAGCGTAACCTGTGAACGCTTGCCAGCAGCGCGCACCATAGGCACAGAGGCATCACCATAAGTTAATTTACCTAGTGCACCTATCTAGTATACCTAGTACCTAGTAGTTGGGATTTGCCCATAAAGTCAATATCATAATCATCATCAGGTCATTTTAGTCTCCACTACAGGAGCACGACCTCTCTCATCCGTCTCAGACAGAATGAGGATTTGGCCTACACTCCCCACGCTGGCCAGACGGGTTGGGGAGGCCTGATGTATTTCCCTTAGTCGCCTTGTACGACATCCACGGGAAGAGACGGAGTGATTCTGTTCTAGTCTGCCGGAAAACACACGGCCAAATCCTCCTTCTGTCTGAGACGGATATAGTAGGTAAAGTCAATATAGTAGGTATTAATTAACTTTATGGGCAAATCCTAAAGAAAATTTATACATATCACGGGAAAATAAGTGACGATTATGATCGGATTTTTTTATTAAATCCATCACACATAAACGGGAGCAAAAAGGAAATATCTGGATTAATTATCATGTTGGTTAAGTACAAATTTTGACGTAATTCAAAAAAACCGGACAAGTGCGAGTCGGACTCGCCCACCGAGGGTTCCGTACTCAGAACACTATGTTCTGTGGTTGCGTACATAGTAATTATACGTATAAATAAGAAATAATGCATCGGAAAAAATAAATAAAATATATTTTGCAATGTGCACATCAAGCCCTTTCATATGATACCCCATTTGAACTAGTAGCTTCAATTTAAAATTTCGACCCCCTATAAAAATATAGACCATAAAATATAGTTTTGAGATTTATATTCTTGTACTTGTAGTCTATAACGATGTTACTTGTCAAATTTCATAGTTCTAGGTCAACGGGACCCTATGAGGTTTGATTCCCTTGAGAATGTGTCGAAATAAGCGTTTTTTGCTGAATAAACGGCCGTATCTTTTTTAGGGATCCGTACCCAAAGGGTAAAACGGCTCCGCTGCCCGTCCGTCTATCACCAGGCTATATCTCATGAACCGTGATAGTTAGACAGTTGAAATTTTCACAGATGATATTTTATTTCTGTTACCGCTATAACACCAAATACTAAAAAACAGAATAAAATAAATATTTAAGGGGGCTCCCATACAACAAACGTTATTTTTTTATCGAGCAAAAGCTCGCAATTGATAACGGCAATATGTAGACGCTTGAAATACCTACTCACATAATGTTTAGTTATTTATTAAATTTACAAATAAATAATAAAATTAAAAACAAATATTTAAGGGGGGCTCCCATACAACAAACGTGATTTTTTTGCCGTTTTTATAGATAATGGTACGGAACCTTACGTGCGCGAGTCCGACTCGCACTTGGCCGGTTTTTACTTAGCAGTTTGATTTTTTTACAACTTCATGGGAGCGTAGACCTGAGTACAAGTTCAAATTTCAGCTTGATACCTCCACGCATTCTCGACATAGAGGGACTTGACAGACAGATAGACAGACGGACAACAAAGTGATCATAAAAGGGTTTCATTTTTCCTTTTGAGGCACGAAACCCTAAAAACGAATGATAACAAAATCGGGGGATACAGTTTGGTGTTGCAGCTATAAATCTATCACCTCCATCCAAAATTTAATCACAACACTGGATAGATGAACGATCAAAGAATTTATCACGCTAAATAATATTTTTTTTGATCTATTGATATATTGACTATGGAACATCGCGTGCGGAGGAGGGGGAAGCGCTGCCATTTTGAGATAATTTTAGTGCGTATAACGTATTCACGTACAACACATGACCGTGTCCATGACACAGCCACACCCAATTTTTTTTTCGCCGTAATTATGGAAGCGTTTGTTCCCTTCGGCCGTGTAAGGAACTGGGTCTTCGTAACTAGTTACGATCGAAATCTTCACGATCACAAGAGCAAAACCATGGGCAGAAGCCAGTATGACATAAATGACTTTAAGAGAGAGGGAGGGAGCGTAATTGTAAGCTCCCGACTGGGGTATGTACCTCCACCTCACAAAATACCGCAGCCAAATAACAATTCCCTTGAGGGTTGTTGTGTTCCTGCGAGTGAGTGAGGTCACCAGAAACGAAGGAGATGCTGCGTTGGTAGCGGGGGTGGCGGCGCGCGAACTATATTTTATTTTGCGGGCGTTAATATGGCTTCTGTAGCCAATTCACATCAGGCGGGCCGAATGCTTGCCTGCCACCCAACGTAGTATAAAAAAAGACTGGGAAACACTCACTTTCTTTTCCAAGACGATGACTGAAACTTAAAGAGGCTACAGTGTCTACGATCGCGAACAACAGGCGATCTACACAGCTTGCTGTCAAACATACGTCGGTTGTAATAATGACTACGGGCGATCACTTCCGCGGTCGGCCCGGTCAGAAGCCAATATGACCTAAATGACTATAAGAGAGAGGGAGGGAGCGTACCTAATTGTAAACTACCCGACTGGGGAATGTACCTCCACCTCACAGAATACCGCAGCCAAATAACAATTCCCTTGAGGTTTGTTGTGTTCCTACGAGTGAGTGAGGTCACCAGAAAGGAAGGAGATGCTGCATTGGCAGCGGAGGTGGCGGCGCGCGAGCGATATTTTATGTTACGAGCGTTAATATGGCTACGGCAACCGCTTCACATCAGGCGGGCCGTATGCTTGTCTGCCACCCGACGTAAAATAAAAATAAAAATAAAAATGTAATATACTTAGTAAATACGGTAAAAATGCAAATTGCTTTTAAATCAGGAACAAATACCTAAACACGTTATACAGTTATTATGTGGGAAAAACAAGTAATCTGATGAGCTAAATCAAGATACTTAGATAGTTTATCTTTTTCAGGTTTTACAAGATTAACATCGGGGGGGACCGCGATATCAACAATAATTGCTTGGCACGTTGATCGATATATAATACAATGTCAGGTTTATTGCCTCCAGTAATCCTGTCAGTGATAAGAGAAGAGATTAATCTGAATATAATGTGGCATGGTCATTTTCGAGACAAGTTTCTGATGTTACTGTCATTATGTCGTCGTCAATCGTCGTCAATTTCCCAGGTAAATAGATAGATAGATGTGTAGTATATACTTTATTTGCACTATACAAACTACCTACAGAAACAATTTAGTCAGCATACAGAAAATATCCACTTTAAAATATGTATTGCAACAAGGCGGCCTTATTGCTAAAAACAATATCTTCAAGGCAACCTTAAGTTAAGGTAACGGATACATTAAAGGAAGTAGGTAAAGTTCACAAGACGACGGAAAGATGAAAATAACTAGAAAAAAATTGTAATATCATGCAATATAACTAATTAACAGAATATCATAATTCTTAATACATACATAACATACATACTATGCACACATAATACACCTATAATATTCTACATATATAAACGTAATACGTATATTTAATTTTAATATAAACGCAAGTAGATGACACGCCCGACAGATAGCAAGCGTGCTATCCTTCTTTATATATTTCCGGTAGTTAATCGTATTCGCCTTGAGTTTTCCCCAAAGAGTTCCACGAAACGAAGCCAGGACGTAACAGGATCACCCGGCGACTGTTCCACAATGTAGAGTCTGGTAGAACAGCAGCTGCAAAGCTTTGCGATCATCAATACTACAGGTGTAGACCTGTCAGTTCTATTTGGTCAAAGATACTACTACAATAAGTACTAACCCTATCATCTTCACCAGCCTGCAGTAGTGGGTAGATACCCACTGCTGGATATAAGCGTTCCCCAACGCTTTCCACCAAATACGATCCTCCGCATAGTAACCATGTGGTGCCAAATAAATGTAGGACCCGCCTGATGACGTCAGTGGTTATAAAATTGGGGAGAGATCCAGCATCGAATGCATGTTGAAATTGACACGCCAAACGAGCATTTGAACTTGGTAGCCATTTCAATCTGAAGTTTTGAATTTTATCGGTTACTGGCGACTTCCAACGGATTTCACTGCCTATATCTTTGCGTGTTTATATATATGGGTATATAGTATATATGGTATGGAATTGCAGGTATGTAATAAATAATAAGAAGGCCCATCTAGTTAGTGGCTAGCCACCGCCTGCCGCATATAAGGATCAATAGCGGTAGTTATGGCAGGCGTCCGTCTCTATTTTGCATAAGCCCAGTATTTAGGCCACCATATCATTCTCATAGCCTATTTATTTTCTAAAATACATTCAAGCTAGTTGCAATGCCTGCCGAGACCTGCTCATGGGTATATTGTTCCATTGATATATCCTGGAGCGGGTCACGGCGGGCGTACAACATTATATCAAACTTCTCTAAGGGGCCGTCAACGCGTCCATATCCCCGCGCGCCTATTAATGACAGGGTTTAAGCCCGTGAATCAAATCTTTAGTGTCAGCAACGCGCGTGTGATGCCTCTGGTGTTACTGGCGTCTTTTTTTGCGTTTTGAGGTGTAGTGGTTCATCAACATCTTTGAACCTAAGCCAACTTCACCTGCACGCAGTACACCCTGCTGACTGACAAACGAAGCTCTGGCGAATAGGGAGCGTAACTGTAAGCTACCCGACTGGGGAATGTACCTCCACCTCACAGAATACCACAGCCAAATAATAATTCCCTTGAGGGTTGTTGTGTTCCTGCGACTGAGTGAGGTCACCAGAAGCGAAGGAGATGCAGCGTTGGCAGCGGCGTGGCGCGAGCGATATTTTATGTTGCGAGAGTTAATATGACTACGGTAACCGCTCCACATCAGGCGGGCCGTATGCTTGTTTACCACCCGACGTAATATAAAAAAAAGAAAAAATAACTACTGATTGAAATGGCTACCAAGTTCAAATGTTAAAACTAAGGGTCGACCAAGACAGGTTTTTCGTTCTCGTTTTTCGTAATAAAATAAAATCTCGGCCGAGACCGAGAGCCGAGACAGAGAATAGAGAAATCGTGAAAAAATCATGAAATTGCGCAAATTTTGTAAAAATATAATTTATTTGAGAGTGTAATTTAATTAATCAGTTTTAATAATCAAAATTGAACAACATGATATTGTAACATAAAAAAAGCAATTTTTCGGTGTTTTCACCCTTTAAAGAGTGTCGCCTCTCGTCGTATAATTGACCAGCTATGCTAAAGAGCTGTTCACTTGCTACACTACCCAACTAGCAAAATAATCCTGGAACGCATTTTTTTAATGCTATATGCACTAATAAAGCTCCGATAATGGTTTTGGTATTTGCTACAGCGCGCTTTTAACAGCATAAATGAGTGCTGTTTTTACTTAAGGACGTTTAATCCTATAATTTGTACCTATATCGGTATATAGGATCATATTTCGTGGCTATTACTAGATTAAGACTCCTTTAAAAGCATGGAACAAGAGTAATTGTTTTCAGGAGTAATTACTCCGATTACCCAGGCTTATATGCGCCTATAAGATAGCATTTTAAGGGCATTTAAATCTTAAGACTCCTCTAGGAGCATCTACCAGGATAGGATACGCTGAGGCACCAATCACTCTAGTTATTTTTACTTATAACCTAATATAAGCTAATAATTTATGGCTAATATAAGTAAATTCCAGTTAAATTACTAAATAGTATTTATATTTCTTGTCTGGTTTTATATTAGCTTTAAATTAAGGATCGAGCAGATTTCATATCCGCGTTTCTCATATAATTCTCATATAGTCCTAGAGAAATGATCCTCCTGGGATAATTTAAAAACCACTTTTTGCTAGTTGGGTAGTAGGCGGCGCTGATAAAAACTTTTGTGCTGCGGGTCTAAGTACTTTTTGGCGATGAATACCAGTACTCAAAAATATTTGCATTTCTTTGCAATCTTGGCTCTTTAAGAAAGTTATCTAGCGCTGTTTCGATCACAGAAGTTGAGTTTTCGTCACTGGTCATTGGCTCATCGTCCAACTCTATAGAATCATGAGCTGCCCATAAGTTGGATTTATCTATTGGAGTTGAAGACACGAGAATTTGATCCCACATTTCCATTGAGAGTTTCCGCCGCCACCCGCCGTCCGACCAACCAATCACAGTCGACATATCGCTCTCTCACGCTACGCACGCACTGACTGCTGACACAAACAAAGCGACGAAACTGTCTCGGTTGTGGCCGAGAATCTCGGCGATTTTTAGCCGAGAACCGAGAAAGAGTTCTCGGTTGGATTTGTAGCCGAGACCGACACCGAGACCGAGATCTCGGTCGTGCCTTAGTTGAAACGTTTACTGGTATAAAAAAAAACATAATGTTTCCAGAATAGACCCAGTTTCGATAACTGGGTCTATTCTGGAATCCTTACAGCGGTGCCAAATCGACCACCGCTATATCGAGGTGCTGAGATGGCTGTATAGCGCTGCGACAATTGCTGTCCGCGTCCAGGATCAAATAACATAGAATCTCGTTACACAAAATGCTAATTAATTATTATAAGTAATGCTTCTCTGGATGAAAATAAAAATCCTTGTCCAATGTTCCGACACATGAGTAAAGAAATACTTATACGTAGTACTAGAGTACTTATACTGTGGTTCCGATTTAAATAAGGAACATCAAATTAGTTAAACAACTGTTCAAGAGTTCGTCGACAACCCTTATTCATATCACTGCTGGGACATGCATCTCCCTTCAATTGAAGGGGTTTAGAGCATACTCTACCACGCTGCTCAACTGCGGGTTGGCGGAGAAGAATTCATGCAAGAGAAAAAAGTGCGATTGTTCACCAGTATCTGATTATTATACTCCTAACAGAGTTCTCCGAGCAACTTGATAATACTGCGCATAACGTCTGCATTAAAATCTATTTCCTTGTTCAAATTTCATCTCCAGAATCGAGTGTTATACCCATGGGAGGCTAAAATGAACGCAGATGGAATGTAAATGTAGAATATCTGATGTCAAGAGTTTTATGCTAGCCTCAAACAGCCGGAATGCGACCGAATTCAGAATCCGAATTCATACAAATTGAAAAATTGACTATTGTGAAGTTTTTTAAATCAGAATTTTTCCATATATGTGGTGAACAATTTGAATGTAATAATTATACGCACTGTGTAAGATTCAAATTTTATATAATAGTATCTCCGGAACGAATTCCGGCTGTTTAAGGTCGACCTAAAGACTGATGATTTATGACTCCGAACACTCTTTGAGAAATACTTTTTATAGGTTTTCTTGTCTTATCTTATAAAATCTTAATAAGATTTTATAAGTTTAATGGAATAAGCATAAACACAAATATTTTTTTAGAACACTTTAGATCCGAAATGGTCGCTTCTGCCTGCCTATACTGCCCTGTCCAGAGAGGATTTCTCAAAGACTCCTGGACTACCAAATTGTGGAATGAACTCCCATGTCGAGGTTTTCCCCGGAGACTACAATAAAAGGTTCTTTAAAAAGGGCCGCAATAGGTTGTCACAGGGTCGGCAACGCGCAAGTAATGCCTATGCTATTACAGGCGTCTATAGGCTGCGATAACCGCTTTCCTCAGGCAGGCTTGTTTTCCACCTTAATGGTATAAAAAAGACATAGAATTGTACACTAATTACCACAGCAAATTACCTGTTCGCCAGACGCACGCACATTTGTGAGATCCTAGATTTTTCAACTTGTATTAATTCAGATTCTGAATTCCTGAAGGTATTCCGGCAGTTTGAGGCTGGCCTTAGTGTTGTTTTGTAAGCAGAGATCGAATATGCCTGCTTTTCCCAAAGGTAGTGAAAAGATCTTAGCGGACCGCCTTTTGTGATCAATAAAATTTAAATAAGTAAACTTACAGTCATCGTTAACCCTTATTCATCACACTGCTAAGATACAGGTCTCCGAATCGAAGAGGTGTAGAGCATACTCCACCACGCTGCTCAACTGCGGGTTGGCAGAGGCTAGGGTTTTCAAACCGATCAAAGGCTTGGCCTAATGCAGTCATTAGGCCAAGCCTTCAATGACAGTTCATTAAATGACTGCAAACTTACAGAAAATAAGAATCACTTTGTTAAGAAATTGAACCGACTTCAATGAATATTTCACATGTTTTAAACCACTAAGTATTCGGCCCGCCTGATAGAAAGCACGTTGCCGACCATGTAAAAAATTCTTCATTCCCTTTTTGAAGAACCCAATGCTGTACTCATTGTTCATTCTACAGCTTGATAATACGTGAGACAAAAGTTTTCTGGAACCGCACAGTACGTGACCACTTGGGCTCTAATGTGCGAGGATAATTCCCTTTCGACGGCGAGCGATGCCACTTTTGAATAAATCTTATTATACTGTTTTATTTTTATACTACGGCGGATGGCAGATAAGCATACGGCCCGCCTGATGTGAAGCAGTTACCATAGCCATATTAATGCTCGCAACATAAAATATCGCTCGCGCGCCGTCACCCCCGCTGCCAACGCAGCATCTTCTTCTTTTCTGGTGACCTCACTCACTCGCAGGAACACAACAACCCTCAAGGGAATTGTTATTTGGCTGCGGTATTCTGTGAGGTGGAGGTATATTCCCCAGTCGGGTAGCTTACAATTACGCTCCCTACCTCTCTTTTCGCCAGAGCTTCGTTTGTCAGTCAGCAGGGTGTACCGCGGGCAGGTGAAGTTGCCTTTGGTTCAAGGATGTTGATGAACCACTTACTCCCCATTTGAAATTGAATATTTAAATGACAAATTTATTGACATACTTATAATTAAAAATATATAAGTTATTTTTAAAATTATGTTAAGAAATCGTAAGTCATTTGTACGCCCCTGCGAGGGTAGGTTGGACATTTATGGAACATCTATTACACCTTATTTTTAACAGACTCCAAAAAAGGCCGGAGGAGGTTCTCAATTC
Organism: Hypsopygia costalis; assembly: GCA_937001555.2. Lineage (NCBI taxonomy): Eukaryota > Metazoa > Arthropoda > Insecta > Lepidoptera > Pyralidae > Hypsopygia > Hypsopygia costalis. Next base: position 18,421,394 of record OW443343.2, on the reverse strand, counting down.
GGCTGTATTTTTTTAATGATTGTTACTTAATTACTCCGTAAATAAACCGATTTGAAAAAAACATTTTTTATTTGAAAGAGTATACTTCCAGATTGGTCCCATATTTTTTTCATTATCATCATCACCATCATCAGCCTGTATCAACCCAATGTTAGGTTTGTTATTTCATTACTCCGTCATTTACAAACCGTTTTGAAAAAACTTTTTTATTTGAAAGAGTATAGTTCCAGATCGGTCCCATATTTTTTTCAACATCATCATCATCAGCCTGTATCTACATACATAAATGTAATGTTTGGAGTCGGTTTTTTTTTGTTAAAATTATATCAAATAAATGATCTTATCCCGTAGAGTATTTTACTACGATCGCGCATTAGGCCATTGGGTTCCTCATTGTGCACTAGCAACGGCTCGACGAACGATCTCAAAAATATATGTAAACATACCATACACATAAACATAACGTATTATGTAAAATAAAGACTGATTAATAGTTTATCATTTTTATTGGATTTCCTTAATACCCTGGCATATTTGTATCGCTAGTATACATGGTATGCAACCACATTCCCAGGCGATATTAGTAATTAAGTATAATAATGTGCATGTGGATTCAGTTAATTTACTACGTAATACAAAGAAGTATATTTAAAAGACATATTTTAAATAGTGTATTTTAATAGTACCATAGTACCCACTATACACTGGGTAGTCATATTATGGCCCCTCTTCACAATGGCCCATGATGGACGATTACAGACAAGCACGATTGTGTAGAGGGCGTGATCGTGAGTGTTTGTCTGTGATCGGGCGTCATCGCCGGTAATCGGTAAGTTGTCGGTACATCAAAGGAATGCTGGTCCATGATTGTGTGCGCGTCCACACATCGCCCATTAGTCAGTACGTAGTTGTCTCGGGTACAATGTAGACGTGTAGACGTCTCGGTAAAAAAATAAAGAGGGACATATTCTTAGTGTTCTGTACTTATGTATCTAGTTCTTTCTGTCGATTTACAAACACAATATGGTGACGTGAACGAATGAAAAACCTTTTCGGTTCATAGAACTATATCAAAATTTTGGGGTGTAAGTGGTTCATCAAGATCTTTGAACCAAAGCCAACTTCACCTGCACGCGGTGCACCCTGCTGACTGCCAAATGAAGCTCTGGCGAAAAGAGAGGTAGGGAGCGTAATTGTAAGCTACCCGACTGGAGAACGTACCTCCACCTCACAGAATACCGCAGCCAAATAACGGTTCCCTTGAGGGCTGTTGTGTTCCTGCGAGTGAGTGAGGTCACCAGTAAGGAAGGAGATGCTGCGATGGCAGCGGGGGTGGCGGCGCGCGACCGATATTTTATGTTGCGAGCGTTAATATGGCTACGGTAACCGCTTCAGATCAGGCGGGCCGTATGCTTGTCTGCTACCCGACGTAGTATAAAAAATAAAAAAAAATGAGAATTGCATTTTACAATTCACAAGTCTGTTTTCGCGCACATTAAGTAAATGATTATAAGAGCTAAGAAATATTGCCGCAGCCGCGATCACTTTGATATCCATCATCGATAGACGTCTTATCATAACAGTAGACAGTCAGTAAATGAATAGACACGATTGTGTGGAGAGCTGCCCGATCATGGCGGCGATTATGGACGATCATTTAATGGGCCATCATGTCCCATTGTGAAGAGGAGCCATTATATAACCCCGTTGGGGCACTGCAATATTTCATTGTCACTGTTTCTACCGTGGTTTCTACATAATTAATTAGGTATTTATTAAACATATACACAAAATAGTTACACAAACATTAATACTCTAGTGCTACTACTACTTCTACGCTATATATATATATAGCTATATATATATATATATATATATATATGAGTATTATTATATTAGTATTTTTGCAGCTTTGTTATCGATGATCATGATCATGACATGATCAGCGAGTAACAAAGGATAAGTAGGTATATTTTATTCGCTAGTGTCGATTAGCCGTTGAAATAAACGTACCTATACCTACAATACAATATATTTTACTCCAATGAATGATTTCCATTCTGCATACTAATTAATAATGATACTAATATTACTTATGTGCAATATAATTATCACTGGACATTATACAATAAAAACCTATCCGATGATTACCTACGATAAGTATAAAATTAAAGCAAGATAGACCTAAGGACGATTTGTATTGTAGTATGTAAGTAATAGGTAGGTACGTAATGGCACTAATGACTAATATGAACAAGAACAGCAATTTAATGCATATTAAATGCAAGGAACATGCAACCGACGATACTAACCTATCGTTTAGATTCATGTGCATCGGCTTGGCATCGGCATGTGTCTCTTGAACCAGTTTAAAATGTAGTAAAATATTAAAAAGATTATAACATAATAATTAAAAAAATATCAAAATAACAGATTCGTGAATATGGATTCCAATATTACGGATAACACCTATGTTAGTGATGTGATAAAGAAATTTTCTGGGCCTATTGAAAATATCACAAAAATATGCGAAAATGCTTCATTTGATATCTACATAAGCAAGGAACAAGAAAATCAGACGCCGATCAGAATCTTCGGTTATATTTTTGCAATAATTATAATATTATCGAATTTAACGGTGGTCATATCTAGTGGATTAATTTTGAACAAAGGTGAGTATTTACTTATGTATATTGAGCATTGGGATGTATTTTTCCTAAAGGTGATCACTAAATAATAACTTGACAATCATCCCCTATTGGGGTGCGATGACCCCATCGCGATGGGGTTGAAATGTCTAAAATGGGGTGAAAAAGTCTGAATATCATCATGGGTATTGTTTTTATGGTTTATCGGGTCACTGATTACGAAAAAACAACTATATTATAATCAAACGTAGCCGACGTGACATAAAATCACCCTTATGGGGGTCTGATGGGGTTGAAATGTCATAATATCAATATGGGTATTGATTCTATGGTTTCCTGGGACGTCAATTACGAAAATGGCATCGATTTGAAAGTATAACATAGTGGACTCGAAATTACTTCAAAGTATTTTTTATTAATTTTACCCATAAGAGGGTGAAACTGACGTCCAAAGTTTGTATGGGGAAACGAGATTAGTTGGGCTATTTTACCTTAAAATATACACGAGCACTTCTATAGACAATTGAGTAAACACGTGCTTCAGGATTTTGCAAAATTCAACCCTAAATAAAAAAACCGGACAAGTGCGAGTCGGACTCGCCCACCGAGGGATCCGTACGTAGTATCATTATTAAATTTGATATTTTTCATTATAAAAAAGAAATAATGCGTCGAAAAAAATAAATAAAATATATTTTGCAATGTGTACATCAAGCCCTTTCATATGATACCCCATTTGAACTAGTAGTTTCAATTTGAAATTTCGACATCCTATAAAAAATATAGACCCCCTATTTTTTAAGATCTATTTACAAATGTATAGTTTTGAGATTTATTCCTGTACTTGTAGTCTATAATGATGTTACTTGCCAAATTTCATAGTTCTAGGTCAACGGGAAGTACCCTATAGGTTTTGATTCCCTTGAAAATGTGTCGAAATATGCGTTTTTGCTGAATAAACGGCCGTAAATTTTTTTACAACTTCATGGGACCGTAGACCTGAGTATACAGTTCAAATTTCAGCTTGATACCTCCACACATTCTCGACATAGAAATTCTTGACAGACAGACAGACAGACGGACAACAAAGTGATCTTATAAGGGTTCCGTTTTTCATTTTGAGGTACTAACCGTAAAAAGGTTAAATGCGGTCAAAAGGTCTGAAAATTGACATGCATACTGTTTTTATGGTTTATCGGGACACTCACTGATGACGAAAACAACAAAGATTTTAAAATTCAACGTGGCTAACGCGACCATTGTCCCTTATTGGGGTGAAATTTCTAAAATGAGGTTTCTATAGTTTATCGGATCGCTGATTACGAAAATAACAACTATTTTATAATCCAACATAGCCGACGTGACATAAAATCACCCCTGTGGGGGTGTGATGGGGTTGAAATGTCATAATAACGGGCGCCCTACGCTTCGTCGCCCCATACATGGCCTCCACTCTAGGCCTTTCCTCTCCCATTCGTCATCGCTGACTCGGCAGATGTGACTAGCCCACTGCCACTTCAGCTTGCTGACACTAAAAGCTATATCGACCACTTCGGTTCTCTGTCGAATTTCTTCATTCCAGATTCGATCCCTTAGAGAAACCCCAAGCATACTCTCTCCATCGCTCGCTGTGCGACTTTTGGTCTGTGTACCAGCCCAGCAGTCAGCGTCCAAGTCTATGCACCATAGGTCATAGCGGGGAGGACTCACTGATTCAACACTTACAATTTTTAAGTAATTTTAAGATTAGTTTATTATTGTTTACTTTTGTTTAGTTTTTACTTTGTTATTATATGTATAGTTTATAGATATTTTTGAGGCATCGTCTTTGTCGCTTCACTCTTGCCAGAGTGGTCCTGGTTATCATGATGAGGCAGCAGACGGGACTCGCCTCACGACGTCTCGCCACCTCTTTTTTTTTTAGGCATAGTTAAGTATTTATACTTTTGAAGACAATATGTACATATACCCCAACCCGTCTGGCCAGCGTGGGGAGTGTAGGCCAAGTCCTCCTGTCTGTGACGGACGAGAGAGGGTCCTGCTCCTGTAGTGGAGACTAAAATGACCTGATGATGATGATGATGATGTATATATAATAATGCATTAATAAATCTGCGATGAGGATATGCCGGAGATTTCCAAAAGCTACCCTGCCCAGTCGAATGCGTCTATCGATCTCTTTGTTGAAAATTACTACTAGCAGTTGCCTACATACAATATTTTTTTGATTTAGGTCAGCAGCCCAAAAATACTTACATGTTACTGGGCAATGTCTCGCTAGCGGACACTTTAATTGGAGTCGCTATACTAATTGGCGTATCTGTGGAAAATTTGATAGCCTCCGACATGTTGTGTATTCTTCAAATTGGTAAGACCTAGTTATGTATTTTGTAGTAACATGATACCATTTATAAGTTTGGGTTGTAAGTGCCTCACCATTATTCTTGAGCCAAAGCCGACCTTACCTGTACGTGGTGCACCCTGCTGATTGACAAATGATTCGGCAAAAGAGAGGTAAGGTAGGACATAATAGGATCTCTTCCTCACAAGAAATCACAGCCAAATATAAATTTTCTAAATTATTTTTGTTGTGTTGAGTGAGCGAGGTCACCAGGAAAACAGTGTTGCTGCGTCTGCAGCAGAGATGGCGGCGTCTACAGCTTGCATTACCGCATACAAACGAGCATGTAGGTCACCTGATGGCAAACAATCACCACCGGCCATGGAGATCAGCAACACCAAGGGGTAGCCGATCCGTTGCCGGCCTATACTCCTTCCTTTCTTTCTTTCTGGTGATCTCACTCACTCGCAGGAACACAACGACCCTCAAGGGAATTGTTATGTGGCTGCGGTATTCTGTGAGGTGGAGGTACTTCCCCAGTCCAGCAGCTTAAAAAATTCGCTATGCCATACCTCTCTTTTCACCAGAGCCTCGTTTCTCAGCCAGCATGGGGCACCACGTGCAGGTGTGGTTGACTTTGGTTCAAAGATGTTGATGAACCACTACACCCCAAATACCACAGTGGATTAGAGGAAAATAATACAATGTCGGCATTTTCCCAATTTACAGGTATGCTGGTGACTCAATCGAAGGTGTCCGTGTTAAGCGTCGGCCTGATCGCCGTGGACAGATATATTTACATTCTGCACGGATTGTACTATCATAGATGGTTAAATACCACCCGAATGAGAATAGCTATACTTTGTGTGTGGGTGATCGGTAAGATAAATTTTATACGTAACATTCCTAACAAAATTTCTTATTTGCATATAGAAATTATAGAGCAAGTTTGATACGAAGACTTCGTCGAACGAAGTACCGTTAGCTGCTAATTAAACGCGGGCTGTTGTCGCTTGTGAGGCGAGTCCTTATGATTAAACGAGGCCAGTGGGCAAGACGTAGCAAAAATGCCAAACAAGCTGGCCAAGAAGTTGTAAGATAATAAACCTATAGAATTTCTTGGTGCAACATGCATAACGTCTTCATCCACAAAAGCCACAAATAGCGATTGACAATTTGTTGTTGACGTAATAATTGCGAGTGCACACTAATTTACCGGTGTACGTTTTTGAAGTAAAACTTCTCTAGGCACGGTCGACTTGGGGAGCAAGCTGGTGAATGTGTGACGAGAGCGTTACGGAAACGGCGGACGGAAGTTGAGAGGGAGTGTTAGTAGAGCTAAAGAAGTTTACTTCAGTCGTGTGGTCTATAGCAAACTCGTTTTTTTATTGGAATAAATTGCTATCATGTATAATATGACTCATTATAAACTATCAAATCCTTGGTAGAGAAACACCAGTATGTTCTTCCCGTAATAAACAGATATATTGCCAACACTATTTCATGTGTTTAGTTATCAAAATCCATACAAAATACAGCTAATAACATAGGCATTTTCAAATCACGTGACGTCTTGTAATCTTTCAGTAAATCCTGCTGTTTTTATACCATGATCTAAACGTATCTATAAACATTATGACTGTAGATATAACTAATGTCTCTATTACAGGTATTGCATGTGGATTTGCACCACTCACTGGATGGGTTAACGAAGATCTCGTCTCGACTCATTGTATATATTTCGCTCTGTTCCCAGGGCCTATGATAGTCTTGAATTCATGTATCAGCCTCACAATAATCCTAATCGTGGCAATACTATACACGAACATTTTAAAATGTGTCATAACAAACTTCAGAAACATTAAAGTTAGAGTAAAGCCTATATCTGACAATGATTTTGATGAACAACCGAAATTAAGAATACATCGAGGCCATGGTAATCACATCACAAATTGCTTCGCCAAATGCCAGAAAAATAGTGAAATTAATTTTAATAAGAGCCCTTCATTTAATACAAATTATTCTAAAGAAATTCCATATAACTTATATGTAAAAGCATCATTCAAAACGAAAACTGATGAAAATATAATCTCACTCGATACAAATAGATCTGAAAATTATCCCGTTAACAACAAAACACTGAACAATGTTAATAAATCTGATAATGGTACTCTATATAAAAACGATAGTACAAGTAATATAAAAATTAGAGATGTAAACAAAGTTGATAACAATAAGAAGAGAAACGAGCCTAACAAATTTAGATCCATCGCTATAGTAACTTTCACTTCTTGTGGTTTCATATCCACATGGACCCCTTACTTAATAGTTGTCATCATTTTTGTGTTTTGCGAAGAAAAACATTGTAATACACGATGTATGTATTTAAATTATCTGCTGAGTGGACCTCTTGGATTTCTCGCATTACTAAATAGCATTCTAAATCCCTTGATATACGCGTGGTGGCATAAAGGCTTCAAAGATTCAATAAAACTCTATTATAAAAAATATTTTTCTAAAAATCTGATGTAAATGAAAGTCTAACAGATGTTTAAAAATAAAAGATTACCTATGTGGGTTATATTAAATTTTCCCATCGGCCTATGCCTAGACATCAGTATTTACCTAGAGTAGTTGCCTTCATGTTTAGGGAAATAGCCATGTACCCTGTTCTTGAAGGCTCCTATAGTATTACATGGTATTACTAAGAGGTATTTGTTCGGTAATAATTTAAGTACTAGGTATATATACTATACTATACTATGCTATAACCGTAAAAATATTTGTTATACCGATGCAACCATCTAAGAATTTGAAAAAGGCAACATAAATATTGCATTGTATTGAAAAAAAATCATTTTGTTCTACGATTTATGCAATAAACTGTTCCAACTTTGACTACCTTTTATTCAATTCACATTTTAGTATACGTCCAAATCATGCCACTGAATTATAGCAATTTCTCCTCCCCACACTACGAAAGCATTTCACTATAAGAAATAACTCCCTTTACTCCCTTCTGTCTGTCTGCCTGGTACTTCAGCACAGCACTACGGTGATTTATTCAGTGGTATGGTCTAATATTTAGAGACCCACCGTACCACCAGAGGTACGGCCAAGGGTACGGTGGGTCTGAAGCGCTCCCCTGACTGGGCTGAAATTTGGAATATAAAATATCAACTTCAAGACAATGTTAATAAATATAAAGAGTACCATTAGGCTGGTCTAGTGATAGAGTCGGGAGGTTAACATAATCATAACCATTCCTCAATTCTTTTGTTTGAGCCGAAAGCCGACCACTATTGAAGTCACAGGGAAAATGTGAAATCGGTATTGTGTCGTTTAGTTTTATTTTAACCCAATGATTTTTGATGTTATCTTCTCATCAACTTATAGCAGAGGTAGATACCTCATTATAATGATAATAATAATCATTGGGTTTATTATAATGATCTCAATGTCACTGATAAAGTTTTAAATAAATGGTAAAAGGTGATCAGGGTCTAATGATCGAGCAGGAAAGATATTGATTTTTTTAATTCGGGGATTAAAACATTTTTAACTGCACCTACGCTTGTTCAGAATCTAGTGTGAATTGTACGACCATAAACCCTTTTTACTTCCAAAAACTTCTTAACTTGTTATGAATCAATTAAAATCTTGTTTAAAAGCAACATACTTTAGGACTGTTAAAAATAAACTTAATAAAAAAACAAACCGGTCCATAAATGATACCTCAGGCATCTCCTGTGTGATGTGTTAGCAGTTAGAAGAAAAAATGTTCGCGAGTTGCTTGTTTAAAAAAATGTTCATTAAATAAAATTAATGCTTTAATAAACATGGATAATGAATCTGTGACGGATAATGCATCTGTAATTGGTATTTCATCATGGATGGAGGAAGATTATACAGCTCAGAGGAAATTCTATAAGTACATGTATTTATTGTTTGGTACACTTATTACTGTGAGTAATCTCAGTGTAGTAATTGGAAGCGGACTCATATTGAAGAAAGGTACGTATCTGTATTAAAATTTTATTTTATTTTATTTTACATTCAATATAATATGGTGGCAACCACAAAAAATAATAACAAGACCCTTGTTATTAAAATTTACGTGGTGCAACGATAAGTGATCTTAAAGTTATTTTCTAAACTATATAATACATTGAAACTAATTACTTAATTACTGATTCTAAAAATCCTTTACGAGCTTAAATTACAAAGTTGTGCCTCTAGGGTCCAAAGTCACCTTAATAATAACAAATAATTTTAGATTTTTGCTTAACAATAAAAGTTGTATCTAATGTTTATTGTTATTTTGTACAAATTCCTTTCACATGAGTTGTCTCTAGAAACATTATTCAGCCAGCTCCCTTACCACCATCTCTTATTGCGATTCAATAACTGAATAGAATGCTTATTCATACCAATGAATAAGCGACTCTATTTCAAATGCAATAGAGTCGCTTATTCATTGGTGTGAATAAGCAGTCTATTCAACTATATAATCGCAGTAAGGGATTGTGGTAAGGGGGCAGTATGAATCTTGAAAAATGACCCTACCGATAAAAGTTCGCTTTTGAAAAAAAATGCTCATTTTTGAGTACCTGTATTTCTGCAATCAGTGGACTCGAATCCTGAGAACCAGAACCTGAAAATGGCGTCTGTAACGTAGTTTTATTTTATTGAAAATAATTGCCTATCTTAGCTACAAGTGAGTATCGACACAATAAAGGCTACAGCCTTTATTTGTGTCGATACTCACTCACTCATCTAACAGTATTCTCCAAATAAATACTTGATTAATTGTGGTGTATATTTTCCATAGCTGTACAACCAAAATACACATACATGCTCCTAGGAAACATATCCCTTGCTGACACCATTGTTGGAATTGGGGTCATAATGTACGCATTCACGGATGGATTTATTCGAAAGAGATTAGAACACGAGGCCCATATCAATATAAATGCACTCTGTATTTTCGTACAAGGTAAGTCGTACCTAGTCATGATTTATGGCAAAAAGTAATTATTACTTACTAGTGGTCGCCCAGTAGTCGAAGTATCGACCTTAATTAGTATAAATTATGACTTTAACAATAAACAGAAAAGAATTACACACACACGTATAATAATATACGTGTGTGTGTCAAATACATGGTAGTGTGTGTAATGTTTTTTTTTTATTATTGATTTAATGTAATTTTTATGCAGTTGCTGTTGTATTTTACAGGGCACTTGTGGATTATTTTCATTCATTTCCACACAATAATTATTTGTAGAGTCACAGAATGCATAAATAATAAAAAAAATAATTGCTAGTGAAATAAATGAAAATTTTCATTTACTTATGACATTTATAAAAAAAACTGTAGAGCTGTGTACGAACACGAACATTTGATTTGTACATAAAGACGTAAATCTGTTGTTACATAACGATTATCCATTAATATCGTTCAAGGAAGTAAAAAACTGGATCTTCGATGCACATTTTTTATAAACACAACTAGATGACCCCGGTGAACTTTGTTTCACCTACATCTATCAACTTAATAAATATATAGTTACGATGTAAGATCTATGTCTCTTTAAGAAGATCCTACCCTGCCCGAACCTGGAGGATGTGCCATTGCAAGACATTTGTTTCCTAACTTGCCGCTTTCAATTTGACAATACTATGACTCTCTTTGCCATGTCCGAGAATTCCTGACGCGGTCCTTTTACGAAACATCGCGCATACTGCGCAGCATATTCAACTCCATGAAAGACAACACCTGTACGTGTCGCTCAAGTATTGGTAATCCTTTACTAACTTATAAAATAGTCTAATCTTGGATTTATAGATTTCTCCTTTCAACTTGGCAGGATTTTGGAGTCACAGATGACACTGGTTACCTCAAGCTACTTAGTCCAAGCTACTGAAATCGCGCAGACGATGCTATCCGATGATCGAAGAACAGATCCCAAGTACTTAAACCGTCCGTGCATTCGACCATATTCTTATGTGCACAGTCGTGGGATCTGTTGTTTTGCATCCCAAGTCTTTCCCGTATTCGGATTCAGCCCATAGTTCTCAAGTGACCTCTTCCATTAATTCACTCATCGCATCAAGTGCACTCTATCCGCATTCGCCAGTGCAATTATATCAGCATACATGAACACCCGTCGACCCACCGCACAGAGCAGCCCCCTTACCACCATCTCTTATTGCGACTCAATAATTGAGTAGATTGCTTATTCATACCAATGAATAAGCGACTCTATTCCATTTGAAATAGAGTCGCTTATTCATTGGTATGAATAAGCAATCTATTCAGTTATTGAGTCGCAATAAGAGATGGTGGTAAGGGGGCTGGTCCATGTGGATACATGATACTACTTGACAATTCGTCTAATATCACGAATGTCAAATGAAAGAAAAAGCCAGACAACAATGTCTGGTTTTTTCTTAAATATATTTTTTCTTGTAGAAGCTTTTTTCTCATTCTTCTTTTAGCGTTAGAGTAGGATTTGTATCAGTAGCAGATGTTCTAGCTATAGGTGTATTTTCCAAGACGTCAAATGCATATATTTCATCATCTTTTTTTTTTTTTTTTTTTTTCCCTTATGGCAATATGTTACTTTGCCAACGTCAAGTGAAAATTAGAGTAACCATATAGAATTTTAGAATTTGGAAGATGCGTAACTCCAGACCTGAAACCAAAACAAAACTACTTACCAACTTAACTTGTTACTTACTTGGATGAGAATACTCTATACTATGATATTACCGTCATCTATTGCTAGTTTTAGATTTTAATGTTATTTACAAAAATGAACTCTGAAATTATATTTACATAGAATGGATTTAAAGATGATATTATACATTCAATACTAGTCGGAAATGAATGTTTATATTCAATGAGGGAATTTATAAAAGCATGGCGATCATATTTGTTACAAGCAAAGAAGATATGGTTGATATTCTCTTCTTCAAGTCCACACTCACAGATGGAGGAGTCAAGGATTCTTAGACGTCTCAAATGTGTAGCAATACAACAGTGACCAAAACGAATGCGACATATTGTTGTGGTAGTCCGCCTAGATGTGACAATTTTATGGAACCAGGGTTTAGATGGAATCAAATGTTGAATTGTAGAGTAACGCCGCCCCGTCACCCTTGAGCTCGATTTCCAGATATTGGCCCAGGATTTTAGTAAGTTCTGTTTAGGAAGTAAAAGTAAATCTGAACAGTAATTCTGAAATGGAAGTTTGTCTCCACACACCACAGCCTGCTTTGCTAGAGAGTCCGCTTTTTCATTTCCTGTTATGCCACAGTGGCTGGGGACCCATGCTATAGCTACTTCTAAATGTCGTTGTAAGCAAATAAGCGAAAATTTCTTTATCTCAAATATTAAATTAGAATCTTTTAACCAGAAGGGATTAGATTCAATTGAATACAGAGCACTAAGGGAATCCGTAAATATTATGGTTTTCTTTAATTTGCACAATATTACGTACTTAATAGCTTCTAGGATACCTCTACATTCCCCAGTGTATACAGTTGTTTCTGGAGGGCATTTAATTTTTTGGACTATATTATAATTTAGATGATAAACACCTACACCAGTAGAGCCTAATCTATCCATTTTGGATGCATCAACATAAATAGAGTGCCAACCAGTCCAACTCTGTCCAAAAATATGATTAAATTGAGCAGAGGCATACTGATCACCTCTCTCGATTCCAAAATTACGGATTAGTCTTGGAACATATAATACCACTGCAAGGTCATACATAAATAGGGGTAAATTCTCTGAATGAAAGGTGGGGTACTTTAATTGTTTAATTTTGCGGTAACTTTTGATGAGACATGGTATATCATAATCTAACCATGACGCGAATGAATACATTTTAGATAGATAGTCTAGTTTTGGAAATAGATCATGGTATGAAAATTGCCAACGATACAATAAAAACCTATCTGATAGAAACTGTCTTCTGAGACATAAGGGAGGATCCAGGCTTTCAACCTGTAATGCATTGATCGGGGTGGATTTCATAGCCCCTGTTATAATTCTTAATGCCTTATGCTGAATTATGTCAAGCTTTTTTAGGACGCCATAATGAGCTGGTTCTAATAAAAAGGACCCATAATCTAAAATACTCCGTATAATGGCATTATAAACTAATTTAAGACAATAAGGGTGTGCACCCCACCATACCCCAGCCAAACACTTTAATATGTTGAGATTTTTTTCACATTTTGCCACAACATAATCAACATGTGGAATACCAGTCAATTTAGAGTCTAAAAGTAAGCCTAGAAATTTAATATTGCTTTTTACTGGAATTCTAACATTATTATACAATACATCAATTCGGGGGATAAGTCTCTTTTTTGTAAATAGAACAATGGAGCTTTTATGTGGAGATAGCTGAAGATCATTATTAGTTAACCAAACCGAGAGAAAACCAAGGGCGGTAGAAATTTGACTGGCACAAGACATAGGGTTTCTATGGGATGCATATAAGATAATGTCATCCGCATACTGTCTAATTTGGCAAGATGGTGGAATAGATTTATCTAGGTCTGAAGTATACAAGTTAAATAGTAAAGGACTGAGAACAGTGCCTTGAGGCAGTCCTTTATATAGGGTTCTGGAATGCATTAATATACCATCAAGACGCAACGATACTATTCGACCAGAAAAACTGTTAAAAATATATGTTATATACTTTTCCGGAATTCCCATTGTAATTAACTTATGTCTTAGAAAGGAGAGACATACACTGTCATATGCTGAATCTACATCTAGGAAAGCCGCCATTGTAGACTCTTTCTTAGCAAATGATGTATGTATATCAGTGATTAGGAGCGACAGATTATCCATAGTACATCTGCCTTTTCGAAACCCAAATTGATTTTGTGACAGCAGACCCCTGCTTTCACAAATTAACTCCAATCTGTTTTTAATGAGGTGCTCGATCAATTTAGTAATAACCGTCGACATTGCGATTGGTCTGTAATTATCCGGTACTCCCGGATCCCTCTGCGACTTTAAAACAGGTACAATAATTTGGGTTTTCATTTCCATAGGGATATCTCCAGTGTCTACTATGGCGTTAATTAAGGAGAGTAAATATTATATTTAACAACAATTCTTATAAAAAATCAATCGTCCTCAAGCCTAAAGGTCCTACAAAACCTTATACTGAGTACAATCGTGCTGCCCATCATGCTATTATTGCTGAACCTGTTCTCCCAAAAGCTGGTCCCGTTTGGGAGAAATCTGTAGAACCATCTATACATGATCTTATTCAGTCCCTTATTAAGTTATTATCCACATTACCGTCCAACGTTGCCCATTCTAATAACACTACTTTTAACACCCGCAATGGCTCAAACTCCAATAGCAATTCAATGGAATTGCAGAGGAATTTCAAAGAAAAGAACTGAAATACTGTATTTTATCAAAAAGTATAATCCTCTTTTGTTTGCTCTTTCTGAAACATGGTTAAAACCATCCTCTACTTTTAAAATTCCTGGTTTTATGTCCTTTCGTGAGGACAGATCTGACGGGTATGGTGGTGCTTGCATGCTCGTCAGTTCCTTAACTTCTGCACAAAGAGTCAGTGTTCCTTTCCCTTTCACAGATTTTTCTATGTTATGTCTTAAAGTAAAAGGTGTCTTTTTTTATATCATTATATATACCATATCCCTCCTTAAATATTTTAAAAAAATTATTCGAATATGTTTCCTCGTTGGCTAGTCCAGTAGTCATAATGGGTGATTTCAACTTACACCATTCCTCTTGGGGTTGTGGAAAAGATGATGATCTAGCTAATAACTTTCTAGATTTACTGGATCATTCGGGATTATGTTTGCTGAACTCTGGTTCTCCAACCCGTAGGACTAAACCTAATGAATTTCGAAGTGCTATTGACTTAACTTTGGTTTCCCCATGTCTTGTACCATCTATGTCCTGGTCTGTACTCCCATCAAGTCATGGTAGTGATCATTTTCCTATATTACTACATCTCCCGTTTCCTAACTTCTGTAAAAAGAAGTCTTTCCCATTACTGAAATTTAGTATTAACTCTAATTCTGATTGGTCTAAATTTTCATCCCTTCTTTCGGCATACACATCATCACTTCCGAGTATTACTTATCCAAATTTAAGTTCTTGTACTCATAAACTCATAGAGCTGATGAATTGGGCTGCTGAGCAGTCTTTTCATTTAAGATCTTCTTTAAGTACAAATCCAACCCTTCCTCCATGGTGGGATGAACATTGCTCGATCCTAGTCAAAGAAAGAAAAGAAGCAGAGAGAATTTATCAATCTAACATGTCTAACGAAAATTTTGAGCATGTCATATCGATAATTTCTGAAGTTCGCACTGCTCTACATGACAAGAAATCTAAGGGATGGTTGAAATTCTGTGAAACTATTAGCCCTAGTCATTCTGCCACTTTTATCTGGAAACAAATTAAAAAATTTAGAGGTTCATTTAAAGAACAAAATTTTCCATATCCATCCGACCCTGATTGGTGTGAACAATTTATGGATAAAATTGCTCCACCTACTGTCCCTAAGATGGAAGACTTGCCTTGTTCTCCAAGTCACCCAGGAAAGGTTGAGTACATAAGTACAACAGCATTCACACTGCAGGAACTTAAATGGGTTCTATCATCTTGTAGGGATTCCTCTCCGGGCATAGATGGTATACCATATTCTTTCTTCAAAAACTCTGGTCCAGAATTTTTCATCATCTTGAATTACGACTTTTTCTATTATTTTATTTATTTCTTGGCGTAAGTATTGCAACTTTTCTTGGCATGAAGAATGTATATGTACGATCTGTATTTTTGGTTTCTTCAACGTACTTTTTTGGATTTTGGAAATAAATAAAAATTCACTTAGTTTTAACGCCAAATTCTTTATTTGCGGGATCCGCGGATCCGCCCTTTGAATGTGCGGGATCCCGCAGATTAATTAAAGCATCGTGATCCCGCGGGAATGCGGGATTGCAATCCCTAGTCACAGATGACACTGGTTACCTCAAGCCACATAGTCCAAGCTACTGAAATCTCGCAGCCGATGCTATCCGATGATCGAAGAACAGAACCCAAGTACTTAAACTGTCCGTGCATTCGACCATATCCTTATGTGCACGGACGTTCGGGGATCTGTTGTTTTGCAGACTAAGTACTCGATCTTTCCCGTATTCGGATTCAGCCCATAGTTCTCAAGTGACCTCTTCCATTAATTCACTCATCGCACCAACTGCCCTCTATCCGCATCCGCCAGTGCAATTATATCAGCATACATGGACACCTACCGGCTAAGCTGAAGACGATCCCCACCGGTGTTTCTGATCACGAAAATCAAACTTCAACTTAGAAGTATGATACTTGTGTTTAGCTTAACTGACAGTAACTCTGGAGCTCTACGGACTAAGCTGAATATGCTTGGCAATAACTTAAACGTAAGACCTATTTTTGGAATCAAAATATTCGATGGTAATCGGCTTCAGCTTCGACGGTAAGCCCCCGGGTCCATGTGGATCCATGATACTACTTGACAATTCGCCTAATATATAAGAAACCACAAATGTAAAAACAGACTAAGACTGATCGCTGGAGGACACCGACGTTAATGGGAATTTTGTCTCTTCTCTCCGACTAAACGGCCTCCTCTCGGTCTAAACTATGGATTTGGAATTTCGGTACATGTCTCGGATGACGTCGATATAAAAACCTGGCAGCCCTTTAGACTTCAGTAAAGAAAGTTCTCGCCAAATAAATTTATGACTAAATGATAAAATATGATTATATTAAAATTACAGATTTAGGCACTTCAGAAAATAATGAGGATCCGTTTTATTTTGTAATAGGTATCACCTTGGTTAACATGACAGACCTATAAATGTGATGTAGGTCTTACCATATGCAAAGTTATACAACTCTATGTGCATCCACAAACCTCGTTCTGCGTTTAGCCCCCATTTTCTGGTCTATTCGCATTGCTGACACTGGTTACATTTTTTGCAATCATTTTTGTAATTTACAATCCGAGTGCTTATGAAATTTACAAATTTCTATCATTTATTCTTAAGTACTGTACAAAACATGATTTACCATAAACAGTCACTACATATTTCAACTCCTTTCTTGATGTCTATTAGTATTGTGTCATTTCTATGTCACTTCTGAGAAAGTCATATTTGACAACCAACAAATATGACGTCGATTCTTTGTGACAATGACACTATTGATAGGTAGGTTCGCCATCTTTGCTGTTATGACATTCGACTATAGTAAGAACACTTTGTATGGGAAATTCTATCTTTCTTGAATTTTTTCCAAAAATTCTCACCGTTTAAACCTTCCCTGGGCTAAGACAAACATTTCAAAACCAAAATCAGCTAAATCGGCCCGGCCGTTCTCGAGTTTTAGCGAGACTAACAAAAATATATATAAGATGTTCGATTTTGTTAGCGGTACCCATATGTCATCCTACCATACCAGACCATACCATGTAATCAAAGAAATTTTATATTTATTTAATTAACTTTGCTTGTATATTTATCAGTTAGATAAAATTTAACTTTTTCTTACAGTATTCCGTTCCTGTCCTGCAGTGGTTTCAATCCTGACTATCGGTGCCATAGCAATAGATCGATATATCTATATAATACATTGTATGCACTATAAAGCTTGGATCAACACTAGGAAGATCCAGGTTACAATATTCGGAATATGGATATTCGGTAAGAGGAATAATCTCGTGCAGATTTTACTAAAATAAAAGAATAAGATTTAAAAGTTCAAAGAATAGCCTTGGCCATATGGGACCTTGCTCTACTAAGATATACTAAGGGTTGCCTTAAAAGTTGTACGTAGACATAAATATTCAAATTCTTCTTTCATATTTATTACTGCTGCCGTTGCCATTCCAACACGGCTATTCTCTCAATAAAACTATGTTTTGACTGACAAGTTTTTGGCCCGCCTGATGGAAAGCAGTTATCGTAACCTTTTGGCATCACACGAGCGTTGCCGACCCTGTAAAAACCTCTTTCCGCCCTTTTTGAAGAACCCTATGCTGTAGTCTCATGAGAAAACCTCGACAGGCAGTTCATTCCACTGCGTGATAGTACGCGAGAGAAAACTTCTCTGGAACCGCACAGTGCGCGAACACTTAGGCCAATGTCTGAGGATGAATTCCCTGTCGATGGATGAAGATGAATCTTTTAAGCGGGCTGAATTACTTCTTCACTCTATTGAGTACACCAAGTTTTCTAGTTTGAAACCAACTTGACCTTCTCATCTAGATGATTTCGGAACTGGAATTCTCTGAAGATCTCGATGCAAAGAATCCCAACACTCTTGATGACAATAAGGGGCGTGTTCTGGAATTGTGGAGCCACAGCAAATGGGGCTTTCTTAGCAGTGAACGTGCAGATTTGTATCTAGATAGTGTTAAATTGTAGGCCTTGCGGGACGCCAACATTTATTCCCGAGCTATTGGAGCAACAACAGCTTCGATGCATCTATCGCACTAAAAGCTCGCAACCAATTTGCATAAACCCTCTAAAATTAATATAAACTGGTAACAGCACACGCAGACAGACAGGCAAATGTTTCGAACCCTTTGTTCAAGTCCAACATCTTTTGACTGATGTAAATTTATGCACAAATTTGTTTACAGGTATAGCTAGTACAGCACCTGCATGGATGAACATAAACTCAATAGAAAAATGTTATTTCCTGGATGTGTTTACGAGAATACAAATCTTATTAATGATTACAGGCATTATTACCATTATAACTGCTGTGACAACGTTATATTCTATTATTTTAATGAAAGCTATGGTAAATCGTAGAAATATAGAATTAAGTACACCATATTCTAATGAACAGCATATAAATATAAAGGAGAATTGCAATGTAAACGATAATAAGTCCACTGACAAGATAAATATTGACGAACCTGCAAACGCATTTGTAACGCTTGACATGACACATCTGCAGTCTAACAGCACATCTAGAGCAAATCAAGAGACGATAGATCCACCTATTCTGATTGATACCCATATTCATCAGAGGATAAGATCAAGTCAAGACTTTTCAAATAATGCAGAACAGAATCAAATATCCGAATATAAAACAATTTCTAACACTATTGATTTCAATATTCGGCGTCATCCGCAAAAAGAATGCAAGAATAATAGAGGTGTAATCTTGGTATTATTAACGACCTTCAGTTTCGCAGTCACGTGGACTCCGTTCATGCTGGCTGCAGCATATTTTGAATTCGCATGCCGGGACACTAATTCGTATTCATGTACAGAATCTTACCGAAAACTGTTTCGACCAATTTCGGCAATTGCGTTCTGCAACAGCCTTATAAATCCGTTCATATACGCTTGGTGGCACAAAAAATATACAGAGCAAATTAAAAAATTCTACACAAAATATTTTAATACAACAACATGTTGACAATTTATCAACTTTCACGTTGTACGTCTTATTCTTATTGCTATGAGAATGAATTTCTTACGAGTTGCAGTGGAGTCAGAATTCCTTTAAGAGTTATTATATTTTGATTTGTCATGACTCCGATACATCTAAACACAATATCGGCATAATACGAACCATTTTCCTTTCTTTATGTTTTCTATTGTCTTTTAAAGGAGTTCTTACGAGTTGCAGAGTATCTCTCGAGAGTAGGAATGCAATCATATACCTATTGTTATCGATATATCGATACCTATTGAAAATAATCCCAATTTCTGTTTTATAAATTTATTTCAATGATTAATTGAGATAAGAAATTATATAATCAAAGAACGTTTGATACAATTAAAAAGAGTGATTAGGTTAAGGTTTTATTTTAGTCACTAAAATAAATTATTTTTTTGTTTATATTAATAGTGTATATAATTTAGCTCAAATTAAAGTTCTGAAATGATCGCTTACATTGTTTTATTGATTAAGTACCTATAAGTAATACTTATAATTACAAATAAAAAGCGTATAGTGCATTCGCAAAGTATTTTTATTACTGATGTCGATAGATATTTTTTAACATAATAAAATCTTTAAATATTATGTATGTCGAAAGGCAGACAGTCAGATAGTCTACCGCTGAACATAAAAGTGTACATAGTACTAAATTGATTAAGTAGTTTAATTTAATTAAAAGTTTATTTTCATCTTTTTAGGTCACTTAAATAATAGGTCCTTACCTATGAAATTGCCGTTCTGCAGTACTGACCATTTCAAATCAAAATATTTTTTGTTTGGCTAAGAATTCTAATTTTAAATTAATTTTATTTTAAAGACATGGAATTTTTTTTCCAAATATAGTCATTTGTTTATTGATTAGTGTTACATTTTCATCGCATTTCAATCAAGTTTATTTTCATATTTTTAGGTCACTTAAATAATAGGCCTTACCTATGAAATTGCCGTTCTGCAGTACTGGCCATTTCAAATCAAAATATTTTTTGTTTGGCTAAGAATTCTAATTTCAAATTAATTTTATTTTAAAAACATGGAATTCTTTTTCCAAAAATAGTCATTTGTTTATTGATTAGTGTTACATTTTCATCGCATTTCAATCTTTTTCGTCATCATGGATAAGTTAAAAATTCGAGTAATTATGGAATATGAATACCGTCGTGGCAGCAACGCGGCACAAGCGGCACGCAACATCAACGACGTTTACGGAGCTAAACACTACAAAGTTACAAACCAACGCACCACCTGTTATTGGTTTGCTCGCTTCCGTTCTGGAAATTTCGTCCTGAAAAATGAACCTCGCGGTCGGCGGAAGACTTTGGTCGACAATGACGAATTAAAGGCGATTGTGGACGTTAGCGTCAAAACAATATTGGTCCATTTGCGTCAAATTGGCAAGGTAAAAAAGCTTGACAAATGGGTGCCCCACGAACTCAATGATCGCCAGCGCGAAGTACGCGTCGAGACGTGCCTTGCACTGCTCAACAGACACACAAATGAAGGAATTTTGAACCGCATTGTTACCTGCGATGAAAAATGGATTCTGTTTGATAACGGCAAGCGCTCAGCAATTTGGATGGATCCTGGTTCAGCACCTAAACAATGCCCTAAACGAAAACTTACCCCTAGAAAAGTGATGGTCACTGTTTGGTGGTCTAGCGCCGGTGTGATTCATCACAGCTTCTTACCAAACGGGGTGAGCATTACTGCAGATGTGTACTGTGAAGAACTGAGCACAATGATGGAGAAGCTGGCACGTCTCCAACCAGCATTGGTAAAACGCTCGTCTCCGCTGCTCCTGCACGACAACGCGCATCCTCATACTGCACAGCAGACTGTCTCCAAGTTGCAAGAACTGGGGTTGGAAGCTCTTCGTCATCCGCGCTACTCGCCAGACCTTGCGCCTACAGACTACTACTTTTTCCAGAATTTGGATAACTTCTTGGCGGGAAAAAAATTCAATACCTGCCTCTCGGGTATTGAATTTTTTGTTTGTACAAAATGCCTTTGAAGAATTTGTTGCCTCCCGTCCAGCTGATTTCTTTAAAAAGGGCATTAATAAACTGCCACTGCGTTGGCAAAGATGCATTGATTGCATGGGTGATTACTTCGATTAAAACAAATAAAAAATACATGAAAAAAAAATTGTTTTTAATTTTTGCATACAAAACGGCAATTTCATAGGTAAAGACCTAATAAAAGCTTGTTTTAAAAAGTTTTTTTTTACAGTTTATTTATTTTTTAGTTATTATTGGGCATATTTTTCTTGTTCTACTTAGCAAGGCCGTTTATTTGATACCCATATTGTGGTAGTGCAGAAAAAATAACGAGCCCGCCATCTTGTATTATCGGCCGTATTGGATTTAATGTAACGTAGTATTATTTTTCGTGTTCTCCTTAACAAGCCCTTTTATTTGATACCCATATTGTGTGGTAGTGCAGAAAAAAATGCTAGTCCACCATCTTGGATAATCCGCCATATTGGATTTAGAATGACATGACATAGCTAACCATGCATTGTCATCTAAACTAAGCGTGTATACAAAATTTCAGCTCAATCGGTTGAAGATAACTGGTTCAAAATTAAGTTGCAAGATTCCACCCGAACATACATACATACATTGCAAGTTAGATAAATGCTTGTAATAAAACCTTATTTTTCTCTGAAAGTTGTAACAAAATAAAACGTAAGCAAAAATGCATAACAACTCTCACAACTTTGAGCATTTGTGCAAATTCTTTAAAACAAACTCATTATAGATACAGTAACTTGCAAAAGTGCATAAAGAAGTTGTGAAAGAAATAGCTTGCATCTGTCAAGCTGTAATGAAAGTTATTTTAAACTTTACGATGTTGCGTTAATGTTTCTATTACTATTGATAGTAAGCTATCAATATAGCTTAAGCTATATATGGAATTTTGCAAATGACTGTACTTTGTAACTCTGTAACAGTAATAATGGTAATACGAAATGTCGAGGCGGCATAAAGGATCACAAATCGAATGAGTCGATATTTTTTAATATTTATCGGATTGAGTCCTTAATTTTAATAATTTAAATTTTCTGCGCCTGATTCGTCACGTCGCGTCGGACGCTTCTAATACTTGCTTATAACATGTTTTTGAGATTATTACATTATAATAGTAGTAAAAGAAGTCCTCACGTTTAGTTTTGTTAGATCATATAGCATGCAGATGTACGAGCACACAATAAGATATAGTAGGTACCTACTAGTATTCAGGTTTTAGTAGTATTTTGGGGTGTAAGTGGTTTATCATCATCTTTGAACCAAAGCCAACTTCACCTGCACGCGGTGCACCCTGCCTGACAAACGAAGCTCTGGCGAAAAGAGAGGTAGGAAGCGTAATTGTAAGCTACCCGACTGGAGAAGTACCTCCACCTCACAGAATACCGCAGCCAATTAACAATTCCCATGAGGGTTGTTGTGTTCCTGCGAGTGAGTGAGGTCACTAGAAAGGAAGTAGTTGCTGGTTGGCAGCGGGGGTGGCAGCGCGCAAGCGATATTTTATGTTGCGAGCGTTAATATGGCTACGGTAACCGCTTCACATCAGGCGGGCCGTATGCTTGTCTGCCATCCGACGTAGTATAAATAAAAAATAAAAAAATTAAGCTGTGAAATAAAAATCTCAAAATTCTTGCAAAATTTATGCTGAATCTTTGATATTCTTAGCAACACAGCAAGTGCAGAAGCACAGCTAGGCTAAGTATGCGCATTAACAATGAACATTTTTATCTGCATCATCAATCTGTAAAGTGCAGTGGCGTAACTATACCATAAGGGCCCGTGGCAAATTCATCAGATCCGATGGGCCCTCCTCTGGTGGACTGGACTCATATACATAAATGTTTGACTTGTGCGGGAATCGAACCCATGACCTCGGAGTCAAAGTGGTCGTGGGTGAACCAAGAAGGTGTGCTACAGGGATAAAAAATATATCATGTAAAAAACATATTCCACCTGTATGCCAAATTTGATCCAAATCCGTCCCGCCTTACGCATTTCGTCAGAAACATCCAAATATCGACGCAAATTGTCACATATTATTAGTGGGATTTACACACCTATCGTGTAAAACAATGAATAATTAATGAATGACTTATTGTTAGGTGGAAAACCAGTTAAAAGCCAACAACACCATTGTTTACGAGTAAGATAAAAAACAGTCGTAAGTAGCTACTCAACTGCCTTGTAAATAACTAGTGGTTTCTATAAATGATACTAGCTTCCGTTTACTTTTTTTTTTAAATAAAACGTATCCTATGCCATTTACGAGCAAGGGAGGGATCAAGCAAAAACTTTTTGGGAGCTGCCCCCTTACCACCAACTCTTATTGCGATTCAATAACTGACTAGAATGCTTCTTCATACCAATGAATAAGAGACTCTATTTCAAATTCAATAGCGACTCTATTGAATTTGAAATAGAGTCTGAACCCTTTATAGGTCTCTCATATGGGATAGTGATTGGGGCTATAAATGGCAGGGCGAAGTCTAGGCATCAGACTGAATGGAAGGAGATGAGTGGAATGCTGCAATCCAAGGAAACCATTGGCGAAGGTACAATGAATTGGTATATACAGACATGTACCTACATAAATATGACAGGAAACGGATACGTCTCATGCTTGGGGCACTGACGGCCATTATGCCTGTCAAGGACATCTATACAAAATGAGACGTGTTGATTGCCCGGAGTGCAGAACATGCAAAGGGTCTAACGAGACCATGAAACACTGAATGTGTCAATGTGACGCCCTAGCCGGCAAACGAATGGAAATCCTAGGAAAGGCATACCCGGACCTGGAGGACTACAGGCTCTTCCCAATAAGCGGCATACTGAAGTACATGGAACATGTCTCCAGACAGTCAGGGGAGAGTGACTAAAGGATTAGGGAGAGTACAAAAGATCCATGAGAGTCGACGTGTCACCGGTGCTGCAGCACCGAACCCACTCTAAGATAAAATCCTATGTCCTTTCTAATACCTTTGAAAATATTTGTATTTTTTTTTTATGTCGTACAGTAGACAAACAAGCAAGCGGGCCACCTGATGGAAAGTGGTTACCGCCGCCTATAGACATTAGTAACACAAGGGGCGCTACCAATGCGTTGTCCACTAAGGAGTTGGAGGAAGGGAAGGGAGGAATGAGGGGATAGGGAAGGAGTTGGGCTTCCGGATCTCTCACTCACCGAACGAAACGCATTGCTGCTTCACGTCGATATTCTGTGAGAGGGTGGTACTTCCCCGTTCGAGCAAGCCCATTTCATAATTGCTCTACCACTCCACATGAACACGAAGTTTCATGATGATCGGTTGAGTAGTTTCGCCACGAAAACGTAACAAATAAATGTGAGCTTATTTCTTACGCTTTCACATTTATAATATTTATTAGTAGGGATGTTACATTGGATGATGTTACATGTATCTTATCTATCTCAGTTTCTATTCGTCTATCGATGTTTAGGACTTACTGAAGGAGTCTGTTACTGAAGGAGTCAGAGCCGTCCATAAGCTAAGCATGTACAGGAAAGAATCAAATACGTTTTTTTCGTGTATTGTCAACGACACCACTGAACCCAGTGGTATCGTTTAAAATTTTTTTTAGTTAACGACACCACCGTAATGTAGTTCTAATGCAAGACATATGTATGCATTTATCGATAACAATTATTTACTCTCTTTCTGGTGACCTCACTCACTCGCAGGAACACAACAACCCTCTACGGAATTGTTATTTGGCTGCGGTATTCTGTGAGGTGGAGGTACAATCCCCAGTCGGGTAGCTTACAATTACGCTCCCTACCTCTCTTTGCGCCAGAGCTTCGTTTGTCAGTCAGCAGGGTGCACCGCGTGCAGGTAAGGTTGACTTTGGTTCAAAGATGATGATGTACCATTTACGCCCCAAAAATCACTCTTGAAAATGAATAGGCTCCTTGTCACAATTAAAGACACGGAATCTACTCGCTCCGCTCAACCTCGATTTCGGCCCTGTGGGCTAGAATCCGGCCTAGTAGTTTACAGAACGGAGCAGGTACTTATCTACACTATAGCTGTAACCCGTATCAATAGACAATTTACAAAACATGCAATATGGATCTACTCTAACAACGGTATTATACCATTCCTAGTAGTATCACAATGAACGCCTACCAAATAACGTGCCTAGTTCTCCTCCTCACTTCCATTCAAAACACATACGCCGGACAATTTAAGTTTTATCGAACCATAGAAGCTGTTGGATTGCCTTATTATAAGATTAAGCTGACACTGGGTTCATGTAAAGGTAATATTTTAACCACGACCAAGTATATAAGTATACAAGTATATATATATGGTATGTACGCGTGACGAGCGTGTCAATAGTAAGCGTCTGAACGCTTAACTTAAGTATGGATTTAAAAGGTAATAAATCGTAAATTAAATTATTATGCTTTAATCTGCTTTATACTTTTGTGACACAATAATATATAAGTACCCAAATTCAACCATAAACATATTGCTCGCCTGTCGTTGTGTAAGTTTGGCACGCTTGGTGCCGTACAAATCTAATTGAATACCATTTCCATTATAAATTAAATTTCCGTGAATGAAATGAGGTTACTCTTCGCAACCATCTCCATTATCCATGTTGCATGCCCGATAAGGTTTGTCTGATCTGTGAAACTATCATAAATTTTATATAATTAAAAGTTTAGTCGACTAAACTTAAATTTATGTTCACATCTATCTTTAGCTGTAACATATACACATTTAGCAGTAGAATTTATTCTATTCTACCTCCTCAAGAACACAGAATTAATAAGTCAAAATAGCTTGAAAGTGCCCTTAACGAAACTCATTACATAAAAATGCTCACTATTCAAAAGTAAAAATCATATTTTTAATTCCAGAAAGAAAAATATATGCTCAAAATCAAATGTGGAAAAGTGTTAGAATGAATCGAGTTTTAGACATTTATTATAAGAGCGAGGATCGTAAGTATAAATTGTTATATATTATACATAAACCGTTTAGTTTAGTTATACATAAACCGTTTAGTTTAGTAGTAGTAATCTATATAAGCCGTTTAGTTGTAACTTGATTATCTTTTTTCTTAAAATAGTTAGGTACTTATTCAACAAGTGAACAAAGCACAGAGATAATTTGAACAAAGTTCTTTTCATGTTGAGTACCAATCACATATCGATATCGGTACGAAACCACAGACGAAACTTACTTAGTTTGTAGTACCACAATTAATGTAAATTGATAAGTAATTTCTACTGCATTAATGATTTTTATGATGTAAAAAAAAAATGACACATGACTGTTTTTTTGATATTCACGAATTTACAAGAGATAATGTAAATAAATAAATAAATATTCCTGGACAAATTACATACCGCCATCCAGTCCCAAACTAAGCAAAGCTTGTTCTATGGGTGCTAGATAATTGATATTATTCTTAAATACATTTTTTGTGAATACACACATATAAATACATAGAACACCCAGACCAAGACAAACAGATATGTCCATGCAGACAAATATTTGTCATGTTAGGGGTTCGACCTCGGAGTCAAAACCATTCGACCACCGAGCTCGTTACCGACTAGCTTTCACCGAGGTAGTCACCGAGCCGAGCAAAATGTGTTTTTCAAATACAATCCTTCGTAGAATCTCTTTTAGAGAGACTACCTTTAACTTCTTATAAGGCGCTACATTACCTTTGAGTTCTTGAAAGGAAGAATTTTAAGAATATTGTCGTAGGTACTTATTCTCTATCTAAAATGATTTAATTGCAGCTCATTACACAGTATCAAGAGTGGAAATTAGTTTGGTATTAAATAACACAGATTGTTACGCTTATTCACAACATGGAGTTGGTTCATCGACATTTTTCGCGGCAACTTTCTTGCCGATATTTGCAGGAATTGTAATATACCACTTAGATATCTACAGTTGTGGGAAACCGATAGTTAGTCCTCAAGCACCATTTAGTGACAATTCTGATGATGATGACAATTCTGAATACACAGACGACACTACAGACGCCATTTAACTAGTGAAGGTGATACTATATAGAGTAAAGGAAGATAAGCATGGATACGAATACGATATATGTATAAGGGTAAACTAGGCGGTTAACGCTAAAGGCATTCTCTACCGGCTGGTAGTATCTCAAAAAATAAATAAAATATAATAGTAATACCGCTACTGATACTATTATATTAAACTTTTATTATTTGAAATGGCTTAAATTAGTGATGCTTATTAGCTAGTGGTATGGTTTAAATTTAAAATACCCACCTTACCACCAGAGGTACGGTCAGGGGTACGGTGGGTCTGAAGTGTCTCATTCTCTACCTATATTATATACTAATTATATATACTATATTTATTTTACTTAAAGCTGTTACAATATATTTTTTCAGTTTTATATTGTAATGGTAGATTATGAAACTGTTGCATATTAAGGGTTCTTAAAATACGAGTGTGAGTTTATCACATGAGTCGAAGGGGAATGTGATAATAGCATCACACGAGTATTTTAAGACCTAATTATGTGCAGATTCATACACTACTTTATCTAATCTCATGAAATAGATGATAATAATATTTTTAATAAAACCATGAAGTTAATTTAATAGCTTTCTTACTTACTTATAAATCCATTTCCAGATCGAGCGTGCGTGGTGCGCATGCATTTCTAAATTTCAGTATGAGAGTAGATAAATTATTTTAACTACTCTCGCTCATACTGAAATTTAGAGATTAAAAAACTAAACACAGAATCTTAATGTCAGTCATTTACACACAAGCCATCAAAATAAATTTAAAAAGTTACTTATCGATACAGCTCTTTAATGACTACTGTATCGAAAAATAACTTTTTTCCATTTCGATACAGTTTCAGCCCAGAGTTCAGCTATATTGGGCAGGTTGCAAACTGCGTTCACACTCGTATTTTAAGAACCCTTATTATAAAACAGTTTTATAGACTACTATTAAACCATAATGGGAAAATAAACAATGATGTTTTATTTACATTAGATGTAGCATACAATACCCATACTAAACATCCGGCAGATCAGATCAGACCTTCGATCAGATTCAAGATTTCAAGGTCTTGTCCTCTTAGATATAGATGGAGCTATAGCTAGTTACGTCGACTGGGACATAGACAATCGCTATCCTTATCATATCAACAATTTATTATATGTAATTTATAGATTGCGTGCGACCTTTGCGACTCACCGTTCCGAATTGCTACTGTGCCGCTTGCGTCGCCATATTGGTGCCTTCCTTCTTTCCCACTCTTAACGATGAAAATAATGACGTAATAAATTAAACTATAGAAAATTCCCCCCTACACTTTGTTTAAATTTACATTTTTTTAATTTATCAGTTTGGATGTACGAACGCCGTAAAGTCTAAATATTCCAATAAACGTTTCAGTTACAAAACTCATGTCCACGCCAATAGGAATACGTGCATATATAGTATAATGCGATCGAAAAGAGTAGAAATTAAATGAGGGCACCACTATCGTTTAGCGGTTAACATAGATTACTAAGACAACGACCCTATCCTACAGCTAATGCTCCTCGGCACGAACCTTACGGTTATATCACAGGATAGCGAATCTCTCGCCCAGTAATCCAACCAGGCACTCTAGCGGATTAGTAGCAGGTCTTACTCCCCTTTTGCCTGCAAGCAGACTATTTAGGCAGTCTTAAGTCGAGTAGCTCGTGGCGACCGACGCTGTAAGGCGCGCTCCCCTAAAGAGGGTCGCTCGCGCATTTCCCGCCGCACTCTGTACGCCTTTGTAATTGTACCCAAACTTGGGCGCCTGATAGCTAGTTACCTGCTGTCCATGACAGGTACCGGGGCTGTAAGACACGCTCACTTCTAGACGCCCGGTGAACGGCTACCCCTATTCTACTACGGTAGGGTGACCGGGCCGACCGCGGAAGTGATCGCCATCATTATTACAACCGACGTAAGTTTGACAGCAAGCTGTGTAGATCGCCAGTAGCTCGCGATCGTAGACACTGTAGCCTCTTTAAGTTTCAGTCATCGTCTTGGAAAATAAAGCGAGCCGCCGAGCATACGGCCCGCCTGATGTGAAGTGGCTACAGAAGCCATATTAACACTCGCAAAATAAAATATAGTTCGCGCGCCGCTACCCCCGCTACTAACGCAGCATCTCTTTCCTTTCTGGTGACCTCGCTCACTCGCAGGAACACAACAACCTTTAAGGGAATTGTTACTTGGCTGCGGTTTCTGTGAGGTGGAGGTACATTCCCCAGTTACAATTACGCTCCCTACCTCTCCTACTTCGTCAAAAGTCATTGATAATGAAAAAGTCATTGTGTTTTTGATGAAATATGGCGCCGATACTACGATCAGAGGCATCTGTCTGTGTGTACCAAATGCACCGGTATGCATAATGATATGCATCCGGTGCAATTGGTACCGGATGAGACACCGTAGTGGCTTCGAGGATACTTGGAGCATGTCTTGAAAGCTGCAATAGCTTGTTTTCTTTTTCTTATTACATAAATATCTATTTAATTTATGCTGATGTTCCGTTTGATGGGATAGACAGTTCCTATAAAAATTCAGCATGCGTAGAAATTGCCATTTATTAATAAATAGGGAATCGCCGTAGTTGCTGAAACGTTCTAATGCGCAACAGAAATCTCATTTGTGCTCTTCTTCGTTATGTGTATATCAGTAAGTCGTCGACAACACAGAAACAAATGTCATCCAAAAGTCTTGGCATTTCATGCATAAATAGTTGAAATGTTTGATCGGCATTCCGCAAGCCAAACTTCATGCATTTAAATTCAAATAATGTTAATGGGGTGATAACAGCTGTCTTTTGTCCATCATCCTCGTTCATGAGAATCCAATAATACGCAAACTTTGTGTCAAGTTTCTATATCTTCTTCCCGTGCAGTTGTATGTGAAATCTTGTACACGTGGTATAAGATAAAGTGATCCGTATTTCACGCGAAGACGCGAAGTGACTAAAAAATTTCGACATGCACCGGACTCGCATATGGGCTCATAGACAATTGACATATGTCTATCTCCATCATTTTCTCAAATTCAGCTTTCGCCGCCATGTATTTGTCCAGAGGTAGAGGTCGTGGTCTCGCGTAAATTGGTTGGCCAGTTATCTCGACATGATGTCTATATAACGCTGTGTTTTGACGGACATAGAACAAAAAATGTCCGGGTATTTCGTCAAAATGTCATAGTTAACATGGTTTCTATCTACCGTGTAGACTGCTGAATTCATTTATGTAACCTCAATCACGGTGGACATTCAAGTCGGTAACGCATTCAATCAATTTCTTATAGTGTAAGTCTACGAGTAATCTGCAACGATGAAAGTCCATCTAAAGCTGGAGCGTAGACCTAGATTGAGATTGATAGTTTTTTCTCCATGTGTTCGAATAAGCGTGTTGCTGGCTGCAAATAATTGATAGGCATAGCTTGGAGTGTACTTCTTGTTTCTTGCAGATAAAACGGAAATGTCTGCTCCAGAGTCAACGAGAAATCGCTCTCTACGATTTACGCCCACGCCCGCCACCATCGGTATCGAAACTAATTTTCCGTCTTACATCTGAATAGTTGCAAATGAATGTTTGTGGGGTTGGTACTTATCAGTACAGATCTTAAGGGTTGATACTATTATCGGGGTAGATCGTCGTGCCGGTTGGTGACCGGAAGGTGGGACCCGGCGACTACCTCCGGGGGGGTGCGGGGGCCCTTCCGTCCGTCGGGTCAGTGCAGCTCCTCTAACGGCAAGTTTATGGAGGGACGGGGCCACCTCCCCCTTCCCTTCTGTCGTGACAGCAATTGCCTCCCTTCACGTTTCCCTCCTAAAATTATGACAGCGCAACAAAAAAGAATTGGTCATACAACGGTGCACTCCCCTGTTAAAGGTGGAGTTCGCTAACATCCGCGGACTCCACGCAAACCTCAACGCCGTCCACCAGCACCTCGAGACGGCCCGGCCTGCCTTGCTGTTTCTGACGGGGACACAAATCCAGCGTCCAGCGGACACTTCTTACCTGCAGTACCCCGGCTATGTACTCGAGGAGAATTTTCACGCGAAAGCCGGGGTCTGTTTGTTTGTCCGTTCGGATGTCTGTTGTCGCCGTCTGCGCTATTATGAGGATCCCTCCTTTTCCGTCCTTTGGGTGCATGTGATTGTGGGCCTCCAGAGCCGGCTATACATGTGCCTGTACCGATCCCATAATGGGGACGCGGAGACAACTCGACTCTTCGAGTACCTAAGTCGGACGGCAGATGAAGCGCAGGAGCGATACCCTACTGCGGAGATGGTGTGTTTGGGGGATTTTAACAGCCACCACGACTCGTGGTTGGGTTCCTCCACAACCAACCATGCAGGAAGGGCCGCTCATGCGTTCGCTCTGTCCCACAGCCTGACGCAATTGGTAGACCAACCTACCAGAATACCCGACATTACTGATCAGGCGCCCTCTCTGCTCGACCTACTGCTGACCACCCACCCTGAGGGATACCGGGTTTCTGTTGAGCCACCCCTGGGCACCTCTGATCACTGCCTGGTGTCCACCATAGTGCCAAGCGTAGTCCTGCCGCAACCCGCTGCAGTCAAACGCCGCGTATGGCACTACTCGTCAGCAGATTGGGACGGTATGCGCGACTACTTTGCTTCCGTCCCATGGGGGCAGTGCTGTTTCAGTGAGAAGGATGCTACGGTGAGTGCTGAGGCTATTGTTGGCGAGATTGGCATTGGGATGGAGTATTACATCCCTTACTCCGATGTCGCCATCAAAAGCCGGAGACGCCCTTGGTTTAATCGCGAGTGCGCCGTTGCTGTTAGTAACAAGCAGGTGGCGTACCTTACTTGGAGCAGGGGCCGCGCCCTCAATGATCCCAACATCAACTTGCTGAAATCAGCTTACAACGCTGCCACCAAGGTATGCAAGAGGGCATATATTAGAGCGGACGCACTGCGACTGTGAACTGCACTGTTACTGGCGACTTGCTAAAACTGTGCAGGCCAACTTTTGTGAACCGTCACTGCCACCGCTGAGATGCCCCGATGGCTCACTGGCACATCGGCCGCAGGAGAAAGCCGACCTCATGGCTAGCCTCTTTGCGGCGAACTCCCGGATCGATGATTGTGGCACACAACCACCAACTATACCCTCCTGTGGTTCCAACATGCCTGATATTCGTATCAGGCAGTGTGACGTGCGATCAGAACTACAATCACTCGATGTCCGAAAAGCCAGTGGTCCAGACGGTATTCCGGCGATGGTACTAAAAAATGTGCAGCAGAGTTGTCTCAGGTTACCCCCAGCCTTCAGAGCACTTCGCTTAATTTACGAGAGAGCTTGAACATGCTAGGCATGGATATTCGCTGCAACCCTAACCAAAAGGAATATATTGAGAGCCTCATTTCAACAGCCTCAAAGAAACTCGGGATCCTGAACAGGGTGCGTCGGTTCTTTGCGCCGGACCAGCTTTATCTTTTGTACAAGACTCAAGTTCGGGCCTGCGTGGAGTACTGCTCGCATCTCTGGGATGGTTCCGCCCAGTACCTTCTCGAGGCTCTCGACAGGTTGCAGCGACGAGCGGTCCGTATAATTAGTGACGAAGAGGTCACCAAGAATCTTGAACCTCTTCAGCTCCGGAGAGATATTGGCTCACTTAGCGTATTTTATATATACCACGGAGAGTGCTCTGAAGAACTGTTTTCCCTTATCCCTTCCTCCCCTTTCCGTCACCGAACAACACGTACAGGCTTGCGATGCCACAATTTCACCGTTGGTATCTTTCCGTCGCGTACTAAATAGTTTGGCAACTCCTATCTATGTCGCACTATTAAAAAGTGGAACGTGTTGCCGGCATATGTATTTCCTCAATCATACAATATGGGATCCTTCAAGCGAAGCGTGAAGAAGCATCTTGTGGGCCAGCATGGTAGCGTCAACTGACAGGACATCAAGGTCTCTTGTCCGTTGCCGTTGCGATTGGGGCTCCTCTTTTCGCTTACCATCAGGCGAAGTGAAGCCAATATGCTGATCTAATATAAAAAAATATAAAAAAAATTACCGACAATACTGTTCAGGCGTGCGGTGAAATTTGCCTAACCACATAATTTTTAATGCGTCATCGGTAGTCATAATTAAATCGCACATTTTGTGTGAAAGTTGTAAGAATCAACCATAATTATAGCCACACACATTACTTAACGATGAGTTTATTATAATACAGTATGTTACATGATTTACATCCATTGTTAACTAATGTTAGTAATTTTATCGTTGGCAATATTTGTCTCACTTTCGATATGAGAATGTCAACTGATTGACGTTTGACGTTTGACGTTTCTGTTCACAAACGTCACTTGGATTTATGGTGACAATGTATGTAGGTCAACGGCTAGAACAACTGCTTTTGTCGAAACGTGCGGACGTGCACGAATAAATCAGTTAATATCGATTTAATCTTCGTTTCATTTTGTAAAACTGACCTGGATATTACAGCTCAGAAGTGGGATTGGTAAAATCCACTTGCAATTTCCGCGAAAAAGCCATTCTTTGAGGTTTAAATATCTATTTGAAGTTTTTCTTTTATAACCGAATATGAATTGCGATTCCGATAGTAATAGTGGCAGGACACCCCCTCGCAAGCATCACCGTAGGGAGAAAACTAAGACAGTAAAATCTAGGAGCCGTAGCAGGAGTCATTCAACGAGACCTCGAAGTACGGCGCGTGGTAGATCAAAACCGGAGGTTCGTGTAAAACGAATACGGCGTCGGCGTCGCTCCCGCTCAAGTGAAAGGACGGACGAGTTTCAACACGTGCAGAAAAGAATACGGTCGAACTACACATCGCGGTACGAGGACGTTGGCAGCCTGCGTAGTGGAGTTCCCGAACGTCGTTCAAGATCAAGGAGTCGCCGCTCGCCGAGTCTCAACGCGAGCAGACGTCGATCTTCAAGTTTCTCACCGAAACGCACGAGCGTGAGTCGTTCCAATTTTAATGATAATACTACACAGTTGTTATTAACAGAATTGATTAAAACCATAGCCAATAATCGTCCGGAAGGAAATAAGTTCCCGATGTTAGGTAATGTTGTCCCAGAGTTTGATCCCATGATTAAAAGTCAAACCATTAACTCGTGGCTCAACAAGGTGGAAGAATGTGCACGATTGTATAACTGGGGTGAAGATCAGATAATTCACTATGCGCTGCCTAAGCTGTGCGGCGTGGCTAAATCATGGTATCAAACACTGCCCTCAATGTCGTTTTCGTGGCCTGAGTGGAAGGCTAAGTTAATAGAATCTTTTCCACATAGTGATGATTACGCCGATTTGTTGACTGAAATGTTGGCTAGGAAAGCTAAGTATAACGATTCTTTAGAATTATATTATTACGATAAAATAAACCTTTTGAACCGTTGTGAGATAAAAGGAAAACGCGCAGTGGATTGTCTATTACATGGCATAGAAGATCGATCTTTAAGGTTAGGAGCTAAAGCGGCGAAATGTAAGGAACCTGAGCAAGTACTAGAATATTTTCAATCGATCAAACAACCACAACGTGAATCGGATATTAGATTAAAGACCTTTAATGATAAAAAATCAACTATCACTAACTTAAATCAAGCGACAAATTCAAAAATTACTCGACCACGAGAAAATACAGGACCTATAGTCTGTTATAACTGCAAAGAGACCGGACATTACAGTTTCAGGTGTACTAAGAAGATACTTAAATGATGAAGATAATATTTGTAATAAATTGGGACATTTGACTACCAATTGTCCGAAACTACCGGCTAACGATAATAATAAGTTAGAATCTTCCAATGAAAAATCTGTTATGAAATTAGACGCCATTAATACAAGTAATGATAAATTTTTAGTTGACCTGAAACTGAATGGCCGACCACTTAAGGGATACGTAGACTTAGGCAGCCAGTGTACCCTTATACGTCGTAGTGAAGCGAAAGCATTAGGAATTCAATGGTTAACGACAGGTTATTTACCAGTCATGCGCGGTATAGGAAACAATATTGTAACACCATTGGGTAAGGCAACCGTGGAGATAGATATTCATGGTATCTCGGAGATAATTGAAATATTCGTAGTAGATGATTCGGTTGTTAAACACGCGATACTAATTGGTCATAGCTTTACTGAGCAACCGGGAATTGTAATAACGAAAACGAGCGATTCCTTAATCTTTGAGCGAGATTTGCCAGTAAAAGTACATTTACTGCTATCAGAAGACATTACGATTCCCCCAAACGAGATGGTAGTAATAAAGACAAAAAGTGTAAATGATAATTATTCCGGTACGATTTATGTAAACGGTTCCTTGCGCGGTTATCCAGGTAAGGAATATTACCTGATGCCGGGCGAATACACCATGACTGATGGCATTGGAGCTTTATTAGTGCGTAGTTTATCTGAGACACCGATACGGTTAGAACACGGAATTTTAATAACGCGAGCTATGCGTACGAACAATTGTAAAAGCGTCAACTTATTGGATTTCACTGACCCGGGTATAAAAGATTCACTAAATTTTGGTGATAACTTGTCTAAGGATCAAATCGAACGACTTAAAGAAACATTATTACGACATAATGAATGTTTTTCTAATAATTTGAAAGATATAGGCTTTACAAACGTTGAACAAATGAAGATTGAGTTAACTGATTCTACCCCAGTAGTGTACAGGCCATATAGACTATCCTACCCTGAGCGAGAACTCGTACGATCAATGGTCAAGGAAATGCTTGAAGCCGACGTCATATGTGAATCCAATTCCGCTTATGCAAGTCCAGTTATTTTGGTTAAAAAAAGGACTGGGGATAAGCGATTTTGCATTGACTATCGAGCACTTAATAAAAAGACGAAAAAAGAACATTATCCTTTACCACTGATTGACGATCAGTTAGATAGACTGGCGGGAAACTCTCTTTTTATTGCGCTTGACCTAGCATCCGGGTACTATCAGATTCCCGTTGCAGAAGACTCCCAAGACAAAACAGCGTTCGTCACACCCGATGGGCAATATCAATTCAAAAGAATGCCCTTTGGTTTGGCCAATGCTCCATCGGTATTCCAGAGAACAATGAATAAGGTTCTATCAAAACTAAATTATACTCTTGTTTACATGGATGACGTTCTCATACCGGCGCGAACATTTGAGGAAGGTTTGACAAGATTAGGAGAAGTTTTAAACGCTATTCGCGATGCAGGACTTACTCTCAAGTTAAATAAATGTTTCTTCTTTTATGAACAGATTGACTTTTTAGGTTTCGAAGTTAGCAGTTTAGGTATAAGACCAGGCTCGCGAAAATCAAACGCTGTGTCAAATTTTCCGACCCCCAGAAACGTTCACGAGGTTAGACGGTTTTTAGGCCTAGCTAGTTTTTTCCGCCGATTTGTAAAAGATTTCTCCTTAATTGCGCGACCTTTAACGGATTTACTAAAAAAACATTTTGACTGGAAGTGGACAAAAGAACATACAAACGCATTCGAGACACTAAAAAATAAATTAGTAGAAAGGCCAATTCTTGCTTTGTATGACCCAAAACTCGAGACGGAATTGCATACGGATGCTTCAAAGCATGGCGTTGCAGGCATTCTAATGCAACGTGGTACTGACGGGCTTTTAAGACCCGTAGCATATTACAGTCGGAAAACTACTAGTGATGAGCAAAAATTACATTCATATGATTTGGAAACTTTAGCAGTCGTGTCGTCGTTAAGTAGATTTCGTGTATATTTATTAGGTTTGAAATTCAAAATTATAACCGACTGTAATGCGCTACGGACGACTATGACTAAACGCGACTTAGTGCCTCGAATAGGACGTTGGTGGATCCAACTCCAAGAATTTGATTGCGAAATCGAATATAGATCTGGAGTAAGAATGACGCACGTGGACGCGCTTAGCCGCGCCCCCGTTGCGGAACCTACAGATTCATCTAGACCTCGTGTGATTGATGTACTTAATATTGAGGCAAAAGATTGGATCGCAACGGTTCAAAGTGCTGACGAAGAAGTTAAAAGGATAAAAGAAATCTTGTCGAATAAAGACACAAAATTTGTTGCCGATGTCCATAAAAATTATCAATTAAAAGGTAACCATGTGTATAAAATTGTAGAAGACGGCGTCAAATGGTTGGTTCCAAAATCAGTTAGGTGGCAACTACTTCGAATGAACCACGATGATGTAGGTCACTTCGGCTACGAAAAAACTTTAAAGAGACTTAAAAGTTCGTTTTGGTTTTCTAAAATGCGTCGATTTACAAAGAAATACGTAGCAGCGTGCTTAGAATGCGCTTACCATAAAACACCTGGTGGTGCTAAAGAGGGAATGCTTCATCCCATTCCTAAACCAGACATCCCTTTTCATACTTTGCATGCCGATCATTTGGGCCCATTTATTCGTTCGCGAAAGGGAAATACGTACTTATTAGTTATAATCGATTCTTTTACAAAATTCATAACTATAAAACCTGTCAGAGACACAAAAACAACAACAGCTATACGGATGTTTAAAGAACATTTTAGTTATTTTGGGGTACCTTCACGATTAATTACGGATCGCGGGACATGCTTTACAAGCACAAAGTTTAAAAATTTCACAAGTAACATGGGCATAAAACACATCTTGAATGCTGTGGCGACTCCACGAGCAAACGGACAGGTGGAACGGTTTAACCGTACCATATCGGATGCCCTTAGTACTAAGTGTCATGGCAAAAATGATAACACATGGGTTGAATATGTCGGTGATGTACAACTTGGGTTGAATACTATGATTAACAAAACGACCGGTAAGAGTCCATCAGAACTTTTATTCGGTTATAGAGTATCGAGCGCGTCGGAAAATAAACTAAGCGACATTATTACTGAGACAGTAGAACGAATTAGTGGAGATGATATGATAGATTTAAGAAATAAAACCATAAATAAAATTGCAAAAGAACAGAACATGGCTAAAAGTCGTTTCGATAAGCGAAGAAAACCAGCTACTGAGTATAAAACCGGTGACCTTATTAGAATAGAAA
This sequence comes from Hypsopygia costalis, assembly GCA_937001555.2. Classification (NCBI taxonomy): domain Eukaryota; kingdom Metazoa; phylum Arthropoda; class Insecta; order Lepidoptera; family Pyralidae; genus Hypsopygia; species Hypsopygia costalis. The sequence goes on along the minus strand of OW443343.2, from coordinate 18,382,781 downwards.
GAACAATGTTCGATAAGGATAGATTAGGGAAATCCAAGAAATTAGTACCTAAATTTCATGGACCTTATAGAATTGTTAAAGTTTTACCTAATGATCGATTTTTAGTAGAAGATACTCCTCTTACGCAAAAAGGAAATAAAAGATACGAAAGTGTAGTCTCGATCGACAAAATACACCCATGGTTAAATTTTAAAGGGGTTGGTAGCGAAAACGACAGTGATGGTGACAACTGTAATAATGCGACAGCAAATGAAGAGAGTGATTGCAGCGATGCGAATTAAGTATTGCATTAGAATTGGTCGACTAGTTGATAGACTGAGACAGATTATACATGTATATATTCAGACAATGGTATAGGTCGTGAGTGGTCAGTGCATAATGCATAGATGGCCACAGATCTCGACAGACTATACCAGAGTTTGATAAACATTTGTTAGTCTTGATATTGCGAGTTCGATTATTTATATTATTAAAAAAAGGAAGTATATATATTTTTATTATACATATGTAATAATTGCAAGCATAGGTTGTGAGCAGTTAGTGCTGTATGCATAGATAACTGCAGATCACGACAGACTATGCGCGATCTGTGAAAGCGATTGTGACCGTGATTGCGAAATGTTCTGAGCGGACAGTGCAGAGGCGACTGATATCATGCTATTGATATCGCACAGATGTCAGCAGATCAGAATTAGTGACTAAATGACGGAATAATTAGATTATAATGAGAGTAACAGTCGATTATTATTAAGGGTATAGTTTTAATTGTTATTTTTATTTATTTATTTTATCCATTAAAAAAAAAGGATATAATTGCAATTTTTGATTTCATTGTATTGTAATTTGATTACTGCTAAAAGTATAATTAACCTCTTTGTTTATGTGATGAAACTTAAATTGTTATAAATAAAAGTGCGAGGACTCACTTTAAGAGGATGGCCGATTGTAAGAATCAACCATAATTATAGCCACACACATTACTTAACGATGAGTTTATTATAATACAGTATGTTACATGATTTACATCCATTGTTAACTAATGTTAGTAATTTTATCGTTGGCAATATTTGTCTCACTTTCGATATGAGAATGTCAACTGATTGACGTTTGACGTTTGACGTTTCTGTTCACAAACGTCACTTGGATTTATGGTGACAATGTATGTAGGTCAACGGCTAGAACAACTGCTTTTGTCGAAACGTGCGGACGTGCACGAATAAATCAGTTAATATCGATTTAATCTTCGTTTTATTTTGTAAAACTGACCTGGATATTACAAAGTTGACTTGGTTTTTGATCTCTTATTAATAAAAACAAAACAGTAATCTTTGTAGTTGACGACAATCTGAATCCTGGTAGGTATATAGAAATAAGCCGCCCCAGCAATAAACTGGGCAAACCAGAGACGGGAGTTTTCGCGCCAAAATGGTGGTAGGCTAACTTGCACTTTGCAGTAATGTGGCAGCAATATCACATGAAGACTGTTTAATTTGCGCTTGATTAATGAGTCCTGTTCCGAAGTCGTTGCTGTTCTGCCATATTGATGGTTACTTTGTTCAGTTTGATTATAATCACCAATATAGGAATGCTCAGGGTCAAGGAAACTACAGCTGAACGTATAAGTAGATGTATTGTTACAACATTATTATACAGGGTACGAATTTAATGGTATTTAAAAATTCGAAATCGAGGAAATGTATACCTTTCCTCGATTCATAACATACAATACACCAGGTATGTTCTTTCCGCTTATTGCGAAGACGTCATGATGATTCATAGTCATAGCTTTTTTAATTAGTTCTGTTGAACATAAAATGTGGTGATAACGCAGAAACACCCGGTATTTCTGTAATACCAAAATAAATGAAAATATGTATCAAATTTTAATTAATATACATGTATGACATTTTAAGATTTCAAGTTTGTTTGCGTAGTCCCATTCCGACTACAGTAGCGAAATCCTAGGTCTCTAGTTCTGACGGATTTCTTAAAAGATGTGAATAAAAATCTTTGAATAACATCTTTGTGAACATGTGCAACGGCCTTATTTTTTATTTAGCATCGAATGAATTGAACGAAAACTGTCACAGCGTAAAACGGAACGTCATGTTTATTTACGTTCACAAGTCAATCGCACGCAATCACAATAGTCATTACGCACAAAAGTAAAAATTCTCAGTGTGATGATCTTAATAAACTTATGAAAATGTTGTGGTATCTGCCATGGTCTGAGAGCATCAAGAAAAGGGCTTGCAGGTATCTGCTACAGCGGTATTTAGGTAATTTCCTCGAGCAAAAGCTGACATTAGATCAGCTGAGTGTCGATTTATACAATGGGACAGGCACTGTCTGCGATGTTAGCCTTGATTGCGAGGTAAGTTTATTTCCATAAATCTTTACAATACACATAATAATTATCCAAAGTAATAATATAAAAGATTCTGCGCAATACGACCTTATTCTTGCAAATATATTTTGTATACACTTGCCAATTCAATATGCGCAATAGTATGAATTAACACGTGCGCTGATGAACAAAGAAAATCCTCTCATGGTATTTGATCTATAGGTATAACTAAGTTATATATAATATAATTATTATGATTATTTAACTTCTCAAATGTAAACTAAATTATACTATATATTATATTACATAAACTAAAGCAGTTATCACAAAGTATTGCTAATAACTCAATATTTTTTCTTCAACAAAATTTAAATTGTTATCAAAGGCTCTCAATGAGTTGGGGGATTCCCAAAACTGGCCGCTGGAAATAGTGGATGGTCACATGCAAGAGATCACAGTGACAATACCATGGTCTACATTGCTGAAAGACGACTCCATCGTGGAGGTCCGTGGCCTCTCGCTAACAGTTCAACCGAAAGTGCGATCAGAAGCAGGTGAGGTCAATTTCCAATAATGTTTATAAACTCATGCTACTTGTAGGATATTAGATATTTCTGCAATCAAAAAGCATTTAGACCACTCGCCATTCTACTCCTCCATGGTGAATGGTATTCAAAAGCAACTGACGTGACCATATTGAACTTATAATGGTTGATACCGGTGATTAATGGCATTTGGCGAAAATTTTTAAAATTTTTAGAGATTTTAGAGATGTAATAGTAGAGTCACTTCTACTTAATTAAATTTAATTTACCAACCCATTTCATCTTATAGCATTATCAAGGTAAACAACAATGAAAACACCCATTGTGTTTTCATTTTCTCAAAACATTATGGTAGAGACTGTGCAATTAATGATTATTAATAATTAAAAAGAAAAGACTAATAATGTTTTGAGAACTAATACAATAAATTATAATGTGTTTATGAAGACATAAACAATGTTCTCCTATGATACTACAGCACTGGGCTCTTTGCTTTGGTGTAATGCCATTGGTATTACAAGTACTCACAACTGTAGTTATCTGCTATCAGGCTGGCTATTTGTTTGTACTGGACCATAAATGATGAAAAAAATTGCAAATCCAACCAACATGACCAGCAGTTTTATTTTATTTTTATTTTATTTTATTCAGGACAACAAACAGCGTGTACAATGGAATGTTAATAAACAATATGTTCTTATAAAATATAAAGTTATTGTACGGCCAACACCGTTATCCACATAGAAGTATGTATGTATATCTACATAATTATATATTTATACAGAGACAACAGTATACATTTTTGGTAGAATAAATAAATTGCAAAGAGAAATTTAACAATTACAGGGAGTTGAGAACTTCAGTTACCTTCCTTTTATAAACAGATCTAGATAGGGAGAATATGTCAATAGAATTGAAGTGTTCGTTATATGACTGCATAATGCGGCGTAGTGGTGCACGCACACCGGCATTTGTTTTACAATTTTGACACATAAATAAACGATGAGGATACTTATCGCGTATGCGCTGAGAACTACTTGGAATACGGTAATATATTTGATTAGTTAGATTTATGCAATCAAACCCATTGTGGCACAATTGCAACAAACACATAGAATCAAGAAGTAGCCTACGGTTTCTTAAAGAAAGAATTTTAAATTTATCCAAAAGTTCATCATACGGTAAACGTGAATGGTAAAATTTGTAATGAATATTACGGAGAAATTTTCGTTGAACAGATTCTAATTGATTTACATAAATGTTATAAAGTGGGTTCCACACCACAGTGGCATACTCTAGCTGTGATCTAATTAAGGAATAATACAAATAAATATATGTGTATGGTCGTTTAAAATGAGGACAGGCACGAATAACAAACCCGTATAATTGGTATGCCCTATTAGTTATATGGTCAATGTGTGTGTTTAAGTGCAATTTTGAGTCTAGAAGAATGCCAAGATCTTTAATGAGGGCGACTTTTTCAAGAGGTGAATTACATATGCTATAAGTATTATGAATTAAATTAATTTTTTTCGTAAAGGTTATAGACTTACACTTTGAGATATTTAATTGTAATTTATTTGCTTGGCAGTAAAGGGATAAACGATCTAAATCTTGTTGTAACTTATAGCAGTCATTTACACAGGTAACTTTTTGATAAACTTTTAAGTCGTCGGCATATAAAAGAAAATGGCTATTCTTAAAACAACTACCGATGTCATTAATGAACAGCACAAATAGCAATGGACCGAGAATAGAGCCTTGAGGCACACCAGATAACACAGTTATAGTTGTAGAAGTAAAGCCATTAACAACAACCTTTTGACTTCTATTAGAAATATATGATTGAAACCAGCGAAAAAGATTGCCACGTATGCCATTATAACTAATTTTACTCAACAGTATTGTGTGATCCACCCTGTCGAAGGCTTTACGGAAATCAGTATATACAGCATCCACTTGTACACGATCATCCATGCTTTTGAATAAAAAGTTGGTATATACTAAAAGATTGGTAATTGTGGATCTATTTTTCACAAAGCCATGCTGTTCTTGAATAAAAACGTTATGAAGTATTGGATAAATTGCATCGTGAACAAGTCTCTCAAGGACCTTAGGCATAGTGGATGTCAAAGAGATGGGACAATAATTTTCTGCATCGTTCCTACAACCATTTTTGTAAACTGGAACTACGTTAGCGTTTTTCCAAAAAGTAGGAACTTCACCATCCCGTAAACTTAAATTATAAATAATTGTAAGCGGCACGCTTAGAGTGGCCGCAGTATGCTTAATAAAAAATGGTGGAATGCCATCAGGGCCCGCTCCTTTAGTAACGTCCACTAACTTTAACGCTTTGGTCACCGTTTCTATACTAAATGATAAATCTGATAGGATTACATTGGCGTTATCATCGTGGTTAGTTATTATTGGAAAATTGCTACTGCGTTCATAAACTGATGCAAAGTATGATGAAAATAAATTACAAATTTCTTCAGGTTTACTAGCAGTACTGTTTTTGTAATTTATAATATCCGGGACGCCGTTGCCACCCTTACGGCTTTTCACATAAGACCAGAAAACTCGCACGTCTTTACGAAGACCCTCCTCTATAGAGCTAATGTATTTATTAAAACACTCAGAGCTCATTTTTTTAAATCTAGTCCTATACATAGAGAACGTCTCATAATCGCTCAAATTACCAAATTTTTTCCACTTTATCCACGATCTGTTCTTATTTTTAAATAAATGGATAAGTGGCCGAGAGAACCAAATGGGATAACAGTTCGGTTTGGGGAATCGAGCAGGTACTCTATTCTTAATTATTTTATACAAATGTTCATAGAAAACATTAGTCGCGTCCTCCACTGATAACCCACATAACACATTTACCCAGTCCACTTCTCGAATATCTTTATTTACTTGTTCATTGTCGGCTTCAAAAAAAGAATAGCGAGGAGCAGTACTTCTAGGCATTAATTTAGTTTCGGAACTTAATAAAACAGACATATAAAACGGCGGGTGGTACGAGTCGGGTTGAGTTGATTGCATTACCTAGGTAACTCAAAGAGAGGTCTCAGAGGCTCTTAAAATTAAATATTTTCTTTGGAAGCTGATTATGATGCCATCATTAGTACAAACATTATTATACATTGGATACCTACTCTAATAGTAATTTAATTATTTAATCAATCAGTTCACACATATCTGGGTCAGTACTTTTTAATAAAGATCTGTATTGTTTGTAATGTTGTTCAATTATTTTTTAGGGTTCCGTACCCAAAGGGTAAAAAGGAACCCTATTACTAAGGCTCCGCTGTCCGTCCGTCCGTCTGTACATCCGTAGGCTGTATCTCTTGAACCGTGATAGTTACACAGTTGAAATTTTCACAGATGATGTATTTCTGTTGCCGCTATAACAACAAATACTAAAAAACAGAATAAAATAAATATTTAAGGGGGCTCCCATATAACAAATGTGATATTTTTGCTCGTTTTTGCTCGCAATTGATAACGGCAATAGGTACAAGCTTGAAATACTCACATAATATTTAGTTTTGTATTGACTTCAAAAATAAATAATTAAATAAAAATAAAACGAATATTTAAGGGGGGCTCCCATACAACAAACGTGATTTTTTTTTGCTGTTTTTATAAATAATGGTACGAACCCTTTCGAACCCTTTGTGCGCGAGTCCGACTCGCACTTGGCCGGTTTTTGTTTACATATTATAGTAACATATTTGAATGTTTGTTTTTTCTCATAGTTATTCATATTACATAATGTATGTATATTCATACTCTTAGACTTGTCAGACTAACTATACTAATAACTGTAACATAATTAATTGTTTAAAATGTTCAATAATATTTCAACATATTCCTATCTATAGCTTCACCTATATTGTTAGAAAGTGTAATTTCTAATATAACTACTTTACAATAAATATAAAAAAATTGTTATGAAAGCATAACAATAGTAAAACCAATGTTACGAAGACACATTTGCAAAATATAATAGAAAGTTTTGTTTATTGGTTTATATTTTTTGACGTGATAATATCTTATAAATCGATGAACGCCGGCTGCACGCACGGAAAAGCGTGACTCATTGTCACGTTCCGCCTGAGCCGATCGTGCAAGCGAGAGCGCGGAACAAGCAATGGAGAGGCACGATCGGCCTGTATTTCTTATGTCTTATGATGTAAAAAAATATTGTCCATAAACCGTTTACAGACTACCTATTTTTTTAATTGAACATATTAGAAAACACATATGAAGCAATATTAACTCCAGTTTCCAGTAACTCCAATTACAAAATTGTATCTGAGTAATCTAACCGCAGATTGTACTACAGTTATATCCTTCCACAGTATCCTCAATGCTGGAATCAATGTGGTCATCAATGTCTTCGTCAATGCAGCTGGCTGCAGATTGTCTCAGAGAAGAAGATGGGCCACAAGAAACACACCCGGTTGAGGGTATTGAGATGTTTGCACATGCCATTGACTCAAGTAAGTTTGTACTTACTACTACACTGACAATTTCAGACTGACTAACTTCTGTGGGCAGGTTTGCACCACAGCACTGGGATCTATTCAGAACATGTACTACAAAATAAAATAAATAAATATTGTCAGACAAATTACACAGCGTCATCTAGCCCCAAAGTAAGCGAAGCTTGACTACTACTACTACTTTACTAGACAACTGATAAACATACGTAAATACTTTTTTTTTTTTTTTGTAAATACATACTTATGATACATAGAAAATACTATGTGTCTGGAAAATTTCCTACAAATCCATTAAGCCGTTTATCCACAAGAAAGTAACAAACATCCACACATCCATCACAATAAACTATCAAGTAGAGGTTATTTGTAGAATAGTCTACTCTACTGTTTCTGTTTGAAACATACCACCAAACAATTCTTATTTGCTGACTTTGTTCGTAGTACTTTTATGACATAAAAGATGAACTACGAAATTAAATAAGCAATCTATATTAAATAAATATGTATAATTATATTTTTTATGTTTTCTTCCAGTACTCAGTAGAGTGAAGGTGAAATTCGTCGACACAAAGATAAGAATAGAACATGTTCCTAAAAATGGCGACAGAGGCATCGCGTTAGATATACACATAGAAAAGTAAGTATGCCTTATATAACTTTAATTGTTAAGACCTTACGTAATAATCGTAAGGCCCCGACATGGGACCAAGTAGATTTGGAATCAAAGAGAAACCTAGATGAAACCAGTACCAATTTCCCCTCGTTTCTTGATCATATAGCTTATTGTTTAAGCCAATTGTGGTGACTAATTATACAAATCGATATAATTTGTACACGTTTTAGAGTGACTCACGACGTGATCTTGTTTCTTATCAAAATGACAAATTACAATATTATACTAGTTGCAAACTTAATAAAATATAAGAAAAGATGAACAAAATATAGTAACTATTTAATATTTGCAACTAATTTGTTGCGTTAAAGAGACTTTGTCGTAATAGAGTTGGCACATCGAACCCAACTTGGGAAGAACATACTTCTATCTCACAAAAAAACCGCACCCACACAGAATAACAAACAAAGTGTGTCAACGCAGTAGTATTCTATTCTTATACTGTATTCTTTGTATTCAATCTTCTATAGGCTGCAGTAACCACTTCAAAATCAGACAGTCCATATGCTATTGTGGTACTTGACTCGTATATAAATAAAGTTGTTTATCCTTTATCGAGAAAACATCGACAAGGCGGAATCACTGTGTATAAATTGTAACATAGTATACAATAAAAAGGTGGATTGTCAATCATTGTGAAGAATCTAACCCTTGTTCATAACTGATTAGAATACTGAGTGCATAAAATCAGCGGCCTTGTCGGTATCTGCATTGAATATGATTTAATCATAGACATGCAAATGTTTTTCTTATTGAGTGCTGCTCTGTTATTTCGTGCATTTTAAAAGTACTGATGAAGTACTTACAGTCATGTATGCACTAAAAATATTCTATTTGTACAATATTTCCATTACTTTTCATTACCATAACAACCTCAAGCTATCCGCTACTATCTTCACGAGCCTGATGATCGAACGGCTACCAATGGCCACTTTGACTCCCGAGGTTCAATCTCCGCAAAAGACAAATATTTGTGTGCATAAACATGACTATTTATCTTGTAATGGATATTTTCTATATGTTATATGTCATAAAAATGTATCATCAATCTAGTAACCATAGTACAAGCTTTGCGTAGTTAGGGATTAGATGACGGTGTATAATATGTTTTGGATTTTTTATTATATGGCTGTTCAAGATATCTTAATATTGCCAAAAGCGTTATAGTATGATGTCTAGATAGGTGCGAATTTTATCATATTCATCGTGACGTATCACAAAACTCAAACCTCTCCCTTCTCCGTTTTCCTTCCTTTCATTAATTGAACTGGAAACTTAGTTGAATAAATTATTTTAATATTTTAGAATAGACTACTTTGATGAAGCGGGCGAAGAACCAACGCCAGAAGTTACAGATCCCGAAAAACCTAAAACCTACATCGTAGCCACGTACACAAACAAAAAGATACAATTCGAAGGCGTCACACTATACACAGATGAGTTCCCGTCAAAACTGAGGACCATGGCCCGGAGTCTCGTCATGGAGAAGTCACAGTCGTCGCAGTTGAGCAAATCTGAAAGTTCCCAAGTCGATACTGCAGATGTTAACTACCAAAGCACCCTCTCTGACGTCTTTTACGAAACTAGAAGCGTTATATCTACAATAGAAAGTGATCATATTAAAGAGGTGACACCCGAGACGAGAATACACACAGAAATAAGAGAAGCCACGCCTGAAGAAAGGGCCAATCAACCAGAACCGATGCTCTTTGCAAAGCTAACGGGAATGCAGGAGTTGGCTCTTAAGATTAAGCATACGGAAGAGGCGGAAGGACCTAAGGTTGAAGTGAGGATGCTCCTTGGGTCATTCATTGTGTTTATTACGCCGAGACAGCTGCACACCTTGATAGAACTGGTTGATGCTGTCAATCAACCACATTTGGAGGACACAAGGTAATCTTTTTGCTAATGTTATTGTATTCCTAGATTTGGCAATTTAGACTTACGTTTTCTGTAATGTCATCATGTTTTAGTGTATGTGATACGTTCACACTATGTGTTAAGTAGGAATAAAAGACGAGCCTAATGAGTCGAATGGCTAGCAATGGGGTAGTTTGACTCCGACGTCGCGGGTTCAATCCCCACACAAGACAAACATTTGTTTTGTGTATATGAACATGTTTATTTGTCTTGGTCTGGTTGTTTACTACGTCGGGTGGCAGACAAGCATACGGCCCGCCTGATGTGAAGTGGTTACCGTAGCCATATGAACGCTCGCAACATAAAATATCGCTCGCGCGCCGGCACCCCCGCTGCCATCGCAGCATCTCCTTCCTTTCTGGTGAAAGATGTTGATGAACCAATTACACCCCAAAAGTTAAAAAAATTGAGTTGGTATAAGTATGGTTTACATTTTCAGCAACATCCCCTTACGACCTAGTGGGGTCAATGTGCAGTGCAAGCCAATGAAACGAGCGGACTTCCAACTCATAGAGGCACAATTACTTGGAAACTTGGAGAGGCAGAGCGTCAGGCCTAGCGGCGCAATGCCAGGCTGGTCTGGACCTAGCTATGGTAAGAATCTTGCTATCATTATGAATGTGAATGTTTGTAGGTTTGGATGAACTGATCCTCAACGAGGGTCGCGGGAGTTTCGGCACAAAATACGTCATTTTATGTGCATGAACATTTCTGTTTAATTAGGTGCTTTCTATGTATAATATATATATATATATATATATATATATATATATTTAAAACTAAATTGGTTGTCTGTAAAGTCAATTTCGGTCATGAGAAACATAGGCCGATCGTGCTTCTCTATCGCTTATTCCGCGCTCTCGCTTGCACGCGCGACTCAGGCGGAACGTGACAATGAGTCATGCTTTTTCTGCTAGCTAGCGTTCATCGATTTACAAGACGATATCACGTCAAAAAATATGTTTATAAGTTATCTCATGGACACAGTACAAGCAAACCGCAGCCACTCCATACAAATGTCGCGTTTGCTAACTACTACCAAACCCCGGTCACTCCATACAAAAATGGCGCTTTTGCATGTAGTTACCAAATGACGTCTGTACACGTGCCTATGTTTGAGTGACGTTGTCTAGGGCTGACATTATTCAATTATTAGTCGGACATGTAGGGGGGTGTAAGTGGTTCATCAACATCTTTGAACCAAAGTTAATCTCACCTGCACGGGGTACACCCTGCTGACTGACAGACGAGGCTCTGACGAAGAGAGAGGTTGGACATCGTATTTTTTAAGCAGCTCGACTAACGAAGTACCACCACCTCACAGAATACCGCAGTCAAATAACAATTTCCTTGAGGGTTGTTGTGTTCCTGCCTGCGAGTGAGTGAGGTCACCAGAGAGGATGGAGTTGCTGCGTTGGCAGCGGGGATGGCAGCGCGCGAGCCATATTTAATGTTGCGAACGTTAATATGGTTACGGTAACCGCTTCACATCAGGTGGGCGTAGTGAAGAAAAAAAACATAGTAATTACACTACACTGACTTTAGCCAATATGTACAAAATGCCTTGTATAATTGCCATTGCTAACTTATCCAAAATTTTATATTTTCTAATCACCACGAAATCGAATGTTCGCCACCGGTTCATTGTAATGGTCAAACCATTTCATTCTCACTATTGTAGCTTTTTACTATTCATAATATGATCTATTCTAAATATATTTTACTATTAATATGCGTAATGATTTGATTCATTTTCATATTTACATGGAACAAACGTAATTTAAAACTAATACCACACATGACATCACGCACAATAAACATTGAAATGTAAATAAGAAAATTGTAAACATTAACAATAAACCACCATAACTTAAGTGACAGCAATGTCAATTCCGCGTCTGCGCACTTACTTGCTCTTTGAGACATATAAATCTGCTATAATGCTAGCTATCCTTTTCTCATCTCGTATTAATTGTATCTTGTATCCTACTTTGACAGACAAGAATTAATTATGATGAAACTATGGCTGCCACATGCTTTTTAGGTAATATATAGAAATATCAGTACTTTATTTCATCCAAAGGGATCGAATAAATTTCTTTTATTGCCTTTCATCCACTGCACAAGTAACTCCCAACTTTTACATACTCCCATATTTTAAACTGAATGGAGAATAAAATACAAGCGATGTCTATTTGTAGGACGTAGCATCCATTGCGATCGGTTCCAAATCGGTCTCATAGGGGAGGTGAGGTCGACTAGTGAGAGCGGCAGAGAGTGTCCATACTGTACGTTAGTACTATTACTTATACTGTGCTAGTACATAAATAAATATGTCTGTACAAAGCGTCAATGAGTGCGTGCGCTCATATTATGTGCATGAACACTTCTGTTTAATTTGATGATTTGAAAAAAATATGTTTATAAGTTATCTCGTGGATACAGTACAAGCACACCCCCCAATACCATCACCACTTCAGACAAATCTCGCGTTCCTAGCTACTACATAAGTAAAGATGTCCATGCAAAGCGTCAATGAGCGTGTGTGCGTGCGCTCATTGAAGCTTTGGCTGTGTCTCAGAGGAGAGGTGAGGTTGACACGATAGAGCGGCAGGGAGTGACCATACTGTACGTAGTACTACTACTATTCATACTGTGGTACAAGCTTTGTTCTCCAAAACTGATCAAACCTAAGAGCGCCTCCTCCTCCTTGCGTCGTTTTCCTCATTGCTGAGGGTCGTGACCCCATGGCCTCACTTTTGCACGGATGATGCTCCGCCACTTGTTCCTGTCTTCTGCGGCGTGAACTGCATCATGTAAGCTGGTGTCGAGAGCAGTGCGGATTTGGTCGGACCAACGTATCGGACTTCGGCCCCGTGGTCTTTTGCCGTCTACCTTACCGGTGACAACAAGCCTCTCCAGGTTGTCACCACGTTTCCGGGCAATGTGGTCAAAGAACTCCAGGGTCCTTTGAAGACAGATGGTGGAGAGTGCCTAGATTTCGAGTATTGACTATAACATATGTTTTAAAAAATACAAAAATTTATCTGTTACCTAGTACCCTACAAGCTTCACTTCGTTTGGATTATGACGGTGCTATGTAATATGTCGAGTAATAATAATTATTTATTTATTTGTCTTCACACTATCACCATCCATATTATTTGTCAGAGGAGAGTGACACGGACAGCGAGCGGTTCCTGCCGATGACGTCCCGCGGCGAACTGAGTGAGAGCTTCTCCTCCTCGGTGAGCTCCATGAGCGCCAGCGTCACCTCCAGCGTCAACATACCGCCCTCGCAGCCCAGGATCAAGCGGAATAAGAAAGGTAACTTTTTATTACTTGTCAACTCTCACCAACACTGTAAACTGTAAATTTTTATCATCGACAACCCCACTCCCACGGCTGGGATACGGGTCTGCCCTAAATCGAAAGTTTAGAGCATACTCCACCATGCTGCTCGACTGCAAATTGGCGGAGGCTAGTGTTTTCAAGCCGCCTAAAGGCCAGTGACTTGTCACTCATATTTGCCATAATTAATCTCAATTATTGCAATATTCACAACATTTCCTACAAATAGAAATAAACACGAGTAGCCCACTCTCGAACAGTGACATTTGACATTTCGGAGACCGCGAATTCATACTCCTTGAATAAAAATATGTTTTTTTTTCAGTTCCCCACATAGAAGGCGACCCCACGGCTGAAGTATCACACATCAGCCTGAGGATCGCGTCGATATCGTGTGTTCTTCTGCACAAGGTAATCAATCGCAATAAATTAAATATTTATTACTTTTTTTTTAATGCAAACGTAAAAAGTTACAAAAAGAAGTTGTATAAACGTTCCTTTATTTTTTTAATTAAAAAGTTACATCATATTGATAACCCTCGCAGTATAGAGGGCCTGCGGACAGCTTCTGAACAAAACTCGAGCACATTCTGACCTCACAAAAGTAAATAAAGTCATACTTTGATCAAATGTATAATCGTAGTTAACCCTTATTCAACCCACTTCATACTTCTCTTACTTCTCCACCACGCTGCTCAACTGCGGGTTGGCTGAAGCTAGTGTTTGCCAGCCGCCTAAAGGCCACTGACTTCGTTTAGCGACTGTCATCTAATGACAACAGCCGGCACCGACGGCTTAACAAAGCCAATTAAATGTATTAAAAGTAAAAAAAGGAATTTTGTCTATATTTCTTTAACGACGGAACACGAGATAAATAAACCCATCCGTGGACAGGCTACGGTCGACGTTGCTTAACCTGCGTCTTCGATTGGACTGACACGCAGAACGACGCCACCGAGCTCCTCGAATAAAATACGCTCGGGTGGGATTTGACAAATCCCACTCGAGCGTATATTTGGGTATAAATTTCTATCTACTCATCATCATCATCATCATCAGGTCCATTTTAGTCTCCACTACAGGAGCACGACCCTCTCTCGTCCGTCCTAGATGGAAGGAGGATTTGGCCTACACTCTCCACGCTGGCCAGACGGGTTGGGGAGGTTATATATATAAATTTCTATCTACTCAGCATAAACCAAATCTTCACTAGCAGGAGAAGAGAAATAATTGTCTAGCTCGGTGGTCGAATGGCGAGCAATGGCCTCCTTAACTCCGATGTCGCGAGTTCGATCCCCGCACAAGACAAATGTTTGTATCCATGAACATGTCTGTTTGTCTTGGACTGGGTGTTTTCTATGTATTATATGTACTCGTATGTATTTACAAAAAAAATATGTATTTAAGTATAGTATCAGTTTAATCTAGTACCCATAGTATTTTGTGACTTGATGGCGGTGTGTAACTGGTTTATTGTCTAATTAAATGCATTACTTTCAGGATATATTAACGTCGACTCCGTTAGGTGCTGACTGCATATCATCTGCGTCCGCATCAAAAATGCACGAGGTCTCTAGAGAGTTCTTCAGCAACCTACAACCGTTCTCAATCTCGGACGGCGGCAAGAAGGACTTCGCTGTAGCCAACGAGAGGCTCGACAAAGCTGTCAAAAGAAATCATTTGAGGTAACACTATTTTCTTCTTTATACCACTATGGTCAAACAAGCATACGGCCCGCCTGATGGGAAGCAGTTATTGTAGCCTATGAACGCCTGTAACACCAGGGTCATCTCACGCGTTTTGCCGAGCCTGTAAAAACCTCTTCAC
Organism: Hypsopygia costalis; assembly: GCA_937001555.2. Taxonomy (NCBI): domain Eukaryota; kingdom Metazoa; phylum Arthropoda; class Insecta; order Lepidoptera; family Pyralidae; genus Hypsopygia; species Hypsopygia costalis. The sequence continues at coordinate 18,367,604 of OW443343.2, read as the reverse complement.
GCCATTGGCGGGTCATGCATCCCATATCTATCAAAATTATATTATTTGGTCTAATTCATTTCATTTTTTAATATATAATATATACAAATTACAGTAAAAAAAATAAACAAAACAGAATCCTCCAATAGTGGGAACAAGGTCTAAAATATTAGTTAGTGTGCAAGGAAACAGCTTTTTATTTATTATTCTTATATTTTCAGGCTGATTACGTCAGAAGTGACTCTAGATGGCAGCGATAAAACGACTTCTCACGGCAACCAGACGCTCGTGGAGGCTTCTATACGGCATCTACTGCTGCGGGAGTGTTTGTACAGTCCGGACAGTGACGGCAACGAACCGCCCGAGAGCTACGACCTAATACGATTCATGCAGAAAGGTAACAAGAGAAATTTGCTATAAAATGACATCTCATAGCAACTAGGCTGCTATAGATCGTCGGTTTAAAAAATCGGTTGTCTGTAAAGTCGCTTTACTGACGATAGTTGAACGTGACAACGTCATAAGAAAATACTGATGGAATGTTTGCATTTTTAAAAAGAAAATTTTAATGGAACGCCTCGGAGCGAGGTAACGCCGCATGAGTCATGTTTTTTCGTGCGTGCAGCCGGCTCCATCGAATTATAAGACGTTGTCACGTCAAAATGTTTGTGTTACTATGTGTGCAGCCGACAGTGGTTTCAATAATCTGCGCAACGGTTTACAACTTCATACGAGTCTTACAGAAAGGTTATTTTGGTACCTTTTTGACAACGACATCTCATAGCAACTAGACGGTAATCCTGGCTCCTATACGACATCTGATGGTACAAGAATGTTTGTATGCTCTTGACACGACAACGAACCGCCGACGGCCACAATTATGCGATTCATTCAAAAGATACCAAAAAATACAATAAGTATAGTACGACATCTCGTAGCAATCACGTTTTTGTCGATGCTGCTATACCACATCTACTGCTGCACGGAAGTTTGTACACCTCTGGCTGTAATGAGAACCAACCGTCCGAGAACTACTACCTGATACGATTCATCCAAAAATGTAACAAAAAAATAATAGATAACTACAATACAACATCTCATAGCAATCACAATTTTGACGATGTTGCTATAGGACATCTACTTGCGCGGATGTTTGTTCAACCCTGGCAGTAATGAGAACCAACCACCAAGGAATACGACTTGATACAACTCATACAAAAGGGTAACAAAAAAACAATAGTTATAATACGTCATCTCATAGCAATCAGAATTTTGACAATGCTGCTATACGACTTCTACTGCTAGGATGTTTGTACAATCCTGGCAGTAATAAGAACCAATCACCAGAGTATATACGTAATAGACGACTTGATAAGATACAGAAAGGAAACAAAAGAATCAATAATTACAATACGACATATCTCAAACTCTAAAGATCATAATTCGATTAACATTAACTTGAAAATAAATTGTATTAGTATAAATATACATATTTTAAATATTTCTTCTGCAGATGACGACGATGAAGCGGCTAAAAGACCAACAACGAACACTAGTGCAAATGTGAAAGTTAACTTCAAGCAGACATCTAAATTTATGCGAATATCGGGAGAGAAGAAACTCGTCTACCCCACTACAGAGGTCGTGTGAGTGTCTACTTCTTATGATATATTATTGAATCAATGTTTATTTGCAGACTTTATTTACACTGGTATATTATATTTGTAACAGGCTGTCGTATATAATGATTTATTAGTATTTATCATCAGAATGTCAGAATTTATTATTATCTAATAACTTCTTGTTTGATATCACAAAAGAAGTTACGAGGAAGCTATCTGGTTAAATGCTTTATAAAATTTCTATACAGTATTTATCACCATCACCATCGAAATCAAGGGTTGGTAACTGTTAAGGAATAAGTCTATTTTTTTTAATAATAGTTATATGGCCCTGGATACGAGTCTTTTATTAGAGTCCGCCTTTTCTACATCTTATTCCCGGCTGCAAGGGCATGCCGAAAAATCTCGTCTGGAATCTTGTCGTCCCTCAATAACTTATATTCAACAATAAAACCGATAGTCCAATTTTACTAACTTCTGGTTTGCACGACTTCTTCTTAAAACTCGACAGCGACAATATACAATTAAAATCAACGCGTCCACTAATCAGTATCATTGTCTTTTTGTTATATTTTCACGACTTTACTAATTTGGCATGCATGAAATTCCCGCCAAAAAGTCTCAGTCGGTATATGTGGCCATGTCAGAATCTGTTTCTTTTTTCAGTGTGAAGTGTATGCCAGTAGTGGTGGACGTAGAGCTGACCGTGATCGAGCGCATGTCGGCCACTTTCTTCGGCCGGCCGTCGCCGCCCGCCGCGACCTCGTCGGCGCCCTCGACGCCACAGAATCAGTTCAATTTGTCTCTGCAGTGCCCTAACCTTAACGCCGTACTCAGGTAATAAATCAATATTTATAGACAAATTAGACTGTGCCAAACCATAGTGCGTGTAATAGTACTTACATACGTTTTGTACCCACTCTTGTATCTTTGGATCTATAAACTGGAATCTTGTGTAGTTTGTTCGGCGACTAATGAGTGAACGAAAGCTAACCCGCATGCGTTTTAGTTGATCACTGAGATGCATGCGAGTTAGCTTTCGTTAACTTAGTCTTTTTAAGGCCGTGTGGTTTCCGGCAGACTAGAATAGAATCACTCCGTCTCTTCTTGTGGATGTCGTACAAGGCGACTAAGGAATATACATTATAAAACATCGATCAGGCCTCCCCAACCCTTCTGGCCAGCGTGGGGAGTGTAGGCCAAATCCGCCTTCTGTCTGGGACGGACGAGAGAGGGTCGTGCTTCTGTAGTGGAGACTAAAATGACCTGATGATGATGAACTTAGTCTTTCGTAGTGCTATCAACCCTTCGTTACCACTTTTTCAAATCCCAAAATAAGATATACAGAAAAAATAATATAAAAACGAAAATATTAAATGTTAATGTGTTTATTGAAATGTAAAATATTATGTACAATACCTATACACATATGAACTATTTAAATGTTTGGCAATAAAAACTGTATATACGCGTGCTGTGACTTTATAACAGCAAATAGAAATGGAAAAAAAAAGTTACGGTTACAAATCTTCCTGATAGCGCTCAGTTGGAAAAAGCATTCGACCGGTTATCTAGAGTTAGTGGGTTCAAGCCCCATCTTGGTTGGGAAGGTGAACTTTTCCACTTTAAAAATTCCTGCAAGAGAACCGAAATAAACTATTAAATAATATTTATTATTGATTTTTGTGATTTTCTAAACAATCTATTACAGAAGGCCAATTCTCATAATTATTTTACGATCGCAGAATGAAAGTTCACCGAATCGATTTTGAATTGAGAATTGAATAAAAATTATATACTTGATTTCGTAAATTAATTATTATCAATTCTTATTGTTGGCAAAATAACATTCTTAGATTGTTTAATATTCGGTCATATTTCAGTATAATCACACTTAAAATAAACTTTGAAGTTTCATGTGATACGAGAATACCAAATTTGACATTTGTGAGATCGAGACTGAATTGGAACTGAATTTTGACTACCTTTTAATTACGAGAATTGGCCCTCAGTTGTGAATTCATTGTTTGATTTATTGACCAGGTTCCCTATAGCGGACCTCCGTCCCGGCGTGAACCGCGAGAGCCGTCGCGTGCGGCCCGACCACCTCATGTTCAAGTGCCAGAACGCCACCATCAGCTCGCAGCAGGCTCCCAGCCTGCGTCCTTTGCCCACCACCGTCAAGCTAAAAGCTACCACGTTGGACTTATATTACCATGTAAGTTCTGTTTGGGGTAAACATCTATGCTGATGTCTAAAATGAAGAAAGAAGAATCAGTGGACCTTTTTCTCGCAGCAACGCACGTGTGATGCTCCTGGTGTTGTAGACGTCTAAAAGCTGCCGTAACTGTTTCCATCATAGGCCGTATGCTTGTTTGCCACCTTATATAAGAAAAACATAATATACAGTGTTTCAACCGAGTGTCCCAAGACACCTCTGAATTTCTTTTAAGAGATTTTTTTTTTATACTACGCGGTTAGGAGACAAGCATACGGCCCGCCTGATGAGAAGCGGTTACCGTAGCCATATTAACGCTCGTAATATGAAATATCGCTTGCGTGCCGCCAACCCCGCTACCATCGCAACAACTCCTTCCTTCTACATGACCTCACTCACTCGCAGGAACACAATAATGCTCAAGGGTATTTTTATTCTGTGAGGTGGAAGTACTTCCCCTGTCGGGCAGCTTACAAATTACACTATGTCATACTTCTCTTTTTATCAGAGCCTCGTGTGTGATGAAAACACTGAAGTAATTAATTATCTTACATGCGTATAGAATTTTATGGTTCATTTCAGGAAAACGACAGTTTGCCACCTACGCACATTGCCCGGACAACAATGATGGACCCTTCAGAAGGAAATTTACTGCACAGCAACGTGACAACGTTACTTCCTACGTACGTTTTATATTTATTTGTAACTAGCGAATAATCAGCTACTTCTGTGCTGCATATTTGAGTTGCGTAAAATATGTTCTGTAATTCGCAAAGTGTAAAGTTTGGAAGTCTTTGGAAGCATAAAGGATGACTCAAAATTAACGCAAGATTTGAATTAAATAGAAAACAGAGTTTTTTGTCTTCAGTTTTCGATCTATTACTTAATATGATAGGGTTATTTATGGAATAACACATCGGGCAAATGGTCTCCACGGCTTTCCTGGCACATACGTACTTTTTTATCGAATTTTTCCATAACCATTTTGCATAAATATGGCTAAATTTCATTGACGCAGCGTTTAATTTCCTCTTGTAATGCACGGGTAGTTGCGGGCTTGTTGTCATAGACATTTGACTTTAAATAACCCCATAAAAAGAAATCTAATGGTGTTAAATCACAAGATCTAGGCGGCCAATTCTGATCACCGAAACGAGAGAGTACACGTCTAGGAAATGTCTCATGCAGTAATTGAATAGTTTCACTGGCTGTATGGCATGTGGCATCATCTTGTTGAAAGCACGTGTCGTCTATTTCAATATCATTCAACTGAGGCAGGAAGGAGTGTGTTATTATTCGCAATATCGAGCACCAGTAACAGTCACTGCTTGACCAGCCTCATTTTCAAAAAAGTATGGCCTAAGGATGTCTCCACCCCAAAATTCGTATCAAACAGTGACAGCTGTGATTGCATTTGTTTTTCGACAATCACATGTGGGTTCTTCGAACCCCAAATGCTGCAATTTTGGCGATTAACAAAGCTATCAAGGTGAAAATGTGCTTCATCGCTTAGGATGATTTTGCTTGAAAAATCAGTACAGTCAATCATCCGCTTGTTGATGCTCAGTAATCCATTAGCCGTGGAGAATTTGCCTGATGTGTTATTGCATAAATAACCCTATCCTATGTATTTTATGAGTCAATAAAAAAATCACAAACTGAAGACTAAAAACTATGTTTTCTATTTAATTCAAATCTTGCGTTAATTTTGGGACACCCATTAAAACCTTCTCCAGAGTTCAAGCTATCTTTATACTAAATTTCAACAAAACTGCTCCATTGATTCAACCATAAAAGATCAACAAACGCACATTCACTTTTAGTATTATTAGTTAGAATGTATACTTTTAAAGCAGGCTTAGAGACATAAAAATGTTAGTGTCTTTAACACTTAGAGAGAGTGATTTATTAGCTATACAAGATTTTTGAAGTAAAACTTCTTTACGCACGCTTGACTTGGAGAGTAAGCTGGTGAGTGCGTGACGAGAGCGTTACGAAAAGTGTGATCGGGTGAGGCGAACAGAAGTTGACAGGGAGATATAAGTAGAAGTTTTACTTCAGTCGTGTTATCTAAAGCACACTCGTTTTCTTTAAACATAAGCAAATATATTTATACCGACATAAAATCAGATCTATTGTTCTGGAGATTAGACGAAATGATATTATTATTTTTGTGTCAGGATCTCCCTTACATTCCAACCGCCAAAGACCAATAAAGGCCCGTTCGACGACGAATCGAGCTTCGAGCCAGCGAACGTCAGTCCGATGACGACATCCATGTACATAATGAACAACTTGCATAGCACACAGCCGAGCCCGTTCAGTGGCAAAAAGATGGCACATCAGAGCATCACTAAGCACGAAAGCGACAAAAATCCACATGGTAAAAACGGTAAGTATTTTTAACATACCATAGCACAGGAGGCAGTGGTGAGAATGTGTAGTGGGCTTCCTTCCCGTCCCGTAACTTGCATAGCAACAGTCGAGTTCGTTCAGTGGCAAGAAGATGGCACATCAGAGCATCACTAAGCACGAAAGTGACAAAAATCCACATTGTAAGGATGGTAAGTATATTTAACAACTTGCATAGCACAGGAGACAGGGGTGGGAATGTGTAGTGGGCTTCCTTCCCTTTTACATATTTACAACTTAGAAAGCGAAGTGTAGTAAAATATTAGCTGCTCCATTGGTCAGTCTTTTGTACTATTGTGATCAACAAAGTTTGAACATACAAATAAAATTGCAGGCCGCGAGGAAGAATTAATAGTACCCGGCACGGACGAAGAAATGGCTGAATTCACGACGAGCGCCGTAGAGAACTCTTCAATACATTTAGAATTCAACCTGCCTGTGCTCAGTCTACAACTTGAGTGAGTTTGTTTACTTTTATTAATACCACTAAAATAGCAAACAAGCATTCGGCCCGCCTGTACTGAAGCAGTAACCATAGCCTATGAATGACTGTGACACTAATAGCATCACACGCGCGTTGCCGACCCTGTAAAAACCTCTTCACGCCTTTTTTGAAGAACCCCATGCTATAGTCCCCCGAGAAAACCTCGACAGGCAGTTCATTCCACAGCTTGACAGTGCGCGGGAGAAAATTTCTCTGGAACCGCACAGTACGCGACCACTTAGGCTCTAATGTGTGAGGATGAATTCCCTGTCGATGGCGAGCGGTGCGACTGTAGGAGGTTATGGACATCAAGTCAAACAACTCCTCTGAACACACCCCATTGCACAATAAGGAGAACATACAAAGGGACGCAAAAAACTTTCTATACCATAAATGGTACTAAACATCGACCAAGTGTATAGTAGACATGGGATGTAAGCGTGGCAAGCGTGTCAACAGTAAGCATCCAAACACTTAACTTGGTGTGGATTTCTATCAGTCGCATATGTAATACATAATACATTGATTTTATATCATATACTTTAATTAAATCTGCTTTATGCTTTTATGAAACAATACTATGCAAGCAAATTCAACCAATCACAACACGAAGTTATTATTAGTATACATTGACGAACCCGGAGGTCGAATGGCTAGCAATGGCTACTTTGACTCCGAGGTCGCGGGTTCGATTCCCGCACAAGACAAACATATTTTGTATGCATGAACATGTCTGTTTGTCTTGGCCTTGGTGTTTTCTAAGTATTGTAAGTATGTATTTATAAAATATTATGTACATTTATTAGTTGTCTAGTACCATTAGTACGAGCTTTGCGCTTAATTTGGGATTAGATGGCGCTGTGTAAATTTTCCAGAAATATTTATTTATTTATTACTAGCTGACCTGACAGACGTGGTCCTGTCTAAACCTTACCCAGTATACCCAGAATATCCCACCAAAGTTTCATTGCAATCGGATGAGCGGTAAACGAATGCATAAAGGACATACAGAGAAACATTAATTTTTATATATATAAATAGATGAAATTATCTACCATAAATTCAATTTCAGATCTAAACAGATTTACGAGATAATCTACAACCGCATCAACTCGGACCTGTTGCTGTGGGAGCCGCAGATAGTGGACCCGTTTGAGATCAGCCCGCTGATGTGTACCTCCATCTACCCCGCGTTTGGAGTGTGCAAGGGGAGCGGATTCGGTACGTTACTTTTTGAATACAATCAACATCATCATTGATCATTTTATACCACGAACTGTGAAATTGTGGAATCAACTTTCCTCAGCGGTATTTCCGAACGATTACGACATGGAAGCCTTATATAACAGAGTTTATATTTCCCTTAAAAGGCTGGCAACGGATCGGTGACCCCTTGGTGTTGCTGATCTTTCCATGGGCGGTGGTGATTGCATTTGATTGGTGGTGATGACGCACATGCTCGTTTAGAGGGGAGCCCATCTCATATAAAAAAAGAAAACTTTCGCGCGTTTGGCGATTTGTATATGCTTAAAATTAATTTAATTACATTATTGAACAAATAGATTAATAAATGTTATATGAGGGTGTTATTGCTATTTGTTCCTTATAATGATTAAAAAGTCATATCAAATTGTTTAACATTAAAAAGGCATATGAAATTTTTAAACCAGATACTGATTCCCCGCGAACTTTATATAATTTTTTTGCATATGTTTTTTCACCACATTTGCGCTCTTAGTCAGTGGTATAATTGAAAAGTGTTTTTTTTTTTTTACATAATTAGTTTGAATTGCAAATGTAGCTCTGGACATTTTCTTTTTAATTCTGAAAACTTTTCGAAGAAAAATTCTCATCTATACAATAGATGTGCTTGGTGGTTGAATGGATAGCAACGGCCACTTTGACTCCGGGCTTGCGGTTCATCCTCGCAAAAGTTAAACATTTGTGTGCATGAGCATATCTGTTCGTCTTGGTCTAGGTCAGTGTTTCTTAACCTGTGGTCCGCGAACCCCTTGGGCTCCGCGAGTATGTGTATGGGGGTCCGCCGTCTTATCTTCGAACATTTGAATTAATAAATAATGCCAGCAATACTTGCAAAAAAGCAGCACGAACCTTCACATTAATACAGTATTTTTAATTTTTATAAAAATGTAATTCGTTTTCAGTACTTATAATAAATTGTCTTAAATTTATGGGTTTTTAATAAGAGGTTCCTTGAAATTGTGCTTGATTTTCTAGGGGTCCGCTGACCGGAAAAGGTTAAGAAACGCTGGTCGAGGTGTTTTCTATATATTATATTATACGTACCTATATATTTACAACAAAAAAGTATGTAGATCCTATCAAATATCTAGTACCCACAGTACAAGCGTTGCTTAGTTTGGACCTAGATGGCGCTGTGTAATTTGTCTAGATTTTTTTTTTCCTTAGATTCGGACTCTGAGAGTTCAACGTCAGAAGAAGAGAACCTATATTATTCAAGTTACGACAACAAACTAAAGAAGGGTATGGCAAAGAAGTCACACGAGAAAAGCGACACGCACAACTTTTGTCTCACTCTCAAAATTGGGAAAGGACTACTGACTATATACGCGCCCGTGCGGGTAAGTGATTCTAAGGCTCAAATTACACCGCCGCGGAATGGAATGGAAATGACTTGTATACCAGTTTCACAATAAATATTTTCTGATTTCTGATTTACTTTTTGCTTCGATATTGTACATAGCATAATGAACTATATATCGATTGTATAACATATAAACTTAAATACGATCCGTAACTAGGTGGATTCTCGAGAACGCGCGAGGATTCCCCGGAAGACGCGCGACCTTTTTTGGCTCGTATTTAAGTTTATAAGTTATACAATTGACATAAAGTTCATTATGCTATGATCAATTTCGTTGCAAAAAGTCGCTTCCATTCCATTCCATTAACTGACAGATACATGGTAAAAAGAGATATGGTATGTTCTTTAGCGACTGTTCTTTACTGTGTCACGTGATTTGAACTCGCTACGTCATCAGGTGTATTTTGTATGGAAAATGACTGATTTTGACAATCAAATGTCACGCATAAGTATATGTAATGAAAGTAGGCCGGATTCTATCCACCCACGGGGCCGAAATCGAGGTTGAATGGAGCGAGTAGATTCGCTGAGTGTATGTTTTCCATTGATTGATTCAATGGAAAATGTATTTTATGATCATTCCTCATGGATAAAGGACCCTCCCCAACACGTTTGGCCAGCGTGGAGAGTGTAGGCCAATCCTCCTTCCGTCTAGGACGGACGAGAGAGGGTCGTGCTCCTGTAGTGGAGACTAAAATAGACCTGATGATGATGATGATGATTCATTTCCAAGAGTGACTTTTCGGCGTATATAAGCGTTCCGCTATAGTTAGATGATCTATTTTTTTTTTTGCATTAGGACACGAACAAACGCGTAGTTCCCGGACAAATGGGTGAGCTCGTGTTAGAAGCCCAAAAATTGACAATGTGCCAAGTGAGCGGACTGAATGGACGGCCGAAGACTGCGCAGCTGTGCTTGCGAACTGGGAAGACCACACTGTACCACGAATGTAAGTCCTAAGTTATGCCTCATCTAATACGGGCTTTTTTACAGCCAGAGCTCGTGTGACGTCAGCATAGACAAACAAAACCAAACCCTGCACCTCCCATGGCGCCACCGACCTCGCGGTCATATGAGCCGTATCGCGGGAGATTCGCGTGGCACTTTGCTCTGAGGCTCTTTCGTACCGCGGGCAATTCTTGACTCCCTACAAATCATTTAACTCTAAGTTCTTTGTCCCTCATTGAAGCTCCCCCTCCTTTCTGAAGCAGCTACATACACTCCTATGCCTTCGCTTTCTCCCATATGCTCTCCTCCTCTGTTCTTCTCTCTCCTCTGCGCTCCTGCGCGCATGCCAACAGTTTATTTATCTTTGGTTGTTACCCTTTCTAGTCTGATACTCTCCTCTACCTAAAGGTTGCCTGGAAGAGATTGCCCAACGATAAAGCCGCCTAGGACGCCGAGATGACGTTGTGTATTCTAACCGCCGTGACAAATGACATAATTAATCGTTTCAGCATTACTCACGATACCTTCAGAGAAGCCAAGCCTTCGTTTGTACGGCACGACCCTACCAGCACACCTGAAGACAACCATCTACCCGTCAGGCAAAGGGGTGGTTATAAAAGAAAACATGAAAACTAAGGACATGTTCTCTCTCGCGCTTAGAGTGGAACCGGACCCTGAATCATCTAATTTAAAGGTAAGAATACATACGTACTAGTGGAAGAGCACTCGACCGGTCATCAAGCGGTTGTGGGTTCAAATCTCACCTAGGCGGGGAGGTGAATTTTTCCATTTTTAAAAATATTTAAACCATAAGTATTTTTTGTAATACTAAGTTGACTAACAAGCATACGACTTGCCTAATAAATATAAAAAATGCGGTGTAAGTGGTGCATCACCACCTCTAGAGCCAATACTAACCTCACATGCACGTGGTACACCCTGTCGATGAGCAAACAAGGCTCTGGTGAAAGAGATGTCAGGACCATTGATGTAGGATACTAAATATTGGCAATCGACTGAACAAAATGAGACCAAAAATTAAGTACAATAGTGTTATTGAGAGGGGGGCTAAACGAGCATGTGGGTCACCTGGTGGAAAACAATCACCACCATGCAGATCAGCAAAACCAAGGGGGTCGTCATATCCATTGTCAGCCTTTTCAGGGAAACTGTTCTTGAAGGTTCCCATGTTATCTTTAATTAGAAATACGATTGAGGGAAGTTAATTCTGCAATTTCACCGTTCGTAGTAGAAAATCATATTAATAAATAATCTTGGACGAATTACACACTGCCATCTAGTCCCAAACTAAGCAAAGCTTGTACTATGGGTACAAGATAACATGGGAGGCTCCCATGTCAAGAACAGTTTCCCTAAAGATATGGCGACCCCTTGGTTTTGCTGTCCAGAAATATTTATTATTTATTTATTTATTTGTGTGTTATAGACAATCTGCATAGCCCTGGGCATAGAGCAGGCGACGTTGCGGCATAGAGGCGACAAGGGCATCGCGTGGCTAACGCAGCTGATGGACGTGATTGACGTTCTGGACTACCCCGTGCCAGGGTACGCGCCCAGCACCGTCATCTCAGAGCTGCACGTGCACATCTGGGACTGCGCCATCGACTACAGGTTGTTATCTTGATGTTTGTTGATCGCATAAATTTTAGTATTATTTTATAGCATTGATTGCATTTGTAACAAAAAATAATAAATATATATTGCCACTTTGGCAAGATATAGCAGGGTCACCAGAGCTCATCAGGTGAAGCTTTGGCTTCAGAACCAAATATTTGTGAGCGTTTATTGTTTATTTAGTAAAAATATGTACCTTGTAAAACGTGCAAGATTTACGGTCACGCCGATGCAACGCCGCCGCCGCCGCCGCCGTGGAATTTTTCAACGTCACGCCGCCGAGTAAATGGCCTACGGCACTTCTGTTTAGTTTAGAATGCAGGCAACAGCTAGTTTTAAAAATGAATAATATTTTAGGGGTGTAAATGGTTCATCAACATCTTTGAACCAAAGCCAACTTCACCTGCATGCAGTGCCCCCTGCTGACTTACAAACGAAGCTCTGACGAAAAGAGAGGTAGAGAGCGTAATTGTAAGCTACCCGACTGGGGAATGTAACCTCCACGGCTCCACCTCACAGAATACCGCAGCCAAATAACAAATCCCTTGAGGGTTGTTGTGTTCCTGTGAGTGAGTGATGTCACCAGAAAGGACGGAGATGCTGCGCTGGCAGCGGAGGTGGCGGCGCGCGAACGATATTTTATGTTGCGAGCGAATATGGTTACGGTAACCGCTTCATATCAAGCGGGCCGTATGCTTGTTAGCCACCTGAAGTAGTATAAAAAAACAATTATTTTTTTTGTTCAGACCGCTGTATCTACCGATACGAACAGTACTCACTCTCGGCAACTTCACGATATCAAGCAACCTCATAGCGGAGACGAACACCTCCTGCCTGCGGTTCCTCGCCCAGGAGTGCACCCTGTTCTTGATGCACGTGAACGTGGGGAAACCCAACGCCGTGGTGCCGCAGGACGACGACAAGCTGCCTGACCTCAATAAGGACTACGTGTGCGTTGTGGATGTCGGCTTGTTTGAACTCTCGCTTAGGATGGACGATAAGGCTAATCCGGTGAGTGTAAGTACAAATTACATTTATTACAATTTAAAACTGCTAGTCTCTTTACGTGTATATCGTTAAAGTTTTCTTCGATCTTTGCGTTTAACTTATCTATAAGAGACATGAAATATTCCAGATCTTTCCCACATTTTATTTTATATCACAACAAAAATGCCCCAATAATTTAGTTTTTCTTACATTTACATTTTCGAAGTAAATATTGACGCATCGAGATGATACCTTGTTAAAGTTTCGTTTAAACAAAAAAGTAAAAACCCGTCAGCGTTAGAAAATAATTATTATCTCTGTATGTTTTTTTTGCCATGTTTAAATATCCCTGTAACACTTCTACAATTGACTCGCATCTAATGAAAGTTCATGTTAAGTTGAAAACCCACATATAATCTTGTCACTTTAAGCTATTGAGTCCGCCAAAGAATTACACATATAAACGTAATACGCTTGAAGAACATAAGAAGCATGTATTATAAAGTATGTGACAAAACGACCATGCCGAACCATTTGTGAACGTGACAGTTATATATACTCAGCAATCTCTCATATTGCATACAGCACAGGTACTATGTCATGATTACGCAGCGAGCGGTATGCAGAAGTATGGTAAAGAGAAGTAACAAAGTTTCCCCCACAGAGCAGCGATCAGCCGCGCGTGGACTTGAGCGCGTCCAACAACATGGTGTCTCTGTACACGTGCTGGGACTCGGCGTCGGCGCTGTGCCGCCTGCTGACGTACGCGGCGGCCGACGGGGACGCGCAGCCGCCCTTCGAGCCCAGCAGCCGGCACACCAGCATCTGCTCCGACCAGCCGCTCGAGCCGCTCGTGGGTCAGTACTCACAACTGCAAAATGTAAATTGAAAAAATCACATTCAATACGGTCAAGTTCATCAATGGGCAAGTACAAGTAGAAAATTTCCGACCTTAAAAAATAAAAGCCATCCCAAATGCACTACTAATTCCTTCCAAATCCCTAAACGAAAGACGTAAAATAAAATAAATTCACATCATTGCCATTAGGACTATAAAATGCGTCATATACTTTCCATAAAATTTCTGTACGTTTTATTACAGGCCTTGAAGACCGGCCTATTGAAGAAATACGAGAACTTTCTCCGAATGAAATTCAACAAGTCAATGACCTGATGGCTGAAGCAATGAAAGAGAGTCCCAATACGACGCGTAAGTACCGGTGCTCATATTCTTATTTATTCATATAATTATGAGGAGCTCCAGGGCATCGTTGCGCATGTCAGTCTAATCAATCACGCAAGCACCGTCAACCGTAGCCTGTCTATGGATGGGTTTATTTATCTTGTGCTCCTCCGTGCTTCGGAGGGCACCTTAAACCATCGGTCCCGGTTCTCGTTAGACAAAAGTCATTAGCCAAGTCTTTAGGCGGTTTGATAACACTGGCTTCCGCCAATCCGCAATTAAGCAGCGTGGTGGAGTATGCTCTAAACCTCTTCGATTGAGGGGAGACGAGAGATAATTATGGGTTGATACCGAACATATAGCAATACACCAATCACTAAAATGCTAAATAAAAGCAAACTCCAATACTACCAGTATGCCAAATCTCAAACCGATCCTTCCAGTGGTTCGAGATATGCGTTGATAAATCATCCAGTAACGGTTGCCATTTATATATATAATTATTTCTAGTTGAAGACGATGAGCTGCACAGTTCCACCGAAAAAGAAGGAGTGGAAATATTCTTCTTCCCCGACGAGTCCAACATGGGGCAGAGACAACTGTCAGAGACTACTGACGATTTAGAGGCTGATAGCAAATCCATAGATTACGAGGAATTTCAAAGCGCAGCTACGGAAGTGGATGCGAAGTTGACCAGCGTCCAAGTGGCGAAGGAACTTGGAGAACCGACGTCTACCCCTACCGCTACTCCTAGGAAACCGAAGCGAAAAAAGGTAAGTGTTCTAAAAATAGAGATTTTTTTTGGAGTGGGGGGGGGGGGGGGGGAAGCGAATGTGGGTCACCTGATGGAAAGCAATTACCACTGCCCATGGAGATCAGATCAGCTAAACGGTCGCCGATCCGTATTTGTATGAACCATTGCTACTGCCCGTGCATCACCTATGATGCATTGTCAATGATGTGCTTAACAATTTCATCAGTTTTTTTTTTTGTAAACTACATCGGATACAAGCATACGGCCGGCCTAATGTGAAGCGGTTACAGTAGCGTATAGCATATTAACGCGTGCACCATGAAATATCATTCGCGCGCCGCCACCCTCGCTGTCAATGCAGCAACTTCTTCCTTTCTCGTGATCTCGTGACACTCACTCGCAGGAACACAAAAACCCTCATTGAATTTTTTTTTTTGTGGAGATAGTCAGGCAGCTTACAAATACTGCATGCTGCACCCTACCTCTCACAGCCTACCTCAGGGCCTCTTTCGTTAGTCGACAGGGTGCACCACTGCAATTGAGGTTGGCTTTAGCTCTAAAGATCGTGGTGAGCCACTTAACGATACTTTTCATCTGGGGATGCATTATCTACTCATACAAATTAAATAATAAATATTTAATAAATATTTGTTGACAATTTACACAGCGCCATCTAGTCCCAAATTAAGCGCAAAGCTTGCGTTATGGGTACTAGACAACTGATAAATGTACTTAAATACAGTTTTTTTTTTGTAAATACATACTTATAATACATAGAAAACACCCAGACCAAGACAAACAGACATGTTCATGCACACAAATGTTTGTCTTGTACGGGAATCGAACCCGCGACCTCGGAGTCAATGTGGCCATTGCTAACCATTCGACCACCGAGCTCGTCAATTAATTAAGAATGAATATCAAAATGGAATCAACAAAATTGCAGAAGAAATGAACAGTTATTTGACAAAACAGTGAGTTTGCACAAGGAATTATTAATGTTAACGATAACAGACTGTTAGTAAACAAAAACGAGTATGTTTTAGACCACACGAATTAAGTAAAACTTCTTTAGCTCTAGTAACTTATATGTCCCTCTCAACTTCCGTTCGCCGTTCTCGTAACGCATTCATCAGCTTACTCCCCAAGTCGAACGTGCGTAAAGACGTTTTACTAAAAAAAATTGGTAATTTTTTATTATTCTAAATTTGTCGACAGGCAAAATCTGGCGGCGATGGTGGGAACACAGACGATGAGTATTGCATTGTGGAGACTCAACCACAGGGGCAGGACAATGACCTCGACGAACCAGTGGTGCACTGGATCGGACAGGGCCCCGTGTATATGTTCGACAACCACTTCACTGTGCCGCCCGCTAGAACTGATGTCCTGAAGGCGCCTAAGAGCTTCCCTGCTCCTCTATACAGGTAACACGTTAGACTAGTCGATGATATCTTATAAACTTGTAGTGCAATGGATCGCACAGGGCCCCGTGTTATTTTTGACAACCACTTCACTGTGAGCTGAAGGCACCCAAGAGTTTCCCGTCTCTTCTAAACAGACAAAAGCTCATGGTATGCTGGACCTTGATCTCTATAAGTCGATAATAGTGTACTGGAGTGCGACTGAGTGAGGTCACCAGAAAGGAAAGAGTTGCTGCGTTCATGTTGCGATCGTTAAAATGGTTACGGTAACCGCTTCACATCAGGTGGGCCGTATGCTTGTCTGCCACCCGACGTAGTATAATAAAAAATACTGGATCGGACAGGGCCCGCTAGGATTGATATGCTGAAAGTGCCTAAGAGTTTCCCTACTCAACTATATAGGTGACCTCACATGTTATTTTAGGAAATGGATACGTCTCATAACCGGGGCACTGACGGGCCATTCTCCCTGTCATGGACACCTATCCAAAATGAGACTTTGTTGATAGTCTAGAGTGCAAAACATGCAAAGGGTCTAACGAGTCCATGTAACACTTGATGTGACAATGTGACGCACTAACCGGCAAACAAATGCAAATCCTAGGCATACCCGGACCTGGAGAACTACAGGCTCTTCTCAATAAGGGGCATACTGAAGTACATGGAAAATGTTTCCTGACTAGGGGAAAGTGACTAAAGGAAAAGATGAGCATGTGGGTCACCTGATGGAAAGCAATCACCACCGCCTATGGAGATCAACAACACCAAGAGGTCGCCGATCCGTTGCCAGCCTATGTTATACTCCTTCCATTCTTCATAAAAATTCATATGATTATATTAAATGACTATGAATTGGGAGATCCCAAAAATCACTATTCATAGATGTTCTATAATATAATATAATAACGGCTTCATATAGAATGGTGTACTCCTATTCTAATATCTAATCATATATTATTGACGAGCTCGGTGGCGTAGCGGTCAATGACGTGGCTTCGACATCAACGCTCGTGGGTTCGATACCCACATAGGACAAACATTTGTGTGCATGAACATAGTCTGGGTGTTTTCTATGTATCATAAGTATGTATTTACAAAAAATAAAAGTATTTACGTATGTTTATCAGTTGTCTAGTACCCATAACACAAGTTTCGCTTACTTTGGGCTAGATGGCGCTGTGTAATTTGTCTGACAATATTTATTTATTATTTATCTAATCCTATATTAACATGTATATGAATTTCCAGTTATAGTTTATGCGAGATGAGCGTGACGTGGAACATGTTCGGGGGGAACGACTTCCGGCCGCCAGGGGAGCCGGCGCCGCCGAAGAAAACTGTCACCATTGACGCGGACCCGCGCAAGCAAGGCTCGCCCACTACCATCAAGTTAGTCAAATGATATTCACAAACAATTAAATTAATCTATATACACCAAAGGAAAGAACTGATTTACCTCCATGATTGTTGATGATGATCCTGATTTGTATCCATCCCGAACAGCAGAAATAAAGAAATAAAGTTATGATGAAATTGTCAGTACAAGGTTTGCATGGAAATTTTTCAGGAATGAGTTGGGAAGGGAAATATTGAGCCACACCACAACGAAGTTCGGGCGAACCGCTACTTTCTTCATATATTTATCATGATTATTTTGATGTTTCTATTAAAATGCGCCCCAGAGTGGGCATTTTTAAAGGGCAAGGTAATTGTAATGTGTACAATAAAAAAACGTGAATTGTCGACTTTTTTTTCATTGCATTAATTTACATCTCTGCTTTCTTTACTCGTAATCAACATTCAAAAACAAAATAACACTTTACATTAACAATTTATTTTCTCCTCTGCTAATTTTGTGCCCATGTTGTACATTTTTTTTATTAATAAGTAAAAGGCGACTATAAATTAGTCTCTCTGTGTGAAACAGACGCAGCAAAGAGTACGAGCCATACGAGCTGGGCGTGGCGGGAGTGAGCTGGACGCCGGGCGCCGAGCGCGTGCGGACTCACCCGCGCGCGCCGCCGCGGCCCGCGCGCGCGCTGCGGCACAAGGGCGGCGCCAACCGGGACCACTGCACCTGCGTCAAACTCTGCCTCACCAAGGTAACGACCGTACCATGATATCCGCTACTAGTGATGATGATAATTGATTATTTTTTTATACCACGAACGTGACAAACAAGCATACGGCTCGCCTGATGGAAAGCAGCTACCGTAGCCTATGGACGCCTGTAACACCAGAAGCATCACATGCGCGTTGCCGACCCTGTAAAAACCTCTTTACGCCCTTTTTGAAGAACCCTATGCTGTAGTCTCCTGGGAAAACCTCAACAGGCAGCTCATTCCACAGCTAGAGAGTACGTGGAAGAAATTTTTTCTGGAACCGCACAGTACGTGTCCACTTCGGTTCTAATGTGTGAGGATGAATTCCCTGTCGATGGCGAGCGGTGCGACTGTAGAAGGAGGCCGTTGGCATCATGTCAAAAAACTCCTCAGAACACACCCCATTGTACAATCGGTAGAACACACAAAGCGACGCAAAGTCTCTTCTCAGACTCAAGGGTTCTAAACCATCCGTCAATTTGGGTTCGTCAACAATCCTCACAGCGCGTCTCTGAATCGAGTCACAAGGTGGTAGCTGGTATTTAGGTGCTCCCGCCCATAGATGACAACAGTACTCCATATGCGGCCGTACTTGAGCTTTGTAAAGCAGAAACCTTTGCCGCGGGTTGAAGTACTGTTTCACCCTGTTGAGCACACCTAGTTTCTTCGATGCCAGCTTGACCTTCCCTTCCAGGTGACATCGAAACTGGACGTCGCTGGAGATTTCAACTCCTAGAATCCCAATACTTTTGGCGATGGTTGTGGTTGTGGTGGTGTGTTTTCAAAGTGCGAAGCCACAGCAAATGGAGTTTTCTTAGCGGTGAACGCGCAGACTTGTGTCTTAGAGGGGTTAAATCGCACTAAGTTCTGTCGCCCCCAGTCGGACACTCTACTTAGTGTGTCGTGTGCGCTCGATGTCCGACACAAGTTGTTCGCGACTCTCCTCCACCAAAGAACGAGGAATATTTGCGCGGCCCGTGTAATAGGTATCGACCGCATAACAATGAATGCCGTCAATAGACAGCATATCATTAATATGCAGCAGAAACAGCGTCGGAGACAATACAGAACCTTGCGGGACGCCAGCATTAATGTCCATGCTATCGGAGCAACTGCCATCTACAACAGCTCTAATGCTTCTGATGGACAAGAAGCTAGCGACCCATTCGCAAAGCCCCTCAGGCAGACCGTATGCCGGTAACTTCGAAAGAAGATTATGATATCAATTCTGAAATATGAATTATCAAAATCCTTAAAACAAGCTGAAAATTTTCTTCCTGTTGTGTTTTAGCTTTCCCCGGAATTTCGAATACTTCTATTTCCTCCAGAAGCCCAAATAAAATTGTAAAAATTCTCGGACTCAAAAAGACTCGTAACCATGATCGTATAAGCATTAATAAAAATGTGTCTGGACAAATAAAACATTACAGAAAATTAACTCATCTAGCTTTTAACAAGAAATACGAATTTTAAATCAGTAAAACATAAATAACAGTCGAGTAGACGAAAACTGTGACATCATATACACAGGGTTTTAGTACATTTTTCATTCAAGAATGTCGTGAGTATTTTGTTATAAAAGTAACAAAATTGACTTCCACTAGTCAATTTTGTTATCTTATCTTAGAGTGGGTCCAGTGCTGCAGCACCGGTGACACGTCGACCCTCATAGATT
Organism: Hypsopygia costalis; assembly: GCA_937001555.2. NCBI lineage: Eukaryota > Metazoa > Arthropoda > Insecta > Lepidoptera > Pyralidae > Hypsopygia > Hypsopygia costalis. The sequence continues at coordinate 18,347,554 of OW443343.2, read as the reverse complement.
TTTAGTGTTCAAAAGATCCAATTCCAACAAAAAGTCAATTGCGTTACTTTTATGAAAAATGTACTAACGATGAAATATCCTCATTAAACAACATTCTTTCCAACATTGCCCAGGTAAAGTTCCAGCATGAAATATATCCACCGGGCGGTGTCCACGCGTCGCGGCAGACGCTCGCCATCAGCAAGATCGAAGTGCTCGACCGGCTCGAGTGCAGCGACATCAACAAACTGCTCAGTCAGTACAAACTGAAAGACGAACCGGAACGGAAGAACGCGCACATGGTCAGCATTTTCATATATTTTTTATACCACGTCCGGTGACAAACAAGCGGCCCGCCTGATGTGAAGCGGTTACCATAGCTATATTAACGCTCGCAACATGAAATATTCCTCCCACGCCGCCGACCCCGCCGCAATGTCAATGCAACAACTCCTTCCATTCTGGTGACCTCGCTCACTCCCAGGAACGCAAAAACCCTCAAGGGAATTATTATTTGGCTGCGGTATTCTGTGAGACAGAGGTATTTCCCGCTTACATATACATTGTATATTATATTAAATTTTTCCTAAAGTTGCAAAGTAGCACAGTATAAATAATAGTACTACGTAGAGTATGGCCTCTCCCTGCCGCTCTCTCGTGTCGACCTCACCACCCCTCTGAGACAAATCCGGAACAGTTTGTATGGCGCCGCACGCACACGCGCTCATTCACGCTCTGTACAGACGTCATTGTTTATGTAGTAGTAAATGATGCTACATTTGTATGGAGTGGCCGGGGTGTGAAAGTAGTTTGTATATTTTCCCTTAATAATTTATTTTCACGAGTCCAAAATTTTAGCTAATTGTTTAAATTTACCTATAACTCAATAATAAGTGTATATTGTATCAACAGCTAATAGTGAAAGCGGTACACCTCCGGCCTGATCCGTCGCTGTTAGCTCAGGAGTGTTGTCTCAAGGTGTCCCTGCTGCCGCTGCGGTTCAACCTGGACCAAGACACGCTCGCCTTCCTCGTCGGATACTTCTCAAAGTTAGGATCTGACGAGACCAGCGGTAAGGAACAGTTTCTTTATGGATCCGTCGCTGTCAGCTCAGGAGTGTTGTCTCAAGGTGTCCCTGCTGCCGCTGCAGTTCAACCTGGACCAAGACACGCTCGCCTTTCTCGTCGAATACTTCTCAAAGCTACGATCGGACGAGACCAGCAGTAAGGGACTGTTCCTTTATGGATCCGGTGCTGTCAATTTAAAATAATTCTTGATAGTGTCTACAGTTCCTGCAGAGCGGCGTAGTGCTGATTTTCTAACTTAAATCTTAGAAATATATCACAACACCAATATTCTACTCCTGTAAGTCGCTTAAAACGTGCTCTCTGAAAAGCGGAAGAACTCGAAATAAAAAATCCGTAGACAAGATAATGGTCGACGTTGCTTAACTCGCCTGATCGATTAGATTAGACTGACACGCGCAACGATGCTGTCGAGCTCCTCATTTTTTTTATATGAGAGGGCGCAAACGAGCATGTGAGCACCTGATGGAAAGCAATCACCACCGCCCATGGAGACCAGCAACACCAAGGGGTCACCGATCCCTTGCCAGCCTCTACTCCTTCCTTCCTTTCTTTCTGGTGACCTCACTCACTCGTAGGAACATAACAACAATTGTTGTTTCCTTTGAAATTTAATTGTAAAATGTGTTTCAGACGAAGACTCAAAAAGTGTGGGTGGGCTATCGACTGAATCGAGCGGCTCTCGACAAACAACGCCAACACACCGCCCTCCTGTGATGAGCATAGCGAGCCATTTGCGGGACCCCCCGCCGACGCCCACCTCCCTGGGAGACGCTGATTCGCTCTCACTCAACGAAACTGGTCAGTGAATATGGAGTTTTATTGTCTTACTAACTGATTTTTGCCATTTGTTTTGCCATATAAATTTAGGGGTTGATGGTAGAAGGGTGAAAATTTAGGGTTGTATGTATTTTTAATGCCACATTTAAAAAATATTAAAAAAAAAATATTGGTTGCCTGTAAAGTCGGTATACGGGCGAAAGTTTTACGTGACAACGACTTTGAGTGGTAAAATGTTTTCGAGTGGAAGGGACGCATGCCTTTCACTTTTTATGTCTGTCTCTCTCGCTCTTAGAAGGGACACGCGTCCACGACACGCCTACAATGAGAGCGAGTGAAAGGCACGCGCCTTTCACTCGCTCTCATTGTAAGCGCATAACGTGACCCAGTTTCTTGAAGTGTCACCCGGCTAACCAATTTATAAGACGTTGTCACGTCAAAAATTGTCTAGAAAATTTATAAAAATGTTAGAGGGTGGACAACCCTTAAGGGTTATGAAAAATGCATAGTAGCCGATTCTCAGACCTACTGAATATGTATATAAAATTTCATAAAAATCCGTCAAGCCGTTTCGGAGGAGTATGGTGACTAACATTGTGACACGAGAATTTTATATATTAGATAGATACTAACACTGCTGATATTCGCTTGAATAGCATTAACATCGTCAAAGTTATTTGCTCTAAATACGTCTTTACTAGATGCTGATTCTATTTCAATCAAGATTTTATTGAGTGGAAGAAAGAAAATTGAACTTTACTACAAAGTATTATGGCATAATTTTGTTTGAATGTTACTAACAATACATCGATTATGTATAACTTGAACTAGGTATTAAAACTTTCATCACCAGCTATCTATTTTAAGTCCAAGGGTCTATGCAATAAAGTTGAAATTGCAGTGATCCGAAACGAGGAGCCATTGATGGAGACTTACGAGGCAGAGCGGCTAGTCTCTGAGAACCTGATCCAACTTGAAGAAGACTTCCAACGGCTTGGTCTCACTCAAGAGAAGCCCGTCGCTAAACTGCCTGTCGAGGAGCCAGTTGACGACTCTCCAATATATTTCAGGTACGTATCGTAGTGAGCCCGATGGCGTCGTTGCGCATGTAACTCTAATCGAACACTCAAGTCAAGCAACGTCGACCGTAGCATGTCCACGGATGGGTTTATTTATCTCGAGCTCCTCGTCATTAGATGATAGTCGTTAAGCCAAGTGAGTGGCCTTTAAGCGGCTTGAAAACACTGGCCTTCGCCAACCCGCAGTTGAGCAGGTGGAGTATGCTCTAAACCCCTTCGATTGAGGTTAGGCCCGTGCAGTGGGATGAGGGTGACGACGACGTGTCGTATATTTTATATGGAACAGGTATAACAGACATTCCCACAGCTATGGTCAGGGTGACGGTAGCTACCGCCAAAAAAAACTGGTTATTTTGTACTGTGGCATATTTAAAGCATTTACAATTTACAGTTTTCATTGATCGCTATTGAAATTTTCGAAATAGTTTTTTTTTTTTTATGCAAGTCTACTATTCTCTAATATTAGTCGTATTTGAAATCAGTCGATTATAATGAAATTTAATACGATATTATTGCCTTAGGTTAAAGTTATATTTTATATAAAAATAAGTCTAGTTTTCCTTCCTGACGCTATAACTCCAGAACGCACGAACCGATTTCCACGGTTTTGCATTCGTTGGAAAGGTCTCGGGCTCCGTGAGGTTTATAGCAAAGAAAATTCTGGAAAAATTTGAAAAGAAAAGCGGGAAAATCTTTTTTCACATACAGCGCCATCTCTAAGGAAATGGATGGAAACGAAAAGATTGAGCCACAGCGAAGCGTGGTCGGGCCGCTAGTATTTTATATATGTCACTAAGATGGCAAATACGAACGAGGCTTTTTTTAACGGGGAGGGGGCCCACTAGACATTCCCACTATGTCTCCTGTGTAGCCAGGATTAACAGCGGCTACCACCAAAAAGGCATTGAACAATGAAGTCCATTGCAGTCCCGAGTTTAAAACTACGGCTGCCTTGGAACTCACAACGAATTTACTCAGAAGAAATTAGTAGGAGTAGGAAGCTTTTGGAATTTGATTTCCCCTCTTGGCAATAAGAGAGACAGCAATATGCCAAATAAGGCATTGAAAGTATAAAAGAACTGCCTAGCCAAGTGAAGCTCAACTGGCGTGCACCACGGAGTTTTAATATCTAACACTATTGGAGACCTAAAACAGTGAGTTGTTACCTAACACATCGATTCCAATAATATGAATAGCAAAATCGTCTGCATGCTTGATAATTTTCATGTTGCTATCAAATCTCTCTTGTTGCTACCAAATCAGAATAGTATACTGCTCCAGATGCAACATGCAAAGAATTCAACATGTCATACAGCTCATGCCGCCAAAGATTACACTCCCAGAGGACATGTGGTGTTGTTTGATGGAATTCATGATTTGCAGAAGAACATTCGCATAAGGGCGACGGCACTAGTTTAAATGAAAAGAGTTTAGCATTAAGATTGCCATGCTGTTCAAAATAATCAATCAAACCAAATCAGAATAGTATACTATCCCAGTCCTCCCTATAATGAGATATGGTGCAGACTCTTGGACACTGACCATCGGACTGGTCCACAGGCTTAAAGGTCGCGCAGCGAGCGATGGAGAGGGTATGCCCCGAGCATAGCTCTCTCCATCGTTTCTCTGCGTGCAGTCGGCGGAGGATCGTATTTGGTGGAAAGCATTGGGGGAGGCATATATCCAGCAGTGGGTAGATACAGGCTGATGATGATGATACTATCCCGGATGCGACATGCAAAGGAAGGATCGGATTCGAACGCTTGTGAAAGCTTTTATTTTTTCAGACGCGTGGTGTTTTCCCCCGAGGTGCCGGTACGGCTCGATTACGTCGGTAAGCGAGTGGACCTGTCGGCCGGGCCCGTGGCCGGCCTGCTCATGGGCCTCGGACAACTCAACTGCTCAGAACTCACGCTCAAGAGGCTAGACTACAGGTACTATATTCATGTGTCATAATGGTTTGTAAAAGTATATGAAAATAGTCTTTTGAAACACTTATTTTTAACAACTTCACTGTACAACAGCCTCCTAAAAACTTAAAAAACGTTGAAAAGGCATCGCCATTGTCCCTACACTCATTCTATCTCTCTCATACACTTATAACACATATCATCCATCTCTGTCTTTCTCTTTCATACTTTACTTTTATGCATAATACACAACCACATGCTCGTCTCATTCATACAGTCTTGCCATTATAAAATCCCACATTCATTTCAGACAATAGGCATCAGAACAAAGTTCTAAAATTATAAAAACTCTCTATAATACGTACGTATACGTTAGAACGATCTGCGATCTCAACATTTTAATAACTTATGTCCGACGTATATATAGGGGTGTAAGTGGTTCATCAACATCTTTGAACCAAAGCCAACTTCACCTGCACGCGGTGCACCCTGCTGACTGACAAACGAAGCTCTGGCGAAAAGAGAGGTAGGGAGCGTAACTGTAAGCTACCCGACTGGGGAATGTACCTCCACCTCACAGAATACCGCAGCCAAATAACGGTTCCCTTGAGGGCTGTTGTGTTCCTGCGAGTGAGTGAGGTCACCAGAAAGGAAGGAGATGCTGCGATGGCAGCGGGGGTGGCGGCGCGCGAGCGATATTTTATGTTGCGAGCGTTAATATGGCTACGGTAACCGCTTCACTTCAGGCGGGCCGTATGCTTGTCTGCCACCCAAAGTAGTATAAAAAAAAAAAAGACGTGTTTTATGGTCGATCATAGTTTGGTGGGAAAGGCCATTTATTTTTTATAATTACATTCAAAAGTATGTAATTATAAAAAATAAATATTATCATAGTAGAAACAATAACTTTTGTTACGGCACTAGCGACATAAACGCAAGTTATCATATCTCGAGAAGTTTTTATGCTATCGAAGTAATTCTTTCGCCTATAGTTATATTATTGTGACTTCTTTAAATAACAAATCGAAAAAAAAATGGTTCAGATGCCTATTGAACTGTTTATGATCGCTTTCTTTTTTGGCTTGTCTAGTTTACACGACATATTTCCTTGAAAGTTCAAAAAGTATGAGCATGACTAATATATGCTTATATGCGTGTATTTTTTTGAAGTAAAACTTCTTTACGCACGCTTGACTTGTGGTGTAAGCTGGTGAATGAGTGACGTGAGCGTTACGGAAACGGCGTACGGAAGTTGAGAGGGAGATATAAGTTAGTAGAGCTACAGAAGTTTTACTTCAGTCGTGTGGTCTAAAGCACACTCGTTTGTTTGTTCCTTTTATTTTTGTGTAGTATCCACATTACAAAAACTTTATAATTTTCTCGCTCGTCGAGGCGAAAAGTGTTTAAACGTTTTTTTAGATCTGTTTCATTTGAAACCCTCGCTGCGCTCACTTCTCAAGTTTGAGATTTAACAACAGCACTTAACACGAAAAATAATTTTGCTCATTTGTGGAACAAGTAACTATTTATTGTTTAGTAGTGTAATTACTTAATAGTGATTACACTACTAAACAATAAATAGTTACTTGTTCCACAAGTAACAAGTAGATTACGCCACACTGTGACTCACGCAGTAAAATATAAGATGCAAAAATTCGTCATCAACGCAAACCTCCCTGGTAGCTCAGTTGGAAGAGCACTCGACCGGACCGGTCATCGAGAGGTCGTGGGTTCAAATCCCACCTAGGCGGGGGAGGCAAATTTTTCCATTTTAAAAAATATTTATAATATTCTGGCAAGTTGGCCAAGACAACTATTTAAATAATAATAAAGTAACTATTGTTGTTAGGCTGGGTCTCCTAGGCCTGGAGAAGCTGGTCCAGTGGGCGCTCCACGAGTGGCTCACCGACATCAAGGCGCACCAGCTGCCCGGCCTGCTCAGCGGGATCGGGCCCATGCACTCGCTGCTGCAGCTTCGTAAGTCACTGGCTCTTCCCATTTACCATTTTTGCTGTTTTAGGCAAGTATATAAAGTGTGGTTCTTCTACTGTGTCTAATTGTCAAACGACATTTTATAAAAGATACGTTTATACGTAGACAATTTATGCCAAACAATGCCAAATTTTTTTCGCAAGCAAGGAATAAATAGCATAGGAAAGCCGTTCACACATTTAATTTTAGTAGATTTTTTTTTTTGTAAATTGACATTAAGAGTTGGTGGTTGCCACGTCCTTGGCTAGATGCTTTAAAACCACCGACCGGATCGGACTGAAATTTAATATATCAATTTACCTTATGGTAATAAAAAGTAAATCTTCTCAAGCGAATGCTGTAACTATTATTAGTTATGACATGCGCTGAGGAAGATTTACTTTTTATTTATTTATTTTGTAGAAACAAACAATCATTTAAGTACATTTTATTTACATAATTATATAATTTTTATATTACAGACCTATAGCTTCATATATTTTCAGAACATATTAAGTTAAACAACAATAACAATTTCCAATCTAGACACAATTTAAAATTATTATTTTATAATTTGCAAAATGTGTTCATATATAAACATTAGGTGAGAACTTGTAAGTACGTCAGCTTTGACAGATGACATTGTGTAATTTTTAAATAAATCGACATGTGCTCATTGTAATATTTGCATGCACGCTTAATAAAATAATTTTCTGCATAATGGGTTCTACTCATTGCAACATGGAACAAATATTTTCTTGTGCAGCCCCCTTACCACCATCTCTTATTGCGATTCAATAACTGAATAGAATGCTTATTCATACCAATGAATAAGCGACTCTATTACAAATGGAATAGAGTCGCTTATTCATTGGTATGAATAAGCAATCTATACAATTATTGAATCGCAATAAGAGATGGTGGTAAAGGGGCAGTACGCCAGTATTCCGCAAAGTGTGTGCCACGGCACACTGGTGTACCGTGGGCATTAGTTGGTGTGCCTCGGAAAAATAAGGTTATCTCATAAAGTTACATAGACGGACGGAAGAAAAATAATTACACAAATAAAAACTGATTTTTAATTTATTGTGTACCTCCAAAATTTTCGTTTTGCTAGATGTACCTTACACAAAAAAAGTTTGCGGAACACTGCAGTACGCTCACACCTGCAATGTACTCGAAACGATATATTATGTAGTAATGCGGGGGCATCAATGAGATAGTGGAGGTGCCAGTATGAAGTGAAGGCGTTAGTGATAGTGATGTAATGTGTGTGTGTGTGTGTGTGTGTGTGCAGTGACCGGTATCCGCGACCTGGTGTGGCTGCCGGTGGAGCAGTGGCGCCGCGACGGGCGGCTGGTGCACGGCCTGCGCCGCGGCGCCGCCTCCTTCACCGCGCGCACCGCCGTCGCCGCGCTCGACATCACCACCAGGCTGCTGCACCTCATACAGGTACGCCACGCTCACTGCCAGCCACGCGAGTGCCCAGTGCGAGTTATTTGTTCGTATTGGATCATGTCAACGTAAACAAACCGGCCAAAAAGAGAAGAACCCTCATGTTGTGAATTTAAAAAACGTGTTACATATCAAAATTATGTCGCTTACTTGCTTTCATTTTGAAATGAGCAACCCGGCTAATTTGGATATGTAACACGCGTCTGGGAAATTTACAATATGAAACTTTTGTCAATTTGATCGGCTTGTAAATGTTAACGTATGTTTCAATGTGACCAAAAAACTCTCACTAAGTATTCTGGTCACGCTGGCCGATATTGTTCACCGAAAATGTCTGTGCATGTAACTGCATCTCTTAGTATCCACTTCATATCCTAAAAGATACGAGCAACTAACCCAGAACATTTATCCACTCGCCGGTCACGGCTCCGGCGTTTTAAGGGACCAAAAAACGCGTATATATTTTGTACTAGCTTCCGCCCGCGTTTACGAAAAAGTCTTCATTTTTCGGGTTAATATATAACTTGTGTCCTACAAGTAACGTGGCTTTCTATTGGTAAAATAATTTTCAAAAAAAAAAATTCTCTGTAGATCCAGAGATACTCCCTACAATCTCACAGTCATAAACTTTACTTCTTTATAATATTAGTATAGATGAACTGATGAACCATTTGTCCACATGTGCGAGATCGTCATCGGAATTTTGGTTAGATCGTATGGACGAAAGGTCATAACTAGAATTCCTAACATCGTTTAATATATTGTGTTGTGCAGGCGACGGCGGAGACGGCGTTCGACATGCTGACGCCGACGCCGACGCTGGCGCTGCAGGACGCGTACGGGCGGCGCGCGCGACGTCGCCGCCGCAGACACGACCCCGCGCGACACCCCGCCGACATACGCGAGGGCGTCGCCAGCGCGTACAACACCGTCAGAGAGGTACGCAAGGACCATACTCACACCTCATGGGATGGGATTGAAAATTGCAACAAATATTCATAGCTGACTAAGATAACCGCTTAAAATCGGGCGAACTTTATGCTAGTTCTATCTAGTAGTATCTAGTAAAAAATGGTAATCATGTTCACTTGTTATTTTTTAATTTATATCAAGAGAATAGATTAATACAATAGGCTTGTATCCCATTTTTTTTTCGATTTGTTATTTAAAGACGTCACAATAATATAAATATAGGTGAAATAATTACTTCGATTGCATAAAAACTTCTCGAGATATGATAACTTGAAGATCACAATTTTGGACTATCCCGAAAACGCTCCATACAAAAGGCCACCACGTTATGACGTCACACCGTGCTATTATAAATGCATTAAGGGCCCAGATTGTCTAGGCGCGACATCGGTTTCGAGCGACCGCAGCGCTACTGTTTACTGAAACAACCGACGGGGCGGGTGAATGACCCAAAGACAGCGCGATTTTCAAAATGTTTTGCGACAAACGTTCCAATTGTTATTGAAGTTGAATATTTACAGCATAACAAAAATGTTGAATTATTGGAAATAAACGACGAGTGTAAAATATTCTAAGACTAGTTTTTCGTTATAAAATGATAATAAATATTAATTACTAGATTAATAAGAGTAGTTGAGACACAATTTTTATGTTTTTCTATTTATATTAAACAATCAAGAGCAGGTCCGGACTGACCTTTTTGTATTCTACTTACCAAAAATTCCAACTATGTATTTATTTGTAATTTTCCTACCAAAGTTTATTCTTATTTCGTAAAATATTCATTCAACAAAATAATTGTAAATTCAGTAGGAAGTACGGTCGAAATAACATCGAGCTTTCCTCGCTAGTGTATATCTCTACGCAAGGAAATGTGCCTATTGCGTAAACTCAAATAGGGTGGTGGCACCAATTATCGGCCATGTCAACTTTTTTTTCAACTTTGTTTGCTTGTAATTTTTGAGTTAATAACTTTTGCTACGCTAGTATACGAAAGTATAAAAATGATTCATATAATTAAAAGTAAGTAAACAATAACAAATATGAGTCGCCATCTAAAAAGCGTGCTAGGGTTGTACAAAAATAAATGAAACACAAGTTTATAAATTATTAATATACTAATTAAAAGTAAGTAAACAATAACAAAATATGAGTTCAAAATTCTAATGTTTTTTCATTTTAACGATTACTGATCAAATTTTGATTTCTGCTAATTTGATGATAAAATCAATTGCTATTGCAAAACTTATCAGAATGAGTACCAGCTGCCCGATTCACGTAATAAAAACCGTAGCGTAGGGACTTAAAAATGTCACTTCGTTTTTTGCAAATTAAGCCCTTTTAACCGACTTAAAAAAAGAAGAAGATTCTCAATTCGCTGTATTTTTGAAACAATTTTGATGATTCTTTACACCAGGTAACTCTTCAAAATCGTATAGGAATTGTATAGTAATTGAGCTATTGAAAGATTTATGACAATCCAAGACTAGATAAGTAAGTGCGTTTAAAACAGAAAACCAAAAGACGATTTCTAAGTTTCTAAGTTAAAACGACTTTTGGACTGGCGTGTTTACGTGAATCGACCGGCTGGATAGTTAAGTTACCTCAGTCTCTTTCAAAACCATTAGGCGTTCTTCTCTTTCAAAACACGTAAAGCTCTTTCTTTCCTCTCTTTCATAGCCTCTATGATACTGGGCGCGTCACGAATGGGCATGCTTCGTGACTGCCGAGGATCAACTAATTCTGGAAGTAGGCAATCGTAATAAAACCTAACTAATTTCATCTCCATTTTCTCCTTCCAAAATTTGTAGTCCTTTTCTAAAATATAAACTTTCATAGGTACAGTAGCACCAAACCAGATGCCAAGCATGCAAACGTTTCTTTTAGTAATATGTACCTGTCCCTGAATTTGGAAATACCAGTTATGATTTTTATTTATGACATAACTCTTGGAAGCCTTGCCCAAAAGGTATGTTTGGCCATTGCTTCATCAAGAGTCATGCCAGCTAAAGAATGTGGGCACTTAATTTCAATTAAACCGTTTGCATAAATGCCATCTGGTGTATTACCAAGAAATTCATATTGATCGTCGACGAACAAACCGCAACCTTGTATACTAATATTCTTTTGAATTTCTAACTGTCTAATTTCGGTTTCTTCGTTTTCGATACCGTACCGTACAGCAAGCAAACTGGAGATATTACTACCATAAACGATTTTACCAACAAAAGCAGCACAACTTGTGCTCTCTCGTTTTTTACAAACTTCCCCGAATGATGATGAGGTTAGTAATTTTCTCCTTGTACTCATCCACTCAGCACTACTTCTTTGCAAATGGGTCGACCTTTCAAGCTCCTCTCTTTCAGCACAAGACAACTTTTAATCGGCTAAAAAAGATGGCTTGGCTTTCTCATATAATTCTGGACTCAGATCAGGTTTTTCGCAGTTTGGTCCATAGTGAGCGTCTTTCGATACAGTGTTGTGGCTTTTTTTCAATCTTAATTTAGGTTTAGCAATTAAACGGTTTCTACGATTACAATTTTCCACTTTCGCGATCAAAGGAATCGGACTACATTTAAATATGACTTCATGAGTTTTACTATGAATCGATCCCGTATTAAAAGACACAACAGCAGCTGCGCATCGGCCCGCATAAGAACCACGGGAAGAATAATTTACACGCTTACCCCCAACTAATTTGGCAATTACTCCGTTAAAACTTTCAACTATATTACTTGTGCAATTATGAATTAAACTTCTAGAATGATATGACAGTCTTTTACTTAAAATTTCTACCGCGTCCATTAATCCGCATCCAACAATTGTTGGAAGTAATCCAACAGGTTCTATTCGACGAGTATCAGGTCTACAGAAATACTCCTTGCAATGTTGGTGATTACCAAATACGTGTTGTGGACCATTTAGGATATCTTCACTAAGATTTTTTATTTTTTCTTCGAGTGACTGATTTTGATCCGCCCAATATTTAATCGCGCATTTTACACCCGTTCTTAAACGCAAATACCTTTCTTTTAGGAATTTCCGCAATTCGCAAGGATACTTAGTGTCTTTTGACAGTTTCTCCAAGCTATTGCAGTAGTTTCGTAAAAGATGATTTTTGCATTCAATTTTCTCTACTATTAAATTATCGTACGGACGCGAATCTAATATTTTTTTATAAGTACTAGAATCGCCGTCTGCTACAAATTTATTATAAATTACACCGTGATCAACAATGGAACGATTAAACCCCTCAACTATTATGGTCGATTCCATCCCGGTAGATGATCCTGAATAATTCTTGAAACAATGGTGTTCCGGGGGCTGACTGTTGTTCTTTGCGGCTCGTGGACAGACTACGCAGTATTTATTTTTAACTCCAAAAAACAATACTTTATTAGTTTTAATGCCAATTATCGCAGCTGCGCCGGATAAGGCGGAAAAATTCTTACCATAAGATCTCTTCCTCCAACAACCGTCAACAGCAACAGATATTAATGGTGTACCATTTTTATCAACACTACCTATAGACTGCGTACTCTGCTTCTTCCTTGACAGCTTCTGCCATGGAATGTGTTGCTGTCTTTTCCCACCAATCGCAAACCGTATTATTAATTTCATTGTATAATGAAGGTGACATGATTGGTAACGGTTACTGCGGCAGTTAATGTTTTTAACTGAGAGTAGCTCCCACCAGATGATATGATACCAGATACAATTTGATGATTCACTTCCATGCTATCTTCTTTCTTTTCAACCAAACACACAGTAAACTTCATACTACACATACTACATTTCATGATGAGTTTTGAGTCCAGACCAACTTTTACTTCACCTATTATACTGAGGTAACTTAACTTACAATCCATTGGACCGTGGTCCCCTATGGCCTGAAGAGCTTTATAAAAAAAAAGAAATATCTATTACTCTACGCCCAACTTCCACTTCATCCACCTTTCCCTCTTGACTGTTTTCAATAACTAGTTCCTGTAAAGAAAGATAATGGCTTTATTTTTTTTTATAAAAAATAATTAAAAAAGAATGGGCCAAATTTCTTCAAACATAGCTAAGAACTCCCTTAGAATACATCTTTGAAACACATAACACTAGATCAAAATCTTGAACGTTTTGTATAAATAAACGTAATAAAAACTGGTTGTTTGTAAAGTCGGTTCAGGACAATAATTTTAATAAAAAAAGCTGTTGTTTCATTTTTAACCTTATTAATATTCCTGTTAACATAAAAAATAGCTAAACATGTTGTTTAGCGTTTTCATGCATTTTCCTAATGTCGGCCGGGTGGCCGATATTGGGATTTATCAATAAATAAAGATCCCTAACCTCGACCCTGCGATTATTTCATAAAAAAGACAAGTAAATGTAAAAACCTTGGTTTTTCTTCAATAAAAAACAATATAAAATAGGTATGTTTAATTCCATTTAAATACTAACTAACTCAATGCGCTCGCAACCGGGATTTGACTCGCCACTGCCACTAAACGACACAAGTCGGTACCGGCGCGTGCTCTATTGCCAACTGAACGTTCAAATATTGAAGCACCCGCACCAAAATATGGATTATTCGCATATAGAGTCGCTTTTTGAATAAAAACTATTATAATTTTAGGGTTATTTTAATAGTTAGGGTAAGTGATCCAGTGAATTAACACCCACCAGTGAATGAACAAAACACACATTTTTCAATATAATAAGAAATCTAAGCTTTTCTACTCAAGCCAGTATTTTTTTCTCAATCGAAACATTATATTACGTCAACTGAACACACAGGTATTTGCCTGTGACCTATAGTTTCAAAATCGCGACCGCCTAAAATGAAAGTATTCTGTCGTATTTTTGATTGTATGGAGCAGAATTTAGGGCATTGCTGAGACTTCGTGTTTTGATATTCACTTTGTAGACACTATAAGTGTGATAGTGTTAACAAAATTTGATAGTAGGATGTAAAAAGAACTGTTTTATCTTACAAAAAGCAGATTGCATAAATTTTAATTATCATAAATAAATTATAGGGGTGTTCGATAATTGGATCACGAAATTGAAGAAGATCTAGTCAATGAAATATAATAACATTTGCCTTAGCCTTAATGCAGTTGGCTAATTTTTTTTACCAATTTACGAACGAGGTGTTCTTTTATTATTACCAGTTTATCCTCCATACCTAGCCTGATATCTTCAGTAACTTTTAGAAGTGCAGTAATAGTACTGTGCCCAGGACGAAAACCAGACGGAGTGAACTGATTAAATAAAATAAATAAAGATCTCCACATAGAAGTGCCTTTCAGCTAAAACGACCATGGAAAGACAGCAAAATGCAAGCTAAAAAGAAATTAATAAATAATGATGACATATAGAACCAATCTTCTATTATAGAAATATAATAGTTTAGAAGAGAAAGGAGAATCTAACATAGAAGTGATGAATAATAATATTAAATATTTTATAATAATAATCCAGTATTAATATTATGTTTTAAGCATTTAGCATCTTAGCCTTACGGTCTGCCCGAGGGGCTATGCGAATGGGTTGCTAGCTTCTTGTCCAGCAGAAGCATTAGAGCCGTTGTAGATGGCAGTTGCTCCGATAGCATGGACATCAATGCTGGCGTCCCGCAGGGTTCTGTATTGTCCCCGACGCTGTTTCTGCTGCATGTTAATGATATGTTGTATAATGACAGCATTCATTGTTATGCGGACGACAGCACCGGGGACACTTATTACACGGGCCGCGCAAATATCCCTCGTTCTTTGGTGGAGGAGAGCCGCGAACAACTTGTGTCGCAAATTGAGAGCACACTAAGCAGAGTGTCCGACTGGGGGCGACAGAACTTAGTGCGATTTAACCCCTCTAAGACACAAGTCTGCGCGTTCACCGCTAAGAACACCCCATTTGCTGTGGCTCCACACTTCGAAAACACACCCCTCACCATCGCCAATAGTATTGGTATTCTAGGAGTTGACATCTCCAGCGACGTCCAGTTTCGATGTCATCTGGAGGGGAAGGTCAAGCTGGCATCGAAGAAACTAGGTGTGCTCAACAGGGCGAAACATTACTTCAACCCGCGGCAAAGACTTATACAAAGCTCAAGTTCGGCCGCATATGGAGTACTGTTGCCATCTATGGGCGGGAGCGCCTAGATACCAGCTTGCACCCTGTGACTCGATTCAAAGGCGTGCTGTGAGGATTGTTGACGATCCCAAACTGACAGACGGTTTAGAACCTTTAAGTCTGAGAAGAGATTTTGCGTCCCTTTGTGTGTTCTACCGTTTGTACAATGGGGTGTGTTCAGAGGAGTTGTTTGACATGATGCCCACGGCTTCCTTCTACAGTCGCACCGCTCGCCATCGACAGGGAATTCATCCTCACACTTTAGAACCGAAATGGTCACGTACTGTGCGGTTCCAGAGAAGTTTTCTTCCACGTACTATCAAGCTGTGGAATGAATTGCCTGTTGAGGTTTTCCCAGGAGACTACAGCATGGGGTTCTTCAAAAAGGGCTTGAAGAGGTTTTTACAGGGTCGGCAACGCGCATGTGATGCCTCCGGTGTTACAGGCGTCCATAGGCTGCGGTAACTGCTTTCCATCAGGCGGACCGTATGCTTGTTTGCCACCTTAGTGGTATAAAAAAAAAATGTTAGATAGTTCTCTTTAGGTTATAAAATATCAAGTAACACGCAATTATAATAGTAATCATATCGTCTATTTAATATAATAAAAAAATATATATATTTACAATAACAATTACCCGAAATAAACTCTTACATAATAATTTATATATAGAACTGATATATAAAAGTGGTAGTTCATTCAATGGGTTTCAAAAGGTTTATTCACTGGATTTTTTTTGTTCATTCTCTGGTGATTTGTGTGTTCAATGCTGATAGTTATTGAGATAACCTGCATTTTATACAAATATACCCCATATTTGTATAAAATGCAGATTATCTCAATAACTATCAGCATTTTTGCTAAAATATGTATACTGTATCAATCATGAATAAATTGTGAACATAATAAAATAAAATATTTTTTGGTTAGGATCTCATAAGTAGCTGGCTGTAATTTTCAAAGTTTGGAATGCCCTTAAGGGTTCATTCAATGGAGCACTTACCCTATATTCCATTTTCTCGCAAAGGCCGATATTAGGAGGAGGCCGATCCTAGAAGACTTCACCCTACTGAGATTTTGTCTTCGTCCATCACTAACTAGGTTTTTTTTTTTTTTTTATACTACGTCGGGTAGCAGACAAGCATACGGCCCGCCTGATCTGAAGCGGTTACCGTAGCCATATTAACGCTCGCAACATAAAATATCGCTCGCGCGCCGCCACCCCCGCCACCCCCGCTGCCATCGCAGCATCTCCTTCCTTTCTGGTGACCTCACTCACTCGCAGGAAGACAACAGCCCTCAAGGAAACCGTTATTTGGCTGCGGTATTCTGTGAGGTGGAGGTACATTCCCCAGTCGGGTAGCTTACAATTACGCTCCCTACCTCTCTTTTCGCCAGAGCTTCGTTTGTCAGTCAGCAGGGTGTACCGCATGCAGGTGAATTTGGCTTTGGTTTAAAGATCTTGATGAACCACTTACACCCCAAGGTAGTTTGTTTATTTATGTAATAAGTCTACAAGAATTACGTATAACAACTTACGTCTATAGTGTGTAGTCTAAGCATAGCAGTGTTGCTTGGAGTCTCGGCCTGAAGGTTTTCTTTATTTTCAATACTGGAAATATTATTCATCATTATTATCCACTTTATAATTATTTTGTAATTTTTGTACAACACCAGACCCTAGGCGCGTCGCGTCTCTTTGGCGGTAAGTATGTCGACAAAGCCGCGTGCCCGTGCTATTTCTGTTATGAAACATACCTACTTCCACAATCTGATATTTAGACAATAATGATGAACATGAAAACGAATACTAGGTAGAAATTGACTTTATTACTTATAATACAAACCAATATTTACATGCTATTGTATATGTCTGAATCAAGCGATCTAAATCATATGACATAGGTATTGTATTAGCTTTGTAATGTACCCTGTTCAAATGAAAATAAATTATATTATTATTAGTACTTAGACAGGATAAGCACACAAATAAAACTAGGATTTTAACATGACACTTTCACAGAAATCTCGTAATTTTTTTCTAGGTAGGTATTTAGGACAAGACGTAGTAAAGTAGGCAGATAAATAAATAAGTAGGAAGGAACTTACATTTTTTCCGAGATCTTTTGACTTTCATATTTTTATAATGCGTACTAAACTTTCTTTTCCCTGGCAAATTCAAATTCAATCAGTCCTGCGAAAAAAACCCTCGATTACCGACTAGATACGTTTATGA
Source organism: Hypsopygia costalis (assembly GCA_937001555.2). Lineage (NCBI taxonomy): Eukaryota > Metazoa > Arthropoda > Insecta > Lepidoptera > Pyralidae > Hypsopygia > Hypsopygia costalis. The sequence goes on along the minus strand of OW443343.2, from coordinate 18,329,961 downwards.
TATTGGCTATAGCATGTTGAAATCATGTTTCAAGCCTGAATTGATACATATTTTACAAGGTTCATAAAATAACCTACTGACCGACCGAACATAAAACACGTCGTACATAAGTTATTAAAATTTTAAGATCGCAGATCGTTCTAGTTTTATGTATTTTACGTTACTGATAGAGAGTTTTTATAATTTTGTGACATGGGCAACAAGCCTATTACTAGCTAGCTAAGCTACAACTGATAATAAATTTCGTGCACCGGAAGAAAGTCGAAATTCCGGAATATTTTGTAGTTGTTAATAATTTATTAGTCAGCATGTTACGATTTTTTTCATTTCAATTATTCATTCTATTTACAAGAATTTTTAGGATAATAATTCTTGTGCCAATGTGATTGGTACGTAAAACGGAACGTGAGGTTTTTAAAAGTGTCATCGACCGTCGCATTTTTATAAAATGGTACCTACCTACCTAGGTATTGGAAGCGTGATAGTAGTTTGCGCGCCATCTAGCCGTTTTTTATTAAAACAGAGAAGCATAATTGAACAAATTAAACCTTCTGCCTTTGTGTACAGATTTGGTAACTAATCAAATTACCTATACCTAATTTGAAACTCTTAGCGACCTCTGTTGCCCTTTAGAGCAACTAAATTCCGGTGTACGGTATTTTGTATGAACGTTGTAATTCTTACTATTAATCTTAGTTGTTTATATATGTGGATACTTAGGATCAAAAAATATATTGTTTGTAGGGCTTCGCGGAAACGGCGGCGACGATGGCGCTGGCGGCGCGCTGCGAGCGCGGCGTGGGCGTGCTGCGGCACCTGCCGGGCTGCGCCGTGGCCCCGCTGGCGCTGGCCGCCGCCGGCGCCGCCGACGTGCTGGGCGGCGTGCGCGCGCACCTCGCGCCCGCCGCGCGCCAGGACCACGCCGACAAGTGGCGACACGCCGCGCGCCCAGGTACGTGCACCCGCCCGGGCCCGCTGAACTGGTCCCGCATTCAAACCTTCGGTCTACAACCAGGAACTCCACATTCACAACAAAAGTAGTTTCACGAGTCTTGGAACTAGATACACAACAGTCACGACCGAGTAAAATAGAAGTATAACATTAGTTACGCTCAAAGGTTAACTTACATAGGTTCAAATAAAAAAAGAATTTTGAAAATCGATTCACGATTCGCGAACATATTCAATAACATACATACAAAAAAAAATCTGTCAAATTGAGACCTCCTCCTTTTTTGAAGTCGGTTAAAAAAAATGGGATGTGGCTGTGTCGTGGACATGGCCGTGTGTTGTACGTGAATACGTTATGTGCACTCTCTTATCTCAAAATGGCAGTGCTTCCCCCTCCCCCGCACGCAATGTTTCATAGTCCTTACTTAGCGTAATAACTTATTGGATCCTTCATCTATTCAGTGGTCTAATTGAATTTTGGGTAGAGATGATACATTTGTAGCTGCAACACCAAACTGTATCCCCCGATTTTGTTATCATTCGTTTTTTTTAATAGCATTTTTGAATGGAAGCAATTTTAAAGAGGTATACGTCAAAAGTAACTTCAAAACGAAAATAGTAACATTATGTTGCATTAATCAATTAATGGTTGTATTACTTTCTGTTTCAGATAGTACAACAGACTAGAAAACAAGATTCAACAATGTTTGGCAATGATCTCTGTCGCTCATCAGTTTACGTCTGTGGTGGAGGTGCTTAGCGTAAGCATTTATATTGCTCAGTACAATACAGTGAGACTGGGACTCATCCGCTTTGCAGAACTTTATTCATAAAAGCCGTCTGTGAGGCAATGTGGTTAAGAATGTAGGATAATTTTCAATTTTTGAGAAGTAGGGTTACAATCGTTAAATATATCGTTGCATTTTAGTACAATCAAATACAATAAAAGGTGTTTTTTAAAACAATTAAATACGCAATCAATAATTTACTTATAATAAAGCGCATCACATATAGGGTTGCCATCCGTCCGGGTTTCCCCGGATTTGTCCTAGTTTGAAAGACGTCCGGGGATCGTCCGGGCGGAGTTTCATTTTGTTGTCCAGGCTTAATAGTTTTAAATCACTACCACCCCCGGTCCATGCTGCTAATAATCGTCTTGTCACAAAATAAAAAATATTACTTCAAAACTAAAAACACCTATGACATGTCCGGGTTGTAAAATTAAAAATCCGGAGTTTTCACGAATCTTGTCCTGGTTGTTAGCGTTTAGACATGGCAACCCTAATCACATATAGTGAAGGTATTTAGCTGTAATATATTAAGAGCGAGACACTGCTATACGCGTGACAAGGAAGGCAATATCACAGTCTCTTACACGCATATAGCAATGTCCTGCTTTTAATATACGTATCTTCCTCTTGTGCGATGTGCTAAAAATAAACAAAATGTTAACGATTGTGACTGTAGTCATTTCTTTCGTATTACTCTTGTACTTTTTATATAAACTTGTGCAAATGACGAACCTGCCTCGTAGTCATCGAATTTATTTATATTACTTCCTCCTTTTAGTTGTATGCTCATATATTATATATATAAATACTATATATGGTTTGAGGCACTCTTGGAAAGGGCGGCTGTCATATCGATATTACTTAAAATAAACTAAAAATTGGAATGCCACGTGCAATAGTGGCTATGTGATGTATTTTTATACAAAGAGTTACAAACATGAAGGTAGCATAGGATGTTTTTAAAACTAACATGTTTTGATCAAATTTAATAAAATAATGTGTTCTTTTTTTCCTAAGCATTGTCTCATTATAACAGTTATATTCGTATACGCTAAAAAAAAGGGAAATATACGTTATGTATACATAATGTCTTGAAAATAAACATTGTACTTTGTACAATATATTATTCGTACAATATAACGATCCCACGGACCTTCGATTACCAGTCAATTCAAGTCTCACCTAGCTGGGGTGGATAATATCTTCTGAATATTTACAGAATTTCTAGTTACCTTTTATTAATTTAGTATACTTTTGGGCAGTAGTGAGAGCATGTGATCAAAAACCCACCATTCCATAAATCATACGCAAATTTTACCTCAGACATACATATTAAAATAAATTTTAAGATTAAACGGCGCCCTATTTTTGTAAATCTAAATTTTAAAATATTTATTGTCTTTCATAGTACTTTATTCGAAAATGAGATAATGTTTGTAACTCGGTATAAATAGTGATATAAAATAGTAATTTAAAGGTTATTTTTACTGTTGTGATTTGCATTTAGAGATGAGTAAAATGGCCCGGCATTTACGATTATGATCCCCAAAATGTACATCGTCGTTAACCCTAATTCATCTCACTGCTGAGAAATGGCCTGAGGGGAAGGCCATTAAAGGTGTTTAGTACATATAAATCTATTTATGCCCAAAAAGTGGGCATTTATTATGCATTGAGAATGTATCGTAATTGTCCGCTACATTGCCCATCTCTACTTGCAGTGTTGACTAAAGTGAGTTTTGTTAAGGAACTGTGGCGTCACAGTCGTCGAGAATCCGCTACATACGTAGCTAATCAATCCATAATGCCTACTTTTTTCTTTTAATAACTTCTAAAATGGTTTACAAAGCGAGCGTGCACTAGTGTGAATATAGCTACTGACTCGACTCGGCAAACCGCAAAACTTTTGTGTCAACCAACCTATCACAATAATTTCGGGCGTATCGCTAACTATGTTTTTACGTTGACAATGATACCAGAAATGATCATTTGACTAGTTTGACCGCAAGGAAACGTAATTCCCCGTGGTCAAACAAGTTTGATTAAATAGTTTCGCCACAAGGAAGTACTGGTTTGTAATGTGGGGTTAGCCGGATCGTTTGCGTAGCCATAGGCTCATTTACCTCATCACACACGGCGCTATATTGTAAAATAATGCCTGCCGTTCACTCTTTTGGGGCTATTAGGCTCATGTTACACCGACTTATACAATTGATATAAAGTTAATTATACTATGTACAATGCCGTTGCAAAAAATCGCTTCCGTTACATTTCACGGCGGTGTAAAGTTAGCCTTACATTACGTATCAAGACAGTCTAACATAGTACCGTCTCGCTAGTATTAGTGAGCTGTAAGCGAGACAAAATGATAGAGTACGAATATCTCATCGACTAATAGGCCCTTTAATGTATGGACCATGCTGAAACAACAACTGATATGTTTGACCATGTTCCATATATTTAGAGTGAGATAACATTATTCTGTTATGATATATGCGTCGCGTGTGACGAGCTTTAAGTACGCTTTCGTTCTTATAGTAAACTCGACGACCGTCACGCCAAATACAGGGATCGGTAATGGGTAAAGCGCTTATTACACTACGTGGTATTCTGCTGCGTGTGCTGTTTATTGAGTCGGCACGCTAACACCTAGCTTAATACCGCATGCTATCTCATTCTCACAGACAGTCTCAATACCTCGTAGTAGTAATAAAGTGCTAAGGGCTGTAACTGCGTCCAACGCCTGCGAATGGACGCACTCTGGCATATATATTTTTTTAAGTCATGCATCTATATGTAAAGCGGACATTCGCAGACGTTTCATAGCGTCGGCTCCCCGACGCTCGAAAGCCCTAAAGTTTGTCTACATAAGACTGGTGCTTGATTTGAATAGCGGTGTAGCATTTTAGAGCATTTAGTGGCTTGTTTTTTTAGGGTGTAATATTGATGTAAATACTTTTTAAAGTTGGAATGATTATCGGGTGCCATGACAAGAATGTAAAATTATAAACAAATAATTATTATAGCATATTGAAAAATATTTGAAGAGGTCGATTGTATTATTTTGAATTATTCATTTAGTTACAAGAACTGTATTGTTTTACCCCGATCGTGCGATCACTGAACTCTGATGTTTACCTACTAGAATAGTAAGAAGTTATTCCATTTTGATCGGTTTTGCTTAAGCTGGAAATACTTAGAAAGTTTCTAACTCTTTTTGATATTTGGAAATCAATCAGTACCAATAAATGAAAATAAATCCGAACTAAGGCGTTATTATTTCAAAGACCGAAAATGAAAAAATCATTTGAACCTTGCACAACTGTTACTGCATTCTCCACTTAGAATTTCCTGAAAAGGCTTACATATAACATGCATACATTTCCTTGCCCACTACACTTGTTGTACTTCCTAACGCATGAATAAGTAGGGCATTGGAATAAAAAATCCGGTCCACGTAAAATTTTGTTTGTCTACCTCTATACATTTTAGCAAAATAAGAACTATAATGGTATGATACAAGCCTATTAGATTGTTTAGTGCGATGGCCAAGTCAATCTGTATATTTAAAACATAAAAGATTTTTAATATTGATATGGTCAGTATAAGACGTTGTTTGGTTAGCTAATTACGTAATAAGTTGAGAAGGAAGGTCCCCTAAGTAGGGACTGAATGAATTAAGCGACTTGGTATTACATGGATCTCACAACTTTTTACGGTAGAAGAACTGAGTTGCGAGACTTGGTTTTTTTACAAGTTATGTTTTTGATGGCATATTATTGCTTTTTGTAGATAGTCCTCCTTTTTTTCCTACCCGGTACTATTTCTTGAGCTTCAGCTATAGCTTTTCTCAAAGCCCACTTCCTGTCTCTAGGGATTTTCTCGGAGGCTTTGATGTTACAATTTTTGACAAGTTTGGACAGTAAATACCTAGTCTAATGTATAATTAATAAAACTATTAACTAGTATTTGTATATCTATAATCATCATCATCATCATCAGCCTGTATCTACTCAATGCTGGATATAAGCCTTCCCCAATGCTTTCCACCAAATACTATCCTCCGCCTTCCGCATTCAGCAGCTTCCAGCCGATTTCTTAAGGACATCGGACCATCTAGAAGGAGGGCCAACGCTTCGTTATCCTACGCGCGGGCTCCTAATACCTTCCTCCACCATCTGCCATCACTTACTCGGCAGATGTGACCAGCCCATTACCATTGCACACTCTAAAGTCTATGTCGATAACTTTGGTTCTCCGTCGAATTTCTTCGTTCCGGATTCGATCCCTCGGAGAAATCCCGAGCATATCCCTCTCCATCGCTCGCTGTATATCTATAGATATACTATAATATTTTTGTGTACGGTAAATATATCTAAACAATATTACAAGCCCGCAAGGTAGCTAATGGCGAGTTGTTGGGGAGTAACAACACCACGGGTATCGAATCTCCAGACGGCCTTCGTCCCCGGCATGTCTACGTTGGTCGGAATGGAAACACAAGAAGGCCCCCGCAAGACTCTCAGCTCTGGCTAGCCTTTATTGGCCGTCCAGAGAGGAGTCGTTAGAGGTATATACTCCAGGGGTGGAAGTGATAATGGGCATAATGCCGCGAGTAACTTTGGAGAAAGCGCAGCACACCTATGGACACCCCTGAGTTACTCACACCGGTGTTACCGGAAACTCGGGGAAAATTCGGGGGCCCATCTAGGTCGTAAGTGGCGAGCCACCGCCTGCTGCACATAACGATCGATAGTCAGTCCATTACATAATCCAACCAAATCTCATGTCCATAGTCCATTTATTTTCTAACACACTTAGCAATAGTTCTAATGCCTGCCGAGACCTGCTCATGGGTATATTATTTTATTGATATATTCTGGAACGGGCCACGGCGGGTGTACAACATTACATTAAACTTCTCTAAGGTGCCTCTACGCATTGTATGCATATCCCGTGCACGCCTATAAATGACCGGGTTAGTCCGTGAATTTAAGAAATATAATAATATGTCGCGTACTTTCGTTTTGGTTTAACGAAAGGCGAATAAGCATTCTATTCAGTTATTGAATCGCAATAAGAGATGGTGGTAAGGGGACAGGACGGGAATCGTGATAACCGCGGCGCAGGCAAGCCATCTCCGCCGGGCGCAGTTATGATTATTAGCCTTTTAAACGCTTTACTTAATATCACTTGTCGTGCCCCCAGCGCCAGGCACAGTAAAACGATAAATAAATACCTACAACTAATAGAGATGTTCAGTATATATATCGATATTGGAAATGCATCTCTTTCGAACGCTTACAGTTTAATTTAAATATCTTAACATATGGAAAGCGTTACTTTGTAATTTAATAATTTTATTTATAACACAGTAGAACCTCTATAAGTCGAACCTCGATAAGTCGAAAACCTCTAAATCTCGAAGAAATGTTCAGAGGCCCGATTCTCGTAATGAAATTCCCAACGGCACCGGAACGACTTGGTCTCGTCCCTCTTTGGTTTATCTATTTTACAACGTGCCAGAGAGGGAGCGGGCGAAGTCGTTACGATGCCGTTGAGAATTTTTACGAGAATTGGGCCTCTGTTCCCTTCCCTTCAAACACCAAAACCTCCATTACTCGAAATCTCAACCCTCTATTAGACGAAATAATCACTGAGAATTTTGGGGTGTAAGTGGTTTATCAACATCTTTGAACCAAAGCCAACTTCACCTGCACGTGGTGCACCCTGCTGACTGACAAACGAAGCTCTGGCGAAAAGAGAGGTAGGGAGCGTAATTGTAAGCTACCCGACTGGGGAATGTACCTCCACCTCACAGAATACCGCAGCCAAATAACAATTCCGTTGAGGGTTGTTGTGTTCCTGTGAGTGAGTGAGGTCACCGGAAAAGAAGGAGATGCTGCGTTGGCAGCGGGGGTGGCGGCGCGCAAGTGATATATTATGTTGCGAGCGTTAATACGGTTACGGTAACTGCTTCACATCAGGCGGGCCGTATGCTTGTCTGCCACACGACGTTATATAAAAAAAAAAAAAAAAAGTGAGTCCCTCCAAGCCATTTTGGTACCTATTTTCCCTCCATAACTCGAAAAATTACTTGTATTAGTAAGTATTTTGGTAAAACAATGAAACAAAAGCGTATAAAGAAAATTGTATCGATGACACTTATGAAACACGTATAATGCAGCACAACACTAATGGAAAATTCCAGAAGGCGGCACTCTTTTATGACGTCAGAAGCGAGCGTGTTTCTCCGCTCGTGGCTACAGGAATACATATAACATTCGTTCAAAAACATGCACACTAGGGATGGGAATTGTCAATTCAGTTTTGTTCATTCACTGACAGTTTTGGGCTTTATTCATTTAAAACAAAATAAAATAAACTCATTTATTTCTACAGTAACAATTGCTTTATTTGTTTTATAATAAATAAGTCAGTATAAACAGAAATAGTTTGATTTATGTGGATTTTTGTATCTGTCGATCATTGTTTATGCCCCATCCCTACTAACGGAATTTTCCGGCCGTGGCGCTAGACATCAATACACTTTTCTAAAAATACTATCAGTAATTTATTTAACTTTAGACATTAATTTTAAGTCCTATAATAAAGAAACTTAAGTGTAATCAATTGTAAATAATAACTTCATTATCTATTTATCAAGTAATGAACACTATTTTTATATAATACAGAGCTATTAAACAAAAAGGCAGATTTACTGAGTAGTGGTATTTGAGCGTAAAAATCCGTCCTTGGCGAAATGGGCACGAAAATATTTGGCGGATTAATCCGCTCGTGGCGGTTAAAGGGTTAGTGTTTTTTTTTCCTGGCAATTTAGTCTATTTAATGCTTTGCGAGATTTTGGTACAACTTCATAAGACATGTCCCATTCTTGCTTTTTCATTTCATTGACCATTTTACAAGTTACCTTTGAACATAATCCGTTGACCATTTTACCCTAGTCAAGTTACTTTTGAACATAATTATATGCCGGCATATGCCGGTACTATCTACACCTATTATTCCATTATATTATACTCGTACATAATTCATTTACCGCAAATGTAACTTTGTAATCCCATATGTTTATATGGGATTACAAAGTTATTTATGCAGTTAGTGTATCTAGAAAACTGGACGGAAATTGCAAAATATTTTAATTTTTCCTTGATTTATACAGTAAACACGATGTGTATTCTAAATTTGAAGCTTCTATGTCTGCTAGAAGTGCCTTAGAATTTTGATGATCGGTGAGTCAGTGAGTGAGTGACAAAATTAAGGAACTTTGACCAGTTATAATTCTAAAACTACTGGTTCAAATTGAATGAAATTTTAAATATACCGTGTTTATACAATACCTGTTTGGTTTCTAAAAATCCAGGCTCCTAGTTTTATCCACAAGAAAGTTATAGGGGGTCGAAAAAGGCCTGAAGTGCTTCGAGAAAAGGATGGTACGGCCGTGCCGCTTTTAAGATTCGAGTCGAGAATGTTAAATAATCCTATATTAGTAACTTTGCATATTACACGAAGAATACAGAGACGAATAGTCGCTCTAGCGAGGTCTCGATTCTGGAAAATGTTCTTCTAAAACATACCAAGTATCGAAAGCAAAGCTAGGTCACCCAGAACGCCATTCTCGTAATTATTCTACGATCGAATGAAAGTTGATCGAATCGAGATTAAATTGTGAATTGGTTAGAAATTTTATACTTAATTTCATTAATTCATTATTGTCAATTCTTGTTTTGGGCAAAATAACATTCGTAGTTTGTTTAATTTTCGGTCATTTTTCGATATAATGCCACTTAAATTAGACTTTGAAGTTTCATATTGTGATACGAGAATTGTGAGATCGAGACTGAATCCAAACTGGATTTCACTACATTTTAATTACGAGAATTGCCCCTCTGATACTTATAAATTCTTAATGAATCAAGTTACGGAATTATGACTGGGAACAAAACAGTAATCAGAATGATGGTAAACAAAAGTATTAAATCAAAACACTCATAAATTTTAAATTAATTGTATTGAAATCTAAATCATACACTATTATACACTTTTCTTACTTCATACTCATACACTACGCCTCCTGTTCTGCCTTCTCAGGATACTTATCGGTCAAGAAACTTTTCACCTCACCGTATTCCACTTTTAGGTTTTGACGAATCTTTTCGTGATTTCGATATTTTTCATATTTCTTCAGATAAATTTGGTAATGTGGCATAGTCTCATAAAAGCGCGGAAACTTCTTTTTCCTCAAAATAACTCTGTCCTTCATTACAAATTGTATAAAATCTAGCGTTTCGTTTTTGGGTATTTCTTCTTTTGTCCTGACTTCACTTGGGCTCGCCACCACTCTTGGGAAATTTTCATTCTCCTCTCTGTACTCTACCAAGTGAAGTTTCTTTTCTTCAGCTAGTTGTTGGTGAGTTTTCTGAAACAATAATTATTTCAAATTGTTAAACGATAAATTTTCTACCTAGTAACAAAAGACAACACCTTTAGTAGATATGCTAACAGAATCTTGACGAGCAAAGTGGTTGCTGGCTATGGCTACTTTGCACCCGCGCGGAATTCAACTTGCATTAGGTATATATATATACCTGCAAGTTATGCATGCATATATAAATAATAATAATAAAATTTAATTAATATTATGAATATTATATTATATTATTAATAATATTATATTTGGTATTCCAAATGTGACATTTGTGAGATCGAGACTGGATCGAAACTGAATTTTGACTATATTTTAATTACGAGAATTGCCCCTCTGTGGTCCTACTACCGAATTTGTTTTGGGAAGGGATTCGCTAGCGAATTTTAGAGGATACCTACAAGATTTTTGTTATGACGCCTGATTTCGCACGTGTGAAATGCACGACTACGAAATCCAGAAAATGCCCAAAGATTTATTCAATTTGTGACAAGAAGCGAGTCTACCTATCAAATTAAGAAAAATGTTTCATTTCTATATTTTTTGTTTGAAATATTTGAAATATTTTTTGAGGAAGTTTGCTGTCACCTGCAATCATTACATTACTAAGGGTATATCAGTTCCCTATAAGCTGCCTGTGAATAAATTATTAGTTACCTGTTGCAACAGGCCAATGAAAAAGGCTTTAACAATGTGCTGCAAATTATTAGAGCCCTCGACTTTAGCCCAGATGTCCTTGATACCGATGGCCTGGCAGATCTCTTTGATTGCTCTATGGCAAATAAGGCCATATCCTTCATTCTTCTTCTTAACAAAAATCTTTGTTTTTCCGAATGCAGTATAGAAATCGTGGAAAACTGAAAATAAAATAACAATTATTAATACCTATGAAATCAACTTATTTTTGTTATCTATGGTAAGCTGCGACCACACCCCGGCCACTCCATACAAATGTCGTGTCGTTTACTACTACATAAACAATGACGTCTGTGCAGAGCGTATATATGCGTGTGTGCGTGCGGCGCCATACAAACGGTTCCAGATTTATCTCAGAGGGGAGGTGAGGTCGACACGAGAGAGCGGCAAGGAGTGGCCATACTATACGTACTATTACTTATACTGTTCTGCGATAGGTGAAAGAACTACTTCGATAGCACAAAAATCTCTCGAGTTATGGTAATTTGAAAATCACAATTTTTTGACTGCTCCAAAACGCTCCATACAAAAGACTACCGAATTATGACGTCACAGGTTTGTATTTTGTATGCATCAAATCAGAAAATTGTACGACAGCTATGTTAAATATTAAGTTTATGTGATTAGTATCATAATAAAAGTTATAGCATTTTTTACTGCTTCTCCAATGGAAATATTATTTTTTAATAATTTCATACTTTTAAAAAGGACTATCCCGCCAAACTTTGATCGACGCTAAAAAAAAGTCTGACTGAAGATATTAGAATGAAAGTTTGCAGATCTTTATAGTTTTGTGTATTTTACGATATTGTTAAATAATTTATACAATTTTTAACATTGGAAAATAGCCTATTGCATAGAAATAGTTCCCTAATATATAAATTATTTTCTAAAAATCTCTGTTTAGAGCACATACTAATACCTAATATGACTCATTTTGTCAACTGTGGCTAAAACTTTTTTCATATCAGTCTCATTTGAAATTAAATGACCTAATGCATGTTACTGATAGATAAATGACAAAATACAGCAGTTTACTGAGATTTGCACATACATGGTGGAGGATTCTTACATTGTAGTGATAATAGAAAAAAGTAATAACAAATAACTCGAGCGAGCTTGGTTGACAATCTACTTTGACTGAGATTGCGATTTCGATCTTCTCATGACAAATATTTGTGTAGTAAGTGGTTTATCAAAATCTTTGAACCAAAGCCAACTTCACCTGCACGTGGTGCACCCTGCTGACTGACAAACGAAGCTCTGACGAAAAGAGAGGTAGGGAGCGTAATTGTAAGCTACCCGACTGGGGAATGTACCTCCACCTCGCAGAATACCGCAGCCAAATAACAATTCCCTTGAAGGTTGTTGTGATCCTGAGAGTTAGTGAGGTCACCAGAAAGGAAGGAGATGCTGCGGTGGCAGCGGGGGTGGCGGAGCGCGAGCGATATTTTATGTTGCGAGCGTTAATATGGCTACGGTAACCACTTCACATCAGGCGGGTCGTATGCTTGTCTGCCACCCGACGTAGTATAAAAAAAAATAGTAGTTATTGAGATTGTAATTTGTCCAGGAATATTTATTTATTTATAACTTACTAGTGTGGTTGTTGTATCTATCAAAAGACATCAGTTTCTGTCCAGCCCTATTCTTGGCTCTTCTTAAAGCTGCAGGTGCTTCTTTAGCTGTTCCAAGGCCGAAGCCAGCAAGTCCTTGTCCATTACCAGTGACCACCTACAATACCAAGTAACAAATAACTATTTTTGCTTCGGAATAAGATTATTTTTTCATATGACAAAATGTTCATACCATAGCTTGGTAGTTTCTTGTACGGCCTAAACTACCTTTCATCAACAGCAAAGATCTAAGCTGAAGTACTTTTGTGTCAAAACCTGTGAATTCATCTGAAACACAAAAATATGAACTCAATAAATATAAATATCCAAAAAAGCTATTGCTTACCAAATAAGTATTTCTCTGTGAGGATAAATCCCACTTCCATCCAACCATTCTGCATATCCATTGATGGATAAACTGGGATCAAAATATTAATAAAACTATCAAAATTATCGTTTTTAAATCCAATAGCCAATACAAAATACTTGTATTTTTTTTAATGCTCATTAATTAATACAAATTGAATAAAATTATAGGCGAACCAAGGAGAGCTCTTCCAACGAACGCCACTGGTCCCCCACTGGTTGTGAATACAGTAAATTCAGGAGGGTAGATAGGTGTGCAAATTATGAAACACAAAAAAAAATATAGATACCAACTTATTTATATATTACTACTTTTTACATTACTAGCGTATATTATATTATATACTATATTACTAGCAGCCCGTCCATGCTTTGCTGTGCTCAATCTTCCCGTTCCCATCTCATTGCAATGTTCTTACTTTACTCTATACTTAAATACCATTTAAAATCCTTCTGCCATAATTAGGTACTTTCTTTAACATCAATAACATTGGACTTTTATACAAACTGCCATCCCCCATTTAAACTCCAATAAGGGGTAATTTCTAAAGATACATTATTAGTACACCTCCACACCATCTATAGAGCATACATATTAAAATTCAAGTCTCTTACTTCAAAAACATAGGACTTTCATACAAACTTCCAACCCCCGTTTTACCCCTTTTGGGGTGGACTTTCGTAAAATCTGTTCTTAGCGGATGTCTACACCCTATAAAGAACCTACCTGCTAAATTTAAAGTTTGTAGGTGTTGTTTCTAAGATTTTGTGATTAATCAGTGAGTGGTATTTCGCTTTTATATTAAATATAGATTACATAAATTGTATTCAGTATATGGACAATTTATTTGGACATAATATCTATATAAAATTAATGTTGTCACCAATTGATAAATAGTGCATAAATAATATAACAAGTATTCTCACCTTCGCCAACTGGATCTGGTGGCCCAAGGCTTCTACCAGGCATACGTCTGCCAGACCAGCCTCTTTCAATAGGACTTAACTTCAAATGGCGGAACTTTGTCATTGAATCTCTTAACTTTATCAACTTTTCCATCCTTATAACAATAACAAAAGATTATTATTGTAGAAGAGAGTCATATTAATCGATATTCGTAAATAATGCAATAATTACTACTATATAAGGAATGAGTAAGAAAATATTGTTTAAGAAAAAAATTTACGCATCCACTTCTGGAACTAATTTCTATTACGGAACAAATTTTAATTAAAAGTACTATATATATTAAATCTAGAAAGCTATGACAGTTTAAAACTCAAACCTCTCAGGGTCATCGGGCAGTCGCTGTTGCTTCAGCAGTTCCCGACCGCGAATGACTGGCGCAGAGAGACCCGGCCACAACATGTTGACTCTACCAATACCAATAACTTGTCCACGGTTCAGATCGCGTATCCTAATACGCCCCGCTCCTTTACCGCGGCCTTTCTTAGACCCAGCATTACTTACTGATGTAACAGACTTCCATAACTTCTCTGCGGGCACTACACAAAAAAGAACGAAACAAATCTATTGATATACTTCATTAGATCATAAACGATAATTAGGTCTACTTAACGATAGAAAACACTACTTACATTTATTAAAAAAGTTAACACAAGTAACAGGCGTAGTACAGATTGATTTTAGGTTATATGTAGAATTTTGTAAAGGAGTTTGCTTTACAGCGCAATTCAGTGAATTAGTAATAATACTTCTAAGCGCGAGCAGTTTCAAAGCCATTTTCGTAACAGTGATAGTTTCCCTATCCCCGTTTTATTTTTTTACGAAAAATAAACATACATTTCTATGAGAAAGAGGTTCTATTCGAATTTGTCGGTTGTCACATTTGTCACCTTGACGTTATGTGACACTTCGTATTTTTTTTAATTTAATTTATTAATAGATTACCGGCCCTGTACACGAGTCCTTTAGAGGCCAACTTTTGTACTATTTCATTATCATTCAGGCTACATTATTTATTGTTGTAATCTAAGCGAAAGACGGCGGATAGTGTTTTGTATGTGCTTCTGAAGCTAACCGATTATGCAGGCTCAACTTAAAAAAAAACATTCTTCATTGCTGCATTGCATGCGAGCATTGATCAACTTACTACATATAAATAAATGTAAAAAAGTGTCTGTTACTTTTCACGACTAAACAGCTAAAATGACTTGAATGAAATTTGGAAAGAAAATAGATATTCCTAATGATGAACATAGGCCACCTTTTGGCGCGTAACAACCGACATTCAAGGGGGTGAAGCTGATGGCACAGCTACATACTACAAAATATTTTTTTCATTCCAACTAATCAGAGCCATGTAAAAATAATCGTCAAGTTAATTTTTTCTCATGTTAATTAGAATTTGTTTAACCCTCCGCATGCCTGGTAGACAAAAATAACACGGCATGCCAGGTTGGGTCTGTTGGACCTGTATTTTGTAATTATTTTTAAATATTGTGATAAACTAACAATGTATATTGACGAGCTCGATGGCGTAGCGGTCAATGACGCGGCTTCGACACCAACGCTCGTGGGTTCGATTCCCACATATGACAAATATTTGTGTGCATGAACATGTCTGTTTGTCTTAGTCTGGGTGTTTTCTATGTATCATAAGTATGTATTTACAAAAAAAAATGTATTTACGTATGTTTATCAGTACCCATAACACAAGCTTCGCTTACTTTGGGGCTAGATATTATCATATTTTTTAAATATGTTAGGGTTATATTTATTAGAAATCAAACAAAAAATTAATATTAAAAGACTTTCAGTCTTTTATAATCAAACAAAAAGTACTTCTTATAAATGGTAACAAAAAATAGACTTCTTTACATCTAATAGAAAATCTTACATATTTATAAGAAATCAAAATCAGACTTAAATTATTTAAAGAGACTTGCACTTTGGAGAAAAATACTTTTAAGAGCAGGCACTACAATTACAAAATTACTGCTCATTAGACAAACAATTTCCACGATCTCTCTCATATAAATACAATTTTCACGAACGGGAGCGCGCTCCGGACTGCGGGAGGAGAAGCGCGCCTACGCCTAGTTTAATCTACGAAGCTACTCACAAGCGCAACGCGCGAAAATTTAAATTTTGAAAGTAATCGGCATGTTTATACAGGGATGGGTCTCTCAGACCCTACCAGGCATGCCAAAGGTTAACCCGACCATCAAAAATCAAAATATATTTATTTCTGTAACAACATATTTGTTTGACAGGTTGATTCCGTCCGTTAAGTGTGAAAACACCTGTATTGGAAGGAGCCACTCCTCCGTAACAATAGGTATTTATGTTAAATAAAAATAACAAACAATTAATTAATTAATAAGTGTTCTGTGTGCTTGGTATTGTGTGTGTGTGTGTGTATGTGTGCGTGCGCGTGTGTGTGTGTGTGTGTATGGAAGGGGTATGTATGAAAGAGGCGTTTGTGATGTTTATATTTATATCTATGTAGGTTAGCAGGTATGAACAGCTTCATTACTACATGACGAGACTAGCTTTCGCCCGCGGCTTCGCTCGCGTGACATTCGGGGGAAACACGTGTTTACTCATTAATCAATAGAAGTACTCGTGTAAAATTTAGGATAAAATAGTCCAACTAATCTCGTTTTCTCATACAAACTTTGGACCTCCGTTTCACCCTCTTAGAGGTAAAATTTGAAAAATCTTTTTAAGTAATTCGTGTCCACTACGTTATATTTTCAAATCGATACCATTGTCGTAATTAACGTCCCAGAAAACCGTAGAATCAACACCCATATTGATATTATGACATTGCACCCCTACAGAGTTATCACGTCGGCTATGTTGGGTTATTAAATAGTTGTTTTTTTGGTAATCAGCGACCCGATATACCATAAAAACAATACTTATGATGATTTTCAGACTTTTTTACCACATTTTAGACATTTCAACGCCATCGCACCTCAATTCAGAAATTACTTATTATTGTTATTTATTGTACCTACGGGTACAATAAATAACAATAATAAGTAATTTCTGGAATAAAAACTATCTTAGATTTATCCTTTCCCAGGACTCAAGGTATCTCTCAACCAAATTTCATCTAAATCGGTCCAGCGATTTAAGCGTGAAGAGGTAACAAATATTCTGTCGCATTAGTATGGATTATATTAGTATGGATTGGCGTTCCGAAAACCCGTAAAAACGACACATATGTATATTGATATATAGACACTTCAACCTCATCGCATCTCAATAGAAGATGATGGTCACGTTAGCCACGTTGAAATTTAAAATCGTTGTTGTTTTCGTAATCAGCGACCCGATAAACCATAAAAACAATACCTGTGACGATTTTCAGACTTTTTCACCACATTTTAGACATTTCAACGCCATCGCACCCCAATAGGGGATCATGGTCACGTTACCGCCTTACGGGTACAATAAATAACAATAATCGGTAATTTCTGGGATAAAAACTATCATAGGTATGTCCTTTTCCTTTCCCAGGACTCATATTATAAATATTTTGAAAAATGGAAAAACCACACTGTGACTCACGCAGTAGAATATAAAATGCAAAAATTCGTCAGTAACACAAACCTTCCTGGCAGCTCAGTTAGAAGAGGGGAGGTGAATTTTTCCATTTTTCAAAATATTTATAACTCAAACCTTCCTGGCAGCTCAGTTAGAAGAGGGGAGGTGAATTTTTCCATTTTTCAAAATATTTATAACTCAAGGTATTACTAAACCAAATTTCATGTAAATCGGTCCAGCAATTTAAGCGTGAAGAGGTAACAGACATTCTGTCGCATTTATAATATTAGTATGGATTGGCGTTCCGAAAACGCGTAAAAACGACACATATATTGATATATAGACATTTCAACCTCATCGCACCTCAATAGAGGATGATGGTCACGTTACCCACGTAGAATTTTAAAATCGTTGTTGTTTTCGTAATCAGCGACCCGGTAAACCATAAAAACAATACCCATGACGATTTTCAGACTTTTTCACCACATTTTACCCTTTTAGGGGTTGATATTTTCAAATCAATGCCATTTATGTAATTGACGTCCCAGAAAACCATAGAATCAACACCCATATTGGTATTATGACATTTTAACCCCATCGCACCCCCACAGGGGTGATTTTTTGTTACGTTGGCTATGTCAGATCATAAAATAGTTGTTATTTTAGTAATCAGCGCCCCGATAAACCATAAAAACAATACCCATGACGATTTTCAGACTTATTTGCCCCATTTTACCCCTTTCGGGGTTGAATTTTGAAAAATCCTGAAACACGTGTTTACTAATTTCTCTATAGAAGTACATATGTAAAGTTTCGGATAAAATAGTCCAACTAATCTTGTTTTCCCATACAAACTTTGAACCCCCGTTTCACCCCGTTAGGGGATGAATTTTGAAAAATCCTTTCATAGTGCACCCCTAGACATCATAAGGAACCCACGTGCCAAATTTGGAATCTCTAGACCCAGCAGTTAGGGCTGTGCGTTGATATATATCAGTCAGTCATTCAGTTTCTTCTTTTATATGTTTCAACCCTATCGCATCCTCACAGGGGTGATCTTATGTCACGTCGGCTATGTTAGATCATAAAATAGTTGTTGTTTTCGTAATCAGCTACCCGATAACCCATAAAAACAATACCCATGACGATTTTGAGACTTATCCGCCCCATTTTACCCCTTTAGGGGTTGAATTTTGAAAAATCCTGAAACACGTGTATACTCATTTGTCTATAGAAGTACTCGTGTAAAGTTTCGGATAAAATAGTCCAACTAATCTAATTTCCCCATACAAACTTTGGACCCCCGTTTCACCCCCTTAGGGGATGAATTTTGAAAAATCCTTTCTTAGTGTACCCCTAAACGTCATAAGGAACTTACGTGCCAAATTTAAAATCTCTAGACCCAGCGGTTTGGGCTGTGCGTTGATATATCAGTCAGTCAGTCAGTCAGTCAGGACTTTGAATTTTATATTTATAGATGAATGTATACACGCTATAACTAGTATAACTTAGTATGTATATGTATAATATAGAGTATCTATAGAACAATGTTGGTGCTTATGTGCTATTTGCCTAAAAACGCAAACAAACAAAGCAATAAAAGAAAAATATTGTCACACTCACAGCCTCAGCCGGGAGTGCGAGAATACTCCTCTCTGCAATATGGATTCAATCTCATCATAAGACTTTGTCTTTAGCCAGTTTTTCAATACTAACTTGGCTTTGTATGTTGTTAAGAGATATATATTTATGTATTTGTTGATTTCATTATAAAGATAGGCAGACTGGTAGGTGAATTGCCTTTTGGCGTATGTAGTTTTGACTGTAATTAAAGGTGCTATCATATACTTTCTTCTACCGCTCAATTTATGTAGGTCAAATTTTAGAGTTCTATGTATTTTTGAAATAGTGTGTAGTATGTATAATTTTCTTACTGTAAGAAGATCACACAGGTTATATAGATTATCAGTAGAAAATCTGTAAGCCTTGAAGTACATGACTTTTAATAAAGATCTTTGTGCCCGCTCCAATTTTAAAAATGTTGTTTTGGTAGCACCGACCCATATTGGAATGCAATAAGTTAATAAGGATTGCGCCAAAGATTCATATATTTGATTAAGTAGTTGTTTTTGAGCAACATATCGAAGTTGTTTAAAGGTCCATATTAGTTTACGTATCCTACTCATGACAAGTTCTATATGCGCATGCCAGGACAGCCGTTGATCAATAAGGATACTTAAATACTTGGTGTGGGTTACATTACCAATAACATAGCATGTACAGTTAGTTGTATGACAATAAGGATTACAAGTACACAGTTTGATTTTAAAGTCGTTACCTGGTTGTGTTCTAATATAATTTGTAAATGCTATATAACTGTTTTTTTCAGCATTTAGGGTTAATAAATTTGAACGTAACCAGTTTGATATAATGGCTAGACCCTGTTCTGCGTTAGTATGCACCTCTTGCCAAGATAGTCCAGAAAAAACCACAGCAGTGTCATCCGCATAGGAAAAAATGTTCCCTCCAGTGACTGTCATGTTGCAAAGACTGTTGATGTATAATAAGAAGAGGGTTGGGCCGAGTACGCTTCCCTGTGGGACCCCGTAAGTAATGCTGGAGATGTCACTAATATGATTTCCAATGCGGACGCACTGCGCCCTGTCATGTAGGTAATCTGAGAATAAATTAAGAGGTATTCCTCTGACTCCTATAGCTTCAATCCTGCGTAAAAGAATGGCAACAGAGACGGTATCAAATGCTTTTTTTATATCAAGGAAAACTGTAATACATTTATTACCTTTATCAACTTTATCTATTATCAGGGAAGATAAGGCCGAAGTAGCGTCTTCTGTTGAGAGACCTTGTCTAAAACCATATAGAAGTTTTGATATGTTGAAGTTACTTAAATATGATGTTAATCGACTGTTTAATACTTTCTCAAGAATTTTTGATACAGCAGGAAGAACAGAAATAGGTCTATAATTAGATACATCGCCTCTGTCGCCACTCTTATACACAGGAGTAATTACAGCTCTTTTTAAAGCAGAAGGAAATATTCCAGTTTTAAAACAAAGGTTAATTAGATGAGAGATAATGGGTACAACCAGTTCGTGGGCCATCTTGAGGAAGTGAGTTGGAATATTATCCCAGCCTGGGGCACTATCAGATTTGAGGTTCATCAAAGTAATATATCGTCAGGATCAGTATCCATAAGAACAAAGGACGAAAGTAGGGTATCATCTGGAGAATCAGTGAAGATGTTATGCTGAACTGACGTCCCGGAGTTGATTTCCTCAGCTAGATTTTTCCCAATATTTGCGAAGTAATTATTTACAAAATTAAGTGAATCGTTAGGACTAGATTTAATATGTATATAATTCTGAGTTATGATTTATTTTAGTACGGTATGTTATATTATTTATGGTCTTCCAAAGGTTTTCGGTATTGTTTTTATTTTTATATAACAGGTTCCTCTCGTAATTTCTTTTTAACTTTTTTATAAGGTTGTTACAGAAATTGCGATAGCGCCTGTAAGTTATTTTTAACGTTATATTATCAGGGTCATTGCGCAATTTTTGCTGCATACTATTTCTATTTATACACTTCAAAATACCCATACCACATCGTTAAAAGAAGAAAAAGAATAAAAAAATATTTATTTCATGTTAACAAGACATTCGCCAAATTGAAACCTAGCGATATCCCAACCGATTTGGAGTCAAAAATCTGAGGGTGACTTTTGTACAGCTGTATAAACTTATGGGACTCACTAAATCTTTAGTGTCAAAGAAAATCACTCCAGTTCGTGGTGCACCATGCAGATTAGCAAATGCGGCTTTAGCGAGAGATAGGTAAAGCACAATAATATTGAGTTAGGAAAAGCGCGAATTGAAGTATGAAGTGTTAAGTACTGCTGGGTGACTTAATAACAGGCGATTTCAGTTACTTCAGATTTTTTTTTAAATTGGACGATTTGATTGAGGCTATTCTATCTGGCAACACTGTTGCACACTTAGTGACAGATATTAAAGTATTTCACTTGATTTACGTGGCCAACAATACAGTGATTTCTTGTTTCTTTCTATCTTTTTCATTAGTTTTTGATGAAATTTGTGGATTTCATTCGCATTCACTCAATAATTAATGATCTATTAGAGAAATTAAATTAACCGATATGGGCCTCTGCAAGTGTCCCAAAAGAAGAGTGACAAATCAGTTCTGTTTTGAGCATGGAGTGAATGTTTGTGAATACTGTATGGTTACGAACCACCCAAAGGTGATACTTATTTACTACTGTTTTTGCTGTATATTTAACGTTGAAGTTATAATAAATTACTGATTTGGTTGATATTTCAGTGTATTGTACAATCGTATCTACAGTGGCTACGTGATAGTGACTACAATCCCATATGTGAAATTTGTACAAAAGGTCTAAGTGAAGGAGAATGTATTAGACTTACTTGTTATCGTAAGTACTTTCATAACAAGATGTTGATATGTCAAAGTTGGTACATGAATAAAAACTTATCAACTGAATTTCTTTATTGCATTAGATGTTTTCCATTGGGCGTGTGCGGAGGCCAGATATCGCGCGTTGCCGCAAACGACCGCGCCGGCAGGCTACCAATGTCCATCATGTGCAACTCCAGTGTTTCCACCACCAAACTTGGTCTCCCCAGTTGCTGATGTTCTCAGAGAAAAACTTGCTGGAGTTAACTGGGCTCGAGCGGGTCTTGGACTTCCATTGGTTAGTACTTTTAAAACTTATATAACAATGAACTGAAACAAAACATATGAATTTGTATTTAACCTATAGTAGATTAACCTGCTTGATTAAATTATTTTATTGTTTTATTTCTTTTAATATTTCAAAGATGTTATTTGTTTAATCAATTGTGTAATATGAAAAATATTATATAAATATTTTTCATGTAGTCAACAGTGCTCATGAACAGATTAAAAAAAAAATTTTGAAATAATGAGATCACAAGAAATTTTATATACATATAATTTCAGTTATCTGAAGACCAAGACTTAAAAGGTGCTGCTGGCAGACGTAGCACATCGCCATTAGACAATCAGTACTATTCCAGTACGGTGGACAGTCAAAGGGGCACACCTGTCGGTGCAAGTGATGATGAATCGAGTAGCAGAGCAACTAATGGCACACCACATTCCATTGTTCAAATATCGGATGATCCTGTAAATATGTATGATCATACTTCAGTTAAAAGAACTGACAGTTTACAAGGCAAGTACACAAATTGTCATATGTAAAACAAGTTCTACTAATGTTATATATGCAAAAGTATCATATAGTGTCAAAATAAAACATGCTATTAATACCATAAATTTGAAAATTGGGTCAGAGTGTAGGAAAGGGTGCGGACACTATAAGTAGTGTGACCTTGACCTTTGTCATAAAAGGTAATTGACCCGAAGTTATTGACTTTAATTACATGAAAGAATGAGTTAAGAACAAAGTGTGCCATACAAACGTTTTACCCCTTAAATTGTGAGGGTAGATGCATGTACCTATATGAGTTCCTTAGTGGAGAAATGGCTGAATGGCATATCATGAAATATGTATGAATATGGCTTAAGGGATTGACATATTTGTCACCCAAGAACTGTGTCCACACATGGTAAGCCCTGGATAGGTTGTGATACATATATATATTTTTTAATTATAAATGGTATGATGAAATATTAACAGTTACTCTGTATATTTTCGAGAATTAGAATTTAATACTGAAACTAAGTAGTTTCAGCTACTTAGTTTCAGTATTAAATTCTAATTCTATATGACAACAATGTCTGGAAATAACTCAGCACTAACACATAATATCAAAATTTAACAAGTTTAAACTTCGATCATTAATACGTAAACAATTGAAGGTTTTGAATCATAATTGTAGAATTTACATGTGAACTTTAAATTATTTTATGTAATATCTAAATCAAACACTTGATATGTTAATTACCAAATGTATATTTAAATTAAATTATAATTGTTAAATTATGACGTGATTATAAAAAAAGACCCTTATATGCAATTTTCATTCAAGGATTTCTTTGCCAATGGTCAATACAAAAAAAAACAAGAATATTATTTATAACATTTATAAGACGTGTCTAAGTGCCCTCAAGAGCTCAAAGGCAGAATAAATAATTTTATTTGAATTGCATTTACAGGTGGTCAGGCTCCACGGAAGTCCTTCAAGTCAGTTGATCATGCCAGAGCATCAACAACTTTTGATCACGATGATAATAAGTATAAACAGAAATCTACATTTGCCTGGATTAGTAGGTGGTGGATGTAAGTATTTTCTGTCCATTCTGTAAAAAATTGCTATACATGTATCTTGCAATTCTCACTTTCAAACCAAATGTTTTTTTTTTATACTACTAAGGTGGCTAAGATTACAACCTTATATACAATATTACTTAGCGACCTTATAGACGATAATGCTTACGATCTGCCTGATGGTAAGCAGTAAACGCACCCTATGGATGCTCGCAATAACTATTGCCCATGTGTTGGCGAACCTGTAAAAACTCCTTGTTAGAAGTACATATTACGATTCCATTAAGAAATGTATTGAAAAAAAATCTATATAAATAACCACCAAGATGTTGTGTTTAGGTTTTAAATGTATACTTATACAACATGTAACTTTAAGTACGCAAAACCTAAAAATAGTTTGTTCAGAATCATGAGTAGAATCAATTCCATAATTTTGATCCATTTTTAAAGTAACTGGTTTTGAAAAATTATTATTATTATTAAATTGCGCTCGACAATCAAGCGAGAAAATGAGCGGCGGTTACGCGTCATTGACGCGATGCTCGCTCTTTAATATTAATATTTGCCTATCAAAAAAGTGTCCATATCTCCAAGAATTTTTTTTTTTTCGAAGTTATTACTTAGATACCTATATCAATTTATAATAATAAAACTCAGTTCGGGTGTTTGAGGTTTTGCGTACTTGGAGTTACACGTTGTAGAATCCAAAAAGTGTGTGTAATACTACAATATGTATCTAGAGCACCAAGGGCAATTGCATAGGTCACTTTCACAGACTCGTGAAAGGAGTCACCACTGCCTTATATTTTTATTACATACATTTTAGGATTTTTTATATATAGCTATCTTTTTCTCAAATTCACTGCTAAGGCTCTATCTACACCGCCGCGGAATGGAATGAACGCGTCTTTTTGCAACGAAATTTAACATGGTATAATGAACTTTATGTAATTGCATAACATATAAACTTAAATAGGAGCCAAAAAAGGTCGCGCGTCTTCCGGTGAATCCTCGCGTATTCTCAGGAATTCCCCTAGCTACTGTCGGCGGCCGGCGCGCTACCTGTGGAATCCGCGGGAAGTGACGCCGAGCAATGGAATACACCACGAGAATACTCGAGCATTCCAGCGAATTCGCGCGCCTTCTCGCGTTATGAGGCGCAATTGACGCTTCCATTCCGCGGCGGTATAAATTGAACCCAAGAGTGTGATATGGCATTATAAACATCTACTTTTGTTCATGTCTAATATTATTTGAAAAATAATTCACATTACTTTTTTACAGAAATACACTCCCATCATCTCGAGTACATCGAGCAGGTGGCATCTACAGGCGCTACTGGGTGCTTATGTTTGTAGTGATAGTTATCATAGTTGTCTTAGTGCTGCTAAGTCACAGACAAGTTGATGAGGAGAACCCATTTGGATATATCCAAGATGACGATCGCATGATACTCCAGAAAAACTAAGCATTTCTATTTAATGTTCGTGTGTTAAATCAAGCAAATAATAAAGTGATATGTAAACCCAATAGAAGTAATTGAATATATTTAAATATTTTATGAAATCATTATGTACCTCTTATTTTTAACATCATGAATTAAAGACATTCTCTGTAAATACGTTTAATTACAAATTGTATAATTATGTAATTGCAATACAACAATAATCAAAAGTAGTTTATGGATAAGTGTACATTGAGTATACTCATAAATAGGATTACAATTACTTATAACCTAAAGTCTTTTTCCGTATTACATAATTTGGGTACAGGTGTCTACATTTTTATTTAAAAACATCACAGAAAAAATGTCATTATAGAAGTCAGGATAATATTCGCACGCACGTTGGCAGTCTGGCATCCAATTGATTTCTAGCAATTTAGGCTGTATTATATTATCACTCCCATGTTTCTCCCAACTCAACATTATGTCTGCTGCATACAAAGCTCTAGACTGTGGGTTTTTCCCGATACCACAAGGAGGCTCTTTACTAGTAGCTGCTGTGAATACATCACCAATCATTTCATAAATTGCTTTTTCTACATCTTCCCAATTGTAGTTTGCGTATTGTCGAGCCCAAGCCTCTTTAAAATCGGCACACAACATCCTAAACAATGGTACTCCTTCTGCATAATTCATTACAGTAAAATGTTGCTCATAATCTTCAAAATTATTCAGAGCAAATTCTTTATTAGCAAATCTTAGAAAAAAGTTGTTATAAACATACACTTTGGTTGGACTAACTGAATTCAATAATATTACATAGCGAATATCAAATTTCACCAAACCAATATCTGGCCTTTCAAATAGTACAGGGTTTTCAATATATTTTTGTGCTATTTTCGGTCCAGTCTGTGGCAAACGACATAAGAAATATAATTCATCAGTGATGTATATGTCTAAGCCTCTTGCAAGGTTGTACGGCTTGCAGATCCAGTGGTTGTCCAACCCCGCCTTCTTTCTTTGCATATAATATGCAACAAATTTAGCTAGCTCAGTTCTCATATTAAATGTTGTGGGTAGCCAAGCGGGCAATATTTCAAACGGATTGTTATTTGATCCATCTTGCTTCTTGCAACGTCTGGATACAATTGCCAATAAATCTTTAATAGTGACCACATATTCAAATGGGAATTGGTTGATATACTTATTTGGTGAATTTACACTGAAATCCTTAAATTGTTTAAAGTGCTCAGTGTACCATATAATATCTGCATCATGCTCATTGTGCACTATTTCAAACTCTGGTGCTGTCAAATGTTCATTAATGTATCTATACTGGGAAAACACTTTTAGTTTGTCGTTGAGTGGTACTTGTCTCCTGTTCAATAATTCTAAGTCCGGTAAATCTTCAGATATGTGACCTTCGAGGAAATAATCTGACCCTGGTTCTTGTTGTGTAAAGTCTTCATTAAAATGTTCATAATATTTCCAAGGGATTAACATAGCTTCCCTTTGCAGAGGATTGGGATAATTGCCCTCGACATAGTTTCTGGAAACTACCTCACCTTCTTCAACATCTTTAATCGGAAACAATAAGGTGTACGTCATCTGCGTAGGAATATCGATGAAAGGTACAGCTCGGAAATTTGGGTCATCCGAATGTGTTACACCAGAACCCAATTCATCAAGAACATACCAAACTGGCACTCTTTCCTCAGCAGAAAACTCGATGCCTGCGACTGCATAAGTATTCGCATACTGCCACAGACTGCGGGATACTTTTTCAATTTTTTCTTCAGTAGTCGCACCGTTAACTTTCATAAGATTGCACATCCTCTCCAAGAGAGCCGGTATTTCTCGTAAGTTGGACTTGGCCGTGTTCGCTTTAAAAGTCCAAGCGTGGTCCACGAGGTAAATGTGGCGGGAATCACTCTTTTCGATGTTGCGTATAGGCACTACACTCCATAAAGGATCGTAAGGGGGTCTTTGATTTTCTTCATAGTCAATTTCCAATAATTGAAATATTGAGCCAGAATCAAATATGTTATTTTGAATTTTATGACATAAACTTTGCCAAAAATGTTCTGGAACGTTAGATAACATCAATTGGGGTATATGTAATCCCACAAAATGATTGTATGTTGATATTCCGTCCATAATTTCGGCAATTTCCTTGTTGATTAGGTTAGAACTCAATATAAAGGGCGAGCGACAAAATCAATATTGTAATCTCGTTGATGAAAGGCTCTTCTTTTTTTTCGTTTTGGCAATCACCCTCTTCAGCCGAATATTATCTTTGCCACTATGAAGTTAATTTGTACATTTTTATCGTCCAGATTTTAGGGATATGCTGTAAAATCCTTTCGTAGAGTCTAGTAATAAAAGCGCATAAATGTACACCTATTATTTTTCCCTACACGTATGCAGAGACCTTTCGCATAGATCATTACAGTAAAAAGTTCGGTTCTGCTATAAATACCGGCCGGCTTGTCTACAATGTTTGTTTTGTATTGATATACATTAATTTGGATTGATGAAAGGTAGACCACGTCCTTTGTACCGGTCCTTATTAATTACAGTTCAAATCGCTATTCCCTATTCGTCAACACAGACATTTGCTGTGTCCATGACTCTATCCCCAGAATACTTGAAATCACTATCTCTGCTAGTGTTTTGATCGACATCTTCCTCTAGCTAGAGGCTCTAGCGCAGTGGTTCCCAACCTTTTTTTGTTCGCGGACCACTACGAGTTTTTTGTTGGGAGTAGGGTCCCCAAGTGTCATATAAATCCATTATTCGAGTTGTTAGTACTTTGTATAATAGTGCTTCATCTCTTTCATTATAAGTTTGTATCAAGAACCATAATTTAACTCTAACGGACCACCGGTTGGGAACCCCTGCTCTAGCGCAGCGCTATTCAATTTTCTGTTCGGGTTATGATTATGAAGGTTATAGGCCAGGGTAAATGGTAAAGGCCAGAACTATTAATGGAGGTACCACCCTATAATAGTTCAGGCTTTGCCAAACTCGAATTGCAGTATAAATCATGATGATTTATGTTTAGTTGTATAAGCTAAATACATATATAGCTTCTGCCCGCGGCTTCTCCCCACGTGAACACTGTACCGGGATAAAAAGTATCCTACATACTATAAATCCAAAACATGTTCTTTATATATGCCAATATTCATCCAAATTAGTTAGCCGTTATGCCGCGAAAGAGTAATAAACATCCATACATCTTCTTTATCTATCTTTTCTTTAGTTATTAAAAAATTTTAAGCTAGCCATTTTTGTACATTCCTATGTAGAAATATTGACCAACTTTATAGTAAGGTACTAAGAAAAAATAATCGAGACTAAGATAAATAGAAGCCAAAACAAGTAGGTAACTTTTAGAATTTTTTGTCACTCCGATTGTGTTTGCACGCGCATAACGCAGAAACGACTACACGAAATTGTCAGCGGTTTTCAATTGTACTGTATTATTAACTTAAAGATACGGCAAATATCATTATTTATTATCTGAACTTCAAGTGGACTGCAATTAGGAATGAACATAGTTTTATAAAAAAAAACTAGCTGCCCGCCCAGACTTCGCCCATGTGAATGCCCAATTTTTCAAACAGGTGCAGTGTTTCCTGATATTTTTTTTTTGTTTTTAAGTATCTATGTTTTCACATACATACAAACTCACAAAATTTCTTACTCTTTTATGAGTAGGAGACTTATTTGGACGAAATATGTAAATAATTTTAATGAACGATCTTTTTTTATTATTTCATAGGTTTCTGGTGAACTGCACATTTGCTAAAATAAGACACTTGCTTCTCAAGTCCATGTATTTATTTCAGCATGTATTTAATAATGCTAACAACTTTAAGGGAACATTGAGAATGTATCTTACAACTAATTAAGTTATTTGATAATAATAGATCACATATATCTTCATAATAATAAAATATACAAAAAGAAAAACCAGTTCGGTCCCTATACATAATGACTATAATACCTTGTTCATAAACTTAACATATATCTACTTTACTTACTTACCTGGAGATCAATTTGTCTGGACCTGATGGAAATGAGATTCAGAATATGCTTGTGATGCACCAACATAGCTTCTTATTTGCTTCAATAGGGAATAAGAACTCCCCTATAAGTTTATGGGGCTTATTGCTACACTTATTGTGAATAGTCTTTCAATTATTTCTACTAGAAATATAAAATTATAAAATGAAGATAACGGACAAAAACGTTACAATTCACCATTTCCTTAGATTAAAATGGAATAAGGGTTTCTAGACATTAAAATTAATAATCGTCCAGAAATGGGTGAATTTTAATCTACAAAGAAAATGGATTTCCTTTGCGCATTTTTATTTACAGATAAATATTAGTTTCATGCGTTCGATCTCCGCCAACCGGCAGCGTGATGGAGCTCTAAAACCTCTTTGTTGAGGGAAGACCCGTGTCCAAATAGTGAGGTGAATAAGGCAGACGACGACACGTTCGATAGCGGATGATTCATCTATTTATTGTGTAGTCTCAAGGGCAGTATAATAGGAGTGCAGTGCCCCTTTAAAAAAATATATAAAAATATTGCAAGCAAAACTGTGCCAATCAAAATGCTACGCATAAAAAAAAGTATTCAAAAATGCATTTAAAGTAATTTTGTTCAAAAAGTCTATGAAAATCTAAGGAAATTTATTGAGAAAATTTATACATTGCGTAGATAGATATCCTATAAAATTTAATTTTAAATAAAATTTTAATCAATGCAGTAATTTGCTTGGGATTATTTTTTTATGGACCACAAGTCTTTCTGCTTGCGCTACGAATTTAGACACAGATATCACGGAGTCATTATGTGCAGAGGCCATACATTCACATAAAAGACTACATCTAAAAAGTCAAGTCTCTCAATGATCATTATAACAATAGTAGAAGATGCAGTCGTCGGATAGCCGTCACTTACAGTAGAACAACTAGAATATCTTACGGAACACAACGTTAAAAACTATCTAGTCAGTTCAGTTGGAGTCCGAGTCCATGTGCGTGCGGTAGTTGCGGCGCGCCTTCTTGACCCGCTGGCGGAACTTGATCGCCTGCGCGGCGTCGTCGTCGGAGCCGTCGGCGGCGGGCGGGCGCGAGCGCGCGCTGCTGCCGGGCGCGGTGCCCACGCCGCTGTCGGGCGTGGCCGGCGCGGGCGTGGGCGTGGGCGCGGGCGTGGGCAGCGTGCCCTCCGTGCTGCAGCTGCTCTCGAGCTCGCTCTCGTTGGTCTCGTTCATGAGGCGCGCCACGGTGCTGGAGTGGGCGGGCGCGTCCTTGGGCGGCGGCGACTCGCTCGAGTCGGAGCGCTGGCCGCGGCCGTTGCGCGCGCGCCGCCGCCGCCCCCCGCCCCCGCCCCCGCCCCCGCCCGCCGCCGGCTCCACGCGCAGCGACTCGCCCAGCGAGTCCCGCGACCCGTTGATCGGCGTCGGCACGATGCTGACTAGGTCGTTAGGAATGTTCTGGTTGCCGTTCTGATTTCTCGGCGATATCGGCCGACTGCTCACCGACTGGTCGTCGTCCGAATCCACCTCCGCTATCCGGAAGAGCGCCGACGAACTTTGGCCTCTGTAACCTACGACGAATTGAGAGATCGTTTAAGCTATTCGAATTTGAAGCGACACGGGAGAGTATATATTGTAATAATCACCTGTACTCGTGCTAGGAAGAGCTAAATTATCGTCAAAATTATTAAAATTAGAAAAACTGTTATTATCACTACTGTCCCGGGCCATCGCAGCACCTGCAACGCGACAATAAAATTAGAACCATTTCAGATAATCCCAGATATTATTCATTCACCATACGATAAGACCTCGATATTTACCATTACTTCTTAAATTCATGACTTTTCTATAACTAGTGACTTTGCTTTTCCTCTTCGCTGTCCTCGATAAATTTACCCGCCTACGTAGAGTTCTGATAATCTGAAACAAACAAAACATTTACTTAATAACTTAAATTGTGGTTTCCATTTGATCGAACACACATTTTGATATCGCAAAAGATTGCCAGAGGTGAAGTCGCTCACGCGTAGTCCCTATCGCAGCGATTCCAAACCTTTTCAATATTTTTATTCATATGACCATGGGTTGATGACAAAGCAAATTAATTTTATTCCTTCCCTAGATAAATTATTTTTCTATCTTTTATTAGCTTTATTACCCCTCCAGAATTTTACCACCGCAAGAGTAATTACCCACAGGTACAGAACCACAGATCTTGTGCATACCTCTCATAATTTAGGCCTCCTTCGTCTAATTGACTTGCAGTTGCATGACACGACTGTGTGTTTGAGATGCTTTTGTGGTTTTAGACGGAATAAAGGTACGAATGGCTAGTGTGATCTTATTCAATGTAAAAGACATTCAAAAAGAATAAACAAATCAAACACTTTTCACTCGTAACTTCGAAGTCATGGGTGGTCATGACAACTCGAAATTTCTTCATTATTTGTCATAGGAAATACTGACGCTCGCTGGCAGTTACTCTATGCACACATTTATATACCAGATTCTGCACACTGTTAGAATTTTGCTTGATCGACTGTTCGATTCCTATGAATGCCAGATTGCATGCTACCGGTCGTCAGAATTTATTATTGCCTCGTACGTATCAAAGGGCAAGGAAGGAGATGAAAGATGTCGAAAAGAAATTTGTGACTGTTTGTAGTGGTCGGGGGAAGTGCGGCGGTCCGTTGAACGTTAGAATGTTTGATGTCAAACACCAGCGTCGGATCAGGCCGACTATTAGCATATTAGCGCGTCGCTGAGCACTCCTTCGTAACTCTTTCTCTTCTCGCTCAGGCTTATTTTTTATACAAAATAATTCCGATGTTCTACATATACCAGGCGTACCGCGACGGTAGATTTTTTTATCACCTCGGGTGACAAACACGGCTCACCTGATTTGAAGCGTTTACATATATGTAGTACATAGAAAACACTCAGACAAAGACGAACACACACGTTCATCCCTATATATATTGGTCCCGTGCAGAGATCGCACTCGCGATCTCGGAGTGAAAGTGGCCATCGTTAGCCATTCGAGCACCGGGCTTGAGAAAATTCATGATGATGATGATAAAAGTGTGTTACCCTGCCGGTGTTCCTGTAGAGGCAGTGGTCGGTCTCGTCGGAGTCGGTGCGGTCGCTGGCGGGGTCCGGGGCGCGCGGGCGGGGGCGCGCGCGCGGCGGCGGGGCGCGCGGGGCGGGGCGCCGGGGCCCGCGCCCGCAGCGCCGCCACGACCACCGCTTGCCCGCGCCCGCCGCCGCGCCCGCCCCCGCCCCGCTCGCGCCCGCGCTCCCGCCCGCACCCGCCGCGCCCACCGACTTGCTCAGCGAACTGCGAGACTGCTTACTGCGTCTGCTGCTAAACACGAAACCCTGTCAACCGCAGTATTCGAGCCTAACGATAATAATAAACAGCATAGCATCTGGCGTCTGAAATACAGGCTTTGCCTTTTTAGACGTCAGTAATCATATGTAAGTGTAAAAGTAAACCATGAAACTACTGTATTTTGTGTTAGTGTATTGTGAATTATTTAATTTTTTTTTTTTTGAATAATTTATTATTAAAATTATAGTCATGAGCACCGGGAAGGGGTGTAACAAGGTGCAATTGCACTCCCCCTATTGGGTACCAAAAATTCGCGACCCATTAAGATATTGACGTGTGAAACATACTCAAATATCCACAGGAATTGAATTTAACGATAAGTTCATTGATATAAAATTGTATGATTATAAATAATATTTTAACCTCTACCAAGGAAGATGCATTATGCGTCCTCTTTGCCTGTACTGACAACCCAAATATTAGATGAGAATATCGCTCATTACTTCCTGTTAAAATTTCCGGGAGGTACAGTTGTATTACATCCCTAAAAATCAGGAAAGAAAAATGTACGAAAATCCATTACTGGCCGGTTTTTAATAATAATAATAATTGTTTATTTACTACTCACAAGGTATGAAATAGTTGTAGTAGAAACAAATTGCAGACTGTCATAGATCAGGTCCTTGTGAGAGTCTGGAGTCTGAACTAGGCCTAGACCTGTATTGCAGAACTCCAGGCTCCCTCCGGATAGTAAAACTTTGATGTAGTCAAGGTAATAAAAATTACAATATGTTTTATGCAGGTACGGGTAAGATGTGTATTTATGAAATGTAAGTGTTAAACTCGACCTGAAAATGCACACGCGTGATGTAATAGGTATAATACGCGCCATGGTGAGTGAACTACTACTACTAACATGTAATAATAATTAAATTAATACTTAAGATTGTGACAATTTATAAGTTTGCATGCCGTATGGTAAAATCTATGGCTAAATACTTTATGCTCTTTGATTTCACTATGCATGTACGATTATAAGGAGGAATCTACATTATACAGTAATGTAAAACTTTACTGTACTTGCATTGTCTTTGCTTTCTTTAATTTTACAATTTCATTTCATCAACAACTTTATTCGACGGTCGTCGCTTTAGTGTTACCATATTTTATTACGTTTTCAATTTCGCAAACAATGTTATAGCGGGCTTAGTCATTAGTTATTAATATTTTTTTCTTATTAAAGGAACAATGGTTACCACAGGAGAGGCATTGCTGCCTAGCGTGGGGCCACTTATAAATCAGAGGCTACATAGTTTATAAGATCTTGCAAAATTTATAATTTAAAAATCTGTATAGCAGCCAAATTCTCCTTTTTGTTTAAATAAAATGTTTTGAATTTGATATAGTAATATTGTTGTTACACCGTATGTATTGTAACATTATCCATATTCGCAAATGAAATATATGTTTATGATTATTTACCTTAAAGCGCCTCTTTTCTGTGAGCGCAGGTTTTTGGACAACCGTGACGCCACCAACCGCAGCCTGTTCATATACCGCAGACTGCGACTCCCATTGGTGTTCACTGTAAAACGATCTTTTACCGAATTATGTCATAAAATTTTAGTGTGGATTCGATTTTCTAAAATTTGTTTTAGACGATACTATATGTCGTTGCGGGAGCTCTTTGGCGTCGTTGCGCGTGTCAGTCTAAGCGACCAAGCAAGTTAAGCAACGTCGACTGTAGCCTGCCTATGGATGGGTTTATTTATCTCGTGCTCCTCCGGAGGGCACGTTAAGCCGTCAGTCCCGGCTGTTGTCAATTGATAACAATCGTTAAGCCAAGTCAGTAGCCTTTGGGCGGCTTGAAAACACTGGCCTCCGCCAACCCGCAGTTGAGCAACGTGGTGGTGTATGCTCCAATCCCCTTCGATTGAGTGAAGATCCGTATCCCAACAGTGAATGATTATGGGTTACGACACAGAACTCAAGGTAGCTTTCTCATAAAATTGTGAACAATGGGTAGGTTATTAACAATTATAAATATAAGTACAAAATAACAATATCGACTGAATATCGTAATATAATACAAAATATAAATGATTAAATAAAATATTATGATTGAATAAATAAATAAAATAAAATATTTATTTATTGACATAAAAATTTAATAAAATTATTCTGCAGGTGCCTAAACAGAAAAAGATATACAGGTGCAATTTGTTGTAATAGAATATATACATATTGAATTATCAAGCTCCTCTCCCATTGCAGCGCCCCACAGGGTCCTTGATTGTTACTTTGACATCAAAGCAAAGAGCTATGTATACGTTAAGGATGCAATAAATAATTGAATATTGAGTACTGATACCGATATTAAATGGAAAAAAATAGAATTACTCAATACCTAAAAAAGGTAGTGTTAAGATTTCAGGACAAGAGCATAGTAAAGTGAGCCGACCTCTCTTTCCTTCATCAGCAGTGTCCTGCACATGCTCACCTCTCTTGTGCAGCAGGTCCCCGGGCCGCTCGCTGTCGGAGGAGTCCCCGCGGCCGCGCGCCGAGCTGCTGCCGTCCAGCGAGTCCGTCTCCTCCGCGAGACACTCCAGCTCGCGCTGCACCAGGGAGTCGAAGAAAGCCATCATGCGCGGGTCTTCTACCGTCGACTGTTCCGCGTAGTTGTGCGATATGTACTGCAAATAGGCAAAATTCGTCATCATTATCAGCCTGTATTGACCCACTGGTGAATACAGGCCTTCCCCAATCCTTTCAACCATATGCGATCCTTCACTCATTGCATCCATCTGCGTGAGGAAGTACCGAAGCTACCCAAAAGCCGCTCAGCACAGTCGAATGTTTCCATCAATCTTTTTATTGAAATTACACTGACTCAACTATGTGGGCTCTCCGAGGTAGACGTAGTCTTTAACCATTTCACTAGCTGCATTCTTTACGACAACCGGACCAGAGATGACAAAGTCATTATACATAACTTTCGTTTTATCAAAATTCATCCCAGACGAGTAATTTAATTTTACATATATAGATATGTTATAGATAGTCAATAACCGAAATCTAGGCGGTCCTAGGTTTGATTAGTTATACCTTAGGTACCTCACCTCTCTCTCCAAAGACAAGTCGAGCTACGCTCGCTCGGCTTTCACAAGCTTAACCTAACAACAAACGTCCTTGGACAAAACTAATTTTGACGGCATAGGTTAGTTATAAGTGGTTTTGACGATCTTCCTTAGTTAAAACTCTTCTTAAACAATTTTTGCAGTCAAAAATGTTTCGGAGGTACCATGGTTTCCTAACTAGTCTAAACTAGGAGCACCTAGATTTCGGGGATTGATTGTATACACATACATTTTTTAGTGTAAAAAATATACACTAAAAAGTTATCTTAAAAAATCAATAAATAAATCCTTAACGTTAGCTCTGTCCCTAGACACTATTTACAATACTTACTTGACCGCTGTGATGAACGAGTGAGACATAGTCCTCGTGGCTGTATATTTCCCTCGGGTTATCGGAGCCCTGGGCCTCCTCTAGCAGTGAGCCACGCATCTGCGGGTACTCCATAGCTGACCAAACCTAAAAGAAAAGTTCAAGAAAATTAAGTGAGTATGCACAAATTAAAATCGTGGAAATGTAAGAAGTAGGGTATATATTAGGGGTTTGTAAACCGGTCGTAAAATATATATATATATATATATATATATATATATATATATATAATATATATATATATATATAATATATATATATATATATATATATATATATATATATATATATATATATATATATATATGTTACACTGTGGAATATGACCACATTGACCACTGTCCACCGCACTCTCGGGCCGATATGACCTCGATAAAATTGTCTACCTCCTAGGTCTAGACTATACGTTAAGTGTCCGTTCGTTTAATCGTAAAAGCTGTGACTACCTTTACGCTTTCGAACTATGTTCTCAATAAACTAAGCTAAGTATCTTAATAGAAATGTATTAGGTATTAACTGTGTTTTAGGTAACCATTAGTGTTGCACAGCAGTTGAGCTTTACTTGACTAGCCGTCTCTTTAGTTAAAGCCTCCCTACCTCTCACATTGCTAAAAGGGGAAATCAAATTCGGAAATTTCCTACGAGTATTAATTTACTAATACTTATTTCCTCTAATTAAATTCAATAAACTGAGGTGCACGGCAGTAGAGCTTCAACTAGCCATAGCTTTAAGTGCTTAATGCCTTATTTATGACAATGCTGCTTGACACTTTACATGTGGAAGTAAAATTCCAAAGCTTCCTACTCCTACTTTCTTACTCTTACTTTCTTCGGATTAAATTCGTAAAATGTACCTTAATAATCTTCTCTACGCCCGATGAAGCGATGAGGCAGTAGTGCGGGTTGTACCGCACCTGGTTCACGATCGATCTGTGCCCGTACATCACTATGTGCGGTTCTATTTCTGGAACAAATAACAGGTTTATTTTATCTAGCTAATTATCAGCAACTAAAAGAAAGAAAGAAGGATTATAGGCCAGCAACGGATCGGCGACCCCTTAGTGTTGCTGATCTCCATGGGCGGTGGTGATTGCTTTCCAACAGGTGACCCACATGCTCGTTTGCCCCCTCTCATATAAAAAAAAGCTTTATTCGTGCTGTTATTCGTTTAAACCTATAGTTCTTGCAGTTCACGAAGGCGAGCGGTCTTTACTTGTGGTACCCACGTATCTGTGTACGTGTCAACGTGTGGGTGAGAGTGGAATCGTGTACGGTTAACAAAAAAGAAAATATTAAATATTCGACAAACTGAACGCTCCGTTAGACACGCACACCGTCGCAATATGCATTAACACGTCAATCACTAGTAAAGCCCGCTCGCCTTCGTGAATTGCAAGCACTGTACCAAAATATCTGAACGTTTAAAATGAACCTTATCACAGAATGTTAACGTACATTTTCATTTTACAATCTTAATTCACACCGTGACGTCTTGTAGTAAGGTTGGCATTTGTCAAATGTTGGTGGTGGTAGGTGTAAAAGTTCACTTTCTTCATTAACGCGTCGAAGTTGACTGTACGAAGACTCCAGTTATTCCTTTGGATTAACTGCGTGGATTGAACTATGGTCAGTAAACCACTAAAGTCCGTTTTATATCTCTGAGACAAAACTAACATTATCTGTGGCCAATTTCATAGAAAACTTTAACATAAATCATTTAATAAAGATAAAAAATTTGGATACCGGTATCGTAGGTACTAGTGATGTAACGAATATTCGTATTCGCATTCGCGAATATTGGTATGTTTTTTGACATTCGCATTCGTATTCGCAAGAAACATGGTGAATGTTTGGCGAATGTCTTTCTTGGTTCATGTTGAAAGGCTAGTTTTAAATTTACAAAAGACGCAATAAACATCTCCTTGCAATATAATCTCATAATGTTCCATTTAAAAATGTATCTGAAAACTGAATTATTCATGAGTTCCAGATGTTACACTTGTTGCAATTCAAATACAAAGTGGCGACAGTTTCATGAATAATTTCAATGAAATAGGATGTTACGTAACGATGATGTATTTTATTTCAAGTAACAATATCGTACAGTCACGAGCAATAACATAGAAACATCCTGACATTTCAAATTCATGTAGCAACAATAAATCGCAAAAATAAGTATGCTAAGCAGTGCCCAATAATTATGTAAACGTTAAATTGTGTCAAAATAAACTACACATTTTTATCAAATTATTGTCAACAATAGATTACCAAAGAATAATGTTCATTTTTAGTTACATATATATGTACCCACCAAGTAAATTTCGAAAACATGTACACAGTAGAGTTTTAAAATTATGTAAACAATTACAAAATAGCTGTTTGAAACAGCTCGAGCTCGGAAGTACCCACTGACTAATTCTCAAAAACATGTACACTGTACAATTTCGAAATTATGTAAACAATTATAAACTAACAGTTTCTAAAAGCTTTGAGCATGGAAGTATCACTTATCTAGTACATATAGCATTATTTATTTAGGTAGGCATTATTTAGCTCTAGATGTTTTATCATTAATTCATTAATTTGCGTCATTACCCATAATGTTTAAAAAAAAATAAAGGTCAATGTTTAAAGTAAAGAAAGTAGTGCTATCAGCAAGTGTTAACGGCTCGCCCGTCGACTGTTTTTTTTTTTTTCGTATACCGCTCTAAAATTATATTGTGATAATTTTAACAATAAAAAAACCGACTCCAAACTTTACTCTACATTTATGTATGTAGATACAGGCTGATGATGATGAAAAAAATATGGGATCAATCTGGAAGTGTACTCTTTCAAATATAAAAAGATATTTTCAAATCGGTTTATAAAACACGGAGTAATTAAGTAACAAACATTAAAAAAAATTACAGCCGAATTGAGAACCTCCTCCTTTTTTGGAATCGGTTAAAAACGTTGCAAAATATACAGAAGAAATAAGCGAGCATTACGGTTGTTTTTTTTTTGTTGTCGTGCAGTGCAGGTAGATAAATATTTCCTTTTTTGGCAGTCGTGTAAAAAGCAGGTATACACTTCCAATGTCATTTTCATGTATCCATGACAATTTCTATTACATGTGTACAATTCGTATACATGTAATAGAAATTGTCATGGATTTCTATTACATGTGTACAATTCGTATACATGTAATAGAAATTGTCACGGATACTTTAAAATTACATTGGAAGTGAATAGTTCTTATTGATTTTGTTTCGTTTACATCAATTTGAAACCAATGTATACCTAGTTTTGACACAGTTTGATGGTTAGGTAATTTAGAAAAAAATGTCGTACACTTATTTCTGCAAAGGTAGAAGTAACATATTTTAGAAAATGTGACAATGTATATATATTAATGCTCGTGACTGTACACATAAGTAAACCAAACACGAAATATCACGAACAGGGGAATTACAATTACCTTACAAAGAAAACCTCCGCCCACACTTGAGCAGCGTGGTGGAATATGTTCTAAACCCCTTCGATTGAGGGGAGACCCGTATCCCAGGCCACACGACAGCAATGAAAACTTCATCTCTCTCTCCGACTCGCTCCCTCCCTGCCAAGGGAGGGAGCGAGACGCTTCCTCCCTCGGCAGGGGAAGTGCTCCCTTTACCCGAACAAGTTACATAGCCGAGCGTTATGGCTCAGTCATATTCAATACTCACAAATTTGTGCTCAGCGGGCCTAATAAAGATTTGACTTCAAAACGCAACCAAATGAA
Organism: Hypsopygia costalis; assembly: GCA_937001555.2. Classification (NCBI taxonomy): domain Eukaryota; kingdom Metazoa; phylum Arthropoda; class Insecta; order Lepidoptera; family Pyralidae; genus Hypsopygia; species Hypsopygia costalis. The sequence continues at coordinate 18,290,163 of OW443343.2, read as the reverse complement.
ATACGTTATCGTATTTAGTCCTTGGATAATTAACTTTGAAACATTAAAACCCCATCAGTTATATTTTATATGCTTGATGGTAAGTAGGCATCGTAGCATATGTACGCTCGCAACACCAGACGCATCATTCACGCGTTGTCGACCCTGAAAAACCCCTTTAAAATATACTATATAGATCTAAAAAAAGTGTGTTAAAAACCGACTGAAAGATGATTTGTAAGCTGGCGGCGACATGCTTTGCTTATTCAGATTTAAAGTATAAGCCAAAGAAATTTAAAGTATCCATACCAATAGTCCCACCGCCACCGTCTGGAATCTTCCACATATATAGGTTGAAATCATCCGACCCTGACATCACATATTGGTCGCCTTCGCCAGCGAAGCAGCAACTCTTCATAGTACACGAATTGTAATAGTCCTGGTGGTAGAATTCTGCGACCGGCTGCGGCGAGTCCACTTTGTAGAGAACTGGCGCGAGCCTCCGACGTAGCGCGAGGATGTGCGTCCCGGACGAATTGAAACGCACGCTCATGCTGTTCTGAGTAGACATTCCGTTATTCCCCACGTAGCGAATTACAGGGCTGTTGGAAACGAAAATCAATTCAAAATTATTACAATCCCCCTTTTTGACGTGAAGACGTCATTAAATTTGCTACCATAGTTGAGGGAATCCCAAAAATGTAATGATAACAAAATCGGGGGGTACAGTTTGGCGTTGTAGTTTCGAATCTATGCTCCACATCCAAAATTCAATCGCACCACTGGATCGGTGAAGCATCAAAGATTTTATTACGCTAAGTAAGGACTATTTAACATCGCATGGGGGGGGGGGGGGGCTGCAATTTCGAGTAAAAATTATTAAAAATTAACAGACTTCATTTCCATAAAGTCTAAGATAATCTTTTATACATTAAAACATTCCTAGAAAAATATGCAGTTGATTAGCAAAACTCAATCTATTATTCAGTAAATACATGACCATATATTAATAAAATAATTAATTTTATTTAATAGCCAAGAATGTCAATGTTCATGTCTCTATAGTAAATTAAATAATGAAATCTAAATTTCCTCTTATTATTTTGTTGGAACCAAACTGGATCAGTAGTTTTTGAAAAAAAAAAACATCAAATAGCACAAATTAATAATTCTTTAACTTAATTAAACGTTCGTAGCACAACGCGAGAACCTCTTATATTGGAAGTGTTGCGGTCTACAAGCGGTAGAATATACAATTAAGTTATCACGTCTACAATAGCTCATCATAGTATTTGCCTTTACGATTTATTATTTGACATCACATACATATTATAAAAGAAAGTCGCTTCCCCTGTCTGTCTGTCCCTAGGTATGCTTAGTTCTTTAAAACTACGAAACGGATTTTGATGCAGTTTTTTTAATAGATAGAGTGTTTATTACGGAAGGTTTATAAGTATAATGCATGCATAATATAGTAGAGAAACACTGATAATACTACTGATAATAATATAATACTACTACTTTCCAATGTGATGTCGTAAATAAACATATTTTTTGCGCTTACATTGCAAACGCTGGCTGAACCCTACGAGATACGAGGGCTGTTCCAAAAGTTTTTAGTGAAATGAAAAATAGTTAAAATATCAAAAAAGTTTATTTACAGTTTTTCAAAATATTCCCCTCCATCCCCTATGCACTTATGCATTCGAGCAAACCAGTCCTCAAAACATTTGAAAAACGCATCTTGTTGGAGGTCGAAAAATAACCGACGAAATTCTTCGACGGCATCGTTTGCGGAGTTAAATTTTTGTCCCTGAAGCATTTTTTTTAATGTAGGAAATAAAAAAAAAATCGCACGGAGCTAAATCTGGGCTGTACGGAGGATGAGGTAACATTTGTACTCCCGAAGTTGACAAAAAGTCGATGGTTCTAGCAGTTGTGTGAGCGGGCGCGTTATCTTGGTGAAAAAGAATGCACGGGCGCCGCTCCTTGGGCGCTCACTTCTCAACTCTACAAAAGCTTGAGGTTGACAAACTTTGGAATAACCATTCACTAGTAACTGATCTACGGTCTTCTAGCGGAATTACTGCTACTGGTCCACTACGTCGAAAAAAAACGGAAATTCTTTTTTTTATTAACGCTACGACCGCGAACAAGTTCTGTGGGCAACTGGTCCTCCTCAAACACCCATTGTGTGGATTGCTGCTTTGTAAGAGGATCGTAGCTATAGATCCAAGATTCATCAGTTGTCATGATGTAGGATACGTTTTGTGAAATTCCTCCTTCGAACTTTTTCAGCATAAATTTGCACCTATCAACACGACGGTATTTTTGCTCTTCTGTGAGAGAATGAGGTATCCACCGCGAAGCAACCTTCCTGACTTTAAGGTGTTCATGTAGGATAGTGGAAACTGCCTGTGATCCAATATTCAATTCATCCTGAATCTCCCTATGTGTAATATTTCTATTTTCCCGCAATAGCCACTCCACGCTGATGACGTTTTCATGAGTTACTGCAGTTGTTGGTCGGCCTGGTCGGCGGTCATCATTTAGGTTCTCTCGACCACGTTTAAATTCACGAAACCAATAAGTGACTGTTGCTAACCCAGGAGCAGAGCACCCAAAGGCAGCTTGTAAATTTTCATGGGATTCCTTGAAGGTTAACTCGCGTTTATAATCATAATAAATCATAGCACGAAAAGCTTCCCGCGAGACGTCCATTGTTGCAAACAAAACAAGAACGACAGATAATTTATAAAAATAATTTAAAAAAAAAACATTTATAGCCAGCCAATGATTTTCACCAAGGAGATTTGTATTGAAAGGAGGTTTGCATTCAAAATGGTTTCAGGAAAAAAGCGGTAATATTTACTCCGTGGCTAACAATTTTTGGAACAGCCCTCGTAGATCAAAATAATGTAGTACAGTATTGTTCACCTTAAAATGGTCTACAAAAAAGTCCGCGATGGATATGTCTTTCTCTTAGGGATAACCCACAATAACCGTTTTTTATCCTTTACTTTTTACGAGAAATATTGGCTTATTTACGAAGCGATTTTAAGCAATATAGCATTAATCCTTATGTAATTAAGTACCCTAAAAACATTGTTCATTTAATATAGATCAATATGGCCCTTTACAGCATGTAATTTAAATGAATATTTTCGAAGATATTACAGATTCAAAATGCAGGGACATAACAGTTGAGTCGGTACCGGACGGGGGGCCGGGCGGCGAGTGCCTATAACTGTGGAAGCTCTGGATAGGACAATGCGCAAAAACCTTCTGTAGTATATTTAGTATCAGCATTGCACCCGTGCGAAGCTGGGGCGGGTCGCTAGTAGCTGTATAAATGAGTAATATTAAAGTGTGTACTCACTGTTTAGGTGACCTCAAATCCCAGAGAGCTACCCCATCGCGGGCGTTAGCTGACACCAGTATGCCCACTTGTTGCGGGTGGAACATGACACCATGGAATGCCTTCCTGCTCCGAGATATTACCAGAGACTCTGTAACACGAAAACAGAATTTGGACTTCGTTAGACAATAAAATTGCAATATAGAGTCCAAAATGAAAATCAATAATTACAGCAAAAAGTTTGGAATTTATTTTAATTTATAGTGACAATAGGTTACTTGACAGTGTTCTAAAATTATAACAAAGATTTATAAATCATTTCGGCTGTTTGATCCTGGCCTTAATATCATTCGTCAAGAAATTCAGTCTTAATACAGAACGAACGTTTTTCCTTATAATGTCGGATTACGAAGAGAAAAAAACATACACCAACATTCAATCCATGACAGATTCCGACTGCGTGAGACCGATCTAGGCGCATATAGATAGCTAGATAAATTGTTCAATTATATGAAAGACACACAGAAACTGTTATAATTTTAAACCTTCACTGTTGTTGACGAACTCTGTGGTCCAATGGTTAGCAATGGCCACTTTGACTCCGAGGTTTGCGGGTTCGATCCCCACACAAGACAAATATTTGTATGTCCATAAACATGTCTGTTTGTCTTGGTCTGTGTGTTTTCTAATTATTATATGTATGTATTTACAAAAAAATGTATTTAAGTATAATATCAGTTATCTAGTACCCATAGTACAAATATTCCTGGGCAAATTACACACGGTCCTCTAGTCCCAAACTAAGCAATGCTTGGCTTAGTTTGGGACTAGAGGACCGTGTGTAATTTGCCCAGGAATATTTGTTAACATCACCCCATCCCGTCATCCCGTAATTATGTCTGCAACGTATTACAAGAGTAAACGGTAGATATGGAACATCAATTACAAATTTTAAATGTAGGTGTGTGCTGCATCAATACAAATGAGCTATAGTTCAGTGGGGATATTGCATATGCAACAGCATGTCATTTCTAAGACTTAGTTGGCAATTGGCACGTTCAGATTCTGGCACTAGTGCAATTTATTATTTTAGTAGCGCTAGTGGTAAACTAGCAAGAGGCAAGTTTTTGCTTCGTGCCACTTTACTCTATTCATAATATTATATGGAAAACTGGCCTAAATCGTAAATGCATAATATAATGTCCTTTTTAAACCCCGAAGTAAAAAGAGGCGTGTAAATTTAACGTATCTGTTTGTGTGCTTGTTTGATGCTGGATGCAGTTTTTTTGTTTGAAAGGTAATTCAATCGAGAGTGTTCTTTGTATGATTTTGTATGCTTGAATACTATTATGTATAATTAACGTACTATAATATACATATTTTATTTATAATTATGTACGTTATGTGAACAAGTTAATACCAACTACAATCAATTTATCATTTTCATTCAACATTCTTGTGCATTGCATTGCAATATTGCAACATAATGCATATGTTACCGGAAATGTATGTAATCCGTCATTGTATACAATTCCTAGGAAATGTATGTAATTCCTAAAATCGCCCGGAAATGTGTGAAATAAATTATATTATACATATTTCCTAGGAAATCTATACATTTCCTAAATAGCAATCGGAAATGTAAAACATGATCGTAAATGTAAAATTTGATCATCAAAATAATAGATCTGTCACCTAATAAATAGATCAGCTCCTTAATTTAATGAAAAAATGGCTAACAGGGGCGGAGTCAAATTGGCGTCATATTCACTGACGACTCTTACCAATACTTGGTCAATGTAATAAATCATGTTTTGGTTAGATTTGAATTGATTTTTGGTTAGGTAAGGGTTTTCTTGTGTCGTGTCATCGGAAATAGGAGCTCCGCGAAGCGTAGCTCCGTCAACCTAGACCATGAATGATGTGGTGCCAAGTACATTTCCTAATACGATGTAGGAATTATATACAATTTCTAGAAAAAGTATACATTTCCTAGGATATGTAGGTATTAATAATTTTTTTAAACAATATTTTATACATTTCCGAAATAGCTTCGGAATTGTATACATTTCCTAGGAGTTGTATAAAATTCCTAGATTTCATACATTTCCGGTAACACATACATATGGATGACCAAAGCACGGCGTTGTGAAAAATGAAGCAAGTAATTGATGATTTATCTATAATTATATTATAAAGAGGAATGTTTTGTTATTATTACAGCACTTGTACTGTTCCACGTAATTAAATTTATTTTTACCGGTCTGTTTTGCCTTATGGCAAAACTTGTACACCATATAAATGCAATTAATACCAATAAGTTTTTTTATCATGCAGATTAGGATGATCGCCGTTTATTATTATGCGGAACGGATTATTATGCGGAACTTCATATACCTACTAATGATCATGCTGTTCTCGTGGAACAGCTAAATGGATCAAAATGAAACTTTCCTATGTAGTAGCAAAGTCAACTGTTACCTTAAAGACAGATAAACCTAATGTAAAACTAACCGTGAACCGACTGCCTGGTGTCGAACAACAGCAGCCTGCCGTCATTGCCGGCAGTAGTGACCACCCGCTCATTGAACGGGTCAATGCTGAGACTGCACACGGCCTTCTGATGCTGAAGCACTTCCAGCGGGCGCTTGCTCTCCAGGTCGTGGACTATCACCTGGCATATTTGAACATCTATAGATATAATTTGTCAAACACTAAAAATAAATTATAGCAATTCACCTGTTCGCCGCCATTATAATGAAATAATAGTGTTTAGGGGAGTAAGAGGTTCATAAACATCTTTGAACCAAAGCCAACTTCACCCGCACGCGTGTACCCTGCTGACTGACAAACGCAGCTCTAGCGAAAAGTGAGGTAGGGAGCGTAATTGCAAGCTACCCGACTGGGGAAGTATCTCCACCTCACAGAATACCGCAGCCAAATAACAATTCCCTTGAGGGTTGGTGTGTTCCTGCGAGTGAGTGAGGTCACCAGAAAGGAAGGAGATGCTGCGTTAGCAGTGGGGGGGTGGCGATATTTTATGTTGCGAGTTTTCGAGCGTTAATACTATGTGGCTACGCTAACACTAATCACATCAGGCGGGCCGTATGCTTGTCTGCCATCCGACATAGTATAAAAAAAGTGTAATGTAGACCAAACAACAAATTGAACTTAATCTATATATATAAAAGAAAGTCGTGTTTGTTACAACACTTATAACTCGAGAACGGCTGGACCGATTGCCATGGTTTTTGATTTGTTGGATTTGTTTCCGTCCCGAATAGCAGAATAACTCTTAAAAACATTGGAAAATTCTCGAAAAAATAAAATAAAAGAAAAAACATTTTCCCATACAAATGAAAGTGTCAGTTGAAAAAGGGATCACGATATTTATTGGTTGTCAAATATCAAAACGTCAAATCGATTGGTGTCACTTTTATGTCGCGAAAGTTGTCTGTGATTTGTTATGAAAATTTAAAAATGTCAAATCGATAGGGGTGAAAACGCTTTTCCCATGGGGTTCGAGCGCAAGAATCAAATCAGAGTAAACATCAAAAGAAATGACAATTACAAATCACCAAAATGATAAAACCTATTTCAAAACTAAAAAAAATAAAACAAAACGTTTTTTTTTTTTAAATTAACAATAAGGAAATCTTTATTTTTATGAAATCTTCAGTTTTTATGGATACGGGTCTTCCCTCAACCGAAGGGGTTTAGAGCGTACTCCAACACGCTGCTCAACTGCGAGTTGGCGGAGGCCAGTGTTTTCGAACCGCCTAAAGGCCACTGACTTAACTTAACGACTGTCATTTAATGATAACAACCGGGACCGACAGCTTAACGTGCCTTCCGAAGCACGGAGGAGCTCAAGATGAGCTAATGATAACAACCGGGACCGACGGCTTAACGTGCCTTCCGAAGCACGGAGGAGCTCAAGATGAGCTAATGATAACAACCGGGACCGACGGCTTAACGTGCCTTCCGAAGCACGGAGGAGCTCAAGATGAGCTAATGATAACCACCGGGACCGACGGCTTAACGTGCCTTCCGAAGCACGGAGGAGCTCAAGATGAGCTAATGATAACAACCGGGACCGATGGCTTAACGTGCCTTCCGAAGCACGAAGGAGCTCAAGATGAGCTAATGATAACAACCGGGACCGACGGCTTAACGTGCCTTCCGAAGCACGGAGGAGCTCAAGATGAGCTAATGATAACAACCGGGACCGACGGCTTAACGTGTCTTTCGAATCACGGAGGAGCTCGAGGTAATATAAACCCATCCGTGTACAGGCTACGGTCGACGTTGCTTAACTTGCGTGTTCAATTAGACTGACACGCGCAATGACGCCATCGAGCTTCTCTATTATTTTCTACTATTCATTGTTTTAATTCCATAAAATCATAAATTTAGTTCAGCTAATATGTACCACGACATTCATTGATTGTTAGGCGGTACGAAGTTCGCCGGGACAGCTAGTTAAAAATAAGTAAGTCCATGTCGATGAAAATAAGCAATAATAGCTCAACAGAATTTAGAAAATAAAGCTACAATTTAATTTAATTGGTGTACAAATGATTTCTGGTATTAAATAAATAAATAAATATTGTCAGACAAATTACACAGCGCCATCTAACCCCAAAGTAAGCGAAGCTTGTGTTATGGGTACTAGACAACTACGTAAATACATTTTTTTTTGTAAATACATACTTATGATACATAGAAAACACCCAGACCAAGACAAACAGACATGTTCATGCACACAAATGTTTGTCCTGTGTGGGAATCGAACCCACGAGCGTTGGTGTCGAAGCCGCGTCATTGACCGCTACGGCTACGCCACCGAGCTCGTCAATTGCTAGTTTTTGATGAACATGATGGTGAAAACAGACAAAATGTTGAACAGATTTCTTTGCATAATAAAATCTATACTAATAAGAGGTAATGTTTGTGAGGTTGGATGTAGGGGGTAATCTTTGAAACTACTCATCCGATTTTAAAATTCTTTCACTAGTAAAATATCAGTTATCAGTCTATCACGCATTAAAATATAATACCAGTTCTCTAGTACTCTGTAGTAATACTCATGGTACAGCTTTATTTGTGTTTTACTAAGAGAGGTTTCTTAACATGTTTTTTTTTAAAGAGAGTTTAGCCATTACATTTTATCCCATATAAAATACCCTATACAGCCATAGCAGTGTTTTCCTATAAAAACATATTTTAATTAAATAGCACATACAATATCATCGTTTCCTCCAGAGTATATCTTCTGACTGTCACTGGTTATCCCCAAGCAGAATATATTGGACGAATGCAACGCCTTCAAGGCCTCTGGCTTGCCGCTGTTGAGTAAGGCCTGGCCAAACTGCCAGAGCATGACTCTACGATCATCTCCACCTGATAAAGACATAAAATAAAGATTATGATTTTGCTTATTTATTTACTACATAAAGACATCAAATAAATAATTATAAATGTTACAGTTAAAGCCCGTTTTCGTTAGAACGCGGTTTCCTTAGTTAAGACTAGTTTTTAGTAAACACCTTGTTAAAACTAGAAATACAACAAAACTTGAGATGTTTGATTATTTTAGTCGCTTCTGGCACTCGCCGGCCGCTGCCGCGGGCTTCGCTCGCACGACTCGTGCGCTGTGTTTATTTCAGCCTAACCCGCACGTCGCTGCGCTCCTCGCTAACCTAAGAGAGTTTATAAGCGACACTGTTCTATTATCGGAGTTGAAAACTTAGGTGAACTTTGGCGCGCCCTGTTTTCCGTCCCAATTTAGTTCTCTAGTCCTAGCACAGGTTCTAGTTTTAACTAAAGCTCGGAGTGACAACTAGTTTATCTGAAAATCAAGTACGCCACTGTTAAATTCTAGTATTTATTTATTGTTATTTCTAGTTTTAACAACATTTTATTATTGTTATTTCTAGCTTTAACAACAGCATTTAGTAAAAACTAGTTTTAACTAGGGAAAACGCGTTCTAACGGCAAACGGGTTTTAACTGTAATATATACACCGCAAGCAATACATGAATACCTCAATAGCTATTCTTTACAAGTTTATATGTTTTCATTAATTTTTCAAAACAATTACAAGAAAACCAAGAAAGCCAATTGTTCACTTCATTTTGCGTGTTGCCACGCCAATAGCGCTCGACATTTATAATTTATTTTGTTTAGTATCTCCTGGATTTTGGGGTATACCAAGTAATAATACAGAAACAATCTCGTTACTTATATACAATATATGTAATTTCTTGAAATAACATCAAAACCACTGCAAATTATAGCTGATAAAGTCAGAAATCAGGTACAAACTTGAGCGCCGCCATGTACCACTAACTTGGCAAGAAACTCGTTATCTGTGGTTGAATAGGCAATTTATTCTGCATAACACCAGCTACCTGCAAGAAATTTTGATTTGCCTCTTTTGAAAAGAGACTCCTCTTTTCAAAATAGACAAATCACAATTTCCTTAAGGGGGAGAGAGATGTAACAACATCAATTAAGTGGTATAGAGAAAATACTATCTGTATATAGTAATAAATGTTAGTGTGTCTGTTTGTTACCTTTTCACAACTGACATTGTACCTTTTCCTGGCTGAACATTCATGTGGGTAAAGCCACAGACACAGTTAGTGATACTAGAGCTTCAAGTCATGGAATGGATGTAATTACATTATAACCAACATTAGTTAATGCTAATTGCTAAAATAATTATAAATCTAAAATAAGTAATTAAAAACTTGTCTTCTGATTACTCCACTATTCTTTTTGTCATTTTGTTTCCCAATGTATATGTGTGAATCAAGTTTCATAGAATAGTTTCACAATGTTCTCGATTGAATGGATAAGTCAAGGGCGGATCCACCGTTGTGGATGAACCACCCTAATATACTTGTGTCTCAATTTCATGGTCTATTGATACAATTTAAATAAAAAAAACTATTTTGGGCTTTTGGGTGATGGTGGACCACAACCTTTTTGGAGAGCTGGATCCGCAATATGCTATAAATTACTAATATGCTTGTAACAAACATTTTTGCATAATAATTATATGGTCATAATCAGAATCCTCTCCTCTCCATACAGTTGCTTGTGTTCTTTTTTTTTTCATTTACTTTGTATTTTACATTGTTTTAAATTAAAAAACATATAATATTTGTACTGATGACAAATGACATAGAGCAGCCCTTTATTTAGAAAAGACCCTAAGAAAATTGGCAATTTTGAAGGAAAACATAGGGTAGCTCTTATTTACCTTCTGTGTAAATATTTCTGCGTGCTGTGTTGATTTTAAATATAAAAAAAAATATTAAAAAATCATCGAAATTGAAGCTGCTTGGGCAGCTTTTCAAGGACTTCAGAATAATATCTGTTTTATGTATGCACATGCACCACTAATTATACCAAATTTCGGTCAGTGGGTAGCTTTCGGGGCGGGTTGTTGGAGTTGGGGTATACTCTTCAAATTCCGAGAGTTTGTATTTAAAACCTTCCCTTATTAGACAGTGTACCCCAAATTGACCTTACCTTTTTGCTCAAAAAATATTGTGTATAAAAAAATAGAATTAAAACTCTGACATTATAATAAATAAATAAACTGAGACATTATAATAAATAAATAAAATAAATTACATGGGTCACTCATCTATATTTGTAAGGAAAGCAAACTAGTTTCTGTCTCAAAAGGAGATCTGCATCATGGCAAGTGTCTAGAGGCGTCAACCCTCTCTATGACGACGAAGATTACTGGTCTACATTTAAGATTGAAATTAGTCTGTTTTCCCAACAAATATATGTGAGCGATCCTTTTAATTAAATTAAAATAAATAGATAATATAAGTAAATAAGAAGAATACATAACACATACAGTACATAAACAATCGGCAATCGGCAAAGGACAGTAGCTAGTTTTGTTATCAGTCGGTCGAGCATGTACGTACTTATATAAATATATATTACGCATATAAACAACCGTAGTGCTGCCTACAAATACAAAGTTGATAAATTTTTCAATATGTTATGGATAAAAAGCAAAACACTTATGTACTAATAACGTGTTGTCATAACAAATTAGTCAAACCTAACATATATTTTAATAATATATTAGAACCAACCTGATACCAGCAACTCGCCATTGCTGGAAAATTCAATAGCGTTTACACATCCGAAATGGCACACTAAATCACGGCGGTACAAGTTCTTTCCGGCGTTGAGACGTTTACTGAATAACTGAGACTTGAGATCTCGAATCAGTCCATATTCTCTTTTAGTAAGATACGGCAAAGGATTAGCTATATTCGCCATGTCTAATCTAAAACCACCATTTTCTGACACGAATGACACAAAAACTTTTTTTTGTGACTGATTGTCGATCAGCTGTATTTCTTTTTTTAACCCATTGTATTTCTTTTTTTAGTTTCACGACCCAGGATACGAATTTTTAGAGTTTTACTTTTGTGTATGCAGCGAGTTCCAACCAATAAAGGTAATATTCCTAACGTTAGGAATATTACCTTTATGGTTCCAACTCCTTGCTACACGGTAGTCGCCGCTGGCACCAGTGCTCGCGCCCGATTTCCGTCCGTGTTCGCCTCGCATGTGTATTCCTCCGTAGAGGCGTTCTCCGGAGTCGAGAAAGGGTCGCCATCGTCGTGTTGTTGCGCTGCGTTTCTATACTATGTACTTACATCTCCTGCACATGGTCAGCATTATTTTTTCGTCCACAGCGCAGTCTGTAGAGGGAGAAAAGAGTTAACTAGTAGTTTTACTGAAAAAAAATCTAGCTTTGGCTCCTGTACCCCATTCTCCTCGTGTTGTATCGTGTTTGTCTCTCGTGTGTCCACTCTCGTGCCTTCCTTGATAAATTCGGGTACTGTGTTGTTTCCGGTACATACTCTCCGGGCTCATTCCTTAAGTTAGGTTTCGTTCGTTAAGTTAAAAATCCTGTCCTCAACGACAGCAGGCGTTAATAACAAACAACATTTTATAGCTTGAACAGCAACATTTTACACTCGTATGAACGTAATTTGCAAGCATATTTGAATATTGGGCACACTTAGGCGAGCCGAATTCGGGGTGCTATTGTGTAATAGTAATTCTGGATTCATCCACTTCGAGCTCATGCATTTAAAAATGTCGTTACACTTTGTGCAATAAATAATGACGATTTACAAAGACGTAATAAATTATTTGTAAATCATAAATGGTCATTAACTGCACAGGTTACCTCATATTATGATACAAAACTTGACATAGCCTAAAATAATATTCCAAGAGTGGTTGCCAGCAATGAAAATATTATGATGTTTTTTGACAGTTGACAGTATTACTTCAAAGCAAAAAAAAAAAAAAAATGCAAGCAGCATGTTGGATTCTGGATTGATGAGAATGAAATACAACAATAATTACATGTGAATTAGTGAATGTCAATTTGTTTACGTACGTGCATTTGTAAATTTTGCAATTTAATTTATGTTTCATTTCACGTAAAATATGGTAGTGGCAGACGAGATGAAGAGATCTACTTTGAAAATATCAGGTAATTTGTGTTACACAAGTCTTAATTTTAAACAGTTTTGTATAATACTAGTGTGGTTGGCAAAAATCTGAGTGAAGCTTAACTCACTGTGAGTATGGTTTGGAGAAACTCCAGGACTATAAAAGTCGACAAATATTAAATAAAAAAATCATTCCTGGGCAGATTACACAGCTCCATCTAGTCCGAAACTAAACAAAGCTTGTACTACACGTTCTATATAACCAATAAATGTATGTATTTAAATGCATCTTTTTTATTATATCTTTGTACATGGAATACATAGAATTAAATACCTGTCATGAATTTCAGTTTATTTAGTATGTCTTATTAAACTGAAATTCATTAGAACAAACTGTTTTTTTAATTTTTGTGGGCAATGTGCAAGTGATGCCCCGTGTATTGCGTCCTTAAGCTGCTATATACATAATTAGAAGGTTGTTGTTTCTGCAAGTCTAGCTCCTGTGGTGTTACTGCATGCATGGGAGTAGGTACATGGGTGGCAATGTACAACTATACTCCTTGAATAGGGTATATTAAAATTTCTAAAATATAAATATTTAACAATATCGTAAAACACACAAGCCTTTTGTATGGAGAGTTTCTGGGAAAGCAACAGGAAAAGTACAAAATTGTGATTTTCAAGTTACCATACCTTGAAAAGTTTTTACGCTATGGAACAAACAGAAAACAAAATTGGTCACATAGCCATAAACAAACATTTATAAACTGTGTGGTATCTTACCACTTGACATAATATTAAAAAATCTGGCAAAAGTATATTTTGTCAAATTAATAGTATAAAAATTTCAGTATCCAATTCGGACTCATCAAGTGATGAAGAATCTGGTGCATCTACTGAAGAGGAAGCAGCATTAGAGGAGTTACATCAAGAAAATGATGAGGCTGATGCTGAAAGTAATGCATCTAGTGAGGAAAATTCACACAATGATGCATTAATCACTAATGAAGGATGGGCTGATTCAATTGCAAAAATTCTGGGATCATCAAAACCAAAAAACAAAAAAACATTAGTACTATCCAGGGCTAAAAAGCATTCAGAAATAAAAAAATGTGTGAGTGACAAGAAACCAGAGTTTGAAGTCATCAGTGAAGATAATAAACCCATCAAGACAGAGGTAAAACAAGAAGAACCAACATTAGCAGAACCACCTGTTAAAAAAGTGGTAAGTTGTTGTTATATTCTATGCCAGGGGTTTCCAACTGCGCAGCACCCTGGTAAAAAACTAAACTATTTCGACTAGCTAACGAGGATGCTGACAAAATAGGCACTAAACATATAAGTATGGAACACTGTCCTATACTTTTTTTTTAAATACTCTTGATTCTTCTTTTACAGAAGGTTGAAAAACCATCAATAAGAGTGAAGCCTAAAATTTTAGAAAAAGATAGAGAAAGACTATTAACAAAAATAGCCACAAAAGGTGTGGTACAGTTATTCAACGCAGTAAAAAATCAGCAAAAATCTCTAGAGAAAGATATGAATAGAAATGATATATCTGAAGCAAAGAAGGAGAAAATACTGAGAAAGTTTGATAAGCGAGCCTTTTTGGATACATTAATGGGACAAACTAAGTCAATTGTAGTAGAAGAGGAAACGAAAGCTCCAAAACTGAAAAATGAACTAAAGGCAGAAAATGAGTTACCTAAATGGAGTGCTTTACGGTATGTAGTAAAATTTTTGTAAATAATCTTTTGTCACAAAATAAGGCTTGGAAACTGGTTTATTTTCAAAGTGAAAGTTAGCAGAAACTTCGAAAATAAATTGTTTACAGAAATAGTGTCTATTTTTTCTATATTCCAGTTATTATACTTCAATTCCCTAACTTCATCATTACCATTGAGCACCCTACCATTGAACTTATGGTTTTTCCATTTGTTACCTATTAATTATCTGACTGCATGTGTCGTCAACACGGAAGTAAAATACGCGGCCGATACATGTCGACACATGTTACGAGCACATAGAATGAACCGATTACATTCCAGAATTAGTGGATTTTCAGAATTCAGGTTATTGGTTGACTCGCACAAATTCTATTAAGGGGGACCACCTGCACAAGTGCAGGGCCTTTACTAGGCAGCGGCGGCAGGGACGAGTGAAAATAGGACTTGTCAGTGCACAACAACAATCTCTACTAGCATTCGTTATTCTCAGCATTTTGTAGGTATTCCCTGACATGAATGCGCCACACCAAGACCACACTGACCTTCCCCCTCATTTTAAAAGGATCAGTTTGCACATTTCGTGCGAATACGATTTGTACCGATTGACCAATAACCTTTTCACTCTGGAACAGAATATTACAAGAAAACTGAACCAGTTTCCAAGACCTCATAAATTCTTCTTACAAACGAAACTAACATAGTTTCGTTTACAAGTAGTTTTGCTTGTGTATATGAGAACCCGTTGCTAATGCAGCATCACCTAAATTACACCTTCACTCACTCGCAAGAATACCTACACGGCGTCCTGCGTAGGCGATGTTGACGTGAACGTGAAGTGGCGCGGCGAGAAGGCCAAACAATTGCGAAGTACACGTGATGTTTCGCGAATCGAAGTCGATCAGTTTGCTAATTTTTTTCGCACGAATTGGTTTCGGGGTGGTGTTCTGTTATTTTGTTACTTGCGGCGGGGCCGCGGGGAAATTCGCGCGCACTTGAAATGTCATGTCACTGCGTCGGATAGCTTCGCATTCGCTTTGAATCGACTACCCAGGATGTATACATAGATAAGTTTCCCAGAGACATATTCTATTTGTTTTAGAGAAGCATAATTTCTTTTCTTGCAAATACCTTTTTGTTCATTGCAATACCTATTATATTTATTGCAATACCTATTGTTTTTAGTGTAGTAGTACTCAACGATAAATGAACACCATCAGTATATTATTATACACGACTAATAATTCTATGTATCTTTTCAGAGATGATTTTATGATGGGCGCTAAAATGAAAGACTGGGATAAGGAATCAGTGGATGAATGAACATTGTAAACAAATTGTTTAGTATACTTATATATTATTTTAATAAATATCTGTAAATATCATAGTCAATTTTATTGACATGGAATGACATAACTTTGTATTTTCTATTTACTTTTGTTTATACTTGATCATCATTAAAGAACCTATGACAATGTACTTTTCCACGCAAGTCTCGAATTTCTAGGTAAGACACTGTTATAAATAAAACAAGATAGCATCACTTCCTAGTAGGAAGTCTTGTTTACTGCTGTCGTCTGTGCTAGCCTAAAATATAACACGACGTACAGTGCTACAAACTTATCTGACCCGGTGGCCAAATTTAGAACTAAAGCCGCCATCTTGTAATGTAGTATTGCCAGGTACAATTAATTTACTTACCGCATATGCACATTCCATTGAGGTGTATTTTTTTAAATACATATTATCTTTTTCTACACATATTTCATTTTTTACAATAAAAAAATCGTCAACGAGTTGTTTCTGTGCAATATTATAACTCTCTAATATTATATAATAGCTATGATCGCGACTTAACGTGGTGCATTTTTAAAACTAATCAACAAAAAATAGTAGGCAATTGATATTTAATTGAAACACCACACAACACAATTAATAAGTATATCAATGCTATTATTTACACAGTGTATATATTTCTTTGATTTTTATGTTTCCTCTAAAACGGGCGGCATTTCGTTTAATGGCAACACTTAAATCGATCGCACCGCCCCCGCCACCGGGCCAGATAAGTTTGTGGCACTATAGAAGTACACAGCAGTAGAGCATGTCAAACTTGACACTATCGTTTCTACATGTCTTAGGTAGGTAGGTACATAGCAGAATAGCTAAAATCAAACTGCAATGTCAAGACTGATGTGCGCTTAGTAACTGTCATTAGTGTATTAAACATTATTTTTTGTAGTATATTAAATATTTACTTAATGTACATGGTGTATGCATCATTGCCCACTGAATGTGGCTGTATCTGTTTAGGTAGAGTGGAGTAAATCTTGACTGGTAGATTCCAGACCATGGTCTCTATGGGGACATTCAACGGAGCGTTCCAGTCCTTGTCAATGAGGTTGGGCAATAATTTCTCATTGGTCGTCACAAACTCGAAGTGTAGCCGCCATTTTAATGACACTGTAAACACCATAACTTCCTTTATACATAATGTTAAATTCATATTAGATCTTCGTGAATAAATGTCATACAATTTAAAGATGTTAGGTATAATCAAATACTAAATATTCACTTAACCCCCATAGGTTAACCATAGGTAACCATACAACACGGGCGGTTTTCCCTAGCAGGAATCCGCTCGACAAAGCTGCCGCAGACCATCAAACTACACGGAATGCGGTTTATCGCTGTCTTTTGTTCATTTCAATGGATCACTTAGGTTGACGCAATAGCGGAAAACCGCCCGTGTAGTTTGAAGCGCCAGTTATCAGAGGCGGTTTGACGCTGCATATGGCGGTCGTATTTCTCCCGCCTGTTAACCGCGATAGGAAATCGCGCAATGTAGTATGCAGCATACAACTTCCATATTTCGTTGTGTCAAGTGCTGTTTAGAAGTGGATTCCCGCGGCGGGAGAAACGCCCGTGTAGCAAAGGCCTATGTCAGCACCGCGCGACATAAGGCAGTGTTTTAAAGCCGCCCAAAGACCACTGACTTGGCTTAACGACATCGTCATCTAATGACAATAGCCGGTAACGACGGCTTAACGTGCTCTCCGAAGCACAGAAGAGCTCAAGATAAATAATCCTATCCATAGACAGGTTACACTCGATGTTACCGCTGTAATATTTTTTATAATTGCCATCTAGGTCCAAACTAAGCAAAGCTTGTACTATGGGTACTAGTTAACTGATATTATTACATTTGCACGCTGACGAGCTCTCGCGCAGTACTAAACCCGCGAAGGCCGCCGGCGCATCGTTTTTTGTAGTAATTTTGAAGTTATATTTATCGTTTTTATTGAAATAAGATAATAAATTGATGCTACAAAGTTTATTCATCATGAAGTAACAATTATTCTCGTATAAATTTTGCTCAATAATATTATCGTTTATTCGAGAAATTAACAGTTTAGAAAAAAAACATTCTTTTAACCAAAAAAACTTCTATTTTTTTTTATTTCATTTGTTTGGAACAGTAATACAATCCAGGAGCTCAAAATAGTGAATGCGTGCATTTTATGAAAATATTTCTCTGCATTTATTTGGATTTATTTAAAAAGTTAAGCAAAATTTACAAAAAGCGAGGCCGCTATGTACTATGCCAATAGCTATTCTGTACTATTCATTAAGTCAACATTGTTAATGTATTTTTGTTTCCGAGATCAAGAACGCCAAAATTGGCCATTTAACGCAAAAATCACAGTCAAATGTAATATGGCTCTTAAATACATTTTTTTTCTAAATAAATACTTAGAAAATACCCAGCCGAATACAAACAGACATGTTCATGCACACAAATGTTTGTCTCCTGCGGGGACCAAAGTCGCGACCTCGGAGTCAAAATGGCCATTGCTAGGCATTCGACCACAGGGCTCTTCATCGAATAATAAATGTGTACGCACCGTCGTCAACTTCAAAGGCTGGTGTAATGTGCAGTGGTATTGGTAATATCAACTGTGAGTGAGTCAGCCCTAGCGTCACTTCGTGGTATCTGGCCACGGTCATAGTTCTACTGCTAGTATCTTTGTTGGCATTTTTGGATGGTGTTTTAGATTTTAATACTTCTTCTGGTTGCAATGACACTGATACCTGAAAAACATAACTATCATAATATATTGTTTAACATTTATTACTTAAAATAATCCATATTGATTTATTTGTATTTCACACAAAAAGTTATTTTGAGCCCCCGCTCATAATAACTTTTTGAGAAAATAATTACGATTCCCAATCAAGATACATAAACAACTTGCAGAAATATTCTCTTTCTAACAACACTTATTCCACACCCCGGTCACTCCACAATGTGTCGTCACTGACAAGTCGCGTCGTTTGCTACTACATAAACAATGTCGTCTGTCCAGAGCGTAAATGAGCGCGTGTGAGTACGAAGAGGACGGGGGGACGCCTTTAGCCGCGAGGCTTTTAAGGCTTCATCGGATGCGACCGCCCCTTCGGGAATAGGACGACGACGCGATGTTTTCAAACGGGCGCGCAGCAGCTTTTATAGTCGATCGACACCACTAGTCATTCTTCCCATTAAGTCATAATTGGGGGTGTAAGTGGTTCATCAACATCTTTAAACCAAAGCCAACTTCACCTGCACACGGTGCACCCTGCTGACTGACAAACGAAGCTCTGGCGAAAAGAGAAGTAGGGAGCGTAATTGTAAGCTGCCCGACTGGGGAATGTACCTTCTTCGATATTTTATGTCACGCGCGTTAATATGGCTACGGTAACCGCTTCACATCAGGCGGGTCGTATGCTTGTCTGCCACCCGACGTCACGAGTGTCACGTCGGCTGATCACATTTTCGCCAACAATACATATAATAAAATCACTTGTACTGGTAATAATGTTATATCTGTCCAATCTTAATCAGTTCAAGTGATATTATAAAGTGTTTACAAAAGTTCTACTAAGAGCCATCGCCAGTTTGAAGGAATATTTGATGGTTTTCTTTTTTACCTGCATGCACGTAACAGTTCCAACAGAAAAATCGAAAGTGCCCACAATATCCTCTCCCAATTTGTACGCAGATTTGAATAAGCAGAATCGTCCCACTTTTCCCCTTGTGTTTGTTATCATGTATGAGTTTGGACTTCTTCTTGCTGTGAGATTCTGTTAGAACACAATATCATTAGCGTAACACAAGAATAGATTGTTATTTTATATGTACATCGTCTTATACTAGTATTACTAATATAAACTTATTACTTTACTTTGGCTTTAAGCTTAGTAGTTAATATTGATGAGAACAATTATTTTGTAAATACATATATAAAGTGAGCCAACATATGAGTTTTTTCGTATTCTTAGGTCTCTCAAATAAAACACCATTCTGATCTTGTAAAACGTTTTCAAGGCCTTTTTTGAAAAAAAAAAACATACAACCACGACAGACAGAGAGAGGGAAAACCTCAACAGAGACACAACAGAGAGATTGTCTTTGGAATTGCATAGTACAGTGCCACGAACTTATCTGGCCCGGTGGCGGGGGCGCACAGTGGTCCGGATTTTGAATATGGTGGACTTAGAACCCAAGATCAGTATTTCTGGCTGAAAAAAATCATACGGACAATTAAGTAAATGCTCATCAACGTTTGTTCTAGCGGTTTTCATGAAATTGTTTAATTAAGCGAAAAAAAATTATTGAAAAAAAAAATGTATGGAGCAAATCGGAAATTATTCTTTTTCTCAAAACGTTTAAAAGTGTTAGCAATGAAACCTATTGTAAACTGTTGTATTACATTTATTTGTTAAATTTACAAAGAAATTTTTTGCTTGTACTTGCAGTCTTGGCGTTTATACAGGGTTTAACTTAAAATATTTAATTTAAAAAAATAACATGAGATATATATTTTTTTGGCCTGTTAAGTGGTTTCGGGAAAGTAAAATACTAAGAAAACATATTTATAGCATTTAATAACATAATTGTTAAAAATATTCGATGTCCTATAATATAAAGGACGTACTCTACATAGCGCCCCGAACAATGTTTGTTCTATGATTTTTTATAAGTGATGTAGAGCACCTACGTGCAATAAGTTATGGGACATCAAAAGGGACAGGTTGTATAAAATACTAAAAACTAATATATTCTAAAATCCAACATAATACAGTCAATTACTAATACACGATATATCATATAAATGTTATAACACAAAAAAAAAAAACAATTCTAATTATACATCATTTAACTACATAAACTATTTAACAATAAAATAAATTATAACAATTCAACTAAACAAAATTTAAGTTATACAATTAAAAAAGTAACTAAATTAAAAAACTAAAAATAACATACACATTAATATAAATAAAAACTTAAAAATTATTCCAAAGGATCTGGCGCATTTTCTGGAGCTTCTTCATCAACGTCTATTTCTTCTTTTGCTTCAACTTTTATTATTTCGTCTGGTATTAATAACTGCATAGCTTATGGAAAAATTCTTGATGATTTAAAATTGGTGTATTTAGGTTTCAGATGAGATATATAAGGATCTGAAGATATCAAAAAATTGTGCATAATGTCTTCATTATTCTGGATTCTTCCCGTTTTCCTCGTGTGGCGCCCTCAGGTATTTCGGAAGTCCTTATTCCTGGATTCTCCTGCTTCTTCTGACAAAATTCCGATAGGAAGACAAGAGAAATGTTGGCATATGTCAGCGCCATGTATCAACATTTTGTGTACACTGGAAGGCATATTGTACCAGGGGTAGTGATGTACAAAGATCTCTGCGGTCCTCTAGCAGTATTCACGGAATCCATCGATATGACAGCCTTCCCACAAGATAACACTTGCAATATGACTGCGAAGTGTTTTATCAAATCAGCATCAATCTTCGTTATTTGAGCACTTTTTTCGTATTCCCGAAAAAATCTTCTGGCCGTGTTTCCATCATTCGTAGTTCCAAAGCCCTGCTTGACAACATCAATTAAAAGTCCCATTTGTTGTTTGAACTCCGATTGTACCATATCCTTCCTTAACTTCTTAAGGTTCTTGTTGTCCCCTCGTGCACTCCACATTTTGAAATCCAAATTATACGAAATATGTAAAAGACACTCCATGCTTCGAATCCACATATGAAGTGTTGATAATCCATATTGATATACATCTTCTCGTACAGGTCTTGAAAACATTTGAAAATCATTTGAAGATCATTCATCTCACTAGGTTTTGCAAGACAAACATTGCACGTAGCTGCAGATGGAGTATCTGTAACAATTGTAGTCACCTTCCCATCAATCATTGTCATGTGCAACTCATGAGTAACATCCAAGTTTCCGCAACTTGAAATAGTCAAATTTCGTATTTCTTCCTACATTTCCGCTTGTTCTTGCTTAGCAAAGTCAGTCGTTTCTTTCGCAAACTGAAATTTAATAGGTCTGCAATAAGATGTTGAAGATGGGTTTGTATTGCTCCAAATAACAACATTTCCACTCGCTAGCTTCAGAGGAACGAGGCTCGTCATGAACACAGTGGAGTCGTTGAATTCTGCCAGTTCACTTCTTTGCTTGTAGTTACTCTGAGCTGAAGATCCATTGAATCCCCATTTGGAGGTTAGCTTCAAGTTTCCACTGCATATATTTACATCATTACCAACGACTTGCAGGATTCTTCGAGTTGTCACGTCTAAAAGTGCTTGTAGTTTCACTTTCACTGTATCTTCTGATATTTCCATATCTGTGGGATCTGGATAACACCTTTTCTTAGCCTCTAACAACTTGTGGTAAGACGGAAACTTCAATTACTGTGATAATGCAGACCGTAAAGTGAGATACTTCCACTTTGACAGAGCCAATGAAGTAGTTAAGGCAAAGATCTTGCAAAATTCAATATTTTTTCAGAATCTTCTTGCGCAACTTCTTCAAGCATAACGCAATCCAAAATTGCTTGATGAAGTCGTTTGTAGTCCTAGAGGTCCCGTTTTCGCAGAAACAAGTAAATGTCCAGGTTAGTACCAAATCCAGCCATGATTGAGTAGGTAAATTCTTCACTATACAATTTTCAGGTATGTTGACTCTTCAAGGGTTGAATGTCCAATGACGCGTCAACATGAGCTCCCGTCTGTTTTATTTGATTCATAAGCGCGCAACTAGCAAGGGATTAAAGGAGTGAAAGAGAGAGAGAGATAGCAATATTTGGGTATGGGGGAGGGAAATATTAGCAGGTAATGCTTCATTCCGTCACTAACTGCGCTTTCAGTAACAACGCTAATAACCAAGAAGTAAAATATCATTATGAAATTAAGTTATATGTATTTTTCAAAATTGATGTTTGTGTGCATATAATAAATTTTTTCTTAGTATTTTACTTTCCCGAAACCACTTAACAGACTAAAACAATATATATTTCATGTTATTTTTTTAAATTAAATATTTTAAGTTAAACCCTGTATAAACGCCAAGACTGCAAGTACAAGCAAAAGATTTCTTTGTAAATTTAACAAATAAATGTAATACAATAGTTTACAATAGGTTTCATTGCTAACACTTTTAAACGTTTTGAGAAAAAGAATAATTTCCGATTTGCTCCATACATTTTTTTTTTCAATAATTTTTTTGCGCTAAATTAAACAATTTCATGAAAACCGCTAGAACAAACGTTGATGAGCGTTCACTTAATTGTCCGTATGAATTTTTTCAGCCAGAAATACTGATCTTGGGTTCTAAGTCCACCATATTCAAAATCCGGACCACTGTGGGGCGGTACGATCGACTTAAGTATTGCCATTAAACGAAATGCCGCCCGTTTTAGAGGAAAAATTAAAATCAAAGAAATATATACACTGTTAAAATAATAGCATTGATCCTACTGAATTGTGTTGTGTGGTGGTTCAATTAAATATCAATTGCCTCCTATTTTTTTGTTGATTAGTTTTAAAAATGCACCACGTGTAGTCGCGATCATAGCTATTATATTATATTAGAGAGTTATAATATTGCACAGATTTTTATTGTATGTATAGAAAAAGATATATATGTATTTAAAAAAAATACACCCCTATGGAATGTGTATACGTGGTAAATAAATTAATTGTACCTGGCAATACTAACCTGTAGCAGTAGCTACTCGTTCGTGAAAGACATTTCAAGATGGCGGCTTTAGTTCTAAATTTGGCCACCGGGTCAGATAAGTTTGTGGGACTATATGTAACCGTTTTGCCTCCAAAGAGTAGGGAAAACCTCAACAGAGAGATTGTCTTTGGAATTGCATAGTATGTAACCGTTTTGCCTCCAAAGAGTAAAGTATCATCAATAAATAATTATCAAATAAGGGCATATCAAATATGATTATTGTTAAAGCGGATATACACCAATACCAAATAAATACCTGTAACACTTGCAATGCCATAGTTAATGCAGTTTCTATTTTCCTTTCCTCAGAAAATGGGTTAGTTGGCTGCAGTTCCTCTGTAGTTTCATTGCCACACAAGGCAGCCAAGTCCTGCATGTTAATAATTGGACTGATTGGTAAAACTCTGAATGGTATCCTGACCATTTTAATGTGTGATCCAACCTTTTGAGTAGCTATTGTGATCTTATAGGAATACTTTACTGAAGTCCCTCTGTAAGATGGGGGTGCCTCTATAGGTAAGGACTCTCTGTACCAAACTGAAACCCGACCAAATCTATACGTAAATAATAAATTTATACATAATTTAATGTTTTATAAGTATGTATTTTAAATTTTCATACAGGTTTCCTATACATATTAAAAAGTAAAAAGCCATTTAAACTGAAAAATAAACCACTCTATGATGTCGCGTCGTGACAACTAGTGTGAAATAAAATATTAAAAAAAACGGGAAGCCTACTTCATCGAAGGTCACTACTTTTAGGTATAAAATTATGCTGGATTACCACTACTGACTGAGACTGACAAATTTATTGGCAATTGTTGTCCCAGATCCCATAGGGGTGAAACAACCAAACTTAGTGACCCTAAAGGAGTGTTCCATATGACGGAGAAAAAATCAGAAAACTTGAAGATCATGGCGGATTTTTCGAAACTTTTTGAGCGGTCAATCGCATAGTTGCTCTGATCGACCCTAAACTACAGAACCAATATAGAGAGGGCTTTGGGGGTCATTGATCACAAACATATAATTTAAATAGACATGTGACTTCTTTCATGACCTACATCATTTCAAAGAGCAGACTGCTTGCAGCCCGCCCACTGATATGATCAGTAGTGTAGGTGAAAACAACATATATGCGACCACTTCAATGAAGTTGCTGACTCATTTAATTTATACCACACATAAGGTAAATAATGTATATATAACACCACTCAGATATTAAGGGTAATAACATGGACTGATAATTAAATATATTACACTCTAATTGAACACGGAAGTTAAGCAATGTCGAACGTAGCCTGTCCATGGATGTATTTATTTATCTCAAGCTACTCCGTGCTTCTCAAGGCACGTTAAGGCGGCAGTCCCGGTTATTGTCATAAGATGACAGTCGCTAAGCCAAGTACGTCTTTAGGCGGCCGCGTGCCGCATCAAAAATTGGCATGCAAAATTAGGAGAAATAGTCACATACATTACAGGAGAAATAGTTATGTTACATTTTTATTCTAATCTCAAAAAATAATAGTCATAATGTCAATGTTATTATAATGTCAAAATATCGTAATCATAATGTCAATATCAATTCAATTAATACCAGTGGTAAAAATAACTGCAAATTCAAATACACATATTAATTCATAAAATCGATATAATAATATAATTTCAAAAAGAAAATTTATTGATATTTATGTCAAGTTATGTCAAATTTAGTAAGTAGTAAAGTGATTTAATTATCTAATATTTCATTCTTTTAAATACGTCAATATTGTATACACAGTTGTCACAAAGCAAACGAAACAAACGCGAGTTAAAAATGTTTATAAGCAAGTCTTTAATAGTCTCAGGTAACAAGTTATACAAGAAAATTGACATATTGTAACAATTTTTAGCAACTTTTACCACTTGTACTATGGGAGGAACGAGCCAGGCGACCGACCGGCCAGCTATAGTTGCAAGCAGTAACTTACAGTTACTGCTTGTAACTATAGCTAAGTATACAATACTTACAAGTTTTGGTTTCCCCAAGAGGTATAGTCAAGTCACAAAAGAGTATCTTTGGCTTTGTGTGAAATACAACATCGCCAATATCACTGGAAGTGGTCTTCAATGAGGTTGTTTTGCCCACAGTAGGTACCTTTTCTATGGCATTTCCTGATGTGGAATAGAAACAGTGGATCTGCGCTGATACCCATGCCAAACTTTCTAAAATATCACTGTAAAAATATGAATTTAATTTAAACTGTGCAAATCAGTATAATAATCCATATCCACATATAAATATAAAACATAGACAATACACATATAAATATAAAAGTGTCTGTCTGTTGATGGTTAATGAAATTTGCCATGGACATAGATTATACTCTTAGGCTATCCCTTGTCACTTAATCTATGTCCATGCTAAATTTCATTCAAAAGAGTATAGCCCTTTAGTCATGAAATACACTTTCTCATTTATATGTGTGGATGTAAATTTAATATTTTATACAATAATCATCATCATCATTCAAACAATGGAATATGGCTGCTCATGACACTTCAAGCTTATACCGTTTTTCCACCCTAAAGAGGATACAAAGACATATGTGTCCATCTATCCATTATATGATATGATCACGATAGTTATTATACTACTTAATTATACTGTAATTAAGATACAAGATACAAGATATTTTTATTTTTGTTAAAACATGTGTAGTGCACGAATACAGGTGTTATATAGTATATTTTGTTCTACATGTTTGGCTGGTTGAGCATACAAAAATCAGAGTAGATGACAATTAGCAATTTCAAACAAAATTTCAAACAGAATAATACTAGTCTAAGTAATAATACATACAATATGGCTGCTCTCTTGCATCAACCTGACCTCCCATCTGAGATGAATCTGGAATAGTACGTATTGCGCCATACGCACACTACATAGATGCCATTGTTTATGTAGTAGTAAACAATGAGATATTTGTATAGAGTGGCCAGGGTGTGTAACTCAACAGACATTTCTTACCTATGACTTTGTGAATTCCTATGTTCTGGTTGTGTAGTATGACAAAATGTTATACAACATTCAAGAGCTTCTCCAGCCAAATATACCGTGCCAGTTGTTAGCTTCGCAGACAGTTCAATCATTTTAAAGTAGACTGATTGACGCCTTGTGAAAGTACCTGAAGGGATACAAAGTAAATTTAAAGTAAGTATAAATGTAATTTTTTCCATAATCATTCATATACATTTTGTATTGTTTTCATATCATCTAACATTGTTATGAAATGATTATCTCAATCAAATGTAACTTTATATCAATAAATTAATATTTCTGGACAATTTACACAGAGCCATCTAGTCCCAAATTAAGCGCAAAGCTTGTACTATGGGTACTAGACAAATTATAAATGTACTTAAATATTTTTATTTTATGTAAATACATACTTACAATAATGGAATACATAATAATAATAGAATAAATACAATAATAGAAAACATGCAGACCAAGACAAACAGACATGTTCATGCACACAAATTTTTGTCTTGTGCGGGGATCGAACCCGCGACCTCGGAGGCAAAGTAGCCATTCGACCACCGGGCTCGTCTCTTTATTATTTCTAAACAATCCAAATACAAAATTGTAAGGCAAGCACAACACAAAAATGCTCCTCATCCATTTTGCTCGTGACGTAGGTACTTGTCTATCTAGGATACAGGGAAGGACACAGGATTTTGGAGCGTAGACAAATGTTATTACTTCCAGGCACCTTATTACGCTACCTATTGCTTTTGGCAGAGGATTGGTTATCAAATAGAATAATTTAAAGTGTTTACATTCACTTTGGAAATAAACCAAACCACCCACGCAGCACAGAGAACTTAATCACTTCGGTGAATCTTATTTATATTTTGGTTCGAATTCAAAAGAGATTTTTTTTGATCTGTTTATATATTTTAAAAAAATACCATATGTGCATTTTTTAATAAAATTATTTTGTAGTGTGTGTACAAATGAACAGACACAAAAGAGTAGAATTCAAAGTAGAATTATTATACTGACACTGACACTGAGGGACTGACTTCTTCTTCTTTTTAATTAAATGGCTCCATCGTTTTTTTTTTCGACGATGATTTTTGCCGATTAATGCCGATGTCGGAGTTGAGAAATGCACGTGTGTAACAAGTTCACAGTGACTAACTTTAAAAAAAAACACGGGTTGCACTACTTGCACTCTGAGAGTGCCGGCAGATGTGAAACTTGAACATTAACGTTGTGCATTTTTGAATATTTTGGAATGGTTAGGAAATAATTTCTCACGAATTTGTCTCTAACAGTTTGTGCTATCATTTATGTAGTAAAATACAATATTCATTTATTGCGCTATCGTACACAAACATGACAATTTATAGCAGGCATACATTTTTGCCGCGCGGTAGAAAGAGATATGACTTCCTCGATATGTTTTACCCATTCCCAAAAGAGCACAACGCCGCTAAAGAAGTTTTCACTTCAACAACACATACAAATACAAAGTTAGTACCACTGCACCCCAAAATCTTTGCTATATGGTTTACATATAGCAAAGATTTTGGGGTGAACGAATTAATATTATTGTTTTACGAATGTACTTATTTTTTTTTAGCATACGGCTCGCCTGATGCGATGCGGTTACCGTAGCCATATTAACGCTCGCAACATAAAATATTGCTAGCCACCACCTCCGCTGCCAACGCAGCATCTTCTTCCTTCCTGGTGACCTCACTCACTCGCAGGAACACAACAACCCTCAAGGGAATTGTTATTTGGCTGCGGTACTCTAAGAGGTGGAGGTACATTTCCCAGTCGGAACGAATAATGAACCACTGCACCCCAAAATCTTTGCTATATGTATTATGTATTACATATAGCAAAGATTTTGGGGTGCAGTGGTTCATTAACATCTTTGAACCAAAGCACTGCACCCCAAAATCTTTGCTATATGATGTAATGCATATAGCAAAGATTTTGGGGTGCAGTGGTTCATTAACATCTTTGAACCAATGTTAACGCATTAACTATACCTAAGACAGCCGACACTGTTCATTGCCTTTTTTGGCGATCGCCGCTGTTAATGTGTGGTGGTGGTGGTAATGTGTGTCAGTTTTTTACCTGCTACAATTTTGTTGATCATAAAATTTTCGTTAAAATGAATATTTTTGGTGCAAAAAGCCGATGAAAAACGTGAAAAAAAATTCGAATTTTCAATTGCCAATAACTTGAAAAGTGTTGGGTTTTTTGACTTATAGAACATTTTTTTTAAAATTATGACCGTCTATTGATATCCGATAGGTTATTTTGAAAAAAATAAATAAATTACACCACCGAGAAGGGGTGGCAACCACCCCCAGGGTGGGTGCGGAGTTCAGATCATTTTCACTTTTGAAGTTAAGGGTAATATGAGTAGACTTGAGCGCTTAAACGAAAAGCGCTTAAAAAAGTCTGCTTATCAGCGTAAGCAGATAAGCACGCTTATAAAAATAAGCCTTTTTCGTTTAAATTTTTTACAATTATTTGACAAATTTGATATAGCGCCATCTATAATTGATACACATAATTACTGCTACGTCGCGTCGTGCTGTATTAGTTAGCCATATATGCAATAATAAACCTTACCATCAACAAGTTTAGGTTTACTGTCGATTAACGTTCATTTCATTTTCGTTTAAACAAATGCGTTTCGTTGAAAAAAGCGTCAGTAATCCTCATTCAATATTGAACCTTATTCGCAGGTGCCTTAGGATTAATGTTGTTTAATTTTCTTTCACTTTCGTTTCAAAAATTATTTTCGTTTAAATAAACAACGCTTACGCTTTTTTAAGCAGTACGCTTTTTGTTGTCAACTGGTAAGCGCGCGTGTGAATGTTTGCGCTAACGCTTTTGCTGTTGTCGTCGGTCGATCAATGCGAATTTTTTTGCTTTGCTGTGTTAAGTATGTTCATGCGTATACGAAACTTTAAATACTTAGAGAAAAGAAATCGGCTGCAAATAGATACTGTCTGTGATCGTTAACCATTGCATTGTCTTAAAGCTGCGACTAAATTTTTAAACGTTTTCCATAAGCGTAGACGCCTCAAGTATCAACGACAGCGCATCAACATAAGCATAAGCATCAACGACAAAAAAAGCGTTTAAAAAGCGCGCTTTTGATAAAAAGTACAACGTTTAAACGTTTATTAATTTTAAGCCGTTTTTTCCAACTCTAAATATGAGCCTAATTCCAAAATTTCATGCAAATCATTTACAATAAAAAAATTCGGAGCAATAACGCTTCAATGACTGCACTATAATAAAATCTTGAAGGCAGCTGTACGAATCTGACATATTTAGGGCCTTAGAAATTTGGTGGGATTCAATATAGGAGACAGCTTCAACGATAGCTATAGCTTTACGGAAGACTAACAAGGACATGTCAGGCTTAAAATAATTTGGAATTTAAGAATCCATACTGCTGCACCAGTGTTACTGTTTTCTAATAACTTTGAATTGAAAGAGCACTGTACATCGATTAATATTTTCATATTAATCATTTCTGACTTCTCGCAAGAGGAGCTCGATGGCGTCGTTGCGCGTGCAAGTCTAACTGATCACGCTTCAAGCAACGTCGACTATAGATAGCATGTCTATGGATGGATTTATTTATCTCGAGCTCCTCCGTGCTTCGGAGAGCACGTTAAGCCGTCGGTCGCGCTTGTTCTCTTTAAACAAGTCGTCAAGCCAAGTCAGTGGCCTTTCCGGCAGTTGAGCAGCGTGGTGGAGTATACTCTAAACCTCTTCGATAGAGGGGAGACCTGTATCCCAACACTGGGACGATTATTGTTTGATTCTTTGTTTTATTATATAATATTACTATTACATCATCATCAGGTCCTTTTTAGTCTCCACTACAGGAGCACGACCCTCTCTCGTCCGTCCTAGACGGAAGGATTTGGCCTACACTCCCCACGCTGCAGCGCTGGCCAAACGGGTTGGAGAGGCCTGATCGATATTTGAAAATGTATTTACCTTAGTCGCCTTGTACGACATCCACGGGTAGAGACGGAGTGATTCTATTCTAGTCTGCCGGAAACCACACGGCCTATTACTATTACATATTTTTCTTTATTATTCCTGAAATCCTATAACTGTGTAATCCAGTAGGTAGGTCCATCTCAAAGCTCATCATGATCCACCTCTCTTTCGCCAGTCTTGTTTGATTAACGATTTGATTGATTAACGATTGACTGAGCCACTTATCAACATTACAATATAATAGACAATGTCTATGAATAAGTATTTCCCACCTCCCTCCAAACACAGTATAGTAGAGCTATTTGAGAGTTGTTGGAAATTTATTTATTACACAAGAGTTCCTCGTTTAATAGGATATTAAATAAAAATAAGTCATACTGTAGAGAATGAGTATAATTATACTGTTGCGCTAGCCATAATTTGAATAATGCATTATTGACACAAGAAAACTTATATCTAAAAAAAATATCTTGAAGTTTTACAGTTCGTAAGTATCACTTAAGTTTTATGAGTTAATTCTGTTGTGTGGTGGATACATGATGAGTCCTGTCTGCTATAGTATCTTTTGTTATCCAGGATAGTTAATCTGAAGCTTGCTCCGGGAAAACATAGTCGCATGCTCGAGTGGGATCCATTGTCTCAGTGTCACAAGGTGTCTCCTGCAAAGATACTGCTGTACCGGTGTAGTAATCACTTGGATTTCGACTTGAAATCAGCAAAGGCCACAAAAACAATGAATTGAAACGTTCCATCAAGTTTTCCAGATGATTCTTCAAAACAGGATTTTTTTTATGTAATACACGCATATAAGATTTTATGTCATGTTTACTTGCATTAACATATGCAATCAACATTCGGCAGGCAGTCATAGTAGCCAAATGTGGTGGTAAGACATATTCCGAGGATGGTAATCGATTTTTTCCAAATATATCAATATATCCCGCCAGTGGTTGTTCTGTTGATTTTTTTCTACTATATGACCGTACATGAACTAAGGCAACTGCCTTTTTAGAATTCTCCACCCCTTGATATTTATGGTAGTCTTCACTAGATAAGAATAGTTTTTCATCTATTTTAGATCTTAGCAATATTAGTAGTTTTTGTATGTTAATTTTATGTGCCTCTGTGAGGGTTGCTATTGTACAGTCACAGTTCACTGCTTGTACAGTATTTGCCTCACATATTTTGGACTTTTCTTTTGCAGCCTCTGTAACAAGCTGTGCAATAATGGCATCCTCAATATCTTGTTCAGGAGAATCTTCAGTTACTATTTTGGACTTTTTGTGACCAGATTGTGAATGCATTCTATTTGTTAGATTTGTAATTGCATTGCCCAAATCTTTATCAGCTTGGCCATGCCCCAATCGCCGGGCTCCACGCCTCGGCGCAAAGCCAATATCTAGATTAGGATACCGCTTCATCCATTTCACTAAAGTTAAATATCTTGCTCTCAAGTGAATCCTGTCTTTCCCTGGAAAATATTTAGAGACACTCGAGTAATTTGTAAATTCATCTTGATTAGCCATCAACTGAACTAACTTTTTATCTTCTTCAATAGTCCATACTGTAGATATTCTGGTTTTTGTTAACACTTGATAGCGGTTTCGAATCTGTATAATAGATCTACCTGGTAAATGTTTTTTCATTCGCCTAAAATTTGCGCCAAAATCATCAACACAAGTGAGTATAACTGAATCTTCTTCTGGTAGAAATCTTCCTTTTCTTTGTTCATCTATTCTGATGTACTTGTTGTAGATTGATATCTTGGTACGATTCTCCATTGATGCTGCTACTTTTCCCCAGGGTATATAATCCCCTTCTCGGTAAAATTCAATCACTCGTTTTAGATACTCCTCTTCATCTTTGGTCCATTTCTGTCCTACGTAATCATTATTCATATTTGTACGAAAATATACAAAACATTGATATCCTGTCCTTCCTGTATTCAGTTTTTTTGCAATATTATTCCAATCCTGGAAATCATTATTGTGTGCAATCCTATTAAGATTTGAATGTTCTGCTTTAGTCCATTTATTTTTACTGATTGATGGATGTAAAAAAAGTTTCCAGAGTGAACGATATTCTTGAGGACTATGTCGATGGTGAAGCATATTAGCAACAGTCTCCCAATCATATTCCTCGTCTATTGGTAAAGCTAGCTCTTTAAGGCTTTTTTTACTGACTGCTTCAATTTCCCTTCTGACTATTTCAATTTCCATGTCTATAGTCTCATTCTGTATGTTTTTTACTTTTGCTTGCCGCCGAATTTGAGATATTCTGGAATTTAACTCTCGAACTTTAATATTTTGCGACATTTTCAATAAAACTGCTATAAATTCACTTTTGTCCTTAACAGTCCATCCAGGCACTGATGATATTTGGGAAAAATCATACATTTCCAGTTTCTTCATTAGTATTGTGTCATCATTACAAGGTGCTGGAATGTTGTCTTTGTCTTTGAAATATGGTTTTCCACAAACAATATAACGAAATGTATTTTTATCAGACACATCAGGTAACTGAATTTCTTTTATTCTTGATTTACACTCACGAAGTCTGGAAACAAGTCTAGCTTCTAAATTAAGAAACTTTTCCTCCAACAGTTTATTCAATGCCAATCCTTTATCTAATTGAGCCAATACTTCTACATCGGCATCGGAACTCGTTAAAGCGAGGCTTGTGTCAGTTTTACGATGGTCCGAATTCGAAACAGATGGACAACTTTTCGACATTCTGATGCTACCTATCGCTTGATTACCAATTTTTCGAACATGGATAACTGAATCAGCATCAATAGCCTATTCGTTTTTTTTATTTCAAAATAAACCCAGGTACAGACAATACCAGACGCATAAATGTCTGCGTTATCAAAACAAAGATCACTAGAAATTCACAACTAATAAAATAAATTTATGATACCGTATTAATTTTCATTTAATTTTAATTTTTGTAGGCAATAATCATAATAATCATATCGCAATATTGACAATGACAATGATTGGTAGTGACATGAATGACAATCGAACCATTTTTCTTCTTAATTTCGTTGTGGCAACCACACTTCTTCAGTCGAAGGCTATTTTTGCCCTAAACTGGTATACTTTCATCCAGGCTTCAGGAATGTGGCAAATATATCGCCAGGAATCTACTATATAATAGTTCCGCAATATCTCAACAGCCAAACCATAGCGAAAAAACCTAGGTCTGTGAGCAATACTTTCATCCCGGCTTCAGGTATGTGGCAAAAATATCGCCAGGAATCTACTATAAAATAGTTCCGCAATAACTCAACAGCCAAACCATAGCGAAAAAACCTAGGTCTGTGAGTATTGCTGTTTTGCTCGACATTTTGGAACAACTCGACAGCGGAATTTTAACACTTTTAATCAAAGATTCCACTAGTATATATCTAATGATCACTTGCACCCTAATACATTAGTTCTTTTTATGAAGCAAGATCAAAATTATTTAATTTATCCAATTATCCATAATTATGCAAGCAAGAGCTCGGAACAAGTGACAGAGAGGCACGATCGGCCTATGTCTCTTATGATGTTATCACGTAATATTATCGTCCGTAAACCGGCGTTACAGACAAACATTTTTTTTTATTACTTAACGAAAAATTGATCATAGTGACCCGGGACGATGAAATTAATAACTAAACGAAATTGCGAAAATAACTTGATAATGATGGCAAATATAACTTTCGACTAAAGCATGATTGCCAAAACTAAAACAAGAAAGAAAGTAGTAAAATTGAGTAAAATTCACTGCAGGGTTGCTAGATTGGACGACATGTCGTCGATCGGGCAGATCGGGCTACTTGAGGCTAGGGTTGTAAAATTACGTAATTTTACCAAAATCGCTGGTAAATTACGGTAATTTACGAAAATTACGGTAAAATTTGTTACGTAACTGCCATGTTTAAAATTTTGATTTGTTGAAATTCCACGTGCATATTGTTATTGCTTTATTATATTGTTATTGTTGCTAATAGAATGTAACCCTAGGATTGCAAAATTACGTAATTTTCCCAAAAAGTATTGTAAAATACCGGCGTACTATCACAGTATTACTATTTCTATACAGTAGCGCATCGACTTTGAAGTGGGACGATGCCGCCGCCCGCGTAAGTATCCACTAACATAGAAACCGTTTGACTGACGACAAAATTAACAAACTAATAATGATTCGAGCTAATTTAAAATACACTCAAACAGAACCTGTTGAAATGGATATGTTTGACTTTGACACTGATGACGAACAATCAGACACAGAAGACGAATCAGTGGATCCTATAATGTAACATTGTTACTCAGTCTCTTTTTACATATCACATATTTGTAAGGGAAGGCGTTAACTCGTAGCTAGCAGCTATTTAACTGCTAAAAAGAAAGTTCGTCAGAATACGTGGAAGTCGTGTATGTACAGATTTGAAATCAACTGTGTGTGAATGAGCTGAGCTGTTATTTAGACGTTGACTTTTAACCCCCTGGATTGCGCGGTTTGGGCTTCTTCAAATAAAAAATCTGCGACTTCGAACTGCGAGTCTGGCAACATTGCGGCAACGGTCAATCATGAACTATGGTATATTTGAAAAGTTCAACCATAATTGCGTTGAAAAATTAAAAATCAACAAATATGTTGATATCAGACGGAATTAATCATGGCAAACTGCAATCTATTATAGTAGGAGAATTGAAGAAAGCTGGATTAAAACATCGCCTAAAGAAAATAATATCCAAAAATGTGAAAGTATGCTAATTGCAATTGTATTTTTTTTATGAAGTTCATTGATATTTGCCGTTGTATTAATATTATTTTGTTAATTTTGTCCAGGATCATAAAACGTTGTTTGGTGCCCCTTTAGTGAAAGTTCCGTCATGTAGTGTAATATGCTGTGGAAGCACATTGAGTGTACCAATAGTTGTAACCGAGATGTCGTCAGTATTAAGAGCAAATGCTCACGTCGAGGGCTTATTTCGTAAAGCTGGCTCTCAAAATCGTCAAAAAGATATTAAGGTATGTTTTTAAAATACTCACATTGTATATTACATTAGTTTATTGTACCACCTGATAAACCACCTGTAAAGCGATTACTGCACCCATGTAGATGCTTGCAGTACTAGAAATATTTTCGTATGCGCTAGCGTACTGCTTACGTAGCAACTCTTCATGTCTGATGACTTTACATACTTGCAGGAACACAATAATCTTCAAAGTAAACATTGGTTCACGCACAGACCACCTAGCCTATGTGAGACATGAAATAGTAGGGCGCCAATTTCTGTAAAACATAGGCGCAAATGCACCTCCAAATATATCTAATATTATATATATTGTTGTCAATTTAAATACATATTTCTCGAATATAATAGTAAAGTTAATATCTTTTATATACTATGCCTCCATAAATACAGAATTTACATGTAACTGGAATGCTCAGCATTCTACCAACACAGCTGAAATTACAATAAAATAGTATCACTCGTGAGCTCTTGGAAAGAATTATCTACCAAAAAAATGTGAAAATAAAATAAAAGTATATGTTTTCTATTTTTTTCTTGATTTAAGATTTTTATTTTTTCCTAAGGACTATATTGAAAAATTCAGTGAAAAAAGAACATTTTTTTTGTTTATAAGCACAGTTTAGGTAATGACAGTCACCTTTTGGGTGGCTATTTAGATTTAATTTAGAAGGACAAATGTATGTCCGTCAGCTAGTTTTTATATAAGGTGTTTTTTTTGTAAGTGGCAGGACTTAAATGGGAGATAGTATTATGCCAACTTGTTGTTAGTGAAGAAATATTGTTGGATATCATTAAAAAAGTTAGAAAAAATAAATAACGAAATTGATGAACTCACTTCATAGAGTATAACACATGCCGCGTTATCACATGATAATAACAATAACAGCTGTGCATAGGTAGTGTGGTACCAATTGTATATATTCTTTAAAATGCTTTGTAATTAAAATCTAAGCTAAAAAAATGTAATCTATAAATATAAAATTCAAAGTCCTGACTGACTGACTGACTGACTGATATATCAACGCACAGCCCAAACCGCTGAGTCTAGAGATTCGTAATTTGGCACGTAGGTTCCTTATGACGTCTAGGGGTACACTAAGAAAGGATTTTTCAAAATTCATCCCTTAAAGGGGTGAAACGGGGGTCCAAAGTTTGTATGGGGAAACGAGATTAGTTGGACTATTTTATCTGAAACTTTACACGACTACTTCTATAGATAAATGAGTAAACACGTGTTTGCCCCGAATTTCACGCGAGCGAAGCCGCGGGCGAAAGCTAGTTAAATATAAAACTGAACATAAATAGGTAATAATAATTTACATGGGAGCAGCTGATTTTCCTTAACAAGGTTACTGAATAGTGTGATGAAAGTGAATCTAAGCTCTGCAGATTTAGAGTAGAAATGATTTAGATACATGGTCTTATATTTAATTTGTATGACCAAGGAATAAAGATATTTTGATATGATTTGATTTGAACTTTTCATCACACTTATTATCAGGCTTGCGTCTATATGAACAAACACAATTGACAGTCCAAAGACTGTCAATTGTGTTTGTTTGTATAGACGCAAGACGTATTTTGTAACTGTATATAAAGATGTGTTTTTAATATTCATCAGTGTTTATCATCTGTTTCAGAGATTACTAGATGCCGGTGGTTGTGTATCGGAAGGGCATCATCCAATTGACGTGGCTAGTGTACTTAAACTTTACCTGCGAGGACTGCCTGAGCCGCTCATCAGTGCCGAAGTCCAGGACCTACTTCTTAGATGTCGACTGACTGCTGGTGAAGACACCCTGAAGTCTATACTACACACCTTATTACTTTTACCAGTATTACATGTTCATCTATTACATTATATTATGGAGGTAATTATGTGGTCAATCTTTGTTTTACATAAAACTAGCTTCTACTCTTGAAAGTGATGCATGAGTTTATCTTAGGACAGCTCAGTTTAAGACTATTTTATGGTTTGCAAAATATTTGTATCGAATCCTGTTATATTTTAGTAGTACGTGTCGCGCATTAGTGTGGCTCCATTTGTTTCATAGTATCACAGTATAAGTAATAGTACTACGTACAGTATGGCCTCTCCCTGCCGCTCTCACTAATCGACGTCACCTCCCCTCTGAGACAAATGTGGAACACGTTTCTATGGCGCCGCACGCAGACACGTTCATTCCCGCTCTGCACAAACGTCATTGTTTATGTAGTAGTAAACAACGCGATATTTGTATGCAGTGGCCGGGGTGTGATAGTATAGTAAAAATATGTGCTAGAGCCCTTACACATTCTTTTATTTTTATGTACTATCCGAAATAATAAAGTACGCAGCATTAATCGC
The DNA here is from genome assembly GCA_937001555.2 of Hypsopygia costalis. Lineage (NCBI taxonomy): Eukaryota > Metazoa > Arthropoda > Insecta > Lepidoptera > Pyralidae > Hypsopygia > Hypsopygia costalis. Next base: position 18,252,088 of record OW443343.2, on the reverse strand, counting down.
CACGAAACTTATCGGGCAACATACAACAAGATGTATAGTATACATATGCGACATTGTCCCCGATATACATCATATAGATGTGCCATGTTATTTTTCAATTCCTAATAAAGTATTTGAATGTTTCACGCTACTTGGCTTTAACTATACTTACTTATACAATACAATCAATGTATTATCACAATCGGAAAGGTGCCTTAAATGAATAAAACATTGTATATTTTTAGCTTTTAAATTTCATCGCATCAAGACATAAAGATAATCGAATGGATTCTTCCAATTTGGCTATAGTAATGGCGCCTAGTATAATGCCACTGCCGGCCGCCGCATCCGCACACCGACTGGACCACCATGTTGCACTTGTCAAGGTTTGCTATATTTTATTAATTTGGATTGTATATTAGGCAGACATTGAGTATTGGCAACATCAATCATGAGAATAAAATCATCATGAGGTATAATTTTCCAATCTTCGATGCCAAACATATTGCGCATCTGATCATCATAATTTCCCCCGAAGGACGTCTACTGTCTACTGCGTAACATAGAGCTTCCCCCATTAAACTTCCACTACTATCGATTTGCATCCATTGTTTGGCTCTTTGTGGAAGCGTTTTAGAGGACCATCTTACGCTGCACTTTCCGGTCCTTCGTCGCCGCTCCACAACCTTTCTGCCAGTAAGGCGGCTCTCAGTTTTGTGAAAGATATGGCCTGCCCACTGCCACTTCATCCTGCTGATTCTAAAAACTATGTTTACTCTACTTCTACAGATATACTCCTTTCTGAGTTTATCACGCAGATACGCCGAGCATAGCTTTCTCGTATCTCGGTGAATATAGTTTTACGCGAGTCAACAAACACAGGTCGAAGAATTGGAGTGACATTCGATCCGACACTGATAATGAATACGTAACTCCGACAATTAAAGTCCAAAAGGAAATAATTTAATTAACCACTATCGACTTGTTGCTTGCCGTAATTTATGATTTCCGATCTGCCGCTTACTGATAAAGAAGGGTAGAGCGCAGTAAAATGTAACCCTAGTTGTCTAGTGTCTAGACGGAGTATGTGTATGCGGGAATATGGTTAGTGATTCAGATCTGGCGCTCTACCGCCTCAAGTCAATTCTAAACAGAGTTTGATTGCATAAATAAAATTTCAGCAAAATCATTTAGATTACCTGATAAAGACCCTGGAATTCTACATACTAAGATGTATACAGTATAACAGCTACACAATCGCCTCTATCAATTTGACCAGTCTTTAAAATTAAATACTGTATGTACATACAGGATGGCGATTTAGTCACCTGCAATATTTGAGGGAAACGTAAAGCTAGTCGTGTTATAAGTAAAAAAAAATAAGTGTGAGCATTATAATTATCTTGAAAATATTAATTAACTATTTTTTTTTTTTTTTTTATACTACTTCGGGTGGCAGACAAGCATACGGCCCGCCTGATGTGAAGCGGTTACCGTAGCCATATTAACGCTTGCAACATAAAATATTGCTCGCGCGCCGCCACCCCCGCTGCCAACGCAGCATTTCCTTTCCTTCTGGTGACCCCACTCACTCGCAGGAACACAACAACCCTCAGGGGAATTGTTATTTGGCTGCGGTATTCTGTGAGGTACATTCCCCAGTCGGGTAGCTTACAATTACGCTCCCTACCTCTCTTTTCGCCAGAGCTTCGTTTGTCAGTCAGCAGGGTGCACCGCGTGCAGGTGAAGTTGGCTTTGGTTCAAAGATCTTGATGAACCACTTACACCCCTAAATGTAATTATCATTTATACCCATTGTTTACCAAACTCATTGTCCTCCTAACGCTCCTAACGCGGCTGGGCGGCGCGACGGAAAGTGGAGAGCGGGGCGCGGTGGTGCGCTCGTCTCGTGCGCCGGGCGCTAAGTGTTAACTAATGTTCCTTTGAAAAATAGGACAATTCGAAAAAAAAACTTATTTTCTATTTTATTTGAGTAGTAATCCCTTACAGATACAGTTCCTTAAATATTGCAGGTGAATAATTCGCCACCCTGTATGTAGATGTATATGTATATCTATAAATTACCTGTTTTGTTGTACAGATATTCATCGAAAACTCGCAACATATAGGATTATTAACAGACGATCTCATGACTCAACTGGACGATGATTCCGATGTGTATCGCGCAAGGCGAAAGAAACGGCGCAGTGGGTCACTCAATCGTGAGTGTTCTTGCTACCTAATCATAAGAGTTAATAAAGTACTTATTCTACCTGGTTGAGTGGAGCGAGCAGATTTGCTGAGTGTATGTTTTCCATTGATTTCAATGGAAAATGTATTTGAAGATCATTCCTCAAGGACATGATCGATCTTTATTATTTTTTCGACACAAACCTCAAGCATGTTGTCTTTAATTGTGACAAGTTTCATCAAAATCGGTTCAATGGTTTTGGAGTCTATTCATTTCCAAGAAAGACTTTTCGGCGTGTATAAGCGTTCCGCTCGCTCCACTCAAATAAATATATCATCATCATCATCAGGTCATTTTAGTCTCCACTACAGGAGCACGACCCTCTCTCGTCCGTCCAAGACAGAAGGAGGATTCGGTCTACACTCCCCACGCTGGCCGGACAGGTTGGAGGGGCCTGATCGATGTTTTATAATATATTTCCCATAAGTCGCCTTGTACGACATCCACGGGTAGAGACGGAGTGATTCTATTCTAGTCTGCTGGAAACTATTGCAACTTGCTAAAATTTCTTTAATTGCAGCCATGTGAAGTCGGGCTCTTGCCAGAACTTGATGTTATACGGAAACTAGTGATCTTTCACTAGTTTCCGTATAACATCAAGTTCTGAGCAACCCACGGGATTCAATTATGATTTTAATAAAACATTAAGTATATTTGTTTGCAGGTGTGCTAAGCGGTTTGCGCAAAATGGTTTCCGGTAGTGTGACCACGCCAGCGACGGTCCGTGAAAATGCAAAGACTCCTGTACTGACCAAGTCAGCGGCCAAGCGCAAGTTTGATACGTATGAGGGATTTTCTGCTAAAATCAAGTAAGTTGATCTTTTTTTTTCTGATGAAAATAATTTCAAAATGTTTTTTTTTTTTAATTTTACATAGACGAATCCAGTGGTCGATTTGCTAGCAATGGCCACTTTGACACGTGTAACGGAAATTGAGCTGCTATATTTAGGTATTTATATTAGGTTGGGGAAAAAGTCTTTTCGTATTTTATATGAAAATTCAAAACATTTTTTAATAAAGTTTATTTACATTTAACTAAAGTATGTAGGTGCCATTTTGTCCGATAACTTTTTGCCATCTTGTAGGTACAGACATGATCCCATTACTATAGAAATTTTGGGACTTCTGTTTAAAAAACCACGACAAGTGGTTTTGGCAGTCTTCTCGTGATGGTAACCTGACATTGCCTAAAGAATTCTGAAGAGACCAAAACAGGTGGAAATCAGAAGGTGCAAGGTCAGGACTATAAGGCGGATGCATTAACACCTCCCAGTCAAACTCTTAATTTTTGCTGAGTGGCTAAAGATGTGTGAGGTCTAGCGTTATCATGATGAAAAATCCCCTTCTGTTAATTAATTCCGGCCGCTTTCTCTCAACTTTTTGCTTTAATCTCATCAGTTGTTCACAGTAGAGTTCAGAATCGATAGTCCTACCTGGCGGTAACAGCTCATAATGAATAATGCCCTTCCAATCCCACCATACACACAGCATCACCTTGTTGCGGGTTAACCCGGGTTTTGCCAGAGTCTGTGAAGCCTGACCGGCCTTTGACCACGACCTTTTTCGCACGTTCTTGTCGTACGTGATTCACTTTTCATCACCAGTTATAAGCTTCTTCAAAAACGGTTCGCTTTTATTACGTCTTAGTAAAGAATCGCAAATGAGTACACGGTTCATTAGGTTTCTTTCAGTGAGATCGTGAGGCACCCAAATATCGAGCTTTTTAGTGTACCCAGCTTTTTTCAAATGCGCCAAAACTGTTTTGTGGTCAATTCCTAATTCTTCAGCTACGTCATAACTACTGATATGCCGATCTTGCTCCATTTTTTCAAAAATGGCATCAATTTTATCCGTAACAGGGCGACCAGAGCGACGTGCATCTTTCACATCAAAATTTCCTGATTGAAAACGCTTAAACCAAATTTGTGCTACTCTCACAGACACTGCACTAGGTCCATAAACGTCACAAATTTTTTTCGCAGCTTGCGTTGCATTGTTACCTTTTTTGTAGTAAAATTTTAAAATGAATCGAATTTCTTCATTAGATTCACTCATCTTGACAGTAAAAAAAACAAATGAAAATCACACATTTACCTAATTTGAATTTGGAATTATCTTTTTTAAAATTTAAACTTTTTAAAGATATCAAAACCTGCCAGATACAAATGGTATAACCAAAGAGATTTTATTACAAGTTCATACATACATTAATGCGAAAAGACTTTTTCCCCTACCTATTATGTAGGTATTTGTTTACAAAAATAAATTTCTCAATGTTTTCTACGTATCTATATTCCATTACAGTTCTGCTCATATGTATACTCCTCCTGCTTATTTTTGTTGTGTCATTTGAAATGCTCAATGGTTGACTGGAAGAGATCCCTTTGTGGGATAAGTCCGCCTTTGTACAAATTGTATGTCAACAGTTTTATCATGCAACTGTCTTTGTACAATAAAAATAACAAGAAATATGTATATTTATCAGTTATCTAGTGCCTACCCAATTACCCATAGTACAAGCTTTGCTTAATTTGGACCTAGATGACGTTGTGTAATTTATCCAACAGTGTTTATTATACATGCATAGTGTAATTTCGATCGGAAATTGTAACCAATATATATCGTTTTTCAGAAAAGAAATACAACAACAATTGCCCCAGAAAGACTTGTCCTTCACGCCAATGAAAATGTAAGTTTTACCTCTTTGACACGGGTGGAGAAAAATCGGTAGAGTAACGTTACATTGATGTCTGGTTTCATTGTTATAGTTATTAGCGTGCTGTTTGCTCTGCGATGTACTCCTACTTGTCGGAATTTACTCTACATGTACGCCATTTAGTGCACTGCAGTATTTACTCGAGGCTAAGTAAACCAGCAAAATGCAGGAACCATTTCCTACTGTGTATTATAAACTGCTGAATAACTACAGTTGTGCTTCTCTAGTGTTACCAACTAATTTACTGCATTAAATGTAGTGTTACCAACTAATTAACTGCATTAATTGTAATCACGGTGCGATATGTCGCACTCCCGTTGGTGAAAAGGAGGCAGGGATAGCGAATTGTTTAGACCTCTTGTACACGCTAAGAAATTTCACCGTGTCTACTGCAGATAGGACCAATTCATCATGTACACAACAAGAATTTTGTCGGATCTAGGCATGAAAACCACCGCACCGCAGCAAAACGTCGCGCGTCATGTCTAACGCAGACAAGATTTTTTTCTTGATCAGCGCGGAAGCAGTGTACACAGTTCGTGTGTAGAAACGACACGAATTTTTGCATAGGCCCGGCGACTTTTCTTAGCGTGTACAAGAGGCCTTAAGCTGCCCGACTGGAGAAGACCTTCACCTTATAGAATATCGCAGTCAAATAACAATTTCCTTGAGTGTTGTTGTGTTTTTGCGAGTGAGTGAGGTCACCAGAAAGAAAGTAAGAAGTTATAGGCTGGCGGACGGATCGGCGACCCCATGGTGTTGCTGATCTCCATGGACGGTGGTGATTGCTTTCTTTCGGGTGACCCTCGTTTGCCTCTTATATAAAAAAAAAACTAGAAGATTTTTGCACCAGTCTCCCCTCGAGAAATACATGCTGCGCCGTTTCCAAATAATGGAAAAACGACAAGCGCATGGTTTGTGCTCCCGTTAAGACTATTTTTAATCTGTCTTATTAATTGGCACAATATATACTTCCAGGGGAGTTACGGAGCGAAAACGACTGCGACTAAGCTTAATGGATGCCAGAAGTACACCAATTATCAACTCGGATTTCAGTGCCCACAAGAACTCTGAAACGAGTATCAGCAGCGAAGACATGCTGACTTCTTCTGAACATTTGTTCAGCGCTCACGACACGATTGATCTATCTTCCGATATGAAACAAGCGGATAAAGATTACGTGAGAATCTCTAAGCAAGAATACGAAGAGATAAAAAGTCGGGTATCGGCCATAGAAAATAGGCTGTCTAGAGAATTTACAGACGTGATACCCAGAGTTCAACCATTACAGCAGGTTCAGGACGTGTACGAGCAAACCTTGGAGGAAGTAGCAATGCTGAACTGTCCGACTTCTGATCATTTAGCGCGGCGTCTAAGTAAGGAACTAAAAATTAGGCCCAATGAAGAAACGAAAATTATTCGATCTCCTAGTGCCCGGAAAATCGGCTCCATAAGACGGCGCTCCAAAGAAAATATCATAAAGATAGTGCGGCACAAATCATGGAACGCGTCTTCACAATCGCAAGCTAGTCAAAATTCAGATAGGTTTTATCCATACATAGGTTTGAAGCGCCGCGAGAGGACTAGCACTGCAAAACCAGATTTAGCTCTAGCAAAAGGTAAAACGTCCGTAGAGAACGACTGGCACAGGCCAGAAAATACTCTCAATGTGTCGCAAACTAATAATCAAAAATATCATTTGCGTAAAAGAGTCAGTCTCGCATCCGATTATATCCTGGATAAAACTATAGGAAAAATCCACCCACGGCGATCTTTGAACCTAACTATGAATAGTAGTCTGGAGACAGCATCAGAAAACTCACTGAATAACACAATGAACTCGAGTTCAAAATCAATCTCGGAACGAGGACATATTTATCAAAATGTATTATGTAAAAACACAAATAAACTCCGTAAGCCCAGTCCTGTCCAAACGCAGCCTAAATGGCGTAGTGCTGCGGCATTTTTCATGGATAAAACTGGTGAAGTTGATAGTGCCGGCCAGACTGGGAGACCGTCGGTGAACAAGCTGCGGCGTCAAAACGCAGGCGCAGTCATGGCCAAGGCGAAGCTGTTCGAATCCAGTTCAGATAAATCATCAGAGTTCAATGATAAAGTGTTACACACTGGTTTTGCGAGAAGACCAAGACTCAATGGTCAACAAGTCCATTCCCAGAAACTAATAGCCCACGTGAGACCTAAAGTTCAGTCGCATTTAAGTGTAGATATGACTAAAGTGCCTGTAACATTGAATAGAAATACATCTGAAGTCCCACCAAGCATTCCCTCGAGGTCTTACCGCCCAAATATCCAGGGTAAGGATGATGTAGACACGTGGCGAACGTACAGAAAAACCACGCCGCCAATAAAAAAAGTTGTTTCTCCACAAGCAAATGTCATGTCGAAGACCGTTCAAACTCCTTCGTTAAAAAAACCGCTATCTATGCCGCGGAGTTTAAGAACCCCCGCCAGTTCAAATGACCCGAGAAAAGTCAATACTCCAATGAAAGCAGTTCATGTATCTCCGAGACGGCGTTCGCCCCGACAAAAACTACGTGCCAATCAAGCTAATTAATTAGTTAATGTTTGACTGAGATAATGATGATCATGTTACTCAATAATTGTGAGTAAATCCAGTGGCCATATGTGTAAATACTATTATTTTATGTGATTGTAGTGATTGATTAATAAATATGATGATTATTAAATTGTTATTTTTTTTTCTTGTTGTTTTTAATCAGGGTGTACTGGTACAATAAGATGCGTATATTCAGAGTTCGTCAGATTGACTATGTTTTGAACCCGGTATTGGGATTGGCCTGATGGAAGCAGTTACCGTAGTCTATGAACGCCTAAACACCAGGGGCATCACACACGCTTTGACGACCCTGTAAAAACCTCTTCACGCCCTTTTTCAAGAAGCCCATGCTGTAGTCTCCTGAGAAAACTTCGTTATTTGACATGATACCCGCGGCCTCCTACTGTCGCACCGCTCGCCATCGACAGGGAATTCATCCTCGCACATTAGGACCGAAGTGGTCACGTACTGTGCGTTTCTAGAGAAGTTTTCTTCCACGTACTGTCAAGCAGTAGAATGAACTTTTCCCATGTGTCTGTACCTGGCGATTGACCATACCCTGCGGTTTAACGAATGCATTAAAAAAATAGTTCTATCTAGATATTTACTTTTTACTCGTTCAATTCATTGCATTATCAAAACAAACAATAGAAACAAAATGAAAGCTAGTTATGTAATTGAGCATTATCGAATGCGAACTTATTCATGTGCCGTACATTAGTGTTGCAGAACTATCGATAGTTTACATCGAAAATCATGTAACCTATCGATAGCACAGAGCAAGGCAATACTATCGAATGAGTGCAATACTATCGATACTGTCGATAGTATTGTAGTTAGTTAATAACAAACTATTGATAGTATTGATACTGTTGATTTTATCTGCACCGATACTATTTATATCTATATCGGTTGTGATTGACTATTATACCTGAAAATCGTAAACAATACTATTGCAAATTGTTAAACTATCGATAGTCTAAAACAATCGATAGTATCAATAGTTTTTATTAACGAACTACAATACTATCGATAGTATTTTCACTTATCCGTTAGTATTACTCTGTTCTGTGCTATCGATAGTATCGTTAGCCCGATCATAGTCTTAAGATTGGTTGGCTATCGATAGGCTATCGATTAATCATCGATAGTCGACTATCGATCGGCAACACTACCGTACATGACTGACATTTGCTAATGGAAGAACATTTGTTTTTAATTTGTGAACTACAACACATTGCAAAAATTAAATAAAAAAATAATAACCAAAACTACTCAATTCATAATCGTCATGAAAATATAAATCTACCTCCATACCTCTCGGGATATATTAAGGCTCCGCAAGGCCTCAGGTAGGATGTAAACAGTTTGCTGTTTTTAAATTAGTGTCCCACCAGATATTTAGATGTTCAAAAGGGTTCCGTCACCGAAAGATTGCTCGAGAAGACGAACTGCTCTAGAATTAGTTCTTTTTCTAAGCTCTAGGTGCATTTCCTCCACACTTTTTTTATAACAACAATGGGCAGTATACGAGTTTCGTCTTGAATTCTCTCGTCTCGGAGTTCTCTCTCGTCAAAACTCTCGGTTTGAATGAACTAAAGATTTTGAGGTGTAAGTGGTTCATCAGCATCTTTGAACCGAAGTCAACCTCACCTGCACGTGGTGCATCCGGCTGACTGACAAACGCGGGTCTGGCGAAAAGAGAGGTAGGACATTGCGTAATTTGTACGCTGCCCGATTGGAGAAGTACATCCACCTGACTGAATACTGCACTCAAATTACAATTCCCTTGAGGGTTGTTGTGTTCCTGCGAGGGAGTGAGGTTACCAGAAAGGAGTTGCTGAGCTGGCAGCGGGGGTGGCGGCGCGCGAGCGATATTTCATGTTGCGAGAGTTAATATGGATACGATAATCGCTTAACATCTTGTAATATGCTCGTCTGCTACACAACGTCATCATCATCATCATCAGCCTGTATCTACCCACTGCTGGATATAAGCCTTCCCCAATGCTTTCCACCAAATACGATCCTCCGCCTTCCGCATCCAGCCGCTTTCTTAAGGTCATCGGACCATCTAGAAGGAGGGCGCCCAACACTTCGTCGTCCTACGCGCGGCCTCCACACTAATATCTTCCTCCCCCATCTGCCATCACTTACTCGTCAGATGTGACCGGCCCATTGCCACTTCAGCTTGCAAACTCTGAAGGCTAAGTCGACAACTTTGGTTCTCCATCGAATTTCTTCGTTCCGGATTCGATCCCGCAGAGAAACCCCCGAGCATAGCCCTCTCCATCGCTCGCTGCGCGACCTTTAGCCTGTGCACCAGTCCGATGGTCAGTGTCCAAGTCTCTGCACCATATGTCATTGCAGGGAGGACGCACTGGTTGAAGACTTTAGTCTTCAAGCACTGGGGTATTTGCGCGGCGAAGATGTGACGAAGCTTTCCAAAAGCTGGCCACCAGCCCAGTCGAATGCGTCTATCGATCTCTTTGTTGAAATTACCCTGGCCAAGCTGTATGGAATGACCGAGGTAGACATAGTCTTTAACTACTTCAATAGCTGCATTCTCTACGATAATCGGGCTAGGGATGACAAAATCGTTGTACATGACCTGTCTTTTCGAAATTCATCCCCAGCCCCACACGTCCGAGATGCAGCATTGAGATCGACTAACATACGACCGAGATCCTCCAGCGATTCAGCCATTATGACCACGTCGTCGGCAAACCGAAGGTGAGAGACGTACTCGCCATTCACACTCACGCCCCGTTTTTTCCAGTCCAGCGTCTTAAATACGTCTTCCAGAGCAGCCGTAAATAGTTTGGGGGAAATTACATCTCCTTGACGTACTCCCGCTGCAGCTGGATAGGCTGACTGCTGGTCCTGGACGCGAACAGTCATTGTCGCAGAGCTATACAGCCATCTCAGCACCTCGATATAGCGGTGGTCGACTTGGCATCGCTTTAAGGATTCCAGAACAGACCAAGTTTCGATGGAGTCGAAGGCTTTCTCGTAGTCCACAAAAGCTACACAAACGGCAAATTGAGACACAAAATAATTTACTAATTCTCTCATCTCATCTAACTAATTAAGGTGGAAACGCGTGTCCTTCTATCTACCCTAACAAGCAAGATATTATGTATTATAAATTATAAACTCCGTTCACGGTGGATAGATGGACACACATTTTAGAGTATCCACCTTTGAGTGGGTAAACGGGATAAGCCACCCTCTTATGTTTTTGACGTTGTTAATGGTTCAGTGTATTTTGGATTAGGTGGTAATCTTGAACAATATTACAGCAAGCTTGCGATATCCAAAAATACACAGCAACAGAATTTAATGCCCAACGAGCTTAAATAATCAGAGTAACTATAGCGTGCCTTATTTCGGCACAGCCCAAGTCTCAGATCTTGATTTTAACTAGACAGAAAATTTGTCGTTAATTTGTCGCACAACATAGCGAAGATATGATTTCCCCCCCGCCAGAATTAGTCGTCAATTTGTCGAATTAGTAGTTTTATGAGGCAGTGCCGAAATACGCCTTATTTCGGCACTGCCCCATAAAACTACTAATACACAAAAAAATACTTATAACTTTTTAACGAGAGGTCGAGTAATTCTGATACTTGGTATCTGAATTCGACAAATTGACGACTAATTCTGGGGGAAATCATAATATCTTCGCTATGTTATAACATCCCGAGAGAGAAATGTAGTTTAATAGATCCCGAGTGGTGACAAAAAAAACCTTATACAAATTTCGACAAATTAACGACTAATTTTCTGTCTAGTTAAAATCAAGATCTGAGACCTGGCCCACAATAGACTGGGCTGTGTCGAAATAAGGCACGCAAAAGCGTAACTTTAGGAAAGGCAACATATCGTGTATAATTATGCACATATATGTGGTAGTGCAAACAAAAGTAGTATTTATATCTGTGCAGAATTGAACTCTTTTATTGCCTTTCAGTATAAAAAAAAACATTAAGTATTTGGGTAAATAAAATTCCAATTTATAATATTATATGATGTATATCACGGCTTTTACAGTGGTATTTCACGTATAAACAAAATAAGATATCCAGATTTGATTTCAATAAATTAATAAGTTCAAACTGACAAGTCAATAAATAACAATTTTCACATTCAATATATAAAGCATGAGCCACAATAATTTTGATGATACAATAAAGTCATAATAATTCTGTACGTGGGGTCCAACTAAAATATTTTTCACTTACATATTTAGCATGATCACAGATTGAGGATTACAAAAAGCAGATTCAGAACATACCGTGCTATGGAGAGACAATTTAACAATTCGAAACTTGCATAGTGATTACTGAGTAATTTAGACTTTCATTATATCTTATTGACTAACCTTATCACTATCAGCACTCTGGCCGCGACTCGCGGCTCATCCCAGTTTCCTAACATTGCTTCTCGAACGATATCAATACCAAATTTAAATTAACAATATAATAAAATATCAATTGTACCTAAGATCTTTTCCAATTAAATACGCACATTCGTTCTTAATATACATTAATAGCCGCGCGCGGCTAATGATATCTTCGGGACTATCTACCTACTGGCTCGCAGCCGCTCCACGCGGCTCTTTACATACACGCGGCTGCGTCCCAACCTTCTGAGCATATCGTACGCGACTCCATAATTAAAAATACACGTGATCAATAATAAAAATATAATGATACAAATACATTAATTGCTACATTTTCGATTATTGTGTGACATAAATATTTACAAAGCGCATCAGGAGCGCCGATTTAGTTAGGCGAGGCAGACTCCAAACGAGATTAGATGCCTGCGACCGCGAGCGCAGGAGACCCGCGGCGCGGCGTGCCTGCACGTACCGACCGGCTTGCACGATTACCTACCACTAACGTCTCAACGACCCACTCTGTGCCAGGAGAGCTAACAAATAAATGCCCCGAATAAAACTATCCTTGTGGTCAAAAAGTTAAAATAATGATAAGCGATTATATTACAAAAAGCAAACCTGACCGTGGCGGTCGCCGGATCGGGAACTAGTTAAACAACTAAACGACGTTACGATCGTGTAGAGGGAAACGAAACAAATTCTCTCATCGTGATTATGAAACTATACTATTATATACGCTCCTACACCTTACAAAACGAATAACATTACTCTAAATATCAATGCGATCTCTCGATATAATAGTATGATTACAATTTGGGAATGCATGATACTACTCGACGAAATACATAATTATTAAGTACCGATGATAAAAAAATTCTACATATACAGACAGCGCGCGCTCGAAACGCGAGTCGTTTCGGCTACATAGTACAAAGATGGAAAATACATATCGGGAGACCGGAGAGGACGAGTCCGCCTCGGCGGGAGGCGGGGACGTGAAGTTTCAGGTAATGAAAACAAGGGGGTGCGGGCCGTCGCGGCAGCTGGCCAGTAAAGCTAAAATAAATAACGAGTCGAAGGGTGGCGGGGCGCGGGGGGCGCGGGGGGTGCACGGCTCAGTTCACCATGAGCGTGTGCGACTCCATGGGCGCCGCCGAGTCGTACAGCGTGTCCGTGTCCTGCGTCGGCTCGCCCTGCAGCTGGCACTGGTTGGACAGCGTCCCCGCGCCGCAGTCGCAGAAGAACCTGCACACAACACGACTATTAACGGATATTCAAAAGCGAGTGTCGAAACGAAGCGCCAAGGTGAATTCAGTAGTCCGTACGCCAGTTTTAATACCTAATCAAGACAGTTGCACGCAAATCTTTACACTTGCATGAATTGTATGTTTTAAAAAATCTTAAGCTGTAATATGCATTATACCACGGAATGAGAATGGCCATTGAAACTTACGTTGATTAATAGCATTCATGTGTACGTAGTAGTATTCCTACATGTATGTGTAGGAATGAAGTTTCATATGGCACGTTGCGCTTCAGACGCTTAGCAAATAGGCAGAAAACAGTGAAAGATTTGACCGACTCAACACCAGTACGACACAGAGACATCTAGCCGTAGAAGATACTAAAATTATATTGGGACAGTTATATCAACTTTTTATATCATCTATTGTCAGAGCCAAAGCAAATTTCACTCGTACGTCGTATTTGCTGCTTTCCTGCCGTTAAGCAAACGAGGTTCTTGCGAAAAAGGTTACCTCCACCTATTCTGAGGTGTGGAAGGTGTGAACTGTAGCCAAATAACAATACCATTCATGATTATTGCATTTCTGCGAGTGAATAAGGTTACCTACCAGACGAGAAGAATTTCTGCGTTAGCTGCACAGGTGCTAGCGCTTCAGCATACTCCTAGTGTTGCAAACATATATGGCTACGGTAACCGCTTTTTATCAAGCGGGGCACATGTTTAACAGTCAAAAGGAACTTGGCTCCAACCAGGGACCCTATCGCCGAAGCTGAAGTCGATGACCATTGAATATTTGGATTCGAAAAATAAGATATGAAGATGTTTATCTTCAGCTCAATCGGTAGAGCTCCAGGGTGTTTACCAGCTAAGCTAAACAAAGTTACCATAAATCTAAGCTGAAGTTTGATATTTTCAGACAAAAAATCCGTTGGCAATAGGCTTCTACTTAGCCGGTAGGGCCCTCAGATTGTCCCACGGTACAACTGGACTTTGGTTTAGTAGAGAAATTGACCACAAGTTACCTGTCATGGCGTATGAATTCTACGTCGTGTCCGGAATGGCATGTTTTGATACAATTGACACAAATGGCGTTACGGTCTGTAGTGTTGCAGGTCTGGCACCTGGGGAAATAAGTTAATTGAACTTGTTATTTGTATAATAATGTCTAACACAGTGGTTCCCAACTTTTTTTTGTTCAAGTACAACTACAAGGTTTTTGGGAGGTAAAGACCCTAACTACCATGTAAAACGATTATTTTATATCTAGAAATTGTAGCGGTGTGTATACCAGTGCACAATCTCTATTCTTGTAAGTGTACATAAAATTGTTAAATGGCAATAATTTTAAATCTCGCCTAACGACTAGAATTCTTGGACACTGCTTTACAGAGTCAAAGAATGACCATAAAAAACGTATTTTTTTTGTTGTTATATTACTTTGACATACAAAACTTATTTAATTTGAATCATCTTTTTATTGTAATTTATTATACTATATTATTGACTTTATTATATTAGATCTACAATTGTAATCTAATGGTAACTATGTTTTATATACTCTATCCTATGTATTTTGACATGTATATTTGTACGCCTGATAACAGGCTAAATACAGTGACAAGAACAAAATTAAGATCTGTAACCAACTGTACGCCACAAATAAATAAATCATTCTATTTTGTGTGTATATTGAACTCACAATAAATGTAATACCCAACCAGTGCAACGTCAAGAATACGATGTAAGACATTTCAAAATAATAGTATAAATGCTATTATTATTTAGTAAATTACCTATAAAAATCGTGCATTGGGAAAGACGTGTAGGAAGAGATTTTATATAAGCACTGCCCGCCTCCGACTGCTTTCTCCACGGCATCTTGATTGCTGAAGATCTTATTTCCGCGCACCAGCGGCGAAACGCCCGACGCCAGGCATAGCCCTGTGGAAAAAAAATTATCTAAACATAGGAAAAAAGAACATATGATAGTGAAATTATATCTATAATATTCATTTATATACTTTGGGAGTGGTTCTTCAACATCTTTGAACCAAAGCCAACCTCACCTGGACGTGGTGCACAAACGAGGCTCTGGCGAAGAGAGGAAGACCAAAGCGTTTTTTGTAAGCTACATGCCTGCGATTGGAACTCCACCTCACAGAATACTGCAGCCAAATAATTATTATTTGGCTTGAGATTTGTTGTGTTATCCTCGAGAATTAACCTTTCGCGTACCGCGTTCCCATGGCGGGTACAGCATTGGCACAGCGCTAGGTACATAATTGGGTATTTGACTAACATTTTTTTCTGTTTGATATGTAGGGACGTCTCCATAATATAACCATAGGTGAAAGAATTACTTCGATAGCACAAAAATCTCTCGAGATATGGTAATTTGAAAATCACAATTTTTAGACTGCCCGAAAACGCTCCATACAAAAGACTACTGAATTATGACGTCACAGATCTGTATTTTGTATGCATCAAATCAGAAATTTGTACGACAGCTATGTTAAATATTACGTTTATGTGATTAGTATCATAATAAAAGTTATAGCATTTTTTATTGCTTCTCCAATGGAAATATAATTTTTTAATAATTTCATACTTTTAAAATGGACTTTCCCGCCAAACTTTGATCGACGCTAAAAAAAGTCTGACTGAAGATATTAGAATGAAAGTTTGCAGATCTTTATAGTTTTGTGTATTTTACGATATTGTTAATTTATTTGTACAATTTTTAAACATTGGAAACAACCCAATTGGCAGGTCGCGTCACGTGAGGAGTTAAAGAGTGTTGCTATTTGGATACCGTCTTCTGTGAGGTGGAGGTACTTCCCCAGTCAGGCTGGTCATGCCCTAATTTCTGTTTAACAAAGAGGTTAGAGGCACTTGCAGTTGTTAAGGTCTTACCTCCGAATCTGTTGTTGAATATTTGATTATGTTCAAGCGTGGCGGTGGCGTTATTTGTGATCTCGACTCCTGCGGCGAGTCCGTCAAAGATCCGGTTGCGACGCAGCACGGGATGGCTCTGAGTTGAGATTAGTACACCCGCCTGCGCGTTACGAAATATATCGTTTTCTTCCAACACACCCTGTAAAGAAACGTAACACGTCGAAATTATTAACACAAAATGAATATTGACGACTGAGTATACACATTTGTGCACTGATTGTGTTCCATTCGTTTTCGAATTATAATTTCGACAAGAATATCGGCCTACCTCATGTTATATCTTTCCAGGGTTATATGTGAACAAATACGTGTTTATATACTTCTTACTACTATTATTTTGAATATGTAACTATTATTATGAAAATAGTATGGATGTTTGTTACTCTTTCAAAGTTAAATGGCTGAACATATTTCGATGAAATTTGGATTGTTTATAAAATAATCTAGATTGACATATTTTATCCCAGTAGTATGTTCACGTGGAAGAAACCCATAGACGAAATTCGTTTGCGTAGACAACGCGACTTAAAAAACTGGTCAGTTTGAGATGAAATATTAATTTTCTTCTCACTAATCTCTAATCTAGGATCTCCTAACACAGTTTAATTACACTCATGTTCCATGTTACTCTACATTTACTAAGTCAACAGAATGATCACAGGTCAAAGTAGACAAAGACCACAGAGAAGATTTTTGACGAGAGGAAAATGACTTTATTTCTATTTTCAGAAACAACAAATACGTTGGAACATGGATTGCCGATAGGTATTCGCAACATCCGCGATAATCCTATTCGTACAATTTTTGCACTATGCGAATAAAGTTTATTTTCTAATTTTATTCATGAAAGCACGCTTCTGTGCTACTCTCGGTCTGCGCTAAACCCTTGAAAATGAATGGTGTCTATCTAGAGTGTACAACAACATACCTTTCCTCCATTAAAGATGCAAATGCCCCCATCTCGCCCATCAAAAATTTTATTTCTTTTGAGAGTGGGGTTAGAATCAGTCTTAATCCATACTCCGGCCATGGCATTGTCGAATATCTCATTCTGTTCGAGGAGCCCTAGTCCTCCATTGTATACAAGGACGCCACCGTTCTGTCCGCCCCAGATCTTGTTCCCCCGTATCACAGGGTTGCTGCCTGTTCTGATCTGAACGCCTGAGTATAAGTGGTTGAATATATCGTTGTCTTCTAATTTACCATGTCCATTGTCGTAGAAGTATACGCCAACCTGTTCACGAGATTTTAACAAGATTCAGTCATATTTACAGAACAAATGGACCGGTCTTAATAGATACAAAATTTGTAGGTGATCTACATTCGATTTTAACTTAATTTGTTTTCTTTTATTAGCTTTATTATCCTCACGGTATGACTGTTTTACCATCGCCGGCCTATTGACCACTAGAGGCACAACTTTTCACAAAGATTGGGTAAGTAATAATAAATAAACACCATACAATTATACACACAAAGTGATTGATTACAAAACGCAATGGTCTGTAAATTATTTAACCAAAGCTGATGATGATGCTGGGCTGGGTGGCTACCTCATTGGCGGCATCTAAGATAGATGACTTTTCCCTTTATTCTAAACTTGTGTAGAAGCAATTGCATGCAATATAGCCTTTGTAACATGATATTGTGAATTATGTATTTTCTATGCACAGGTTACATTATATTTTTATACCATGTGGGATGCCAAACAAGCATACGTCCCGACTGATGTAAATCAGATACCATAGCCTTACAAAACCTACAGTCTCGCTAGGTGCTAGTAGCCCCGCTGCTAACGCTATTTTCGTTGTAGCATTGGGTCTACAGTACTGTTCGATATTCAGGTTTATTTGCTACTAGCTGCCCGCCCCGACTTCGCACGGATAGAAAGTGGTGATTTTTCTTCGCAATTATTACGTCTTTTCTCTCCATAAGAAACTTCTTAAAGAAAATATTAAAACAAAAATTTGGAGAATTGGTCAAGCCCTTCTCGAGTTTTGAGCTTAGCAACATTCATTTTTATTTATATAGATATTAGTGCAGAAAAATATATCAAAGTCACTCACCTGTTTACCCGAGTGTATGCGGTTGCGCCTGAGAACTGGTGTCGACCCAGTCGTGATCCAGACGCCGGCGAGGGTGTTGGCGTACACCTCGTTTTCTTCAATAAGACCTTGACCCTTCTCATGGACGTAGATGCCACCGTGTTGGCCGTGGTGAATTTTATTATGCCGCACTATTGGATCGCTATTTGTACGAATCTGTAATAAGAGTAATAATACTTATTGATTAAATTACTACATCAATATAGCAAAGGATTTCATCAATGAAACAATTACTAACAATAAACATAGTAATTTATTTACAAAATCTGTAATGTATAGCATATTTCTGAAGTCAACAGATCTAGAGGAGGTACACAGAACAATATTATCTATACATAATACGGTTCTTGGTAGGATACGATAATATTACTACCTGGCCCTCAAAACTAAGCTCATGCTCATCAGCTTTTAATGGTATTTCATTAAAAAAACCACAGTTCATCAGGTTAAGGAGCATAAGTTTTTGCGTATAGTGTCGGTAGGTACATCTATGCAGGCCTATTATGGATACATATATGCTCGCTAATTCAATATGGTATTCTTCTGTGGGTAAACTGTGTCATCATTGAGAGATTACTAATCAATCATGCAAAACAATGTATCCAAGAATTGTTCAATATAGGGAACGAGAATCATGTAGGCCATTTTATCGTGAACATAGAATGCTGAAAATTTGTTTAATAGCAAAATTTTAATTTTAATAATTGATTACGCCATTCAAAATGTTAAGAGGTTTAGCGTGTTAGAAGTATTAGTGAGGTATGTCGTAATTTCGAAAAATTATATGCAGCATTAAAAATAAAGTAAATATTTTATTGCGTTCGTTGCATTCGCGTTATATAATGTCAACAAAAACAGAACGTAACTACGTTCTATGTTTGTTTACGTTTATATAGTTAACTAACCACATGAATATTTAAAATATGGAAAGTTATCCCCTTTTCCGAGTGGTTGCATTGAAAATTAATAAAGCAACTAATCAATTACCACTCACTGGATAATAAAAAGAAACTTAGAAACTACAAAGATAACAAATTCGTGAATCCTTACTTGTATACCAGCTAAAGCATTTCCATAAATATTATTGTGCTCGATCAATCCGCGCCCCTCTCCAAATATGTACACACCGCCCTGATGGCCATTGTATATTTCATTTCGACGTATTGTCGGGTTGCTATTGGACGTGATCCAGACGCCCGCGAAGTTGTTTGAGTGTATCTTATTATCTATAAACTGGCCCAGGCCGGACTCGTGGACGTAGATACCGCCCGTCTGGCCGTGGTGGATCTCACAGTGTACTACGGTGGGGTTGGCGCCGGCTTTCACTTCGAATCCGGCGATTCTATTATTGTGTATATCATTTGCTTCAAAATAGCCCTAGAAAATAAGAAGATTTATTGAGTTTTTATTAACAATTAACAGAGTACAGAAATTTATTTATTTATGCTATAAAAACAGGACAAAGACAATAAATTAACAAAACAAAATTAACAGGTTATGAGAACTGTAATTGATATTTTATTATTTACAGGAGTAATTGCCTGCATAAAAATAGTAACACACATAAATTTATTTATATACTGGGAGTTCCCAAACGGTGACGACTGCGGCGCTATCGTGAGGGCGTTGTGAGGGAAGAAAAAATGCCCGTGGTCCACCCAGATGAACCATGACCGAAAACTTCAGTCACTTTGAGAATTTTCGTTTAGTAAAGCAAGCTTCATTCATTGTATAGTGATTGTAACTATTACATTTTCATCATCAGGTAATTTTAGTCTCCACTACAGGAGCACGACCCTCTCTTTTCCCTCCCAGACAGAAGGAGGATTTGGCCTACACTCCCAACGCTGGCCAGACGGGTTGAGGAGGCCTGATCGATGTTTTATAATGTATTTCCCTTAGTCGCCTTGTACGACATCCACGGGAAGAGACGGAGTGATTCTATTCTAGTCTGCCGGAAACCATACGGCCATTACATTTTATATAATAATTATTATTAAAATTACGATCTCTGTACTTTTTAAATATAAAATTTAGCCAGCTTACAGCATACCGTTAGCTAAAGCTTA
Organism: Hypsopygia costalis; assembly: GCA_937001555.2. Lineage (NCBI taxonomy): Eukaryota > Metazoa > Arthropoda > Insecta > Lepidoptera > Pyralidae > Hypsopygia > Hypsopygia costalis. Next base: position 18,231,784 of record OW443343.2, on the reverse strand, counting down.
CACAATAACTTTATTTTGATGTTGATGTTGTATAGGCATTCATCATCAACATCATAATTACAGCCGAAGGACGTTCACTGCTGAGACCCACAGACGTCCACAACATTCAATTTAATGCCATTTGCACCCATCGGCTCCCCTTATTACGTATTTAGGCGATTTACTCCTTCGAAAATATAATACCAAACTGAATACTACACTCATCAATCATGTCATCAATCTTTAAAACAATTTAGAGCAAAAATGAATTGAAAGCAGACTTACAACATCACTGTTTGCATGCTCAACAAAAAGACCTTTTTACATTCATTAATTTCATCATCATCATCATCATCAGGTCCATTTTAGTCTCCACTACAGGAGCTCGACCCTCTCTCGTCCGTCCTTGACGGAAGGAGGATTTGGCCTACACTCTTTTTTTATTACTATTGATACAGATGTAAAAAGACTATCATCTTTAGAGCCAAAGACAATCACATCTGCACGTGGTTGCACTCTGCAGATAAGTGAATGAAGCTCAGGAAAAAGGTGAAGTCTACCTCATAGAAGACTGCAGCCAAGAAGACCTTTGAGAAATGAAGTGTTCCTGCAAGTGACTGAGGTCACCACGTCATGTGTATGCAGATCATGTGTTAGCAATACGATGCCAGTGCACAAACAATACTTATTTTCCTGCCAGCATCTATAGGCTATGGTATATTGTTACTGTTTCTATTAGAACCTAAATGGTATAAAAATCAATGTCACCATTAATTGTTTTCAGTACATAAAAAAAAATCCGCTATCTAGCACCCATAGTTAAAATTTTGTTTGGAACTAAATGCCGCTGTGTAATTTGTAGCAGAATATTAATTGCTCAATATTATTCACTATATCAATTACTTACCAAGCCATTTTCAAATGTGAATATACCGACATCTCTGCCGTGGTGTATGTGGTTGCGGCGCATGATGGGATTGGCGTAGTTCTTCACCCAAATCCCGGCGAGCGCGTTGCGTGAGATTTCGTTGTCCTGATACGCGCCCTGCGCGTAATCCGTCACGTACAGCCCTACATTCTCGCAGTCGCTGATGTCACAGTGCTTGATTACAGGGTTGGCACCAGCGCCGCTAACGCACACCGCAGCACCAACTGGTAGAATAATAACTTACAGTCAGATTACTATTATTTTATTACCAATACATCAAAATACAAATTTATTTTGAATATTTATTGACATTGAGAACGGACGCTATAATTTGTAATCGTAGTAAGAGTTGTGTGTAATGGTAGTAAAAATAAAACATTAGGTACTAATCCCAAATTTCGGTTGAATTTGCTTGGCAGGACAATGTCGCATCCAATTATTAGAATAATTTATTTACAGAATAATGAGGTTTTTCATCGCACCACACGCACATTGCAATGTACTACAGTCAGTTAAAAAGATAAGTTCAGGCCGGGGATTATAAATCATGTTTTCTCTTCTTCAAAGGTGCATAAATGGATGAATAATATTTTTCTTCTCTTAATAAATATATTCCATTCTATAATAATCGTAAAGTCTATAAATACATAGATTATTTTCTCAAGTTTTCTCTAATTCTCAGACTATTATCGCCTTCTGAGTGCAGTTGTTCACCTGACAAAGAACGTTGGTTGGTAAGTATGCGTCGAATTAACATACACATATGCGTTACCTGTCTGATCTAAGGGCATCATATTTTTTCAATTATGATGCTTAGATAGCAGCGACGAAAACTGTAACTTCTATTGTAATTCAAACAATTTGCTTACCGACACTGGCGCTCCGGATAATGCAGTGATCAACGGTGGGTGAACAGTTATCGGAGACCTCCAGGCAGTAGTGCTTGTGGTGTTGCATAGTGCTGGTCGCGTCGGGCGAGAACTTGAGCGTCATATGGCCAGCGTAAGCTCTGTTCGCGCCCTCCGCGAAAGTAAGCGTAGATTCCGCCTCCCGTTCTAAGACTACCGACTCCGCGACATTGCCTGGGGCACAACCTGGAATTCGGTTGAAATTAAATGAAAAATTTTATCCTTCAGAAAGCTTGCGGTCTCCAAACAGGGCGTGAAGAGGTTTGTAGAGTCAGTGACACGTGATCACTACCTTTGCTGTAGTACTGAAATGATATATATATCCTTGACATTTCTCAGATGTCATTCAAGTCGAGAAATGCGGATTGTAGTCTATGTTTTAATTGGTTTTTAAATAGACCTCTCATTTGTACTCCAGAAGGTTATGCCATCGGTCACACCCAGTCGAGCTAAGTTTAGGAAGCTGGAAGACATCGAAATCGTTATTTTAGCTCAAAGACACTACTGCAGAGAGTAGTGTCTTTATTTGTAAATGAACTGAAAAGTGAGGGAAAGTACACGCCTTTAAATTGATTATTTTTTAAGGTTTAACGAGAGAAGTTTTATATATCAGTTACAAGGCGGATGAGATTGTCCCCAGAAGCGCAGCTAATTGGTTTTTTGTAGTCATCAAATCAAATCATCTTAATTTGCAGAATACAGTTACATAAGTTGTTATTCGGGTATACAAAGTCAGGTACAGTGTATGCAGCCCGCAAGCAGGCGTGCAAAATTTTTATGTCAACTTATACTAATACTACTTAATAACAACTATTATTATTACAATGAATGCTGCATTACAGAAAATTATAAAAAATGTCATATTATATGTCATAATAGTAAATTAACATGACATTTTTATATTATAAAAAAATGTCATGTTAATTTACTATTTAAATATCATGAATTCTGAGACACTGTAAAAGCAGTGTCCCGGAATCCAATCAGTGAGATGTGTTTTAATCGGTGGTATGACGTGTGTCTCACCGATGAGTTGTACGTCAGTGTCGATGGCGAGGCACTCCTCCTGGTAGAGGCCGGCGTGCACGAAGAGCAGCGCGGGCTGCGCGGCGGGCGCGGCGCGGCGGCAGGCGCAGGCGGCGGCGGCCGCGCACGCGCAGCCCGCGCCGCCCGCCGCGCCGCCCGCGCCCGCCGCCGCGCCCGCCGCGCCCGCCCCGCCCGCGCCCGCCGCCGCCACACTGCCGCCCGCGCCGCCCCCGCGCTCTTCCACGTACTCGAGAGCCGCCTGCATACCACAATGACGTAGAGCGCGTCACAAAAAGATGCTATAATATTTCGATACCTCCAATGAATACTACGCCAACTCAAAACATCCAGATATACACCGCTAATATGAGTTATACATTTAATTAGCGGTTTGTATTTGTCGATTTGGTTGTGTCTGTGTGTCTTTTATAAATAAAATTCAGGTAGCATAATGTTACTGAAGTAATGAATCGATTTAGATAAAAAAAGAAAACTATCAAAATTTTAGTTTGCGTAGTGTTCCTTGGAGGTATCGATTTTATCTTATGATATCTGGATACAAACTATTATAGTATCTTAACTGCAGGGTTAAGATATGTTAATATTTCTTTCTTTCTTTCGAATGCATCTTTCGAATATCTTTGCAGCGCTCGGCATCTTAATACTGCTTAATATCTTAAAATATTGTAATACAAAAATATATCATATATAACCGTAATAACAAAAAAGATTGACTATGATGGCAAAGCTAAGTAGGGGGAGGTTTAGTTCCGACAAGTACGAGCAAGCTGTCATGTTATTTCGACTGAGTTACGTGTCCATCTTCGTTATGACTGATAGAAGAAGCAACCTATATATATGTATGGACCATTTCCCCATCAGCATTCTGTCAACAGGAAATTTGACAGGCTTCAGAAATTTGTCAATTTTGGATACCGCTACATTGGAGTTTGTGGAATTACAAAACATATTATGTGGGTTTGACCAAAGGCAGCCATTACCAGACCACCATTTAATTTTGTTCTGATGATGTTGCGAATAGCTGTGCGCACTCAGTAAACTAACAATATACGACTATGATTCAAGTGATTCATCCTGGAACTGGACACAGTGAACAAAGATGTATCTTTATCAAAATGCCAACTTCATAACCTGACAAAATGATCCGACATGTAAATAACTCAAATGGACTCTTTATTTAATTTTGTGTTTCCATTGTTCATTGTTAGTTTAATTAGGATGTCTTTAATTCGTTGAAATGGAAATACAAAAGAATTAAATTTCATCATTTTATCTAAAGCAAATACAACTAATACCTATAGATTTTCATGAATTCAAATGTTATTGAAATTTGGACAAGATAACATCTGTTCAGAATGCTAATAAGAAATGAATTATACTCACCCTGATGGTATTAAAGTGTTTGATGCGCGAGTCCTTTTTGGGGCGGTAGTTGGGACGCACATGTATGCCGTAGTAAAGCTGCCGGAAGCTCTCCTTCCAAGGGTTATCGGCATCGCACTCGTCAGCCGGCACGAACTCGAACTGACACGGAGCCGGGTGCATCAGGGGCGTGTCATACTCAAATACTGACTGGTATAGACTTTTCCTAAGATAAGAAAACATTACATACATTTATTAACCGACTCCAAAAAAGGAGGAGGTTCTCAATTCGGCTGTATTTTTTTTTAATGTTTGTTACTTCATTACTTCGTCATTTATAAACCGATTTGAGAAAAACTTTTTTTATTTGAAAGAGTATACTTCTAGATTGGTCCCATATTTTTTTCATCATCATCATCATCAGCCTGTACCTACCCACTGTTAGGTATAAGCCTTCCCCAATGTCTTCCACCAGATACGATCCGCCGCCATCCAGCCGCTTTCTTAAAGCCATTTAGAAGGCGGGCGCCCAACCAATGAAATTAAAACTATTTCACATATTTATTATAATTTCGATGGTAGTTGATCTATTACAGAATGTAGAACAAAACTGTAGAATTTAATTCCCGCAAAGGAGTTCCAACAAAAAGATTTTTGAAGAAGAAACAACAAGCGTTTTTGCGTCCCTTTGTGTGTTCTACCGATTGTACAATGGGGTGTGTTCAGAGGAGTTGTTTGACATGATGCCCACGGCCTTCTACAGTCGCACCGCTCGCCATCGACAGGGAATTATCCTCACACATTGGAGCCTAAGTGGTCGCGTCTGTTCGGTTCCAGAGAAGTTTTCTACCGCGTACTGTCAAGCTGTGGAATGAACTGCCTGTCGAGGTTTTCTCAGGAGACTACAGCATGAGGCTCTTCAAGAAAGGCGTGAAGAAGTTTTTACAGGGTCGGCAACGCGCGTGTGTTTCCCCTGGTGTTACAGGCGTACATAGGCTACGGTAACTGCTTTCATCAGGCGGGCCATATGCTGGTTTGTCACTTTAGTGGTAAAATAAAAAAGATTCAAATGAGAATAAGCTGTTGGCATTTCGTACTCACAACAAAAATAAAAAAAAATGGGGTGTGGCTGTGTCATGGACACGGGCGTGTGTTGTACCTGAATGCGTTATTTGCATTAAAATTATCGCAAAATGGCAGCGCTTCCCCCTACCCTGCACGCGATGTCCCATAGTCCTTCCTAAACGTAATAAATTATTTGATCCTTCATCTATCCATTGGTGTGATTGAATTTTGGATGGAGATGATATATTTGTAGCTGTAATACCAAACTGTATCCCCCAGTTATGTTATCATTCGTTTTTTTTAATTGCCTCCCTATGGAAGCAATTTTAAAGGCGTATTCACGTTATTTGCACTAAAATTGTCGCAAAATGGCAGCGCTTCCTCCTACCCTGCACGCGATGTCCCATAGTCCTTCCTAAACGTAATAAATTATTTCATCCTTCATCTATCCATTGGTGTAATTGAATTTTGGATGGAGATGATATATTTGTAGCAGCAATACCAAACTGTATCCCCCAGTTATGTTATCATTCGTTTTTTTAATTGCCTCCCTATGGAAGCAATTTTAAAGGTGTATTCACGTCAAAAGAATTCTTGATTGTCATCGGCGGCATCATACATATCGCGCTGGCCAAAGACCAAGTATATAGACAAAAGAGGTATAAAGTATAGAGGTAAAGTAATAAAACGTAAACGATTAATCAAACTTTAACGTTAACAAAGTGTAACACTTTTTGCTATTTTTTTACACACGTCCAACATACCAACATTCAAAAATCACAAAAAATAGTTGCCCTACATACGGCAGTAGAACGCTTTGTTTCGTGGCACCGCAACGCAACGCACGGTGACGCGTTGCGTTGCGGCGAGGCGCCGCATCGTGGTTATGTGTTTCGGCCCTAAGCGTCCGAACACTTGGTATGGATTTCTATCAGTCGCATAAGTAATAAATCTTGGTAAGTTGATTTTACATGCTTTAACCTATTTTGTGCTTTTATGACACAACATACAACCAAATTCAACGAATTACAACACGAAGTTTTTTTTTATAGTACGACGGGTAGCAAGACAAGCATACCTGCCAGATGTGAAGCGGTTACCGTAGTCATATTAATGCTCGCAACATAAAATATCGCTAGCGTGCCGCCACCCTGGCTGCCAACGCAGCATTCTCCTTCCTTTCTGGTGATCTCACTCACTTGCAGGAACACAACAACCCTCAAGGGGATTGTTATTTGGCTGCGGTATTGTGAGGTGAAGGTACATTCCCCAGTCGGGTAGCTTACAATTACGCACCCTACCTCTCTTATCGCCAGAGCTTCGTTTGTCAGTCTGCAGGGTGCAGTGCAGGTGAAGTTGGCTTTGGTTCAAAGATGTTGATGAACCACTTACACTCCAAAATTAGTAGTAAACTCATATCGCTTGCCTGTCGTTGTGTGAGTTCGGCATGCTTGGTTCTCATACAACCCTAATTGCAACTTGATTTTGTTTCCAAGGCGCGGGTGGAGATAATTCAAAATAAGTAGATGATATCATTGACATCCAAATTCTTTAAATAAAACGCTAGTATTTTAAATAAAACACGTTGAGCGCCAAGGGATTTGTAAAGCTACAGTGCGTACAGATGCAGTATACACATAAATATAAAAGAAAACCTGTCACTCCTTACCATAATTCAGTATCATTGGCGATAGTGTTGAATCTCTTGCAGACCTGCGCGACGCGGCACAAGTCCCGCTCGGTGAGATGAGACAAGATGCACAGCAGCACCTCGTCGGGCAGTTCGTACTGCAGATACTGCGACACATTGCACACGTCCACGCCCTGAGCGAGCGATCTGCACGAATATCGAAAATATTCATCAATTTTTTTTAAGCAACATACTCAAACTTAGGAACAAAAATGGTCTTGTATAGTACGTTCTTCCAAAAGGGCATGAAGTTTTTTAGAAGGATCGATAACGCGGAGTGCCCCTGGTGTTGTTCCTTGCATCCATAGGTTGCGGCAAACGTTTACCACCAGGGGGCCGTCTCCTTGTTTGCCACCATAGGCGTTAAAATAAAGTGTAAAACATTTGTGTCTGTGTTAAATAGACCGCACGGTTCTCAGTCGGTAGTTCTTGTACCTACACCATACCGGAGTACTTGCAGGTGGGCCTCGAGCTCAGAAGGCTTCAACCCCTGGGTAACCTTAACAGACTTTTACTCCGTTATGCGCGGGGCTTAAAATTTGTGGTAGGACACAGCTGTTTTTGATCGATTGGCGATGTAATCTTCGTCAACATATATTCATTCCACTGCTGAGATACGGGTCTCCCCTCAATCAAAGGGGTTTAGAGCATACTCCGCCATGGTGCTCAACTCCAGGTTGGCAGAGGCTAGCGTTTCGTTTAGTGTTTAGTTCAAAACGCGTAAACGGCACTGACTTAGCTTAACGACTGTCATCTAACGACAGCAGCAGGGACCGACGGGTTAAACTGCCCAGCGAAGCACGGAGGAGCGCGAGATAAACAACACCATCCGAGGACAGGTTACGGCGGACGTTGCTTAAAAAGTGTGTTCGATTAGACTGACACGCGCAACGACGCCTTCGAGCTCCTAAATATAATAATAATAATATAATTTACAATTTCTTCCATATTACCATGGTGACCATTGAGTGAAACTAAGAGAATTAGGAATCAGAATATGTAACCTCATACATAAGTACAACATACAATTTCATAATGCAATAAATGGAATATGGATTCTGCCAGTTTTTATGAATATATTGAATTTTTTTTTAATCTGTAATCAACATCACAAGGACACAAGCAAGGAGTGCTAAGATACTAACAATTTATTTGTATTTTGTTTTTCTAGTTAAAGTATCTAGTTAGGAACATGTTAAATGTCTTTATATACACAGAAAGTGAAAGTAATTACATACAAACTTCTACTTATGCAAACTAAACAAACCCACTTTATTTAGCACACAGCAACACAGCATTTCAATATTACAAGTATGCAGAAGACACTTGGCTGAATTGTAATTTATTGAAATAAAAATATTTTTTTGCAATCGTTGAGTGGGTGCCTAAAAAGGAGAATTTGTATGAAAGTGAAAACTTACGTTCTGGGCCTTTTCCTGGCGGGTAGAGAGCAAGCGCCCGAAGGTCCGGGCTCGTGGTAGGCGGGCGGCGACTTGCGGCGCAGGTCATACGGGCTGTGGTGGCCGGCCGTGGTGGCGGCGGCGGCGGCCGGCACCGGCGGGGATCCGCCCCCGCCGCCGCTGCCGCTCGGGCCCGCGCATGCCGCCGTGGCCGCCATGGCACTACCTGTCACGTTATTTGGGCACGGGACCGATTCACATGGCTCACCTGCGAATGTATAACATTTTAGTTATAAGAGCAACTGGACATATAACAATACTCAGCAAAGGTCAGTTTATTTTAGAAGAATACAAATTCTCGCAGTATTGAGATCTAAATAGATTTTACGACCCTGTAAAACCGTAAATTGGACCAAAATTGTTAGGACCATTTATGAGATAGTTGGCATATAAAAAAGAATTTCTCATTTAATACAGTAAAGGTTTCATTCATATAAATAGTTCTGGTGCTAGAACACAATAAATAATATTAACAGACAAGTTACACTTTATTAAGACCATATATTTAAACCATGGCTGAAGATTAAGGCAAAGTTTTTCTCTTTCTTTGCTTCACCAATTTACATAATCATTTTTTTTAAAGGAAATAATTTTTATTATTCAACATGGTGATGATAAAAACATGTTCTATATTAGGCAATTACTATAAAAAATAAAGTCACTTAACATTTTGTTTAGTAATTGCTATATGGAGTAATTTTAATATTTATTTGTGGCAACAAAATGCATGGCCTATTTGACTAGTACATACAGTTGTGCAAAATTTACTTTATATGAGATTATAATATGATTATAAGAGAGAGGGGACAAGCAAGCAGTTGGGTCATCTGAAGGAAAGTACCTCCGCCTCAGCAACACCAAGAAGTGTCTTTGCCAGCCTTAAAACTATCCAATCATTTAAAAAGAATGTTATTTTTATAGTTATATTATAAAAATAATATTCATCTCTCATAACAATAACAATGCAATCTATTATAAAAGGATAATATAAATTTATTGACAATTCGCACCGGCTCTATAATATGTTAACTTATTTGACAATGAAAAGGTATATAGGACATTCATCAAAAGATAAGTAACAAGGGCTTAGAATCAGACTTAGATAAATCTTTTACTGCTTACTTTGTTGCCTAGGACAATCATGGATTCAAATCAATACAGAGGAAAATATTTGACAGAACACTTAGTAATCATATTAATATGGCGCCAGGTCAGGCATACCTCAATTTACAATATGGCATGGGAGTGATAAAGGTTCCTTCAGATTTTAGATTCTTAATGGTAACATCAACCAGTTAGAATTTAAATGCATCATACATAACAATAAATAAAATAAAAGTCAATAAACTCAAACATATCAATATGAAGGGACTTCCCCATTGTATTCTTTGAGTTTATTGTCTTCTTTTTTTTTATTGACTTCATTTGAGCTTCAAGTGAATTTTTAAAAGATTGCAGCCTATCAAGAACGGCACATCAGTATGCTAATACTGCATTACTAAAGACAAAATACATTTATGTATGTAGTAGTTCGTTGTTCTTTTATACAATGGTAACACTTGGTTACTGTACTACTAGGCGAAATGCATGCCAATTGCATCTCATGCCAATGTCATGCCAAGTGACTAATTTGTGCAATTCATTCATTTCATTTATATGGAAATTGATTACAGTGCTTGTGTCTTCAAATGACAACATTTAGGCGTCCAGAGGGACAATGTTCGTAATAAAAATGTAGTAAAAATTTAGATTCGATCCAGTCTCAATCTCACAAATGTCAAATTTGATCACATCGCACTCATATCAATACTCACATCACAATATGAAATTTCAAATTATAATTAAAGTGGGATTGTATTGAAAAATGACTGAAAGTAAATAAACTAAGAATGTTATTTTGCTAGCAATAAGAATTGATAATAATTAATAAACAAAATCAAGTACCTCATTTTTAGTGAATTCATAATACATAATTTAGTCTTGATTTGGTCATCTTTGAGATTGGCTTTATTTTTACAGACGACAATAGCAATCTGTGTGTACCAAGTGGAAGCAACTGGACACAATGTCTTCTGAGGCAGTATGAATAAATTTAATATGAAAATCAATAATTAGTCTATCTTATAATTAAAAAGAATTCATGTTGTTACTTATGTATTGCCGTTGTTTGTAGATGCAAAACTAAATCTAAATGCTTGTACTTGTAAGTATCAATATTTTTGCTGATCCTAAACAGAGAAGATATTTAGATTACATTCCTCGATAAGAGCAATAGTCAGGTTTCTAAATTATTTATTTTTATAAATTTTCCTTATTAATTAAGATAACTCTTTATGAACAAGCATACACTAGGTATATTTTTTTTAAAAACCTCTGACTTTTTCCTATCACTGAACTGAGTTTCATGAGTCTTTAAATATTTCAACATAAGAAAGAACATTAAACAGTTAAAAAAGATGCAAAAATATGTCCATCCATTTGCGACTCATGACACAGACAAATATGATCACAAGCAGACAAATAATTCAAACTTATGAGACCCATCTTTTTCTACAATAATAATATAAAGTAAAATGATCTGGACAAATCAAACTTCAATAATTTTTTCACCAATATTTAGAATGCATCTTCAGGTGGACATCACTACATGTAATAAAACAGAGTTCTGCCAAGTCTGTGTCTGTCTGTTTGAACATGATAAACTCAAAAACTGCTGAATGATTCATTCAGTGTTTTGAATATGAATGAACATTAATTGAATTGTTTTTATCAATAGATTCATGAGGAAAGTTTAGATGTAATTCAATACAATTTGTTTAAATAGCTGAAATATGACAATATTTATTGATTCAATTTGGATTATGTATTTTGCTATTACATGGTCAAAAAATTCAATATACAAGGTTTTTCTCATATCTGTTTACACTGTTTACACCAGAAGTAATAGCACATTGGTTAGCCACTTCTTATAATTTTAATTAAACACCTTATAAAAAACAAGGTCAGTAATTGTTGTTTTTGTTTACAATGTCAGATTTTTAAATACACAAGTTACAAACATGAACTTACACTTTCTTTTGTAACATGTGTAATTGAAGTTTATAAGAGAAAACTAAAAACATTATTATAATGAATTACAGAGGTAACAAATACTATAATACAAGCTACTATAAACAATAAACATAAACAGCATTTGTGTTAAAATAAAGTTTGTAGTTGTAATAAAAAGAATTACTTATTTCCTGTACATATCTAATATTACAAATATTGAGGTAGTCATTATTTTAATAAACATGTACATTCATTTTTATATCATCTGCACTTTTAACTTGCAATAATACATCATGCACACTAATATAATGCACAACAATCAATGAAAAGAAAGACATTTCGTGTCGAGAGTACAATAGGAGGAGGCATGTTTCAGAACAGCTGTTTCGTCATGCTATGTAAAATAAGTTTTCATGTAGCAAATCAATACCCATATTGCGCAAAATGTCACTGAAATGCGCTGCTCAATATCATCGCTTAACGTGGAATTGTGATGAAACGTGAAGAATTTACATACCACTAACATACGTGCGAGGAACAATGATCAACGAATTTACTTTTGCACGAACGGCTCAATGATTTTTGTAGTACGTAACATTTTAGTACTAGTCTGCGCATATCTCATAATTTATAGGTACATGGTCAAAAAATTAAGCCAGATAGTTATATACGCGTATTGAGCGTTGCACTTTTATGGAAATGTCTTTATCGAGCCATTCGTAAAATATTGGGACGACATCGGCGACCCGGATTACTTACTCGATTGTGTCCTAGAAGGTAGTGGTATCCGATGTCCGCCTTTTCTTCGCGATCTACGGACGTAAGAACGCGAAGAGGAAAACGAGGCACTAGGCATTATTTCTTTATACACTTATTTTCACTACAATTCAGCCCTAAACAAAGGAGACACCCGCACCAACACCGTCGGCCATTTTCTGTTTAGATTAGATTGGGAAAACGAAACGGGAAACGAGATTATACCACATCGGTTATTGTTGGTAGGAAGTTTTAATGTTCTACAAATAAAACACTAACCACTGACACTAAAATAGTAATTGTTAACTCATAAAAAACATAATTTTACTAAATTACAACAAAATATGCACACTACCCTGAAGAATGGGCGACTCTTCAGCAAAATATGGCGGATTTGGATTAACATGGCGGAGCGACAATGACGCCATCTAGTAAAACTTTTTTACTTTTTTTGTAATGCGTTCATTCAAAACGGACGACAAACGGTTGAAACATAAAATTATTAGTCGTCGTGAAATCACCAAATTAATATATAAAAGCGACATTGACGGCTAAGGCAATGCAATACCTACTAGCAAAAAATTCTGTGGCAAAATGTTCAATTATAAATCATAATGTTTTTTTTCTCTGTGGTTAAAGGGTATACCGCACGACAGCTTTAAAGTTTATTACATCGCAAAAAATGTTTCCCTAAAAATCGTCAGACAGCAGACCACACACGACAGCTAGAATGTCACAGAGATATAAGTGGAAGATAATGTATATTTTCAAAATATTCATCTTATGAATTAGGAGTAGCGGAATACATATTCCACTAAAGTGTCATACAGATCATTAGCCAGTTTCTCTGCATAATATGCGATCGTATGTAATTATATGTCGACTTTCAGATTCCCAATTAACTCAGATAGCAGGAATCCATGGGCTTACATCAATCAACCGTTCGAATTGGAGTCAAGGAAAAAATATACATATGGAAATTTGAGAATAAAGTTGTTCAGATGCTAGAAGCGAAGCGAATTTGGATGAAATCTGTAATTCAAATACATAAATAATGTAAAAATATTTTTCGCCCTTTATTAATTATTCTATAATTTCAGTTTTTAGATTATATCTGAATTTATTTTCTATAACCAATGATGTTATATTTGTATAGATATGGCATACCCATACTAAATTGCATGAAAACGTGTCTTATATATGCCTATTGCCATCCTTATCAAATCAGCTATCTATTAAACTTGCTATCGCTTTACCTCATCGAGCGCAAAATGGGGTCAATTTTTCTTGCAATAACATAAAAGTACATAAAGTACCTACGTGTTAAAATCAAATATTATTTTGCACCTATTTTCGTGTGATAATCTCTTGGGCTTTAATTATGCTCCTAAGGGAACAAAGATAATAAAGACGACTTGTGTCGTTCGTGCTGGTCGTCCATACTGTCTTGCAGTCCCAAGACAAGGCAGCCATTATTGAGCATGAACATGTCGACTTGTCTTCATCTGGGTGTTTTGTTTTATATTTACAAAAAAAAAAAAAAGTAATAGAATACAAGATACCTGATATTATCAGTATCTAGTACCCATAGTTAGTATGTACAACTTGTACAAGCTTTGCTTTGTTTGATGAAATAAACGTTAAAATATAAGTAATATCAGGAATTAATTAAAATAAAGTCATGGTTCGGTGGTCTATAGTACTTGTATCATTACCGTCTTTTTATACATGCTGTAATCAACAACCCCGCAGACCGGCTAGACAAGTAGTGATGGCATTGTGTTTACTTGCAACACCTTTTGACAATTACCCACATTTAAGTTATTTATTGTCGGGCGCGTCGAGAGTCTGTAAACGCAATGACATTCAACTATCTTATTATAGATAATCACAATGTCTAGAAAAACTCATGTACCTATAAAAGACGTTGTATTAGGTAGGACGTGGACGAATAGGGGTGCAGACGGTAAACGAAATATAATACAAATTATTATTTTTCAGAGAGTTTATAATATAAAATTACGGAAAATGACATATTTTTACTCATTAAGTTTATTATCTTTTTTATTTTAATTAATAAAAAGTAAATATTTAATACCACTCACAAGGTGGACAGACGACCTCATTAAGACCGTAGGATCGCGCTGGATGCAAGCCGCTTCCAACTGGTCTTATTGGAGATCTAGAGGGGAGGCCTATGTCCAGCAGTGGACTCTCAATGGCTGAGATGATGATGAAATATTTAATCCGTAATATCACGTGATCGCAAACACCGATCACAGCGTGTGACGTCACGATCTTCTAAACATTGTGTGACAGTGACATTTTGATGTAAACATAAAGATTAGCTTGAACATTTTACTTTTGATTTGATAAAAAGAAGAAATTAAGTGAACATTTGTCACATTTGTAAAGTTTTCCATATTATTTGGCATCTGAAATAACAAAGTACATTGTTCATAACCAGATTTTTAGACCTATAAAGAAAAATAACCTATGACTGTGTCTTCTTCACCAAGTTATCAGTATTTTTGTACGGAACAAAGACATTATGTAATAGAATTGTAACAAAATATTACTTACATCAAAATTATCTTCGCAATAATAAACATTATGCGCTGTTAGTGGTTTATCTCTCCTAGCAAGTTGAAACCACTTTTTTTGTATTACTTTTTGTTTTGGCACGTGCACAAACAGTTTTTGTGGTGTTTTGATTGTAGTATTTTGACACAAAGGCACTGCACAATACTTGTAGAACTTGGAATCCATTTCTATACAGTTTTTATTAGTATACGCAAAAAAATATATTGAAATGCATCCGCTTACTATGAAAAAATGTTGTTGTTTAGAGGATCGTGACGTCATAGCGGCGCTATGACAGAACTTTAGCGTTTTACCAGGAAATTTTAAAACGAAATTTAATAAGTGGTTTTTTAATTTAAGTAAGAGTGTATTTTTTTTTTTTTAGGTGTAATATATGTCTTTGAGTATTAATCGACTGGAGATGCCATACGCGGGCGATCCCCTCCGGCAAAGTACATTGGTCAACTGGTCATACACGTTATATAAAACTACTTAAAGTCGCTTCACCGTCATTTTGCATCGCTCCGTGTCGCGTGATTTTTCTCTCGAAAAATGGTGAGTTGTGCAGTATTATCGTGCAAAAGGCGATCTGATAGCTTAAATTCGCAACAAGATCGCGTTTTCTATCATAGGTAAATATTTTTACTAACTATTAAATGTGTATTAAAGTACAATCTCCATTTAAAGTAAAAACCGTTGCGATACGTAAACGACAGAGAAATGTAAACATGAATACAGTGGTACAGGGGCGAATCGGCTTTAGAGATGTGACAAAGTCAAAAAAGCGATTCAACATTTGAATGAATCATTCACTCATTCAATTACTGCAGTCCGTATAATAGTCAGATTTTTATTAGATATTGTATTAAATAGTAGGTATAGATGTATGTTACATTTAAATCTTGTAAGGTAAATTAGAAAAATTACCTTTCTCTGGACATACGATGTTGAAATTTTGTCTGAAAATGAAAAGAATTGTTGGCTAAAAAAAAGTAGGTAAAAGCAATACATTTAGTGTGGGACTATGAGTGTATACGTTATACAGATACTATTATTCATAGGCTTTATTTAATATAATTGTATTTCCTTTTATATTTCCAAAAGATCGCTATACAAAAGAAAAATGGAGAAAATTTTGTAATCACGAAAATGATTCTTGCAAACCTACACCTAAAAGTGTTATCTGTTCGGAGCACTTTACCATAGTAAAAATAGAGAAGTAAGGTAACTTCATACAAACGCACCGAGGGCGGTTTGTATGTGAGCGCACCCGTACTAGTAATTTTGACATTTAGGTACCTACCTACGTTGTATATAACTACAAATACGTTAAAGATGGCTACAAAGTCGACTAGCCATAAAAAAACATTGCAGTGTTCATGGATGTCTCGGATACCCTAACCATTCGGCCACCGACACTCCTAATAATCACATTATAAGTGTGTAAATTAAAAAGTAATAAAAATAGTTTAGTGTAAAAAATAATATATAGTACTTAATAAAAATATATTTTCATAATAATTTAGATTATTTGAATAAATATTATGATTCAGTAAAGCTACGTTTTAATTAATCCTATTCCTATTTAGACCGTAATTTTTCTAATCACTAAACAGATAACATGAAGTAGGTTTTATCAGATGGTAGGAGTCAGCCTGAGTGAGGACAACAGCCTTATCTATTACTGCCGCCAAGCAACAATGCTTGCATTGTTGTGTTTTGTGTTCCGGTTTGAAGGACAACGCACCTGCGATTCTGAATTTTTGTTGCCAACAACTTGAATGCGTGAATCGTGGATGTTATGGGCGACAGTTACCGCTCACCATCAGGTGGGCTGTCTGCTCGTTTGTCACTCCTGTCACTCCTGGTGTATGTACAAAAATAAATATTTTTATTCTTTTTAGATTTCCACACCCAAAGGGTAAAAACGGGACCCTATTACTAAGACTCCGGTGTCCGTGTGTCTGTCCGTCTGTCACCAAGGGCTGTAAGTATCTCATGAAACGTGGTAGCTAGACAGTTAAATTTTTCACAAATGATGTATTTCTGTTGGCGCTATAATAACAAATACTAAAAACAGAATAAAATTAATATTTAAGGGGGCTCCCATACAACAAACGTGATTGTGTGTCGTTTTTGGTACGGAACCCTTCGTGACCGAGTCCGACTCGCACTTGGCCGGTCTTTTGTTACAGATCCCTAAGACTTACCCTACTTAATTTTGTATTTTGTACCTTACTTAATTTTGTATAATAGAGATTGACTAAGTATTTTTGACGGTTGAATAAACTATTAAGCGACAGCCCTACGTGTTTAGGCTATTATCTCCCGCTCGGGGCTTGAGTTGTACTACTTCTCTATTTTTATTATGACTTTACTCCGGAAAGCTACAAAAATGCTAATAACAGAAAGACATTGATTGAAGGTGCAATACCTTCTTTGCGACTCTGTCCTTGTTTGGTGAGTCAGTATTTCTTTGTTTTTCTTAAATCTTTGACTACTTCAATATATGTCTACTTCAATGAAAACCGTCCTAATCGGGTTTTAGAAATCCTTACATGAGAATTTAATTTAAATAAATATGTGGCCATTCTAATTAAATTAACAATTTGTTTTATTGCTTTCCCTTTGCTCATTCATATGTTTAAATAACTTTATATGTGGGGACAGATGACCCTTACTTATTATAATATAATTTCATATACATAGGTTCTTACAAATACCAATCTACTTTATATAATACTAGCTACGCCCCGCGGCTTCACCTGCATTAGAAAAGTATCCTATGCTATTCCCCGGGACTCAAACTATCTCCATACCAAATTTCATCTAAATCCGTTTAGCCGTTATTGCGTGATTGAGTAACAACCAAAGATCTAAACATCCAAACGAAGATGTTTGGGTCTTTGGATGTTCACATTTAAAATATTAATTATGGATATCTGTTAAAAAATCAATTGACAATATTTCATGTTCTCAAACAGGGTTTTGTCCGATAAAATCAAATAAAGGATAAGAAATTATTTAAGCAACTGTATGAAGGGATACAAGTGCGTAGCTGGGATTTTAGATGGGCGTACGCTCTTTTCTTGAAGGTTGTTTCCACTGACCTCTATACTACACGTACGTACGTAGTCCAGCGTACTCGTATAATAGAAGACAGTGGTTGTATCAGCCCGGTAAAACCGCGGGCGACAGTTCATGCCACAGTTTAGCTGCACGAGAGTGCTAATGACACAAAGACACATAAATACAGACAGACATACATACAAACATATTTTTTGAATAATATCTTTAATGTACAGTATTTTCACTTTTACAATTTTTAAATAGTTTATGACAATTCAATTCAGTTCATCAAACTGATTTGATTCATTCTTCAGATGTGCCCCATCACTAACTTTTTCGTATGTGTGCTGCATAGTTACATGAAAACTGTGTCTGTGGGCGTGTAATTTTTGATGTGTTGATTTTTTTGTAGTGTGCGTTTATCGCTACAGCAAAATTTGTGTTTGCGAGTTAATTACATCTTTTGGTGGTGTGCTGTACATGTTTACCTCGCCCCCCGCTAAAAGTGGTGAAAAAATTTGTTCGAAGAGTTTCGTTATGGCATCTCCAGTCGATTAATACTCAAAGAATAAATGTACATCTGTAAAAAAAAAATACTTCCAAAAATAGTGTACACCCCTATTACACACGGCCATATAGTCCCAAACTAAGCAAAGCATGAACCATGGGTACTAGATAACTTAAATGATACTAATTTTTTTTTTGTAAATACATACAGTTGAGTTAATACCAATAATATCAATTTTGTTAGAACGATGAAGACTTAGTAAAGGATTTCTGACGATATTATTTTGAGACGCATGTATATAGCATGTTATTGAGGTAGAAATATTACAAAACTTCAATTGAGATTGCCAGCAAAGAAAAGAAGAAAATGTAATCAGCTGTCACTGTTATCAATCAAATTGTAAAAAAAAAAACATTTATTTTGCGAAAAAAAATGTTTTAATTTACCTTTTGGTGCTCCTGCTCTTCATAAATTTCTAGTTTATTTGTGATTTTTGTATTGTTAAATTTGAGTATCGAATTACGTTAATAAAATGTGGTCGTCCTATTTATTCGACTACAACGATTGTATGATTTCAGTGCTTGCTTGCGTATTTTTAACCATTACTTATGTTTCAAGTTTATACGTATGGAGATCTAAATTAAACAGGTAATTTTTACAAAATTTATTAGTTTTCAGAGTCTACTGTAAATAAGACCATGGTATATAATATTAACTCCATCAGGGCTACAACGTATACACGGATAAAATCAACTTTTCTCTGTCGGTGGAATCAATAGAATTACTGTATGTAACTCTGTTTCTTAAATCATATGATTTCTGTAAATATACAGTAAAAAGAAAAATGACACGGGTCAGGCAAGCCATATGCTTGTCTGCCACCCGACGTAGTATAAAAAAATACAGATAAGGTCACTCTGTTTTGGCAAGTTTCATTTGTGGTAGCCCATTTGTTAACATATTTTATTTTAACACAAAAAAATCTTTTCTTCATAGCTTTTCACATTTCTTCTGCATGCTATTAAGTATCGAATGAAATCCTTGCTGAGGTTTTCCCAAGAAGTTATAGCATGGGGTTCCTTCAAAAAGGGTGTGAAAAGGTTTTTACAGGGCCGGTAATGGCCGATTCATGCCTCTGGTGCTGCGTGTGTGCATAGTCTGTGTTAACTGACTAGGCACTGTCAAGCGGGCCATATCCTTGTTTGTCACCTTAGTGATAAAAAATAACTTGAAGAAGCTTTTTTGCAATCTGTAACAGCATTTTAGATCTTGGTGAAAACTTTCACTATTTCTAAACATACTGAATGTTTCCAGCTTACGCTTTTAAAGTTTTGAGAAACAAAAATCTGGCTCAAGTGTTAAAAAATTATCACTGTGTACTGTAGTAATCCTGTAAGATTATTACAAGATTTTTATTTATAAATGTTTTAAAAATTACACCTAATGAAAATATTTGAAGCTTTTAGGAATGATAGAAAACAGTCCATATGTGTCAGACAGAGAATACTCTATGTTTTATATATGCCTGTACCCGATTGGCGTGACATACATGTGATAGAGAATGTCATAGAATTTATATAATGCTGTCATACAACTGTACTGTCCCCTTACCACCATCTCTTATTGCGATTCAACAACTGGATAGAATGCTTATTCATACCAATGGTGGTAAGGGGGCTGTACAAAACATTGTTGTGCTTTGTTTTGACAAAACCAGCATGGATTAAAAAAAAACATGTTAATTGAAAGTATTGTCATTATTTTACTATATCTACAATATGTGTGAACTTCAATGTCAAATTCTTCTATCGCTCAAGTACTTTTTATTTATTTGGTCTACCAACATTTATACACCAATGGTTCCCAAACTTTTTTTTATTCGCGCGGCGCTTTTTTTTATTATATTTCGCCCGCGGCGCCGGGCAGGTAGCTAAAAAAAAGGGCGGGCACTCGACGGTGATAAATAATAATAAAAATAAGTAACTTCGGAGAAAGCGCAGCACACCTCTCGACATCCCTGAATCACTCACACCGGTGTTGCCCCCGGCCGTTTTCCTGGCATTTCGGGGGCCCATCTAGTGAGTGGCAAGCCACTGCCTGCCGCAAATAACTAGCAATAAAAGCAGTTATGGCAGGCGTCCGTCCCTCTTCTGTAGTAGCCCGGTATTAAGTTCATCCAGATCTCATCTCCATAGCCCATTTATTTTCCATCACACTTCGCAATAGTCTCAACGCCTGCCGAGACCTGCTCATGGGTATGTCGTTCCATTGACATATCCTGGAGCGGGTCACGGCGGGCGTACAACATTACATCAAACTTCTCAAAGGGGCCTCTACGCGTTGGATCCATATCCCCGCGCATGCTTATCAAATGACCGGGCTTGACCCGTGATTAAAAAGAGATATCTTTATTTTCAAAAAACTTTACACAAAATATACGAAGTCCCTGATCTATGTGATAGGCTCGAATGAGCCTGTATTACATAAATCAGTGTCTTCTCCCAGACCGTGTGTTAACAACAAAAAAAAAAAAAATGTAATAAATCAACAGACACTCAAGCCGATAATAGTACTCAATCTATATCATTATAAGTTTGTACCACAGATCATAATCTACCTCTCACGGACCACTGGCGGTCCTTGAACCACCGGTTGGGAGCCCCCGTTTTACACCAATACTTATGTCTTGAACATTATATATTTTGGTTATTAGTATAGTGTAAAAACAATAATAGGCAAAGACAATACAGTCAATACAACATAGTAGGATATATGAACAATTACAGGCATAGATTTAGTACCGTTTCGTCTAGAAAAATGTTACTGTTAAGATAATTTAAAAGTGTTCATATTACAATGATTTAAAAGTGAACAATGATTTTTTAAAAGAAATTAAAGAGTTAGTCGACAAATTTGTTCTGCTGGATGACATGTACAATTTATTATATTCATTACAAACTCTGTGAATAACTTTTTGTACATTGTTTCAGGGATCATCCTACAACTATCAAGAAGAGGTTTTTTAGCGTGTTCTGCATGATGTTACTAGCACCTTTTATTACTCAATACTTTCTAACGGAGGAGACATTCAGCAGAGGGACATTTTATGAACATCTTGGGCTCAGAATGTCTGGATTTATAACGGCTACATTTGTACCTCTATTCTTGACTGTGGTTTTGTTCTTGGGGCCATTGGCTATGCAGTATTTTTCTGGGCTGCTGCAGATATATGCAGGTCTGTAATATTTTTATGTTGTATGGTAGCATGGTTCTTTTTTATTACCGCTTAATACTTTTTATATCTTAGTTGTTTTTTCTGCAAAAATAATCTCGTTTTTTGAAGTGAAAACTTCTTTAGCGGCGTTGTGCGCTTTTTGGGATGGGTAAAAAATTTAAAACGCGCGTCAGGACACGTGGCCTGATTTTTGAATTGAAAATTCGTAAGACGGAGGTAGCTTTGACAGCCGGCGCTGCGTAGGAGAGGAAGTGATATCCCCCTCTCTTTCTACCGCGCGGCGAAAATGTATGCCTGATCCTGCTGTTTATTTTTAATGTAATATAAATTGTCATGTTTGTGTACCATAGTGCAATAAATGAATAATGTATTTTACCACCTAAATGATAGCACTTTTATACTGATAAATAAAGCAATTCGTGTGAAATTATTCCCTAACCATTCCAAAATATTCATAAATGCACAACGTTAATGTTCAAGTTTTCACTTCTGCCGGCACTCCCGGAGTGCAACACTTTTTTTTTTTTTGAGTTGTATCTGCAATCAGCAATCATTTGTGCTTTAATAGCCTAGTCAACGAATAATTTGTGGATGGAAAAGTCGAAAGCAGAAACTTTGACTTAGGAACTTTGTTTGGACTAGTTAGGAGATAAACATACTAAAAGTCCTTACCCCTCCGAGGTGAGCCCGAGGGGGGGGAGCACAAAGAAGGTCCCGTTTTTTGGTTTTTTGCTTATTTCTCGAAAACGGTGCTTCGTACGAAATTTTGTTGTACAACATAATAAAAGCTAATTAAATTCTCTACAACTTTGTCTTTTGCACTTTGTATCTATCTTCTATTATTGCCAAGCTATGAGTTTCTAAAAGTGGTCGATTTTCAAAAATGTGTTCTACACTCTTTTCGTTATTAAGAGAGGTCTCCTTCTGTTTCGCTCAATACCAACTTAAAAAGCATAAGTTTCCATTTTCTCTTATGTCAGCATGCGATGAAGTGGGGTTCGAAAATACCTCTGCGGCTTGACGGAGCTCAGGTTTTTTCAAGTACAGTTTACAAAAACCAACTTTGCTTCTCCGAACTGCAGTAGAAGTAGTGTCGCATCCCGTGAAGGCGTGTAGAAATAATATGTCTTTCAGGCCTAGCTGTTGCAATTCCTGACTTGAATAATAGGTGGTAGGTACTTTACCTCTGTTAGGCTTGACAAAGATAATATCATGGTCTGGTGGAGTCCTTGCTATAAGCAGAACTACCAAGTAAAAATAAGAAATGATTTTGGTAAGTTTGTACTGCACTGTTACAATGTGCTCCAGAGAAAAAAATACACTTTTGAAAATCGACCACTTTTAGAAGCTCATAGCTTGGCAATGATAGAAGATAGATTCAAAGTGCAAAAGACAAAGTTGTAGAGAATTTAATTAGCTTTTATTATGTAGTACAACAAAATTTCGTACGAAGCACCGTTTTCGAGAAGTAAGCAAAAAACCAAAAAACGGGACCTTCTTTGTGCTCCCCCCCCTCGGGCTCACCTCGGAGGGGTAAGGACTTTTAGTATGTTTATCTCCTAACTAGTCCAAACAAAGTTACTAAGTCAAAATTTCTGCTTTCGACTTTTCCATCCACACTCCCCTTGTGAGCATTCATTGACCAGACTATAAGCAAATGTGGTGAAGGCTGCAGTCACATTTTGAGTGTGTCCTCCAGTGAGAACCTTTACTCATTTCTCATCAATCAAGATATCTTCTTCCTTTTGAGTCGCTTCTGATAAAATCTTGTTGAGGAAGAGAATGTAAATAAATCAAGTCGAAAGATATACGAATTGAAAGTGCCGTGAATAAATTAAGCTGAAAAAATAAGAGCCCCTAAAAATGTAAACTCATATTAAATTTCCTAATTTGTTTCTGGTATCATTTGCAGAGCCTGTGTATTGGCTGTCCAGCTTTCAGGACTTGGTCTGGGTGAGGAACCACATAATGGCACCTTTAAGTGAAGAGTGGGTATTCCGATCATGTATGATGCCGCTACTGCTGCAGTGTCTCCATCCAATGCTTGCTATATTTATGGGCCCGCTGTTATTCGGTATAGGTGAGTATCTGAAGTTAATTAACATTACTGAACTGTACAAGGTTCATATCTATGATACCTACTCTACGAGCCTCTTTCGCTAGTCGGCAAGGTGCACCACGTGCAGGTGAGGTTGGCTTTGGCTCTAAATATAGTGATGAGCTACTTACGCCCCATTGTTTATTATTGTACAGTATTGGCAGGCTTTCTCAGCAAGCTCATTTGTTAATCCGCAGAGTACACCACATGCATGTAAGAATGGTGAGAGATCGATCATTCTTATCATTACCATCACTTACGTTATATACGACCATTAGTTATGGACGCGAGTTTTTTTTTTTTTTTTATACCACTAGAGTGGCAAACAAGCTTACGGCCCGCCTGATGGAAAGCAGCTACCGCAGCCTATGAACGCCTGTAACACCAGGGGCATCACACGCGCGTTGCCGACCCTGTAAAAACCTCTTCACGCCCTTTTTGAAGAACCCCATGCTGTAGTCTCCTGGGAAAACCTCGACAGGCAGTTCATTCCACAGCTTGATAGTACGCGGGAGAAAACTTCTCTGGAACCGCACAGTACGCGACCACTTGGGCTCCAACTTGTGAGGATGAATTCCCTGTCGAGGCGAGCGACTGTAGAAGAGCGAGATTTTTCGTACTTGGTCCTTTATGTATTATAAGTATGTATTTAAAAAAAAAAATGATATTTTATCAGTTGTCTAGTACCCATAACACAAGCTTTACGCTTAATTTGGGACTAGATGGCGCTGTGTAAATTGTCTAGAAATATTTATTTATTTATTTATATATTACTAGCTGACCCCGCAAATGTTGTTTTGCTATATAAATTTAGGGGTTGATCGTAGAGGGGTGAAAATTTGGGGTTGTATGTATTTTTGTATGCTGTATCATAAAAAAATAAAAACAAATAATTTTGTCTAAAAAATAAAATAAAAATTTAGGGGTGGAACACCCTTAACATTTAGGGGGATGAAAAATAGATGTTGTCCGATTCGCAGACCTAACCGATATGCACACAAAATTTCACCAAAATTACAAACACCGTGACACACGAGAATTTTATATTATTTGTGTGTGTGTGTGTGTGTGTGTGTGTGTGTGTGTGTGTGTGTGTGTGTGTGTGTGTGTGGTGTGTGTGTGTGTGTGTGTGTGGTGTGTATACTCTTTTGTTTATTGTTTAAAGTCATAATTTAAATTAATTATGGTCGAATTAGGACCACTGGACGACCACTAGTACATGTAAATCTTGATTATTATTCACTTCCAGCCCATTTCCACCACATGTTGGAGCAAATGAAAGCTGGATATGATTTTAAGACTGCATTAATGGTTTCATGTAAGTATTATTTTCCCACCATTCCGGTAGCAAACAATAGTACAGCCAGCCCATTTGCTGTGAAGTAACTGTAATCTATAAACACATCTAATGATTTTTTCGATATCACGTCAGATGGCAGATAATCATATCCCCCCTGATGTAGTCGGTTACAGTAGGCTGTAGACGCTTGTATTACAAGAATTCGCGCTATGTCACCGCCACTGCTAACGTAACATCTATATCACTTTTCTATTGCCGACAACCTGTATTTATCAAATTCCAAAAGCTCCCTACTCGTACTGATTTCTTCTGATTAAATTCGTTGTGAGTTCCACGGCAACCGTAGTTTTACCCCCGGGACTGCAGTGTACTTCATTATTCGTTGCCGTTTTTGGTGGTCGCCGCTGTTAATCCTGGCTGTACAGGAGACGCAGAGGTGGGAATGTGTGGTGGGCAAAGAAAATCTATATTCACTCTACTGTTGGTATATGGATTTCCTTAAACTGAAAGGGTTTCTTGTGAGGAGCGCTAGCTATGGCGTCGTTGCGTGTGTAAGTCTAATCGAACACGTAAGTTACGTCGGTCGTAGCCTGTTTATTTATCTCGAGCTCCTCTGTGCTTCGGAGGGCAAGTTAAGCCGTCGGTTCCGGCTGTTGTCATTTTAAATGTCGAAGATATTTACCTACTTAGATTAGTATCAAATTCTAGTAGTACTTTTAATTTATTCTGGCATCAAAATCGAAACTCTAGCCAAGTGTTACAACACAGTTATAATTTGACGAGCTCGGTGGCAGAGCGGTCAATGACGCGGCTTCGACACCAACGCTCGTGGGTTCGATTCCCACATAGGACAAACATTTGTGTGCATGAACATGTCTGTTTGTCTTGGTCCGGGTGTTTTCTATGTATCATAAGTATGTATTTACAAAAAAAAATGTATTTATGTATGTTTATCAGTTGTCTAGTACCCATAACACAAGCTTCGCTTACTTTGGGGCTAGATGGCGCTGTGTAATTTGTCTGACAATATTTATTTATTTAATTTAAATGATGTGCAAATGAGTGATGGATAATTTGCTGTCTGAGAAATTGCTTTTATTGAGTGGAGCGAACGTAACACTTAAATACGCCGAAAAGTCACTCTTGAAAATGAATAGGCTCCAAAACCATTAAACCGATTTTGATGAAATTTGTCACAATTAAAGATAGACGTCGACTTGCTTGAGGTTTGTTTACAAAAAAAAAAAATGATATCGATCATGTCCTTGAGGAATGATCATCAAATATATTGTCCATTGAAATCAATGGAAATCATACACTCGCTGTGTGTATCTACTCGTCCCACTCAACCTCAGGCCTCCCCAACCCGTTTGGCCAGCGTGGGGAGTGCAGGCCAAATCCTCCTTCCGTCTTGGACGGACGAGAGAGGGTTGTGCTCCTGTAGTGGAGACTAAAATGGACCTGATGATGGTAATGATGATAATGATGAGTAGATGGGAAGATAGACGAGTTAGCAGCGGGCGTGTCTAGCTAGTGTCTATTAGCTATTGCTTATATTAGCGGTAACTGCTTTGCAACAGGCGGTTGTCTTGTTTCACATCCGACGTGGTATAAAAATGAATTTTGTAATATTAGATTATCCATGGTACGAGTGATTTGTTAACTCTCAATAGCATATAAATTTTATTTACGGACAGCTCAATTTTTTTATTTGTGATCCCTGATTATGTGCAGCGCACCTTATCACAAATTTTCTTCTTTCAGCATTCCAGTTTACTTACACTACATTATTCGGTGCTTATTCTTCGTATGTGTTTCTAAGGACAGGTGAGTTTTATTACTATTTACTATTATTTTGCTATATGTAATGTAATTTCTAAATAAAAATTAAATTAAATGTAAATTGACGAGCTCGGTGGCATAGCGGTCAATGACGCGGCTTCAACACCAACGCTCGTGGGTTCGATTCCCACATAGGACAAACATTTGTATGCATGAACATGTCTGTTTGTCTTGGTCTGGGTGTTTTCTATGTATTATAATTATGTATTTACAAAAAAAAAATGTTTTTACGTATGTTTATCAGTTGTCTAGTACCCATAACACAAGCTTCACTTACTTTGGGGCTAGATGGCGCTGTGTAATTTATTATTATTTTAATTAATTTCCAATTTCTGAAGGAAAACATATTTGGTAAATTTTATTTATAAACTGTTGCCTATCTGACAACTGTCAATTTCTCACATTAGATGTAGACACCCTTCGTCAACACTAAATCATCCCACTGCTGGGATACGGGTCTCACATAAAATACGGGTTTCCCTACGAGGAGGGGTTTAGAGCATACTCCACCGCGCTATTCAATTGCGGGTTGGCTTCCAGTGTTTTCAAGCCGCCTAAAGGCCACTGACTTGGCTTAACGACTGTTGTCGACTGTCGTCTAATGATAACAGCCGGGATAATAATGATATAATCGATTATTTTCTCTCACAAAATAAGACTATATAATACATTCGAAACTTACCATGTATCATCATCATCATCAGGTCATTTTAGTCTCCAATACAGGAGCACGACCCTCTCTCTTCCGTCCCAGACAGAAGGAGGATTTGGCCTACACTCCCCACGCTGGCCAGATGGGTTGGGGAGGCCTGATCGATGTTTTATAATGTATTTCCCTTAGTCGCCTTGTACGACATCCACGGGAAGAGTCGGAGTGATTCTATTCTAGTCTGCCGGCAACCACACGGCTACCATGTGTACACCTCCTTTATGTGAGAGACTGGTGCCTGATGTAGGTTCAGAGAAACCTGTGTAATAGGTCACCAAGCCCTCCCGCGCACACTCCATAATACTAGTCATGTATGACAAAGTTAATACAAATAATGGTTAAATGCATTGCTAATTTATACAATGTCATTGGTTTCATAAGCTTATTTTTTTTTTTGCTGCCTTTGGCCCTGAGATTGCCGTATGTTTATTTGGCACCAGACGTTGTGTAAAAAAAGTTGTAACAGGTATGACTGTATATTTTCAGGTCACTTCATAGCGCCGTTACTCGCTCACATATTCTGCAACCACATGGGTTTCCCGAACTTTGGCGGTGTAGCATTCTTCCCTCTCCCCCAGCGAGTGGTAATTATCATCTGTTTCCTTCTAGGACTGGCCTTGTGGTGCTTGATGCTGTTGCCTCTGACTACCCCAGATATCTATGATAATAGATTACATTATGACACGTGAATATTTCAATAAGTATAGTATTTTTTTTTTATTTGTTTCAAATGCCATTGGAGATTGGAGTTTAGTATTGAGTGGGTAGCATAAATGCTTTCTCTTGGATGTAAAAATACGAAATATTTAATGTAAATTTAACGGTACACTGCGACGCAGTTTGTTTATGTAGTACATACTTTACTAATGCGTACTAATTTTTCACCGTAAAATAAAAATCATATATTTTAATAAAATCTATATAATAAAACAAAGTCGGGTTAGTTATACCATTTATAACTCAAGGCTAGCTTGACATATTTTTATGATCTTTGATTGGTTGGATTTGTCTCCATCTCGAACAGCAGAATTCATATATCAGGAAAATTAACGAAAAGAAAAAGTTACGATGTAATTGTCAGGACAAGATTTGCATGGTAAATCCACAGGAATGAAGACCTCACTAATTCGTTATTACCTCGTAGTGTAATAGGCTCTTTAGGTGTAGGTACTGTCTAAAATTTTATAGTAAATTATCAATAATTTACTATAAAATTTTGGACTACAGCCCCCTTACCACCAACTCTTATTGCTTATTAATACCAATGAATAAGCGACTCTATTCTAGTTGAAATAAAGTCGCTTATTCATTGGTATGAATAAGCATTCTATTCACTTATTGAATCGCAATAAAAGTTGGTGGTAAGGGAGCTGGACTAATTTAATGACTTATAAGCTAAAGAAGCTAACCCAGTGTTTAAACAGAGCCCTAAGTGTAAGATTTTCTAATAATGAGTTTACGTCCAATTTTCTATTGAAATGTGACCAGCGCCTCCAGTGGAACATTTCGTAAACTTAGATATTAATATTATAAATATTGGTATTAAAGACAGAGGTAACAGTAGTCATAATTGTTGTTAAATTATGTTGAAAAACATGTTAGTCAGCCATTTTTTTTATTGTGTCAATGAATGTTACGTAAGTTTTGACTGAGTTGATTAGTGACAAGTTAGTTATCTATAAGTTATTTTTCTAGTTTTAAGCCCTGTTTTCGAGTTGTGGGATGAATAGATAATTTATTATTTGGTTATATGGTGTATTTTGTTCTGTCAAATTGCATTCAGATTTCATTAAAATAAAAAAAATACTTAAAAAATAGTACACTTCCGGACACAGTTTTTTTCCCGTTCTATGTGTCCCTACTGTCAAATCCCAACTGGTAGGGATACTTTGAGATTACTTTCCAATTATCGCTACCGGAATGTGTGGAACCTTCTGCACCATATATCCCTACTGGTCCTCACTGGTAGGGATAAGTTTTCACGTAATCACGTAAGGGACCATTCATTAATTACGTCACACGTTAAGGGGAGGGAGGGGGTCGATGAAGTGTGACATTGCGTTACAAGGGGGTGGACCTCCCACCTCTTCTTTTCCCCGTCCTTGACATTGTGTGACGTGACATTTCAAAATCTATTATAATCTAAGTGTTAAAACACGAACTTTGAACTATTAACGAAAAACTCAAAAAAATTGCAAGACTAGATGTAAATTTGCAAAATATG
Organism: Hypsopygia costalis; assembly: GCA_937001555.2. Taxonomy (NCBI): domain Eukaryota; kingdom Metazoa; phylum Arthropoda; class Insecta; order Lepidoptera; family Pyralidae; genus Hypsopygia; species Hypsopygia costalis. The sequence continues at coordinate 18,201,970 of OW443343.2, read as the reverse complement.
TGACGTCACACTAGGGAGGGGGGTCTCACAAATATGACCAGTTGTGACAAAAACGGGGGGAGGGGTAAAAAAATCATGAAATTCGTGTACGTAATTTATGGTTGGCCGCTAAAGTACAGATCGTTATTATACTCATTTTTAATAGTACTTTGTGACATAAGGGTCACAAAAACACAGGTATACACACGAGTGTGTAAAACCTTTATGTCCATGTATCATACGAAGTTATTCAGTACATTTGTGAGAAAATTTCACGAACAGCACTAATAAAACAGCACTAGTGCGGTAAGTGCGAAAAGCATGAATGCACTAAAAAGAAATTTCAGTATATGTTGGTTTGTCTCGAAAGTACACTTTTCGAGCAAATGTATTGAAAATATCTATGTGACAGGGTAAATAGGGTCGTTCTTTGGCCCAAGCTTGTCTTCTATAATAAGTTGTAACCTTTTTTTACTGTTCATATATTTTGTGCCATATTACTTTTAAGAATTCGATGCATTGGGAATCGAGAGCTGTGTGATATTCGATAAGAATTTACAGTGAAACATTACGTACTCAGGAAAATGTCGATTAGAAAAATCCTATACGAGTATTAATTGCCATACATTATTATAGATATTTTAGTTTCTTTGGAAGATTTGTCGAAACTGTTACCGCTTTCTTGGTCGACTGTACACGTACACAACTGTATCCGAAGAGCTTGTAGATTGAAAAAAAAATAATAATAATTAAAAAAAAATGTAAGACGTGTTTAAGTGTCCCAGAAGTAAGGGCAAAATAAAAAATATTCCCTTTACCATTCAAACAGGATTCATGTAGGAGTTTAACGCAAGGTACACTGCAACAAATTGCCTCACTAGTCATTGATGTATTATTTCGTTTTATATAAGATAGATTCATACTGTGTTGGAATGTTCGTGAAGGACAAGGTATTATGGACTAAGAGCCCGTGATCGCCAGACTTACCACATAGTATAAAGGCTAAAAAAATTTCTGTGCAAGTACCCTACAGCAGGTAAGAAGGTTTGGATATTATGAACCTCGAACCGTGGTGGCAGGTTTTCTACCTGTTACCTGTCAATGCCACCACGGTTAACCGTGGTGGCTTTTACAGGTAACTACTATGTGGTACTATGTGGTAGATCTGGCGATCACGGGCTCTCCCTCTATTATTTATGCAAATACTTTAATGGAACAGGAATTAATATATAATGCTTGTAATACATAATGCTTGTAGTATGTAAAGAGTTCGTTCATCATAATTATAATCACTTTAGAGTTACGCAATTAGCGTAGCTCATATCGCCGGTATCTATTCACTGTTTTTACTCTGATACAACATGACCCCCCTTCATCTGACTTCTTTAAAATAATTTTATCTTGCTCTTCCCTGTCTTCATAAAAGGAAATTCTATGTGACGTCATAAATAGTTTATGAAGGTTTCATGCTGTATCAAGTGTCGCAACATTTCCCCTCTTCTTTTTTCTATACTTTGGAGGATGGTCCTATTTTAACCAACCCGTATTCAGCAGTTCAACAGCACCTCCAGCAGCTGACCAATGTCGTCAGCTAATTTTCTCCACCCTTCTTTCCTATACTTTCGAGGATGTTGCTATTTTCTCCAACCCGATTCCAGCGCTTCAGCAACACCTATCCAGTAGCTGACCAATGTCGTCAGCTAATTTTCTCCACCCTTCTCCAACATCACAATAATATGTTACTTTTTATTAAATTGATACAACCCTTTTACATCCCAGCACTAAGTGCACGGTTCTAACGATTTGCTTGAAAAAGTATACTTTTGGTTCTTATTTTTATTTATAAATGTCTTCCGTTGGACCAGGTACTAATTATTATAACATGTACTTTATAAGTATACGTATATATTTATTATAACACTTATCCAAAACACAGAATGAAACAGAAATGCATCGACTTTTTTCATATTAAACACGTTTCAAAACGTCTGTAAAGGTACATAAGAAAACATCGACCGATGTAGTGGAAGAGAGATAGATGCGTCACAAGCCGAACGTATCTCTATCGCTAGTTCCGCGCTCTCGCTTGCACGCTCGGCTCAGGCGGAAACTGACAATGAGTCATGCTTATTCATGCGTGCAGCCGGCGTTCATCGATTTACAAGATGTTATCAGGCGACAGCTGAAAATCTGTGTTTTTTGCGCGATGTGCAAAAAAGTCGAACTGAGCTGTGGCCATTTGCTTGCTGCAGCACACACATGCATCTTTTATTCTACGTTCTGTTTCCTAGTGTATAAGTTCTCTCCCTGTTATTTTTTTAATTTAATTTTTGTATATGTGTGACTGTAGTTTGTAATAAATGTCAAAAATTTCGTTGCAGTTGCGTTTCATAGTGTGTTCTGGGCCTTTCTGAGACTTATTATTGTATATCGGGAACCTTTGTTTAATTTTTTTTATTGAGAAAATCACATTTGCAACATTACACAGTTTTAGATCTTCAATGTTACAGACATACTCTTTCTATTCTAATTATAATCGCAGTAAGCTCTTTCATTGGCGCGTTGTTTATAATGAAAGAAATATGTAGTTTATAATTAATTGCGCTATTAATATTTCAGCAATTTTATAAGTATTTTTACGAAAATAAATTATTGATCTCTGTAAATACGTAAAAGTCTGCTCAATGTGTATGAATGTTTTCGTAATTTCATGGTTCTACCTGGTTGTATTAAGTATACCTATTATTTTATGCAACGTCCACATTTTAACGAGTTTTTAATGTTATTATTTCATAAGATATTGTCATCAATGATAAAATTTTAATATATTAACTTTTTAATCATATATTTTTGTTTCATTTTACAACTACGGTGAAGACCAAAAAATATTAGTAAGTATCTCTGAAACTAAGGTTGGCATCTCTAAACGCTAGTAACTAGGACAAGATGCGTGAAAACTCCGGATTTTGAATCTGACAACCCGGACAAGTCATCAGTGTTTTTAGTACTAGTACTATTTTTTATTCTGTGACAAGACGGTTATTCTCAGTATGGAGCGGGCGGTAGTGATTTAAAACTTTTAACCCTGGACTACAAACGAAACCCCGCCCGGACGCTGTCCGAACGCCCTGCAAACCAGGACAAATCCGGGTAAACCCGGACGGATGCCAACCCTATCTTTTTTTTTTTTTTTAAGTCTTTTATTCATGACATAACAATATATACTTAATTAATACAATAGCTGTACCACGAAAACCCACAGGGTTTATCTGTGTACAGCGAGTCGTTCATTTCTATGATCAATGATAATTATTTATGTAGTAATTTTTAAGTTTTCCTTTAACCTTACATAGATTGTACTTTACATTTTGTAAATATACATGTTGTAACTGGTCTGGCAGGTCATTTAAATATTTTGCAGTTAGATAGTTACACGATCTAGCACCGTATATGTTATTTGTTTTTGGTAGAAGATATTTATTATTATGTGAAATGTTCCTTAAATTATTAGGTCTTGTTTTTTTATTAACTAGTACTTCAGAATTATTTTCTTCAGTTAAAATTGAGAATTTGATCTTATTACTAATTGGCATAACTTTACAATATTTAAACAGTTCATTTTCATCATCTTTGAATTTGGTTTTTATATTTTTGGGAACAATTATTTTTAAAAGTTTATGCTGTAATTTATAAATATCTTCTACATATGTTTTGTAAGTTCTACCATAACTGCTAATTCCGTAACCGATAACAGAGTCAGCTAGGGCCATGTACATAAGCCTGAGCGTTTTATATGGCAGTTTATATTTAAGCGTGGTGAGTTTACTAATCACGGATCGTAACTTACTGCACACGTGGTCCTTGTGTGGGCCCCAGTTGAATCTGCTATCAATTACGAGGCCAACGTACATATGCTTAGGTACAACCTCCAGTATAGGACAGTGACAGTTTTGCGATGAGGGGTTGTGCATACATTGGTGTTCGTGGGACACGATCCTTGGTTCAGTGATCACTTTGTTATGAGACGAGGATATATGCATGACTTTGGTTTTTTGTGAATTGATCACTAAGCCAACATCGTGTGCCCACTTACACAGCTGGTTGTAGTCATGTTGCAAGGTTTCAATTGCTTCATGTATATTTTTATGAGCTACTAATAGACAAGTATCATCCGCGAACTGGTAGACGGTGGCCTTCTTTAATACATTACACATATCGTTTACATAGAGTAAATACTCTATTGGACCAATTATTGAACCTTGAGCCGTACCTTTGGTGGTCATTATTTGGTTGCTGAGATGGTTTGCAATTTTTACCGTGGTGTAACGATTCGTATGATAATTTTTTAATAATTCCAGAAGCGGGCCTCGTATACCACAACGCGTTAACTTGTTATACAATGTTTTATAATTTAACATATCGAAAGCCCTACTAAAATCAATAAATAAAACAAGCACATGCATTTTGTTGTTAAGGTGCTCGTTGACGGTGTCAGTGACCTTACGCAACAGTTTGGTTGTGCTTTTATTTTTTTGAAACCCAAACTGATTACAGTTAATAATTTTATTTGTTTGCAGATACCTGTTTATTTGATCGCATAGATATCGTTCTATAATTTTGTCAATACAAGACAAGATGGTTATCGGTCGGTAGTTACTACAGTCATTATGTTTACCTTTTTTGTGAATGGGCCGAACAACACCGATTTTTAAAAGGTCCGGGTAAATACCTGAGTCAATACAGAGATTTATTAAGTACGTGATCACTGGTATTAACTTGTTCGCGATGTATTTAATATCTTTAGCGCGTATGTTATCGTAGCCCGGGCTCTTTTTATCGTTCATTTGTTTTAGAATTTTTTCTACGTCAAATGCATGTGCATGCTTCAATCTTATTGATCTATCAGACTCACACTGATAGGTATGTTCATCAAGAATGGGCCTGTCACAGAGGCTGCTTATATCTTTTGTAAAGCTGTCAAATTTCGCAACAAATTGGTTAGCTAATATGGTGGGATCTAAATTGAATGCTTTTAATAATATGTCATCTATACTTTTTGTCACTTTTCCAGTTAAATTATTTATTATTTGCCATACCTTTCTAGTGTTTCTATAATTATTACGGACGTCTTGTTTAATTTTGGCATTTTTTAAATATTGGGTGTATTTATTTGTTTTGTTTCTGTATGTATTATACAGTAACCTTTTTTTCGCATTATTTTCGTCCTTAAACCAAATTTCAAATAATTCGTCCCTTTTTTGACACATTTTTATAAGTTTACTATTGGCCCAATTACAGTTTTTTCGCTTGCCAAACCCGTCACATACTATTTTACATGTACTGTTACCATATGCATCACTAAACTTATCGTGTATGTAAGCTACAATATCATTTGGGTTACAATAAGTTAATGGGATATTCCAGTCAATAGTAAGTAGTTCATTATATAATTTATTGTTATCTATTCTGTTTATGAGTCTATTACGGCTCGGACATGAGTCATCGGGTATCGCGCCAACCAGCGCACAACCGGTTATGTTGTGATCAGCTGGCGCGATGCTCATTACACCGGTGTAAACAATGTATTCACTAACGTTTCTGACAAACACATGATCTATACATGATTTTGATAAACGATCTGCATACTTTTCTACGCGTGTGTACGAACTAACTCCACAATCGAGTCCAAGGTGGCTTAATGTATTTAAGTAATTATTTACAATCGGTTTAGATAGACTTATATCTAAATTCATATCTCCCATAATAACGTAGTTATATTTACGCGGGTAATTCGATATGACTTGAGCTAATTCTTTAACAAATCGATTCTTATCTTGGTTAGGTGGCCTGTATACATCACAAAAACCTATTTTGCATTTATTTATTGTTATTATTTCGCCCGACAGGCACTCAAAATCTTTTACACAGTTACTTGTTTTTATAAAATTTAATGATTTGTGTACATATAACAAAATACCACCACCCTTTTTTTGTGTTCTTAATTCGGTATATAGATTGTAGTCAGGTAGCTCGTACATACCCACACAGTCACTTTTAATATTAGCTTCTGTAATTAAGATTAGGTGAATAGTATGCTGTGAGCTTAAAACAATATGCTCGAGATGAGCAAAGTTTTGAGAAATTGACCGGATGTTTACATGAAATGTTAACAATGCATTACTTAGAATAGGAATACTATTAGTGAAATCGTTCCATGTTTTGCAATTTATTTCATTTATGTTAGGGCTGATTGACGCCATTTTTATATATGGAGACACAATATAGTTATATATATGGATACACAAAAAACAGTTTGTTTTTGCTTACCGCTCTTCGCTTCGGATATCACTTTTTATTTTTGTAACATCGATCAGTGATCGAACACAGAGCACTTTTTTTACACTGTCACTTTTTCGTAGTAGAATTGCACCATTTTTGCACCAAATATACTTGAAGTGATCCTTTAATTGCTCTTTGCAGTTCCATAGCAAGAATGCAGTATACGCTGTCAGCGACTCGCGGATGTATATTTTTCGATTTGAATCCTCATTTCCTAAATCGCTGGGGGTGATAGTTTTTTTCTTTTTTGCCGCCATCCACGAATCGCGAGCTCCCTCACGCAGAACAACCGTTATTGCCGCTGGCTCGTTTTTGTTATTGTTGCGGATTTTTCTTCTCCTGTACGCTTTCAAGATGTCGTCTGGATTCTGGTGAATGATCGTAGCGATTTGCCCAGCAATCTTTCCTGTGTCTTCCGACTCCTCTTCTTCAACTCCACATATCTCAATCTGATTTGCCAATAGCTGTTGCTCAATCTGCTCCATTTTATTTTCCAATACTTCACATTTTAAGTTTGTATTTTTTAGATTATTTTTTAGGTCAGTGACCTGGTTGTCTAGCATTTTCATGTTTTTTTCGTAGGATGTAATCTTCAACTCATATTGCAATGAGCGTTGCAACTCCTCCCGGATTACGTTCCTGACTTCTAAACGGATTTCCCGTAGGATTTGCTGAGTACACTCGCCGGTAGCCGCACTTGGTGTTTCGGTATCGGTATTTTCGTCGCCGTCATCGTCGGGAATTATACATGACAGTCTTTTTGATTTGCTACTTCCCGAACAATTCTTGCACTTCCAGTCGACAGAGTCTGTTGCATATAGTGTGTTTAACTGCTCGTTTGAGATTGCAGCACACGTAGCATGAAGCCATTTGTTACACTTCCCACACTGTAGACCTGGTAGTTTTTTATTTATTAGTTTGGTACACTTCGCACATTTCGGCATGATCACAAAAAATATGCAGGTAGATATCTTCGAACGACGTTGTGTTATCGCGCACGCGCCTACGCAATTTGACCGTACTGCTTCGATGCTAGCGAATGAATCTGAAACCATATATGTATAAAATAGGTAGGAGATGCATTTTATACACCATTGTCCTATATATCATATTTTGTACATTTAACCCTTTAACCGCCATCACCGTAATACCGTATATCGGGATATAAAAAATGTGCTCCACGCTCCACACACGTAAAATTTCACGTCAAGCTTTATAAATTGTTTAGTGAATAAATATAAAATTGCAATAAATATTGTAATCCAGGATGTATTCTTAATAATTAACATTTTTTTTTGCATTTCATTATGATATTTATAGAAAATATTTAACTTGATTTTGTGGTATTCGTTGTAAGGTGTTAGGTACTTAGTACGAATACAAATCGCCAAGATCGTGATATTACGTGTACAAGGGGTAGGCGAATCAACGTAATCTAAATGAAACTTTATTGAATAATCATGGTATGAAAGTAAAAATATTGAGTCCATTCCAAATTATTTCGTCAAATTCGAAGCACGTTGTACTAAGTAGAAGCATGTTAAAACAATACAAATGTGTATTGTAATGTGTGTTAAATATTAGATATAATTTATTGTTTCGATAAAGAAGCGATAACTGAGAAATTCACTAGTTCAGATTATCTCCAATCGCCGTCAACTCAACTCTCTCACAACTCAACGTTTGATGTGCGGCTCAAGGTCAAATGACGCCATATTTACCCGACCGCGACAGAAGGAGGGTTATGTTTTTCGAGAGTATGTATGTATGTATAATTGTTTGGCACGCTCTGCAGCCTGAACGGCTGGATGGATTTTAGCTTGAGAGGTGTCGTTAGATTCGTATTTGCTGTGAGAGTGACATAGGCTACATCAAATATAAAAAAAATCAATATGGCGGCTGTGAGCCGCAAAATTGTCGTTGCAGTAATATTTTTCTTCTTCTAAATATATCGATATGGGTATCAAAATAAAGGTCTCGATGACCTGATTTCAAATATATATTTGATATATTAATTTTTGCCCACGGCTTTGCTTGTATGGAATTATATTATTGTTACGCGTGATTAACAAATCTGTTGTAGGTGCAGTCGGGTCTTTGATTTTTTAAATTAACTTATAACTTGTTTGAGAGTATGTATGTATGTATAATTGTTTGGCACGCTCTGCAGCCTGAACGGCTGGATGGATTTTAGCTTGCGAGGTGTCGTTAGATTCGTATTTGCTGTGAGAGTGACACTGGGTACGTCAAAATAAAAAAAAATCAAAATGGTGGATTTTTGGCGCGTAGTTCAAATGCAAATGCACGCCGCAGTCTGAACGGCTCGATGGATTTTAGCTTGAGGGGTGTTATTACATGTGTATTTACTGTGAGAGTGACATTGCATATATCAAAATAAATAAAACTAAAAAACATAAAATAAAAACGGTAATTTAAAAAACTAAAAAACCCGACTGCTTTTCTGTGTAATTTGGAAATGAAAAACTAGGGGTTTTTCATTTCCAAATTACACAGAAAAGCAAACAAGGAAACATGTAGCAGTCGGGACCCTACATGTGCTCTAAATTCACTAAGCCTTCATTTCTACCTATAATCGTCCCACTGTTGGGAAACGGATCCCCTCGGTCGAAGGGGTTTAGAGCATACCACATATCCACCACGCTGCTCAACTGCGGGTTAACGGAGGCCAGTATTTTCAAGCAGTATAAAGGCCACTGACTTTGGCTCAACGACTGTTATCTAGTAGCAGCAGTCTGGACCGACAGCTTAACATGCCCTCCGAAGCACGGAGCTCGAGATAAATAAACCCATCCATAGACAGGCAACGGTCGACATTGCTTGAGGTGAGGAGCTCGATGGCATCGATGCGTGTGTTAGTCAAATCAAACACTCAAGTTAAGCAACGTCGACCGTAGCCTGTCCATTGATGGGTTTATTTGTCCCGAGCTCATATGGAGGGCGTGTTAAGCCGTCTGTCCCGGTTAATGTCTACATGTAAAAAAGAATCAAAAAATACATATTCGGTACAGTGGGATACAAAAGAGTAGACAAAAAATAGGGCCGCCACTATCTTTGTAAGAACAGTTTTCACATTGTAACTTTTGGACACGTTTGTATGGAAAATGTCAATGTTGTAACTAGGAAAAGGAACTGATAGCGCTAAGCAGTAGTGCCTATGGGAAAAAAGGATAAATAACTTCCGATTCTACTCTTAAAGTTGCCATACATTAGTCAACATGTTACCCGTGTCGGTCACGTTGCCTAACAATACCACCACGACTAACATTTTGGTTTATGTATGGCAGCTTTTAGTCGCATTGTACGTTATGTGTAGTAAGGCGACCTCGCGAGGTTTCATGCTTCTTAATATGTATAAAGTAATGAAATAATAACGGCATACTTGTAAATAATTTATTTGTGTACATATTTTTCTATTACAAAATTAATTTAAAGCTTAACGTAACAATAAAACTTCATTTAATACATTTAGGTATGTACACTCACCCTTTCATTTAATGTTTGCCGTAACTTTAGCCTCAAAATGGAAGAAAACTTACACAACATTCATAAAATTGATTTTATAATTGCCTAAAATGTCAGGGATTTTGAGTTATTTATATTTTTTGTCAAACTTTTGTATTTTTTTTTATATAGGTATAATTCGTTTTTTATACGCTATGCTATATACATGGACACTATAATTGCTATAAGGAGCTATGCTTCCGAAATGGGACCCTCTAATAAAAAATATTGCAAGAAAACTACGGTTTCAAACAAGTCTGAAAAGTAGACGATTGTATTTCTAGGAAAAAAAAAATATACAACATAAGAAATATATAAGACATCTTATATACGCATCGTATCTTGCTTGATATCATGTCACAGATTGCTTACAATATTACTGCTAGGAGCTCCCATTTTCGGAAATACAGAGATTAAGGCTCAATATACAGCGCTGCGGAATGGAATAGAAGCGACTTTTTCCAACAAAATTGTATACTTATTTATAGCATAATGAACTTTATGTCAACGTGTCAAAAATACGGGAATTCTCGAGAATGCGCGAGGATTCCGGGGAAGACGCGTGACCTTTCTTTGGCTCGTATTTAAGTTTATATGATATACGGTTATCTTAGGCTCTAGACAACCACTGCATCCTGACTGCAAGCTAACTGTTCCAAAGCAATAAATTGGTCCAACTGCATTAGGACCGCACGTCGACCGTGCAGCTTGCTTGCAGTCAGGTTGCAGTCGTTGGAAGTACACGCCCACGGCACACCGACTGCAATCAGGCTGCTGCACGGTTGGCTTGCAGTTTCATTGCAGTCGTACTACTGCGTTCAAACTGCAAATTTGCATTGGAATGGCAATTGGAGCTGCAGTGAAATGCAGTCCGTCTGTCTAGAGCCTTAAGGTTCATTATGCTAAGTACAATTTCATTGCATAAAGTCGCTTCCATCCATTCCCCGGTGGTGTAAATAGAGCTTTAAGAAAAAATAACACATCAATAATGCAAACGTCACTACACAACAACAATAAATTACACAACTTTAAAAAGTTTAACATCTAACTACTTTACATTGTCTCAGCAGGCGTTATACATACCTTGTACATTCTGACCATTCAATATACATTTCTCAGTAACAAAATATCTAATTTCCATAAATAAACGATTTTATGAGAATTCATCATTTGTTTCACGTTTGAGCCTATGAAATCAGTCTTTACACGCCATACGCTGTGACAGTATCCGGCTGTACAAAGCCAAAATCTTCCTGTTACAACAAATTTAATATCAATAAAATCTTAAGTCTATAAATATTAAAAAAATATTCTGAGAAATAAATTTCGTAGCTTATACGAACATTAAATTAGGTTCTATAGATCTTTACAATTAAATTTAATGTATAACGTAAACAATTTTATCATTACATGGAACCTAATCTTAACCCGAGATAGGAACTAAATAAAACCATAAATTTAATGATATTATAAATACTATAAATTTGTAAATACAAATGATTTATTTGCAATAAATAGGGTGGGTACAATAAATGCGGTTGGATCTTAAAAGTAAAGTTGCTTATGCCTTTATGGCATGCCCATACAAAATTGCGTCAGACAACGGTTCCTGGCCTGGGAGATCTATGACTATCCTTATCATCTCGGCGCTTTAATACACTTGCTATCTCTTTCCATCGATGAGTACTTATTCGGATATATGCCTTTGTTTCATGCTACAATATGAAATTAAGCTAAAATACGCGTTAACATCAAACATTATTGTACGAGTATATTTAAGTATGATATGTGATCCTTTGGGCTTTATTTACTTTATCAACATAAATTGTGCATTTTTGTAATACAGAAGACGGGATTTTTACCTGTTTCAATCTATGCGAGGTAAGACAATTATCTCACTTTTCGGGTGTACATTTTGGACACTTGTGGCATATCTATAGTATTTATAACATCATTGCATAAATCCTAAATACATGATAAATTCGTAAAAGGGTTGAATAAAATATTCAGGACATTGATTGTTATGACCCACCAACTACATAAGGATAGTGTATGCTATTGTTTCCATTATATTAGATTTTACTCGACAGACGCCTTGTGAAAATGGCACAAAGTCGCGCTACACTCAAATGCACTACGGCCTATTGCAGATTGGGCGGCAAGGCACCCAATCTTTAATATACAATGAGAGCTACTTCGCGTGGCGCGGAAGATATGCGGCAAGGGACATTATGTGTCGCTCTAACGTCCACTTTGTCTAACTCCATGGAGATGATTTCTCAACTCATATGAAGTTAACGTCGAGTAGTGATTGTCTAGATATCATCGAAGAAGGCGCTCAAGATGAATGCGGTTGCACGTAGGCCTCGATGAGATCGTGGTACCGATACAGACATCCGCACGCGACTCGGAACAGATATCCGCACCAGAAGTGTATACCGACAGATACGGAACCGATATAGCACGAATCCAATCTTAAACAGGCCTACCTGCAACCGCATTCATTTTGTGCGCCGTCTTCGATGATATCTAGACAATCACAACTCGACGTTAATTTCGTATGAGTTGAGAGATCTTCTCCATGCACAAAAAAGTCGTCTGTTCAAGATTTTTAGTTAGACAAAGTAAACGTTAGGGCGACACATAATGTGTAGAGCCCTCCGTATCAGAAGGACCAATAAGTAAAATGACCATGATGAAAAACATCTTAAATCTAAAATAGTCATACTAGGAGAACGTCAGAAATGAAAAACGTCATATCTTATTACTTTACAAGTGGCCGGTACTAAATGAAGCCTTTTATAATAAGGAAAACAATAGAGTAATTTGTAAAATGCACTTGAATGTACAATAACGCATAGCCAAGTAGGTATTTTTGTCTAACATGACGTTTTTAATTTCAGACGTTCTCCAAGTATAACTGTTTTAGATTTTAGACGTTTTACTATTAGGTCGTTTTACTCTTATGTCGTTAATGCAACATGGTTATTTGACCTTCTGATATGGAAGGGTGTAGAGTACAATCTGCTTTAAGTTAGCTTACGTACGACGTACCTAAACGATGTGGAACTGAGGCACAATCGCCTAGGCGATGTATCGGTTTTGTTCTATCATGTTCATCATAATGTTATGTGTCTATCATAATATAATACTCTTTTTTAATGTGTTCTATTGCCTAAGTATAATGTGTAGTAGGTATAGTAAAATGTCAGATCCCGTATAACATCCGTCGCACAATTGGCGTCGCACCTTGAGATATTGGTGTTGTACATACTGTACTGTATGGCAAAGTGGTCAGTTAACTTAGGGAACCGACTGTACCGACACTAAGTAATTTTAGAGACATAATTCCCTATCTAAATAATAAACACGAGTGAGAAGTCACAGTATTTTTAGTAGGCAATTATATTGATAAAATAGTACTAATTGAATACGAGCGTGGGTACAAACACCCTTAGTATGTCATGTTTAATGTGATATGGTATGTTAATGCGTAGTAAAATCGCATACAACTCTTATAATGTCTCGTTTCTAAGACCGCAGCCTGATTTGACCGTGCGGTATCTTATACTGTCCTTCTTGACATGCGGAATAGGTGTAAGAGTGAGCAGTAAGGAATGGGTATACCACATCTTAGTCCGAACAAATAGACAAAATGAATAGAATGGGCTCAACATAAAATAGAATAAATAAAAATAGAATTGAGCACTATCAATGCTCAAAAGTGCAGATACATATATAATTTAAATTTTAAAAGAATTCATGTTCTGCATGCAACAAATAGATGGCAGAAATTTCTGGCAAATAGAGATGTCGTCATGTTCTTTAAGCGAACATAATCTCGCGATACAGAACAAGTGAGGCCATAAAAGTTGATTTCGGTGAACTGTCGGTAAAGCAGTAAATATTGGATACAGGTACCGCACCGGCAAATCAGAGATCGACCTATGGTGCCTTAAATGTCACTGGAATGTTCCGAGTATTGTATCAAAAGCTACAATATTAAACTATGACGCTGAGTTTTTCAGACGATAAATATTATATTTAAATCGACTCGAATGTTTATATCGATATGTTTACGGTAAGTCTAATAATCTTTGATGATTTGGGATTTGATGAGAGAGTAGAATTCTGTTCTAAGATTGCGATATAGCTATATATGTTTAAAATGTTAGACAATGAGCCGTATTCATAATGAAATAATATTACAGAACTTATACAACAACAAACAGTAGTGAGTTCATTATTGAAACGCTCATAACTTCATGGACTATGAAGTTATGAGCGTTTCAATAATGAACTAACCTCATAAAGTCGATCAAAAAATAATCACAGTTATCTGGCCGGAAAAATTGCCCAGGTAACCTTCAAAAGCATAAGTTTTTTATTATGAACACAAGCAGAAGTACTTCTTTAACACATTCAGTGCCACCAAGCTGCGTTCTTGCTTTGCAAGCGTTTTTGAAGCGAGTACCGTGTACCACCGACGCAATTCACTTGCGTGCTTCATATAATTTTGTGTTTCCTTAGTAGTACCGCTAAACTCGTACTTTCGTTCATTGTTATTTGAAAATATGTAGGCAGTTAATATTTTGAAAATATAAGCATATTATTTCGTTTATGAATACGACCCAATATAAGCTTAGTTAGCTTTAGGCTCAATTTACACCGCCGCGAAATGCAATGGAAGCGTCAATTTCGCCTCATGATGCAACAAGGCGCGCGAATTCGCTGAAATGGTCGAGTATTCTCGCGTGTCCATTCTGTGACCAAGCCGACCGACTCCCCGTTCGCGCCACTACCCGCGGATTCCACAGGCAGCGCGGATAGTACTAGGGGAATTCTCGAGAACGCGCGAGGATTCCCCGGAAAACGCGCGACCTTTTTTGGCTCCTATTTAAGTTTATATGTTATACAATTGACATAAAGTTCATTATGCTATTTACAATTTCGTTGCAAAAAGTCCTTCCATTCCATCCCGCTGCGGTATATGAGCCTTCAATTGCATCAATTTAATATAAAATTCTAAAACTTGTTTGCAACCCAGTAGGTCACCGCGTGTTACATATAGAGCATGACTTTATATGAACATGAGATATCATACTTTTTTATTAAGCTGAGTAATTGAAATAGGCTATTCTCAATATAGTACTTAGGTAATATCATTCAACAAACCAGACAAAATACGCGGTTGAAAAGTAAGGATGATTACCCCTGTTATGCCTATTAATTTATCAGCAAACTAACACACATATGCCAAAAATCACGTCGCGTTTTACATTTAGCATGCATAATCATGCCGTACTGTGATATCGTAATTTCCGCTTGAAATTCTTTCGGCCACTTTAGTAGCAAAGTTTCCCAACTATTTGTCAATAAAGAAAAAACTAGCAAAACTAATTTTATAGCATTTGCGGTGGCTGGTTGAAGCTGATTGCCCGTAGCTCACAGTATCAAGTTTATTGGTCAAAACTAGCGATGGGCGAGATCGCGGGAATTTTTCCATCACATAAAATTTCCTTGTTATATTTCCATAATGGAACTATACCCGAATAATAATTGAACAATAAAATATCCCATGATAAAATGCTTACGTGCCCATCTATAGCCAAAACTCAAAACCTCGATGGAAATTAATTTCGGAGATTCAAGCATTATTTAATTTTAAAAAATCGTGATTCGCGTTTACGTTCACTCTCTTTAGCAATAAAAGCTATGAATGTAACACATTTTGCTAATGCTATCGCAGTATAGAGTTTGGAGCCTATGTGTTAACGAGATATGCGTACAGAGCGATGAGAGCGCCGCAAACGCCAGCCTGTCTTCATGGCGCCTGTAGCGGTCGATTTGGAGACTGCGGCACTGGTGCTGGGGAAGCGTCCAGGTCGCACGCAGACAGAAGTCGGACCAGCTCATCTGGAGACGGCCCGCCGTCCGGGATTGAAGAGTCGTCGCCTTCACCTGAATGGAAAAATGTGGCGTAAGTGACCGATACTTCTAATGACATTGTGCATCATGCAGGTAGGCTAACTGTTTGTGAATCTATTATAGAATGCATTCGCTCAACTAGAAATGAGCAAAATGCCAGACATTTCGAATAAATTCTCAATAATCGCCCAAATTTCATTCAAATCCGTTCAGCCCAATGATGTTATATTCCTATAGATATGATATACCCATACCCATAGTAAATTGCGTCAGAAAACGGTTCCTTCTGAGGTTAGGACGTAGACTATTGCCATCCTTATTATGATAAGGATGGCAATAGTCTATTTCCCGATAAGAGAAATAGCAAGTATATTAATTCGGTGATATGTCAGCGATTTAATATACTTGCTATCTCACTTCCTCACCGAGCGAAAATGGCGGCAATTTTTCTTGCAAAAATATGAAATAAAGTATTGTGTACTTTGGTGTTATATCTAATCTCTTGGGCTTTATTATTATTTGTTATTGTCAGGAGAAGATTCTTATGAAAGAAAAAAAAGTTGCGCGGAAAATTGCATAATTTAAGAAAACTGAACGAACATAACTTAATGAAACTTTATGGCGGTGACAGAACTATCAGTCATTTCACAGCTTGCACGAAACCAATTCGAATTCAATATTGATAGTTACACAGGACAACGTCTGTCAGGTCATCATCAACATTATCACCATGTATCTACCTACTGCTGGATATAGACCTTTCCCAATGCTTTCCACCATATGCGATCGTCCGTTTTCCGCATCCAACTGCTATCAGCCACTTTTTTCAGGTCGACGGTCCATCTAGAAAGAGGGTGCCCTACGCTTCGTCGCCTCATACATGGCCACTACTCCAGGACCCTTCCCTATCTGCCATCGCTGTCTCGTCAGATGTGTCTGGTCAGCTAGTAAGTAAATAGATACCGGTGGCGGGGCCGGGCTGCGCGGGTTTGGCGGTCTTACGCTTCATCACCTCGTATGTGGTCTCTACTGTAGGACATCGACATGTCTCGGCGGATGTGTTGGGTCAGCTAGTAAACAAACAGATACCGGTGGCGGGGCCGGGCTGCGCGGGTTTGGCGGCCCTACGCTTCATCACCCCGTAGGTGATCTCCACTGTAGGACATCGACATGTCTCAGCGGATGTGTTGGGTCAGCAAGTAAATAAACAGATACCGGTCACGGGCCCGGGTTGCGTGGGTTTGGCGGCCCTACGCTTCTTCGCTCCATACGTGGTATCCACTCTAGAACTTTCCTCTCCTATCTGGCATCGCTGTCTCGGCAGATGTGTCTGGTCAGCGAGTAAGTAAATACTTGCCGGTGCTGGGTCCGGGCTGCGCGGGCCGGGCGGCGCGGTCGATGGGCGCGGTGAGGTCCCACATCTGCGTGCCGCCCGAGCGGTGCCCGCACAGCAGCAGCCGCCGCGGCCGCAGCGCGCCCTCGCACTCCGCCACCGTGAAGCACGACACCGCCGACCCGTCCACCGAACGAATTGTACATACTCTGAAATTTTATTATTTTCGTTTTAATTTCTCCTCTATACCACACCCCGGCAACTCCATATAAATATCGCGTCGTTTACTACTACATAAATAATGACAAAAAAAACAAAATCTTTATTTAATTCTCACTTAACTAATATACAAGTTTTGGGATCTCCTTTTCAGTATGATAATACCTGTGTTAGGAGATCCCGCTCTTCTAAACTGGGCATTTACAAAGTTAAGTTTCTACGAGTTCTTACAGTGACGTCTGTGCAGAGCGTAAATGAGCGCGTGTGTGCGTGCGGCGCCATAGAAACTGTTCCAGATTTGTCTCAGAGGGGAGGTGAGGTCGCCACGAGAGAGCGGCAGGGAGTGGCCGTACTGTATGTAGTATTACTATTACCTAGACTGTGTCTAAACCGTTAACAAAACTAGTCAAATTTCAAAAGTTTGCAGTCAAAAGAGGCAAATGGGGTGTAAGTGGACCACCACTTAATAATTAACTCAATGGAAATGATAAGAATGATGGACCACTCCCCATTCTCACCTGTTCGTAGTGGTTCTGCGTATTAACAAACGAGCCTGCTGAGAAAGCCTGCTAATACTGTACAATAATAAAAAAAACCGGGCAAGTGCGAGTCGGACTCGCCCACCGAGGGTTCCATACGTAGTATATTTTTTTATTTGGAAAACATAACAGTAATGTATATACACAACATTAGTTACTGGTTACAAAGCAATAGATACACATTTACAAAGTTTTCGTAATTAACATCTAATAAAACATGTATGTTTTTGTGCCTACACAAAAAACATTTTAGCAGAATGCATACCTAGATCGATACATAGTATCATTATTAAATTTGATATTTTTCATTATAAATAAGAAATAATGCGTCGGAAAAAATAAATAAAATATATTTTGCAATGTGTACATCAAGCCCTTTCATATGATACCCCATTTGAACTAGTAGTTTCAATTTGAAATTTCGACACCCTATAAAAAATATAGACCCCCTTTTTTTTAAAATCTATTTACAAATGTATAGTTTTGAGATTTATTCCTGTACTTGTAGTCTATAACGATGTTACTTGCCAAATTTCATAGTTCTAGGTCAACGGGAAGTACCCTGTAGGTTTTGATTCCCTTGAGAATGTGTCGAAATATGCGTTTTTTGCAGAATAAACTGCCGTAACTTTTTTTTACGTAAACTTAGCAGTTTGATTTTTTTTTGACTTCATGGGACCGTAGACCTGACTATATAGTTCAAATTTCAGCCTGATACCTCCACGCATTCTCGACATAGAAATTCTTGACAGACAGACGGACAACAAAGTGATCTTATAAGGGTTCCGTTTTTTTTTCCTTTTGAGGTACGGAACCCTAAAAAAGGAGCGTAATTAACTCATTACTATCTTTAGATCCAAAACCAATCCCACCTGCACGTGGTGCACCCTGCCGACTAGTGAAAGAGGCTCTGGCAAAAGAAAGGAAGGGCACAGCGTATATGTAAGCTGCCCGACTGAGGAAGAACTTCCACCTCACAGAATACCGCAACCAAATAACAATTAGTATGAGGCTTGTTGTGTTCCCGTGAGTGAGTGAGGTCGCGAGAAAGGAAGGAGTTGCTGAAAACGAAGCTCTGGCGAAAAGAGAGGTAGGGAGCGTAATTGTGAGCTACCCGACTGGGGAATGTACCTCCACTTCATACCTCATCTCAGCCAAATAACAATTCCCTTGAGGGTTGTTGTGTTCCTGCGAGTGAGTGAGGTCACCAGAAAGGAAGGAGATGCTGCGTTGACAGCGGGAATGGTGGTGCGCGAGCGATATATCATGTTGCAAGCGTTCCTCTACAATCAAATCGTTGCTAACTAATTACACAAACAAATTTCATGAAATAACTAATGAACCCTTCATTTGCATGTGTAAAAGTACATACTTATGCCATTTTTTTTTCTGTTGTTACCTCTTTCCGTTCGAAGCTAACCGCACAAATAGATTGTCTGTGTCGGGAACAATTTTCTGTATGAATATCTGCTCCTCATCTTGTTCACCGTATGGTCCTGAAACAAGAAAAGAATATCGTCGTCAACCCTTATTCATCTCACTGTTATGGGTCTCTCCTCAATTAAAGGGGCTTAAAGCATACTCCACCACGCTGCTCCATGAACTATTGATCTCACCATATATGACCGCGCTATCGCGGATAACCAGAAATGGTTTAATCATAAACGATTGGGGTGTAAGTGGTTCATCAACACCTTTGAACCAAAGCCAACTTCACCTGCACGTGGTGCACCCTGCTGACTGACAAACGAAGCTCTGGCGAGAAGAGAGGTAGGGAACGTAATTGTAAGCTACCCGACTGGGGAATGTACCTCCACCTTATAGAATACCCCAGCCAAATAACAATTCCCTTGAGGGTTGTTGTGTTCCTGCGAGTGAGTGAGGTCACCAGAAAGGAAGGAGATGCTGCGTTGGCAGCGGGGGTGGTAGCGCGCGAGCGACGTGTGTACGGCAACCGCTTCACATCAGGCGGGCCCTATGCTTGTCTGCCACCCGACGTAGTATAAAAAAAAAAAAAAGCTCGGTGGTCGAATGGTTAGCAATGGCCACTTTGACTCCGAGGTCGCGGGTTCGATTCCCGCACAAGACAAACATTTGTGTCCATGAACATGTCTGTTTGTCTTGGTCTGGGCGTTTTCTATGTATTATAAGTATATATTTACAAAAAAAAAATGTATTTAAGTACATTTATCAGTTGTGTAGTACCCATGACAGAAGCTTTGCGCTTAATTTGGGACTAGATGGCGATGTGTTAATTGTCCAGAAATATTTATTATTTATTTATAAACCATTTCTGGTTTTTGCGAATGGTTGCAGTCGTTTTAATGTATATTATTACTATTTTGGATAAATATTATTAAAAAAAACTGCGGTTTGGCGCGGCAGAAAATAATATATTTAATTTTTATTCAATATGTTTTGATCGGGAACCCTGTGTTACTTTTCGAGTATGGCATTGTGTGGCGGCGAACAACGATGCGTTTTTACAGTGTTCAAGTCTTTTCAGCCACCGTGTAACCGAAAAAGGTGCTATAAGTTTACATCGGGCAAAAATGCTTCCGCAATTACAGTAACAAAAAATAACATATTGTAAATGAATTGTGATTAGCGCTGCGCTGGCAATCACTCCTTGGATTATTACTATTATTGTATGACAGTGAAAACTGAAAATATAACAAAGTCGTCACGAAAAAAAAAAAACCGGACAAGTGCGAGTCGGACTCGCCCACCGAGGGTTCCGTAGGTACGTAGTATCATTATTAAATTTGATATTTTTCATTATAAATAAGAAATAATGCGTCGAAAAAAATAAATAAAATATATTTTGCAATGTGTACATCAAGCCCTTTCATATGATACCCCATTTGAACTAGTAATTTCAATTTGAAATTTCGACACCATATAAAAAATATAGACCCCCTATTTTTTAAGATCTATTTACAAATGTATAGTTTTGAGATTTATTCCTGTACTTGTAGTCTATAACGATGTTACTTGCCAAATTTCATAGTTCTAGGTCAACGGGAAGTACCCTATAGGTTTTGATTCCCTTGAGTGTGTCGAAATATGCGTTTTTTGCTGAATAAACGGCCGTAACTTTTTTCTACGTAAACTTAGCAGTTTGATTTTTTTTTAACTTCATGGGACCGTAGACCTGAGTATACAGTTCAAATTTCAGCTTGATACCTCCACGCATTCTCGACATAGAAATTCTTGACAGACAGACAGACAGACGGACAACAAAGTGATCTTATAAGGGTTCCGTTTTTCCTTTTGAGGTTCGGAACCCTAAAAAGAAGTGATGCGCAATAGTTGTTTTTCTTAATAATTTACGGGGTGTATGTGGTTCATCAACATCTTTGAACCAAAGCCAGCTCACCTGCACGTGGTGCACCCTGCTGACTAACAAACGAGACTCTGGCGAAAAGAGAGGTAAGGGCATTGCGTATTTTGTAAACTGCACCTCACAGAATACCGCAGCCATAACAATTTCGTTGAGAGTTATTGTGTTCCTGCGAGTGAGTGAGGTCACCAGAAAGAAGGGAGGAAGTTACTGCGCTGGCAGCGGGGGTGGCGGCGCGCCCGCGATTTTTCATGTTGCTAGCGTTAATATGGCTACAGTAACCGCTTCACATCAATTCCACTTCACCATTCCAATCGCTTCACATCAGGTGGGCTGTATGCTTGTCTGCTATCCGACGTAGTATAAAAATAATATATTAATGTCTTCTTTATATTCTATTGGCGGAGACTTGTAATTAGCATAGTTTTACTCATAAGTGTTATATATTTACACCTATTTCGCTGTAAGTCGCACAAACAATAATAAATAAATAATAATTTAATAGCAAAAAAGAAACTAAGTTCCCAGCGCGTAAATTATACCTGACGAGTTTCTCTCACATTTTAAATGTCATACCTGCGTCATTGTGCGCTTGTTGCGTGGGCGCCTCCAATGCGAGCACTTTGAATGCGGCGTTCGGTGTAGTCCCGGGCTGCGTCGAGATCATGCCACGGAAACGGGTCACACGCCAAGATCGCACGTGATTATATTCGCTGCACACTGACACTAGGTAGTTTTCGGATAGTGACACCTGAACACAGACGAGTTATAACCTATAATTAGGACATTAAAGTTGAGTTTTAAAGTATCATGCTTTATAGTAAAATAGTAGTTTATGAAACTGTTGCATAATAAGGGTTCTTAAAATACGAGTGTGAGTTTATCACATGAGCCGAAGGCGAATGTGTTAATAGACCACACGAATATTTTAAGACCTAATTATGTGCAGTTTCATACACTACTGTATCTAATCTCATGAAATAGATGACAACAATATTTTAAACAAATCAATGAAGTTAATTTTACAGCGTTATTTCTTACTTATAAATCCATTTGCAGAAGGAGCATGCGTGGTGCGCAGCGCGGTGCCGCGTTCACAGATTATATAGAAAAAAATTGCAACGTTGCAATGCATTTGCATTGATAGCATAGATATATAGATAGAGATTTGCATAGAAAAAAAATGTATCTGATAGGCGCATAATAAATAAAAACAAGGGTTTAATTCAAACTGTTTTAAACACGTGTTTTACAACAATTTGTTTTAATCACGTTAACCCTGCTGTGTGTGTGTATGTGTCAGAAATACCTTACCTTAGTAATAGGACTCTGGTGCACTGTGAAAGTCTGGAAGAGCTGCGGTCCATGGCCCACCGTCTCCGGATGCTGGACGATCACTCGCACTGATCCGTAGCGAGTGCCGTACGCGATCTCAATCCAGTTGCCGCAAAGATCTGTTATATATTTTTTAATATAATAATATTTCTGGACAATTTACACAGCGCCATCTGGTCCCAAATTAAGCGCAAAGCTATTATCTATGGGTAACAACGGATAAACATACGTAAATACATTTTTTTTTTGTAAATACATACTTATGATACATAGAAAACACCCAGACTAAAACAAACAGACATGTTCATGCACACAAATGTTTGTCCTATGTGGGAATCGAATATAGCGGTCAATGACGCGGCTTCGACACCAACGCTTGGGGCGTTGGTGTCGAAGCCGCGTCATTGACCGCTACGCCACCGAGATCGGTGGCGTAGCGGTATGAGCTATGGATATATAGGTAGATGTAGACGATACGAAGTTCACCGGGTCGTGTAGTACTTGATAAAATATTGAATACTCACTAGTCTTCGGCGTAAGATACACAGATATCGCAGTTATCGGCTCTTGGTTAGGGTCCTTATACAATTGAGTGACGAGGAGGTCATTGTCCTTCATACGCAACGGAAACTTCTGCATGTCTGGAAACAATAGATAATGGTTTATAATATTAAGTTGCCATTTTACCTCATAGAACTATATTTATTTAAAAATAATTTGAATAATAAATATTCTTGGACAAATTATTACACACTGCCATCTAGTCCCAAACTAAGCAAAGCTTGTACTTTGGGTACTATCTAGTACCCATAGTACAATACTACACTTGAACATATTATAAACTTGAACATACATAGTATAATACTATACTTGAATTTTTTTTTGTTAGGTTACTAGTAAGGAAGGGGTTACTGTAAAGGCAGCGCCATGGCGTCGCGCGAGCGATACTTTATTTTACAAGCATCTATAGGCTACAAGCAACGCTTCATATCAGACGGGCCTTATAATTAAAAAAGATGAAATACATCTTTTTTAATTATAAATACATACATATAATAATATATAGAAAACACCCAGAGATCAAGACAAACAGACATATTCATGCACACAAATATATGTCTTGTGCGGGAATCCGCGACCTCGTAGTCAAACTGCCATTCCTAGCCATTCGACCACCGAGCTCGTCCATTATATGAAACCGAGCTCGTCTCGTATTTGAAAGAACTAGCGGTTGCCCATTACTAATAGACTTACCAATATAATTAATAGTCCCAGTAGCGGTGCCTAGCAGTAAAAACGACCCGGCGGTGTCATACGTAGTGAGATGGGCGACATCTTGCGTCTGCCAGTGTTGCGTACTGGTGTGCCATACGCCAGCCTTGCTGTGCTTCCCGGCGCCGCTCAGCGCTACCAACTGAGGCCCGACGAACAATAGGTGCTCGACGCGAACGCCCAGATTGAATTTACCTAATGAATGATATAAAATAAATTTATTGACAGGTTCATGAAAATAAGAATAGGTCATCGATAGACGATCTGATTAAAATTATAGTAAGCGAATGGCATTGACTCTCAAATGTAAATGTTCAAAGAGAGGATACAGCTTAGTTGTAATCTGCTTGACTGGGGAAGTACCTCCACCTCACAGAATACCGCAACCAAATAACAACTCCCCTGAGGCAATAATAAAGGTATGTAAAACTTACATGCTTGATCGCCTTAATTCCCATGGTTATTACAATTACGTTACGAACAATTACGTTAAGTTACGAAAGTTTAAAAAAAAAGTTATTAACTCCCATGAGGATTGTTGTGTTCCTGGGAGTGGGTGAAGTCATCAGAAAGGAAGGAGTTGCGGGGGTGGAGGCGCGCGAGCGAGTATTTTATCTTACGAGCGTTAATATGGCTATGGTAACCGCTTCGCATTAGGCAGGTGGTATGCTTGTCTGCCATCCGACGTAGTATAAAAAAAAACTCATAGAATCATTAAAACCGCAAAAATAAAATGGAGCAAACAATTGAATTAATTAGATAAATTAAACGGGTCACTCACGTCTTTTTGTCGGGAAAGCAGACTAGTTTCGATCTCAAAAGGAGACCTTCTTCTTCTGGACATTCGCCCTGAAGAAGGTCTCCTTTTGAGATCGAAACTAGTCGGCTTTCCCGACAAAAAAAAGTGAGTGACCCGTTTAATTTATCTAATTAATTTAGTATAATGTCTCACGTGAGTTTTAACAAACAATTGAACCTTAACATTTAACAACTTCTGCAACTTTCACCTCCTAGGTGGAATTTGAACCCACGACCTCTCGATTACCGGTCGAGTGCTCTTCCAACTAGGCGGGGGAGGTGAATTTTTCCATTCTTAAAATATTTATAATATTCTGGGCAAATTGACGTAAAATCAATTATTTAAATAATAATTATTCTGCAACTTTGTTTCGTTTGGGGCATGGTTATCTACGTGAATTGTTGATATACTTGTAATATAAGCGTTGATAAATTTATCAATTATAATTGCGCCTTATGTAAACATAAATTCCTATTTATAAGTAATTATGACTATTGGTATATAATGATAAAAGTTTATCTCTGATATTTTGATGATAACGTTTAATTTAAACATTGTATGCAATTGCAATCATGTGATAGGAATCAATCGCAAAGGAAGTAACCTCATATACCTACCACCCATGTGGTTTAAAACCACAAATTGATATGGTCTAAACTAAACGTAGGTATATATTTTTTTAATCAATATTTCAAAAATACACAAAACTATAACGATCTGTGATTTTTAATTTTATTAATTTACGTGTGGATTTTTCTTACGGTTGAACAAAGTTTGATGGGAAAATCCATTTTAAAAGGATGAAATTATTAAAAAAATATATAATGACATTGAGGAGCTCGATGGCGTCGTTGCGCGAGTCAGTCTAATCGAACACGCAAGTTAAGCAACGTCGGCTCTAGCCTGTCCAGGGATGGGTTTATTTTTTACACGTTAAGCTGTCGGTCTCGGGTGTTGTCATTAGATGACAGTCGTGGCCTTAGGGCGGTTTGAAAACACTGGCCTCCGCCAACCCGCAGTTGAGCAGCGGGTGGAGTATGCTCTAAACCCCTTCAATCGAAGGGACACCCATGTCCCAGCAGTGGGATGAATAAGGGTTGAGGACGACAATATTACCATTGGAGAAACAAAAAAATACTATAACATTTGTTACGCTTACTAGCTACATAAACGCAATATTTAACATAGCTTACACATTTCTGATTTAATACATACCTACAAAATAGGAACGTGTGACGTCACAACGTAGTAGCGTTTTGTATGGACAGTTTTCAGGACAGTCCAAAATTGTGATTTTCAATTTAATACATCTAATGAAGTTTTTATGCTATCTAAATAATTCTTTCACAGGTGAAGGAATTATTTCGATAGCATAAAAACTAAAAACTACATGTACCTAGTTATTATTATGACGTTCTTAAATAACATTTCGAAAAAATATCCATTCAACGACTTACCAATTAAATTCATTCGGACCGATTCGATGAGCGGGCAGAAAGCCCACAGCCACACAAATGGGCCGCTAGCTATGCCGAGCATCACGTCAGCTCCCGATGAGTTGTTGCTGCCCCCGGAGCTCCCACTAGCGCCCGTTTTGGCGTTTAGAGCTATCCTCTCTATCACAGTTTCTTGTGGTGGAGATTGGAACATTTGGTACCAACCGCATGAGTCTGTTAATCTGAAAAAAAAAATTGGTTGTCTGTAAAGTTGGTTTACGGACGATAATTTTACGTGATAACGTCATTAACGTCATAAGAATCGTGCGTCTCTATCGCTTGTTCCGCGCTCTCGCTTGCACGCTCGGCTCAGGCGGAACGTGACAATGAGTCATGCTTTTTCGTGCGTGCAGCAGGCGTTCATTGATTCGTAAGACGATATCACGGCAAAAAAGAAATTCAAGAATTGTCTATAAGAAAATATGCTATGAAATGACCATGCAGCAGAAAGGAAAGTGCTTACTTAGATAGGAAATTTCACCTCGAGAAGGCGTCACTATATTTTTTAATGCAACTAAATCTGTCACTATTTTTTTGAATGTAAGAAATCTGCATTCAAAGATTTTTCAAATGTCTATTGCCACAGCCGGGAAACGAACCCACAAAACACTCTTTACTTTTATATCACCAACGATAGAGTAACTTTTAGTTGCCGTAGCGTGACGAAAGAATGATTTAATTTTAAGTCTAAAGAGCATCAATATCAATCAATTGATAATTAATACCTTTTTTTAGATCAGAATGTTATATTTTCTTTTCTTTTTATTAATATCATGTTTATTCTAGAAAATTGATCCTTATAATCAACTCTATCGAATTGTACTGTAAAAATACTGTGTTGTTTCCGTATTTATATGGTTACGGCAATTTAGACTATTTGAATTTCATGTATCAACATTTTTTTATTAGATATTATAAATATTTGGTAGTTATAACAAAGATAAATTAGCGACCCGCCCCGGATTTGCACGAACTGCTATTTCGCGGTGCACGCCTGTAAAGTTCTCACCCGGCATGACTTTTCCGACATCCATAACAATCATTGTCAGATTTCAGCCAATTTCAATAACATCGTAACGAATTCTATGTAAGTCAGGCGCGCGGAAATTATAAATAACTAGCGGCCCGCCCCGGATTCGCAAGGGTAGAAGAACAAAACCCACAAAAGTTGCTTTCTTCGCAATTTTTATGATTTTTTTCTCCATAAGAACCTTTCTTATACCTTAACGAAAATATGAAAACAAACATTAACCAAATTAGTCGAGCCGTTCTCGAGTTTTGTGCTTAACAACGCATTTGGAGGTTCATTTTTATTTATATAGATATAGATAATATAATATTTGTGGTTGAATATTATATTATGCAGAAAAGGGTAATGAATAGGTAAAAATACTTTAACGTTAATGTTCAGATTAGATATAGTACTTATAAAAATTGTGCAAGGCGAGGACAAATGACAAAACCGGTACTTATCGGTTTTGTCATTTGTATTTGTAAGTTTGGATGTAGTAGATAATCTTCGAAAATTACTCATCTGATTTTAAAAAATCTGTCACCAGAAAAAATGTTACGTTATTACTGAGTGACCTGTCATAGGTAATAATATTTAATTTTAGAAAACAATAGGGTCCGTACTAGAATTCCAATGATATAACCCAAAGTACATAAATCTATCTATACCTATAAAAGAGAAAGTATGTATGTATGTTCCGTATAGACTCCGAAACGGCTGGACCGATTTCAACGAAATTTTCAGACAATCTTTAGATTGACCCAGCGGATAATCCTGTGAGGTTTGGTAGCGATCGGAGTATTTTTTTTTGAACTGTCAATGACATTTTCTATAAAACACCACTTTCTACCCGTGCGAAGCCGGGGCGGGCAGCTAGTGACCTATAAAAGTCATTATTTCGCGTGCGGTAATTTCTACAGTGCAACTGTCTACACTTGACATGGTCGGTCAATACAAAATACGTACCTGTACCCTGTGACAAAGTGAGTGTAAGCAACGGCAATCCAGTTGTGATGTGCCTTTATTATTTGAACTTTCATACTCTCCGCCCAGGCACTCACTGAAAACAATATTACTTGATTGTTTACAATAATACACACATTCAGAAAATGTATTTTTTATACTTCAAAACTTACATATAACTTATACATATAAATTTATACATTGGTATCTAGGAAATGGCTCGAAAAATTTCAATCCAAATTTGTACTTTGATGTTTGGCTTCTAAAATTATTTTCCGGAAATCGTTTTAGAAGAATTTTCTTTTGAAAATATTTTCAATTAATGCCGGTTGCTCAGGTACTACTTCTATATGTATACAAGACAGCAAAAATGGAGTTACACAAAATATTATTTAATGAAATTATTTTGGGATGAGTCTGGTACAGGATAGACACTATTTTTCTTAATCTTATGAAAGTTGGAAATATGTAAATAGCTATGATTGATTTAGTTTTATAAAGCCGCGATGCCCCCTGTACACCAAGTTTTGTTTTAAAGCGCGGTATCGCGACGCTATGTTATCGCAACGCATGTATCTCTGCCCATGTTCATAAACTGGCGGTATGTAGACGACGACTGTTTTCATGCGCTATTAACGGGCTTATAACGCAACAAAGCAATTCAATAGCATGTAATCTTTTTTTAAAATTAAGCAGCGCTATAACGCACGATCCTCGACGGCGCCTGAAATAATCGTGGTGTACATTGGACTTAAACATACCTTCAGGAGGTCGACTTCCTTTGTAACATTCGGAATTGCCCAAAGAGGCAGCTCTAGAATGTCCTCTGCTACATCGACTAAAACAAAAAAAAGAAACGTCACAAAAACAACGTAATTTAATTACCTACCATAATTCTGCACATCTCTTGTGATATACATTTGGTTAATTTGTACTAATATAATAATAAAAAATATTATAATCGGTCTAACAATTCTCGTTTAGTATCAATCCTACTTATTCACACTTGAGCTTTATGTCAAATTCCTTCACTCTACAGCGTCCCGACTCTGGAATGCATTACCTGAATCCAGTATAGACTTCCAACCAATTTTCTATAAAAAAAATTGTGCGTATTTTTCTGCTACAAAGTTTGTCCACGTAGTTAAATCATTTGATATGAATATATTATTAATATGTATGTTTTGTCGATATTATATAAAAAACTTAAGTACATATTTAAATCTACCTAAGGTATAAATATGTACTTAAGTTTTTTATATGTATATACATTTATTTGTTATAGTATATTACGTATAATTATCAGTACCTATTGTTAGGATTATGTATGTAGGTATTGCAAAAACCGCAATCGAGTTTGTCATCACTCCCAATGGTTGACTGATAAAGAATGCAATTTAGCGTTAAATGCCCCAATTGTACCAACATATTTGTGGTCAATACAGTTATAAATAAATAACTACTATATTATCCCACACCATATCCACGCCAGCGCAGTGTGGCGCTTCAATGTTAGACTTTAAGGTGTAACATTTTAACGATAAATAGGGAGCCTACTGCAAAAGGATTTGGTTAAAATTTCAGAATATTCCTGTTTTATTATGTTTGTGAGATTTAAAAAAACAAATACTTTATGTAAAAAAAGTTGGAATATAGCCAATAAACTTCAATCAATCAAAGATTTATTTATGTGTGTAACATCACCCCCTGACAAAAAGAAATAGCAATTTCACACACCTTTAGCCATTGAATTTGATTATGAAAGATATATAGAATTATATCACTAAATATATTTCTTTTTATAGGCGGATTGAAAATAGTTAATTGTTCATAAAATTATTATAGTTAAATTAAAATATACAATTAAAATAAATACTAAACATTAACAATTAACTGTATTCACATAATTATTACACTATATTACTAATTACTGAATATTTACAAATAAAATATTTACAAAGAGGTACAAAAAAAAAACGCAGAAAAGAAAATTAATAAATTAATGTGAATACATTGTGATAATAAATAAATAAATAAAAAAAAAAAAAAAAAAAAAACAATTAACTATCATCAATACTCTTATTAATAATAATAATAATTTATAATTTTACAAATTCAAATTTATAAAAAAAATAAAAAAATTCAGAGCTACGTCTCATATCTACTCACTCTGGGTGTTTTCCCCCTACATTTGTGATCATTCTCCCTTGTATGTAAAAAATAGCAAATTTACTGCCAAAACTGCAAAATTTCATTTTGGAATAGACCTTATGCTCTGTACTACAACAGTTTGTACGATTATTAATAAAAAATATAAAACAAAAATTGTCTGTTTACCCTAATTGATCCTGTGATGGTATCCTGCCAATGGTACGGAGATCAAGTGAGGAGTTCCTCGAATGTGTTCGGTTTGTGCTTGCATCGGAATTTGATGATGTTGAATTTTTCCTCAAACAGCTGTTACCGTTTCTACTACTACTTGTGTTTGAAACTGGTATGCTCACTGAAAATAAAAAATTTATAGTTACAACAGTTGAAAAAAACACTAAAAAAATTATCATAGAAACTTGTTTTTAACAGTATATTATTGATATTATATTTTTAACAGTATATTAACTAAACTCTTAAATATATTTTTGCCAGGTGGAAAGGGACAACCGATACAGAAGAAAAGAATAGGTTGTGCCTACATAATACAACATTTTTCCTAAAAAGCTATGCTATTATTAATATTTTCGAATTATAGCTAATTAATGATTATCATAGAAAAGTAAAAGGAATAACCAGTACTTCTGGAATTTTTTTCTAGAACTCATTTGATTTCCAGTATAGTTAGCTGTGTGGTTTCCAGCAGACTAGAGTAGAATCACTCCATCTCTTCCCATGGATGTTGTACAAGGCGACTAAGAGAAATACATTTAAAACATCGATCAGGCCTCCCCAACCCGTCTGGCCAGCGTGGGGAGTGTAGGCCAAATCCTTCTGTCTGTGACGGACGAGAGAGGATCATGCTCCTGTAGTGGAGACTAAAAATGACCTGATGATGATGATGATAGTTTGATTGTTTAATAAATTAAATGAAAGTATTTATTCTGCCATTGGACCATTGTGGGCACTTCTTACACTTTTTATAGATAATATTCCTAATGTTTTGTGTATTTTTTACTAGCATTTTGGAAATCCATATATACATAACATAAGGAAAAAACTGTCACTTGTAGTACCTATCAAAATCTCACTAATCTCTTCGAACTCTCACTCTTTCATTGGTCATTATTAATTTTATATTCTTATTTCTATGATCATTAATAATCACAGACCCTGGACATGACAGATAAATAACAATTTATTACATTGACTGTAAAATATGTATTAAATTAGTTTTACAGAAATCATTTCACTTAGGTATATATTAGGTATGGCACCAAAAATATTTTTTAAATATTACATATATTTAAAAAAATGCACACAAAATCTAGTTTAGTTTAGCATAAACTTAAGTTTATACTAAATTGTTTTAGCTGTTGGTCTTTCAGTTTATACAAAATTTTTTCATGATTACCATTGGCACATTTGTTTACTCCAATAATAGGGACCCTGCAGATATTTGAAAACAATAGCACTCGACAGATGTCCAACAAATACCAGCTTGCCTGGATAACCTAGCATTTTTTTCTGCCTCCTCTCAAAACTTTATAATTTGTTTATAGCCTTTTTACTATATATTTGGTAAGTTGAATTATAATAGGCTATTTGAGAATTTTGTTTTCATTTTGATATGTAGGGACATCTCTTTATTATAACCTTATGTGAAACAATTATTTCGATAGCACAAAAATCTCTCGAGATATATTAATTAGAAAATAACAATTTTACGACTTTCCCGAAAATGCTCCATACAAATGGCTAGTGAGATAGGACAGGTTTGTATTTTGTATGCATCAAATTAGAAATTTGTACGACAGCTATGTTAAATATTATGTTTATGTAATTTAGTATCATAATAAAATTAATAGTATTTTTTATTGCTTCTCCAATGGAAATATTACTTTTTAATAATTTCATACTTTTAAAATGGACTTTCCCACCAAACTTTAATCGACCCTAAAATAAGTTGGATGGAAGATAGTAGAATGAAAGTTTGCAGATCTTTATAGTTTTGTGTATTTAACAATATTGTTAAATAATTTATACAATTTTTAACATTGTCAAATAACCTATTGTTTTAATTTATTACACAAGGTCATTTTTATTGTTTCGATATAACAGCTTTACTAATTAGACACTTTGCTGTGCCATTTTTACAACAAGCATGAGAGAAAAAATATGAATGAAGTATTTTACAATTTGCCTTTGACATGTTGCAAAGCAGCGACCGTTTACTTAACCGCTTAATGCCATTTGTAATCAGACGAATTATAAGATAAGATAACATAAACTAAGTGACAGATTTAAAAGTTAAGTTAATATATCATTTAATACTTACACTGAGGTGGTGGTAGATAACCATAGAAGAGAACATCACCACAAGAAGAATGGTTCATCTCATCACACAAAGCCAATCTTCTGCTAAGAGGAGTGATACCAAAATAATCACATTCGTGTCTCAATGCTCGTATATTCACATTATTCAGATCAATATCATGGGTACGAAGGAAGTTCAGAATTAGTCCAAACAGCTTTGGATCTCTGTCTATAAATATGGCTCCAGAATCATCTCTGACTGTTGGTATTCGTCCACTTAATAGAGCTGTGAAAAATGTGTCTGGTACCCAAGTGAGCGTATGCCAGGATGTTGCAAATCTAAAAAGAAATTTACTTCACTAAACATTTATTTAGGTCATTTCATTTTCATTTCATAACCATTAAGTTTTTACTTTCCCTAATAAAGTGAAAGTCTTAATATGTATCCATTGTATTTTTTCAATTGTAGTCATTATTTATGATAAGTTACCATACGTAATACAAATGAAAACAGAAATTCTAGTAGGATAAGGTTCATTAAAAAAAAATCTTCACTTTTCTTTTGTGATCAAATATCACAGTAGGCAGACGCAGATACTATAAATATCATATACGGTATTATACTGGCACAAGTTGTTTGTAACTTTACAAGTGGTTAGAATAAAAATGTTGTTTTAGAAGACGAAAATTGTAAATAATATACCGTAACTTTCTATTACCTAAGAGTTGCTACTTACTTTGTACCACCGACATTTAAATTAACTATTTCTTGATAATTAGGCATTTTGATTTAGCAATAACACTGCCTTGAATGTTAAAATTCACCTCCTATCATTTTTAATTTTGAATAGAATTGTCTTTACAAAAATTAGACGAAATCGCCAGCCACAGCCACCTAGACAGGCAGACAACGAAGAAATTGTCAGACACAACGTCAACAAACTGCTGTCAAACCAATATGTCAAAAAAAAAAAGAGAATAAGAGACGTGACATAAATTAAATTGGATTAACGAGGCTGAGGAACTATAGCCAACTTACCAGTGTTAAAATTTCTTTAAAATATGTTTATCCGTTACGATATCGTAGCTAGCGTAGTTAAATTTTAGTACTTGATGTCTGATCTAGTGCATTATCAAGAATCATTCATTAGTAGAATCGGTAATTAGAAGTAGAATTATAGACAGTGCAAAAACAAAAAAAGTGTAAAAGTATTTAATGTCGCTTTTTGTATAAAGGCAGTGCGGTGTTTTTGTTACAAATAAGTTACATAATTATGCTTTTACGCTATTATTCTCATTAGGGTAGGGGGAGGGAAACGGAGTCTGTGAGTCATGAGGGCCAATTAAAGCATTTAGTACATTTTTATAATAGCTAAATCTCAGGCATTTTCAAGCCTAGTCTATTACATATCTTTTGGTAGTTGTGTAGGCTGTTGGCAACATTGATCATAGCAACTTGGATACGTCTTCGTTACACACAAGGACGTTCTCGATTCGAATATTTCAGTTGTCATTCATTGCTCATGCAGTCATACATAACCATGATCATGATCTGTTGAAGAATGAAAAAAACTGATTGAGCGACTTGGTCCTAGTGAGCGACCGAAATAAAGATGCCGCCATGAAAACTCTGATTAACTCTGCCTCGTATCGTATAATTTTTTTTGGCTCAAGGACTTGCGACAGAAAAGTAGACCGTGTTGCCATTTTAGTAATTACGTGAGACAGTTACGTCACATAACTTTACGGCTATGGAATCAATGTTTTTGTAGAGCCCGATTTTATTATTCCTGGCTGGTTTTAGGGACATGCCGAAAAATGTCGCCAGGAACCTTCTTGTTCTTCCATTATCTGTAATAAGTCGACAGTGAAACCGATAGTGCAATTTTTCTGCTGTTTTGCACGATGTCTTGAAAGGACTCCGCAGCCCCGTTTCAAACACTTTTGATCAAAAATTCTATTAATTTTATGCACCCAATGATTACTCGTACCAGTCGCACCATAATACACTATCTCTATTATGAATAGACACTATTATATACCTATTAAATTATAAAAATTTGTTTCTATGCACCACCGTGAGTACACGAAGTTTGCGCTAAAAATCCTATGAGATAGGAGGAGGGAGAGGGGAAAATAGTGCCTAACTTCTACGTATGAACTAGTTTACCGGTTTTTTAATTTTCGCAAGCATTATTTTGAAATTCATGTTTATTATTTTTTCATGTTTATTATTTTTACTATGGCAATATTTTTATGAAGAGACGTGTCCGTCAGTCACTCGCAGTCGGCCTAAAGTCAATTTTGTAGAATCGAATTGTTGGAACTGATGTATGAAAATACAATTGTTGTGAATTTTTAGGGTAGTGATTAGAATTGTAGAACAACGCGATGCCGGCTACTGCTGTTGCGAAGCCGAGTAATGGCCACAGTAAAGGCATATTCTCTAACACCGCCGGCTTCAGCACCCTCATCACAGTTACGGTATTGTCACTGGCTTGGCTGGCCGGTTTTGCGTCTCGGTTGTTCGCTGTTATAAGGTTTGAAAGTATAATTCACGAGTTCGACCCATGGTAAGTGTGTTCGCATTACGTTAAGTCAATAAACTGGAGGTTAGATGTTGCATGTGATAACTGCTTACGTGTTTTAGGTTCAACTATCGCTCTACAGCATATATGGTACAGCATGGGTTCTACAATTTTTTGAACTGGTTCGATGAGCGGGCATGGTACCCGCTCGGTCGTATCGTCGGAGGGACCGTGTACCCAGGCCTTATGATCACCTCTGGCACAATACATTGGATATTGCATACTTTAAATATACCAATACATATAAGAGATATCTGTGTGTTCCTCGCTCCTGTATTCAGGTTTGTATTTTTTATAATTGGTAGGGTAAAATATCAAGTTTTATGAGGCTGTATGTATGTATGTTTTGTTTCCAATAAGAGTAAAAATTATTGTACTAAAATATTTGCCTCCAATTTTGCTGTCCTTTTTATACAACATAGATCATATCCATACCATAGATCTAGGGTTGCCATCCGTCCACGTTTCCCCGGATTTGTCCTAGTTTGAAGGGTGTCCGGGGAGTGTCCGGGCAGGTTTTCATTTGTAGTCCAAGGTAAAAAGTTTTAAATTACTACCGCCCATTCCATGATGCAAATAACAGTCTTGTTGCAGAATAAGAAATAGTACTAATACTGAAAAACACTGATGACATGTCCGGGTTTTAAGATTTAAAATCCTGAGTTTTCATGCATCTTGTCCTGGTTCTTAGCATTCAGAGATGGCAACCTAACATAGATCTATCCTGATGTCCTCTATATCCTGAGTTTATATTCCACTATTTTTGTTGTTTTCTATTCTAGTGGTCTAACAGCAATAGCGACATATCTGTTGACATCTGAGTTATGGTCCCGTGGAGCAGGATTATTTGCCGCATGTTTCATAGCCATTATACCTGGATACAGCAGCAGATCAGTTGCGGGCAGTTATGACAATGAAGGGATTGCCATCTTTGCCCTACAATTTACATATTATTTGTGGTTGAAGAGCGTTAAAACTGGATCAGTTTTCTGGTCAATCTGCACTGCTCTTTCTTATTTCTATATGGTATGTATTCCTTTGACATGTCTATATATTTATAAGTAGTTCTATAGACACATTCGTACATATTTTTTTTACATGCTTGAAAGATATCTGCATATATGTGTTAAAATTAGTAAATAAAAGGTTTTTCAATAAGATATATAATAAGCCATTTTTAGGGTTCCGAACCTCAAAAGGAAAAACGGAACCCTTATAAGATCACTTTGTTGTCCGTCTGTCTGTCTGTCTGTCTGTCTGTCTGTCTGTCTGTCTGTCAAGAATTTCTATGTCGAGAATGCGTGGAGGTATCAAGCTGAAATTTGAACTGTATACTCAGGTCTACGGTCCCATGAAGTTAAAAAAAAATCAAACTGCTAAGTTTACGTAGAAAAAAGTTACGGCCGTTTATTCAGCAAAAAACGCATATTTCGACACACTCAAGGGAATCAAAACCTATAGGGTACTTCCCGTTGACCTAGAACTATGAAATTTGGCAAGTAACATCGTTATAGACTACAAGTACAGGAATAAATCTTAAAACTATACATTTGTAAATAGATCTTAAAAAATAGGGGATCTATATTTTTTATAGGGTGTCGAAATTTCAAATTGAAACTACTAGTTCAAATGGGGTGTCATATGAAAGGGCTTGATGTACACATTGCAAAATATATTTTATTTATTTTTTTCGACGCATTATTTCTTATTTATAATGAAAAATATCAAATTTAATAATGATACTACGTACCTACGGAACCCTCGGTGGGCGAGTTCGACTCGCACTTGTCCGGTTTTTTATATCTGATAGCATCTATATCATAAACTCTGATCATCAAGTGGTTGATTAATGAGATGTATAATAAACCTGCAGAATTATTCAAAATTGTATATCTCACACTGCAAATTTACTATTGCTTAGTTTAAATAGTTGAGTAGAGCGAGTGGGACACTTATACATATATACTGAAAACTCATTCTAGGAAATGAATAGGCTCCAAAACCACTGAATCGATTTTGATGAAACTTGTCACAATTAACGACCTCGACATGCTTGAGGTTTGTGTGGTAAAAAATTGAGATTGATCATGTCCTTGACGAATGATCATCCATTTTCCATTGAACAATGGAAAACATACACTCAGCGAATCTACTCATTTCATTGAACTTCGATTTCGGCCCTGTGGGCTAGAATCCAGCCTAGTTAATACAAATGTTATTTGAGAAATTATTAAAACAAAATGAGGTGTTTTAATAATTTCTCTTGAACAATTCTGATTAGTAACTATATCTATGCTATACATATTTTTGAAAATAATTCACATCCAGCTTTGGGTTCATGATACACCACCATGGATAGTCACTTTTTCCATTAAAAATGTTAAAAACTATTTTGTAAATTTGGCTTAACTAATAATAATAATTATCTTATTATTAAGGCATAATCATCAGAATGGCCAATCCGATTTTAATGACAGAAAATAAAAAAAACATTTTAAATTTATTCTGGATTTACATTATTTTACATATTATAGGGTACCTTTTACTCTGAGAAGCAATTCTCGTAATTAAAATTTAGTCAAAATTCAGTTTCGATTCAGTCTCAATCTCACAGATGTCACATTTTGTATATCTCTCTTTTCATTTGGTAGGTCTCATCACAATAGGAAGATACAAAGTTTTATTTAGAGTGTGATTATATCGAAATATGACTGAAAATTAAATAAACTAAGAATGCTGGTTGCAATAAGAATTGATATTAATTATGAATGAAATTAAGTCTACAATTTTTTGCCAGTTCATAATAACAATCTCGTTTCGGTTAGCTGTCATTCACTCAAGTAAATTTAATTATGAGAAATGTCTTCCTGGTATATGTGATGCAAAGCCATAGGCAGAAGCTAGTGTGAAATATTTATTTATTAGCTATGTGATTAAGAATTAATTCTTTATAAGAAATTGTTTATTTACTGTATGACAATTTTCAGGTGTCAGCATGGGGTGGTTATGTATTCATCATCAATTTGATTCCCCTGCATGTGTTTGCACTGCTGATAATGGGACGGTTCTCACAACGTCTGTTTGTCAGCTACAGTGTGTTTTATATAGTTGGGTTGCTGTTGTCCATGCAAATACCATTTGTAGGATTTCAACCAATTAGAACCAGTGAACACATGGCGGCGTCTGGTGAGTCATTGTCCTATCTATTTATTTAGTTTGTATTGGCTTTGATGACATAGAGTTCATAATGTGTACTAAAAGTAGCGGTCGCCCATGACTTTATTCCTTTTTTAATCCCTTAGACGAATTAGATAAAAATTATCCTCCAAGTTAGACCAAAATTACACACAATGTGCAAAATTTTATTAGGATCAGTTAAGTAGTTCAGAGTTTCATCAGCCGGATTTCTTTTTGCATTTGATAGTCCAATTCTTGAGGAAGGTTTGGTGATATGATGTCAAACAGCACATCTTCATGATAATACCATTGGGAGTTAAAAGGGTGGGTGAAATCAAGCTATTAATAATTTGTTGTCTATGAAGTGACAAGAAAAAGTTAGGTAACAAAAAGAGATCCCTCTTTTTGTTACCTAATACCTAACCTAACCTGAAGTCTAAATAGAAAGAATTTGAGATAAATAAAGTTATTGTAATGTTTAACCCGTCAAGAGCGTATCTAGCCTTTAGCATAGGAAGGGGCAAAAGGATAAGATAATAACACAAGTGAAAAGAACTGGTATATTTTTCCTTTGGCGGCCCGAATTCCTGAGCATTTAGCCGTCCCCCTGCCTTAGCGACGCCCATGAATCCCATAGATTAATATGGGATCTATTCTTCCTCCTTTAAAATCCTCGTAATAGTGTATATAGCGCTACTAATATACTGTGATACTGATACTGTCCCACTGATGAAGGTTGGCTGAAAGAGATCTCTATTAGAGATAAGCTTGCCTTTGTATACCACTTATGTAAAGATCTTGTAAACTTTGTTAATGTGCAATAAAGACTATATATATCACTAGCTGTGCCCGCGACTTTGTTCTCGCGGAATAGTTATTTTTTTATTATTTATTTATATTAATAAAAATAAATAAAAATTCTAAAATAAAAGTATCTTATGTAAAAAAATGTAGTTTACATTACTCCTTATTACATCAGCTATCTGCCAATGAAAGTCCCGTCAAATTCGGCCCAGCCGTTTCAGAGGTTAACCATAACAAACAGACAGACAGATAGATTAAAAAAAGAAAAATTGTAAAAAAATATATTTTGGTTTGGTCTGTATGCATTTAGTAAAAAGCGGTTATTTTAATATTAGAAACAGACACTCTAATTTCATTTATCTGTATAGATCAGTAACAGCTACAAAATCGCCTCTATCAATTTGACCAGTCTTTAAAATTACATTCTGTATATTATACATATATATAATGTTACGGTTTTTGCCATAACACTAGACTACGTAGTAATCCTGTGTTCAGTAGAGGATTATTATTAGATGCATGTTTTTGTGCAAATTATGGAAATCGCCGCTAATCATCATCATAATCATCATCATCAGGTCATTTTAGTCTTCACTACAGGAGCGCGACCCTCTCTCGTCTGTCCTAGACAGAAGGAGGATTTGACCTACACTCCCCACGCTGGCCGGACGGGTTGGGTAGGCCTGATCGATGTTTTATAATGTATTTCCCTTGTCGCCTTGTACGACATCCACGGGAAGAGACGGAGTGATTCTATTCTAGTCTGCCGGAAACCACACGGCCAGCTAATAGTGTTAATAAAATGTTACTTTGTCTGTATTGTATGTAATATTTATTCATGTTGGACAAAAGTACATTGGAAACAATAATTTTCACAGTGTACACAATATACGCAATGTATATTGCGAATTTAATGACATTGATAAAACATTATGGTTGTTTATGTCGAATTTCGCCGTACATGCCTCTACTTTATGTTCTAAGTTAATTAGTAATACCGACTTTCTATTTTATTACTCTGTGCTCATTTAGTAGAGTCGTAAAACAAAATTAGTTTACATTTCATTTACGTTTTTGTATTAACTTGCCTGATGTGTTATAATTTTACTGACATTAAATAAATATCATATAGCAATTGACTCTTTGGAATGACACATAAATGAAATAAGGCTTTGGAATAAAATTAAAATAACCTTAAATTAAAAAAAAGGGTCCGTTCACACAGACCGGCTCGGAGAGGAGAGCATATTTTGAGCGCGTTTAAGATAGAGTTTTGGATCATTAGCATAAGGTTCATTTTTAAAATTCACACCGGGCGGCTCTCGAGTATTCTCGTATAACAAAAGTGAACTTTAAAAATAAACTTTATGCCAATGACTTAAAATTCTTTTTTAAACGCGACCAAAATATGCTTTCCTCTCCGAGTCGATCTGTGTGAACGGACCCTAATTGATTACGTGGGATGCCACATACCCGAGTCCGTAATAGAACGTTTATAACTTTTTAAAATTGGAATTTACCTCGCTAATTCTCCGTAGAGCTTCCGCTTCGTAAAAACGTGTTCTTTGTAATTAAGCAGCGTATGCTAGAATGTAGTATATCGTTCCTGGGGGACGGGGTGTATGACACTCCACGCGCCTTTTTACGACGGGTAAAATTTTAGTCTAGTGTGTGATGGTGTAGTTAAATATTATGCATTAATACCTAACACTTTCTAATATTACTAACTATTTTCAGAATGGAATAATAATATGTTAAACGGTACCACTCTAGTATACGAAATATCAACGTAACATGTATTTTTTTATGTATGTTTCGTTTGATAACGAAAATTTGTAAATGTACAGACAATTTGTTATCTGGTAAATACCAGTTAATTGCATATTTTTTGTGAATAACCTTCATTTGTGATTGATTTATTTTATACTTCGCCAGAGGGCAGACGTGAATTTGATGTGAAGCCCTATAGACGGTTATCTTATAGGCGCTTGCTATACAAAGGCCGCTCGCGCGCTGCCACTTCCGCTGCCAACGCAGCAGCTCCTTTGTTCCTTATAACATCACTCAATCAACAGTACCACAACAACTCTCTAGGCCTCTAGTCATTGTTATTTGACTATTGCCTTTAAATGAAATTCTAAACTCCATAAAATACAATTTAAACTGACAACTGCTTAATTTACAATTCAAAATACTTCATAAAACATGGTCGTAAGTTGCTATTCAATGAGCCATTGCACAACTGATGTAGAACACTCTGTTTACAAAGTATGTACATATTAGGAGCATCTCTAGAATAACATTACAAATAGCTGCGACGTTACAGTGTAACAATTGTTAGAAATGCATAACAAAAATGTTTGGCGTTGTTCGTTCCATGTTTTTGTAAATGATATTGGTTAAATTATTTAAACTTTATCCTAATTGAGAATATAATTACTTAATGGCTACTTTGACT
The DNA here is from genome assembly GCA_937001555.2 of Hypsopygia costalis. Taxonomy (NCBI): domain Eukaryota; kingdom Metazoa; phylum Arthropoda; class Insecta; order Lepidoptera; family Pyralidae; genus Hypsopygia; species Hypsopygia costalis. The sequence goes on along the minus strand of OW443343.2, from coordinate 18,160,400 downwards.
CCCAGGCGCGTTGCCGACCCTGTAACAACCTCTTCACGCCCTTTTTGAAGAACCCCATGCTGTAGTCTCCTGAGAAAACCTCGACAGGCAGTTCATTTCACAGTTTGACAGTACGCGGGAGAAAACATCTCTGAAACCGCATAGTACACGACCACTTAAGCTCCTATGTATGAGGATAAATTCTCTGTCGATGGCGAGCGGTGCGACTGTAGAAGAAGGCCATGGGCATCATGTTAAACAACTCCTCTGAACACACCCCATCATACAATCGGTAGAGGTAATTAAGGTAGTAGTAGTCGCGCAAAAAGACGCAAAATCTCTTCTCAAACTTAAAGGTTTTAAACCGTCTGTCAGTTTGGGATCGTCAACAATCCATATCATAGAATATAGGCCTCCCTCTTAGACTTATATTGATCGGGATGCATCTTCGTCTTCTTTTCACCATTATTCACCATTAATTAAGTATTTCTTTTTAGGTGTATTCGCGTTGTTGATGGCAATTGGGGTGTTGAAATATCTACATAGTCTGAACCCCAAAGGGCAGTGGAAGCAACTGCTGATCCTGGGAGGATTGGTAGCTGCAGCTGCGGTCTTCCTAGCGGTGGTGCTGCTTACATACATGGGCGTTATTGCACCATGGAGCGGACGGTCAGTACATATCCTTAACAATCCCAACTGCTAGTATTTAAATATCAATCCATATCCATTCCACTAATAGGAAACGGCCCAGGGGCCCTACCGCAGAAGCTGAAACCTATTACCATCGGATTTTTAATCGCCAAAATAAATCTTAGGTTTAAGGTAATGATAAACATGTTCAGGTTACTCGGTAGAGCTCTATCAGTTCTACCATCTAAGCTAAACAAAAAATCCGATGATAATCGGCTTCAGCTTCGGCTTAGGCCCCCAGGTCACCTTTCAATCGAAGGGGTTTAGAGCATATTCCACGTTGCTCGACTGCTGGATGAAGGATGCCAGTGTTTTCAAGTTGCCTAAAGATCATTAACTTGGTTTAACGACTGTCATTTAATAACAAAGCCGGGATGGACGGCTTAATGTTAAGCCGTCGTTTTCTTTTTTTTTATACTATGTCGGGTGGCAGACAAGCATACGGCCCGCCTGATTTGAAGCGGTTACCGTAGCTATATTAACGCTCGCAACATAAAATGTCGCTCGCGCGCCGCCACCCCCGGTGGCAACGCAGCATCTCCTTCGTTTATGGTGACCTCACCCGCAGGAACACAACAACCCTCAAGGGAATTATTATTTGGCTGCGATATTCTGTGAGGTGGTGGTACATTCCTTAGTCGGTTGGCTTACAATTACGCTCCCTACCTCTCTTTTCGCCAGAGCTTCATTTGTCAGGCAGCAGGGTGCACCGCGTGCAGATGAAGTTGGCTTTGGTTCAAAGATGTTGATGAGCTACTTACACCCCAAAATCATCGTCATTTAATTATTTATCTTCTCCTTTCTATAGAAGCTTGAAAAATATAAATAAATAATTAAAATCATTTCGCTATTACACCAGAAACCATAACATTATAAGCTCAAGGTACATAAAACACAAACATTAGCGATAAGTTGGCCTATGACCTAAAAGAAACTTGATTGGTTGATGAACGACATCAATGGGGCCTGCCACCAAGGGCGGATCCAGGGGGAGGATCATGGGGGTTAAGAATCAGCTGGGCTGATCTAGGACCTAGGTGGACCACTAATTAAAGTTGTTAATTGATTTTGTTATTTAAATATATAAGTACTGCATTATTTTATTTAGTACAGTACTTACATACATTAATTTAATTCATACTTTTTACCTGTATCTTATTATCAAATTTAAATAATAACTTGAAGTGACTTGACCACAACTATGAGGACCGCTCCCTCTGGCGCCAGAGCTGGATCCGCCCTTGCCTGCCGCATCCATTTTTTTCAGAATATACCGAACAGAAAGTTACCACGACGTGTCATATAATGTGTAAATCAGTTTAAATTATGAGTTTGAAAAATAATAAAGTTTTGCAAACTGTATGTTTATTTTTATTCATAGAATGTCATTGTTATTTTGGCTATAAATTTTTGGTACTACTTCTTGAAACTTTGTTAGACACTCTCGCTACTTGTACATTTTTATCCCCCGAAACCTCTCCACCCGAGTTCAACTTACACTTGTGGTTTTTTAGTAAAGTGCATATAAATTATTTTGTCTTTATTTTCCAGTTTCTACTCCCTATGGGACACTGCTTACGCGAAGATCCACATTCCGATCATAGCGTCGGTGTCGGAGCACCAGCCGACCACCTGGTCCTCGTTTTTCTTCGACCTCCACGTGTTGGTGTGCACCTTCCCCGTCGGCCTGTGGTACTGCATCAAGAATGTCAATGATGAACGAGTGTTTGGTAATTTTTTTAATTTGTAACATAGTATAACCAGTCTTACCTTGATGAGCCCCGTGGTCGAATAGCTAACAATGGCCACTTTGACTTCGAGGTCGCGTGTTCGATCTCCGCACATGACAAATATTTGTGTACATGGACATGTCTGTTTGTCTTGGTTTGGGTGTTTTCTATGTATGTCAAGTTTTGCTTAGTTTGGGACTAGATGGCTGTGTGAAATTTATCCAAGAATATTTATATAAAGTGTGGTTCGCGAGCGGATATTGGATGAGCCCTGAAACTGAAAAACAGTACGTCACTACTTAATAGTAATATAAGCAATACGTCTGTCGGGCTATGTTCGTGGGTTCGCAATACATACTTCCATTCTTAATAATTAAAATGTGAAAGTGTGTTTGCTTGTTTCATTTGTTTGCTTGTTCTTCTTTCACGTGGAAAAGAACCAATAGATGGATGTGATTTTTTTTTACGGTAACAGTTTAAGTTCTGGAGAGTGATATAGGCTATTTGTCATGATCACGCTGGCGAAGCTGCGGGCCAGCCAGTACAAATATAAATCTTCATGTTAGGCACACTGAACACTGAAGCCTTTTCAAAGTACATTTTTTTCTTTTTATCACATACTAGCACTGTTACCCACTTATTTTTATTAAACTTTTTTCCCTATGTCACTCACTCTCCAGACTAAACTTTACCCGTAAAAAAATGTCCAAACCGTTGATTCCTTTCAACCTGAAAGAAAGACAAACAACCAAACCCGACAGAACAAACCGGCTGTTGTCACGTTCGTAACTTTGCGACTCTCCCCAATCTGCTCGACGATCTCTCTCGCTCAGACATATCTTCTATCTATACCGAATAGTTTTTATATCTGTTACCTACCTTCTGTGATGGTTCAATTATTTTTTTAGTGGCCCTATACGCTTTGAGCGCGGTGTACTTTGCCGGCGTCATGGTCCGTCTGATGCTGACCCTGACCCCCGTCGTATGCGTGCTCTCTGGCATCGCATTCTCCATTCTCCTGGACTTGGTGCTGCGCGAGGATGAAATGCCTGCGCCGCCTGCTGACAATGACGAGTCCAAGAATCTCTATGACAAGGTATTCTTTTGTTTTTACTCCCTAACCATTTTTTAATTAAGGATTTTACGGCCCTGGATACAATTTCTTTGAAGCACAATTTAAATAAGGTACTTTAGTGGAATAGGATAAAACTATGACCAAGTTTACGACAAACCAGGTTTAAACACTTTTCATATAACATTGTTGTTTTGACTGATTATGAAAAAAATTCGTTTACGGATACCAATCCTGTATTCGTAAAAATATCAAATTGTTATTATTATTAATTTTTATTTATATTTACAGGCGGGCAAAGTAAAGAAGCGCACACACGAGCCGGCCGTGCCGGTGGACTCTGGCCTCGGCATGAATGTGCGGTCGGGCACACTCATCGCGTTCATGATATTGCTCATGTTGTTCTCCGTGCATTGTACATGGGCTACTTCCAACGCTTATTCCAGCCCTAGCATCGTGCTTGCCAGTTACGGAAATGATGGGTAAGTTTTATATTATACGTTAGGTGCAAAACAAGCATGCAACCCAACTGATGTAAGGCTTACTTTTGCGGCATAACTTTGAAAATTGTTCTGTTTGTAAATTGTGATGAGGAGATGCTGCATCAGCAATGCGGGTGTCAGCGTTAGATCAATACTTCTTGTGTTGCAAGCGCCTAAAAGCTATGTTAACCACTTTATAGGTGTATGTGAGGTGGAGATACTTCCCCAGTCGGGCAGCTTAAAATATATGCGATGCCCTATCTCTCTTTTCGCCAGAGATTAGTTTGTCAGTCAGCAGGGTGCACCACGTGCAGGTGAGATTGGCTTTGGTTCAAAGATGTTAATGAACTACTTACTCCCCAAACCGACGTAACGGATGCTCCCATATGAACTTTAAATTTTATAATAAGTACATTGTTTATTTTATTTTGGCCGTGTGGTTTCCGGCAGACTAGAATAGAATCACTCCGTCTCTTCCCGTGGATGTCGTACAAGGCGACTAAGGGAAATACATTATAAAACAACGATCAGGCCTCCCCAACCTGTCTGGCCAGCGTGGGGAGTGTAGGCCAAATCCTCCTTCTGTCTGGGACGGACGAAAGTGGGTCGTGCTCCTGTAGTGGAGACTAAAATGACCTGATGATGATGATGATGACGATGATGATGACATTGTTTATTTATGTAACATAACTAATATTTCTTTTCTCCACCATTTTATCTTGAATATTTCAGATCGCGTAGAATTTTGGACGATTTCCGAGAAGCATACGGCTGGTTGTCTAGGAATACTGCAGAGGACGCCAGGGTGATGTCTTGGTGGGACTACGGATATCAGGTAAAATTAAATTACTATTTATTTATAGTTTTACATTTTCCAGGTCATTACAATTACCATGCGTTTAGACGATTCGGCAAATTTTAGAATCGATGTTTTTATGGTTCCCTAATAGTGATAGATATTTAAAAATCCGTGGCGCACAGTAGTCGAGCTTCTCTTGGCTACCCATCTCTTTAGGCTTTTAATGCTCTATTTACCATATTGCTATCTCTCACATTACCAAGAGGGAAGAACAAATGAAAAGCCTAAAGATTCCTTCTCATTAAATTCGTTTTCTAGGCAGTCTTCGTTTTTTTTTTACGCTGGCTGGCAAATAATGATATCCAATCCATACTAATATTATAAATACTGTGTGACTTGGAATATAGGTGGGTGCACATCCACCTAGCTCAGGCAAAAGTTCTCTCCAATATTTAATTTGTAGCTGTTTAATTTTAATAATGTGAACTTGAAACCTATTTTGGAGTGAAAAATTAATTATTTTATATTTGTATAAATATGAAACTGTGCTTGTTAGTTTGTTCTTTTTCGAGAGGAATGGATTGACATGATTTTTTTAAGGGAATAGTCTAAGTGTTGTAGTGTAACATAGGCTACCTTTTATCTCTTGGAACATCTTATTCCCATCGAGAGGAACATCTTATTCCCATCGAGATATTTTTTTTATTAAAGTAATTACCATGCTGGCCAAGCTTCCGGAACCAGCTAATGTAGTATAAACAAACGATAATTTTGTAAATTACAGATAGCGGGCATGGGCAACCGAACAACATTAGTCGATAATAACACTTGGAACAATTCGCATATAGCGCTCGTTGGTAAAGCGATGGCGAGCAACGAGAGTGCGGCGTACGAAATAATGACCGCGCTGGACGTGGACTACGTGCTGGTGATATTTGGAGGGGCGATCGGGTACTCGGGGGACGATATCAACAAGTTCATATGGATGGTGAGAATTGCTGAGGGAGAACACCCCAAAGATATACACGTAAGTAATGTTTCAATGATTCTTTGTAATTTCGTATTTGTCTTAATTGATAAAAAATGCTTATTAAAGACATGATACGTATAAAATTGAAAAAAAAAAATTGTTATTCATGACATATATTATGTTACCTTGTTAAAGTGTTACCACCTCTCTCTCTCTCTTCATACAACTGCCTCTTTCATACGATTCGATACGACAAAAAGTTGAATATTCATTCCTACGTTAAAGTAGGCGATTATTCCACGCAATTATAGCCTTGCTTTTACTCTGAGAAACGGATTTCTAGTTCCAGCTGCGAACCTATCTACAGCCGGCTTGGCAAAACTAAAAAAAAATATTTTCTTTGTTACAGGAAGCTGATTATTTCACTGAGAGGGGCGAATACAGAGTTGATTCAGAAGCTTCGAAAACTATGTTGAACTGTCTAATGTATAAATTGTCATATTATCGGTAAGATATTTTCTACGTGTTTGATTTAGTACAATTTATTGATTTACGAATTTTATCATTGTCGTCGTCCTTATTCATCCCACTTGCTGGAATACGGGTGTCCTTTCAATCGAAGGGGTTTTAGAGCATACTTTACCGCGCTGCTCAACTGCTGGTTGGCGGTTTTTGTCATTGTAATGCTGTATTATAAATTACCGAAAATAAATTAGATTTTTATAAATTAACCTGATTTTGTTATAAAGAATAAAAATATTTATTTATTTTGTATACAGTCGGCCCGGGATGGAACAAGAGCGATAATTTAGGGTCGTGTGGATGTGGATGTTTTTGTGGATGAATTTTAATTTCATAAAAAAAAAACATTTCATCAACACAACAACAAAAAATCACAACATCATCAATTTGATGTACTACACGACCCTAAATTATAGCTAGTTCATCCCGAACCGACTGTATAAAGTGTGTCCTTCTATCCAGGACACACTTATATACGGAGTATTAATGTGCCAAAAATCTCATCTCATAGGATTGTATATTTTACGATACTTTTGTCAGTTTATGTACTTTTGCTTATGTGCAGCATGGACATTTATAATTTGTTATTTTATTAATTGTATAAATAAATTTACTTTTGTTTATTAGATATGACAGCGGAGGCAGCCCGCCGGGCTACGACCGCACGCGAGGAGCTCTGCCCGGGAACCGGGGCTTCAAGCTCACCTACCTCGAGGAGGCCTACACCACCGAGCACTGGCTCGTTAGGATATACAGGTCATTGTCATATTGATTAATACATTATTATCGTAACACATGGAATTGTTGTACAATGAGCGGGACTAGAACTTGTTGTTAATGAAGGGTTCCGTAGCAGCAAGTAACATAATATAAAAGTTACGATTTATGACGTATTAAAAAAACTGCTTACTAGATCTCGTTCAAACCAATTTTCATTACCATGTACATACATCATATTTTTTTTTTTAGTTTTATCATTCTCTTATTGTAGAAGATACAGGGACACTGTGTATGGGGAACCCCCATTTTCAACAGTATAGTTCTTATAGTTTCGGAAAACAGTGACTTGAGTCATGGATACATATACATCCCTGTGTTGTACGTGAATACGTTATATGCACTAAAATTATCTCAAAATGGCAGCGCTTCCCCCTATCCCGCACGCGATGTTCCATAGTCATTACTTAGCGTAATAAATTCTTTGATCCTTCATCTATCCAGTGGTGTGATTGAATTTTGGTTGGAGATGATAGATATGTAGCTGCAACACTAAACTGTATGCCCTGATTGTGTTATCATTAGTTTTTTTTTAATTGCCTCCCTATGACAGCAATTTTAAAGACGTATTCAAGTCAAAAGTGTGAGATGCTAAAATCACATTCAGCGTAAACTGGTAACATTTATTGTCACACTCCTTACACAGGGCACTAGGTGACATAACTAGGCATAGATTAAACTTATTACTGGCTAGTGAACAATTCGTTTCCGTGTTTAGTTCGTTTACCAGTTCTCTTAACAAATATTTATATAGAAGTTTAATAATATATATATGTTACGGCTAAAGGTGGGTGTGAACATAACTTAAGATTAGCCGACTAAACTTAGGTCTAACTTCGAGGAGGTGTTAATGTTAGTTTCTTCTATCTTTAACCGGCTAAATTACCTTTCATATTTCATAGAATGTGGTGCTATTTCGACGGAGCCCCTATTCCGGGGGCGCTTCGCGGGGCTCCTATTCCTGTGTAAAGGGTTTAAAGTAACCTAACAAAACCTAACCTCGGGGTGCCCTTCGCTCGCTCTTGCATCCTACGTCGTAATTCATTAAAATAGTATTCTATTAGGAAGTTTCATAGCCACGTGTGCGCGCATTGTCTCCCCACTGCCCCCTCAAGCCCTCCGCCGGCCCGGCGCGTCCATCGATTACATTTTTAGCCGTTTCGTTTCGGTTAATGTGCACATTAGCCGGCTAATCTTAAGTTTATGTTCACACCCACCTTTAGCCGTAACATATATATATATATATATATATATATATATATATATATATATATATATATATATATATATATATATATATATATATATATATATATTTGTAAACTGCCTCTATGCCTATGTTTGGTTAAATTATTGTATATTTGAATATTAATGTACATTTAAATACTAAAATGTTTTTTTATTACCATGGTCCTAACCTACCGAATTAAAATAGTTTTATAAATATATTATACTAGCTTTCGCCCGCTGCTTCGCTCGCGTGACATTCGGGGCAAACACGTGTTTACTCATTAATCAATAGAAGTACTCGTGTAAAATTTCGGATAAGATAGTCCAACTAATCTCGTTTTCCCATACAAACTTTGGATCTCCGTGTCTTTGTCTTTGAATTTTTTTTTTAAGTAATTCGTGTCCACTACGTTATATTTTCAAATCGATGCCATTGTCGTAATTAACGTCCCAGAAAACCATAGAATCAACACCCATATTGATATTATGACATTTCAACCCCATTGCAACCCTACAGAGTTATCACGTTGGCTATGTTGGGTTATTAAATAGTTGTTTTTTTCGTAATCAGCGACCCGATATACCATAAAAACAATACCTATGACGATTTTCAGACTTTTTCACCACATTTTAGACATTTCAACCTCATCGCATCTCAATAGTGGATGATGGTCACGTTAGTCACGTTGAATTTTAAAATCGTTGTTGTTTTCGCCATCAGCGACCCTATAAACCATAAAAACAATACCCATGACGATTTTCAGACTTTTTCACCCCGTTTTACCGCTTTAGGGGTTGAATTTTGAAAAATCCTGAAACATGTGTTTACTCATTTATCTATAGAAGTACTCGTGTAAAGTTTCGGATAAAATAGCCCAACTAATCTTGTTTCCCCATACAAACCTTGGACCCCCATTTCACCCCCTTAGGGGATGAATTTTGAAAAATCCTTTCTTAGTGCACCCCGAGACATCATAAGGAACCTACGTGCCAAATTTGGAATCTCTAGACCCAGCAGTTTGGGCTGTGCGTTGATATATGTCAGTCAGCCACTCAGTTTCTTCTTTTATATAATTCAACCCCATCGCATCCCCACAAGGGTGATTTTATGTTACGTCGGCTATGTTAGATCATAAAATAGATGTTGTTTTCGTAATCAGCGACCCGATAAACCATAAAAACAATACCCATGACGATTTTCAGATTTATTCGCCCCAATTTACCCTTTTAGGGGTTGAACTTTGAAAAATCCTGAAACAGGTGTTTACTCATTTCTCTATAGAAGTACACATGTAAAGTTTCGGATAAAATAGTCAAACTAATCTTGTTTCCCCATAAAAACTTTGGACCCCCGTTTCACCCCCTTAGGGGATGAATTTTGAAAAATCCTTTCTTAGTGCACCCCTAGACATCATAAGGAACCTACGTGCCAAATTTGGAATCTCTAGACCCAGCAGCTTGGGCTGTGCGTTGATACAAATCAGTCAGTCACTCAGTTTCCTCTTTTATATATTTCAACCACATCGCATCTCCACAGGGGTGAATTTATATCACCTCAACTATGTTGGATTATAAAATAATTGATGTTTTCGTAATCAGCAACTCGATAAACCACAAAAACCATGCCCATGACGATTTTCAGACTTATTCGCCCCATTTTACCCCTTTATGGGTTGAATTTTGAAAAATCCTGAAACACGTGTTTACTCATTTCTCTATAGAAGTATTCGTGTAAAGTTTCAGATAAAACAGTCCAACCAATCTTGTTTCCCCATACAAACTTTGGACCCCCGTTTCACCCCCTTAGGGGATGAATTTTGAAAAATCCTTTCTTAGTGCACTCCTAGACGTCATAAGGAACCTATATGCCAATGTTGGAATCTCTAGACCCAGCGGTTTGGGCTGTGCGTTGATATATAAGTCAGTCAGTCAGTCAGTCAGTCAGTCAGTCAGTTTCTTCCTTTATATGTTTAGATTTATCAAACTATTTAATATTGTCTAATATTCCAGGGTCAAAAAACCTGAAGAGTTCAATCGTCCTCGTTTGCCGGTATCAAAAAGGACAATACCCACAACCAACGCTATCTCGAAAAAGGTAATGTAATTTTTTATACAATGGCTAAATGATGAAATTAAAAATATACATAATTTTTCCTGTCTAAGTAGGACTTATCCAAATACTAGGAGCTTCGACAAGCATTTAAAAACACTCATTATCAGTGAGTTCCGAGTTTATCTTTTAGATAGGGAATGTGGCTCTATTTGGTCATCACTGTATACAATGATTAACGTTGATTCTTATTGCAGCTTGCGTTTGGCGCTGGACCAATGGTAATAGTCATAAAGTAACATTGTATTGTAAATTGATATATGGTGGAGTGCAAACACTTAGTGCATGAGATCGTATGGTGCATCGTGTCTCTTTTTCGTCGATCGGTCGATTTTTATGCATTTTCATATATATGTTCATGATATTGAATGTACTCGTGACGTGTGTGGGCGTTTCGTTGTTTGTAATTTTGTTATTTTTTTTTGCGAACCGAATGACCTTTTAGCTGAAACACATTTCACGTTGGATGACATGAAAGCAAGATACCTAGATAGCCAAAAGACAATTCAGCTACATGATAGTAGAGTACCCAATCAGCAGAGAGTTAACTCAGCTGTACGACATAAAAGCAGAATGAGCTCGTAACAAAACGTCTCGAATAGTCTGCATGATGAGAATACCTTAGTAGCCAATAAAGTAATTAACACTTCACCATGTTTCTGGAACACTTGCACAAAATTATCCACGATTTCATCTTAAATTTCAGATTTTTCTAAATGTCCATTTTTGATCGTGGCAATGTGATATCGTTCCACGACATGACGAGCCGTGTGCAAAGTTGAAAGCTTTTAGATTTTGTCGTCAATGGCTACGTCGCTTATACCATTATTGGGCTTATGAAATGTGCAGTTTGTGAAATTGTCGTAATTTCTACCTCCCACACTGATGTTATATATAACGTTATATAACAATCTGTAACTTTCAATATATGTAGAAGAAAAAATAACAACATGCAATGTTTTGTTGTACTTTATATCATTATGTTACTTAAAAATTAGATACATTTAATTCGTTGTTATTTTGGCTTTCTTATGGCTTTCAAATTCATTGTTACAAAATGTTTCATAACATCACATAAGACCAGTATGGGAGCTTTTTAAAAGTTACGCAGACTACATATTATTTATTGTGTTTCAGACGTCAAAGAGAAGAAAAGGTCTATTGAAGAACAAGCCAACGGTGGTGAAAGGCAAGAAGGTGGGTCGACTGGAGTGATTGTTGCGACGCGCCGCCAGCGCATACTAATGTTCCGTTATCAGTGGTAATACTGCATCCTATTCGTACACATCGTGTTCTACATTCATTTTAATATTTTGTTTGACATCTCGTAGCGGCCGTGGTACTATAAAACGGGGTATTATCATATATTTAGCCAAGACTACGTCACAGTTTGGGTTATCAAAATTTGACATCGTCTATGGCTGATCACGTGATCCAATTGTTACGGGTAGACCTTGTTGTGCCGTGGTAACGGCCCCTTTGTGTGCGTGTTTTTATATGTATCAGCTTTCTTTTTTTATATTTCTCAGTCACTTTGCTGCCCGAGATATTCTGTTGACAACATCTTCAAGAGAATGTTAAAGGCAAACAAGACATCAACGATTCGTTTGGTGTTTATGGGTTTATACCATTTGGTACCCTGTTTGTTTTACCTCTAACAAAGAAATGAAAAAAAAATACCTTAATTGAATTATGTTTGTTAACAAACCAGATCATGATAATTTATAGCACCATAATCTGGTGTTAATTTCTACGCCACGTCAAATATATGAGTAGCTCTGAAACGCCACGATATGTCTTAACCCATTCAGTGCCGAGGCCGCCCATCGGCGTCCCAAAAATAATTAATCATATGCCAAAGATGCCCATAGGCGTCTAGGTTTTGTATTCAATGTCTAGATTAAATAGTATGTATGGCAGCACGAGGGTAAAGTTCTTAATACCCAAACGGCAATGAATGGGCATCTGTCTCGTTGGCGGTTAATCTGTGAACTGATATATCCATCATTGAAATTATATCCGAAATTGAAAAGGTTAATCATAAATTATATTATATATCTTGAATTATTGTGAAAACTATTGGACATAGCATCTAGAACAGATCCCAGCGGAGTAGTCATTTGTGGCATTTCCACTCGGCTATTGATCAGTGATTGAGCACTGAATATATTTAGTACCTATTAGTGACCACCAACCGATATTGGACATGCGCATACGTTTTGGTCAATGAGTGCAACCATGATTATGGTGGAATTTGCAAGCCAATTTATATTACCAATACTGGGTTCTGTGCTCAATGGCTATAAAGTATACTAATACAAACTGGTTATACATTTACGGTTATACTGTTTTCAAAAAGTTGCATGTTTGTTTTGTAATATATCTAAGGTTGCCCTCCGTCCGGGTTTCCCCGGACTTGTCCTAGTTTGGAGGGTGTCCGGGTAGCGTCCGGGCGGGGTTTCATTTGTAGTCTAGGGTTAAAAGTTTTAAATCACTACGCCCGTTACATGCTGCGAATAACCGTCTTGTCACAGATTAAAAACTAGTACTAGTACTAAAAACACTGATGACCGGGTTTTAACATTCAAAATCTGGAGTTTTGACGAATCTTGTCCTGGTTGCTAGCGTTTAGAGATGGCAACCCTAAATATATCTTATGATTCTTTGGCCCAACCACGGACCCTTGAGTTCAACTTAGTAAATATTCTACCTATTTCACTTACTATTAGTGAAGAAATCTTTAAAAAAATCTCATATTATGCTTTCAAATGTCAAAATATGTGTGCTAAGGAACCAATCTTACCACTGATGTAAACATGATGATCGACTGACACCAATCTGTATTTAGTCCATTAGATAACAAAATGGTTTCTTAAAGTTCGTAGGTATTTAGTTGAAATTTGTTTGCACGGTGTGCGTGACGTTCTGACATGAGTAAGGCCGTGTGCTGTATTGTAATTGTGGCAAAGAGTCAACACAGTAGTCATTTAGAACAGTTATTCTACACACTTTAGAAATTGACATACTCGTCCAAACACACCGACAAATTATTAAATTGAAGTATATTTTTATGCCATTGGGCTCTCGAGGGTACTTTATACATTTTTTTAAATCATGATGTATTTGTATCATCGATATCCCTAATATATTTAAAAAATATAGATCTATATAAGATATAGGTCCCAATCAAAATAGGCTATCTCGAATCCGAAGCGAGGTATTGGCGAATCGCTCTCTCTAAACTCCCAAGAAGACAACAAAATATCCCTTGGCCACTCACCCAATATGCCGCTACTTAGCCACATTGCGCGTCGCAACCTTCCATTGCGCGGCTCTATGTGAACTTTACTTTGTGGCATTAAAAAGCTCGCTTAAAACCGTGCATGGGATAACGTGTATGTGCGAGTGGGTCGATTTCGGAGTTGATGTATTCCTCTATTGTCTACTGTACAGGTGACGTTCTTGACGGTGAACTTGTAAACTAGTCAAATGTATTCCTGTGACGGGGTCACTAACGTATTTTAGTTGAGAAAGGATCTTATGCCTTAAACCAACCAGGCAAGAGGACCTTTATCCGTCCTGCTATCGCGCCCAGTAAACCAACCAGGCACTTAAGCAGTTTGGTAGCAGGTCTTACTCCTCTTTCGCCTGCAAGCAGACTATTTAGGCACTCTTTAAGTCAAGTAAGTAATTTAGTTGGGCAATTGGTTCAGTACTAATACCATGTAGATATCGTCAAGGCGAGTACATGTTGTACGTTGTTTACGTGCTTGATACCGCGCTGGCTCGGGAATTTGTGTCCATACTTCGTAGTCGGAAACTGGTTGGCTCTCCTGAACTCCGTTATAGTATTATACGTAAGTGATCCGTTATAATCAAATTGTTACTTAATATAACTTATTATTACATACTAATAAAATTTGACATTTTACACAAATAAAGGTTTTTGACTTCCATTACGACTATATTAGACGTTAGCACGTCACTATGCGACGCTATTAAATGATTGCGCTTGAACGTTATGGGCGTCAGAGTTTCTTGTTTGTAGAAAAAATAGTTGTCTGTAAAGTCGGGTTACGGATGATAATTTTACGTGAAAACGTCATAAGAAAGCATCGGCCGATGGAGTGGAAGAGAGATTGATGCATCACAAGCCGAACGCTTAGGCCGATCGTGCCTCTCTGTCGCTTGTTCCGCGCTCTCGATTGCACGGCTCAGGCGAAACATGACAATGAGCCATGTTTTTCCTTGCGTGCAGCCTGCGTTCATCTATTTATAAGACGTTATCACGGCAAAAGAATACTGTTTTCATCTGAAAGGTTTTTTGTTTGAGCCATCTCTTGTTTTTTTATCTTGTTTGAGTCGGATTCTCTTCCTTATTTCATGGCAAACATGGTAGACATATGATATAACAGGTTATTCCTACCTAATTCTATAGAGCAAGCGTGTTGCGCCAACAATCGGCATGCAAATATTACAAAGTCAGTACAGTTATTCAACAACAGTGTGCGGAGTTGGTTCTTGAATTTTGAAAATGGTAATGATGTTAGTTTGTCTGGTAAGAAATTATACAGTTTGATTGCCATGTTTTTGTGAAATGATTCAGTCGAGTGTGTGTGAATAGCCAAACGATTCGGGTATCTCGCGACATTCGGATATGGCACCCTTTTAAATAAATTAATATTGTTCTTTAAATCCAATCAAATCAAAATATCTTTATTCCCTGGACTTATATTTTATTTTTTACACATTGACATTATATTAAAGCATATTTCCAGTATTACATTTTTAACTATATAGTATCCACACTGTTATTTGGCTTTTTCATAACAATACAAACGTTAGAGCTCTTAGCCGCATAGCGATCAAGTGCATGATCGTAGCACTTTTATTGACTTACTTTTGTTTATCATAGAAGCAATATGGTTAGTACCTACATACATACATACCTTTAGTACAAAATGTCAAATGATTTAGGACAATTGAAAGTCAAAAACGTACAGCACACCACGGCATACGACTCGTGTTAATAAACATTGTTTCGATGAGAGTATATTTGTAATTACTGCGTCCATTTGTATAATAACTAATTAATTAATATTTAACGTTATATATCACGTTGACGCATTTTGTTTTAACACATTAGATTTTACAAAGCGACTGTGTTTATATGTCTCCGTTCTTAATTTTTATAACAGTATTAGTATTTTCACCATAAACGGTAACTGGCAGTGATTTGCATCGGAAGTTTGTTCGTAGTAGGATCTGGGAAGTACTCGTGAAGGGTAGAATAAAGGTACTGGATATTGTAGTTAATTACTCGTCTATCAAACACATCTACAGTTTTGTATGAAACGTTTAGTGATATAATAATGTCATCAATATTTAGTAAAGAGAGTACAAAACGGAGTAAAATTAAAACAATAACGGTTATCGTGTATGAATTTGCCGCTAGAGGCGTTAGTGTAGGTGAGTTCTCCAAAATGTCAAATGTCACTGAGCGTGGGCAATTCGGTTTATTTCTATGTATAGTAAATATTGTGAATATTTGAAATAATTGAGAGTAATTATAGCAAATATGAGTTACGGGTCAATAAGTGTTACTTTAAGACAGTTTTATCTTCGGAAACGTATGTACACCTTTTTTTCCGAATAAAACCACCACGTTGCTCAACTGCGGGTTGGCGGAGGCCACTGTTTTCAAGGCGCCCAGAGGCAATGGACTTGGCTTGGAGACTGTCGTCTAGAGACAACAACTGGGACCGACGGCTAAATGTGCCCTCCGAAGTACGGAGGAGCTCGAGATAAATAAACTCATCCATAGACAGGTTACGGTCGACGTTGCTTAACTTGCGTGATCGATTAGAGTGACACGCGCAATGACGCGATCGAGCTCCTCAATCCATTAGAATGAGATAAAATATATATGTTACGTTATTTTATAGCGCCGTGTATGCACTTTATATTTTCAGATGTTTCGTGATTTAATGAAGCGAACATTGTTACTTATTTGTTACACTTTCAACTACTCTTTGCACCACACTACCAATCGCGTTCACCAGTTCAGTTACCGATGCTCTGGTATATCTCTCAATTGTGATAATCAAATGATCGAATATCTATGAATATCGTACGTAATATTAAAAAAAAAAGAAACTAAAGAAGGGAGACTTGTAAACGCAGCCCACGACACTATTTTACCTCGCTTCATTTCAGTACTTATCACAATTTTAGTTTGTCGTCACGATTTTCGAATTTGTTTAAGGGTGTAAAATTGCGTTGTAAAATGAATGCAATAATATTTTTGTGACTATTTATTATATGTATTGTAATTATAGAGTACCAAAGTTTGGATACATAACTTATTGATATCTTTTAGTTTGTGTTCGGTACTTTAACACTCGGGCTTACTGTTCCTACCGTTTGAAAGTGTTTCATTGTATGATGTGAATTCCATATATAAAAGGCTCTAAATTCTACATCCTTTTTTCTTTTTTACTGCATATAATATGTAGTATTGTAATATCGCCCTTAATATAAAATAAATTTGTGTCGGTTATTTAGGATGACACTTAAAGAGGTCTCAGCTGTATCACTAGCGCCGCTCGATTGGAAAAATAATTCGTTAAAAATACACAAAGAAAAAAAAACCAAAAAATATTACACATTAATGTAATGTATGTAATGGAAGCTCCAATATTTTCATAACTTAGAAAATTGACGAAACACTTTGTTGAAACGAAATTTGCGATAAACGACCGTTTTGATATATTTCATCATATTCGTCATAATTACATTATTTCAATAGATTTATTCTGTTTATAAACAGTTTGAAAAATAAACTGAGTCTTAATAAAGAATCGTGTAAGAAAGTATTATGATTCATTGTGTATATAGCGAATAATAGTTTTTTCACTCGAGTGTCCCATCACTGACTGACTGAGTACACTGCTTAAAAAGCTATACGTTTACGTGTTACTATATATATCCATTCCTAAATTATTTTTTTTGGCATTTAGGGCCTTTTTAAAGTCATGCGTGTTTCGCCCTGCATGCGGGATTTGTCATAATAAATTACCCGCATGCGTGTGCCTTATTTCGGCGCTGCCCAGGTCTCAGATCTTGATTTTAACTAGACAAAAAATTAGTCGTTAATTTGTCGAAATTTGTCGCCCAAAGCAAAAAATTTGTCGGTCTCCCGTTAAAGAGTTATAAGGTTTTATTTGTGGCAGTGCCGAAATAAGCTTATTTTGGCACTGCCCACTCGGGATCTATTAAACTACAAAACATAGCGAAGATATGATTTTCTCCAGAATTAGTCGTCAATTTGTCGAATTCAGACACCAAGTATCAGAATTAGTCGACGTCCCGTTAAAAAGTTATAAGTACTTCTTTGTGGCAGTGCCGAAATAAGCCTTATTTCGGCACTGCCCAAAAAAACTACACCACCTAGCGAAAATCTGATTTCACCCAGATGTTGCCTTGAATTTGTCGAAATTTGTCGGGTATAAAACACAACTAAACGATGCGTAATTAAAAAGTTACACGCATTTTAATAGTTCACGTTGTAGTCAGAGAGCCTAACGTAGGCAGAGTAGAATAACACCACCCCATTCACATATGGCTATCGTAAAAAGCAACTAATGTAGTGCTAAAGAACACTTAAAGCATTCGTAGATCAGAAAACAGTATCATGCATTGACAAGCTTTGCCAGACTCTGAAAAAGGAAGGAAATAAAACGTTTACTGTTGCATTATATAATTTTGATGCAAGATCTCGGACTATACTTATTATGAGAATTATTTAACTATAATAACTTTTTAACGGAACGTCGATTAATTCTGATACTTGGTGTCTGAATTCGACAAATTGACGACTAATTCTGGAGAAAATCATATCTTCGCTATGTTTTGTAGTTTAATAGATCCCGAGTGGGCAGTGCCCAAATAAGCTTATTTCGGCACTGCCACAAATAAAACCTTAGAACTCTTTAACGGGAGACCGACAAATTTTTTGCTTTGGGCGACAAATTTCGACAAATTAACGACAAATTTTTTGTCTAGTTAAAATCAAGATCTGAGACCTGGGCAGTGCCGAAATAAGGCACACCCCGCATGCGTGTTTTAGACAAATCCGCACGCGGGACGATAAACGCATTAGTTTAAAAAGACCCTTAGACTTTTTTTATCTCTGGTATTCATATAATGAAGATGCATATGCTGTAGGTTGACGGACAAGACTTATATTTGGTTTTGGTTATTTGAAGTTGAACTAAAGTTCAACTATACTATACAACGTGAATATTTATGTGACGTAATAATGTACCTAGTCTAGAATATTCGTCCTATGTAAATAACTCATTTAATTGTATATCTAGTTACGATAGTCTGTGTAGGAACAGTTGCCTCCGAAGTGTCATTATATCTCAGTTCTATTTTAAACCTAAAGTGTAAACTGTCGGTGGATTTTTGAAATGTTTCGTATTTTATTTTGTTGTTGGCCAGCACTATTTTGTTTTCGTATTAGTAACAGAGTTTTATCGATCTGTAGGTAAGTGTTCATTGTGGTCTACAATGTTCTTAATAAACGGACGGAGAAAAACTTAAAATGTTTTCTTTATTTAGTCTTTACTGTCCTGTTCAGGGGCTCAACCGCCGATGCTCAAGCCGATTACCATCGAATATTTTGATATGAATATGAGTCTTACGTTTTAGTTATTGACAAACCACTTCAGCTTAGTCAGTAGAGCTCCAGAGGCTCTGCCAGTTAAGTTAAACACAATTACCATTTTCGCTATGAAAAAATCCGATGGGAATAGGCTTCAGCTTAGGCGGTAGGGCCCCTGTTCCGTTCCGCATAAACCTAGTACTTACTGGAATAAAAAGTGTCAGTCCAGATAATATTCTTTAGGTATGTATGCCAGATTTCATCTAAATCAGTTTACCTGGTGAAAGAATAATGTACATACATCTATACTCACAAATATACACATTTATAATATTAGTAGAGGCGCCAATAATATTACTGTGATATGTTTTTTTAGAGGCGATAGTGAGATAAGAGTGGGGCCATTTGGGTACGGGAAGCGAAACCAGAGAGGCCACCAGCTGGTGGATTTTATGGAGAAAGAGGGACTCTTTGCGATGAACTCTTTCTTCAAGAAATCGCCGCAAAGAAAATGGACCTGGCTTAGCCCTGCGAAGACGAAACATGAGATGGACTTCATTATGACGACGAGGAGGCAAGTGTTCAGTGATGTCTCTGTGATCAATGGCATCAAAACCGGCAGCGATCACCGTATTGTAAGAGGCACACTGAATATTAATCTCAAACTCGAGAGGTCTCGTTTGATGAGGTCCACGCTCCGACCGTCTCGCACCCACATTCAAAACCCCGAGATCTTTCAACTTGAATTATCAAATCGCTTCGATCGCCTTCAGAATTGTGCTTCGGTGGACGAGTTAAATGACGGGCTAGTAACAGCTATTCAAGAAGTGGGATCTAAATTTATCAGGTCCTGCCCTAAAATAAAGCCTCAAAAGATCTCGACCCAGACTTTAGACCTGATGGCTGAACGTCGATCCATGCCGCTACGGACCTCTGACGACGCAGATGCATATAGGCAGCTCAACAGACGCATTCAAAAATCCTTACGCAACGATATACGCTCCTTTAATACTAACAGTATTAAGGAGACTATAGAGCGAAACCAAGGCTGCAAAGTATTTGCTAAGGATATTTCTGTTGGCCATAGCCGACTGACTAAGTTGAAGATGGAGGATGGCAGCATGGCTTCGACTAGGGCTGAGGTGCTCAGGGAGATTGAGAGGTTTTACGGACAGCTGTATACTTCAGTCGCTCAACCTAGTTGCAATACAACTAAAGATCCAAGAGCCAAACTAGCCCGACATTTTACCGAAGACATCCCGGACATCAGCCTGTACGAGATTAGGATGGCCCTCAAACAGCTTAAAAACAACAAGGCGCCGGGCGAGGACGGTATCACAACAGAGCTTCTGAGAGCGGGTGGAACGCCGGTACTGAAAGTTCTTCAGAGGCTGTTTGATGCCGTCCTGCTCGAGGGCATAACGCCAGAGGCGTGGCACGGCGGCGTGGTGGCACTGTTCTTCAAAAAGGGTGATAACACCTTGTTGAAGAACTACAGGCCTATCACGCTTCTGAGCCACATTTATAAGTTATTCTCGAGGGTCATCACGAATCGTCTCGCGAACAGGCTTGATGACTTTCAGCCTACCGAACAAGCTGGTTTCCGAAAAGGGTTTAGTACCATAGACCACATACATACGTTGCGGCAGGTTATACAGAAGACCAGGGAGTATAACCGGCCACTTTGCCTAGCGTTTGTGGACTATGAGAAGGCCTTCGATTCGATCGAAACGTGGGCGGTGCTACAGTCTCTCCGGCGGTGCCGGATAGATCATCGGTATATCGAAGTATTGAGGTGTCTGTACCAAAATGCCACCATGTCGGTCCGAGTACAAGAGCAAAGAACGGGGGCTATTCCATTGCAGAGGGGCGTAAGGCAGGGAGACGTTATATCTCCGAAACTGTTTACCACTGCAATGGAAGACGCCTTCAAACTTCTTGACTGGAAAGGACTTGGCATTAACATAAATGGCGAGTATATTACCCATCTTCGATTTGCCGATGATATAGTTATCATGGCAGAATCGCTGGAAGACTTAGGTGCTATGCTTGCGGACCTAAATCGAGTGTCCCAACAGGTAGGCCTTCAAATGAATATGGACAAAACGAAGATTATGTCGAATGTCCATGTCGCGCCTTCATCTGTAATGGTTGGGAACTCTGTCCTTGAAGCGGTTGACCAGTATATTTACCTGGGTCAACTGATCCAGGTAAAAAGTTCCAGTTTCGAAGACGAGGTCCTTCGACGAATCCGACTCGGATGGGCAGCATTCGGGAAGCTAAGATATGTGTTCTCTTCCACAATACCTCAGTGCCTCAAGACGAAAGTATACAATCAATGTGTGTTGCCAGTGATCACTTATGGCTCCGAAACGTGGTCCCTCACTATGGGCCTTATAAGAAGGCTCAAGGTCGCTCAACGGGCTATGGAGAGGGCTATGCTCGGTATTTCTCTGCGCGATCGCGTCAGAAATGATGAGATCCGCAAGAGAACGAAGGTAATCGACATAGCCCAGCGGATTAGCTCGCTGAAGTGGCAGTGGGCGGGGCATATAGCACGCAGAACCGATGGCCGTTGGGGCAGAAAAGTTCTAGAATGGCGACCGCGTACTGGCAAGCGCAGCACGGGACGTCCACCTACCAGATGGTCGGACGACCTTGTTCAAGTCGCGGGCACGCGCTGGATGCAGGTCGCTTCCAACCGGTCAGTGTGGAAATCTATGAGGGAGGCCTTCGTCCAGCAGTGGACTTGTTGTGGCTGAAATGATGATGATGATGATGTTTTTTTATGCAACTAAGGTGGAAACAAGCATATGATCTGCCTGATGGCAAGTAGTCATCGTAACCTGTGCACGCTCTTGACACTAGAAGTATCACTCACGCGTATATAAATGAAAATTACGTTTGTGTAAAGCTACAATTGTGCGTGTGAATTCGTTCTTATGATATATTAACTTGCGCGCGACTTCATACTCGCGTATCTCGGTGTCAAGTGGGTAATTTTAAAAATCCTTAGCGTTATTCAACCCTGTGCGTTGATAAACGAGTCACTAACGGTTGCCTTTATAGATACAGAAGATTGTCTCACCATGTCGTGACCGTAAATAAAATTTACGACTAACTTAAGCCTAGGGTTGAGTATAGGGTTAAAAATAAAAACAAATTGACAAAACCTTCACCATATATTTATTAATAAAGACAATCTAAAAGATCACGTAATAGTCATTGTCTTAAAAAATTAGTTACCCTAATAAATTTATCAATATATATAATAGAGTTTTATTTTATTACTTATTGTTTCAAGGATATGCGAAGTTGTGAAGAGTCGCCCAGCGGAGGAGGGGGGACAGGACTCGAATTAGTCGTTGTTCTTTACCAATCACATTGATCGAATTTAACAATGAATCTATTCATACATACACTTACACTTTCCAATTATTACCTATTTAATGTTTAATCTACATGCTTATTAAACTTTGACCTAACGTGTCTACGCGAAGAATTGTGCTAATCTAAAAAGGTGTCTACAAATTTTTCCATAGTATTTTAAAGACTTGTAATGTACAGACGTTCAAAATCACAACACAGAGTGTAATATCAATTACCGTGCATTTGGCACGCTTCGTTATCGGCTACAGTATATTACAGGGTCAATACGTATTAGGTACGTAGGTAGTACATCGAAATGGAAGGAGGCTGCGGATGGCGGCCACCACGCGCCTTACACTCTTTACTCGATACAAAATTAGAAGAATATAATATCCATTTAGACTTACAAAATATTAATACTATAGTAACATTTCACATCTGAGTGTTGACACAAATACAGAAGTACTTACATTTACACTGTGTGCCGCGATCGGACTACGGGAAATTATTGAGAATAGAGCTTCCACTTAGCGAACATAACATTTGGAGAGTAACATTCATAGACATTTAAGACTGTTCAATATAGCTGTATCCTTCGGATGTCTTTTTAAATTACAATATTTTGTATTTATTACATTTCTTACACGATAGAAATTTCATACAATTGACTTGTAGTTATTGTATTGTAGATTGAATAATACGCTGAATTTTACAATGTATCTATATCATTGATAAATAATTAAGTTGATTGGATAGGCTTTATTCGATTTTTTTTATATATATTTGAGTACCTGTTTTTCGATTTCAAATATAGTACTTAATAGGTAATTTAAGTTGATTAAGTATACGTCAGAAAATATCTCTTAGAGAATAACGAAATTAGAACCTGATTCACTTGTGAGACAATTCTTTACTGGCAGAGTAGAGAGGGCAAGTGAATCATAAACACATAAATGCAATTTCCAGTGCTTAATAATGTTATATTATGTATGATGTTAGGTTTGAACGTAAACAAAACAAATGAATGTAAATAGTATAAAAATTAAATTGTAAGGCACTTCTATATTTAAGTTGAAATAAGATTGTTTAATTCTCGATCTTAATGTTTAAGTTAATACTTAGTATTTGTGTGAATAATGTCTAAGATATAGCGGTTATTTCCTAGTGAAATCTAAGGGCGTCTCGTCTGCGAGCGCGCACGCTAACATCGATCTCGCTATTTTTATATTTGGTTAAATTAATTAGGGCATAAATGGCATAATTTATAAAGCTATACCCTGACTAGTATGACAAGTTGGCACGTGGAATGGGTTAGTGACAATGATACTAACAGTAATAAATAATAAATAAATAACGTAGAATAAGATCTAACATTTGCAAAATTAACATTAGTTACAGAATTTAGAGAGTACCTTTCAGTCTTAATATCTAAGAGTATTGTTACAAATTATCTCTGGAGGGACTTGTCTTTAATAAATTGTAATTTATGAAATAGAACTATCTCCGGCGTAATAAAGTCAATTTGAAAAAATATTTAATATTTACACGTAGTAAGTTACATTTAATACTTTACGAAAATAAAGTATGCTCTGAACTTTGTCAAATAAGTAAAGCAATCTATTTCGACAGATCTACATTATGCGATTCGAAGATTTTAAATAATAGCACATGACTGAAGCGACTGTCGTCTACTTAAAATTTAACTGGGGTTTATTCTTTAAGCCACCACTTAGCGTATCTAAAACAGCATTCGCTAAGCTCATCTAACGGGCAGATTTCTACTATAATTTTCTACCTTTGGCATTCGCTTTGGCAACCAATTGGCATATCGAAATATTAAATTAATTTAACAGTTAACCGTTATATTTGTCTATGATTTGTCTACAATGTTAAGATAACACAACCAAATAATCACACAAGTTAGTGAAGTACAAATAGTTATCGTAACATGATCTTTTCATTTATCCATAAAATTTAAAATCTAGAGCCGTTTTATGACATTTAAAAACATAGTGTTGTTCGGAGAAGTCTCTTCAGGTACTCATAGAAGTTAAATTAATAATATGTTAAGTAGAATACATAAATGTTTAATACGCGTTAAAGATTAAATGCCTAGACACATTGAGACAGGTATTTTGTGTAACAAGTGTGTAAGTTCAAAAAATATTTTTGATCTTTAATTTAGGTGAATGTTTTCATTATTTATCCTTATATTACTCTCTGAGACCTGCGAGATACAGAGCTTTACCAGAGTTGATGTATATATATTGTTTTACGAAATTATATTAATTATCAATTCCATCTAGTAGTAGTTCGAGCTAGTAGTACATAGCTCACACTAGTAGTGGATGTCACATCACTAGTTACTGTTCTCAACACGTAAAGGCATTTATTACAATAATCCTTTCACTACATCATTTATTCAAACAGATTCACTAATACTGGGAGCGTCACACGCCTTTACAATGTTATTCTAAAGAGGGATTTGTTAATAACATTAAACAATAAATGATATTTAATTACTTAACATGTCTTTTACAAGGAATACAGCCCCAAAAGAAAACAGAAGTATCGGTATACTTCGGAAGACAATAAATGAGTCGGTCAATAAACATCACAACCACGAAATTTTGTCACATGAGAGAAATTTTAGAAACAGTGCAATATACACGCGATCTCATATAAACATGGTAAAAATACTTGATCTTTATTCTGTCTATTCCATTCGATCCACGAACGTGACAGAAAAGATGCTGTCTATTATTAGTAGTGTTTATAGAGGGAGATGCCACGTGCATATTTCTTGTAATACATTTTGAGCAATTGTGTAATATTGCCCGATTAAATATATATTTTCAAAATCATAGAAAGACTAGGTTGAATCAATAAATAGTACATATAACATATATCACAACACGTAGGTACACATTTTGTTCACATTTAATTATATAGAAACAATGTACATTTAAAAATTAACTACACTTTATGTATCAAATAATAACTTATTCAGAACAATCAACAAGGAACTACATAATAATATTACCAACATAAAATATAGAATATTTGAGCATTTCAATAATATTTGTGTAAAAAAATATTATCCCTCCATTTATTTTACTATACTTCTGTGAACCAGGAAGAGGATTCGGGGAAGAGAGGTTATGGGCAGATTTTGTAGATATTTATTTATGTAATATTATATATATTTTTTCTACTAAGGCATTCAAAGTCGTAGTTTATGTTATTACTGTACGGACCATTTTTTTTTATTAATCCGATGTTTGCGCATTTTCTCTCTCTTAATTAGTTCGTGATTTTGGACGGAGAAATTAATATTCCTTATGCTTTTCTTAATGAAATATATTTCAGAAATGTCAAATAATGTGTCTATTTCTTATATTTTGTAAATATGTCTTTTATCTAATTTATGTAAGTAATTTTCACTACGTAAGTATACTTCTTTTTTATTAAATTATCTACAAAATCTGGTATGTGCAAGTAGGTATTGGCAGACAAATGTAGTAAAATATTGATGTGAAATAATGAAAATGATTAAGCGACAAATAGAACGAATTTTGTTTTTATTATAATTATTTGTAGTTGACAAATAAACGCAAAAACTACGTTCAATATTAGTTCTAGTAAAGGTTTTACATATATATTATATAGATATTATATTTCTAATATATAGAATTTAGTCGTGATTATGTCGTATATATAATTATCAGTTACGGATAATTCAGAGCCGTTATAATAAACATAAAAATAAATATAAAAGGATACATCTATGAAATACATTACTTAGGACATTTGGTATTGAATTCGTCGAGAGGTGTGCACACGCGCAATTGAAAATAAGTGCAAATGAGACAGTTATAATGTCGCTTAATCATTCTTGCTGTTTCACTGTTGATTTGTGTAGTGGCAGCATTATGGCAGTGAGCCGTTCACAGAAGTAAGTACCTACATAGTCTCGATTTGTAGACATTCACTAGATTTTGTGCGACAGAATTAACATCGATATGTCATTAGTAGGTACGGATGCTGAATTGAATATCGATATCGATAATAATTTTTCTATAAAAGATTGACGCTTGAATTAAAAGTGCGCATATTTTTCTAAAAAGACTAGAAATATATGTAAAATAATAAAAGACAACTACAAAATAATAATGATAATGAGCAAACAAGCAAATGTAATAGTGAGCTGGGCTCGCAATAAACCTCAACAGATCAATAGAAACGAGGTAGTGTAGTTGCTACACGACTTATCTATCACACGTAACTATATAGAGTTGTAGTCCTTACATCGAAGATCATATCGAATAGAGCTCGCCCACCGATCTGAACTGTAGCGTTTAACAACGAACTACCTACTCTTTATTTTTATTTACAACATCACACTTGCAAGTCACATTAAGAAGTCTGTCATATAAAAACTTTACGAAGAACTATCTATCTATGTATCAATCGTTATACAAAATATCTTTATGCGCTCTCTTCAAGCTTAGCGTTAGAGAATTTTGAAACATTCAGTATTTTTCCACATAGGTAATCGGTCAATATACCCAAAAGCTAACTCTTCTCTAGCTACTATTTACTACGTCGTTCTTTCTCTAGGTCTCTTTAATCTATAAATCTATTTTGTTTATAGTAAATGCTTCCATGATTCAATATTTCGTCCATATTCGGGCGGTTCACTCATGTACCGTTTCTTGTCTGACTAAACGACGTGACTGGTAGAAAGTATTTTTACAAGATACCTAATACTCGGTACTGTTGACAGTTTAATAGTTCTTTGTTACCATGTATAAACAGTAATGCATTTGAAATTATTAATTTTAACGTTACAACGTTATAATATATATTTTCTATTAGGATTTTTAATGATTACATGGAAAAATAGTTGTAAGTGTTGATGATTATAAAATATATTGCTTTAAAATAAAAACAATATTCATTCAGTCCATGAAAGTCAATTCCTGATTATTACTAAAGAGTCTTACTGTGAGACAGTAGATTAGAAATAGGAAAAATTTCCATCACAATCGGTTATCGAGGGGTTGCCGGTTCAAATTGTACCCAGGAAAATTCTTCTCTGACGCTCTGAAGAGCTTACTTCAATTTAATCATCTGTTGAATTACACTTTTCTTATCAACAGCAGGAGACACAGATACGTTGACTAGAAAAATTGATTCGACTTCGGAAATAGGTACTGTCAAAATGTAACTACCATGAGTAAGGTCGTTTAGTCAGATAAGCGA
Source organism: Hypsopygia costalis (assembly GCA_937001555.2). NCBI lineage: Eukaryota > Metazoa > Arthropoda > Insecta > Lepidoptera > Pyralidae > Hypsopygia > Hypsopygia costalis. The sequence continues at coordinate 18,132,737 of OW443343.2, read as the reverse complement.
CAGGGTATATGCGTGGGGCAGGATGGGGCGAGAGAATACACGGGCGCAACAAAGCGGCAGCGACGAATCTACTGCCGCTTCGTTTGTCGGCAGAACACGCATATTGTTGTAATGTTTTTCGTGTAGTGTTATTGTTGGCGGTGATTAGAGGAGCGCGAGGCGCGGCGCGGGGCGTGTCACAGAGCGGCTCGCGGAATGAGTGCAAGAACTCGGTTACTGCGCGGGCGGTTTGCTTTGGTATTCGGGTGTCGCAAACGGCCTCTCATCTCTCTCGACCTTTTCATAAGGCTTTTCGAGTTTCGCCCGTTTCGGTTCGGCGTCGAGTGGCCGGTGCGACTTCATGTGTGCGCTACGACTTTTAACTTTGTTAAATACTCTGAAACATAACAGGGTTTACTATTAGAAACTGCAACAGAATAAACGAGAAGTAAGCAAAAATAAATTGTGAAAATTAATAAAACGAAAGCAGAACTGCTGCAAAGCAAAGCGTTAAGCATTAGTATTTAAAAAAAAAACTTATATACATACAACATTAATACACAAAATCTTTTAGTTCATTATCCTACCATAAAATAAAATAGTTATACCATTAATTTCCTATGCAATGGACATAAATTCACTGTCTTATTAATATCCATATAATAAAAATACGTTATACTCATATTTACAATGATCGATGTAAAATAATTTTATTCCACATGATACTACTTTTACAAAGACTTTCAAATATTCATTAGCGTTTCGAAGTATTGATTAAATTACTGAATTATTTATTCTATGATCCTAAATTAAGGCCATTTTATTGCGAATCTCCCTTTAATTATTCGCGGAAGTTGTTATATTTCCAATCTCTACATTTCTACATCTTACCGTGAATATTTGCAAGATCCCAGGGCCGTATCATGGCGAATAAACGTTACACATTATATGCAAAAAACGGTTATTAAAACACGAAGTTATGCAAACATTAACGTGACATGCAGTACACTGATAACACCGACCGGCCGGGGCGCAGCGACCACGCGGCTACTTTGAACACTGCACAAAATGTTTACGTTACCTACGAATGTATCGCTTGGTCGCTGCACCACCGGGCTATATTTAATTTATTTAACATATTCACCCACGGTTAGTCTCGACTAAGCGGTATATAGAATATTTCAATCTCTTATTTTAACGCATGCACGAAAGGCAATTTAGGTGAAACTTAATTTAATCTTAGATTACGACCGTGTCGACGAAGATTAAGCGTCGGAAGGTGTGAGCGGAGTAGCTCGGAGCATGGAAATGTGTGAGTGGTGTATGTTCCACGTAAATTGCGTTTGCGCGTCGCTGTCGATGCCGACATTGGAAGCGGTAGCTGGCGTGCTCCGAGGGAGGCACTTACTTCCCGCAGATCTTGCAGGGGAACTCTTCGCCCTCGAACGACGTCGGCGAGAGCGTGCGCGGCGCCGGTACCTGCCCTACTGAACCCTGGATGTAGACAAGTCGAGTGCATTAACACCTAGTCAACCGAGCCCGTTCACGCTTCAGTGAGTCTGAAGACAAAGTGTTGCAGTCCAATATTTGAAGTGGTGCTTACTTGTGCCGTGACCTGCGACTCTGCGGTCCAGCTCCGCAAGTATAGGGTCTTGTAGTCTTTTGTTACTTTCTTCCAGAAGTAGTAGAACTGTATACACTGCTTCGAGTCTTTTGTTCGTACCTGTAATAAGTTAATTGTCAATAAGTTATTGAAAGGTAAGTATCACCAAAGAATTTTGAAGAATAATGGAGATATAATTATTTTTGGCAATACCATCCAGCAATATCATCACTGGCTGTAGCAGAATTATCAGCGTTTTGTTGTTCAGAATACAACATGTAGCTGAGCTATAGCCATTTTGTGTTACGGCAAACATATGATTCTTTTTGTGTTTTTTTAACACTGTATTTCACTTGAGTTTATAAATAATTATTGACTAGATAATAAGACTGGAAAGAACTAATTATGTGTGTGCTAGAGATACAAATAAAATGTTTCATTCATCGGCATGAATGAAAAATTTTCAGTTTTCAAAAATCGTTCCATTGCGGTTGCCGACATAGCTACCTGTATGCTAAATGTCAACCCGATCTGTCCAGTGGTTTGAGCTGTGCGTTAATAGATAGTCAGGAACGGTTGTCTTTTATAGATACAGAAGATAAAACGTCTATAACAATCTCAATAGTTCTATTTCATGCATCCTTATCCATCATTTCCAGATAGTTTTAACGATTACCAAGATACATGATAGCGACCATACATATTTATACAATTTTTACAAGGGTTTTTAATGTAAATATAATAAAACAAACAAGGGTAAAGTACACTTACAAGCTGGGCAATCCTGAAGAAGTCCTTATCGTAGTGACCCAGGCCGGCTAGAAAGGCTTCCACTTCATCGGGCGTCCAGCGCGACTCGTGCTGCGAAGGCGCGGCCGGACGCGACATGAGCCGCAATGTGGCCGCACGTATATCGCCGCCACATTCTCCTAAAGTCTGTAGGGCGAATTCTCGGGTGTGGCCACCGACTGGCATAGCGGCGCACATAGCCAGCTCCATAAACATGCGAACTGGAAGAAACAAATAAGACAACCTTTTATTTTATGTTAAATGTTAGGCAATTGGTAAAGAAACACAGGTCAATATCGTTTCAGGGCTTTCCGATTACCATCGGAATTGTTTAATGCGAAAATGAAACTACTGCTTAGGTTGTTGGTAATTATGTTTAGCTCAGCTGATAGAAACCCTAGAGCTCTACGGACCAGGCGGAATATCCGAGCTCTAGGGTTTGTATAGTAGATTAGTAGCCAAGGGCTGTAAGACATCAATTGCAGCCCGAGAGCTCGTGCGCCTATAGTTCGAGGGTGCAATTGATGCTTACACCCGAGCTAACTACTCTGCTTTACATCTCGATTGTGAGGTAAGTAGAAAAAAACCGGGATTACAAGAATAAAAGACTTTACTTGTTTTTCTTTTCGCCACTTCATGAACTCGTCGTAAGTTTTCAAATATCTCTCTTTAGAACTTTCAGGCAAAATATTGCTGCTTCAGCTTCCATTTTCATTGAATCGGGAGTGCAGCTTATATCTTCATCACTTGCAGAACTCATGTTTTTTTCCTAATTAGCACGTAATTATAAAAAAATCCCGAAAACTAACAATATTAAAAGTAAAAGTTTCTATTCCCGCCTTTTTTCATCTCTTTTTTTTTCTAGAAGGAAATTGAGCTTCGCCGTTCGATATTTAAATTAATGACTATTATGCTCATACGAAGACAAGGCTGAATAGCGAAGCGACCTCTTTTGTCATTGGGCTGAATGCATGATGTCTATTGCCAGTATGATGGTTAGATGTACGCGAACTTTTTGAAAGAGTGAAGTGTTTTTTTTTTAATTACTTACCGCCCTAGAGCCTATGATACTACTAATATGAGAGATGTAAAATAACTTTACATCTCTCATATTCGGTAAGTAGGTCCTTATTACCCCCAAATGGGGCTTGTAGGTGACCAATTAGCGCTCTAGGGTAATAATGTAGCTATAAAAGGCTCTAGGGCGGTAAGTAATTAAAAAAAAAACACTTCACTCTTTCAAAAAGTTCGCGTACAATTAACCATCATACTGGCAATAGACATCATGCATTCAGCCCAATGACAAAAGAGGTCGCTTCGCTATTCAGCCTTGTCTTCGTATGAGTATAATAGTCATCAATTTAAATATCGAACGGCGAAGCTCAATTTCCTTCTAGAAAAAAATAAAATAAAAAAAAGAGATGAAAAAGGCGGGAATAGAAACTTTTACTTTTAATATTGTTTGTTTTCGGGATTTTTTATAATTACGTGCTAATTAGGAAAAAAACATGAGTTCTGCAAGTGATGAAGATATAAGCTGCACTCCCGATTCAATGAAAATGGAAGCTGAAGCAGCAATTAACAATATTTTGCCTGAAAGTTCTAAAGAGAGATATTTGAAAACTTACGACGAGTTCATGAAGTGGCGAAAAGAAAAACAAGTAAATTCTTGTAATCCCCGTTTTTTTCTACTTACCTCACAATCGAGATGTAAAGCAGAGTAGTTAGCTCGGGTGTAAGCATCAATTGCACCCTCGAACTATAGGCGCCCTCGCTTCGCTCGTGCGCCTAAATATCTCGGGCTGCAATTGATGCCTTACAGCCCTCGGCTACTAATCTACTATTACATCTCTCATATTCGGTAAGTAGGTCCTTATTACCCCCAAATGGGGCTTGTAGGTGACCAATTAGCGCTCTAGGGTAATAATGTAGCTATAAAAGGCTCTAGGGCGGTAAGTAATTAAAAAAAAAACACTTCACTCTTTCAAAAAATTCGCGTACATCTAACCATCATACTGGCAATAGACATCATGCATTCAGCCCAATGACAAAAGAGGTCGCTTCGCTATTCAGCCTTGTCTTCGTATGAGAATAATAGTCATCAATTTAAATATCGAACGGCGAAGCTCAATTTCCTTCTAGAAAAAAAAAAATAAAAAAAAGAGATGAAAAAAGGCGGGAATAGAAACTTTTACTTTTAATATTGTTTGTTTTCGGGATTTTTTTTATAATTACGTGCTAATTAGGAAAAAAACATGAGTTCTGCAAGTGATGAAGATATAAACTGCACTCCCGATTCAATGAAAATGGAAGCTGAAGCAGCAATTAACAATATTTTGCCCGAAAGTTCTAAAGAGAGATGTTTGAAAACTTACGACGAGTTCATGAAGTGGCGAAAAGAAAAACAAGTAAAGTCTTTTATTCTTGTAATCCCGGTTTTTTTCTACTTACCTCACAATCGAGATGTAAAGCAGAGTAGTTAGCTCGGGTGTAAGCATCAATTGCACCCTCGAACTATAGGCGCCCTCGCTGCGCTCGTGCGCCTAAATATCTCGGGCTGCAATTGATGCCTTACAGCCCTCGGCTACTAATCTACTATTACATCTCTCATATTTGGTAAGTTGGTCCTTATTACCCCCAAATGGGGCTTGTAGGTGACCAATTAGCGCTCTAGGGTAATAATGTAGCTATAAAAGGCTCTAGGGCGGTAAGTAATTAAAAAAAAAACACTTCACTCTTTCAAAAAGTTCGCGTACATCTAACCATCATACTGGCAATAGACATCATGCATTCAGCCCAATGACAAAAGAGGTCGCTTCGCTATTCAGCCTTGTCTTCGTATGAGTATAATAGTAATCAATTTTAAATATCGAACGGCGAAGCTCAATTTCCTTCTAGAAAAAAAAAATAAAAAAAAGAGATGAAAAAAGGCGGGAATAGAAACTTTTACTTTTAATATTGTTTGTTTTCGGGATTTTTTTATAATTACGTGCTAATTAGGAAAAAAACATGAGTTCTGCAAGTGATGAAGATATAAGCTGCACTCCCGATTCAATGAAAATGGAAGCTGAAGCAGCAATTAACAATATTTTGCCTGAAAGTTCTAAAGAGAGATATTTGAAAACTTACGACGAGTTCATGAAGTGGCGAAAAGAAAAACAAGTAAAGTCTTTTATTCTTGTAATCCCGGTTTTTTTCTACTTACCTCACAATCGAGATGTAAAGCAGAGTAGTTAGCTCGGGTGTAAGCATCAATTGCACCCTCGAACTATAGGCGCCCTCGCTGCGCTCGTGCGCCTAAATATCTCGGGCTGCAATTGATGCCTTACAGCCCTCGGCTACTAATCTACTATTAATCTAAGACCAATTTTTGATATCGTAAAAACGGATGGTAATCGGTTTCAGCTTCGGCGGTGGGACCCCTGATCAAAAGGGTCGCGCGCTCTATCATCTATTTAAAACAAACAAATTAATACATATTTTGTGCGATTATAAATTTTGTTTCTCTAAGATGATCTTCAACACACAAAATACGACAATCTCACAAAATACGACAACTCATGGAAAAACTGTACGGCATTTCTACGTACGAGTTATACTCGTACTCGGTGTAGTCTTGAAAAAATATTCCAGTAATATAGAAATTACCTACATGCATATTGTAACCAACCGAAATATAATGCTCACACCGCCGCGGAATGGAAGGGAAGCGACTTTTTGCATCGAAATTGTTCATAGCATCACTTGCATAACTTATTAACTTTAATACGAGCCAAAAAAGCCGCGAGTCTTCCGGGGAATCCTCGCGCATTCTCGAGAATTCCCTTAACTGCGGATCGTATTTAAGTTTGTATATTATACAATTGACATAAAGTTCATTATGCTTTGTACAATTTCGTTGCATAAAGTCGCTTCTATTCCTTTCCGCGGCAGTGTAAATTGACCCTAAAGCTAGATGTAATATACAAGGGGGAAAATGTCAATTGTGTCGATTTTATGCCAGAAAGACAGACTCAAAGAACGTAATAAAAATAAATAATATAGGCATAGTTTACCTTCATTGTCATCCAGGCAATCGTTGATACCCGGATCCCAGAGTAGCTGTTCAGGTGCTCGATGTAGATCAATGCGGTCGTTGTACAACTCTGGTATTTCTGCTTGGTGGTCGCGTCCTAGGTTGATTTGTGGTTGTCTAGGCTCCTCTAGTTGAGATAACACATCAGTTTCTGTTGTTGATAACCCTGGAACGAGATGGGCTGTTGCTATGCAGATTGTAAATGTAACAAAATATAGATCTTCTAGATGTATGTGTCTCAAAAGTTCATAGTTTTTTAGCTTCTATGAAAAAATAAGATAATCACGTAAAGTATGTAAAGAAAGTAAAATAAGTCGAACAGATGCAAATAATACGTATAGAGGCGGTAGAGGAGTAAGCAATATAAACCAACTACATATTTCACAAGTGACAATAGTCTAAACTCAATAGTAGAAACTTTTGGAATTACAAATAATAAATATGTTAAAATATTCTGTAATTTTTCTCAGAATGGTAAGTTTATTTTTAAAATGCTAAGTGCACGAAATTGTATATCTGCCACTTTAAATTACCTATTACCATCAATTTTGTATTCTCATAGGGATTGTTACTAAAAAGAAGTATACTTGAAACGAAATTAACTGCTAATCAAAAATATACCTGCAGTGAGTTCCGTAAAGAGTCCTGAACCTTCTCTGTCTGGTGGTAATATAGGCTGAGGCGTGAAATGGCCGACTGTCCGCCTCATTCGTGAACGGTATGGGCCAGCTGGTGATGCCCGCCGCTTGCGACGTTGCGGAGAAGCGGGCACGCTGCTGGGGCTCAAGAACACCGCTGGTACTGAATCTCGCCCCTCTACGCAAACCTATAAAAATAATTTATTTCTTCACTGCTGTGACTGAGGAACTTCCTACGTATCTACATGAAAAGTTAGGGACTTATACCGTTTCTGTGACGACATATGTATGAATTTACCTGTAGAGATGACGTGTCATGTTGCCACTGATGCATAGAGGTGGGCATTGTTGAAATCATACTTCGGTGATGTCTGCGAGGAGGCCGTTGGTGTGAAAAATCTCGCGGGCTGCTCGACAGCAGTGGATCTTCGGAGTTTAGCATAATCCGTCGTGGCGTCGGCGGTTCTAAGGCATAGGCATCTAGTGATCGGCACTCTTCCGGTAATACTTCTTCTAATGCTTCTTCCACCTAGGAAACGATAATTGTACATGATTTAACAGTTCAGTTACGAGAATATTAAGACAAAGTTCGATAAATCCTACCTCTTCTTGACTAGACATTGTTGCTGTAAAAAATGCAGCTGATAAAGGTGATGACGCTCTGGGTGCTGTATGTGCTGGTGAGTGAGCGTCGTGCGAAGCGGGCGGTGTTGGATACGCTAAACCCGGAGAAGGCTCAGCTTGAGTGGAGTAGCTGCCTCCGGGCGACGCAGCTGTATAAGCTAACCCTGGTGAATCCCCTGTAGTGTACGATAGGCCTGGAGAGCTAGCCGTGTAGCCCATTCCCGGCGAAGGCACGGGTGATCCTCCGTGGCAAGCTCCAAAGTCTGCCAAAGATTCTGGAAGTGGTGAGTTTAATACTGCTGCGAGCCGTCTACTAGACGGAAATGTCACTGGAGAACGTTCTCTTATGGATGCTGCTACTGTCGCATAATCCTCCAATGAAGCCAACTCTTCTAATTGATCAGGTGTAGTGGCGAATTGGAAAGTGTCGTCATTGAGGGCTGGAGAGAAGTAGCCGTCATCTGAATTGAAAGACACTCCAAATAATTCAGGCCGAAAAGTGAACTCTTGCTGTGGTGATGATTGTCCTGGGTCTGATGCTGAGCGTTTGACTCCCTGTGAACAGATTTATGATAGTTTTTATTTTGTATGAGTACTATCATGGGCGAGTAAACTGAATGATTAGAAAAAAGTTCTACATCTTTCATTAGAAGTGATCAATCAGAACATTCATAACGTACCTTAGTATTCCCTTTCTTAAGTAGCTCAATAAGTGTAGAATCTCTTTGAGCGGCAGTGATGTTGGCAGCATTGTTGGCGACCGTGACGACGGTTGGTGCTCGTGGCGACGCGAACTGCGCGGAGGCGGCGGGTGACGCTGGAGATGCAGCTGATGTGCGGATCGTGGACAACGGCGGCGGCGCAGGCGCTACGAAACTGCTACGGGAGACCACTGGCTCCGTGCTCGTGCCTTTACAAACAATATGACGATTATTTTCTTAGATTATATTGTGTGTTTGTTTGTAAAATCTTTATTGTATTAAATATTACATAACACAGATTGTAGTGACAAAACATAGTGTACAAGGGCGGACTTATCCATAAAGGAATCTCTTCCAGTCAACTTTACTTTTTCTCCGCCAACCGCAGTTGAGCAACATCGTGGAGTGTGCTCTAAACCCTTCAGATTGATTGATGGAGTCCCGTATTCCAGCAGTGGGATGAATAAGGGTTGACAACTTAATTATTTAGTGATTGAGTGAGTGCGGACGATGTCTAACCAAAGAAGCAAATAATAGTAATATTTTGTTTGAGATCTTTTGAGGTCTGCCAAACGTTTTCGCGGCTGAACATAGCATGCCTTAGGCACTGGCTTTAGTTTGTCATAATAGTGCAGACAACTGTTTGTAGACCTTAACACTTCCAGCATAAGGTGGTCTGCCGTAGCTAAGAGACTGATGTAGCACGTACATAAGTTTATGTAGAGTTTCGCGTAGTGCTACAACGTAGGCTCCTTGCCTACGCCAGACCATCTTACACTGGAAGCGATACGGTCTACAAACGTTTGTCTGTACATTATAACTCTCTATCATATGTTATACGAGTACGCATGGATCTATTTGAAAATGAAAATTTACTTAACATAATAGTAAAAATTGTAAAAGCCTTGAAAATTCTTGAAAACTGCACATTATGTTTGGCCGACAAAAAACGATTGTTTTATTGATTACGTTTTATTTATTAAATTTTGTAGAATACTAAACGAGTTACAATTTCAGTCATGTTTTGTGATAGTGTCTATAATATAGGGTTTAGCTTACCTGTAGACGGCGTAGACGTGGCCGTAGCACCTCTACGGCTGATGATTTTCTCTTCTATAAGCGCGCGTACAGACACAGAGGCAGTCTGCAACGGGGGGCCTGTTGATTCTTTCTTATCCATTTTCTTGTTGTCGGAGTCCTGGCAGAAATAATAGTGAATTATAAAGCTTAGATTAGCGCTAAGTTTAGCTTACCTGGTAGAAACCATAGATTTCTACCGACTAAGCTGTTGTTATTAACTTTAATCAAAGATCTATTTTCGCGATCAACAAATCAGATGGTAATCGGTTTCAGCTTCGGTGGTGGGGCATCTGGTTACGCAGGAGATACAGCGCGGTCGGAATGTGTGGTGTAACTAAAATGTTATTCTTACTTCTGTATCGTAAACTATTGTTGCTGATTTCATCATCAGGTCATTTTAGTCTCCACTACAGGAGCAGGACCCTCTCTCGTCCGTCCCAGACGGAAGGAGGATTTGGCCTACACTCCCCACGCTGACCAGACGGGTTGGGGAGGCCTGATCGATGTTTGGTAATGTATTTCCCTTAATCGCCTTGTACGACATCCACGAGAAGAGACGTAGTGATTCTATTCTAGTCTGCCGGAAACCACACGGCCAATGTTGCTGATTTACCTTTTTGAAATAGCCGCCATGCAAGCGCATGTGTCCGTTGAGGGCAGGGATGTTCTTGAACTTGCGGTGGCACAAGTTGCATTCGACGGGTTTGACGTCTGTGGCGCGCGTGCCGGCTGTCCCCGCACTGCTGCCCGCGCTGCCTGGCGACGCGCTCACACTCCCGCATTTCTGACTCCCCTGTTGTGTCTGTAGAGTAACCGGTTTATTCCACAATGTTCACCAATTATGTGACTTAAAACTAACCTACCCATTTATTTGTATTTTTAGTCTCGATGGGAAAATATTCGTGAATGCAAAGTTGGGTTACCAAGGGGACAGTGACGTTGTTAAATCGGATTCCTACTCTAAACAAAGGGCTCTTAGCGAATCCATCTGCAGACCTACTTACTTGACGTTCCTTCTAGCCACCTATCTACCGGTGATTTGAGTTTCACCTCCGTGGCTTTTTCAGAGACTACAAGAATTACGACTTTTGTACCGAATTCACCCAGGTGAACATAATAAGTACAAGAAACGGAATTAGCCACTATATTATCACTAATACAGGTACACGCTCGTCTTGTCTGGTCTTACCTTGCCCTGTAACTCATTCTGTATTCGATAGGGAAATTGCATTTACCTTACCGTTGCCCTTGCCAAATATTAACTTCCTACAGTTTTATAAATTATTTCTGCGAGTGAGTTAAATCAACCGATAATTCTTAAGGGGAAAGCGACGACACGAGACATTTGCGTGAATAGGTTATTTGACCAACTTTTTTTTCGGTTTTATATGCAAGGACGTCACAATAATAAAAAATAAGTGAAAGAATTACTTTGATAGCACAAAAATCTCTCGAGATACGTTAATTTTAAAATTACAATTTTAGACTTTCCCGAAAACGCTGTACACAACAAATATACTAAGTTATGACTTCACAAGCAAGTATTTTGTTAAAGCAGCAAATCAGAAATTTGTACGACAGCGATGTTAAATATTACGTTTACGTAATTAGTATCATAATAAAAATTATAGTATTGTTTATTGCTTCTCCAATGAAATTAATAATTTCATATTTTTAAAATATACTTTCCCGCCAAACTTTGATGGACCCTAAAATAACTCGGACGGAAGATATTAGAATGAAGTTTGCAGATCTTTATAGTTTTGTGTATTTTACGATATTGTTAAATAATTTATACAATTTTGGAACATTGTGAACAGCTATTATATAACCTATTGCTATAAATACGTTATATTTCGTAAATTTATCAAAAAAAAAAATTCGCAACATTAGAAAGTAAGTAATAAATATATAATTAATATATAATAATTACTAATTATTTTTAAGGAATTTTATTTATATTTAATGTAAAGAAAAAAAATATATATATATTACGAAAAACATGGTTACTTCACTTCGACATAGACGTCTGAGTTGCGTCGTCTCCTTAAAGAGCTGCCGTGTTAGTAGTAAAGTGGCAATGTGCGATATTTCTCGTGTGCAAGCATGTAAAGGCCTACTGTACCCACATTTCCTAAGACGGATCATGTTTATTTGGCATCCGAGTGGTATGTTTAAAACGAAAAGTTCGAAAGGCTTCGAACAAACATATTTGTTAGGTACATAATTTGTAGGTACAAATTTTCAACTTAGCTCTTGTTAATATTCCAAGTTAATTAATGGTTTTTGATGGACTTTGCTTAATCTCTTTCGGTTTGAAAGGAAATCGGTAATTATAGGCCAATCCGAAGCTTTAAATAGCGAATCCACCATTTGCAAAAGTTTACTAACTCCGTTTTTAACTTTGGGAGAGAACACGTTACGTGGGCAGTATTTATTTGTAAATTTTCCCACAAAGCGCAACAGCGGCGCAGTGCAGTTAATCATTCACGTAGAATTTTAATTAGTTGCGGATGTCCGCCACACCGCGGCGCCGCTGAGCTCGGTACGCGACTCGTAAATTGTGTCACATAAAATTAACCATCGAAATTATTATAATGAAAAGAATACGTGCCCTGTTCATAGTAATTTGATCACGAAGAATTATTTAATTAAATTGAACCTACTTATTGCACGTTATTATAATGCTTACTTATTATGCGTTATATTATAACGCATTTCACATGATAAATACTTTTTGAAAATTATGTTGTTTTATGTAGAGTACTGTTATTTGAGGAGCTCGATGGCGTTGTTGCGCGTGTTAGTCTAATCTTAACTTCTTCATGGATGGGTTTATTATCTCGAGTTCCTCCGTGCTTCGAAGGGAACGTTAAGCCGTCGGACCCGGTTTTTGTCATTAGAGGACAGTCGTTAAGCCAAGTCAGTGGTCTTTAGGCTGCTCAAAAACACTGGCCTCCGTTAACCTGCATGTGAGCAGCGTGGTGGAGTATGCTCTAAATCTCTTCGATTGAGGGAGACCGTCTCCTGCTCTTAACTAATCACTGGTCGGTGGCGTGTATTAAATTGTAGAAACAAGTTCCGTTGTTTATATAGGAATAATAATTGAGGAAATTCGATGTGGTAATAATAAGGTGTAACTTGTTGTACACATCATCATCAGCCGAAGCCTGCAGACGGGGCATGCTGCTGACTAATTAACGAGGCACTGGCACAAGAGAAAAGTAAACATTACGCTGTACCTCTCTTTTGTAAGTTAATTAGCTGGGTGCAATACGAAAAGTGATTTGTTTACTTAGTGGCTCATTTACTAGTGGCATAGAGGGTTGTTGTGTTGCTCACCGCCTAACATCAACCGAGTCGTATGGTCAGTGTTGCCAACACCTATTCAGAGAAATGCACTATACTTATAACTACTTACCAATTTTATTAATGTTAGATTTTTGAAAGTGCGCCAGATAAGTATAACACTAGGCACTGAAATGTAATTTTGAGCATTGAAAGTCCAAAAAATGCACTGAAGCTGATATAAAATGCACTAAATTGGCAACAATGCGTAAGTTTTTCTTTATCTGACTTTTGATAGTATAAAAGAAACTAATTTTTGTTGTTGTGATGAATCAAAGATGATTTTAAAGAAGAAAGGATAAGTCACGCCGATGACCGCGTTTACTGTAGTGGCCCATTGCACGCACTAAGCATGCTTCTGAAGCTCCTACAGTCCGAACAATATATATTCTTGCTCAGTTTGAGGATTAATACCTTTTTACTGATAACCAAAAACTTATTTTTTATTTATTTATCAAATGGCTTTACGGCACTGAAATCAATATCATTTAGAGCCTCTAGAGTTCTAGAGAGTAGAGTCGTTAGAGCCTGTAGAGTCTCTTTAGAATCAATATGATTATACATTAATTATGAAAATTAGTTTAGAAGCATTACAGCGCTCTCTGTTCGAAGGTGCCAATTACATTAATAATGTATGTATGTAATTGGACATGTATTGATTGTAATTATTATAATTTGTCCATATAAATTTTAATCTATTTAATGCGATTTAATTTTAATAATTTAATTTAATTTAATGTAAAGGTATGTGTTTAGTTAGTTTTATTTATTAATTTAGTTACTTTCAATACATTATTGCATTGGGTTGATCTACGCTTGTACAGTTGTACACAGTATAAGTAATAGTACCTTGCAATAATAATGTAATTAAGTAAAAATAAATAAATAAATAAAGAAATCAGTCATTTATCCGTGCCGTGAAAGAGTAGTAAACATTCATACGTTCATATTCCCAAACTTTCACATTTATGATATTAACTAGCTTCCACCAGCGGCTTCGCCCGCGTTTACTTTTTTTTTTAATAAAAAGTATCCTATGTCCGTCCTAATACCTTTGAGAAGATGTGTACAAAGTTTCATTATGTTCGGTTGAGTAGTTTCGGTGTGAAAGCGTAATAAAGAAACACAAATTTACTCGTACATTTATAATAACAAAGACAATTTACAAAACATGCAACAAGGCGGTCTTATCGTTGAGACGTTTGCAAGGCACCCTTAAGATAACGGATTTGTGTAAAATCCCTGTTTAATATATGGATTTATTTGTAAACCGTGTTTATGACTGCCGCAAAGGTTTTTAATGTTGCCCGTCGTCAACATTTCGCATTCGGGTCATGTTTTTGCGACGTTAGCATGTTTCGTCGCGGCGTCGCGCGTCCTGTCGTAACAACGCTGCCACATACAGAATTTAAGAACCTGCTTCTGTTATTCATAACTAGATCAGAGTAAATAAATATTAATACGTACTTTTCACACATCTTGTGCTTGTGATAGCAAGGATACATGAACAAGATAAGCGTATACATTGGAATGACGTAGAAAAAGAAGAAAATATGCTACTAAAGGTACACCTACTTCATTTTTATTAATAAGAAAACTTTGTGAGGGCGTATAAATAAATAAATATTGTCAGACAAATTACACAGCGCCATCTAGCCCCAAAGTAAGCGAAGCTTGTGTTATGGGTACTAGACAACTGATAAACATACGTAAATACATTTTTTTGTAAATACATACTTAGGATACATAGAACACCCAGACCAAGACAAACAGACATGTTCATGCATACAAATGTTTGTCCTATGTGGGAATCAAACCCACGAGCGTTGGTGTCAAAGCCGCGTCATTGACCGCGACGCCACCGAGCTCATCTGTATGTATGTTTGTTACTCTTTCACGGGGAAACGGCTGAAGGGGTTTAAATGAAATTTGGCGAACAATATGGACTTTGTACTGGATTGATACATAGGATACTTTTCCCGCTAGTTATTATGATTACTCTAGTGAAGCCGCTGGCAGAATCGAGTTTTGTTTTTACGTAAACATGCTTGCGAGTTCGATGGCGTCGTTGCGCATGTCAGTTTAATCGAACATGCAAGTTAAGTAACGTCGCCAGTAACCTGTTTATGGATGGGTTTATTTTTTTCGAGTTCCTTCTTGCTTCGGAGGGCACGTTCGGTCGTCGGCCCCGGCTGTTGTCATTACATAATAGTTGTTAAGTCAAGTCCGTGGCCTTTAGGCGTTTTGAAAACACTGCAGGCCTCTGCTAACCCGCAGCTGAGCAGCGTGGTAGAGTATGCTCTAAACCACTGCGATTGAGGGGAGACCCGTATCACAGCAGTGGGATGAATAAGGGTTGATGACGAGACACGCTTGCAAACAAGTTTGGAAAGCAATATCGTGTTCGACTGTCTGAAACCCAGTTCAAGCAGTCAATTGGGAACGGAAAATAGAAAGGCCAAGCAAAACTATTGTGGTTATAAATCTTTTTAATAATGTGGATATTAACCTTTCACGTGCCGCGGTGGGACCGCCATAATCAAAAAATCCATTATAAAATAATGTAGGTATATACGAAATCCTTTGACATACTTACGCACGGCAAGTGTCCCACAGGACAGGCTTAGCCTAGTGTGGGTAATTATGTTAAATATAACGCCTGTAAAATATTATGGAATAAAATATTTGTATCTGTATGTGTATTATTTGTATGTGTGCGTCGCGACACTAAATAAATGCCCTAACAAACAACTGTATGTTATGTCTTCATTGGTAGAGATAAACGTTTTTTGTCAGTTGACTAATACGACACATGTTAAAACTGGGACGGGGGCACGTAATTTATTTGATTTGAAGGTTTTTTCGTTGCGAGGCAGCCCTAACGGGTGCCATTAGGGCTGCTCGTTAGTTTAATGCGCGGTAGGTGTGAGCAGATGTTCTGAGCGCGGGCGGGCGGCGGAGCGTTTTTGCAATACATCATCTATGTAGCAGTTAGGTGGAGTGTACTGCTTTTTTGGTCTGAATAGCCTCCGTACAGAAGCCAATGGGTGTAACAAATGGTTGTTGCATATCGCTGTGTGGTTTAATGCTTGTTCGCTTATTGCTTCTTGTTCACATATGGCTGAATGATATAGTAGAATGTTTATATCTCTAGTAGTATTTTGAAGAAATAAATATAAAGTATTTTTTTCGTATAAGTAAGTCACGGGAAGCATGTCTTTTTTGTTTGAAATTAGCTTACTCGAGACTTGCTTGTTTGTAATATCGTTTTTGCTCAGAATTAGATAATAAATAAGTACATGGAAAATAAAGCAGTACAAAGGCGGACTTATCCCCACATGGGGATCTATTTCAGTCAACTTCGTCTCCGTGGTTTACAAAACTTCAAACTTTTTCTGTTGGTATTTTAAATGTTTTTGGATTTTCATGCCAATACACTAAATATTTTTGGAATAAAAAGCATCCTATGTGAAGGCATATGAACTCCTTTGTCTTTCAGTGAAATATTCCAATAAAATTGTATTTGTCATTCCGAAGATTAAAAAGCAGAAACTTTAACTTTATTTATATGTATAGAATTAGCTATCGCCCGCGGCTTCGCTCGCGTGACATTCGAGGCAAACACGTGTTTACTCATTAATCAATAGAAGTACTCGTGTAAAATTTAGGATAAAATAGTTCAACTAATCTCGTTTTCCCATACAAACTGTGGGATTCCGTTTCACCCTCCTAAAGGTAAAATTTGAAAAATCTTTTTAAGTAATTCGTGTACATTACGTTATATTTTCAAATCTTAATTTTAAACGTAGTGTACCCCTAGACATCATAGGGAACCTACGTGCCAAATTTGGAATCTCTAGACCCAGCAGTTTGGGCTGTGCGTTGATATATATCAGTTAGTCACTCAGTTTCTTCTTTTATATATTTCAACCCCATCGCATCCTCACAGGGGTGATTTTATGTCACGTGGGCTATGTTACATCATAAAATAGTTGTTGTTTTCGTAATCAGCGACCCGATAAACCATAAAAACAATACCCATGACGATTTTCAGACTTATTTTACGCCTAGGGGTTCAATTTTGAAAAATCCTGAAACACGTGTTTACTCATTTCTCTATAGAAGTACTCATGTAAAGTTTCGGATAAAATAGTCCAACTAATCTTGTTTCCCCATACAAACTTTGGACCCCTGTTTAACCCCCTTAGGGGATGAATTTTGAAAAATCCTTTCTTAGTGCACCCTAGACATCATAAGGAACCTACGTGGCAAATTTAGAATCTCTAGACCCAGCGGTTTGGGCTGTGCGTTGATATATATATATATGAGTCAGTCAGTTAGTTTCTTCTTTTATATATTTAGATAAACGATGATTTTTTTTGTTGATGCATTAAAGTTTAAAATTGACATAAGTACATTTTTAAAATAATTTTACAGAAAATCTCAATTTTAATTGCATTATTTATAAAATAAATTAGTAAAAATTATTTTAAAAATGCACAAGATTGAAATTTATTCACACTGAACCTCAGACCAAGTAAAAAGTATTAATTATAAGTAGGTTTTGCATGCTTCACTCCATTGTTCGCAGCGCTCTGTCTTTACTTTTTATTTAGTCTGAGCACTGAACACATTAAAAGCAACATACCTTAGGTTTTGTAAACGTGTGCGTTTGAAATAGTTGTGTAATCCAGTTATCCATTTCGGAACTCACTATTTAATTACAACAAATGTAGGTCACTAAAAACAACATTGCCAGTGCAATGGTCTTTATATCGCGGGATACCAACATAGAATGATGGTACAATGGACAAGTATCGAGATAACCCCTCGATTTTTTGACCTCGCGAAATGGTGTGAGATTTAACATCAAAGGTAGTCAATTTCAACTCATTTGCATACGAGTCTGCTTATTTTTTTTATGTGAATTTCTTTCTTAGATTTAGATTGAATAGTTCAAATATGTAAATTGGTAGATGACCACTGCACAGTTTTAAACATCCCTCAATAAATTTTAAAAGGTTTTTTTTTATAAAAGTTGCCTTTCAAAATGTTCGTCTATTCTTCGCTTGCTATTTCTCATGTTATGTTTTTTTACTATAGTTACTGTTACTGTTAGTTATTGTTACTCGTAATCTGCATTTCTATTATACTTACATTATAATAAAGTAAACTTTATAATAATATACAAATAATAACGTAGATTATTATTTGTAGGTAGATAGATGGACGAGAAATGTTGTTATCCTCTCTTTATAACAAAATATATTTTATTAATTGTACATTTAACTAATTGGCAATAATTACCTAGACGATGAAATGATCATCTTTACAGCTATAGCCAACTTCACCTGAACTTGGTGCACCCTGCTGATTCACTGACGAGACTATGATGCAAAGAGAGGTAGAGGTAGTAGAGGCAGCGTAATTATAAGGTGCTCGACTGGGGAGGTGCCTCCACGTCACAGAATACCGTAGCCAAATAACTTTCCTCGAGCGTTGTTGTGTTCCTTTGAGTAAGTGAGGTCACAGGAAAGAAGGACTTGGTGCACTGCCAGTTCGGGAGGCGGCGCGCGAGCGATATTTCATGCTGTAAGCGTTCATGATATGGCTACGGTAGCCGCTTCACATCAGGCGGGCCGTGTCCACCCGACGTAGTATAAAAAAACCTGCACGCGGTGCATTCTGCAAACTAACAAAGCTCTGGCTAAAGAGGTAGTGCATGAAGAGCCCGACTGGGGAAGTATCTCAATCTCACAGAAAATTCCAAATTAAGGCCAGTTTCCATGCGATTGTGTGAGGTAATAACATATATGAGATGCTGCGTTAGCAGCGGGGAGCTAGTGTGTGAACAATGCTTCTTGTATTGTAAAGCTGCGGTAACCACTTTACATTAGTCGTCGACAACCGTTATTCATCCCACTGCTGGGATACGGGTCTCCCCTCTATCGAAGGTGTTTAGAGCACACTCCACCACGCTTTCACGCTGCTGGTTGGTAGTTACATCAGGCGGACCGTATATTACTGTTACGCATCTAGTACAAAAACACCGCAGTATCCAATCCAACAAGCGTTCAATGCCCGAACAGAAATATATAAATAATAAATAAAATAAATACTTCTGGACAGTTTACACAGCGCTATTTAGTCCCAAATTAAGCGCAAAGCTTGTGTTATGGGTACTAGACTACTGATAAATGTACTTAAATACATTTTTTTTGTAAATACATACTTATAATACATATAAAACACCCAGACCTAGATAAACAGACATGTTCATGCACACAAATGTTTGTCTTGTGCGGGAATCGAACCTGCGACCTCAGAGTCAAAGTGGCCATTGCTAACCATTCGACCACCGAGCTCGTCATATATGACGAACAAAAGAGCATTACGTTTTCTCAACCCTTGTTAATGAATAAATGGTGGCGCAACCCAGAGGTCACAGATTACGCGTTACAAAGGTCAAGTCCTTTTGCTTTTAAAAATAGGGTGCCGCCCCACCCAAGTGGTGCACATTTTAATTAAGATTTTTAATTGCCTTTTTTCTCAAGTTTCTTCCTTTTGTGTCCTCAATTTCCGGCACTTTGTTGTTAATTGAAAAGTATCATTTATACAGCTGATACGGTGCTCTTCCGCATAGCAAATTGGATATTCTCCACCTCAGTCAAATTACTTAGTTTTTTCGTAGTAAAATTAATTTTGTTTAAAATGTTATTATTTTAATGACAAATACATGCGACATAAATTGTAATTAATTTTAATAATAATATTTATAATTCACACATAAGCGCGTGTAACTTGACTGAATAAGTGAAACTTTACTTATAAATTTAATATTTATATCACCTTATTTTAGTGAATAAAGGAATTTTATCTTCATCTTTTAAACATTAAATGAAAAATGCACTAATGTGTTAAACCCATATAAAATGACGTCATTGTTTCTGATTAGTCAAAGGAGAATGGCAGTATGACTACGACTTTGCTTTTGGTTTTTATAAAGCATCGGTGCCTCGAATTTGTTATGATATTATAAATCACCATTTTGCGGCTGCCACCATATTGAACTAAAAATGGCGACATTAGGGTAAACAGCTATTGCCACGAGAACAAAACAAGTGTGCAAAATTTCGGCTCAATCTGACACTGGGAAGTGGGTCAAATTTAACTTACAAGATTTAATGACACCGTGGTGAGACTAAATAAAAGCTTGTCATTAGTCAATCATCACTATTTCCTGGATATTTCCCTTATTTCGGGGAGAAATAAGCTTCCCTCACATATTCCATATTAACTGTCTAAATTACATGTATATTACCTGTTCCTCTAAGTATAAACTTCACTTATGTCTCTGTGTACTCAAAGTTATGGTATTAGAAACTCATCCATCATAGTAGGGGTGTTTAAGTTGATTTCACGCACTTAGAAGATAGAGGGAGTCACGTAAGCGTGATGGTAGGCACACGTCTTCAATTATGCATCGGGACGTTTATCGCGCGAGGCCCGACGCGCACCTGGCTCGTTGTCACCTTACATTATTAATGGAGAGAGTTGCGTGCGTAGAAGACAGCAAAAGGCGTGCCGTACACGTATTCCAAGCGAGACATTCTATTTTTCATTATTTGTCACATGAAAATGAATCGAAACAGCAAAATTTCGTCGGACAGATAAAACTATTTAGGCAATAGCAGATATTGCTTAGCATCGGTGATTAGCAGTTTTTGCGATTGCATCGTTGATCCATCGCGTTTCGGCGATTTGCAGCGTTCGGTCGCACTATGAAAACGCGCGATTTAGCGACTGTATCGATGCTGCATCGCGTTTTGGCAACTATTATTTTTTATGTACCACTGAGGTGGCAAACAAGTGACTTGCTGCGTTTGGTCGCAGTGACATCCAAAAATAGCTGCGACCGGCATTCAAAGGTGTATGGGGAGTAGTGTTCAGTTGCAGTGTAGAGCAACTCAATCGCCGCGATCGCTGTTTGGTTTTTGTGATAGTTGTGTGCGGTGCGGAGCATTCGATCGTTATAGAGTATGTAGCTTCCGAAAAACAGTTAAATCGTCGATCGTCAAAAATTTCTAGTTATTTTGATATGGCAATTCACCTTTTAAGAAAATTCACCTTGTAAGGTGGTTACCGCATCCTACAGATGATTGAAATATAAGGTGTATTGCTCGCGCTGACACCCTCGTTGTTAACGCAGCATTTGCTTTCGTCTGGTGACCTCGGTCATTTGTAGGAAAATAACAATTCTCATTTAAACAATGTGTTCATAATAAAATGTTATAAGTGATTCACTCTAACTACACCGTGCACACACATCTAAGTTACGTTGCTAAATTATAACTGTTTTAGAAGTTAATGACGAACCTACGCTCTTTGGTCAAGTATGTTATCGACCATTATATACATATATTGTTTTTCATGTAGATATGCAAAGCTAACCGCCAATAAAAATATAGTTAAAAACATTAAAGTATTTTTATTATAACTTATCAATTATCATTCTGCACGGATAATATTAATTTCATTCGATTTATTCATTTTACTTAGGTTTTGAAATAAATTAAACGAACTGTAATTACAAAAATCCCATTTCATAAAAAAATATAAAACTTCAAGGCACTTGAAGTTTCTGCTTGTTTTTATAAGCGTATTTTATAAGATGCTATGAAAATATTTGTAGTTTTTATGATAGTAAACGGGATACCAGCAACCCTTTCTATATTATTGATGTCTTTCACGTAGCTTATATAAAAAGCACATCTCCGACGTAAGCGATGTCCGATGCCTACACAAATTGGCCGGCTATTATTTTTATATTTTTGTTGGTCGTATTCCGACGGTCGTTTCAATTTTATAGACTCATATAAAACAAAGAAAAGAGTAAGAATAAAAAACAAAATGCCGTGCGGTTATTTAATAGGATACTGAATTTCTATACGATAAAACAGAGAGTAAAATTACGGCAGAATTTAAGGTGGCACCTCTATAAAATTGTAAGTGTTTTATGATATATTTCCTTATACGTATAAATGCAATTGCCGGAATATGTTGCGTGTCAGATAAGTTACAAAATATGATGTATTTCTATCGAACCGCAGCCTTCCCGTTAATGTTATCTTCGTTTTATATTTCGGAATTGAAGATTATTCCCTGAAAACTTTTGACTTATTTCTTTCGGAGGGTGAAGGGTGGTACAAAACAGGGATGAATTTCGCCGCTGCGCTGACAGCTGAAAAGAATCGAATTTGGCGAGAGCGACTAGGTAACATGGCCGAGGTGCCGTCGACGTTCAATTCCACGCCGACACGGCACTAACAAATTCTATGGTTTAGGAGGCCACTGTATTACACTTTTGTATTGTTTTGGAAATACGTATCATGAAGTTTGCAGTATTCCATGATATTTCAGTTTAGTTACTTTAATATAAATTTTGTAAAGATGTTACGAATTGGATTTTTTAGGTACCTACCTACCTATAGTTATAATTTTATATAATACCTTTATATTATTAATGATTCATTTGGATTGCCCTAAATTTGCCAAAGTATCGGAAGTTTATATCATATTGTGTAGTCGTAAATTTTCATAATGTTGCCAATGTTGCAATTTAGTTACCAGCGAACGTTATAGCTCATTTATTATATTATAATATTTTAATAATTAACGAAGCAAATATGCTACAGCTATTAAGTAATATGAAATATGTACCTACATAATTAGTCATTTTATAATTTGAGTAAAATACCATGCAAAATGTATAAGGTGTTTTTTCTTTTTAAATCTCATCTAAGACCTGTGCTAAGGCATAATTTTGTATATGCTAGTAATATTTATTTTACTAGTATTTTATAAAAAAAAAAGCCTTACCGATAAGTGATCTCGTGGCGCAGATTTCTTTATCTGAAACAGAAAATGTTATTGTATGTAATTACCTCAAAATTCAATTCAAAATATTTCATTTTTGTTTAGACAGCAAGACTATAAGTACTTTTATAGTAATATGAGTCTTCTTTTATGGAAGAAATATGTCTGCGACAGAGGAAAAAATTGTAAAAGTAAATATTACATCGTGACTTTATATAATAAATGGGTTTACCGCCACGTAACGTACGTTACGATTAATAGAGTTAAGGCATGTTGAGCCCAACTGGGGAAAAGTACTTCCACCAGACCGCAGCCAAATAACCCTTGAGGATTGTTGTGTTTCTTCGAGTGTGTCACGTTAACAGATAACAGATATGAGGAGATGGTCTCCTCTCGAGGAGAGGATATATATATGAGGTCTCCTCTCCTCACATCTCATATATATATATATATATATATGAGATGTGAGGAGAGGAGACCATCTCCTCATATCTGTTATCTGTTATAATACGAGATTGACGAGCTCGGTGGTCGAATGGTTAGTAATGGCGACTTTGACTCCGAGGTCGCGGGTTCGATTCCCGCACAAGGCAAACATTTGTGTGCATGAACATGTCTGTTTGTCTTGGTCTGGGTGTTTTCTATGTATTATAAGTATGTAATAACAATATATATATATTTAAGTACATTTATCAGTTGTCTAGTACCCATAACACAAGCTTTGCGCTTAATTTGGGAGTAGATGGCGCTGTGTAAATTCTCCAGAAATATTTATTTATTGTACATATAGGTATAATAATAATGTATATATGTGTGTATATATATATATGTATATATATATATGCAGCATATCTCATCATATATGCATGAATGTTTATATAGCTACAGTGCCGTATGCTTATTTCGCATCTGACTTTGTATAAAGAACAGTCCAATAATATGGCTCAAATAATACGACCCAATTGTTGGCGTAGCTTTAACTTCATGAAGTGTGAAGTCGGTCGGTCCGTGGAGGCGGGAAATGCAATTTGTGGTCTCCGCAGATTGCAGTTTCAGTTCGAGACCGGACCAATCTTCCGACACGTGAGCAGGGGGGTGCTAAATATGTAGCGACTGTCCACGAACAAATTGCTTTATATACAGAAAATTCGAGCTATTCTTATTTAGCTTTAAAATTTTATTAATGAAAAGCAGATATGTTTGAATATTTTTCCCGTAACGTTATCCGCCCTGGCTTTGTCCGTGTGGGATTTTCCCAGTTTTTGTAACATTGTTCATTGATGCTCCGCTCCTATTGGTCATAGCATGAAGTTATATAGCCTTCCTCGATAAAAGAACTATCCAATACTAAAAGTATTTTCAATTCTTGCCAGTTCCTCTCAAGAAGCCCCGTCGCCGGAACTGGCACTTAAATTCACTTTCACATTCAAGATAGTGTGATGAAAGTGAATCTAAGCTCTGCGGATTTAGAGTAGTAATGATTTATACATGTTCTTATATTTAATTTGTATGACGTTTCTAAGTGCTTTATAAAGTCCAAGGAATAAAGATATTTTGATTTTGAATTCGAACTAGTAGTTATTGAGATTAGGGCGTTCAAAAAAAGAGTATGTTTGTTTCGTTTGGCCACAGTATAAATAACAGTACTACGTACAATATGGCCTCAGCCCTGCCGCTCTCTCGAGTCGACCTCACCTCGCCTCTCCTCCTCGCCGCATCTCCGTCCCTACTGGCTAAGCTTATTACTATTAGCCCAAATTTAAATTGTAGTTAGATTTTCGAAATCAAAAAATTCGATCGTAATCGGCTTCAGCTTAGGCGATAGGATCCCAGGTTTAGTGTGAAATTGGCTCATTCGTGCAAGTTCAAGCCCATTCGTGTATTTCTACTTAATCTTGCATGATATTGTGCAAGCTTGTCAATACCTCCGTAGATACAAAGTTTCTACTGCAGCAACGAAACCAAGTGACGTTTCACAACGCCTTTATTACATAGTAATGCATAATGCACATTGTGGGGATTGCACTGGAATTGTGGAATTACGCGCAAGTGGTTTTAATTTTAGATCGACTTTGCGGTTGAATGAACTCTCTGTGCGCTGTATTAATTCGTTTTACGCAATGTCACAACGTCGACTCTGTAAATACTGAAATGCAATTTTCTACACAAATAAAATTATTCTTTATTTGCTGTCCCATCTCCCCTAATGGAACATCGGCAGACGTATTAGCATTAATTGTGTTAATGTATAATGGATGCTATGTTTGTTTGCACAAGCCTTCTTCTTGCTTAATTAGGCTCGTTGTTTTTTTAATTAAAAGTTACATATGCCTGCTAGGGTAACTACTAGAAGAGAAATTTATATAAGCCTTGATTTTTGTTCTCATACAAGTAACTATTTCACTGTTTCTTTAAAAAATGCACCATGTAATTGCGTTTTTATCTGATTTTGTGCTTTTATTCTCGACTGGGTCTCATTTTTGTCTCAGGTGGCTTTACGAGTAAAGTAAGATTTTTTCATTGATACTATTGTAATGTACTAAATTTATAGATAACAAGTCATCATAACTAAGTCATAATAACTAGCGATTGTAATGTACAGATAGTACATTACAATCACTAGTTATTTTTATTACATTAAAATACATTAGATAACTATATTACATTAAAATAACTATTTACTAAATTTACAGATAATACTATAATAGTATGTTAGTTTGATTTGAAGGCATTGTCTAAGTGATCTGTGACATATGCACCTTGTAGTTATTTTAAAGGTAGTAATTACATATTGTGTTTTCCGGCAGACTAGAATTAAATCACTCCGTTTCTTCCCGTGGATGTCGTACAAGGCGACTAAGGTAATACATTATCAAATATCGATCAGGCCACCCCAACCCGTTTGGCCAGCGTGGGGAGTGTAGGCCAAATCCTCCTTCCGTCTAGGACGGACGAGAGAGGGTCGTGATCCTGTAGTGGAGACTAAAATGGATGATGATGATGACAGATAACTTGGTACCAATGGAAAAATCTTTACATACTCGTATATAAAAAGTGTGTCAGCACAGAAGTGCTCTATTGTAGGACACATTTTTGTGCATGTGTACGTAGAAGTGTGTGTGTGTGTCTGACTTCTTTGACTAACTGAGGGATAATTCTCGTAATTAAAATGTAGTCAAAATTCAGTTCCGATCCAGTCTCGATCTCACAAATGTCACATTTAGTATTCTCGTATCACAATACGAAACTTCAAAGTTTAACAGTAGCATGACTATATCGGAAAATGACCAAAAATAAAACAAACTAAGAATAGTATTCTGCTCTGCAATAAGCATTAATACTTATTAATCAATTAATCAAAATAAGTTTACAATTTACAGTCAACTCATGATACAATTACCATTCGGTCAATTTAAATTTAAAATTGCTTGTGAACAAATTTTAAACCAATGGTCAGATCGAGTGGAAATTTAGCATAAATATAGTTATTGCAATGTAATTTTTTTCATTCTTATTGGATATCGAAATCGCATATATGAAGTTGCAGGCGACAGCTACATATACAAAAGGTAGGCATATACACATATCCATGTAGACCTTTCACACAGCCTCTGTTTCACATACGTGATAATGAATTCGAAACTACTAAATTCCGAACTTTCATTAAAATGTAATTCTCTCGTAATTATGTTCAATATTCAGTAATTCCGATTCAATAATGAAGTGGCACAAAGCAGATTTGTGTTCAAAGGCATACCGCTGTCAATATGATGGGAACAAAACAAAACTCGCTTGTAATTATCAGCCCGCGCTGCGAGCCTTTATTACATCCTGCAGGTGACGTGGAATCAGGGGCCCGATCAAAGTGGGCGCTTTTAATAAACCTCACCGCACATCCGTGACTATTTAACGTAGACCCCTGACGGTTTCTTCCATATTCAATTATTTTGCTTGCACCCTCATTGTGACAGGCGATACGAGGGCTCTCATCGGCTGGCCATCGTATCAATAGACCGCCTATATCTCCTTGTTATATGAATATTACACGCGGTATCCCTAAATTCATCAGTCCGTATGCATGTTTGCAATTCGACGGAACGGCTTTTGCGCTTATTTGAGTTTAACCCGACATGGTTTTTCTTTTGTTTTGTTCGACACTGGTTTTTCAGTTTGCGCTAGATGTTTTTTGTTTACAACCTCGTGTTTTATAGTGTTTAGGTAAATACAGTTTTATTTTGTAGAGCTGATTTGATGACAAACTGAAATTGATTTCGGGAAAATATGTCTTACATTTATGTAAAAATAATTTTAGGTTAATGATTGGTTTTCCTTTGCAGTTGAAGCGTAATATAGACCAAACATTTAAGATTTTTTTTTTATATATTTCCTTCACATATACAACTATCTTTACATGCCTAATAATATACTATAATTCGTCTTTCATTTCAAAACGTATATGTTTTTAAAACATTACGTTTTACAATGACAATTTGCAAATATTCTTTTATTTCTTTGACGTTTCTGTATGTATTTTTAGATGATTTTCATCTAAGTTTTCAAGTAATCAGAACTTTCCTTTAGAGATTATTACATACAAAAATTACATGCATTCGCAATCTCAATTTAATTCCCACAGCACTAGTATTATTTGAAAAGCTTTTAATTCTAGTTTGTCGAGAACACGTTAAGGATCGAATAGACTCCCTTCAATTTGTACCGATCTATGGGGCTCCACGAACAGGTGGAGTACTTGGCTCCCACGTTACAGGACCCAGTTTCGCGACTTGCCCCTCTACCATAATATCAAAATAACATTAAGTATAATGTTAATAAAATTACAGTATAAACAAATCTATAATTTTTTATCAATGTAAACTTAACAATACTTATTGATTTAAATATGATTTTGAATACAAGCCATTGTCAATAGTATTATAATGAGAATCAGTTCGCTACCTAATATTACTTAATACAATATCAGAAAATAGATCAATAGGAAAAAATAAAATCTTAAAAACGTGTCCATAATCTGGGTGAAGTGGGCAAAAACTGGAATAAGTAAAAAGGTTCGGGATATCCTACTATCCATCATAAAAAGTGAGTGATCGTTTATGCGGCGACAGTTTTATGTGGAGTGCCGTGGTAGAGGGTCGCCCTGCGGCCGCGTCTGAATTATTAAACCCCTACATAGGATGAATGGTCGATTTAATTCACTGGTCATTTTGCACTGGACCCAATCTGCGATGTATCGGGATTAGCATAAGAATCCGCGCTGCCCCCGTTCTCACGCTCCCGTTACATTGTTTCGTGCTATCTCGTACTAGAATTAAAAATTCTGCCAGTTTCGTTTAATAATAGTCAATTATTATCTAGTTGTGTTGTGTAGCTCGTTAATATTCCAAACAAAAAGTCCGCAGCGATTGTTTCGCTGCTTGCACGTTGCATGCACCTGTTCAAATTCTGTTCTGAATTACTAGTATTTTTTGTGGTGTGCTCCGAGTTGAATTAAGAGAGCAAGTTATTAAACTTATCTTTGAAATATTACTTTTTAAAATTACTTGGTGGGTACTTATTCGGAAATAATAAGTACTTTTGGGCGCCATCCGAGACCAATAAACTATTTTCTCACGCAGACAAGGTGTTGCCAGTTCCATTGAGGGTTGTTGTGTTCCTGCGAGTGAGTGAGGTCACCAGAAAGGAAGGAGATGCTGCATTGGCAGCGGGGGTGGCGGCACGCGAGCGATATTTTATGTTGTGAGCGTTAATATGGCTCACATCAGGCGGGCCATATGCTTGTCTGCCACCCAACGTCGTATAAAAAAAAACCAGGCAAAGACTGCTGTTTGTTAAAAATAATACATACCTAATTCTACAAATAAGAAACAAAACGGGCTGCACTCTAGGAGTGCCGGCAGAAGTGAAAAGTTGTAGTGTATTATTGAATATTTTGGAATGGGTGGGGAATAATTTTGCACGAATTGCTTTATTTATCAGTATAAAAGTACTATCATTTATGTGCTAAATACAATATTCATTTATTGCGCTATCGTACGCAAACATGACAATTTATATTACATTAAAAATAAACACTCATACATTATTAGGCATACATTTTCGCCGCGCGGTAGAAAGAGAGGGGGATATCACTTCCTCTCCTACGCCGCGCCGGCGGTCTACGCTCCCTCTGTCTAACGAATTTTCGATCAGAACACGTGTCCTGACGCGAGTTTAACATTTTCTACCCATCCCAAAAAGTGCACAACGCGGCTAAAGAAGTTTTCACTTCATGAATTTTCAGAAGTTTTCAATTCACACAACAATGCGAGTAACCTTTGTTATAATTTTAGTGAATTACTTCAGATTATTTTAGCCGAGAATATTACAATATATTTAGACTAAACTTTACTAAAAATATGTTAATTCAGTTTCTTACGCAAAGATTACAAGACGGTACTCTATGCCATTATCACTAAAATATATGCCATAATTCAACTTAATATCTCAGTTTGAGAAGTGCTACGTGAGGATTTGCTACGTCGGTTACCAAGTTACGTAGAGTTTGTAACCGCTACGCCGTAGGACTCTTGTTCTGCGAAACAAACTACAAAGTAAACTTTGCAATGGGCGATTTGTAGAGCGCTTTGTTGAAATGAAACAAGTTTGAATATTTGTGGGAACAAATAGAGTACGCGTCATTGATTTTACGATTTTACTGCGGACTTTGGTGCATATACATACTATAGTGCGATAGATATGGTAAGTCGAGTTAAATATACGTTACCACACGGGTGTCGAACATGCATATGACCTGGCTGATGTAAAGCGGTTATGCTAGTCTATAAATGATTGTAATACAAGGAGTATTGCTCTAATGCTGGCTCACTGCTAACGCATGTCTTCTTTTGGTGTCGTAACCAACAACTTCTAAAGCTATTTGTTTAGGTTCTTCTGTGAGATGAAGGTAATTTTCTTTAGCCAGGGCCTACTTCGTTAGGCGGTAGGGTCGGTATTGTCGACAACGTACCACATCATAGACAGAGAAAGCTATAGACAAATTGATTGTTTCCGTCGTATTGACATTAATAAAGAGCAAGTTACGTAATTATCATGGAAATGAGACAGAGAGATACTTTTTTTTTGTTTCACGTCACGTGCTGGTAGTTTCTACGGAAAGTACAATAAATTGCGAAACAGTAATATATAAAAATCAGCCCTATATAAAAACTGACACATTCTTTATCTCATATTTGCCACGCCTGACAGGCGTCTATAAAATGTAGTATTATGTATCTAAAATAAGGTTAAGACAAAGACTATAAATCATTTGAAAAGAATGTCAAATATGGAAGCGTTCGAATATGGTTAAGTGAAAGAGCTCCCAGATCGTCATTTGGTTGTTTCGGTGAGGACGTTTTTTGGGTATTGATTGTGCATCTGGTTCTAGGATTAATGATCGAAGAGTATTATACATCGATGTGCAACATACGTTAAGCGATATTTAAAGAGATATTAAATAATCTAGCAACAAAGCTACTTACCGTAGAACAAGATTTGGGTTTGCTATTGCTAGATTTGGTCTTCGGTTTTGATGGAGGAGTAGGTGGCGCGGGAGGTGTTCCTGGCGGGCTGCTGTCGCTTCCACCTCCGCTCCCGCTGCCGCTAGTGCTTGTACCATCCGATTTCTCCGATCCAGAGTTACTTGACTGGAACAACATTTATTGTAGATTAATATTTGTGAATAGACGATTTTCACGTTTTACAAAATCCCAAAGTATTACGTGAAACGTATCAGGCCAGCGAGGCTGTCTGTTGGTGTGGCGCTCGTTGCTATCGATCTAATTAATTCTCAATTCTGAAAATTATGTTTTCCTAGAAATCAGTTTTAATTATTAAAACCAAGTCACGTCATCTATTACATCATATTATTATTTTATTTATTTATTTAATCCTCATGTATATAAAAACGATGTACAAAGGCGGACTGAATGCTATACAAGCATTATCTTCCAGTCGACCTTAGGGTGATGCAGAGATACGTCATGATTGGTGAACAAGGTAAATATTAATATTAAATTATCATCTTAGTTAAGGAAGCATTATAAATAAATTGTAATTTACAATAAAAATATAAATAATAAATTAATATTTCTGGACAATTTACACAGCGCCATCTAGTCCCAAATTAAGCGTAAAGCTTGTGTTATGGGTACTAGACAACAGATAAATGTACTTAAATATTTTTTTTTGTAAATACATACTTATAATACATAGAAAACACCCGGACCAAGACAAACAGAAATGTTCATGCACACAAATGTTCGTCTTGTTGATGTCGCGGGAATCGAACCCGCGACATCGGATTCAAAGTGGCCATTGCTAACCATTCGACCACCGAGCTCGTCAAATCAAATATATAATAGCAGCTGTATATAATATATTATCTGTTATATTATAACTATGTTAGCTTAGTACTTCAGCTACTTGACAATAGATGGCACTAATTGTTCGTGATGTCACAAAAAATCGAAAGCTGAATCGCCCAGGTCAGCCCACTCTACCTTCAACAAACAAGAATTAGAAAGCGTTTACAGAATTTATACAGAAAAGAGCAAAGAAATTTTTCGAGAGCTTCTTCGATTACTTTTACTTACAAGGGAACAACACTTAAATTTGTTAATGCCGACTCGAAACAGAATAAAACTTAAAACGAAATCGCTATTAAAACTCCGTAGAAAAACACTCTCTGTTGATTTGCGTGAACAATGTTTGCTGGGATTGAGTAAAATGAATTGGGATAAACATGGTAGAACTTTTTTGGCGAAACCTTTAATGGCGGCGCGAAATGAAAAGAGGATTTGGGCTAATTGGTTAATTAATAAGGGTGAGGCTTGATGCTGAATGTTACATACTCGCCTGGCTGGAGTTCGGCCAGACACACTTAAGTGTAATAAAAAGCGAGATTAATTAGTGCCTGGATGTCGCACTGTGCGGAACCGTGAAGTATATTATATAATTAAATTATGCCTAGGTATAGCACGGTTAACTACGGTCACATCTATTAGGCTCTAGGTGACGTTTATATTGCCTGCCAGGCAGTATAAATATACTCGTAATTGTGCTCATAAACAACATTATACACATAACAAAATTAGCATAGTTTTATAGTATGATGTTTTTAAAATTCTGTATCATATCTATATCATGAACATGCCTTGTCTTGGTCTGGGTGATTTCTATGTATTGTATGTATGTATTTATAAAAAAAATGTATTAAAGTATTATATTAGTTACTTAGTACCCATAGTACAAGCTTTGATTAATTTGGGACTAGTCATTGTATAATTTGTCCAGGAATATTTATTTATTTATTAGGTTTTTGAACTTTGTCATTTAGTCTTATATTTTTAATTGACTTAAAAAAGAGGAGGTTTTCATGTTTACTGTGTTTTCATTTCACAGGCAAACGTCATCTTGATAAAATAATTAAAATTAACAGTTCGGTATGCAATGAACGAATGCGACGCATCACGATGCCTGTTTGTCTAACCAGTTCTGTGCCAAGCAATCAATGTTGTTTTTGGCACATCTTCTCCCACTGTAAATGTGTCTCCAGAGTCTAATTGAATAGATATACTTTGTTCCTGGGATATGCCTTCTAAGCCTTGGAAGCATGGAGAAACTTGAGAGAAATAGGTATACGTTGCGATTGATGTTATGCAATTTGCGAGTTCCATGGGCACCAAAGAGATACAACTAGAGTTGATATTAATGAATATAGAATGTTTTTAGTAGGTACGCGTGCCGGCGCCATCGAACTTCCCAATGCCTCAAATATACTTGAACATTTTACTAAATACATTTAAATAATAAAAATAAAAAAATCTAAAGTTAACAGTGAGACGTCTATCAATTAGAAGTTTTCTGTCATAAATGTGAATGAATATGCATATGTTCATAATTTACATATTCATAGGAGTGAAGTTATAATTGCCTGCCAAGTAATGCCCGATCAGGGGTGTAACGCATGGGTCAACGGGTCGGTTATTATGGGTGACAACCCTAATTGGCGTTATATGTAGGGGAGAGTGGTAATTGTTCATTTGGAGTAATGGTTTTAGCGGCGGTTTGTTAAAGGTTTGCATGAGCTTGAGAGACAAAAGCTCTGCAGATAATGCAAGCTATTGACTATTCTATTTATTATATCGGCCGACCGTGTCAGTTTTGGCAGATGAGGGAGGAAGGTCCTAAAGTAGAGGCCGCGTATTGGGCGACGAAGAGTGGGACGCCCCTTCTTTAGCTGGACCGACAACCTCAAGAAAGCGGGTGAATGCGGAGTGCGGAGGATCGCATATGGTGGAAAGCATTGGGGAACGCCTATATCCAGCAGTGGGTAGATACAGGCTGATAATGGTGAAGATGATGATTCTAAAAGGGGTAGTATTAAGCCGATCATGTGAAATTATAAAATAGAGCGACTATTATGCTATTATTATACTTGGCGCCTAAAGATAATAATATAATAATACCTAATATAGTATTACAGTTTTTAGTAGTACATTTTCTTATTTTCCTTCTAAAAGTATATTTTCTGCGTTGAAAATATAGTAAAATTTACTTACACAAATTTAAAGATATGCGTAAGTGGGTGTTTATCGTTTTTTGTAGCCAAGTGGTGAACTCTGTTTTGATTAATAATTCCTACTAACATTATAAATGTGGATGTTTGTTACTTTTTCACGGGTAAATGGCTGAACGGATTTGGCATACATATAGAATATGTTCTGAACTAACACATAGAATATTTCATCCAGGTGGGTGATGTGATATAGCTGGCGAAGTCGCGAGTAGGAATTAGTATACAATAAAATGAATATGAGCATTATTATAGCCTCTCCAACCCGTCTGGCCAGCGTGGGGAGTGTAGGCCAAATCCTCCCTCTGTAAGGGACGGACGAGAGAGGGTCTAGCTCCTGTAGTGGAGACTAAAATGACCTGATGATGATGATGAGCATTATTTTAATTAGGTGCAGTCTGTTTTAGTAGTAAGAAAACATAAAACAAAAGACATCTTCAGCGAAATTAAAAAAAAAAAACATACAAGGTAACTTCGTATTCCATACGATTTTAATTACTCACTTTGCAAATGTTTGGGATTCGCACTGTCAGTGAAGTTACTTAAACAACGCGAATAATTTATTTGATTTGATGTAAGCAAAGTAGGGACAGTGCCGGATCAAACGGGCCGAAGTGCGCGGTAATCCTATAAAATTGTTTTTATGTTGGCTAAAGGAAGTTCTTAAAATAAACCAGCGTTACTGTTCCAATACTCAACATAATGTAATGTAATTAACAGGCTGAATAAAATCCGAATTTATTAATCTTCAATAATGTACTTAACGATTGATGAAAAAATGATTTCTCATCGAATCATGAAGAAAAGTTTTATGCATTGTTTCTCTCGATCTAGAACGTACAAAACTCAAATAATCACGCGGAGATGGATTACAATCGTGCCTATAATATTTAGTGAGTAAATAATGAGAGGGATGGCGTTCGAGAAACTTTAGGAGATCTTCTAGTTCGATATAATATCGGGTGTTTCAAGACGAATGTATCCGACCTGTGTGTACTAGACTCATAAATAATAATTAATAATGTTTGCTCCAATTATAACATATACTTACGATGTTGAGCTGATGATGTTTTTTTAATTATAAACGAATATATGTGAATATATATCTACCTGCCTCCATTGTGTCAAGAAGAAAACAAAGTAATTGCCCGGCATTCACTCAATCCCGCGCCATTTACCATCGCATTCAAACACCAGGCACAAATACAGTCGCTTACTATGAACCTCGTTTGGAAACTCAAGGCTGCATAGGAGAGATGGCATGGAGAAAGCTATGCTGAGAGTTTTTGTATGTGCTAGGATTAGTACAGCAGTAGTACAATTTAACTACACCACACACGGTGAATAAAATATATAAATATAAATAAATATATTTACAGACAACTTACACAGCGCCATCTAGCCCCAAAGTAAGCGAAGCTTGTGTTATGGGTACTAGACAACTGATAAACATACGTAAATACATTTTTTTTTGTAAATACACACTTATTTATGATACATAGAAAACACCCAGACCAAGACAAACGGACATGTTCATGCACACAAATGTTTGTCGTGTGTGGGAATCGAACACACGAGCGTTGGCGTCGAAGCTGCGTCATTGACCGCTACGCCACCGAGCTCGCTAGTAGTATATATATTTAGAGTGAGACACTGCTACACGCAAGACAAGAAAAGCTCTATCTTCACGCGTCTAGCAGGCACGTCGTCAACTCTTAGTCATTTCACTGTTGGGATATGGGTCTCCCCTCAAACAAAGGGGTTTAGAGCATAATAAATAAATCTAAATATATATTTTCTTCGCAATGTGTGATGCATTTCAGAGTTACCGATATAAATCTAAAGATTATCAAGATGAAATGGCAATGGGTAGACCACATAACCGAAAATATCGTTAGCAGTTTGATCAGAAAGTTTTGGGAATAGCGACCACGGTCCAGAAAACGCAGTTTGGTACGCCTCCCTCTAGCTAGATGGACGACGATGAACCTCTAACTAGATGAAACGAAAACAATGGTTGCGAACGGCACGTAACCGATGTTCAGCAGTGGACGTTCTTTGGCTAAAGTGATGATGATCATGATGATAATTATACTCAATATCAATATCAAAGTAGGTAATAGTTTACCTCAGAGTGTGAGGGGTTGGTGCGAGCAGGCGAGGGCGGCGAGGCGACTCGGTGCAAATTCGACTCGCGCTCACTGCCACCTGCGCTCGCGCCGCTCGATGTTGTACTACTCGAACCTAAATATTGAAAAATAGATTAGTTAAACATAAGAACTTAATTATTATCTATATAACATAGCCTACTTAATTAGATCTCAGTGTATAAAAGTTTGGCCGTGTGGTTTCCGGCAGACTAGAACAGAATCACTCCGTTTCTTCCCGTGGATGTCGTACAAGGCGACTAAGGGAAATACATTATCAAATATCGATCAGGCCTCCCCAACCGGCCAACAGGCCAGCGTGGGGAGTGTAGGCCAAATCCTCCTTCCGTCTAGGACGGACAAGAGAGGGTCGTGCTCCTGTAGTGGAGACTAAAATGAACCTGATGATGATGATGATGTATAAAAGTTTACAGGAAATAGGTTCCAACCTCTGCTTGAATTACGTAGTCCGGAATTTTACATAGAACTTACTTATTTTTCATATAATGATAAAGTATGTGGGAAAGCTTTAGCTGTATAAGAGGCACTGGTACAAATTATTTAGACGGCGAATGTAGTTTCTCAATTTTTTTTATTAATGTTAGGGCATGGCCACATCACTGAGATTAGCTAGTAGACGAGCTAAAAGGTCAATGTTTTGCTACGTAGTAGCCACATTAGTGTCTGATGAAGTGTTTGTAGACGTATATTTGGCAAAAATAGTTCTCTAAATTACTTTTTTCTCAGAAAGCAATAAAATCAAAAGTTTCTTTCATTTCCGCAAAGTTATCAGAGAGCTTCGGTACATGATAATATTGAGTTCTACTGTAGGGGAATTTTGCAGGTAAAAATTGTATATAAGTACAAAATTTTTAAGTATAACGTGGGAGGGATTCCAGAATGATTCACTTTTATAAACAGAGGGTATTATAAATTTCTCCATTATTAATTCCAGAGACCTGAGCAAATAAGATGTATTCGTTTGCGTTGCGTACAAGTAGGTTCCATTTTTTACCATCGCCACACATAAGGAATAGTGTAACGGTTCGCATTATGTCACGCTCATTGGTATCATAACCACAGAATAATATACTCTAAAACAACCCTCGAGAGGTCATTGTCATTTAGCTGTGGTCTTCTATGAAGTGGATATACCCTATATTTTACCAGAGCCTCGGAGGCTAGTCGGCTGCGTGCAGAAAGGCAAATCATGTAATTAAAATTTAGTCGAAATTCAGTTCCGATCCATTCTCGATCTCACGGATGTCACATTTGGTATTCTTGTGACACAATATGAAATTTAAAGTTTTATTAAATGTGTGATTATATCGAATTATCACTGAAAATAAAATAAACTAAGAATGGTATGCTGGTCGCAATAAGAATTGACATTAATTAATTAATTAATGAAATCAAGTCTACAATTCTCAGTCAATTCATAATTCAATCTCGATACGGTCAACTTTCGTTCTGTGACGTAAAATAATTACGAGAATTAGTCTTCTGATTGTAGAACCGTGCATGTGAGCTTGGTTTTGACTTTAAGGATTTAGTGAGTCACTTAAACCTAATTGGATATCTCACACATTATATTATTACTGTTAAGACATTGAATATTTAAGCAAATAGTACGCAAATATCTAAAAAATATTCAATGTTGTTTCCATCTTGCATACGATATTGCTTTGTTATATACTTAGATCGGTTTAACTTCACGAGATATTGCTCGGGGCGTGTTAAACAAGGCTCTAGCATATTGATGCTTCCCTGCACATCGATTACTGCTGCCAGGAACACGCTTCGATGATACAGAATTGTTATTAGTGCAGACGACGTGTTACTAACAGTTACCTTGTTAGATTAAGATATACGTATAGTGTGCCTGGGCTAAATGGAGTTTGGGCGGTTTAATCTTGGATGTACGATGTACAGTCAACAAAGGAGATAAGAAACGAGGGGCCGTACCGCCGAAGCTGAAGGTGATTACCACAGATTTTTTTTATAGCAAACATAGATCTTCTGTTTCAGTTAATGACAAACATCTTCAGCTTAGTCGGTAGAGCTCTATGGGTTCCACCAGCTAAGTTAACCACAATTAGAGCCAATAAAAGCTGAAGTTTGATTTACGCAGTCAAAAAATCCGATGGTAATCGGCTTCAGCTTCGGTAGTAGGGTCTCAGGGTAGGGTGAAATAAAAATCCAAAGTTCCGGGCGAGTGTGTTTGCGAAAAAAAAAAGTCATCAATATTTCATGTTTACGGTATCATTTATACAGTAAATTAGGCTTTACCGAAACGAAATCTAATGAAATTCGTCAGAAAACTTAATCCTATTTAGGATTCAGTTTCCTTTCTAACTGTACAAAAAAAAAAAAAAAAAAAAATTTAGTCTCTATACTCTTGGTGTCGCCTTTCAATCTACTACTCTGAATGAACCGTATACCCTGTAAAAATATATATTATTATGTTACTTACTAGGTTCAGACGCTGGTTGGTGATGGTTTTCAGTGTGCCGCCGTAAGGACCGCGCGTCACAATATGATTTGCCGCATCCTTCTGCTTTGCATTCGTATGGCTTCTTGTTGCGATGAGTCAGCATGTGTCCATTGCTGAAATATATTATGCTATTAAAAGGATGTTTGTTTGGAACTCAAATCAAAATGAAAACGTCTGTGACTTATTTTTATAATAGACAAATCATTGAATTGAAATGGGGTGTAGTGGTCCATCAACATCTTTGAACTAAAGGCAACCTCACCTGCGCGTGGTGCACCATGCTGACTGACAAACCAATGCAAGACTGGCTCTGGCGATAAGAGAGGTAGAGCATAGCGTATTTTTTTAAGCTGCCCGATTGGGTTAGTACTCCACCTCCACCTCATAGAATACCGCAGCCAAATAACAATTCCCTTGGGGGTTGTTGTGTTCCTGCGAGTGAGTGGGGTCACCAGAAAGAAAGGAAGGCGTATAGGCTGGTGTTGCTGTTCCATGGGCGGTGGTGAATGCTATCCATCAGGTGACCCACATGCTCGTTTGCCCCTGTCTCTCGGTGAGTTTGTGATTTTTCATACATTTGTACAGATTTTAATAAGTTTTTTATTCATTAATTAAATATAAGATAATCCCTCTCTCTATTGGTGAAAACCAAAACCGTATAAGAATGCTAGGAAGGTTCTAACTTATAACTACCTAAACAAAGCTAGGGCTAGTTGCTTAATAATCGCTTTTAGTCTATGACGAAAGTGTAAAATAGGTCAGCAGACATGACCACCAGGCGTGTAGTCAATACCTAAGCATTATGGACACATGTTCCCATTAATATGCATGTGGGGTGTAAGCTGGCCGATTAAAGCGACACCTTGCGCCCGAACATGTGTCGCCGTCGTGATGGCAAAGATTAATAATAATGGCGTAGAAACACCACCCTTATCATTATCGATATAGGCAAGTTACATTAAATTTAACATGGTTATGTTGCAACGGTTAAGTCGCTTAAGTGCAAGGATTCGTATACGTAGTTAAGTTTTAGGGTTGATCATAAATTTATGGAATTAAATTAACTGGGTTGAATTGGATAGTAAGAACCACAATAAATGCAATGAGGGTTGTGGTTTCTACTTTTTATGTCTGACTGTCGGTCTG
The DNA here is from genome assembly GCA_937001555.2 of Hypsopygia costalis. Classification (NCBI taxonomy): domain Eukaryota; kingdom Metazoa; phylum Arthropoda; class Insecta; order Lepidoptera; family Pyralidae; genus Hypsopygia; species Hypsopygia costalis. Next base: position 18,093,604 of record OW443343.2, on the reverse strand, counting down.
GGTATTATTTATGAAACAGCGTATCAACATGTTTATTAAGTTATCTATCGCATTGATTTTATAAGTATTGCTTAGTTTAAGACTGATTGACGCTGCATATCTATGAATATTTATTATTCATTTTATTACCTGGTGAAAGAGAGGTTGTAAGCTGGCGGACCAGGGAAGTACCTCCACCTCACAGCAAGCCCAATAAGCAAGCCGCAGCCAAATAAAATTCCCTTGAGGGTTATTGTGTTCCTGCGAGTGAATGAGGTGATCAGGAAGGAGGGAGTTGCTGCGTTGGCAGCGGGGGTGGCAGCGCGCGAGCGATATTTGCAATATTTCATGTTGCGATTTGCAAGCGTTAATATGGCTACGGTAACCGCTTCCATCAGGCGGGCCGTATGCTGCCACCCGACGTAGTATAAAAAAAAATATCAACCTCGATGTACAATAGAAATACACACAAAGACTTATCTACCAAAATAAAATCATTCATGCAACTAAGTTTCCAATAGTATTCAGAGAGAAGAATTCCAAAACAGAAGGTAAGATTGCTCATGCTTTACTTACAGATGGTCCTGCCTCTTGAACGCTTTGGCACACGTGATGCATACATATTTGCGTTCATCGCTGTGTGTTAGCTTGTGTTTCGCCAGTGCCGACGCGTTGCCGAAGATTTTGTTGCATACCTGAGACAAAGAGTTATAGGTAAAAAATAAGTAATATTAGATTTATTTCTCGTTGGTTGTATGATTTTAAGATAGTAAATAATGGGCATCATTATCGACAGCCTGCGGCTATCCCTTCGGCATCAACGAAGCGTCGTTGCGCGTGTCAGTCTAAGCGAACACGCAAGTTAAGCAACGTCTACCATAGCCTGTTTATGGATGGGTTTATTTATCTCGAGCTCCTCCGTGCTTCAGAAGGCACGTTAAGCCGTCGGTCCCGGCTGTTGCCATTAGATGATAGTCGTTAAGCTAAGTGGCCTTTAGGTGGCTTGAAAATACTGGCATCGGCCAAGCTGCAGTTGAGCAGCATTGGTAGAGTATTTTAACCCCATTATTGACGGCAGACGTAGCCCATAATAACTTTTAAACTTTCGCGTTGCATGATTGAAATTATAATAAACACGGGAATTAACGCGATTATGCATGTAAGGTAGTTTTACATACCTTTATTATTGCCTGACGTTTCGACCAGGTTGCACTGGCCGTCGTCACAGGCTGCCTGTATCAGCGTTGTCACTCTGTCTCCGTTATGGAGGTCGATGAAGTGTGGTGTGTCGCGGTACGTGGATATTCAACAACACGGGGGTAGATGAAGATTCATCGACCTCGATAACGGATACCGAGTAACACCGCTGAGACAGTCAGCCTGTGACCACGGCCGGTGCAACCTGGTCGAAACGTCAGGCAATAATAAAGGTATGTAAATCTACCTTACATGCATGATCGCGTTAATTCCCGTGTTCATTATAATTTCAGATCGTAGCCCAGCAGTGGGATTAATAAGGGTTGACGAAGACGTTAACATATTCTACCTACAATCGCTCGATGTATCACAACGTGCACGTATGATTTACTATCTGTGTATCCTACTCGGCGTTGCCAGTTTTATTATAGAGAAGAAATGCGGAATTTATACTTTTGAAAGTAAAAAAAGCGGGACACGTTTGAAAAAAGCGGTACTACAAGTAAAATACATATTCGTTAGATACATTTTTTAGGATGAATGGGTAAGGGTTTTTGGTATGAGTGTAAACATTCACAGATCGTCAGTTTGTTAAAGTTTAAATTTCTTAATTCTGGCATTCCGACCATTAATTTCGGTTGACGAAATAATAATGTTAGGTGTTCACTGCCAAAATAATATGTAAGTGGTTTATCAACATCTTTGAACCAAAACCAACTTCACCTGCACGCGGTGCACCCTGACTGACAAACGAAGCTCTGGCGAAAAGAGAGGTAGGGAGTCTAATTGTAAGCTACCCGACGGGTGAATGTACCTCCACCTCACAGAATTCCGCAGCCAAATAACAATTCTCTTGAGGGTTGTTGTGTTTCTGCGAGTGAGTGAAGTCACCAGAAAGGAAGGAGATGCTGCGTTGGCAGCGGGGATGGCGGCGCGCGAGCGATATTTTTATGTTGCGAGCGTTAATATGGCTACGGTCACCGCTTCACATCAGGCGGTTCGTATGCTTGTTTGCCACCCGACGTAGTATAAAAAAGAAAAGAAATCGGGATATATGGCGTCCCACGCGGGACATTACATTTCAGCTTAAAAAAGCGGGACGTCCCGTCAAAATCGGGACGTCTGGCAACGCTGTCCTACTTCCATCTCCGAAACCTTACTCTCACACACACATTGCCCCAAAATGTTAGCTTAATTAAAATGAAGCAAGTAAAGCAACTCAATATTCGTCGGTAATAACAAAACAATGATAGGGAAGGTCCCAGGGCAGGCGTTGACCGTAATCCCATGTTTGTTCCTCATCTAATTAGGGACCTTTTCGTCTCCTTATCCCATTTTTATTTGGGATATATAAGATCTTCCCTGGAGACGCTCGAGGACATTTATTCAAGCACATTATATTGTTGTAGTATTCGGAGTCAAGTTGTTAGGTATAATTGTATGTGTTGAAGATCGGTAACCGAACTAGGGACTTACCGCCTAAGCTGAAGCCGATTACCATCGGGTTTTTGATTGCGAAATTTGGGCTTCTGTTTATATTTATGATAAGCACCTTCTGTTTAATCGGTAGAGCGCCTCTGTCCCAACCGGCTAAGCTTATTACTATTAGCACTAATGTCAGGCGAAGTAAAATTTTCGTAATAAAAAAATCCAATCGGAATCGGCTTCACCATAGGCGATATAACCATTTTATATTATTATGCTAGTAATTCGCCTTGGCTCCCTTTGTGTGGGATACTTTAGTATGCGATGATTAGTAAGCGTAGGATGCTTTTGAAATTTGCTTTCCTCTTTTGGCAACGTGAGAGATAGCAATATGGTAAATAAGACACATATTCGGTTCTACTGGAGTTATAAGATAAATATATAACGTATGTAAGTGTACTCGTACAATACGTATGTATGTGTAATGCGAACTTGACGGATTAAATAATTTTCTTGATTTTTCTGAGAGACCTAAAATTCTGTATTTATCTAAATTAGTCCGTCAGTTTAGAGGGCAAACCTTATTGACGTCTGTGAACAATAGGGTTCGATTTGCCGCCCCAGCACATTGTCCCCGTAATTTGATTCACGTTTGAATATTTTATGTCGGGTCCCTAGAGTTTTTGCTAACATATCTTTGTCTACAAGTTCTGGTAATGAAAATTCTGTGTGCAAACTGTATGTAGACGAGGGCACTGAAAGTATGGAGTGTGTGCTCACAACCTCATTGTATAGGGAATGGAATCGCAGGGATTCGCATATTTTAATAAGCTTGCCTAAGAAACTTGTTTTCTTAATCTTAATATAACGTCACTACTAGAATATTCAATAGCTATAAAAATCGTCGGGATTGTATATATATATATTGTACACTATATATATAATTAAATTATGATAACGTTTCATGAATCGACGTACGCCGGCTGTACGCACAAGCACCGAGCGTGCAAGCGATAGCGCGGAACAAGCGATAGAGACTCACGATCACGATATATTTTTGATGAAACCTATCAACTTGTCTATAGTTTTTCTGTCTATATTATTTTTTTCGGACATACCATTTGCATTTCGAATGAATGAGGGAATTTTGGCAGCATTGTAGCGTAGGGTCCAATCATTTGTCAATTCATAGCATCTTGTCAAATGTCTTGTGTTGTCTTGTCGTCTTAAAGTTTCACTGTCAAAAAATTCTGTACATTTTGACAATCTGGACCCGACGCCTACCTAGCGACATCTAATGTCAGAAAAAATATCAAACATCCCCATTCGGAACATGTTCTGATATCCTCAAGGTATAAAAGACATCTAAAAATATGTAACGTCTTCCTCTTTGGAGCCATTCGGTTATCTTTGGGGCGGATCAATGTTTATGGGATGGAATATGGTTTTATTGAGGAGTAAACTCAAACCGATGGGGTGGAGTAACTATTGGTACTACGGCCAATATGAATCGGAAATTGAACATAAATTGGGAGCATTAATGGCATTTTTACGATCCTCTGAAAAGTTCCGTTCTATTGGAGTACTATTGATTTATTTATGATATTGCTAGCTTACACCCGCGGTTTCGCTCGCGTTAACTTATTTTCAAATATAAAGTATCCTATGCCCTACCTAATATCTTTGAGAATTATAATATTGCAATTATAAGAACATTTCATGTCAAAGTTTTTTAAATATCTTAATTCTACAGACATCGGCCTTCCTACTAAAATTATAAATATGAAAGCTTGTGTCAACGTTTGTTACTCTTTAACGGATTTGGATGTAATTTGGCATACATATAGAATATGTTCTAGATTAACACTTAGTATACTTTTCATCTATGCATATACTATGTTCCTGCGGGCGATACCGCGTATAAAGGCTAGGTTTATAAATATATAGAAAATGAAGGTCGTTCGGATGCGTCCCATAATCTGTAAAACACAGCCGTGTTCACAGCACAGTCACACCCCATATTTTCAGCGAAATTCATTGAACTTATAAAATCGTCCGGTCGTTCTGTCTGTACGTTGCCATGAAACTCAAAATTTAGAAATTCTGACTTCGGATTCGTGTAGAGCATCAAAAAGTAGTGATGTAAAGTGACCTTGGTTTTCCGAAAAAAAGTCGTTCTGTCTGTCCGTCCGTTGCCATGAAACTCAAAATTTTCGTGTAGAGTATCAAAAAGTAGTAATGTAAAGTGGTGACCTTGGTTTTCCGATATCAATTCGGGATTTTGAAAAAAAAAGAAAATAAATTTCGCTATGGTGGCGCATGCCGCGCGTCCGATGTTTTATAATAGTTCTAAAAATACATCCCTATCCCTACTTAATATTATAAATGTGGTTGTGAGTTTGTTTGTTACGCTTTCATGCCGAAACTACTCAACCGATCCTCATGAAACTTTGTACACATATTCTCAAAGGTACCTATTAGGAATTAAATAGGATATTTTTGTATTAAAAAAGCAAAAGCGGACGAAGCCGCTGGTGGAAGCTAGTAATTTCAGTAAAATTATACAGTAGTAGTAGATAATTCAAAAGGCTTGTTGCCCATGTCACAAAATTATAAAAACTCTCTATCAGTAACGTAAAATACAGAAAACTAAAAAGATCTGCGATCTTAAAATTTTAATAACTTATGTACGACGTGTTTTATGTTCGGTCAAAGTTTGGTGTGAAAGTCCATTTTAAAGGTATGAAATTATAAAAAATAAATATTACCATTGTAGAAACAATAAAAAATACTATAACTTTTGTTACGGCACTAGCTACATAAACGCAATATTTAACATAGATGTCGTACAAATTTCTGATTTAATGCTAAAAATAGCACGGTGTGATGTCATAACGTGGTGGCCTTTTGTATGGAGCGTTTTCGGGATAGTCTAAAATTGTGATCTTCAAGTTATCATATCTCGAGAAGTTTTTATGCAATCGAAGTAATTATTTCACCTATATTTATATTATTGTGACGTCTTTAAATAACAAATCGAAAAAAAAGGGGTACAAGCCTAATGAATTAGAAAAGGCGTTTTAATCGCATTGAAGTCGAAGAGATACAAAAAGACTTCGTACTTTATTAAGAACAACACAATATTAATCGATATTATACACGTACATACATATATGAGGAGCTCGATGGCATCGTTACGCTTGTCAGTCTAATCGAACACGCAAGTTAAGCAACGTTGACCATAGCCTGTCCATGGATGGGTTTATTTATCTCGAGCTCCTCCGTATTACGGAGAGCACGTTAAGCCGTCGGTCAGTAGATGACAGTCGTTAAGCTAAGTCTTTGAGTCAAGTGGCTTTTAGGCGGCTTGTAAACACTGGCTCAACTCCGCCACCGCACAGTTGAGCAGCGTGGTGGGGTATGCTCTTAAGTCCTCCGAGTGAGCCCTGTATCCCAGCATTGGGATGACTAAAGGTTGACAATGACGATAATATAATTAAAATTTTAAATTCAAAGTATTCAAAGTATTGGGGTGTAAGTGGTTCATCAACATCTTTGAACCAAAGCCAACTTCACCTGCACGCGGTGCACCCTGCTGACTGACAAACGAAGCTCTGGCGAAAAGAGAGGTAGGGAGCGTAATTGTAAGCTACCCGACTGGGGAATATACCTCCACCTCACAGAATACCGCAGCCAAGTAACAATTCCCTTGAGGATTGTCGTGTTCCTGCGAGTGAGTGAGGTCACCAGAAAGGAAGGAGATGCTGCGTTGGCAGCGGGGGTGGCGGCGCGCGAGCGATACTTTATGTTGCGAGCGTTAATATGGCTACGGCAACCGCTTCACATCAGGCGGGCCGTATGCTTGTCTGCCACCCGACGTAGTATAAAAAAAAGTAGTATAAAAAAAAAAGTGTTAGGTTTATATTCAAAAAGTCGGTTAAAAAGACTTTCTTTGTAACCGACTCCAAAAAAGGACGAGGTTCTCAATTCGGCGGTATTTTTTTTTTAATGTTTGTTACTTAATTACTCCGTTATTTATAAACCGATTTGAAAAAAACTTTTTTTTATTTCAAAGAGTATACTTCCAGATTGGTCCCATATTTTTTTCATCTTCTTCAGCCCGTATCTACATACATAAATGTATAGTAATGTTTGGAGTCGGTATTTTTTTGTTAAAATTATTTAATTTGACAATTTCTAGCACCAGCGTACAATTATTATGATTCGTCCGCAGAAAGTGGAGGGACGGCCTAATTCCGCACGAGCCGTGACCTACATCGTAATGCATGTAAAAATCCGGGTCGCACCGAGTGTCGAGCCGTGATTACTGCGTCCATTCATTTTGTTTTGTTTTTAATTACAACTCTACGTTATGACGAATTCGACAAATTACATTTTTCGGCGTACTTTTAACAGGCTCGTGGAAAATGGTCAAGTACTCGTACTAACAAGCCATTTAATACATTTTGTAGCTCCGATTAACAGCATGATTTAATACTATTTTATGTTTAATTTTAACAGAAATAGTGCTGCTAACTAACATCACTACTGAATAAAAAGTCATAAATAAATAATCCTGGACTAATTACACACGTCCATCTAGTCGCAAACTAAGCAAAGCTTGTACTATGGGTACTAGATAACTGATATAACACCTAAATACATTTTTTATTGTAAATTATCATCATCATCATCAGGTTCATTTTAGTCTCCACTACAGGAGCACGACCCTCTCTTGTCCGTCCTAGACGTAAGGAGGATTTGGCCTACACTCCCCACGCTGGCCAAACGGGTTGGGGAGGCCTGATCGATATTTGATAATGTATTTCCCTTAGTCGCCTTGTACGACTTCCACGGGAAGAAACGGAGTGATTCTATTCTAGTCTGCCGGAAACCACACGGCCTTCTGCCGGAAACCACACGGCCTATATATTGTAAATATATACATATAATACATAGAAAACACTCAGACCATGACAAACATTGTTCATTCACACAAATATTTATCTGTCTTTTTGTAGGGATCGAACCCGCGACCTCGGAGTCAAAGTGGCCATTGCTAACCATTTGACCATCGAACTGGTCATTAGTTCTTTAATTGATTCAGTATTTATTTTGCGGAAGTCTTTACAAGCAATTTGATCTACATACATTACTTTGCGTGCTTTACACAAAGTAAGTACAAGCATGCAAAGTAACGTTGATCGAATCGCTTGCTTAAAATAATAACTGTTAACGAAAGATTACAAAAAAAAGAAAGTTAAAATTTTCCATTAAAATTTAAAACAACACAGGGAAAGCCTTACGCAAAAGTGCTATAACGTCCGTTTTTGGCACATTTGCCTAAGGCTTTTTAAACGTTACATTTTAAATGTTGGGTTTAAGTAACGTAAAAGCACTTCATTGTGTTTTTTTTTAAATATATGTTTTGGTAACTTATAATTTTTTGTCTGCGAATTATGTTTTTTTATTGGTGGCGTTAGTTATGGATCGGCCAGGGCATATGACCCTATCGCATATGCTAAAGCCTTCTGGATTATTGCAATTAATCAGACTTTAGCTTAGATTAATGATAATTGTGTTTAGCTTAGCTGGTAGCCTACTCGTATAGCTTTATCGATAAATCTGAAGATATTTCACAATTATTTAAACCTAAGACATTTTTTTGTAATGCAAATATCGGAATCGGCTTCAGCGGTAGGGCGTCAGATGGAAAGCGGTTACGTGATCAAGCTTTCAGGGGTCCAAAGTTAGCGAATACAGTTGATCGCTCACTGCTCTTGTTTACTGTGGAACGTAGAGCTCTTGCACGCGTCATCTTTCTCTGTCTGAGCCTTAGCATTACAAGCGTCCATAGGCTGTGATGACTGCTTTCCATCAGGCAGGTCGTACGCTTGGTGACCACCATAATAACAAATAACTAATCGATCAAACGACGATTTTCTTCTTTATATTTTTAATACACATCATGATAATAAGGATGTTATTTTATACGTTTGATTTGAAGACATTGTCTAAGTAATCTATGACATTTGCACCCTGTAGTTATTTTAAAGGTTATAGTTAAGTTATTTAATAGATTATTTATAAGTTAAGGATACATTTTTTTTTGGAAATTTTAGTTAATGAAGTCAATTCTGTACGTTAGTCGAAAACAGATTGAGTAGCTAAAGAAGTATATCGATAGCGAATCTCAAAAGCCAGTCGTTTTTAAAAATTTACCATCCTCTTTATGATAAATATTCTCTTACAACTTCTTATATTTATTTCCAGGAATATTCATAAATGAAATATTATTGTATTGAAGAACCATTACGATTTCAACGAAACTGTCAAAGCGATACTGAGAAGCCACAAAGCCGTTAAACCCGTTTTTTCAGCGACACACCGTCAATGGAAAATATGGAGCGGTGAAGGGATCATCCTGAGCCGCCGACACCTGGAGGCTTAAGCCGCGGGGGCGGGCAAAGCGCACGCATCAAATTTTTCGATGACTTAATCTTTGGATTTGTTCTTCTCTCCGGGCGTGAGTTGCTTACCCAAAATCGAGGGGGTACGAAGATGAAAGGAGCTGGTTAATTCGGAGAAAAACGATTTTTTTGTACAAATAAGGATATATATTTTTAAAACACGAGTTCTTTCAGATTATTGAAGTAAAGTTTCTTTATGCACGCTTAACTTGGGGAGTAAGCTGTTGATTGCGTGATGAGAGCGTTACGAAAAGTGTAAAGATTTTTTTTTTTATATTAGCTCAGCATATTGGCTCCACTTCGCCTGATGTTAAGCGAAAAGAAGAGCCCCAATCGCAACGGCAACGGACAAGAGACATGTCTTGTCAGTTGACGCTGCCATGCTGGCCTACAAGATGCTTCTTCACGAGATAGAAAGAGAGAGAGTTCCATTTCGTATATTATTGTAGAGGCGAGAGAGAGAGATGCGAGCATACAGTTTTATTCTCTCTTTCTGTCATAGACAGTAGATGGAGCTAAATAGTCATAAAACAAGTGGCCTATCACAATCTCTTAAGCAGTATTATTTTAACCTCACATACGAGTATTTCATACTGTGAGCTAACTTTTGACAGCGAGCAATTTTTTTTATATGAGAGGGAGGCAAACGAGCATGTCGGTCACCTGATGGAAAGCAATCGCCACCGCCCATGGAGATCAGCAACACCAAGGGGTCGCCGATCCGTTGCCGGCCTATACTCCATCTTTTCTCTCTTTCTTTCTAGTGCCTCACTCACTCGCAGGAACACAACAACCCTCAACGGAATTGATTTTATGTCAAAATGTGTGATTTGGTTTGTTTGGTGTATTGCTCTATATATATGTATATTGTCTTTGCTGAGTGTGATGCGCTCTACAAGCTGGTGTCTATATGTTGTGCAAATAAAAATATTTTGATTATATTTCTAGTTAATCTATAGATATTATTTATCATCATCGTCTATTAAAAAAGAGAAAGGAGAAAGCAGTATTTTAATCACGTAGGCAAATTGCCGAGCGACTTTTATGGTTTACGAACGGAATCCTAAAATATGTGTCAAGAGCTGTTTAAAGTAAAGGGGAGCGCAATGAATGGTGCCCTTTAGAAATTAAGCGAGCAAGCATTTAAGGGGAGTTCATGATGGACTATACACACTGCCAAGAGTTTAGTATTTTATTTGGACACCAACGAGTGAATATTTTCAGCGTTTTACGATTAACTTCTACTTCAGTTATTAATTAAATCCGAAAACAAAATCACTTGTATTATATACTATAAGAACATTCAAATAAACTGGCAAGCCATCTATACTACCTTGGGTGGCAGACAAGCTTACGGCCCGCCTGATGTCAAGCGGTTACCGTAACCATGTTGACGCTCGCAACATGAAATATCGCTCGCGTGCCGCCACCCCCGCTGCCAATGCAGTATCTCCTTCCTTTCTGGTGACCTCACTTACTCGCAGGAACACAACAACCCTCAAGGGAATTGTTATTTGGCTGCAGTATTCTGTGAGGTGGAGGTACATAAACTCATATCTCACTATGCCACCTGTAAAAGGAGACTCAAGAGGCACGCCTTTATGGAACTGGGCTGCCTAGAATAGGCTGGCCTTCGAATAGATAGGCTAATGTCTTAATGGAGGGATATGTCTTGCAAGTGATATTATATAACACCACATTTGCTTATGGTCGTGCCGAGACCGATTGCAAATCATTATTAAAACATAAAAAAACTTGCACTATACTACTATACCTTTTTAATAAATTAATTTTATTTCATGGTTATTTTTTTTACCTAAACTAGGCGCATGGAATTAAGATTATTGAAGCAGGGATTAAGAATATCTATGACGAATAATATACAACAATACTAATGTAATAAAAAATAATTTAAAATAATCGATATAAAAAGTATCCTATTAATAGGGGGTATAAACTGTTCTCTTATCAATTTTCATCAATAATATTCCGTGGTTTTGAAGGAGTTATAGAACAAATTGACAGACAAACAGAAAAAATCCAATAGCCATTGTGTTAAGTTCCCTAGAGTCTTTTTTCTCAAATATTTACAATAAATAATAAATAAATATTACTGGATAATTTACACAGGAACATCTAGTTTAAATTAAGCGCAAAGCTTGTAGGTACTATGGGTACTAGACTGACAAATGTATTTAAATACTTTTTTTTTGCAAATACATATACTTATAATACAAACATGCAAACTGACATGTTCATGCCCACAAATATTTGTTTCGTGCAGGGATCAAACCCTCGATCGGAGTCAAAATAGCAATTGCTGCCAGTCGACCACCGGGCAATGTACAGATGTTGTCACTTTTTTTTGTATAAGTAATCCTAATCCTAATATGTATATAATAAAAAATTCTCGTGTCACAATGTTAGTTACCATACTCCTCCGAAACGGCTTGACCGATTTTGATGAAATTTTATATGTAAATTCAGTAGATCTCAGAATAGGTTGTTATCTATTTTTTTCTACTAAATAATACTTGGTTAACTTATATGGCGAAGCAACGTTTGTCGCGTCAGCTAGTAATTTATAAGTTTAATTGAAGCTTAGGTACCTACATGAGCACAAATAAACGGGGCAATGTTTATGCAGAATGCTTTCAAGTTAAACGAAAATTATAATTTTCAATAAAAAAGAAAGTTTAACAAAAACAGAATAGGTCAAATGGTCCTTAATGTAATCTCCCAGCGTTTTCGAGTCCCGATCACAGGCTTTGCCTTCCGTGAATCGAATTGAAAGCGGCATGAACCCGTTTTTGTTTATATATTCTGTTTTGAAACGCGAAAATATCTCATTTCCCAATTGTCAAGTGCAAAACATTCAATACAATACTCGATAAATCATTAATTTTGGCGAAAACTGTCAGTGAATAAGTTTGAAACGCGTCAGGTAAATAAACATGAGAGAATTTTAGCATTTTCATAGGTATTAAACTATATTTGCACTTACTTATAAAATTACATTTTGTCCACAAAATCTATATAATATGTTCGTTTACTTCTAGCACACGTGTTGGTACGTCATTCGATGAGTTTGGATAAAAAAATGTTGGTGCCAAAAATCTGCGATAATAATTTATTTTGCAACTCACTAATTCACTATAATAACAACGGACTCAACGGTAACGTGTCGGCGACCCCTGGGTGTTGGTTGCTGATCTCCACGGGCGGTGGTGATTGCTTTCCATCAGGTGATCCACATGCTCGTTTTTCCCCCATTCATATATCAATATATGTAGTTGTTTCGTGGAAAGATCGTAAACATGACAATGTTCAAAAATTGTATTATTAATTAATTAATTAACAATATCGTAAAATACACACTACTAATATCTTCCGTCCTACTTATTTTAGGGTCGATCAAAGTTTGGCGGGAAAGTTCATTTTAAAAGTATGAAATTATTAAAAAATAATATTGCAGTTGGAGAAGCAATAACAAATACTATAACTTTTATTATGATACTAATTACATAAACGTAATATTTAACATAGCTATCATACAAATTTCTGATTTTTCCATACATTAAATACAAACTTGTGACGTCATAACTCAGTAGTCTTTTGTATGGAGCGTTTTCGAGAAAGTCCAAAATTGTGATTTTCAAATTAACATATCTCGAAATATTTTTGTACTATCGAAGCAATTCTTTCGCCTATGGTAATATTATTGAGACGTCCCTACATATCAAACCGAAAAAAAACGTTGGTCAAATAGCCTGAATCAATTACAGTAAGCATTAATTACAAACATTCGGACAGCTGTCTGTGTCAGTATTGTAGATAAACGTACAATAAAGAACAGGCGATAGGCACAGATATCGATCTTCAACATCGTTGTTCTCCTCACGTTTCTATAGTTCCGTCGATCCTCAACTAATTGCATGACGTTCCAGCTTCTGTCTATCTATACGCCCGCCCTCGCTGCCAATTAAGGTGTACGTATTGATATGGCCCTTATACTTTTGTTGCAACTTTGTTTTCAATCGGAAAACCGAGACATGCAAAACAAATCTAAAATCTCTCCAATTTTGGGATTCGGTTTGTAGCAGGGAGAAATTGTGTTTTTTTATGGTCGGATAGTAATTGATACTAGGGTGCCTACCGCCTAAGCTGAAGCCGATTTCACCGCGTTTTTTATTTGTGAAAATCTGACTTATGTTTAAATTTGTGATACATCTTCAGTTAAATCGGTAGAGCGCCACCGTCCCTACCTGCTAAGCTTATTACTAATTTAAAATGAAGTTAAGCACTAATTTAAGATGAAGTTAGATTTAAGCGGTAGGGGGGAGCCCCCTTACCACCAACTCTTATTGCGATTCAATAACTGAATAGAATGCTTATTCATACCAATGAATAAGCGACTCTATTTCAAATTGCAAAAAAAGCATTCTATTCAGTTGTTGAATCGCAATAAAAGTTGGTGGTAAGGGGGCAGTTTTGAGAAAAACAAATGGCTCCAAGCTTGATTTTCTGTTACTTTCGAGCGGAAATAGTACTTCTAATTTGAAAATCGCCAAATGTTATCACCTAATGGACAATCTATATGACGGATGGAATGCATTTGTTTACTAACGTTTTGTATTAAACTACGACAGTGCACGTACTGAGCTGTTAGCACGTTTAGCCTCTACTCCATCGACAAAGCCGTGTTATATTGTACTAGTACTTATACTGTGGCTGTGTGCAGCTTTTGTAAGCGTATAGTGAGGCAATTGACAATGTACTTTGTACACGTATAGTAAATTTTCGCTTTGTTAGCGCAAGCAAGACTAAGTACACAAACAACGAGTGTGTGCGCATCGTCGCGATTTCAGTGTCTGTACCATGTGCGCGCCCAAGAGCACAGTTGTGCGCAAACATTGAATTTGTTATTGTATGAACTAAAATTTCTGCCGTCACTGTCCCGCACACTGGTGGAATCTCTTCTTAAAGATAGTAGTAATTTGGCCCACTCTACGTCTCATTGTAAAAAGATATAAAATATTATTAATGTTTAATCATTAACATTTAAATAGAGTAACAGAATCCTAAGCTAAGCTAAAATTTGCGCGCAATTTTATAAATTTAGCAGTGCCAGTATCTGATGAGAGTAAAATCAAGATTTCCAGTAGGTAATATACCTCTGGAAAATATATAGCGTAGCGGGCATTTGTTCCAAGTAATCTAACGCTACTGTACGAAGTAATTGATTTCCACAATAAATTCAACAGTACTAAATATACAACGATTGTACTGGTGGTGAAAGCGCGGAGATCGACAAATGTTACAATTTATGCCGTCGCGACGCAGCCTCCGAGGCGCGCCGGGGCGCCGGCAGAATGTGAATGAGACCGCTCAATCGTAATGATTAAGAGTAATTCATTCAACGAGTGCAAGGGCTTTGTGCTATATGCCTGGTAAAGCAGTCACGTCTCATTGTTGTGCCCGACACGTGTATATGAGCAGGTGAAAAATATCCCCCTGAACATGCCTAATTCTGTGTATCTGATGGCCAAAGCCGCGAGGAAAATGAAAAAAGAATTACGTGGAGAGTCACGGTTTAATCTTATTTTAGCTAGGTAAATATACAAGTCAAGTAAATTTTTTTTTATACCACGTTGGGTGGCAGACAAGCATACGCCTGAAATGAAGCGGTTACCGTATGTTAAACGCTCGCAACATTAAAAATATCGCTCACGCGCCGCCACCCCCGCTGCCAACGCCGCATCTCCTTCCTTTCTGGTGACCTCACTCACTCACAGGGCACCATCAAGGGAATTGTTATTTGGCTGCGGTATTCTGTGAAGTGGGGGTATATACCCAGTCGGGTAGCTTACAATTACGCTCCCTACCCCTCTTTTCGCCAGAGGTTCGTTTGTCAGTCAGCAAGGTGCACCGCGTGCAGGTGAAGTTGACTTTGGTTCAAAGACGTTGATGAACCACTTCCACCCCATCAAGTAAGTCTCAACTTGCATGCCGTAATTTAATATTCTGAGATTTAACCAAAATCTTCGACTAGTTTTAACTTTATATTCAGACATTTAGGCTCATCCATAAATTGAAAATCTCATAGCAAGTGATGGAAAGACCTATGCTCGAGGTTTCTCTTACAGCCCGAACGTGGAACCAGTCGCCATTACGGCGGGATTGAAGTGCTGAGGACTCTTCAGGGGTATAGTAGCGTGGTAGAGTACGCTCCAAGCGATTATCACATTAAAGTAAACCTCCATTTATTTTGATTTACCAGCGTTTGTACATACGATAACTTAAAAAGTACATTGTCTGCAATATCTTATTAGTACAACAAACAGTTATAGGTAAACACCGCATACAATAGACAACATAACAATTGAATTATAAAAAACATAAGTACAAATGATTAAATGCGATAAGTTCTATTAATTAAATTAAATTAAATATAGGAGTAGAACATTATATTTGTTTAAACGTGTGCATTTTTAATAAAATTAACTAGTGAATCAAAGGAAATGTCCAGTAGATCGCTGAAGCCATTCAGTAGCTTGCAAAGCCTACTCGTAGGTACGGATGAGTTGGCACTAATTCGGAATCGTTACAAAATTACGAATGACGATCAAGTTACAATACTTTTATCAGACGTCAAGAAGTGAACTGCGAGCGCAGCGGTAAGCGTATACTATGTCAGATGACAGACAAGCATACTGGTCGCCTGAATAAAGCGGTTACCGTAGCCATGTTAACGCTCGCAATATGAAATATCGCTTGCGCGCCGCCACCTCTGCTGTCAACACAGCGACACATTTCTTTCTGGTGACCTCACTCACACAACAATCGTCAAGGGAATTGTTATTAGGCAGTATTCTGTGAGGCGGAGATACTTCCGCAGTCGAGCAGATTACAAATTACAGGTATACCCTAACTCTTTTAGGTCTTGGTCTACGCTTTTGTTTTCCATCAGATGAGGTGGAGACAATTTAGTGGACCACAACTCCATAATTAAGTAATAATTAAACAAGTAATTTATTCTATTATAGTTTAAAAAAAGTTATACTTGTGTAGTATCATCATAAACAAATATAGAAGAGAAATTTACAAACAACATTTTTAAAAATAATACTAGCAAAAAGAATAGTTACAGGTCAGTCGTCGCCAAATAATCCGGGGAATTCGTGTGTCGGAATTTTCTTTTATGTTTCCATTTGAAAAGCCTCTGACGAGGCGGTCCATTGTTGTTTCCGCGTAGATTTGTGTCCTGTTTTTGTCGTTTTGTCGTAGGGCCACCAATACGAATAGTATCACTGATATATTCTACTCGATTCTATTTAAGCCGAGCACATCGGTTTATGAAATCGATAGTGAATTTAGCTATGTAGACAGATGTAAGTATATAGATGATTAATTTCCCACATATTGATAGGTTTGATTACAACTATTAGACAAAATTAATCATGTATGGCTTGTATGCTAAGGCAATCATTATGAAATTATTAATCTAGAGCGTCTGATGGAAAGATTTTTGGTTTATCTACTATCTATCATAACTAATTACTCCGAAATTATCATGTACGTAATTGTAGATGATCCTAATTTAGGATTAATATAAGTTCATCATCATTATCGGCCTGTATTTACCTACTGCTGGATACACACATTCTCCAATTCTTTCCACCATATGAAATCATCGTTATTGGCCCATCTAGAGGGAAATACTATCTAAACTTACCAATTAAATATTTTTAAAAGCGATGTCACACGAGCTCTATAGTTGGTATGGTAAGGTATGGTTCCGAGAGCCTTTTCAATTTGTTCACCTTTTTAGTCAAAAACAAAAGCTTGGATTACGTTTTTAATTTAGTAGAGGGTGTTCGCTTTACAAAAGTATTAGCGGAAATTTCATGCCATGCCCTATAGATAGGGGCCGTAAATTTATGTTGTACAATGTGATTATTTTTACACCTCATTTTTCCCCGATGCGAGGGGTTGCTCCTATTTCCCAGCGCTGTTTTTGTTCAGCTTGCTTTTGAAAACTGCTGGCCTGCCATTTGTCATTGCTCTTACAGCTTTTGTCTTTTCGTTTCCCAGATATTTATCTTCGGTGAAACTGAAAGGAGTTCATTATTTAGCGCTGTTATTGTTGGATTCAAGTGGTCCGGGGCGCTAAATTCTTCAAGCGATGCGCGAACTTCAAAAGTTTCTGAACGATTATAATAGATGTAAATAAAAAATACGCACGACCTTATTCGACTTGTTCAGCTGCTGTGTTTGTTAGGGATTTTTTAAGACGAAAGGATTTTCCCAGAATTCTATAACTAAATGAACGAACATCTATTGTTATAGCTGATATATTTGCTTACTATTAATATAGTGGATATTTTAACGCTAAATTGAAATTTGTACCGAGCTTTTCTCGGTATTTTTAAAGAGACTATGATAATGATTAAGATAATGATTTTTTACAGAATTGAGACCTGGAGCGATCGATTTTTTGCCTTCATAAATCCGTGTGTTGTAAATATAATCGAAATGGTTCTAAACCATTTGGGAAATAGTTGTGAATTTCAACATTTATTTAGTTAAATATAGACTTCCTCGTTTAATAGTTCTTATAGAATTGGGTAAAATATAGGATTATCTTCTTACTTTTTAGAACACCATTCTCTCCATAATCCAAAAGCTTACGGACTTATTAATAGAAATCAACAATAAAGGTCGTATCTAAAAAATAAATCCACGTTTAAAATTAAAAGAGATTTTCTATAAAACTTGAATCAGCCGTAATAAGGGCATATTTTCAAGAGACTGGCACCGATAAATTCATTTTGTAAACGAGCGATACAAAAAGACATAATTTTTACAGCGAACCGTCAATTTTCTTTGTTAAACTAACCGACGCGCGTTTCACCCGCGTAATAAAACTGACCTTTTTCTTTTACGGTCACACGGACAATCGGAGAAATATAATGTGAATTTGTCAAGAAAATCCAACACCTTGCGGATTGGATCAAGTTTACCTTTTTAAGAAAACAACTGTGTCCCGAGGGAGGGCTGGGATTACAGCTAGGCCTATAGTCTGCCCACGTGCGTGTGTTCTACTCCTTCGCCGGGATGAACGTGATCCGTGTTAAGCTTCACAATAAAACTCCACTTTATATATAAACCTTGAATGTCCTTCTCGGCATCCATCTTATTGGGCGGATTTGTTTTGCACCGCCATCGATCACACAATGAATCGGAGCGTGTTCAGTGAGCAGGTGATTTCATATGTGTCAAGCTATAAGTACGCATTGGTAATGTGACGAAGGTCCGATGTACTCGTACTATCAATCTTTTATTTTTACATGTTTGGTTTTCAATATTATAAGCTGTTTAACTTTTGACATTGTCGTTATTACTTTATTATTATTTTCCTGAGAGCGTACGCCCGCGATTTTTAACCGACTTCAAAAACGTAGGAGGTTCTATGTTCGACTGTATGTGTCTTTTTTATCATATGAGCTATCTAGTACCCATAGTACAAGCTTTGCTTAGTTTGGGACTAGATGGCGCTGTGTAATTTGTCCAGGAATATTTTTTTATGTATGTTCAACGATTTTTCCGCCAATTGTAAACCGTTTTTCAAATTTTTTTTTTTTTGTCAAAAGAGTATACTTCTGAGACGCTCCCATTGTTGAAAAGACAGGATCTGATGATAATCTAGGCAAATCGAGGCCAACTTTAAAATTTTATAAGCATTTATAATATTTTTCTTTTCATTTCTTTATTTTCATGGTATGGCGTGACTGGTAGTCACCATACCATTATCCTGATCTGATGAAGGAAGGTACAACTCCATAACCGTTAGGAGTTAGGGGATAAAAGCTTTAAATATTATCGGTAGGTACTATCATAGTCAATACCCGAAGTCTAGGCGCTCCTAGGTTTGACTAGCGAAACCTCAGGTACCTCCCTCTCCAATAGCAAATCGATGAATAAAAACATTTTGTTTTTTACAATCATAACCTAACCAAACCAACGTCATTGGTCAAAAACACTTATAACTGACTTAGTCAAAAATCGTTTTGAGAGGTAAGCTGAGGTTTAACTAGTTAAACCTAGGAGCGTCTAGACTTCTGGTATAGATTATAACATATATAAAAAGTTACAATTTTCCCTCGTTTTTACACAAATCAATGTCACTTCTGTTTACATTTTATATCAAAATCAAAATGGTTAACTTTTTAACTTGATGAATAGACTTCGAGTAGTATTAACGTAATTTTGGAAAGTTATATACGTCTTCAAACAAATTTAGACAATCTGTATTTAGCTTCCTTAGATTATACTTATAACATTTCAGTTCTAAATTACTTTTAAAACAATACTGAGTTATGACTGAAGTTATTTATTGTGAACTGTACTGTTACTTATTAAGTTTACGAGCGTTAACAATAAAGAAGTAGCCGCGTTTGGGCTACAAATTTCTGGACATAGTTTCGCGACAAGACCACAGAGCGTGGTGGGATTACCTGGAGTGGTTTGGCAGCCGTCCAACCGTATCTCTATGGGGCAGCTCTTTAAGCGAACCGCTGCGTTCCACTTAACTGTCGACCGTTATAGCTGCCCGCGAATACCTCCACTTGCTTTAATCGGTATTCGTTGGTCCTATATCTTTCATTATAGATAGTTTCAGCTTCAATTTTATGAAGTTATAATATAGAACATTTTAAAGAAATTAAATTCGCAGTTATAGGAAAAGAGTCTACTCTTTAACATACTCAAAGATTAACTAAACTATCCCAATATAAACTATACCATGCTATGTAGAAAAGAACCAAGCAATTAGTAAATAAATGTCTTAATTAAATATCCAAATAAATAAATATTCCTGGACAAATTACACAGGGGCATCTAGTCCCAAATTAAGCAAAGCTTGTTCTAATGGGTACTAAATAATTTAAATACATTTTTTTTTATAAATACATACATATAATACATAGAAAACATCCATACCAAGACAAACAGACTTGTTCATGCTCACAAATATTTGGCTTGTGCGGGGATCGAACCCTACCTCGAAGTCAATGTTGCTTAATAATTGCTAACCATTCGTCCACGGAGCTCATTCTGATTCAATGAGATCAGTAAATTTTCATACTTTTTAAATCGACTCACATATAGGACGTAGTCTTAAAATCAAATGCTGTTTAATATGATTGATAAGTTAATTCCTTAGCTGAATGATATCTATATTTTCAAACAAATTTCACAAATATCATCAAAATGGGTGAGGGAGAACTTATTTTCGCAAAGTATTTACTAACAATTAAAATTCCTTGAAAATAAGCTAACGGCCATCACCTTCTATTAGTGAAAACCGTATGAGAATCCGCGTAGTTTTTTATGAAATTAACCCAAACAAACAGAAACTCAGCACGGCAGGAGACTTTAATTTACATGTAGTGACTAGCGGTTCCCCGCTACTTCGTTCTCATGGACTTTCATACAAACTTCCTCTATTTTTACCGCTTAGAGAATGAATTTTTGAAAATTTCGTCTCAATGTTCACTTACTCGTACCGTCGTACGTCAGTTATGGAAACTTTGTGTAAAATTTCATACTCCTAGACTAGCGGTTTCGGCTGTGCATCAGTCAATCAATCAGCCAGGCAGTTTCCTCTTTTGTATTAT
Organism: Hypsopygia costalis; assembly: GCA_937001555.2. Taxonomy (NCBI): domain Eukaryota; kingdom Metazoa; phylum Arthropoda; class Insecta; order Lepidoptera; family Pyralidae; genus Hypsopygia; species Hypsopygia costalis. The sequence goes on along the minus strand of OW443343.2, from coordinate 18,072,855 downwards.
ACATAATAGATTGATGTGTGTTGTTTGTTGTATTCTCTTTGTTTACATTTACCGCTGTTAATCCTGGCTACACAGGAGACACAGTGGTGGGAATGTGATGTGCCCCCACCCCGCGTTTCTTTATTGTACAATACAATTTTTAACAAACAATTTTTTTTAAAGAATAGCGTGCAAAGGCCTTATCTAACAGAGATCTCTACTAGCCAACCTTTAAGCATAGGTAGGCATATGTAAACATGATACGGATGATACTTGGGATTACAACCTTTTTACTTAACTACAATTTTGAATCGTATTTACTGGAAGGTACTACTAATGAGATGGGTGCCCACCACACATTCCCACCGCTGTGTCTCCTGTGTAGCCAATGGCGACCATCAAAAAAGACAATGAACAATGAAGTCCACTGCAGTCCCAGGGGTAAAACTACGGCTGCCTTGAAATTCACAACGAATTTAATCAGAAGAAATTAGTACCTAGGAGTAGGAAGTTTTTGGAATTTGACTTCAACTATAGAAAGAAAGGTACTACTACTGGAAGGTAGGAACTACTACAAATGTATTAATTAACTTTTTTGGTGCCCGTGATTCTATCGCGTAGTGCGATTGATCAATCCATGCGCAACTTTTTTTTGCCCGTACTTCTATCAATCTGACCACGGGCAAATTAATTTACCCGTAGTGCCATCGATAGTACGAGGGGCTATACCAATATAACCTCTTCACTTTGGAATAGCAAAGTATATCAAAATGAAAATAAAAAAAAATGTACAGAAATTAATGAAAATATAAGTAACCTAGGGACTAGCGACTGAAGACGCACTGGCAAAAGAGAGGTAGGGTATGGCGCGTATTTGTAATTTGCCCGACTGGAAAAGTACCTCCACCTCACAAAATACCGTAGACAAATAACAATTCCCTTGAGGGTTGTTGCGTTCTTGCGAGTGAGTGAGGTTACCAGAAAGGAATAAATTGCTCTGATGGCTGCTCTGCTGGCGTAGGCGGCACGCAAGTGATATTTTATGTTGCGAGCGCTTATATGACGACGGTAACCGGTTCACATCAGGCGTGCCGTATGGTTCTCTGCCACCCGACGTATCGGACGTGACGGATCTTTCGAATTTATATTGCAAATCGATACCAATAGTGAAATTACATGTATAATATTTATGTAACTTAAATACGAATAGTTCTTAGTTATACGTGTGTAAGGGACGGCTTATCGCTGGCTGGCAGGCTCCCAACGCCGCCGGCTCAGTTCTAACGTTCAGTCCGACCACTGCTCAAGTCCGGTTCAACTAATGCCCCAAGGTGAAGAAGCACGGGCAGTCTACTAGATACTCGTAGGTGCATCCTAATTTTTCAACTTTAAGATCGACGATATTTTAAGCCCATTTGCGTTCATGCACAGTAAAAATCGGGGGTTGGTTATTTTATTCTTTGATACGTGATTTGAAGATATTATTTTTATATGATTATGATGGAAATGATGAAAGAAAATCACCTTTCCTGGTATAATGTATAATGCAGAGAGATGAAGCACATGTGACAAAAAGAACGATGAATTTGAATGCGAATGGATGGATAATGAGAGAGGAGTGATGATGTGGGTAAGAAAGGGGTAACTGTAGATATGACGGCCGATAAGGTAAAAGGAAGAAAAAGACATACTGCGCCGATCACATCGGCATAGTGTGTTTAGACACTAAGGGTACAAAAGGCGGACTTAATGTTACGCGCATACTCTACCATTCAACCTATGGGAAAAGTAGATAAGACTCGAATGAGGTTCATAAGATAACAGTAATGAACATACGCACAATAAATATCTATGAAAACATAAAATTACATACGATACATAGACAAAATAATAATTAAATTCTGTAAATAATGAAGCAATTTATTATATTAACTTTCTCGTTTAAAAATGGCATTGCATTGAGATACAATTTGTAGCAAACATAGCATTGCGATACAATTTGTAGATATCTAGTGTATTTAAATACATTTACTAAGTTATCTCGTAGCCATAGCATAAGCCTTGCTTAGTTTGGGACTAGATGGCGCTGTGTAATGTGTGCAGTACTATTTATTTATTTATCTATGAAACTGTTGATTTAAGAGAGAGTAAAACAGAGAGGTAAATTAAAATAGAGACAAAAATTCCGAATACTCTGACTAAATAAAATTATGCGACGAATTCACGCGATTCTGAACTAATTTGTAACAGAAGTAGCAGTACATAGTTTCAAACTTTTATAACCCAGTTACGTCCTTTTCTAAAAGTACCTACGGGCTCGAAAACTTTTCCTTTTTATTGCACAAAGTGTAATTTAGCTTTGTGCACTACCCGGTAATGAAATAAATTATTCTCTAAAACTCTTTCATATGTCCATCGTTAATGAATGCCTCATAAACTTCAATGCAACGTACATATGTAAGTTAATAGCCCACGTAATAATATTCACGCTTCATTCACTCATTTATGCACAAATAAATCTAGATTCTATTTACGTCACGTTCGTGATATAATACAAAAGCTTTATTCATTCTCATGTAAATTGATAGGAATCTGTTTATTAATTTCATTCTCCAAATAATATTGCACGCTCAAATTTAATTTATGTAAAATGTTGCCAAAGTCGGCAGTGCGCGACATGAATGGAACTCTTTTCAAATTATCATTCGTCTGCCCGCCCCGGGGAACATCGCGAACAAAACAACCGACTCTACAGTACATCGTAAACAATAAAGTTGTAAGAAGTCAAATAGTATTAGGCATTCGCAGCGCGTTTCGGCCTTTCAGTTTTCCAGTCACGGATCGTTAAATGAAATAAGAATCCGTCATAATTTGTTCCGATAAAATGGGGGATATCACAGTGAGTGAAATTTTAAGAGATTGGCGCCGTAATGGATATTATTCGGGGATGTAATTAATTTCAATGTGCTTCGAGTTCAGCCGGCGCGAGTAATGTGGATCTTAGTGTCGTGACTTTTGTCCTCTGCAGGGTTGTCGGTTTTATTTAAAAATAAGTAAATAACACAATTTCATTTTTTTAATACAACATTGGACTCTAAATGCAACTAGTATTTTTGAAGTGAAAAATTCTTTAGCGGCATTGTGCACTTTTTGGGATGAGTAAAAAATGTTAAACTCGCGTCAGGACACGTGGACAGATCGAAAATTCGTAAGCGGCGCAGACCGGCGGCGCGGCGTAGGAGAGGAAGTAAAACCCCCTCTCTTTCCACCGCGCGGCGAAAATGAATGCCTGCTCCTGCTGTTTATTTTTAATGTACCTAATATAATTTGTCATGTTTGTGTATGATAGTGCTCTATAAATGAATATTGTATTTTACCACATAAATTATAGTACTTTTATACTGATAAATAAAGCAATTCGTGCGAAATTATTCCCTAACCATTCCGAAATATTCAAAAATGCACAACGTTAATGTTCAAGTTTTCACTTCTGCCGGCACTCCCGGAGTGCAACCCGTTTTTTTTTAATTCGTATTCATCATGAGTGCGCAGTTCTCTCATAATCACAGAGGTTGTTCCCAAATTTTTCTTCTGTACCTAATTAATACCTTAGCGATATTTTTTTCATTCACTCCCATATCATTTTCATCAATTATTGTCTAGTGTGCTGGCCTCATGAAAACGCAACGGTTGATACCATGGTCAAACAGAACACAGTATTATAGCTGTCTACTGCTGACTCCTATACAGGCCAGCCCCCTTACCACCAACTCTTATTGCGATTCAATAACTGAATAGATTGCTTATTCATACCAATGAATAAGCGACTCTATTCAATTTGAAATAGAGTCGCTTCGAGTCGAGAGAGACGAGTGAAATTTCGTCGCAAATGTGACAGTACTGTATAGATAGCAGAATACACAGGTGCTGACTTGTGCGGTTAGGAAGTGACTCTTTGAAAACGAGGCTTTAGAGTGCAAAAAAAAAAACATGCATTGGTTAGAAATATTTTATGAAGATTATATGTAGGTATTATAAGTATATTTCCAAAAAAAGGTATATTTATCAATATTCTAATAACAATATGTGGTATTATTCGATTTGCTTAGTTTGGAATTACATAACGCTCTTCTACATGTATTGCATATGCAATAAAGCCATTTTGATTTGGCACAACCCTGCCGACGGGAGCTAATATGGTCGACTTCTAAGGAATTATAACGAAAATATCTGAAGAGCGCTCCGTGGATCTTCGTAATTGCTTGATTAATTATTAGCAGCCGAGCGAGATGGGGTTAAAACGATGAGGGTCGGCCGAAGATCTACAGCGAACGACATCAATAAGGTTTAATTGGCAAGGACCATCGGGCTATTAGCTCGCCGCTCCAATTACTGATATCAGCTCGGATCTAGTTCGGCATCGGCTAAACTAACCATGGCGTTGGGACGAAATTGCTGGACGATATTGTGAATTTTTTACTTTATTGTGGTCTATAAATATTTTAAAAATGGAAAAAATCACTTCCCCGCCTAGGTGGGATTTAAACCCACGACCGCACGATTACCGGTCGAGTGCTCTTTGCAACTGAGCGACCAGCCCCCTAACCACCATCTCTTATTGCGATTCAATAACTGAATAGAATGCTTATTCATACCAATGAATAAGCGACTCTATTCAATTTGAAATAGAGTCGCTTATTCATTGGTATGAATCGAGTGCTCTTTGCAACTGAGCGACCAGCCCCCTAACCACCATCTCTTATTGCGATTCAATAACTGAATAGAATGCTTATTCATACCAATGAATAAGCGACTCTATTCAATTTGAAATAGGTAAGGGTAAGGGGGCAGTAATATGGTAAGGGGGCAGTAAGGTTTGTGATGGTGGCGAATTTTTCAAATATATTTATCACTGTGAATTCGCAGTCTGGCGCCATGTACCTATTAAGTATTATACTACTAAACAAGGCATAGAAGTTCGTAGTTGCAGATGAAATTCGGCTATTTTCGATAGCACAAAATTTATTAAATATCTTATTATTATTTATAGGTCGTGGGCTCTAATTCCACCAAGGCGCGGTGGGAGATTGATATCTATTTCTTGATGTATTTAGCCATCATTATAGATTTAAAAAAAAATTATCTACTCGTAGATTGTTTACGTTGACATGATCGAACGCAAACATAAGCTAACTCCTACTAAGCAATTTGAACATTTGACACACTATTAGGTACATATTATGTAACTACTGTTTTCAAGATAATATTGTACACATTTTGTCTTATTACACTGTAGTTTCAGAAATCCCCAATAAAATAAAACAAATAACCACACCTTAACAACAAACAAGTACCCTATAATGTATCATAACAGTCACATTTGCGAGACAATGGAAGGAGAATGTATTTCGGCGGGGGGGCTCTCCCTTTGCGGCCGTGTCCCTTATCCCTCATTGTTGATATTCCGCTGACCTACAAACACAGTTTCCGATCTCATCCTACCAGTTAAGAGGGTAGGTATTTAACGATTCGGTTAACAGTAGTTACGTCTATGCATAGACAACGACAGGGATTAAATAACAATTTTGGAGAGAGGTTAACGAGGAGTTAAAGTTTTTTGATTGGCAAATTCAATCTGTTGAAGACAGGGGTGAAATGCAAACTTGAATTTCAACCTCCATTTTGACTGTGAAACTAGTTTTTAGGTTACCTTTTGTGAAATAGATATTGTTTGTTAATTATTGAATTGGGTTTTTGATTGGGTTCGTGTTAGGAATTTGATACTTTTACCACAGTATAAGTAATAGTACTAACGTACTTTTGACCAAGAAGTTAAAATTGTTTTATATTTACGAATCTTTTACTAGCATTAGCACAGTTTCTAGGTAATAATTATTACCAAGAAACTGTGGCAATTCTTTTTTCTTTTTTTTTTACGGCTCTCTAATGTTATTTATTAATCTAAACTTATAACAAACAAATAAATTATAATAACTAGGACTAAATTAACTAAAAATAAACTATTCATTAATCTGTGGCATTATATATACATATATCTTAATGAAATCGATATAGATAATCGTTTATTGTTGCGATGATTCGTAGTTTAGAAAAAAACAAAAAAAATATTTAATAATAATAATACGTTAGATTTTTGCGTGTCGCATCGTCTGAGTTGTGAGTTTGTATTGTAATCGCGTGACCCGACACGAAAAGATCGGAAATGAAACACTCAAAGCCTTTTAGTGTTTGTATTGCCTTTCTTCTCAGTTTTACGACTCCCTGTATCCCTATCATTCGATATATTTTTATTGCCCGGATGTGTAATACAAGTAGGTAGATATTATTAGAAATGTTGCAATTTGCCCACAGCAGAAATGAGCGTAGAGATTATATAGTATTAGATATATATGTATATAGATTATATAGTATTAGATAGAGATTATATAGTATTGTATTGACGAGCTCGGTGGTCGAATGGCTAGCAATATCCACTTTGACTCCAAGGTCGCGGGTTCGATCCCCGCGCAAGACAAATATTTGTGTGAATGAACATGTCTATTTGTCTTGGTCTGGGTGTTTTCTATATTTTTAGGTTTATATTTCTAGGTTTTTTATATGTATGCATTTAAAAATAAATGTATTTAAGTATAATACTAGTGATCTAGTACCCATAGTACAAGCTTTGCTTAGTTTGGGGCTAGATGGCGCTGTGGAATATGTCTAGGAATATTTATATTTATTTATTTATTATTCTCTCGCGTACTCTTTTTCTTTGCTTTGATAATTGGCTTTAACAAGATATTTTTGAAAACGTACGTAGATTTAAAAAAAATATATTTTTATAGCGAATATTACAAATGTGAAAGTTTGTGTGAATGTATGTAACGCGGGTAAAATATTGTTAACCATATATCAACGCATTTATGGGAGAGGGTTCTCATCAAAAACATATTATTTACTCATTAATGTAATGTTTTGGGGTGAAAGTGGTTCATCAACATCTTTGAAACAAGTCAACCTCACCTGCACATGGTGCACCCTGTTGCCTGACAAACGAGGATCTGGCGAAAAGTGAGGTTGAGCGTAGCGTATTTTGTAAGTTGCCCGAGGAGAAGTATATACTTCCACCTCACAGAATACCGTAGCCAAATAACAATTCCCTTGAGCGATGTCGTCTTCCTGCGAGTGAGTGAGGTCACCAGGGAGGAAGTAGTTGCTGCTGTGGCAGCGGGTTTATATGCCTACGGTAAACGCTTCACATCAGGCGGGCCGTATACTTGTCTGCCATTCGACGTAGTATAAAAAATAAATTGATAGAAAATATATAAAAGGTGAAGTTAATGGCATCATTATTATGTGCCAGTTAACTAAGACACTGGTATATTTTCAATCAAAACTGTTTTTAATAAAATTTCACATTGAATGAATTCCACTGCCGCAAACGCGAAAAATATTTATATTGTTTGACTTAATTTTTTTTTCAGATAACCTAAAAAAATCTACTAATTAAATTCTTCTGATTAAATTCGTTGTGAGTTCCAAGACATCCGTAGTTTTAGCCCCGGGATTGCAATAGACTTCATTGTTCATTGCCATTTTTGGCGGTCGCCCCTTTAATCCTGTCTACACAGGAGACGCAGTGGTGGGAATGTGTGGTGGGCCCCCGTTAGGTAAAAAAAGTACAAGCTTTGCTTAGTTTCGGAATAGATAGCGCCGTGTAATTTTGTCCAGGGATATTTATTTATTTATTCATGAATAAATGATAATAATATTTATTTCTTTGCCCGCCTTTGTACATTTTACAATTCATAATTATTATTTTTTGATTGTCTATCTGTTATTTGGTATACAATAAAGATATTACAAACAAACAAACAATATATATATATATATAATAATAAACAAAAGAAACCGTTACCTAAAGCTAGTCTAAATTCTTAGCTTTCATTTTCCAGTTCAATATTCAGCGGAAAACTTTGGACGTATTGAAATATTGCTTTAGAACGAGTAGGCACCTGAAGTGTAGTTTAGTGATTAGTTCGGGGGTGTACTAAGTGCCAATTAGGTGTGTTTACAGAGGCTTCATTGGTAAATATTTACGGAGTTAACGTAACTACGTGCAAACGATCCTCCTTTTTCATTCAATAGTAAACAAGGTCGGCTGCCGAAAGGAAAAATACCTCACTTATTTCGTGAAATAAGCCTTTATGAAGTAAAAACTACGTTAGTTTCTGGCTTTTAACTGATTGCAATTAAGTTTTCAATTTGAACCCGTTAAGGTTGCAAGCTCAAAAGGGAAACCGTTTAATATACATGCAATATAATGCACGACTGGGGGAGTACCTCCACCTCATAGAATACCGCAGCCAAATAACAATTCCCTTGAGGGATGTTCTGTTTCTGCGAGTGATGGAGGTTACTAGGATGGAAGGAGTTGTTGTGATAGAAGGAGTGGGAGCGCGCGAGTGACATATCATGTTGCGGGCGTTTATGTGGCTACGGTAACCGCTTCACCGTTCATTAAACCATCAATAATAAATAATAATAATAAATATTCTTCGACTAATTACACACTGCCATCTAGTCCCAAACTCAGCATAGCTTGTACTATGGATACTAGATGACTGATATTATACTTAAATACATTTTTTTTGTAAATACATACATAATAGGTAGGGGAAAAAGTCTTTTCGCATTATAGTATGTATGAACTTGTAATAAAATCTCTTTGGTTATACCATTTGTATCTAGCAGGTTTTGATATCTATAAAAAGTTTAAATTTTAAAAAAGATAATTCCAAATTTAAATTAGGTAAATGTGTGATTTTCATTTGTTTTTTTTACTGTCAAGATGAGTGAATCTAATGAAGAAATTCGATACATTTTAAAATTTTACTACAAAAAAGGTAAAAATTCAACGCAATCTGCGAAAAAAATTTGTGATTATTATGGACCTAGTGCAGTGTCTGTGAGAGTAGCACAAATTTGGTTTAAGCGTTTTCAATCCGGAAATTTTGATGTCAAAGATGCACGTCGCTCTGGTCGCCCTGTTACGGATAAAATGGATGCCATTTCTGAAAAAGTGGAGCAAGATCGGCATATCAGTAGTTACGACGTAGCTGAAGAACTAGGAATTGACCACATAACAGTTTTGGCGCATAAAAAGGTCGTGGTCAAAGACCGGCCAGGCTTCAGAGACTCTGGCGAAACCCGGGTTAACCCGCAACAAGGTGATGCTGTGTGTATGGTGGGATTGGAAGGGAAGATATTCATTATGAGCTGTTACCGCCAGGCAGGTCTATCGATTCTGAACTCTACTGTGAACAACTGAAGAGATTAAAGCAAAAAGTTGAGAGAAAGCGGCCGGAATTAATTAATAGAAGGGGTGTGATTTTTCATCATGATAACGCTAAACCTCACACATCTTTAGCCACTCAGCAAAAATTAAGAGAGTTTGACTAGGAGGCGTTAATGCATCCGCCGTATAGTCCTGACCTTGCACCTTCTGATTTCCACCTGTTTCGGTCTCTTAAGAATTCTTTAGGCAATGTCAGGTTAACATCACGAGAAGACTGCCAAAACCACTTGTCGCGGTTTTTTGAACAGAAGTCCCAAAATTTCTATAGTAATGGGATCATGTCTCTACCTACAAGATGACAAAAAGTTATCGAACATAATGGCACCTACATACTTTAGTTAAATGTAAATAAACTTTATTAAAAAATGTTTTGAATTTTCATATAAAATACGAAAAGACTTTTTCCCCAACCTAATATAATACATAGACAACACCCAGACCAAGACAAAAAGACATATTCATGCACAATAATATTTGTCTGGTGCGGGGATCGAACCTGGGAGTCAAGGTGGCTATTGCTAACCATTCGAGCACCGGACTCATCAATGCAATGTAATTTGAGCTTGAAAATCTTAAAAAAAAAAAATGTACCTGTCATAATATGTGCTGTGTACCTGTTATGTAATGTTTAAAATTTCAAGATAGTCTACAGACAACAAGAAACTTAATAAGTATATTCTCTTTGCAAGAGACGAGGAGTTCTTTGAGAATGGTAACTTTTGTTAACATCTGTGTGAATGGAAAGTTAGGAACGGAAACAGCGGCGCAAATATGAGTAACTTACACAAATACGAGTTCAAAGTGTCACTGCGATAGCGTAGTGTTGCACTGACAAAATAATATTTCCATTTTAGTTAATTATGTTGAGCACGACGAATATACGAATGCACATGTAAAGTAGTCTTCAGAAATTTCGTTACTAAATTCACGTAGGTAATAATGTATACGTGTACAATATTAATAAGGTACACATATGGAGTACTGCTGTCATCTATGGGCGGAAGAGCCTAAATACCAGCTTGCAAAGGCGTGCTGTGAAGATTGTCGACGATCCCAAACTGACAGACGGTTTAGAACCTCTAAGTCTGAGAAGAGATTTTGCGTACCTTTGTGTATTCTACCGTCGCACCGCTCGCCATGGATAGGAAATTCATGTGCGGTTCCAGAGAAGTTTCTCCCGCGTACTGTCAAGCTGTAGAATGAACTGCCTGTGGAGGTTTTCTCAGGATACTACACCATGGGGTTCTTCAAAAAGGGAGTGAAGAGGTTTTTACAGGGTCGTCAACGCGCGTGTTATACCCCTGGTGTTACAGGTGATCATATGCTACGGCAACTGCTTTCTATCAGGCGGGCCGTATGCTAGTTGGTCACTTTAGTGGTATAAAAAACATATAAATATCATTCATACCATACTTTCAAGACTTCAAAAAATATTATCTCCTTTATCCTCAGAGCACTATAGCTCACCGTTGGGTATTAGACCTCTCCGTTGGATATCTATTCTTGTTCACTGCAGGTCCTTCCTTTCCAGTATCCCTGATGTCGGGATGATCTGAGAGGTAGTCTGCCTACTCCTTTTCCTGTACGAGGTCTCCATTCCAGTACACGCTACTCCACATTTCGTACACGCGACGACTTAGATAACCAAACTACGCCCATTTTAACTTGGCTACACGGTAGCCAACTTTAATCAATTTGGTGCATATACGAATCGCTCCATTATCAAATTCGGCACATAGTTTTGCCCGTAACTCGTCTCATGCCTTAACAAAATTCCTAGGCGCAACTGGTTTACTTCTTCGTTCGAAAGACCATCATGTATAGGTTTTCTATGGTCGACTGAAAGCGATCCCTTAATCAATAAAACTTTTACAAAACAATACCATCGGTAACGCCAAAGATGTATATACTCGTATATAATAATATCATAGGGTAACCCTCGATTTTACTCCCCATCTAATTTTCGTACCACGGACAGGCTATATACGAAAATCGATTCGAAACTCCAAAATTATTTTCCAAACATTGGTTTCTTTGTTATACCTATTTGGGCGTACGTAGGGTTAAGCTATCAGTGTGTGAAAGGATATCTTGTTTATATGAATATATACGTTTGTGTTAGTGTTCCTTTGTAACGGTAGAAGACAAATAGGGGCAATCGACACGGTCCATTGGTCGTTATGAAGCGGAAACTAACCGGAACCGCCTACGACCGGCCTTAGTTTAGAAGTCTAAGCCTATATATACAGTAGGTATTTTTTTATCGGCTTACATGATTTTTGTTCTGATGTTTCATGAGATAAAAGAAGTACGATCGTACGTTTTTGCAACATGAGATTATTATCTCATAAAGAAGAAAAATATACGTCTCGTCTCTCGCAGCAGGCATAACCTATGTAGTTGTGGAAAACTGCCTGCCTGAACTGACCTGTATGGCACGTATCCAGTTCTCCACCCGGAAGGCCGACAATATGTTCAAAAATATCGTCGTCCTCGTCGTTATCGTCATCAACCCTTAATTATCCCATTGCTGGGATATGTGTCTCCCCTCAATCGAAGGGCTTTAGAGCATACTCTACCACGATGCTCAACTGCGGGTTAGCGGAGGTCAAGTTTTCAAGCCGCCTTGGCCACTGACTTGGCTTAACGACTGTTATCTAACGAAAACCGAGCCGGGATCGAAGGCTTAATGTGCCCTCGGAGCACGGAGCTCGTGCTCGTGCACAAAAGAACCCGAGATAAATAAACCCGTCCATGGACAAGCTGCGGTCGATGTTGCTTAACTAACGCTAGTTAACGTTAGATACAGTACTGTTGTGCCCATTCCTACGTACTAGTTTTACGATCGACTATTAACTTACTTGACATTGTTGAGGACCCTGGCGGTTTGGTGAGGCGGGTTTCGGGCGAACTTTCTTGGCAGAGAGCGGCGGCCGGGCATCCAGCCCGGTCACCGCCACTGACACAGTTGTGATGCCGCTGACCAATCCGCTCGATGATGATGATGTGGTGCAGTCTGTAAAAAAAAAAACTTATTTAGTTATTGTACAATGAATATATTTAAAGGATTGTGATGAATTTTTACAATTGATATTTTACTGCTCTCAAGTCGCTATATATAAAATGTAAAACGTCACAAACCTTCCTGGTAGCTTAGTTGGAAGAGCACTCTACCGGTCACCGAGAGGTCGTGGGGTCAAATCTTACCTAGGCGGGGAGGTGAATTTCTTTTTATTTTTTATAATTCTGGCAAGTTGGCCGAAATCAACGATTTAAATAATAATTATATGTAAAGGACTTATAAAATTCGCAGACGAGAGAATATATTAGGTTGGGGAAAAAGTCTTTTCGTATTTTATATGAAAATTCGAAACATTTTTTAATAAAGTTTATTTACATTTAACTAAAGTATGTAGGTACCATTATGTTCGATAACCTTTTGCCATCTTGTAGGTAGAGACATGATCCCATTACTATAGAAATTTTGGGACTTCTGTTCAAAAAACCGCGCCAAGTGGTTTTGGCAGTCTTCTCGTGATGTTAACCTGACATTGCCTAAAGAATTCTTAAGAGACCGAAACAGGTGGAAATCAGAAGGTGCAAGGTCAGCACTATACGGCGGATGCATTAACACCTCCCAGTCAAACTCTCTTAATTTTTGCTGAGTGGCTAAAGATGTGTGAGGTCTAGCGTTATCATGATGAAAAATCACACCCCTTCTATTAATTAATTCCGGCCGCTTTCTCTCAACTTTTTGCTTTAATCTCATCAGTTGTTCACAGTAGAGTTCAGAATCGATAGTCCTGCCTGGCGGTAACAGCTCATAATGAATATCTTCCCTTCCAATCCCACCATACACACAGCATCACCTTGTTGCGGGTTAACGCGGGTTTCGCCAGAGTCTGTGAAGCCTGGCCGGCCTTTGACCACGACCTTTTTATGCGCCAAAACTGTTTTGTGGTCAATTCCTAGTTCTTCAGCTACGTCGTAACTACTGATATGCCGATCTTGCTCCACTTTTTCAGAAATGGCATCCATTTTATCCGTAACAGGGCGACCAGAGCGACGTGCATCTTTGACATCAAAATTTCCGGATTGAAAACGCTTAAACCAAATTTGTGCTACTCTCACAGACACTGCACTAGGTCCATAAACGTCACAAATTTTTTTCGCAGCTTGCGTTGAATTTTTACCTTTTTTGTAGTAAAATTTTAAAATGTATCGAATTTCTTCATTAGATTCACTCATCTTGACAGTAAAAAAAACAAATGAAAATCACACATTTACCTTATTTGAATTTGGAATTATCTTTTTTAAAATTTAAACTTTTTAAAGATATCAAAACCTGCTAGATACAAATGGTATAACCAAAGAGATTTTATTACAAGTTCATACATACTATAATGCGAAAAGACTTTTTCCCCTACCTATTATGTATTTTTATACGGACAACAGCGTCATACCCCGACTACTCCATACAAATATACGTCGTTAGCTATTACATATACTGGCCGTGTGGTTTCCGGCAGACTAGAATATAATCACTCCGTCGTTTCCCGTGGATGTCGTACAAGGCGACTAAGGAAATACATTATAAAACATCGATCAGGCCTCCCCAACCCGTCTGGCCAGCGTAGGGAGTGTAGGCCAAATCCTCCTGTCTGTGACGGACGAGAGAGGGTCGTGCTCCTGTAGCGGAGACTAAAATGTATGAGGAGGTGCGGTCGACACGAGAGAAAGGCAGGCAACCATACTGTACGTAGTATTATTATTTATACTGACATCCTGCATCTAAAATGTTATCCTTCCAGTATAAATTGGTACCGCGGCCGTCTTATACTTATGTGAAAGTGTAACTCTTTACGTGCTTTTGACTATACCTCTATAAACCACGAAGACTCAAGTTTATAAAGTTAACTATCGTTATTAACAATATTATTATTTATTCCATAGGAATTACAATTTAATTAGCAGTTACAGATTTTTAAGACGCGTAATTAGAAATATATTACAGAGGAAAATACAAAGCAGAATAAAACTCACATTAAAAAATATACCGCCTTTAGAACGACAAATACAGTTAATAAAGCGAGCTTCGCCAGTGCTCATTATGTGTTTCGAATAAACGAACGAAATGAAACTGGATTTTATAATTAGCACAGCAATGTAACGAGAGTTGCATTCGAAATATTATATGCGGTTCATTGTATAAATAAGGTTTTGTTTTATGCCAGTGGTTCCCAACGTTTTTTAGTATTCCGTACCTCTAAAGGAAAAACGGAACCCGTTTAAGATCACTTTGTTGTCCGTCTGTCTGTATGTCAAGACCCTCTATGTCGAGAATGCGTGGAGGTATCAAGCTGAAATTTGAACTTTATACTCAGGTCTATGGTTCCATGGAGTTGTAAAAAAAAAATCAAACTGCTAAGTTTACGTAAAAAAAGATACGGCCGTTTGTTCAACAAAAAACGCATATTTCGACACATTCTCAAGGGAATCAAAACTCATAGGGACATATTGACCTAGAACTATGAATTTTGGCAAGTGACATCGTTATAGACTACTAGTACAAGAATAAATCTCAAAACTTAGTTAAGATTTAAGAAGAAACGTTAGATTCCTGAACTATTTATAATGATCCTACATACGGAACCCTCGGTTTGCGACTCCTCCGACTTGCGCTTGTCCGGTTTTTCTTTGTTCGCGGACCACTACGAGGTTTCTGTTGCGTGTGGGGATCCTACACTAACTGTCGTATAAATCCATTATTCTATAACTCGAGATTTGAGTATTTTGTATAATAGTGCTCAATCTCTCACATTATATAATGTTATAATAAAGTACTTGTACTGTTCCACGTTTATTACAATATTATGATAATAATTTTCTACCGAGTGACAAAATCAACAGTAACAATAGCTTAGTTCTAGTATTATATTTTAATAGTTAAATCTGATTTTGTTTTGATTCTTCAGAACCGCAGTCGTGATTTTCTGCTTGTCCCGAAGGTTGACTGGCAGATAGCTGACTTTTAGCATTAAGTGCGCCTTTTGTAATTTTATAAATAATTTGTGGTCAATAAAGATTTTAAATAAATAAAATCAATTTTACATTATAAGTTTGTAACACATACTATAATTTACCTCTCACGAACCACTGGTGGTCCGCGGACCACCGGTTGGGAACCTCTGCTTTATGCAAACAGAAATGTTCGCAACCCTTCTGGAATAATTTAAATCGAATCACCGCATCAGTTGCTCTAGCACTCGGTATCAGCGTTATTCGAACATAATTTCGCTGTCCCTAATTCTCGACGTTCGATATTAATTTAGAACGGACTAAATGCAAACAAGAGTCGGTTGAAAATGTACGCGAGGCGAAATTTACAATTTATACCTCCTTTTTCGAGTGGGAAAAACTGTTGAATTAGGCGAAAGTAAAGATTGTTTGAGTAAAGGATCAATTTAGGAGAACTTTAAATTTAAATCGCATTAAATTCGAGTTCAATTCAAAGTGTATTTAACAGATAATATGACGGCCGTTATAATAATAGTGAATAAATATTATAACAATCTTAATATATAAAAATTTCGTGTCACGTTGTTTGTCCGCGATGGAATCCAAAACTACTGAACCGAATTAAATCAAATTTTGCACACGTGTGCAGTTTGATCCAACTTGAGATATAGGATAGTTTTTAACTCGATTTATACTACCATAATATATAAAAATTTCGTGTCACGTTGATTGTCCGCGATGGAATCCAAAACTACTGAACCGATTTAAATCAAATTTTGCACACGTGTGCAGTTTGATCCAACTTGAGATATAGGATAGTTTTTAACTCGATTTATACTATCTTAATATATAAAAATTTCGTGTCACGTTGATTGTCCGCGATAGAATCCAAAACTACTGAACCGATTTAAATTAAATTTTGCACACGTGCAGTTTGATCCAACTTGAGATACAGGATAGTTTTTAACTTGATTTATATAAAAATTTCGTGTCACGTTGTTTGTCCGCGATGGAATCCGAAACTACTGAACCTTTAATTTTATTTTTATATTTAAATAACATTTTGCACACGTTGCACACGTGTGCAAAATTTTATTTAAATATAAAAATAAAATTAAAGGATTTTGATCCAGATCTTGAGGAGTTTGATCCAACTTGAGATATGGGATAGTTTTTAACTCAATCATGAAACATGAAGCACTTATAATTGTCATCAACATAAAGTTATTTTAGATTGAGTGTGGCTCAGTGTAGTATCTTTAGAGCCAAAACCAACCTCACTTGCACATGGTGCATCCCACCGGCTAGCAAAAGGGGCTTTGATAAAAGAGAAATAGGACATAACGAGCCTATATTGGTGTAATCATAAAGATTTGATATTAATTGATCTTTGATTTGTTGGATTTGTTTCCGCACCGAATAACTATTAAAAAATTGGAAAAATTAACGTAAAAATATTTAAAGGCGAAGTTCGCCAGGCCAGCTAGTAGTAAAATAAAATTGGATATTTCAAGAATTAATCAATTTTAGAAGCTGGTATTTACAGAATCAGTCCATTCATAGAACTGCACGTTTTACGAATTGGTCAATTTTAGACTATGTAGTCATTTCTAAAATCGGTCATTAATTAAATAAACCTTTAAAATCAGTCGTTTATAGAATCATTAATTTAAAGAATTGCAATTTAAAGAATTTGTCATTTTTAGAATTTGGTATTTACAGAATCAGTCGTTCATAGAAATGCACATTTTACGAAATGGGCAATTTTAGACTATGTAGTTATTTCTAGAATCGGTCATTAATCGACTAAACTGGACGTCTATTGTAATAGACCATTACTTAGTCCACCCCCAAAACTCATTTCCATAGCTCATATAATTTTCAACAAATTACGTAGTAGAGTACTATTACTTATACTGTGGTAATAGTGTCAATAATTGCCTCATGCTCATGGGCATATTTATCCATTAAGATATCCAGGACCGCTCCTGGTCACGGTGGGTATACAACATTACATTAGAATTCTCTAGGGGCCTCTAGGCGTTGGGTCCATATCTCCGCGCACGCCTATCAAATGACAGGGCTTGGCCCGTGATTAAAGAGAGACATAGTAAATCAGAATAGACCTAAGGGTAATATAAAAAAATATACATAAATTTAATCTGTGCTAAAGATTATGTGCTATACCTATAAAGATTGACATCAGCGGCTCACATTTATAATCTGACACAGTATAAAGGGCGGGGACTGCCACATGGGCCTACCACTGTATCTCCTGTGTAGCCAGGATTAACAACGGCGACCGCCAAAAAAGACAATGAACAAATGAAGTCCACTGCAATCCCGCGGGTTTTTAAACTACGGCTGCCTTGGGACTGCCATAGTCTAAGTAATATTACAGACGTACAGTATTACGACAGTATAAGTAATAGTATGGCCATTCCCTGCCGCTCTCGTGTGGACCTTGCCTCCCATCTGAGACATATCTGGAACAGGGACGCACGCACACACGCTCATTCTGGCTCTGCACAGACGTCATTGTTTATGTAGTAGGTAGTAGTAAACGATGCGACATTTGTATGGAGTGGCGGGGATATGGTATTACACTCCCTGCCGCTCTCTCATATCGCCGTCACCTCCCCTTGAGTCGAATCTTCCCGATAAAACCGATCGTAATTGGCTTCAACTTAGGCGGTAGGCTTCCTGGAACAGTTTGTTCACCGCACACAAACACGAGCATTGACACTATGCACAGAAAACTTTGTTTATGTTAGCAGTTAACGACGCAGCATTGTATGTAGTGGCCGGGGTGTAGTTCTGATTGGACTTAAATTGCACAAAAATTAATACAACATAGTTACATCAAAAGTGAACAAAGGTGAGCTTATTTCTACCAGTGATCTCTTCCAGCCGACCCTATCCTATAGGCAGTAAGAGCAATATAATTCTGATCTACAACGCGTAGCACACACGTTATGCACTTTACCGGAATTAATATCATCACGTAAATTACGTGACATGTCAACCATTTCATCTCATTGACGCTATTGGTAGAGCCTAGAAGTAAAAGGGGTTCAGTCTATGATATTTTATATATAGATGGGCCATAGGCGAAAATAACGGCAGTAAGAATTGGCTACAAAGCATTTACTTGTTACCCACGCAGTACTATCATACATGCAGTACGCAAATAAAGGAAAAGAACGCGATTACACTTTTGTAATTGTTTTACATAAGCACTAACGTTTTGACGCGACGGTAAGTAGCGCGGGATTATTTAAATGTCGGGCAATTACCCTGCTTTCGTCTTGTCACAATGGAGGCAGATATAACGCATCTATAGGTAAAACATTTTAGGGTTTAGAGCGTATTTCGACATACTATTGCATTGCTGGTTGGCGGAAACGTCAGTGGTCACGTAAACAATGTTTACACAGCAGTAGTTGGCAGTCAATTCACTCACTGTGGATTGGAAACTGAGATTAGTACGAACCTAGAACTGTGCCTCCGTTTCTGAATGCACAAAGGGACACATATCCTGACTTTAATCATTGTAAGCGACCATCGAAACGTCTATATATAACGTCGGACATGTCTGGGAAGACGGGCAGATAGATAGCGGGTACAATGACGTGGGCCGAGTGTATACCGGGCGCGGGCAAATCAAACAAGGGATAAGACCGACCCGCTCATAGCGATTCATATTGATTCGCAGGCTTTGGGTCGTGATGTGATGTTCTTTGTCACTCGATGGTCGCCATTAGTTTGTTTATGTTTGTGCGCACCGCGTATCCATCTCGGCTGACCGATTGGTACTAATGGCACGGGAGAAAAATGATCGGCCATTTCTTTGAGCGGAACTCGCGAGGGAGAAGAGATATATATGAACGAAGTGGCGGTTTTCAGCGGAGCTAGAATAAGGTACATTGTTGAAGTAAGAGCGATGTTGTGGGCGGCGGCAAGTTTGCTTGCTTTAATTACGTTCGCTGTTTATATAAGGAATCGTGTTGTCATGTTCGTTTCGTGTGTCTACCAAATGTAGGATGTGTTTGTGTTAGATAGACACGTGTCGTAATATTGTTTGTAAGAATCGTGGTTTAATTTAGAGGAAACATAATGAATCTTTTTGTCGTAGTGTAACATTTAAAGACTTTATCGCTCGCCTAGGTAATTCTGCTAAGTGCTTTAGGCAAGTTTTTTTGTTCACGTTGGATCATGTCAACGTAAACAAACCGGGCAAATAGAGAAGAACTCTCATGTTGTGAATTTATAACACGCGTGTTACATATCAAAATATATGTGGCTTTTTTGCTCACATTTTGAAGTGAGCAACCCGGCTAATTTGGATATGTAATACACGTCTGGTAAGTTGGTAAAATCACAAAATGAAACTTTTTAAACGGTTTTATTAAACGGTTTTATTTAGCTCACCCCGTTTGTTTTATTTTTTATTATTTATTCTTGGGTCAAATTTAGTAATTGAAATTTGACCCCCTTCCTGTTGACAGATTGATCTGAAATTTGGTACACACCTTTAGTTCTGGTGACAATACAATTAAATAAATTCTGTTTCATTGTAAATCCAAGATGGCCGCCGCTACAAAATGGCGGTTTACAAATTTTGTCACGACTACCTCAATATGGGTATCAAATGAAAGGGCTTGACTAGTAGAACACAGTTCACATGAAAAAAAAATGAAAATCCAAGATGGCTGCCGCTACAAAATGGCGGTATACAAATTTTGTCACGACTACCTCAATATGGGTATCAAATGAAAAGGCTTGACTAGAAGAATACAGTTCACATGAAAAAAAAATGAAAATCCAAGATGGCTGCCGCTACAAAATGGCGGTTTACAAATTTTGTCACGACTACCTCAATATGGGTATCAAATGAAAGGGCTTAACTAGTAGAACACAGTTTACGATGAATATTATAAAATCCAAGATGGCCGTCAACAAAA
This sequence comes from Hypsopygia costalis, assembly GCA_937001555.2. Lineage (NCBI taxonomy): Eukaryota > Metazoa > Arthropoda > Insecta > Lepidoptera > Pyralidae > Hypsopygia > Hypsopygia costalis. The sequence continues at coordinate 18,052,533 of OW443343.2, read as the reverse complement.
TGGCCGGTTGGCGCGGTTACATATCGTCTCAATTTTCAATATGGGTATCATTTGATACCCATTTTTTCAATATGGGTATTCATGAGACGAACTTCTTAGCTTCCATGGATTCACCGTGCGGGTGCCGGGTCCATCGTGTGGCAGAGAGAGAAACCCAAGCAGATCCCGAGACTTGTGACACGGGTGTAGGTTTAAGGGGCCCCTTTCCGACGTACATCAACACTCACCTTCACTACTTGTGTTTCTCTCCCTGCCCTGCCAAATCTGGTATGAACCTGAATACAAGACAAATTTAAAAGTAAAAAAAATAATGACAAAAGTCAAATCTAAACTTAATAGAACGAGAAGTACTATGTAATGAAATTAGAAACTAAAAACTTGAAAATAAAAATTATGTAAAAAAACTTTTAATTTAAACGGTTTTATTGAAAATAGTGTACTAAAAGCTAAAAAATAATTCGGTAGGTCGGAGGTTTCAGTCATCACACCCCTCTTCCTCATCAGTCTAAGGCATTGATCAGACAAAATAATAAAATCGTTGGGCCCGTGTTTTCATCCAGTCAACTCAGTTTACGCTACGCCCAACGATTTTATTATTTTGTCTGATCAATGCCTTAGACTGATGAGGGAGAGGGGTGTGATGACTGAAACCTCCGACCTACCGAATTATTTTTTAGCTTTTAGTACACTATTTTCAATAAAACCGTTTAAATTAAAAGTTTTTTTACATAATTTTTTTCTCAATTTGGTTGGCTTGTAAACGTTAACACATTCGAATGTGTCCAAAAAACTCGCATTAAACACTCAGACGGTGACTTGACAGGACGCAAAAAACTTGTCACGCGTCTAGGTTTCTAACTTTATTTCACAGCGTTAGGTTACGCTTTTATATAAGTTCATGTAACTACTTATTTACGTTTCGTTTCGTCTTACATATCCACTACATAATCCAATGTCCATTATCCACTGTCTTGTCAGTCCCATGGTACGAAGGTTTAGCGTTACAAGCATCAAGTATGTACAAATGATTTATTTGCAATAAATATGGGTACAATAAATGCGGTTGGATCTTAAAAGTAAAGTTGTTTATCCCTATTTAGCCATATTATATAATAGCATGCAAATATTTATAGTCACGATTTTAAGGAATTACTCAATGCATCAACAAACCTGAGTTAATTATTTTTTTTAAATAATTTAAGAATTCGTCAACTGTATAAAACGTGTTTTCCAGTCGCCATTTACTAAATGTTTTTTTTTAATCTTGTTAAATGGTAGCTCCATCATTTGATATGTTATTGTAAATTAAAAAAAAAAAAAAACTTACACCGCTAGCACCACTAAATTGTTAGGATTTCTCATACTTCTCATGTTTCATGTGGGTGAAGCCGAGAGCACAGCTAGTGATATATAGAACTAACAAAATGCAAATGACATTTCTCGCCATTTAAGTGAAACCTTTCTAACGATACATAGTAAAGGCGAAACTTTGTAGGCGTCGGATCTTGTATTTTATTCCGTTTGTTGCTTCCTCGAGTGAGTTTCCTTTTCAGTTATTTTATGAGGTTGTTAAACTTGGATGAGTTAATGAGAGGGTCCTTGGGACCTCCGTTTAGACTACTCGGATAACTTCACGGCGACAACATTATGTAAGAGACCGTTTACATGGGGAACATCCTATTTTATTCACGAAACACCGAATGTCAGGGCTACTTGACAATGTTCTTAATATAGCATAAAGGCCTTGGCTTAACAGCTATTATTTAATGACAACAGCTGGTACCGACGGGTTAACGTACCCTCCGTAGCACGCAGGAGCTCGAGGGAACCTGTTTATTCCCTCTTAATTCTTCGCCTGTCTAGCTGAACTGAACTCAAAAATGTTCAAAGTAAAGTGAAACAAATTGTAAAAAAAAGGAACTAATGACCGCCAGTCTTCATTTAGGCGAGTGACGGATTACACGTTAATAATGCCGTACGGAATCGTGGAACCTTGTAAAAACTATTCAAGTAAGAAAAGATGACGATGTTGTAGCATATATACCATTTTAAAATAATTAAATAAATATTCATGGATAAATTACACACTGCCATCTAGTCCCAAACTAAGCAAAGCTTGTACTATGGGTATAAGATAACTGATACTTTACTTAAATACATTTTTTTTTTAAATACATAGAAAACACCCAGATCAAGATAGACACATGTTCATGCACACAAATGTTTGTCTTGTGCGGGGATCGAACCCGCTACCTCAGAGTCAAAGTGGTCATTGATAGCCCTTGTACCACCGAGCTCGTCATCACAGGAATATTTATATATAGTAAATTCTGGGCAAGTTTTCGTGAAATTTGTAGTCGATTTGAAAGATAGGTGATTTTACAAAGTAGATGAGCGTTATGTTACCTACAGAAAGGGTAGGTACCGTATGGAGTAGGTGTTCAAAAATTTACTTAATAAAATGTTGCGTACATAATGAGCTGCCGTAAAGGCAGTAAACCGCGACCGCGTTCACACCTTCTCGTTTATGCGCACGTCCTGCTGTAATATTTAATAAATACATATCAACAAAATTAACTATAAAGTTACACAATGTAAGGAAAGTATTCTTCAATATTTTTAATACCAAACATCGGCTAGAACATGTACTCTAACTGTAACCGTGTGTACTCATATTTTGATCCGTAGTTTTTCCTCCTTGACATAGTTTAGTAACAGTCAAGGATTATAAGTACTATAGATATGGGATACCCATACTAAATTGCGTCAGAAAATGGTTCCTTTTAGGCTGGGAGACGGACTATCGCTATACTTATAATCTTGGCGCTTTAATATACTTGCGTCTTTTTAACCGACTTCAAAAAAGGAGGAGGTTCTCAATTCGACTGAATATTTTTTTGTATGTATGTTATTCGATATCTTTGCGAATTGTGAACCGATTTTCATAATTCTTTTTTTATTTGAAAGAGTATGATTGCTTGGTGGTCCCATATTAACCAAGTCAGGATCTGATGATGGGATGCCAGGGAAATCAAGGGAAACCCTTAAATTTTATAAGCACGTATGGTCAAATTCATTTTTTTTATTTGATAGGGTAATTGCGAGGTGGTTCCATATTCACCAAGTCAGGGTCTGATGATGGGATCCCAGAAAAATCGAGGGAAACCCTTAAATTTGCCCTATGGTAGCCGGGAGAATAAAATTGCGCCACTCTTGGAATTACATTGGAATGGAATAGAAATGGACAGAACGCAGATTTGCTTTTTAAAAGGAATCCATTGCTAAAATGTTTGAGAATTGTTGTTCATGTAAATATTATACTGCTCGTGTATGTTTATACAGAACCCAAATATGTGAACGGAGCAACCGTCTAGGTTGCTCCGTTCACATATTTGGAACAATGTGCCTCAAATACGTGAAATAAACAAAAAAGGCTTCATTCGCGAGTGCGAGCCTATTTCGAATCACATTATCACGAGTTAGGAAAAAAAAATGCTGCATCAAATAAGGCGTTTACGATTCGTCATAAAATTGTCTCTGAGCCAGAAATGCCAGACAAAGGAGTGAATAAACGGTGAGATTGGAAAATTATTCATATTTGTGACCGGGTCGCGCGGTCCCGCGCCTCGGGCACCCTCGGGCTCCACACATACCAGTATATTTGGGTTCTGATCGCTATTTCTAGAAATGTTTATATTTCATTTGACAACGTGATCGGCGTATCGCAATATTTTTTACAAATTCCAAATGTTTTTTTTTTATATGTGATTTATTATAATGTCACTTCATTGTTAGTGTGATTTGACGTAAATTGTACACGACATTATATAACGCTGTTCTGATTTGGTAGCAACAAGGGAGAATTAATTACCAAGCGTTTTCGTAAATCGTTTTATTGGAATTGATGTGTTAGGTAACAACTCACTGTTTTAGATCCCCAATAGTAGATATAAATAAATAAACATTCCTTGACAAATAACACAGCGCCATCTAGTCCAAAACTAAGCAAAGCTTGTACTATAATAATACATAGAAAACACTCAGACCAAGACAAACAGACATGTTCATGCACACAAATGTTTGTTATGTGCGGGGATAGAACCCGTGACCTCGGAGTCAAAGTGGCCATTGTTGCTAGCCATTCAACTACCGGGCTCGTCCTTTATCATTTTTTAATAATTATTATTTGTATAAAAATATTTTGTAGTTCAAAAATGGCGTCAAGATGTTTTTACAGTGTCGGCAACGCGCATGACTGTAGTGGTGTTACAGGCATTCATATACTTCGTTAACTGCTTTTCATCAGGCCGTATGCTTGTTTGCTATGTAAGTGGTAATAAACAAAAAGTATTTCTGTTTATCTGTTATTGTTTTGGGAAGAATCCAACGTTGAAATGATCCTACGGCGAAATGTTAAGGAAGAAAACTTGGTTGTTTCGACGACACAGTCTAAATATATAGAATATAAACCAGAAAGAGTACTCTTAGAATTGGATACGTTTTACTTGAACACGGCCTCAGATTGTAGATTAATTAAACACTCCCGAGGCGAAACTTAAACAGGCGTACTCTTTGTATAGAAGTTTTGAAGGGAATTACGACATGTACAATTAAGCAAGTATGTTACTAATACTAATTAATAACCTGAGGCATAGATACACTTTTAAACAGGTGTAATGTAATCTATAACATTTAGCTTGAGTTTTGGAAAGTCAGTTAGCGGAATGAGAAATTTTAATCACATTAATGGTATCAGACTGAGTTGAGGCGAGCCTTTGCAAGTTGTGAACGCTCGGGCGTGGAGCGTGCCATCTCGAAGGATTCATGTACCTACTAACAAGGATATTTTAGGTTTTGGATATGTTATTCGCCATAAATTGCATCAGAAAATAGTTTCTGGAGTGTTGTATAGGTACAGATACCAACATATTCCTTAATATTCACTCGTTTTTCCAAAGGAATATGGATAATTACTAACAAGGATATTTTACACTTTGGATATGTTATTTCGCCATAAATTGCGTGAGAAAATAATTTCTGGAGTATTGTCAGGCCTGTGTCACTCCGCCATTCGGCCGAGTTATTTACCTACACGCCCGACGCCCCCGAGAGCAATAATTAGTCGAGTGTCACGCGCGCTCTCTTACGCACGCGGTATGCGATGACCACCACGCCTACTAAATATATCGGTATTTATGGTCGGTTATTTTGTTTAGCGCTTAAAATACATACCTACATCTATTTTACAAATACTTTCCGTGTTAAAGATACATCCGAGTTATTATTGGGACAATGTGAATAGTAAACCTGATCTGTAAGTACGTACAGTCATGATTCCTGTTAAAACTTACTCTAAAATTATACATTTTATCAGTGTCAACATTACGTAACATTATTGTTACTAAGTACCTACCTATGTACTTAATAATCACAGAGTATGATATAGTAATATAAGTAAATACAGCAGAGTAATAAACATACACATACGTAAACCTACTACATTTTTTGGTAGTTTAAGTATATGTATTTTATTGATCATTAATAAACAAGCGTATGTATTTATACCTATCTACGCGAGCGCTTCATGTTCTACACGTGGTTCAACCCTATGAGCGATACGCAGCCCGGTTACGTCAACGGCGAGACAAACCATTTTGCAAAAGCAGCGGCGGTCGCTCGTAACGCGTTACATATAGGGGTTACTTTCGATTGCCCCTGCCGCTGAAAGACTTAGGTACGAATACAGCTGCAGAATTATTTTGGACCGTATTAGCGCGTATCGAAGGTTGATATTTTATTAATTTTTATTCCAATCGTGTCGTAAGTGGATCTTCTGTTAGAGTATATTATTCTGTGGTATTGTGTAAACAATGTTCGAAAAACGAGTGAACATAATGGAACATGTTGGTAGATACCAACATGTTCCATTATGTTCACATTATTGATTGGTTATAGGTACAGATGTACCTATGTACATGTATGTATGGAAAAACGAATGAACATAATGGAACATGTTGGTATCTGTATCTATGTACATATATGAAAGAAATCAGAAAAAGTAGCTAACTGCTCGCTATGGCGCTTCGAGTACATAGATTAGTACCCGTTCAGGATGCTTAGTGCGAATTTTTTACTTATTAGTTTTCAACAAAGGTAACTTCATTTTGTATGAAATTGACATAGCGCCATCTATCGATAAACTGTCGAAGAACAGAGAATCTCATACTGTTGTCGAAATCGATTCGTTACAAAACTCGCAATAAGCTCCCTGACGTCACATTCGTCGGCTTCATCATCATCATTTCAGTTGAAGGACGTTCACTACTGAATATAAGTTTTCCCATAGTCTTCGACAATGATCGGTTTTGTAGCCTTTATATAACTCCCTGCGATTTTTATCAGGTCGTCGTCAGTTCTGCATGCTATGTAGCCTACTCACTGCCACTTTAGCTTGCTGACCTTTATGTCGGTAACGCTAGTTCTACAAAAGATATATTCATTGCAGAGATTATCATGTACAGATACTCCAAGCATAGCTCTCTCCATCGCACGCCGTGCAACCTAGAGTATTCGAATGAGGCTTATCTTACCCGTGTCTCTGTGTCTTCAATGGCTTGCTTACGGTGAACTAATTGCGAGACGTGATTATTGGATCTCAAAATCGGGTGCTTAATAACATATCTACCTATATAACATAATGTCATTGTCTACTAAGGTATGTATGACAAACGATGGGTTGTGAGCCGTGTGTGAGCTTGATAATGAATTCCCTAAGGATGCAGTACGGTATTAGTATAGGTATGAGCCTTATATTTGTATGAGTATTATATATATCTCCGGAAATTGGTGCGATTTCTGGATTAGTAGCTCTTTGTGTAAATGTTCTATGTTGTAAGGCTAAAAGATTTATGGGAATATGCTATGACTATTTAAATATAGTGATTCGAAGGGCACGTTAAGCCCTCGGTCCTGGCTGTTGCCATTAGATGACAGTCGTTAAGAGACGTCAGTGGTGGCCTTTAGGCGGCTTGAAAACACTGGCCTCCGCCAACCGCAGTTGATCAGCGTTGTGGAGTATGCTCTAAACCCGTTTCATTGAAGGGAGACTTGTATCCTATCAGTGAGATGAATAAGGGTTGACGACAAAGATTCAAATATTAGCTAGTTGTTGCATTTGTAACATCTTTTCGAAACAGTCGAAATTTAGCGATATTGCCAATATCCTTCACGACAAGGCATCGACGATAGGCGTTCGACAGCCAGTTTGTTATTGTACATTTTTCTTACTTTTAGATAAAAGATAGTTTTCTCTCCCAATCTACAAATATTACTTTAATTTATTATGTCATACAAATCCTTTTATATAAACAAGAAGAAAAAGTTTTAAGAAACTATAACTCGGGTACAGGAAAAAAACAGTAAAAGGTAAAAATGGATTCCATCTACCACTGAGGTCGGTTAAAATATAGCCTACTAGATTTCACCCGCGGCTTCACCTGCATTTAATTTTTTTTTAATAAAGAAGTATCCTATATCCTTCCTAGTACCGTTGAAAATATGTGTACAAAGTTTCATAATAATCGGTTGCGTAGTTTCGGCGTGAGAGCGTAACAGACAAACTCACATTCACATTTATAATATTAGTAGGGATGTTATTTAGGCCATAATAACGAATTGACGCCTTATTCATCCAAATCAGAAATCAACATACGAAAATACAAGCATACATATTACTGACGAGCTCGGTGGCGTAGCGGTCAATGACGCGGCTTCAACGCCAACGCTCGTGGGTTCGATTCCCACATAGGACAAACATTTGTGTGCATGAACATGTCTGTTTGTATTAGTCTGGGTGTTTTCTATATATCATAAGTATGTATTTACAAAAAAAAAAATGAATTTACGTATGCTTATCAGTTGTCTAGTACCCGTAACACAAGCTTCGCTTACTTTGGGGCTAGATGGCGCTGTGTAATTTGTTTGACAATATCTATTTATTTATATATGTATACATAGACTGCTAAAATTTTAACTTTTCCTTTTAGCTTCGCCGTAGTCAAGTAAAAAAGAAATGTTACTCATTCTTCTACACATAGATACTCGTATAATACGATCTATGTTAACATATAGCATACTTTCTATCCCGATAGTATTCACGCAGGTAAAGTTATGTATAAAAGCTAGAATATTTCACCTTTATTTTTTTTAATAGAACATCGGGTGGCAGAAAAGCATACGGCCCACCTGATATGAAGCGGTTACCGTAGCCATATCCCCACTGCCAACGCAGCAACTACTAAAATACACCATATATACATATAATACTATAAAAGCATTTAAAACCGACAACCCTCAAGGGAATTGTTATTTGGCTGCGGTATTCTGTGAGGTGGAGGTACTTCCTGGTCGGGCAGTTTAAAAATACGCTGTTCGCTTACACTCTTTTGGCTTTGGCTGTAAAAATCGTTGTGAGGCACTTACACCCCAAAATAGGCCATTAATTACGGAATCGTTGGTGCGTTTTGAATATTTGAAATGATTATTATCCAACTTTACTAACCATTCATCTTTTCATCGAGGTCAAATAAAAACATGATAAATATAACAGTGTTATGGGAAAGTTCACTGAAACAAAAAGCCTTATTTCCAACACAAAACATCTATTTTTCAACATTCAAACAATAAAGAAAAATAGAGCTTTATTCTTCAGTAAAATATTGTCTGTTGTTTTAATGTCAAGATGAAACGTTTTTCATAGAAGTTCAAGAAACTTCAGTAAAGCTTCGTTGTTCATGTGACGCATTACAGATATCATTTTCTTTTTTCTTATTTAATGTGACATATGAGCATACGACCCGCCTGATATAAAGCTGTTATCGTAGCGTATAGACGCTTGTAATGTAAGGAATATTGTAAATATTTCAGGGCAGATTACCCAACGCCATCTAAACCTAATCTAAGCAAATCGTGTACTATACGTACTACTTAGATAATAACATTTAATACATAGAAAACACTCAGACCAAGACAAAGAGACATAATCATGTTCTTGCATACGAATGTTTCTCTTGTGATGGGATTGAACTCGCGATCCTCAGAGTCAAAGTGGCCGATTCGACTAACTGGCTTGTCGAGATGACCCCGGTGGTCGAATGGCTAGCATTGGCTAACGACGCATCGTTGTAATAAAATTGTGAATAGTTAGAGGCATTTAAGTGAAATACATGACCAAAAGTGGCAAAATTTAGACCTAGCTAGAGGAATTTCTTCAAAATAGCGTTTGCCAAATCGTCGTGGCATGGCTTTGTTTAATTTTAACCACTTGGCTGTGACATAATTATACATTAAATGTTTCTCGCTAAAATAAAAATCATAATTCATGAAAAAAAAAAATAGAATATAAATTTCGATTGAACTCCCAGCATATACGGCTGATCGCAAAAATGTGAAATTTGAGAAGGTGGAAATTATTGTAAAAATAAGAAGAGTTTTTGAAAAATACGTGATTACCAAGTAAAAATAAGTGCTTATAAGTGACGAACGAACATTAGTAAGGATTAATCTACAGTTCTATCATACATTTATATATAGTATCCATGATACATACCTACCAATCTCTGAAAACGAAAGCGGAAGGACACCATTACGTTACGGGTCATCTATGACATCTTTCCTTATAAATGTTTTTGGTGTATTTTCTCCCTCTGGTTTTTTGTTTTACTCAGGCTATGAAAATAATCTGTGATGGTTTTTACAGCTACAACTACATCCCACAGAAAATACATGTACAAGAATGTGTAGGCGAAGTGACTTAAAAATACCTTATCTAGATAGATAAGGTATTTTTAAGTCACTTCGCCTATCAATGAAATGGATAAGGCTTGACGACGAAGTTTGCGATTTTATTTTATACATTCCATTGATGGGAATTCTTTAAATTTGGGTCTTTAAATTTGATACCATTATGGCGGCAATCCAAAAAATCTAATGATAACAAAATCGGGGGATACAGTTTGGCGTTGTAGTTTCGAATCTATGCTTTATCTACATCCAAAATTCAATCACACCGCTGGATAAATGAAGGATCAAAGAATTTATTACGCTAAGTAAGGATTATTGAACATCGCGTGCGGGGGAGAGGGCTACAAAATGGTGGTTTACACATTTTGTCACGACTACCACTATATGGGTATCAAATGAAAGAGCTTGACTGTAGAACACAGCTCACGATGAATATGAATATAATAAAATCCAAGATGGCCGTCAACAAAATGGCCGGTTGGCGGTTACATAATTTTCTCAATTAGAAAATCAATCTCAAGTAAAAAAAAAATGACAAAAGTCAAATCTAAACTTAATTGAATGAGAAGTACTATGTAATGAAATTATAAACTAAAAACTTGAAAATAAAAATTATGAAAAATACATTTTTAATTTAAACGGCCCGTGTTTCTATCCAATCAACTCAGTTTACGCTACGCCCAACGATTTTATTATTTTGTCTGATCAATGCCTTAGACTGATGAGGGAGAGGGGTGTGATGACTGAAACCTCCGATCTACCGAATTATTTTTTAGCTTTTAATACATTACTTTCAATAAAACCGTTTAAATTAAAAATGTTTTTTTCCTAATTTTTATTTTATTAATGTGTTCAAGCAGGTGAAATCGCAGTTGGAAGTTAATATGTTTACAGGCGGTGTTAACAGTATCGTTAGATAAGGATACAACAAAAATAAATCACTTAATGAATGCTAATCTGCAAGCAATCGTAGCACATTAATATCTAAACAGGACATTAATAGCGAGGCAATATTAACTGTTTGCATATAAATTATCGCGATATAGTCAAACAAGGCACTTAGAACTGTATAATGTGTTAGTGGTATACTACCACAGAGATAGGAATGTACAACCCCTGATATATACAATACTTAGAATAACTTTAGTAACCGTTCTGTATTATATAGGGTACTGGTGACACCCATACAAAATGAGACGTGTTGATAGCCCAGAATGCAGAATATGCAAAGGGTCTAACAAGACCACTTGATGTACCAATGTGACGCCCTAGCCGGCAAACGAATGGAATTCCTAGAAAACGCATATCCGGCCCAGCCCCCCTAGCCAAGAGTAATTCATCGCGTAACGAACGTTGATACATCACGTGACATTTGTCAAAATCTAACATTTTAGTATGAGAATTGACAAATGTCACGTGAAACTATCTAACGTTCGTTACGCTCTGAATTACACTTGGCTAGGGGGGCTGGCGCCCTTAAGATTGCGAAGATCAAACTTTAGATTAAATTGGCGGTAATTGAGTTTAGCTTAGCTGGTAGAAACCACAGACCTCTACGGACTAAGCTAAAGATGTTTGTCATTGACTTAAACTGGAAATCTATTTTCGTGATCAAAAAATCCGATGGTAATCGGCTTTAGCTTCGGCGGTAGGGCCCCTGGAGGACTAGAGGCTCTTCCCAATAAGCGGTGTACTGAAGTATATGGAACATGTCTCCAGACAGTCAGGAGAGAGTGACTAGAGGATTAAGGAGAGCACAAAAGATCGATGAGGGTCGACGTGTCACCGGTGCTGCAGTACTGGACCCGCTCTAAGATAAGATAAGATAGGGTACTGGTGAGGTAAGGGAGTGTCATTATTAGTATCTTCAGTGCGATAGGGAAGATTATATTTTTCATCGCATTCACACAAGTAAAAAGTTACTTATGCCATTATTATAGACGGAAATGAGATAGATTGAAATGATTTTTTGCTTCGGGTCACGAGCTGTTTTGTTAAAGCTCAATAATGTGCCCAACGATAGAATTATCTTAAGTTCTGTTATGTCAAGAGAGAACATTTGGATGGATCGATTAACGCACAGATTTTTAAACTGTGGTCAATCCAGATGTGTTTTTATTTGGTAGACAGGTTTATTTTAGTATGTAGAAATCAAATAAGAAACGATTTGGGGCAACCCTATATAAGGACCAAGAATTTATTTACGTCAGGGGCGATAAGTTTGAATCTTAGTGGCAACCCTGCTAAACTTTTCTGTGTACTCTTAGACACGATATCCTTCAAAGAGCTTGTTACATCGGCGCGGTCGAAATTAACGGAGCAAGTTTGCTAAAGTCTTTTACTACAAAAGTTAGTACGCGATGTCATTACAATTGGTCTTCTTCAACAATATAATAATTTCCAGCAAATTTTACTAGGGTGGGAGTAGTGTAACATAGTAACCACGCTTATGAAATATTATGTAGTTACTTTTGTTAGTGGCTTGGATAACTGGTCATTTTTACGTCGTCGATACATCCACGTTACGTAGTTGTAGCATAGTATAAGTAATAGTACTACGTACAGTATCAACTCCCTGCCACTCTCTCGTGTCGACCTTACTTTCGACTATTCATACCAATGAATAAGCAACTCTATTACAAATGGAATAGAGTCGCTTATTCATTGGTATGAATAAGCAATCTATTCAATTATTAAATCGCAATAAGAGATGGTGGTAAGGGGGCTGATACCCGTATGAATTGGAGCGATTTTAAAGACGTTTCACGTAAAAAAATGTATCGCAGCCTAGAATATAATTAACAAACTATGTTTAGATTGTTTCCATGACAATAAATACCTAGTTACAATACAATACCTCACAAAATATCGTAGCTAATTAACAATTCCCCTGAGGGCTGTTGTATTCCAGCGAGCGAATGAGGAAACACCAGGAAGGAAAGGGAGGAAGTATGCTTGTTCGCCACTCGACTTAGTATAAGAAACATCTGTAAGTATTCCGTATTATTTATTAATTACTAAGGCCATATAAGAGAGTACCTATACGTATATTTAATAATCTCTGTATAGATATATCGACATCAATCCATAACCAATCTTCCCATTGTTCAGTCTCCTGTCTCCCTTTAATCGAAGCGGTTTAGAGCATACTCCACCACGCTGCTCAACCGCATGTTGGTGGAGGCCAGTGTTTCCAAGGCACCAAAAAGTCACTGATTTAGTTCATCGACTGTCATCCAATGTCTACAGCAGGGACGAATCACGGAGAAGCTCGAGATAAATGAACCCATCCATAGATAGGCTACAGTCGACGTTGCTTAACTTGCTTGATCGATTATACGCGCAACGATGCTATCGAGTTCCTCATTAGACTGGCACTCGCAACGACTATGCTATACTATACAAGGTATGTATACATAGCTGCACGTAATGTTCAGCTCGACATCTCCAGATCTTTATGTGCACTAAGAAGTTTCCAAGTGCCAAAAGTATCTTTACGACCATAAATTGTAACGGCGCAGATGGTAGTGATAGACGACTGAGCAGAGACGGGTAATGTCGGTACAGCAGCGTACTCTTACACTGATTCAAAGTATAACGAAAATGGCTGAGTGAAGAATAAGATAAGATAAATATATATAACGAAAATGGCTGAGTGAAGAATAAGATAAGATAAATTAAAATAAGATAAATATAGTATTCTTTATTTGTACAATACAAATTAAAAAGTTCAGTAAAACCACACCCCGGCCACTCCATACGAATGTCGTGTCGTTTACTACTACATAAGCAATGACGTCTGTGCAGAGCGTGAATATGCGTGTATGCGTGCGGCGCCATACCAACTGTTCCAGATTTGTCTCAGAGTGGCAGGTAATGGCCATACTGTAATTAGTTATATTATTTATACTGGGGTAAAATTATAAGTTCCTACATTACAGGATTGTATATATGTAAAGTTGTCGACATAGCCTTCAGAGTTAGCAAGCAGAAGTGGTAATAGGCTGGCTATAACTGCCGAGTCAGTCATGGCAGATGGATGAGGAAGGGTTTGCAGTGGAATCCGCGCCTAGGACGATGATGCGATGGACGCCCCCTTTCTAGACGGTCCGAAGAAAGCGGCTGGATGCAGAAGGCGGAGAATCATTTTGGTTGTATGAAAAGCATAAGGAAACTCCTATATCCAGCAGTGGATAGATACACAGCTGACGATGGTATATGCAATAAGGCAGTCTTATTGCTTAGACCAATCTTTTCAAGACAACTTTAGGGCAACGACTTAAAATAAATTGGTAACGGTTTTGTGCATGGAGTGGCCAGAATTCGTGAGTCAAATGAATAGGTTTGTTATTGGAATAGAACTTGCAGATATTGACAAGTATAAAATTGTCGATATCTGCAATTCTGCACAAAGTTCTGTTCCTTATGGATTTCGTCATTTTTAGAAACTTTACAGACGCGTAAAAGTTTCTTAACTTCCGCGGAATGTTGTTTACATCGATAACAAACAACCGTGTAAAGTTGTATATCTGCATTTTATGTATTTAACACCAAAATGCTTTAATTGTGGGTTTACAGAACGACGTCATTTTAAAGAATAAATATTTCAGTTATGAAGACATCGAATCTCTTATACTTACTTACGGAAGGCTATAAGCATAGGAAGTAAGTCATTTAAATCAATTAAATATAACGATATGTTTGCAATAATAAATATTTTTTCTCTTGTAAATAATGTCATAAAAGTCTGACATATAATTTTTAAGATAATATTTCATCATCATCAGCTTGTATCTAGTCTACCTACTGCTGGATATATGCCTTCCCCAATGCTTTCCAACAAACACCATCCTCGACCTTCCGTATCCAGACACTTCCAGCCGCTTTCTTATAGTCATCCAGGCACTTTATTAGTAACACGTGAGTTAATACATATTAATTATTATTTTACCATAACAATTCATCTACATAATAAATTATTTCATTTGCATCTAAGCCACATAAACATTTGTGTTTAACATTTAATGAAAGATCTTTTCAAAAGATCTTTTTAGAAAAATATTCATCAAAGTATGAGAAAGCTACTAGATCAGTCACCTTAATTTGAACCTGTTAATTGTAACTTTTCAAGAGCAGTTCCTTATCTGGCTCGTTTGTATAAATACACAGTTAAACACACTCTTGTCACGTGTGTTTGTTAAATTTATTGCATTTTGGTGGGAGTTAACTCGAGAGTACAAGACAGAGGAGATTTGAACGCAGTACCTCGTGAAGCTAGATTTAATGGTACACCGCTACATTTAGGCGGAGGATAAATGTACGTCCGATTTATCTTGTACGTTGGATCTGGTTAGCTGAGTTGACTGTTGGAAAACATTTTATACATTGATGTTACAAGACAATGACATGTTTGGATTGTAGGTATTTTGTATATTCATTACAAGCTTTTTTTCATTTTTGTCTGTATTTGTTTCTCCTGACAATGCACAATTACCTAAATGGTGCCATTTTTCATCAAGATGATTACGTTAATTCCCGTGGTTATTATTATTTCTAAAAGAAAGTTTAAAAGTTATTATTCTCAAAACATTATTAGAACCTTATTTTAGAACACTTAATGTTCAACAAACATTCTAAATCGGTCTCCGCGAGTTAAAAGCTACAATAAAACACAAAATAAAGCAGAACCGTCTGATCAATACTGTTATTATTTCTAGAACAGTAACTGGATTATAATAACTGTACAAAATCAAGGTTGGTGAGGGAATCAAAGAAAATTGCGTATCGACTGTGTGCGCGTACCTCCAAGCCTATGGTATAGATGCCAGCATGAATACAAATGGCGCGTTTGCCAATAGCAAGTCTGCCTAAATCACCAACTTACCTGCTTCTCTTTTATTTTTTCCTATAATATTGAATAGGTATCTGTATTATGTACAATAAGCAAAAAAGTACACAGGATCGTGTATTAGATCAAAGGTTTTTAACGCCAGCAAATGCGGGAAGCAGAGGGTTGTATAACAAAGGTGCAAAGGTCATTTGTTAGGTTGGCAGTGTATTCGAGGGAAGGTATCATTTGTCTTCCCCTAGCGGTGTTCATTGTGTTGCTCACAGCAAGAAATAACATCGGCTGACCCTATCTCCCACCGGCATCGGGAGCTATATAAATAGTATCAACATCGCAGATCACAGCCATGAGTACGAATACCTATTTGTTATGATGATTATCTATACACGTGAAGTAAAAATTTTGTACCCCTTTTTATGAAAACTGTGCGGACGGTGGAGTATGAAATTTCGCACACTTATAGTTTATATAGAGAAAGAGTGCAGAATGCTAATATTTATTAAATATAGCATAAAAAAATCGGTTGTCTGTAAAGTCGGTTTACTGACGATAGTTGAACGTGACAACGTCATAAGAAAATACTGATTTAATGTTTGCATTTTTCAAAAGAAAATTTTAATGGAACGCCTCAGAGCGAGGTAACGCCGTATACGTCATGTTTTTTCGTGCATGCAGCCGGCTCCATCGAATTATAAGACGTTGTTACGTCAAAAATCTCATTAAATCAATAAAAAAAACATTACACACACTACCATGTATTTGACACACACACACATATATACTCTTTTGTTTATTGTTAAAGTCATAATTTAAATTAATTATGGGCAACCACTAGTTAAATTAAAAAGAAAAACAGAACCAGCCATATACAAACAACATTGTTATGTTGACATCATTCGTATTTAAACAATTGCGGTAACTTTACACCGCATATAATGGATTGGGTTTCGTTAATTTTCACTAGTCTGTTCTATTTCAGATTTAACAGTCTGTATCTGCCATCCATATTATTAGACATCTGCTGAGTAAGTGATGGCAGATGGGGAAGCATGTATTAGAGTGGAGGCTGCGCGTAGGACGATGAAGCGTTGGACGCCCTCCTTCTATATCAAATTCATACAAACTTAGGAATAACTAATTAAAAATTGAATGAACTTAAGTCAAATTGTATATTTATGAACATTGCAATATTACTTATAATATATGTATGTATTTACAAAATAAAGGACAACGGGGCCAGCATATTGGGAACCTTATCTACGGGCAGCGGTTTAGATTAGTTTTGCTTTTAGTGTTTATTTATGATACTTATATGATTAGTTTTAATTTAGATGTATTTAATTAATTTATCTATTTTAAGTATTTACTGTATTTTAAATGATATGTATATTATTTAGTGTTATAAATAATTAAAAATAAAGCTATTATTTACAAAATAAAATGTATACAAGTAACATATCAGTTATCTAGTACCCACAGCACAAGCTTTGATTATTTTGAGACTAGATGGTAGTGTGTAATTTGTCGTGGCCACAGCAAATAGTACATAAATATTTATTTATTATTTGCTGTGGGTTTTTATTACATACTTGTTTCCTCTCGTTTCGAACGCAGCCCCTCTGAGTACCCCTCTGAGAATTTTCAAAAATCCTTGCCAAGCGTATATATCATTAATAGCAACCTACTTATATATAAAATTCCAGTCATGAATGATTCGAATTTGGAGCTATGCGAGGATGGTCAGTTTATGTATTAACCACTACCTGCGGCTTTATCCCGCGTGAACACAGTACCTGGAAAAAGTATTCTAAATATTAATCCAGAATATTTTTTCTTTCACATTTATAATATAAGTAGGTATAGTTTACTTCCTAGACTATCTTTGTAAGCAGCTATTTCAAGTCAGATGGGTGCGAGACGGGAGTAACCATTAACACAGCACAAGGGCGGATCCAGCTTTGGCACTAGGGGGATGTCACATAGTTGTGGTCAAGTCACACTCAAGTTATAATTAAATTTTGATAATAAAAGATACAGGTAAAAAGTAGGTATTTTATTAATGTGTAAACACTGTACTTAATCTATATTGAGACAAAAAAATATATAAAAATATTGAGTTTAGCAATTTTAATTAGTGGTCCGTCTAGGTCCTGGACCCAGCCCAGGGTGTGATCATGACCCCCATGACCCTCCCCTGGATCCGCCCTTGACACAGCACTGGCTACATGTCGTTTTATCTCCGTCTTTAAACTATCCTCGGGCCAGTGCTGTGTCAAGGGCGGATCCAGGGGAGGGTCATGGGGGTCATGACCACCCCCTGGGCTAGGTCCAGGACCTAGACGGACTACTAATTAAAATTGTTAAACTCAATATTTTTATATATTTTTTTGTCTCAATATAGATTAAGTGGTTTCTAAATATTGAAATACAATGGGATTGTTTTATGATGATGCTACTCGTCTATATGAAGAAATTTTACTACTCAATTCGCAAAAAGAAATTGACTTCCCCAAACCAGACCAGCCTTCTGACCAGCCGACTGAACTCTTGTTTGTTTTTAATAAATAATAAATAAATAAATATTTCTGGACCAATTATACACTTTGGATTTTTTATAAGCTTTGTACTATGGGTACTAGATAACTGATTTTATAATACATAGAAAACCCAGATCAAGGCAAACATACATGTTCATACGAATAAATATTTGTTATATGCGGGGATTGAACCCGCGACCTCGGAGTCAAAGTCATTCGACTGCAAGGGCTCGTCTAATTGTAATATCTTTATTGTACATAAAATAAATAATAAAATACAAATGCTAGCTTATCTCTGCAAGAGATCTACCAGCCAATCTTTCAAAAAGGAACGAAGGAAAGTATGAACGACATGTGACAACGTGGAGGTATGTTCCATGTAGAACATTTTATTCGCATTTATTTGTTAACCTATAACAAAAGAATCTAATGAGACGATGATGCATACTATGTGTCAATGTATCCCTCTTGCTGGAAAGCGAATGGAAATCTTAGGAGAGGGACATCTTAGCTTGAAGGACTACAGGCGCTTCCCGCCCGACCAGGGTACTAAATTTGATTATTCATGTATTTGGACTGAACGGAGAAAGTGAATCAAAAATACTGGAGAGTACAGTGTCAACTTGGCGTAATACAATATAACATAACAATTTGTTATGAATCGCATTTTTTTCTTTATAACCGGTCAGTAAAAATAAAATGAAGTGAAACAGTACAAGTGATTTAATTCATACAGAATCATCATCATCAGGTCATTTTAGTCTCCACTACAGGAGTACGACCCTCTCTCGTCCGTCCCAGACAGACGAGAGAGGCTGGCCAGACGGGTTGGGGAGGACATGTCATTCATACAGAATGTCTACAAAAATCCGCCAAATGCCAACACAGTCACTAGCATCAACATCTTCTAGTTGGTATACTCAAGTATGTTCACATCAATCACCCCTTTCGGTTTGCTCCTCCCTTCCTTTTCCACCATATATGTAGAACAACATAATTATATTACATAATTGAATCAAGCCTACTATAAATTATACCCAACGTAATTATTTAGTATTCAGTAACGGATTAATTAAAGAGATGATTATGTAGGCAGGTTTCACGTTGCTACGTTTGACTGAAGCACAGCTTAGGTTCGACGGTACATTTGAGACATTTCTGGTAAGTCGTATATTACATGAATTATTATGAGAGATAAATAGATAAAATACTTGTCGGAAGGCCACAGATGCGATGGAAAGACTTCGTAAAGTTGGTGGGCATCAACTGGATCAAAGTGGCCCAAAACAGAAAGAGATGGAGGAGGTTGAAGGAGGCCTATATTAATATGGTAGAGAGTGGGCTAAGATGATGTGATGATTTTGAGAGACGGTTACCAACCTGCGATCCAAATATTGGAAGACGATGGAGGGAATCTCATCAAGGATAGCACTGTAAATAAGTCCATGTGGAATCAATATTTCAATAGTTTGTTGAACTAATTATCCCTGAAACAGGTATAAGTCGCTCATCTCATTACAACCAGTAGGCGGTAAATCATCGATATTTACGGTACGAAAAGCTATCAGGTGGCTTAAAAACAACAAGACCCCAGGTATTGATGGGTTACTTTCGGAATTGTACAGTAGCGAAAAATGCTATTTGAAGCTTTACGTGCTAATAACGACCATAATTATGAAGAGTGGAGTCAACCAACGGAGGACGAATCGAGTACATGCATCATATGCCCAGTACACAAGAAGTGGTGTAAAAAGAGATGTTGTAACTACTGAGAAGTTGTTCTGTTGCGAATAGCGTACAAAGTCTTTTCCTACGTACTAATTAAGAGATTGGAACCCTACGTGGAACAAATCCTTTTCAGTGTGGATTTCGGTGGAATCACAATACTGTGGACCAGATTTTTGCGAAGCCTGGACATAAGATATTAGATGACAGACGTTAAGCCAAGCCAGTAGCCTTTGGGCGACTTGAAACCATGGCCTGCGTCAACCCACAATTATTAGGGTTCCGTACCCAAAGGGTAAAAAGGAACCCTATTACTAAGGCTCCGCTGTCCGTCCGTCCGTCCGTCCGTCTGTCACCAGGCTGTATCTCATGAACCGTGATAGTTAGACAGTTGAAATTTTCACAGATGATGTATTTCTGTTGCCGCTATAACAACAAATACTAAAAAATTGAATAAATTAAATATTAAAGGGGGCTCCCATACAACAAACGTGATTTTTTTTTTGCTTGTTTTTGCTCGCAATTGATAACGGAAATAGGACAGAGGCTTGAAATACTTACATAACATTTAGTTATATATTCACTTTAATAATAATAATAATAGCCCGGTATTAAGTTCACCCAGATCTCATCTCCATAGCCCATTTATTTTCCATCACACTTTGCAATAATCGCAACGCCTGCCGAGACCTGTTCATGGATATGTCGTTCCATTGACATATCCTGGAGCGGGTCACGGCGGGCGTACAACATTACATCAAACTTCTCAAAGGGGCCTCTACGCGTTGGTTCCATATCCCCGCGCACGCCTATCAAATGACCGGGCTTGACCCGTGATTAAAAAGAGATACAAATAATAATAATAATACAAATATTCAAGGGGGGCTCCCATACAACAAATGTCATTTTTGTGCCGTTTTTATAGATAATGGTACGGAACCCTACGTGCGCGAGTCCGACTCGCACTTGGCCGCACTTTTTATTTACATAGCAGTCATAATTACGCCGAATTTCCCGCCGGGTCTACAATATTTTACCACACATTGTTACAAAGTACACAATATTTAGGCATAATTATGCATGTAAGGTGGACGCATAAAGGCTAACACAGTTTCTATGTAATAACATGTTTGAAACAGCCCGTAGGTACCCTGAATGGCATACATTACTCACTATGTTGTATGTATTTGACACTGATATCTAATGCCGCTAGCAGGCTTCCGGGGTTCTAGAACATGGTTCCATAGTTTGTCGGCTATACAGTTTTGGGAGAACCTCTTATGTAGTTTGTATAAACAACACAATACAAAAGAACACTTCGCCTGCAGGGCACGAAAATATTCATGTTGCTGTCGATATTGGGAACAGAACTGTTTTGCATTAAAGATTTTTGTTAACCCAAAAAGTATGAGATATAAAGTCAATGGTTGAACTTTTTTTTATATGTACTAGGTCGGGTAGCAGACAAGCATATGGCCCGGCTGACGTGAAGCGGTTATCGTAGCCATAACCGTCACCCTCGCTGCCAACGCAGCAACTCCTTTCTTTCTGGTGACCTCACTCATACGCAACACAACAATACTCAAAGGAATTGTTATTTAGCTGCTGAATTCTGTGAGGTGGAGGTACTTTCTCAATCGGGCAGACAAATATGCTGTACCCTACCTCTCTTATGCCAGTCGAGCCTCTTTCGCTAGTCGGTAAGACACATTACGTGCAGGTTGGCTTTGGCTCTAAAAATCTTTATGAGCCTTTTACACCCCATACCGTATTGTCTAAATATAGACAACCAGCTTGCGCCCGCGGTTTCGTACGCGTGTATACTAGTATCCCGTGGGAATTTGATTTGCGAAAATTCTTTCTTAGTGGATGCCTACGTCATAATAGCGGCCTGTATTGGTGTGCACGACAGAATAAATTAATTAGAGTAATAAAAACAATTATGTATACATAGTAAATATAGCGCAAGTCATGTAAAAGTATAACCAAATACCTAAGATAGGAATAAGTGTTTTCGTTTTCGTTTTGTATTAGATATAAGTGAATGTTAAAATATGTAAATGTTATAAGTATAAATGTAAAATTGAGAAATAAAGAAATTGAAGCTTCGTGTAAATTATTACCCCATAGAGGTGTGAACAGCGCGGCGGCCGCGTAACACTGGCAGCGAGGGACTCACGTCAGGTTATATTTATAACCTCGCATACGAGTAAAAGAGACTACGAGCCCTCGCGCACAGGCCGACCGCCTTAGGATGATAATTAATACATAAATATGGAAAATAGATTAAAATTAATAACGTAGTATAAGTTAGAATAAGTAAAATGTATTAGTTATAAGAAATATTAAGAAATAAATAAACGATTCGCTGAGGGGTGGGGGAATGCAGGCGGGGGCGGAGGTACGCCTCCGCCCAGTATAAATATAGGATCGGGTCGCCGTACAAAACACAACCGATCGAGACTCCGAGCGAAGCAGACCACTAGAAGAAAATAGAAAAAAGAAATCAAGAAAACTAGAAAACTAGCCTACTGACTGCATTCCTCAACCTAGCGGCGCTACAAAAATAAAACGGTGTATTGTTTCTGACACCGCACCACCGCATCGGTGTATCGTTTCTGACACCGTTACGGCTCACCTCACCAACGTCAAATTTATACAGTCCACTCTTTAACATCGAAGGCCCACGCTGCAACCGCAACATTGTTTGGTCCTTCGAGCCGGATCACTGAACTAGAAGAAAGAAAATTGCAAGATGGTCGTCACTAGAAGCGAACACGGAAAGAAGACTTCAGCTTCAGCTACGTCAGGCAGCGGCGACACCACAACGACACCTGAAACAGACGCAACAGCGACCACGTCGGGCACTGGCACCACGGCGACCTCGTCAGGCACGGGTACTACGGAAGCTACGGCCAGCACCGGCACAACCACAAACACCGGTGCAACGGCTTCATCCACCGGCACGGCAAGGCCACCAGACACGTCGGGTATCAAGGCAACACCCGCCGCCAGCACCGCCACAGTCGTCGAGCGTCAGCAAACAGAATTGATGCCGCCACCAGCAACTACGGAAACGCTAAGGCCCGCTCGGTCACGCCGATCTGAAGCCTCCCGCAAGAAGCTCCTCGCGGAGTTGGAGGCTAAGGAAAGGCTGGCTGAGTTAGAGCTGAAGCGGATCCGCGCCGAAGCAGCTTTAGAACAAGCCAGACAAGCCAGATTAGAAGCTGAATCTTCATCGGAGTCAGAAGCAAGCGATGACCTAGCGCCGCAAAGGATATCCGATTGGTTCGAGAGGCAGCCCACACAGAAGAAGCAGCTGCCGCCCGTGGAAGAGGCTGACAACGCACCGCCGGCAGAAAGAGACACAGCGATAGAGCTACATCCAGTCAACGAAATTGAAGGAGGCCTGGCTGCGCGCACATACACAATGCGCGAGCAGCAGAACAAAGAAGCACAGACCCGTCAAGTTTCGTCGATGGACGTTACGTCGCTGGCCGCCGCGTTAACAGAAGCCATCCACACCAGCAAATCGAAGAGGAATTATATACCGGACTTGCCTCAGTTCGGCGGCCTAACAACAGAATGGCTGCCGTTCAAGGCGAGTTATAGCGAATCCGCAGCGAGCTTCACGGCGAGCGAGAACGTCGCCAGAATAAGAAGAAGCCTGAGGGGAACCGCTTTGGAGGCAGTCAGTGCCCTCCTCATCAGTCAAGCCCACCCCGAAGTCATCATAAGCTCGCTGGAGAGAAGATTTGGAAGACCTGACACATTACTTATGTGTGAAATGGAGAGGATGAAGACTCTCCCTCGACTCGCGGATAGCCCGCGAGACCTGTGCATCTTCGCAAGCCGCATCGCTAACACCGTAGCTACAATTGAATTACTGAAGCGGCCGCAGTACCTACACAACCCCGAGATACTGCGACTCATCGTCGACAAATTGACGCCTATACTACGGAACAAGTGGTACGACTACGCAGCTACGAGCGAAGATACGCCAGAATTGAAGAAGATAGCAGAATTTCTCAACAACGAAGCCGACAAATGCGCCCCTTACGCAGCGCCCGAGTCGACCAACGAGAACAGAAACATAAGAAGAAAAGTTGAACGTGCTTACACCGTCACTACAGAAAACAACACGGAGCCTACAGAAGAAAGGACTTCGTGTGCCTGCTGTCAGGGACATCACCGGCTACCAGCGTGTCCGCGATTTCTCAAAGCGGACACGAACGAGCGCTGGGAGATCGCGAAGAAGAGTCATATATGTTTCCGCTGCCTCGTCAACAAGCATCGCCGCTCCGTATGCCGCGCCAAAGCCTGCGGCCACAACGGCTGCCCTATGCGCCATCATCGCCTCTTACACCACGAGAGACCACCAGCAAACGGAGCAGCACAGCCACGGCCACAAGACAAAGCCGAACAAGTCGTCGCGTCGGCGATTGAACAAGTAGCAAGCAACAAGACGAAGGCAAGCCGCGCGTATCTGAAGATCACACCAGTTACGCTGCGCGGCCCGCAAACTACAGTTCAAACCTACGCGCTACTCGACGAAGGGAGCACCGTGACTATAATAGATTCTTCGCTAGCCAGCACGCTCGGCCTTGATGGACCTACAGAACCGATGTGGGTACAAGGAGTGAGCGGGACAGAGATAGCACACGACAAAAGCAAGAGAGTGAACGTCAGCATAAGGGGCAGACACACCGACAACGAGCTGCAGATACGAAACGCACACACCGTCGCAAGTCTGGACTTCACTACTCAGTCAGTGAGCGAGCAAGAAATAAGGGGCTGCTCACACCTAGAAGATATCAAGCACGAACTATTGTACATCAACGCCACACCCAAGCTGCTGATCGGGCAAGACAACTGGGAGCTCATCGTATCGCGCGACATAAGACAAGGACGGCGCGATCAACTCGTCGCTTCGAAGACTCTTCTGGGATGGGTGCTACACGGCTGCCGTACTTCACAAGCGGCGCCTGTAGCATTCTGCTGCACGCACCTCACACAAACCGAGCGTGCAGATCCCATAGAAGAGATGATGAAGAGGTACTTCGCCCTAGAGTCGCTGTCTATCGAACCAAGGAAACAGGATAGCGACCCCGAACTACAAGCGCTCAAAATATTGAAAGAAAAAAGCCGGCGTCTACCCGATGGCAGATACGAGACAGGACTACTGTGGCGCGAGCAAGTTACCAATGTGCCTAGTAACCGACCGGACGCGCTCAAACGTCTATACACACTCGAGAAGAAACTTGATCGCGATGAAAACCTAAAGAAGAAATATGAAGAACAAATTACCAACATGCTGTCGTCGAACTACGCCGAACAAGCAACAGCACCACCCAACGAGAGAACCTGGTACCTGCCGCACTTCGCAGTCTGCAACCCGGAGAAACAGAAGATACGAGTGGTCCATGATGCTGCGGCTAAATCACACGGCCGCAGCCTCAACGACATGCTCCTACCCGGGCCAGACCTGCTGCAGTCACTACCAGGCGTCATCATGAGATTCCGTCAACATGGCATTGCTGTATCGGCCGACATCAAGGAAATGTTTATGCAGATCAAAATCCGAGAAGAAGACAGAGACGCGCTCCGCTTCTTGTGGAGGGGCGGCCGACGAGAGGGCGCACCGGAGGAGTACCGTATGACTTCCGTCATATTCGGTGCATCGTCGTCGCCATGCACCGCACTCTACATCAAGAATAGAAACGCACAAGAACACGCGGCCGAATACCCAGAAGCCGCGCGAGCGATAGAAAGAAATCACTACATGGACGACTATCTCCAAAGCTTCCAGACGACGGGCGAAGCGAAGCGGATAACTAGAGACGTCGACTACGTGCACAAACAAGCCGGTTTTCAGCTACGCGGATGGTCCACAAACAACAAAGAAGCTGTCAGTAACGTCGCAGACTGCGTAGAGCGAGAGGGAACTACAGTCGCCATCGGCGGGAGCGAGATTGAGAAGACACTCGGCTTACTATGGCACACGAAAGAAGACTGCATTCGCTTCAAACTCAATGTACGCAGAGCTCCGCCCGAGGTGCTGGATGACTTGCGCCCTCCGACGAAGAGAGAAGCCCTCAGCATTATAATGTCGATTTTCGACCCACTGGGCCTCATCTCGCCTGTTACCACGCCGGCGAAGCGCATCATGCAAGACACGTGGCGCTACAAGACAGGCTGGGACGACACAATTCCGGAGGAGCTACAAAAAAGATGGAGTGATTGGCTACGACAGCTACGTGACCTAGGAAACCTAGGCATACCTAGGTGCTACGACTCCGAGCCAGCAGCCCGCTACGAGCTACACACCTTCGTAGACGCAAGCGAGGAAGCCTACGCCGCCGCTGTCTATTGGCGGGTGACGCGAACGGACGGCAGTATCAAAGTCGCGCTTGCAGCAGCCAAGAGTCGGGTCACACCTACGAAGCTCGTCTCAGTACCTAGGCTGGAACTACAAGCGGCAGTCCTCGGCGTTCGTCTCGCCAGAGCGGTAGCGGAAGAACACGATTACGAGATAACGCAGAAAACGTACTGGAGCGACTCACGCACAGCGCTAACGTGGATACGCGCCGAGCCCCGCACATACAAGACGTTCGTAGCTCACCGTCTCGCCGAAATTGAAGACTCCACCAAGAAGAATGAATGGCGTTGGCTGCCATCGGCTGACAACGTAGCGGACGACGCCACAAGGGCGACACCGGCGAATTTCGACGCGCAACATAGATGGTACGACGGGCCGCGATTCCTGTATCAATCGGAATCGACTTGGCCCGTAGAGAACAAAGTCGAAATTCCTGCGACCGGCGAAGAAAAGGGACAAGAAAAATGCAACACACTACAGCGACAAGAACACGGTCACTTACCCGACATCGAATGATTCTCCCGATGGACAAGGCTACTACGAGCGACCGCGCGAGTTCTGCAATTCGTCGATCTGTGCCGCAGCAAGACCAACGATCCGGCGAGACAGCTGATTGCGGCGGCGAAGCGAAAACGAACCCGAGCAAACGAAGAAAAAGACGGAAAATGGAACGAACCCGCACCCCGAAACCGCAAGCCGGCCAAACCAGCCTCCGCGCCTGAAGGGAAAAATAAGTTTCTCACGTTGGACGCACAGTACTTGGTCGCAGCAGAACAATTATGGATCCGCGCCTCGCAGGAAGATAGCTATAAGAGCGAGAAAGAGAGAATAAAGAAAAACCAAACGCCGACTAAGAATGATCGTCTAGCCGCGCTGAGTGTGTACATCGACGAGAATAATATAATACGCCTCAATAGCAGAATAGCAGCGGCCAACGACATACCTCAAGAAACGGCGCGCCCGGCTGTGCTACACGGCAAGCATAGCTACACCAAGTTGTACATAGCCTATGTACATGAAAAGCTACACCACGGAGGATCGGAGATAGTCGTGACCGAGCTGCGCCAACGTGTGTACATCATGAAAATAAGACCAGCTGTGAAAGGAGTCATCGCCCGCTGCGCCGTCTGCCGTCTGAAGAAAGCAAAGCCTGCGGTCCCTTATACCGGGGATCTGCCGGCCGCACGATTAGCTCATCATATACGACCTTTCACCTTCGCTGGCCTAGACTATCTCGGACCCTTCGAGGTAACAGTGGGCCGTCACCGAGAGAAGAGGTACGTCGCGCTCTTCACGTGCATGACTTCGAGGGCGGTTCACCTGGAGGTCGCCGCCTCACTCAGCACCAGCTCCGCCATCTGCGCCCTCCGCCGCTTCATTGCCAGGCGAGGGTGCCCTACCGAGCTGTGGAGCGACAACGCCACAGCCTTCCGAGGTGCAGACCGCGAGCTCACCGAGGCGGTGAAAGAGGAAGCCGCAGCGCGCCGCATCAACTGGCGCTTCCTGCCCCCTGCCGCTCCATTCATGGCAGGGGTCTGGGAGCGCATGGTGCGCACGGTGAAGGAAGCCCTACGAGTCACGCTGCACGAGCGTTACCCGAGCGACGAGACGCTGCAAACACTGCTGGCCGAAGTAGAGATGACGGTCAACTCTCGACCGCTCACCCACGTTGCGGTGACCCCCGATGACCCACCGGCGCTGACCCCGAACATGATCCTGCTCGGGCCCGACTGCCACACGCCCGGCCCCGGCACTTTCACCGAGCACGACGGCAACGCGCGCCAACACTGGAGGCGCGCCCAGCTGCTCGCCGACACCTTCTGGCGACGCTGGGTGCGCGAGTACATGCCGCTACTCCAAAACCGGCGGGAGCCTCACAGCAGCGGCGTCGGTCCAGTCGTCGGAGACGTCGTGATCATCTGCGACTCCAACCTACCTCGCAACACGTGGCCACGGGGACGCGTAACGAAGACCTACCCTGGCAGCGACGGCGTGGTACGCGTCGTGGACGTCACCACCAGCAAGGGACACATTCTGCGGCGGCCCACCAAGAAGATCGTCGTGCTACCAGTGGGATCGCAAGGCGACGGCGGGAGAAATGTGCACGACAGAATAAATTAATTAGAGTAATAAAAACAATTATGTATACATAGTAAATATAGCGCAAGTCATGTAAAAGTATAACCAAATACCTAAGATAGGAATAAGTGTTTTCGTTTTCGTTTTGTATTAGATATAAGTGAATGTTAAAATATGTAAATGTTATAAGTATAAATGTAAAATTGAGAAATAAAGAAATTGAAGCTTCGTGTAAATTATTACCCCATAGAGGTGTGAACAGCGCGGCGGCCGCGTAACACTGGCAGCGAGGGACTCACGTCAGGTTATATTTATAACCTCGCATACGAGTAAAAGAGACTACGAGCCCTCGCGCACAGGCCGACCGCCTTAGGATGATAATTAATACATAAATATGGAAAATAGATTAAAATTAATAACGTAGTATAAGTTAGAATAAGTAAAATGTATTAGTTATAAGAAATATTAAGAAATAAATAAACGATTCGCTGAGGGGTGGGGGAATGCAGGCGGGGGCGGAGGTACGCCTCCGCCCAGTATAAATATAGGATCGGGTCGCCGTACAAAACACAACCGATCGAGACTCCGAGCGAAGCAGACCACTAGAAGAAAATAGAAAAAAGAAATCAAGAAAACTAGAAAACTAGCCTACTGACTGCATTCCTCAACCTAGCGGCGCTACAAAAATAAAACGGTGTATTGTTTCTGACACCGCACCACCGCATCGGTGTATCGTTTCTGACACCGTTACGGCTCACCTCACCAACGTCAAATTTATACAGTCCACTCTTTAACATCGAAGGCCCACGCTGCAACCGCAACAATTGGCATCAACCCATAATCATCCCACTGTTGGGATGAGTATGGAGTCAATCGAAGGGGGGTTTAGAGCATACTCCACCACGCTTCTCAGTTACCTGGAGTTACCTGGGGCCCTACCGCCGAAGCTGAAGCCGACTACCATCGGTTTTTTTTTATTCCAAAAAAATGGTCTTATGGTAAAGTTATTGGCTAACATCTTCAGCTTAGTCGGTAGAGCTCTAGCGTTTCTACCATCTGAGCTATACACAATTAGCAACAATCTAAGCAGTAGTTTTGTTTTCGAATTCAAAATTCCGATAGTAATAGCCTTCAACTTCGGCGGTAGGGCCCCTGTATCCCAAATTTCAATCCGATCCGCCAATTAGTTAGGGCTGTGCGTTGAAAGGTTAGTAGAACGGTTGCCTGTTATACATACAGATTATATGAACAGAACTAAAGATCGGTCGTAATATAAATTTTAACTTTTCGTGATCAAATAATACTCAACTTCTAAATCAAATATAACTGGACCGATTTTAATTTGCAAAACTTCTTCAATTATATGGTTTAATTAAGAGAACGTGAATAAATTCTAAGTGAAATTCAGGGCTTTATGGATAAAGCAACATATAATTTATGAAAATGCTACCAAACAGAATTACGTACTTATTAACTGATTTATGTCATCGAAGAGTGAATGAGTTATCGGTATTATTCGCCAACCCTTTTTCATGCTGGGATACGGGCCTCCTCTCAATCGATGGGGTTTAGAGCATACTCCACCATGTGGATCAACTGCGGTTGATCCACATGGTGGAGTATGGCGGCTGGCGGTTGGCGGGGGCCAGTGTTTTCAAGCCGCCTAAAGGCCACTGACTTGACTTAACGACAGTCATCTAATGACAGCAGTCGGGACCGACGGCTTAACGTGCCCACCGAAGCATGGGGAAGCTCGAGATAAAAAAACCCGTCCATGGTCAGGCTACGGTCGACGTTGTTTAACTTGCGTGTTCAATTTGACTGGCACGCGTAACGACGCCAACAAGTTTCTCGGTATTATCACAGTATAAGTAATAGTACTACGTACAGTATGGCCACTCTCTGCTGCTCCCTCGTGTCGACCTCACCTCCCCTCTGAGACAAATCTGGAACAGTTATTATGGCGCCGCACGCACACACGCTCATTCACGCTCTGCACAGACGTCGTTGTTCATGTTGTAGTTCACGACGCGACATTGTATGGAGTGGCCGAGGTGTGGTATTATTACTCCAACGATATTTCAGGATATTTTTTTCTACAGTACTAAATACTTGGCGATTTATTAGAAAATGTAAGAGAAAAGTTTTTTGAGAGTTCAGTGTCTAGTAGTCTAGACGCGGATAAGGACCAAGATTGATTGATATCATAAAAAAGTTTTCTGTACGTTGGTGATAGTAAATTTATGGGATAAAATTAAAATATCTCCAAAAGTTTGAATTGCTCTCGTTTTCCTGGAACGACGATGGATGGATGTTACCAATTGTTGCGTGTTTTAAGATTAAACCCTGTAATAATAGCGAGTACTCTGCAATACTCATCATCATCCAAGCGTTAAGTCTCGGTTGCATCCTAAGCTTGCGCTTCGGAGCCCAGGGTCCGCTTTCCTACTTTTTCTCCTCCACTTCGCACGGTCTTCGGCAAGTACTCTGCAATACTACCTTGGTTAAAATTGAACAGGAAATCTAAGTGAGATGACAGAAATTAAAACAAGAAGTGTTCAAGTGAATCACAGATCTAGGATTTCGCTATACGCTGTTCTATATACAATTTTAAACTTTCTCGTTTACATCACTTTTGTAAAGATGTGGCTTACCGCTTTTGATTTTTGAAGTGAAAACTTCTTTAGCGGCGCTGTGCACTTTTTGGGATGGGTAAAAAATGTTAAACTCGCGTCAGGATCACGTGTGCTGATAGTAAGACAAAGCTGCGAAACTACAAAATTCAACTTTAAGCAAAGACGATACGATTGAGATTGGTTTGAATCGAAATAGTTTTGACATCAAAATAGTAAGATAAAGCTGCGAGACTACACAATTCAACTTTAAGAAAAGACGATAAGAATTATAACATAATGATGAAATACGTAGTGTCACCTCGTTCGAGGACGACGTTTGCGTTTAAAAGAAATTATAACATAATACTTGACACATAAAGTAAATTTTAGTGCGGCGCAGGACGCTTGCGCCAGTGTGCGTGTGTGTTTGTCAGCTACAGTCTGCTACGCACATCCACAGATGATGAATGCTGATGGCTTGAGCGTCTGTATACTTGTAAAATTCGTGTATCGTGTGTGTTTAAAATATGGAAATTGAACAAAATGCATCTATTAATGAAAAAAGCAATTCATGCGAAATTATTTCCTAACTATTTCAAAATATAAAAAAAGTTGATTTAAAAAAAAATTGAAACCGACTTCAGTTGGCGAGCGCAGCTTATTGGTGGAATACCCCGGCAGACGCTGCTGCCCGTCTTCCGGGAGAAAAGTTATCGCGTGACACAAGATTCCTTAGTCGCCTTGTACGACATCCAGCGCAGAGCAATGGAGTGGCACATTTTTATTCTGCCGGCTACCATAGGGCAAATTTAAGGGTTTCCCTCGATTTTTCTGGGATCCCATCATCAGAACCTGACTTGGTGAATATGGAACCACCTCGCAATTACCCTTTCAAATAAAAATAAAATGAATTTGCTTATGAAATGAAATGAAATGAAATGAAACGTGCTTATAAAATTTAAAGTTTTCCCTTGATTTCCCTGGCATCCCATTATCAGATCCTGACTTGGTGAATATGGGACCACCTTGCAATCATATCCTTTCAAATAAAAAAAGAATTATGAAAATCGGTTCACAATTCGCAAAGATATCGAATAACATTCATACAAAAAAAATATTCAGTCGAATTGAGAACCTCCTCCTTTTTT
This sequence comes from Hypsopygia costalis, assembly GCA_937001555.2. Taxonomy (NCBI): domain Eukaryota; kingdom Metazoa; phylum Arthropoda; class Insecta; order Lepidoptera; family Pyralidae; genus Hypsopygia; species Hypsopygia costalis. The sequence goes on along the minus strand of OW443343.2, from coordinate 18,020,401 downwards.
GAAGTCGGTTAAAAAATGCACAACCCGTTGTTTTTTTTATATTATACTAGCTTGTGGCAGCGACTTCGTACCCGCGTATCCCGGTATTCCGTCGGAATTTTTGAAAATCCTTCTTAGTGAGTACATTACATCATAGTAGCTACCGGTAAGCCAAATTTCTACGCGATCGGGCCCATGGTTTGAGCTGTGTGTTGATTCTCGCCCTCGACTTCGTACCTGTATATCCCGGTAAACCGTGGAATTTTTCAAAATCATTTCTTAGCGGATCCTTACGCCATAATATCTATACCTGTATACCAAATTTCAACCCGATTCGTTCAGCGGTTTAATCTGTAAGTTGATAGATCAATCAATAACGGTTGCCTTTTATACTCGTATATCAGAGAAGGTTTTAATCAGGAAAGATATTTTATATCAGGAATATATAAAAATCAAACACAGTGAGTCCATTATTTACAATACGCTGTTCTAATCATTCTGTATGAAATTGTTACCCTCTGTGGTCAAACGCTATGTAAAGTATATTGCCCACAGCACAAAAGCACAACAGTGGCGAAGTCAAAGTAAACTCGCTTTGAAACTCGACGACTATGACAAACATAAGAAGGAGGGTTACTAGTAACTACATTATATACATAGTCTGTAGCCGACAGAATTTGTTAACATAAAATGGTTTTAAATTAAAAGAAAGTTTGCTTACGAGGTTTTAATTAAAAACATTTATAAGTTTTTATGAACAACGATGAACACAATGTACATAATTTTACTAATAATATAAATGTGAAAGTTTGTGTAGATGAATGTATGTACGGCTTTGTTATGGATGTAAGGATGTTTGTTACACTTTCACGGGTACACGGTTGAAAATAATATTGTTGAAGAAATTTTAAAAAGTGGGGTCTAATTGGCTTACTATGACCTTGGGGCACCCTGCTGACTACGGGACGTGGGTCTACGGGATGGAGGATTACGGGACACGGGATTACGGGACGGGGGACTATGGGACGGGGGGCTACCACATATTCCCACCACTGTGTCCTCCTGTATGGCAATAATTAACAGCGGTGACCACCAAAAAGGCAATAACCAATGTACACTGCAGTCTCGGGGGTAAAGCTACGGCTGCCTTGGAACTCACAACGAATTTAATCAGAAGAAATTAGTAGGAGTAGGAAGCTTTTGGAATTTGACTGTCTCTCTTGGCAATGCGAGAACACAGCAATGTGGCAAATAAGGTATTATGAGCCTATTCTGATTTGGTAGTAACAAGGGAGAATTACCAAGCGTTCAGATTATTTTACAATTCATAATATTGGAATCAAACTCACTGTTTTAGGTCCTCAATAGAGTTAGATATTTAAACTCCGTGGTGCACGGCAGTCGAGTTTCACTTAGTTTGCCTTAATACTGTATCTCTGTATCTCACATTGCAAAGAGGATAAGTCTAATTCCAAAAACAATGCCGACTAACGAAAGAGGCTTTAGTAAGGCCTCCAGCCTCCAGGTACGGTTAGGTAGGTAGGGAAGTACCTTTACCTTACGGAATAACGAGCCAAATAACAATTCCCTTGAGGATTGGTGTGGGTCACCAGGAAGGAAGGAGTTGCTACGATGGTAGCGGCGGTGGCGGCGCGCGAGCGATATTTGCAATATTTCAAGTCGCGATCTATCAGACGACGTAAAAAAACGGATTGCACTCCGAGAGTGCCGGTAGAAGTGAAAACTTGAACATTAACGTTGTGCATTTTTGAATATTTTGGAATGGTACACAAACATGACAATTTATATTACATTAAAAATAAACAGCAGGAACGTACATTTAGAAGTAGAAAGAGTAGTGCAGCAGTAGTAAGTAGTCTACGCCGCGCAGTAGAAAGAGCGGGGGATATTACTTCCTCTCTTACGCCGTGCCGGCGCTCTACTCTCCCTCCGTCTTACGAATTTTCGATCAGGGTCACGTGTCCTGACGCAAGTTTAACATTTTGTACCCATCCCAAAAAGTGCATGAAAATCGATTATTAAGGACTAAAAAGCATGTAATCATTCGTAGTTCTAACTTCTAATCAATACAAAATGTATTAGAAGTAGGATGCTTGCATCAACTACCAAACTTACACGGATCGAGACGTAATTTACAGTAATCGGATTGGCAAAGCGAGATCGGATTCAGTTGCTCAATTATTTAAGGAATTTACCATACCGTAAGTATTATTACAGTGTACTGTAGCAACATGGCACGTTTTGGGGTGTAAGTGGCTCACCACGAGCCAAAGCCAATCTCGCCTGCACGTAGTGCACCCTGACGATTAGCAAAGGAGGCTCTGGCATGACAGAGGTAGGGCATAACGTATTTTCATGGGCGGTGGTGATTGCTTTCCATTAGGTGACACACATGCTCGTTCCCCCCCCCCCCCCCCCCCACACATAAAATAAAAACGAATTGCGTTCCGGGAGTGCCGGTAGAAGTGAAAACTTGAACAACGTTAATTGTGCATTTTTGAATATTTTGAAATGGTTAGGGAATAATTTAGCACGAATTGCTTTATTTATCAGTATAAAAGTTCTATCATTTATGTGGTAAAATACAATATTCATTTATTGCGATATCGTACACAAACGTGACAATTTATATTAAAAAAAAGACGTGTGGCATTCGGGGACTGCCGCGGTAAAGCTATTGCATAGCATTTTGTATCAACTTATGCAATTATAATTTTATTTATTTATTTTATTCATGCAGTATTGCTTTTTCTTTGATATTAATTCAAGTTACACTTTTTGAGCGTGGTGACCGATAAGAAAACAAATTTTTCTATTATTAAATAAATAAAACGAGTTTCGTAGTCGTACAATACGTCTAATCGCACGCACACAACGCCGTGTCAGACTGCCGAACTGAAACGACGTTAGACGATGCACGGTCTTCAAGCCACACCTCCTTGCCCGTCGGAGTGGGGAGCGTGAGGTTTTTTCGTTACGGAATTTCTGGATTCGGTCCCCGCGCTCAAGGCCCGCGATAGAAGCTATGCAATAGCTTAAAAAGATTCGTTTTAAAGGTAATGATATGGCCTATGAACTAATACAAACATTTAAAGCAAAATTTTAACTAAAAAGCAAAAAATAAATTGAAGTATTAAAAATTTTCCATAAAATTATCTAAATTTACCAGTTTTTCAAAATTTTTACAAAAACTAACCCTATTAATGTATTTACTTTTTGTATTCTGAGAATACATTTTGAGATTATCTACAAAACGGTATCAAAATTACTGCTATGGATGTCATACTTTAAGAGTTGTTGTTGTTTGAACAGTACCCTTGCGCGAGCGGTCAATGGTTATTTTGTAGATAAATAAATAAATTGATGTAATGAGCAGGATAGATAGACTTTCTATCCCACTCATTCACCTAACAACAATAGCAAACCTGTCCAATTATTTGATGCCACTGGCCACTAGATGGCACTAGTGGTATTTCTACATCGCGCTATGGTTGTGTGTATAGGATTAGTTAAACCTTAAGGGTAATTTATCGTCACTCGGTAGTTCGACACCGCGCCCGCCGGCGGACGCGACGTACACACACACATCCGTTTGCGCGCTACACCAGGTACAGACATGTACCTGGGCGCTTCTCTCCAGCTATCACATAACCATCGTGGGATAGTAGGTTCGTTTACACTCACACAGTGACACCACAACTCTTTTCTAGCATAGGTTAGAATAGGTCCCCGTTTCCCCCCGCGGTCTCCATTGGCTTCAGGCCGGCCAGCGTCGCTCACACCTCAGCATGCTGGGGTGTGAGCGGCGCTAGTCTTCAGTACCGCTTTTTATTTTTGTATGTTCACAGGGTTCCAGCGCCGCTCCGAGTCGACCTCGCGCACAGCCTTGGTCGCCAGTAGGGTTAGGATAATAAGGTTAGGGCTCCGGGTCTAGGTCTATAAATCTTTCCGATCGCGATGTGTACTCTGCGACGACCTGGAAACCGCCTCGCGGTAGGGTCCTCTCGAGGACCCTCGCCAGATCGTCGCAGACTACATACCTTCTCAAATCTTTTTCCTCTAGCGTTCCGTTTGCGCTTTTAAAGCCATCGTGGCTAAAAGTAGTTAGGCAGGCGGTTTTTAGTCAGTTAAAGCCTGATTCGCCCTTGAAAGGTCAGTCTGGTATCAACCAGGCTGAGGGGGTGTCGAAGAGGATTTTCCGCCTCCCTCCAGCACGGCTGGGGGGTGCCCCCGCGCGCGTCGGGCGTCAAAAAAAAAAAAAAAAAAAAAAAAATCGTCACTCGATACGAGATGGCGTTAGTGGCAAAATTGTAACTCGTTATTAAGATTTTCTTTGTTACTCATATACCTGTTGTACGGAAGTTTTTTATTAGTAGTGATATTGAGAAAAACCCACAGTTGTAAACCTACATGTGCAATTAAATATCGATGCCTTACGGCCGAAAAGGTATAACCGGCATATTTCAAACTTTACAGGAGAGTGATTTAAAGTTAAAATTTTATGAAAACACACCTCCTTGTCCGTCGGAGTGGGAGCGTGAGGTTTTTTCGTTACGGAATTTCTGGATTCGGTCCCCGCGCCCAAGGCCCGCGATAGAAGCTATGCAATAGCTTAATAAACAGCACGAGCAGGCATACATTTTCGCCGCGCGGTAGAAAGAGGGGGATATTACTTCCTCTCATCTACGCCGTGCCGCTCCGTCTTACGAATTTTCGATCAAGCCACGTGTCCTGACGCGAGTTTAACATTTTTTACCTTTCCCAAAAAGTGCACAACGCCGCTAAAGAAGTTTTCACTTCAATAAATAGTGGCGCACATATATGTGTGTGTGTGACTGCATATATGACGGACGTTTGTGTCAAGTTGTACTGTCTTATTAAGTCTACTATGTTTCTACTAACAATGTTATGAATCTTAACACGGTCCCGCGTACTTCACAAGATTTACGTAACACGTTTCTATATATTTCGTGTGTCGTCAGCAATAAAACTGTGAAGTTTTGCCCTTATCGCCGAAAGCGGGAACTCCGGGATGTCATTCCGCGAAATACATCAATCTCTAAAGTTGGGGTGCGACGGGGTGATACGGAAACACCTATTCATCTTAACATTTAAGAGCCCCATTTATTTTCAAGTCAGTTTTATATGTCTACCTACATAGTATGAATTAACTCTTGTAACATTTTAGACGGATATAAAGAGGATTTGATATATTTTGTTTTAAATGGATATGATAGGAAATGGATGATATAGTATGAACTGCTTTTTTACTCTATACTACAGATGATACTAATAATATATTACTGTAATACTAATCTTTACTACACCTACTTAATATTATAAATGTGAAAGTGAGTTTGTTCTCTATTTGTACGTTTTTGTAAATTGTTGTATTGGGCAATAAAGTGTATTGTATTGTAACATAATATTACATAGGCGAAGCCGCGGACACAGCTAAGTTCTGTTGTCATTAATAATAGGTAGGGGAAAAAGTCTTTTCGCATTATAGTATGTATGAACTTGTAATACCATTTGTATCTAGCAGGTTTTGATATCTATAAAAAGTTTAAATTTTAAAAAAGATAATTCCAAATTCAAATTAGGTAAATGTGTGATTTTCATTTGTTTTTTTTTACTGTCAAGATGAGTGAATCTAATGAAGAAATTTGATACATTTTAAAATTTTACTACAAAAAAGGTAAAAATTCAACGCAAGCTGCGAAAAAAATTTGTGATTATTATGGACCTAGTGCAGTGTCTGTGAGAGTAGCACAAATTTGGTTTAAGCGTTTTCAATCCGGAAATTTTGATGTCAAAGATGCACGTCGCTCTGGTCGCCCTGTTACGGATAAAATGGATGCCATTTCTGAAAAAGTGGAGCAAGATCGGCATATCAGTAGTTACGACGTAGCTGAAGAACTAGGAATTGACCACATAACAGTTTTGGCGCATAAAAAGGTCGTGGTCAAAGACCGGCCAGGCTTCAGAGACTCTGGCGAAACCCGGGTTAACCCGCAACAAGGTGATGCTGTGTGTATGGTGGGATTGGAAGGGAAGATATTCATTATGAGCTGTTACCGCCAGGCAGGACTATCGATTCTGAACTCTACTGTGAACAACTGATGAGATTAAAGCAAAAAGTTGAGAGAAAGCGGCCGGAATTAATTAATAGAAGGGGTGTGATTTTTCATCATGATAACGCTAAACCTCACACATCTTTAGCCACTCAGCAAAAATTAAGAGAGTTTGACTGGGAGGTGTTAATGCATCCGCCGTATAGTCCTGACATTGCACCTTCTGATTTCCACCTGTTTCGGTCTCTTAAGAATTCTTTAGGCAATGTCAGGTTAACATCACAAGAAGACTGCCAAAACCACTTGTCGCGGTTTTTTGAACAGAAGTCCCAAAATTTCTATAGTAATGGGATCATGTCTCTACCTACAAGATGACAAAAAGTTATCGAACATAATGGCACCTACATACTTTAGTTAAATGTAAATAAACTTTATTAAAAAATGTTTTGAATTTTCATATAAAATACGAAAAGACTTTTTCCCCAACCTAATATTACACAACTTCGTCTATACATAATAATGATTCTTATAATATTGTTATACTTCTATTTTTCATTAATTTCTTTTGAATTGCGAATTCTGCCCACCTCATGCACAAATTCGTTATCCTAAGGTTGCCTTGACAAGATTGCTCTCAGCAATAAGGGCACCTTGTTGCATATATATAGCGAATATAGCAATATTATTCAATATCTATCTATTATAAAGAAAGAATGGGAATGTTGTAAATATTTATGTTTTTTTAAACTACGGCACGTATTTGAAAAAATATTTCGTCATTTCCATTTCATTACATTGTGACAGATGAACACAGTATATATTTATTAAATGTATGTACGCATAAAATTTTACCTTTTTAATAAAACTGGCTATTAGTATCTGCAATGTATTAGTAAAACTTTTACTGTAAAAGACTAGCAACGGATCGGCAACCCCTTTGTTTTATTTTTTATTTTTATTTTTATACCACCAGTGTGGCAAAAGCATACGGCCCGCCTGATGGAAAGCAGTTACCGTAGCCTATGAACGCCTGTAACACCAGAGGCATCACACGCGCGTTGCTTTGTGTTGATGATTCCTCTGTGCCGTGGTGATTACTTTCCATTAGGTAACCCTCATGCTCATTTGCTACTTCCTTAAATAGCTAAGAAAATTGAAACATATAAATTTTCATTTTGAAGTAATGGTTTTCCTAATTTTCACGGAGAAAATCCTTTGAGAAAACCTAAATATTTCCGGCATAAAAATTATCCTGTAAGACGCTTTACTTTTTAATGAAAATCCCTAAAATTGGATTAACCGTTCCAAAGATTAGAGCAACAAGAAAATATACACTTCAATTATGTCTTCTTCCTCTATACCTTATCACTTTATTTCGGGTCAGCCCTACTCATTTCTCGTCGCCAAGACAGTCGGTCTTATCTGTTCTTCTGACTGGGCCCTTTCTAGGTCCTTAGCAACGGTTGACCGCTCTTCAATTATATATGTCTGTAAGATATTTATAGATATAACATAAGTATATCAAAGCAGGTATCCAGTTACACAAAGTCGCTTTAGTCCTTAGATTTAATTTAATGTAGATATCCAAACAAGTCAAAGCGAACATGCGGTTCAAGTACTCTTTGCGTCGGTCTCCGGGTACGTACCATATGTTGATTCAGACTACGTAATGTTTAAAGTAACGTTTTCCCGAATGTCTCTTCTCCTTTAATGTAATTTGCATTCGCTGATGTTATATTTCTTGTCAGTAAATAGATATTATAGTCAGACTAAAGGCACGTAAAGTAGACATAGTGTACGGCTTTGCATTATCAACCGGATCAAATACTATTACATTATAAGCAATGATATTATATTTTCCTAATGTTATAATAAAACACTTGTACTGTTCCACGTAATTACATTTATTTTTACTGGTTTCGCCGCTAAGGCATTACCAAGGTAAACAGATGGTTTTTGTGTTTCTACCATCATCAAAACCATCTGTTTACCTTGATAATGTCTTAGCGGCGAAACTGGTCGGTAGGAATAAAAAGAAATATAATTACGTGGAACAGTACAAGTGCTTTATTATAACATTATGATAATAATGTCCCACCAAGTGCCAACAATCAACAGTATCAACTTGGTATTATATTTCTATAGATATGCCACTAAGCGTTAAAAACGAACACTCAAAAAGTGAGGCAATAGGCATCTGAACAAAGTTCTAAAATTATAAAAACAGTAACGTAAAATACATAAAACTAGAACGATCTGCGATCTTTTAATAACTTATGCCCGACGTGTTTTTTGGTCGATCAAAGTTTGGTGGGAAAGTCCATTTTAAAAGTATGAAATTATAAAAAATAAATATTACCATTGTAGAAACAATAAAAAATACTAATATAACTTTTGTTACAGAACTAGCTATGTAGGTAGCTAAATTTGTACGACAGCTATGTTAATATTGCGTTTATGTAAACGCAATATTAACATAGCTGTCGTACAAATTTCTGATTTAATGCATATAAAATAGCGTATCGTGACGTCATAATACTGTAGCCTTTTGTATGGAGCGTTTTCGGGATAGTCCAAAATTATGATCTTCAAGTATAACTCGATAACAAATCGAAACAAAAAATGGTTCACATGCCTATTGTCTTACATAAAAATAAAATTAAGTGAAACATTACAAGTGATTTCATCAAATATTGACAAAGTCCCACCAAGTGCCACCAATCAACAAGTAACTTTATTAACAAGAAAATATTGCAAAGCAATATTATTGAATTCATCAACGTAACCAACGTCTTCTACACGCAGGAGTATAAAATAATGTTTTGAGCTTGCTGTGCATCAGCCTGACCTCTTTGCGACGCTGATAAGATTTCTAAATCTTTGTAGATCGCCGCGCTTTGTAGATCAGATTTTTTTACTGGGGGGGGGGGGGGGGGATAAATTAAACTCACCGTTATCAATGTCAGGTAGAGGAAGGCTGTCGGATGCATCAGAAGCTAATGCGAGGTCAGGAGACGCAGCTCCCAACAACGCAGTTAACCCATCATGCTCACCATCTGCAAAGTAGGTGGTACCTTAAACAAAGAAAAACATCATGATATATAATGAAATTACAAAAGACGCTATAAATAGTTCCTACAGTACCCAGCGAATGATCAAGAGTTCTATCCGCCCTAGGCTAATTATGAGGACGAGACCACCGACTGATTCGAGTCACAAGCCACAAGTGTTTATTTTACGCGCGCTTTTTAAAAATTATTGTTTAAATCAGGGGGCGCCCAAGCTTTTTCAGTTCACAACGCATTTAGTTTAGGTCTAGTTGAAATGTGTAGGGTAGTTGCAATGATGCTAGATTAATAGTGCATGCGAAGACACGATTTCAGCGCGCCCCTTCCGTTCCTCGCGCCCTAGGCTGCAGCCTAATTACCCTAAGGGTGAATCAGGCCCTGACAGTACCTATTCTAAACAGAAATGGAAAACATTGTTTTGATTATAATGCTTTTGTATTTGCCAGTGATCACCCCCTGGTCGAAATTCGACCAAAGAGTATGCGTGTATGTGTATCAAATACATGGTAGGGTGCGTAATGTTTTTTTTTAATTGATTTAATGTGTGTTTATGCATAATTTAAATAAAATATTAGCATTCTGCACTCCTTCTGTATATCAACATGTGTGCGAAATTTCCTACTCCTTCATCCGCGAAATTTTCGTAAAAAAGGGGTACAAAGATTTTGCTTCACGTATTAATAAAATAATTTACAGTATACGGGGTAAAAATGGATCAATTCTTTGTGTCATATCATAACACTACATTAAACTTTTAGTTCGAAGTTACTAAAAATACAGGACATGTAATTGAAAGTTACTAGCAAAAATAAATTATTTCTGCTTTTTTAATGAATGAACGAACCTAACTTAACATTTAACTTGTATTGAATTAGTACTAATCACCAATAATAGGACCTCCTGAAGCATCAATATTTATGAATTCATCAAGATAATTTATAAAACAAAGGCTTGTAACTTTCGTACGATAGAAATTATTCCAAATAAAGTATCTGACAACATAATTGCTTTTATAGAGATGCCCGAGGGAAGTCTCCGTAGAAATACCAAAGAGCTCTCAAAACTTGTGCAGCTTCGAATCCCTATAAATTATTTATGGCATTTGAGCAATTTCCTTATTCCCCGCCGCTCTTCCCTAATTATGTAAGATTTGAGTAGCTCTTCCCGCCCTGATACTTCACTGCCCATTAACGAGGATTTGTTTAATTGAACGCACAAGATTGATTTCGACAGCCAGCACTTGACTCTGAATATGTTTGATAGTTGATAGCATACACTTACAATACACTACGTTTTATAGTCTCTGATCTGGTATGGCTACATGAGATAGAAATTGTTATAGATTTTATATAGAGCTCTCATATAACAGTGTGCCATATAATAAAATAATGTCGTGCTTGTGTGGAAAAATCGCCACGCGACCCGAAACAAAAAATATTTATTTAAACTTTATTGACCACAAAATTACATAAGCGTATAAAAGGAGGACTTAACGCTAAAAGCATTATCTATTAGTCAATCTATGGGAATAGCAAAAATACACGAAAATAGTCTTATTTCCTTGCATAATGATGGCCTAAGTTAAAGCTGCCATTAGCCAACACGTTTTCCGTGTTTGTTATGTTGCCTAACAATTTAGTCGAGTATGATGTTGTCAATTAAAATATCTGACATACATACACAAAAATATTTTTAATGAATGGAATGCTTTTACACTTTTTATTTGTTGAATGCAATAGAAATTAGCAAATTGTCTATAGTAGTTTCTGTCTACGCTCGATAGGTTGCGCGTGTCAGTCTAATCGAACACACAAGTTAAGCAAAGTCGACCGTAGCCTGTCCATGGATGGGTTTATTTATGTCAAACTCCTCCGTGACTCGAAGGGAACGTTAAGTTCAGTCCTGGCCGTTGTTATTAGATGACAATAGTTATGTCAAGTCAGGGGGCTTTAGGCAGTTTGAAAACTCTGGCCTCAGTCAACCCGCAGTTGAGCAGCGTGGTGGAGTATGCTCTAAACCCCTTTGACGATACGTAACTGCAAAATTATTTATTGTAAAACTAATTGAAAATTCCTTTGACCGCCTATTTAAAGATTGTTTCAGATTGAAACTAATTCCATTCTCCGTTGACTGCAATATTTTGGTTGGAATGGTCAATATTAATTACAAAGCGGGCAGAACTGTTATGTCGTGCCGCCCGCGTCCGACTCTCGAGCAATTTATACAGCTTAATTAAATGACGCTAAGTAAATAGCGAGTGCAAATTGAAGACAGCCTATTGTGGCGTCTGTGTGTACGGTTCCCGCTAAGTTTTCAGCAGTAAGTCAAGTCGAGTGCGATATTACTTCATTTGCAACTTTATGGGCGCGCGTTTCCCTTCGGCGGTCTGGCGAATACCCCGCGCTCGGTTATTTTATGAAAAAAACTCCGAGGCAGTTTTCTTAAAATTATTATCCCGAGAAGCCGCCTCAGTCCTTTGTTCCAGATATAGTGGGGGAAAATAGGTCGTTCACGAACGAGTGGCCTCTGCTATGTTTTCGTCAAATAAAACGCTGGTAGTATATTTAATTAGCGATGCCTCTTCTATTCTTGCTTTATGTCGTAGAAAGGTTCATTTTTTGTACGACGCGAGGCTTCAGAACGTCTCGCCGGCAACCGTTGAATGTTTTTGTTATAAAAGTGACTAAGTACACGACGTCATAAAATTGTTAATGATGTTGTGACCGCGTGCCTCAATAATATTTTTTGTCTCGGTAATGTAGGTATTTTATATGCCTATAAATTTTAATACTTCTTATTTTTACTTTTGTCGTAAAAAAGAATCAACGCTTGGATGATTAATTTAATGTCGGGTGACAATGAACTCGGTGGTCGAATGGCTAGCAATGGTTATTTTGACTCCGAGGTCGCGGGTTCGATCCCCGCACATGACAAATAATTGTGTGTGTGTCTTGTTCTCGGTGCTTTCTATGTATTATATGTATTTATTTACAAAGAAAATATATCGGTTACCATAGTATACCAAATTAAGCTTTGCTTAGTTTGGGACTAGATGGCTCTGTGTAATATGTCAAGGAATATTTATTTATTTATAATGTCATTGAACGCGGTTTCTGCAGTCAATCACATACTGTAGTGTGTAGTGCAGTATAATATATTTTCATCACTGAAGTGTGGTTATAACTTTTATATTTTTTAGTTATATTGCAACTTTCTAATGCACATATAATAATGCAGAATATAAGTATGAGTAAGTAGACAGGTCGTCTACTTTTAAGATGGCGCATAAGTTGTCGGCTGCAGCGGCGAGCGTGCGAGAGTGTATGTAGCAACCCACCAGTAAACTTTGCCGACACGCCACTCTATTTAAACGCCACGTTCCTCATTTTGTACAGAAAACTAGTTTCATTTTATTTTCGGGGTACCCGGCAGTGTTTCCGCCAAGCTCTAGTACCTTTTCTTATAATTTTGTGTGATTTCTTAATGTTATAAAATATGTAGTATAAAAAAAAATCCTAAAAAGGAATGACGTCAGTATCTAATATTTTGCTATTTACTGTTTAAAAATCCTTTTTTATTAGCTCCCGGTGAGAGCAATGGAATTTTTTATTATATGAACGTTGAACTACTTTATTATCACAAAATATTAATGAAGGAAGAGGGAGAAAATGGCGATGGCGTCATTGCGCGTGTCAGTCTAAACGAAATTAAGCAACGTCGATCGTAGCCTGTCCATGAATGGATTTATTTATATCGAGCTCTTACGTGCTTCAGATGGCACATTAAGCCGTCGGTCCTAGCTGCTGTCGTTAGATGACAGTGGTTAAGCCAAGTCAGTGGTCTTTAGGCGGCTTAAAACACTAGCCTCCGCCAACCCGCAGTTGAGCAGCATGGTTAACTAAGCTTCTGGGACCGCTTGTAATAATTTTGCATCACAGTATAATCGTCCAATGGAGATTGAATTATATATATATAATTTATATTTAGACTCTTTTTTAAGATTATGTAGACTTGGCTTTATAAGCAGTTATAGGTTCAAAGTCTTTGCTAACGTTTACATAAAACGTTTCTGATGAGATGGTAGGTACTTTTCTGCAATGGTGAGAAATTTGCAGCAAATTTCCTTCGCCTGGCGTTTCTATAAAGTTTTACAAACCTTTTCTATAAACCTTGCTCTTTCGAACGAAGTCGTGTACTTCACTCAATGAGATCTACCGTTCAATGAGTTACTTACCGCCAAGATGCGGATATTTATTGAATTGAAAATGTTCCCTGATTTTGCTCAATGACTATTAAAGTTTTATTAAAAGTCATTTAAGGTAATATGGTTAAGTCGACAAGGCGCTTATATCCAACTTTCAATACGTATTTATACCACTGCTGGGATATGAATATCCCCTCAATCGAAGGGGATTTAGAGCGTACTGCATCAGTTTGCTCGACTGCTGGTTGAAGGATGCCCGTGTTTTCAATCCGCCCAAAGACCATTTACTTAGCTTAATGACTCATTTAAGGTCAACACCTGGGACTGACGGCTTTACGTTACCTCCGAAGCACGATCTAGCAACAATTTATTAAATATATTGTGACCAAAGTCTGACAATGTATGAAGGTGCGTATATCGTCGCTATACTGCGAAAACCAGCCAAATCTTATAACTAAAATGACTTATCAATACGAAACCTTATTATTTTCACCCCTTATTCGTTTGCGAAGACCTTCTAAAAGCTATGTTATGCTTTCGGTCGGCAACGCGCGTGTGATGCCCCTGGTGTTACAGGCGTTCATAGGCTACGGTAACTGCTTTCCATCAGGCGGGCCGTATGCTTGTTTGCCACTTTAGTTGTATAAAAAAAAAAATATGTCCCATAATAACACATAGAAAAGTAGCTAATTTTAACACTAAAATAAACATAGAACTTTCATATGCGTTATATTTTTGTACAATAATGTTGGGCTGATCTAGCTGGTTTTCCCATTTCAACAACGATATAACCGACTCGCTTTCTGCTCAACTAAAAATTCTAAAATTGATCGTATTCTATTTAAAATTATAAATTCGAACAACTATCGATTAAGTAGTACTGCATGTAGAAGGTACGAAGTTCCATGGACAGACTACCAATTTATTGTTTCAAAAAGTTGTAACTACACCACTCGATTAAACTATTCAGTCCATATATATGAAGTGTTTATGTGTCTAGCCTAAATAACATTTTTGTGCAATGATAAATCTGCTGGGCTAATGAATTTAATCGTCCGATGACGAGCAACATTATCGAATGGTCGAATTGAAAAATTATACGACCATTGTTGATCGATTAACTAGGAAATCAATCTACTGATTACAATTACTTATTACAAAACATAAACATACTTATAGTTTTAAATAACCAAAATATACATATGGATTAGATCGATGGCGTCGTTGCGTGGGTCAGCCTAATCGAACACGCAAGTTAAGCAACGCCGACTGTACCTAGTCCATGGATGGGTTTATTTATCTTGAGCTCCCCCATGCTTCGGTAAAGCCGGATTAAGCCCAGCTGTTGTCAGTAGATGACAGTCGTTAAGCTAAGTCAGTGGTCTTTAGGCGGTTTGGCGTGGTGGAGTATGCTCTAACCCCGTCGATTGAGGGGAGGCCCGTATCCCAGCAGTGGGTAAAATAAGGGTTAACGACGACATTAGAGAAAAAGATTTTAAACACATGATGGTGAGATATGAGATGTAAAAAAGTTTATATTTTTTATAATAAGACCTGCCCTTAATCTGCGACAGACAATTATGACGTCTCACAGCTTTGAAGTCCCTACAGGGATCTAACTAGGAGGGTAAGAAGCACGATTAAGATAATTATGTTATAGATTTTAATGAACACGCCAGCGCTTTTTTAATTTCTCCCAAAATACCTCTTGAATTTTCGTAATGAGCAGGAAAATTTGTAGGCTTCTTTACTAGTGGAAAATTTATGTTTTATATAAATACGTAATTAATTTTTTTACAAATTTATATTTAATGAAATCTGGAGAAAATCGTAATGAAATTCTTTAATGTGCGTCATGCTTCTTGAAGGACCCCATGCTACGTAGTACAATTACTTATACTGTGTACATATATAATATGTACTTATATACAATATGTATTTATATACTGAATACTTATGCTATAGTCTCTCGGAAAAACCTTGAGAGGGCAGTTCATTCCATAACTTGATTGTACGTGGGAGTAAAACTCAAGTGTAACCAGCTTGAAAGGCTGCCTTTTCATGCTGCGTATGATCTCGGAGTAGATCATCGTGCCGGTTGGTGACTGGTTGGGGACCCGGCGACCACCTCCAGGAGAGTATCCGGGCCGTTTTGTCCGGCGGATCAGTACAGCTGCTTTGTCTACAAGCGAATAGAGATACAGTAGAAAGCGCCTTCTTCACCAATCTCGTGGCATTTCTCTCCCGCTTCATGCTTCCCTTTTCTTCTTTATGACAGCGCCATTAAGAGTACAAGGTCATACAGTAATGCACTCTCCCACCAACTTGTTCAAGGTTGAGTTCGCTAAAATGCGCGGACTCCACTCAAACCTTAACGCCGTCCATCAACATCTAGAGGGTCGCGCCCTTACAGATCCGAATTAACTTGCTGAAATCGGCCACTGCCACCAAAATTTTCATGAGGGCATACTTAAGAGAGGACGCTTAGCGCGTTGCAAGAGTGGGGACGGAACTAGTGTTACACCATACAGGGTCGTGTTAGCTACTGGCAACTAGCCAAAGCCGTGCAGACCAACTTCTGTAAACCCTCGCTGCCTCCACTGAGATACCCTGATGGCTCATTGCTAGCCATTCGATCAATGTTTAGCAATGGCCACTTTGACTCGAAGGTACCGAGCTCGTCAAGTCATATCACGTGACAATGTCATATTAAAAAAGTTAAATGTTCGTACATGTACTGAACTAAGTACGAGGTACGCCCCGAGACCGTGAGTGTCACATATCAAGTAGAGCTCGACGTTCGCGAGCGGTATTCAGGGAAATATGAACAGGTGAATATTTAACCTTCGAGGCAAACGTGCAAGTGAGTGACGTCTGACTAGATACGTTTGTCAAGGGACAAATTGTGTGTTATGGATATTTTGTGCTATATTAGTAATACTCTAGTGTTTGGTAGTTCTATGATATCATATTACGTAAGTTTATTTTAGTGTTTCCTAATTGATGGTACTGTTATAACCTAGGTATGTACAGAATAGTGCTAGCGTCATATCATCTATGTCAGCAATTCTATCAGAGTCCGTTTGGTTAATATATTTTAGTTAGT
The DNA here is from genome assembly GCA_937001555.2 of Hypsopygia costalis. Classification (NCBI taxonomy): domain Eukaryota; kingdom Metazoa; phylum Arthropoda; class Insecta; order Lepidoptera; family Pyralidae; genus Hypsopygia; species Hypsopygia costalis. Next base: position 18,003,949 of record OW443343.2, on the reverse strand, counting down.
CAGTCTGGTTCAGAGCTCCCGCGAGATAGGTTGCAAAAAGGTCTCCTCATTATATACCGAAATATAATGTCTTTCAGTTCATTCAGTCTTTTTTTAAAAAGCCTTCGAGGAGACCTCCTATAACATTTGGTGGCAGCGGTGGGATACCGAAAATATTCCAGTGCCGTGTCCGTATAATCCGCCGACCAGACTCACCATAAACTATTTTCCAAAACCTTTTCGTTTTAAATAAGTGAAAGTGCTAAAGTGAAATAAGTGCGTGAAATTCACCTTCAAGCAACACTGTTGCTCTCTGGTTCATATACCTACTTACCTGCGCTGCACATCCAGCCTGATATCCTGAGGAAGTATCCTGTGTTCACTTACCTCAAGGCATCGCTGCAGTGTCGTATCCTGGTATCCTGGAAGGTCAAACTTACCTTCGTCGCGCACACCTGCCGTTCTATCTCCGTGTCCAGCCAAGCTGCTATTGTCCTGTGAAGTTGTGAATCCTGGGAAAGAAATTATTCAAGGCCATCCCGCACCCTGTGGAAAGAAAGCATTCGTGTGTGTTATCCGTGTTTACATTAACATTTCCCGTGTGACTCTGACTATCTGAGAATGCAGTTCGTGCCTACGTCAGTGTTCTACGTTATCGCCGCCTACGCAGTATTACTGTGAGTCTTTGGTTATTGTATTACATTGTTTATTAATTATTTTCATTAATCAATTCTTGTTAACTGCATTAACTAAATTAAGTGATAATTTTTTGCATAGATTTTATACGTCCTTGAAACTTAATTAGTGATGTCTAAAGGTTTAAAAACCGAGGACGCCAAACTCAGAATCGAAATCCCAGAGGGTACACTCCCCCAAACTGAGGACAATAAATCACCAGTCAGTCCTTCAGCTACCACTTCTAGAGTGACTAGGGCCCGCTCCGCTTCATCCGCCAAGATGGATTTGAACACTCTGTTTCAATTCGTTAAGCCATATGATGGCAGTCGCGATACTTTAAATTCTTTTATCACCAATTGTAATAATGCTTACGAGGAAGCATCCGAAACACAGAAACCTGTGTTATTCAAATACATCTTGTGCCAGCTGCAAGGCAAGGCAGCTGCTGCTTGTTCAATTAAGGAGTTTACATCATGGGAACAATTAAAGGACTTCCTAAGGAATCAGTTTAGCGAGAGGAAGCATTTTGCGCATCTTCTCATGGATCTGCAGGAGAGCAAACAATTAGTGACAGAAGATGTCGGTAAATTCTCTTTAAGGGTTGAGACGTACTTATCGCAAATTTTAACAGAAATAACTCTCACGTCAAATAAACCAAAGGAGCTTCCCGGCAGAATAGCTGCCATGGAGGATTTAGCTCTCCATCATTTTCAAATGGGTTTAAAGCCCCGAATTTCTAGCATAGTCCGGTGTAGGGGCCCAAAAACCCTCAATGAAGCCATAAATCTGGCTATTTCGGAGGAAAGGATTCAAGAAAGCCTTTATAGAGGTAATCAACAGCCTGTGAACAGACCAAATGGTGGAAATAACCAAAATCAAACTTTAAAATTTCAAGGTCAAAATCTAAATAAATTCAAGGCCCCTTTCAAACCTTCCCCGGGCCCTTCAGCACCATTCTGTCGGTACTGCAAAGCTGTTGGTCACGACATAAAGGATTGTAAAAAACGCGAATACAATAATAGTCGTAATCGCGATCAGAAAATAGGCTCCGGGCCTTCTGCCCAAAGTTTTAACAACGTTCCACGTATTAACTATACTCAAAACTCCTCTCATGAAGACAATCCCTATGAGGAAGGTCACGATGAAGTTGACTTCCTAGCTGACGATCATTTAAACGAGTAGTCGTCTCGTCCCGATGTCGCACGAGTCGTCAACCTAAAGCCGACATCACACTCAATTCCAACACGATTACACAACAGGGTAACCAGCCCCAAATAGGAAATCGTGTCTCAAAAACCACTGAATCTGATATGATTATACGACAGGGTAACCAGCCCCAAATAGGAAATCGTGTCTCAAAAACCACTGAATCTGATATGATTATACGACAGGGTAACCAGCCCCAAATAGGAAATTATATCTCAAAAACTACTGAATCAGATGTGATTACACAGCAGGGTAACCAGCCCCAAATCGGAAGTCCCATCTTAAATAGAAACCTTGATAAACATCCAGAATTAGACGTTTATGAAATCAGCATAGACGCAACCAACAGGTTGTTGCCCCATATCCTTGTTTATACACAAGTATCCGATATTCCGCTAACTCTCTTGGTGGACTCAGGTTCTGCCATATGTTTACTAAAACAATCTTGTGTTCAGAAGTCTCCTGCTCTAAAGAAAGAGCCAATCAAATTGAAGGGCATTGACCCAGGCGAAGAAACGACGCCAACCCTAGGCCATTTTCAGCTGAAACTACAGCTATCCGAACAAAAACGGATTTCCCATAAATTTCATCTCATACAAAATATAAATCTGCCTTATGATGGCATAATTGGGTCAGATTTCCTCACATATTTCGGATGTAACATAGATTACATCCATGACATTATCAGAGTTGGAAAAACATCTGTGAAACTCCATTTCTTTGAACCATTTTATGTCATTCCTCCACGCTCTGAAACAGTCATCGAATGTACTGTTCAAAACCCTGAGTTGAAGGAAGGTACAATCACCGACCAACACTTATCAGACTCTCTTTTGGTCTCAAACTGTATCGTAAGAGTAAAGCAGAATAAGCGAATTAATATAACCATCGCTAATACATCAGAGAGTCCGGTAAATGTTCATGCCAACCTGAAACTCAAACTAGATCCATTACCAATAAATTCCATCCAGATCCCTGATAATCCAATGGATGCGACCTCACGTGCTAACCAAGTAGTAAGCTCGTTACGAATCTCTCACCTTAATAAAGAAGAATCAGACGCACTCATCGACCTCTGTACTCAATACTCCGATATCTTCCATTTGGCTGATGATAAATTAACTTTTACCACAGCATTAAAACACCAAATCAAAACCAGTACGGATATCCCTATCAATACAAAATCCTATCGTTTCCCTGAATGTCATAAAAACGAAGTTCAAAGTCAAGTCCAAGAGATGTTGGATCAAGGCATCATTGAGCCCTCGTTATCCCCCTGGAGCTCACCTATATGGGTGGTCCCCAAAAGGGCCAATTCCCAAGGTCGCCCTCAGTGGCGAATAGTCATCGACTATAGGAAACTTAATGACATCACCATCGGGGAGGTTTATCCAATTCCCCAAATTTCTGAAATCCTTGATCAGCTGGGCCAGAGTAAATACTTCTCCACGCTAGATCTAAAATCCGGTTTTCACCAAATTTTGGTTTCTCCAGATGACGCAGAGAAAACTGCGTTTTCCATCCCACAGGGTCATTTCCAGTTCAATAGAATGCCTTTCGGACTAAAGAATAGTCCCGCAACTTTCCAAAGGTTAATGAACACTTGCCTTACTGGGTTACAAGGTTCACGTTGCTTCGTATATCTTGATGATATAGTCCTATATTCACATGACCTAAAATCTCATATCCAAAATTTGGGATCAGTCTTCGAAAGACTTCGACAGTTTAACCTGAAACTCCAACCAGATAAGTGTGAGTTTCTCCGAAAAGAGGTCACCTATCTAGGCCACATCATTGGTGAAGATGGTGTGAAACCAAATCCTGAAAAGGTAAAAGCAGTTACCAAATTCCCTACTCCTAAGTGCGCAAAGGATATAAAATCCTTTTTGGGATTAGTCTCTTATTACAGGCGTTTTATCCATGGGTTCTCGAAAATCTCGAAACCATTAACCTCTCTGTTGAAAAAAGATGTCACTTTCAGTTGGCTCAATGAGCAACAATTAGCATTCGAAACATTAAAAGACAAATTAGTAAATGCCCCTATCCTTGCCTATCCTGACTTTAGCCAACCATTCATACTTACCTGTGATGCTTCTAATTACGCGATATCCGCTATCCTGTCCCAAGGTCCTATTGGGCAAGATCGCCCCATAGCATATGCTTCGCGCACACTCAACAGGGCCGAGTGTAATTATAGTGTCACGGAAAAGGAATGCCTAGCCATTGTTTTCGGGACCAGCACCTACCGGCCGTACTTGTATGGTCACAAGTTCACGATAGTGACAGATCATAAACCACTCCAGTGGCTCTTTAACTGTAAGGATCCCGGCTCGAGATTAGTTAGGTGGCGACTCAAACTCGAAGAGTACGAGTACAATATCCAATATAAAAAAGGCAAAATTAACGCCAACGCTGATGCTCTGTCAAGGTATCCCGTCAATCCTATTCAGCTGACCGTTTCCGATCCTATTCCAGGTCCAAGCAATGTCCCGGATAATCCCGACCTACCATCTACACTCCTAGGTCCAAATGTCCTTGCTGATGGTACACCCCAGGAGGATAGCCAGTCACCAGCGTTTAGCCCTTTAACGTTAACCGATCTTGATGTCCAACTACCTTGTATCCCGTTAGACCCAAGCAACAATGACTTGCCTTTAGTCGAATTACTTGACGGTATTGATCTAGAGGAGGTACCGCTTATTTCAGGTGAACCCGAAATCACTGATCCTTTAAGCCCCGATCCTTTTGTAGATTTGAATCCATCTCCAAGTGTTCCTTCTTGCGATTATAAATCCTTCTTAAAATCCTTAAATAACAAGGATACCTTCAATTCAGCCATAGAAGAACATAACTCAAATATCCTAAGAAGCCCCGTAAAAACCATTCTTATCCCAGTTCCAATAGATTTAGATGAATCTAACCCTTACTCTAATGATATCCTTCAAAAACTGGAAAACCAAGAAATCCTTGACAAGGAGAGGCAATTGCACTCCTTCCTAAAGTTTGGATCATCCGGAAAAACCTTTTATTTCCTCTTCATCAAGGTACACCACTTCGACGAAGCATCATATCCTGACATTTTCCAAACTATACAACGAGTACGCGATGAGCTTGTCGTTATCGGAGATACCAATGAAATTGGTATTACCGACTTCAAAGATCCCTTCCAACGTCACTCCTTCCCTAAGATATATAACATCTTGGCATACCTGTTCCATAACACTAATATCAAGGTAAATGTCTATCATGATAATATCATATATCCTACCCCGACGGAGATCAAAAAGATACTCCGAGATAACCATGACATTCCTATAGCTGGCCACTTAGGCGTCTCCCGTATGCTCAGTAGAGTGAAAGAATCCTACTACTGGAAAGGCATGCAAACAGATATAGAGACTTATGTCAAACAATGTAAGTCGTGCCAGGAAAATAAAGCGCTGAGGAAAATTAATCGCGCTCCAATGCAAATCACTAGTACTTCTACAGCGCCCGGCCAACGCGTTGCCCTAGACATCGTTGGACCCCTCCCTGAAGCTGGTCCTGCAAAGCTTAAATACGTACTTACCATCCAAGATGACCTTACAAAGTTTTCATCCGCATATCCCATACGTAGTACCACGGCCGAAGAGACAAGCGAGTGTCTACTTCATTACATATCTATTTTTGGAATCCCCAAAATTATCTTGACGGACCAAGGTACCAATTTCACTGCCGACTTGTTTAAAAGTACCTGTGAATTTTTAAAAATCAAACAATTATGGTCTTCACCTTATCATCCACAAACCCAAGGCGCTCTTGAGAGAAGTCATTCCACTCTCAAGGAGTACCTAAAATCCTATGTAAATAAAGACCAAACAAATTGGCCCCGTTATATATATACAGCCATGCTAGCCTATAACACGGCAGTCCATTCCACAACTCATTACACTCCTCATGAGTTAATGTTCGGTTCTAAACCCTTCATGCCGAATTCTGTGTTTGAGGATAACTTAGGCACAACTTACCCTGACTATGTAAAGATGTTACAGAACCGACTCAGATATTCTCGGGATAAAGCTCTCGAATTCATCCGCCGATCTAAAGAATCCGCTAAAACATATTACGATAGCCGCACGCGCCCAGTGCGATACAAAGTAGGGGATTTTGTCTACATCAAAAATCATCTAAGATTGCGCAAAGCCCTATCACCAATATGGAAGGGACCTTTCAAGGTGGTTAAAATCCACGGTAACAACACCCTCTCCGTATTGATGAATAGAAGACACGTGCGGCATCACTACGACGAAATAAAGCGTGCTGAAGTAAACAGTACTTCCCAGTAACCTGTAACTTATGGAAAATATAGATTAGCACATACATTAAATTTAATCATAAATATATAAAAAAAAAAAAAAAAAAAAAAACTTACCTTGATTAACACTAGTTTGAATTAGTTTAGTATTAACTATTAGTAATTATGAAATAGGTTAGTTTTGTTAGCTATGTGTAATAGCTATAAAAAATATAACAAAATATTATAAGAAATAAGTTTATATACTTTAGAATAAAATAAATCATAGAGTTAGTGTATACATGCAATACTACATGAAAATAATATGTATTGCTATGTTATTGTATAATTATGTATATTATTTGCAGTGCCTCTGCCGATCCAGTGCGTCAGGATTATATCAAACCAATAACTAATAGCTCGGGCGTCTATTTTGATTATCTAGGAAACCTGAAAATAACAAAAGGCCGTTTGAGTGTGCTCATACCTAAAAATATAGGTCATTTTACAACACACATAGATAACATTAATACCGCCCTGGGTACCGCCAGGTTCCTATGCAAACAGGCCGGAGTAGTGGAGGAGATACGCTGTCATAATATACTGGAACCACTTACGACTAGATACCGCGACATGGTATCCCAGTTCGATGCTATCGCTCATCTGTCGGACAATAGGTCAAAACGAGCATGGATAGGTGGTATAGGTACCATGTTAAAAACTGTGTTTGGCACCCTCGACGAAAACGACGCCATAAAATATAACGATGCTATAGAATCTATGCATAACAACCAGGTTAAATTAAGTTCCCTAGTTAAAAATAATATACTTGTAACTCAATCTGTAATTTCTGCATATAACAACTCAATACAGAAAATACAAGTTAACGAAGCTGTACTCAGCCAAGCTATCGACGATCTCTCATCAAATATTAAAAACCTAACTTTCATTTCAAACCGTATGGAAGTTCAGAATCATTTAAATTTCATACTTAATAACATTGAGACTTCTATACTTGCCTTATCATTTCAATTGGAAGACATCGTTAACGCTGTCCTAGGCAGTAGTCAAAACATCCTGCACCCGGGTGTGATTACGCCGCTACAGCTATACCGAGAGCTCGCTGATAACTATAGGCCTACCTGATTTCTCGGAACTGCCTGTGGAGCTAGACTTAAGTTTAATTCATGTTTTATTAAAGGTATCAAATGTCGTGTGTTACTGTGTGGGTAGTACTGTTGTTTTTGTATTACAGATTCCTCTAGTGCAAACCAGGGAATATGTACTATTTCGCAGTATAGCACTGCCAATGCCTCATGATGTTAATAGATTGGATAGTTTTAGTTTGATAGTACCCGGAACTAATTTCATAGCAATAACCAAAGACAAAACCAACTACTGTAATGTGGAAAACTTAAATAAGTGTACTGCCATAGTTTCCCAAGTGTATATGTGCCACGTCAGCAATGTATTCTCTACGGACTCCAGACCAACCTGTGAAAGTGAATTGATATCAAAGGTGGTCTCTAAATTACCGGATCAGTGCATTACAAGGTCGATTGTTGGAAAGTTAGACATTTGGGAACCATTAGCAAATAATAGATGGCTTTTTGTACTATCCGAAAGTAATAAGATTACGATAGAATGCATTAAATCAAATTTGTATGAAACTAATATTCAAGGTGTGGGAATGGTGACTTTGCCACCCCACTGCACAGCTTATTGTAAAAATACGAAATTAATACCGCAGTATAACAACTTATTCAATATTGTAAGTCCTATAAACGTTTCAGATTTTAGTTTAATAAATAATAGTTGCTGTAAACCCGTCGATGTCGACAATGTAAAACCTAATAATATGTCCCATATCCATCTACAACATTTGCAATTAAATCAGTTAACTTTAGAAAATAATATTTTAGACAGTCTCTTAAAAGACACTAACGATATACAACCTACTCCGCACATAGTGAGGTACGGGACACATTATTCTATCTTAGTTTATTTAATTGTTCTTGTTATAATATCGTATATATGTTTAAGGTTATACTGTAAATTTAAACCTGGCCGCAACCTCGTTAATATTCAGAAAACACCAAATATGAAAGTTATTGAAAATTATTCAGGCTCTGATAGTATAGAGGATATACCACTTCCAACAGTTAGGAGTATAGTTTAAAATCTAAATTTTACTACCTACTGTTTATAAATTTCAACATTTTTTCCTTTGCCAAACTTCGGAGTAAAAAAATTCCGAAGTTTTCCCTATGGGGGGAGGTGTTATAACCTAGGTATGTACAGAATAGTGCTAGCGTCATATCATCTATGTCAGCAATTCTATCAGAGTCCGTTTGGTTAATATATTTTAGTTAGTCAGTCTGGTTCAGAGCTCCCGCGAGATAGGTTGCAAAAAGGTCTCCTCATTATATACCGAAATATAATGTCCTTCAGTTCATTCAGTCTTTTTTTAAAAAGCCTTCGAGGAGACCTCCTATAACAGTACGTCTACTTGATTAATGTGTTCCTGCGAGTGAATGAGGTCACCAGATGAGAGGAGATGCTACGTCAGCAGCAGGGATACGAGAGTGTGAACAGTACTTCTTGTATGGCTTCAGCATACGACGTTGTATTAAGAAAAACGAGTCATTCCCGTATTTTTATCAACTGGAGATCTTCATCAGGGTGAATATCCAGACACGGCCAATCGATCTAACGTGTCGAACACGACCTCTATTAAGAACGATTATAAAAAACTATTTTTATTAATATTCAAGACTTTATATATTTTATCTCAAAGCTACGACCTACTCGTACATAAATAAATAATTGCTTGTGCATTATTTAAACAGCTGTTTCAAAGGTTATCACTAGTATTACAATACAAGGTTTTGTAGAGATAAGCCTACGCTTTTGCTACAAACAGCTACGACCTTCTACGGCGTAGCATCGTTATTACGTAGAGATAAAAAGTTTGGAAGCAATTTATATCCAATTTGGAGCGTTAGCCCCGTTTAGTTAATTACTTAGAAAACCTTATTACCTACTTTTCTTAATTCTTCTTCTTTTATCAGAAGCAACATAGGAAGATAATTACTATCAGTTAAACTCAATTTAAACATCACTGTCTAATGTTTTAAAGGAACCTGTCATTACAATTATTAATAAGCTTGTGATATTCAGAAATTGATGACCATAGTTTATTAAAGAGGTTAATTTACAATAATACTATTTTTTAAATAAATTATTTGTCTGTATATTTTTTATACCACTAGGGTGGTTAGCGTACGATTTGCCTGATGGAAGGCGACCACCAAAAAAGGCAATGAACAGTGAAGTCCACTGCAGTACCTTGGGTAAAACTACCGCAGCCTTGTCACTCCAACGAATTTAATGAGAAAAAATTAGTAGGAGTAGGAAGCTTTTGGAATTTGACTTCTCCTCTTGGCGGTGTGAGAGACACCTATATGGCAAATAAAGTATTAAAAGCCTAAAATGATCGCTTACCATCAGGTGACTCACGGGCTTGTTTGCTTCCCTATATTATAAAAAAGACATTTAACACTATTGTCTAGAGCCAGTGAACTATGGTACTTCGTAGGAACCCTATTACTACGCAGATACAGGCTCCTGCACAACGACCATAAAGGGACCGAGTAAACGTCAGTAACTCTTTCGTAGATTGGTAGTGCGTACCTTATAAACATAAATAAATTAACAAAGGTAGCCCCAAAACATGTTTTTGTCCATGCTGACGACATTTCCAAAAGTGTATAAAATATTTAGAAGGTTGTCTTCAAAATTATGAAGACAAACAATGTGTATTTCTAATCTACCCAACAGTGAAGTTATAAATACAATATATATGCCACAAACCTTACAAACATACACCCGAAAAGTGAGCCAACTGTCTCAACTCGTAAAACGTAGTATGCCCCCGCATGCTATGTATGTATCCCAGAATGTGAGGGGGGAGGGGGGGGGGACACATTCCCACCACTGTGCCTCCTGTGACACAAAGATCACACTATCAGGAGAAAATGAGCTGTTTGATGGAATTCATGATTTGCAAGTAGAACATTCGCATAAGGGCGACGGTACTAATTTTTAAACGAAAAATTTGTATTAACTCTATTACGTGTAAGTAATGAAAACGATTCCCGCATGCGGGCACGTATGCGTATGCGTAAATAGATTATCTCCCGCATCCCGCATTTTCATTGGTCGATAGTGCCGGCGCACTATCGACCAATGAAAATTAGTCTCCAAGCATGCCAAAATACTTAAAAAATTAAAAATATTCACCGCTGCAAGTAATCTCCTTCACAATTCCCGCCAAAACCAAATAACTCATTAGTAATAATACCAGATGTTTATCAAATCGTAACCGACTTAAATAGTTTCAGGCGGGTTCAATGCCGGACCACAGCGTCTGCCTCCAATATATCGTAACCTTTATTAACAAAGTTATATGAGGGCCCTGTTTGTCGTAAAATTTAATAGAAACAACCGTCTGCGAATTTATGCGGGCCCAAATTGTTAGCTCACATTCGTTAATCTTATTGGCTATTTCAAATTTCCGACTCAACAAAAATAAATTATTTAAAAGGGGCGATAAGCCGAGTAATGTCATTGTCTTCGAAATGTTCAGTGAATATTTGAGATATATTTTACAAGCCCGCATGAGTGGGTGGATGCCTTGAGCGCGGTTTACATTTATGGATAACTGAACGGATACATTTACGAATACCTTTGTTAAGAATACTAAGAGTATTCTCATAATATAAGTATATAAATTATTTACATACACTAGGCGTCGACGCGTACTATACTTAGTCACTATATGTAAACTGAATGTAGTTCAGTATATATGCGTGAGAATATTTTGCAGAAAAAATCCATGGATTTTTTTTATACTACAAAAAGAAGATATCGGAATTTGTAAAAATATTAAATAATTTAAGACATCTTTAGTATTGCATTATTAAACATATTTTTTATCTATTTTTTTATACAATCATCTATGTAATATAATTAAAATAATGTGTATAATTATTTTAGGATAAATATTACACTTAAATATATAAAAAAATATTAAATTAAATTATCCTTGATTATTAGCTTAAATATTTAGTATATATATATCACTTCAGAATTACACACAGACACACACACACACACACACACACAGACAGTTATCGGTATGCCAAATTTCAACCCCATCCGTCCAGTCGTTTGACCTGGCATTGATAGGGAGTCAGAAACCGTTGCCTATTATAGATACAGATACACAAATAAACATTAAATAATATCATTACTTATACTATCATTGCTTTATATTCCAACAGATATGTTTATGTCGACGTTTGTCCTCAGTTATAAATGTGGGCCCAATAAATAAAGCCTACAGCATGAGATTAATGTCTCCAGACGACATTGCATTAGTATCAGCAGTGATTTATAGACAGATCGGGATTGAAGATGACATCAATAGGTCTGCTCAAAGGCTGTTATGCTTCGAATTCTCAATCAAGCAGAGTGCCCCTGTAATGTCGAAGGCATATACAAGTTATATTATAACGGAATGCAACCATTAGTACTTACAGATAAAAAAATAGGGCGTAAGGGGCTTAATACAAAAAAATATAAATACAAAACAATTTATAAATCAATAGTAAATATTGGCTAGTCCAAATAATAAATTAGCCTAGTCAAATGCTAATGAAATACGAAGACGTCACTCGGCAATATAAATTCTTCTTAAAGAATGCCGTGGTGAGTGTCAATTATCCTACTATGGCAGTATTCAGGCAGTACACAGACAGGTAGGAGATGCTGTGTTGGCAGCGTAGGTGGCGGCGCGCGAGCGATATTTTATGTTGCGAGCGTTCATATGGCTACGGTAACCGCTTCAAATCAGGAGGGCCGTATGCTTGTTTGCCTCCGGACGTAGTATAAGAAAAAGTATTAAAACAAATATTTGATTTCCTTTGTAACGTCTTGGTGGTTACCCTATTTACTGATAAATAAATTGTAGGTAATAATAAATAAGTGTGGTAATATTAAAAAAACTAAGCAAATATTGCAGATATGGTTCTTTTTCTCAGCGACGATGTTTATAATTATAAAATATGCTTTACTTTATCTAGTGAAAGAGATGTCAGGCAAACAGAAGAGTAAATGAATTGTTAATAATGTAATTTGATGGCTATAATAGTGACAAGTAAAGCCAAAACACGGTATAACACTTAAGTGGAGGTTATTTCGAAATTATATAGTTCTATACTAAATTGTCAAATGTGTCAAAGTGCCCTAAACCCTCATTAAAATAACGGCATCCTTTGTTCACGTATATATATATAATATAGTCAACACAAGCGGGCCGAAAATACTGCCTTGGTTACACCTATAGTTTAAAGTGTTCCAAATCTGAAAGTTACATTTTTATTACGAGTGCACACCGCTCTATATTACTACCCACGGTTCCGGCCTCGAAAACAATTCGCAGGAGTGACAATTCATCTCTCTAAGTGCCTGTTTCTCTGATATACTCTAAATAAAATATGCAAAACTAGCACTTGTTCGTATTGTTCGTTGTCTCTGCCATTTTATTGTTTTCTGGATGCGGGAAAGAAAAAATGCTTTGTTTACATCGTAATCTCGTTTTGAAGGAAAATTTATGTGATTTACAGTTAGACTATGTTGAATTGATTATGATTTATTATTTGTTATGCCCTTGCGTTTTCGCTTTCATTCGTTTCCATTTTCGGTGTAATGCCTTTTGTGTTTGAATAATGTTGTTCAAGATGTGAAGAAAGATGTCTAGATTTAAAACAATTTTTACTTTACTAAACATTACTGGAAAATTAATGCTTAGTTTCTCGTGATAAATGAAAACAACAAGACTTTAATGAGGGAAACAAAAATCCCAACTTAGAACTAGACTTATTAAAACGTGAAAATATATTTCTTAACTGGTTATCCTTTCAATATATATATATATATATATATATATATATATATATATATATATATATATATATATATATATATATATGCATAGATATATATATATATATATATATATATATGCATATACGATGTTACTTTGAAATTAATGTACTTTATGTTACTCTATGTTATTAACGTACACAATTGAGTCGAATCTAACCTCGCATGTTGAAATACGTCAAAGAGTAGAGCGTGCCAAACAATTCGACACGTATACTCATATACGTACCTCGAACAACATTACTTTATTTTCTAAAATAAAGACCATCATAAAATTTAAACAATAACATAAACAAGTCATCAACTCAACACGCCTACTACTGATAGTAAACATGGTATCATCTATTATATTATGATAATTAACGTACCTACCTACATTATTTAATAGTTTAGTTCTAAAACTATTAATTCAGGGATTATATGACACAAGGTATTTTCAATGCGAGAAGTTGTAGACATGCGAAAAGTTGGCACAAACATAAAGGGATAATGAACTTGTTTAGCATATGTTAATTAAATACTCTCGAAGGGTTTGCCTAATGGAATTCTGGAATATTTACCAACATGAGTTGCGGGTGTGGAGGTAGAAGAAAATTTATTTATAGAGGATGGATTCGCAGCGTCGGGATGTCACCGAGCGCCGCTTACTCTGAGATAAAGCCTGTTTAGTTGTGAATGTACGAGTACATAAATAAATTGTTGGCTTTCATTACACTTTAGTTAAATATACTAAGATTTTTGTTTTAAAATATGTCGTGATATAAGTTTAGAAACAAGTTTTAATTAAACTGGATTTTAATTAAGAAACAAATTTTAATTAATGTAGACTTTAATAAAAAATAAATTTGAACTAAATTAGATTTTAATTAAGAAACTAATAACTTTAATTTAAAATTTTTATTCAATGTGTTCTGAAACTTCGAATGCCGTGCCTGTATTACATTTTTCAAACTTCTTTAGAAGAGTTCAAAATTAGGATGAAGAAACGGCAAGATTTTTTAAATTTCAGCTATTATAAGTAAGTATACAAGCTATATTTATATTCTACTAGCTGCCGCTCTTCGTTGGCGGCTGGCGCAGTTTGGGCTATGCGTTGCTATGTCAGTCGGTCACTCAGACAGCTTCCTCTTTTATACATATACTCGTAGATTACTTCTTATATCGATCCATGTTTTCACAACAATGCAAATTTTCTCATTCTGACTTGTCAATATATTATTTTCTCATCTCCAAATCGAATAAAAACTTGGTAATTGAAATGCACAACAGTTGGATCTTTTCAATTACGAGGCCAATAATAGAAGAGGAATTTTCATCGTTCGCTTAAGGAGATCTAATTCAATTAGGGGCCTTCAGAGCTCGTTTGCATGAGTTTGCATTTTTAAGCATAATCGAGGCGGCTTCCAAGTGAATTTTGACAAGTTGGTGGCCTGCAACGGTCTCAGCCGCCTCGGGGCTAATGAACAACCGCGAGTCACTGAACAGGGAGGGCCTCTCAACTCGGCAACTATGATAATTCTAATTTAGAAACGTGGTATTTTGAAGTGATATTGTTATTGAGTACTGACTAGTTGGCAGCAGATTTGGTTATCAAACTAAATTAATTGCTATTATTAATAAGTTACATAAGTAATCTATACGTTATAATACCAAACCTGGCAATTTGAAAATTATCCTAATTAAAGCGTGGTTTGATGCGATTCCATAGCTGGTTGTGTGTTCTATGTAGGTATTATTTACTATCTACTTATCTTAAATGGTAACTTTCCTACTAAAATATGAAATGTGCATTGCTTTACTTAATTTCTGAAAGATTCTGCTAACCTTGAACCAGCACAAAAACAGACAAGTTTTGTTTGAGGTTATATGCGAAAACTGTGTATCTGTTGTTTTTTAAATAGTAACTAATTTTCATGTAGATTTATGTTTGACGAGCTCGGTGGCGTAGCGGTCAATGACGTGGCTTCGACACCAACGCTCGTGGGTTCGATTCCCACATGTTCATGCACACAAACATTTGTGTGCATGAACATGTCTGTTTGTCTTAGTCTGGGTGTTTTTCTATGTATCATAAGTATGTATTTACGTATGTTTATCAGTTGTCTAGTACCCATAACACAAGCTTCGCTTACTTTGGGGCTAGATGGCGCTGTGTAATTTGTCTGACAATATTTATTTATTTATTTATGTGTAATACACGCGGTTACAACCCGATTTAAACATTGGTTATTATACAATCTAATATGGTTGTCTATTGAAAATGGGCAATAAATACCAGTATTGAATTTCCATAAATTCCAAAAACGTCGAACTGTCGAATCAACGATTTCGACAATAGAATATGTAAAATTCATTGTTAAAACTGAAAAAAATAAATGTCTTTTAATGGCAAAGATTAAATAATAAGAAATAAATAATTTTACCATTAAAAAGTTAAGTTGAGAATTGATTATATACTTACTACGAACGAAATTTCGTAATACGCGGGGCCGCGTTTGCCCTTGCGATCGGTTTCACATTCGACTCATAGGTTAGGTGAGGTCGTCTTGTGAGAGCGGCAGGGAGTACATAGTACTATTACTTATACTCTGACTAAGTATTAACAAGCACCAGTATGAACATTAACTATTATTGTACATGTTTCCAGTCCATGTTTATATATTCAAATCAGGTGGCTGCAAATGAACAACATTAAAAAAAAAATAAAGCCAAGTACGAGCAGAAAAGGAAGCTGTTAAAAATATTTTCATTGTTACAAAGCGGATTATAGTATTGTGTTAGAATGAGTATTTTTTGTTCATAGCAACGCCTTTGTGAATTTATTTTTAATATTCATAATCTCTGGAGGAGCGTTGACTTTGAGAGCGGACAAAAGAAGTTTTGTTATCCCGCGGGAGAACATTTTGTTTAATTGTGTGTCTAATAAAGTTAATGTTTAAGATACTTTGCCCTCCAAACATTTAAGAATTTTATGTAAAGTCCGGAAATTTTACACACATCGTATAAGTTAAATGTTGTGTGAGCCAAATTTTGTGTATTACGTCGGATGGCAGACAAGGATACGGCCTCGCCTGATGTGAAACGGTTACCGTAGCCATGTAAACGCTTGACATCAGGTGGGCCGTATGTCACCCGATTTGTCTTTGTAGTATAAAAAAAGTATATTAAAAGTCTGAGATGATAAGGATAGCGATAGTAATAGATCTCCCAGGCAACAGGAACCGTTTTCTAACACAATTTAGCATGAGTATGCCATATCTATTGTATTTATACGAGTAACATGTTTCCAAAAAGTTCAATTTTCGATATATTCCATAATAGGCTATTTGACTATCATTTTTTTCGGTTTGATACCTAGGGACGTCTCAATAATATAACCATAGGTGAAAGAATTACTTCGATAGCACGAAAATCTCTCGAGATATGTTAATTTGAAAATCACAATTTTGGGCTGTCCCGAAAACGCTCCATACAATAGGTTAGCGAGTTATGACGTCACAGGTTTGTATTTTCTATGCATAAAATCTGAAATTTGTACGACAGCTATGTTAAATATTACGTTTATGTAATTAGTGTCATAATAAAAGTTATAGTATTTCTTATTGCTTCTCCAATGGAAATATTATTTTTTAATAATTTAATACTTTTAAAATGGGCTTTCCCGCCAAACTTTGATCGACCCTAAAATAAATCGGACGGAAGATATTAGAATGAAAGTTTGCAAATCTTTATAGTTTTGTATATTTTACGGTATTGTTAAATAATTTATACAATTTTTAAACATTGGAAAATAGCCTATTCCTGAGTGCATAACGTATAGGTGAGTTTGGTTTGCCTTCGTTCTGAATTCGTTCACTTCTTGACACAAAACATTCATAGATGTACAAATTAATCTGCTATACGTAATTTTTAATAATAGAACTTTAATTTTCGAATAATCGGCCGCAGTCTTTGTAGCAGCTAACAAAATTCCTAACCATAATATTTACGTACTATCTGTGTTTAAGAGTAATCAAATCGCATTTTATAGTCTCTATGTAATCATAAACAAACAATGTACACCACAGAGTATAACACTGGCATTCTGAATTCAGTTTTTAATGGTCTAGTTCGCGTTGATTTATTCACGTTTTCCCAGATACAAGCAACAATCGCGCGATCTAAATGGCACTCATAGTAAATGGCAACGTTATGTCCAACCAGTACTAGCGATGCTCGAGCCAGTTTCGAATGCAAAATTCGATATTTGAATTTCAAAATACTCGACATAGCGTTCTGGCTCCGAGGAAGTCGTAGAATACCTCTTCTCATGACTCTTCTCTTGGAAATCGAATAAAATGCGACGGCACCGACATCTATGTCAATTTTATTCCCTGTGGCATAAGTTTAAGCTATTCTTTAAGTTGTGAATACTTGCTATTCTCGTTGTTCCGATTTTATGGAATAGTAAAATGAAGCATGGGGGTTCTTTGGTAGATGTCTCTATGGACAACTCTTGTAAAAGTATTATGACGACAACATGCTATTTAAAATTATGGCATCAAAGCACTTAAGGTTATAAGAAGAGTTTATTCTATTTGGTTATCATTTTTTTAATAGTACCCCTGGTGCCAAACAAGCGTTTGATCCGCCGTATTCAAGTAAAACATGCGGCGGGTGAGGCCGGCTTTCTGTGTCGACTCGTCGAACTCTGCGACTGTCTCCCGATTAGACTCGCCGATCACTTTAAGACTCAGATCAAGCTCAGGTATATTTTCGACACAAAATAGCTTTGATGTGACATATGTCAAGCGTCACACGTCGGCTCAATATTTTTTTTAATATGTAGTTAACCAGCTACGTATTGTTTGTATTATTATTAGATACTAATTCAAGGTTTCCCGAAAGGTGGTCCGCGGAACCCTGGAGTTCCGTGGAACGGCCGCAAGGGTTCCGCAATCCGTTCAAAAATTTATAAAACATTCATCGAAAAAAAATGTTGCGCTAGGAAAAGTACCTATAATCGATTAAGGTTCCGTGGCAAAAAAAAATTGATACTGTTGATTGTTGGCACTTGGTGGAACATTATTATCATAATGTTATAAAAAACACATGTACTGTTCCACTTAATTATATTTAATTTTACCGACCGATTTCGCCGCTAAGGCGAAGGAACGAATTATCAAGGTAAACAGATGGTATTGGTGTTTTTGTTGAAACACAAATATCATCTGTTGTTGTCGCTTGACATCAGGTGCACCTTGTTTATCACCCGACTTGTGTTTGTAGTAGAAAAAAAAAGTATATTAAAGCGCTGAGATGATAAGGGTAGCTATAGTCATAGATCTCCCAGGCAACGGTACCGTTTTCTGACGCAATTTATACAATTAGAGTATCTAATAACAATACATAACTTTTCCGTCAGATATATTTAATAATCTTTTCGGAGGTACTATTGATTATCTCCTTTACTTACCCACGTTAGTACCTAAATATCGTTTAGTTTACATGACGGTTTTTAAATATTCCTCCATTGGAACTCAGTAATGTACACATGTCAATGTTACGTTCTGTGGTTACGTTGCTTAAATTGCCCTGTCAACTGCCGTGATCATCTTAAAATAGGTAGACATATAGGTATAGTTAGGAGTAGTGACTGCAGCATAAAATTTTCTATAAGCGATGGATTGCTAACTCAAAAATCATGTTTTTACATTTACACACCTTGGGTAGGGTTAACATGGGTACCGACAGAGCAGTAGACTTATAAAAATAAAGGGTTACACTCTGGGAGTACCGGCAGAAGGGAAATCTTGAACTTTAACGTTGTGCATTTTATAATATTTTGGAATAGTTAGGGAATAATATCTCAAGAAATGCTTTATTTATCAGTATAAAAGTACTATCATTTATGTGGTAAAATAAAATATTCATTTATTGCGCTTATCGTATACAAACATGACAATTTATATTACATTAAAAATAAACAACAGGACCAGGCATACATTTTCGCCGCGCGGTAGAAAGAGAGGGGGATATTACTTCCTCTCCTACGCCGCGCCGGCGGTTTACTCTCCAGTAAACGTAGGAGAGGAAGTAATATATTTCAGTCATCCGAAACGCCTCGACCGATTTTTATGAAATTTTATATTTTTTATTTCCTTTGGGTAAAAAATGTTTATCGGGTCAAAAGTAATATTATAATAACAGTATGGAAGTATAGATGATCCATGCAAATCTGATACAAATTATTGCTTAGTAACAAATAAGTGACGGTTGATCTACTACTAAGAATCTTGAAGGCCTTAGGTACCATTAGATGATTTTTCATTTTCGACCGTGATCTGCCAAAACCTAAAGTGAAGAAATTTAACGAATATATTTTTGGCGCGTAACGCTTCCTAATGACATACACGTGCTCCAAGTTGTTACCAATTCATTATTACTACATCTTCTGGCCACGGCGGTGCTTGCAAAGAGTTTGGAAAAGAACTATGTCCTTTTTTTATATACTACTAGCGACCCGCCCCGGCTTCGCACGGGTGCAATGCTGATACTAAATGTACTACAGGTCTTTGCGCTTTGTCCTATCCAGTCCTTCCCCAGTTATAGGCACACGCCGCCGGCTCCGCGGCCGGTACCGCCACAGCCGTTATGTTCCTGCATTTTAAATGTGTAATATCTTCTAAACTATTCATTTAAATTACATGCTGTGAAGGGCCATATTGATCTATATTAAATGCGCAATGTATTTAAGGTACTTAATTGGATAAGGATTAATTCTGTATTGCTTAAAATCGCTTCGTAAATAAGGCATTATTTCTTGTAAAAAGCAAAGGATAAAATATCGGTTATTGTGTGTTACCACTAAGAGATAGACATATACCATCGCGAACTTTTTTGTAGACCATTTTAAGGTGAACAATACTGTACTACATTATTTTGATCTATCTCGTTGGGTTCAGCCAGCGTTTGCAATGAAAGAGCAAAAAAATGTGTTTATTTACGACATCACATTAGAAACCTCTAAATTATCAGTGTTTTTCTACTATGTTATGCATATATTATACATATAAACTTTCCAGTTGAATCACTCTATCTATTGGTTGGGGAAAAAGTCTTTTCGTATTTTATATGAAAATTCAAAACATTTTTTACTAAAGTTTATTTACATTTAACTAAAGTATGTAGGTGCCATTTTGTTCGATAACTTTTTGCCATCTTGTAGGTAGAGACATGATCCCATTACTATAGAAATTTTGGGACTTCTGTTCAAAAAACCACGACAAGTGGTTTTGGCAGTCTTCTCGTGATGTTAACCTGACATTGCCTAAAGAATTCTGAAGAGGCCGAAACAGGTGGAAATCAGAAGGTGCAAGGTCAGGACTATACGGCGGATGCATTAACACCTTCCAGTCAAACTCTCTTAATTTTTGCTGAGTGGCTAAAGATGTGTGAGGTCTAGCGTTATCATGATGAAAAATCACACCCCTTCTGTTAATTAATTCCGGCCGCTTTCTCTCAACTTTTTGCTTTAATCTCATCAGTTGTTCACAGTAGAGTTCAGAATCGATAGTCCTGCCTGGCGGTAACAGCTCATATTGAATAATGCCCTTCCAATCCCACCATACACACAGCATCACCTTATTGCGGGTTAACCCGGGTTTTGCCAGAGTCTGTGAAGCCTGACCGGCCTTTGACCACGACCTTTTTCGCACGTTCTTGTCGTACATGATCCACTTTTCATCACCAGTTATAAGCTTCTTCAAAAACGGTTCGCTTTCAATACGTCGTAGTAAAGAATCGCAAATGAGTACACGGTTCATTAAGTTTCTTTCAGTGAGATCGTGAGGCACCCAAATATCGAGCTTTTTAGTGTACCCAGCTTTTTTCAAATGCGCCAAAACTGTTTTGTGGTCAATTCCTAATTCTTCAGCTACGTCGTAACTACTGATATGCTGATCTTGCTCCACTTTTTAAAAAATGGCATCCATTTTATCCGTAACAGGGCGACCAGAGCGACGTGCATCTTTCACATCAAAATTTCCTTATTGAAAACGCTTAAACCAAATTTGTGCTACTCTCACAGACACTGCACTAGATCCATAAACGTTACAAATTTTTTTCGCAGCTTGCGTTGCATTTTTACTTTTTTTGTAGTAAAATTTTAAAATGAATCGAATTTCTTCATTAGATTCACTCATCTTGACAGTAAAAAAAACAAATGAAAATCACACATTTACCTAATTTGAATTTGGAATTATCTTTTTTAAAATTTAAACTTTTTAAAGATATCAAAACCTGCCAGATACAAATGGTATAACCAAAGAGATTTTATTACAAGTTCATACATACTAAAATGCGAAAAGACTTTTTCCCCTACCTATTATTAAAAACCGCATCATAATCCGTTGCGTAGTTTCAAAGATTTAAGCATACAAAGGGACATAGGGACAGAGAAAGCGACTTTGTTTTATACTATGTAGTGATGTCGGCTGGCAGACAAGCATACAGCCCGCTTGATGTAAAGCGGTTACCGTAGCCATATTAACGCTCGCAACATAAAATATCGCTCGCGCACCGCCGCCCCTGCTGCCAACGCAGTATCTCCTTCCTTTCTGGTGACCTCACTCACTAGCAGGAACACAACAACCCTCAAGGGAATTGTTATTTGGCTGCGGTATTTTGTGAGGTGGAGGTACACCCCCTAGTCGAGTAGCTAACAATTACGCTCCCTACCTCTGTTTTCGCTAGAATTTCGTTTATCAGTCAGCAGGGTGCACCGCGTGCAGATGAAGTTGGCTTTGGTTCAAAGATGTTGATGAACCACTTACACCCCAATGTGCTTCTTGGTTCTAGCCATGGTAACAATGATTATGTTACGTTATAAACACTAATTGACCCGGAAAACGTTATCTTGCCATACAAATTATACTAATATCGCTATTAAGAAATAGGGGTTGATGGTAGAAGGGGGAAAATTTAGGGTTGAATGTATTTTTAATGCCACATAATAAAAAAAAAATTGTTCAAAAATAAAAATTTTCGGTGGACCACCCTTTTCACTTAGGGGTATAAAGAATAGATAACAATCTATTCTCAGACCTACTGAATATACATATAAAATTTTATCAAAATCAGTCAAGCCGTTTCGGAGGAGTATGGTAATTAAAACTGTGACATGAGAATTTTATATATTAGATGGACCTATCCTATACGTACTTTATGTACTCGTACACATCGGATAAGAATTTGTAATCTAAACTTAAACATTAGATTGGATATGTCTAGATCACAATCTAGACTTCAACATGACCATTCACTGTATGCATTTATGGTTATGGTTTGTTATATGTACTTATCTTGAAATGGGTCCAGTACTGCAGAACCCGTAGCACGTATAGGGAGTGCACAAAAGATCCAAGAGGGTCGACACTCTTGGATCTTTTATGCACTCCCTATACGAGTGAACCACTTACACCCCATGCCGTGTCATTTATGGCCGTAATGACTGTCCCATATTAGAGACCTACAAAGGGTTAAGGTCTCAGGTCAGGGTATATGTGCTAAAATAATTAAATACGACAACAAAGTCCAAACAGGACACACGTTACTGGCGTTTCTCATTTACTGTACCACAGAGCATATAATTCCATGGCTTCGACCATAGACATTACGTTTTATAGACGCAAGTCAGGAGTAGCAAACATCAGATAGATAATATATCAGTGGGGCAATTCTCGTAATTAAAATGTAGTCAAAATTCGGTTCTGATCGAGTTTCGATCTCACAAATGTCACAATTGGTATTCTCATATCATAGTACGAAACTTCAAAGCGTAATTTAAATGGGATTATATCGAAATATGACTGAAAATTAAACAAACCAAGAATGTTATTTTGCCACCAATAAGTATTGATAATATTATTATATATATGATATAGTATATGATATAATATTACCGACTCGAGTTGACCGAATCGAGATTGAATTGTGAATTGACTAAAAATAATATCCGAATCGAGATTGAATTGTGAATTGACTAAAAATAATATGATTTCATTAATTAATTATAATTAATTATAATTAATGAAATCAATTTATAATTAATGAAATTACAATAACACTAAAATAATTTTTCAATTCGAACCAGTAGTTCTTGAGATTAGTGCGTTCAAACAAACAAACTCTTCAGCTTTATAATATTAGTATAGATGGAGGAAGATCCCAGAGCCGCCAGACGTCACATATTTTCTGATGAACAAAATGTGCAATATTGAGTAGTGTTAGGGTGTACTATGATCGTATGACTACCTGTTACCTTGGCCAGACGGCCATTCTCCAGGTATCAGGTAATCAAGGTATGTAAAAACACTACTCACCTCATCTAAATTGTGATAGCTGATTTTTACATATATGTTACACAATATCGTTAAAAATCAGTAACCAATCCTCGCAGACACTTCCGGTCGGCAGTATCTAGTTATTTAAATCATAAAATTTCATTCAATTTAAATCATTTAAATTGAATGAAATTTGCAATATACTGTGTTTGTACAATGCCTGCTTGGTAACTAAAAATTCAGGCTTCTAGTTTCATCCACAACGAAGTTATAGAGGGTCGAAAATGGCCTGAATTGCTTCAAGAAAAGGATGGTACGGCCGTGCCGCTTTTTGCTCGACTTGGCGGGGGCACTGCCGTGCCCCCAGATCTGAAATCTAGGTCTAGGCCGCACACAATAGCGAGCAGGCGCTGAATTGTCACTAAAGAAACAATTCTAGATTCAGCGAGAGTTCAGTCTCTATTGAACCTGTAGGGCTACCGCCAAAGCTGAAGCCGATTACGATTGGATATTTCGATTGCAAAAATCTAAATTCAGCTTACATTTGTGCTAATATAATGTTAGCTGGTAGAGACGGAGGCATTCTACCGATTAAGCTGAAGATATTTTATCACATATTTAAAGAGGAGTCCGATTTTCGTAATCAGAAAACCCGATTGGAATCGGCTTCAGTTTATGCGCTAGCCCTACGGGTTCAATAGAGACTGAACTCTCACTGAATCTAGAATTGTTTCTTTAGAGACAATTCAGCGCCTGCTCGCTATTGTGTAATATATAATGTGATATGTAACTATAATGTTGATAATGGTGATTGTTGGCACTTGGTCGACCGTTTACACTATTTTCATTTAATAAAATTACTTTTACTATAACATTTAAATAGATTTACTTTACGACGGGTTTGCTTTTACAACATTATAACGGCATTAATCCATATTTATCCCACTGTTGGGATACGGGTCTTCCCTCAATCGAAGGGGGTTAGAGCATATTCCACCACGCTGCTCACCTGCGGGTTGGCGGAGGCCAGTGTTTTAAAGCCGCCCACTGACTTGATTTAATGAATGTCATCTAACGACAACAGCCGAGACAGATAGCTTAACGTGCCCTTCGAAACACGGAGGGGATCGAAATAAATAAACCCATCAATAGACGGGCTGCGGGCGACGTTTGGAACTTACGTGTTAGATTAGACTGACACGCCATCGAGCTCCTCATTATAAAGATATTCATTAATCAAATTAATTATCAATCTAATTAGTTAAGGCGGGGTGGTACCAGTGGTACTGCAAAGTCCACAGTTTAGAATTCATATTTGAAGTAATAAACAGAGAATTAAAATCTAGGAAAATTATGTTGATATTGTTGAGGATATACTAGGGAATATATCCCATGGAAACATGATTTGATGAAGTTGACTCGATAAAATAAATTCACAAAGTTACCTCTTTTTTTCGTGTCATTTTATCTTCTATTTTTGGTTTTATTCTTAAAATAAGTAATTTGACATTATAAGTCATTTACTAAAAAAAAGGTCATAAATAACTGGAGGTATTATATCCTATATATTTTTGTTATTACATCTTTAAAAATTTTAATCGATTATTCAATTGATTTTCGATTAGTAGGGCGCTCGCCAGAGTCGCCATGTGTCTCGCGGAATTGTCAAATTGTTTCTAGCGCTAGCTCACCTCGCCTTAAGGTATCAAGTGATTTATTATATACTCGTATGCTATGGACTATATCGGCGTATAAAACAACATAACACATACTTAAGTCTAAAGTGTGTTCAAAGATGCCTTACCGATATCAGCGGCGGCGTGTAGCAAGTCGGCGAGCAGCTCGGGCTCATGGCACGCGATGGCTAGCCTATCGTCGTGCAGGCGTGCATCCAGCTCGCCGGGCGCAGCTTCCCGCAGCTGCAACGCCACCGCGCCCTCGCCGCCCACCGCCGCGCTGTACATCAGCACGGCGCGCGGCGAGAACGTCGGCAGCGGTAGCCGCGCCGTCTGCACCTGCAATAACGAGATATAGTTCAGAATGAGGATAATCATACTTTTGGATAAGCTTTTCCATAGTAGTAATAAATATATTGATGTGAAACGGTTACAGGCTGCATAGTAAAATTTGAAGTAGTCAAATAAATGGTTATATCTATTGCAGGCGTGCAATAGTTATAACCGTTTATGAGAGTTGGGCGAACACAGTACTCACATAGATAAATAATAAATATTCCTGGACAAATTACACACGGCCATCTAGTCCCAAACTAGGCAAAGCTTGTACTATGGATACCAGATAAAAAATAAATGGAACTAGTATAATACTTAAATATTTTTTTTTTGTAAATACATACATATATGTATGTATGTATTATATACATAGAACATAACCAGACCAAGACAAACAGACATGTTTATGCACACAAATATTTGTATTGTGGGATCGAACCCGCGACCTCGGAGTCAAAGTGGCCGTTGCCAACCATTCGACCACCTGGCTCGTCTGGCTGTAGACGCATTTCCGGCGCCTTGTGATGCGCGCAAGTGAAATAGATAGTGCTTTCCATCTAACTTGTGCACATTATAAGGTGCCTGAAATGCATCTTGGCCGTGTGGTTTAACTAGAATACAATCACTCCGTCTCTTCCCGTGGATGTCGTACAAGGCGACTAAGGGAAATACATTATAAAACATCGATCAGGCCTCCCCAACCCGTCTGGCCAGCGTGGGGAGTGTAGGCCAAATCCTCCTTCTGTTTGAGACGGAAGAGAGAGGGTCGTGCTCCTGTAGTGGAGACTGAAATGACCTGATGATGATGATGAAATGCATCTGTAGGAGTACTGTGGCCACTTCAACTCTTACTGCGCGATCAGGGGCCTTATCGCCCATGCTGAAGCCGATTAGGTACCATTGGATTTTTTGATTGCGAAAATCAAACTTTTAGCTTAGAAAGGCGATAATCATGTTTAGTTTAGCTGGTGGAAACCATAGAGCTCGACCGGTTAAGCTGAAGTTATTTGTCATTAACTTAAACATCCGATTAAAAAATCCGATTAAAAATCCGATGGTAATTGACATCAGCTTCGGCGGCAGGGCCCTTGTACCGTAACCAAATAATCGATTATAACTATTGCACACCTGCAAACACTATACAAATAAACAGTTTCTGATGTCAAAATAACAGGTTTTTACTAAATGCATATGAAAGTATATGCGATGTTGTTTGTTTGTTGCGGTTAATCTCCGATACAGCTAGATCGATTTTGATGGATATTCACTGGCAGATAGGAAATTAGGCTACTTTTATCTTAGAAAAGAATTAGATTATCTTAGAAGAGAATTAGAAAGATCAAACTCCACGCAAATAATAAAAATATTATAAGCAATAAACGATTAGTTTTATGCGAACCTAAATACGGATAACAGTTATCATAAAATGTATTAGTAACGTACATTTAATAATATACCTATCCAACAATATCAAATAAACGAAAACAATTAGTTCATTTAAAAACATATATTTACTGGACTACATTGCTAACTGCGTATCTTTATGAGATTACCTAATCGTATATTTAACAATAGCAAAGAATCAAAAACAATTATTTCACTTAAAAAAATATTTTTACTGCATTTCATTGCTAACTACATACCTTTATGAGAATATGTAATCGTATGCTTAACAATATCAAAGAATCAAAAACAATTATTTGACTTAAAACATATCTTTACTGGACTACGTTCCTAACTACGTATATTTCTTCGAATACCTAATCGTATAATTAGCAATATCAAAGAATCAAAAACAATTATTTCACTTAAAAATATATACCCGCACTGAACTACAATGCTAACTACGTATCATCAAACGCTGCGTACATTAGTCGAGCAAGATTACTGGTTGGCGTTTTATTACCACGCCAATGGCGGTACATTATTCCATTAGTGTTTAGCGAACGAGGGTAACAACATTAATTTGCAACACTATTAGCGGATTAGTGCTGCGCCGTGCCTTTGTGGATGGCTGGATTATTGTTTTGCTTATTAACAATATTTCTCTAATAGTCATAACACTAGCTTTTAATGGCTGTACTAGCTGTGTTCGCAACCTTCGTAGGAATTGAAGTATTTTGGCTATTCCGTCCTCTATAGACTGTTTCATTTATGGAGACGAACATAAATCGTATTCTTTGGCCCATTTTCAAAATAAGGATTATTGGGGTGTAAGTGGTTCATCAACATCTTTGAACCAAAGCCAACTTCACCTGCACGCGGTGCACCCTGCTGACTGACAAACGAAGCTCTGGCGAAAATAGAGGTAGGGAGCGTAATTGTAAGCTACCCGACTGGGGAATGTACCTCCAAATGTAGCCAAATAACAATTCCTTTGAGGGTTGTTGTGTTCCTGCGAGTGAGTGAGGTCACCAGAAAGGAAGGAGATGCTGCGTTGGCAGCGGGGGTGGCGGCGAGCGAGCGATGTTTTATGTTGCGAGCGTTTATATGGCTACGGTAACCGCTTCACATCAGGCGGGCCGTATGCTTGTCTGCCGACGTAGTATAAAAAAAATGCATGCGACTGCCGTGGCTGCTTTGGTTTGGTTGGCTCTGCGACTTTAAAACATCCGAAACAGAAGAAACGTGCGGGTGCCGCCGCCCCGACTGCAGTGGTCGTCTCTGCGGCACGTGTTTCGCCTCTACGGAAGGCGATCTGTAGATGTTGATGATTAGAACAACAGCCTACAAATGACAAATCTATCACATTACCGCTTTTTATTTAGTATTTGAAGTGGAGGGGGTAAAGGGGTTAATGGAAAATATATTAATGATTATTAACTAGTTAAGTTGTTTACTAATTAAAGGAATTTTTGTGTTTAATTATTTCTAATTATTCCCTAATATTAAGTTTTAGTCCTTTTTCTGTCGTGTATAGTTATCCCCCAATAATTCATACAAAATACCAAGAAAGATATAAGAACTATTGTGATAATTCAATAATATTTTTATTATACAATATATATCTACGAATACGAAATCAGAGCTCGAATAATCCCATGGACCACAAATGTAACGCACTACGAGCTATCGGTTTACCTTTAATTGCATTTGATATCCGAAATGGAAATTCATACTTCGTTGAAATTGCTGAACGATTTCGTACATGATCATTTTATAGACGGTTAATTAATGTGTCCGAAACAAAGCTTCCAAAGTTCAGAGATCTAGCGATCCCATATACTAAATTGTACTAAATTGGATTATCAATGTTCTTTGTGGTTACATAGTACAGTTATCTAAGGAGTAAGTAATTCGTTCCGTGTATATAGAAAGTTTTTTTTTAAATTCATTTTGTTATAGTATGCCATCCTACAAATATTTTTGTTACTACCTCTTTTGAAGTGTGCGTCTATCTGGTGGACCCAATGAGATGTTTTAGCTTTTCAAAAATAATTATGTTGTACATATACATCTATATATATAAAAATCAATGCCACTTTTCGTTGTAATTATAAAACTCAAGAACGGTCTCACCTATCCAAACCAAATGTTTAGGCTTTGTTCGGACTATTTAGTAGATGGTTTATGTGAAGTTTCAACAAAATCGGTAGAGCAGTTCTTCATTTATCACATTTTTTTGTAACAAATGAATTCAATAAATGGCGGATCTGCGCTGGCAAATTTGATGTTCCAATTTTTTTTTATTATTTCGCTTTATACGTAGCGAAGCACGTACCGGGCCGCTAGTATTATATACAATATCATCCATTTGTGATTAGAATTAGAAACTATTTTGTAACTTCCAAATCCAAAATTTCGAATTTCTATGAGCTTATACTTCACATGATATTCATTACATAAAAAAAAGGTCCAGCCAGCCGGCCTTTTTCTTAATACTACTTTTTCATAAATTCAATAGTGTTAGAATCTAGATAAGAAGTTCGTCTCTAGAAAATATATTGTAGGTTACCTTCTAAATCCATATTTCGAATTTCTATGAGCTGGTACTTCACAAGATATTAATTAAATAAACAAACATCCAGCCAGCGGGCCTTTTTTTGCCTTCCATACATCTAATGTTAGGAGTTAGGAAAAAATAATCATAATTGGTCCGCTAGCTACACATTGCATCAATTGACGTTTTCATGCAGTGTCTAGCTAGCGGGCCCCTTAATCAAAAGCTGCCCAGGTACAAAATATACTCATATTATATATATTTTATTTAGGTACAAAATAAGTCTTTTTGAAAAGCTATCACCCTCTAATAATCTCATTGGGGCCCGACAAATAGACGTACACCCTTTTGAATCCGAAAGAGATATGATGTAGAGATAAGCTGAACTTAGTACACTTCTAAATAAATAAAACGATATACACTAAGAAGGGGAGGTTATGTTTTAACGTGAATACTTCTTTAAAATAGCTTCCATAGCGAGGCAATTCAAAAAAACGAATGACAACAAAATTGGGGGATAAACTTTGGTGTTGCAGCTACGTATCTATCATCTCCATCCAAAATTCAATCTCACCACTGGATAGATGAAGGATCAAAGAATTTATTACGCTGAGTCACTACATAGTATAAAACAAAGTCGCTTTCTCTGTCCCTATGTCCCTTTGTATGCTTAAATCTTTGAAACTACGCAACGGATTATGATGCGGTTTTTTTAATAGATAGAGTGATTCAACTGGAAAGTTTACATGTATAATATATGCATAACATAGTAGAAAAACACTGATAATTTAGAGGTTTCTAATGTGATGTCGTAAATAAACACATTTTTTTTGCACTTTCATTGCAAACGCTGGCTGAACCCAACGAGATAGATCAAAATAATGTAGTACAGTATTGTTCACCTTAAAATGTCTACAAAAAAGTTCGCGATGGTATATGTCTATCTCTTAGTGGTAACACACAATAACCGTTATTTTATCCTTTGCTTTTTACAAGAAATAATGCCTTATTTACGAAGCGATTTTAAGCAATACAGAATTAATCCTTATCCAATTAAGTACCTTAAATACATTGCGCATTTAATCGATCAATATGGCCCTTCACAGCATGTAATTTAAATGAATAGTTTAGAAGATATTACACATTTAAAATGCAGGGACATAACGGCTGTGGCGGTACCGGCCGCGGAGCCGGCGGCGTGTGCCTATAACTGGGGAAGGACTGGATAGGACAAAGCGCAAAGACCTTCTGTAGTACATTTAGTATCAGCATTGCACCCGTGCGAAGCCGGGGCGGGTCGCTAGTAATGACTATAAAATATTGCTTGCGGAGGAAGGGGAAGCGCTGCCATTTTGAGATAATTTTAGTGCATATAACGTATTCTCATAGAACACACTCCCGTGTCCATGACACAGCCACACTCCATTTTTTTCGAATGTTTGTATTTTCGTACCTATGTATATACCTATGTTTCAATATATGAGGTGTTAATAGATTCGTCACAGCCTGAGAGTATATTGTTCCAATATGGCGTGTGCAAAAAAGGAGGATAATAGCAAAAAAGATGTTAGAATATTGCAGACGGGTTTTTTGTTCCGGTTAATAATTTTGCATAAATTAGGTCTCACGCCGCCACTCCCGCTGCCAACGCAGCATCTCCTTCCTTTCTGGTGACCTCACTTACTCGCAGGAACACAACAACCCTCAAGGGAATTGTTATTTGGCTGCGGTATTCTGTGAGGTGGAGGTACATTCCCCAGTCGTAGCTTACAATTACTTTGTACATACACATAATAGTTCTACCTACCTTTCTTTTCGCTAGAGCTTCGTTTGTCAGTCAGCAGGGCGCACCGCGTGCAGGTGAAGTTGGCTTTGGTTCAAAGATGTTGATGAACCACTTGCACCCCATATATATCCTATATATAATGATTCAACGAATTGATGGACGTGGCGTACTTACTCGCCTAGTCTACGCTTACTTCAGCTACATTCATGTTTTACAACGTACTACGTTGTTACAGGGCGGAAAATATATGAAATGAAATTCCTTATTTGCTACTAGGTTTTTGTGGCACTTGAAGCCGACTTACATTTTTTTTATCAAGGTCGTAATTTTTTTCTGTGTTATTCACTTACATAATGGAAATGACAATTAACGAAGAAAAAGTAGAGGAAAATCAAGCTGGCGTCGAAGAAACTAGGTGTGCTCAATAGGGCGAAGCAGTGCTTTACAAAGCTCAAGTACGGCCGCATATGGAGTACTGTTGTCATCTATCGCCGGGAGCTCCTATGTACGACCTTGCACCTTGTGATTCAATTCAAAGGCGTGCTGTCAGGATTGTTGACGATCCTAAACTGACAGACGGTATAACATAACGTTTACGTCTGGGAAGAGATTTAGCGTACCTGTGTATGTTCTACCGATTGTACAATAAGGTGTGTTCAGAGGACTTGTTTGGCATGATGCCCACGGCCTTCTTCTGCCGTTGCACCGTTCACCATCGACAGGGAATTCGAGCCCACTGGAGCCTAAGTGGTCGCGTACTGGGATGTTCCAGCGAACTTTTCTCCCGCGTACTGTCAATCTGTGGAATTAGCTGCCTGTCAAGGTTATTTCAGGAGACTACAGCATAATTCTTAATAGGGGTTCTTCAAAAAGGTCGTGAAGAAGTTTTTACAGAGTCTTCAACGCGTGTGTGATGCCCTTGGCGTTACAGGTGTTTATAGGATACGGTACTGCTACTGCTTACATTCAGGCGGGCCGTCTTTGTCATTGTCGTTTAGCATTTTTTTTTATACCATTAAAGTATCGTTGGTTTATATAGTAATATACAAGGAAAACTCCATCCCTTAACAGGACAGCATGTCAATACATCCAAAATAATGTGCAGACATAGTTACTGAGCGAGTAGGGTTGTCACTATAGGGAAGTTTGACGATATTCCATTAGCGCGCAGTACAGCTTTAATCGCATTATAATCTCCGCCGTCGTTACACGGAGAACAATGCCACCGATAATTACTCACCAACAACTATTTATTTACGCTCCGCTCTCCGCTTCTCTCCGCTCCCGATGTGTGTGACAGCCCGCCGTAATGGGGCCCAATTATGTGTTTTACATTATGACGGATAGTGCCGTCGTGTCTAGTCTCGTACTCATTTGTTATGAGATTAATGTTAAAAATAATTAGGTAGATAGCGTAGATGTATATAAAAGTGTTTTTGTTGTTACCAACTTTACTGCTTTCGTGGTACGCGGAAATTTACTTATTGTAATTATTATGCGTGCATAATTTGTCCTATTTATATCTCTTTATTATAACCATATACTGAACGAATGCATTTACCGCAGCCTATAAATGCCTGCTACGCCAGGGGCATCATACGTGCATCTTTTTTTGATTTCGGTTGTCACTCAGAATAGTGCACCACATTTAGGTGAGTTTGTCTTTGGCTCAAATATAGGTAATGCTGAACTACTTATACCCCAAAAATTGTTCCTATCTATCACACCCCTGCCCAATTTGCCATATTGCTGTCTCTCCCATTGCTAAAAGTGGAAGTCAAATAACCAAGGCAGCCGTACTTTACCCCCGGGACTGCAATGGACTTCACTATTCATTGCCTTATTGTTGGTCGCCGCTGTTAATCCTGGCTACGAGATGAATGTGTGGTGTACCCCCCCCCCCCCCCCGTCTCGCCGTCTCGTTAAAAAAAAATGACGAGCTCGGTGGTCGAATGGTTACTTTGACTCCGAGGTCGCGGGTTCGATACCCGCACAAAACAAATATTTATGTGCATGAACATGTCTGGTATGCATTTAAAAAAAAATGTATTTAAGTATTATGTCAGTTATCTATTACCCATAGTACAAGCTTTGCTTAGTTTGAGGCTAGATGGCCGTGTGTAATTTGTCCAATAATATTTATTTATTTTGTAAAAACATCCCTGCCCCGTATTGGTCATACAGTAATCAAAATGGTTGAACGCTATAAACCATTAACAAGTTCCATCTAAGTTTACACGGGATATTCTACTGCAAATAGCTTCGATAGTTCGGGTTGGTTTGATAAACTTTAATTGCAGCCCCGACGACGCTTTACGGATGCCGGCAGGATTTCTATTTCAATTATGAATTGGACTGAATTGTTAGAAACTGACGCTGACCGCATTTAGAAACTTATTTTCTCAATTGAAAAGCATTATTTTGGTCACATATAATACAATACCGCAGCAAATGTAATTGTAATACATATATGGACACTCCCTACCGCTCTCTCGTAGCAACCGTTTTTTTATACCACTAAGGTGAGAAACAAGCATATGGTCCGCCTGATGGAAAATAGTTACCGTAGCCTATGGACGCCTGTAACACCAGAGGCATCACATGCGCGTTGCCGATCCTGTAAAAACCTCTTTACGCCCTTTTTGAAGAACCCCATGCTGTAGTCCCCTGGGAAAACCTCAACAGGCAGTTCATTCCACAGCTTGATAGTACGTGGAAGAAAACTTCCCTGGAACCGCAAACTGGCCTCCCTTCTGAGATGAATCTGAAAGAGTTTGATTTCTCAATTGAAAATAGAGATGTTCGACTATGACTACGTTAGTACTATTACTTATACTGTGCTATGACTTAGGCCGACTAGTCGACTAGCGGATCAGTCGGTTGTATGGTCGACTATCAAGTCGGTCACGGTTTCGGGTGGGTGTGTAAGTGGGTCACCGTGGTCTTCAGAGCCAAAGCCAATCTCACCTGCACGTGGTGCATCCTGCCGACTAGCGAAAGATGCTCTCGCGAAAGAGAGTTAGGGCACGCCTCCGTCACTCCATGTACTTGCGCGCTATAGTTACCTACCGCCCGGCCGAGCGGTCTCGGGCCGTTTGCGGACCAAATTCAGGCCCTGCGATTGCTGTGGGATCGCGCGGTGCGAAGCAATCACAACTGTACGCTTGAGCATTTAGGCACATTTTAGCATGCAGCGGTTGCTGACGCGACGGAGTAGGCTATTATAGCAGTAGGTATTGGAAATTTTCTACTGAGTGATGTATCTGTTACGTAGTAACTATTATGTAATCTGTGGTTAGGGTACAGCGTATTGTAAGCTGCCTGACTATCTGCACCTCTGGAGGACTGAATTGTTAGAAATTGACGTTGACCGCATTTAGAAACTTATTTTCTCACTTGAAAAGCATTACTTTGGTCACATATAATACAATACCACGGTAAATGTAATACATATATGGACAATCCCTATCGCTCTATACAATTAAGCTTTTGCATGCCTTTTGTAAAAACGGCGGAACATGCTGAACTAATTATAAAATTGTCTTATTATTTTATATTAATGTTGTACCATGTATCCTAGCAAATAAAAGAGAACATTTCATTTTATTTCATTTCATTTCATCTCTCTCGTAACGAATTCATCTCCCTTCTGAGATGAATCTGAAACAGTTTGTATGGCGCCGCACGCACACACATTGTGCGTCCGATGTAATATTTTAATAGTTGATTCCAGTTAACTTGCCAGAATAGGTTCATAGAAAGATTTGTGATGGTGACGAATTTTTGGTTATCTATTTACTGCTGTAAAGTCGCAATGTGGCGCCATCTACCTATTAAGCATTACACTAACAAAAAATGGAAAGAGCACTTGACGGGTAATTGAGAGGCCGTCGGTTCAACGTCCAATTTAGACTGGGAGGTGAATTTCTTCAGTAAGATTTAAAACTTACATAAACATTTTAAAAAAATTGATAACTATTTTAAAAAAAGTGTTTATGTAGTAATTAACGATGTGATATTTGTATGGAGCGGCCGGAGTGTTATTACATTTCCAATGACTTAGCCTCTGTGCAAAGCGTGTTGAGCGTGTGTGCATACGGTTCCATAATAAATTATTCCAGATTTATCTCATAGGAGAGGTGAGGTCGACACGAGAGAACAACAGAGAGTGTCCTTCGACAAAAAATTGACTCCTACTATTTTTGAAGTCGGTGAAAAGCCTATGTTACCAGGAACTAGACTAGCTATAATATCGAATCGATTGACACCATATTCATTGGATGAATAATTTAGGCGCTACAGAGTCATACATACATACATAGACTGCTATTATACATAGACTGTTGGCCGTGTGGTTTCCGGCAGACTAGAATAGAATCACTCCGTCTCTTCACGTGGATCTCGTACAAGGCGACTAAGGGACATCTATAAATATAAAATTCAAAGTCCTGACTGACTGACTGACTGATATATCAACGCACAGCCCAAACCGCTGAGTCTAGAGATTCGAAATTTGGCACGTAGGTTCCTTATGACGTCTAGGGGTACACTAAGAAAGGATTTTTCAAAATTCATCCCCTAAGGGGTGAAACGGGGGTCCAAAGTTTGTATGGGGAAACGAGCTTAGTTGGACTATTTTATCCTAAATTTTACATGAGTACTTCTACTTCTATAGATAATTTACTAAACACGTGTTTCAGAATTTTTCAAAATTCAACGCCTAAAAGGGTAAAATGGGTCCCAATAGTCTGAAAAACGTCATGGTTATTGTTTTTATGGTTTATCGGGTCGCTGGTTACGAAAACAACAATGATTTTAAAATTCAACGTGGCTAACGTGACCATCATCTCCTATTGGGGTGCAATGGGGTTGAAATGTCTAAAATGCGGTCAAAAAGTCTGAAAATCGTCATGGGTATTGTTTTATAGTCTATCGGGTCGCTGATTACGGAAAAAAACAACTATTTTGTAATCCAACGGACATAAAGTTAGTTAAAAGGACTGTTCAAATTTTACCCCTAAGAGGGTGAAAATTTTTATGGACAAACGAGATTGGTTGACTATTTTATCTTAAACTTTACACGACTACTAAGCTTCTATAGATAAATGAGTAAACACGTGTTTGCCCCGAATTTCACGCGAGCGAAGCCGCGGGCGAAAGCTAGTACGTTATAAAACATCGATCAGGCCTCCCCAACTCGTCTGGCCAGCGTGCAGTGGAGACCAAAATGTCCTGATGATGATAATGATGATAAACTGCTAAAATCATAACACTTCCGTTTGGCTTCGTCATAGTCAGTGGGAAGGGATCAGCTATCAGAAATTTTGTAGTCAAACATATAAAAGATACATTCATGTCAAATTTAATTTAGCTTCAGAGAATAACTAAATAGAGGTCAAACGTAACGGAGTAATATGGTAGTGGTCGTCACAAAGGACGGTTAAAATTAAACATATTAATAACTTAGCGTTTAGTTCGTAGGGTCGGATGGAGTTTACACCGTAATATTTTCTCTAACGACCGGCATTGGATAGTTTTAATGACTTTTAGTCGCTCTTAGGAAATTCATTCAACAGATATTTACCGATTTTGATTGATATTTGTCAACTGCCTAAAAAATTTGGTTGTCTGTAAAGTCTGTTTTCGGACGATAATTTTACGTGATATAACGTCATAAGAAAACATCGGCCGATGGAGTGGAAGATTGATAGCTGCGTCACTTGTTCCGCGCTCTCGCTTGCACGCTCGGCTCAGTCGGAACGTGATAATGAGTGATGCTTATTCGTGCGTGCAGCCGGAGTTCATCGATTTATACGACGTTATCAAGTATCAAAATTATTTTAACATATTATCATCATCAGCGTACTCACCGTTGGATATGGCCTTCCCCAATGCTTCCACCATATTCGAACCTCCGCTTTTCGTTGTCAGTCCATCTAGAAAGGTGTCAACCCACGCTTCGTCGTCCTATACGTGGCCTCCACTCTATAGGATTTTCCTCCTTCCTTGCCTTCACTGACCCGGCATTTATATGAATGTATGTGGAGATTTTTTTTGAAAATGTATATAATATATGGCAATTTAAGCCACATGCTAGATTTTTTTACAGAACTATATTATCTATACCCCTTCTATTGAGGGGAAACCCGTATCCCAACAGTGGGATGAATAAATCCTGACGACTCCAATATATAGTACGGGTGACAACCGTAGTAGTTATATATTTTTTGTTTTATTTCGTTCAAGGTAGAGAAATAACGAATAAGTTGTCATATAAGAATGGAACAAAATCGACGTATAACTAATTAAATTACACAATTAATGGATTATTCTCGTAATTAGTAAAAAGATCGTAATATGATTATTCAGCTAATACGTGTGTACTAATATAAGTATTACGTTATCATTGACGATACTTATATTAGTAAATGATATCGAGATACTAATGACAATTGATTGCAATAATCGAGTTAATTCTTGGATTATGAGAAATTAGGAGATGTAGACGATATACTTAATTATCTATCGAACTAAAGATATGTACTTGTGATTTATGAAGCGTGACCTTTTGGAGCGTAGACGACCTGGACTTAGACGGGGCGAAAGGTCATGGAATCGAATATTGTGAGACATATAATTAGATCTTCCTTTGAGTCTGTAAGCGTTTCTGCCCATTACTCCGTAGGAATCACGACATGTTACGATAATATGTACCTAAATATTCATTAATTATCATCATATAATTAATGATCAATGGTTCAGAATAAATAGTGGACATTTGTTTATTTTTAGGGTTCCGTACCTCAAAAGGAAAAACGGAACCCTTATAAGATCACTTTGTTGTCCGTCTGTCTGTCTGACTGTCTGTCTGTCAAGACCCTCTAAGTCAAAAATGCGTGGAGGTATTAAGCTGAAATTTGAACTGTATACTCAGGTCTACGGTCCCATGAAGTTGTAAAAAAATCAAACTGCTCAGTTTACGTAAAAAAAAGTTACGGCTGTTTATTCAGCAAAAAACGCATATTTCGACATTCTCAAGGGAATCAAAACCTATAGGGTACTTCCCGTTGACCTAGAACTATGAAATTTGGTAAGTAATATCGTTATAGACTACAAGTACAGGAATAAATCTCAAAACTATACATTTGTAATTAAATCTTAAAAAATAGGGGGTCTATATTTTTTATAGGTCGAAATTTCAAATTGAAGCTACTAGTTCAAATGGGGTATCATATGAAAGGGCTTGATGTGCACATTGCAGGAACCCTCGGTGGGCGAGTCCGACTCGCACTTGGCCGGTTTTTTTTATACTACGTCGGGTGGCAGACAAGCATGCGGCCCGCCTGAT
Source organism: Hypsopygia costalis (assembly GCA_937001555.2). Lineage (NCBI taxonomy): Eukaryota > Metazoa > Arthropoda > Insecta > Lepidoptera > Pyralidae > Hypsopygia > Hypsopygia costalis. Next base: position 17,965,397 of record OW443343.2, on the reverse strand, counting down.
GTGGAGCGGTTAACGTAGCCATATTAACGGTCGCAACAAATATTGCTCGCGCGCCGCCACTACCGCTGCCAACTCAGCATCTCTTTTCTGGTGACCTCACTCACTCGCAAGAAAACAACAACCCTCAAGGGAATTGTTATTTTGCTGCGGTATACTGTGAGGTGGAGGTACATTCCCCAGTCGGGTAGTTTACAATTACGCTCAAACATCGTCAGCAAACAGTAAACACTCGTATTGTACTTTGCACTTTAATCAATCATTTTTATAATTATAAAAATGATTGATAGTAATTAGGTTCATTCATTATTTCATCATTCATTCTAAAGACAAATGGAATTTCAACTTGAATAGAAATTAAGAAATCTTTTTTTAAGAACAGCAATTAGGTTACGTTGTGGCAAGCAGAGCGAGTACAATCATAAGTAGATGTGATAAATAGAGGTCGCGGGTTCGATCCCCGCTCAAAACAAACATTTGTACGAATGAATATGTCTGTTTGTTTGTTTCTAAACTTTATTGTTCTAAAACATACAAGTAGATGATACAAAAGCAATGTCATAAACAATGGCGGACTTATGCCAATTCTGTTTGTCTTGGTCTGGGTTTCTTAAAAGTATGTATTTACAAAAAAAATGTGATTAAGTATAATATCAGTCATCTAATACCCATAGTAGAAGCTTTGCTTAGTTTGGGAATATTTATTTATTATATATTTATCTATAGACTATATAACATTTTATTGGTAAAGGTTGCTAGAGATTCTTCATGTATGAATATTTCGACATCCCGTTGAAACTTTTGAAAATTCTTCCTTACGGGTGTTCACAAGAACGCCACTCCCTTAACGCAATCCTAGTTCCGCGCCTGCTTTGATCAAAAGGGTTTAGAGCGTACTCTACCACACTGCTCGACTGCGGATTCGTGGAAGCTAGTGTTTGGCCACTGAGTTGACTTTGAACTGTTATCTAACGACAAAATCCAGTATCAACAGCGTAATGTGCTCTCTGATGCACGCAAGAGTTCGAGGTAAATAAAAAATAAACCCATTCACAAACAGGCTACCGTCGACGTTGCTTTACTTGTGTGATCACTTACACTGTAACGTTGAACGAAGTGGTAATAATAAATAAATATTTCTTGACAATTTACACAGCGCCATCTAGTCCCAAATTACGCAAAGCTTGTACTATGGGTACCTACTAGATAACTGATATTATACATAAATACATTTAGGTAATAGTTGACAAATAAATCAATCTACATCGGAATTGGGCCTGAAATAAGGACAACAAAGCTAGTAGGCTCTGATGAGAGGTATTACGGCGCGCGGTCCCGGGGGCGGCTGTAGTGCTGATTACGGGATAATTATCCCCCGCTGGCCGGCAAATAAGCACGCAATAGAGCAAGATATTTTACATTCGTACTGCTCGTTTATATGTTCGGATACATTGCTGTTTGTGGTTAGAGTATTTATTAGTTTACTATCGCCCGCGGCTTGGCCGGAATGGGATATGCGTTTTCACTCCCAGTTTCCGAACTACATTAGCGTATACAAACCAAAGTACTTTGGTTTGTGTACTTCCACTTTTTTAGACTGTGTATAAATCGTTTTAGTTGGTTTGTTTTAGGTCAATATATATATTTTTATCCGTCAACCCACAGTTGAGAAACGTGATGGAGTATGTTCTAAACCCCTTCGATTCAGGGGAGGCCCGTATCCCAGCAGTAGGATGAATAAGGCTTGATGACGACGATATATTTTGAATATGAATAGGGTGACAAACAAGCATTCGACCTGCCCGATGGTAGCAGCACAGATCAAATATGCAGCAGTCATTGCAGTCTATGGACGTTTCTGACTCCAGAGGCATCACACGCGCGTTGCCGACCCTGTAAAAACTGATTTACGCCTTTCTCGAAGAACTCCATCCTGTAATCTCCTGGAAAAAACTTGGCAGGGTGTTCATTCCACAGTCCTCCTGATGTAAAACTGTATGTTAAGTTTATAGAAGCTTGCAATTGCAATACAAACATATATAATTCACAAGATTTCTTCATTTCATAACATAAATTGTGCCCTTTAATTATACAGGTTTAGTGGAGTAATATACTAAATAATAAAACACGTCCATCTAAACATATATTCCTGTGCAACAGTTAATTTTTGATATAAAAATCGCTATAATTTTCCCCATTATTCCTTTTTTTAATTTGAACAAAACTAAGATTGTTTTTGCAATAATTTTTTTAAATTTTAAAATGCCCAAAAGATCAAGATCTCAACTTTCTAGAAATAGTTCCTAAGTGAGGGCATCAAAAATACGTCGTCATGGAGAATCTTCTTCAGAAACTGAAAATCGTCTTGCAAGTCAGAGAGAACTTTTGAAACTTTTGTTATACCTGTGCGAAGCCGCTAGTATATTAATAAAAATCATTTATATTAATTTGTCCTGACAATTTTCGGGGATTGTGGCCAAAAGGCTGACCGCATTTCCACGCTGGGTAACGATGGAAATATTTTGACCTAGATCAATTTGATATATTAAATTATATATCAAACATTATTACTTAGACGTCTATATCTTATTAGGAACATACCGTCTTGTGTCTTGATCGAAACAGAACGTTCGTTTGTCTTAGAGACAAATTCCTCACGACAAAGCAATGTGATGTAAGCATAACTGCATAGAGACGCTGAGTAGTGTATGACAAATATGAACCATGTGCTTAGACATTTTACATGACATAGAACCTGTGTTGTCTTATTTGAATCTCAGCTTTCATGTAATTAATTATATTTAATTTGTCTGTATTCCGTCGCCATAATAGGAATGATGACAATATAAGCTTTACTTAGTTTGGATTAGGTGGTCTGTAGGTGGTCTAGGTCGAAACGTCAGGCAAGAATAAAAGTATATAAATACCCTTATGCATGATCGTGTTAATTCCCGTTGCTATTTTCATGAAGGATATGTCCTAGTTTAGACGTTAAGTGTACAGACGTATCAACACCTAATCATCCCACTGTTGGGATACGGTCCCCCTTCGTAGAAGGGGTTTAGAGCATACTCCACCACGCTGCTCAATTGCGGATTGCCAGCCATTAGAAGCCAGCATTTTCAAGCCGTCCTAAGGCCACTGACTTGGTTGTAGTTGTTAAACTATCATCGAATGACAACAGTCGAGACCGACGACTTACCGTGCCCTCCGAAGCACGGAGGATAAATAAACCCATCCATAGACAGGTTACAGTCGACGTTGCTTAACTTGCGTGATCGATTTGACTGACACGCGCAACGACGCCACTCCTCTTTAAACATACGCATGTAAGCTGTGTTAAATAATAAATATATCTCGTATGACGTCTCTGAATCAGGTCAAGAGCGGTACTAATCTCACTTCTGTTCGCGAGATATTCGTGTTCTTATGTTGGTAGCAGACTACTGCCCTCATTTGTTCATATTACGTGTTAAAGCGTGATATTAGAGCATCGCGTGAGTGATTAAGCTTCTGTATTGTAGATGAACCCCTCTAATGCGTGCGTTCGACGCTCACCTTAAATGTTCTTGTAAAAGTTTTTCTTTCAATGTTCTCGAAAATCATTATTGGTTTTTTTCATTGTCGACAAAAATGCAATAATATATTTTTTTGTACTATATCTGGTAGCAGTTAAGCTGCTACGATCTGCTTGCGTTCCTATTAGGATATTATTTTTTTGCCATGCCCTAAAGGGCTTATAAATATTGTTAACACCTTGTATTTAGCTTTATAAATGCAATAAATATTGAATTTAATTAAATGCGATAGACCTGAAATAGCACACATTTAAGTGATCTTTCACTGAGAGTGAAATAATTTGGGGACTCGCAGCAATCTACTTTTACCCGTTGTCACGTCGGTTCAGCTGAAGCGATGTCAAATGTCGTTAAATGTGTCACGGAGTGTCACGGAAATGACACGAGTTCGACAAACGACACCACGACGCCACACTGTTTAAGCGAACGGAAATGAGATACGAAGCTATTGAGATTTAAATGAATTTTCAAGACTAAATTGCTTGACGAGGCTGGATAAACAATGATGGGGTTGAAACAGTTTACCTTACTTATGTCTCTGGTATTAATAGCTTTATTTTTATTACTAGCTTGTAACCGCGGCTTCGCCCGCGTTTACTTTATTGTTATAAAGAGTATCCTATATCCTTTCTAATACTTTTGAGAATATGTGTACAAAGTTTCTTGATGATGATCGGTTGAGTAGTTTCGGCGTGCAAGCGTAACAAACGAACTCACATTCACATTTGTAATATTAATGGGGATAAACTACTTATTACAAAATTAACAAATTAAGGGACAAATTAACCGATATCAAGTTACTAGTTGATATCGGTTAATTTGTCGGGAAATTCGTCACCATCACAAACCTTCCTAGTAGCCCAAATGAAAAGAGCACTTGAGCGGTTATGGAGAGGTCGTGAGTTCACGTCCCACTTAGGCGGGGAGCTAAATTTTGTACATTTTAAATATTTCGATACAAATACCTTACACGTTAGGCCGCATAATGATTTCTGAGATTTGCAGGCACTCGACTCTCGACTCTACAATTATGAAATTGGGTAGCTTAATTTCATGCACAATATGCACAAACTCCGAGGTACTCTTATATGAAATACAGTCGTACTGACTGTACGACTGTATTTCATACGTCTGTGATGTGATATTCTATGTCTGTGTGTGAGTAGTCACAGTTCAGATACATTCGGTAGAACACACAAATAGAAGCAAAATCTCTCCTTAGACTAGACTAAGGACTAAAAACTGTTTGTAAGTTGGGAATGGAATTGTCGATAGTTCTCACAGTCCGTACCGAGTTACAAGATGGTACCTGATATCCGGGTAACGTGTACGTACAGTCAAATATTAAATCCGACCAAACAGCACATCACGTTCTCTGGGAGAGTTGTTTTTGTCGCCGGGAGCGGGATGATATGTTAAATTCCATACACGTAGTATCCGAGATTGTTTACTGTTCTGATTTGGTTGCAACAAGGAAGAATAACTACGTATTTAAGCGATTTTGTAATCTATATTATGTGTTAGGTGAACTCAGGTGACAATTTATAGTTGTAGGTTCCCAATAGTGTATAAGGTGCAAGGCAGTCGTGCTTCACATGACTAGTAATCTCTTTGAAGGCTGTTTACTTACTTGTCATATTTTGTTGCTGTATTCCACTTTGTTAAGAGGGGAAGTCAAACTACAAAGATACCTAGTCCTACTAATTTCTTCTGATTATATTATAGTGAGTTCCAAGGCAGCCGTAGTTTTACCCCAGGGACAGCAACGGACTACATTGTTGATTGTGTTCTTTAATTTTACGAGATCCAGCGGTGGGAATATGTGATGGGCCGATGCCAATAGCCCCCAATGTGACACTCTCATCAAAGTGCTCTCGATTCCTGACACAAGTCATTTGCGGCTCTTTTCCAATCGAGAGCGAGGGATATTAACAAGGCTCGTGTAATAAGTGTCCCCGGTACTACCGTATGCATAGCAGTTAATGCTGTCAATGGACAATATATCATTGATATGCAACAGATATGGCGTTGAAGACAACATAGAGCCTTGCGGGATGCCATCTATATCCATGCCATTAGATCAACTGCCATCGACAACAGCTCTGAGGCCTCTGTCAGCGAAAAATCTACTAACTCGTCACCAAGTCCTCTGACAGCCCATATGTTGATAAGTTTCACAGAAGACAGTGACTCTCAACAACCAATGTCTAAAGTGTATATGTGAGATACATTAGAAGATCACCAGTCGACTGACTGTATTTTTTCATTATGTGTTCTAACTTCATTATGGGTTGCCATCTATCCGGGTTTCCCCGGATTTGTCCTAGTTTGGAGGGCGTCCTGGGTTTCATTTGCAGTCCAGGGTTAAAATTTTTAAATCACAACTGCCCGCTCCATACTGCGAATAACCATCTTGTCACCGAATAAAACATCGGACGCGCAGCATGCGCCACCATAGCGAAATTTATTTATTTTATTTATTTATTTATTTTTGGCCACTTTTCCCAATTGATATCGGTAAACTAAGGTCACCTTACTACTTTTTGATGCTCTACACGAATCGGAAGTTAAAATTTCGAAATTTTGAGTTTCATGGCAACGGACCCACAGGCCGAACGACCGGACGATTTTATAAGCTCAATAAATTTCGCTGAAAATATTACTAGTACTAATTATTGCAACATTGTATAAAACATTGATGATATGTCTCAAGGTTCAAAATCCGCAGTTTTCACGCATCTTGTCCTGGTTGCTAGTGTTTAGAGATGGCAACCCTAGTTCCAAGCAAAGACATTCGATCACACATATTTCAACTGAAGGATTTCTACCTATCCTGACCAAGATATGAACATCTTACGTGAAAGTAACGTTTACGTAAAAAAACGTTCTTATGCGTTCGTCTTGCTACTCCGTTATACCTTTTGTAGGATAGCAGCGTAGGATTAACTCCAGCCTAGTTATTAATTAAAGTTTTCACTGTCTCTCCACACAGGTTTTGCTTCTATACGCCACCTCTTTCATATTTTAGTTTTAATTTAATATCACAGCACAAGCGTGCGTCCTCAAGTCCCCAACAGAGCTCACAGGTACGTATTCTTATATCATATTTGCTTGAATATTAAAATCCTTTTTCCTTACGAAAATAGCTGACATTATTTCATCGGTTACTCTTTAGAAAACATACATAAGGCTTCATTTTAATCTCGACGAAGTACAAAAAGTTCCGTCGAAGGTTAGGCATTGTTTATCAAACGTATTGCAATAATAAGCCTTCTCCTTAAAAATACTATTCATGAAAATTGAGAGAGCATTGTTGGTATATAATATAATTATAAATATTTCTAGGTAAATTCTTAGAGATATGATAACATAAGTTTTATACATGTAGAGGAGCTCGATAGTGTCATTGCGCGTGTCTGTCTAATTGAATACGCAAGATAAGCAACGTCGATCGCAGCCTAGCCAATGGATGGGTTTATTTATATCGAGCTCCTCCGTGCTTCGGAGGGCACGTATCGGTCCCGGCTGTTGTCATTAGATGACAGTTTAACGACTGTGCCAAGTCAGTGGTCTTAGGGGGCGGCCTGAAAACACTGATCTGATACTGACGGAAACATTAAGAAAAGTATAGGGGAAATGTTACCGCTACGAAATTTCTTCTATACGACCATGGGGTTGACAAAAACTGAAGATGAAGATCCTAATAATGATAAATATATAAAACTGACTTAATAATTGGCGATCTAAAACTGTGAAAATCGTCAATGAATATAAATAATTATTCCTAGAAAATTACACACTGCCATCTAGTCCAAAACTAAGCAATGCTTGTACTATGGGTACAGAGAACTGATAACATACTACTTAAAAACATTTTTTTTGTAAATGCATATATATTATAATATATAACATCCAGACCAAGACAAACAGAAATGTTCATGCACACAAATGTATGTCTTGTGCGAGGATCGAACCCGCAACCTAGGAGTCAAAGTGCCATTGCTAGGCATTCGACCACCAAGCTCGTCAATGAAAAACAATGAAACATATTTAAATAATCGAATAGTTTTCGTCGAAGTTGGTAATGTGGGTCGACCCGCCCCGGCCGGCTGTGAATCAACAATGGCCCAACTTTCGATATTACCGAAATACCGACCCGAAACAAAGATGGACGGCAACAAGTTGGAAACAATACACATCCATTAGAAATTATTAGATGACTGCCAGTTACTATTGTTAACTGAAACTGTTTTGATATATAATTCTATAGAACAGGGGCAACCACCTAAGCTGAAGACAATTCCGATCAGATTTTTCGATTCTGACAATCATACTTCTATTAAAGTTACCGACAAGGCAACCAGGGGCCCTAACGCCGAAGCTGATGCCGATTGCCCTCGGTTTTTTTTATCACGAAAATAGATCTTCGGTATAAGTCAATGACAAACATCTTTAGCTTAGTCGGTAGAGCTCAATGGTGTTTCTACCAATTAAGCTAAACACAATTACCGCCAATTTAAGCTAAACTTTGATCTACGCAATCGTAAAATCCGATGGTAAAGGGCTTCAGCTGAAGCCGATTCCAATCGGATTTTCTTCTTTGCGAAAATCTAAATTCAGCTTAAATGTATGGTATTTGTGTTTAGCTTTGCTACTTTTGGATACCCTGGAGCTCTACCGATTGAACTGAATATGTTTGTCAACAACTATAATGTAATATTCGAATCAAAATATTCAATGGTAATCGGCTTCAGCTTTGGCGGTTCCCTGATTCTACTGAAAGGAACGAGTAATAAAGTTATACTAAAATAGTTGCTCGAAGGACCAACATAACGGCTTTTTGGTCATGTTAAATTCTCAACTCCCAACTTTGGTGTCCGTTGAAATTAGAAACGGATACATGGATCGGTAGCTACGAACCTCTAATTTTGATATCGCGAGGTAGCATAAGTTGACGTCCGACACTTTGTAATTAAATTTGTGCAGTAAATTCTATTAATAATGTTATTAAAATTGAGGTTAAAATTTTCAATCTAATATATAATACTCTCATGTCAGTTTTAGTTACCATATTCAGTCTGAGAATAGGTTGTTATCTATTATTTTCCACTAAAATAATCCTAGGAATAATTTATATGGTAAAACAAAGTTTGTCGGGTCAACTAGTAATAATATGTTTATTGAAATCAATATTATTCATAAAGTCTGATTGTCACAATGCACTAAGTAAACATATGTATTGAGAAAGTGGCTGCTTGTCGTATAAATTCGAAAGAATCTTATAAAACTTATGTATACATACAATAAATAGTTTGACAAAGCCAGTGACCAGTGTACACAACCAGTGACCATTAGCTAGCTAGTAATAGCTAACATTTAGCCTAGTCAATTACCAGTAGCCATCTCAATAACAGCAATCCAATTAGCGTTAAGTTCAGTCACCCCCCAAGGCATTTTCCTCCATTGAATTTTTGTATGTATACACGCTGTCATTTATCCATTTAGGTTTTTCATTAATATATAGCTGTAACGTAACGCTACAGATGAAATATTACTTTATGGATATACGGATACATAATAAAATTCCAATTTCGTCTCATATTAAATAATTCAGTACATTTATTTCCTTATATCTCTATTAATAGTTTCTGCCAACCCGCAGTTTCGAGCTCGGTGGCGTAGCGGTCAATGACGTGGCTTTCACACCAACGCTCGTGGGTTCGATTCCCACATAGGACAAACATTTGTGTGCATGAACATGTCTGTTTGTCTTAGTCTGGGTGTTTTCTATGTATCATAAGTATGTATTTACAAAAAAAATGTATTTACGTATGTTTATCAGTTGTCTAGTACCCATAACACAAGCTTCGCTTACTTTGGGGCTAGATGGCGCTGTGTAATTTGTCTGACAATATTTATTATTATTATTATTTTATAGTTGAGCAGCGTGGTGGAGTATGCTTTAAACCCCTTCAATTGAGACCCGTATCCCAACAGTGGGATGAATCATCTGAACAAAGTTCTAAACTTATAAAAATTCTCTATTAGTAACATAAAATACATAAAACTAGAACGATCTGCGATCTCTAAATTTTAATAACTTATGTCCGACGTGTTTTATGGTCGATCAAAGTTTGGTGAGAAAGTCCATTTTAAAAAGTATGAAATTAAATAAAAAAATATTACTATTGTAGAAGCAATAAAAATTACTATAACTTTTATTACGGCACTAGCTACATAAATGCAATATTTAACATAGCTGTCGTACAAATGTCTGATTTAATGCATATAAAATAGCGTATATCGTGATGTCATAACACTGTAGCCTTTTGTATGGAGCGTTTTCGGTATAATCACAATTTTGGATTATCTCGAGAAGTTTTTATGCTATCGAAGTAATTCTTTCGCCTATAGTTATTATATTATTGTGACGTCTTTAAATAACACATCGAAATAAAATGGTTCAGATGCCTATTAATACAGATACGATGCAGAGACACCTCTCGTAACGTAATTACACTGCCGTCCCTAATCATTCAAACTGAAACACAATGCAAGTATTGCTACGTACTTCCGGCAATAGGGGGAGGAATGGAATAATTTCAAAACAGTTGATTGAAATAAAAGACAGATGAGACGCGGCCTGATTCGCAGAGTAGGCTCTGTATTTAAGGCTCACTGAATCATCGTATGAATGAATGAAACATTTATTTATATCTCCAGTACATCCATAATTAGTTCCTTCCAGTTTTGTAATCTCTCAATCCTATTAAGCATACTGTTAAATCCGCCACGTTAAGGTCCCTCAACTAATCCCTTTCCAGATGTATTGATTGGTATTTGTATTTACTGACAAATATTTAAATTGTATCTTACAAATAAAATAATAATATACCTACGGATATACCTGTAATGACAACAAAGTTTTTGCATGCTAGTGTAACCCTGGCGGGACATGTATGAGCATTCGGACATAAATGTAACACCGATGTACTTACCATGTGCCATAGCAAATAAACGATTTCATTTCATTTCATTTCAGATTTCTCAATATATGCCTCTTTCCAGAGAGCCAGACGCCCTGCCCCCTTACCACCATCTCTTATTGCGATTCAATAACTGAATAGAATGCTTATTCATACCAATGAATAAGCGACTCTATTCCATTTGAAATAGAGTCGCTTATTCATTACTATAAATAAGCATTCTGTCCAGTTATTGAATCGCAATAAGAGATGGTGGTAAGGGGGCTGATCTCCAACTCTCATAGTGTCCATCGACGTAGCGTACTTACCTAAAACAATCAGAAATAGCGGTTGAATAACTGATTTATCACAAGGACAAACAATCACAAGAACACAATTTTTAAAAATTTGCTCTAAATATTTTTGTAAAAGACAAAAGTTGTAGACCGGTAATGTGGCCATATGCTTATATATCAACAAAGTTTTAAGTAAATATATCTTTCACGGTAATCTTCTTCGATTGTATTATAAAAGGCACTCGTTACTGACTCATCTATCAATGCACTAAGGCTAGGCTGAACCCGATTCCCATCCGATTTTTTGATTGCGAAAATCAAACCTCTGCTTAGATATATTGTATTTGTGTTTAGCTTAGCTGATAGTATCCCTGTAGCTCTACCGACTAAGCTAAAGATTGCTGTCAATAACTTAAACGTAAGACATATTTTTCGAATCGAAATATTCCGTGGTAATCGGCTTTAGCTTCGGCTGTAGGGTCCCAGGTTGAAATTCGGCGTAGAGGTAGCTATTACGACGTAGCCAACCGCTAAGAAACAATTTTGGAACATTTACAAAGAATACCGGGATACCCGCGTACGAAGTCGTGGGCATAAGCTAGTCAAAAATAAACCAACTTACTTGCATAGTGAGCTTTACACAAAATTAATTCATTTTCAGCGTATCGGAGCGAGCAATATTTAAATGTAACAAAATTTTGTGGTCAAAATACATTGAAATATGTACGTCATACGAACGCATCAATAAAATCAAACGAAACCACATGAAACGCATAGCCCAACACTGCTATGGTTCATTTAATTAATTTGAATTTTACAATTTACTTAACGAAAATTTGTTATTCAGTAAAACTGTTTGGTATTGCGGTATGCGAATTTAAAATTAATTTAATCAGTAAAATAATTGGCACGTCTGCACTTCAAATGAATGATACTTCGATGTAAATATACATTATATACAAAAATATCGGTTCAATAGGTATGTATTTTTTATATTATGTTCATAATATTTATGTATTACCGCTTTAATCAAGTGATTAATGTATGGATCCAGCCGTTTCGATATTTACAAGTATCAAAGCGGCTCTTCGACTCCTATGTTGAGGGCCCCCTTTAGTTTTGCCATCTGCGTAGGTCTTGAGCATGTTCCATCCACTTTAATAATTAATAACAACCCTCTAGGTCTCTACCAACCCATACTCATCCCACTCCTAGGATCGCTTTGCTGCTCAATCGAAGGGGTTAACATCACGTTCTTCTACTGCAGGTTGACGGAGGCTAGTGTTTTTCAGCCGCTCAAAGACCACTGACTGGGCTTTAGCGACTGTCATCTAATGACAACAGTCGTGGCCGATTGCTTAACTTGCCAGTTGAAGCACGAAGAAGTTCTAGATATATAAACTCATCCATGGACAGGCTACGGTTGATTATTCCTGCGTGATTGATTAGACTGACACGCGCAACAATAACCATTGCGTTCCTCACTCTAGGCCACTACGAAATTGATAATTATTTGGTTTCAGTCTAACCCCACTTTGTTTTGAGTATACATAACGATCCAAGATTAAGGAATTCCCGAGTGATTTTCCATGTTTCTTTCTAGCTGTCATTTAAAAAATGACCTGTACTTGGCGGGAGGTAGGCGTGGAATATAAAAGTTGTGTCCTGATGCATTTAATTATTCATAAGGTTTTCGTGTAATCCCTCTTTCGGGGAAGTTTTCACGCGACGCTGTCACGGTCCTAAGTGACAAATTATAGCCGAAAATCGAACCAATTTTTCATGAAAACGGGATTATGACAGCTGCGCTTTCGTTGAACTTTTCAACTTTTTTGCCTACTTACTTACATTATTACTTATCTAAAGTGAATTGACGAAAAATCAATACTTATCGCAAATTGTATAAGGAAGTAAAAGCTTTAGAGAAGTTTGGTAGCGTCGTGTACGCGCAGCGGTCTAATGCGAAAGCTAAGCATCCTTAAGCGTGTCCTGTTTAAGGATGGGTCTATATATATCTCGAGGTTTTACCATGGTTCGGAGTTCACGTTAAGCTATTATCATTAAATGACTCTCATTAAGCCATGTTAGTCTGTGGGTGGCTTGAAAGACTAGCCTCCTTCAACCCGCGGTTGAGGATTGTGGTGCAGTGTACTACTCTAAATCCCTTCGATTGAGGAAAGACATGTATCCCAATTAATCCCAACCAGTGAACTAAATGTGGGTTGACTCTGATAAGTTTTAGTTAATACCTTTATGTTTATAATGTACGACATAGCCACTTTTTTGTTACCTTTGATCAGTATATGATGAAACTATCGAAGTTGTGTTTGTTACGAAACTACTCAACCGATCATTATGAAACTTTATACATATATTCATAAAGGTATGGTAAATATTGTTATTATGTTTTTATTGGTGTACAATAAAGAGATTACAACAACAACAACAACAAGGTATTAGGAAGGACATAGGATACTTTTTATAAAAAAAAGTAAACGCGGTCTAAGCCGCGTGTGGAAGCTAGTATATATATAATAGTCAGTAACATTTATGTATATATGACCACTATTTCCGCATAGCGTCATTTATCTGCAGCCACACATACCACACCATCATATAATCCAGAGCATGCATCCAACGTCGTTGGTAGCCATATCGATTAAACAATTTGTTTATTACATTTACCAGATAATTAATCACTGTCACATACTATGTATTATCAATCCTAATTATTATGTCTACTAGTCACTTGTAATGTTGTTCAAATCTATGAACTCATATCATCTACATCTACACTATTCTACGCTAATATTATAAAGAGAAAAGATTTGAATATATTTTTTTATATGATTGTCACCTAATGGATAGCAATCACCACGCCCATGGAGATCCACAACACCAAGGCGTCGCCGATCCGTTGCCAGCATATACTCCTTCCTTTCTTTCTTTCTGGTGACCTCACTCACTCGCAGAAACGCAACAACCCTCAAGGGAATTGTTGTTTGGCTACGGAAATCTGTGAGGTGGAGGTACTTCCCTTAACAGCTTAAAAATACGCTGTGCCCTACCCCTCTTTTCGCCAGAGCCTCATTTGTCAGTCAGCAGGATGCACCACGTGCAGGTGAGGTAGGATTTAGTTCAAAGATGTAGATGAACCACTTACACAAAAACTTACACTTAAATTTACCCAAAAATATTTGTTTGTATTAGATGAACTAAACACTATTGAACCGATTTTAAAATTAATTAGTCATATAGAAAGCTACATGATCAGTGAGTAATATAGGAGTAATATTTTATGGCACCCGCGCGAAGTCAGGGCAAGTCGCTAATCTATATATATAAAATTCAAAGTCCTGACTGACTGACTGACTGACTGACTGACTGATATATCAACGCACAGCCCAAACCGCTGGGTCTAGGGATTCCAAATTTGGCACGTAGGTTCCTTATGACGTCTAGGGGTACACTAAGAAAGGATTTTTCAAAATTCTTCCCCTAAGGGGATGAAACGGGGGTCCAAAGTTTGTATGGGGAAACGAGATTAGTTGGACTATTTTATGCGAAACTTTACACGAGTACTTCTATAGATAAATGAGTAAATACGTGTTTCAGGATTTTTCAATATTCAACCCCTAAAGGGGTGAAATGGGGTGAAAAAGTCTGAAAAACGTCATGGGTATTGTTTTTATAGTTTATCGGGTAGCTGATTACGAAAATAACAACTATTATCTAATCAAACATAGCCGACGTGACAAAAAGTCGCCCCTGTGGGGGTGCGATGGGATGGAAATGTCTAAAATGGGGTGAAAAAGTCTGAAAATCATGATGGGTATTGTTTTTATGGTTTATCGGGTCACTGATTATGAAAATAACAACTATTTTCTAATCAAACGTAGCCGACGTGACATAAAACCCCCTGTGGGGGTGTGTTATGGGGTTGAAATGTCATAATATCAATGTGGGTGTTGATTCTATGGTTTTCTGGGACGTCAATTACGAAAATGGCATCGATTTGAAAATGTAACATAGTGGACAAGAAATTACTTAAAAGGATTTTTCAAATTTTACCCCTAAGAGGGTGAAACGGAGGTCCAAAGTTTGTATGGGGAAACGAGCTTAGTGGGACTATTTTAACCTAAATTTTACACGAGTACTTCTATAGATAATTGACTAAATACGTGGATCAGAATTATTCAAAATTCAACGCCTAAAAGGGTAAAATGGGTCCCGAAAGTCTGAAAAACGTCATGGGTATTGTTTTTATGGTTTGTGGTTTTCTAGGACGTCAATTACGAAAATGGCATCGATTTGGAAATATAACTTATTGAACAAGGAATTATCTAGAAGGATTTTTCAAATTTTACCCCTAAGAGAGTGAAGCTGAGGTTCAAAGTTTGTATGGGGAAACGAGTTTAGTTAGGCTATTTTATTCTAAATTTTACACGAGTACTTCTATAGATAATTAACTAACCACGTGTTTCATGATTTTTCAAAATTCAACCCTTAAAAGGGTATAATGGTTCCCAATAGTCTGTAAAACGTCATGGTATTGTTTTTATGGTTTATCGGGTCGCTGATTACGAGAACAACAATGATATTAAAATTCAACGTGGCTAACGTGACCATCATCTCCGATTGGGGTGCGATGGGGTTGAAATGTCTAAAATGCAGTCAAAAAGTCTGAAAATCGTCATGGGTATTGTTTTATAGTTTATCGGGTTGCTTATTATTGAAAAAACAACTATTTTGTATTAGTTATTAACACAAATTTTGTATTAGTTGTTATCCAATACAAAGTTGAAATGCCATAAGCCCATAATACCAATATGGGTGTTGAATCTATGGTTTTCTGGAACGTTAATTACGAAAATGGCATCAATTTGTAAATATAACATAGTGGACACAAAATTAGTTAAAAGGACTTTTCAAATTTTATCCCTAAGAAGGTGAAACGGAGGTCCAAAAATTTTATAGGGAAACGAGATTAGTTGACTATTTTATCTTAAACTTTACACGACTACTTCTATAGATAAATGAGTAAACACGTGTTTGCCCCGAATTTCACGCGAGCGAAGCCGCGGGCGAAAGCTAGTTCAATATAAAATCAATTCTATCAGCTGAGGAATTTTGATTTTGAAAATAGGTTTATACTCGTACTTAGGCACCGTTCATGAATCCGTTAAGCTAGAAAGAGAGAGCTATAGAGATATAGCTCTCTCTAGAGAGATAGCTTTCTCTCTAGCTTTCACCTCTAACCTAAATCAAAGATGTAAATCAGAATCCAAAAATTTGCGCTCTGATACTTCAGCATCAGGCAGGATGACCAATGCTCTACCTTACATTTCTGAATCGGTCAGACCCGTGGAAGTTGGTCATGTCCCTTCTACATCTAGAAACGGTCAAATAGATTTTGAATCATAAGTTAGAACACCCTCGATTAAGTCACATTTCAAACAAAAAAACTAAATCTAAATCGGTTTATAGAAACAGAGTATACGTACAAATATACAGCTACACGCGTTTAACACAACACCCCTCTTTATAGTATAGATCTTAATCTTACCCGTACATCTTAGCAGTCCTAAGACAAGATTTATACATAGTAAAAAAGAAATATTCCCAAAGCAAATACACGTGGCAACTTTGTTAGCGACGAATACTGGGAAAGTAGATACAACAAAACGTCTAAACCTCACCCATTCTAAAAGCAAAACATATCATTGCAAATAAAATATAACAAACAAGAAAAGCGTCATGGCTGTAAATAAAAAACAGATCGCAAAATAAAAAAGGCTTTTGTGTTTGGAAAAGGGATTTGGTGTGACATAGCTCTGAGGCGGGCGGGCTTATCATCGTATTGGAGCAGGTAGATACCACGTACACAATGACACGACAATCTATTCTTTTGCTCGTATTGTGTGCTGGTACCATATTTTTTTAAATGTAAAAGGTATTTTTCATCGTGTCTTCGACACAATGCGTCACAAAAGGGTTAAACGCCTAGATAGAAAACTGAAAGGGGCTTGCCCTATTTTTTAATAGAAACCGCGGATAGTATGGATCACGGGGACTTTGCGGACGGCTGACGGAAAGTTTTTATAACCAAGCGACCCTTGGTTACGTTGGAGTGACTTTTATTGTTAAAATATGCTAGTATGTAAGATATGTGGGTCATGAATGCCTGTAATTATTGTTAAACTCCGTCGAAATCTGTTACGTAGTTCAGCATACTAATTCGATTAGAAAAATCTATACATTACTGATTTCACGAACGCACGTGATCTGAGAGAGTTTGTTGTTAACCAAAACAGACATGTTCATGCACATAAATTATTTCTCTTGCTTGAGAATCGAACTCGCGTGCCTTGATGTCAAATTATTTCTCCACAAATTATATACCCATGTATAATTTATTATTTAAATATGTATGTATTGTAAGTATTATGCAATAGGCTATTACAAATAAAATATTTACAAAGAGGTAGAAAAAAAAAAGAACAGAAATAAAACAAAAATAATATAATATAATAATAATAGGCTATTTGACAATGTTCTAAAATTGTATAAATTATTTAACAATATCGTAAAATACACAAAACTATAAAGATCTGCAAACATTTATTCTAATATCTTCCGTCCGATTTAGTTCCGGGTCGATGAAAATTTGGCGGGAAAGTTCATTTTAAAAGTATGTAATTATTAAAAAATAATATTTCTATTGGAGAAGCAATAAAAATACTATAACTTGATACTAATTACATAAACGTAATATTTAACATTGCTGTAGTACAAATTTCTGATTTGATGCAAACAACAACCTGTGACATCATAACTCAGTAGCCTTTTGTATGGAGCGTTTTCGGGAAAGTACAGAATTGTGATTTTCAAATTAACATATACATTAACATATCTCGAGAGATTTTTGTGCTATCGAAGTAATTCTTTCACCTATGGTTATATTATTGAGATGTCCCTACATATCAAACTGAAAAAAATGTTAGTCAAATAGCCTATTATGTTTTAAGAATATCTACTACAATTTTTGATCGTATTGACGTTGCTTATATTCGTAACAACTGACGACGGAATATTGACTCAACCATATAGTATCTCAACATTTTCCCCTGAGAGTTACCAAAGTCGTTAAATAATCGTAGACAGTCGTAATATGAAAGAATCTGTACAATTTTGGTAAGCCATCGCCTATCAGCAACATCTGACAGCATCGATTTTGACGCCAGGAACAATATCCGTTGCGTGCCGCTAGTTGCCGACACAAATAAGTGTGTTGGAGGCACCAATCTCCGGCGGATATCTGTTTGCCAGTACGACCCTCTGCCTATCGATAACAACCTAAAGGGAATAGAATATGGGTAGGGAGGCTAAAAAATACGTCTTTGGCTGTTCGGAATCGGTAAAAGGAACTAGTATAGGATAAATATTAGTCTCAATGATGATCGTAAATCATTATATTGTTTACACGACTGTCTAAAGAAAGTGAATATGTAATTTTAAGTAAATAAGTATGTCTATGTTTTAATTGTATTGTAATTTCTAAGTGCTTTAACTGATTTGGGATTGTTTGGTATTATCTCAATCCTAATGTCTTGAGATAAATAACCGCAAATGAACAGCGTGGTGGAATACATTCTAAACCCCCTTTCTATTGAGGAGAAAAAATGTAATGATAACAAAATCGTGGGATATAGTTTGGCGGTGTAGTTTCGAAACTAAGCTTTATATCCGAAATTCAATCACACCGCTGGATAGATGATGGATCAAAGAATTTATTATTCTAAGCAAGGACTGTGGAACATCGCGTGCAGGGGTGTGAGGGGGGGGGGGGGGGAGTGCTGTCATTTTGAGATAATGTGCATACGTAACGTATTCACGTACAACACACGGTCCATGACACAGCCACACCGTAATTTTTTTTTATTAACAAATGAGTATTAATGACAGAAGTTAACAACTAATAAAAGCTTGTTTGATTTTTGTTTTTTATTCTTGTTCAACTGTGTTTGGAATTCTACATATAAAATGAGAAGCAAATTAAACATTTTACTCGATGATTTGATAATGCTCGATTTTACTTTCCATCTAATTTTCCTACGATGTAAGAAAATCTTTTCTTAAGAAGAAATCTCAAAAAATACACTCAATTCTAACCCCTCTTTGTTCGTTAGTTGAGCGTCGTAGACGCTCAACTAACCTATAAAAATAAACCACGCTTCAAACTTTCATACAAAAACAAATCCAATGCACACAGTGGGAAACAAACAGCGCAAGACGCTATCTAGTAAACTTGAACGATATTTTTACAAACTGTTTAAGGGGATTGGTGGTTTCAACTGGTGCCATTGAAAATAAAAAATAAAATAGTTTAAGAAGTAGAAAAATAAACGTTTTAAAAAAAGTTTTTTTTTATTCTTAGCGTTAAGACGTCAATATTACAATAATCTAGCCTAATGACGGGCTAATGAGTAATTTTACAATGACCTATATTTTGAAAATATATAGGTAAGTAAATGTGTAGATTGGCACTAATCTTACTGTTTCTATTAAGGGGAAACACTTTGTTCGAGTGACTTTATTTGAAATGTGAAAAAAGAAAATGGAGTATTTTACCGTACAGCTGTTGGAATTGTCGGCAACCCAGCGATCTCTGACCGGGTACACTCAATGTCTATTACACAGAAATATTGCCACATTTTGTGTGTTATGCATTTGCAATACAAGAGCTGCCCCCTTACCACCATCTCTTATTGCGATTCAATAACTGAATAGAATGCTTATTCATACCAATGAATAAGCGACTCTATTCCATTTGAAATAGATCGCTTATTCATTGGTATGAATAAGCAATCTATTCAGTTATTGAATCGCAATAAGAGATGGTGGTAAGGGGGCTGTTCTGTTTAATACCACCCGCTGAGTTCCAATATCTCGCTACTACAACTAATTTTGAAATTCCATCCATACCATTTTGATGATTGGCGATCTACAATAGTATGTTTCTAAGGCATTTTCTACCTAGGCTGAAGTTTTGAAATCAACTGCCATCAACAAAAATCACTATTACTCTAAATTTTTAAGTTAAAAATTTAAAACTTAAAAATTTAGATATTTAAAAAAAAAAAAAAATACTCTAAATTTTTAAGTTGTGGAATGAACTCACTGTGGAATGTTTTTTATCGAGAGATAATAGCATGGCGTTCTACAAAAAGGGTGTGAAGAGATTTATGCACGCGTCCATATGCGGATGCTGTTTTAAACCTTAGGCGAAAGTGACAAAGAAAAATCCGTTTTTTGACACTTTTGTCATAAATGACGTAATTATTGTCATTTGTTGTGATGAATTAATTATTTGAAAAGTTTCATTTTTCTATTCGATTAGACACTATGACTTTTTATTCAGTAATATTAATCGCCTTGAAGATATTATTCGCCTTAAGGAGTTTTTGTAGGATTTATTCTACTTTAATGCATGTAAAAAAATATTAGTGCTAAAATGAGCACATTAGTACCTAATATTAATTTGAGTTAAAAAGCTTTTCTAGTTTGAATAATAAAACATAATGTTACAAATGTTTACTATCACAGTTTGTTTAGATTTTTTTAAATACCACGACAGCACGGGTGGCCTACAAACAAGGTCCATCTGTTGAGAAGAAGTTACCGTACCGTCTAAAATATAAGTTAGTGTTCCTACTTTATTCTAGATTAAATAAGTAAACAAAAATATTAAAAAACAAAATCACTGAATATGATCTAGCCCATTATAATTTTGTATAACGCACATATTTTCATATTCTACGGCACGACTTAATCCGTCTTGATTGTATGACACCAGAATACTAATACGTCAGATACTT
Organism: Hypsopygia costalis; assembly: GCA_937001555.2. Classification (NCBI taxonomy): domain Eukaryota; kingdom Metazoa; phylum Arthropoda; class Insecta; order Lepidoptera; family Pyralidae; genus Hypsopygia; species Hypsopygia costalis. The sequence continues at coordinate 17,944,683 of OW443343.2, read as the reverse complement.
GTACTTGTAACAAGACAAAAGCTTGGTAAAAAAGAATAAATGACATTACATCAAAAAAAGAGGTCTAGTCTAGATGTAAATATTACATGAAATTTTGTCAAAGTAAATCTTTATACAAAAGATAAGACGCAATTAAACAGTCAACGGATATGTAGGTAGCCACAGACAAAAATAACACTCAAAGATGTAAGCAAAACCTTGCCTTAAGCATCTCCCGTGGTTGAAGTTAGACTTTAATGTTTTTCATGTCAAAACTGCCATGTCAGCCCACAATCCTTTGTTGTATCCAGTTACTCCCGGTTACCATTCCAGTGGAAAGGACGGTGTCATGTTTACGCCTAACTTTGTTGGATCCCTTCCAGTTTTCTGATAAAAATCACTTGGAATGTAGCCACAGTAGTAAAGTATTTGAAATATCACGTTGCATAGAGGAAGTTTTATCGCAATAAATAGGTAAGATGTGTGCATTAATAGTCTCACGAGAATTATAATATATTATGACATTTTTATACAAATTGCCTTTGCATCATTTTATTTTCAAAAATGAGTTTGTAATGGCAAAGTATTTTAATTAGGTGCTTAGGTATGCATCATCGACACAACTCTAGTTTACATAGCTTCCGTTATATAGCGACAATGTCATTGTTACATTGTCGCCATTTTGGCAGCGTCTCGATAGTAACATCGTCCGATTGGTTAATAATGCGTTCGTGTTCGTTTCATTCGGTATGTTCGTATTAATATATTTAATTTAAGGAACATCCAAAACATAATTGCATTTCGTGGTATTGTTGTTCTAAACTTTCTTTGAAATGAAACGAGCGGGATTGAAAAGAGACGTTCAGTAAAGAAAGTATGGTACTTGTAGTTTGTTGTAGTAAATAATCAGAATTAGAGTGATACATACTCGTAAGTAAGTAAATATTATTATCTACTGTTGTGCCAAAAGTTACTTTTAACATAATGTCTTGCGCATTAATGACAGAATTGCCGATCTAGGAGTTTTTTTAAGTTGTTTCATTTTGTTTTCTATTTTACATAATTGTAATGAAGTCTGAATAATGACGGATTCCATCAACGTAAGATTAATTTTATTTATGAAATCACTTAAAGTCATATTCTTCATTATCATATTGTAAACACTGTTATGTATTTATAATTTCATAATTATGGCGTTATTGCACCGGACGTGAGATTAATGCAATTAAAACAAGCACACACATCATTAGCGACTCATGTAGGCTTCGTATCACATTCAAAATCAAAATCAATTATTGTGTATATATAATCAATATTAAAAGATAAACGTAACGCTATGTTCACATGGACTTACGTTTTGCCGGATTTTTACCGTAGGTATAAGGCAGAATGGAATGTTCTGTGCACAGTCTCACACGACATTCCAATTTGAGTTTCTTTAAAGTGAATAGTGTGTCACCGGGCGAATGCTGGAAATGAATATGGAGGAAAACCCTCAGTCGCTCACTGCTATCTGAAAGCGATGAATGTGAACATTTCCGTATACTGGGATTATCGCCGAGTCAGTCCAAGATAGAGCTTTTGGATAATCTCAATTGTAAAAATACGAACAACACCAACTTCCTGACATGCCGTACCTGATGTTTGTGACTTCGATAAAAAACCGAATCTGTGCTCATGTGAACGCCTGTATTAAAATGCTATTGCCACTGAACCGTATTCAGTATTTTGCCGTGTGACCAAATTTGATGCAATCGCAATATTGGATTCGGATCGCAGTTTTTCCCGATTCGGTTATTTGCCGGATCTTAAAACCGAATGCACCTGTGAACTCATATATATTAATTATATTGTGACTCACCCGTAGCCTACAAAATCAGATCTGGCTTAACAATTTTATTGATGTTCCCGTGTCATTATAGTGTTATTTTTAGCAATCTTAAGAGAAACAATTCAACCTTTTTTCATTTTACCTTAAACATTTTTTTGCTCCATGTATCTAATACGAGTTAGAATTCCAGGAAAATATTATGGAATATTAATCTTTTGAAGATAAATAGGCATTTTTTAATAATAAAATATTATACCGAAAAAGTATTCTTACCTTGCAAATAAAATTGGAAGCGTTGTTAATCTGGTTATTAAAATAACGAAACGGAAAAATATGTAAGGCGTAATTTTACCGGTTTTAAGTTCACACAAATTGAGATGAGGAGATAGGGAGGGGAAAAATATTTTTTACAAGTTATTATTTAGTTTCACCGTGATGTCTCTAATTTAATCTTGTTAGTTTAATTACGAGTCCCATTGAGCTGATACACTCGTTTGGTTTTCGTGATTCTTTATGCAGTATGGCTTTTTTCAAGTGCCATTACATGATGGACGCCCTAAAATTTAATGATCTTATCCATACGTACCCGTAGATAACACTGTAGAAATGTAGAAAAAAGTGTTTTCATGTCTTTTGTTATATTTTATACCAGCTGATGTACCCAGCTTCGTTCGGGGCTTGAATAATCCACAGTGTTCCAGTATTCCACAATGATGGAATGTTTCGGAATATTACCGAATGCTTTAAAAGTCCAGATTATCCCCTAACTGGCCCTAACATTCCAAAATGTGCTGGCAAGATGTAGAATACTCTAGAATGTACTAGATTGTTCTACAAATATCTAGTAGGTGAAACTACCAAAACTTATATCGTCAAAAGTGTCTTTCATTTAAAAACGGGAATCTTCTTCTTCATGAATTTTTTAGAATATTCTAGGTTTAAACAATCCAGAACATCCCAGAATGTGTAAATTTGTATTTAAATATTTTTAAATTAAATTGTATTAAATTGTATTTAAATTTAATTGTATTTTAAAGTTGTCTTGATGTTCTTAAAAATTTTAGAATAATCTAAAATAATTCGTATTGATCTAGACTAGATTTTTAACAATTTTATTAATTTGGTTATTATTTTTGGTTGCAGAACTTTCAAAATCTATTATGAACGTTAGAGAACAATTTTGAACAATCAATTTCAGTCACACATTTTCATACAGTGGTGGAAATGTGTGGTGGGCCCCCGTCCCGATACATGTATAAGAAGACAGGTGTACTCGTCTACTTCCTATTATTTGGTCACCCCAAATTGTAACTATAATTCTCTCTACTTACCTACTCCACCCTCGAAACAAAACCGTATGCGGAACAAACTGTAATTCAGCAAACATAATAACACATGCTGCGAAATGTTATTGACATATTTATAAAGCCAAACCTGTATTACACAGGATATTGGTATTTCATTAAATTCATATTATCTCTTATCAACGGAATCTGTTCTGTTGTTTCACATGTTATTATTTTAATCATATTATTTCATGATGTGTATGTAGTTCATGCGGTGCCTGAACACACCGTTTTTAACCGACTCCCAAAAAGGAGGACATACTCAACTCAGCTGTTTTTTTTAATGTTTACTTCATAACTCCGTCATTTATAAACCGATTTGAAAAAAAACTTTTTTTATTTGAAAGAGTATATTCCAGATTGGTCACATTTTTTTCATATCATAAAATTCAATTCTGATAGTGGGGTTCATGAAGATATTTTTAACTTTTTAGTGCTGCTTGCGATTGTAGAGTAATATTTAGAGTCAATTTTTTTTTGGTAAAATTTTATTCAAAATGCTTTTCGACGTTACTAGCGATTATTCGTTTATGAACTAAAGAAAGCTTTTGACTCGAATGATTTCCAGCGCATTGTAGTCAGTGGTCATAGATATATCGATGTGAACGAGATAAACACAAATACCACCATGTCGGTCTGATTAGAGAATTCCGCTGCATGACAGGAAGGGCAAGCTTACAACACTATTAGCTGGTGGTATGGTTTAACTTTCAATGACCCACCGTATCACTAGAAGTACGACCAGTGGTTCAGTAGGTCTGAAGGGTCACGCTCTTATCGTATTGCAGACGAGTGTGAGACAGAGATATTTTCGAAACTATTCACCACAATACTTGAAGACATCGAACTTTTACACTATGAACATACGATATCAATACATAATGATAATAACAGAGTCGCTGCAAAAACCAACTTTTATTTTTCCCACTTCTTGGATATGGATCCTCTCGAGCGGAACTGTGAAGAGCATACCCTGCCACGCTGCTCAATTGGGATTTGGCGAAGGTCTGTGTTTCAAGCCGCCCAAAGGCCACTAATTTATTTACTAACAAACGGGATCAATAAATTAAAGTGCCTTTTAAAGTACGGGAGAGTTCAAGATAATCCGAACATAGACAAATTGTGATCGACGTTGTTTAACTTACGAGTTCAATTAGACTGACAACGGCAATAACGTCACTGGTCTCTAGGAGTCTAGATATTAGTATAAAGCAAACCGGAAGAAAATATTAAACAGGAAAAATAAATGTAAAATGCTCTAACTCAAATATTCCTTTCTTTTCAAAAGACGTACAGAAGTATGAAAATATTTTGAATGCAAGCTCAACCGTTCGTAGTGGAATCAGTGCCGCTTACGGTAGCTTTAATCGCGCAATTTAATATAATAAATGTGGTCTATTACTAGGAGCCGTCAGCAGTTTCTAACTGGTTCCCTGAATCTCATCCTGAGACTCATAATTTTATAAGAAAATATTTAGCGTTCATTTAAATATCCATGGACTTATAAAAACAGGACGCCTCAACCTGACCCTATTAATTAATTAAAATATATTTTTTAGTAATAACTTCTTTAGGCCCGTTCTGCATTTATTTTGTCACTAGTAAAATAGACTGAGCCGTCATGCTTGGGTAAGTAATGCGTCACGTTCGGTTACATAATGTTCGGGTGATATCAGCGAAAAAGGAGCGAGAGATAAAGTTTTCACTTCTGTCATCTGAGTGCTTAGTGCGAGTTATTTGGTCACATTCAAAGGTGACAACGTTTACAAGCCGACCAAATTGAGAAAAGGTTTCATATTATGAATTTACCAGACGCGTATTACACAAATTGGCCGGGATGCTCGCTTCGAAATGTGAGCATGTAAGCCATACGATTTTGATATGTGACACGCCTCTTATAAATTCACAACATGAGAGTTCTCCTCTATTTGATCGGTTTGTTTACGTTTACATTATCGTACGCGAACAATAAACTCGCAATAAGCACTCTAGTCACTGTTAAGGACACTTTTATTTTATGCGTTGCGAATACATCTCTTTGCGATTTTTACACTAATAGCAGAGGATACCTCTTAATGCGAGTTAGACGTTTTGACAACACAGTTGCTTTCTCTGGATATCTATTCATCATTTCGTAGAAGAAGTAGAGATACCTATCCTACAGTTACTTAGGATTGACCGGCTAAAGTTAGCAGTGGGCAACTAAAAGGACGGCGGAGCGTAGAACGACCCATTACTATGGTTTTATAATACAACACTATGATTCCGAGGTCGCCTGGTTCGATTTTCACACAAGACAAGGCTTTGTTTGGCCAGGGTATTTTCAATGTATTTAGTCGTCGTCAACCTTTCTTTATTCATCCCAATGCTGGGATGAATAAAGAAAGGAAAAATGCCGTGTCGCAGAGACGACCACGGCAGTCGGGGCAGTGGCGGTCGCATGTATCTTCTGTTTCAGATGTTAGAGATTCGCCGAGACGACCACAGCAGCTGGAGCAGAGACGACCAAAGCAGCCACGGCAGTCGCATACTAACGGTAGTGGGTGGGTGCCGGCCGGCAGTAGTTTGCATGAACTAATTGGTGGTGGAAGCACGCAAAGTAGTGTAGATTAAATTGCCTGTAAATTTGACTTACCAAAATAACACCTGAATCAATTAACTATCTAATAAGTATAATTTATCTGTTAGCTAATACCCATAATTCAAGCATTACATAGTTTTGGGACTAGATGACAGTGTGTTATTTGTCCAGGAATATTTATCGTCAATAATTGTATTATTTTACAACATCACTATACAATACATTGTCGTAATCGTAGCTGCTGGTAGACTTTTTTCTCGAATTGAAACGGAAGAAAATTCTTGGTAGATAACTATAATTTATAACCGCATAGCTCTACATCTACATACATAGCGAAAACAATTTGTTTCCTACAAAATTTGCATTTCGACATAAAGAAGCAAATAAAAGAAAATATACAAACTCTTCATTTGCAATTTTAACAATATCTTAGCTTCCGATTTTGGTCGTTTAAAGCGATTTTTTGGCCCACTTTTAGCTAAAGCACGAATAAAAGAGGGGAGTTTAAATCTGGCTGGCCATACTCGGTTTAATCGTGCCATTTATAATGAGTAATATGGTCCGTCCGTAATTTCTCTCCCGCTTCTACTATGTCCCTGTCCCTAAGCACTTAAGGGTATACGTGCTGCGAAAGTGTCATCTTATTGAATAAAAAATCGTATCGTAGCGTAGAAGATAAAGCATTCCTATATTCAGGTTGTTACCAATTTTATTTTTACGTCATTATACCACCACTCAAAAAGCTTCGTTTTAGAACTAGAAGAGAAAAATGCTACAAATGTTTTTGTTACTTTTCTGTGGTATGGACATTAAAAGATTTTTTTATACTACCTCCGGTGGCAAACAATCATACGGCCCGCCTGATGTGAATCGGTTATGAAATATCGCTTGCGCGCCGCTACCCCCACCACCAATGCGCTACCTCCTTGCTTCCTCACTCACTCACAGGAACACAATAACGCTCAAGTGAGTTGTTATTTGCCTGCGGTATTCTGTGAGGTGCTACGCCACGACAAGAGTTTTTGTTCAAAGAATCGCCACTTTTGCTGCAGGTATCATTTTAAGGCTTTGATCTATTAAAGGCTTAGGCGATACTAACAAAAGTAAAAAAAATCAAGAGCACGTTATAAATACTTTAAAAAGTAAAATAGCTTCTCAAGCTAATTTGATCTTGCAGTTTGAGTTCATTGCTAACAAAGTTGCCCTGTAATAAAATTGTCTTACGAGTAGGTACCTAATTTGTTCGTGTTTATATTATACTAACTATGTCCCAAAACTTTGTGCGCGCGTATCCCAATATCTCGTGAAAATTTTCATAAATAACTTTCTTCTTAGCAGATGCATACATAGTAGTTAAATTTCAGTCCGATCCGTCCAGTGGTTTGAACTGTGCTTTGATAGATCAGTCAGTAAAAGTTGCCTTTTATCACAGAAATCTAAATATGGAGGGTAAGTAGTTCATCAACATCTTTGAACTAAAACCAACCTCACCTGCACGTGGTGCACCTTGCTGACTGACAAACGAGGCTCTGTCGAAAAGAGAAGTTGGCATAGCGTAGTTTTTAAGCCGCCCGACTGGGGAAGTACCTCCACGTCGCAGAATTTCGTAGCCAAATAACAATTCCCTTGAGAGTTGTTGTGTTCCTGTGAGTGAGTGACGTCACTAGAAAGAAAAAGAAAGGAAGGAGCATAGGCTGGCAACGGATCGTCGAGCCCTTGGTTTTGCTGATCTGCATGGGCGGTGGTGATTGCTTTCCATCAGGTGACCCACAAGCTCGTTTACCCCCCCTCATATAAAAAAATAGATTTCTGTGCCTTTTATAGATACAGATATTGCATGTTGCGAGCTATAAAATGCCTACGGTAACTACTTCACATCAGGCAGTCGGTATGTCTATCTGCCACTCGAGTTAGTATAAAAAACAGATTGTAGAAATACGAAAAATGCAAGAGTAAAACAAAATTTCAGACTTAATCGCTCATTGCTGTTCGCCAGCGTTAAAAAACGGTGTACGAGTGCTCTCGGACTCTCGTCGGCTGGGAGTAAATCATTTGAAATTATAATGGACCCATCGTGCACTTACCGTGATGGATACGCTCGCACCACCCCCGGCGCTTAATGATAAATGCCTCTGACAAAATTTCTTACAAATACTAAGGTCATGGGAGAGACATCACTTAGTTTTTAGCCCACATTTTCCGTTGGAATTTGAGACATGTAAGGATTGCTTGCTGGATCTATTTTTGTTTAATTTAATAGGATATTCCGACCTAAATACATGTCTTGTAGTTATTGTTCTACCGTGTGAGTTGTATTTGTACAAAAAAAATCGTTTTTTACCCGACTGCAACAGAAGGAGGGTTATGTTTTTCGAGAGTACTATGTATGTATGTATGTATAATTGTTTGGTACGCTCTGCAGCCTGAACGGCTGGCTGTCTTGTAGCTTGAGAGGTGTCGTTAGATTCGTATTTGTTGTGAGAGTGACATAGGCTACATTAAATATAAAAAAAATGTCGTTGCAGTAATTTTTTCTTCTTCTAAATATATCGATATGGGTATCAAAATAAAGGTCTCGATGACCTGATTTTTGCCTGCGGCTTTGCTTGTGTGGAATTATATTATTGTTGCGCGTGATTAATAAATCTGTTGTAGATGCAGTCGGATTTTTGATTTGACGATCAGGGTTCGTTGATAAATATCAATGGATATATAACATGATATACGAGTATATCATGATATATATCGATTGATATGTACGTTGCTATTCATGAATTTATATTTATTGTCTCAGCCAGAAAATTAGCATATCAAATGTTACCCTGGCAACATCGGACAATAATGAAGTGTGGCTGTGTCATGGACACGGCCGTGTGTTGAACGTGAATATGTTAGATGCACTAAAATTAACTCAAAATCGCAACGCTTCCACCTCCCCCGCACGCTATTTCATAGTCCTTACTCAGCGTAATAAATTATTTGATCCTTCATCTATCCAGTGGCGTGATTGAATTTTGGATGGAGATGATAGATTTGTAGCCGTAACAGTATATAGTAAACTCAGGTTTTATTTTACACTTTTGACAGACCAAATCTATAAATTATAAATAAATAAAGGCGCTTGCAGACTAAAAATAATATTCTTTCTTATGCTATATATATCTAATATATATTAAATATCGGATATTATAATATTTATTGTAGATAAATATCGGATTTTTGCGAATAACAATTTCGCTGAGGGTTGTCGTGTTCCTTCGAGTGATTGAGGTCACCAGAAAGAAAGGAAGGGGTTGGTCCGTTGGCAGCGGGGGTGGCGGCGTGAGAGCGATATTTCATGTTGCGAGTGTTAATATGGCTGCGGTAACCGCTTCACATCAGGCAGGCCGTACGCTTGTCAGCCTGCCTGTTTGTTGTATGCGTAGTATAAAAAAATAGCTTTGCTTAGTTTGGGACTAGGTGACGATGTGAAAGTTTTCCGAGGATATTTTTTGAAAAATGATAATTGAATTAAAACATTGACCATAACGTTTATCGTAGGAAATATATATTAGAACTGCATTAAATAACATATTTATAGTATATAATGTATCTAACATATATCGTAAATAAATTTTTCGCTTTCCATATAATCTATATATAAATCTTAATAAAATGAACGAATGTGAATATAAGTTTGTAAAACCATTACTAATTATTTGAAATGAAAACCTATCTGTAACAGTTTAAAATAAAATAAAATTCCTGAAAATAATTACAGAAAAAGCAAATACGAATGCGAAATGCAATTTAGCCAAGTTTATTACTTGAAACTGAAATAAATGCGAGTGAATTCGCCATTGGAGCGAATAAATTTGCGAATCTATTGGGAAAAGAATAGTGTGCCTAAATTTACGGGCCAGAGGAGGGCCATAAAGCCTCGTTATGTTGAGCTATGGCTCGTCCGAGAGCATATTACCTTCGCGTTACTCTTGTTGAATACTATTTCAATAGTAAATAAAAATGAATCTTGATGTGTTTGCAAATTGACTTGAGTACGGATGTTAAAACTTTAGTCAAATTAATTGCTTTGCTTTTTAACAGATAATATAGTTTTGGTATAAAAAAATATACTGAATTTTGCTTGAGTTCAGTACATTTTTAGTGATATTTTGCATGTATTTTTTTAGCGGCATTGTGCGCTTTTTGGGATGGGTAAAAATTGTTAAACTCGCGTCATGACACGTGGCCTGCTCGAAAATTAGGAGCGGCGCGTACCGGTGCAGTGTAGGAGAGGAAGTAATATCTCCCTCTTTTTCTACCGCTGTTTATTTTTAATTTAATATAAATTGTCATGTTTGTGTACGATAGCGCAATAAATGAATATTGTATTTTACCATATAAATAATAGAACGTTTATACTGATAAATAAAGCAATAAGTGCGAAATTATTCCACAACCATTCCAAAATATTCAAAAATGCACAACGTCAAATGTTTACACTTCTACCGGCACTCCCGGAGTGCAATCCGTTTTTTTTATACTACTAATTCAACATTTGAGGTGGCATTCGATTTGTCGGAGCTGTAAGGTGGTAAAAAATACATACATAGAAAATACCCAGACAAACAGACATGTTGATACACACAAATGTTTTGTGCGGGAATTCTTGATCGAAATCGCGACCTCGGAGTCAAAGTAGCCGTTGCCCTTCGACCACCGGGCTCTTCAAATTATTTTACTATGGAAAACTGTCAGGTAAAGGTAAGTAATTATATATATTTTTCTGGTACATTGTAACATTTTTCTAACAGTTGAGAGTTTTAAAAGAAGTTTTCTACAAAAGAGAAACGCTTTTTCATTTTGTTGGCAACATGAAAAAGCGTTTCACAGCCATATCATTTCTTCCGCTTTGCGATCTGCATAAGTATGTACCTTTTTTACTGTACCGTGTGCATCTGTCAGTGTCATTACATGACTGCTGCCAACGCAGCATCTCCTTCCCTTCTGGTGACCTCACTCACTCGCAGGAACACAACGAAATTTAACAGTATGCTAAATAGGATTGAGAGATTAAAAAACTGGAAAGAATTAATTATATGTGTGCTGGCGATAGAAATAAATGTTTCATTCATTCATTCATTTGTGTGAGTTTAAGTTTCCCTAGTTAGCTGGTCGCATACAATTGTTTAGTTCCTCTTTCACATGCTAGAGGGCTCCTCACCACTAAGGCGATTACTAACCGTGGAAGGCTTACACGTACACCATTTAACTAGGAAAATAGACAACATTTTATTTGAAACTTGTGAAAATTACATAAAGAAATGTAGAGTACAGTAAAAGAGGAATTAAAAACTTAAAAGGTTTTACCTGTAATACGAAAGAGATTCGAGAGAAACTTTTTCTTCTTATCTTTGCAGTTTGGAAAAGTTTTTTTTTTCTTATTTATAAACTTACTCTGGTTTCACCGCGAAGAAATAAATAGACGTATTATTTGCAACTTTGTTTTTCGCTCAGAAATCGCCCCTTTCTCAGAAATTCGTAATCCCTTATGGAAAATGACGTCAATGGAAAGTTTTCCTAACATCGAAATTGGAATAAATGTATTTTTATATAACCCAATTAGTGTAGGAAAGTGTTTTGTGGTTTCACACTTACGACAGGGCTAAATATAAAAGGATAATAATAACATGAGCCACAAAAAATACTAAAGAGTCACAGAAATACTAGGTTAGGATACGTTTGGTATGTTTTATATCAACTTAGGGTGTAAGTGGTTCATTAACATCTTCGAACCAAAGTCAACTTCATCTGCACGCGGTGCACCCTGCTGACTGACAAACGAAGCTCTGCCGAAAAGAGAGGTAGGGAGCGTAATTGTAAGCTACCCGACCCGACGGGAATGTACCTCCACCTCAGAGAATACCTCAGACAAATAACAATTCCCTTGAGGGTTGTTGTGTTCCTGCGAGTGAGTGAGGTCACCAGAAAAGAAGGATATGCTGCGTTGGCAGCGGGGGTGGCGGCACGTGAGCGATATTATTATATTGCGAGCGTTAATATGGCTGCGGTAGCCGCTTAACATCAGGCGGGCAGTATGCCTGTCTGACACCCGTCGTAGTAAAAAAAAAACATTAGTCGCCAAGTCAGTATAATAGTTGCCCAGTTTCGCAATTTTAGGTGCTCGGTTTATTACTACCCTATATAAAATAAGTAAAGGATACTAGATAACTTATATACATTAATATAATTAATACTGAAATACATTTTATTTTGTAAAAAAATACATATAGAATAAGAATAATTTATCTGCATAAAATGTATGTATGGTAAAGTCAATTAACTTTAGGGATTTAAACATAGGTAAGTTACCGGTAGTTTCACGTAGTTTTCAGTTCACATATTGCTCTTAGGCATCGCTTTTTAGCCTTGAAAATACTATTTATTTATACGCGCCTAAAGCCTACCCTTAATTTTTTTTATTAATTTAACGCGCCTACGTATGGATTTAAGCATAAAACTTACCTTAAAAATATGTGAAAAATATACGAAGAATAAAACTCATTGCTTGGAAATCGGTTAAAACAGATTAAAAATTCAAGCAGTGGCTCCCCGAACAGTCGGTGTGGTCGGATAAAAAGACAATGTGAGCAATAAATCGAGCATTATCGCGGTGCTCCCGTCAGGAGGGCCGTTTGATTCAATTCATGTCCTGGATTTACTGTTGGAGGTCTGCCTTCACCTTAAGGCATAAGTATCCTCTCGCTTTTATCTTTTATATACGTTTTTATGTAACATCGGCTGCCAAATAGCATACGACCTGCCTAATATGAAGCGTTGTCGTGGAACAGAAAGACCAGCTGTAGACAAGAATGGAAATCCAACGGAGAGGCGTATGCCCAATGGTAACAAAGAAGTAGAAGAAGTATTAGTAAAAGAACTATTAGCAAAAAATGTAAAAATTTAAATCCAAAGATGAATTTGATACCCGCACTACGACTTTTAACAATCGTCAACGACTACTCTTTACAAAACGCAAATCAGATCGTGTGTGTAATAATGTTCGTATCTCTGAGAAGGCTCCGCAAAATACCTTATGGATCAAAGGTGTGTGATCCGGATTATTGATAATCCTAAGCTGGGAGCATCAATTGAGCCGTTGGACCCCGCAGTGAAGTCGCTGCACTTTTATCGATAAAATCACGGCGAATGCTCGGTAGAGCTCTACGACCTTATATCTCTTTCTCCGTTTAAGTACCGGAACTACCCCCCGTTTTTTCGTGGTCCTAATACTGAGATAGAGCTGACCATCTTTTGTTTATTATTTTTTTATTTTGTTACGTACATATACGGTGGCATGACATTAAAATGGCTAGTTATTAATTACTTTACAGTTCTTATCATAATGTTAGCTATAGCGGAGTTTGATTTTTGAACCTACATATAATATAGGACAGACAGAAAAAGGTCTCCCTTGTGGTCCTACTAATAGGACAAATTAGTAGGACCACGAAACAACGGGGGAACTACCGACCATCTCAGCGTGCACATTCTCACGCAGTTCAAAACATCTACCCGCGCTTCACACCTAACTCATTAAAAATATAAGACGACATGAGGTTACAAAGGTTGCAATGTATTTATACGGTAAATAAATGTATATTCTAAAAGCATGAATACACTTTTAAGTATAATTTGTACGTTGAACAGTATTAGGATTTATTGAGTTAAACCCGGCTAGGTTTAGCTGTCTGGTGCCTCAGAACCAATATTCTGAAAATCCAATTTGGCAAACCCAATTCGTAAAGTGCTGTTCGAGATTAACCCAGTCTGACAGACGAAAAATAAGTATATACCTGCATTACTATGGAAAATTTGGAAGTGAAGATAAAAATGGGAATCAAGTGAATGTGACGTATGTCAATAACAATGTTCAAATTGACTTAATCAAATCTAATCAATCATTTATGTGAATGAAACATGGTAGTATAGGCACACCTTGTGGGAATGAAATACTATATAAAGGGCGGAATACGATGGATTTGTCATTTGTAGGTTGTTGTTCTAATTATCAACATCTACAGATCGCCTAAGGATGCCTAGGCGTAGCGAAACACATGTCGCGAAACACAACCGCAACCACGGCAGCCGGGGCGGCAGCATTTGCACGTTTCTTCTATTTCAGATGTTAAAGATTCGCCGAGACGACGAATCAAAAGGTTTGATGACTGAAACATTGCTTATAAACAATAGCTTTTTTCAAATCTTAGTTTTTCGGAATCTGTGATTACAATACAACAATCAAATGAAATTTCAACAATAATATTTATTAATTTATATAATATATTCATTAATTTCATTATAAATATACTTGTTGATATGAGTTGTAAATCTTGAAAAAAAATATGGGTTGTCTGTAAAGTCGGTTTACGGACGATAATTTAACGTCATAAGAAAACATCGGCCGATGGAGTGGAAGAGAGATAGATGCGTTTCTATCGCTTGTTCTGCGCTCTTGCTTAGGCGGCTTAGGCGGAACGTGACAATGAGTCATGCTTTTTCGTGTGCGCAGCCAATAATATTAAAAATATATATAATAAAGTAAAAATAATAATATAATATTAGTAAACATGTGAAAAAAAAGTTATAATAATAGTCATTATTTTCTCGCAAAGTACACAAACAGTTTGATCTACGCAGCTGACAATATCAATAAACAAGCGAGCCAAAATAAAACATATCACAGCTATTGTCGTATACAAAAATAACGTAAGAATAGCTGGAGCACAACTAAGTGGTCGCTCAAGAACACGTCTTATTATAACCACAGTGTAAATACACAGTATTGTCATGTGTTTAATTCACGCAGATGTACAATTCGTGTAGTGTTCCAGATTTGTTTGAGTAATTTGAATTGCATTCTGACGCGAAAACACAAACACACACGGCCACATGTGATTTCAGTTTTATCGTTGGTTATTAAAAGTCGAAGTCATGTTGGTTAATCGTCTATTTCACTTATAGCGCACCTATTGACTTTAATACAAATGCATTTCTAAGTGGGGCACAAACAGACCAGCGACATATTGTCTTGTGCAAGATTTTAGGTACTGTACGTACATACAAGTTACGTCTACGGCTAGTAATAATTTCAAGCTTCATTGTTAAAATAAGTGTAAGTGGTAGTGTAGGGGTGTAAGTGGTTCACTAACATCTTTGAACCAAAGCCAACTTCACCTGCACGTGGTGCACCCTGCTGACTGACAAACGAAGCTCTGGCGAAAAGAGAGGTAGGGAGCGTAATTGTAAGCTGCCCGACTGGGGAATGTACCTCCACCTCACAGAATACCGCAGCCAAATAACAATTCCCTTGAGGGTTGTTGTGTTCCTGCGAGTGAGTGAGGTGACCAGAGAAAGGAAGGAGATGCTGCGTTGGCAGCGGGGGTGGCGGCGCGCGAGCGATATTTTATGTTGCAAGCGTTAATATGGCTACGGTAACCGCTTCAAATCAGGCGGGCCGTATGCTTGTCTGCCACCCGACGTAGTAGTATAATAAAAAAAAAAAACATATACAGTTTTAGTTAAGACACAGGTCATGTTGGTAATTGTCTAATTTATTTTTAACCGTAAGTCAATTACCGGGTGCTAGATGCATTTAAACAGGACTTCGATGGCGTCTTTTTTTATATACCACTAAGGTGGCAAACAAGCATACGGTCCGCCTGATGGAAAGCAGTTACCGTAGCCTATGGACGCCTGTAACACCAGAGGCATCACGTGCGCGTTACCGACCCTGTAAAAACCTCTTTACGCCCTTTTTGAAGAACCCCATGCTGTAGTCTCCTGGGAAAACCTCGACAGGCAGTTCATTCCACAGCTTAGTAGTACGTGGAAGAAAACTCCGCTGGAATCGCACAGTACGTGACCACTTCGGTTCCAATGTGTGAGGATGAATTCCCTGTCGATAGCGAGCGGTGCGACTGTAGAAGGAGGCCGTTGGCATCATGTCAAACAACTCCTCTGAACACACCCTATTGTACAATCGGTAGAACACACAAAGGTCCGTCAATTTGGATTCGTTAACAATCCTCATAGCGCGTCTTTGGATTGAGTCACAAGGTGCAAGCTGGTATCCAGGAGCTCCCGCCCATAGATGACAACAGTACTCCATATGCGGCCGTACTTGGGCTTTGTATAGCTGAAGCCTTTGCCGCGAGTTGAAGTACTACTTCGCTCTGTTGAGCACACCTAGTTTAAAGTCGATACGCATGTCAGTCTAATCGAATACTCAAGTTAAACAACATCGATCGTAGCCTGTCCGTGGATGGGTTTATTTATCTCGATCTCTTCCGTGCTTCGAAGGACACGTTAAGTCGTCGTTCCGGCTATTGTCAGTAGATGACAGTCGTAAAGCCAAATCAGTGGTTTTTAGGCGACTTGAAATCTCTGGCCTCTGCCAGTCCGCAGTTGAGCAGCTTATGGTCTAGTTGTGGTCTAGACCCCTTCGACCTCCTTAACGACGACGATTCATTGTTGTAGGATAGTAAAGATTGGCAGTCGACAGAATAAAGTGAGGGGAAAAATTAATTACAGCAAATATGTGTGCAATGAGCACACATGTTTATGATTTAAATTTAATGTTTATGATATTATGATTTAAATTTAATGTTTATGATATTAAGAGGTAGGGAGCATAATTGTAAGCTGCCCGACTGGGGAATGTACCTCCACCTCACAGAATACCGCAGCCAAATAACAATTCCCTTGAGAGTTGTTGTGTTCTCACTCACTCGCATGAGTGAGGTCACCAGTATGGAAGGACATGCTGCGTTGGCAGCGGGGGTGGCGGCGCGCGAGCGATATTTTAGGTTGCAAGCGTTAATATGGCTACGGTGACCGCTTCACATCAGGCGGGCCGTATGCTTGTCTGCCACTCCAAGTAGTATAAGAAAAAGAAAATTGTGCCGTTCATTCGTAAAAGTAAAGTATAATATCGATTTAATCGATACAGATTATTGTATACAAGTACATACATCATGGATTATAAATAATCGAGATAAAATAAAATTACATTTCAATATATAAACGAGAAAACAATATGAATTAAAAAACGATTAATACTAAACGATGCGTCACCATCGTTACATCGTATTGGCAACACATTACGATTTACGAGTGATTTGTATTTCATGTCAAAAAACCCGTCTGTGTTTTTGACATTGATAATATATTTTTCAAAAACCATAAAAATGAGATAGGTTATAACTTCATTTGGCGCTACGATTATTTTACAGCGATACGATTACGATTTTTATTATTTACTATCACAATACTACTTATTTACCAAAAAATTCAACAAAAATCTGTCGTCGTTGTTAGTTTACGACAAATGACAATGTAAATAGTCGTCATCAACCTGTTCGTGTAACCGAAAGCACGTAGGGGCTCGAGATAAATAAACATATCTTTTTCATACACCAGATAGTTCTCCTCGTCTCTAACCTCCTTGAATAGCTTCAATGCCTATGCGATACTATGGGTACCGGACAACTGATAAAAATACATGCTTATAATACATATAAAACACCTAGACCAAGATAAACAGACTTGTTCATGCACACAAATGTTTGTCCTGTGCGGGGATCGAACCCCGACCTCGGCGTCAAAGTAGCCATTGCTAGCCATTCGACCACCGGGTTCGCTCCGTAAAATGGCAGTAAAATTTGACAGAATGATACAAAAAAATCACGTATTTAGTATTATTTGAATGTACAGTCGAATGCATTCAGAAAATAATTTGTGTTAGAGTAAATCAATTTTCCTGTCCGTTTATGTGGGTATACTAATTTTCTAGTAAGTTTCAAACATTCCGTACAAATAGCAAAAAGAATAAAATGTACATGTGAAATGTATAATTTTAGTTTTTTTTGTACTGCATGAATTACATCCAAACACTGCACCACAACTGCACTATGTCCCGCTTCTATTATTTGAAAATAAGCAGGAGAGTTTGCTATATCAAAGGAACAAAGGCCCTAGGTTCATATGGCGCAAAAATATGGTCTCACCTTCTATCTCGCTCTAACATACGGGTATACTCTTTCTTTCTCTTTTATTTTGCCAGTATTCTAAAGCGTAACGTATTATCACAGTATAAGTAATAGTCTGGCCTCTCTCTGCCGCTCTCTCGTATCGACCTCACCTCCCTTCTGAGACGAATCTGGAACAGTTTGTATGTCGCCGCACGCACACACGCTCATTCACGTTCTGCACAGACGTCTTTGTTTATGTAGTAGTTCAGGACACGATATTTGTATGGAGTGGCCAGGGTGTTGTATTATCGTATTATCCATTGACTTACCATCAAAATTGGTTGGTAGGTCAATGAGACTATCTATGCGATTCGCTAAAGTTGTCTTTGTATTTTCATATCTAGGACGTTGTTCGGAGTGGTCGTACTGTATATCATTACACTGTGATATTTCCTAATGCGTGAATCATCCGGACAATGTTTGCGACAGTTATGGCGGCGTTCCCGTGAGTTATTGTGTTCCAGACTCAAATTTACCGTGATTTAACGTTCGCTTCTCGTTATTTTTCTGCAATTTTCCTTATGGTGCTGCGAGCTTTTCTGATACCTTACCTGTACGTTGGGAGAAATATAATTCGGAGATCTCAAATTTACAACCAATTTTTATTTTATGTTTACTTTTTGTAATTCATTCGATGAAAATGATACGATATGAACTACGTGACGAACAGGGGTAGAGCTCTAGGGTTTCTATCAGCTGAGCTAAACAACAATCTAAGCAGTAGTGTCATTTTCGCATTCAAGAAATCCGATGGTTATCGGCTTTAGCTTTGGTGGTGAGGCCCCGGGTTAAGGTTAAGTTAAGATCGCGCTAGGCGGCACTACGCAGATGTGGCGCGGTACGAGACAACAGATATATCAATTAGAACAGAAGCTGTCCCTAAAAGAGATTTAGTGTGAAAGATGAATTGAAACAATTAAAAATAATTGCTACCTATGGACTACAGCTTTGGGGTGTAAGTGGCTAACCATGATCTTTAAAGCCAAACCCAACCTCACCTGAAAGTAGAGAGCCCTGCCGACGACTAGGGAAAGAGGCTGTGGCGATAGAGAGGATACAGCTTTTTAAGCTGCCCGACTGAAGACCTCCACCTCACAGAATACCGCAGTCAAAAAACAATTTCCCTGATCGTTATATTTCTGCATCGCGCCAGCGATGTTTCATGTTGCGAGCGTTGATATGGCTACGTTGCTCGTGCTGCGTCCCAAAATGCCTAATGCTCTCTCATGCTTTCATAAATATTTGACGCAGTACTGTGTAGTACATTAAAAACAATAAACCATTCATTCTGTTCCATGGACTATACTTATTTACACATCAGCATTAAAAATCAACAGTAATTTTTCCCCCCTCCTAAAATTTTAGCGCCCAGAGCGACTCCAAATTACGTTCACGATTGACTTCTCAAACAAAACGTTACATTAAAATTCTATCGCGGATCGAGACTATGTTACATTCAGATGAAATGAACCATCAAATCCACAAAAATTAGACAAGCGAACAATTTAGCCAGAATTCCGTTCGCACGGCCCATTAAACCCAATAAATTTAGACCATTACCCGTGTCCGAGCGATGCCGCAATAAAGAGTTTCAGAACGGCCGTGTCGCTTTTGAAACTCGATTTTTTTGCAAAGACAACGATGAAATTAATTTTGTATAATTGGGGTATTATGAAGCGTCCGGGTTTAGGGTCGGGCATTCATTAAACTCGCGTGTTTCGTATTGCTGGCTGGAATCGGTGTCGCTCAATGTCTATATGAAAATATATGCATTTTGAAAAATTCATTATGACGTTGTATAGAATGAATTTTACAAAATTTTATTGATCAAAAAAATACAACTAAAGTAAATAAAAATAATTTAATCTTAAAATTACTTAAAAATTAAACTAATAAAAAGAAAAAAAAAAACTATATTATTCCTCAAAAATATCGGTCCCATGTGGCAGGGAGGCAAGAACACAATTTTACAAAAAACAAAAGACAATTTTACAAAATTTATAGTACTTTCGAGTCTCCTTCTTCTTCTTTTCCCATTCCCACTTTATATAGTGTCGGCCCTTTTTCGCCAGGTTGTTCTGTCCTGGGTTGTACCTTGTCCATAGTTCGGGCCATACTCGTCCACCACGTTGCTGGCGGGCGACCTCTTCCACACCTTTTTTCAGGCAATTCCAACGACATGGTCATAGTACTTTGGAGTCTATGGAATTGAAATTATAAATTCAGTTATATCAGAGCTAAGATAAGCGAGGATTAAGTCCCTGTCTGTGATTTGAAAATAAAGATCAAAATAGAAGTGAAAAATATTAATCATATGATGCCGAAGGGAAATGGACCAAATTAGGAAGTGGACGTTGTGAACCGGAAGAATTATAAATAACCGTTTTTGAGTTTATGTTTGTCTATTAGCCTGTACGAAAGGTAGTCTCCGAAACGTTCAATGGAATTCAAAGACAATTTAAGGAATAAAAATAGAAAAAGTTAATAGAAATTTTCGTACCTATATATGTTTTGATTTGCATGATGCAAGGTACAAAATATAAGCCGCAAGCGAAGCTGCT
The DNA here is from genome assembly GCA_937001555.2 of Hypsopygia costalis. Lineage (NCBI taxonomy): Eukaryota > Metazoa > Arthropoda > Insecta > Lepidoptera > Pyralidae > Hypsopygia > Hypsopygia costalis. The sequence continues at coordinate 17,924,314 of OW443343.2, read as the reverse complement.
GCCAGAAACATAGTTTTCATAAATTTAACCGAGTTTTTGAGAGCTAAACCAGATTCATAACTTTTTGTTTCGTACCCTCGCTTCTCGTAGTAGTCGTTGCTCCACTGCCTCACTACGAGTAATATATGAATATTATAGATCCTACGAGCTAAAATGTTGTATTTATAGAAATCCTTCAGGTACAAGAAATTGGTTAAGTAAAAGATGTTGCTTTTTTTTTACTATGATACGTAAGATAACAAGTAATAAGTAGTTACGGAATGTTTGTTCCCTGTCGCTTTCTCGTATGGACTTACCTCCGCTCTGAATCACATCTAGAACAATTTGTTCGGTGCCGCACGCACACACTCACGCTCTGCATGCATGCGCATATAGGCCTAGCTTTCACTACGACAGATGTCATTGTTTATGTAGTTAGCAACGCGATCTTTGTATGGAGTGAACGGTGTGGAGTTAGCAGAAAAATAGAAAGACAGTATATGTATACATGGAAGAATGAAGGAAACGCTTGTAATATTAATATACTAACGTAAAAGTAACAAGCTATAAACTCACTACAAGCTCAAAACTCAACATAATTGCCAATCAAAAATTCAGAATCTTTGATTTTAGTTTAACCACAAGCAGTTAAAAGAATTTTATTGGATATCCACATCATTCATACAGGATTTCCACTATGTGGTGAGACTATAACAGCAATCCAACATTTGTACGATGTTTTTAACCGCACACTACTCAAACAGCAGATTTAGTGACGGCCGCACAACGGATATTATTACTGCTAATGTTTCGTAATAACCTAAAGTTCCCTTATATATATTATTGTAAGTTTTACGCAGCTGTCAATATAATGAAATCATATATGAAGTTGTTTCATCTTCGATCAACTAACATTGAATCATATGTAGTCTGTGTATATTTCACGATATGTATAAATTTATTATTACGGTTAGAAACCCCCTTAGTTGAAACTAAGGGGGTTTCAAACTTTAGGGGATGAATTTCGAAAACCTCTTAGTGGGCCGATAGGTCACAAAATGAAGCCACGGCCACGGTCCTAATATCACGCTTATACTTTCAATAGTTTTGCCTCGTCGTAATATATTATTGTAAGTTTTACACAGCTGTCAACATAATGAAATCATATATGAAGTTGTTTCATCTTCGATCAACTAACATTGAATCATTATGTAGTCTGTGTATGTTTCACGATATGTATAAATTTATTATTACGCTTAAAAACTCCCTTAGTTGAAACTAAGGGGGTTTCTAACTTTAAGGAATGAAATTCGCAAAATCTCTTAGTGGGCCGATACGTCACAAAATGAAGCCACGGTCCTAATATCACGCTTCTACCTTCAATAGTTTTGCCTCGGCGTTGATGAATCAGTCAGTCAGGACATGTTACTTTATATAATAGATATATATACATAGTACAAATATACCCATAGTACAAGGTTTGTGCTTAATTTGGCACTAGATGGCGATGTGTAAATTGTCCAGAAATATTTATTTATATTTAGATTTATATTTGTAGGCCTCCTCCAAATCTTTTCTACGTAGTCATACTAGATCTTCACTCACACATGCTTCTGTACCTTCGCATTTTGCTCATACGATCCATTGATGATGATGACGAGCTCGGTAGCGTAGCGGTCAATGACGCGGCTTCGACACCAACGCTCGTGGGTTCGATTCCCATATAGGACAAACATTTGTGTGCATGAACATGTCTGTTTGTCTTGGTCTGGGTGTTTTCTATGTATCATAAGTATGTATTTACAAAAAAAAAATGTATTTACCTATGTTTATCAGTTGTCTAGTACCCATAACACTAGCTTCGCTTACTTTGGGGCTAGATGGCGCTGTGTAATGTGTCTGACAATATTAATATATTGATCACATTGACTTATCTGTTATTGATATAAATACCGTCTTCCGACCGTCCATACATAACGTTACGTTCTTCGTACATATCAAAACTGATACGGAAGGCATTATTCACGAAATTTGACGTAGTGTACGACTGCTTAGCACAGTTGGCAGATCGCCAGATTTGCCAAGTTTGTGAGGGATTCCTTCAAAGCGAGAGTTGTAGAGTGGTCACGAGGCGTAACCGCTGCAACTTACGTTTACAACTTGTAAATTTTGAGAATTTCTTTTTCAATTCTTTACTTTATTAATACCGAAGCCAAATAATAATTCCCTTGAGGGTTATTGCGTCTTGCGAGTGCGTGAGGTCACTAAAAAGAAGAAGTTGCTTTGCTGGGCTGGCAGTAAGGGAGGCGGCGGCGCGCGAGCGGTATTTCATACTTTAGTCTTTAGTATGACATTTTATTTTTGTTTCAAATGTCATGATAAAGTTAGCTTAATTGTGAAAGAGAAAATAAAATCCAAACTAGTATAATTTACAAACTTTTTGATTAGAATATGTCCCCATCGCAGCAAAACGTAGTCTCTCGTCGAAGTAAAACTTTATAGCAATTTATTCAACTGAATTGCAATTTGAATGCTACATTTTTGTTGTTGATGCTATTCTTTTCAGTGGTTTAACCACATACATTTATAATCTCTTTTTTCAATTCATCTCTTTGGATGATAAGATAGAAATCTATCTTGTACTAAACATTTTTATAGTAGACAGTCTACTAAATGTAAATATTGTCAGACAAATTACACAGCGCCATCTAGCCCCAAAGTAAGCGAAGCTTATGTTATGGGTACTAGACAACTGATAAACATACGTAAATATTTTTTTTATTTCTTTGTAAATACATACTTATGATACATAGAAAACACCCAGACCAAGACAAACAGACATGTTCATGCACATAAATGTTTGTCCTATGTGGGAATCGAACCCACGAGCGTTGGTGTCGAAGCCGCGTCATTGACCGCTACGCCACCGAGCTCGTCAAGATTTGTACAATACAACACTGTTTCGTCGTCATCGTCGTCAAACCTTATCCATCCCACTGCTGGGATAGAAGGGCCTCCCGCAATCCAAGGGGTTTATAGCATACTCCACCACGCTGGTCAACCGCGGGTTGACGGAGACTGTTTATATAATCAAATATTAATATACCTAATACTAATAGGTAGATTTATTTTGACAACGTTATTGTCTTAAAACTAGTTATATTTCAAATAATTTTAGCATTCTTTTGAACAACCATAGTCATTTCAAAAAATATTAAAATATAAAAAAAGTATACTTATTCCATCTCCATATAACTTATGAGTTTACAAGTAGGTTCCAGATTAGTGTATTCAGTTACATCAATGTCATAGAAAGCTGATACTAGCGCTGGGTTTACAAGATGGTTGCGGGAATTAATAAATGAAAAAACATGAAATGCATTTATTAACTTATAAATGAAGTACAAAAAGCGTCGGCGTTCGGCACCGTTCGGCATCAACTGTTGGGATATGGGTCTCTCCTCAATCGAAGCAGTTTAGAGCATACTCACTTCATCACGCTGCTCAACTGCGGGTTGGCGGAGGCCAGTGTTTTCAAGCCGCTCAAAGTGACCTTTGAGCGGCTTGAAAAGAGAAGAAAAGACTTGACTTAGTGACTGGCAACTAATGACAACAGCTGGGACCGGCGGCTTAACGTGCCCTCCTCCTGATCACGGAGGAGCTCAAGATAAATAAACCCATCCATAGACAAGCTACAGTCGACGTTGCTTAACTTGAGTGATCGATTAAACTGGTATGCGCAACGACGCCAACGAGCTCCTCTTTCAAACAAAAGGCGTCATTATCGCAGAATGATTTTATCCTTAAGAGGAACTATTCACTTATAATTCAAAATAGACAAACACGCACGTGCTAAAATTATCAACACACAACGTGAATCACTTCCAACTAACCTACCACAACTACTAAACACAAGAGCCATTAAGCCTCTACCTGTAGCAACCAATTTAAATAAATAAACAGCATTTGCAACTGGCTAATATCGGGAAGTTCTAAGGCTTAATGTAATACAAAATCAATACGGTAAGCCCCAATTAATCGGTACGCAAAGCTGCTCCAGGCAGAGTGGGATGCTTACTACGTAACGTATGGCTTTACTACCATACATTGGGTGGGGAGCTGGGCTTCAATAATGGACATTACTTATTCATAATGCTGAGGGTACTAGTAGTGCGCAAGTAAAGAAATATGCATGTTACTATGGATTTCTGGATATTTTAATGCATAAAAAATGCATTAAAATATCTAACACCTTGTACTATTCCTTGTTCTGATATCAAATATATACGGGACGGGGGCCCACCACACATTCCCACCAATGTGTCTCCTGTGTAGCCAGGATTAACAGTGGCGACCGCTAAAAAAGACAATGAACAACTTGTTTAATATATAATCTACACACGCATTTTTTTTCCACCAATTAGCAGTTGAGCAGCGTGGTAGAGTATGTTCTAAGTTTGAGGCCTTATATCCCACCAGTGTGATGAATAAGGGTCGATGACGACTACGCACCAATTCAATCTTATATCGATATAGATAGACACGTCAAATTTATAAACTTATAATACACCCCCCCCCCCCCCCCAAATAACTCTCAAAAAGATTACGCCGATTTACACAAGAGCTAAGAGCCTGTCCAGATAAGGCGTCTTACGCGCGAGTGGACTCGCGCGTTTCTGTTTATATTGCGTCCAGATATCGCGTTTTACGCGCGTTCCTACGCAGGGAGGGTTTCAGTTATAAACATGAACTCGGATGCAGGGGTTGTGTTGTGGCTTGCATACCGTCGATAGAAACGTCGTAAACGAAGAGAAAGTCGACGATTTCACGTGCATCCAATTCTACGTGACAGAATGACGCATAGTAAGTTTATAACATTATACTCAAAGCTCAGAGAACACAGCGAAAAATTTCGACTATTTCTTCCCAGTTCCTACGTTTTATTACTCTATTGGAATAGTGTGAAGATTCCATATCCCATATGACTACTTTTCGTCAATATTTTTTTCAATTTCGTCAATTTCGTCAAGTTCGGTATCGAAGTTATTTTGTAATACGTCCAGTCGCTACGGATTCGCGCGTAGTACTGGATGCAGTAATGGCGCCCGAGTATCTCGACTCGCGCGGCGCTCGTGCGTTAAATGCGCGAGTCGAGAGTCGCGCTCATAACCAGCGTTTTACGCGCGAGTGAGAAAACGCGCGTCATCATGTGTGTCGACGATACTGGCCATATTAACCGTTTATATTTAGAATAGTTTTGTTATTTTTGGTTGTTGCTATTTTGACATTTTTATTAATAAAAAATCTTGTACAAGAGAAAACACATATTTCATTTTTCTCTAATATTAGTGGTGTCAGAAGTGGTTTAAATCATATAAACAAAATGATTACCCGTAGCAAAGGGTTAAAACAAATATGTACAAGTAATAAAAGTGAAAAAAGTGCAAAAAGTGGTGAAAGTGTAACATCGTCAAAGTCATCGGCTTCTGCGCGAGCACGTGTGCTTGCAGCCGAAGCCCAACATTTACGACGCCTCGCTGACCTAGACGCCGCAGGGCGAACTGAGCGTGAGCGCTTTCTAGCCGCAGAGCGAGCCGAGCGGGAGCGCGGTCTAGCCGCAGAGCGGGCAGTGGCGGAAGCCGAACATCGAGCAGAAATTGCTATAATTGAGGCACAAAAATGTGGAAGCCGGCAATCATGCCGCAGTGCTCGCCATCGCTCACAGACAAGCTCACAGGATATCCAAGAGTGGTTAGAGTGCCAACGTGATCCGACTAATACTTCTTTTGTATCGCAGGTGCCTGAGATAACGTCAGATGTACCTGGAACATGTCCTATGCCGCGCCAGGACCAGACGGTTACGCCTTTAAACAACACCTGTGCCCCGCCTACAATATCAACATCCGAGGTATTAATTACACCTTACATATCATCACAACCAATGGTAAGCACTACTTTCACTCACATATCAGCATTATCAGCGGGTGTTAATAAATTACCTACGGTTATTAATAGTTGTATGCCTTGTTGCAGTGCACCCATTCCTACGGCGCTTCGAGGTGCTACACATATTAGCACCGCGCCTATACCACGTGTGGGGGTGTCCAGCGATGGCTGGTTGCCTGCTCCAGCTGTACAAGCCAATACACACTTACATGCGCCTAAACTAGGTACACACCTCGATACTGATCATTGTGAAATAAGTACCATTAATAAAAATAGTTTAAATAACAATGACACATTACAACTTGCTGAAGCGATTGCCCACATCGCTGCTTCTACGGCCCGTACGCAGAAGGTAAGTTTAGCTCTCCCTATTTTTGACGGTAAGCCTACAGATTGGCTCCTCTTCAAAAGAGCATACGAGTCCACCTGTTCCTCTCATTCTCCAGCAGATAATTTAGCTAGGATTGGCGCCGCTTTGCGAGGAATCGCCCATAGTTCTGTGGCGGTATTGTTAGCAGCCGCTTGCAATCCGCTAGAGGTGTTACAAGCTCTCGAAGATGAATTTGCAAGGCCAGAACACATTATATTATCTGAACTGGCTGCGATTCGCGCATTACCTAAAATATCGAGTATTGAGGCTGCGAGAGAAATTAACATTTTTGCATGTAGAGTTCGGCATTGCACCGGGATCATACGTTTGCTTAATATGCCGGAGTATCTAGCTTCTCCTGAACTATGTAATGAGATCATCGGGAAGCTAACTACTTCTATGCGATCTCAGTGGATGTACTTTGCATGCGAAAAGGAAACTCTAAAGTTACATAGACTTGAACTCTTATCGGAGTTCCTTGCACAGCAGGCCAATCTGAAATCGAAATACGATTTTATGAATGACCAAGTCAAACGTGACACAAGAGATGTCAAACCTGTTAGGTGTCACGCCACCTCGGAATCAACTGACAAAACTAAAAAGGTTTGTTTATTCTGTCAGAAAATAGGTCACACTGTTATAGACTGTGAAGATTTTAATGCGATAACTATAGATGATAGATGGGAATGGGTTGCTACGAAAAAGGTATGCCGTAAGTGTTTCGTTAAAGGAAACCACTTTTACCGAACATGCAATAAGTTTTCATGTGAAAAAGAGGGTTGTCAAAACAAATCGAGCCATCATTCTTTACTTCATAGAGATTCTTCGCATGCTACAGTCGCCCATCTTGATGATGGCATTATTGACGATGCGGGTGTAAGTGATGACCCAGGCACTGTTATTGTTACTCACAATTTCACGCCAGGTTCGTCACAACGCCCTTTGTTGAAGGTAGTGCCCGTAAAAGTGTCTGGCCCCAAAGGTGCTGTCAGAACGTTCGCATTACTCGATGACGGTTCCACTGCTACTCTAGTCGACTCTTCCATTGCCACCGCGGTTGGTGCAACTGGCAAACAAACTTTACTTCGAGTAAATGGTGTAGGAGGGATGTTCAAAGAATCGACGGTAACCTTCGTAACTCTAGAGATCCAAGGTTGTAATAGTTCACAAAAACATAAATTAAAGAATGTTCGCTCCATACCAAATATTGGTTTATCTGGTCAAGCTCTAGGTCTAGTGACTTGCGCTCCTATGATTATTTAGCAGATTTGGCCGGAACGCTGGCTTATGGTGATGCTAAACCAATGTTATTGATCGGAATTGACAATTGGCATTTAATTGTACCGCATACTATTAGACGTGGTAGTCAATCGCAACCCGTAGCCGCGTTGACTTCGCTTGGTTGGGTTCTCTTCGGGTTTACGAAATCTAATTCTTCGCCTGTGGAGTTTGTTAATCACTGTAATACTACAAGTGAGAATGCATTAGACCAACAGCTTCAAGAATACTTTCGCATCGATTCTATCGGTATATCCAAGAAAGAGTATTTCTCTAAAGATGATACACGGGCTTTAGATATATTAACCAAAACGACCCGTCGATTGACTTCAGGTAGATTTGAGACTGGTCTTCTATGGCGTAACGACATTAAAAATGTACCAGATAGTTACAATTTGGCATACTCACGTTTTCTTAGTCTTGAGAGGAAAATGAAAACCGATAAAATTTACGCCGATGTCTACCGCAATAACATTAGGTCAACTATTCAAAAGGGATATGCTGAGCCTTGCGATGATCAACCGAAATCTGGCATAACTTGGTACCTTCCACACTTTGGTGTCTTTCATCCCCAAAAGCAAAAGCTCAGAGTTGTGTTAGATGCGGCTGCGAAGTCATCGGGAGTCAGTCTAAATGCGATGCTTCTTTCGGGTCCAGATTTACTCCAGCCGCTACTCGCTATTTTAATGCGGTTTAGAGAAGGAGCGGTAGCTCTAAATGGTGATATCCGGGAAATGTTTCCTCAGACAGAAATTAGGCTGCAAGATCGCGATGCTCAAAGATTTTTGTGGCGTGATGACCCATCACAAACTATTAGAGAATTTCGTATGCGTACAATGATCTTTGGGGCTTCCTCTAGTCCATTTACCGCAATTTATTTAAAAAATCGTAACGCCGAAGAACATAGGTCAGCCTATCCAGCCGCCGTAGATGCCATTATTAATGATCACTATATGGATGATTACTTAGGCAGTGTTGACACCGTAAAGGAAGCAACGCAACTAGTATCTGACATCGTTAACGTTCACTCTAAAGCATGTCTCGAAATGAGGTCCTGGGTATCAAACTGCCCAGAAATTCTCTTATCTTTACCCAAAGAGTTGTGCGCGCCAGACGCTACTCACGGAGTTATTCGCGTTTTGGGAATAATGTGGAATGCTATCGATGACAGACTCTGTTTTTCACGTAGCGTTGTCGACCTACCGAGTAAAATGACCAAACGCTCCGTTCTAGCTTATTTAATGCGCGTATATGACCCGCTAGGCTTTTTAACGCCAATTATTATAAAAGGTAGATTAATCTTTCAGGAAACCTGGAAATTAAATGTTGAGTGGGATCAAGAGTTACCGCCTTCTATCATGGCAAAATGGAACTCTTGGTTCGTAGATTTAACAAAGATAGCTTCCGGGTCTATCCCACGATATTATCGTTATTTGGTTCAACAACAGGTTGAATCAACGGAACTTCACGTTTTCGGCGATGCCAGTCAGGTTGCCTACGCCTGCGTTGCCTATTGGCGATTCAGTTACGCCGATGACGATGCTGTGTTGAGTCTAATAGGTGGCAAAGCTAGATTGGCTCCTCTTAAACTAATATCTGTTCCTAGGTTAGAATTACAAGCAGCCCTTATGGCAACGCGTTTCGCCTCCTATATTATAGAGGCACACAAACGGAAACCATCCAAGCTGTTCCTTTGGACCGATAGCATAACGGTCTTAAAGTGGCTGCGTAGCGACGTCCGGTCATTTAAAGCTTTTGTCGCTCACCGCGTTGGCGAAATTTTAGAGTTAAGTAATATTTCAAATTGGCGTTATGTGCCTTCAGCGCTAAATGTTGCGGACGACGCTACGCGTATTAATCGCGAATTTAATATTTCTTCTAGATGGTTCTCTGGCCCAAATTTCTTGGCTCAATGTAAATCTCAGTGGCCAATAGCACCATCCTCTAGTTTTTTGCAGGATTTTATTGAAATGAAGCAGCCTCCTGCTGCATCCGACTCGCAAGTAGTGTCCTTCACGAACACGCAAAAATTACCTTCACCGGTAGTTGCGGTTCCCACTCGTTTCAGTGAGTGGATGCGCCTATTGCGAGCTACCGCTCGTGTGCTGCAATGTGTTCGTCAATTTCGCGCACTTATTAGCAAAAAAAGTAACTCTATTAATCGGACTGGATCTGTGTCACCTTCTAATTTACCGTTACTAAATGTAGAAGACTTAATTTGGGCTGAACAACAACTGCTCTTGTATTCACAATTGGAGTCATTTGAAGAAGAGTACATCGCCATATCTAGAAACAATTCGCTTCCCAAACAAAGTAGACTGCGAAATCTTACCATCTACATAGACGACACTCGCCTATTGAGACTGAAAGGTAGAATATCCGCCGCAATAGAAGTGGACACTGAAAAGAATCCCATCGTACTACATGGAAAAAGTTTTATCGTAAGGCTATTGATTTTCTTTCATCATAAAAAAACAGCCCATTCTGGTCCCAATATGGTCATAAACGAGTTGCGGCAGCGCTTCTATATAATTGGAATACGAGTGGCCGTAAGATCTGTGCTCAGATCATGCTTGCAATGCAGAATGAAGAAGGATGCTCCAATCTCTCCGCCAATCGGTGACCTTCCACCAGAACGTCTAGCACATCACGTTCGAGTATTTACTCATGTCGGCCTGGATTACTTTGGCCCGGTTATGATTACTGTTGGAAGAAGATCGGAAAAGCGTTATGTTGCTCTTTTTACCTGTCTGTCAGTTCGAGCCATACACCTTGAAATTGTTGGTAGCCTCAGTACAGATGCCGCTATTATGGCCATAAGAAGATTTGTTTCCAGACGTGGTAGCCCTCAAACTATATATTCTGACAATGGCACGGCGTTTGTTGGAGCTAATCGTGAACTTCGTAAATTATATGCTCAACCGGTTCATGATTTTGCAGTAAACCACCTAATTCGTTGGAAGTTTATACCACCTGCTTCACCTTTCATGGGCGGATGTTGGGAGCGTCTTGTGAGAAGTGTAAAGACGGCGTTATCAGTGACCCTAAAAGAACGAGCCCCTACTGAAGAAGTGTTTGCTACGTTTTTACTAGAAGTTGAGTCTATTTTAAATTCTAGACCATTAACGCACGTTGACACAGATCCAGACGCCGATGGTGCTATCACACCATTTCACTTCATTTTAGGCACACCATCGACATATTCCCCCCTTGTGCAATTAGAAGATTCCGATTTAATAAGACGTGTGCATTGGCGTAAAGGCCTACGGTTAGCCGACCATTTTTGGGCTCGGTGGCTAAAGGAATATTTGCCATCATTAATTCCTAAAGCCTCCATCGCATCGAGACCTAACCTTAAAGTTGGAGAGCTCGTGTTAATAGCTGACAGCAACCTCCCACGAGGAGTGTGGCCGCGGGGTCGCATAGTTCGGGTCATACCGGGTGTTGATGGAATCGTACGAATAGCTGACGTGGCAACTACCCACGGAGTTCTTCGTCGTCCCGTAAAAAAGCTGATTCTACTGAACACTACGGCTGGGTCTTCCGATAATTCTTAACACGAGCTCAAATGGACTGATTGTCGTCGGCTAATCATCGTGTTGCCACACCGGGGGCGAGGATGTCGACGATACTGGCCATATTAACCGTTTATATTTAGAATAGTTTTGTTATTTTTGGTTGTTGCTATTTTGACATTTTTATTAATAAAAAATCTTGTACAAGAGAAAACACATATTTCATTTTTCTCTAATAATGTGAACGGAATATATGAAGCTCTAGTATCTCGGGAACGCGCCATTGTCTACGCGCGAGTCGATACGCGCGTAAAGCGCCTCATCTGGACAGGCTCTAATGGGTACGGGTTGCCATAATTATGTTGTTTTCAACCACAAGTTTCCGCAAAATTTAATTAAAACATGATATCGATTCTCATAGTTAAAATTTATTCAGTGAATATGTCAGAAACAAACTCCATTTGCGGAAAATACACGTGTAAATTAATATTGGATATTCACGACGCTACACAAAGGTTGCACTGCACGTTGTATAAATGAATATTCTCTACAAAAACTGCTGACAATTTTACAAAATATTTAATGGTCTTTATTAATAGACGGAATGTTAAAATAACACTGAAAGTAAAACAATAACGTATCTGTAAATGGTGGGTTATCCATTAAGTCTTCTTAATTTTATTTTATTGCATATGTTGAAGTAGTCCATGCAGTGAGAGTTTTATTTTTCGCCAGTGTTATGAAAAGCAAATTTTTTTCGCTTCTGACCCGTGGTTACACTGATTTGTTACACCGGTGTAACCACTGAGCACACTTATGACCGATAGTTACACTAATGTAACTATCGAGCATATCTATTACCGGTGGTTACACTCAAAGTAAGTTTCGATGATAATAGGTGTCCACTCACGCACATGTTACAAAAAGGATAAAGTTTTATTTGTCACCCAAAATATGTAGAATAGCGTAGAATAAAAAATCAAACCGAAATGACAGATAAAAATGTCTTGTTGAAATTCACCCAAATTTAAATCCCTTCTTCCACTTAGGTAACTAAACTTTCGTAACCAGTTACAAGAGAAGAATTTTTTTACGCTGTTTGGTAACTAGTTGTGGGAGAACTATTATTTTTTCCTGTTTTGTAACTTTTGATAGTTACGAACGTAAACTAGTCGCATTTCGTGAATCAGTCACATTTTTTTTATTCCACGTCGGGTGGGAAACAAGCATACAGCCTACTTGATGTGTGTATAAACGCGCGCAACAAATGTTACTTGTGTGTTACCACCCCGGTTGCTGGCGCTCCTCAGGAGCGTCAGAAAACTACCATTCTACAGGGATTTGTTATTTGGCTGCTGTAGAGATACTTTTCCAGACGGGCTATCGTCATGGCCTACTTCTCACTAACCTTGCCTCCTTGTTATTTAGTAGGGAGTACCACGTATTTTTATATCACTAAGGTGACAAACAAGCATACGTCCCGCCTATCCGATAATGGAAAGCAGTTACCGTAGCCTATGGACGCCTGTAACACCAGAGGCATAACATGCGCGTTGCTGACCTTGTAAAAACCTCTTTACGCCCTTTTTGAAGAACCCCATGCTGTAGTCTCCTACCTCCTCCTAATAGATATTGAGCCCCCTACACCACAAAATAAAAATACCACAGTATATCTAATAGTACTTACATACGAAATAGGCACTCTCCGCAACTGAAAGGAGTTTCCTCTCCCGCTCCCCCATTTAAATCCGCGGGCGCAAAATAGTTTCAATGTGTCCCTATGATAGGGACTTAAAACCTTTTTGTTTGTAAAGTGTTAGTACAGTACGTTCTTCATCTACGTTTGAAGATACATAACGCATCTTTTTGAAACACGCGAGTGACTGCTTAATCTATTGGGTACATAAAGGTATTAATGAATGTCCATGTTTTGTTTGTTAATAAATTTTATCATATAAGTGTTTTTAATTGTATACACAGCCATTTTATACTTAACACATCCCAAAACCATCCTTAACACATCCCATAACCATCCTTAACACATCCCCAAACCATCCTTAATACATCCCAAAACCATCCTTAACACATCCCCAAACCATCCTTAATACATCCCCAAACCATCCTTAATACATCCCAAAACCATCCTTAACACATCCCAAAACAATACTTAACACATCCCAAAACAATCCTTAACACATCCCAAAACCATCCTTAATACATCCCAAAGCCATCCTTAACACATCCCAAAACCATCCTTAAGACATCCCAAAACCATCCTTAATACATCCCAAAACAATACTTAACACATCCCAAAACCATCCTTATCATATCCCAAAACAATACTTAACACATCCCAAAACCATCCTTATCATATCCCAAAACCATCCTTAACACATCCCAAAACCATCCTTAATACATCCCAAAGCCATCCTTAACACATCCCAAAACCATCCTTAAGACATCCCAAAACCATCCTTAATACATCCCAAAACAATACTTAACATATCCCAAAACCATCCTTAAGACATCCCAAAACCATCCTTAATACATCCCAAAACAATACTTAACACATCCCAAAACCATACTTATCATATCCCAAAACAATACTTAACACATCCCAAAACCATCCTTATCATATCCCAAAACCATCCTTAACACATCCCAGAAAAGCTTTTTTACTAGCCCCATTAGGATCTTTTTAACTATCAACTATTTCTATTTTAAATGTGACCACTGGTAATAAGTGTGCTCAGTGGTTACACCGGTGTAACAAATCAGTGTAACCACGGGTCAGAAGCGAAATTTTTGTTTATGGTGTTGATGAGTGTTATGTTTTTAAGCAGTTCTTTGAAAAATAAAATAGGCATGGGAAATAATCCAAGACAAAGCTAATCACATTATTATTATTTAATAGTTGTATTGGCCAACTTCCCAGAATATTATATTTTAAAAAATGTTTTGGTGGTGAATTTTTCCATTTTTTAAAATATAAAGCTAATCACAGTTTATACAATTCAAAATAGTAGAATACAGTATAATTAGTTTGCACAAGCAAGCCGACGAATCTGACATTGACGACAATTGATGGAAATAGGTAAAAATGCCGTCTTCTGTATTTCAAAAAACCGGCCAAGTGCGAGTCGGACTCGCGCACGAAGGGTTCCGTACCATTATTTATAAAAACGGCAAAAAAATCACGTTTGTTGTATGGTAGCCCCCTTTAAATATTTGTTTTATTTTTGTTTAATTATTTATTTTTAAAGTGAATATATAACTAAATATTATCTGAGTATTTCAAGCGTCTACCTATTGCCGTTATCAATTGCGAGCAAAAACGAGCAAAAAAATCACGTTTGTTTTATGGGAGCCCTCTTAAATATTTATTTTATTCAGTGTTTTAGTATTTGTGGTTATAGCGGCACAGAAATACATCATCTGTGAAAATTTCAACTGTCTATCTGTCACGGTTCATGAGATATAGCCTGGTGACAGACGGACGGACGGACGGACGGAACGGACGGACAGCGGAGCCTTAGTAATAGGGTTCCTTTGTACCCTTTGGGTACGGAACCCTAAAAATGCATAATTTATGTTGACAAAGTAATTAAATTGCCTTTCTATGATTACATAATGACAAAAAAATAAGTGAAAAGTACAATATACAGTTCCTTAATCATGAATAAACAATAATTTTAGAAATTAAGTGTCGTAATCGTGTGTGATTTGGATATCATGCAGAGTTTTGTCTAGTAGGTTTTTAGGCCTTTGAAGTTTCGCGGAATTCTAACTTCGTCTAGAAATACGTCATTGTCATTGTCATGTGTCATCTTTTAATGGCGAGTCTCGATTAGTGTAGACTAGAAATGAGAAGAATGTATGTTTATGTATATTGTATATGTATCTACTCGGGACGCGCCCGCCCCTCATGCCCCGCACATACGTCTAGCGTGTCTAGAATACGTCTGTCCATTGGGGTACTGGTTGGTAAACGGGATATGAGCGCTCTCTAGGCAGTGATTATGTTATTAGGCGTGCGATGCCACTAGCCGAAGCCGAAGTTAATAAAATTGAAAATCTTTCAATTTCTTTTTTATATCTACCAATGCATAAATAATCAAGAACTACAATATTAATGGTTGTTTACACAATCACAAAAAATGGTAGGGTAAATAATGATTCTAAAATGGTTTTCATGTTTACCTCAAAATTCAACGAGAAATTATGCAGCCGTTTTAGAACAATGAACACTGATTCAATTCAATGCCCACTTTTATACACCAGACTTGCGTAATACAAAATCAATATTATAAGCTCCAATTAGCAGGCAACAGTGGTTTTGTTTAGGTGGTGATTTTTAATTTGGTACCTGATAAGTAATCCCTTTCAGCAAACCAACAATGCGATTATAAATAATGATTCATTTAGAGGTACTTTTTTAAGCTTTTATTTATTTTCACTGCGGTGTTTGTAATCAAATCTTATAAGTTAAGTTTGACACACTTCTTACTGTGCGATTACCTAAATGTCGCCATATTCAATTCAAAATGGCGGCGGAAATTATAAACCGCCACGAAATGGCAGTTTATAATTTCCACATTGACTCTTACAATTATTAAACTAAAGGACATGAAATACAGAAGTAACCTTTCTTAAAAAAAAAATATTTGGGATATTTCAATTTGAAAAGTAGAAAAATCTATCAATTTTATCGGGTCATCTATGTTATTATACAAAATAACTGTTATAAGTAAAAAGCTGCCCAGGCCAGTCCAATGCGTCTATCGATCTCTTTGTTGAAACTACCCCGACCAAGCTGAATGGTTTGTCCGTGGTAGACATAGTCTTTAACTACTTCAATATCTGTATTCTCTACCATAACCGGGCTAGAGACGATGAAGTCATTGTATTTGGCTTTCGTTTTGTCAAAATTAATCCCCAGCCCCACGGATCGAGAAGGAGCATTAACGTCGCTTAGTATTCTACTGAGATTCTCCAGCGTCTCAGCCATTATGGCCTTATCATTGGCAAACCGCAGGTGTGACATGTACTCGCCGTTCATGTTAATGCCCCGTGTCTTCCAGTATAGCGCTTTAAATACGTTTTTCAGTGCAGCGGTGAATAGTTTCGGAGAGATGACATCCCCTTGACGCACACATGACGAACACATGGGTCAGGACAGAAACTTTCGTTTGAAGCTGCTGAATAATTTGTGGACGTTGTCGCAAAATAAGAAATAGTACTAACTGAAACGGTATTCAAATTGAAGAATTGAAGGTCATTAAATAAATAAGGACTCTAGATGCGACGCAATACGCAAGAGCTTTTTAATACGCACAGTGTGGCGTGTCTACATGAACCCACCCACTCTAGCTTTCCTCTACGTTTGTAATAATTCGCCTTTTTTAGAGAAACGACACAAACTTCACGCTTTTACGCTGAGCGCCAGAGCGAGTGACAACCGACCGTTCAGTTACGTCGACCAGGAACCCCGTATTTCATACCTAAAGTCCGTAGAGGAACAGGCTGTGCTGGGGTAAGACTTTCCATGAAAGAATATCAAACTATACTCAACAAAGTACCATAACAGGATATTACGACAACGACGACGTTTGTCAAAAAACTATTCAAAAAAGTATGTCTAAATGTGATAATTGCAATCAATAAAAAATCTGTTTAAAATCTCAAGGTTTTTTATGGCTCTATATTTTAGTATCATTAATTCTTCGTTAATGACTGTAACTTCGACATGATAATTTAATTAAAAATATCACTGAATTAAGAAGCTCAATTATAGAGTCAAAACTAAATGAAAAACCTAATGAGTGACTTGGTAAAAAAAGAGCCAAAATAAATCATTTGAAGTATAACGTAACAAGGCTTCACATTGAAGAATTTTATAAAAAATATTACAAAACACGCAAAGTTAACAGTAACATTGAAAGGGCTTTTATTGTGCTCGAGGGTTGCTCACCCGCAATTAGTGTACCAACGTAACATTGTAAGCACGCTGGCATGCCCACGCCTTTCCAAGGTTGCCAGACTTGCCACTGAAAAACGAGTCTGGTTTGTGGGAATGTTTAGGTTGTGGCTACAATGGGAGCACGCTTTACATACACAAATTGTAATCACAAATATGAATTTTGTTTATTTAAGCTACGTTTTCCAGTCTAATATCTATTTTTCAAAGTTATTTCACAGGGTTGGGAATCGAATGTTATGGTTCGAGCATTTAACGAGAATCAATTAATAGCACGTTGTCAAAAATTCTTTGGCCATCCATATATTAAGAGTGACAGAGAAATTACGTAGAATTTGCTCAATTGAACAGTTGCATTTCCCGGGGCAGAATGTCATGTTATGATGGCTGGTTACCATCAGGCCAGTCATCGACGGTGAAAAGAAAAAATAAATGAAATGTCATTATACGAAATAGTTTTATATACAGTTTGATAGAGTTATTGATTTTATATTGAACTGTAAATAAAACTCAATTTCAGTTAAAATGGCGTTTCGTTTGTTGTTCTTTTTCACCATTATGTTTATAAAATTAAACCTTACTTAACCTTAAATCACGTCTTCAATTACAAAATTAGCACATAAATACTAAATATTTTCTTGACAAAAACATTACTTATTATTACACCATCTCACTAGATTATTATATCGTCATAGCTTGAATTTAAAATAACCATTTCTTGGTGTAGCGACAACTTTAACCTGCCTACTTCAACAATTAACAAACAATGCCTATAAAATACAACTATTCGGCTACAATTATCCTTTGTGCTCCATAGTTTGAAAGCTAGGCTAGTCGATATTTATTTATAGTTTAAACTACTTAGGGGTAGGCTTTTATTGAATACTTGCTTGCACCCACGACTTTCTACGCCCGTATCCCAGTATTCCGTAAGCATTTTCAAAAATCTTTTCTTACTGGATACCTACGTCATAACAGTCAAATGTATGGCAAATTTGAACCTGATCCGTTCAGTTGTTTGCCTATGCGGTGACAGATTGGTCAGTAACGGTTGCCTTTTCAAAGATAAATATATACTTTAGAGTTTAGATTATAAGACTAGATTTGATTTTTTGGCAAATTGTTTTTTTTATATGAAGGGGGGGGGGGGGGGGGGGGCAAACGAGCACGTAGGTCACCTGATGGAAAGCAATCACCACCGCCCTTGGAGTTCTGCAAGACCAAGGCCAGCAGAACTGAATGAGGCAGATGCCGGGTTACCTAGTTTTATATTAACATAATAAATCTGAAAAATTGTTTGTACGCGCTAATTTCTGAAACTAGTAATAGACTTATTAAAACAATTTCGTATGCATTTGATAGTCCAATTCTTAAAGAAGATTATAAATTATTTAACAAGTCGATGCAATTATTAGAAGCTGAAACAGCGGATAACGCCACGGAGCACAGTTTACTAAACTACAAAACGCGAAGCCTCAATAATATATGACAGCCATAACAGAAATAAACCACCGAAACAGTTTAAAGCGGAACTTTTTTAAATCATATTTGCAGAGAAGGAAGTGGAGCGTCAGGCAACGTTAGTCCACCGGTCGGATGAAAACTTGTCACGCACAGCAAAACTAACAGCCTCGCGTTCAAGTTTTAGTAGTCGTAAAAACATCTGCGTATTTTTTATGTCCCGCCAGCAATTTTTACTATTCTATTGTTCTCGGCGTGTTGTACATATACTTTGGTTTGACGCATTTGGCGTCTATATAATGATAAAGCCGAGTTGAGTTTAAATATAAATAAATATTCCAGGACAAATTACATATGGCTATCTAGTCCCAAACTAAGGAAAGCTTTTACTATGGGTACTAGATAACTGATATTATACTTAAATACATTTTTTTTTGTAAATCAATACATATAATACTTAGAGTCAAAGCCAAAGTATATAACTAATTGGCAGTTTATAATTTGTTCAGGAATATTTAAAAATCTTCTTAATCTATATAAATAAACATTAAATTACAACATAACACAATTATGATGATACACAGAAGTAAGAGGATAATATCGTTTCAATTTCACGAGTAATTCTTTACAAAATATTAAGTATTCTGTTTGCAGACGTATTACGCATTCTGTTTGTAATTATTTGTATATATTTCGAGGATACGACCTGACGATGTGGATTAATTTGATTTAAAATCCTGTAAACGTTCCATTGGTATAAAACCCTTTGTGGTGAAAAAACTACTCATTTACTAAAATGTTTGTTTGTAAAATTTTTATTGTATTAAATATTACATAACACTAAAACATTTAATAATGTAGTGATAAGACATAGTTTACAAGGGCGGACTTATCTCCATAAGGGATCTCTTCCAGCCAACCTTTCAAAAATATAGGACTCTCATACAAACTTCCAACCCCTTTTTTACCCCCTTAGGGGTGGAGTTTCGTAAAATCCGTTCTTAGCGGCTGTCTACACTCTATAAGGATCAAATTTGTAGGTGTTATAGTTTCTCAGATTTCGTGATTAATCAGTGAGTGGTATTTCGCTTTTATATATATATATATAGATTATTAAAATTTGTACATACGTGGATATATAGGTATTATATAGATTATATATAGATCAAACACTACAAATTTACTTGAGCTCATATGTAGGATTTGCTCAGACAATCGTGGGCGTGGAAAAGAATTTGTTAAGTCGTCTCTTGAAGGAGTCGATAGATGGTGACAGTCGTAACTCTAGAGGTAATGAGTTCCATAGTCGCGCAGCGTGGACCTCAAATGTTGCAAAAGCAAAAACATTTCCAATAAAAAAAACTTGAATATTAACGTTGTGCATTTTTGAATATTTTGGAATGGTTAGGGAGTAATTTCGCACGAATTGCTTTATCTATCAGTATAAAAGTACTATCATTTTTGTGGTAAAATACAATATTCATTTATTGCGATATCGTACACAAACATGACAATTTATATTACATTAAAAATTAACATAAGGAGCAGGCATAATTTTCGCCCCGTGGTAGAAAGAGAGGGGGATATTACTTCCTCTTCTACGCCGCGCCGGCGGTCTACTCGCCCTCCGTCTTACGAATTTTCGATCAGGTCACGTGTCCTGACGCGAGTTTAACATTATTTACCCATCCTAAAAAGTGCACAACGCCGCGAAAGAAGTGTTCACTTCCATAATTACCAAACTGAACATTAATAAGATCACTATAATTTAATTCTGGAATATTTTTGAAATTATTATTGAAATTATAGCATTTTCCATTCAAAATAATTCCGACCCATTTTGCAATGTAAATAATAAACGTTACCTTTACAAGTACCGTTATTAATAAAGTACTATTTGGTGAAGTATTTTGTTACCAAAACTGTGCGGCTTCAATGGGTTTATTTAATTAAAATCAGAATCAACTCTCGGGGCTTTAATGAACTTAACAAAAAATAAACATTAATTAAAAATGGTGTAATAAATATATTGCCCTAAATCACGAGGTTGATGGTGTAAAACTAGACGCAATTCACTTTGGGTGAACTGTTAAGTGGTTGATTAAAATTATAATTTGTTATTAGAGGCTTCACCTTTAAGTAAGTTTTGGGGCGTAAGTGTTTCATCAACATATTTGAACCAAAGTCAACCTCACCTGCACGTGGTGCACCTTGCGAACTGACAAACGAGACTCTGGCGAATAGAGGTAGGGCGATTTTTTAAGTTGCCCGACTTCCTTTGATTGAAGTTGAAACCTATTAATATTCATGCAGATGTTTATGTCTAAAGTGTCGACGTCAATGAATTACAATTTATTTTTGTTTTTACTAAATTCTAGTGCTTGAGCGAGCGAGGTTTGCTCGGCGTTTTGTTTTTTAGAAGATAACTAATTTTCCCAGAATTAAGATCTACTTCACTAGATCGTTTTTTACTCCCAATAAACTAGTATATTGTAAATTTTAAGTAAACCGTTCCTACTACTAGTACTTCTTATATTATTAGTTAAATTTTAAGTAAACCGTTACTACTACTACGACATTCACAAGATCATCGCGCAGTGGCATGAAGAATAAGAATTTGATGGTTTTATAATATCGACGGTGGAAAGGCAAAACAAAATAAGCGACATTTGGCCAATTGTTCAGTAGAGCTGTTTAAAGATTTTAAAATTGAAAAAATCATCATAACTTTTTTATTTATCGGAGGATATTTTTAATTTTTTGCGTGCAGATTAAACTTGATATTACCTATATACAGTATATAAAATAAAGCTATTTTAATCTATATTTTAAGAGATAGTGTCGTTTCATTTAAATGACTTTTCAAGTGAGTAGGGAAAAATACTTTATACGGCATCTAAGAAAAATGGTTAATGGGGTAAATTAATTTATGCGCCATTTTTTATACAAGTTTGCCGGGAAAAATCCATGAAAAATCAAAGTAAAATTTAAACAAATAGGGATAAACAATTTATAACACTTTAACGAAAAAATTACGAATAGGAAAAAAGTATTATAAACTATATATCCTTATTAGTACACATTGGTAAAACACTTTATCGATCACAAGCAATGTTAAAATGTTATTGTTTTGCCATAGTCGGGACAGGGATTTTATTGATCTGGTTACTTTTCTAATTTGAAAATGTCTTCATTCATATAAAATTGTATTGTAATACTTATGTCTTGTACGATCATTTGTACAAGATCGATTACAATACAATTTTATATCTCTTACCTTTCATCATCGTTAAAATTTCTATGATGAAATTTTAACTGATTGATTAACAGATCCAGAGATTGTTAAGTTTTATAATTTCAGCTTATGCATGTCAACTAGTCATGAATAAAGGTCTCTCACAAAGATATCCACACTGAACGATCAGCTGAACCTCTGAGTATATTGGTGTCTGGCGATCAACAGTCCGTTCTGAAAGCCTCCTTTGATTTTATTATACCACTAAAGTAGCAAACAAGCATACGACCCGCCGCAAGTTACCGTAGCAGTTACCGTAGCCTATGAACGCCTGTAACATCTGGGGCATTATATGTGCGTTGCCGATCCAGTAAAAACCTTCTCACGCCCTTTTTGAAGATTCCCATGCTGTAGTCTCCTTAGAAAAACTCGACAAACAGTTCATTCCACAGCTTAACAGTACGCGGGATAAAACTTTTTTGGAACTCCACAGTTCACGACCACTTAGGCTCAAATGTGTGAGGATGAGACTTCATCCTGTCGATGGCGAGCGGTGCGACTGTAGCATAATGTCAAACAACTCTGAAGACACCTCGTTGTATTGTACAATCGGTAGAACACACAAAGGGACGCAAAATCTCTTCTCAGACTTAAAGATTCTAGACCGTCTGTCAGTTTGGTATCGTCAACAATCCTCACAGCACGCCTTTCAATTGAGTCATGTTGAGCACACCTAGTTTCTTAGACGACAGCTTTACCTTCTCCTTCAACTCCGAATCCCAATATTTTTGGCGATGGTAAGGGGTGTGTTCTGGAATTGAGGATTGAGCCACACCAAAGGAGGTTTTCTTAGCGGTGAACACGCAGACATGTGTCTAAGTAGGGCCGAATTGAACGAAATTCTGTCGCCCCCAATCGAACACATTTTTCAATATGCTCTCGATTTCTTGTGTTGACTTGTGTTACAAGTTGTTCGCGGCTCTCCTCTACCAGAGAGCGGGCAATATTAGCTCGATCCGTGTAATAAGTGTCCCCAGTGATGTCGTCGGCATAGCAATGAATGCTGTCAATAGATAACGTATCATTGATATGCAGCAAAATCAGCATCGGGGACAATACAAAGCCATGCGGGACACCAGCAATAATGTCTATGCCATCGTAGCAACTGCTTTCCACAATGGCTCTAATATGCTTGTGCTGGACAAGAAGCTAGCGACCCATTCGCATAAACCCTCAGGTAGACCGTATGCAGGCAACTTCGAAAGAAGACTACGATGCCATACCCGATCGAATGCCTTCGTTATATCCAGACTAACAGCCAATGTCTCACCTTGACTCTCCATGGCTGAAGCCCAACAATGTGTAAGATACACTACACCAGTCGAGCGACCATGACGGAAGCCGTAGTGATGGTCCGACCGAACCGACTTCTGAATTGCCTAGAAGAGCACGACTTGATCAGCAAGTCGTGCTCTTCTAGGCAATTCAGAAGTCGGTTGTTAATCAAGCGCTCCAATACCTTGGAGAAAAGGGAGATAGCAGCGATAGGACTGTAATTCGATGGGTCTGATCAGTCACCCTTTTTGGGCACTGGGTGCACGTTAGCAGTCTTACACGATGAAGGATCTTGCCTGGTAGAATAAGAGAGAGCAACAAGGCGCGTAAGAACAGGACACAACTCAGCAGTACACTGCTTTAGCACCACAGCCGGAATGCCATCTGGCCCACTCGACTTCTAAACGTAGAGGGATAGCAATGCCCGCTGAACATCTCGTTAAGTAAACGATATTTTCGGCATTGAATTAGCCACATTAGGAAATAGCACACCGCGGGATGAAAGGTGGTGAAGCGTCTCTGTCGTTCAAAATCGACTTTGAGGCAAAGAGTTTGGCTTTCTCCTTAGCACTGTGGGCCAGACTACCATCCTGTATTCGGACTGGTAGAAAGAAACAGTTTCCTTCGGCACCCTTAGCAAGCGACCAAAAAGAACAACCAGATGGTTGCTTAGCTAGGCGCTCACCAATCCTGATGATGCACTCAAATTTCTCCCTGGCAATTACTTTCTTACTGAACCTCGAGGCAGCATTGAACTCGCGTTTCAAGACAGAAACACCAGGATCTCCATTAATACGAGCCGTAGTCCAAGCCTCGTATGCAGCTTGCTTGCGGAATTTGCTTCCCCACAAGACCGATTAAACCACGGCACTGTTAGGAATAAATAATTCCATTCCAGCCAAAACCCACTCAATCTCTATTCTTAATAGGTAATGAAGAGCCTCTTATCCGGCAATTCAAGTTATATTAACAAAATCTGGGGATACAGTTAGTGTTGCAGCTATAAATCTATCATATCCATACCATACCATCCAAAATTCTGTCACACCACTGGATAGATGAAGGCTCAAAGAATTTATTACGGTAAGTTACCATTATGGAACATCGCATCCGGAAATCACTTGATTGAGCAGTCACGTGTCACGTAAGGTACCAGTTGCAATGATAACTGTCAAGTTATCATTGCAACTGGTACCTTACGTGACACTTAACGCCAATTTGATCACACGATATTTATCAATTATTTCAAAAACACACATGTGAAGCGCCTATGTCGTAAAAAATCACGTAAGAAAAACAATTGACTCACCAAAATAAAATATATTACAGTTAGTGAAAGTAACTGTTAAGACGTTTACAATTAAAATATGACAGAAAAAACAACTGAAACGCCCCTAGTTGTGTTTTTCTTCCAAGGAACAATAAGTTATGCGACACGTCTTCTTATATGTTAGTAGGGAAAAAGTAACAAAAAGCCAAAGGTAAAAAATACACAGACGGGTAAAATTAATTATATGCCATCGTCGTACAAAAGTTAGTTAAGTCAATAAATTAAAACACGCCGATGGTATTTTTGAAACCCATCATACGACAATGTTAATAATATATGTCATAAAATTGTCGTTTGAAGGGAGTGAAATTTTAAAATGGCCCTGTTATTACATTAAATGAAACACCAAAAAGTACCTCCAAATAGACTGTAACCCAGACAGATCGATAGAGAATCAAAAATCCTATCGAACTGCATATAAAACTCAATTTCGGTCAAAATGGCGTTTCATTTGTTTTGCCTTTCCACCGTCGATATATAGATTATACAGATACAAATACAAAATGTCTTTATTGTGAACAGGGGCTGTACCGCCTAAGCTAAAGCCGATTCCCATCGGATGTTTTGATAGCGAATATCGAACTTCAGCTTAGATTTACGGTATTTGTGTGAAGCTTAGCTGGTAGAGACTCTGGAGGTCTACCGACTAAGGTGAAGATGTTTACCAATAACTAAAACGTAAGACTTATTTTTCAAATCAAAATATTCGATGGTAATCGGCTTCAGGTTCGGCGGTAGGGCCCCAGGTCTAATAGATGTTACAAGATTACACCGCTCCATTTTGTGTTCTACCACTTAGGCATAGAATAATTATTAACTAATTTCATCAACATCAGGTCCATTTTAGTCTCCAGGAGCACGACCCTCTTTCGTCCGTCCTAGATGGAAGGAGGATTTGGTCTACACTCCCCACGCTGGCCATACGGGTCGGGGAGGCCTGACCGATATTTGATAATGTATTTCCCTTAGTCACCTTGTACGACATCCACGGGAAGAAACGGAGTGATTCTATTCTAGTCTGCCGGAAACCACACGGCCATACTTATTTCATACAAAACAATATCACGCACTATACAGACTCTTGTCATTGTGATAATCATTTATGTTATAGGAACATCTTTTAACAAAAAAATCATGGAACTTATTTAAAAAAAATAGCAATTCTATTAATACTACACAAATATTTGTCTTGTGCGGGAATCGAACCCGCGACCTCGGAGTCAAAGTAGCCATTGCTAACCATTCGACCACTTATTCGTAAAATAAATATGAAAGTAAACTATGAAAAGTTTGTTAAAACGAAAGGATATTGTTTACTCCAAAGCTCCAAAACGTCCGCTTTAAAGTCTACGCAGTAAGCTCTGGGATTTGCCTTTAATAAAAATTTTATGTAGACACGAAGCTGTTATGAAGTTGCAAATTAATTTAGCCCGCTTTTGGCAACTCAATTTTCGGTATATTTTATCCGCCAATATTTACTGAATATCAATTATTTGGTACCAACTTGGCTACCCGTTCTGAATTGCTCGGGACACTGTGCTCTAATCAATCTCACTACCCCTTTCTCATGCTATGTTGTTTATCTACTTATTATATATATTATACAAGCGTAGCGAAGAATCCTAAGTCTATGTATATATGTTATGGTCAATGTAATAAATTAGTTATTATTCATACTGACTAATACTTGGTCAAAGTGATAAATCAAGTTTTGGTTAGATTTGAGTTGATTTTTGGTTAGGTTAGGGTTTTCTTGTGTCCTGTCACCGGAAATCATCTGTGAACCTAGATGATGAATGATGTGGGGCCAAGTAAGCTTAATTATTAATAATTGACAATTTATTACTTTGGGCAGCCATTGTAAATAATGACCAATTTATTATATAGACTGTAACATATATACTATTTTATAGGAGTCATATTTTACCCAATAAATTAGGTAATTGATGAGGTATAAAACATGAAATTAAGTTTAAACATTTGTAGAACAAGAGTTGTGCGTGAAGCGATTGAAATGAAGCAATACACCAATTTCAAACGAGAAGATGGTTATAAATTTATCAACAGCATTGAATGCAGTGATTAATATCACCCAACCTCGTTTTGGTTTGTAGTCGGGTAACTTACAGAATAGAATACTTTATTTGTTTAATAATAATCTGGGTATACATGTGTACAAATAACATTAGCAGTTTGATCCATCACATTTGCCAGAAATATTTAGACATGCATATATACAAAATGATTAGATTATTAACATATCAGAATAAGGACACGTCGATTATTTCGCAGAATAGGGACGTCGTCAGTGTAGTGTGTCACGGTACCTACATGGATATTCAACAACACGGAGGAAGATTCATCTACTTCGACAACGGAGACAGGCTGACACGTGACACCGCTGCGTCAGCCTGTGACCACGGCCGGTGCAATCACAACCACTTTGTCAAGAGTGTATGACAGAGAAGAATAAAAAAATTGGTCGTCTGTAAAGTCGGTTTACGGACGATAATTTTACGTGATAACGTCATAAGAAAACATCGGCCGATAGAGTGGAAGAGAGATAGATGCGTCACTTGTTCCATGCTCTCGCTTGCACTCTTGGCTCAGGCGAAACGTGACAATGAGTCATGCTTTTTCGTGCGTGCAATCGGCGTTCATCGATTTATAAAACGTTATCACGTAAAAAGTATTAAAAGGTTTACTTACTGTATTTCGCTTCCTTTTATTTGATTCATATATAAATCGCCATTTTGTGCATAACCAGATACTTACACAACATAAAATGGAGAATTATCTAGATTAAACCAGTGAGAAAACAAGATCGTAATCTACGTCTTAGAAGCTGCCGGAACTGATGAAACTTGGAGCTGTCTAGAGCACAGTTAGGCAGACAAAGATTCCCTTTATCCCGACTAACCGCCCCAACGTGGGTAATTTAATACCGACACCTAGACTCAACTTGTCCTACTTTCTAACTCGGGTGCTTACAGGCAAACCGCGTTCAACAGAGTCATAACGATAGGCGGGGTTAAGACTTTAAATTATAATTGAATTAGTTTCATTTGTTTACATAAAGATCAGTTCAAAAAGAAAAAAAAAATTAAAAGCCATAGTTTTAGTAGCCCGCTAGTGTTAGATTTATAACAGACCGTGATGCATGGGAGCTGCGCTTTAATTTAATTAATAAATTTGGCTACACAGGATACTCAGTGATAGACATGTGCTTCGTATCTCTGGTCCGATTTTGGTCTCAGCCAAGCTGGCCTACAAATAAATGTTATATATTGCTTTCGGTTTATATAACTAAACATATGAGTGGTACCAGTAATATGTATAAAATTAGTCTCCTTTGTGATAACCCTGTAAATGTAATTGAAGTGTATGTGATGCCGAGGGGAATAAGGGTTCATTTTAGTGTCATTTATGAAGTGCAATGGCAAAGAAAGAAGTTACATTTCAGCGGCATTGACGCACCCATGAAAGGAAGAAGCCTGTATCGACTCACTGCTGAATATAGATCTTCCCCAATACCTTCCAGCACATGCCATCATGCAACCATGATACTTGGTTTGCGAAGTGATCCGACGAGTCTCGAAATATACTTTGAGACAATATTGCAATCCTTTGTAGCGCGTCCTGCCATGGATGTATATGAGCTTAGCTTTTATAATTTTATTAAAATGTACTTTGGAACAAGAACATTCGTCGTAGAACCAAAGTTGTCGCCATAAATTCTCAGAGTCATAAAGCTGAAGTGGCAGTGGGCCAATTCATCTGCTGAGTCAGTGTTAGCAATTGGGGGAGGAAAGTTCTTAGGTGGAGGCCACGAAGTATTAGACGCCTCGCCTCTAAATGGATTGAATACATCAAAAAATCGAAAGAAGTGACTGGATGTGGAAAGCAGAGGATCGCATATTGTGAAAAGCACTGGTGAAGAGCCGAAACCCAACAGTGAATAGACAGAGGCTAAAAAAGATGATGATGAATATTAAATTGCAAATACTTAGTTATATCGTCGTCAACACTTATTCATCCCACTGATGGGATACAGGTCTCCCTTCAATAGAAGGGATTTAGAGCATACTCAAACACGCTGCTCAACTGCGGGTTGGCGGAGACTTAGTCACCGTAAAAATACAATACAATACTCTTTATTGCACCAACAATATAGATATTACAAAGGACAGTAGCATATTAAAGTACAACAGGCGGCCTTATCGCTACGCAATCTCTTCCAGGCAACCTTTGGGTAGAGGAGAGTATCAGAGTAGAAAGTGTAGGTGGCGCAGCAAATGTATCGATCTATACCAAACACATACATACCTTTTGTATACATACACATACATGATAATACAATAAAATAAGATTATTGCATAAATAATACTTACCTACCATACATAAATAAACACATACATATAGTTAATGTTATATATAATAAAATGCGTTTATAAACACACATGCACACACTTCATTCAAACAGTAGGGGAAAAACGAACTAACACATGAGAATTATAGGAACCGAATCAATTTGATACACTTGAGAGGTAATGATTTTTGACTAAATTTTTAAAATTGTCCAGAGTTTGAGCTTGCCGAATCTTACTACTTAAAAATAAATGTAATGCTCAATTTTAACAATTTATTCCATTTATTTACTTTATGTTGTTAAATTATATATCTGTTGTAAAATACATAAAAAAACCGGACAAGTGCGAGTCGGACTCGCCCATCGAGGGTTCCGTAGGTACGTAGTATCATTATTAAATTTGATATTTTTCACTATAAATAAGAAATAATGCGTCGAAAAAAATAAATAAAATATATTTTGCAATGTGTACATCAAGCCCTTTCATATGATACCCCATTTGAACTAGTAGTTTCAATTTGAAATTTCGACACCCTATAAAAAATATAGACCCCCAATTTTTTTAGATCTATTTACAAATGTATAGTTTTGAGATTTATTCCTGTACTTGTAGTCTATAACGATGTTACTTGCCAAATTTCATAGTTCTAGGTCAACGGGAAGTACCCTATAGGTTTTGATTCCTTTGAGTGTGTCGAAATATGCGTTTTTTGCTGAATAAACGGCCGTAACTTTTTTCTACGTAAACTTAGCAGTTTGATTTTTTTTTAACTTCATGGGACCGTAGATCTGTGTATACAGTTCAAATTTCAGCTTGATACCTCCACGCATTCTCGACATAGAAATGTTTGACAGACAGACAGACAGACAGACAGACAGACAGACAGACAGACAGACAGACAGACGGACAACAAAGTGATCTTATAAGGGTTCCGTTTTTCCTTTTGAGGTTCGGAACCCTAAAAACAAACAGAAGTATGAAATGGAAAATATTTTGAACATTAATTAAAAATTTCGTGTGCATCCGCTTATATTTGCTTGTTTCTCTTTTATATTTTTTTATAATGAAACCAGTGCACGCTGTCGGTTTACACAAAGTAAGCAATTAAACCCTCCTCTCGTTTCAGTTTACTGAAAGCAAAATCTACTCACGCTATATTTGTTCGGCAGTTTTCAATATAAACAGTACATGCGTTTATTTTCAGGTATCTGATACGGATATTTAAATTTATTGAAAACAGACTTTATTATGGCGGCGTAGGTTATTTGTAAACGTTTTTCGCATTGTCGAACATGTTTTTTTTTTCAATTTCATACGCTTATTATTACATTACATTTATTATGAAGTATTGAATTAAACGAACAACATTAAAGAAACATTTTGATACAAGCTTTTCTTACACTTTTATTAAAAAAGAACTAAATTGTTCTTTCATTTAACACCCATATTTACCCAATATGGCGCCCAATTTAAACCGTTAATATGGGTATATTAACGGTTTAAATTGGGCGCCATATTAGATTAAAAAGACGTCATTTAAATAATCATGCATTGTCACGGGAACAAAGCAAATGTGCCAAATTTCAGCTCAATCGAACACTGGGAAATGCGTCCAATTTAACTTGCAATCACATCGCAACGTACCTACTTCATTATGCAACCCTAAGGCAATCTATACACACATTTGCACGTATACAGACGCGGTTTGTTTGTGTTGTCGTTTTTTGTATGGAGTGGCCAGGGTGCGGCTACGGTAACCGTAACGGTACCTGATGTAAAGCGTATTGTAAATGTAAAGTGGTTGATAAAGTTGTGCTTACCCAAAACTTCATCTCTCGCGTTCTCCCGGCTTTACCCGAACGTGCGTTACAAAGCCGGGCGTGACGCATGACATACCTGAGCGTGACATTTACTAGCCACAAAATTTGTGCACAAGGAGCCTGAAAAAGTTATTATTTCACAAAATTTAACGTGTTTTGGCTTAAATATTACTATGCAAATAACAACGGGAATTAACGCGATCATGCATAAGGGTAATTACAAACCTTTATTAGTCAGACGATAATAAAAGTAAGTAAATAGAGATACATATAAAAGTATGTAAATACCCTTATGCATGATCGCGTTAATTTCCATTATTATTTTCATAAATCATGCAACGCGACAGTTGAAAAGTTATTAAATATTACTATTCGGTTTTTTGCCTGAGAGTTTTAGTGTCTCGAATATTACACGAAACTGAATGTAGATAAGAAGAGTGGGTTAAGAAGAACGACTTACACGCTCAGATATATTGGTTTATTATACCGAGAACTTGCTTACACAACGAATGCCATATATTACGAACTCGGGAAAGTAACTTTATCCATCACAGAAAACAGACATATACTTTCAAATTAGACATGTGTCCTTGATGTTTTATGTTGACGGTACAGTTCAATATGCCTCATTAAGTATAATGTGACAGTTTCTATAACATTACCATTCCAGATAATTCCAGATATTTTTCTTATCTTATTTTTTTGGAAACGTTATTTTGGAATATAAAGTATAATTATATACTATCTATAACGTTTTGTTCCTGTTTGATTTCCTATTTTTTATACGAGAGGGCGGCAAACGAGGTTGTTGGACCACCGCCCATGGAGATCAGCAACACCAAAGGGTCGCCGATCTGTTGCCAGCCTGTACTTCTTCCTTTATTTCTTTCTGGTGACTTCACTAACTCGGAGGAACACAACAACCCTCGAGGGAATTGTTATTTGGCTGCGGTATTCTGTGAGGTGGAGGCACTTCCCCAGTCGAGTAGCTTAAAAATACGCTACGCCCTACCTCTTTTTTCGCCAGAACATCGTTTATCAGTCAGCAGGGTGCATCACGTGCAGGCTAGGTTGGCTTTGGTTCAAAGATGTTGATGAACCACTTACACCCTAAACATGTATGAAAAAGCTTGCAGGAACATTTTAAATGAGTACTAAATAGAAAAAAGTATGGTCTGCTCTTTCAAATAAGCTACGGATACCAGGCAAACATAAGTTGAGACGATGGTTTATTGTGGCGGCCAATTTTTCAATTTCTGTTTCATGTAACGCGATATCTATGTATGGAAAGTTGTAAACATTGGAGTCTCCTCTCCGTTCATTTCGCTTTGGTGCTTAGTCCAATTTTTTTTTGGTTGCATTCGAATGTGTTAACGTTTACAAGCCGACCAAATTGAGAAAAAGCTTCATATTGTGAATTTACCAGACGCGTGATACATATCCAAATTAGATAGTTAATTGATTTAGGTGTTATTTTGCGGAAGTCAAATTTACAGGCAATTTGATCTACACTACTTTGCGTGCTTCCGCCACCAATTAGTTCATACAAACTACTGCCGGCCGGTACCCACCCACTACCGTTAGTAGTTGCATGCAACTGCCGTGGCTGCTTTGGTCTTCTCTGCTCCAGCTGCTGTGGTCGTCTCGGCAAATCTCCAACATCTGAAACTTAGTTTCAGAAACTAAGTTTCAGATGTTGGACAAAGATGTTGGTCGTCTCGGCAAATCTCCAACATCTGAAACTTAGTTAGACGACCACAGCAGCTGGAGCAGAGACGACCAAAGCAGCCACGGCAGTCGCATGCAACTACTAACGGTAGTGGGTGGGTGCCGGCCGGCAGTAATTTGCATGAACTAATTGGTGGCGGAAGCACGCAAAGTAGTGTAGATCAAATTGCCTATATCCAAATTAGTCGGGCTGATCACTTCAAAATGCGAACAAATAAGCCACATAATTGGGTTGTTTCCAATGTTTAAAAATTGTACAAATAAATTAACAATATCGTAAAATACACAAAACTATAAAGATCTGCAAACTTTCATTCTAATATCTTAAGTCAGACTTTTTTTAGCGTCGATCAAAGTTTGGCGGGAAAGTCCATTTTAAAAGTATGAAATTATTAAAAAATAATATTTCCATTGGAGTAGCAATAAAAAATGCTATAACTTTTATTATGATAATAATTACATAAACGTAATATTTAACATAGCTGTCGTACAAATTTCTGATTTGATGCATATAAAATACAAAACTGTGACGTCATAATTCGGTAGTCTTTTGTATGGAGCGTTTTGGGGCAGTCTAAAAATTGTGATTTTCAAATTAATATATCTCGAGAGATTTTTGTGCTATCGAAGTAATTCTTTCACCTATGGTTATATTATGGAGACGTCCCTACATATCAAACAGAAAAAAATGTTAGTCAAATAGCCAATTTTGATATGTAACATGCGTCTTATAAATTTACAACATGAGCGTTATTTTTCTATTAACAGTGGCAGTTATAAACAGTGGCAGACTAAGGGCGCGTTCCCACTATGTCGCAACGGTTAATTTATCGTCGGCGACTATCGTTTCTAGCTGTTCCAATTATAGCGACTGTTTGTCGTCAATTTTTTTTATCGTTCAATGACTATCGTATCTAGCTGTTCCCGTTGGATCGCGACGACATTTTATCGTTTCACGGCAGTCGCTTTGTCGTTTACACATCATTAGCAAGCTAATATCGTTTTACGACTGTCGTGCTAGCCGTTCCCGTTGTCATGGCAATCTGTCATCACCGCAAAAAATGTCGTAGACGACAGTATATCGTATCGTTCTATATATGAACACCTCCATATAAATATGTAAGCCACGACACTTAAAACTACACGATTATTTGTCGTCACAACAAAGTGGGAACGCGCCCTAAGGCTAAAGCGGGCCCTAGGCAACATTGTATTTCCGGGCCTACTAAAGAAGTTTTCACTTTAAAAATAAAAATTAAAAACCAAATTTTCGGGCCCCAAAAATTACGGGCCCTAGGCCTATGTTACCTAGACCTTAGTCCGCCCCTGTTTTTAAAACAAAAACTGTAACGTTATGATGTTTAGCAAGTGTTTAAATTAATAGTTTAGTGTTTGTCAACTGGTGAATGCCAGCGTGGGTGTATACTGTACGAAGTTGCAACAAAGGGCAAAGTACCACACAATACCGTAACAAGAGTTGCCAACTTGCTACTATAATATAGGCCGTAATTTGCTAAATGCAAGCTTTGCGTATACATAGTTGCCTTTTAGTCACTTGTCTCTAAGTTGTTGCTAAATTGCCAACACAATGCGAGTCAGCTACGAATTGCTGAATTGTTTGTAGGAATATTGTAACAAGGGAGCAGAAAGAGAAGGTTTTTTTCCTTTCAAAGCAAGATTTATATTTTCTGTTCCCTATTCAAGGAGTTTTAACGAGGCTCTACTTATATTTACTACTAGCTGTTACCTGTGGGTTCGGCTGCGTGGTCATTATTTTAATAAAATATTTTTTTTCTGTGGGAATAAAATATTTTTCTGTGATAAAAGGTAGCCTTTGTCACTCTCCAAACCTTAAACTATCAACGTAAAAAAATTGGTTGTCTGTAAAGTCGGTTTACGGACGATAATTTTACGTGATAACGTCATAGGAAAACATCGGCCGATGGAGTGGAAGAGAGATAGCTTGTTTCGTGCTGTCGCTCGGCTCAGGCGGAACGTGACAATGAGTCATGCTATTTCGTGCGTGCAGCCGGCGTTCATCAGCTTATAAGACTTTTCACGTCAAAAATCATCTCAATTCATTGGTTTCTTTCGACATGAAAGAAGGACAAATGTACAAACAAACACACTTCTTAAATATTAGTATGGATTAATTTATATTACGATTTCGTAGGAAATGAGTACGTGTGTAAGTAGTCACTCTTTAATTAATCTACTAATCCTATGAAAGTACTTATATTACTATCCTCGTGTCACAAGGTTACAAAGCTCTATCTTAAATGGGGATATATTTTATCTCTTGGACCCAATATTTACCGTCGTCAACCCTTATTTATCTCACTGCTAGGATACCGGCCTGCCTCAATCGAAGGCATTTAGAGCATACTCCACCATGTTGCTCAACTGCGGGTTGGCGGAGGCCAGAGACTTGGCTTTACGATACGACTGTCATCTAATGACAACAGCCGGTACCGACGGCTTAATGTGCCCTCCGAAGTTCAGAGGAGCTCGACCTAAAAAAAACCCATCCATGGACAGGCTACAGTCGACATTGCTTAACTTGCGTGTTCGATTAGACACACGCGTAACGCCGCCATCGAGCTCCTTTATCCCAATATATTATTTATATAGAAAAGTGTAAGACATCTAAGTCCCACAAGGGCTCAATGGCAGAATAAACAATTTCATTTCATTTGACGGCTTAGAGTTAAAGTTTGACAGCAATTTATGAAAAGTCAGCTTTTGTTACACGGCATATCTATGAAATACTTTTCGCATATTGGTGATATTGGTAG
Organism: Hypsopygia costalis; assembly: GCA_937001555.2. Taxonomy (NCBI): domain Eukaryota; kingdom Metazoa; phylum Arthropoda; class Insecta; order Lepidoptera; family Pyralidae; genus Hypsopygia; species Hypsopygia costalis. The sequence goes on along the minus strand of OW443343.2, from coordinate 17,889,175 downwards.
CACTCTGTCCACTAATATGCCACCAATGGCAATATAACCAATATGCAATAGGCACTGTATTTCACAGATATAGTTGATCGAAGCTTGGACCCAATTCATATTTCTATGATTAAATGATAGTTTATTCCATGACATTGACTTATAAAAAGTTTGTCAACAATATATGAATAGTCTACTATTGTTACATGTTTCAACGAACAGAGTGCCATTAAAGACATCATTATGAAGATTCACAGTATTCTACAGATATCCTTGATCAAAGATTGGAACCAATTCATATTTCTATGATTAAATCAAATTGATCTATTATTTGTACTGTGCCTTGACTCTTTTTTTGAATACTCATAAATGAAAATGGCCGAGTATGACCCAAAAACCTCACTTTTTTCGGTTTCCAGAATTTGTTCTCGACAACATGTGCGGTGACAAATGCTTTTAACCTTGTTACGTGACTCATATGTTCGTAAAGTTTACAGCTTCACTTAAAAAGGTCACGTCTGATGTATCAGGTGCATTGAGCAATTTTGTTCGAGCTATTCGGCTCGAATACCCAATTGCCATATATCTCCTGGCGGCTATTATCTCTAGAATTGCAGCCGAAACTTAGACGCGGATCTAAGTTGAGCAGAATTTGAGATGTCGACTGTAAGGACTGGGATCCACTTTTGTTTTACGATGGCGTTCCACGTTTTTGATGTCTTATTGTAGACAAAAGAATAAAAGTAGTGTTAGATTATGAGCACTTACTGGCACGGAAATAATATCTTTGTTCAAATTGAAAATTTCTTGACTAACAAACAATGATCTTTAATTATCATCATCATTATAGCTAGTATCTTCCCACTGTTGGAAATAGGTTTTCCACAATGCTTTTTACCAATTGCATGCCTCTGATTTCCGCATCCAGCTGCTTCCATCCACTTTTTGAGGACGTCGCTCAATCTAGATCTTTATAAAAGACTAGCTGTTACCCGCGGCTTCGCCCGCGTGGTCTAGGGGAGCTGCCATTGATTTGTGTATATTTTTTTCTTGTTGTAATTTTTTTACTTGGTGGGATAAAAAAGTAGTATCAATATGTACAAATTTTAATGATGATCGGCTGCATAGTTAAGGCGAGAAGAAATAACAAACAAACGAATTTACTTACTTTAACACTTATAATATTAGTATGGATGGAACGCCGACACTCAAGACAAAAAAATTGTTCACCACATAAATGCTTGCCATCTGCGGGGATCGAACCCGCGAACCTCTGACGCTGAAGGATCGAAACCCAAACACAAAACATATATATATATATACACACATACTATACATACATGTATGTACATGTTTTTTCGGAATAAAAAGTAGCTTATGTCACTCTCCAGATCATAAACTATGCCCGTTAAAAAAATCATGTCGGTACTTAGGTTCCTTTCGACGTGATAGAAGGACAAATGATTACAAAGTTTATTTTTTATCCCATGGAAATAAGATGTTTTTCCGGGATAAAAAGTAGCTTATGCCACTCTCCAGACCGTAAACTATCCCCGTTAAAAAAAATCAAGTCGATACTTAGGTTCCTTTGAACGTGATAGAAGGACAAATGATTACAAAGTTTATTTTTTATCACATGGAAATAAGACGTTTTTCCGGGATAAAATGTAACTTATGCCACTCTCCAGACCGTAAACTATCTCCGTTAAAAAAATCATGTCGGTACTTAGGTTCATTTCGACGTGATAGAAGGACAAATGATTACAAAGTTTATTTTTCATCCCATGGAAAAAATATGTTTTTCCGGGATAAAAAGTAGCCTAAGTCACTCTCCAGACCGTAAACTATGCCCGTTAAAAAAATCATGTCGGTACTTAGGTTCCTTTCGACGTGATAGAAGGACAAATGATTACAAAGTTTATTTTTTATCCCATGGAAATAAGATGTTTTTCCGGGATAAAATGTAACTTATGCTACTCTCCAGCCCGTAAACTATCCCCGTTAAAAAAATCATGTCGGTACTTAGGTTCCTTTCGACGTGATAGAAGGACAAATGATTACAAAGTTTATTTTTTATCCCATGGAAAAAAGATGTTTTTCCGGGATAAAAAGTAGCTTATGTCACTCTCCAGACCGTAAACTATCCCCGTTAAAAAATCATGTCGGTACTTAGGTTCCTTTCGACGTTATAGAAGGACAAATGATTACAAAGTTTATTTTTTATCACATGGAAATAAGATGTTTTTCCGGGATAAAAAGTAACTTATGTCACTCTCCAGACCGTAAGCTATCCCCGTAAAAAAAATCGTGTCCGTACGTAGATTCCTTTCGACGTAAAAGAAGGACAAATGATTATAAACTTTTTTTTTCCCGTGGGAATAAGATGTTTTTCCGGGATAAAAAGTAGCCTATGTCACTCTCCATAATCTATTTCAAAAAAAAAAAAATCAAGTCAATCCGTTCGTTACTTTCGGCGTGAAAGAAGGACAAACAAACAAACAAACACACTTTCACATTTATAATATTAAGTATGGAAGTATGGATTTATTGAATATTAACTTCATCCTATTTCTACATCCTTTGAATTGGTATTTTTAGTCTACATAAATTTTCCTTTGTAATTCCTTCTATCAAACAGCTTCACAACAGTTTTCTAACAAACAACATCAAACAGCAGATTACAAGTTCTTTGGTAGTAGTAAATTGTGATATAAAGGTCGTATAAACCTTCATGTCCGTGTCTTATACGATGTCTTTTGAGAAAATTCAATTGTTATGGAAAATTTTAATTACACTTCTTTTTTCAATAATTTTCAATGATATGATTAATATGAAATGAATATTCTTTTGTTGTTGCCGGCTTTTGTCATTAGATGACACTCGGTAAGCCAAGTCAATGGCCTTTGGGCGGCTTGAAAACGTGGGTCCGCAGTTGAGCAGCATGGCGGAGTATGCTCTAGCTGGAGTCTAGATACTCTAAAGAATATAAAATCACATTGAACCGAATGCATTTATCTTTTGATAATATTTTTCCAGATGTTTAAATTTATCAATTTGTTTTTGTTCTTTTTAAATGACAAGCTCAAGTGAATTCAAACCATTTTCTACGACGCCTATTATTGGATATTACATTGCACTTACTAAGCGCTCATCAAATAGTTCTTTACAATGAGCATTTGCTCGTTTTCAATGGAAAGTGGGCTCAATATCTCAGCTGGAACGATTATTGCCGAGATACCCAAGTTATATTACTGAGTAACGCGAGTAGTTTCAATGAGTTTGCACTTACTTGTTCATTAGTCTACCGATCATCTGCATTGCTGTTCAGCTTGATGGAAATACCAATATTTGATGGATATATTTGTTTGAGTACTAGTTTTGTTGAATGTATTATTAATAGATAATAATAATTTGAGCTACTGAAATACTAGGTTAGGTAGGTTTGTTTAAATCATCTTTAAAAGTTAGTATAATTTGGCGTTGCTGGATCCAGCTGGAGCGCGCTTTTTAAATAAATGCAAACAAAGATTCACAAAATAATTATGAACTATTTTGTGAATCTTTGTTTGCATTTATTTAAGTATTTATCACTGTCTTTAGTGAAATGTGTAACAGCGGCTCAATAATTATTATAACATCTATAATAGTGTCCTAGTTTTATAATTTTAGATGCCCAGTTTTTGCTACCCTATTAATGAGTAAGTTTATCTTGCAAGGGTGAGAAGTCAAATGTATCTTCACTTTCAATAAGGTTGAGGGAAGGAAGAAGAAGAAATCTTAAAGAGATAAGCTCGCCCTTATACACCTTTTTTAAACACTGTGTTTTCACACCTCCCCAACCCGTTTGGCCAGCGTGGGGAGTGTAGGCCAAATCCTCCTTCTGTCTGTGACGGACGAGGAAGGGTCGTTCTCCTGTAGTGGAGACTAAAATGACCTGATGATGATGATGATTGTTTTTTTTTATATTACGTTGGATTGGGTGTTCTGTCTAATGTGAAACGGTTATCGTAGTCTAAGAATGCATCATGAAATACAGTTAGTATCGCATAGAAGCACGTCTCTATAATCATTTCGTGCACAACAGTCAAGTAAAGCAAGTAATAATTAGTAAAAAAAATCGAAACTGCCGCCTACCCAAACAGTAAAAAAATTAATATAAACTTATATTGTGCTATATTATGTTACTTCATCATCATCATCAACAGGTCCATTTTAGTCTCCACTACAGGAGCAAGACCCTCTCTCGTCCGTCCCAAACGGAAGGAGGATTTGGCCTACTCTCCCCACGCTGGCCAAACGGGTTGGGTAGACCTGATCGATATTTGATAATGTATTTCCCTTAGTCGCCTTGTACGACATCCACGGGAAGAGACGGAGTGATTCTATTCTAGTCTGCCGGAAACCACACGGCCCATTATGTTTTGGGTTGTTTTACTTATGGTTATGTTACCTACTTAATTTTAGAAAACTTATAAAGTATTGTTTATACCATTAAAGCAAACAAGCATACGGCCCTCCTGATGGAAAGTAGTTACCGCAGCATATGCCTGCAAAAAGGGGCATTACCCGCGCGTTGCTGACCCTGTAAAAACCTCTTCACGCCCTTTTTGAACAACACCATGCTGTAGTCTCCTTGAAAAACCAGCAACAAAAACGCGCTGCTGTAAAATTTGTGTTTTGCACATACATAAATAGACGTAATACGTGTTGATATTTATGATATAAGGCGACGGACGATGATACCCTTCTACTGCAATCGAGTCAAAATTACGTAGGATAAGACTAAGAAGAGCAGGGCATGAATAAAGCGCCATGTACATGACTTGAAGATTAATAGAGTCGGTTTATACAATAGCGGAGCCAAGCCTGTTTTTCGTCTTCCTGATAGGCTATTTATTCTTTGCAATCAAGATTTGCCTTCGATAACAGCCAATGGGAATTGTGAAGGAAAGTTGGACGGGAAATTCGAGACCGTCCTAAATGAGTTACTGAGCACGGAACCTATCAGTGATTCCTTCATTGATTATTCACGACCTTTTGTAGGAACCTGGTCATTTTCGATAATAATTACCGTACATAAATACATTGCATTTCTTTGTTAACGAAATGAATGAATTTCCAGATTTTTTTCAGCCCTAATTTTACTGATAAGATTAATTAATTACAATTAAGAGTGATCGCGCCGAATAAATCGAGAGTATTAAGTTAAAACGTCTCAGTTTTGTTAGATTATATAATATTTAATTTAGATGAAAATATAATTTTTTTTCAATTCTAAAAAAGTTACCCAAAAATGAGATAGACCAAAATTTTCTTTAGATGTATTAAGATTTATACGAGCATACATGGTTTCATAAATATATTGAGAAGCGACAGTGGGGATATTTATTTATTTGAAAACTTCTCTTAGTGATTCTTTAGAACCCATGTTATAAATAGAACAGATGGCTCTTTTTGTAAAATAACAATTGTTTCAATAACAGCTTTCTCCATAACAATATACCATACATACTATATAATACTGTGAAAGTAGTTAAAATATACAAGGAGTAGTAGTTAGCCACGTTCGTTAATTGTCTAATTCTTCTAACAGTATATGTGGCGGAGCTAAGCTTACCCGGTAATTAATTTATATGGGGCCCCACTGCAATTTTGAGTCCACTGTAAGTCTAAGAAATACTGTGTTATTGAGAAAATCTAATTTATGATTATCAATAAGGACTTCTGTAGCATTATAGTGCCATGCCTATCTCCAGCGGAGACATATATTTCCTATGAAACCACCGATTCTTATTACCTTAATATTATATGCAAGGTTGTTATGTATAATAAACTTATTTCTACAATTTTATTAAACGAATTATTCACCAAGTTACTTTATGCATAAACTTCCCATAATTTTCCACCACTTAAAGCAGCATGGCGCATTTCTATAGCCAAAAACGGCACCGGCATATAATAGGGGTGGTAAAATATCGTTAAAAAAACTCGGCGAGATTTTATCGAGCTAGACAGGCAGACTCGCATTTGTCTCAATTACGTAGACAGGCCATCTGTCAATCAAGGTTCCCGATGGAGTGATTCGTTACCGATTTCATTGGGTAGGAAAGGTATTATCTTATAGATGCAATGTTCGGGGCAATCTTAAGGAGATCCTCTCCAGTTTATACGACATGCCGCTTCAAAGCTTACATAACTTGTCGCTAAAGTGACGGATATACTTTGTGAAGTTATTTAACAGAGTTTCCGATCGCGATTTCGCTCGCGTAAATGCCGGTTTTAAGAACAAACAAATAAACTCACTTTCAGATTTATAATATTATAAAGATGTGAACATTTTATAAATATCGTGATATAATCATAATTAAAACTATTCCCCTCCATAGATTTTAATTTCGAAATGTTTTAACTATTTATTATCCAATTAATTAAGTTTAATTTTTCAGTCATTAAGTGTAAAACACACCATAATCGTTTTTTCTATTCATTTAGCTGTGTGACTAAGATTTCTAAGTTAAAACTGCACCTTATTTTCAGAAAATTTCAAAACGCTGAATAAAATTATGATGATACACTTATGCATTACTTGGCCATATTCTATTTAGATACTTATATATAAAATATTATATAATTTGTAGGTAACTATAATTGTTTTAAATTTATCTATCTTGTAATATTGGAATTATTGATAGAAATAATTTCCATGATTATATTCTAAGATTTATTCGCACGCAGCAAGTAATTTGCGCTGTTTCTTTATGTAGATGGAATACATGTTGCAATAAGGATCCTCTTCACATTGTATTATAAAAGTCTGGAATGAGAGATTCTATAAATTTATACCTATTCATAGGATAGTATTGAGCCACAAATTTATTCAGCAGCGAGGTTATCTACAATATACAGAATGAATTGATTTTGTACAATAATACATTTCTATAGATATGGCATACCCATTGTCAGTAAACAGTTCCTGCTGAGGTCGGGACACAGACTATTGCCATCCTTATCATCGATTTAATATACTCGCTATCTCTTTTCCTCACCTAACGAAAATGGCTGCAATTTTTATTGCAATAATATAAATTTAACTAAAGTACGCGTTTTAAAAATCAATTATTACTGCGTACTTTCATGTGATATGAAATATCTTGGGCTTTATTTATTTTATCAACATAAATTAAGCATTTTCGATATACAGCCGACGGCATTTTTACCTATTTCAATCAATTGTGAGGTAAGACATTTTTATCATTAAGTATGCAAGGAAAAGATAGGCTAAAGTGCTGCGTAAAGCAGATTTTCATAAATACCGTTAATATATTTTCTATAAACAAAATTTACACGAATTCAATTGTCCAACCACTGGTATGTGCCATGAGTGGATATACATTTTTCACAGATCACCTACAATGTCATTGCAAACCACACTACAAGAGGGCCTTAAAATAATTTAAACTATTGTCTATTCACTTATACCATATTGACGAAGGAAAAGACAGGTTAGTGCTGCGTAAAGCAGATTTTCATAAATGCCGTTATTATATTTTTAACCGACTTCAAAAAAGGAGGAGGTTCTCAATTCGACTGAATATTTTTTTGTATGTGTGTTATTCGATATCTTTGCGAATTGTGAACCGATTTTCATAATTCTTTTTTTATTTGAAAGGGTATGATTGCAAGGTGGTCCCATATTCACCAAGTCAGGATCTGATGATGGGATGCCAGGAAAATCAAGGGAAACCCTTAAATTTTATAAGCACGTATGGTCAAATTCAATTTTTTTATTTGAAAGGGTTATTGCGAGGTGGTTCCATATTCACCAAGTCAGGGTCTGATGATGGGATCCCAGAAAAATCGAGGGAAACCCTTAAATTTGACCTATGGTAGCCGGGAGAATAAAATTGTGCCACTCCATTGCTCTGCACTGGATGTCGTACAAGGCGACTAAGGAATCTTGTGTCACGCGATAACTTTTCTCCCGGAAGACGGGCAGCAGCGTCTGTCGGGGTATTCCACTAATAAGCTGCGCTCGCAAACTGAAGTCGGTTTCAATTTTTTTTTTAAATCAACTTTATTTATCTATAAACAAAATTTACACGAAATTCAATTGTCTAAACACTGGTATATGCCGTGAGTGGACATACATTTTTCACAGACCACCTCCAATGTCATTGCAAACCACACTACAAGAGGGCTTTAACAGAATTTAAACTATTATCTGTTCACTTATACTATATTTTTCCACCCTACCAAACATTCCGACTATTTTATTCATACCAAAACTTCTATAAAAAACATTAACATGTTTAAAAATATAACAGTTTATTAACGTTCTTTCAAAACTTGTTTACACAGGCCCTTGGGCATGATTAATGCATATTTCATATCGGTTCGATAAATAATGTACGACGGGCGAGAGTTTGCCAAAAAAACGTACAACTTTGTTGACCATAACTCAGGAAATTTAATCATGACCAAAGCAACTTGCCCCAAGTTCGCTTGAACTCGGGTTATCAACTTGCTTTAGCGGCAGACAAAAACGGCACGAGGTTTTATGTTCCCTTCCCGACCACGCCACGGTAGCAATTTTGGTGGGAATTGAATTCTGCACTTTATGGCAATGTGAGCATAGCTCGGCGGTAAATAAATCTGAAACTGGGGCACCTCAGTATGAGTTATGTTACTACGGAAGATGCGACAGTCGATAAAAATAGTTCAGGAATAGTTGTTTTTCTCTTTGAAATTGTAGTACGTTTTATTCTGAGATTTAAAAACAAGCGTTTAGGTACTTTTGCTATATTTAAATTTGGATTGGTCAGGCGTTAAACAAATTTCCTCTGAGTTAGAAGGCGGCATTTCTAGTGACCGGCAATTTATCTATTAAAAATATTTCAATAATTCACCTCTCCAGTCTAGATAGAATTAGATTTAATGAACCCTCTTTTATATCTTTGTATGAACACACATTTTTGTGGATTACAACCTAGATTGTAGCTTATTAAGGTTTTCGTATGTATATTGTAATAGTTGTAGTCTGGCTTGTATGAATAAATAAATAATAATTCGAATTCACGATCTCTCGTTTACCGGTCAAGTGCTTTTTCCAACTGAGCTATAAAGCTAGTTTATTATATTTTTGTCAGGTTTACTAACATATAATACTACAAATTTGTCCTATATTTCGATCATTTCTACAACATCTTGCCGGGCAAGGAATGTAAACAACCCCACTTTTTGCGTGTAATGTACAGCTGTTTCGGCGAACTGGCCGTTCACGCTCACTGTATTGCCCTGTAAAAAATATATTATGTTGCGGGAAACGCCGTATTTTTTTGTCAACGAGATACACAACTCGTACATTTACCAAGAGAAATATGTGCCACAAACTTGTATCTGTACATCATTCGTAGGAAGGAAATATCGCAAGGAAATCCGCGCATATTTATAAGGCGTGGGTAATAATTCTCAGTTGTGTGGCAACACAGTGATGACGTCAGCTGCCCGAATTCGCTAATAAACGCAGGGTGAATATTTAGCTTGTGTGTCACTCACTAGCATAACGTTTTCGTATTTGGGTCAATTATTGTGGGATTTTGACAGTCTTCTCGATATTGAAAATTAATTCGTATTTCGTATGTAATAATTAAATTTATTATTTTGTTAAAATTTGTCAGGATTGCCATACGAGCATTAACAATAAATGGTACACGGGAAAAAAAGAACGCCTTAGAAAATGATAACTCGATTGAAGGTAGACCCGTATCACACTGTGGACACTCTATCTATAATAAATCTCGTATAATATATATATATATATATATATATATATATATATATATATATATATATATATATATATATATATATATATATTATACGAGATTATAATATATATATATATATATATCAAGTACTACATAAACAATGGCATCTGCAGAGCATAATTGAGCATGTGTGCTTGTGGCACTATACAAACTATTCCAGGTTCGTCTTAGAGAGAAGGTGAGGTCGATACGAGAGCGCGGCAGGGAGTGTCCATATTATACTATTAGTTATACCAGTATCCCAGCAGTAGGATGAATATGGGCTGATGCAAACATTTTCCATATGATCGACGATTCGTAATAAGTATTTGTGGACAACGAACTCAGTGTATTTGACATGAAAAGTTCACATCAATAAAATACAGAGAATAGGCTCGACGTCCGTCGCGTCGCCCGACGGTAACTTCGGCAGGCCCGGTATAATAAATAAATATTTCTAGACAATTTACACAGCGCCATCTAGTTCCAAATTAGGCGCAATGCTTGTGTTATGGGTACTAGACAACTGATATATGTACTTAAATACATTTTTTTGTAAATACATACGTATAATACATAAAAAACACTCAAACCAAGACAAAAAGACATGTTCATGCACACAAATGTTTGTCTTGTGCGTAAATCGAACCCGCGACCTTGGAGTCAAAGTGGGCATTGATAACCATTCGACCACCGAGCTCGTCAAATTAATAAGTAGGTATTTGTGAACAACGAACTCAGTGTGTTTGACATGAAAAGGTCACATTAATAAAATACAGAAGAATAGGCTCGACGTCCGTCGCGTCGTCCGACGGTAACTTTGGCAGACTGGCGCCCGGTATAAAAAAGAAACGTACGATTATACTATTATTTACTCAGTGACATAGGGTAGAATAGAGAACATGGCCTGTAATTATAAAAGTATATTATATAGGCAGAAGAAGAAGGTTTAGCATAATGTTCAATTTATATTTGGACATCCTCTGGCAGAAAGGATAATAAATAATATCCGAAGTTAACAAAAGTAATAGCGGGACTGCAATGGACTTCACTGTTCATTGCCTTTTTTGGTGGTCGCCGCTGTTAATCCTGGCTACACAGGAGATACAGTGGTGGGAATGTGTGGTGGGCCCCCGTCCCGAAAAAACAAAAAAATAAATAAAAGTAATAGTGTATTTCAGAAATTATTAATTGAAACAAAAACCAGATTGCAGAATTCTAACATTTTTTATTTGTTATTCTATCTTCTAATTACTCTACTCAATATTGAGTATAACGGAGCATTAGCGGTGCTTATGTTGCAATTGTTACTCAATACTTAGTCCCGGATGTTGTCATTAGATAACAGTTAAGACAAGTCAGGCCTTAGGGCGGCTTGAAAACACTCGCTAACCCGTATTTGAGCAGCGTGATGGAGTATGCTCTAAACCCCTTCGATTGAGGGGAGACCCGTATCCCAACAGTGGGATGTTTATAGGTTGATGCCGATATACATAGCAAAACAAAAGCTATGTAGTCTTTACTTTGTTTTGATCAAAACACGAGTTGCAGGTGTTTGCGGCGAACACTCGAACCTTGCCGGCCGTATCGACTCGTAAATTATGTCTTAGCTTTACGACATCGTTATACCTTACAAAGTTTTCGCAATCGTTACGGGCTCACTTTTACGATTGCCTTAGAAATCTCCAATCATATATGCAATTTTAATGTACTATAAAGCGTTTTGATAGCTTCTTGGCTAGTGAATTTACTCTCAATCTCTGAATAGATCAATTGTCGTGTAGTAGTGAAGTCCTTGAGGAATGTTGGACGATATTCTCAGAACACTATATTGATATCAGTCCTTTGATTTTAGTTGACGAATAGTTGTAACAGAATATACTTACCCTTATTCAACCCTTATTTATCCCACTGGATACGGGTCTCCCCTTAATTGAAGGGGTTTAGAGCATACTCCACCACGCTGCTCAACTCTTCCAGTCAACCATAGAAAACCTGAAAGGAGTATAATTTGGCAATATAATATAATAGTAGGTACTTCTTGCAGAAAAAAATAATAATAAAAAGATACTATGAAGAATAATTTGTACGTAAACAGAAATGGTTTTTTTGCCTTTGCCTGTCTATGCATGTTTTAATAATTTTTACGATATATAAGAGCAGTTTTATTGTTAAAGATATAGAAATTATCACATTAGAAAAATTAACCACGAGCATATGTTGTATAATAAATTAATATACGGAGCGGTTTACTACACATTCATAAACACATCACTGAAAATTGCATCGTAGCATCTGGCACGTATTGTTCAACCCAGAACCCAGAACGCGGAGATAAACCCACAAGATTCATTGTCAAACTTTCGTACGACCGATATTGCAGAACTAGTTGGGAAATATGAACGAGAAATTAAAACAATAAAAATGTAAACTTAATGTTAGTAACTACTGACACAACCGTTGCAACTGAGGTAGCCCTACAGCTTTTAACTGATTGTAGGAAGTAAGTCCAAGTCTAGTTACATTATCATCATTCTCAGCCTTAACCACCCACTGCTGGATATAGGCCTTTCCCAATGCTTTCCACCAAATGCGATCCTCCGCCTTCCGAATCCAAATGCTACCAGCCACTTTTTAGAGATCGTCGGTTCATCTAGAGAGGGGCGTACTACGCTTCGTCACCCCTAAAGTGGTCTCCACTCTTCCTCCCCTACCTGCCATCGCTGACTAGGCAGATGTGGCCAACCCACTGTCACTTCAACTCGGTGACTCTGAGACCTATGTCAACCACTTTGGTCCTCCGTCGAATTTCTTTGTTCCCTAATCGATCCCTTAAAGAAACTCCAAGCATATACCTCAACATCCTTAGAGAATCTAGTTACATATATATTGGATATTTGTATAGAATGAGGTAGTATTGAAATGACTTCTGTTCTGTATTTGGTAAAGATTTTATTTAATTCTTTTTATTATTTTGGAGTGGTAGAGCAATTATGAAATGGGCTTGCTCGACCGGGGAAGTACCACCCTCTCACAGAATATCGACGTGACGCAGCAGTGCGTTTCGTTCGGTGAGTGAGAGATCCGGAAGCCCAACTCCTTCCCTATCCCCTCCTTCCTTCCTTCCCTTCCTCCAACTCCTTAGTGGACAACGCATTGGTAGCGCCCTTTGTGTTACTAATGTCTATAGGCGGCAGTGACCACTTTCCATCAGGTGGCCCGCTTGCTTGTTTGTCTACTGTATGACATAAAAAAAATATTTAGTTTTGTATTTGGTAAATTCTGTCCAATTAAGGATAGTGCAACTTGAAATTAGTCAAGAAGAATATTTGAACTTCGAAACTAAATAATAATTAAACAGGGAATAATGTCAGATAGAGAGATAAATAGAATATGCTTTATTTGCAGTTTACATCACATAGTAAACAAATAAAAAATATGAATTTGTTACAAACTTGTAAATGCAACAAAGCGGCCATATTGCCAAAGGCAATCTTTTCAACACAACCTTAAGGTAACGGATACGTGTATGAACATAAGCAGAGAGATTTCACAAGTAAAATTTTCAAAAACCCAAAAATAATATATGATAGTAATGTTTACTTTTTATTTTAGTAGGTATTTAATATTATCAGACACAGATTTTTTAGCAACTTTAAAGACTAAACCAAGTATTTTGTAAATTTTTATCTAATTATTCATAAAAATAATTAATTTAACATAAAAATGAAATGATTTCGATACGTTATCGTATGCATCATAATTATCATCATTTTAGCCGAAGGACGTCCACTCCACAGTGATCGATTTTGTGCCGAGCATCTTTCGACTTCCTGCTTTCTGAAAGCGTCCGTCCATCTAGTGATCTAGTAGTCCGTCATTACCTCATACGCTGAACATAAAATTTTCATTCGGTCCGGCCGCAGTAGTCAACTTGTCATTAATTCTACAATTGAAAGTTCCAATACTATTGTATATGTTCATTATCAATATATAGTGTACAAAGCATGACTATAGAAAATAACCCTTTAATTATTATTTTCTTCTATTGATGGCGAAAGACTTAGAGCGCAGCGTAATTTTAAACCGAATCTATGATGTCGAGAAATAGTTATTTCCTTCTTTCTCCTTTCTTTCTAAATAATCAGCATGAATTCTATGAAGAATCTACATATTTATATAAGAAATTGATTTCTAGATATTCTTATACATATAAACTTTCCAATAATATATAATCACTGCTACTTCACATGAAAGTCAGACAAAGGGACATGTCTTTTTCGAAGTTGAAGCTACCAGACCTCAGCAGGAAATAATATAATCACTGATTGTGAACAGGCAACGAGGATTCGAAATAATCTGTAAACATTAGGTATGTAAAGAACTTAATTCCCATTATCACTAAAACGAAGCAGAGAAAAGCAAAGGGACAGAGAGAATAATGCTATTGAACGAATCTTTGCTTTTTGTCACCTTTTGAGGGGAATAGGCAGAAACAGGTTTATAGACTTTACAGTATATTTACGTTCAGATTAAATGGTGTTTCTCATTATGTCGTCGTTAACCCTTATCCATCCCACTGCCGCTGCATACGCTGTTGCAATGTAATGCTGCTGGGATAAGTGTCTCTCCTCAATCAAAATGGTTTTGGAGCAAACTCCACCCCGCTGCTCAACTGCGGGTTGGCGGGGGCCAGTGTTTTCCAACTGATTAAAGGCAGCTTGACTTGGCTTAATGATTATCATCAAATGAGAACAGCCGGGACCGACGTCTTAATGTGCTCTCCGAAGCACGATTCATTTCTCATTAAGTGTAAAAGTAAAAAAAAATAATTTAGTCAATTCAATTCAAAATTAATAATATTTTATTGTGGAACACAGGTACGTAAATGAAAAATATAGAGTGAATGTGACGTGTCTGCTGTGTTCCGCCACTTATAAAGTCATACAATAGTAAAATGAATGAAACTAAAACTAAAAAATTAATACATTTCAATTTTGCTAAAAATCGGTCCACAAGAAATCGCGTGTTTAGTGTGCGCGTTAGTAGCTCACCACCATCTTTGAGCCAAAGCCAACCTCACCTGCACGCGATGCACCCTGTTGATTTACTAACGAGGCTCTGATGAAAGAAACGTAGGGCGCAGCGTAATTTTAAGCCGAATTAATGATGTCGAGTTATTTCTTTCTTTTTCCTTTCTTTTTCCTTTCTTTTAAAATATCAGCATGAATTCTATGAAGAATCTATTTATATAAGAGCAGCAGTAGATATTTTCTTACGCATCACTTACAATATTACCATGAAAATTGTATTCCAACGAAAAATTGTTACGATTCTTGATTTTCCATCATCACAAATTCCGCAAATGCTAGCCTGAAACGGTTAAGTCGAAGCTGAAAAAATAAATTACACAATCTTGTCGAGTAGAGGGCGCGATTCACTCTGCATAACACTTTCCCAATGCTAGCCTACCCTTGAGAAGAGAACTCACTCATAAATATTACATGATGGAGCCCTGCCTCACCCCCACCGTACCTACTTATTGCAACAAATCGACGATTTAACCAAACTGTTGGTAAATCTTTTTAAGCAAAGTAACCTTTGACGGAGTGGCTTGTGCATTTTTCATTGAAAGCTTTCGTTTGACGTTTATAAATCGACAAGTTTACTTCGCTAACGTTCACTTTGAAGCTCTCTTTTAAACGATGCTTGACTTGCTATACTTATTTTTAAGTTTTAGTGTCGGTTAGAAATTAACTTTTATAGTTGGAACCGAGTTTTGGTATCGGTCTCAGTTTTGCTCGAAAATGAAACCGAAATTTATTTTTAAGATGATATATAGTTTTAATTAGTCGTAAAACTAGATAGCGTCAGCAAATTCGTACGTGCGTATTCCGGTATCCAAAGGTAATTATCAAAAATCCTTTCTTAGCGGATGCCTACATCATGATCACATGCCAAATTTCAACTCGAACCAAGAACCACCGAACAAGTGGTTTGAGCTGTTCGTTGATAGATCAGTAGCGGTTACCTTATGATATATACAACAAACCACTCCACCAACCCGCAGTTGTGCAGCGTGGTGGAGTATGCTCTAAACCCTTTCGATTGAGGGGATCCATATCCCAACAGTGGGATGATTATGGGTTGATGCCGATATACAACAAAGAAGATGATACGTCCTTCGGTAGAGTTACTTGATAGTGAGAAACAATCTACGTCCACTTATCTAAAGTCAGAAATCAAATAACAATAAATGTATACTATAATAGTGGAGTGGCTTGAGAATAAGTGAGGTAAGTAGAAGTGAGACGATGCTGCATTAGTAGCGGGAGTGCTAGCGAGCAAATTACTCTAGTATTCAACAATCTACATACTACCGTAAACTACTTTACTGTAAAGTATATTGTTGGTTAAGATATTGTTGGTATTGTTGGTCGGTAGGTATTGCTAATATGTTTATTACTTCTCTAAGCACCCAGTGAAAAAGAGATAGTTCCAATAATGAACAATTTATAGCTAATTTACAATTTAATGTTTTTTTAACTATGACAGTGAGCAAGAAGGCTTGATTAATAATAACAATAATAATTTATTTCTTTTAAAAAGTTTCTTTTTTACAATTTTCTTTGTTGAAGTCGCCTTATAATCATCAGAAATGTCTGTATTAAGAGGCCACCCTCTTCCAAAGCTACATAACTTTTCTTGCTTAATTAGTGAAACGTGTGTCTATTCACGTGTTTGTACGTATATGTGATTACAAGTATGTAGGGAAAAATCCATATGATCCATGATTTTTGACGTATACCATCAAAGAATGAAGTAATTTTGTTTCTATGTTTATATGGAAACTAACCAGACGAATAGAAACGTAAGCAGCCTTAATAAATAACACAGGAATCGTTGAAATTCTGAATTAAACAACAACGTGTTTATCAAAGAGGAACTATCTGAAATAATCAAAGCTAATACAGTGCAAGCATTTCAGCGATCCGGCAAATATCTGCGGACTCAATCAGCTAGCAGAAATACGGGTAAATAATAGAGCCGATGAATACCGTGCGCTAATTACGACGCCCGTGATCTCGTCACCAGCCCCAGGAATTTCTGCTCCGATTGGAAATAATTGCCTTTTAATTGTGAAGGCCTCGAGCGGGGCTTGTTAACGAATTCCAGGAGGCAGCCTTTATAACAAATGTATAAATATCTAATAATTCTTATGGATTGAAAATCTACATCTATAGATACTCGTATATTAAGTGATAGATTTCATGTCAGTACATTATTTTTATATGTAAAATTAGGAAAAAGTAACGAAACATAAAAAAAAATGTTTTTCATTTTCGTCTGTTTGTCACTCATTGATTTCAAAACAATTAGGTATTATGAAAAATATAAAACGTTAGGCAAAGTATTTAATGGATTTTGCTTCAGTGTAATTCCAATTTTCCTGTCATATTCATAAGTATTGTTAAATATTTTCTTAAGTTAAGCTACACCTTATAGAGACCGCAGCCAAATAAGAATTCCCTTGAGGGTTGTTGTGTTCCTGCGAGTGAGTGAGGTCACCAGAGAGAAAGGAAGGAGTATAGGCTGGCAACGGATCGGCGACCCCTTGGTGTTGCTGATCTCCATGGGCGGTGGTGATTGCTTTCCATCAGATCATTTGCCCCCCTCTGATATTAAAAAAAGCTAATTTCATTATAACACGACACAAATGTCACTCATATGCGTATCTAACTCTTATGAGACGTTTGTGCGCTATTGCCTACCCCATAATGAAACATTTTTCAGCAAGCCACGCGGTCCCAGTTTCAGGCCTATGAAAATTTCACAAGCGTCCCCTGCCGCTACGGTCCATAGATAACATACAAATTGATATTTAATTTGATTGCCGCCACTCAAAAAAGCGTTTGCGTCTGCGGTTTTAAGATTGGCAATGCCTTTACAATGTGACATTAATGTTATCTAGTAGCTTCCGCCCGCGAATTTCTCGTTTGTTTCATACAGACGAATGATACCTTGGTTCACAAAGATAGCTTACGTTCTTCCTTAGGACAGTTTTAAGTTGAAATTTATTGGAAACAAATTAGGTAATATTATGTTTTTTTTTTTTTTATACTACGTCGGGTGCCAGACATGCATAGGGCCCGCCTGATGTGAAGCGGTTACCGTAACCGTATTAACGCTCGCAACATAATATATCACTTGCGCGCCGCCACCCCCGCTGCCAACGCAGCATCTCCTTCCTTTCTGGTGACCTCACTCACTCGCAAGAACACAACAACCCTCAAGGGAATTGTTATTTGGCTGCGGTATTCTGTGAGGTGGAGGTACATTCCCCAGTCGGGTAGCTTACAATTACGCCTCCTACCTCTCTTTTCGCCAGAGCTTCGTTTGTCAGTCAGCAGGGCGGGGGTGGCGGCGCGCGAGCGATATTTTATGTTACCAGCGTTAATATGGCTACGGTAACCGCTTCACATCAGGCGGGCCGTATGCTTGTCTGCCACCCGACGTAGTATAAAAAAAAACTAAATATAATAATATCTATTAAATTTTAAGGTGTACCTAAAATAAATTTAATGTTTACATTTATTCCACAGCACTTCGTTCAAAGGCCCACGGGCAAGGGCATACAGTTTGCACGCTTATGGAATTGATAATATTAAAAGGTCTATCATCTAGGAATTTTCTATCCAACCCTTTTGTTCTAAAGGCATTTATGCAGCACACCAGTGTTGGGATAATACGAAAATATGTATTCGATAATAAGTATTTTATTTTTAAATACATTCTTTTTTTACGTTCTACACTTCATATGATAATATATATCTATATATATATATATATATATATATATACATACATATAAAATTCTCGTGTCACAATGTTAGTTACCATTCCTCCGAAACGGCTTGACCGATTTTTATTAAAACAAAACAATGTTTGCCGGGTCAGCTAGTAATTGCCTAATAACGTAAACTGTAGTGTGGCAGAAGTGGCCTCCCCTCAATCGAAGTGGTTTTGGAGCATACTCCAACACGTTGCTCAACTGCGGGTTGGCGGAGGCCAGTGTTTTCAAGCCGCCCAAAGGCCACTGACTTTGATTTAATAACTGTTATATGGTGATAACAACCGAGACCGACAGCTTAACTCTTAACTCCGAAACACAGAGGAGCTCGAGATAAATAAACCCATCCATAGACAGGCTACGGTCGACGTTGCTTAACTTGCGTGATCGATTAGACTGGCAGGCGCAACGACGTCATCGAGCTCCAATATTCCAATTACAATATATTTAATTAAAAAGTAATGGCGACTAATATTTAAGGAGGCATTTTCATTAACCTGTCGCACGCCCGGCGCCCTCTAGGCATTAACAAACGATTAAATAGTTTGAATTAAATTTTATTCAAAACATATACCAGTAGAAACTAGCTGCCGGATCTCGGAATAGGTAGTAGAACTTTGATTTGAGTTTAAAGAATAGCACAATCTCTTTTGATTCTGTGATGCCATTGACAGAAAATTTGGAACAGTACTCAATTTTTGTGCCGAAACCTTGATCGAAGGCCGAAACTTAAACCGAAAGTTCGCTCGGACACTTTAACTTTTCGTTTAATTTGTTTCAATTATTTACGCTCTTATTCTAAGACACGTAATCTTGAATAGAGAAAATAAACCGATCTGCGTCTGTACATTACTGAATTACCAGCTACCAAATTTAAGTATGTAATGAAAAAGATTTTTAAAGTAAATACATTTTTCGATTTGAACGAATATTTGTCGAAAGTAGCTACACCTTCAAGCATTCTGTTTGGTATTAAAAGTGCACAAAAGCAAGAACATAGCGTTCATCGGCAAGATATTTACTGTTCTATTAGACGAGCCCGGTGGTCGAATGGCTAGAAATGGCTACTTTGACTCCGAGGTCGCGGGTACGATCCCCGCACAAGACAAATATTTGTGTGCATGACCATATCTGTTTGTCTTGATCTGGGTGTTTGCTATGTATTATAAGTATGAGTATGTATTTACAAAAAATATATATATTTTAGTACCTTTATCAGTTGTCTAGTACCCATAGTAGAAGCTTTGCGCGTAATTTTCCAGTCCACTAGATGGCGCTGTGTAAATTGTCCAGAGATATTTATTAATATTTATATTAACATCATTTTAATTACCAAATATGTAAAAACGACGACCTAAACGTAATTTATGTACATGGCTAATAAATATATTTGCTTTGATCTGAAACGATTTGGGAATTCCCATGTTTAGTTTCAAACATAACAAAAATGTTTCCGTATTGCACGCAAAAATGTCGAAGCAATATTCTCGATACTTGAAAATCCTCAATGACTGAACAGAACCGCTCTTAGTTCATAACGGGCCTTCATTTCAAAGTTGGCTTTCCTATCGCGGAAACGGCAATACTCTTTGGAAAATGGCCGTGAATGGCGAGAGAGGCAATTACAGCCCGAGCAATGAGTAGAGAGATGTGACGACAGAGCCTAACTGCAGTCCCATAGAAGGGCTTTGTTTGGGCCATGTCGGACTATATTGGACCATTGTTTTTCACAATTTTAAGAATCAAGTTCAGAATCAGACTTTTTTTTATTTTAGGTTTAAGATCATGTTTGATTTGTCATGTAGTAAGTACCTCACACGGTATGATGTGACAGGATCTTTACAAACCTAAGTTATTTTGGAACATTAGTAAAACCAGGCGCCAGTTCCTCACAACTACAGGTCGCGGCATGTAAAAAGAACGCTGGAAGAAAGAGGAGGATGTGTGTTTGCGCATGGACACATTCGAGCACAAAAGTACTAGGCCCATTATGTCATTTTTGAACAAATCTTTCGCCAGCGGCTTCGTATTTTAGTTATTGGTAGGTACTCGTACATCGCACCCCATACCACCAAATAGACCGATAAATAGCATAATGCGCAGTTTGATGGCCAGCGTTCTATTTAAGTGACGCGACATATACATAGTTTGTTCATACTGCGGGAGTCAAAATGTTGTTACTCCACACCTGGCATGCGAGTAGCAACATTTTAACCATATAGTTTTTAACGATGACGGACCATAATACCAAGCGCCAATTCCTCCGAGTCATGAGCAGTCTACCCTTCTAGGTACTTGTGCTTGTACTGAGTCTCTCTTTTCTCACACTTGTGTAGAAACATTCATCATTAGCCTATATCCACACACTGCTGGGC
Source organism: Hypsopygia costalis (assembly GCA_937001555.2). Classification (NCBI taxonomy): domain Eukaryota; kingdom Metazoa; phylum Arthropoda; class Insecta; order Lepidoptera; family Pyralidae; genus Hypsopygia; species Hypsopygia costalis. The sequence continues at coordinate 17,868,164 of OW443343.2, read as the reverse complement.
TTTGATGCCTTCTCCAATACTTTCCACCACGTGCGATCCTCCGATTTCCGCATCTAGCAACTTAAACATTATCATACTTAAAATCGTCTTGAGCATCGGCGGCAGGGACTCTGGGGTCCTACCGCCGAAGCTGAAACTGATTACCACCAGATTTTTTCATTCCAAAAATTGGTTTTGGCATAAAATTATTGACAAACTTCTCCAGTTTAGTGGATAGAGCTCTAGGATTTCTACCAAATGAGCTAAACATAATTAAGAATAATCTCAGCAGTAGTTTCATTTTCGCATTCAAAAAATCCGATGGTAAACGGCTTTAGCTTCGGCGGTATCGAGGTTGAATCGAGAGAGCAGCGGGGATTAGCTATACGTTTAGATATGTAATACTGTGACCGAACGACAAATTATCATTTTCTTCAACGAAATCGAAAAAAAAAACAGGGTAAACATTTTCTTTCTAGGGTACAAACTATCCATCACGTAAACCCATACTTATCTCCTTGATGGGAAACGAGTCTTTTAGACGAAGTGGGTTTAGAGCAGGGCTTCCCAAACTTTTAAGCTAGCGGAACACTAAACAAAACTCATTTATTTTATGGAACACTTCAAACCTACATAAAATAATCACAGATATAAAAATCATTTAAATAAAAGGAAAAATCGACATTGTATTATTTCGCGGAACCATTGAGCCCTAAGGGTCCACTTTGATAATTATTGGTCTAGAGAATACTACGTCAGTTGTAGCTCCATCGTAGTCTCATGGCATCAGAGTCTGTTGCAGATTTCGGTGTGTAAGCTGAGTTGGGACCATTTTGCGACATTGCACAGTACTTAAATTTTTTTTCTTATATATTATCTGTGTATGTTAGACTTGTTTATACAATCAGTGCTGTTTAATGTGAAAATAAATGTGTTCTTTCTTTCTTTCTCCATTGAGAAAAGGCGGAATCAGCAGCCTGAAGACACGACAAAATGTATTAAAAAAAAACGAATTTTCGGCGGAAAGTTACAATTTTGTGTTGTCTCAGAGTTGCCACATGGTTCGAAAGTTTTCGCGACACATAGGTACATACAAAAAATTTTTTCATCCCAACAAAATTAAATAGGACACTGCCATCTAGTCCCAAACTAAGCAAAGCTTGTACTATGGGTACTAGATAACTGATATAATACTTAAATACGTTTTTTTTTGTAAACACGTACATATAATACATGGAAAACGCCCAGACCAAGACAAACGGACATATTCATGAACACAAATATTTGTCTTGCGCGGGTATCGAACCCGCGAACTCGGAGTCAAAGTTTTAGAGCATACTCCTCCACGCTGTTCAACAAGCAGTGTTTTCAAGCCGCCTCAAGGCTACTTGGGACCAACAGCTTAACGTGCCTCCGAAGCACGGAGTAGCTCGATATAAATAAACCCATCCATGGACAGGCTACGGGCGACGCTGCTTAACTTGCGTGTTCATTTAGACTTACACGCCTAACAACGCCATCGAGCACTCGACAGTATGCGAATATAAATGTACTCGTATCTACCACATACAACATACATGCATAATATGTAAATACATTCAACAATAGATTGGCTTAGAAGCTTATCGTTCTGCGACTCATTTGGTCGGTACGGCTGACAAAACATTGGAACCGGTTGATTAGGCCGCATTCACGGGTTGAGGCAGATTCAATCATTCAATCAGACCTATTCATATACGTATTTTCCTATAGCTATTTCTATTGGCAGTTTTCTATCCCCGCTGTTTGGTGTTTGGGTACGTGATTCAGTTTTTAGGCAGGCATATGTTAGGTAGGTATATAAAGTTATCTGAGATGAGAATTGTAGGTTTTCGCAATGGGATGAATATTGCTAAGAGGGGAAGTCAAATTCCAAAAGCATCTTACTTCTACTAATTTCTTCTGATTAAATTCGTTGGGAGTCCCAAGGCGGTCGTAGTTTTACCCCCGGGACTGCAATGGACTTCACTGTTCATTGCCTTTTTTGGCGGTCGCCGCTGTTAATCCTGCCTATACAGGAGATACAGTGGTGGGCCCCCGTCCCGTTAAAAAAAATGAGATGAATAGATATAGGTGAAAACATCGGACGCGCAGAATGCGCCACATTTTTTTTTTTTCGAAATCCCGTATTAATATCGGAAAACCAAGGTTACTACATTACTACTTTTTGCTCTATACTCTATGCTCTACACGAATCCGAAGTCAGAATTTCGAAATTTTGAGTTTCATGGCAACGGACAGACAGAACGACCAGACGATTAACGTGCCTCCGAAGCACGGAGTAGCTCGATATAAATAAACCCATCCATGGACAGGCTACGGGCGACGTTGCTTAACTTGCGTGTTCATTTAGACTTACACTCCTAACAACGCCATCGAGCACTCGACAGTATGCGAATATAAATGTACTCGTATCTACCACATACAACATACATGCATAATATGTAAATACATTCAAGCTCAATAAATTTCGCTGAATATATTTAGGAACTATTATTCCGTAATGTATAACTGCATCAACCCATAATCATCCCACTGTTGAGATACGAGTCTTCCCTCAATCTGAGGGGTTCAGAGCTTACTCCACCATGCTGCTCAACTGCGGGTTGGTGGTGGAAAGTGTTTTCAAGCCGCCCAGTGGCCTCTGACTTGGCTTAAAAACAGTCGTCTAAAGACAACAACCGGGACCGACGGCTTAACGTGCCCTCCGAAGCACGGAGGAGCTCGAAATAAATAAACCCATCCATGGACAGGTTTCGTCTCTACGCGAGGCATTCTGTACATGTTGATCGTTGGAACAACAACCTACAAATGGCCTAGAACAGTTATTTTCAAAATGTGGGTCGCCACCCCTAGAGGGTCGCCAAGTTATATTCGAGGGGTAGAGGGGGAAAACGCAAATGTTTGTAGGTATAAAATAATTCATCAAATCAAATCTTTAAGAAAATCGTTTTCCAATTGAAGCCTACTTCTCTACTTAATTTTTATGTTCACCATTAAAGACCTAATTAATTCATCTAAGAACAAAATCGGTAGCAAATGGCACTAACAATTTTAAAGCTTTCATAGCAAGCTAAATTGTTGAAGTTTCTTTATGGAAGGAAGGGAGGGGGGGGGGGGAGGCCGCCAGAATTGTTTTACTTGTAAAAGGAGGTCTCATGTTCAAGAAGATTGAAAAACACTGACCTAGAAAATACCTTCGATGAGCTGAAAGATATCTTGTGGTTTATATAATATAGTTGATTTAAAAAAAAAATTCAAACCGACTTCAGTTGGCGAGCGCAGCTTATTGGTGGAATACCCCGGCAGACGCTGCTGCCCGTCTTCCGGGAGAAAAGTTATTGCGTGACACAAGATTCCTTAGTCGCCTTGTACGACATCCAGCGCAGAGCAATGGAGTGGCACAATTTTATTCTGCCGGCTACCATAGGGCAAATTTAATGGTTTCCCTCGATTTTTCTGGGATCCCATCATCAGACCCTGACTTGGTGAATATGGAACCAGCTCGCAATTACCCTTTCAAATAAAAAAAGGAATTTGACCATACGTGCTTATAAAATTTAAGGGATTCCCTTTATTTCCCTGGCATCCCATCATCAGATCCTGACTTGGTGAATATGGGACCACCTTGCAATCATACCCTTTCAAATAAAAAAATAATTATGAAAATCCGTTCATAATTCGCATAGATATCGAATAACATACATACAAAAATAATATTCAGTCGAATTGAAAACCTCCTCCTTTTTTGAAGTCGGTTAAAAAATAAAACCAACTTTATAATTATATTTTAAAAAAAATATCAGGACTCAACGGTTTCAACCGCCCTCATAAGAAGCAGCACGTGTTAGTAAACAGTGGCGTGGGTAGGTACAAAGACGCTCGCTATACAAGACGAATGTAAATAAATATTTAATGAAGAAACGTCTAAACGTCGACTTCTCTCATTCAGTATAATTGACCTATTTTGGAATATACCATACCTCCAGTAACTAACAGAAATATTCACTGAAAAATCTTCATTATTGCAAAAGGCGCAAGGTTAAAAATTCTGCAATGCGATTTTTAACTTATTATTTACGAATCTATACTGTCTGACTGTTAAATAAATCACCTTCTGTATTGGCAGTTATACCAACAGGAACTTTAATATCCTCTTGCCATATTGATACTGTCAGCTAGCAGGCTTCCAGTCTCCCAAACAGGATTTGAGAGACAATTCCGTTAGTAATTTATCAGAAAATATAGTATATTGATATTATTATTTGTCAGAAAATACGAATGTTATTTTAAGAGACATTATATGTATTTATTTTTATCATATAGTCAAATATATATTTGATGATACGCATAGAGAGACATCATTAGTTGAAGAAATAATGGCATGCTCAATAACTTTTTCACCGACTGATGAAGACGGGAGGGTTATGGTTTTCGAGTGTGTATGTATGTATATATATTTGTTTGGCACAATCTACAAATAGCTTTACGGATTTCAATATGTGATGTGTCATTAAATTCGTCTCAGTTACGACAATTACATAGAGAACTAAAGCCAACCTCAACTGCACGTGGTGCACCCTGCTGACTGAAAAACGAGGCTCTCGCGAAAAGAGTGGTAGGGCATAATGTATTTTTTAAGCTGCCTGACTGGGGAAGTACCTCCACCTCACAGAATACCGCAGATAAGGACAAACAAAGAAAGAAAGGAAGGAGTATAGGTTGGCAACGGATAAGCGACCGCTTGGTGTTGCTGGTCTCCACGGGCGGTGGTGATTGCTTTTTAGCAGGTGGCACACATGGTCGTTTGCCCTACTCTCATATAAAAAAAAATATAGACCGGTTTCTAATTTAAGATTTCTTATTAAAACTAAAGCGGCCTTCAGCAGCTGACTGTGTTATTTGGTGTACAAAATAAATTCCTCTAAAAATTATATTTATCGTCTTTTTATGTTACCTTATCGTTACTTCACTCGTCAGTTCACTAACAATACAATATGTCGATATTACATTCGACATAATCCCGAATAGTCAGATGCTTGTTTGCGGTACTGTCGTGCATATAACGTATTGGATATTATGAGAATATCGAATATCACAGACTGAGTAATAATCTCTGCACGAATAGTGAAAGGGTGATTTTAAATAATCCAACTGTAGCGGTAATTTTTTTTTTGGCAAAAACAGACATTTTTCATTTGACGACTGCACAAACGTCCGTACTGCAAACATGCCGTATTGCGAACATCAAAGAGATGCCTTGTTTGTCATGACAGTGACGTTCAAACACATACAACCGGATATTACAACAAGTAATAAATGTAAATACGGTCGCATCGAATATTTTTCAGCAGCTTTTCACCATATTTATTCAAGCATCGACTACGATGTACAAACAATAAATATTTGCATTTCAGATATTAAATAATATAGTTCTAATTTTATATTATACTAGCGGCCCGACCATGCTTCGCTGTGGCTCAATCTTTTCGTTACCATCCATTTCCTTAGAGATGGCGCTGTATGTGAAAAAAGATTTTCCCGCTTTTCTTTTCAAATTTTTCCAGAATTTTCTTTGCTATAAACCTCACGGAGCCCGAGACCTTTCCAACGAATGCAAAACCGTGGAAATCGGTTCGTGCGTTCTGGAGTTATAGCGTCAGGAAGGAAAACCCGACTTATTTTTATATAGTAGATTTTTTATTCGATATTGGAAAACGGGAGTAGTTTGTAAAACTTTATTGTACGAATACATAAAACTTCAAATACAGAATAACATACACAATGGCGGACTATCCCAGAATGGATCTCTTCCAGTCAACCAAACAATGCTTGTAAGTGATTTTTTAGATCAGGATTATGTACTTTAAGTATAGTAGATAAAAAGCAGTTATTACAAATACAAATATAGACAAATACATATTGAATGTCTGTGACAAATATACACAGTAATACTCACAACTACGTACAATTAGATACAGTGAATTCAAACGTTGGAAACATCACTGAAATGCATTCTTAACTGGCTCTTAAAAGAAATAATAGAGTTAAATCATTTTAGTGATTTAAGGCCCCAAAAAGTTTTGAGTATTTTGTAGAAAATTAATAGGGGGCTTACCGCCGTCCTAACGCTATCTCACTAGCTTAGTTAGTTACTTCATCTAGTAATACTTTGTTTTGTAATCGAAACTGTGTTGTTTAAAAGAAAACAGAACTCATAACTATCACTTTTGTTTTATAGCAGAACTTCCGTAAGAGTAACTCGGTTTTGAAGTTTTAACTTTGTTATATACGAGTTCGCTAGTCGATTGGTTAGCAATCGTCACTTTGACTCCGAGGTCGCAGGTTCGATCCCCTTCACAATATTTTTGTGCATGTACATGTCTGTTTGTCTGGGTTTTGCTATGTATTATATGTATGTATTTACAAAAAAAACAATTAAATATTATATCAGTTATCTAGTACACATAGTACAAGCTTTGCTTAGTTTGGGACTATATTACAGTGTATAATTTGTACAGAAATACCTACGTATATTCCTTTTTTTAAATCAGTCATGCTGTTTTAGTTTATAAAATATAAAATATAGTTATAGGTTGTTAAATTTTAATTAATTAATTTAGATTTACTAACAGGTTTTCTTAACATTTATCACACACTACATAATTATTGTACAACAAAATTTATAATTACTAGCTGGCCTGGCGAACTTCGTATCGTCTTTAAATATTTTTACGTTAATTTTTCCGATGAGTTATAAACTATCCTATCTCTCAGGTTGGATCGAACTGCACACACTGTGCAAAATTTTATTAAAATCTGTTCAGTAGTTTAGGATTCCATCGCGGACAAACAACGTGACACGAAATTTTTATATATAAGGATATTGCCTATCTTAATATATAAAAATTTCGTGTCACGTTGTAGCATGCATAATGAACAAATATAAAAAAAAAATCGAGCGATGTCAGACGGTAGCGAGATTACTGCCCACTCTCCGCTCCACGATACATCAAATTAAGACAATTAAGTTTAAGATTGTTTACTTCAATAATATTTTAATTTTAAACACTTCTTATATTAATTTGTGAGCAACAACTACATCATAAGAAGTCTCTTCAAGTTATCAATCGGTTATCAAAAGCAACATAATATAACGAAAATATAACGAATATTATTCGGCAGTAGCGAAAAATGCTTTTATTATACTTAGCTGGTATAATATAAGCATTATATTATATTTTCAGCAATATTAATATTGAAATTGTACTATAATACGGGGAATATATCAACGTGACTTTGGTATAAGCCTTTGAGGTGTAGTCACGCGCTCGACATATCAATAACGTGCAGTCGATGTCAATCACACTGTATTACAGCTAATGTAAGGCAATATTCCATTCCATTGTATCGTAGATCGATTTCTATAGGTATATTATATGGTACAGACGATTATTTTTTCATTACATGCTTTTGGTACCTCCACCTCACAGAATACCGCAGCCAAATAACAATTCCCTTGAGGGTTGTTGTGTTCCTGCGAGTGAGTGAGGTCACCAGAAAGGAAGGAGATGCTGCGTTGGCAGCGGGGGCAGTGGCGGCGCGCGAGCGATATTTTATGTTGCGAGAGTTAATATGGCTACGGTAACCGCTTCACATCAGGCGGGCCGTATGCTTGTATGTCACCCAACGTAGTATATAAAAAAAGTAGTAGACATCAAAAAAGTATTATATCAGTTGGTTGGTAGCGGTTGGATGCGGAAAGCGGAGGATTGCATATGGTGGAAAGCATTGGGAAAGGCCTACATCCAGCAGCGGATAGATACAGGCTGATAATGATGATGATGATGATGGTACTAGTAGACATTTGAAGTGCACCTGGAATGGAAACATGGTGGTTGATTTTCATATCAAGTTTGTTACCTCGAAAATCATCTATTCAATGCTCGATGACCAATGGCGCAATATTTTATTTCTGAACCTATTATAATTTCCAACAAAATTGGTAAGTAGGTATAATAAACAAATATTCCTGGACAAATTACACACTGCCATCTAGTCCCAAACTAAGCAAAGCTTGTACTATAGGTAGTAGATGACTGATACTATACTTAACATTTACATTTTTTTTTTAATATAAATACACACATATAATACATAGAAAACACCCAGACCAAGACAAACACGCATGTTCATGAACACAAATGTTTGTCATGTGCGGGGACTCAACCGCGACCTCGGAGTCAAAGTGGCCATTGCTAGCTATTCGACCACCGAGCTCGTCAAGGTATGATTTCATACTTACTTATCAAATTTAAACGAAATCGGCACACCGATTAGAGATATAAAAATATTTTTCCCTCTACTCGATTTGAAGATTTCTCTGAAACTCTGGATTGGCCAAATAAAGTTGACAAGTTTTAGACTTAAAAAGTAAAAGATCTTGCTAATTTATTATCATTAAAAAGCAGTATTTTTTGACGAAAGAGGTGTAAAGTGGAAGTTTATTGTATCAAAGTTAAAAACTTTCATATCATCAAAGTTTACTAAATAACAATATCAGTGATATTAATTTAATAATTTCCTAAAACAATATCTAGCAAACAATTACTTCGGCTTGATTTAATTAACTAAGTTTTGAGATTGTTTGTACAAGGCGCGCGTTTTACATATCATGTATATCGTAGATTAATTTCTTATGAGAAAAATACAATAATATTTTGACGATTTCCAGCCCTTTCATCGTTAACCCGTCCCATGTAAACAAAGGGTGATACAATAAGAGCGAAACAAAACAAGGCTAGGGGTCAGATAAACGTGTCACTAAGGTACGCGTTACCTTGATAATGTTCAAAATTATCGAGCATTCTGAACAAAAGATGAGGGTGTTCAAAATTATGGAAGGTTAACAAAGCTGCCTGAATGGAGCGCCCTGAGGCTCGTTCAGATGTAGTAATAAGATTACTGTGTTCGTCGGATAGTAAACGAGCTCGCGTCTTTGGTCTAGATTGCAGATATACTGAGAATCAGGTCGTGATTGGAACAAAACTGTGGAATATAGAGAAGAAATGTTTCGTATTATTTGTAATAAGTCGATTGACTCAAATGATCGTAGGTATGTGTGTAATCTTTCACTTCTTGAACTTTTAGGTAATATATATGATCAGCCCCCAAGAAGACTTTTCTATCAGTCCAGGCCCCTTACCACCATCTCTTATTGCGATTCAATAGTTGAATAGATTGCATATTCATGAAGATACCAATGAATAAGCGACTTTATTGCATTTGAAATAGAGTCGCTTATTCATTGGTATGAATAAGCATTCTATTCAGTTATTGAATCGCAATATGAGATGGTGGTAAGGGGGCTGGACTGATAGAAAAGTCTTCTCAGAATCAGGTTTAGAGTAGGGACTGAACTATCGGTAATTTAAAGTATCGAACTTAGAAATATCGTTAAAAATAATATTAATCAATGATACCGATATTATTAAATTATCGTTGTTTTTGAGTATCGTTATTTGATGAGAACAGGGTGGGGGAAATAATATTCTCTAGTAACGATACTATTTCCTTCTGCGTGCTTAGACTTTGCCAGGTTGGTTGATGACGATCAGTGACCGAACAGTATCGGAGGAAATCGGTAGATAGTGCTTAGTTGGAGTTTTTTGGTCACATTCGAACGTGACATTTACAAGCCGACCAAATTGAGAAAAAGTTTCATATTGTGAATGTATTAGACGCGTCTTACGTATCCAAATTAGCCCAGTTGCTCACTTTAAAATATGAGCAAGTAAGCTACCTAATTTTCATAATGTTATAATAAAACACTTGAACTGGTTCACTCAATTAATTAAGTGGAACAGTACAAGTGTTTTATTATAACATTATGATAATAATGTTCCACCAAGTGCCAACAATCAACAGTATCAACTGTACATAATTTTGATATGTAACACGCGTCTTGTAATTCCAATGTATAGTCTCCAAATCTATTCTATTCTCTATTCCAAAATATAGTTGGAAATAAAACTAAAGTTGTATTTCCAATTATATTTTAGTTCGCGAACACTAAGTACATGACTAAATGATAATAAAACTACAATTTGTATTGCGGTTTCCAGTGATAATTCCAGTGACAATGGCGCTTCGCAAGCGCTATCAGAGTGAAAAATGACTCACGGTCACAGTAGACATATAGACGAGTATTTTAACTCTTTCGAATGCCTGAAATTGGTATTGTGAAGCCCGTTTATGACCATGGTAATGTTATATTTTGTTTTTTGGGGTGTAAGTGGTTCATCAACATCTTTGAACCAATGCCAACTTCACCTGCACGCGGTGCACCCTGCTGACTGACAAACGAAGCTCTGGCGAAAAGAGAGGTAGGGAGCGTAATTGTAAGCTACCTGACTGGTGAATGCACCTCCACCTCACAGAATACCGCAGCCAAATAACGGTTCCCTTGAGGGCTGTTGTGTTCCTGCGAGTGAGTGAGGTCACCAGAAAGGAAGGAGATGCTGCGGTGGCAGCGGGGGTGGCGGCGCGCGAGCGATATTTTATGTTGCGAGCGTTAATATGGCTACGGTAACCGCTTCACATCAGGCGGGCCGTATGCTTGTCTGCCACCCGACGTAGTATATATATATATATATATATATATATATATATATATATATATATATATATATATATATATATATATATATATATATATATATATATATATATATATATATATATATATATATATATATATATATACACAACGCAAAACGAATTCATGGCTTTACTGGCTCATTTCCTTTTCTAACTTACTATATGTAAGTACCAATCTAACTTTAAATTTTGTCAGTGAATTCTTAAGTTTTTCATGCACCTAAGTATTGTATGTTATAAAACTACATGGAAATGTGAGGAGCTCGAAGGCGTCGTTGCGTGTATCAGTCTACACGAATACGCAAGTTAAGCAACGTCGATCGTAGCTTGTCCATGGATGGGTTTTTATTTACTCGAGCTCCTTCGAGTTTTGGAGGCCACATTAAGCCGTCGGTCCTGGCTGTTGTCATTAGATGACAGTCGTTAAGTCAAGTCAGTAACCTGTAGGCGGCTTGAAAATACTACTTCCGCCAACCCGCAGTTGGTGGAGTACGCTCTAAACTCCTTCGAATGAGGGGAGACCTATAATATATATATATATATATATATATATATATATATATATATATATATATAATAACGGTAGATGACGACATGGAAATGTATTATAAATGTAAACGACCAATCTATTAAAAAAACTTTAAGAGGACTAAGGAATTAATGTTTTTGCACCGTTTAATCTTAGCGGACACGAGATGGCGCGGTAGGGTGATTATACTCGTCTTTGAAAGATTGATGACTGCGGCGTCTCTACACCACACTTTTGTTCGCATTTTAAAAGAATGTGGGTTACATAGGGATATTGTTCGAGAAGAAAAATATACGTAGACATTATTATTACTGAGATGTTAAATTAAAACATAACTTTTCGTTGAAAATAACTTATCCTCTCTACTGTCTAGACCGTACTTAAGTATTTAGCGCATATGTCATTTTTTATACGTTACCCCCAAAATGGCCTCTGGCGATATTGCCGCGTCGCATTAAAAAAAAGATAACAAAAAAAAAATGTATATTAGATAATTAAAAAACTATATTGTTGAAATTTGTAAGGTATATGCTAACAGAATAAATATAGTTTTGCACAATTTTACCTTGTAATATATGTTGATTCAGGGGTGAAAGTAGTATGAGATAATAATGCATGTACAAATATAAAGTTAATAAAGTAAATTAGGCATTCTCTAATGAATCCGCACCGTATCGAATGTTCTGATTTTTTTTATAATTAATCACCCCCTTCGGTTTGCATTTAAATCACATTTGTTTGTACTATCACAGGAATCTCTAAATTGCACACACAAGTTGATCAAATACGCTTGCAAATTACATGCAACTTATGCTAATAAACTACAGAAAGATACAACATGCAGTTTGGACAATAGCACGCTTCCTAAATGCGCTCGGGTGCACACAAACGCAGTAGCCAGTGCAAATACCTCTAAAAGTTATCTGGCGTTCAAAGCACCATTCCGACGATTTCGCCCATGTTTGCTGACTCGCTTAATCCGTGTAGTAGCTATTACTTACATTGTCAATATTGAATTCCATACGCGTATTTGTTTTTACGAATGTTTCAAATTTTGACGTCAAAAGTCCTTATACGTATGGGCACAAAAACAACTTAAAAGAAAATTCGTTTTCAAAAACATTACGGGAGTTATTTCGTTTCAATTGGCATCCATATTTTTTGTTGTTTTTTATAATTGTCAGGGCGGACTGGAAGGTTTGTATGAAAAATTCACAGGAATGAGATTGAAATGGGAAGACTGAGTAGTGTTTTATAAAATAAACGGTTACCATAGCCATATTAACATGTCTGTTAGTCTTGGTCTGGGTGTTTTATTACATGTATGTATTTACAAAAAAAAAAATGTATTTAAGTACATATTATAACAGTTATCTAGTACCCATACAAAGCTTTGTGCTTAATTTGAGACTAGATGGCGCTGTGTAAATTGTCCCGAAATATTTATTTATTAAATTATTAGTTACATACAAACATAAACATTAGGAACGAACATTAAACTAATTTAACAAATTAATATCAACAGCGTTAAAAACTTCTAAGAATGCAAGTTACCTTACAATGGGGAAAATACTACCTACAATGGGGAAAACGATATAAGTCAGCGTATATTTGATGATGGTATCATTGAATTAACTTTATACGGAATTAGTTGGTCCCCACGTCTTTATACAATGTAAGCCAAAGTTTGCGTTTGCGAAAGCCTTAGTGCAAACGGCATGCGGTGAACTGAAGCGAATTTGCATGTTTACACTCCAACGGCGTGTCGCGTGTGGAGCTCATTCGAATAACTTTTACAAATACGTCACAAATATTGGCCAAACATCGGGGTTAGGGGTGCGCTATTTGCACAAACTGCCCTAGTCGCGGTGATCCCTAGAAAATTGAATGAAGATATAGTAGATTATGTGCCTAACCTTCAATTACTTTACTATCTATTTCTTTACTGTAGGATGAATAAATTTTATATTATTATGTCTTAGTGGGAACGGTAGATTTCTCGTTAACTTCTTTTTCTATGTCTTGTCGTGTCATAATTTTCTCGATTGCTTTTATAATAGTATTAAACATAGGTAATTTTTAACTATTTACCAAGCAACTTTATGCATATAAGATAACGTCACCTTTCGTAGCTACTCATATACATATAGCTTCAGCCCACGATTTCATTCGTGGGTATCTCAGTACCCCTTGAATTAATTCCATTCACTAAGCAACTTAAAAATAGCGTCAATATACATTATTAACGATTTTTTTCCAAATCGGTGCATCTATATCAATTGAAGATTTATCGTGACGCAAATTCAAACTTAAAAAAAAAACTCGCTTTGTCACCAAATCGAGTTGTGGCGAACACAACTCGATTTGTAGACAAAGTGAGGTCTAAATCGAGTTGTAGCGAAAAAACTCGTATACTTTGCAAATGAAAGTCTAAACCTATATAAAGTAAAATTTAAATAACGATTTCAACATCATGCAAATTAGACTAATCTATAATCCTGAGTTTTGACAGAGATATATTAATTTATCTTTTGCGAAGTTCGATTTAAATCTATGTCAGTGAGCAGTCTTGGCATTAAAAGTTATATCCAAGTGTTGCAAAATGTACTAGGTATATTTTGAAAGTGTTCAGCGCTGCTCGCAATGTATGTGGAGGCAAGACGAAGGCAAGCCGGAGTTTACTGGTCCGCCATACTTGTTCCGCTACATTTAACAGGAAAGGATACTCACTGGAAAGTAACTTTGAAGAATTGGTTTTATACACGTGTACTATTTCATTTATGTTTTGTAATACTTTGTAATGTACTAGTTTTTAGTTCATGTTGGAACTTCTATTTACTGTTGTGATATAGACATTGTATACTTCCAAAATCATTGGTTTAAATTTTGCAACTTAAAACTAAAGCAGTTCGAGTTCGAGGAAGTACCTCCATCTTACAAAAGACCGTACCCAAATAAGGTAACCTTAGGGTAAGTAAGGTCACCAAACTTGAATGGATGCCAGTACGCAAGCAATGGTTCCTCAAGAAAGCGTCTGTAGTATGCTTTTGATGTGGTACAAAAAAAGGAAATGTATTTGCTTAGCCGTCGACTACTAATTCAACCTCACAGATTGAAACAAAATGATTGCTTTATTATGCGATTCCAAAGGGGTTTCTTTCCTGAACTTTCAGGTATTTTCCCACAAGAATGTAGCCGAGATTGTCTCACGAGACTATAGCCTATATGATATCGTTAAGAAAAGTTTGTGAAGAGATTTTTACACTCATTGTCATCCTTTTTTATTGTTTTTATTTATAGACGAAAGAACTTATCTCTTGAACGTTAACATTCGTGTATGCTTCAAGAACATCAAGACGATTTTTACAATAAAACTGTACCTCGTATTTTTTTCTTTGCAGGTTTCAAAGACGTCGATATTTTACCAAACAAATTAATATCCTCACGTAAAGCTATCTATTCCACTCGAGTTAGTGGCATCAATGCTTCTTCAATTACAGTGCCAAAGATAGGTAAATGAAAAGCGATAGCTGGTTTTAAGGTCCCCCAGGATTGAAAAGGACCCTTCACGGCCGGCTGACAAGCTCCCTCATTCAAGGCAGATGATGGAATATCGCTGTAAGGTACCTATAGGGAATTATAAGGTAAGTATGCCTGCTTTGAACGTAACGATTCAAGCGGAATTATGTCTTTTAGAAGTAGTTTTCTTGTTAAGCGAAAGTGGAAGATTTGGAGAAAGGAGTTTCAGAAGTCATGTAATTTTGCATGAATAATTTTACTTGTTGAGTGTGTACTTAAAAGTTCTATTTCGTACTAACTTTTGCCTACGATATTTGTACTAGAGAATCCCGGTATCCCGTGAGAATTTTTGAAAATCTATTCTCTATCTAATACTCTTATGACGTAGGCATCCAAATCATAATTGTATTATATCAAATCATAAATATTCACTAGTAGCTTCCGCCCGCGGCTCATTATTTAGGTTATTATATTGCCTATGAAACTCACAAATAACGTGGTTTTCTATTGGTAAAAGAATTGTTAAAATCGGTGCAGTAGATTCAGAGATTACCCCCTACAACTTCACAAACGCACAGCTTTACCTCTTCGTAATATTAGCATATTAGCAACGCTCGTAACGCATTAGATATAGGGGTTACTATCGATTGTCTCTGCCGCTGAAAGCTTAGGTACGAGTACAGCTGCAGAATTATTTAGGACCGTATTATCGCGTATCGAAGGTTGATATTTTATTCCAATTGTTTCGGAAGTGGATTTTCTGTAGAGTATATTATTCTGTGATATTAGTGTAGATAACGAATTAGTTATTTTTAGGTACACGTTGAGGTATGTTATATAATTAAAGCTTTATTTCAAATGGTATTTCTCTTGCTTTTTCTTCTCATTTACTGGCTTGCGTTCATCATCCCATTCACAAAATCGAAGGCAATGGCAATCGATGGCTAGATGAAATTCATAAAAGGACCAAGCTCGGCTTTTACCAACCATATCTTGTACGTTTGAGGAAGTTTGAAAGTAGCACCTGCGACGGAAATAATGAGAGGAAATCACCCTTCGTGGTATGGGCATGTAAAGCGTATGGATGAAAGACATTCGACAAAATTAACGTTGAATTTGAATGTGAATGGATGGAAAGGGAAGGAGACTAAAACAGAGGTGGATGGATCGTGTGAAAGATGATATGGATAAGAAAGGGGTAACTGTAGATATGATGGTTGATAAGGGAGAATGGAAGAAAAAGACAAGCAAATGATGATTATATCTTGTATGTTGTACAATTTTATTGATTTATATAATAAATTTTGATCCTGGATAAGAAAACATTTACTGAATTTATAATCTTTTATTTCGGTATCAACCAATAATCATCCCATTGTTGGCACACGGGTCTCCCCTCAATCGAAGGTGTTTAGATCATACCTCACCACGCTGATCAACTGCGGGTTGGTGGAGGCTAATGTTTTGCTTAACGACTGTCGACACTGCTTAACTTGCCTGTTCGATCAGATTGACACGTCCAACGACGCCATCGAGCTCTTCCAATCTTTTATTTGTGATGTGCAAATACCTAGGTCTAAACAAAAAATGGCGGCTGTGCTAGTTCCGACGCGTGACCACAACGTGTGCGCGTGACTGAGGTATTCTTTTATTTCGTTCATATGCAACGAACATGCCGCTCGCAGTATACCTGCATTACAAATTTAGTTTTTGGTAACACTCCATCTTATACCTAATAAACCGAGCCTATGCCAACAATATCGATGGAAAGAAGCGGCGTGGATTCGGGACAGACACACCACACATTACAACCATCTGCCGTAAGAGTTCACACTTTTTTTTATTTGTTTACTGAGGGTTGCTGTCAACTTAGGTAGTGCTTGCGTTTCATTGTAAATATTTACGTTTTTAGATACGTCTTGGAATCTAAACTGTTACCACGTGTTACTTAACACTTTCAACATAAACGTCCCGTATTGTTTTTTCAAAGTTATTGCAACCGATCGATAGTACAAGATAGAATATTTAATGCAAAAAAAATATGTTGTGCGTTCGACACATCCGAGCGTCGAAGTCAGGAGACAGCAGTGAAAGGAGAATGGCTCAAAAGCCGGCTTTAGATCCAGCACAAAGACGACAAATTTTCCCGCCACTCACACGGAAGGGTGCCCGCGATATCGAACGGTCTCTATTGGAAATAATTTCTCGAGCGAATTTCTGTTCTGGACGGAAATAGGTCGAGATGTTTTATGTGTACAGTTTTTACATCGTTTTTTAAATTCCTCTTGTACAGGTCCGCCTTGCTAAAGCAACTCTATTATTATGTAGGATCTATTTTATCTCATCCGTTATGTTCTAAGTTTAGGGATGTGGGTTCAGTATACAAAAACTTCTAATAGAGGGAATAATTTGGGTGTAACTGGTTCATTAACAACTTTGAACCTCATCTTCACGTAGTGCACCGTGCTGACTGATAAACGATGCACTGGTGAAAAGAGGGGTATCAACCTCTCATTTCGCCAGAGCCTCGTTTGCATAGCATATTTTTTAAGCTGCCTAATTAGGGAAGTACCTCCATCTCATAGATTACTGCAGCCAAATAAAAATTCCCTTGAGGGTTGTTGTGTTCCTACGAGTGAGTGAGGTCACTAGAAAAAAGAAAGGAAGGAGTATAGGTTGGCAACGGATCGGCGACCCCTTGGTGTTGTTGATCCCCATGGGCGGTGGTGATTGCTTTCCATCAGGTGGCCCACATGCTCGTTTGCCCCCCTCTCACATAAAAAAAGTTTCAATTAAGTAGACAGCAGCGATTGGAGAATCTACTTAAAGTACATATATGTAAGTTAAATCAATTTGCCGTCGTAGAATAATTTCATATCAAGTGTACGTACGCGTATACATTACGATGTACCTATATTTATTCATAAATTTTCTCATATTGTACTGAAAAAGTCTTGTGATAGTTTTTAACAAAATGTTGCATCTTTCGTATGAACGACGAATTACAGCATCACCTAGAAACCTGGAATCGATACTTAGTTTTTATGATTTTCTCATAATAATTGCTTATTTTGTAGACGAGAAATCGAATACTCCAAATGATATTTCGCTTACCCAAAAACCGGAGTAATTCAATTACGATGCCAATCAAACCTTTGATTGATGAACGGGAATTGACTTACCTGAAAAAAAAAACAAATTACATTTTAGCCACCACTCTAAAAAGTAATAATAACGAAATATTAAAACTCAAAATCAAAGCAGCGAACAAACGTTATTTTTCCTAACCTACAAAGTAATACAAAATTACGTCGATTCTCATTCGATTTTACGCCAAAGTAAATTTTATATAAAACTTTTCAATTTCAAAGAGAAACGCGCACAAATTCAGGGCATTCATTATTCAAGAAAAATCTTGAAATTTTCGCTTCATTTGTGAACTTGAGAATTATTTTATTTTGTAACATGCGTTTGGCTTATTGGAACAGATATAAACAGTGTATTTTTCTGCGTGGGGTATAATTAAATTTCTGTATTGATCTTGAATTCTGATGTATATTTTGAGAGTTATTTGTTTGAGATATATTTTGAAGAATTTTGTTCGATATAAGCATTATTAAAGTATTTTTTATTATTATTTTATTTACATTTTGCTATTCACCGTGACATAACTGTCAGCCTTCTGGATACTATGCCATTGCCATAGATGCCATTGGCATAGGAGGATGCGGAAGAATATTTTGACATGTTTTAGTTTTTGTAGTTGCATTTTATTTTGGTTCATTTAGGCGTAAGCGATTCAACATCATATTTTTTACATAATGAAGGTGGTGAACAAGTATACGGTCTGTCTGATGGGAGTGGTTACCAAAACCTATGGATGCGTGCAACACCAAGTGCATTATTCGAGCCAGCGCTCGAATAATGCCCTTGGTGTGACATCACTGTATAAACGTGTTTTTTGTACAACTCCTTTTTGTAGTCTCCTGGGAAAATCTTATTTAATTTATATAAATTTATTTAGACTTTTGCGCATCTATATTCTATACAAAAGAACAAAAAGGCACTAAATCTAAAATGCATCTGATAAGTAATCCCTTTAGTACCTTCGTAATTATCTAAACAATAAACACGGGTATAGAATTGCCAAAAAGGATGCGGCACTTACAATTTTATGTTTGAAAGCCTATAAAGATAACAGTAAATTTTCCAAACGCCCATTACATGAAAGCATAAAACCTGCACTTTACCGCATCCGTTCTCAGTCCAGGTACATACCAGTACGTTAAAGTTTTCGCCTTCTTCGAGAGCAGTTTAAATTGTAGCCGGTAGGGGAGCCCCAGAGGCCATTAATCCATCATTGTCCTGTCCAGCCTTAGTTCAGCCGGACTGTAGCTTTGCGAAATCGCCTTTCTGCTTCCACATAGGTACTTCGACACGATTCCGCATTCATCCATTTTCTTGTCAAGGAAATATTGCATGCGGCGGAATTTGATCTATACCCTTGTACGTTTTGATTTTTATAGCATTCGTAGCGTTCGAGGCACAAATACTTGAGCTGGGGTTTGCATGCTTTGTTCTTTATTGGAAAATTCATGTTACAATATTCGAGGCAATGTTTTATTTTAGCTGATGGAATCTCGACAAGTTGTCGTCTACCATTGGGTGTCGTCGAGATTTTAGCGTTGCAGCGGTGACTTAATTTTATAAATCTTTGGAGCTGTGCTTCTATTACATTGCGAAGTGAAACTTTACGGACTTCACGAACTGGGCGACCACGAATGTGATCATCCATTCGTGGTCGCAGCACTCAACCATTTGTAGTACTGGTCTCGCGATTACCTAGTCGCGTACCGCGAGGTATTTATTCCATAAAACATATTAGGTTGGGGAAAAAGTCTTTTCGTATTTTATATGAAAATTCAAAACATTTTTTAATAAAGTTTATTTACATTTAACTAAAGTATGTAGGTGCCATTATGTTCGATAACTTTTTGTCATCTTGTAGGTAGAGACATGATCCCATTACTATAGAAATTTTGGGACTTCTGTTCAAAAAACCGCGACAAGTGGTTTTGGCAGTCTTCTCGAGATGTTAACCTGACATTGCCTAAAGAATTCTTAAGAGACCGAAACAGGTGGAAATCAGAAGGTGCAAGGTCAGGACTATACGGCGGATGCATTAACACCTCCCAGTCAAACTCTCTTAATTTTTGCTGAGTGGCTAAAGATGTGTGAGGTTTAGCGTTATCATGATGAAAAATCACACCCCTTCTAATAATTAATTCCGGCCGCTTTCTCTCAACTTTTTGCTTTAATCTCATCAGTTGTTCACAGTAGAGTTCAGAATCGATAGTCCTGCCTGGCGGTAACAGCTCATAATGAATATCTTCCCTTCCAATCCCACCATACACACAGCATCACCTTGTTGCGGGTTAACCCGGGTTTCGCCAGAGTCTCTGAAGCCTGGCCGGTCTTTGACCACGACCTTTTTATGCGCCAAAACTGTTATGTGGTCAATTCCTAGTTCTTCAGCTACGTCGTAACTACTGATATGCCGATCTTGCTCCACTTTTTCAGAAATGGCATCCATTTTATCCGTAACAGGGCGACCAGAGCGACGTGCATCTTTGACATCAAAATTTCCGGATTGAAAACGCTTAAACCAAATTTGTGCTACTCTCACAGACACTGCACTAGGTCCATAATAATCACAAATTTTTTTCGCAGCTTGCGTTGAATTTTTACCTTTTTTGTAGTAAAATTTTAAAATGTATCGAATTTCTTCATTAGATTCACTCATCTTGACAGTAAAAAAAACAAATGAAAATCACACATTTACCTAATTTGAATTTGGAATTATCTTTTTTAAAATTTAAACTTTTTATAGATATCAAAACCTGCTAGATACAAATGGTATAACCAAAGAGATTTTATTACAAGTTCATACATACTATAATGCGAAAAGACTTTTTCCCCTACCTATTATGTAAATGGTTGGTCGCTACGACTAATAGTCGTAGTCACGGTAAGTTTTTTATTTATTTTCTAAACCATTTACATTGATTAACATATAACAGATTATAATGTTTGGGCTGTCTACATTCTGTACAATTTAGAAGATACCTACATTAATAATTATAATAAATATATACTTTATGATTTATGTAATTATACATTTAAAATAAATGAAGTATTAAAATAAATCAAGTACTTCATTATTTGTAAGGAGGGTAAGCAAATAATATAAGCTTTTGTCTTCCGCTGAAAATAGTGGGCATTCATTCAACTAATGGGGGTATAAGAAACAGATTTTACAATGCGACTTGCAGGTTGTTTAGGAAATGGGTTTTTAATCTGTACTTGATATTGTTTTTAGTAATGCTACTTTTTAATTATTTATCTAACTTAGGTATTTTTTAATCTAGTCATAATGTACACGGTGGTTTCTATACAGAGTGAGAAGCTTGATGGCGTCGTTGCGTGTCAGTCTAATCGATCACGCAAGTTAAGCAACGTCAACCGTAGGCTGTTTATGGATGGCTTTATTTATTTCCAGCGCCTCCGTACTTCAGCAGGCAGGTTAAGCCCTCGGTCCCGACTATTGTCAAAAGATGACAGCCCTTAAGCCAAGTCAGTGGTCGTTGGGCGGCTTAAGAACACTGACCTCCGCCAACTCGCAGTTGAGCAGCGTGAGACCTTCAAGAACAGAGTTTTCATGTTCCTTAAAAGGCTGGCAACGGATCGGCGACCCCTTGGTGTGGCTGGTCTCCATGGGCGGTGGTAATTGCTTTCCACCAGCTGACCCACATGCTCGTTTGCCCCCTCTCACATAAAAAAAACTTAAACGTAAACTTTGACCTTTGGGATAAAAAATCATATTAAATCATATCATAGTTTTCGAATACATGTCCGGTTGTCTAGGTCTGGGTATTTTCTATGTGTTATATGTATGTATTTAGAAACAAAATATAGTTATGTATATTTATTAACTATCTAGTACCATTAGTACAAGCTTTGCTCTTTCTATTATATTATATATATTTTGTCTAGTTTGGGACTAGACGGCGGTGTGTAATTTGACCAGGGGTATTTATTATTTATTTTTATTATTTAGGGCCCGTAGCGAATGGCAAAACAGACCTTATTATCCTTGGGCAAATAGCAGATCTGACCGTATGTATATTGCACGGACTGTAGCTCGTAAAAAGAATGAATTACAGTTCAGAAATTTAAATATTTTATGAACGTTGTTGACCCAAAAGCAAATATTTAATTAGAAATTTAATTGCATGTTTTTTCATACGTTTTTCATATTTTACATATACGAAGAAATGCTGAAAAATATATCGAGGCTGTTTATAAGCAATTGAAACCTATCTACCCATAGCCTAACAATCAATAAATTTGGATTGGCAGTGCTGGTAGAGAATCGCAATTTTAAATTATACGAATGCATCAAAGGCTAAATGCGGCTATACATACGTCGTCGTCACACATTATTTATCCCAATGCTGAGATACGGGTTTCTCTTCAATGGAAAGGGTTTAGAGCATACACCACCACTACATATTAGCACTAAGAGCTTAAACTAGGCGACCGCGACCGCGATCAATAGTCGCAGCGAACAACCACTTACATTAATGTTTTTTTTTTATGAGAGGGGGGTAAACGAGCCTGTGGGTTACCTGATGGAAAGCAATCACCACAGCCCATGGAGATCAGCAACACCTAGGGGTCACCGATCCGTTGCCATCCTATACTCCTTCCTTTCTTCCTTTCTAATACTGACCTCACTCACTCGCTGGAACACAACAACCTTCAAGGGAATTGTTATTTAGCTGCGGTATTCCGTGAGGTGGTACTTCCCCAATCGGGCAGCTTAAATACGATATGCCCCTCTCTTTTCGCCAGAGCCTCGTTTGTCAGTTAGCAGAGTGCACCACGCGCAGGTAAGATTGGGTTTGGTTCAAAGATGTTGATGAACCACTACACCCTAAATTTCAATTTCAAAGTTTCATTCAATACCGCGCATTACGCGACCGCGAACAGTAACATAAATGGTTGGTCACTGCGCCCATTGTCGCGGTCGCTGTTGGGCCCTAAATCCCATTTTATAGTCAAATACACAAATATATACAACGCAGGTTCGATTACAAAACAAACTTTTACGACAATGGTTAGCCTGATCTTGGTTAATGGTTCGAAAGATCCTCAGTTTAAAGCCGCGGGAGATGGGAATGAGAAACAAGGCCACGTGGATTTTTATGAGACGGCATAAAATTTCACTTAACGCGTACGCCCGTCTCCGCCAATTTGTTTTGTTGGTTTTACTTCATTCCGTATGCCGCGAGCGTCATGTTACCGCGTAATGTGAAAATGTATCCCGTTGTTCTCTTCATATAGAGCATTTGTACCTACTAGAGGAGTAACGTAGCTAATGAGACAATGCCTATTTCTCAAGTCGGTTCGTTTGTAATCCTTTGAACTAGTTTTCGATGTTAAATGTAAGTAGAATTGTACATTTTCCGTGAGGAAAAGCACGTAGTTTTTCTCTAATTCCGATAAATGTGTTTGTGTATATATCATTTGGTCGAAGTTTGTAAGTATCACGATTATAGAAATACTAAGTATCAGGATGATCTAGTAAGGTTTATTTTGTGAAACTTAATTTTCTAGATCCTAGAAAATTATGCTTCACAAAAAAATACCTGATTGTGGATAAAACCTGTATGAATGACATATTGTCAAGTAGTTAATATACCTATATGCTAAGAGATATTGTTTCTAAATGGCGTTATATTGAATATCGTTTGAGATTTTCTGGGAGAGCTTTTAGGATAGTACGATTTATTCCAGAATTGAAAACTAGCAAGTTCTATATTTTCCTTATAATAAATAAAGGTTTACGAGATCATTGTGGCATATATATTTATATATATACATATGTTTATCTACAAAATTGCTGGTTAATTAGTATCAAAAGTACCTATATATATTTTTTATATTTCTTGAAAATTGTATATTGAATTTAAACCTCAAAAATTATTATAGAATACTATTATTCTCACAAAGTCAATAACGCATTTTTTCAACTTTCAAAGAACCATTCATGACAATAGGCTAGTTTCCAATATTGTAAAATTATAAAACCTATTTATTAGTATAATCATAATAAGTGGTAAAATACAAAAAACTAGAAGGATCTGCGATCTTAATTTTAATAAATAACTTATGTCCGACGTTTTCTATAGTCCATCAAAGTTGGTGGGAAAGTCCATTTTAAAACCATGAGATAATTTATTTTATTTAAAAAACATATATTACCGCTGAATGTTAATGAATGAATAATTTGCGAACTATGTCTGAGTGAGTCTTTATTCAGAGGTGGCGTTAGCACACACAATAAATAAATATTCCTAGACATCTGGTTTCAACACACTGACATTTAGTTACAAACTAAGCAAAGCAAAACTAAGCTATACACTATTACTTATACTGTGGTTTAATATATAGAACTATTCCAATCAAAGTCATCGCTGATTCAGCGTGAATGCTGACCGCAATTAGTGACGCGGTGCAACGCTTCCGTAGTTGTGTGATTGCGAGCCGCCGCGTCAACCTCTTCATTACAGCTCTATCAATCAACGCGACAGATCCGATTGACAACTCCGGATCGATCAATTAATATTTGCGACAAAAACCTTCACCATCTTTGATATTACGTGGCAGAAAAGGGGCTTTGAATTTTATGCGGTATTCATATTTCACGATAAATAATATTCTTTTTGATGTGATAATATCTTATAAATCGATGAACGCCGGCTGCACGCACGAAAAAGCATGACTCATTGTCACGTTCCGTCTGAGCCGAGCGTGCAAGCGAGAGCACGGAACAAATAACGCATCTGTCTCTCTTCCACTCCATCGGCCATGTTTTCTTATGACGTTATCATGTAAAATTATGGTCCGTAAACCGACTTTATGTATCCTCATGTTTTAAATTTGCAGCGACACTCCTGCCGCAGGCTTGTCAATATACAGAGGCCTCCTATAGATTTTCACAGTTTTGTGCAATTTACATGACATATTCTTGTTTTTTTTTATTGATAAATAATTACAATCTACAGACCCCGGAGTCCGTACCCTTTGTTAACAATTTTCAATTTTTATCTCATATTTTCTGGAAATTTATTAATTGCACGTCAGTATTATGCTAATAATTATACTAATATATTAAACTACTTAACGTAAATCCTCCTATTGTGTAGGAGATGCTGCCAGAGAGGATGTGGCAGACCAATCCCCTCTGGCAGCATTCGTTCACGAGATGATGCATGGGGCAGGCATCGCCGCATTTAACCATTTTATTGGGAACGCGGCGACCCGCCACACGACACACCACCACACCAGTTTGAACACTTTAGTGAGTATGACCACCTGGGGGCCTACCGCCCAAGCTGAAGCCGATTACGATTGGACTTTTTTTTTTTTTTTTTTTTTTTTTTTTTTTCTAAAAAGCATGATACTTTAAATATTACGATCTAGCTTACGGGCTAATAAGTAATTTAACTTTAACATATACTTCTAAATATTATAGTCTAAGAATAATGTCCATTGACTTTTCTTAGTGTCTATTAAGGTGAAACACTTTCTTGTTGTGTTTGTATTTAATGCACTATCAGTAATATTGTCTCACTTATCACTACACTAACTCAAAAGGTTTTGTTCTTTTGAGTCTTCTCACTAGATCTGTGTTATCGAGAAGTTTGACTACTTCTGGATTCACATGGTGATGAAGTCTAAGTTCATGAGCTTCTGCATATTTTTGTATCACTTTGTCCACAAACTCCACTTTAAGGTCCCGATGGAGATAGTCATTTTTGAAGTACCACGGTGCATTTACAATGCCCCTGAGTACTTTATTCTGGAAGCGCTGAATAATTTGTTTATTACTCTTTTTCGTACAGCCCCATAACTGTACTCCATAAGTCCAAACTGGCATAAGGACTTGCTTATATATTAATAATTTATTCTGTATCGACAGGCTAGAGTTTCTCCCAAGCAGCCAATACATGTTTTTGTATCGTATCTCTAACTCCTCTCGTTTCTTCTTGACGTGAGCTTTCCAATGTAATTTCGCATCTAGGGTCATACCTAGATATTTGGCTGTATTAGCATACGGGATATGTTGATTATTTAAAAACACTGGATGGTAGTGCGGATTTTTGTTTGTGAAGTCAATATGAACCGATTTTGACTCATTTAGTTTAATTCGCCATTTTTTTGTCCATTTGTGAACTTTTGTGATTGCAATTTGGGTTTTCTCAACTGCTTCTTTGTGTGTGTTCCCAACAGACATTATGGCAGTGTCGTCGGCGAAAGTCGCAATTGTATTATTTTCTAATTTGGGAATATCACAAGTGTATAGTAGATACAGGACCGGACCTAAGACACTTCCTTGAGGTACCCCAGCTTTAATTTCTTTTAGATCAGAGTATGCATCTTCTTGTCTGACTCTAAACATTCGGTGAGAGATATATGACTCTAGTATTGCAGCATACTGCTTTGGCAACATTTTGTTGATCTTATACATTAAACCTTTATGCCAAACTTTATCAAAAGCTTGTGCAACATCTAGAAATACTGTGGAGCACACTTTCTTTTCTTCTAATGCTTTTTCTATAATATTTGTGATTCTATGCACTTGGTCTATGGTAGAATGTTTTTCTCTAAATCCGAACTGATGTTGAGGTATCAAACCTTTTTCATCTAGTATGGGTTTTAATCGTTTGAGCAGAAGCTTTTCAAATAATTTAGACATTACTGGCAATAATGAAATAGGCCTGTATGATGTCGTTTCATGAGGCGGCTTACCCGGTTTTGCTATCATAATTACTTCAGCCACTTTCCAGATGTCAGGTACTAATTTTAACCTGAACGCAGCATTAATGAGGTTCGTTAATTTGACCAGAGCCTTACGAGGAAGGTGAAGTAGAACTTCTCCCGTTATGAGGTCGTAACCTGGTGCTTTCCTAGAATCAATATTGTTCTTTATTTCTTTCGCAACTTCTTTTGGTGTTACAAACTTTATGTCTGCCTTTTCTTTCGAAGTATCGTGGCTTGTCAGGTCATCAGATCCTTCATTGGGTTGAAATATTTTTTCCAAATGCTGAGCGAACCTTTTTGCTTTTTGTTCATTACTTATGGCCCACTTTCCATTTTCTTCCCTTATTGGGGATATTTGTGTAATGGGTCTTTTTACAGTTTTAGTAGCTTTCCAGAGAGAATAGTTAGTCCTGCTATCATTAGTTAACTTTTCTAAGTGAGTTTTAAGAGATTCGTCTTTGAAAGTCCGTATCACTTTTCTAAGCGTTTTAGTGAGGCTATTCAGTATTTGTTTATCGCGTGGTGAACGTGTTTGGTGCCATTTTTTTCTTTGTTTTCTTTTTTGAGCTACCAAATTCATAATTTCTTCCGGATATCTGTTTCCTTTGGGTTTTCTATGGATGTCTGGTGTATTTTGCCATGCTGATACTTGAATATCGACAGTAAATTTTTCTACTTCGAGATTTAACTGCTCTTCATTGCGGAGCGGTACATTAAGATTAATTTTATTTTCTAAGTCTATTTGAAAACTCTCCCAATCAGTCTTTCTATTTACTAATGTTGGATTGTTTTCTTTATATATAGCAGTATCACTTAAATTTAAAATAATAGGCGAATGATCTGAGCTCATGTGAAAGCCGTCTTCAACACTCATATAATTACTAGATATATTTTTACAGATAAAAAAATCAATCAGGTCTGGGATTTTTTGTGGATCAGTGGGCCAATAGGTTGGCTTTCCAGTCGATAGTACGTCACATTGATTTTCTTTTATAGCTTTGAGTAATTCTCGTCCTTTGGTTGTTGTTAGTCTGGAACCCCAGTATACATTTTTGGCATTTAAGTCACCTCCAAGGATAAACCTGGTTCCAAGTTTTTGTAGTAAGTTAATGTATTGATCTTTTTTTAGCGAGTATCTCGGCGGGCAATATATTGCTGAAACAGTAATCGGGTATTTTTTAGTTTTAATACATACCGCTACAGCTTGTATTTCTCGTTCTTCACACTTGTAGCATTCGTAGTGGTAAAGATTTTCTTTCACGATTATGGAACTACCTCCTCTTGCGCAGTTATCAGGATGTAGTGCGTGATATATTTTGTATCCTTTTAATTGAATGAATGACTGTTTAGTGAAGTGTGATTCAGAAATTAGACACACGTCAATTTTTTCAGTATCTAGGACTACCTGCAATTCATTTTGATGTTGTAGTAGCCCATTTGAGTTCCAAGCCATGATTTTGAGAAAATAATTCATGATTTGCTTTTAGTTATAGTTTTTTTATTGTTATTTTCCATCTTTTTAAGGCGCTCATCAAATGATGTCATTAACATAAGTACTTTATTTAATTTTTCTTCAATGTCAGTATTCGGCTGAGCATCGTTTATTTTTTTGGCTGTGATTTGAGCGTAAGTAATTTTTTCAGTCTTACTTTTATCTTGTTGCCATGGTTGTGGTATTGACTGTGTTGCTACACATGTTTTGTTTATTTTTATCATAGAGGATTGCTGTTGAGCATGTGGCTTTTTCTTTAAATTCTTGTTTTTGAAGCTTTGTAACTCTTTAGCAACCACACACCCCCTGTAGTTTGCGGGGTGTTGTTCGCCACAGTGTATGCATTTTGGTTTATCTTGTGGTGACTTTTGGCAGTCTTTGGTTAGGTGCTTGCCAGTGCACTTAACACATCGTGGTTCTTTAGAACAGTATTTTTGTGTATGACCGTATGCTTGACATCGTTTACATTGTGGTACCAGCTTCGGTGTCTTAAGGGAGTGTATTTCTACTCTACATCCTAGTATACTTTTTATATCATAAATTTTATTAATATCTTCATCGTTCTTAAAAGTAAGCATAAACATATTTAATGGTTCTTTATTTTTCCATCTTAATTTGTTTACCGCACTTTCTATTTTATAACCTTTGAACTGTAGTTCTTCGACTATTCTATCTGGCATGCACGTATGGTGCAGTTTTTTAGCGATCACTCTTATAGGACGATCTTGTTTATTCTCATATGAGTGCCATGCACAGTTATTGGAGGTCAGACGTTTCGTGATTGACCGATATGTTTCTTCATTATCGGCGTTCACTTTTACACTATCCCCACTTAACATTTTTACTGTAAATGGGTCGCCTAATACGCCTTCTACCAAAAAATCATAAAATTTTTGGTAATCTTTGACTCCATCCACAATTATTGGCGGCGGGGACGGTATTCTTTTGTTTAATTTTACCTTGGGCTCATTATTAATGCCCGGACTAGTAGTGGGGGACGGTGAGTTTATCAGCTTTCTTTTCTTTCTATTTTTTGCACGTACCCAACCAGTCTCTTTAGCCAACTCTTCTTCGTCCGTACAATATTCAGCAGGTTGAGAGGAGTTATATTTAGTATTGGTATCATTAGAAGAGTTAGGAGGCTGTTCCTGCTCATTATTTTTTTGAAATTTTGCTATTTCTAGCTGCAGTATTTCTAGTTGACTTTGCAATTGGTGAACCTGGCATTCTAGCTTTTCTCTTGCTGCTTTCTCATTTTTATAGTGAGAATAGAGAATCATCTCATTCTCAGTATTGACTTTAATCGTAGTTGGGGAACCACTTGCCATTTTTTTAGTTTTACAGAACATGTATTATTTTAAACAAAATAGCTTCGCCTTAACAATTGTTCGTACAGCGTATTGCGTAAGTGGGTCATCGCGACGCGCACTGCACTGGTTAGCGGCGTGACGGCGGTAGCCGCTGCGTCGACACTTTTAACTAGAGCACTAGCGCCTTGCGTTCGACACGTTTGCTCTGCACAAAACCGAAAACCGAACTGACAACTGATTGGACTTTTTGATTGCTAAAATCTAACTTCACGTTTAATTAGTGCTAATAGTAATAAGCTTAGCCGGTAGGGTCAGAGAGGCCCTATCGATTAAACTTAAGATATTTATAATTAAAGAGAAGTCAAACTTTCGCAATAAAAAATCCCCCCCCCCCCCACACACCCCGGCTGTCAGGGCGGCGCAGTAAAATACTCACAGACAGTACATGACATGTTCATATAAATTGCTATAAAATAAAATTAAAGATAAAACCACTCAAGCTAGCCGGTTGAATTCCACCAGCTCTCCGCTGAATTCCCGAGCGTTTTTACTTCCCAGGGTTATAACTTCCCAACTTATATCAAAGTGGCAATTAACTATGTCACAATTTAGCCGCGGCACATGCCAGGGATATTAGTCGACTTTCTTTTAGTTTTAACTTATTAAAGCAGTCAGATTTATGGTAAAAATTAAACGAATAGTAGAATATTATTGTTTGCAATTGTAATTTTATGCACTGACTTTACCTCGCGGCTTCATCAGCTGTTTCGTGTCCCAACGGGATAGTACCATAATGTTTTATTCGTATTTTTTATGCGTCTAAGGTCACAAACAAGTGTACGACCTGCATGATAAATACACATTTTTACAAGAAAATTTGGCGCCATTTAGCGTTTGGTGAGAAAAAGAGATTGCAAGTACATTAAATCGCTTATATGATAAGGGTGGCGATAGTCTATGTGTCAACATACCTAACTAATTATATCTAGTTGTCCATGCAACAGCAGGAACCGTTTTCTGACGCAATTTAGTATGGGCATGCCATATCTATAGAAATGTAACATCATAGGTGAGAGCCGTTTTCGAGATCGTCGAGGCATTTATATATGTATTTATATCACAGTTTTATATATAGACAAGAATGGCTCTTTTAATGTGCTAGCATAGTCCACATTTAGTATAGGATAAATCTTTTTTAAGAATAGGGCTGTTATATGCAATAAAATTAATCGAAGCCAAATCTATATATAAAAGTATCTTCGGAAAGTAGTTAAACAAACATCAAGTTTATATTTATGAGTAAAAACTGGTTTGCGCCCGCGACATCGTATCCCGGTTTCTGTAAAAAAAAATTGAATCCTTTCTTGGCAGACGTCTATGTCATAATAGCTACCTGTATGCCAAGAACCCGATCCGTCCAGTGATTTGAGCTGTGCGTTCACAGATCATTCAGTAACGGTTGTCTTATATAGATACAGATTGAAGCATAAATTATAGTACAATACAATACACTTTATTACACCAAAACCGTAAAGTTTAAACAATAATGATTTAAAATATTAAGTACAAAAGGCGGCCTTATCGCTTAGAGATCTCTTCCAGGCAATATTTGGGTAGAGGAGAACTGAAATAAATGTAGATGGCGCAGCATATACTATATGCCTACTCAACTATATAAATGTAAACATACATAAACATACACATACGATACGAAAGCCCAATACGTGGAAATCGCTGACCATGCAGCATCGTTCGCCAGGTACATCATGCAATGATTGCGACACCGCCCTCCATGACGCGATGTATAAAGACACTTTCGGTTCTCACATAGGCCGATTGACACATTATTTAATTTTATAAGATTGTAATTTTAAAGCAGTGGTCCCCAAAATTTGTTTGTTCGCGGACCACTACAAGGTTTTAGCCGCGTGTAGTGTCCCCAAACGTCATATAAATCGATTATTCTATAACTCGAGATTTGAGTATTTTGTATAATGGTGCTCAATCTTTTTCGTTATAATTTTGTATCGCGGACCATAATTTACCTCTCAAGGACCACTGGTGGTTCGCGGACCACCTGTTGGGAACTTCTATTTTAAAGTATTAAAGTAGTTTAAAATTTTTGTTTTTTTTTCATTCTTCGACGGTAGACTTCATTTCTCATATGCATACATACCTAACTAGATATGCATAAACTACATAAATACGTAAACGTATTTATTACGGAAAAGCAGTCAGTGACAGACAAATGAACATAAATAAAGAAGTTGAACAATTATTAGTGATGATACACACACATACAAACCACATAATACCCATAAACTAATAAAAATCTGCACATTTATTTTATATCAATGTGATTAAACATGTTCGATACCTTTTATTATTCCTAAATTGATGAAAACAATACAGAAAGACCAAAAATAACATTGTTCTGTATGACAATACATGAGAAATCTCATCACACGTTAAAATTGAAACAAAATATAGTGGAAATAGGAAAGTATTTGACAAACAGAGGCGGCTTTTAACGGGCAAGTTAAATAAAAGTAGGAACAGTACCCGCCAGTTATAAATCCCAGCCGTATCAGACCTTGCCTTCTTTGAATCACGCTAAGACGACGGCCGACAGAACAAACTCCTTTATTTATTATTTGACAAATCTTGTAATTAAACCCGATCCCTTTTTAAGTGACTTCGCTTGAAATTTGCGACGAGACTTGAAATTATATAGTGCAGTTGTCCAAACTTTGTTCAGAGATTAATGGCCGAGTTTGCGTAATTAATTTCGGAGTCTGTAAGTTATTTCAAATGCTTTCTATGATTATTTCTAATATGGTTAGTAATTGTTAAGGCTCCAAAACCAATGAATCGATTTTAATAAAACTTGACACAATTAAAGACCTCGACATTCTTGAGGTTTGTGTAGAATAAAAATTGAGATCGATCGTATCCTTGAGGAATGATCATCAAATACATTTTCCATTGTAATCAATGGGAAACATATACTCAGCGAATCTATTCACTCCAGTCAACCTCGATTTCAGCCCCGTGAGCTAAAATCTGGCCTAGTAGTTAATTGATTTAGTTATTATTATGCGGAAATCTATGCAGCGTTGGCAGCGCGCGAGCGATATTTTATATTACGAGAATTTCATCTTTGTGAGAATTTAACATTTGCACGCTACTCAAAGTGGTAGAATAAGATTATATATTGACCTAGATGTAACAAATGTATCTTACATATATATATAGCAAATGTGTCGTTATCATTGTGGATATCTGGATTAAAATTAGGCTATGCCCAAGATATTGGTACTCTATATTATTCTTTTTTTTTTTTTTGTATACTACGACGGCAGACAAGCATTCGGCCCGCCTGATGTGAAGCGGTTACCGTAGCCATATTAACGCTCGCAACATAAAATATCGCTCACGCGCCGCCACCCCCGCTGCCAACGCAGCATCTCCTTCCTTTCCGGTGACCTCGCGTACTCACACGAACACAACAACCCTCAAGGGAATTGTTATTTGGCTGCGGTATTCTGTGAGGTGGAGGTACATTCCCCAGTCGGGTAGCTTACAATTCCGCTCCCTACCTCTCTTTTCGCCAGAGCTTCGTTTGTTAGTCAGCAGGGTGCACCGCGTGCAGGTGAAGTTGACTTTGGTTCAAAGATGTTAATGAATCACTTACACCCCAAATTCTTATTTTTTAAAGAATAAACCAGACAACCTGATAATGTTCAGCTTCTTTAAACATTTTCCTAGAGGAGAGTGAAAACAGCACAATCATTATAGACTTCCACTATTTTGAAAGCCAAAAATAGAAGAGTGAAAACTCGACAATCATTAACGTCCATCTTATTGACCAACAAAAGCTAAGTTTTCAATCCAATCGGGTGGGTCAATGATTCAATAGACGAACGTGTGCAGTCCTCGAAACTTGGTCCATAAAGGAGTGGAGATATGTTGTGATATTTCGCCGATAACAAGCAAAGTTTGGTCCTTGGGCGACCGTAAAGACTATTGGGTGCTACTTGTTTGTTCCGACTGCGACCCGCGGTTGGGAACCTGCCAAAATTTCCCGTTTACCTCATGCCATGTGCTTGTAACGAATGGCTATACATTGTTTTTTCGTGTTTATGAATGATGAAGTAATATTTATATGTTATGAAGGACAATGATATGATCTATGTCAGTCGTACGAGATTGGATTTTCCCAGAGTATTTCTACAAGAAACAGCTCAATTGCGGGTTATTGTAGTTAGTTAGCGTTTTTGTTTTTATAAGGACTAACTTATCTTAGTCAAATATATTATTATAGTGCATATCGAATTTGTACTTCGAGTGTAGCAATTTTGTATCCTCATATTCGCGTTCATGCACTACTAAACAAGTACTTTTATTACTAACGCGTGAACAGAAAATAAATTTAAAAATCGCTTTGAAAACAACGCCACTATCTCGTAGGACGCCTAAAAGTTAACGCAATAATTTCAACATAATCTTAAGATTCTCTCATTAGATCTTAATTAAGTTTATACGAAACCACCGCAAGAACCCTGTTTGTAAAACAAAAATACTTTCGAAAATCGGTTCATAATTGTGGCGAAAATACCTAAAAAAACATACAGTGCACTTGAGAACCTCATCCCAACATTCTTGCTTCATTCCATTTTGAAGTCAATAGTTTGCCTACTTACAGCTTAGCCTTAATAAAAACATTTTAAGTATCTCTTACTACAATTTACAAGCGTTAAGCTGAGTGAACCTAATTCTACTCGCAATGTAGCCTGCGCTTTAAACAAAGCACAAACGTCGGTTAACCTAAAATAAAGAACAAGTATTATTGTTCTTACGACCAGAAGGCTTCAAAAGAGGTTAGGCCCCTAGACTGGCCTGTAATATCGAATATATTTGTTACCCAAAAGATATTGTCGTAGATGAAAGACCTATCCGGTCCTCTTATTCGACTGGAATTGCGAGGAAGAAAAATACTATTTCGTTTATTTTTACTGATATGATAGGCCTAAATTTTGTGAATTGAGATTACACATTGCTCGGTTACTCAAGGATATGAGATTGAAATAATAGGCTTGTGAACCATTTTTTTTTTCGAATTGATATTTAAAGACGTCACAATAATATAACTATAGGTGAAAGAATTACTTCGATAGCATAAAAACTTCTCGAGATAAGATAACATGAGGATCACAAATATGGACTATCCTGAAAACACTCCATACAAAAGCCTACAATGTTATGATGTCATACCACACAATTTTATATGCATTAAATCAGATAATTGTACTACAGCTATGTTAAATATTGCGTTTATGTAGCTAGTGCAGTAACAAAAGTTATAGTATTTTTTATTGTGACTACAATGGTAATATTTAATATATAATTTCATACTTTTAAAATGGACTTTCCCACCAAACTTTGATGGAACATAAAACATAAGTTATTAAAATTTTAAGATCGCAGATCGATTTATGTATTTTACATTAGGTACTGATAGAGTTTTTATAATTTTAGAACTTTGTTCACATGCTTATTAATGTAAGAGATATTCAGTAAATTGTTTTCTGTAAATTAGTTAATATTCGTAGATTATTTTATAGAAACTTTAACTTCTAGTCCAAAGAAATCTGAAGCTCATATTTTAAGAAAATTCTTGCACACGGCAGCATTATTACAGTTTTAGTTTAACTGACGGTACATAAATATTAACTTTCAGAGTTGGCAAAGATCCGAAAAAGTTGAAAAAATTCGCGCTGTGAGACGAAACTTACCGTGGAAGTCACCAAATGAGCGCGATTTGCTTTTATACTTTTAGCACCGATTCATTTCATAAAGTCTTTTAAAATTCTGAACCATAGGTATGAATTTAATATAATAATTAATTACTATTTACTTATTAAGCTGGCTGCAATGATAAATAAGAAGAAAATATTTTTAACAGTAAATAATAATACAATAAATAAGAAGAAAGTATATTTACAACAATACCTTGTTATTTACTACCTTATCTAAATGGCAAATAAATATTCATTCATTCATCATTCATTCAATAAATGAAGAAGTTTTCAAGACGATTTTTAGTTACGCGATATACTGTTTTGAATTTTTTTTATGGTAGTAAGAGATTGAGTAATAGTTTGATGGTGATTCTATATAAAATATTAGGATCTGTGGCTTTACCTACTAAGCTGAAGCCGATTATCATCGATATTTTTCATTCAAGAATTTAAGTTCAGCAGTGGTAATTGTGTTTAGTTAAGCGGGTAGGAACTCTGGAGTATTATCGATTACGATGTTTTTAAACAAAATCTATTTTTTCAATGAAAAAAATCGAACTATTATCGTCGTAATTGATTCTATTCTACTACTATGACCTACTGTGGTATTTTACAAATAGGCCAATATATTTCCTAATAATTATGTAGGCATACTGATGACTGTGCGGTAACTCTTTATGCGTACAATTAGAAGACATCTATATATATAAAAGAAAGTCGTGTTTGTTACAACACTTATAACTCGAGAACGGCTGGACCGATTGCCATGGTTTTTGATTTGTTGGATTTGTCTCCGTCCAGAATAGCAGAATAACTATTAAAAACATTGGAAAATTTACGAAAAAAATAAAATAAAAGAAAAATCATTTTTCCATACAAAATGTTCGTGGATGTCGGACCTGTCAAACGTGACGTTAACGTGCGTACGTCAAATGTATGCGTGCGTTCAGAAATGTGGGTATAGGATAATAAGTATTAAAACATTGACAAAATTGTCGAAAAATTAAATTTGAAAACGGATTGGGATATTTATTGATTTTCAATTAAATGTCAAATCGATTGGTCTAACTTTTACGTCGCGAAAGTTGTCCGTTGTTGTTTTGAAAATTGTTTATGAATGAATGCTTGAAAATGAATATTTATTGGTTGTCAAGTGTCATGGTACTTTATTTTGTGACATAGTAAAATACTGAACTTAATATTTACCCACTGCTGGGTAATATTTACCCACTGCTGGGTAATATTAAATACGGGTCTTCCTTCAACTGAATATGTTTCGAGCATACTCCACCACGCTGCTCAACTGCGAGTTGGCGGACGCCAGTAATTTCAAGCCGCCTAAAGGCCACTTGGCTTAACGACTGCCATCTAATGATAACAACCAGGACCGACGGCTTAACGTGCCTTCCGAAGCACGGAGGAGCTCGAGATAATCTAATGATAACAACCGGGACCGACGGCTTACGTGCCTTCCGAAGCACAGAGGAGCTCGAGATAATCTAATGATAACAACCGGGACCGACGTCTTACGTGCCCTCCGAAGCACGGAGGAGCTTGAGATAATCTAATGATAACAACCGGGACCGACGGATTAACGTGCCCTCCGAAGCACGGAGGACCTCGAGTTAATCTAATGATTACAACCGGGACCGACGGATTAACGTACCTTCCGAAGCACGGAGGAGCTCGAGATAATATAAACTCATCCATGGACAGGCTACGGTTGACGTTGCTTAACTTGCGTGTACAATTAGACTGACACGCGCAATGACGCCATCGTGCTTCTCTATTATTTTCTATTATTCATTATATTAATTTCAAGACATCATAAATTTTGTTCAACTAATATGTATACCACGACATTCATTGACAATTAGGCGGTACGAAGTTCGCCGGGCCAGCTAGTTTCTATTAAAAATTAAAATTATGAAACATTTTCGCGACAACTTATGTGTCTATGAATTCATTTTCGATATTCGAAAAGGGGTATTCCTGAAGTCTTGACCTCTAAAACATATAATTCCTGAAGTCGTGAAGTAGAATCGTTTTTTTTTTTAAATGATATCGACTTCATTGAAATCAATGCGCAATAACATCATTGTTTATCCCTAAAACGCCAGCTTCAATGAAGTCGGTTTTGATTTTTATTAAAAAGATTTTATCACGTTCTCAAGTTAAGTAGGTCAAAGTTCTAAGGCTGACTTTATACCAAAATATTTATGAGTGTAACTAAGTTTTTGACTTATAGCGAAAAAATATTTCATTACCTACTTGTACTTGTCTTGTCAAAAGACTTTGTGTCAGATGTATGAAAACTTATTTATTTTCTCTCCACTCTGTTTTAACAGAAAATCGCCTTAAGAGCTTCGGCGTACTTTGAGAACAATGAAAAAACGAAATCTTTACGTATTTTTTATATTTTCGTCTAATGATGCGTCGCAAGGAAAGAAAACCAAAATTTCAATTTTTTTAGCTCTTAGAAATACGACTAAAAGAAATTGATTCGAAAACTGTTGGCAAAAAGTTTAATTTAAATATTTTATTTACCAAAAAATATATATATACAATGAATATCGTTGGACACTAAAAGATGCCACCGGTGCCGGCATTATGCGACTCCTCGCCAATCGTCTACGTGAACTTGTGTAGGTTACACTAGACTGTAACCTACACAAGTTCGATTTTTTTATTTTATTTTAATTTACGTCTGGTGGCAGACAAGCATACGGCCCGCCTGATGTGAAGCGGTTACCGTAGCCATATTAACGCTTGCAACATAAAATATTGCTCGCGCGCCGCCACCCCCGCTGCCAACGCAGCATCTCCTTGCTTTCTTTCTGGTGACCTCACTCACTCGCAGGAACACAACGACCCTCAAGGGATTTGTTATTTGGCTGCGGTATTCTGTGAAGTGGAGGTACATTCCCCAGTCGGGTAGCTTACAATTACGCTCCCTACCTCTCTTTTCGCCAGAGCTTCGTTTGTCTGTTAACAGGGTGCACCTCGACCATTCCAGGAACGATCCAGGAAAGCCTGTTTTGCTGCCCGATTTTCATCCATTCTTGTGGCCAAGCCATTAGAGACGGTTCTATTTTATATCACAAATTATATTGGGTATCTTGTAGATCTCCTCTCTTGATTCCTCCAGTTAGGTATAATTACAATATCGTATAAACTCCTTATCAAAGCTTTCTCATTAGTTTACAGCATAGGGTTGTATAAGAGAGGTATTAAGTGGTTTTTACAGGGTCGATTTTTGCCCCTAGTGTTACATGCGTTGCGTTGATTATAATGGCTGCCATCATGCAGGTCCTATGCTTGATTGCTACTTTAATGAAATAACATTTTTGTTTATAATAACTCGCCAATCCGATTCCCTGGCTGCCACAGCGTAGCATCATCCTAAGTGTATCAATTGTCTTCACGGCTCGGAATAAAACGATGCATTTTCCGCGAGCACGTCATATACATAAATTGCGTGAGGTACGTGACAGGGGTCCCGGATC
Organism: Hypsopygia costalis; assembly: GCA_937001555.2. Taxonomy (NCBI): domain Eukaryota; kingdom Metazoa; phylum Arthropoda; class Insecta; order Lepidoptera; family Pyralidae; genus Hypsopygia; species Hypsopygia costalis. Next base: position 17,829,441 of record OW443343.2, on the reverse strand, counting down.
GACTTGTCACGTCAGCGGCGTTAAACCACGGTGGGTGTACCATTAATAATATATGTTATGTGCTCCATCAGAGCTGTAATGCAAGTGACGATAGCACGTTGATTTACGACTTGTTCTTTGTACCTGAATTACTTGGTCCTGGGGGCCTACCGCCGAAGCTGAAGCCGATTGCCATTGGATTTTTTGATGGCGAAAATGAAAGTTTACCTTAGTTTGTGGGTAATTGTGTTTAGCTTAGCTGGTAGAAGCCATAAAGCTCTACCGACTAAGCTGAAGATGTTTTTCTATAATTTAAATCTAAAGCTGTGTACACACCGGCCCAACGAATGCCAACGAAGAATATTCAGCATTGGCTACCGCACGCTCGTTGGCCTTTGAGGTAAGTCCAAATATATTTAGTGGTCGGGCAAACGATTGTTGGGACCAGATTCCGGCTCGCATTCGCAATTTGAATCATGGACGACGACGAAATGATTATAATTGCTTGTTTTATATACCTTAACGAGTTAGCAAGGACAAGAAAAAATAAACGAAAGCGAAGATGGTGGACAACCACATATTTTAAGAACAGATATGTGTTAAGTGGAAGTAAAATGATTTCGGACTTGAAAGTAGAAAAAAAATATCGTTTATTCGACAACTTTACTAGACTACTACGTTTACACGACAACTTACTACCTCTGCACGCTACGCCCTCTCGCTTCAACTGAGCGTTCGTTCGCTGGCCTTCGGTCACCGTCCACACTGAATTCGATCAAATGGCTCAATTCCATTGATGTTACCGCCACGCTCCGGATCGCCGGCACTCGCCAACGAACGATCGTTGGCGTTCGCCAAACAGTCCAGACAGTACCAACGAAGGCCAGCGAAACCCAATCGTTGGCGTTGGCGTGTACACAGCATTAGATCTATGTTGGATGTCAAAAAATCCGATGGTAATCGGCTTTAGCTTCGGCGGTAGGGCCCCTGGCTAACCATGATTAATAAATAAATAAGTAAATACTTCTGGACAATTTACATATCGCCATCTAGTCCCAAAATGAAAATGAAAAATAACTTTATTTCATATAATTTATTTTACATAACGCATGATCAGGGTTTTCTTTTAAGCAAAAAATATACTGGTGATAAGAAAAATTAAGCGCAAAACTTGTACTATGGGTACTGGACAACTGATAACTTAAATACATTTTTCAAATCAACCAAGACAAACAGATATGCTCATGCACACAAATGTTTGTCTTGTGCGGGGATCGAACCCGCGACCTCGGAGTCAAAGTAGCTATTGTTAGCTATTCGACCACCGGGCTCGTCGTCATCGTTAATGGTTACATGTTGTAACCAAGAAGTAGTTAGTTAAAAAAAATGAAATCTGCCGAAAGAGAGAAAAAGTATTCGATAATTTTGTATTTATTTACTATTGTCATGTTTGTTTATTTTTATATTATATGAAATTTATTTTTATATATTTTATTTTATATTACGTGAAAAAGTCTGTAACCAATTGAAAGGACAGGGGAGCTACCGCCGAAGTTGAAGCCGATAACAGGGGCCCTACCGCCGAAGCTGAAGCCGATTACCACTGCATTATTTGATTACAAAAATAGGTCTTATGTTTTAGGTATTGACATCAATGTTCAGTTTAAACAGTAGAGGTCCAGGGTCTCTACGAGCTAAACTAAACACAGGTACCCTAAACCTAAGCTGAAGTTTGATATTTGCCATCAATAAATCCGGTGGGAATCGGATTCAGGTTAGGCGGTAGGGCACCAGAGCCCCAATCTTGGAATCAAAAATCCGTTTTGATTCCAAAATTTGGGCTCAGGTTAAAGTTATTGCCAAACATCTTCAGCTTAGTCGGTAGTACTAGGGCTTCTATCAGCCGAGCTAAAGATAATTACCAACAATCTAAGCAGTAGTTTCATTTTCGCATTCAAAAATCCGATAGTCCGAATCCGAATCGGCCTCAGCTTCGGCGCTAAGGCTATGTACAAGTGACGTCTCTTCGTCATATATTGAATATATATATATATTGTCGACCAGCTGTCTTATACAAAGGCGATAATTAAAGCCAGACACACAGTGCTATTAATTCACTAATGAACCTATCTTGTGACCAGCTTGTTATGCTCCAATTCCCTAATATATACAAACATCCTGTATATTGTAATAATGTATCATGCATCCACAGATATCACTATAATTAAACGCGGTTGTTCATTAAAATCGGGGCGTAAGTAGCTCATCATTATATCCTACTTCCTAATAATATTATAAATATGACAGTTTGTGAGGATGTAGGTATAAATATATTTCTTTTTTATACTATGTCAATATCAATGTAGACAAGCATACGGTCTGCCTGATGAGAAGCCGTACCGTTACCGTAGCGATATTAGCGCTCGCAACATGAAATATCGCTCACATGCCGCCACCACCGCTGCTGACGCAGCAACTCCTTATTTTCTGGTAACCTCACGCACTCGCAAGAACAAAACAACCCTCAAAGGAATTGTTATTTGGCTGCGGTATTCTCAGAGGTGGAAGTACTTCCGCAGTCGGGCAGCTTACAAATACTCTGTACCCTGTACCTCTCTTACGCCAGAGCCTCTTTCGCTAGTCGGCAGGATACTACGTGCATGCGAGGTTGGCTTTGGTTCTAAAGATCTTGATGAGCCACTTACACCCCAATAATATGAATGTGTGAATGTAAACGGTTTTGGATGTGGACATAGGATACATTTTATCCAAGTAGGTACTGTGTTTAGTAATGTAATCCGTAATAATTTGGGGTGTAAGTGGTTTATCAACATCTTTAAACCAAAGCCAACTTCACCTGCACTCGGTGCACCCTGCTGACTGACAAACGAAGCTCTGCCGAAAAGAGAGGTAGGGAGCGTAATTGTAAGCTGCCCGATTGGGGAATGTGCCGACACCTCATACAATAACGCAGCCAAATAACAATTCCCTTGAGGGTTGTTGTGTTCCTGCGAGTGAATGAGGTCACCAGAAGGGAAGGAGATGCTGCGGTTGCAGCGGGGGTGGCGGCGCGCGAGCTATATTTTATGTTGCGAGCGTTAATATGGCTACGGTAACCGCTTCGCATCGGGCGGACCGTATGCTTGTCTGCCACCCGACTTGTATAAAAAAAAGAAACTTAATATTATAAAGAGGTAAATAAAAGTATTGTAAAGTATGTGAGTTTGTGAGGTTGTAGGGTAATCTCTGGATCTACTGAAACCAGAAACATGAAGTTTTTTTCGTAAAAATGTTTACCACCCAACGAAGTGGACACCTAAAGCCAAAGCCATCCTCTGCATATGATGTTCAACAGGGAACTGTTGATTAGCAAATAAGGCACTTATATGTATATATTTTTAATTTCCGCCAATATCTGAAAAAATATTGAGCCGGAAAATTCGTTACAAATCATTAAAAAATTGTAAATTTTCTTAATTGGCTACCAAATTTCAATAAAATCTCGTTATATTTTCGAGAGTTATTATGGTAACTTTATCATAACACATCACTTATAAGTAAGTTAATTTAACGAAAATATTTTTGAAATTTATTTATTTCATGTTGTTCAATGTATTTTGTGTCGGTGTATTGTGAATTATTTATTTTTAATAAAAAATATTATATTAATGTTTCACACAAGACATCTAACTGAAGTTACTTATAAAAACTTGTTGGAGTTATCGCTTCATCAGTTGGCGGGGAAGGTTTGTATATTACGAGCATACTTCTTTTAATTAAATTCGTTTCATTCCCAAGATGTACCTGCTCAGATTTCCCTTGGGACGGACTTTGCATTTCAACATTACTATCGTAAAGGCCTGTCTAACCTCTAGAGCCTTAAGACTTTACGATTTTCCGTTATCACGACTTTAATAGATCAAAATATTGTTTATTATATGTAAGCAAATAAATAATAGTAGTTTATGAAACTGTTGCATAATAAGGGTTATTAAAATACGAGTGTGAGTTTATAACATGAGCCGAAGGCGAGTGTTATAATAGACCACACGAGTATTTTAATACCTAATTATGTGCAGTTTCATACACTACTTTATCTAATCTCATGAAATATATGATAATAATATTTTAAATACAACCATGAAGTTAATTTAACAGCTATAATTCTTACTTAGAAATCCATTTGCAGATCGAGCATGCGTAGTGCGCATGCGCGACGCGCCGCGCGGCGCCGCGTTCACAGATTATGTAGAAAAATTTTGCAAAGTTGCATTGTATTTGCATTGCAACCTGTTTAAAATGCCTGTATCCAGGGCTGAAGCTGTATCGAAATGGTAAAAAAGTTATTTTACGAGACAGTTGTCCATATAAGAGCTGTATCGAAAAATAACTTTTTAATTTTATTTTGATAGCTTGTGCGTAAAGAATGTCATTAAGATACTGTGTTTAGTTTTTTAATGTCTAAATTTCAGTATGAGATTAGATAAATAAATATTTCTTGACAAGTTACACATGGTCATCTAGATCTCTAGATTTCATAATAATATGACTTTCCCATTCACAACTCACTGTTTTAGACCACTAATAGTTGTAGATATTTAAAATCCGTGGTACACGGCAGTTGGGCTTCACTTGACTTACCATTTCTTTTAGCATTTAATAATAAATAAAATATTTGCCATATTGCTGTGTCTCGCATTGTCAAGAGGGGAAGTCAAATTCCAAAAGCTTCCTATTCCTACTAACTTCTTCTCACTATTCGTTGCGAGTTCCAAGGCAGCCGTAGTTTTACCCCCCGGGACTGCAATGAATTTCATTGTTCATTGTCTTTTTGGTGGTCGCCGCTGTTATCCTGGCTACACAGGAGACACAGTGCTGGGAATGTGTGGTGGGTCGCTGGGTGGGTTTTTCATAAATCAAGTACACACTTTCGCGTCCCCATGTTTACAAACTCGTAATAAACATTTGACTATCACTGTATAATAGTTATTTCGGTACTTTATAAAGAATTTAATTAGCTCTCTCGACTTGGAATCATGTGAAATGAGATACCTACTTATCAAGCGAACTTCGTCGTAATTAAATTGAGAACAGGTGGGAGCAACACAAAATGATTCAAAATTAATCCGGACCTGTTTGACGGCATCGCGTCCTCGGCTTCGTTTTGACTTTAATTAAATAATATTTCTATATAACACGTGAATGGGTCGATAGATAGAAAATGTTCTTACTTGTTTATCAATGGAGATGATTTGCCCTACCTTCATTTTTAGGTTTAATTTTAGTTATATAACAAGAAATTATCCGAAACGAAAAACCTATATACAAAATTCTCACATTTTCTTTTCTTTTCGGAGTGATTTTGCGTAAAAACTAATATAGGTATTTTCTCATAAATTACAAGCCTTTTAAAAACTCTTTATTTTCCCCGCAACAAGTATAGCGGGATTTTTTGTATTCTGTCCCATATCACAAGATAGTGTGAGATGAGAAAAAAAAAAACACCAATCGGTACTAACATTTATGTAAGTACAAAACGACTATAATATTAGATGATTAATGAATTAATAGGCCAATTATCTCTATAGCTTTCTGTAAAGACTACATTTTATATTTGCGAATACTTGGAAGCAATTAATTGCGATTTCTTAGAAAATTTTAAGTAAATAATTTCAACGATTTATATTTTGGTCAACTGTTCTGGGAAAACTTGAACTGCTTGCCTTCATATTAAGAATAAATCAATAATGAATCTTTTGATTTTCGTTGAAAAACAGAGTATTCATAGCGTCACCGTCGTGTTCGATTCTCTGCCTAAGCATAATATGCTGTAAAAGAAGGACATATGATTATGTCCTTCTTTCATAAACTTGGCGAGCTTGTGAAACATCTACCGAGTCATTCTCATGACAGAAAAGCTCTCACCCATGAGCATGTCTGAAACGGATAGCTCTAGAGCCTATGGCCGCATATGGGGCGACGAAACATTGGACGAAAAACAACAATAAATAATGAAACAAAAAAGTGCTGGTGTGTTATTGAGTGGTTCGGGAAATGAGTGAGCGACAGATTACAGCTTCGGTACTTATAAAAAATAAATATTACCGTTGTAGAAACAATAAAAAATACTATAACTTTTGTTACGGCACTGGCTACATAAACGCAATATTTAACATAGCTGTCGTACAAAATTCTGATTTAATGCATATAAAATAGAAAGGTGTGACGTCATAACGTGGTGGCCTTTTGTATGGAGCGTTTTCGGGGTAGTCCAAAATTGTGATCTTCAAGTTATCATATCTCGAGAAGTTTTTATGCAATCGAAGTAATTATTTCGCCTATATTTATATTATTATGACGTCTTTAAATAACAAATCGAAAAAAAAATGGGATACAAGCCTATTAATCCTTTTGCCTAGTTGGTTTACTAAGTGAGAGACTCGCAATCCTGTGATATAACCATAAGGTTGATCATAGGGGAGAATTACTTGTAGGCATAGGTTCGTTGTCCTGTTACGTGCCCACGCTCATGTCTACGGCATTTGGATGTCGAAAATTTCGTCGACAATATTTTCTTTATACCGCTAGCAAACAAGCATACGGCTTGCTTGATGGGAAGCGATCACTGGATATCAATGCCTTAACTTGAACTATTGCATTCGTACAAATAATAGTGATTTTCAGACCGGAAGGCGAGTAGATAGAGAGACGGAGTAATAGGTGCCGACGTCAGAAATAATGTATCTACAAAATACATATTTGCGATATTTTAAAATGCATTTCAAATACAAATTCTCACATCCATTTTCAAAATGACCACATATTCTTTTCCCTTCTCGTTCGAACGTAAAAAACATCTAGTAAAGTTTTCTCTCTTTTCCCACCCATATAATTCAATAGAATCGATGCTCAGTTGTGTAAACAACACAAACTCCGTAGCTGTACGCTCCAGTTCGATGTTACATTGATAAATATGTTTATTTACTTTTCTCTCCTCCGCGCTGCAGTGAGAAATGTCGATACTATCTCAACATAACGTATTTATGTCGTGCGGTGTGAGGGAGTTTTTCTTGTATTTTAAAGTTGGCTCTTGATTCTAGTACCAGGGCCTTACCGCCGAAGCTGAAGGGAATTACTACTGAACATTTTGTTTCGAAAAATAGGTCTTACGTTAATTTATTTACAAACTTCTTCAGCTTAGTCGGTAGAGGTCCATCGTTTCTGACAGCTAAGCTAAACTCAAGTAGCATAAATCTAAGTTGAAGTAAGATTTTCGCAATCAAAAAATCCGATGGTAATCTGCTTCAGCTTCGGCGGTAGGGGCCCAGGTCGAAACATGTCAACGAAAATTCTGGCCTCTACTTTGTACAAAGGATTAGTGTTGCGATCCAACGAGGCAGTGCGGCCAGCATATTGGGAATATTGCCTACGGGAAGCGGTTTATTAGATTAGTGTATTTAGTTTTTATAGAGACTAGTTTATTTTGTAGGTATATTTAGTATTAATATTTAGTGAATGTGTATTATTGGAATAAATGTATTATACCTTTATTTGCATACGGACAGATTGTCGAAAGGATCAATTCTCTTATGTGTCTAAAATTCAATTAACTTGAACGAAACTGGCACTATCAATAATTTTCTGTAAAAAATATTAGTTATCTGTAAAGACGGTTCATGGACGATAATCTTACGTGATAACGTCATAACAAAACATTGATGAACTCGGACGCAGTGGCCGATGGAGTGGAAGAGAGATAGATGCGTTACAAGCCGCGCTCTCGCTTGCACGCTCGGCTCAGGCGAAGTCATACTTTTTTAACCCCCGACGCAAAAAGAGGGGTGTTATAAGTTTGACGTGTCTGTGTGTGTGTGTGTGGGTCTGTCTGTCCGTGGCATCATAGCTCCGGAATGGATGAAGCGATTTCAATTTAGTTTTTTTTTTGTATTAAAGGTGACTTATGTGCGAGTGTTCTTAGACATCTATATCTATATCTATATTCTATATATATATATATATATATATATATATATATATATATATATATAAGAAAGTCGTGTTTGTTACAACACTTATAACTCGAGAACGGCTGGACCGATTGCCATGGTTTTTGATTTGTTGGATTTGTTTCCGTCCCGAATAGCAGAATAACTTTTAAAAACATTGGAAAATTCTCGAAAAAATAAAATAAAAGAAAAAACATTTTCCCATACAAAATGTTCGTGGTTGTCGTCAGCCTGGCGCAACTCAAGGTAAAAAAGCGACTCTATGAATCGGAAGCGAATTTGGTACAAATTCTGATTGTTTTCGCTCCCATTTCATACATTTAGAATTTACGCTATTTGTATGGCACATCCGTCTCTTAAAACGTAGTGGTTACATTCTCTTTGGTTGTCGTAGCTGTCAAATGTGACGTTGTCGTACGTGCGTACGCCAAATGTATGCGTGCGTTCAGAAATGTATATTAAGCTCATTATAGAACAAATGTCATAGATTAAAAACAAATGTTAACTCTATTGGTCTCATTTTTACGTCTTGAAAGTTGGCTGTGATTTGTTTTGAAAACAGTTTTGTGGATTTAAATATTTATTGGTTCTAAAATATTTATTTAAATTTGTATAATAAATCACCATAAATCTATATATCTATATAATCACCATAAATATCACCATAAATCTATATAATATATAAAATAATGTCGTGTCTTGGTCGGGAAAGTATTAAAAACATTGAAAAATTGACGAAAGAATTAAATAAAAGAAAAAACGTTTTCCCATACAAATAGTGCCAGATAAAAAGGATTGGAATATTTATTAATATATTATTGAATATTTTAAAAATATTGAAAGTTGTCTGTGATTTGTTATGAAAATTTAAAAATGTCAAACCGATAGGGGTGAAAACGCTTTTCCCATGGGGTTCGAGCGCAAGAATCAAATCAGAGTAAACATCAAAAGAAATGACAATTACAAATCACCAAAATGATAAAACCTATTTCAAAACTAAAAAAAATAAAACAAAACGTTTTTTTAAAAAAAAATTAACAATAAGGAAATCTTTATTTTTATGAAATCTTCAGTTTTTATGGATACGGGTCTTCCCTCAACCGAAGGGGTTTAGAGCGTACTCCAACACGCTGCTCAACTGCGGGTTGGCGGAGGCCAGTGTTTTCGAACCGCCTAAAGGCCACTGACTTAACTTAACGACTGTCATTAAATGATAACAACCGGGACCGACAGCTTAACGTGCCTTCCGAAGCACGGAGGAGCTCAAGATGAGCTAATGATAACAACCGGGACCGACGGCTTAACGTGCCTTCCGAAGCACGGAGGAGCTCAAGATGAGCTAATGATAACAACCGGGACCGACGGCTTAACGTGCCTTCCGAAGCACGGAGGAGCTCAAGATGAGCTAATGATAACAACCGGGACCGACGGCTTAACGTGCCTTCCGAAGCACGGAGGAGCTCAAGATGAGCTAATGATAACAACCGGGACCGACGGCTTAACGTGCCTTCCGAAGCACGGAGGAGCTCAAGATGAGCTAATGATAACAACCGGGACCGACGGCTTAACGTGTCTTTCGAATCACGGAGGAGCTCGAGGTAATATAAACCCATCCGTGTACAGGCTACGGTCGACGTTGCTTAACTTGCGTGTTCAATTAGACTGGCACGCGCAATGACGCCATCGAGCTTCTCTATTATTTTCTACTATTCATTGTTTTAATTCCATAAAATCATAAATTTAGTTCAGCTAATATGTACCACGACATTCATTGATTGTTAGGCGGTACGAAGTTCGCCGGGACAGCTAGTTATTAATATATTAAATGAAAAACATTCAAAGAATCGGTTGAGCCGTTTTAAGTTAATCTACATTATATAAAAGTATGTACCTATAAAAAGTATAAAATAAAATATTAAATTAAAAATTAAAAAAAAACCCCCGACACAATAACCAAAGTTCCCTTTAAAAAATAAAAAATAATAAAAGAAACTCAAACGTTGGGGGACCGCTCCAAATCTAACAATTTAATTACAAATAGTCTAACCTAACCAAACTAAGCAACATAGATGAATCTAAAAATTAAAAAAAAGATTTTTTTTATAAAATTACTTCAAAATATTGCGTTTAGAATACGACCGTCAACGATGTCTGCCGTCGCAGCGGTCCCCCAACGCTACGTATTTTTTTTAGAATTATTAATACATACTTATATACTTTAAGATTGAGTTTCTTTTATTATTTTTTATTTTTTAAAGGGAACTTCGGTTATTGTGTCGGGGTTTTTATTTTATTTTAAATTTAATATTTTCGTTCATGCAGCCGGCGTTCATCAATTTAGAAGACGTTGTTAACACGTCAAAAATATAGCTGTATATATTTACTTACCTAAGTAAAAATACGTAAAGCACCGCCCCACTAAGTAGTAATGTTGAATATGCCCTTGAGCGAAGGCATCTGGCCATTATGTCACAAAAACTCCTACTAATAACAAATCCATCGACCGTTACAGCCTAATTACTTGCAAATTTGACTTCCGCAAAATAATACCCGAATCAATTAACTATCTTTTTAACCTTCAATCACATATACAAAATTTTAACATGATATGAGTTTTTCACTGCCTGGAGTCTTTACTTATTATATTAGGGATATCTCGTCGTCCTCCAGGCACCCCATTTGCTCGATAAAAAGTGGAATTCCAAGTCCTAATGACAGAATTCAAGCTCAGCCTCGCCATTTGCGAAATGGGTGAGCGTCAAGATTTTTTATCGTTACGTCCCGCGGAAAAATTCAATGACCTGGCTGAAAGAAGTTTTTAATCTTACTTTTACTGAAGAAACTGGTCGTTTTATTGCATGATAAAAAGAAACTTAGGGCTTAAAACCACCGAAACCGGGAAGATCTCACCGTTTGACATATTTTAACTAAAGAAACGGCGTTGACCAGCCGCGTCACTTTAAAGCAAACATACGACTCGCCTGGTGTAAAGTGGTTAACGTGGCCTATAGATGCTTATAAGGAGTACTGCCTCCGCGTAAACACCACCGCTGCTATCGCGGCATCTTTTTTTCGTCGGGAGACATCACTCACACGCTTTAAATTTTGATTTATTTATTCATTTACGGCATGTAGTACAATATTGTACCACATAAAATATTTTCGATTCTTTACCTGACTCATCAATGGCCTGAAACGCGAAATATGGTTAAGTAGTATTGCATAGAGATCTCTCAGGTGACATAAGTTTTTATTCTCTATGGAATGCAGACTTGCGGGTGAAAGCTACTTTATGCAAAAGACGAACAAGCAATCTCAGTTCCAAGGCAGCCTTAGTTTCTGTCTCTCCTGGGACTGTAATGAACTTCAGTGTTCATTGCTTTCTTAGTGGTCGCTTGTCGCTGTCTGCATTTGGAGACACAGTAAGTTGCTGTCCCACTGCTGTGGGAGTGTGTGGTGCGCCTGTCCGGTTTGAAAATAGCACTAGATATACAATTTAGTTTAAAATATTTTTAACATATTATTTACGATAAATTACATACACGGTATTTAATTCAATAATGTAATCAGGCAGCCCGTATGTTTGTCTATCACTACATATTATAAAAGAAAGTCGCTTCCCCTGTCTGTTCGTCCCTATATACTCGTATGCTTAGTTCTTTAAAACTACGGAACGGATTTTGATGCAGTTTTTTTTAATAGATAGAGTGTTTATTACGGAAGGTTTATAAGTATAATACATGCATAATATAGTAGAGAAACACTGATAATTTTAGAGGTTTCCAATGTGATGTCGTAAATAAACATATTTTTTTGCGCTTACATTGCAAACGCTGGCTGAACCCTACGAGATAGATCAAACTAATGTAGTACAGTATTGTTCACCTTAAAATGGTCTACAAAAAAGTCCGCGATGGTATATGTCTATCTCTTAGGGATAACCCACAGTAACCGTTTTTTATCCTTTACTTTTTATGAGAAATAATGGCATATTTACGAAGCGATTTTAATCAATACAGCATATATCCTTATCTAATTAAGTATCCTAAAAACATTGCTCATTTAATATAGATAAATATGGCCCTTTACAGTATGTAATTTAAATGAATATTTTCGAAGATATTACAGATTCAAAATGGAGGGACATAACGGTTGAGGCGGTACCGGACGGGGGGCCGGGCGGCGAGTGCCTATAGTTGTGGAAACTCTGGATAGGACAATGCGCAAAGACCTTCTGTAGTATAATAGGTAGGGGAAAAAGTCTTTTCGCATTATAGTAAGTATGAACTTCTAATAAAATCTCTTTGGTTATACCATTTGTATCTGGCAGGTTTTGATATCTATAAAAAGTTTAAATTTTAAAAAAGATAATTCCAAATTCAAATTAGGTAAATGTGTGATTTTCATTTGTTTTTTTTACTGTCAAGATGAGTGAATCTAATGAAGAAATTCGATTCATTTTAAAATTTTATTACAAAAAAGGTAAAAATGCAACGCAAGCTGCGAAAAAAATTTGTGACGTTTATGGACCTAGTGCAGTGTCTGTGAGAGTAGCACAAATTTGGTTTAAGCGTTATCAATCAGGAAATTTTGATGTGAAAGATGCACGTCGCTCTGGTCGCCCTGTTACGGATAAAATGGATGCCATTTTTGAAAAAGTGGAGCAAGATCGGCATATCAGTAGTTACGACGTAGCTGAAGAATTAGGAATTGACCACAAAACAGTTTTGGCGCATTTGAAAAAAGCTGGGTACACTAAAAAGCTCGATATTTGGGTGCCGCACGATCTCACTGAAAGAAACCTAATGACTGTACTCATTTGCGATTCTTTACTACGACGTAATGAAAGCGAACCGTTTTTGAAGAAGCTTATAACTGGTGATGAAAAGTGGATCACGTACGACAAGAACGTGCGAAAAAGGTCGTGGTCAAAGGCTGGTCAGGCTTCACAGACTCTGGCAAAACCCGGGTTAACCCGCAACAAGGTGATGCTGTGTGTATGGTGGGATTGGAAGGGCATTATTCATTATGAGCTGTTACCGCAAGGCAGGACTATCGATTCTGAACTCTACTGTGAACAACTGATGAGATTAAAGCAAAAAGTTGAGAGAAAGCAGCCGAAATTAATTATTGAAGGGGTGTGATTTTTCATCATGATAACGCTAGACCTCACACATCTTTAGCCACTCAGCAAAAATTAAGAGAGTTTGACTGGGAGGTGTTAATGCATCCACCGTATAGTCCTGACCTTGCACCTTCTGATTTACACCTGTTTCGGTCTCTTCAGAATTCTTTAGGCAATGTCAGGGTCACATCACGAGAAGACTGCCAAAACCACTTGTCGTGGATTTTTGAACAGAAGTCCCAAAATTTCTATAGTAATGGGATCATGTCTCTACCTACAAAATGGCAAAAAGTTATAGAACAAAATGGCACCTACATACTTTAGTTAAATGTAAATAAACTTTATTAAAAAATGTTTTGAATTTTCATATAAAATACGAAAAGACTTTTTCCCCAACCTAATATTTTAGTATCAGCATTGCACCCGTCCGAAGCCGGGGCGGTTCGCTAGTCAATAGTCAATAAAATATAAATAATCTTTGAATTAAATAGCTATAAAAATTCAAAACAGTCATTGGTCGTGTGATAACAAAGACATTCAATATTCTTAAATCTCTTTGTGTACCTATGTACTTATAAGAGCATTCTCAAACGCATTGGGCAACCGCGACCGCGACTAGCCATTTACTACTGAGTGCTTAGTGCTAGTTTTTTTGGGAACATTCAAACGTGTAACGTTTACAAACCGAACAAATTGAGAAGAAGTTTCATATTGTGAATTTACCAGACGCGTGTTACATATCCAAATTAGCCGGGTTACCTACTTCAAAATGTGAGCAAGTAAGACACATAATTTTGATATGAAACATGCGTCTTATAAATTCACAACATGAGAGTTCTTCTCTATTTGGTCGGTTTGTTTACGTAGACATGATCGAACGCGATCAAAGAACTCGCACTAAGCACTCTTGTTATGGTCGTATACTGCGTAATATCAAATTTTATATAATGTAATTACTATTGATCAGGTTTACCGCCGAAGCTGAAGCCGATTACCGTGGAATATTTTTATCCGAAAAATAGGTCTTTTGTTTTAGTTAATGACAAACATTTTTAACTTAGTCGGTAGAATTCCAGTTTCTACCAGCGAAGAAAAACACATATAACACTTATCTAACTTATAAGAACTGTTTTCCCTTATCCCTTCCTCCCCTTTCCGTCACCGAACAACACGTACAGGCTTGCGATGCCACAATTTCACCGTTGGTATCATTTAGTCGCGTACTAAAAAATTTGGCAACTCCTATCTATGTCGCACTATTAAAAAGTGGAACGCGTTGCCGGCATTTGTATTTTCTCAATCATACAATATGGGATCCTTCAAGCGAAGCGTGAAGAAGCATCTTGTGGGCCAGCATGGCAGCGTCAACTGACAGGACATCAAGGTCTCTTGTCCGTTGCCGTTGCGATTGGGGCTCTTCTTTTCGCTTACCATCAGGCGAAGTGGAGCCAATATGCTGAGCTAATATAAAAAAAAAAAAATCTAAGGCCAAGTTTGATTTTTGCTATCAAAAAAATCGTTGGAATCGGCTTCAGCTTCGGCGATGTGGCGCCCCAGGTCGCAGTCGCCTAGTGTTTGAACTATTGGTGTTGAAAATACAAAAGTATCTTTTCTGATGGAACTGCATCGATTACAGTGAATGAATGTTTAATCGTAACCCTGTTGTTTGAATAAGCTCAACATAAGCCAGATATCCTGTTGCCCCGCGACACGAAGTGGCGGGACATATCGCTGGCTCGATTCCAACCTGTCCATTGCCGTGCCCGTTGGCCTGTCCCGTTGTCCCGTCACGGGGAACAATTCGACTGTCTTCATGCCAACTTAATATGACTCTAATATGCTGTAAAATGCATGTTCGCTATCTTTATACTGTATTTGTGACTGTGTGTAAGAAATAAGTTGGGGGGGGGGGGGGGGGGGTTATTACATTGAGATAGAATGGGTTCATCATTTTTTTGTACTCCTAATTGTCATTGGCATACAATCTATATCTCTATCTACAGGCCTAGTTTATTTTCACTGGTCCTAAATTTATTTAATATCCGATATTTACATATTATCTGTCTGTAACGTCTCCGGGTCTGCGGAAAGTGCAGTCTCCCTGCCTCTGCGTAATTAAAGGCAGGCACTCATGCTCGCCTTCGCAGTTCCGGCTGACCACCGTGGTAATAATAATAGTCTAGTATTGGGCAGACATGCTACGTGAAGTCGGGGTCGGTAATTTCGTTTATCAATGGCGGGTGGCTTCGCCGTCCCTCGCTTCCTTCCCATGTTGTCACTGTTTTGTTCTTAATAATATATGTGAAATTTATTATTATCTAAACCACCCAAAACCGATAAACAGATAAACTACAATTAAAGTGTAGTCATCATTATCTCAAAAGATACGTATTATAATAGATTTTAGTGCATTTCATATTAGGAACTCAGAATTATACATTAGGGCTTTCGAATTTCGGATAGTACGTTACATGTTTAAGACAATATATACGTTACATGTTTAAGACAATAATTTTAGACGAGTCGAAGGACAACCAACATCTCATTGAGCCAAAGCCAACATCACCTGTACGTGCTGACTGTCAAAAGAGACTCTGACAAAAGAGACGTAGGGCACAGTATTATTTATAACCTGCCCGAAGGAGAAAGTACCTCGACCTCACAGAATACCGCAGGCCAATATGCTTGTTTGCCAAACGGGCAAACAAGCATATGGCCCATGTTTGCCCGGTTGGCAAACAAACATATGGCCTATGTGTTATGAATCAGTAACTGCTTCATATCAGATGATTAGTTATTTAAATGCTCGCAACATGTATAGGCGTTTGCGCGAGGTCAATTCCGCCGCCAACACAACAACTCCTTCCTGGTGACTTCACTCACTCGGAGGAATACAACTACGGTCTACGGTAGTATGTGAGATACAGGTAATTCTCTTGAGGGTTGTTGTGTTCGTAAAAGTGAGTGAGTGTTTACCGCCGGAAATACCTTAGCTACATATATACGGTAACGCCGCATAACCGGCGGGTTATAAGGCTACAAATCACAATAACGACTAGTTCAGTACAGTAAAGTTAATAAAAAAATAACAATATCACGTAACCTAATTGCTTGTCTAAGCTGGAATTCCGTCGTCTCGCACATGAAATAGTGAGAAGCTCGACATTTCGCTGCGCTGGCTTTCATCCAACCCGTCTGATGTCCCGTTGTACCGTTGTCCCGCTGTCACAGTGGGACAATGGCGGCCGTCCCCGTGTGAGCTTGGTATGACTCCAATTTGATACATAAAGCATACCTATTGTAGTGGAATACCGACTTTGTACTACCTGGTGCTGGCAATTGCGAGATTTTAAAATTGACTTTATGGCGAATGGCACGTATCAAAGTAATATAACTAAGTATTAAGTTTTGTAACGAAGTCTCTTTTCTAAGCATTCTAGTTTAAGAGTCCCACTTAAAGATTGGCAAAGTGCCGGGAATTTTGATAAATTCCCAATACGAGTAAGTACATATAAATGCCCTAGAAATGCTCAGTTTTTGGGAACTAACAGTAAATTTACATGTACCTTTTGGAAATTTGAGGTAAATACCCGGCATTTGCCCATCTCTAGCACACTTCATTATAATTTCGTCTCTAATCTTATGTACTTTACAAATAACTGACGACCGACTACTTTTTATGAACTAATGTTTTTTTTATCAGTTCAGTTTAATCGCTCCGCTTCGCCTGATAGGAGGCGACATCATTACAAACTAAGCTATTTAATTCATAACTTACTAACTAATGTCGAGTAAGAGACATAAATGGCTTACGGTAAGAAAGTAATATAAATTGCTTATATATTTTTTCGAGAATATCAAATATTCCCTATTTTATAAAAGTGATTGCAGTTGTTATCAAAACTCTCACCTCTTTTAAGAAGCTTTTCTTCGCTTACCTTTAAAAGTTTGTTTTAGATTATACACAAATTTTAATCTAAATTGTTATAGACCTACCTAAAGTTATAATCCGGAGGGAGTCTGGAACCACACAAGTCTCGTAGGCGTAGGTCAAACTCCTGATTCTCACTAGAGCCTATGTTTTAACTTGAATATAACCTGCAGTATCTGGGTGGACTAGATACTGTAATATCTCAACTTCCATACACCAGGCACATAAAATTATAAGTTACTAGCGGCCCGGTACGTGCTTCGCTACGTATAAAGTGAAATAAAAAATAAATAATTATAACACCAAATTCATTTATTCAAACAAAAAAATATTTTATTAATTGCTAGCTATTTTAAAACTTAATCCAAAACATTTGGATAAACAATATTTTTTGTTTTTCCATTTTTAGCATGAATAAACATGTCCACATGAATGACATAACAACATGCTTGTCCTGTCAACACTGAAAAAGTTTCAATTTGACAGCACAATCCCCATCTGAAAAAAGTTTCAATTTGACAGCAAAATCCCCATTAACAAAATGATCCGCCATTTATTGAATTCATTTGTTACAAAAAATGTGATAAATGAAGAACCGCTCTACCGATTTTGTGCAAACTTCACATAAACCATCTACTAAATAGTCCGAATAAACGCTAAACATTTGGTTTGGATAGGTGAGCCCGTTCTTGGGTTATAAAATTACAACGAAAAGTGGCATTGATTTTTATATATATAGATAGATATATATATATATATATTTATTATTATTTTAAGTCATCAACACGTGCACGATGTCTCTATGTTCTCCACAGACTTATAATACATTACATACATTGTTCTTGGTATCCATAGACTACAACATAGGCAATTTATGATCGACGACCGTTATTGGCTAACAGGATCTATGGAAGGAGTGGATAAACATTTCATTAAGGGTCAAAAAAATAAAACAAATTTTAAGAGGGCCAAAATATTAAATTAAATGTTTCGAAAGGTTAAAATATTTCACATTAATAAAATTATTTAATGTTAAAATTAGTAACTTATTTATATAAAGACTTAGAGAGATTTCAGGGGTCACAGTTGGTACGCGGGACGTAGTTTGCACACCCCTGATAGTTAAACAGTTTTATAACTGTTTAGCATCTTATTATAACTGTTTAGTATACTATATAAAAATATATATGTCATGTTTGCCGCAATTGACAGTCTATAAAACGTAGTCTATTTTACGTCTATGCGTGTACCAGTATCAAATATCGAGCGATAGAAAATTTCTCTCCTTGTACTCCGTCACGGGCTAAACTGGTTTCTCAGGTAAATCAGAATTATCCAGTTGAAGTATTTTTCTTGGAATCATAGATATATCTTTCCAATAAGGTTTTGGTCGATTTCGGCTGAGTTTCGTGATGGATGTCTCACCTTTTTCCTCGTCCATATCGGTCATTATTCTTTTGTGACGCCTAGCCTGCTGGTATAAAAATGATTACTGTAACGAGACGGCAAATACAACACTTTGAACTATATATTAGCTCATATGGCAATAGTATATGTATATATATAGTAATAGTAAGAAAAAAATGCGATAAAAATTATTGATCGTTTGAATCGATGAAAAATTTTGAAGTTGACAACATAATTTTTAGCAAATTGTCCCGTATTTATTCTAGTTTGAAGTAGGGTTGTAACGGAGGCCTACTTAGCGGAGGCGGAGGCGGATGCGAAGGCGATCTGTATCACCTCCGTGGATGCGGAGGTTAACGGAGGCGGAGGCGAAGGTGAAAATGGATATAGAAAAAAATATAATTTATGGTGCATTAAGACTAAGTACAAACTTTTCATTTCAAATCACTTAAGTAAACATATACTCGTAAATAAACATTACCTTCTAGTCAATCAAAATTAACACAAAATCTGTAATTGATGTCTTCTAATTGTTTTTACGCGCGCGTTGACGAGCTCGGTGGCGTAGCGGTCAATGACGCGGCTTCGACACCAACGCTCGTGGGTTCGATTCCCACATGGGACAAACATTTGTGTGCATGAACATAGACATGTTCATGCACACAAATTTCATATATAGTTCATGTACACAAACAGACGTTTGTCTTGGTCTGGGTGTTTTCTATGTATCATAAGTATGTATTTACAAAATAAATATTTACGTATGTTTATCAGTTATCTAGTACCCATAACACAAGCTTCGCTTACTTTGGGGCTAGATGGCGCTGTGTAATTTGTCTGACAATATTTATTTATTTATTATTGTTCTACGATTACGTAAATAAACCTCCGTTACAAATCCGCAAAAATTGTACGGAGGCGGAGGCGAAGATACGATTTCTTGCGGAACTTCCGCAGTAACAGAGGCGGAAGCGAAGTTCCGTTACAACCCTAGTTTGAAGGGCGTCCGGGGAGCGTCCGGGCGGGGTTTCATTTGCAGTCCAGGGCTAAAAGTTTTAAATCACTACCGCCCGATCCATGCTGCGAATAACCGTATTGTCTTTTTAGGGATTTATGATCCAAAATCCGAAATTTACACACATCTTGTCCTGGTTGCTATCGTTTAGAGATGGCAACCCTACATGCGGAGAACAGTATTCATAATCATAATCATAATCTTTATTTGCGTTAAATAGGGTAACAGTAAATGAGATGTTAGATAGTATAACAAAGTTGCTTAAACCTATTTAGCCATTTTCAATAGCATGCAAATCTTACAAGAATCATTTAGTATGTTATCTTTTTATATTACTAATATTTTTAATATAAATTACCATGTCAAATATTTTAATTGTATAAATTATTATGTCAAGTAAATACATAGCAATTACATTATTTCATTGATATATATTAAATAATAAATCATAAGAAATTTAATCCATGCATCAATTACGAATGTCTATTCTTTATATTCTAAGAACTCTTTAATAGAATAAAATAATTTTTGCAACAGCCACTTCCGCAATGACTGTTTGAAATCATTCAGAGGGAGTTCCTTAAAATAATTTGGTATTTTATTATAAATAGTTTTGCACATATTATAACTATTGTTCTTGAAACGTTGTATCTTAGGGACTGTGTTTAATACTAGTTTGTTCGGGTTGCGTTTTTCTCTGTATGTCATTTCCCTGGCTGTTATAAATAATTTAGTCGGAGCGCAGCAAAGACCTGTCATTATTCTATAAGTATATACCATACTCACGTCACACATTAAAAAAGTATTTACAAAATTCATATCGACATGTTCAGGAAATAATTGCTGAACATGTCGATATGAATTTTGACCCCTTTTGAAATGGGATAATTTCGATTAAAGTTAGGCAAACACGTCCCTGGCTAGTTTCCAAAGCGTTCGGTGGCATGGCGGGCGACGATTCACCGCGATTGCGATCCACTCGCTTGCAAAGGGTGAAAAGGACCCCGGCGCCCACGCGAAAGGCTTACCTACATTGATCAGTAGTGCCTATATTAAACACGAAATTGGAATTTAAATTATAGCAGCACTGCTTTAAGTGATTACATGAAATGATGCTTTTGAATACTTACCTGCCTATTTATTTTATTTTTGCATATATATCTTATGACACTACTTAGAATAATATTTTGTAAGAAAAGTAAGGGTGTTATTGTAATTTTTTCTTAAAAAAAATATACAAGAACAAGAATCCCACCTAAAGTTCATGATGTTATCAATATTTATATTTCCCACACATTTGATGTTTGTATGCCCATATTTAACGATGAATAAATAAGAATACTCACAAAATTTTATAAAATTAATTAAGGACTTATTCAAAATAAATGCGAGAAGGTTTATATTGAAATTCTTCATATCAAATCAAATATCGTTCATATAAAATGGCTATTTCATACTTATTTAAATATCTTACATAACATTTGATGGGATAGATCGAAACTCTTACAATAGATAGGCGGTCCCGCTTCCCTCCCAGGGGTAGTATTAACTCGTTATTAGTGGTCCTACTGGACAGCGTCTTATGGAGCGATAAAAGCAACAGATTTTATCTTTAAACGCTCGTGGTTGCGAGAGTAAAGGCCTCTAAGTGCTGGATTCCGGTTGCTTTCCGTGAGTCTTACAATTTGATCGACGGAGAGCCGACTGGGGAATGTTGCCGCTGCTGTACACATAAAAGATACACATTTACGACGGATGTGACCTAGTGAATCAGAGAAAGGGTGATTTTTCTTTTGTGTTTCATGTGATTTTATATATTCGAAATTCTTTTTATACGTATTGTTGACTAGCCCGGTGGTTGAATGGCTAGCAATGGCTACTTTGACTCCGAGGACTCGGGTTCGATCCCCGCAAAGACAAACATTTGTGTGCATAGCTCGGCAACATGTCTGTTTGTCTTGGTCTGGGTGTTTTCAATGTATTAAAAGTATGTATTTACAAAAAAAAACGTATTTGTATTAGTAGTTGTCTAGTATCCATAGTACAAGCTTTGCGCTTAATTTGGGACTAGATGGCGCTATGTATATTCGCCAGAAAATTTATCTAACAATAATGATTCCACTGTTAGGCTACGGGTCTTCTCTCAGTCGAAAGGGGTTAGAGAGTTTTCCACCACGCTCCTCAACTGTGGCGGTTGGCAGTGGTCAATGTTTCAAGCTAGCTTAGATAAACAGCTGAACGGATTTTGGATGATATTCCAGATTCAAGATTGACACATAGGATACTAATACGGTATACACGTGGGGCGATGCCGCGGGTAGAATGTAGTAATAAATATCGCAACCTAAATTAACATTAATGCAACACTACCACAAGAAGGCTTGTTTGACGAGCTCAGTTGTCGAATGGTTAGCAATGGCAACTTTGACACCGAGGTCGCGGAATCAATTCCCGCATAAGACAAATATTTGTGTGCATGAACATGGCTGTTTGTCTTCGTCTGGCCGGTGTTGGGACTAAATCGCAGTGTATAATTTGCCAATAAAAAAAGTTCAAAGCATAAAAGCCAATACTCTTAAGCAAGTCTACTCGTACATAGCTATATTACACTGAATAATTTAGCATTTAAATCGTATTTATTCAAATAAAACCACTGAAATTTGATTATTCAAATCCTTAGTAAATAAACTTATTGATTTATGAAAAAGATTACGTGAAAATCCTCAGGTACGAATATTAAATTCCAACACCTTTTCATAACTAAGGCACAGTTAATGATTTATTGCGACTTATAAAAGGTCCTTTGAAAGGCAACCGAACAAACATTCGTCTACGGTTTTTTAATTAAATTGTAATATTAATTCTTACGTCTACTTACGGACATTTACTTAAGAGTAAAATTCCGTGTAACAAAGAGCCCTCAGCCAGATTAAATTTCCGGCGGGGTCCACTTCAGCCCTACAATGTCCTTTATTACCCCGTTACAAAAGCCTTCACTGGTACAGAACTAGAATATTTGAATCCCTCTCAACCGTTTCCCCCTCAGTTTACTTTTGTCCACTTTGAAATGTTCATGTGCGTGTTTAAATCGTGAAATATACATATATTATAAAAATAACAAATACAATCTTTATTTTCGTTACGACGACGCCTTGACGATTTTAAAGGCAGATATCTGGATTTTAAAGGCAGATATTTGGATTTTAAAGGCAGATACCTGGATTTTAAAGGCAGATATCTGGATTTTAAAGGCAGATATTTGGATTTTACAATTTTTTACACACGAATGTATTTTTTGACTACCTGATACTTCATTTAATGAGCATTATGTGGTCTCTTACACGAATTATTAACTTTTATAAGCGGAAAAAAAGTAACCCCCTTTTTAAACAGAAATTTGTATTTTATACGGGGCAGAGGAATTCCTCTATATTTAGGATTCTAAGCACATACTTCAAAGTGACAGCCAAATTTTTAAAGTAGGTTGTAATTTTTTTTTATGAGGAAATAAACAGCGTGCATCACGTTCACTCTTGTTTCCATTTACCGTACTTGTTGGATGACATTTCAGTCTCCTGCGATTTACAAAAAGGAACAAATAAATTTGTAGTTGAATGTTTCAAATTATCGAATCAGGCGAACGCGGGAATATTTTCTGTCCGCCTTGGATAACATGTTTGCTTGATTTTGTTAACAAAACATATTATATATATACGCGCATGTTAGATATACGACTGGGCTGAGCAGCATTCGGAAAACTTCGTCACATCCTCACTGCGCATATACCGTAAACCAAAATCTTCAACCAGTGCATCTTCCCCGCCATTACCTACTGTGCAGAAACTTGGACTATTACCGTTGGAGAGAGCTATGCTCTGCATTTCACTACGTTACCCAATCCAATGAAAAATTCGACGGAGAACCAAGTGAAGTGGAGACCTCGTAAGGGGCGACGAAACGTCGGGCGCCCGTTTCATGATGGACCGATGACCTCAAGTCAACGGCCAGAGGCGGCGGATGGGGAAAGCGGAGAATCGCATATGGTGGAAGGCATTACGTCCTATGTCCAGCATTTACATACAGGCTGATGATGATGATGTTATATTTAATATTATTAGATATTTTGTGTTAGGTGTCACAAAACGCAAACCAATGTCGCAGGAGACCCCGGCTTTACGGTAATATTGAGCCAAAAAAAGTCGCCACTTTTGTTAGCTTAATATTGTTTGCTATTTTTGTTTCGAGAAACTAAAACCTGCCTTCTGAAAGGTGTTGCGTTGACTATTGTTATAGTCAATGCAACGCTTTTCATAACGCGGCCCTCACTCACGCCTACCTTCAGCGCTTTTATTGCAGCAGCAATATCGTAGCAAACGAGCCGTTCCCATGACAATGTTATTTTCGGACCCCTAACGTCGTGCGAACAGACACTAAACTCTTTATTAGGTTACCGTGAAGCACCTTGTGTGTTACATTAAAATATTTTATGAGAGTTTGAGCAATAATTGCAACTTTTAATGAGGCGTTTGTTAGGTTAGTTCATAAAACTTTTAATTCTATGTAGGAAATACGTGATATTTTTATGTGATATTATCTCAACCGACGAACACATAATATTAATTTGTA
Source organism: Hypsopygia costalis (assembly GCA_937001555.2). Lineage (NCBI taxonomy): Eukaryota > Metazoa > Arthropoda > Insecta > Lepidoptera > Pyralidae > Hypsopygia > Hypsopygia costalis. The sequence goes on along the minus strand of OW443343.2, from coordinate 17,805,352 downwards.
TACGTTTTGAATTCCACGAATTAATAGCGTTTTGGCTTTTTTTATATGGAACAGGCCCACTCTATATTTACTCGTACCAGTGATTATCCTAAGCGGCAACTGTCAAAAAGCTAATGAAATAAAGTATACTTGACTCCCAGGGATATCATGGGAGTCCAGCCCCCTTACCACCATCTCTTATTGCGACTCAATAACTGAATAGATTGCTAATTTATGCCAATGAATAAGCGACTCTATTTCAAAATAAATAGAGTCGTTTATTCATTGGTATGAATAAGCAATCTATTCAATTATTGAATCGCAATAAGAGATGGTGGTAAGGGGGCTGTATACTTTACTCACTCACTTGCGACTTTAATTAGAAGAAATTGGGTTCCCCGTTAGCTTTTTTGCACAACTATAGGTAATATGTCCAAATATAAAAATAAAAAAAAACTATTCTAGCGCCGGGCTTCTTCTAAGGTAAAATTATGACCTATAATCCTATATAACACTATATTAGATATCGAAATGAATATCAACCTTACAATGCTATTATATTAAAAATCTAAAAAAGGAATTTAAAAATGCCTGAAATAGAGAAAAAAATCTTTTTATAAGGGCAAAACGCCATCTTAATTTTTTGCGTTTGAAATTACTGAAGAGTTACAGCATCCAATCAACCGACTTGTCAAGAAGGCAACATCTGTGCCACCCTACAGTTATTACTGAATTTAATATTGCACAAATATTTTGTATATTTTTATGTTATTTTCTGCTGAACCGAATTTGTACCAAATGATGTTGATAGTTTATGTGTCTGAGGTAACAAACTCACTGTTTTAGGTCCTCCATAGTGTTACATATTTAAAATCCGTGGTGTCCAGCTGTTGAGCTACACTCAGTTTGGGGTGTAAGTGGTTCATCAACATCTTTGAACCAAAGCCAACTTCAACTGCACGTGGTGCACCCTGCAGACTGACAAACGAAGCTCTGGCGAAAAGAGAGGTAGGGAGCGTAATTGTAAGCTACCCGACTGAGGAATGTACCTCCACCTCACAAGAATACCGCAGCCATATAACACCAGAGGTCACCAGAAAGGAAGGAAGAAGATGCTGCGTTGGCAGCGGGGGTGGCGGCGCGCGAGCGATATTTTATGTGGCGAGCGTTAATATGGCTACGGTAACCGCTTCACATCAGGCGCGCCGTATATTTGTCTTCCATCTGACGTAGTATAAAAAAGCAGTACTAGCCATTTCTTTAGGCTTATAATGCCTTATTGCCATACTGCTCTCGACCACTGCCAAGTCGTAATTGGAAAAGCTTTCTACTCCTACTCATTTCTTCTGATTAAATTCGTTGTGAGATCAAGGCAGCCGTTGTTTTACCCCTGGAACTGCAGTGTACTTCATTGTCCATTGTCCTTTTAGTGGTCGCTGCTGTTAATCCCGGTTACACAGGAGACATGAAGGTAGTTGTGAGTGGTGGGCTTGCCCTTTTTTTTAAGTTAAAAGTTTGTTAGAGTTATTTTTATATTATCATAGGTATTTGATTCTAATGAGAAAGAGGGACAAAAATATATAATAGGAACAGATATATGTCATACATAATGCAAAGACTATAAACGTGTCGCCTTAGATTACTTTTTTGAAAATTACACAAGAACATCGAATCAAAGACGTGTATATATGTGTATGTAACTTGTAAACACAATATTTTTGTTTTCAAAACAATGTCATCAAACATACTCCGCGCGGATGGAGAAGTGACGTTGAATTGACGTTTTGGCAGGTACTTATCAATCAAAACATATGATTCGCGGGAGACAAATTGTATATAAAATGTTTTTTATACCTCTGTAATGGATTTATTAACCTCTATATAATAATTTTTGGAGATCTCGATCGTTGCGCGTGTCAGTCTATTCGAATACGCAAGCAACTTCGACCGTAGCCTGTCCATGGATAGATATCTTGAGCTCCTCGGTGCTTCGGAGGGCACGTAAAGCTGTCGGTACCGGCTGTTGTCATTAGATGATAGTCGTTAAGCCAAGTCAGTGGCTTTTAGGCGGGTTGAAAACACTGGCCTCCGCCAACCCGCAGTTGAGCAGCGTGGTGAATTATGCTCTAAACCACGATTGAGTGGAGGCCCGTATCCCAGCAGTGGGATGAATAAGGTCTGACGTCCATACAATTTTAAACATTCACGGTTGTTTACATCACTATTGTAAATACACGATATTTTAGGTACGGGACTTTTCTATAATTCGTTTTATTTCTTTAGTCTCTAATTTATTTAGTCGTCCCGTGACCATGGCGTTTGCAAGGTTACCGAAATATCGAGAAAATACATAAATTGCGGTAAGTACCGTCTTTACAATAGCTTTTTTCGCCTCTCTCGTTTGAAAATAGTGGTGCTGTTGACGTTACTGCGCTGCCCCCTTACCACCATCTCTTATTGCGACTCAAGAACTGAATAGATTGCTAATTCATACCAATGAATAAGCGACTCTATTTCAAATGGAATAGAGTCGCTTATTCATTGGTATGAATAAGCAATCTATCCAATTATTGAATCGCAATAAGAGATGGTGGTAAGGGGGCTGCTCACGGCAAAATTTATTTTGGCTTGTTTTGTGCTTTTAGTTCCCTCGCGGTATCTTAACTTATCTTATCTTGAAATGGGTCCAGCGCTGCAGCATCGGTGACACGTCGACCCTCTAGGATCTTTTGTGCACTCCCAATTCTTTAGTAACTCTCCCCTGACTGTCTGAAGACATGTTCCATGTACTTCAGTACGCCTTTAATTGGGAAGAGCCTGAAGTCCTCCAGGTTTGGGTACGCCTTTCCAAAGATTACCATTCGTTTGCCAGCTAGGGCATCACATTGACACATTTTCCCTTGCGGTATCTACTTAATGTTTTATTATTAAATTTATAGTTTCTACAATAGATGAAGATAACAAAAATTTACCAACGACAAAATACTTTGTGGTAACAATATAATTTGCTAGTATCGAGAAAACTACCCATTGCATTCTTTATTATATGGACCCTCTTATGCAGAAGATCCAACCGATAAACTATGCCAAATTAAGAGATATTCATAGCGAGAAACTGCAAATCTAGTTTATTATATTCGATTGTAACAGTTTGATGACATATGCTTCACAAAACTTATACTCCGTGATATTTTTATTCCTATATAAACTTTGAATAGCTTTAACTTAAAAGTAAAAAATGTCGGTTGGATCAATGCACTATATATAATATGTAAATAAATAAATAAATATTCCAGGACAAATTACACACGGCCATCTAGTCCCAAACTAAGCAAAGCTTGTACTATGGGTACTAGATAACTGATATAATACTTAAATACATTTTTTTGTTGTAAATACATACATATAATACATAGAAAATATCCAGACCAAGACAAACAGACATGTTCATGCACACAAACATTTGTCTTGTGCGGGGATCGAACCCGCGACCTCAGAGTCAAAGTGGCCATTGCTAACCATTCGAGCACCGGGCTCGTCGTAATAATAGATAGAAGTTTCATTTCACACATTTTATTATCTCGTTCATAATGTTTATGTCGACATTATTTGCTTTAGTTTCATTTCTGTTGATGACATATGCTTCACAAAACTTATACTACGTGATATTTTTATATGCTATTTAAACTTAAAATAGCTTTAACTTAAAAGTAAAACATCGGACGCGCAGCATGCGCCACCATAGCGAAATATTTTTTTTTTTCGTAATCCCGAATTGATATCGGAAAACCAAGGTCACTTTACATTACTACTTTTTGATGCTCTACACGAATCCGAAGTCAGAATTTCGAAATTTTGAGTTTCATGGCAACGGACGGACAGACAGAACGACATTTTTTTTCGAAATCCTGAATTGTTATGGAAAAACCAAGGTCACTTTACATTACTACTTTTTGATGCTCTACACGAATCCGAAGTCAAAATTTCTAAATTTTGAGTTTCATGGCAACGGACAGACAGAACGACCGGACGATTTCATAAGCTCAATGAATTGCGCTGAAAATATCGGTTGGATGTATTCTGCATAACAGGGTCCATATATCTTTACAAAAAATTACATTTCTATCAATGCACTATATATTAATAGAGGTTTTATTTCACACACTTTATTATCTCGTTCATAATATTTATGTCGACATTATTTGCTTTTAGTTTAAATTCTGTAACAATAACTGCGTTAGAGATAAAATGTAACGGCTCGTAAAACGTTAAACGTACACGTCATCGATTCTGAACCGTCTGGACTGGAAACTAATGCAATAAAAGACAGGAGTCGAGTGAATTTCCACGGAATTGGAGCGAGGGTACGTGAGATCTCACTGGGGTTGGAATGCCGAAAATTGTGACGTAATCAATATAGGGTTAACGTCAGAATTGTCAAAAGTGACGTTGACAGAGAAGTCACGAAGTTACATGTGAAGCTAATAAGGTGTTATGGTGTTATGTACCATTGAGTTATTACATACATATGTAATAATAGTATTTTATGTAACATAACATATTTAAATGTAATATGTTACATAATGTCAATATTTGGTCTCGCTAATATATGATATGCTAATAATGATTTTCTGAATAAAGCTTAGTTTTTTTTTGATGATGAGATTTTAAATTCACTTTAGTACCTATGTAAAATTTTCAAAAAAATCTATTTTTATTCTATTGTCTTATTCCTTAATATTTTGATTTCCAATATTTTTTTGCAATTCTTTAATTTTTATTTAAACGCTTTTAACAATATTATTTATAGAAAGGTGTGAAGAGGTTTTTACAGAATCGGCAACGCGAGAGTGATACCTTTGTATACCAGAGGTATCCGGCGATCCTCCACAAGCTGCGATGACTACTTGCTATAAGGCGGGTCGTATGCTTGTTTGTTGCCTTAGTTGTATAAAAAATCAATGATACTGTTTTGCAAATGACAAAGTAGAGACAGATTTTTTTTTTTAGAAAGTGAAAGTATGGAAAATATGGGGGTACGATAAATACGAACATTTAAAAAGTCTATAAAAAATCTAGAATAAAGATCCAGAGAAAGGTTAGCTTCTTTAATTTATGAAAAAGTAAATAATGTCTATAAGTAAAAAGTAAAGTATAAACAAATAAGCGATGACTTAGAGCGAGTGGAACGTGCTTTTTAAATTATTTATTTAAAAGTATTTATTTAAAATACTCTCTAAAAAAATTATACAATAAATGAAGAATTGTCCTAAGTATTAAGTAATCTGCAATCCTAATTCTAAAATGCTAATAGAAAAAATAATAAGCATGCAATTTAGATAAAACAAAAGTATAAGACATGCCTAAGTGCACACAAGGGCCCAATGGCGGAACGAAGTATGTCATTTCAGTCATTTAAATTAATATTTAAGTTATAAGCTCTACATTTTTACCCCGAAAACACGCTAAATCCTGTAGATTATCAAGTTATTCAATTGTGATTTTAAATTATTAAAACACAAATTTAATTCGAAGAGAATACTGTCAAATACAAACAGTTGAATTGTAGATTTAAAATGAAATCCCATGTAATTAAGTCAATTAACAAGTCAGTCAGTTGATAAACGGACGGACTGATTTATTGATGAAGGCATGATGACGATAACTGTCCAGAGTCAGCGGGACGCAACCCGCCTGAGTGACGTTAATGATCGCAGCTTCCGAAACACGAAAACGTCAGCAGATCAATGTTTAGTCGCTATTAACCCATTTACTGCACGCCTGTGAATTATTAAGGGCTACGTTCTACGTCATCCAGGGGCGCTACCGCCGTAGCTGTAGCCGATTACCATCGAATATTTTGATTCCAAAAATAGGTCTTGCGTTTTAAGTTATTGACAAACAACTTTATCTTAGTCCGTAGAGCTCCAGGGTTCCTATCAGCTAAGTTAAATACAGGTACCTTAAATCTAAGCTTAAGTTTTATATTCGCAATCAAAAAATCCGATGGAAATCGGTTTCAGCGTACCCATAAAGGCAACTGGCACCTAAGCTGAAGTCGATTACCGTCGGTTTTCTGACTGCAAAAATCAAATTTAAGTTAGGCTTCTAGTGATCGTGTTTAGCTTAATTACTACTGACTAAGCTAAAGTTATTTGTTTCTACTTAAACATACAGATATCAAAATATTTGATCTGAATCCGGCTCTGCTTAGGCGGTATGACCCCGGTTTATGGGTTCAGCGCTCGCTAACGACTCATGAAAAAATTAAAATTCAGCCAATGATGTCAATATGGCCATTATTGGTAACCCTTATTCATCGCACTGTAAAGATACGTTTTTCCCCTCAATCGAAGGTTTAGAGCGTACTACTCAATTGCGGCTTTTCAAGCCAGTGAAATAATTGGTTGCTAAACACACTAGGAGTTAAAAACTGTGTTAAATGATTGTTTATTGACCCCCATAGTTTTTCAGTAACTCATAATATTGATAAAATATATACTCTGTTGTTATAGAAGTAAAACGTACCAAAAATGGCAGTTTTCCGCCGATGTCGTTGCAACATCTATGATTGATTGTTTCATCAATACAAAATTGATGAAACAATAGTCATAAAAAAAGCTATGAAACTTAATAGATAATCGTGCAACACAGTTTTTGATTAGATTTAGCGAATATTTTTTTTACTCGAGTGGCACAAGTTTTGTATCATGTAGCCCCGTAAAGTACTCTCCGAAACACGGAGTAGCTAGAGATAAATAAACCTATCTACGGAACCCTAAAAATCAACCAGGACAAATCAAGTCAAATGCAAAAATTGGTTGACATAAATTGCCCTGAGCGGCTTTGGACTTGGTACTGCCATGATAAAAGTTTATATTCACAAATGAAAAAATAAGTCAAAGTCAGATGAATAATTTATCATCATTAACTGATAGACATGGGTAAAACTTCGCTACGCTGTGCAATTGCGCTAACTCAGTTCACTGCGCTAATAAGTTAACACACACTCTTTATTTTTTTTTGCCGCACAGCACAAGTACCAATACCCCCAAAATCTCTCGCTCTCATTCTCTCTTCATCTCATTATCTCACTCACTCGCTCAGCCAACGAACCAAAACAGTGCGCGTGGTGCGCAGCTGTGCGCTGTTTATGTTAAGAGCGCAGTGCGCGGTAAGCAGAGCGTGCGCCGCTACGCTGCTCACTTTCTTCCTGCTGGCGGCTTCCGGCTGCCAAGAGAGCAGCGTAGCGGCGCATTTTGGCGCAATTTTGGGTTAACTCAGTGAGCCAGCGTAGTAAGGTGAGCTAGCACTACTGAGTTGACGCACGAAAATTTACTGAGTTACTCATGTCTATTAAATGACGTCGTTATTCATTGACTTAATAAGATAACATCCTACTTTCAAATAAAATTGAAAATGTGAAAGTTTATGAGGATGAATGTATGTATTGCGGAAAACAAACCATTACGTGATCTAATATACATTGTGACGCTATCTAGATGTTTTATACTCTATCACGGATACATGGTTCAGCATAGCTTGTGTTCTGGATTGAATTGACACATAGGAAACTTTTTATTCAGGTACTCTGTTCACGACGGGAGAAGCCGCGGATAGGAGAAAATAATAAATAAAATATATAATAGTACAAGCTTTCTTTAGTTTGCTGTGAATTCGTCTCAGAATTCACAGCAAACTAAAGAAAGCTTGTACTATTGCTACTGGATAAATGATAGACATACCTAGGTACGTACTTTATTTTTATAGTACGGGTGGCAAAGAAGCATATGGTCTGTCTGATATGAAGCGACAACCACATAAAAGCTCGGAACATAAAATATCGTTCACACGTTGCGCACCCCTCCGCGGCCAAAACTGCAGCTTCCTCGTTACGGGCGACTTAACTCACTCGCAGGAACACAACGGTCATCAAGGGAATTGTTATTTGACTTCGGTATTCTGTGTGCTCGACTGGGGAGGTACTACTCCAGTCGAGCAGCTTACAAAATACGCTGGTAATAAATTAGAACTGGAATTGAAATGTTATTATAAAATTTAATCCAGTTGATGCTATATACGTCGTCACTTCATCAAATAAACCACATTTAAAGATAGCTCGATAAAAGTCATTAACCGAGTACGCCCAACTGCAGTAGCTATTCAAATGCGATGTGATTTGGATGCCGTCCATTGCCGAACGTCCAACGCTCGGCGGTGCCATTACGACTATATCGCTACCAGTTTAATTCGACACTCACTGCCTCTTGAAATACTTCAAAAAACAGAAGACGCGTAAAACTACAGGGCTCTTTTTAATCTGGGCGCGTTATACCTGCGAGAGAGCAGTGATGAGCCAACTCGCAGTTACGTACCTCAATGGGAGGCTGTTAAGCTCTAAACGGCCTTACAGCCGGCAAAAAAAGTCGTGCAGTAGATAAAACAGAGATACCGGTTTGGAATTTCAACGGTAAAATCTAGCGAGTTAGATAACGGTCGTGATCATTGCGAAAGTTTTATTTTAATAAGTACGACAGGACCCTCGCGTTGTCAAGAGGAGTCTTCAAATTGTCAAGGAGAGACAGCGACAGACGGAACTGAACTGACATAAAAATCGTAATTAGAATTACTTATATAAAATTCCAATGTTTGAATCTACAAACAAGAATTTTCGAAGAAATATTTCGTATTTTCACGTAAAATTTCGGCAATCTCTTAGAAGTTGAACTTCTAAAAACATTATACTATGGATAATACGCAATTAAAATAAGCACGTAATAATTAATAGATTCAAAGAAAGGTGAATTTCCATTAAAACTATTAATAAATATTCAAGAGAAGCTGAATTAATTGCTGTAATACATTTATATTTCGCTACTATTCCTAAAAGTAAACATTAGCGGATTCACGCAAGGATGCGACAGTCGCGTGACATACCACCATCACACTCGCTTATAAGGAGCTAAACAGAACGTCTCCAATTAGCACAGTACATAATGAGCTCGATTTACACGAAAGATTGAATCCTACTAATGAGACTGTAGCTTCCTCTAATAACGTTGAATTATACGTCATTAATGTACAAGCAGATTTATGGAGTACCTGTTTCATTTCACATTAAATAATTACGTGAAAGGTTTCTAACATTACGACTTTATGGTAAACATATATAACGTTTTTACACAATATGTGAGCGCAATAAAGCTTACCGAATTAACAGCAGCCATCACAACATGGGCGTCGCCGCTACGCCAATCTGGTTACCAGCTCATTCTGAAACAAATGGCAACATAAATCACTTAATTAATTACTCCAGCACAGCGCAATTTATACATGATTACGATAATGTTTGCGTTCCACAAAAATGTTACTCTATTCAACGTCAAAATACGTCGAAGGCGGTCATTAACGTCAATCGTAAAGTAAATTAGTCCAAAAACAATATCGTAAATGCTCTGAAAGCGGGTCGGCCTTGTTGACATCTCATGTGTGCGCTGACTCAATGCAGTCTCCGGCCACGGCGCGCCGTTTCGCCTTACAGAACTTGTTAGAAATTAACATTGGTGACGTACCAATAGGTACCCAATCTCGACGCAGTAAGTCATAGATTCCGTCATCGGCGACGGCAATAAGATACGTCTCGCGACAAATAGAATAGTCGCGTTCACAGTCACTGGGGCAAACGTCCAAGTCCATTAATAAAATTGAATCAGACGGACATTCCGAAGCACAATATGTGCACGTGTGGGAATAAATAAAACTGGATGGTATGCGTATTTCGGAGGACTGAAAAAGCAGAGGCCGTTTTGTACTGAAAATTAGTGGGCGACGCCGGACGCTATTGGCCGCAGTAGTCATAGCCGCACAGCTTAAAGGGTAAGGCTCGAAATGGTCACGGCTTTTGGAGTTTTCCCGGAGCAGAGTTCATAAACGAGCAGAAAAGCATATGTCCTAATTAGCGGAGGAACTATTTCCTCACTCGTGCCGTGGCCGTGACATGTTAATACAAAATTCTGTAATCTAAATTATACGTCACTTTTCTCTTACCAGCGGGAACCAGTCGCGTGTCTATTATATTTAGTAATAACTAGCATTTTATGACGTCACAAGTAAATAGGTATTTTGTATATAGCAAATCAGAAATTTGAACAACAGCTATGTTAAATATTACGTTTATGTAATTAGTACCATAATAAAAGTTATAATATTTTTTATTGCTTCTCCAATGGACATATAATTTTTCATACTTTTAAAATGGACTTTCCCGCCAAACTTTGATTGAGCGTAAAATATTAGTGTTTGTGTATTTTACGATATTGTTAAATAATTTATAAAAATTTTGAACATTGTCAAATAGTCTATTGCGAGGTGCGACAATTGGGGTACATTTCGGGTATGCGTTTTTGACGCTTATGGCATATCTATAGTATTTATAACAACATTATTAATTGGTATTTAAAACGTAGTTAATATATCTCACGATTATTAATATTTTATTGTTGATAAGTTGTCATTGATTGTTGGGATGAATAAGCTCGAGATAAATAAAGCCATCCATAGATTTTCTGATAATATGTGAATAGCTTAAGAAGCTCTTCGGGATGGAGATAAATCCAACAAATCAAACATGATAATTATCTTTATCATAAAAATTGGAGTTATAAATGGCGTAACTAACCCGACTCATTGTTATATACACTTCTGGACACATCTATTGGCCCACCTTGCATTTTCAGTTTCGTTTGAGCCTAGCTAAAATTTTATATTAGGTCGAGCAAAAAGTTTTTATGCAGTTTTGAACCTGGCACATTCATAATTTCATTCAATAGTCTTTTTTTGAATTTCGAACACAGAATTTAAAGATACAAGACTGGCGGCTTTGTTCGTCGCCAAGGAAGGCCACGATTTCGGGTCACAACTGAAAGGCAGCATCGATTCATCGTGACGACCAGCTTGAGAAATCGTCACCTTACCTCCATTGAGATACAAAACCAACTTCGTGACTTCCACGGAGTATCTGTGAGCGCTCGGTACTGTTCGGAGAAGGTTAAAAGAACGCGATATGGTACCACACAAGCCAGCTAATGGCCCCAAACTAAAGCGAGCCCACCGAACAGCGCGCCTTCATTTCGCGCGCACTCATTTAAATTGGACTCAGCAGCATTGGAGCCGTGTACTCTTTTCTGATGAGTCTAAAATTGTGTTACATGGCAATGATGGAAGGAAGAAGGTCTACCGAAGTAAGGGAGAGCGTTTCGCACAATGCTGCTTTGAAGAGAGAGTTGCTTATTGCGGTGGCTCATGGACTGTCTGGGGCGGTATATCCGCGAGCGGCAAAACTCAACTTGAGGTTGTTACGGGACCACGGCTGCCAACATTAAATGCTGAAAGGTACATTCGTGAGTGCTTAGAACCTCACGTGATGCCATACGCGGACTATGTGGTCCCAAATTTCCTTTTTATGCATGATAATGCAAGAGCCCATACGGCCGGCATCGTCAGGGAATATCTTCGGGATGTGAACATCACAGTTATGGACTGGCCAGCAAGAAGCCCAGACATGAACCCCATAACACGTCTTTTTAGCTCGTCCCACATGTGCTCAACATGTGGGACGAGCTAAAAAGACGTGTTAGGGCTCGTCAGCCAGTTGCCCAGACGATGCAGGAGTTGAAAACTGCCATAGAAGAGGAATGGGGGAGGATCCCTCAAAATTTCATAGAGCGGTTGATAAACTCTATGCCTAATCGTATGAGAGCTGTGGTAGATGCCCATGGAGGCAACACGCGTTATTAAATTAAACTTTTATTTGATAAAAAATGTTTTTTATTCAAAAATCAACTACCTTAATCAAGACCCGACATGTTAGGCGTAGCTCCATGTCATGTGGTATTCTGAATTCAAATTTAAAACAATATGATCGAAAAAGATGGTAAAATGTATCAGGTTTAAAACTGCATCAATAGTTTTTGTTCAATCTAGCAATCATATTTCGGTAGGGGCCATCGAAACCTAAACTCTAAGATGGGCCAATAGATGTGTCCAGAAGTGTATATATTATTTTTTTATATCATAATCCTTGATTGCACATAATACTTACATACCGGTGCCATCACTGTCGAAAGTTAACAAGTAAAACAAAATAATAGTGTAGCAAATTGTGCCCACAAACTTTAGCAGCAAATTCAATTTAGGTACAGTTTTTTAAAATCAGCTGGTCCAAAAAAGGGAAACGCTGATTTTTTTTCTCAAGAATAATATTAAAATTGCTCCTCAAGATTTTTGGCTTAATTTTGTTAGTGCAGAATTACACTTTATATTTTTATACAACAAAAAGAGAGGTGGCACGGTATACCATTAAATTTATACTTAAAAAAATCACTAATTTTTTTAATTAAGAGAAATGCACAGTGGAGCAGCCTAACTGCGGCACTACCCCGACCTGGTTTCAAACGGGGCGACCGAGATGGCGGCTATTGGTCGCAGCGACCTATCATTTACATTGTGTTATATTCAACACCTGGCACTACGCGACGTGCTGGTCGCGCGAATACTGTAAATATCTGGGCGGGCCAATGGTCGCGGTCGCCGTCGCCTAATGCGTTCTTACAATAGATTACAGAGAAAACACAATTCCTTATAAATGTGTAATAGTACAATTTAAGATCAATAGCGCTTACAACCCGGCTGGACTGTGTCTGTGTAAGTTAGTCGATTTCGACAATGTTGTCGAAATACTGCTGAATTCATCCACTGTGGCTATATATATTACGGTGTTGAAGGGCCCAGAAGGTGGCTAATATTGGGCGCGGGGGCGGGGGTTAAAAAATCATTTATTATGAGCTCGTGAACTGGTGCCAAGTACTGGACGAAAGATTGATGAGCTGCCACTGTACGTAGGGCACATCTTTGTTAAATATTATTTAAAATATTGTTTCAGGTACGTGAAACAATTGTTTGAACGAGCTACTTTTAGTTCAAAGGCAACTAGTAAATGACAGATGATGTTGTATTTGCTGACCGCTGAGGGAGGATAAAACGTCTTTTTGACTCTCGCGAGGAGACAGGCGAGAAACCCCGAGAATACTCGAAACAAATGAATATGAGTATTTTCTTCTCGTTCACGTTCTCGTATGTTTACGGAATGAGAGCTTAGTGCAAGTATTTTGGTCACATTCGACGTGTTAACAACAAGCCGACCAAATTGAGAAATACTTACAAATTGTGAATTTACCAGAACTACATCTCCATATTAACCGGGTTGCTCACTTCAAAATGTGAGCGAGTAAGCCACATAATTTTGATATGTAACACGAGTCTTATAAATTTACAACATTAGAGTTCTTCTTTATTTGGTTGGTTTGTTTACGTTAACATGTTGAGTTAGAATTTTCTAACTCAACAGGACGTTTGTTCCATTTAATAATTTCTTGTTTCTGTGATTAGTGCATCTTAGCATAAAGTAAAACAACCCAGAGATGCAATTATTGAAATGAGTTATGGCTCACAACGGCCGACATAATGAAAAAAAAAAAAACAAACCTGTCTAGTAAACAAAGTAGGGGCTCTTCAAAGACACTGCTATTAAATAAGTCAAAAACCTCTATACCCATATAAAATATCACAACTTAATAAACATATATAGTATAACTAAACGTGTAACAAAGAAATTTTACGAATACTTCTCTTATGTTACAATCTTGGCATATAACAAAATGGAAACAAATGAATGTAGTTAATCGAGACAATAGCGTCCTCGGGGTGCTGAGAAGGTACATATAACGCGAGCGGTGTTATTTTAAAAATGATAACAAAATAAAGACAAAGCTGCGCCGTAAGAGGGCGCGCCCATCATTTTTATCACTTTGCTCGGAACTTTAATAAACCGACGACATAGCCCAGGTGAGATATTACATTTTTATGCAAGGGGCGGTTTTTAATTTAGTCACGTGACGTCAGTAGCTGCATCTTGTATAATGTAAGAGCGAAAAGACGTAAGGACTTTTTAACAGGCTTTAAAATAAATACTAAGTACGCATTACCGCGACACTATAAAAGTAATAGTACTACGTACAATATTGCCGATTCCTGGCGATCATGGCGAATCACAAGGCGTTCTCACCTCGCCTTTGAGTCGAATGTGGAACCGCTCGCAAGGGCTGAAATGCGGCGCCGTGTATTACAAAAGTTTGTTCGTAAACATGTTCTATTTCACGAAGAAGGTTTACTATTGGTTGTTGTTAGTCGTGCACGTGCACATTGAGGTAGTGTGCGTAAACTCGGGAGCTCTTAGTCACGATCGCGACGCGGTCAGAGTCACTTGTGCTTTTGGGTCCACGCAAGATGTCCGTACAAAGTACCATTAGCAAAGCAACTAAACGCATATTTTTTTTTTACATTTAACGTAAATAATAATTTTCCCCTCCAATAACAATTTTTAAATTGTTATTGGACGGAAAAATTGATAAAAAGTATATACATGACCCATTATTTTTAAAAAACTTAAACTTTTCTTACTTCTAGACTGGGGATTTGGCTGAATTAGTTGACAGTCATTAATTCCCATTGCTTTTATTTTAGGGGCGAAGCATGATAGCTAGCGTTTGCCATTTCCTGAAAGAGTATGAATTTACTAAATCGGTTTTGGAGCCTAACTGTGATTTGTCTCATCTACGAAATATAACACAGCGTACAGCTGAGGCCGTAGGCGTTTCTGTCACAACTGTCCAACGAATTTTAAAAGAAGAGAAGGACTTACCATGTACTTCCTCAAAGTTTACTTCTTCTATGAAGAAAAGAAGGAAACGAGATAATAAGATAGAAATAGATGATTTCACAGCAGATGTAGTCCGAAGTACAATACAAAATTTCCATGTCGTCCATAAAGAAATTCCACACAGACGCGGTCTGTTTATGTAGTAGCTTTTTGTATTGAGTGACTGTACGCAGATTATTACGTATTTGTGCTATAGTCGGTCTATATTACGTATACGAGTAAGTATTAGAATTGTCAACGAATAATATTTACTCTCTACATCTTAATTAAAATTAATTCACGTGAATTGTTCCAGAAATAATCTGCGCATAGTACGTGCTAAAATTTTTGAGTGTTTATCTCACAAACTGGAATGTCACAGGGTCGAAGTCGGGTCACATTGCTAGTCTAAATCCGTCCAATAATTATTTGGCATTTATAGCAGAACATTTCGTATAATCATAAGCTATGATGACACATATACGGCGCGAATTAAATTTAATGTCGTGGTTAAAAATGAACTTAGCCGGTCAATGACTGAACTCTTGAAAATATGCATATACTTCGTGTAGCGTATACGTGAAAATATATTGTGTTTTGTTCAGAATTGAACAACGTAACGCAAATTTACTGCGTTACGCAAACGAATTTATGACAAGGGTGAAGAATAATGAAAATTACAATAATATAAACATAACATCGCATTTTTCTGTTACTTCGAGTCTCACAAAGACAAACGTTCATAAGATATTCACTAATAAAACCTTCTTAATCCAAGTATTAGTCTCCGGTAGGTTCTCCGCTGCTCAACTGCAGCGTTCAACTCAACTCAACTGCTGATTAGCGGAGACTAGGTAGTCTCCGCTAATCAGCAGTGGAGCAGCGTTGTGGAGTATGCTCTAAACCCCTTCGATGGTGGGAGACACGTATCCCAGCAGTGGGATGAATAAGGGTTGTCGACCAATTCAAATAATACTAGTCGTTTGCCAGAAATTGAGTCCTAATGGGTGGTTATTTTCAAAACAACTTTGATGCGTCAGAAACTACTCACCCGACTATAATGCCCCGCGTTCACATGAATTGTATGTTCACGATCTACTTATCTACCAAGTTTCATCAAGATCGGATTAGCTGTTAGCTGTTTGCGAGTAATAATGCGATAATATACTTTCACTTGTACGCTTCTTCTTGTACAAACTTTTGATATCTACTGGCTAGGCTATGTTTAAGCGATTGTGTGGTTTTTGTAGTCATAAAACGTTTGAAATTTGCGGGAAATTTGAAATGTTACGCGTTTTATTTATTTATTCAAGTTCCAAACTTCCATCTAACTTAGATTGATGTTCAGAACTTTAATAAATAAATAAAACGCGAATATCTCAAAAATTACTAGACTTATTTCGTTGTCCAACGAGCCTAAAAATTGTATTTGTGTTTCCTATAAACTTTCAAATATTTTTCATCAAAATCGGAATAGGCTATTTTCCAATGTTTAAAAATTGTATAAATAAATTGACAATATCGTAAAATACACAAAACTATAAAGATCTGCAAACTTTCATCCTAATATCTTCAGTCAGACGTTTTTTAGCGTCGATCAAAGTTTGGCGGGAAAGTCCATTTTAAAAGTATGAAATTATTAAAAAATAATATTTCCATTGGAGAAGCAATAAAAAATGCTATAACTTTTATTATGATACTAATTACATAAACGTAATATTTAACATAGCTATCGTATTTCTGATTTGATGCATACAAAATACAAACCTGTGACGTCATAATTCGGTAGTCTTTTGTATGGAGCGTTTTGGGACAGTCTAAAAATTGAGATTTTCAAATTAACATATCTCGAGAGATTTTTGTGCTATCGAAGAAATTCTTTCACCTATGGTTATATTATGGAGACGTCCCTACATATCAAACCGAAAAAAATGTTAGTCAAATAGCCAATTAATTATCACAATACATATGAAAAAGAAAGAAAGGGAGGAGTATAGGCTGAGGAATATAGGCAACGGATCTGCGACCCCTTAGTTTTGCTGATCTCTCCATTCGCGGTGGTGATTGCTTTCCACCATCTCGTTTGCCCCCCCCCCCCCCCCCCTCATGACAAAAAAGGAAAATTTTTGTTTGTCGTCTGAACTATATTTATTGTAAATCTTAACTTTTTTTTTAACATATCAGATACAAGTTAGTTATTATAAACGTTGCACGTAAAAGGCGTAAGCGATGATTATGAAATAAATTATAAAAACAAACAACACACATTCTCATTTATAGCAATGCGTAACAGTCAATGGAACCGTATACTCGTATGTGTCGAAGTCGTCCTCTACGGGATTGGCACCGACACGCATGCCTTTTCCAATTTTCAATTTCAATGAATCAATTCCCAAATGACATACGGCAAAAGACATTCTATTTTGAGACACATATAGTTTGTTTTCAAATGTCAAAACATCTGAAATCCTCTTGAACAACGGGTGACGTACAAGGGCGAATAGCCAAAGCCATTAATAAAATTGAATTAGTGGCCGATATTGGATGACAATGGCACTTCACTAGCTTACAAAGCATTGTTACGTAGAGAGATTCCAAGTCAGAATACTCATGTTTAGTAAGTACATATGTGAATCGACTAGTTTTGGAATGTTTTAATGTAATGTACCTATTTACTTTTTTGTAAACGGATTTTTTTCTTTGTCAAGGAAGGAAGGAAAATACAAAAAATACCACTAATAAAAAAGTATGTATGTTACACTATTATTTATAGAGCCCCATAGTTCTTTTTAACAGTTTTTAACTCATAAAATAAAAATACCCTTTAGTTGTTAAAGTAAATATGCCAAAAATGGCCGTTGTAAATGTAACTTTTACTTCAAAAACCACTTTGTACAAGATTGAAATATCAATATTTCGGATAGATTCAGTTTGAAATATTTTAATTGATACCATTTGAGTGTAGTTTTATTCATAAGGCCCATAGTGAAAGGGCTATACTCGGAGTCTCTCTGCGAGATCGAATCAGAAATGAGGAGATCCGTAGAAGAACCAAGGTTACTGACATAGCCCAGCGGATTAGCAAGTTGCACTTCAACTTGCTAATCAGTGGGCAGGGCACATAGCACGGAGGATGGATGACCGACGGGGTCGAAAGGTTCTCGAGTGGAGATCATGTACCGGCAAGCGCAGCGTAGGACGTCCACCTACAAGGTGGACAGACGACCTCATTAATTTATTGGAGATCTAGAGGGGAACCCTATGTCCAGCAGTGGACTTTCAATGGCTGAGATGATGATGATGATGATGAGTGTAGTTTTGAAAATAACCCACTAAGATCATTTCCACTCTATATTAGTACCTCGAGACTTTTGTGTTATCAGCTTATCATGTATATTTAATTCAAATTATTAATAGCTAATATAGCTATACAGATGGCGTTATATGCTAATCAATTAGTCAGGCGCTCGCCGGGCATATCTCGGCTTTTTTGATGAGGTGGGTGATCGAACGGTTAGCATTGCCACTTTGACTCCAAAGTCGCGGTTTCGATCCCCTCACAAGACAAAGATTTGTGGGTATGAACATGTCTGGTCTGGGTGTTTTCTATGTATTACATGAATTTATTTACAAAAATTAGCATTACAAAAATTAGCCGTGTGGTTTCCGGCAGACTACAATAGAATCACTCCGTCTCTTCTCGTGGATGTCGTACAAGGCGACTAAGGGAAATACATTATAAAACATCGATCAGGCCTCCCCAACGCGTCTGGCCAGCGTGGGGAGTGTAGGCCAAATCCTCCTTCTGTCTGGGACGGACGAGAGAAGGTGGTGCTCCTGTAGTGGAGACTATGATGACCTGATGATGATGATGATGATTTACAAAAATATATCCCTATTTAAGTATTATAGTACCCATAGTACCCATAGTACAAGCTTAGCTTAGTTTGGGAGTAGATGGCCGTGTGTAATTTGTATATGAATATTTATTTATTTATATATTTTTAGGCGTAAACGAATTTTCTCAGAATTAAATTATAGCTAGAGGGACTTTTGCCCCCAGCAATCCTTTATATCGCAAATTACTTTGAAATTGTTAACGCCATTTGTGAAATTGTCCTGGCATTGTTTATTTATTTATTATAATAATACAAGTTTCTCGTTACTAGTATAGGATATACAAAATAAATTTTATGACGAATGAAAAGTTTATTTTGTAGTAAAGTGAAAGAAAATACTGTTCCACATTATTACGCTCTCACAAAGTTCAAAACATAACAAATTACTTCCAGTTGTATGTTCTTATTACATTCTTGTTTTCAAACATTGTTTCTCAATTTCTGAAGTGCCGCTTTCAATCTGAGAGTCTTTTACATCTTTATTACGTCTTTATAAACCACTAACGCTATGCCACGGTTTCGCGCGGGTTCGACAAAATATAGCCTGTTCGCAAAACCTAAAAATAGTTTGTTCAGAATCATGAGTAGAATCAATTCCATAATTTTCATCCATTTTTAAAGTAACTGGATTTGAAAAATAATAATAATTATTTTTAATTGCCGTGTCTATTATTAAATTGCGCTTGACAATCAAGCGAGAAAATGTGAAGTAGGTAAACAAATGCAATATCGCCGCGTCCAAAAAGTCTTAAGCGCCGTGCAGAGAGCGGCGCTTACTCGTCATTGACGCGATGCTCGCTCTTTAATATTAATATTTGCCTATCGTAGCCATAATAATTAAACGCAGTTGGGGTGTTTGAGGTTTTGCGTACTTGGAGTTACACGTTGTATATATATTTCATTTTACTCATAGATCATGTAGCTTTAATCGTAAGGAGAATTTTTAAAACCTGTATAGTAGTTTTTCCTTATATGCATTATAAGCATTGCAAACAAAAATAAAAATATCTTCTCTTTTTATTTAAGTGTAGACTATAGCGAAAAACATACATTGTTAAGTAAGTAAGTAAGTAAGTAAGTAAGTAAGTACTTTATTGTGTATGGAAAACAAGGTAACAAAAAAACAGGTCTTATTGTTAATTACAAAAAGTTTCCCTTGATCCTACCTTTTCAGGCGTATACACATTTATATACGAGTATGTTAGATATAGTTAAACAATAACGCAAAATTTATTATATCATTACTTATAATCTAAATATTCTTGAATACTGTAAAAACATTTTTTGGCCAACCATTCTTTAACAGTAGCTTTAAATTTTGAAGTGTTAAACTGCTTAAAATGCTCAGGTAATTTATTGTAAATCTTGATACACATAATATAAGTGTTATTAGCTACGAGTGTTAATTTCGTTCCCGGCCTATGTAACTTATCTTTATAACCAGAACGAAGATTTCTACTCGTTACCTGCGATTTCTGCATAAACAAATATTTGTGTTGATGAACAAATAAACATATGTCGAAGATATAGAGGCAAGGAAAAGTCAGCAATTTATAACCTCTAAAGTAAGGTCGACACGACTCAATTTGCTTTAGCCCAAATATAGCACGGATACATTTTTTTTGCAGGATAAATGCTTTGTCTTTATATACGGAATTACCCCATATTAGAACTCCGTAGCGTAGAGATGAATTAACATAGCCGTTATAAGCAGTGATGGCAGCATCCTGTGTCACGATCCTACTTATTCGACCAAGTGCGAAAACAAATCTATTTAACTTAGAGCAAATCTCATGTACTTGTTGCTCCAATTGCAAAAAGAATCTAATGTTATGCCTAAAAATTTTGTATATGAGACTTCCTCTATGTTTTGGCCATTAAAATTAATATTAAGTTTTTGATGTTTCCTCTTATGACTACCAAATTGTATATATTTTGTTTTCTCAATATTTACCTTCAAATAATTTTTATCAAGCCATTCAATAATTTTATTTAGAGCTGTGTTAATATTATCTTCATAATTTTTATGATTTTCATCTTTGCTACCTTTAATTACAATAGTGGTATCGTCGGCAAACAAGATACATTCATGGGGTATACTACTGGGTAGATCATTGATATACAAGAGAAACAATAATGGGCCTAAAATACTACCCTGAGGCACTCCAAATTTATTGACTTTAAAGGATGACTTATAACTTTCTAAACATCTACTTTTAGAGCAGTATCTCTGAGTTTCCACACATTGTTCTCTATCCAACAAGTAATCTTTAATCCAAGTGTAACTCGGTCCGCGGATACCATACTTATAAAGTTTTGAAAGAAGACGTTTATGGCAGACAAAGTCGAATGCCTTTGTCATGTCGAGAAATAGAACCGTAACAGGAATATTATCATTGAGACTGCTTGTAATTAGTCTTATTAACTTAAATGTAGCCAACGATGTACTTTTATTTTTTCGGAAACCATTCTGTTCCTCTTTTATTACATTATTAATGTCTAAAAATCTACTCAATCTACTAAACATTATCTTCTCCAGAATTTTCGAAAATATAGGTATCAATGTGACAGGCCTATAATTCTGCAATGATGTCTTTACACCTTTTTTATACAGTGGTTTAACAATAGATTTTTTCAAAATATCTGGAAAAGTACCTCCCGCCAAAAGCTTATTAATTACAAATGTGAATGGTTTAACTATTGACAAAATACTCAATTTCACAATATCTGTACGAATTTCATCATAACCAACAGATTTAGAGTTTTTTAGAGATTGAACAGTTTTTATTACTTCGTTTTCAGTAACTGGACTTAAAAATACTGTTGGCTGAATAGATTCCACATTTATATCAGAATGAGTTGATTTTAAATCTGCAGGGCAATTGTCAGAAACACTATTTATAAAATACTGGTTAAAAACTTCTGAAATAATTTGTGGATCTTTGAATTCATTTTCTGGTGTACATATTTTTAGTATAGAACTTTTATTATAATTTTTAGTATATCTATTAATAACATTCCAAACTGCTTTACACTTGTTATCAAGTTTGTTAATATAATTTATATTATGTATTTTTTGAGAGTATTTTATACATTTTTTTAATATAGATGTATATTTTTTATACATAGTACCATATTTAATAGGATCACAGCGATGATGCAAGTATAATGAACGTTTTCTATGACAGCTTTTTAAAATACCTCTGGTTAACCATCTTGAAGTTTGCCTTCTTAAATACTTTTTTACCTTTATAATGGGAAAGCATAAATCGTAAAATAACTTGTAGAGATTATAAAATTCATTAAATGATTCGTTGGCATTTAGCTGGTCGTCATAAACGGATGCAAAAGATAAGCTATCAAGACATTCAAGGAACTTATTTTGGTTCTCGATGCAATAGTCTCTTTGTAGTTCATACCACCATTTTGGAACAGATGCTTTCCTTTTCGTTACGGGAATTTTGAGTATTTGGGCTGTATGATCAGACAGGCCCATTTCATGAACACTAGGTGTACTATTTTTGATGTTTGTGGCTATTTCATCAATGCATGTTTTGGTATTCTTTGAAATTCTGGTAGGTTGATTTATTTTCATTTCTAAATTATAGTTTTCTAGTGTTTGTTGTAGCTCAGTAGATATATTAGATTTCGATAATATATTAATGTTCCAATCGCCACATATTATTATTCTTTTTCGTTTATTTTTGCACAAGTCGTGTAAAAGATCTGATAATTTTTGGAAAAATAATGAGTTTGTAGATGTGGGAGTTTTATTATTATATATACAAATTACGATTATACCATATGGTGTCAATTCTACTCCACAGCATTCAAAAATGAACGTTTTAGCTATATTGTCTAAATTCTCTATTAGTTTAAATTCTATATTTTTTTTCACCAATATAGCAACTCCTCCATGTTTTGAACGCTTCCTGGAAAATGTCGTAGCGGTGGTGAAGTTATTTAGTTTCAGATTAGTCTCTGTTCCCGCTTCTAAGTTTGTTTCGCAAAGACAAACAACATCTATGTTCATTCGTTCCTGCTTTTCTATATTATCAATAGCGCACTGTAATTCATCTTGTTTGTTCAGAGCACCGGCAATATTTTGATGTAATAATCCAATAAAATAGCTACCATTATCAATATATCTCTCTTCTTTATTTAATGTAATATTCAGTGTTTCTGATAAGTGTTTAATGTCTTTATTCTCGAAAAAAATTTGCTTCGTTAGCATTTATTATGTTTTGGACATTTAATAATACTGTTCGCATTCCAGCGTTATTTATCTTTCCTGTTCTTGTTGAAAACATGGTGTATTCTAAATCTCGGTTAGAATCAAATGTATATCTATATATGTCTTGATGTTTCCAGACGTCATTATGAAATGCTTTATTAAATACTTCAACTTTGTAATTATATATAGGCGCACCACAGACATATGTTGGAGGAACTATGATGATGTTTGTATGCACAATATTATTTAAAAGCTTTCTTATTTCTTCTATTAGATCATTATAATTAGTTTGTTGGTAAAAATCTCTTTCTCCAAGCAATACAACACAGTAATCGTTGTGGTTAAAATCTTTTATTTTTAGATCTAATCCTTCCAGTAGTTTAAGAGTTCCTGCACCACTTTTTATGTAATGGAAATAATCATATCTACTACCAAGGTCTAGGTTGTCCATAATTCTTAGAATATTATACTGATTGGTACTTGATATTATACATAATTTATTTCGTTTATTTATATTTTTCTTATTTAAAATAGGTTCTTTAGCTTTTGTATTCTTCAAATTATGTAATTCTCTTTGTAAATCCTGTAATATTTTTTCTAGACTTCTCATTTCGTCTTGTGCATCTTCTAAACAATTTCTGAGTTTAGTTAACCGTATATCAAAATCCTCAAAAGATATCGAATTGTTTTGTAATTTTATGTCATCATTGGAATCACAGGATATTTCTGTGATATCTGAAGCATTTTTAATATTTTTTAATTGTTCCGTATTCTTACCGCGGTTTGTGAATTTTGCGGGCATCGAAGTATTAACATTACTCCTAGTTTTTTCAGACAAAAGTGGATTTCGACATATGTCCTTAAGAAAGCTGACTTTTTTTGTTAGATCTTGTACAGTCCTATTTAATTCATTATTCTCTAAAATTTTATTTTCAAGTTCATTTTGTACGCAATTTAATTCTAGATTTAGTTTGTCTAATTCATTTTTCATATCCTTGACTATGTTTAATTCATATATATTTAAATTTTCGGCACTTCTAATATTCCCAAGTTCATCCCGTTGGTTATTCAACGTCTTGTTTTGAATTAGGGATTCATATGATCTCGAAGTTGACATTATGTTGCGTTGTTTTCTATGCGCAATATGTTCCTGGCAAGAATAATCCGCCTGTATTTTTAGCGTCAAATTCGATTTTTTTGGGCTTTTCACTGATGAGTGCACGGGTGTTGATGTACATGGCATCTTTGATAACATTGAAGTTACTTCCTTATTGATGTTTTCATCACCACTATTCTGTATAGCTTTTGTAGATTTTTTTTTTAGGCAGCTATCACAGATCCAGCATTTTTTCCGTTCTGGCGTCATTGTATTAATAAAGCATTCATCTGATGAAAAGCGGTTTTTTTATCACCAAGGTGGCAAGGCAAACAAGTATGATACTTTGGAAACAAGTATGGCACATGTGAAAGAAGGACAAACAAACACACTTTTACATTTAGGGTTAAACCACATCTGTTAAAACAGAATCGCATTATTTATTTTGTGTTTAGTTATTATTCTGCATGCTCCGTATTTTTCTGTCGCTCAGGCACGTTTTATAATATCCGTTTAGACTAGTGTCTCTCGCGTTTCACAACATTGTAATATTATTATATAGTATTGACAACCCTACGTATAGGTGGTAGAAGTATCAACATAAAAGTTCTCATTACGAGGCGTAAGGTCGAGAGCGCGTCAATGGTAGTCTGCTGGAGGTCTGTTTATTCCACAATAAAACTGTTTTACGACGAACGCTGCGTTCATACCGTAATGTGTACTCACCGCTATAAGAACAGCTGCCGTGTAAAATTTGAGGGGGAAAACTCTTGGAAATATGATTGAATAATAAAGTTCGGCTTGTTTTACTCAACCAAAACGCAATAGCTCTGGTAGAAGTCTGCATGCAGTCATTGAACGGAACATGCCTGTATATTATATGCGATTGAGGACTTATTACAGAACGAAAATTTGATCGTTTTTGGAAGATGGTTAAGTAAGTTTACGAATGAAGATGATTAAGAGGAACAGGCAATTTGATCTACACAACTTTGTGTGCTGTCGCCACCAATTAGTTTATGCGAGCTACTGCCGGCCGGCACCCACCCACTACCATTAGTAGATTCATACGACTGCCGTGGCTGCTTTGGTCGTATCTGCTCCAGCTGCTGAGGTCGTCTCGGCGAATCTCCAACATCTGAAACAGAAGAAACGTGCGACTGCTGCCACCCC
Source organism: Hypsopygia costalis (assembly GCA_937001555.2). Classification (NCBI taxonomy): domain Eukaryota; kingdom Metazoa; phylum Arthropoda; class Insecta; order Lepidoptera; family Pyralidae; genus Hypsopygia; species Hypsopygia costalis. The sequence goes on along the minus strand of OW443343.2, from coordinate 17,780,216 downwards.
GTCTGTTGTGGTCATCTCTGCGACACGAGTTTCACAACCTACAAATTACCTTCTATGATTTAACTATCTAAGAGCATGACATGTACATGATACATTAGTATATTGACGTATTATAATACAATGTTCCTCCGACTACGTTCTTCTGATGATGATTTGTTTTAAAGTTTTGGATTTTTCTTTTTACTATTATTGCAAGTTGGCCTTCAACTTCGCGAATTCATCTCTCACTTTGCCAATCGAAATAGTTGCTCGGCGCTGTTTTCGGAATAAGGATAACAGAAAAAGCGTAAACATATAGTCAAATTCATGGTTTCCATCGCGGTCTACAAGAAAAGAGTAACGTAATGCCATCATCATGTAAAGTAATTTGAGAAAGTGATATGTTCTTTTTTGTTTCCCGTCGCATGCCAGTTTTTTCAAAGTACGTCATTATACCATACTGCTATCAATAGGATCTAAAAACGTAGTGTTATATTCAGAAGAAGGATTAAATCCCATAAACTTGTAAGTCTATAAAAATAGAGTGATTAAAGATGTATGAATGTGAAAGATGAAAGATGAAGACTTTTCATTCAAAGGATGACACCTAGATAGAGAAAATAATAGCCAAGTAATTGATAGTTTCAATCGCATACGACTTTATGTTTCATGTCGTGTGCCGGACTAGAAGCGACCTCATCTGTCATTTATACATCTGTCATTTATACAGCAGTAGAGCTACAAATTTTAATAATAGCCATAGACATATAATATTCAACGTTTAATAGACGTCTGTCACGCGTGGCAAACATGAGATAGAAAATATTTTAGTTGTATGTCCTATAACTGTTTAGCTAGACGAGCTCGGTGGTCGAATGGCTAGTAATGGCCACTTTGACTCCGAGGTCGCGGGTTCGATCCTCGCACATGGCATACATTTGTGTGCATAAACATGTCTGTTAGGCGGTCTGGGTGCTTTTTATGTATTACATACAGTGTATAATTTGTAAAGGAATATATCCAGGAATATTTACTTGGCTTTCCATAGAGACAACCTTTTGATTGCGATTTTTTGTTTCGCCCAACGAACGTGGGGCAAAACAAAAAATCGCGTCAATCTGTCATTTTCTTGCACGATGATGGCGTGAGTTGCTATTTCTAGTATAAACGCGATGCAAACTATCAATTTGTCTATAGCTTTCCCTGTCTATGTTAATAGTATACAAATTTACCATAGACAGAAAATACGCAACGTTTTGTAGACACCAGTTTGGCATGGCAAACATGAAATAGAGAATTTCGAAATTATCTATATATATAAAAGAAAGTCGTGTTTGTTACAACACTTATAACTCGAGAACGGCTGGACCGATTGCCATGGTTTTTGATTTGTTGGATTTGTCTCCGTCCAGAATAGCAGAATAACTATTAAAAACATTGGAAAATTTACGAAAAAAATAAAATCAAAGAAAAATCATTTTTCCATACAAAATGTTCGTGGATGTCGGACCTGTCAAACGTGACGTTAACGTGCGTACGTCAAATGTATGCGTGCGTTCAGAAATGTGGGTATAGGATAATAAGTATTAAAACATTGACAAAATTGTCGAAAAATTAAATTTGAAAACGGATTGGGATATTTATTGATTTTCAATTAAATGTCAAATCGATTGGTCTAACTTTTACGTCGCGAAAGTTGTCCGTTGATTTTAATCAAAGAAAAATCATTTTTCCATACAAAATGTTCGTGGATGTCGGACCTGTCAAACGTGACGTTAACGTGCGTACGTCAAATGTATGCGTGCGTTCAGAAATGTGGGTATAGGATAATAAGTATTAAAACATTGACAAAATTGTCGAAAAATTAAATTTGAAAACGGATTGGGATATTTATTGATTTTCAATTAAATGTCAAATCGATTGGTCTAACTTTTACGTCGCGAAAGTTGTCCGTTGTTGTTTTGAAAATTGTTTATGAATGAATGCTTGAAAATGAATATTAATTGGTTGTCAAGTGTCATGGTACTTTATTTTGTGACATAGTAAAATACTGAACTTAATATTTACCCACTGCTGGGTAATATTTACCCACTGCTGGGTAATATTAAATACGGGTCTTCCTTCAACTGAATATGTTTCGATTATACTCCACCACGCTGCTCAACTGCGAGTTGGCGGACGCCAGTAATTTCAAGCCGCCTAAAGGCCACTTGGCTTAACGACTGCCATCTAATGATAACAACCAGGACCGACGGCTTAACGTGCCTTCCGAAGCACGGAGGAGCTCGAGATAATCTAATGATAACAACCGGGACCGACGGCTTACGTGCCTTCCGAAGCACAGAGGAGCTCGAGATAATCTAATGATAACAACCGGGACCGACATCTTACGTGCCTTCCGAAGCACGGAGGAGCTCGAGATAATCTAATGATAACAACCGGGACCGACGGATTAACGTGCCCTCCGAAGCACGGAGGACCTCGAGTTAATCTAATGATTACAACCGGGACCGACGGATTAACGTACCTTCCGAAGCACGGAGGAGCTCGAGATAATATAAACTCATCCATGGACAGGCTACGGTTGACGTTGCTTAACTTGCGTGTACAATTAGACTGACACGCGCAATGACGCCATCGTGCTTCTCTATTATTTTCTATTATTCATTATATTAATTTCAAGACATCATAAATTTTGTTCAACTAATATGTATACCACGACATTCATTGACAATTAGGCGGTACGAAGTTCGCCGGGCCAGCTAGTAATCATATAAATGTTTCGAACGTTCTTATGCTTTTCTTTGAAAAAAAAACCCGCATGTGACGTGAAGCAAAAGTATCGTATCATCCTGTCTCTTTTCTTTACATGATGAATGGCCCTCTCTTACTTGTGTGAATGTGATAGAAATTTCTTTATGATTTGTTCATAATTTTTCTCTGTCTACGACTTTCACCGACCTTATCTGTCATTTATAATGACAGCAGTAGAGAAACGTATTTTAATAAGAGCATACTAATTTACTAATCTACATATTACACAAACAGCAATCCCAACTTTTCTTCACATATGTTATGTACTTGTGAGTTACAGAAACCGGTAACACAAATTCAAAGATTATCGCCGACGCTACGCTTCAAATAACGAGCTACGATCATTCGATCATGGTCGATCGAAGGCTACGTAGCGTAATCGCCTACAGTGCTCGCGCCGTAGATGCTGTAGACCTTCTGACTTTGTCAAATGCGTAGGCGATGTAAAAACGTTGTGCTACGAATGTCGTAGGCCTCTTTTTTATTTTGTAAAAAACCCGAAGGTCAATTCTCTTGATTATTTATCTGATCGCAGAATGAAACTTGACTGAATTATGAATTGACAAAAAAATATATATTTCATTTCAGTGATTATATAATATCAATTATTATTCCTAGCAGAATCCTATTCCTAGTTTCTTAAATATTCGAGCATATGTCGATATAATCATTTTTTAATTATACTTCGATGTTTCATATTGTGATATGAGAATACCGAATGTGACATTAGTGAGATTGACACTAGATCGAAAGTGAATATTGACTACATTTTAATTACGAGAATTGTTGCTATTTTAAGATTATATATTAAAACTAGAAAAATCGATTGTTACTGAAACTGAAATTATATTTTGATTATAATAACAGCTATTAGTTAGTTCCTCTTTTGCATTACTCGATTTAACGAATTATTATTACAACAGGATCAAATGCCAAATAGCTACGTATACATACACGTATAAGTATCAAAATATTTAAATGAAAACCTTATACGCCGAGAGGGCGTTGCAACGCCCAACGCGTTGGGATTTGAACCAACGCGTTGGTTCAAATCCCACTTAAGCGAAAGAAGTGTTTTTATTTTTATTTTTTAAATTTAAATATTTAGATAAATGGCAAGTTGTAGCCATAATATAGTAGCATAAAATAATATTGATTTTATTTCACTCAATATATAATTATTTGAACACTATTTTAGAGCTTATTGGCGCCTTAGCATATCTTGTTACATAGCCTATAAATCAATCTTTATGAATAAAAATATAACAAATATAACAAAAAAAAAAAAAAAAAAATAATCTTTATGAAAAAAAGACAACGCTAAACTACCTATTTGCCACAGTCCCATCATGGGTGGGACTGTGGCAAATAGGTAGTAATTGCTATAATAAAAATAATTAAAAATGTACTTCAAAAGCAGCTGCTTATGCACATATATTAAATTAACACAAATATTTTATTGTCAAGGACTTGCTGATTTTTAAATTCAGTGTGTTGGCATTATCTTCAGCGTGTCGGGGGCCCTAAGAAACCCTGACCTTGATTATTTTTTAAAACCGTATTAGACCTTACCTAGTAATAACATAAAAAATATTATTAGCAAACGTAATGTACCAGATGCGGCAATGAGTGCGTCGGAGTCCTGTTTATTTACAATAAAATTCCTTTATGCTCCACACTGCTGCTGTGAAGTAATATCATTAGGTAGATGTTCTTGCTCTTAAAAGAGCCCTTATTCATAGCTACAGAGAGCTTACAGTATATATTTATCTCGTGGAAAAATAGTTTCTCTACGACATTCGTGATCATCAGCCAGTATTTATTGCTGAATATAAGTCTTCCCCAATGCTTATGCAAGGATAGGCTACGGTCGACGTTGCTTTACTTGCGTTATCGATTAGAGTGACACGCGCGACGACGTCATCGAGCTTCTCACGTAACTCTCAATTCAAGAATAATCGTCCGGCCGATATTTAGTATGATGCCATTTGTTAACAGTATCTGTTAACAAATGGCATCATACTAAATAAATAAATGTATAAATACGTTAGCTTAGACCAATTAATTATACTGTGCTTAGACTATAAGTGGTACTACTACATCCTAAGATGTTTTACGTATAGATGTGTTCAATTTGCCTCTACTGTGGCAAGAAGAACAATTATTGATAAGTTGTAGATAAATATACCTTCCCGTGTGTTCACGTTTTTTTCGTTTCTTTGCGTATTACATGTATCAACAATCAATGAGTGGGTATTGAGTAAGCGTTTTCTAGTCAATTTTCACTACCGTAATGTTCACCTATGGCCCCTCTACATATAAAATATCATTTACTACATGCCACTGTACATGATTCTGGGAATCTGTTTCTCCAAAAAATATACCGAGCTTTCCTCGTTTCCAGGTACTAATTAATATTACTGGCAGTGTACCGCGGAGTTTGTTAGACGAGGTTGGAAAATAAAAGAAAACATTGTATCGCTGGGTTTCATATGTAGGTCAAAGTTGAATCACCTCACCTCATCTCTTTGTTTTTTTATGTGCGAGGGGCCCCCTCGCACATAAAACGAGCATAAAAGAAAGCATCACCGCCCATGGAGATCAGCAACACCAACAGTGGCCCTACCGCTGAAGCTGTAGTCGATTCCCATTGGATTTTTTGACTGCGAAAATCAAACTTTAACTTACATTTATGGCACTTGTGTACAGCTTAGCTGGTAGAAACCATGGAGCCCTATCAATTAAGCTGAAGAGGTTTGTTTAATTGAACGTAAGATCTATTTTCAAATCAAAATATTGGATGGTAATCGGCTTCAGCTTCGGCGGTAGGGCTATAGGTCGCCGATTCGTGTAGGGCCTCAGGTCGCTGGTCGAAACGAATCGTTGCCATCCTTATAAGTAGTCCTCTGGGAAAATGTTTTTTTTTTAAATACTTAAGTAGAGAATGATACGAAAAGAATACCTAGCTTTATTTGATTCCATATACACAAATATAACATATTATATAGTACAGGTATGTGTGTGCTGCAGCAATACTAAAAGGCCATGTTTTTGCAAAATATCTTGCAGCATAATATGTATTTGCCTATAGATGCGTTCTCTTATATTAAAATACCGTCACGAAAAGATGATAGTGCTAATCAAAAAGTTGGAGGTAAAACGCTTTCTTGTATGTTTAAACTGTGTCCTAAGTATTTTGCAACAGTGAGAGGTTATAGAGATATAGTTTGAATAACCACTTTGTCGCTACTTTTAAGTTCCGCGAAGTTCGCCTATGTTCCGTCTATATAATGTCTTTGCACCTTGCAACACACTGCTTTTCAGCTATAATCTTATGAGGTTCCGAGTATAATGAAATACCTGGCATTTTAGTAAAAAATAACAATCAGAGGCCATACCCTCTGATTGTTACTTATTGTGTACAGAAATCTCTTATTCTGCGTCGCCACATCAGATTTGCGTGGTAGCTGAACGGTGCGAAAACGCGTACCTAAGCTGGGAAACGATATACAGATGACCGATGAGAGAATGTGTAGTGAGCTCTTTTCAGACATTCCCCATCCCAAATGTTTATTTGAGATGGGGAATGTCTGAAAAGAGCTCATTACGAAATTAATTAGAATTGTTTAGTTCTCTTGAGAGGTGTTCTGTACCTGTGAGTGAGTGAAGTTACCAGGAAGAAAGAAAGGAAGGAGTATAAGTGGCAACGCATCGGCGACTCCTTGGTGTTGCTTGATCTCCATGGGCGGTGGTGATTGCTTTCCATCAGGTGACCCCACATGCTCGTTTGCCCCCTCTCAAATCCATAAAAAAAACCCTGGCAACTCATCCTCGCAAGACAAATTACACATCCCTTGCTTGTTATGTATGTACAAAAATATCGCTGCGCTATCCAACGGCATAGCACAGCGTGCTTAAATAAATTAAGAAATTCTATTAGTACTTAACGATCATATTCCTCGCTATGCTTTCTCGCGCATCTCTGGTGGAAATGCAGCCTTACTGGAATAACATGAACAATAAAAAAAAAATACAATAAAAGTACGCGGGTTTCAGCTCTTTCTTGAAGTGACACGCAGGAAAAGCTAATTGGAGACTACTGGCTTACATCAGTTGTCGTAAGTCGTATTCTTTTAGTATTCTATTTTACTGGCATTTTGATAAAAGTAAATAGTTCGTCTCTAGGCCTGTGTTAATTCAGAGTGCTTACTGCGGGTTTTTCGGTCACATTCGAATTGGTTATTGTAAATATACTAGACGAGTGTTACATATCCAAATTAGCCGGGTTGCTTACTTCAACATGTGAGCAAGTAAGCCACATCATTTTGATATGTAACACGCGTCTTATAAATTCTCAACATGTGAGTTCTTCTCTATTTAATCGGTTTGTTTACGTGGACATGATCGAACGCAAACAAAAATCTCGCGCTAAGCACTCTGAAATACAGGCTTCGATCAACAATATACAACTAGATAACGGGTCACGTACAAAATCAAAGCTAAATGCTGTCCGCTTGGATATATACTTATACAGCTGCATTTGTTTACTAACGAGTTGAGACAAAAGTTGTAAAACAGTTCTAAGTTCAACCTAATTACAACCATGACACCTAGCAATAAAGTAGCAAATTTTCAAAATATTATCTTATACTTATAATCATTCGTTACAAAAAACAAGCAAAGCAATAAATTACCCCTGTTATTTAAAAATGAAAAGACATAAGTTAAACAACATTTAGTGTGAAATGAACCTTAACATCCTACAAATAAAGTACTTTTTACCGTTATTGCCTTGCGAGCTACATCCTTTGGTTTCGTTTCTGTTTGCTTCTTTAATTTGCACCAACGTTGGCCAAACATTTGAATTTTTAACAAAATTTGTTATTATTTGTTAGATTAAAGCATAAAATATAACTTATTGTACATGTACTTACCTAAAGTAAAATACTCCGACCGTTAAATTATTTTTTCGGGCATTATTTTTGCAACTTTTGAATACACATTGCGGCATTGTGACGTGTTTACATTGGCTGTGTTTCGAGCGAACTAAACAAAATAAGAGCTCACATTTCAAGTGAGCTCTTATTCACCGAGACGTATTTTATGCGCCGACCCGTTATCTAGTTGTATATTGTTGATCGAAGCCTACAGGTCTTGTACCGATTTAATTTAGTGTGACGTATAATAAAATGAAAAACTGTGCTGCTTCTGACATGACACAATTTTTATTCTAAACAACATAACCGTTTAAATAACTTTTTCTTTTTTATACCATCAAATTATTAACCGAAACAAAGTACCTGACAGCCAAGTTCTAACATTGATTCATTGTGTAATTTATTTTTCTCAGACGCGATACTCAAATACTATAACTACACAACAGTTGAAATTAATTTAAAAGCATCTCTTATATTTAAATCCATCAAGCGGTTTAGGTTATAAAGCCTGTTAAAGAATTTGGCATAGGTACAAACATAAATTAATGATGATGTCAAGTTCGATGGCGTCGTTACGCGTGACAGTCTAATCGAAAACGCAAGTCAAGCAACGTCGACCGTAGCCTGATCTAGATATATTTATTTATCTCACCTACTTCATGCTTCGGAGGGCACGTTAAGCCATCGTTTCCGGCTTTTGTCATTAGATGACAGTTGTTGAGACAAATCAGTGGCCTGTAGGTGGCTTAAAAACACTGGCTGCTGCCAACCCACAGTTGGGCAGCGTGGTGAAGTATGCTCTAGACCCCTTCGATTGACAGGAGGCCCGTATTCCAGCAGTGGGATGAATAAGCATTGACGAGAACAACGACAATAATTACATACGCAAAACATTTCACTTCCTTGTTCGGCAACTCAATGATTTAGGTCCCCAATAGTGTTAGAAACTTAAAATCCGTGGTGCACGGCAGTTGAACTTCACTTGACTAGCCATCTCTTTAGGCTTTTATTGCCTTATTTGCCATATTGCTGTCTCTCACATTGCTAAGAGGGGAAGTCAAATTCCAAAAGCTTCCTACTCCTACTAATTTCTTCTGATTAAATTCGTTGTGAGTTCCAAGGCAGCCGTAGTTTTACCCCTGGGACTACAATGGACTTCATTGTTCATTGCCTTTTTTGGCGGTCGCCGCTGTTAATCCTGGCTACACAGGAGACACAGTGGTGGGAATGTGTGGTGGGCCCCCGTCCCTTCCTTGTTCGGCAATCGGGTAAAAGAATATGTGACTGTAAATATACAAAAAATTAAGGACTACAATTTTAAATTCTCAATCAAAAGATTTTAAATTTACAATAAAAGTAAATATTGTTTTTGATATAGCTTGTAATTCCAGAGATTCTTAATTCGAGAACCTGTCTAGAGAATTTACAGGGCGGGAGGATTTTCTATGGGAGTGGGCGGCCCCTGCGAGCTCCCCCTGCGTCAGGACGTGACGTCTGGAGGTGAAAGGCTCACTGAGCTTTTTACGACGCCAAAATTTCTCTAATACTGTTACTAGGTTAAACTTCCAATTCAGCAATGGTGCTGTTTACAGAATCGCTGTTTTCTATTTTTATCAACATGCGTTACGAATAACTATTTTTTTTTATACTACGTCGGGTGGCAGACAATTATACGGCCTACCTGATGTGAATCGTTAGAATATGAATCACATAATAATTTATGAAACTAATCAATTATAACGTTTTTTTTTATCAAGAGTACCTAAGTTTAAGGAGCGACTTGCCTTTTTTTGGGTATGTACATATTTTTTTATACTACGTCGGGTAGCAGAAAAGCATAAGGCCCACCTGTGAAGCGGTTATTGTAGCCATATTAATGCTCGCAACATGAAATATCGCTTGCGCCCCGCTGCCAATGCAGCATCTCCTTCTTTTTCTGATGACCTCACTCACTGGCAGGAACATAACAACTCTCAAGGGAATTGTTATTTGGCTGCGGTATATTGTATAAAATTCTTTGATATTTGCAAACGTTTTATTTATAAATCATATTTTTGAGAACGAACCGATTTCAATGACTTCCTTCAATGTTTTGGTCTATAACTCTGGTTTCATATAGTCTATGACAATGTTTTTGCCCTAAAATCTTTCTAGAAATATTTGCAACCGAATAGCGAAAACCGCATCTAAATCGACTTTGTAGTTAATGAGAAACTCTTGAAAACATACAGACGGGTCAGGCAGAGAACCTCCTTTTTTGAAGTTGGGTTGAAATACTGAAAATCGGAAATAACAATTTTATTTAGGATTACACATTTACAAAGTTACTCTGACGATACTTCCTGACCTCATATGGTCGAAAGCATTAGGGAAGATTTATATCCACCAGTGGGTGATAATTGCAGATTCGAGGCGCAGTCTGTTTCATTGTAAATATGGAAGAACAATGAACGTAACAACTTTTATTTATGTAAATAATTATACGTATACCTCAGGGTTGCCTTGAAAAGATTGGTTTCAGCAATAAGGCCGCCTTGTTGCATAACGTTTAGTTAATACACGTTATATATTAGGTTGGGGAAAAAGTCTTTTCGTATTTTATATGAAAATTCAAAACATTTTTTAATAAAGTTTATTTACATTTAACTAAAGTATGTAGGTGCCATTTTATTCGATAACTTTTTGCCATCTTGTAGGTAGAGACATGATCCCATTACTATAGAAATTTTGGGACTTCTGTTCAAAAAACCACGACAAGTGGTTTTGGCAGTCTTCTCGTGATGTTAACCTGACATTGCTAAAGAATTCTGAAGAGAACGAAACAGGTGGAAATCAGAAGGTGCAAGGTCAGGACTATACGGCGGATGCATTAACACCTCCCAGTCAAACTCTCTTAATTTTTGCTGAGTGGCTAAAGATGTGTGAGGTCTAGCGTTATCATGATGAAAAATCACACCCCTTCTGTTAATTAATTCCGGCCGCTTTCTCTCAACTTTTTGCTTTAATCTCATCAGTTGTTCACAGTAGAGTTCAGAATCGATAGTCCTGCCTGGCGGTAACAGCTCATAATGAATAATGCCCTTCCAATCCCACCATATACACAGCATCACCTTGTTGCGGGTTAACCCGGGTTTTGCCAGAGTCTGTGAAGCCTGACCGGCCTTTGACCACGACCTTTTTCGCACGTTCTTGTCGTACGTGATCCACTTTTCATCACCAGTTATAAGCTTTTTCAAAAACGGTTCGCTTTCATTACGTCGTAGTAAAGAATCGCAAATGAGTACACGGTTCATTAGGTTTCTTTCAGTGAGATCGTGAGGCACCCAAATATCGAGCTTTTTAGTGTACCCAGCTTTTTTCAAATGCGCCAAAACTGTTTTGTGGTCAATTCCTAATTCTTCAGCTACGTCGTAACTACTGATATTCCGATCTTGCTCCACTTTTTCAAAAATGGCATCCATTTTATCCGTAACAGGGCGACCAGAGCGACGTGCATCTTTGACATCAAAATTTCCTGATTGAAAACGCTTAAACCAAATTTGTGCTACTCTCACAGACACTGCACTAGGTCCATAAACGTCACAAATTTTTTTCGCAGCTTGCGTTGCATTTTTACCTTTTTTGTAGTAAAATTTTAAAATGAATCGAATTTCTTCATTAGATTCACTCATCTTGACAGTAAAAAAAACAAATGAAAATCACACATTTACCTAATTTGAATTTGGAATTATCTTTTTTAAAATTTAAACTTTTTAAAGATATCAAAACCTGCCAGATACAAATGGTATAACCAAAGAGATTTTATTACAAGTTCATACATACTATAATGCGAAAAGACTTTTTCCCCTACCTATTATGTCATAAACGTTTAGTTTTAAGTGTATTCTATGTACTTTTTATCGTGCAAATAAAGCATATTCTATCTATCTATCTATATAGATGGCTTACTACTAACCACCCAGCACAGGATCGATTTTAAAAATTGTTTCACCTAGAGAAAAATACATGATCAGCGAGTAACATAGTCAATATTTCATTGCACCGAATCCGGGGCAGGTCGTTACATTAAGAGTAATGAAGAACCACCATTTGCCGTCCATTGTACTCTATCTTAAAATAAATACATTTTATACAGTTTAATTCATGCTATTCCTTTAGTCAGATAACAATACTTTGGTCGCATGCCGAGCGGCATTTGTTTGTGATTCTGTGGCGTAGCGGTCAATGACGCGGCTTCGACACCAACGCTCGTGGGTTCGATTTCCACACAGGACAAACATTTGTGTGCATGAACATGTCTGTTTGTCTTGGTATATTTATGATACATAGAAAACGTTGTCATCTAATGACAATAGCCGGCACCGACGCGCGACGGCATAAAGTGCCTTCCGAACCTCGAATAAGCTCGAGATAAATACACCCATCTATGGACAGGCTACAGCCGACGTTGCTTAACTTGCGTGTTCGATTAGACTGACAACGACGATACCATCGAGCTCGTCAACTAAAAGCATACAATGCCATTATTCTGAGCAATGAATGCTCCTCTAAATTTAGACAATATTTAACATAGAATAAATATAAAATATAAATATTGTCAGACAAATTACACAGCGCCATCTAGCCCCAAAGTAAGCGAAGCTTGTGTTATGGGTACTAGACAACTGACAAACATACGTAAATACATTTTTTTTTTAAATACATATTTATGATACATAGAAAACGCCTCTTTTTTTTTTTTTTTTTTTTTTTTTTTATACTACGTCGGGTGGCAGACAAGCATACGGCCCGCCTGATGTGAAGCGGTTACCGTAGCCTTAATAATGCTCGCAACATAAAATTACGCTCGCGCGCCGCCACCCCCGCTGCCAACGCAGCATCTCCTTCCTTCCTGGTGACCTCACTCACTCGCAGGAACACAACAACCCTCAAGGGAATTGTTATTTGGCTGCGGCATTCTGTGAGGTGGAGGTACATTCCCCAGTCGGGTAGCTTACAATTACGCTCCCTATAGTGCCACAAACTTATCTGGCCCGGTGGCGGGGGCGGTACGATCGACTTAAGTGTTGCTATTAAACGAAATGCCGCCCGTTTTAGAGGAAACATAAAAATCAAAGAAATATAAACACTATTAAAATAATAGCATTGATATACCTATTAATTGTGTTGTGTGGTGTTTCAATTAATTAACAATTGCCTTCTATTTTTTGTTGATTAGTTTCAAAAATGCACCACGTTAAGTCGCGATCTAAGCTATTATATAATATTAGAGAGTTATAATATTACACAGAAACAACTCGTTGACGATTTTTTTATTGTAAGAAATGAAATATGTGTAGAAAAAGATAATATGTATTTTAAAAAATACACCTCAATGGAATGTGCATACGCGGTAAGTAAATTAATTGTACCTGGCAATACTACATTCCAAGATGGCGGCTTTAGTTCTAAATTTGGCCACCGGGTCAGATAAGTTTGTAGCACTGTACCTCTCTTTTCGCCAGAGCTTCGTTTGTCAGTCCGCAGGGTGCACCGCGTGCAGGTGAAGTTGGCTTTGGTTCAAAGATGTTGATGAACCACTTACACCCAAAACTTCATAAATGTCTTGATTCGTTTTATCTGTTCTTTATTTTGCAGAACAGAAGCTATCGCCGAAGCTAAAGCCGATTACTATCGAATTTTTTGAATGCAAAATCCAATGGTAATCATCGGTCATATATGAGATTCATATACGTATTATAATAACACACGTAATGTAAGAAAGTCATGCATCTTCATCATCCACGCAAATTACGCGTCACGCAAGTTACACGCAATTCCAAAAGCTTCCTCCTCCTACTAATTTCTTCTGATTAAATTCGTTGTGAGTTCCAAGGCAGCCGTAGTTTTACCCCTGGGACTGCAATGGACTTCATTGTTCATTGCCTTTTTTGACGGTCGCCGCTGTTAATCCTGGTTACACAGGAGACACTGTGGTGGTAATGTGTGGTGGGCCCCCGTCACGCAAGTTACTTGTAAAAGAAAATATAATATACTATGTTATTCCACTAACATGTTAATATATACTCCACAATTTCAAACAATATATTGCCATAACATTATGCAACGATTAACTGGCGATTGTAGCCAAATTGCCATTCCGCGTCATTCGCCTAAATACTGTCCACTTTTAAGCTAATTATGCCATTATCATACAACTGCTTTGTATTTTAAAGTCAACATGCCAACGTGCGTAATGATAATAACTTTCGAATGTGACGTCATACTTCTCGCGTTACATTTAGGTCTCTTTCTGATTAGTCGGCGTTACAGTTCTAAGTGCTTTATAAAGTCCAAGGAATAAAGATATATTATTATTATTATGTTTCTCTTAATTCACGGGTCAAGCCCGGTAATTTGATAGGCGTGCGCGGGGATATGGATCCAACGCGTAGAGGCCCCTTTGAGAAGTTTGTTGTAATGTTGTACGCCCGCCGTGACCCGCTCCAGGATATGTCAATGGAACGACATACCCATGAGCAGGTCTCGGCAGGCGTTGAGACTATTGCGAAGTGTGATGGAAAATAAATGGGCTATGGAGATGAGATCTGGGTGTACTTAATACCGGGCTTTTACAGAAGAGGGACTATTATTATTATTATTATTTGATTTGATATCATTTTTTTATATGAGAGGGGACCAACGAGCATTTGGGTCACCTGATGTAAAGCAATCACCACCGCCCATGGAGATCAGCAACACCAAGGGGTGGCTATCCGTTGCCAACCTATACTCCTTCCCTTCTTTCCGGTGACCTCATTCACTCGCAGGAACACAACAACCCTCAAGGGAATTGTTCTTTGGCTGCGGTATTCTGTGAGGTTACGTAGTTCCCCAGTAGGCCAGCTTAAAGATACCCTATGCCCTACCGCTCTTTTTCCCAGAGCCTCGTTTGTCAGTCAGCAGGGTACACCACGTGCAGATAAGGTTGGCTTTAGTTCAGAGATTTTGATGAACCACTTACCCGCCAAATCATACTCAGTATACGTGGTATCGAAAGCTTATTAACATAAACAGTGCGTATTTTTTCAATTGAACGTTCCTGATTACCGGCGGCGCTCCCGCGTATACTTAGCCACTCAGGCACGAGTTCTCAATTATATTAAAATACATGCGATCGGTTTGTTTTCAGTACCTCGTATACCGAGCATGTCGATGTCGAGCGTATGTCGAGCTCGGTGGTCGAATGGTTAGCAATGGCCACTTTGACTCCGAGGTCGCGGGTTCGATTCCCGCACAAGACAAACATTTGTGTGCATGAACATATCTGTTTGTCTTGGTCTGGGTGTTTTCTATGTATTATAAGTATGTATTTACAAAAAAAAACAATGTATTAAAGTACATTTATCAGTTGTCTAGTACCCATAACACAAGCTTTGCGCTTAATTTGGGACTAGATGGCGCTATGTAAACTGTCCAGAAAGATTTATTTATTTATTGTACCGCTGTTGCGCTGACAAATCAGAAAAGGGCCTTACTTTCTACAAATTATGTACATTAACAACTCTATACTTTTAAAAAAAGTATATTATGACGTAATTAAAATTTTCTAAGTCATACCACAGTATAAATAATAGTACTATGTACAGTCTGGCCACTCCCTGCCGCTCTCTCGTATCGACCTCACCTCCCCTCTGAGACTAATCTGGAACAGTTTGTATGGCACCGCACGCACACACGCTCATTCACGCTCTGCACAAACGCCATTGTTTATTTAGTAGTAAACGACGCGACATTCGTATAGAGTGGCCGGGTGTGGGTCATACTACAATTTTGTGGCATCTGAAATCGATTGAATAATAATGATATGGCAGGCTTTTTGGCACTCTTTAGACGCTACGTCACAAGGCGCATTATTCTCCCAGTTACGTTGTTGTTATTCGATGGCGTATTCTCAATTCGAGCCAAGAATTTAATCCATTTAATGGATTCGTAACCAATGTATCGACGTACGTTAACTTTTCAGTTTGTATACGTAACGTTATAAAATAGGCATGCATTTTGCAGTGTGTGTACATGAACACATTGTCGGAACGTCAAACTATTCGCCACATAAATCGAGTAAATATTTGTTCGATTAACAATTTAAATCAGCGATGGAATGCGTAGAGTTTGGAGCAAATGGGCGTAGAAATTCTGCGTATGTCGTTGATTGTGTTGCCATATGTCAATATAATTGTAATTATTTTAGTTAGTACACATAATTGACAATTCGACTTAGTAACATTGTTGTGTTTTACTATAGCTGTTTAAATAGGAGTGCGCACGTAATACTCCATTTGTGATTTTTAGTGTGTATGCACAATAAATTTTAAAGGTGCGTACACAACTTGGCGCCACGCTGTGAATGTACTGTAATAATATGTAGTATAGGATTTCTGACGGTGCTGTTTGGCTGTATGATTGTAACGCCTATTTGGAATAAGTCACGCAATACTCGTGCGCGACCAGCACGAGCACGAGTTCTTCGCCGTGGCCGTGTGGTTTCCGGCAGACTAGAATAGAATCACTCCGTTTCTTCCCGTGGATGTCGTACAAGGCGACTAACGGAAATACATTATCAAATATCGATCAGGCCTCCCCAACCCGTTTGGCCAGCGTGGGGAATGTAGGCCAAATCCTCCTTCCGTCAAGGACGGACGAGAGAGGGTCCTGTAGTGGATACTAAAATGGACCT
This sequence comes from Hypsopygia costalis, assembly GCA_937001555.2. Lineage (NCBI taxonomy): Eukaryota > Metazoa > Arthropoda > Insecta > Lepidoptera > Pyralidae > Hypsopygia > Hypsopygia costalis. Next base: position 17,763,770 of record OW443343.2, on the reverse strand, counting down.
GATGGTGATGATGATGAACTAAGCACGTGTCCGACGCGTGGGCCCTTAACGCCACAGAGATGGTATACGCTTATCAAATATAAGAAACAGTAATAACTTAACATATCGCTAGTAACATTAAATACAAAATAAGATAGGCAAATATCCAGAAACAAAAAAGAGAGAATTGACATCTTTGTTCCTTTACACCAAACATTGAAGCAGTTGTTTACATACTCAAGATCAAGTCAATTAGCAAACACGTTCAGTACGCTGTTGGTGCTTACCCGGACTCTACGCTAAAGATACTACAGTTTACGCATACTTAGTTGCAATTAAGTAGTCTAGGTACTCTGACTTCTGTGAACGTCCCCGATGAGTTACAGTATCTATGCAGCTTCATCAGTCTTCTGAACGCGTTGTATACTGAAAATATTAATATAATACTCGTAATTAAAATATAGTCAAAATTCAGTTTCGATCCAGTCGCGATCTCACAAATGTCACATTTGGTATTCTCGTAATACAATATGTAACTTCAAAATTAAATTTAAGCGGGATTATATCGAAATATGAGTGAAAATTAAACAAACTAAGAATGTTACTTTGCCAACAAAAAGAATTGATAATAATTAATTAATGAAATCAAGTATATAATTTTAGTCAATACACAATTCAATCTCGATTCGGTGAACTTTCAATCTGCGTTCGTAGAAAAAATACGAGAATTGGCCTTCTGGTCGCTACGAGTATACTGTTTCGTTCTACGTGTTAATTAACCTATAGGCTAGGCATAATGTACACGCGCGGTTTGCGAGTCTTTCACAAATAAATGCCTTGGCATTGCATAAATGTGGACGCACCCTTGTAATGTTAGTTTTTGGCACTAGCTTTTGATATGCGATACGATGCATTAGCATGTTCATGACTGTAATTATTGTTGTCTATTAGTTTAGTTTCTGATATTGCTTGGTTATCTGGGATGAAAGCTTATTTGGGTCACCGTGAAATAAATTACAGTAAATATAAGGTGAAGAGTATATTTTTTTACACGAAGTATGGCGTATGCGTGATGGGAAGCGGTTACCGTAGTTTATGAAGGTTAATAATACCTATCTTCATAACAATTACCTACGTTGCTAGCGTTTTTGTAACTCTTTATTCTCTTTTTTAATAACCCTATGGTTACTATTATGTACAAAGGTTATGCTATGGTGTAGCTTCCTGAGAAAACCTATACTTAATTACGAGGAGCTCGGTGGTCTAATGGCATACAATGGACACTTTACCTCCGAAGTCGCGGATTCGATCCCGCTCGAGACGAACATCTGTGTGCGAACATGTCTATTTGTCTTGGTTTGGGTGTTTTCTATGTATTGTATGTATGTATTTACAAAAAAAAAAAGTATTTAAGTATTCCATCAGTTATCTAGTACCCTTTGCTTAGTTTGGGACTTAATGGCGCTATGTAATTTATCCAGGAATATTTTATACTTCGCATTTGTGCAGGTTGTGGAATCACTTCCTTTCAGTTAGGTACACTCTGTATAAAATAAGTATAAATTGTGTAAAATTATTTACAACCATTTTAATAGATCCAACGATTTGTATTTTAATTACAAGTTGTTGGGATGACGGCGAATTTAATTAAACATTTTAATGATCGTTAATTTTATACTCGATAAGCAATTATTACAGTCGAGTGAAAAAATTAAATCACGTGTTTAATTATTTTTCAAATTAACCTGCGAAATTGTGAAGAGTAAGTTGCTGGAAATTTATTGTGATGCTAGCTTTTGGCCGTCTCTATGTACGCGCTCCTTACAATATCCTGTACAAGTTTCCAAAATTTGCGTTCACATCTACATATTAAAAAATCATATTTCTCAGACCAATACCATTTTTAGGGTTTCGTACCCAAAGGGTAAAAGGGACCATATTACTGAGATTCCGTTGTCCGTCCGTCCGTCCGTCTATCACCAGGCTATAATCTCATGAACCGTGATAGTTAGACAGTTGAATTTTTCACATGTATTTCAGTTGCCGCTATAACAGCAAATACTAAAAAACAGACTAAAATAAATATTTAAGGGGGCTCTCATACAACGAACGTTGCCGTTTTTATAGATAATAATAGTACGGAACCCTTCGTGCGCGATTGCGATTCGCACTGCGCCTGCTTTTATTGCTAAACTGTTGTTCATACACGTTTAAGTGTTCAATAAATAATTCTAGTAGTACTTCTACTGAATACTGGTAGACATTTTGTATTAAAAGGGAATTAAGGTTTACAGAACTTTTAGAGGTGTCTTCGTAATACGCCATAGTGTCTTCATTGATACTTACAACAAGTTGCGATTGTGATAAGTTTCGAATAGGACCAGTTGCGAATGTGACCGCTTGCGTCTATGTGACAATTTGCGAATAGAACAGCCTGCGTCGAACCCTTCATAAATTATATATTTGTTTATCATTAAAATAATGAAAAAATAAAAAGAAAATCATTTTATGACGACACTCTCATGAACTAAAAATAATTATTAAAACGACGAGCTCGGCGGTAGTGGTCGAATGGCTAGCAATGGCCACTTTGACTCCGACATCAAAGGGGTTCGATCCCCGCACAAGACAAATATTTGTGTGCATGAGCATGTCTATTTGTCTTGTCCTGGGTGTTTTGTATGTATTAATAGTATGTACATATTTACAAAAAAATACATGTATTTAATTATTTTTATCAGTTAACTAGTACTCATAGTACAAGTTTTACTTAGTTTGAGACTAGATGGCAGTGTGTAATAAATTTGTCTAGGAATATTTATCATATATTTATTTAGTATCTTTAGATATAAGCATACTTTAGCACGAGGATGGTAAACTTATGTTCCAATTATTTTATAGAAGAAAAGCTACATTTGATTAAGGCAAATCTCTCGCGGCTCCGGTATACAATGTGAGTTGACATAGTTGCCGAGTGCTCGCGGTGTAGCAACTCGCACACGACTCGAGTTCCACCCTGTACTAATTAATTGGAATGCCTTGTAAATTAATATTCACACATACACGACATATTTATACAATGAATCAACGAGAGAGATGGATTTGGTAGTATGGGTTGAAATGTATATTAATTTGTTTATCTGTTCCAAATATTTTAAACATTGTTCTATGAATTGTGTGTTTGTTTCTAATTTCTTTAATGCAAAAATATTAATACTATTACTAAACTAATTAGAAATTTGTTTGATTGAATTCGCTAATCTCAGAAACTATTGGTTCGAGTTAAAAATGTTGCAAAAACAGGGAAAAATTAAAAGCGAAGCCGGGACGGGTCGCTTGTGATTATATAAAAAGCACACTATTTGAATAAGCCGCGTTGAAACGCTTGGCAATCATCTGCCAAACAGCGAACAGTAAACACATGTCAAACAGCAAACACCCAGCCCAAACTTTGTTCCACACGCTTGGTGTTTGTCGCAAACACAGTACACCTGGGTTTGCCAAACGGATACATAAACAGCAAACAACAAACACCCATACATACGCTGTTACTTGTCGTTTACTGTTTGACCGTTGTTTGGCAAGCGTGTGGATGCGGCATAAAAATATTGAAAATATAGTCTACACGTATAAAAACCATAGACATAATTAAAAATATGCCGCCAAATAGCCACGCCATGCTAATTATAAAGCCCAATTGATATTGATTATTAGTAAATATACTCGTATCGTTTACTTATAGATTTGGCTCAAAAAATATTTATTAATTTAGGTACATGTTGTTTACTGTCTTAAATACATACTATAGGTGATAATTATACCCTGCGAATGATGAATGAGATGCATTATATTTAGAACAACTATTCAATTGGCTGCCTATGCAATGATATACTAATTGATTGATGTCACATATTAGAGATGGATTAATTGGTAGACGGATTGATCTTCTTCTAGTATTTTTTATGAATAAAGCTACTGTTATATAAGACAGAAAGGTGGTTGCCAGTGGAGGTGCTTGGGTGGGCAGCAATGATATTATTCTGTTGTGTGTCATATAAAGAACACAATCTTTATTGTAACGCGTGAATGTTATTACAGTACTGGGTTGTCGCTGACTAAGCAATAGCAATATGCACCTATGTGGCAATAAACCATGATGCTACGTTAAAACATAGTAATTAGCCAATATGTTACAGATACGGCAACTCGTGGGTGATGCCTCTGGTGTCGCAAACGTTGTTAGGCTACGATGATTGCTTTCCAGCAGGGAGTACGGTTGTTTTTCCACCCTAGCGGTATAAAAGAAGAAACAACATACTACTCTACCAAATAAGGAGTTTTTCAATTTCTTCAGATCTACAAAACAAAACTTACCATTCCTTAATCATCACTTTTTTTTCTTTATACAACGTCGGGTGGCAGACAAGCATACGGCCCGCCTGATGTGAAGCAGCTACCGTAGTCACATTAACGCTCGCAACATTAAAATATCGCTAGCGCGCCACCACTTCGCTGCCAACGCAGCATCTCCTTCCTTTCTGGTGACCTCACTTACTCGCAGGAACACAACAATCCTCAAGGGAATTTTTATTTAGCTGCGGTGTTCTGTGAGGTGGAGGGACCTCTCTTTTCGCCAGAGCTTCGTTTGTCAGTCAGCAGGGTGCACCGTGTGCAGGTGAAGTTGGCTTTGGTTCAAAGATGTTGATCAACCACTTACACCTTAATCACATTTCTACCCCTCCCAAATTCAATCAGCAATCTGCAAATAAACAGTTACTTTCGAAATACAATCCTAATTTAACTTATGTAATGTATAGTCTGTATCCGATTCGTGCAGATAATCCGTCTCGTATACCCTTACATTGCTTAAGCTACAACTAAGTTTTAAGCCACGCACACGTACGCCCCGCGTACAAAGTACCTACCAACACAGAGAAGCTTTGGATCTAAACGTTCTAAATAAGCGACAGTTAACAGTAATCCGCCCACTGAGTATCGAAACTAATGTGAAGGCAAATGCCCCTTGAATTCAAATAGACAGGTTAGAGATATACTGGACTAAACGAGGGTAAAAGTCATAAAGATTTCCGATTTTTTATACTTAATTTGGAGTAATTCTACGAATCTTCCCTTATTTATATATATTTTTTTGCCTTAGATGCCTTGCCTTAGATGAGGCACAAACAGCATCATTCTTTAACAGGATAAAAATATTTAACCACTTTTCTCTGACCCTTAAAACTATACGTTTTAAGAGGAAACTGAAATCCCACGAACATAAAGCGTATACGCGGTAGTATATGGTAGCTCCAACCAATCACTAAGTTTATTGAAACATGATTAACTTCACACGATATATTGTATGTGATAAACTTTGTCTTGATATTCCGTGGGTATAGACATCGCCTTCAACCCCTATTCATCCCACTGCTAGAACAGGGGTCTCTCCTCAATCGAAGGGGTTTAGAGGATACTCCACCACGCTGCTCAACTGCAGGTTGGTGGAGGTCAGTTTTTCAAGCCGCCTAAAGGCCACCGACTTGGCTTAACGACTGTCACCTAACTGCAACAGCCGGGACTGAACGATTAACGTGCCCTCCGAAGCATGGAGGAGCTAAATAAACCCATCCATGGATAGACTGCAGTCGACATTGTTTGACTTGCGTGATCAATTAGACTGCCATCGAGCTCCTCCGCATTATTATAGTATTATAGGTACATTTATTAATAAACAAAAATATGACTTCCACCACTATTATTTCAGTATGCCGTTGAAATAAATCCGGCATCGTATAGGTCGAAAACACACTAGTGCGTGCTACGAGTGGAGTCTACAAAGCTGTAAGCTGGTATGAATGTGACCACCGCCTACGGGCCCCCTTTCGCTACAGCGAGCAAACTTTGAGGAAAGCTGATCCGTGCTGATGCGGCGTGTTTCAGTTTCAGAATACATGCTTTGACACGAATGTTGAGAATTGCAGAGTGTGTACTACTACTCTGACTACGTTTACACTAAGTAGCGTTGGGTAGTTTCCAAGTGGGAATTTTCCGAGTTAGCATTTATACTACTATGTAAATCATGAAATGGAATGATGAATTTATTATAAACTTAGTTTAAGATATTTCTTTTTTTTTTTATACTACGTCGGGAGGCAGACAAGCATACGGCCCGCCTGATGTGAAGCAGTTACCGTAGCCATATTAACGCTCGTAACATAAAATATCGCTCGCGCGCCGCCACCCCCGCTGCCAACGTAGCATCTCCTTCCTTTCTGGTGACCTCACTCACTCTCAGGAACTCCAAATTAAAATGAATAATAATAATAAATATTCCTAGACAAAGTGCACACTGCCATCTAGACCTAAACTAAGCAATGCTTGTACTATGGCTACTAGATAACTGATTAAAATACTTAAAACTATTTTTTTTTTTGTAAATATCTACCTACATATAATATCCTAGGAAACGCAAGACAAACAACATGTACAGAAATATTTGTCTTGTGTGGGGCTCGAACCCGCGACCCCGGAGTCTAAGTGGACATTGCTAGCTGCCATTCGACCACCGGACTCGTCAAATGGTCGTATTTTTTATTTTTATTTACTAACTTTTAAACGCGGCTTCGCTCCGCGTAAATATTTATCTTATCTTGGATAAAAAGCATCATATGTGTACAAAAAACATATGTGTACAAAACATATTCGTTATGTATGTTCTTTTTATAATAGCTAAACATGGCTCCACGTCGCCTGATGTTAAGCGAGAAGTCGCCAAGTCGCATCGGCAATGGACAAGAGACCTTAGTGTCCTGTCAGTTCATATTCCATGCTGGACCGCGAAATACTTCTTCACATTCAAGAATAGATTCTTCACAAAAAATATTTTTTTTACTAAAGTTGTACCCTCAACTTGCAAATTTGGATGAAATTAGATAGTATAAGTAATAGAACTACGTGCATTGTGCCGCTCTCGTATCAACCTCACCTCCCCTCTGAGATAAATCTGAAAGAATTTGTATGGCGCTGCACGCACACACGCTCATTGACGTTGGTTACACATTTGGTACACATTTCATGCCAATTTTCAAGTTAAGTCGGGGTTGGGTTGGATGATGAATAAGGACTTAAAGCAAGCGAAAATCTAGGTGGATTTATTGACAACAAAGACTCGACACAACATAGTTCAATTACGATAAATAAAATATCTACAATCAACGGCATTCGGAGCGCGATGCCGATAAAATTGTTTGCAAGCCCCGACTGTACACTCATGGACCGGGAGGGATTTTACGCGGAACCGGACTCCGAACATTCCTGTATCCCTTTGAAATTAAATAAAGCTTAAATACACATGAAATAATTTTAAAGATCCATAATGAATTCTGAAATATTTTTTTTTACCCGTATATGGTGAAGGTGAAGTGAAGTGAAAATGAAGTGTTATGATTTTAGCAGTCTATGTTTGTATTTATGTATATTACCCAATAGTATATAAGCTGTTCATTCGAATTTGATGATAAGGTGTCAATAGATTTGTTATGATGGCCCGGCTAAAATAGGTTACATTTAAAACCCACTACTTCTATATCAGGAGAATCTTTCTAGAAAACGAAGGAAAAAGTAGAGCAATTTTTATATAAATCGGCTCAATTTTAGATAAGGACTCTTAAGGTTTAGCGAACATAAGTCACGTAAGCGCCAGAAACTCGTTTCTTTAACTCATTTTTTCTAGAACATACCACATTAAGCCTTACTACTCAATGAACAATCATTGAGAAGAAAAAATCTTAGTGTTAATTTAACTCAAAAATATAATTACTAAAATGTTGAATTACTAACAATCCTAGATTGACTAGTGTCTGAGCTAAGTATGACTCTGTTAAATATCTCTACAATTCATTTAAACTGTTTTCTATCAAGTTTTCCAGTTGCACGCTAACAGAAGACAATAATTAATTCAATTATTTGCCTGTTCGTGAGTTAGCCTGGTGTATAGGCTTTTATTTCTGTTGTCGAAACACTAACTGGCATAGAATCATAGTTTAAGTAATAGTACTATGTACAGTGTGGCCTCACCCTGCCGCTCTCTTGTGTCGACCTCACCTCTCTGAGACAAATCTGGAACAGTTTATATTGTGCTGCACGCTCACACGTTCATTCACGCTCTGCACAGACGTCATTGTTTATGTAGTAGTAAACGGCGCGACATTTGTATGGAGTGGCTGGCGTGTGATAGAATCTAAGCATAGTCTTCTGTAAGTATATATATTAGGTTGGGGAAAAAGTCTTTTCGTATTTTATATGAAAATTCAAAACATTTTTTAATAAAGTTTATTTACATTTAACTAAAGTATGTAGGTGCCATTTTGTTCAATAACTTTTGGCCATCTTGTAGGTAGAGACATGATCCCATTACTATAGAAATTTTGGGAATTCTGTTCAAAAAACCACGACAAGTGGTTTTGGCAGTCTTCTCGTGATGGTAACCTGACATTGCCTAAAGAATTCTGAAGAGACCGAAACAGGTGGAAATCAGAAGGTGCAAGGTCAGGACTATACGGCGGATGCATTAACACCTCCCAGTCAAACTCTCTTAATTTTTGCTGAGTGGCTAAAGATGTGTGAGGTCTAGCGTTATCATGATGAAAAATCACACCCCTTCTGTTAATTAATTCCGGCCGCTTTCTCTCAACTTTTTGCTTTAATCTCATCAGTTGTTCACAGTAGAGTTCAGAATCGATAGTCCTGCCTGGTGGTAACAGCTCATAATGAATAATACCCTTCCTATCCCACCATACACACAGCATCACCTTGTTGCGGGTTAACCCGGGTTTTGCCAGAGTCTGTGAAGCCTGACCGGCCTTTGACCACGACCTTTTTCGCACGTTCTTGTCGTACGTGATCCACTTTTCATCACCAGTTATAAGCTTCTTCAAAAACTGTTCGCTTTCAGTACGTCGTAGTAAAGAATCGCAAATGAGTACACGGTTCATTAGGTTTCTTTCAGTGAGATTGTGAGGCACCCAAATATCGAGCTTTTTAGTGTACCCAGCTTTTTTCAATTGCGCCAAAACTGTTTTGTGGTCAATTCCTAATTCTTCAGCTACGTCGTAACTACTGATATGCCGCTCTTGCTCCACTTTTTCAAAAATGGCATCCATTTTATCCGTAACAGGGCGACCAGAGCGACGTGCATCTTTCACATCAAAATTTCCTGATTGAAAACGCTTAAACCAAATTTGTGCTACTCTCACAGACACTGCACTAGGTCCATAAACGTCACAAATTTTATTCGCAGCTTGCGTTGCATTTTTACCTTTTTTGTAGTAAAATGTTAAAATGTATCGAATTTCTTCATTAGATTCACTCATCTTGACAGTAAAAAAAACAAATGAAAATCACACATTTACCTAATTTGAATTTGGAATTATCTTTTTTAAAATATAAACTTTTTAAAGATATCAAAACCTGCCAGACACAAATGGTATAACCAAAGAAATTTTATTACAAGTTCATACATACTATAATGCGAAAAGACTTTTTCCCCTACCTATTATACGGCAACCGTTATTGACTAATCTATCAACGTGCAGTTCAAACCACTGAATGGATCGGATTGAAATTTGTCATAAAGGTAGCTACTATGACATGTACGGTGCAATGCAACCGCACAGTAGGCGTCCGCTAAAAGAGGATTTTTGAAAATTCCCACGTTATGCTGAGATACACGCGTACGAAGTCGCGGGCGTAAGCTAGTTATACAGGTTAGCGAAAATGTCATCTGATGTATTTTTGCCGTGTATATCGATTTTTAATAAAAAAAAACTTTAGTTTTGGCTTTTGGATCGCGTTTATTTGATGTATTACTTTTTTTTCTATTAAGTCGAAAAAATTATGATGTAGAATGAAATGGCCAAGTGACTGCCGCAAAAATTATAACTTACGGGCCCGATTTTTTCCACCTCTCTTGTCAGTGACGAGAAGCTGACAAGAGCCGCTTGTCAGCTTCTCGTATTCTTGATGGATATTCTCTTTGAGGGCTTTATAAGTCTGGGGATAGGTGACATGTCGTGAGTTTAAAAAAAAACGAGTGTGCTTTAGACCACACGACTAAAGTAAAACTTCTAACTCTAGTACCGTGTAAACTGTAACTGAAGTAATCGAATGAAAATATGTACCCGCACCTCTCTCTCTTTCTATCTTCACTAACTTATATCTCCCTCTCAACTTTCGTTCGCCTCGCCTCATCACACTTTTCGTAAAGCTCTCGTCACGCATTCACCAGCTTACTCTATATATGTATATATATATATATATATATATATATATATATATATATATATATCTCACATCAGAGACTAACTTACTACAAGAGACAGTTAATAAGTCACTCTTGTAGTAAATTAGTCTCTGATGTGATGATTAATCAATGAGGAAACGGGGGTTAAATCGCACTCCCACACAATATTGTATTGACCTACAATATTTACCTACATCTAAGTAGTTAAATACAGTTTTGGCAGAACCTCGTTTAATCTACGGTTCGGTGTAAGGTTCGTTTATTCGGCCAAAGTTAGAGCCGGTAACAAGCGCGACTTGACCGGGATCACCTGGATTGTGGGTCGGAACAACTAATCCGGGAAAAGTTCCGTTTTCATTACCACGTTCGGTAATACATGAGTTTGGTTTTAGTTGTTCAAGGATCCCCGAATCGTAGAAATTTAATGTTTTAATGAAAATGGCTTTATAATTAATTTCGTTACTTGTTTCTGTCTCGGTTTCGCCTGCTTGATGAAACTATGATATGTACTATAGGAGGGGTATATGGTAATATGGGTGTAAGTGGTTCATCAACATCTTTGAACCAAAGCCAACTTCACCTGCACGCGGTGCACCCTGCTGACTGACAAACACAGCTCTGGTGAAAAGAGAGGTGGGGAGTGTAATTGTAAGCTACCTGGGGAATGTACCTCCACCTCACAAAATACCGCAGCCAAGTAACAATTCCCTTGAGGGTTGTTGTGTTCCTGCTAGTGAGTGAGGTCACCAGGAAGGAAGGAGATGCTAAGATGGCAGCGTGGGTGTCGGCGCGCGAGCGATATTCTATGTTATGAGCGTCTTCAGGCGGGCCGTATGCTTGTCAGTTACCCAACGTAGTATAAAAAAACCACTAGAATAAAAAGTATCGTAGTCGTCAACCCTTAATCGTCCCATACGGGTCTACCCTCAATCGAAATAGTTGCGCGTGGCAGTTTAATCAATCACGCAAGTCAAGCAACGTAAACCGAAGTTTGTCCGTAGATGGGTTTATTTGCTCCTCCGTGCTTTGGAGGGCACGTTAAGCCATCGGCCCCGGCTGTTGTCATTAGATGACAGTTGTTAAGCCAAGTCAGTGGCCTTTAGGCGACTTGAAAACACTGGCATCCGCCAACCCGCAGTTGAGCAGCGTAGTGAGTATGCTCTAAACCCCCTTAAATTGAGGGGAGGCACGTATCCCAGCAGTGGGACGAATAAAGGTCGACGACAATCACCTGACTGATTCATCTGAAAATGAAAATATTATTGCAAAACATACGTTTGGGTACTCCTTTTAAGCAGAATAAGTGCTTGTGTTAGGAGTGATCGTTCTTACAGAAAAAAGTTAAAAAGAAAGTGACAGTATAAAAACCTGATGACCTATTTCTAATTAATTGACGAGCTCGATGGCGTAGCGGTCAATGACGCGGCTTCGACACCAACGCTCGTGGGTTCGATTCCCACATAGGACATACATTTGTCTGCATGAACATGTCTGTTTGTCTTGGTCTGGGTGTTTTCTATGTACCATAAGTATGTATTTACAAAAAAAAATGTATTTACGTATGTTTATCAGTTGTCTAGTACCTATAAGCTTTGCTTATTTGGGGCTAGATGGCGCTGTGTAATTTGTCTGACAATATTTATTATTTATTATTATGTTAAGCTCAGCTGGAAAAAACCTTAGAGATGGCAATCGGCTTCCGCTTCGGCGGTAGGACTCCGGACGTAACCGAAAGTTAATTTAAAGACTAGTCGCCTAAGTTAGCCGCTAAGTAATGTAGCAGTTCTACAGATTGGCTGCAATATTTATAATATCACGGCGATGAATAGTATTTATATTCAGTAAGTCAAACGAAGCTTCCCACTGCCACTATATTGTTCTGATTAAATTTGCTGTAAGTTACAAACCAGTCGTAGTTTTACTCCAGGGACTGCAACGAACTCGCAGTTCATTGTCACTTTGGCGGCGTCTGCTCTTAATCCTGGTTACACAATATTTAGAATATTGGTTAGTGCCTGCTACATAGTAAGTGTTGATAGTTATTTTGTGCATATCATTATTTATTGTTACATTTTTATACACGTGGCTGGAAACGGGTTAAGTCGTTGCAACGGCTGTTTTTTGTGTTCTTTTAACCCTTAATTAACATAGTACCTAACTTTAGGTACTATGTAGTACCTAAAGGTTAATTAAGTTAATTATGATGAATGATGTTGGTTCTGTAAACGGAACCAACATCGTGGAATAAAAATCCACCTCCAGTGTCATAGGGTGTAATTAGTTTACACCTACATAGTAAACATGAATCTCGGAGATAAACAATAAATCTTTCGATATTATGGTTGATAATTTTTTAGGTTTTTTTTTATTGATTCGTGATTAATACTAATAACGTAATCGTCTCCTTGAATTTGATCAGCCTTTTAAAATACAACCTGTATATCTTATAAATAAATGTTCATGTAGGTATCACGATATGATTACTTTTTTTAGTTAATTTCTTCATTTCTATATATATACCTACATAAATGAATAAAATTTATATGTGACTTATTGGGCAAAAACTTTTTTGTGTATATCCAAATTAAAAACGAAAATTTGTTTGTAGTGAATTTTGGATTAGCGAACATTCAGTTCTTAATAAACATATAGTATATGAATTTATCACTAGAAAACCAAATAAAATATAATAATGAGAAATTAAACTTATATATATGTAATTACGCCAAACAAAACCTTCCATTACGAAAGGAAGGAGTCGCTGCGTTGGTAGCGGGGGTGGCGGAGCGCGAGCGATATTTCAAGTTGTAAGTATTATACCTAATGTGGCTACAGTAATCGCTTCACTTTACGTAAGCGGTATGCCGTTGTTGCCACACTAGTATAAAAACGTAGTATAAAAACACGGCACGATGAAAGATTATTTTCTGCCAAAACTCACCTCAAAGGCTGATAGTGCAATAGACTGCAATGCTTCCGCTTGCTCCTAGTGCATGTGCTTAACTGAGAATACATAGCCGTGTAGCGAAAATTTATACTCTAACCGTGCAATTTTCTTTGTATTGTTTAAAAAGTTTTATGAAAATTGCACGACTTTTCGAAAGCTAGGTGCAGCGACGGAATGTTCCGCACCACGCACGTAAATACGTGGATCGAGGCAACCTAATGCGCACGATGGCACGATGGAATGCCGGTTGCAGCTACTTTTGGACGCTCGATACAGTAGCTGATACAGTAGCAGCTCGATACGTGCGTTTGTGATATCGCGATTGAATGCAGCTAGTCGCAAAGGCGCCGTTGTTATACCATGTCTGTGCTTAAGGACCTACAATGCAACTTTTCTTATACTACTCATCTTTAACGCAACACGTTCGTTACATTCATGTCAGTTGGGAATGTCTTCTACGGTAGTTGAGTTATACGAGGATAAGAAAAACATATATTTTTTTTTATTTCGGAGTCTAACAGCTTAATAAATATAATTATACGTGATTAAATATTACAGCCTTATTGCTAATTATAAGACTCCACCATTGTGAATAACCATTATTCCTATAATTTTAGCTTTCTGTAGGAAAGAATAAAGAAAAATAATATTATAAAAACTCCAACTAACCCGTAACACTGAACAGACACCGCCCGAAGTAAAACCAACTCCACACAGTGATAGTCAAGCAAAATGAAGAAGAACAAACTGAAAGTAGCCTTAGGGAGCTAGTTAGAAGAAAGCTGGGAAGTCTCAACTTGCGGCGAAGCACCAGTCAGCGAAGTTTTGTAGCTACATCATTACAAGCGGGCGGTTCTTGGAGGTATCAAAACGTAAACGGATAAGTAAGTTGGTGGACTGACGACTAACTCTGTTAATAGTTCGCATAGTTATCCAGCAACAATTTAAATTTACATTATTTGTACGTCATCGCTATAGAGCAGTGGTTCCCAAGCTTTTTTTGTTCGCGGACCACTAGGAGGTTTTTATAAAAATCCATTATTTTATAAATCGAGATTTGAGTATTTTGTATAATAATTCTCAATTCCTTTTATTACAAGTTTCTAACAAGGACCATAATTTACCTCTCACGGACCACTGGTGGTCCGCGAACCATCGGTTGGGAACCTCTGTTATAGAGGTTACGTGAAGCACACTCTTGGTAAATTTAAAAAGAAATAACACATCATGTATATACAATAAATCTATATAAAAAATATCATTTTTGCTCTTACGTATGAATAATCTACGACCTTTCAGGACAAAAGAAATGGAGCTACTCAAAATGGACACGTTGCAGATTCTAGCTATTAGCGCTGTATACATTTTTAAATTAATTAGGGGAAATATGTATAACGCCGACGTATTAGGGTCAGTAGGACTTTATGTTCCTGGTGGATACGTAAGGAGGAGACACATTATTGCCCTAGGCACTACTGAACGAACCCCATGAGGGAAGCACCGGTGCAAGCACTCCACTCTCTTAACCTGTTAAGTACAGAACTAGATCTTTTCTCATGTGCTCTGAGAGAATTCACAAAGGTAGCGCTAAGTGTGATCTGTTATAGAGCATAACTTATTATGTACGACAAAATTACTATGAGATATACTTTGTTGTCACTTCATAAATGAAATTGTGCTGCACTATCGCATTAGGTCTAACCTTTAATGATATTTGCAAGTAAAGATAAATAAGTAAATAAATCTAATATAAAATCCTGATTCACTTACCATGTTTCCCGTTTTCCTCTTTTACCACTTCCAACCCGCTCTCAACGTCCCTGTCCTACGAAAACATTGAATTATCCCCATCTAACGCAACTTTTTTCTTTAATTAATTTACTGTTCTTGCAACATCGCTCTGGTATTAACTACCTGCGTAAATTTATACGAAACAATATTACTCTATATAACTGCTTAAAAATAATAATAGAGAGCACTACTTTACTCAAGATTTATGATTATTTATGTTCATTAATACGTTATTTTAGATGAATAATTTATCTTTCATTATTTATATAACTAGCTACTACCCGCCTGGGAATACAATCATGGGTAAAACGTATCTTATAGGTTAATCCAGAATTATACTCTAAAAGTATGCCGAATTTCTATCAAATCCGTTCAGCTGTTTACCCGTAAAAGAGTAACAACTATCCATACATCTTCACAAACGTTCACATTTATAATATCACTAGCATCCACCCGCGGCTTCGCCCGCGTTTACTTTTTTTTTTAATAAAAGGTCTCCTATGTCCTTTCTAATACCTTTGAAAATATGTGTATAAAGTTTCATTATGATCGGTTTAGTAGTTTTCGCGTGAAAGCGTAACAAACAAACTCACATTCACATTAATAATATTAAGTAGGGAAGTAGGATACAACATAGGTATCTGTATACATTTTTCGATAATTTACCTACCAGCCAAATGAAATTACTGTAAAATGAAATGAAAGTACTGTAGGTATTGTTAAGGTTAGCTGAAAGAAATCTCTTAAAGAGATCACAAGGACGAGATAGACCTGGCCCTTGTTAACTATTTGTATTACAATATTTATTGTATTCAACAAATAATAATTATAAATGACTAATGATATTGATGATTTTTAGTTCGTTTTAGATACTTAGGTAGATTCTATGTAGAAATTTGTCATCGTGGGCATGTCTTGTGGTTACTTTACATCATAGAAACGTTGGGTCTGTTAGAAATAGTTAATAGTAGCCCTGGAGCCGATATTTAAAGTTTTAATGAACCATCTGCGTTGTTCGACTTGAAATTAATTTATTCAACTGCTTAATGTAACAGATTTATCCTTTAATATTGCATATTTAACCACCCACTACGGTAAATGTCAGGCAGAATTTTAGATAAAATTAAATGGGCCTGATCTAGAATATTTTAATAATTAAGATTTCTCAGCCCACCTTTTTGGTTTGCATTTTATGGTTTGAACCAGGATTCTCTACACGATCCGGATTTCATTTGTTTCGATTGAAGTTGCTTCCAATTATCTCGTATGGATTGTAAGAAATACAAGTGTGGTCTCTTATAGAATGCTTTGACTACTGACGAAGGACCGATTAATAACTAAATAAATAAATATTCCTGGACAAATTACACACGGCCATCTAGACCCAAACTAAGCCAAGCGCGTACTATGAGTATCTACTTGATAACTGATATTATACTTAAATACATTTTTTTTGTAAATATATACATATAATTCATAAAAAACTCCCCGACCAAAACAAACAAACATATTCATGCACACAAATATTTGCCTTGTGCGGGGATCGAATCCGTAACCTCGGAGTCAAAGTGGCCATTGCTAACCATTCGACCATCGAGCTCGTCTAAACTGAAGATATAATTAAACTGTAAGTTATTATTTAAAAAAATATGCAACAGTTTAGCTCAGATGCAGCAAGCTCTTCAACGTATCACATACATACATACACACACACACACACTATTGGTTCAACATTAAATGTACGTGCTCTATGAATAATAGCACCTAAATTCAAAACTACTCACGTACGTATAGAATATTGCAGGTATTAGCAATGTGTAATGGTCTAACATCCGTGTAGGATTTTCTGTGAATATTTAATAAATGCCATGCGGCAGCTACTTCACTACGTATGTTCAACTTGATGATATAATTAAAACTTTTAAACAGTTGAATATCAAAAATTCAGAAGATCGTTGGGGGATATCAATTAATAGGACATAATTTATGAAACTGTTGCATAATAAGGGTTCTTAAAATACGAGTGTGAGTTTGTGATAATAACGTCACAAGAGTATTTTAAGACCTAATGATGTGCAGTTTCATACACTACTTTATCTAATCTCATGAAATAGATGATAATAATATTTTAAATAAAACCATGAAAATAATTTAACAGCTTTATTTCTTACTTATAAATCCTTTTGCAATACGTGACGCGCCGCGCGGCGCCGCGCGGCGTCGCGTTCACAGTTTATGTAGAAATTTTTCGCAAAGTTGCAATGTATATTTGCATTGCAACCTGCTTGCTGCTGTATCGAAATGGAAAAAAGTTATTTTTCGATACAGTAGTCCATAAAGAGCTGTATTGAAATGGCTCTTATCTTTAATCAGTGCGTAGATTCGGGTGTGTGTCAGATTTAAGTCAGGACAAAATAATGAATTGGAGAATTACAGACCCATTCTTTAAATAGCCAATTCTGAGTGAAATATTTGAAAGGATAATGTTCTTGATGCTGTTGATTGTTGGCACTTGGTGGAACATTATTAACATTTTGTTATTAATAAAGCACTTGTACTGTTCCACGTAATATTTTTTTAAATTTATTTTATCTACAAGTATTTCGACATTGATCATAGACGAAGCAGAAATTCTCAAAGAAATTTGCCAATATGGGTTTAAATAATCAGATAATACGAAATGTACTCGTATATACTAATGAAATTGTAATTAAGATATTATTGAAAATTATACTTCGTAATTAACATTTATAATATTTCTTGATATGTTTCTTGAATATATTTTCAGGTAAGGAAATAACTGTATTGGCCGTGTGGTTTCCGGCAGACTAGAATAGAATCACTCAGTCTCTTCCCGTGGATGTCGTACAAGGCGACTAAGGGAAACACATTATAAAACATCGATCAGGCCTCCCCAACCCGTCTGGCCAGCGTGGGGAGTGTAGACCAAATCCTCCTGCCTGAGACGGATGAGAGAGGGTCGTGCTCCTGTAGTGGAGACTAAAATGACCTGATGATGATGATGATGATTAAGATTTTTACAAAATGTTTTCATAAATATCCATGGACAGGATTGGGTCGACGTTTCATAAATAAATACTATCTTTTACAGATCCATAATTATTTTATAACACTATGTATTTGCTTGCACATGGAGAAAACGGATAAAATGTACATTAAGAAGCAAAAATGTTTCCCTTACAAATTCAACACGCACTTTATTGCAGAAAAGCTTACTCCGTTTGATTTTTGCTCGACGGTGGGGACGCAAAACCAGTGATCCGTGACGCTTGTGATTGGATAAAGGGTTCCGTAGTGGAATTTGTTGAGAGTCGAGTGCACGGCCCTGTAGGTCTTTACACTGTGGAATTATTTACGACGCTGTATTATTAAATCAGTCTGAGCACTTTTTCCGAGAAATACCCTGAAAATGTAGAATAGTAAGTCGTTTTGGCGATACAGTTTTGGATGCTTGTGGTGTATAGTGTTGCTTTGTTATTTCGGGTGACGAATTTTTTTTTATATGAGAGAGGGGCAAACGAGCATGTGAGTCACCTGATGGAAAGCAATCACCACCGCCCATGGAGATCAGCCCCTGATCAATGCTTATTCACACCAATGAATAAGCGACTCTATTTCAAATGGAATAGAGTCGCTTATTCATTGGTATGAATAAGTAATCTATTCAATTATTGAATCGCAATAAGAGATGGTGGTAAGGAACAGCAACACCAAGAGGTCGCCGATGCGTTACCAGCCTTATACTTCTTCCTTTCTTTCTGGTGACATCACTCACTCGCAGGAACGGAACAACCCTCAAAGGAATTGTTATTAAATGTAATAAAAGTTTTATTTATTTATTTAAATTTTCTTGACCAGAAAATTACATAAGGGTACAAAAGGCGGACTTGACACCAAAAGCATTCTCTACCAGTCAAGTCAAGTTTTATTAAATTAATAAATTGTGGAATCGGTGTACCCGATTATAGAGAGATATAGCGTATTTGTAAGCCCGACTGAGGAATTACCTTCACCTCACGGAATACCGCAGCCAAATAATCCCCGTTTTTTTTTCCGTAATTTCAGTCGTGCTTTGTTAGTTTAGTCAGTCATTCATCTACCTACTCTTTAATATATTTTTATATTTTGGGGTGTAAGGGGTTCATCAACATCTTTGAACAAAAGCCATCTTCACCTGCACGCGGTACACCCTGCTGACTGACAAACGAAGCTCTGGCCGACTGGGGAATGTGCCTCCACCTCACAGAATACCGCAGCCAAATAATAATTCCCTTGAGGGTTGTTGTGTTCCTGCGAGTGAGTGAGGTCACCAGAGAAAGGAAGAAGATGCTGCGATGGCAGCGGGGGTGGCGGCGCGTTAGCGATATTTTATGTTGCGAGCGTTAATATGGCTTCGGTAACCGCTTCACATCAGGTATGCTTGTCTGCCACCCGACGTAGTATAAAAAAAAAAAAAAAAAATTGAGTTTAGACATATTCTAGACCTTAAAGCTGCATCCACATTAGACCTATTTCTGATTATCGACGAGTTGATTTTGATCGAGTATTATATTACTTATACTGACTGTGCTCTGTGCTGCAAATTAGATACAAAGTCAAGCTCAGCGTAGTCGAATAAGCGACCAAGTATAGAATAAGTGTAGCAAATCGGTTGCTTGTTGACTAAATGAATCGGTAAGCGAATCGTCACAAACTGCATACAGTATGCGTTGTAAGAACTTTACATCAATAGAAATAAATAAATTTAATGCATCAATATGTATTGTCAAAATAATAGCTTTTTACTAAATACGTATGAAATAATTCATCAATTAAAAAAAAAATATCTCTCTCTTTGTTCCCATTAATCTCCGAAATGTACCTACTTTCACATTCGATTTTGGTTATCACAGGAGTAGTTAATGATGTAAGTAGTTATGTTAATTTTATTTTCGAAAACTAATTAAGATTTTGCACGACACAATTTTATGTTAAACTAGCTGAGCTGACAGACGATGTCCTGTCTAAACCTTAGCCAGTATACCCAGAATATCCCACCAAAGTTTCATTGCAATCGGACGAGTGGTAAACGAAAGCATAAAGAACATACAGACAAACATTCATTTTTATATATATAGTTTTCAAGCGGAAGAAGTCGCGGGAAACTCCTAGTGACAGCCAGTCGGCCGAAAACTATTTTACCTAATAAGATCACAGCTTTATGCTTGTGCCTATTTATTAAGCCCCCAAAGTGTTCCCAATTCATTGGTGGCAACCACTCCATCTACAAGGTAAACACGCTTGTTTCTCATTATTGAAATTGTAATGTCAATCAGGGCTCTGTTCTGGTGAAATATGTAAATAGAAAGTACTTCAGCCTCGTTCAATTGTTCATTCACTTTGTCAGAACTAGGTTTTCAGGTCTCCTCTTTAATGAGAGCTTTATTTTCTAGATCAGGGTTGTTCAAAGCACGACTTGCGGGCTATACCTATTTGTACGGCTCGGGACGTATTTTTGATCTGCCGCTTTTTTATCGCTACATTTTTGTACATTGATTCATACCGAAAAATATGTATTTTTAGAATAGTCGATAGCTGTTATAATTAAGCTTAAGCTTGCGCGTGTAGGTCTATTATCGCCGTGTTTTTAATTATTAGAATAAATAATTAAGTATTGGTTTCTGTGGCCTTCTATTCTATTTAGTAATTTTTCAATGACCCGGGATCGTATATGATTTTGACAGCCCTTTTCTAGATTGTCTAGAAAATGTCTCACAAATTTCCGTAATTAAGTGTTCTAATTTTTTTATGAATAGCTTACATTGATAGCTGGGAAAGAGTAATTGACACGTCACTATTTTTATGGGCGAGACCTGATTGCTACCGTTTTCATTTTATTATACTTTTTATGACCGACACTATTAGGTACGTGGATTAGGCGACATGGTCATATTATGTGCCCCCAAATCTAAAGCTACTAAATAAACTTTCATATGTATGGTCTAGTAAAAGCTTAAGCCATTGTATGAAGTGATGCTTTATTATATTTAAAATGACTATCAACATTTGCATGTCATTATAAGTGGTTAACAGGTTTGTTAGCAAAAACAGAAAAAAACATGTTATCCAAGACGGACCAGAAAGATCTCTGCATATTTTCTAACATTGAGAGCGTGAAGTAGAAGTTTGTTTGTTCGTTGTGAAAAGTCACAAGAGACTGCAATGTTTTGTTACCATATTCAATAAACATGTGTGTTATATTTTGCAGCAGGACCTTAATGTCTATAAAAGATGTGGCTGTTGTGTTATAAATATTACACACACACACACAACATCTCCCGATATCGCGTCATTCCTTCTCTCTATGTATATAATAATAAATTCTTTATTAAAATCCACAACAAACAATAAGTTCACGATTTTACAATATATAGTTTATAGTATAGGCAGAACATAATAATATAACCCGACGCATATAACAAATTATGTACACAGTTACTTACAAATTACTTGTTTGTGGAAGCTGGTGTATCGTGTTAGGTAGGTACCTGTGTTACGAACCACCAGGCCTCCAACTCTGGATGCAAAATATGTACATTTACTTGTAATCAATACATATTTACAATTATTATAATTACAATATATTCGGCCGATAAGGCCGAACGGCTATTCGTCACATCTCTAATCTAATTATTATAATTTGATGCCAGTAATTGCTATTGATGTGTAATTTCCTTTGCATAATTAGAGTGCAGACTTAGATAACCACTCATCATAACTTAGTAATTATAAAGCTAATTAATAATGGTTGTATGCTGTATGAAATTAATAATCACGTACTATTATTTAATCAATAAACTAACCAAATTTTACTGGTTTCTTCAGCAGAGATAAAGCTCGCAATAGCAACTATAATGCTAAAGAAAATAATAAATCAAGCATCTAAAACGACTAAATGAGCTACTGAAATATGGGAAATATTAAATTGATCCACTAAAATATCCTGATTTGCACATCAAATTAATCTGATAACACATCAAATCCTGCATTTGATGTGCAAGAAGCATTTTTTGATATGCAAAATAGGTTAGGCTAGGTTAGCAATGTATTTACTTGATGTTACGTTAAATAGTATTCACAAGCCTGTATTATGTCTTTATTTAAGTATAATTATTACTTAAATGTGTTACAATTTTTCATTTAAAACTAGCCTCCATACTAGGCGATACCTATCCCATGGGGGATGAGTATGAGTTACCATTTTACATGACATTGGGTGATAGTTGTTTTGGTAATTTTTAGGTCCTACTTTATGACTCGAGTATATAGCAGTGGTTTTTCAGATTGTAGGGAATAAAGTAGAAAATAGCTATTGTTCCCAGCATAAAAAATATCGATATGCGCGAAAATATACTTTATTTATGACCAACTGCCCGAATAGTCTCCGGAGACCTATGCCTAGACGGGTGTATCAGTTTTTTGTTCGTTTAAAGAAGTAAGTAAAGCAGGCCGGTCGTGAGTTTCAACGCATAAATCATTTACAAACAGAGTAAGACTGCAAATGATTTATCAATCACAAATGACTATCAATTTATCATCGCTACAAATATTTTTGAAGTGAAAACTTCTTTAACGGCGACAGGCAGTTCATTCCACGGCTTGATGGAAGAAATTCTCTCTTAAACCACACATTATGCGACCATTTTGATTCTAATGTGTGAAGATGAATTGCCTACCAATGGCGAGCGGTGCGGTGCGGTGTTGTAGAAGAAGCCTTATATAAGAGGTAGGCATCTTGTTTAACAACTCCTTAATCTCATCTATAAAAGGCAACCGTTACTGACTGATCTATCAACACTGAGTTCAAACCAGTGGACGGATGGAATTGCAATTTAGTATACAGGTATCTATTATGGCGGAAAAAAGATTTTTGAAAATTTTCACGAGATATCGGTACCTATACGCGCGTACGATGAACGCGTATTCAAACTAGTTATAAATAAAGGCATTAATCTCTGAAACTATGTATACGAAATTTCATACGGTTTACACCGAGTTAGATTATCTAGAAAGTTTAATGAACATTTTCTGAAAACAGTCCGTGTCAAGCCGTGTCAACTATCCACTAGTTAAAAATGTAAAGATGAAAATTTGCGTTTGTAAATACAAGTGTCAGGCAGAAAATACGATTATACAGATGTTTGTATGAGTCAGTCTTTACCGCCTAGAGATTTTACGAGAATAAAAGAGTGCGACACCATAGATAATAGCGTTATTCATGTCTATTTGTCTCGTATTCCAGATCCGTAACTAGTCTCGGGCATGAGTTAGTGCGCGACAGATGTTCATTTCGGAACGCATACGAAATGCGCGCCGGAATAGAATCTTGTTAAAATGTCTCATTTTGCGCTTTTATTTATTTTATAATAAATAAAAATAACATATTGTTATAAATAGATGTGAGTAAAAATGTCTATTGCAATTGCCGTAAAAGTTGCATAGATTATTGAAGATTTTCTTTTCTGTCGTAAATAGGTTTCACTGGCCAAATCACACAATGAAATTGCGAACATACTAAATGGGCCACATAAAAAAACACTTTAGAAAAAGTTTTGTACTAGCTTCCATCCGCGGCTTCGCCTGCATGTGCGTTTATTAATGACTCCAAAAGTAGTCTATATCCTTCCTCGGGATATAATATATTATTATGTCCTATATTATATATGTGAGCTCACCAGAAAGAAAGGAGTCGCTGCGTTGGCAGCGGGGATAACGGCATGCGAGTGATATTTTATGTTGCGGTAACCACTTCACAGAACGTGAGCCTTGCCCGAGAGTATGCTTGTCTTCCACCCGACGTAGTATAAAAAACCCACACTTTAAGAAACTTGGATTTATATGAAACACAACAACCAAAAATATCTTAAAGAAATATGTAGAAAATGTCTTCCACTTAAATATATTACAAACTATTTTTATTAATAAACGGAACACTGCATTTATTTCTGAATATCCTCTCCACTCTAAATACTTCCTCACGTTCGTTTTTAACTATCTAATAATAATGTGTAGTATAGAATGTGACTGTCCGTACATATGACGATCATATTTTAGCTCACTGTTGGCAATCATCCCAATGTTTGACGGAAGAAAGAACACTAGGAGCGTTGTCATGTGTAATTGGAACAATAATGTCGTGTCGTCATTGAACTGTTTATATTAACAGTATTGTTTACTGGTACATATTATTTTTGTTTCTATTCTTGATGTAATATAAATCTATCTATATATATATAAATAAAAGAAAGTCGTGTTAGTTACACCATATAAAACTCAGGAACGGCTAAACCGTTTTTTATGATTTTTGTGTTTTTGGATTTGTCTTTCTTCGGAATAGGATATTAAGTATTAAAAAGATTAGAACATAAACGATAAAAATAAATAATAGAAAAAACATTGTCCCATACAAATAGTAATTAATTCATCTAATAAGTAACACAACATTCATTGACTGTTAGGCGGTACGAAGTTCGCTGGGTCAGCTGGTAGTAGGTATATACATCACTATGAGCGTTGTCTTGTGTAAATGGAACATTAATATCATGTCGTCAGTGAAGTGTGTTTATTGACAGTATTTTTTACTGGTACCAATCTTTTGTTACCGTTTTTGATAAACTTAAGCAGCTTGGCTAAAATGTACGACCAATATAATGAACAATTTTTAAATTTGAGGTGAAACCGACCCCGGGAATGTCTGACGACGCCCGGAGAGCCGGTTTTATCATACCCAAGCAGTCGAGGAAGAAAAAATAACCCTTGGTATCGGCGTGCCGTATGTCTCCCGGTGCATCACTAATAGAGGAGGGGGAGAAACTCGGGTTCCCCAGGAGGATGGTCCTCAGGGACAACCGTCTTCGGGGTCGCGGAGGTTATGCTATCGCAGTTTCCGTGGCCTCGTCAATTGCCGGAAAGAAGAAGATAGTGGGGTTTTAGTAGAATAATTGTTTTTGATTAGAGCTAACGTCTTGCGACGACGGTAATTTCCTCGGGACTCAATGAATATCGGGCAATTACCTTGCTTTCTTTTTGTAACAATCGAGGTACGTAGATCGCATCTATAGGTAAGAACATCTGTGTAGTATTATACATAATGGTATTTTTAGAAAAGGTTGAGTATACATGGCTCAAAAAGGATGATTCCTCGGAGGGTAGATTAAAATAGCTTTAGACCTCCAGGCGACTTAAAAACGGGATTCACAAAGAGTTGAATACTTGAGTCCTTTATGTCGGACATATTAGGAAGGCTTATATACAAGTTTTACCAGCCTATACATAAGCAAAACACTACAGGTAAATTTTTGAAGTATAACTTCTTTAGGCGCCCTGCACACTTTATTTGTGTGGCTAGTGAACGATAAAAACCTTATTTATTAACCACAATAGTGCCAATTACTAATATCGATTAACCAGGAGCTGCTGCCGAAGCTGAAGCTGAAGCGGATTATCATCGTAATATGCACACAAATGTTTGTCTAATATGAATAATTAGAAATTATAAAATTATTATTTTGTAAACATTAATAGACAAATTCGGTTAATAGACAAATGACACACCAAATAAAAGGTAAAGTTAAAGTGAAGCTTATAGAATATGCAAACGTTAGGTTCACTATTTTTTCCCGTCTTGACTTTTGGGTAGGCAGCTATAAACTGGGGCCCTACCGACGAAGCTGAAGCCGATTACCATCTGATTTTTTGACCGACACGACACTTGGTTGGTCAATAGGCTTAAATAATACAATAGTAGGTATATTACATACCTACAATAGTAGGTAGTAATGGTAGATAGGTAGTACTATTTAGATTGGCGGTAATTGTGTTTATCTTAGCAGTTCTACCGACTAAGGTGAAGATGTTTATTAATAATAATAAAATATTGTCACACAAATTACACAGCGCCATCTAGCCCCAAAGTAAGCGAAGCTTGTGTTATGGGTACTAGACAACTGATAAACATACGTAAATACATTTTTTTTGTAAATACATACTTATGATACATAGAAAACACCCAGACCAAGACAAACAGACATGTTCATGCACACAAATGTTTGTCCTATGTGGGAATCGAACCCACGAGCGTTGGTGTCGAAGCCGCGTCTTTGACCGCTACGCCACCGAGCTCGTCAAATTATATATAATTGTATTATAAACTTAAACCTAAGATCTATTTTGGCGATAAAAAATTCCGATGGTAACGGCTTCAGCTTCAGCGGTTGGGCCCCAGATCAGTGATGTAAACTAATGACTATGTTGACCTGACCCACAGTGAGAATAGCTTGTTTGTTCCACAGACGGGCCATTCCTACGGGATCGTAAAGGGCGGCGCACACTCCTCCAGCTCTCTAAATATCTTTATTGATCATAGTAACGATGTCGTTAACTTTGATGGACGTTGTCAAAACGTACTTGTGTTGATAGTATTTACATTGTTCGGGACGGGATACGCTTTGGGTTCCATATGATGATTTTTTGTTACATATTATTATTATTATATATTGACTATATATTTATACAAATTATTATACACTATGTATCTCTCTTAATTCACGGGTCAAGCCCGGTCATTTGATAGGCATACGCGGGGACATAGATCCAACACGTAGAGGCCCCTTTGAGAAGTTTGATGTAATGTTGTACGCCCGCCGTGACCCGCTCCAGGATATATCAATGGAACGATATACCCATGAGCAGGTCTCGGCAGGCGTTGAGACTATTGCGAAGTGTGATGGAAAATAAATGGGCTATGGAGATGAGATCTGGGTGAACTTAATACCGGGCTATTACAGAAAAGGGACGGACGCCTGCCATAACTGCTTTTATTGCTAGTTATTTGCGGCAGGCGGTGGCTTGCCACTCACTAGATGGGCCTCCGAAATGCCAGGAAATCGGCCGGCTCAGGGGTGTCGAGAGGTGTGCTGCGCTTTCTCCGAAGTTACTCGTGGCGTGATGCCCTTTAACACTTCCACCCCTGGAGCATATAGCTCTAGCGGCTCCTCTCTGGACGGCCAATGAAGGCAAGCCAGAGCTGAGAGTCATGCGGGCCTTCTTGTGTTTACACTCCGACCGATGAAGACACGCCGGAGACGAAGGCCCTGACCGACTCTCTGAAGACTCGGGTCCGTGGTGTCGCTACTCACACAACAGCTCGCTACACAAGCTGCCCTGCGGACTTATATATTATACACTATTATTATTATAGATTGACATATGTATTGACGACCCTGGTGGTCGAATGGCTAACCATCTCCACTTTGACCTCAGGGGTACCGGGTTCAATCCCCACACAAGACAAATATTTGTATGCGTGAACATGTCTGTTTGTCTAGACTGGGCGTTTTCTATGTATTATATGTATGTATTTACAAAGAAAAATATTTAAACATAATAACAGTCATTTAATATCCATAATACAAGCTTTGCTTAGTTTGGGACTAGATGGCAGTGTGTAGTTCATCGAAGAATATTTATTTATTTATTTATATGCCTCATTAATACAGAAATAATGAACTCAAGTCGACTTCACCAAACCTATTTCAGGCACCAATCTCTCACCACCACATTGTCTGTATTACTATCTAGGCACTAAAACTGTAAGTACTCGTACTTATGTTTAGGAAACCTTTATGTGAAGAAAATAAATGAATATTATTATTGTTATTATATTATTATTCCGGTATCCCAAGGTAATATTCAAAAAACTTTTCTTGGTGATTGCTTAGCAAAAAACTTTTCTTAGTGGTATACCAAATTTTAACCCGATCGATTCAGTGGTTTGAGCTGTGCGTTGATAAATTAGTCAGTAAGTACTATTATTTATTCTGTGGTAACTATTAATCGTGATTAAGAGGTACTGATCAATGATAAATAAAATTATTAAGGCACATAGAACTTACCATGTATTCACAACTACACTGACAAGAAGCAACTGACAACTAGAGAAACAAATTGTATCAAAAATATAACATTCGAATATAAAAAGTAAATACTATAAAAAGGTCTAAAAAGGTCTGTCGCCAACAGTCACCATTGCCTTTTTAAGGTACATTTTTAGAATTATTATTTTGTTTGTTAGTTACTTATTGTAACCTAGGCTTTCATTGTTTTTATCACAGACCAAGTTTATAGTAGACATGGGACGTATGTGTCGAGTGCGTGTCAACAGAAAACGTCCGAGCGCTTAATTTAGGATGGATTTCTATCTCGCATACGTGATAAACCGTGGTAAATTATATATGATTTAACCTGCTTTATAGAGTATTGTGGCATAAAATTTTATGACAATTTTATGACTTTATAACCAAATTCAACCAATTACAAGACAAACTTATTTGTAGTATATTTATATTGCTTGCTAAATCTAAACCATTCCCGTTCATGATAAATTATAAAAACAATTAATCTATAGATATATGACTTGTTCTAGCAAACAAAAAACTGATAATTCAGCTACTGCCACTAATTAGCTGCAAAACTGGTAAGTACGAGTAAATGAACTTGTGAATAGCGTGGTCGACGATACTGGCCATATTTAAGGAGTTTATATTTAGAATAGCTTTGTTATTTTTTATTGTTGCTATTTTGACATTTTATTAATAAAAATATTGTACAAGAGAAAACATATCTATCAGTAGGTACGAAGAAAAAAGTAGCTTCTGATACGGCTGTAAATCTGAACAGAGCTACAGCCGCAGCAGGGAGGCAGCCGTAGCAGTAAGGCCGCCGCAACGCGAAGGCAACCGCATCAGTAAGGCAGCCGCAGCA
Source organism: Hypsopygia costalis (assembly GCA_937001555.2). Taxonomy (NCBI): domain Eukaryota; kingdom Metazoa; phylum Arthropoda; class Insecta; order Lepidoptera; family Pyralidae; genus Hypsopygia; species Hypsopygia costalis. Next base: position 17,734,932 of record OW443343.2, on the reverse strand, counting down.
GTAAGGTAGCCGCAGTAATTGAACAATAAGATGCAACAATATATTATGATCAGTGACAGCCAAATCAGTATCTGAATAATGGTAACCGCGACAATTATGTACAGTTACAAGAATATTTATAGCAATTTAAAAAGGACACGTTTACAACTAATAAAATGAAATGTTATTATGCAAATCTTTAGCAATGATTTTGAACCTTAAAGTTTGAATTACTTATAGTTTGTTAAAATATCTTACGATATTTTAATCCTTCGTCTTTTCATTCATTTTATTAGGCATTTACCTAAGCGTTTAATGTAATCTATCGATCAAATATTCTTGAAATGATCTGTAGGTATTTGAAAACGCGCCAACATTTACATTTCAACACTGTTGCTATTATTTTAGACTCTATCACAGGGTAATACGGGTAATTATTTTGTATCAAATTTAGATCAAAACTACTTGATAGCGACTGCACTATTTTTAAGTTCATTAGATAAAATGCGAATAAAGATTATTTATAAAAAGTCAAACGGATGGTAACATGTGATAATATCTGGAAACGTCATTTGGATTAGAAACATGTGCCTCACAGATACTGGCGATTTTCTGTTCCGAGTGCAAGTTATTTCATCGTGTAAAGGTATCCTCCACAGATTAATTTTAAAGTATTCTGTGATATTCTCGCTTGAAAGCCTTTTCATGGAACGGCATTTTAATTGAAAGTCGATCCTCGCATAACGGACGAGAAATTGAACATTTTTTTTATTACTCTTTATTGCACAATTGCACATAACATTAACAAATTACATAACATAGTAATGTCGGATGTATACAAAGGTGAGCTTACGAGTATCTCTACAAGAGATCACTTCCAGCTAACGTAGAGTTAATATCAAAAATGTTATTGGGTGGGAGACTAAACAAACAAGTGCAACTAATATTAAGCATATACTTAAAACAAATCATAGCAAAAAAATAAAATCTTGAATCTTAAGATTCAAGATTTTATTTTTTCTTGTGTAACTAAATTTTTACATAGATTTTTTAAAACATTAGTGAAGCTTAGTCTCCCAGCAACAATGAGTAATTTACATTATATAATATTACATATTATATTATACCTATGATATTGTGAACATGAAAATTTGTGAGGAACGAGAATAGATGTATGGATGTTTTTTACTCTATCAAGCGTAAAGGGCTGAAATTTTATAAAAGTTAACAATATATTTTCGATTAACACACAGTATACTTAGTACTCTATTCAGACAAGCCTAAGCCGCAATTAAAAATACTCTGTGCTTGAAGTACAACAAACTATTTTCTATTCAAATTTCGCTATGTATAACGGACACATACCTAAGTAGTTCAAAAAGCAAAACCACAAAACACCAGCAAATTGGTACATTTTTTGCAACGAAAACGTTAAGTAGGGTTAGTTAAGTTGGTTAGGCAAATCGTGGATTTTAAAGTTCGTAGATTTAAGTTCCTCGTTTTATCCAGATGCAGCCAGCTTAATCCTCATTTACATATTATTTTTGGACTAAGTGTCTGTCTGTAATTTAGGTGTAAAATAACAAAAATCCTTGTTCTTTGGGACTGATTTTTGTTATCCTGGAAGACTTTTTTTATTTGTGGCCCAACAAACAGCCTGTTTGTGTATATCCGATCGAATAGCGGAATGTTTCACAGCTAAAAATCTTGTCATGTTCTGACATGTCCTCATAGTAAACGCCTTTTGTCTTTTTAGAGTTCCGTACCCAAAGGGTAAAATGGAACCCTATTACTAAGGCTCCGCTGTCCGTCCGTCCGTCCGTCCGTCCGTCTGTCACCAGGCTGTATCTCATGAACTGTGATAGTTAGACAGTTGAAATTTTCACAGATGATGTATTTCTATTGCCGCTATAACAACAAATACTAAAAAATAGAATAAAATTAATATTTAAGCGGGCTCCCATACAACAAACGTGATTTTTTTTGCTCGTTTTTGCTCGCAATTGCTAACAGTAATAGGTAGACGCTTGAAATACTCACATAATATTTAGTTTTATATTCACTTTATAAATAAATAATTAAATAAAAATAAAACAAATATTTAAGGGGGGCTCCCATACAACAAACGTGATTTTTTTCTCGTTTTTTTAGATAATGGTACGGAACCCTTCGTGCGCGAGTCCGACTCGCACTTGGCCGGTTTTATTTTGCTCGTTTTTACTCGCAATTGATAACGGCAATAGGTAGACGCTTGAAATACTCACAAAATATTTTTTAATATTATAAATAATGAAATAAAAATAAAACAATTATTAAAGGGGGCCTCCATACAACAAACGTGTTTTTTTTTTGCCGTTTTTATAGATAATGGTACGGAACCATTCGTGCGCGAGTCCGACTCGCACTTGGCCGGTTTTTTTACATGACAAGGGCCAAACGAGCTTGTGGGGTACCTGATGGAAAGCAATTACCGCCCATGAAGATCGGCAACACCAAGGGATCGCCGATCCATTGCCAGCCTATACTCCTTCCTTTCTTTCTTTCCGATGATCTCACTCATTCGCAGGAACACAACAACCCTCAAGGGAATTGTTATTTGGCTGTGAAATCTCATAATTCAAAACTATTTATCGTCATTTTCATTGTCATTTTAATAAGATTTTTCTAACAGTGTCGGTTTTTGTACGAGTCAATAAAATCTTATTTTCTGAGTGAATTACCAAAACGTTAATATTTTCTCAACCGTTTTATTCATAGCTTTGAAGTGTGCTTGTTTGTTTGTATGTCCTTCTTCCACATCGAAAGAAACTAATGGATTGACATATTATTTACGGGTAGTATAGTATGGTAGAGCGATATAGGCTACCTTTTATCCTGGAAACCCATCTTATTCTCACGAGATTTTTTTAAAATTACAACTATGACCAGGATGAACTACAGGTAACAGGATGAAGCCGCGAGTAAGCGTTAGTATTCAACACAAAGAAGGGATAGCCCGTCGCTCATATCTATTGGTCGGCATCTCTTTTCCTCCCTTTCATCATACTTAGATACATCTTGAGATCCGTCTATGATATGGGCACGTATTCCTACTGGCTGTTTACGCTTCTTGAATAACAATCTTTAGATTCTTATCAGTTGCTTACCCTAGATTTGGTGGAGCAATATATAAGTACAAAAATATTATAGTAATAATGATTATTTCTTTGTTTGTTTTTTTTTCCACCTCCATATTTACAAATTTGAGAATATTCGGCAAAATACGCGATGCACTCGTGCTCTGTGTTATTACAAATTATAAAAACTATGTAACCATATAGACATACTTGAACCTTACCTTCATACATTTAGTATGAAACAATGGGTTAAGGTCTCTTAAATTCCACATCATATCCGGTGACTTAGAAATTTAATTTTTCAGGGACAGTGAATGGATTCAGCTACTCGGAATTTCGGACCCAGAAACATCTATCGGGTTCGAAATTACGAGTCGCTGTGTCCCCAGTACCCAGTGGGTTATATACCCAGATAGAAGCGCCAGTAAGTTAAAGTCAGACGCATTGAACTGACTTACTGGGCCCGAAAACTGGACTGAAGGCTATTCTGCTGAACTGACTTGCGACTACGAAGTCAGCACTGGACTGGGTTGAATCAAATGTCCATACAAGTCCAATACCATGTCTACGCTAGACTGATTATTAGGTTAGTACTAATACTATTGTATAAACCGGACTTTAAACAATATCAGCAGCAGCAGTTCCTGGCCTCTATGTTGAGCAGTACAGCTACGGCAAATCTACTGAAAAACTTTTACAATGTAGTTTAGTGATTCCAATCAAAGAAATTTAGACAAAGTATATAGGAGTAAACTCTGAACATTCCGATTACTTGTCTCATAAGAAAAGTCATATTTTGGCAGTGTAGTGCATTCGTAATAAATATTATATAATTTTTTGTAATAAAAAAAAAAAGGATCCAAACCTTGAATAATTTCTCGTTAAAGTGCCAAAGCTGCGCAGATTATATTTAACATTAAAGCATATTGCATAATTACGTTATTATAAATAGAAATCACGGCCAAATAAACACGATTATGAAAATCTCCACATTGTGCAGCGACACGCAACAGATGTGGCTCTGAGAATGTTCCAATGTTTAGTAAATATTCAATGCTCGGGGACAGCGGCCGGCAACACTGTCTTATTCCTCTATGAATATATATTTGTATCATTTCTTTCCATTGTCTGGGTTTGTGATAACGACCTATTTATTGTTTGTTTTTCTCCGATATTTCAGGCTTTATTATTTCGAGCTAGTTTCTCGCTCATTTTATTTGCCGTTTGATGTTATCAGCCCACGTATAACGGTAAATTTTCTGATCAATTTAAATTGTCTGTAAATTTGTTGTTAGATTTAGTTAATTAACCTTATATACTTACTTGAATAATTATCAATAATTGATGGTCGATATAATCAAAAGCTTTGGAGAAATCGAAGAAAACCTCGTAAGAACGGCATCAAGAGGTCTTTCACACGTATACGTTATTGTTAAAATTAGCTGACCGAATATATTAGTAGAATCAAAAGCAAACAGGTTTGAAGTGACATAGCCTACCTTATAGAATGAATGAATATGAATGAATGAATATTTTATTTATTTAAGTAACGAAGACTCGTGTTATGAAAGCTCATAAACTATGCAAGTAAAGATAGTATGGTATCTGTGGATTAAATAATTTTAAAGTGGCCATTCCTTACACCCAACGGGCAAAAAAGCTTTAATAAAATAATGACCGAAAGACTCGAAAGGGGGAAGCCGCGGGTAATAGCTAGTTTCATTTTTCTTTTATCCTACGTCGGGTGGCAGCAAGCATACGGCCCGCCTGATGTGAGCCTTATGCGCCACCAGCCCCGCTGCCAACGCAGCATCTCTTTCCTACATACCTACGTATATTATAGTAATACATTTTAATATCTCGCTGAATAAACGCAGCGACCAATTTTGAGTCACGCAGCTATTCCCGAAATACGGTACAATTATTATATCGTAATTTATATCCCCGCTGAAATAGCTCCTGACGGGTACGTATTTCATTCACTAAGAATTTATTTATCTACTGAAACTCTCCTGATTTACATAATTGTTATTGTTATTTATTGACTTCGATGGCAATTATTAATTGTGGCAATTTGCAAATACTGTCTTCCCGTGCTTGCTTTAGGGGAACATTTACTTGCTTTAGGGGATTAGACAGAAAATTAGTATATTTAAATTAAATGAAGCATATTGTATAGTAGCCATGTCTGTTATAATATTTTGTATTATGTATATTATAATTTGTGGTCTAACTGGTTCATCTTAGAACTAAAGCCAGCCTCACCTGTGGCCATACCGTATAAGCTAAATCCGATTAGGATCGAACTTTTTGATTTCAAAAATCTAACATTAGCTCAAATTTGTGCTAATAGTAAGCTTAGCCGGTAGGAACAGAGGCGCACCACCGATTAAACTAAAGATAGTTATTACAAATTGAAACAGAAGTCCGATTTTCGAAATTAAAAAACCCGATGGGAATCGGCTCCTGCACGTGGTACACCCTGCTGACTGACAAACGAGACTCTGGCAAAAAGAGAGGGCGGCATAGCATATATAAAATTCATCCCTTATTCTCATTTTAAATACTCTGGGAAAGATAGGGAATAACCCAGAGGTATAGAACACTATTCCTTCTACTTAATTTTACTCTAGAAATATGCTGAGAGCAAGGGCTGACTAAGGCCTAGGCACGTGCCTAGGGACCGTAATTTTTGGGGTCCGAAAGTCAGGTTTTTAATTTTTATTTTAGAAGTGAAAACTTCTTTAGTAGGTTCGGAAATACAATGTTGCCTAGGGCCCTCTTCAACCTTAGTCCGCCACTGGCTGAGAGTAACAAAAAAAAATACATATCAAAACTTCATTCTAATCATAACAATGGCACAAAATGTAATTTACTTCCATAATCAACATTAGAAAACAAAGGCGAGCGAACAAAATACAGACGGGATCGCGTAATGAACGAGAAAGGCGCATTCGTTACGGACGATGTAAAAATCAACTTGCAAAAAGTCTTGAAAACAAAATTTACTTTCAGCCATATTGCTTTTTATTCCATTGTTGATGTTTCTATGCATCCTTTATTTGAAAATCTGTCGTCATCTTCGGTTGTCAGATAAATGTGGATTATTCACTAATCTGAAGTTTAGTTTTCATGGAACGATTGTTTAACTATAAACTAATTTTAAAAAGGAGGGGTTCTCAGGTCAACTGTGTTTTATTAAATATGTTTCGCGATAGATCCGATGGTAATGAACTGGTTTCTATGTTTTCTTTATTTTTGCATTCGCGAAAATTCTTTTTGTGTTCGAAAGGAGGTATCCTGGCCGTGATCTTAGAACATGAACTGTTTTTTGTGTTCGCAAGAATTATTTTTATGTTCGAAAGTAGGTATCCTGGACTGTGTTTTATTAAATATGTTTCGCGATAGATCCGATGGTAATGAACTGGTTTCTATGTTTTCTTTATTTTTGCGTTCGCGAAAATTCTTTTTGTGTTCGAAAGGAGGTGTCCTGGCCGTGATCTCAGAACATGAACTGTTTTTTGTGTTCGCAAGAATTATTTTTATGTTCGAAAGTAGAACTCTCAGAACATGAACTGTTTTTGTGTTTGATAAACAGGCTGCGGTCGACGTTGCTTAACTTGCGTGTTCGCTTGGACTGACACGCGTATCGACGCCGTCGAGCTCCTATAGCGTATTCACGTTAGCGTAATTCCTCTCAAGGTGCGTATACACGTTTCCTAAAAATGTCTTAAAAGCACATCAATTCTAAACAATTTTTAATATAAACCGTAAAACAAATGAATGGTGGCCACTTCATCATGTATGTAAGCATAATAAAAAAAGGTAAAATTATAATTTTGAGTAGTTTAAAAATTTAAAAATTCTTTATTTTCCGCCGCTACGGGACAAAGAAAGGGTTGATAGAAACGCACCCCATACAAATTCCGAATGAAGTATTTTTTGTTTGTTTGTTTATAAAACCCTGAAAGGAAACTGTGAATTGGCGGCGATGAAAATAAATATGTAATTATATAATATAGGCACGTGATATAAAAAAAGACAAAACATACATCTAAATCTCGTAAGAGTATTCTAATATATAAAATTCTCCTGTCGCGGTGTTTGCTACCAAACTCCTCCGAAACGGCTGGACCGATTTTTATGAAATTTTGTGTGCATATCGGGTAGGTTCAGACCTACCCGATATGCACACAAAAATCGGCCAATATCTACTTTACATACCCCTAAATGTTATTTAGATTTGTTGTGAGTTGACTCACCCCTAAATATTTTTTTTATTGTATTGACAAAAATTATTATGATTTAGCATTGAAATATACATATAACTTCAAATTTTCACCCTTCTACCATCAACCCCTAAATTTATATACCTACAATACTATTATCGTTTGTACATATTTTTTTACGTTTATCATTTCGTTAAACTACCTTTCTTTAACTACCGCCCTAATTTGGATTCAGTAATTATACGTTTTTAAAACAACTTGTTTTGTTTAAGATGTCTACAGGAAGATTGATGTCTATTAACACCTAATTCCTGAAACAATTTTGTGAAAGAACCTTTAGTTAATCGAAAAAAAGCAAAGCACTTTGGAACAGTCACTTTCCTCTCTAAGTAAATACCGTTTTCTAATTTAAAACGTGGAGTGTGAGCTGCGAACGATATTCCAATTAAATAATAAAGTAAGTGCTTTTAAATTACTTAAATATTATAATTAGTGTAGAGATGTTTTCGGAATTCTGAAAAGTAAATTAGCTTATTTCTGCTAATTGTAAGAATTACTTTAAAGTAGAGATTTCACGAATATTCGGCTACTATTACTTTTTTTGACAGGCGACTCGCAATGGTTTACCCACATATATTTTTTTATGCAACATCGGGTGACAAACAAGCATACGGTCCGGCTGATGTGAAGAGGTTGCAGTGGTCATATCAACGATTGCAATATAAAATATCAACGCAGCAAAACCTTCTTTCCAGGTGACCTCACTCACTCGCAAGAAGGAATTGCTATTTGCCTACGGTATTCTGTGAGGAGGAGGTAGATACTTCCCTAGTGGGGTAAGTTACAAAATACGCTGGCATCTTTAAGCCAGAGCCTCAGTTTTTAGTTAGCAAGGTGCACCAAGTTAAGATGAGGTTGGCTCTGGTTCAACAATGTTGATGAACTACTTACACCCCATTCTTGTCTACCAAGACAAGCTAGCGTCCCCTTAAGGTAAACTTGCGATCAACATTGACCTGGGCCCTACTGGCTAAGCTGAAGTCGATTACCATCGAATATTTTGATTCGAAAAATAGGTCGTACATTTTAGTTATAGACAAGATCTTCAGCTTCGTCGCTAGAGCTCCAAGGTTCCTACTAGCTAAGCAAAACTTCAGTACTATAAATCTGAGTTGAAGTTTGATTTTAGCAATCAAAATATCCGGTGGGAATCGGCTTCAGCTTACCCGGTAGGGCTGCCAGTTCGACTGAGGGCCCTACCGCCTAAGCTGAAGCCGAAATTTTTGTTCTTAAGTTCTCAAAAATAGTCCTTAAGTTAAAGATCGTCAGCTAAGTTGGTACAGCCCTAATGTTTCTACCAGCTAAGCTAAACACAATTACCACCAATCTAAGCTGAAGTGTAATTTTACAATCAAAATGTACGATGGTAATCGGCTTCAGCTTCGGTGGTATGGATCCAGGGGCCCTACCGCTGATGCTGAAGCCGATTACCATCATATATATCATATATGAACCACCAATTGGAAGAAGAGAATAAACACCACTTTATGACAGATTACGTTTTCTATACATTTACATTCTTTAGAAGTAAAATTAATTGTGAGTTCGAGAAAAGGAACAAAAACCACTCGCTTCGTATAGATTCATGCGGCCATAAAAATAGTTAGTTGGAAGAAAGAAACAAATCCTTCTTTTATTTCCTTCTTCCAACTATCAACAATACTGTAGTACTGTACTGTAGGAGTATAGAAATCATATTTATTATAAAGTTTGTACTTTCCAGTGCGCGGCTATTCGTTTTTACAGAGTGACAGAAATTTCGGGACTACTAAAAAGACTTTACGAGAAATGATAGAATTTACAATCCAAATGAATACAATAATCTTATTTTTTTCAGCAAAAGTCAAGGGTTTTTCAGTTCAACCCGTTATTCTAACGATATACTTGATTTTAAAAACTCATGGCAGCGATGTTTCAAGTAAAGCTGTAAGTCATTAGAAAACAAAATTCAACATTTCGCTATATAGAAGCTTTGAGTATAGTTTAAGTCATAAAGGTTACTGGACATGTTCTAAATTTATCGATGGTTTCGTTAAAGCTACATTTTTGCTCCAAAAACCTACATCCGAATATACCAGAAACTCTTCCATGTGTTGTTACTAAACTGCCCATATATAAGAACAAAATGAACGACATACAAAAAATAATCCAATTTATTCCTGAGGAATTCAAAGATTTTTACGATATTATTATGACCTAGCCAACTATAAGATCCGAAAGTGAAGAAATAGATGAATCTCTCTCTTTTTACGTTTTTTTTTTTGTAACAAATAGGTAAATAGTTTTCATCATTATATTGTTTATTATTTAAAATTATTTTACATGCAGTAAATGATAAATTGGAAGAAGGGAATAAATCCAACAAATTTATATACACATATATATAAAAATATAATATATTTCAGCCAGTTCTATTAGTAAATAAATCAGAACCTATATTTTCTTCATTATCATTGATATCACATGATACGCCTATAAGTTGAAAGTAATAAGTTATAAAGTTTTTTAAGCTATTGCATAGCTTCTATCGCGGGCTTTGAGCGCGGGGACCGAATCCAGAAATTCCGTAACGAAAAAACCTCACGCTCCCCACTCCGACGGGCAAGGAGGTGTGGCTTGAAGGCCGTGCATCGTCTAACGTCGTTTCAGTTCAGCAGTCTTCGACACGGCGTTGTGTGCGTGCGATTAGACGTATTGTACGACTCTACGAAACTCGTTTTATTAATATTTTATTTAATAATAGAAAAAAATGTTTTCTTATCGGTCACCACGCTCAAAAAGTGTAACTTGAATTAATATCAAAGAAAAAGCAATACTGCATGAATAAAATAAATAAATAAAATTATAATTGCATAAGTTGATACAAAATGCTATGCAATAGCTTTACCGCGGCAGTCCCCGAGTGCCACACGTCTTTTTTTTTTTTAATTATCTCCAATCTTATTTTTTGGATGTATTCCCTTCTTCCAATTGGTTGTTCATATGTTACTTGGGTTTAGGTTAGCTGTTAGAAACCATTGAGTTCTACCGACTGAGCTAAAGATGTTTGTCAATAACAAAAACGTAAGACTTATTTCCGAATCAAAATATTCGATGGTAATAGGTTTCAGCTTCGGCGGTAGGGCTCCAGGTCAATGTTGAGTTGGGAGTTACCCGCTGCCACCCACTCGCATTGTTCTACATTGTTCATCTCTACCGCCCGCCGCACATCATGCTTGCTTTGTATCGTTTCCTCGTTGATAGCACTGTCGGTGTCCCAACTTCCGACAAAATTAATTTAAATACATCCTTGTCTTTCCACTCAGCTGAGCGTAAGCCGATTCGCAATTCCTACACTTCGATAGCCCCGTTTCGTTCACTGACTTAAAATTACAACGTCGAGTTGGGAACTTTGAAATTCGAGTGTTTTTATTTGTTTCGCGATTGGCCGCCTACAAGGTTTTGAACATAAGTTGTCTTTGTGTTTTTATTTCGAACCTGCGAGGCGTGCTTACTGACGGGGAAAATGTGCTCTCTCAATTATGACCCAAGTACCTGAAACAGAAAAAAATGAGGTTAAAACAACAATGTATCTTATACGTACCAGTACCACTATATGAGGAAGTCTTTTACAAAAATACTAGCGGACGCTTGCGATTTTATGAGCGTGAACTTTCATAGTATTGTTTAGATTTAGATATCTTTTCTTTCAAGTTGGACCTACACACGTGTGTAAGTCAAGCAAATTCGACCGTAGTCTGTCTATGGATGGGTTTATTTTAGTGTCCGACCGAAACTGGTTTTTACGACCGAAACCGAAACCGAAACCGAATTTCGGCAACAGTCTCAGTTTCGGCCGAAACCGAAACCGAAACCGAAACTTTTACGAAACAATTATCTAATTGTAGGTACTTTTCTTATAATTGGGGGTGTAAGTAGTTCATCAATATCTCTGAATCAAAGCCAACTTCACCTGCACGCGGTGCACCCTGCTGACTGACAAACGAAGCTCTGGCGAAATGAGAGGTAGGGAGCGTAATTGTAAGCTACCCGACTGGGGAATGTACCTCCATCTCACAGAATACCGCAGCCAAATAACAAATCCCTTGATGGTTGTTGTGTTCCTGCGAGTGAGTGAGGTCACCAGAAAGGGAGGAGATGCTCCATCTGCAGCGGGGGTGGCAGCGCGCGAGCGATATTTTATGTTGCAATCGTTAATATGGCTACGGTTACCGCTTCACATCAGGCGGGCCGTATGCTTGTCTGCCACCCGATTTTATAATAATAATAATAACGACGTGTCTTCATCGGTCGGAGTGTAAACACAAGAAGGGCCGCAGGACTCTTAGCTCTGGCTTGCCTTCATTGGCCGTCCAGAGAGGAGCCGCTAGAGCTATAAGCTCCAGGGGTGGAAGTGTTAAAGGGCATCACGCCGCGAGTAACTTCGGAGAAAGCGCAGCACACCTCTCGACATCCTTGAGTCACTCACACCGGTGTTGCCCCCGGCCGTTTTCCTGGCATTTCGGGGGCCCATCTAATGAGTGGCAAGCCATCGCATGCCGCAAATAACTAGCAATAAAAGCAGTTATGGCAGGCGTCCGTCCCTCTTCTGTAATAGCCCGGTATTAATAACAACCCAGATCTCATCTCCATAGCCCATTTATTTTCCATCAGACTTCGCAATAGTCTCAACACCTGCCGAGACCTGCTCATGGGTACGTCGTTCCATTGACATATCCTGGAGCGGGTCACGGCGGGCGTACAACATTACATCAAACTTCTCAAAGGGGCCTCTACGCGTTGGATCCATATCCCCGCGCACGCCTGACAAATGACCGGACTTGATCCGTGAATTAAGTGAGATACATAATAATAATAACAACACATACAACATTACCTCAAACTTCTCTCAAGGGGCCTCTACGCGTTGGATCCATATCCCCGCGCACGCCTATCAAATGACCGGGCTGGCCCGTGATGAAAGAGAGATACATATAATAATAATAATTACGTTACGTTACGTTCCATTATAATTGCTAGATACTTTGTTTACGTATAGCATTACCGAATTTAAATTAACCACAAAACATTCAGATAGTTATGTTAGACTTGATTCTACTATAATATATTAGTTTGTTATACTAAATTATTATGTTTACTAACTACCCTTAATACACCTGATATTTCACGTGATAAAACTTACCGAATTCAAAACAAATCACACGAAAACTCACAAACAACAAACAAAACGCACTGCAAACTCAAACAAGTCACGATATGATTAGGCACGTGGACGCGGCAAAATGTCTTCGTCGCTTCGATGGAATTTACTACGCCGAACATGACCGAGCACAGCGCGGGAACTCCCGAATGAAGTTTCGGTTTCGGTCGTAGTTTCGGCAGGTTTGCTGCCGAAACCGAAACTAAACCGAAACTCGTTATTTTTGCCGAAACTCGACCGAAACCGAAACCGAAACCGAACATTCGGTCGGACACTAGTTTATTTATCAAGAGCTCCTTTGTACTTCGGAGGACACGTTAAGACTTGTGTGGGAATCGAACATGCGACCTCGCAGCCAAAGTGACGAGCTCGGTGGTCGAATGGCTACATTGACTCCGAGGTCGCGGGTTAGATCCCCGCACAAGGCAACATTTTTGTGTATAAACATGTCTGTTTATTCATTATCATCATCATTATAAGTATGTATTTACAAAAAATATATATTTAAGTACATTAATCAGTTGTCTAATACTCATAGTACACGCTTTGTGCTTAATTTGGGACTAGATAGCACTGTGTAAATTGTCCAGAAATATTTAAAAGAAAAAGAAAAAAAAGTCGCCATCACTATCCATTCGACCACCGAGCTCAACTTGTGTCTCTATGTGACATCCAATGAGTAATACGAGGAAGTTTAGGAGGATATAATTAAGACATCTAAGGTCTAATATAAAAGTATAAACATTCAGAGCCTTTTAATACACGCTGTCCATCAGCCTATTAATCACAAACTAGACAGTTTGTTTGTTCATGAAAAGTTTAATACGATCGTAAATTTTATCGATGAGTGAGTACTAGAGCATGCATACAGCACATGTGGCCTCTATTACCGCAGGCATAACAAAACAAAGTAGTGAGCAGAGTCTAAACATAATTCTCAAGGAAATGTCGGATAAAATTGTAGGGGAGGCGGGGGGAACGAGAGCCACTGGGTCTGGGAATGTGGGTCACTTCAATATGAGTGTCACAAAGTGGAGGACAGTTTCGATAAGGTCTATAAATAAATAAATATTCCTGGACAAATTACACGCTGCCATCTAGTCCCAAACTGAAAAGTGTTATTATTTAAATACATATTACTTAAATACATTTTTTTTTGTAAATTATACATATAATACATAGAAACCACCCAGACCAAGACAAACAGACATGTTCATGCACACAAATATTTGTCTTGTGCGGGAATCGAACCCGCAACCTCGGAGTCAAAGTGGCCATTGCCAACCATTCGACCACCGAGCTCGTCAATATATTGTAGAGGTCGTTAAGTGTTATTTATTTTTAATGAGTTAAAAGTTAATACTAAAAAATAACATGATAAGGAAACTGTTTATTAACGTAGAATGTTATTTATTCAGGCACGTTCAAATTAACTTTTAGTTTCGTTGTGTTGTGTATTAACTTTCCCTCTAAAAGAGTTAATTTTAACCATATTAACGCTATGTTAAAATATACAAATCGTGAGATTTGAAATAACAAACAATTAATTTTTATTGATACTTAAGTTGACGGCATTAATTAATATAAAATTAACAGAACGTTAAAAATAACAGTATCAGTTGTATGTTTTAACAGTGTGATACGTTAAATTTAATTAACATAATAATTTAGTTGTTGTAACTTTTAACGTCCACCTCTACTATATTGCATGGGATTTACGTTTAGACGCCTTTCAAATACCATACACACCCGGAATGCTAGCAGCGGTATTTTTTGGCTGGGTTCGAAGTAAAATTACAAACCCCAAATTACAAAGTGAGTATCAGTATTTGTCATTTATAAAGTTTCGTCACTACCGATGTGGTTTTTGTAATTAGCAGATTTCCAGCATGTTATTATTCTTAATTATATTTCTATCAAAGCTCTAACATTTAATAAGTTACGTTATCTAGTTTTACTATGATGATTTTTATTATCCCATTAGCTGACTGTAAATTATTCAGATATGTGTTAAATCAGAGAACATTATTTTTGTTTTATTTATTATTAAGAAACTGATTATGATAGCCAAAAACTTCTGCATTTCTTGAAGTCGGTAAAAATGGCCAACATTAAATACTGAAATATTGTGATTATAATAAGCAGGCGCGAATGCATCCTCAGTATCCTCACACATTGGAACCTAATTGGGCGAGTACTGTACGGTTTCAGAGGAGTTTTTTACCTCGAACTCTCAAGTTGTGGAATGAACTCCCTGCCAAGGTTTTCCCCGGGGACTACAATATGGGGTTCTTCAACGGTAACAGCAACCCTTGAGTGATACGCATCAGGAAGGTCGTATGCTTGTTTGTCACCCTAGTCATATAAAAAAGCCGTTTTATTAAAGAGACTCACATTCCCCCGATCTCCCCTATTCGGATAGATTGGACAAATGGAATCATGTCGCGGATTGTTCCAAATTTCCGACGGTTGTAGTCACTCGAGTCAGCTCACGTCATCTACGAATAAACATGAATACGCACTGAAAATAAAATATTATACGATAGAATTCGAAACGCAGGGACGAAAATAACGGCGTGTGTCACCTAGTAAGTCCAATAGGCTATTTGACTAACATTTTTTTCTGTTTGATATGTAGGGAAGTCTCCATAATATAACCATAGGTGAAAGAATTACTTCGATAGCTCAAAAATCTCTCGAGAAATTTGAAAATCACAATTTTTAGACTGCCCCAAAACGCTTCATACAAAAGACTACCGAATTATGACGTCACAGGTTTGTATTTTGTATGCATCAAATCAGAAATATGTACGATAGCTATGTTAAATATTACGTTTATGTGATTAGTATCATAATAAAAGTTATAGCATTTTTTATTGCTTCTCCAATGGAAATATTATTTTTTAATAATTTCATACTTTTAAAATGGACTTTCCCGCCAAACTTTGATCGACGCTAAAAAAAGTCTGACTGAAGATATTAGAATGAAAGTTTGCAGATCTTTATAGTTTTGTGTATTTTACGATATTGTTATATAACTTATACAATTTTTAAATATTGGAAAATAGCCTATTGCGCCTTGTACGCCGGCAGTAGTGCAAATCTAATATATAAAACTATCGTGTGTAATCGTAAAACTATTGTGTTTGTAATTAAACTCCTCCGAAATGGCTCGACCGATTTTGGTGAAATTTTGTGTGCATATCGGTTAGGTCTGCGAATCGGACAACATCTATTTTTCATCCCCCTAAATGTTCAAGGTTTTCCCTAAATTTTATTTTTATTTTTTAGAGATCTTCTTTTTTGTTTTTATTTTTTTATGATACAGCATATAAAAATACATACAACCCCAAATTTTCACCCCTCTACGATCAACCCCTAAATTTACGGGTCAGCTAGTACTTGTATATAATTATCAAGAAGTAATAATAATAATCGTTTATTTCTCACCATAAATCGGGATGACTAAATATACATAGATTGTGATACAATATGATACTATGGTGGGTTGGCACCTGAACTAGGATAATTCCTGTATCTCAGGTTGCCAACCCTCCACCCCACAGAATGGTCTTATATCTAGTATGGAGCACTATTTTTGTAGTACAAAGTGAGTTTTAATTTTAAGTCCGTTTTTAATGACATTGTTAAATTATCACAAAGTAACAATTATAAGTGTCGATGTTTATGTTCAAACAATTGGTGTGTGGTACAACATATAAGGCATTGATTTGACCCATGTGTTAGATTACATAATAGCACAGAATGAATAATAGTAGGTACTACGAGTATGTACATTATGGATACTAACAGTCGTTCTCTCTTATCGACGTCACCTCCGTCCTGAGACAAATCTGGGGCCCTACCCGCCGAATCTGAAGCCGATTACCATTGGAATTTTTGAAAGTGAAAATAAATCTATTGCTTAGATTGTTGCTAATAGGCTATTTTCCAATGTTTAAAAATTGTATAAATTAATTAACAATATCGTAAAATACACAAAACTATAAAGATCTGCAAACTTTCATTCTAATATCTCCAGTCAGAATTTTTTTAGCGTCGATCAGAGTTTGGCCGGAAAGTCCATTTTAAAAGCGTGAAATTATTAAAAAATAATATTTCCATTGGAGAAGCAATAAAAAATGCTATAACTTTTATTATGATACTAATCACATAAACGTAACATTTAACATAGCTGTCGTACAAATTTCTGATTTGATGCATACAAAATACAAACCTGTGACGTCATAATTCGGTAGTCTTTTTGTATGGAGAAATAATTCTTTCACCTATGGTTATATTATGGAGATGTCCCTACATATCAAACAGAAAAAAATGTTAGTCAAATAGCCTATTGCTCAGCTGGTAGAAACGCTAGAGCTCTACCGACTAAGCTGAAGATGTTAGCCAATAACTTTACCCTAAGACCAACTTTTGAAATTAAAAAAACCGATGGTAATCGGCTTCAGCTTCGGCGGGTCCCTGGAACAGTTTATATGGCGCTCCACCAACACACGGGAATCGGTTTCAGCTTTTGGCAGTAGTCCACGGGTTATAATATAGCCACCTCAATTAAAGGGGTTAAAATATAGTAATCTGTATTTTTTTTAATCTGACCAAGTGTAATTCGCGCACGAAGGGTTCCGTACCATTGTCTATAAAAACGGAGAAAAAAATCTCGAATGTTGTATGGAATAACCTTAAATATTTGTTTTATTTTAATTTATTTTTAAAGTGAATATATGACTAAATATTCTGTGAATACTTCAAGCGTCTACCTGTTGCCGTTATATCGAGCAAAAAATCACGTTTGTTGTATGGGAGCCCCCTTAAATATTTATTTTATCCTGTTTTTTTAGTATTTGTTGTTATAGCGGCAATAGAAATACATCATCTGTGAACATTCTCATCATTCATCTGTCATTTGTCTAACTATAACGGTTCATGAGGTACATATCCATCTGCATTTTGTAAAAAGCGGTTACATATTTTAATAATACAAACAGACACTCCAATTTTATTTATCTGTATAGAGTATAGATGTATAGATTAAATGATGCAAGTATACACCATAAAACCTTTCCGCTAAAAGAAGGGTGATGTTTAAAGCTTTTAAATATGACTCTGAAGCATTCTGCGACGCGAGCTTCTGTGATTTATGTACATTTTAAATTTACATTTGTCAATCTTAATATATAAAAATTTCGTGTCACGTTGTTTGTCCGCGATGGAATCCCAAACTATTGAACCGATTTTAATAAAATTTTGGAGAGATAGGATATAGAGAGATAGGACATTTTTACGTTAATTTTACCGATGTTTATAACTCATCGGAAAAATTAACGTAAAAATATTTAAAGGCGATACGAAGTTCGCCGGGCCAGCTAGTATTTCAATAGAAAAAGAAGTGTTCACGTTTACGACTGCACATTTGTGTACTTTTAACATATTGAATGCTTCATTTACTGTGATTCCATAAAGGCGCGCGGCAGACTGACCGACTGGTAGACTAAAATTAACAGATGACCTAACCGTGAAATATGTCTCTTATGTCAGAATACGCAGAACTCATTTGAGTAACAGGGCAAGAATCTGCTTCTGAGGAATGAGTAATACTTACTAACAAGGCAATGCCAGATGGGGCAAAGTAAACAGTTGGGAGTGAAATAACTCGATATGCTATTTTGATTTCTTTGACGACTTTATGAATGTATGATGAATATTAGGGGAAGAACTAACAAGTAAGTAGTATTGGGGTGTGAGTGGCTTACCATGATTTTTGATCCAAAGCCAACCTCATCTGCATGCTTGCTGATTTATTAACGAGGCTCTGGCGAAAGAGAGGTAGGGGCACGGCGTAATTTTAAAGCTAAATAGTAAAATACAATACATTGCATTATATTTTTTCATAAAATATATAATTACATATTTTATGTATAAAATATTCCATTACTAATACCAATAAGTTTCAGAGCACTAAAGGAGGCGTTTTCGCTAAGAGATCTCTTACCGTCAAAATTAAGGTAAAAGCAATGAGAACAATGAGTCAAACTTAGGTAAAAGAAAAGAAACAATAACACAGTTAATTAGGAGGCACAAAATTCACACATAAATATTATATATGCGTAATAAGATACAATTGAATAGTATACTATAATAAACAGACGACAGACTAGAAAGAATAAAGGAAAGTAACTTCTAAAAAAATTTAAACATTTCTTCGATAACTTTTTAAGTTGATACTATGAAACTCCTACGAAATAGCAGAGTACAAGAGTTGCCAAGTTTTAACGTAAAGTAGCAATATAACTACCAGTATTGTAATCGAAACTAATTAGAGTAGCGTGAAGGAAAGTACGAATGAGATCCTTATAAACTACCTAGATATTTCTACAGATTTTGCGAGCATTTGTTAGGGTTCAGTGCCGAAACAAAAGGTATCCTGTCGGTAATACTAAACCCAGTATGTTATTTACTCGTGTATGAAGATTAATGAATTTCTATAGACTATTTCGAAACGTTATCTCTGCAAAACAAAAAAGAAGTAATAAATCCGAATTTAAATTGTAGTCTACGTCTTACATTGTTTTGAATAGTTTTGATTTCGTTGATGTAAGTTTCACTTTTTTTATTTTAAAGTTTTTTTTTTATTTCATTTAAAGATTTATTGTATACTATATTGTACCTATATATAATTTTCGGAGGAGGAGCAACACAACAGCGTTGTTATGCGCATCAGTCTAATCGAACACGCAAATTAAGTCGACCGTAGCGTAGCCTATTCCATGCCTAGGTATATTTATCTCGAGTTCTTCCGAGCAAGGGCACGTTACGGCGTCGCGTCGTAGGTCCCGGTTGTTGTCATTAGATGACATTAGAAAACACTGGCCTCCTCCAATCCGCAGTTGAGCAGCGTGGTGGAGTGCGTTCTCTTCCTCGATTGAGGGGAGACCCATATCCCAGTAAAGGGTTGAATTGATGCAAGATGGAATATGCTCTAAAAGAAAGAAAGGAAGGAGACTGACAACGGATCGGCGACCTCTTGGTGTTGCTGATCTCCATAGCTTTCTATCAGGTGACCCACATGCTCGGTTGCCGCCTTTCATATATAAAAAAAAATCATTTGTTTAAGGTGAGGCCCACCAACAGTGGGATGAACAAAGGTTGACGACGTATCCCAGCAGTGGTATGATAGGTCTCGACATCAGTCGAAAGATATAACAATATATTAAAACAAAATAGCAGTGATATTTGTAAAACAATTCTGTGATCCCGTTCCAACCTTCGAAAATAATCCTATTTTCTTCAAACGTCATACAAAATATGAAATAACAAAAAAATATTTGTTTGTATTCTTTATGACAAGTGTCAGATTTGTTCGTTCCTCCGGCGTGACAGCCACGAAATCAGCATGACGTTAATCCTAACGCAGTCTACGTTTTACGACGCTTTATGTAATATTTCATAAATAAGAAAGTTGATTCTAGAAATGAAGCTATAAAGCAAATTAACTTATTTAAATCTACGCGTGCCGGCCATAATGAAGCAATATGAAACGCAATATTTCAATATTTCTCATGAAAAAAATCTAAATAAACGTAAAATCATAAAGGATTCAAGTTAACATGCTACTGTTATCAATATATATCACACACTAGCTGACCCGACAGACGATATCCTGTCTTCTTAACAATGAATATTGAATTCGAATTGGTTTCGCGCAAATTACTGACAGTTCTGTAAACGATATAAAGTTACATCAAAAAAGTTAATATGGTGTTTCAATTATCTTATTTTTTTCTAATACGTACTTATATATATAATCTTCTCCTGATAATAACAAATACAACAAAAAAAGAATTTGCGAAATTGGTCCAGCCGTTCACGACTGTGTAACTAACGGAAATAGACATTCATTTTTATATAAAAATGAATGTATATACATAGATATAGAAGATTACAGAATAACTTTATCTTAAAGACTCTGTTAACTTGAAAAAAGTTTGACTATCTGGATAAACAGTTCAACTAGCTACATACAGTTGGTCGCTTTCGTATTTTTTTATGTGACTACTGCCTGATGGGCCGAAGGATATTGTAGTCCAAGAATGGATTCATGTCATATTAATGGCCTAGAAGGCCTCTTCACATTCCTTTCGAAGGATCCAATATCGTACCCAGTATCGTATGGAGAACTTTCTTTTTTTTTACTTTTTAGTGAAGAGTCTGCTCCTTTAAACCGGTTTATTACCCATTTTAAGGAAAGAGTCTTTTACATAAACCAACTTTAACCAGGTTTTCTGTTTATTACTACTACATAAAACTCTGTTCGTATGTCATCAATGACGAACGCTTACGCGCCCGTCATGCGGTCTGTAGGTACTCGACAAATTGACGCACTACGCGCGTGGAATTAACCGATAATGAATACCGTCTGTACCTTAATAAAAACGGTTTATACTGACCCTTTTTCCATGGCCTGTCTATGGGCGAATGTTCTATTTTTATTAATACATGAAAAGAAAATGAAGCATTTTAAAACTTCTTTGCAAATGTAACAACATGAATAAACTGTCATATACAAATCATATTATCCGCTGTTCATCTCCGCACAGCCTTTGACGGCAAAGCGTTTCACTTTACTTATTTGCCTACTATATTCGTTGCGAATGAAAAGGTTATATTTAATACCGTCTATCAAAATAGATCACTTTAATCTTTTCAGATAGCGTCTTCAAAGATACAAGCGTTCACAAAACATACAAATGTAGAGGAAATTAATTTGAGAAACATCCGTTTGAAATGTTGGTACCTAAATTATGAGCCTTTTTTGAAATACATATTACCTACATTATTGGATTTGATATAGGTACCTACTTTATTGGATTAAGACTTTTCACTCCAGCACATGACCGTTGCAAAAACTTGGACTCTGACCGTTGGGCTGGTCCATAAATTGAAAGTCGCGCAGCGAGCGATGCAGAGAGCATTGCTCGGCATTTCTCTACGGAACCGACTCCGGAACGAAGAAATTCGACGGAGAACCAAGATTGTCGACATAGCTCTCAGAGTCAGCGGCCTGGCCACATCTGCCGAGTTAGTGATGGCAGATGGGGGAGGAAAGTTCTAGAGTGGAGACCTCGTATGGGGCTACGAGACATCGGGCGCCCTCTCTCTACCGATAACCAGAAAGACCGATAACGTCAAGGGAACAGCAGAAACCAGCTGGATGCGGAAAGCGGAGGATCGGATATGGTAGAAAGTCCATGTCCAGCAGTGGCTAAATACAGGCTGATGATGATGACTCCAGCATAGTATCGACACACTATCGCTGCGGCATCCTTTTCTATGCCTACCTGGAACTGATTATTTATAGAGCGCATATAAGTGCTTATATAAATTAATAAAAGTATTCGCTGCATCGGACTTCCTGATTGACGCGGTGCAGAAACAGGCCGTAAAGGGTTCTGCTACCGGACTGGTTCTGCTACTAAAGGAAAGGAAGGAGATGCTGCGTTGGCAGCAGGGGTAGCAGCGCTCGAGCGATATTTTATGTTGCGAGCGTTAATATGGGTACGGTAACCGCTTTACGTCAGGCGGGCCATATGCTTGTCTGACACCCGACGTAGCATACAAAAAAAATGGGCATAGAAATGGTACCGCACTGCACTCAATCAGGAGAAAACCATCGTAAATGAGTCGGTGCTGTATAGTCCTCTGTACTGATTGTTTACCAATCGCATAAAAATAAATCAATAAATACTTCCTGAAACGTAGAAGGCGTGTAAGGCTTGGTATGCCGCAAGCATATTGGAGCCAAGGTTCACTCTAAAATAATTCGTCAGTGCAGCTTTACTACGCACACTGATAGACGTAGCATAATATAAAAAAGATGCGTTTGAATAGGCATATGACCATTGTTCTAAAATTATAAAATCTCTCATATATGTTCTAAAATGATAAGTAACGTAAAACTAGAACGATCTGCGATCTTAAAATTTTAATTACTTATGTCCGACGTGTTTTATAGTCGATCAAAGATTGGTGGGAAAGTCATTTTAAAAATAAAAAATAAATATTACCATTGTAGAAACAATAAAAAATACTACCTATAACTTTTGTTACGGAACTAACATAAACACAATATTTAATATAGCTGTCGTACAAATTTCCGATTTAATGCATATAAAATACCGTGGTGTGACGTCATAACATGGTAGCCTTTTGTATGGAACGTTTTCGGGATAGCCAAAAATTGTGATTTTCAAGTTATCATCGAGAAGTTTTTATGCTATCGAAGTAATTCTTTCACCTATAGTTATATTATTGTGACGTCTTTAAATAACACATAGAAAAAAAATGGTTCACAAGCATATTGAAGAATTCCATCAAAAGCTCCAACGAGATAAAAAAAAAACTGAGATTCTCTCCGAACCAAGTCGCAAGAAACCACTAGTAATAAAATACAGTATGTATACATTTATAAACGAAACCAATACACGAACGCACGCAAAAAGATAAGAATTCGCCAAAGAGAAATAATAAAACAAACGATTACTTACACAAATGCAGACCAATCTCCCGTTTATTTTGGTAGGGATGGTTCGTGACATGCATGCCTCCGTGGCTACCCTCTACCCTTGGGCGAACCCCTTTCGGCCCATTTCTATTCAAGCCCGGTGCCAGTATCACGAGACCTAAGTGCTAATAGCGATAACGCAGAGTGTTTCAGCCCAAGCCTACCCAATAAGGGTAAAGTAATTATTTTCCGACTTGACTATTACTTAAGTTTATTTTATCGATGGGTCGAAGTTTAATTGGAGCGGCTTTACAAAGTTAAATCTAAGACTGAGCCTGGGTTTAATGTTGTTGTTGTTGCAATGTGTTACGTAGTTGTTATTTAGTTGTCGCTATGATGGCTATGTAAAATACTTTCATGGATATGTAAAAAATACATATGCATGAAAGTAGACGCAGAGATTGTCTTCTTACATTTTGTGGTAATTTCCAACTATTAGTTTATTACAATAATAATTAGTGATAAACTAGGCAAGACGTACTAATTGGCATAAGGCTACTTGGATAGGTAGATAGATATATTTAACTCTTAAGCACTGATATCTTATTTTTTCTCGTTAGTACTGACTATAAAGTTATACATAAACTGAAAGCGCTGAATGGGGCAAGCTCATGATCGAAGCGAATGGCGTCCAACGCAGTAGATCTATACTCAGCATTGGGTGACAATATGCTGAAGAATAATGCATTGTGAATATTGTAATATGCATTAAAGATAAAAAGCCATAAAGACGAAAGACAGTGGCGTGATAGTAAAACGAAAAGACATTATGCAACAGATGGAATGGATGCATTCTTTTCTTCACAATGTAGTGCTAGTCTTAAAAAGATCTGACATAATTTAAAATATTCTCTCAGAAAGTTACTGCAGACTTGTTTTTGCACTGTATAAACGAAGGGCGCTAACAAAAATTCATTGCTTTACCATATACCTAGCAATCAGACGGTTGTTGAGACGAAAAGTTCTAACGAGGGTTACAGATGTGAGATGAATTGAAAATATTTTTTACAACTCCATATTTCTCAATTTCAGAGTTCATCTTTACTATTGTTGGATGACTGATAATTTTATATCTGGATGACTTGAAGGAGAGTTAAAAAGCTATAACAGAAATAAGCATTTTAATGGCAGACAAAGTCAATGCTTTTCTATATTAGTGATTGAAGATGATTTCAGAAGGTTGACATTTATATTTTTCTTTATGACAAATATATTATATTTGTCATAAAGTAAACTAAGTGCGTTAAAATCTAGTTTATTTGTTTTGTATGTTAGTTTACTTTATGTTACTATACTATATTATTAACCAACACTATCGTGGAGTGTTGGTTGGTGGTGTTGGATACAATGAATTAAAAATTACTAAATATTATCAGAACAATGTTTCAAAAGTATGAGTTCTTAAGTTGTTTGATGAAAATGTTGTTTCATTTGCCAAATTACCTGTCAAACTCACAATTAAAATATCAACCGGCAAACAACTAGATTTTTAGATCTATTTTGTTTATTTATAACTTTTCTTCACAATTGAAATAGCAATGTTAACTGACAAGATACTAAGATCCCTTATGCGTTCTCGTTTAACATCAAGCGAAGTGTGACCACTATGCCGAATAACTAACAAACACTACGCAAAACTTTGCTGAGCAATAAAAAAAACCAATTGACAGACTAAATGCTAATTACATTCTCTACCAACCAATGGGATTGCAGAAAAATACGAATGTGGTTTTGTAATTGAATTTGGAAACGATTTGTGTGAATATTTGCAATATTTTTATTGTACGTCAAAGAAATTTACAACACAGCAAATTAAAAAAAAAAAGTACAATGGCGGACTTAATACCATACAGGGATCTGAAAGGATTTCGTGAGTAAGTGAATTTGATTTTGGAAACTTAATAAAAAAGATTTTTCGTCTATGGTAATAGGCATATTATTATTGTACGTAACAGAATAATCGCAACAAATGGGTTTATTTTTCGGACAAAGTGCGACCTCCTTTAATATTCTGATCGCTAGTCCCTGGGGTAGTCCTGGGGTAAGTTGCGATTACTAGGTTGAGAAACTATGCTCCAAAGGTCGGGGGATGACTAGTAAAATCAATATAATTTAGTAGTTTTAAATATATTAGCAAATTATACTGCGTTCAAACTTATGCATATACACATTAAGGAGACATCACCCACTAACATAATGTTATAATGGGGAGACCACTGTTTGTATTTGCATTCATATATTAATTGTAGTAAATTAAAAATAATCATTCGATTATTTCATAAAAAGATGTTGCATACAATTAATTAGCAATATTCCATATTTCAACAAAAAGTGACTTACAAATCGTTATAGAATTTATACATTTACTGTGCTTATAGTGTAAATGACTGTAACATTTTATATTATTGAGTGAGATATGGGATATACATGAATGATGTATGTCTTATAATAAAATAATAAAAAAGGGCGATGTCTTTGACTACACGATAGAAGAGAGAAAACTTCATCTCTCTCTCCCTCTCTGCCAACTTTGCCCAAACGAACGTTACATACCCGAGAGGGACGGCTTACTCATCACAAAGTAACGCGCACAGTTCAGCGCGCCTAAAGAAGTTTTCACTAGAATAACACTCTCAAAGCATTATAACTGCTTTCTTAGATATCTCCAAAATTGGGGGTGTAAATGGTTCATCATCATCTTTGAACCAAAGCCAACTTTACCTGCACTGTGCACCCTGCTGACTGACAAACGAAGCTCTGGCGAAAAGAGAGGTAGGGAGCGTAATTGTAAGCTACCCGACTGGGGAATGTACCTCCACCTCACAGAATACCGCAGCCAAATAACAATTCCCTTGAGGGTTGTTGTGTTCCTGCGAGTGAGTGAGGTCACCAGAAAGGAAGGAGTTGCTATGTTAGCAGAATGAAGAAAAGAAAGGCCTACCATATGTCTACATACTTGCCTACATTCTAGAGCTCAAATGCGTTGGCAGCAGGGGTGGCGGCGCGTGAGCGATATTTTATGTTGCGAGCGTTAATAGGGCTACGGTAACCGCTTCACATCAGGCGGGCCGTATGCTTGTCTGCCACCCGACGTAGTATAAAAAAAGAAATACATTTCTATTTACAATACGATCAATACAAAAGACACGATAAACATTATATACATACCTACTAGCGCCATTTAGTATCAAAAAAACTATCTTTATAAACGATAGCGCTAGTTAGTTAACTACGCGCTATAACTAATTTGGTTTTACATTTTTACACATATGATTAGCTAAATCAGAAATTACACAGGTTGGCATGATAGCAGGTTATTTTATTACTGTGACAGTGACAGCAGTCGTATATTTGCAGCGGGCAAGTCGGTGGGCGGCGCACTATTGTGTTCGAACGCTAGTCTCTACGCTGGATCACTGCCAGAACGAATGTGGAGCTATGAGCAATCCCCTTAAGAGCTAGATTGTTATAACGATATCGCTATTATTTTTAACCGATAAGCCGAAACGATTGCATTAGAATCACTGCTTTCCAAATTGATCTGTGTTAACTCCAAGTCTAAATATATGTCGCCCTACAGTGATATAAACATGATGCCAAATGTATACACTAATAATCAAAAACGAATTAAAAACTAAATAATAAATAAATATTCCTGGACACTTTACACAGCGCCATCTAGTCCCAATGGAGAATGTTAACTAATTTTGATTATTAGCACTCCATATTCTCTGTCAAAAATAAAAAATACTAGTGAAAGAATTACTTCGATATGTCAATTAGTTTCCGGTTTAGAAGTAAAACAAGTTGTAAGTGTTGTAACCGTACGACGCGGGCTGTGTGACGTCATCGTACAACACGCTTAGTCTGGCTCACTCAGTCCGCTCGCGGTCGCGCGCCCGTGCCGTTGAAATTATACCTAAATACTATAATTACAATTAAATAATTAATTAAATTTATTAAAATTAATTTTATTTAATTTTATTATAAATTTATTTTAAATTTTAATTACTATAATAATTAATTAAATACTATAATTAGAATGTCTCATCCCTAATACTAAGCGAGCCGTGGCCGTGGCCCGTGCGATGCGTTGTGAAATGACGTCACAAGACTGTTAGCGGGATTCGATATTTTTCGAAACTTTGAATGCCTATAAAATCGAAACTACTAGGTATTTTTGACTACAACAAAAACTAGTGTGTTTGTATACATACAGGCTTCACTGAGACAATATTTCAAGCGATTTGGCATACCTAGTAACATTCTTCATTAAGCGAAAAGCTTGTACTATGCTTATGGCAAACCCCGGAACTAAACCAAACTAGATAACTGGCATAATACTTAAATACCTTTTTTTTGTAAATATATACATTATAATACATAGAAAACGCCCAGACCAAGACAAACAGACATGTTCATGCACACAAATGTTTGTCTTGTGCGGGGATCGAACCCGCGACCTCGGAATCAAAGTGGACATAGTTAACCATTCGACCACCGAGCTCGTCTCGATTTGAAAGGGATTTGGATGTTTGTCACTAAGAAAGTTTATATCCGACAAACATATACCTACGCTAATAGCATGCCTGTATTTCATGTAGGCGAAGCCACAGGTGGAAGCTAGTCTAGCGTATAAAAGAAAAGTTCAGATTTACAAAGCACTCAGTTGAAACCCTGTGACAAAGACAGTTGAAATAATGTAGTTTGCCTTGATAAGTCCGGATATTTTATACTACTTCGTATGTGAAGCGGTTACCGTAGCCATATTAATTCACGCAACATTAAATATCTCTCGCGCTCCACCACCCCCGCTGCCAACGCAGCAATTCCTTCTGGTGACCTCACTCACTCACAGGAACATAACGACCCTCAAGGGAATTGTTATTCGGCTGCGATATTCTGTGAGGTGGAGGTGCTTCTCCAGTCGGGCAGCTTAGCCCTACCTTCCGCAAGAGCCTCGTTTGTTACCTAGCAGCGTGCAGCGTGCAGGTGAGGTTGGCTTAGCCTCAAAGGTGGTAGTGAACCACTTACACCTCAAGCTTATAAAAGTACGAAATATGTCTATCTAGGTATGTTATGTAAGCACACATCCTCTTAACGAGGTGTAACGCTATACTGGGGGCCGGCACTATAGGTGCTTTACCGATACTGCGAAGGTTGGGCAATTAGACCCAACCGCGCGATAGGCGCAAGAGTCTTTAACTCGCTGTAAATGAAGGCTAAAATTGAATATCAATGCTCGAATTAATTTAAATGTCAAGTTTAAATAGGATTGATGTTGTAGAGAATAGACAATGATCGTTGTTCTAAAGTGATTAATACCCGTCATTAGTGCGACCACTGTAAAACAAAACGAATATAAAAGAATGTTAAAAAATGCCGAAACAAACAACGCATTTTAAAAAAAACTTTGGTTAATGGAATGTTATACTCGTATTCGGCATTAACCCATAATCATCCCACTGCTGGGATACGTAATTCCTCTCAATCGAATGGGGTTTAGAGCATACTCCACAACGCTGCCCAACCACGGATTGGCGGAGGCCAGTGTTTTCAAGCCGCCCAAAGGCCACTGCCTTGGCTTAACGACTGTCGAATAATGACAACAACCGGGAATCGACGGCTTAACGTACCCTCCAGAGCTAGCACGGAGGAGCTCGACTAAACGCATCCATAAACAGGCTACGGTCGACGTTGCTTAACTTGCGTGATCGATTAGACTGACACGCGCAACGACGCCATAGAACTCGTCATATTATTATAAATTGTCATTAACTCACCTACTAGAATTTCTGAAAAAAAAAAAATTTTCTAGCCTCGTAGGTTCAGCTAGGTCCGATTAAAATAAGCAAACGTCAAGTTCAAGTACTGAGTTCATCAACGCTAGACTCACTCTCTCCGCCAAATAATGTTGAACATGGAATACAAAAACTGAAGTCATAACAATACGTAACAAAAATACTCGTAACAAAAATAATGAAATATTTTAGTCACATGAACTGCATAACTTAAAGACGCAAAATAAAACCTTGCGTTGCGGTTGAGCAGCGTGATGGAGTTCGCTCTAAACCCCCTTCGATTGAGGGGAGACTCGTATCCCAGCAGTGGGATGATTATGGGTGGATGCCGAATAAGAATATGATATACAAAAAAGTATAAAGTTTCTTTGCATTTTCATTTCAATTAATTTGAATTCATGTACTGGCATTTTAAATGGACTTTGACTGTCCCCATTAATAAAAAAGAACGGTGATTTTTTCATTTAGTGGCGCTACAGACACTGATCCTCTTAAAGTGACTGAGCAATTATTTTTGCGCAATAGACAATAGTACGCTTAGGGCATAGCCCCCGCCGCCACACTATGCTCCTCGCGCTGCTCATCGCCTTGCTCCTCGCGCTGCCGCGATGTTTCCCTCACTGCCCACACACTGCTCTACTCGCGCAATTATTCGCGACGCTCCGCACTTGGACATTCGCCTTTGCTATACAATGGACGTTGAAGCTGTGGCAGCGTCCGCGATATGCATTTTTATTATAGCGAAACGAAGCTTTTTTTTATGGACTAACGGTCTAAAAGATGCCATCAAACATTTCTTTTTTGCTACCAGCTCTTATAGGGAAATGTTCATGACAGACATGATTTTAAAAAATGATTTAAAAAATATGACGCGTGTTACGCGCCCGAGCGCTCGATGCGGAATGCGTCTGAGGCGATTGTGTAGCCGGCCACTCGCGCTAACATTGCCGGACCTTTGACTCGCGCCCAAAAAACCGACAAAACAGGGAATGATGGGCAAGGCGAGGAGCAAGACGAGCGGCATGACGAGTAACGTGGCCACACTACGTTCCTGCCTACATCCCTCGCTACTTCCCTCGCCACTCGACGAGTGTATGGCAGGGCTATATGAAGAGTTAAAGTAGGACAGGGCGGAGTGACATTGGACTGATACCACAGCCCGGCCACTCCATACAAATGTCGCGTCGTTTACTACTAGGTACATAAACAATTTTGTGAATTAGCGAGTGTGCGTGCGGCGCCATACAAACTATTCCAGATTTGTCTTAGAGGCGAGGTGTGGTCGACACGTGAGAGCAGCAGGGAGTGGCCATACTATACGTAGTACTATTGTTTATACTGTGCTACTACATAAACAATAACGTCTGTGCAGATCGTAAATGAGCGTGTGTGCGTGCGGCGTCATACAAACCAGATTTGTGTCAGAGGGGAGGTGAGGTCGACACGAGAGAGCGGCAGGGAGATGCCATAGGTATACGTACATATACGTAGTACTATTTTGTTTGTCCGTCCGTGGTGTCACAAACTGGACCCAGCTGAAAATCAGCGTTGGGGTCAGACCCCATCATCAGTCCACGGCATAATGCTGAGTTGGGTCCAATTTGGGGCGTCATGCGTCACTATTTCGTTCCTCTTTCTGTCTTATTTATACAGCTATCTTGTAATTTGTGTAATAGTGTCGTGTTGTGTTCGAATAAATGTTTCTTCTTCTTCTATTATTTATACTGTGCTGATACCTAACCGTACATTTTCATACACATTGATTTAATGGCGTACTTGTTTTCTAGTTCATGACGCGTGGTGCCAATTTATTTGTCTGATACTGTAGTAGAATGACTCATACCAATCAGATGTCGTAGCCAACTCTGCTTTTAACTAGAATACAGAGTGCATAGGCATACTTGTTTTGTCTAGACACAGTACGACGATTGAGTAAATAGAGTTACCAAATTTATTGGCATTATTTGTTAGCAATTTTTTATACTATGTCGTATGACAGACAAGCATACGGTTTAATGTGTGGTGGAGGTACTTCCCCAATTGGACAGCTTAGAAATACGCTGTACACTCACTTTCTCCAGAGCTTCTTTCTCTAGCCCACTGGATATCCGATGGAAATCGGATCTTCAGCTTCGGCGGTAGGGCCAGTTTAGCTACGATGAAAATGGGCTAATTTTGTTCTGTGCATATCTAGGTATATCTTCTAAATATAAAATTCTCGTCTAATATATAAAATTCTCGTCTAATATATGTATAAAATTCTCGTCTAATATATAAAATTCTCGTCTAATATATAAAATTCTCGTGTCACGGTGTTTGTAATTAAACTGCTCCGAAATGGCTCGACCGATTTTCGTGAAATTTTGTGTGCATATCGGTTAAGTCTGCGAATCGGACATCATCTATTTTTCATCCCCCTAAATGTTAAGGGTGGTCCACCCCTATTTTTTTTTATTTTATTTTTTAGACAAAAGTTATTGGTTTTATTATTTTTATAATACAGCATATAAAAATACATACAACCCCAAATTTTCACCCCTCTACGATCAACCTCTAAATTTATATAGCAAAACAACGTTTCCGGGTCAGCTAGTACTTTATATAAACTCTCGCATTTATAATATTATTTTATACGATTCACAGAAACTATTTATCACCACCGGTCTCGGGTAACTGGGCTCAATTCCGATTATCTGCCCACCCTAATCGGATGTGACGTCACGTAACTGAGGACGTGATGCCACTGCGAATGTGCCCGCAAAGAGTTTGGGATGTTCCAGCAATTACTGGAGAACTCTCATGTGGAAATTAAATTGTATAAAAATGTAGGAATAATTACTACGAGAAGATGATACTTGTGATGTTGCTTTCAGACTTATCCTGCACTAACAAGCCTAAGATTAACATATCGGCATCAACCCATAATCATCCCACTGTTGGGTTATGGGTCTCCCCTCAAAAGGGGTTTAGAGCATACTCCACCAGGCTGCGGTCGACGTTGCTTAACTGGCGTGTTCGATTAGACTGACACACTCCTTTTAACATGATATTAAAATATTCTCCTTTATTTGTGTGATAATGATTCTTTTGACTTGAATAAGTATTTAAAATGGCTTATATGGAGGCAATTCAAAAAAACGAAAGATAACAAATTCGATGGATACAGTTTGGTGTTGCAGCTACAAATGTATCATGTCCATCCAAAATTCAATCACACCACTGAATAGATGAAGGATCTAAGAATTTATTATGCTAAGTAAGGATGCTATAGAATATCGCGTGCGGGAGAGGGGGAAATGCTGCCATTTCGAGATAATTTTAGTGCATATAACGTTGAATACGTACAACACACGGCTATGTCCATGACACAGCCGTGTGCTTTACGTGAATAGAAACAAAAAAAAATCTTTTCTATCACAAACACAGAACACAAATCTATGTTCTGTGATCACAGACCTTCCTAGTAGCTTAGTGGAAGAGCACTTGACCGGTATCCGAATGGTCGTGGGTCAAGTAGCTCGCCTAGGCAGGGGAAGTGACATTTTCCATGTTAAAAATATTTACAATACTGTGGTATTATTTCGTAGTATATTGGCCGTGTGGTTTCCGGCAGAGTAGAAAAGAATCACTCCGCTTCTTCCCGTGGATGTCGTACAAGGCGACTAAATTATCATATATCGATTAGGCCTCCCCTGAGTGTAGGCCAAATCTTCCGTCTAGGACGGACGAGAGAGGGTTGTACGCCTGTAGTGGAGACTAAATTGGACCTGATGATGATGATGACGATATTGTGTATGTGAGGCAGAGTGATATTCCCCTGGGACCAAAGGCCCTACCGCCGAAGCAGAAGCAGATTCCCATCGGATTTTTTATTGCGAAAATCAAACTAGTGCTTAGATTAGTGGCGATTGTGTTGTAGCTGGTAGAAACCTTGAAGCACTACTGACTAAGCTAAAAATATTTGTAAATGACTTAAACCTAAGATCTATTTTTGCTTATCAAAATATTTGATGAGAATCAGTTTCAGCTTAGGCGGTAAGGCCCAGTTTGCGACACCACGAACGAACAAACGCTATAAAAATAAAAGTAAAACATATATCGGCTTTATAAAGAGGCTATTTATGCCTCGAATGCTTAGAAGAAGAATCTACATATAGGTAGATTCTTCTTCTAAAACTCCTTTACTAATTTCGTCGAAATAGTAAAGCCATTTTCAAGAATGCAACTTACAGTAAGTACTACTGAGTTATTTTTTTTATTTTTATTTTTTTTATTCAGGACAACAAACAGCGTGTACAATGGAATGTTAATAAACAATATGTTCTTATAAAATATAAGGTTATTGTAAATTGTTATTCCTCGTTTAATAGTATAGAATGTCGTATAAATGCGACTAACTCTCTATCCATTGGATCTTTATCTATATTCAGGATAGATCACTTGGTTGGATTCCAACTTTCGGCTATTTAAAAGATTGCAAACTACATACTTGTATACACTGTCGACAAAGAGTACACATATAAACTACGCCTGTCAATGAATCTTTTTTTACTATGAATGAATGAATGAATGATACTTTATTCACAGAATATGGTTAACAATAAGGCGTTATAAATTGTATGGTCCTTAGCATATTCCACCAAAATGGCATGTGAATATTTATATAAAAATAAGAAAACAAAGTTATATATTTAAATTAACATTTTACATTGCAAATTAAATATTAAGTACATACTTATAAACATGTCATGATTTTAGAATTTATTATTGAAAAAGTCATTTATGGAATAAAAACAATTTGTGACCAGGAAATCAAATAAACATTTTTTAAACTTATATAATGTCAAACATTTCAATGAGTCTGGTAGTTTATTATATATTTTAATGCACATACAGTATGAGCTGTTGCTCCTATATTTTAATTTAGTATTAGGGTAAATTAAATTGTATTTACGTCTGTTCGATCTTTTCATTACATCGTCAAGTTTTTCAAATAAGTCTAGGTTACGTTTAACAAAAAGAGCCGTTTCATATATGTACAGAGATGGAACGGTCAGAAGACGGAGTTCTTTGAACAAAGGCACACATGTGTCGCGTCGATCTGCTCCACATATGGTACGAATACATTTTTTTTGGGCTACAAATGCTCTGTCCGAGTCTACCGAGTTTCCCCAAAGAACTATGCCATATCTAAGTAGCGAACAGACGTAGCCATGGTAAGCCAAAAGAGCAGCTTCTCGAGACACAATTTTTTTGAGCCTCCAAAGAGCAAAGATAAATTTGTTTATTTTTTTGCACAATTCTGATATCTGGTCTTTCCAGTTACAGTTAGAATCCAGAGTGATGCCTAAAAATTTGTTTCTTGTAACTTCCTGTATCCTGATATCATTATATTTAATAGTCAGATTGAGAGGTTTAGCTTGATAAGTCAGAAATTGCATGAATTGCGTTTTAGAAAGATTAATTTTTAAATTATTATTATTTAACCAATTTATAATGTCGATGAGAGCTATATTAATATCATTTTCAAATGTGTCAGTATTTTTATTTTTAATTATTATAGTTGTGTCATCAGCAAATAGCAAGCATTGATGTGCTATTGCTTCCGGAAGGTCGTTAATGTATATTAGAAACAATAATGGTCCTAATATACTGCCTTGCGGGACACCGAATTTGTTTACTTTATATGATGACTCGTAATTATTTTGGACTGATCCCTCTACTCTATTAATTTGGACACACTGTAGTCTGTTTTTCAAGTAACTTTCAAACCAAGATAAAGCTATTCCTCTTATGCCGCATTTTTCCATTTTGTTCAGAAGTATATTATGATCGACTGTGTCGAAAGCCTTGCTCATGTCCAAATATAGAACGCCTACTTGTGTATGATTATCAGCGCATTTCGTTATGATGTTATTTAATTTAAAACAGGTTAAAGTCGTGGATTTATTTTTTCTGAACCCGTGTTGTTCTGATCGGAAAAAAGACATTTTTGATAGAAAATTATCTACACGATTGTACATAGCTTTTTCATAGATTTTGGATAGTACTGGGTTAAGAGTAATTGGTCTATAATTAGACATTTCACATTTATCTCCTTTTTTAAATAGGGGCTTTACTAACATTTTTTTAAGTTTTACGGGGAATGAACCTTGTTCAAACGATAGATTTATTAGGTGGCATAGAGGATAACATAAGATGTTTGCTGTTTGCTTTAGTAACATAGTTGGAATCTCATCATACCCAGTAGTGCTTGTATTTCTTAGTGAGTGCATAATTGAGTAGATTTCTTTAGGTGTAGTTGGATTAAGAAATATGCTGTGTTTATTTGAATTGGTATTTATGGAAAAATTATTATTGATTGATTTATTACATGTCGTATTGTTATTAATATTTATAAAATTATTATTAAATTCATTAGCAATTTCGAGAGGGTCATATTTATTTACTCCGTTTTGAGTTGTTATAAATTTAATTTCTTTCTCAGATGTTGAATTAAAATTATTTTTTATAATTTGCCAGCTTGCTTTACATTTATTTGCAGCCTTAGACAGATAATGTAAATTATTATTTTTTTGAGCTTGATACATACATTTTTTTAAAACTTCTTTATATTTGGAATATTTTTGATCATTTTCTTGTTTGTGGGATGATGACTTAAGACGTTTGAAATATAGTACCCTTTTAGTTTTGCAACAATTTTTAATAGATTTTGTAATCCATTTTGTATTTTTAGTTGTCGAATTTACTTTTACATTAATTATTGGAAAACATAAATTAAAAAAAAGATAAAGTAAATCATGGAAACTAGTTTACAGTGATTTGATAGCAACAAGGGAGAATTACCAACCGTTCAAACGATTTTGCAATTCATATTATTGGAATCAATGTATTAGCTAACAAACTTATTGTTTTAGGTCCCCAATAGTGTTACATATTTAAAATCCGTGACGCACGGTAGTTGAGCTTCTCTTGACTAGCCATCTCTTTAGGCTTTTAATGCCTTATTTGCCATATAGCTGTCTCTCACATTGCCAAGAGGGAAAGTCAAATTCTAAAAGCTGTCTACTCCTACTAATTTCTTCTTATTAAATTCGTTGTGAGTGCCAAGGTAGTAGTTTTACCCCCCGGGAGTGCAGTGGACTTCATTGCCTTTGTTGCCTTTGTTGCCTTTGTTGCCTTTCTTGGTGGTCGCCGCTGTTAATCCTGGCAACACAGGGGATACAGTGGTGGGAATGTGTGGTGAGCCCCTATCCCGTAGTACTCGTATACAGTGAAGACAAAGAGAGGTACTGGAGGCGCGTATGAAAATAATTTGAAAGCTCTCTCAGTCAATTAATAAATGTCCGCTAGAATTATGTCAGTAACGATAGTTTCATAAAATCTAATAGTTTAGTTGGAAGAGTACTCGAAACGTAATTGAGAGGTAAAGGTACTAATACCCCAATCGACGTGGAGAGATAGGGTTTTGCATTCCTTAATTATTTTCTATTTAAAATTTTACAGGAATAATTTCACCATTGCTCAGTGTTTTTATTTTAAGAAAAATCGAATTTTGTTTAAATTGAGACCTAGCAAGATCAATTTTCATCCTCATAAACTCTTATAGATTATATACAATAAATAACTGTTCATTTAATACATTATGTAGCAAGGAATGTATACATTTATTTATATTCTTTCGGGTAGTATTTGTTTTTAATTTCCCATGGCAAAAAAAAATATTCCTTCCATATCGGCTTCAGGGGCCCTACTGTCTAAGCTGAAGCAAATTCCCATCGGATATTTTTATTGCGAAAATCAAACTTCAGTTTAGATTTATAGCAGATTCTTGTGTATAGCTTAGCTGGTTTAACCCTTGAGTTCAATCGACTAAGTTGAAAATATTTGTCAATAACATAAACGTGAGATCTGTTTTCGAATCAAAGTATTGGGTAGTAGTGAAACCGATTACCATCGGATTTTTTAAATGCGAAAATGACACTACTGCTTAGATTGTTGTTAATTAGAAAGCAACCCTAGAGCTCTATCGACTAGCTTAGTCGGTAGAGCTCTAGGGTTGTTTGTCAATGACTTTAACTTAAGACAAATTTTTTGATAGCGAAAATATATCTTAGATTTAAGTTAATGACAAACATCTTCAGCTTGGTCAGTAGAGCTCGATGGTTTCTACTAGCTAAGCTAAACGCAATTACCGCTAATCCAATCTAAAGTGCGATTTTCGCAATCAAAAAATCAGATAAATGATTTTAATTTTTTTAAATATTTCTGGTCAATTTACACAGCGCTATCTAGTCCCAAATTAAGCGCAAAGCTTGTGTTATGGGTACTAGACAACTGAGAAATGTACTTAAATACATTTTTTTTTTGTAAATACATACTTATAATACATAGAAACGCCCAGACCAAGACAAACAGACATGTTCATGCACACAAATGTTTGCCTTGTGCGGGGATCGAACCCGCGAACTCGGAGTCAAAGTGGCCATTGCTAACCATTCGACCACCGAGCTCGTCAAAAAGATGGTAATCGGCTTAAGCTTCGGCGGTAGCCCTGATCATAGTTTTACACCCACCCATATACAACAACTTTCCTTGCTTATCTATATACAGTCTCTTTAAAATATCAAATTACACACACATATATATACACAAGAATTACTGATTTAATAGTATATGAATAGGATAACAATATTATTATTGTTCGCCTGTGTATTATACCCTATCAAATATTTCAGCGGTGAAGTAAGATCGCTCATGCTGTTGTTCAATTTAAATGATGAGGGATGCCGCTGTAATTTATCCTTGTCTATGTACATAACCTAGATTACTCTAAAGGGGTATATAATCGCTAGCTATTACCGAGGCTTTGCTTGAATTATTATTCGTAATTTAAATTCTTTCTATCATTTCTATGACAGCTATTTATACTTCTACACAGAGAGATAGGCTCGTAGTATCTCTTCGTTTTTAAAAAATTCCACAGAATACCGGGCTTATTAAATAATATTTCTTAATTTCATCATAAGTAAAAAATGTGTAAGTGGTTCATCAACATCTTTGAACCAAAGCCAACCTCACCTGCACGTGCTGTACCCTGCGAATAGCGTATTTTTTAAGATGCCCGACTGGGGAAGTACTTCCACCTCACAGAATACCGCAGCCAAATAGCTATTTCCATGAGGGTTGTTGTGTTCCTGCGAGTGAGTGAGGTCACCAAACAGAAAGGAAGGAAGGAGTATAGGCTGGCAATGGTACTGTTGATCTCCATGGGTGGTGGTGATTGCTTTCCATCAGTGTGACATGACCACATGATCGTTGGCCCCCCTCTCACATAAAAAAAATCTAAATACCTGGTAGATTATTTGAAATACATCACTATTGCTTTGATTTTCTTGTAAAGCGTTTGATAACAAATTGGTTGGCATATTCGATACGTCTACATAGATGGTTTAATTGCTAACAATTCATGTATTTTCCAGTTCTCAGAGTAGACGTATGCTATGTCGGAGATTGTCCTAATACAGTTAGTTATGCAATGT
Source organism: Hypsopygia costalis (assembly GCA_937001555.2). NCBI lineage: Eukaryota > Metazoa > Arthropoda > Insecta > Lepidoptera > Pyralidae > Hypsopygia > Hypsopygia costalis. The sequence goes on along the minus strand of OW443343.2, from coordinate 17,696,426 downwards.
GAATGACCATCTCATGGTAGTTATGCAGAGCTGCACTACGTGTGCTAATTTAATGTTAGTCTGTAGTTTTAACTTATAGACTAAACTCTGCACCCTAAAAAATATATAGCTGCTTGAGAGAGAGGCAGACCCACATCGCTTCGATGAATGATGAAATGAATGATGAATGTAATACGAATGATATGATGGAACCAATCACCTTTTACGTTCCATTTTCTTTAACGTTAGGTCAGCATATTGTTTTACGCGTATGTGGAACACGTACCTCCAGGCTACGGGAAATTGCATTAACCGTCTCATCAATAACAATGCATCACCAATTTATAAAAGATAAAAGTAAAACTTAAAACAATACGCAAACTACAATGCAACAAATATAGGAATTTAAACTCTCTCTAGAAATTATGGTATTTATGTATGAAAAAATAATTACTGCCTTAGACGATTTCTTTTAGATTATTTGACCCATACGTATAGAAGAAAGTAGTAGAATCTGTCAAAATAAAGAAATAGAAACAGAAGAACCAATGAATACATTTTTGTAGGCAAAACAGAATCTGTTCGATTTCGCTGACTCGTTGAAAATGCATTATTTTTCTTAAATATAGAAAAAGACTGCAAACAAGTTCAAATTCAAGATTCAAGATACAACCCATTAATTTGACGTAAAATCTGAGGTGATTTATCCCGAAATAAAATAAAATCTCGATATAAAGCCTCATATATCATTTACCTTTGACATTTACTTGAGATAACTCAAGTATATTCATAGTAAATTGCTTTCACAACGCCTTTATCTACTGGTTAATTAGCGTAGACAAACAAAAACAATTGTTATGATTAAATCGGAGGCATTGTAGGAGAGACATTACGAGTCGAATTGCGTCTCCACAAACGAGCACTCATTTGTAATTGGGTCGCGACAAACTTTACCAAATTAATGTATCCAATTCGGAATGTAACTCAAAATAAGATTGAAGCCAAGCACATAAATCTGTGTCTACAGTTAGGGCTGGCATCATAACTTTTAAACCACCTGTAATTGGTGGCTAGCTGAGTAATTCACTAATTTTATGCGGGGTATTTAAACGTGCTGCTCAATCCACGTCCAATCCAATCGTGTTAATTGCAAACCATTTATCATGACCCCTGATTTAGCTACATTTACTAATATTACGTGTCGTATAATTTAAATTGGATGAACTACGTGATGACTACTCGTTGCTAATGTTATTTTATGTGCAGTCATGTAGAATTACCAGAAACACTAAATATTACTTACGTTAAATAGTTTTTCGTTTCTCAGAAAGTGCGTAAAAATATCATCCTACATGATGATATTTTATGAAATTGATGCATAATAAGGGTTCTTAAATTATTAGTGTCAGTTTATCACATTATCATGAGCCGAAGGCGAATGAGATAATAGCATCATACGAGTATTTTAAGACCTAATTATGTGCAGTTTCATACACTACTTATGATAATAATATTTAAAATAAAACAGCTTTATTTCTTACTTATAACTCCATTTGCAGATCGAGCTAGCGTAGTGCGCAAGCGCAATAGCTGAACCCAGGGCTGAAGCTGTATCACAATGGAAAAAAAGTTATTTTTCGATATAGTTGTCCTTATAGAACTGTATTGAAAAGTAACTTTTTAAATTTATTTTGATGGCATGTGCGTAAAAGACTGACATTAATTAATGTTTAGTTTTTTCTATGTTCTAAATTTCAGTATGAGAGTAGATAAATTCATTTATTTGTTCATAAACATGGGTAGAAATACATTAGTGTTAAATTTTTAATGCAACAGAACAATCATGATTCGCCTTACGAACATATAAATATTATAAATCATCATTCTAGATTTTGTATTAATTAGCTACTGAGTGTCATTTGCATATCATTAAGTTCGAACACAAAACAATGAGAATTAGATTAAAAAGAATGTCAATAAATTTAAAGAATGTCGTGATATCATACAAAAATGTCAAAATACATGTCAGCGAATAGAATAATTTACTGGATATTTTATCATTTAATAATACTCTATGGTCGTCAAACATACATCTAAACATGTCTGTACTTCTTCTTTTATATTTACTCACGTAACACACAGCTTGAGGAGCCCGATGACGTCATTGGTCTGACGACTAATTGAACACGCAAGTCAAGCAACGTCGACGGTTGCCCGTCTATGAATGGGTTTATTTATCTTGAGCTGGAACAGTTTGTATGCCGCGGTACGCAAACACGTTTATTCACGCTCTGCACAGACGTCATTGTTTATGTAGTAGTAAATGACGCGACATTTGTATGGTGTGATCAGGGTGTGTTTTAACATATTTGAAATTGTAATTGCTGTATTAAGCAATTACTATTTCAAATATGTTAAGGGTAAGGGTTCTTAAAATACGAGTGACAGTTTATCACATGAACCGAAGGCGATAATAGCATCATACGAGTATTTTAAGACCTAATTATGTGCAGTTTCATACACTACTTTATCTAATCTTATGAAATAGATGATAATAATAGTAGACCATAGTAAGTTGATGATGAATATTATAATAAAATCCAAGATGGCCGTCAACAAAATGGCCGGTTGGCGGTTACAAGACTAATTTAAAAGGAAAAAATAATAATGACCAAAGTCAAATCTAAACTTAATAGAATGAGAAATAGTATGTAATAAAATTAGAAACTAAAAATTTGAAAATAAAAATTATGTAAAATTTTTTTTTATCTTAAACGGTTTTATTGAAAATAATGTACTAAAAGCTAAAAAATAATTCGGTAGGTATCCTCTCCCTCAACAATCTAAGCCTCGAACCTACCGAATATTTTTTTTACTTTTAGTAGGTACATTATTTTCAATAAAACCGTTTAAAATTAAAAAAAAATATTTACTCATTGTTCTACTTGCCAATCGTTGTAATGTCCACTCCACGCATTTACCCTAAGGTTGACGGAAGACATCCCCATGTGGGATAAGTCCGCCTTTGTACCGCTTTATTTTTCATGTACTTATACATTGTAATTTGAACTATAAAGATCATATAAACAAACAAACAAACCTAACTCATGTAAATGAAAATGTATTTGAGACTGTGTAAACACGCGCTTAGTTATAAAAACGTTACGTATTCGGCTAGCACTTGTGGGACCTACGTGTTGGAAGTTTACTTGGTCATTTTTAAAGAGAAACCTTGGGTAAAAAGTAAAGTAAAAATGTTTGGCGCGTGCAAGGGTACTGCTCGCTAAAACATTCACCACGCGTGGGAGAACCGTTCTGCCATTGTTTTTATTATAAGCAAGCTGGGTTTTTGGTCTTTCCTCTTGTTAGAATTATGATAATGGGCCCTTTGAAAACGTGCGTTTGTACGACACGAAACGACTGACGTTAAACTGTATTTAAACCGAAGTATAAGCATTTCATGGGGTTTTTACGGACATGTTTATAACCTATGAAAATTGTGGGCCGTAAATAAAATGATGCGACGCTAAATTTTTGTGATAATGTCAATAATTATTTTTGGGTTTTTTAATGAATACTAAGGTGATAAACATGCATATGCTGACGGAAGTCAGATTCCGCAGTCTAAGGATGCCTGTAATACCAGGGGCAACACTCGCATTTCCGATCCTGTGAAAGCCTCTTCGGCAACAACCAATAATCATCCCACTGTTGGGATACGGGTCTGCCGTCAATCGAAAGGTTTAGAGCATACTGAACCAAGCTGCTCAACAAGCAAGATATAAAAAATATAATAAAATCCTCAAAGAAGGTATTTTTTTGATAGATTTTGGTGTACAAATGGTAAATTTCAATGGTTTCTAAAAGTGTATGTCCGAAACCTTTGTTCATTTGTCAATCATCATCATCATCAGCCCGTATCTCTCCGCTGCTGGATATAAGTCTTCCCCAATGCTTTCCACCAGATACGATCCTCCGCCTTCCGCATCCAGCCGCGCAATAATTTGTCAATAACCTGTTTTAATTTCGCAATTTATTATGGTAATTGATACTATGAGTACCCCAATTATACATTAGATCTGATATTACGATTAATTAGTCCCTGAAATTATAGGCAGGTAGGCAGGCAGATGTGCGATTGGCGAAATAAAATTAATAAATTAATTTGCTAAACAAATTATAACAACGAATACTCTCTGAGTGGCTAATTAAACGGAAGTTTGACCCAAATATGTAAATGGCATTAACTTTGAAGAAAAATTATTATTATGATTTCCTTTAATTCGACGAACTCGGTGGTCGGATGGTTAGCAATGGCCGCTTTGACTCCGAGGTTGCGGGTTCGATCCCCGCACAAGACAAATATTTGTGTGCCTCCTGAACATTTCTGTTTGTCTTGGTCTGGGTGTATTCTATTTATTACATGTATGTATTTACAAAAAAAAACGTATTTAAGTATAATATCACTTATCTAGTACCCATAGTACAAGCTTTGCTTAGTTTGGGACTAGATGGCCGAGTGTAATTAGTCCAGGAATATTTATTTATTTATTTAATAAGTTCAGTATTTAATCCATAAATAACACTGAAACTTGTCATCGTCTATAAAATTGTACCTACATTCAGGGGTATTCAGGGGTGTAAGTTTTCACCATTTTCAGAATTCTGGACAGATCTAATACCAGTATTTATAAAAAAAAAAGAAAAACATTGATTTCACCCACTATTTAAAAACTAAAATATTAATATTGTAGATAACCAACTCGCAGTTGAGCAACATGGTGGAGTGCCTATGCGCTAAACCCCTTTGGTTGAGGGGAGACACGTACCACAGCAGTGGGATGAATATCAAATGAAGTGGGTGTAATAATATGTCGACGAGATAATGTTTTGTAGAAACGAGAGCTACTGTTTGTTTGCTTTGATAATGTCATAAGGCGATACCGGACGGTACAATAAGTTTAATTAAGTGGAACAGTATAAGTGAGTTCACTAATACAAAAGAGAAATATATATAGGTCTCAATGTTCAATTATTAATATATATACTTCAGGCGGTAGAACCTCAATATGGTCCAAAGTAGGCATTGCTCAAGCGGTTACCGAAGGCGCTGGTTTTCAGTTGGGACTGCGACTGTACTAGCACCCCTGTGGGGTTATAAAAAAAAATAACATGTAACACCCATTTAACTCCTAACATAAAAACAGACTAAAAAGTTATGTTAATACCCCTATATCTGTCCACCACCACTGTTATTATGAAGCTTATGTGGTTTGGTAATTAACAGTACTCAGTAAAATTAAAATAAAATAAATCTGACAACAGAAACATTCAGAATTAACATCAATATAATATGTTCAGCAATGGATAATTACGGGATGATATGATGATGATAATGCTAAAACAAAAAACACGGTAGGAAACTTATTTTCCTATCAGCTGTAGAAGTTAACTAGCACCGAATAAATTAAGTACTCCGAAATCCTTTTAAGTTTCTCCAAGTTAAATTTATGATCGTTGTTAACATAGACGTAGAACTGAGTTTAACCATTGTTCGTTCGTCCCCAACCCCTCTATCATTGGCAACAAAGTCATACTAATAAGTCTCTTTATATTCTTGAGACGTTCAGCGAACATTCTTTCAGGCAGATCGTGCCATATTCCACGTAGGACTTGACTTAAATCTCTTACACTAAAATAATAGAGTTGGGAAATAAAACGTCTTTGTTGACATTTGAAGCGTGACACATAGCCATTTTGTTCGGCAAATAATCTTGTTTGTGCATGAACTAGGTATATTTTGTGATTTATGTTTAGTATTTATCAAATTTTAGAAGTAGAGAATTTGTTTGTTCGGTAGGTGATTCATTATGCTTCTGAAATTGCAGAGCAGGACAGCAAGGCAAAATGATAACGTCAATAAACCTAAATATTTACTTATCTGATGTGTGTGTGATTAGTGCACCCTAAAAAGTAATGCACTGCTGTTTATAAAAGAAGTTCTGACAAAAATAAGGCAGAGCAAATCGCGCCAGTCATCTCCTCACAATTGACGGCAGCGAAATAACAATACCCTTTTTATTTAGAGTGAAGTCACCAGATGTAAGGAGATATTTTTATTATCTTTTATACTACGTCGGGTGGCAGACAAGCATGCGGCCCGCCTGATGTGAAGCGGTTACCGTAGCCATATTAACGCTCGCAACATAAAATATCGCTCGCGCGCCGCTACTCCCGCTGCCAACGCAGCATCTCCTTCCTTTCCGGTGACCTCACTCACTCGCAGGAACACAACAACCCTCAAGGGAATTGTTATTTGACTGCGGTATTCTGTGAAGTGGAGGTACATTCCCCAAACGCGTAGCTTACAATTACGCTCCCTACCTCTCTTAGACTTTGCGTCAACAGCAGGGATGTCAGCACATAAAGAGTCCATGGGCTACGATATCTATCAGGCCGGTCAAATGTTCCTTTAGTATCCAGAATGGTATAAAAATTATATCCTTATGTTTATATACTAACTACATAAAACCCGTATGCCAGGTTAGGGTAGCAAAATAAATCTTTTTGAGTGGAAAAATAATTCTTGCTTTCAGTCCAACACCCTAATAAATCATACCCTTAGAAGGGTTCGGCTTCAAACTTATAAGGCGAGTACAGGATGCCTACCTACTAACCGGTGACAATTTTCCACAAACATTTCGAAATATTATATCGAGATCAAAAAAAAATTGACGTATTTCGAAAATTTTACTACGATTAGGTATATGAAAATCTACTTCTACTAAGCCGGTAAGTTTCTGATCTTACATCATGAAACTAATCTGAAGGCTTACTGTAAATTTAAGGATTCGATTTTTTTTATGCCGAAGATCGGGCTTCAGTTTATATTAGTAATACCCTAATAACTAAATTGACTTTGTTAGTTCGCAATTTGGAATCAAAATATTCGTCATAATCGTCTCCACCTTAGCCAATAGCCAATATCCATATAGATATTATTTGTTCACCATCCTTTCTGACTATGAGTCGCGTGTATAAGTGAATTGGCCGTTGGCGCGACGAACCGCCATATTGGAATATGGAATCCCTACGCGGGTGCGCGCTTGCGGCTTTTATTGTCAGAGTTTCCCCAAAAAGAGTTGCCGATATCTTCACCCCTTGATAAATTGTGTTGTTTTCGCCAAGCCTTGTGTTGTTTGCCCCAACGGTCACGGCTAGATTCTATTGAAAGTACCCATTAGAAATAGCGGTCGGTTAACACGAAAACATCAAGGCGCCATGCTCTGTTTTCGTTCCAGGATTAGTCTGCCTTTTTATAGCTTCAAAAATAGCATTATTATGGTCGTGAACTTGATTTTTTTATATTTGAAATGTTAATTGAATTGAATTGAATATGGCTCAGATAATGTTATGATATTCAGTTTAATTGGCGGGAATCACTAGTGATGTACGTTGAAAGATTTAATTTTTTATTCTACGTCAGATGGCAGACAAGCATACGGTCCGCCTGATGTTAAGCGGTTACCGTAGATATTAACGCTCGCAACACAAAATATCGCTCGCACGCCGCTATATCTCCGCTGCCAATGCAGTATTTCCCTCCTTTCTTTTGTATCAATGAGAGCATAAAGCAGGCTATATAACCTGATTAAAAGTTTTGTTAGCGATTTCTAACTGGGTTTTATAAAAAACAAAGGAAATAAGCTAAGCTACAGTAAATAAATGTCTTTTTTTTATATCTGCGTACGAAGTAGCAGGCCTCCTTAAAATGGTTAAATAAATTGGATTTTTCTGAGAGAGAAACCGTACCTAAAGCCACACATACAAAATGTTTGTAGGTAGGTACGTACAGATCAAATGAATCCAAATGGATTCAAACCAACAAAGGTCCTCTTTGATACGAACCATTTCCATCCGAAAAAATAGTAATTAATTACCTACTCGGCAATGAGGATGATAATATTTTACTGCATTTACTATGAGAATCCTAGAACAAATACCAACTCCATAGAAAATATTAATACATAGGCAAGTAAAAAACACATCGGCAATGTATTAGCTTGTTTACTATGGGGACTCCCCAACAGCAGAAATTGTTCACGTCTGCGTGTAATATTATGCGCCAAGAGAATAACATCACCATAACTCTCTATGCATTAACTATTCCTTTAATACAAAACAATAATATAGGCAGTTTACTTACAAAAAATGCTTCTATAACAAAACATTTTCAAATTATTAATTATTTATTAAATGAAAGTAGTTCTGGGTGTAAGACGTTCATCAACATCTTTGAACCAAAGCCAACCTCACCTGCACATGGTGCAACCTGCTGAGTGACAAACGAGGCTCTGGCGAAAAGAGAGGTAGGGCACAGCGTATTTTTTAAGCTGCCCGACTGAGGAAGTACCTCCACCTCACAGAATACCGTAGCCAAATAACAATTCCCTTGAGGGTTGTTGTGTTCCTGCGAGTGAGGGAGGTTACCAGAAAGAAAAGAAGGAAGGATAGGCTGGCAACAGATCGGCGACCCCTTGGTGTTGCTGATCTCCATGGGCGGTGGTGATTGCTTTCCATCGGACGACCCACATGCTCGTTTGCGCCCTCTCATATAAAAAAATATTTAGGCAGTTTACTGACAGAAAATGATTATATAGTAAAACATTTTCACATTATAATGGCAGTAGAAAATTTCACTATGTTCCATAAAATGTAACGTTAACTAAGTGAACACGTGACCTAATTTTATCTCCACACTACTGGGCATTAAATATTGTGACTTTAGAGACACGCTTCGGAAATTACATTTTCCGCAGAGCGTTAAAAATTCCAATATATTTACGAAATATTAGACGATAAAGAAGCGTTTTGACAATATTATATTTTAGTTCAGCGCGGCATGTAATGTACAATTACGTATGTACACCATAAAGATTTCCGATGAAATCTTCTTCACATTGCGAACACTGGTGATGGAATAAGATAGAAATATAACTGCATACGAATGGAAATCCTAGGAAAGGCGTCCCCGGACCTGGAGGACTACAAGCTCTTCCCAATAATCGGCATACTGAAGTACACGAAACTTGTCTCCAGATAGTCAGGGGAGAGTGACTAAGGATTAGGGACAGCACAAAAAATCCTTGAGAGTGGACGTGTCACTGGTGCTGCAGTACTGGACCCACTCTAAGAAATATTGTAATTGATGAAAGTAATATAAAATACAAAAATTGCTGCTACCCGCGACTTTGCCTGTGTGATTATTATTTTGATAAAACATTTGTGGAAATCATGTCAAGCAATTGATTCCTTTCGATATGAAAGAAAGACCAGCAAAGAAACAAATACATTTTTACTATTTTCTTTCTTTCGACGAGCTAGGTGATCGAATGGCTAGCAAAGGCTACTTTAACTCCGAGGTCGCGGGTTCGATCCCCACGCAAGACAAATAATGTGTGTACATGAACATGTGTGTTTGTCTTGCTCTAGTGGTTTTCCATGCAATGTGTGTACTTAAAAATATGTATTTACATGTTATTATCAGTCGTCTAGTACCCATAGCTCAATCTTAGCTTAGTTTGGAACTACGTGGCAGTATGTAATATATCCAAAAATATTTAGAGTTAGCTTTATTTTTGTGGTGGTATCACTTTGATTCTCAGTTAGTATAAAAAAACCGTATGTGTTTGATCACACAACAGAAGTGAAAACTTCATCTCTCGCTCCGTCTCTCTTACTCCCTACTTACTTTACCCGAACGAGCATTACAAAGCCGAGCGAGACGCGTTACATATCCGAACGTGACGGCTCAGTGTCATTCACTAGTCACAAAATTTCTGCAGAGCACGCGTAAAGATAGATAGATAGATAGTTTATTCATATTACAGCAGTGCAAACATATGATTATACAATAGATGACAGAATATACATTAGTAACTTTTGCCTATACCTAATTTCTGTTTGTCTAACAGAAAAGAACTGAAATATTATTAAAAGTAAGTTTAGCAGTGATATGTCTGATTGGCGGCGGTATGTTGTTCCAACATTTAGTTGCATAGTAGCGGAACCTGCCCCTAAAGGCAGCCGTTCTGTAAAAGAATGAATATAGAAGTTTTTCACTTCAATAAAAAGGAAATTAATTTTGTATTATATGTAGTAAGAATAATGAGAAGGAGCCTTAGCCAAGCGTCATGCTCGCAACATCCCCGTTTCGAAGCTCTAATGAATTTCATAAATAACCGTTCACACGCCCATACACGAACATCGTTTCAATTAATCTGCGGTTTCCTTTCGCCGGCCGAAAATTACGAGAAAATTGCCAAATTTTCGGAGTAAATTCAAAACAAAGTGCTCGATACCTAGGCCGTAAAAAGGAGATGGAAACTTTCTCGAGCCGTCTCGCTAAAGGCCTCACGTAATGATGCCTGTGTTTGCTTTTTATTTTCGTATTCACATTCGCTAAAACATTCAAATGCGTCTTTTATTTTTCTGTCTATATTTATTCAAGATCAAAATGTTATAATGTTTATATACGACCTTATGGGATAAACCAAATTTTGTATATTTTAACCATTTGTTACTGAAACAACTTTTTGTTATCGATCTCAATGAATTTTACATTTTTATGTTAGCCGGCAAAAAAGAAAAAAGTTTTCTTCGTTGGTAAAACCGAAAAATTATGTTCTTTAAAAAGAACGCTATTAAAATGCACCACTACCACGTTTAATTGCAAATAAAGAAAAAAATGTAAAATAATTGCTGATTTTATTCGGGTATAAAATATTTTTTGAAAGTAAAGTTGAGTAGAATATTGTTATAATATGTATTAAAATTTGTAAAAAGTAATTTTCAACGGTATGCATGCATATGTAATATGCATTGATGCATCATATATTTTCTTATTGACAATCTCCTGCTATGCTCAAACTAAATTCATCTGACACAATAATTATTTCTTCTGAATCACCCTGCAGTTACTTGACACTTGGTAGCAGTACATTTTACTAGCGTTCTTTTAAAAGAACGTCAGATATAAAATCATAAATTTGAATATTTATAATGATAATTATTAGTTAGTTTATAATTTTTCTTTTTTTTCTTTTTTTTTTAACCTATAAAGATGATTTATTCTGGTTTATATGAAATATAAGTTTACACTACAAACTAAAGTGGGTAAGGTAGGTAAGAAAAAAAAATAACTAAACCGCGTCAAAAAATAATTTTACTTGTCTAACATAATAGATATCCAATGTTAATTATTTTTATAGATTGCAATAAATTTTAATTGTATGAAATTAAAAAAGGCTAGTAATTAACGGAGCAACTAAAATTGTAGAAATAGGCAACTTTTATACTAACTTGGCAACTAAAAAAGATATAAAATATACCAAACCTAACCTAACCCAGTATTTCGGTCGCCCATTTAGTATTTTTTAGTCGCTCGATAAATTATTTCCTATTAAAAAATACCTAATACAAAATAGGCATAACAAAAGATGTATTATTTAAAAATAAAATATAATTGAAGGCTTAATAAATCTAACACAAATAATTTATGGTCTACTAGTACACTAGTGAGGTATTGAATAAATATAAATTATTGTGATTTGAGTACTAACTTATTTTTACTAATATATTTTTTTCATGGTGTGTTCTTTTAAAAGAGCAGTAGTAACAAGTGGGATAAGCTTATTGATGTATTTGTTTGTAAAATCATTATTGCATTAAATATTACATAACACAGATTGTAGTGATAAAACATAGTATTGTATACTATGTCATATATATCCCCTATAGGGGCGGACTTATCCTTACATGGGATCTCTTCCAGTCAACCTTTGAGCCCCAGAAAGGAAACTGTGAATTGGCGGTGGAAAAAATAAATAATGATGATGTAGATAATATTAATTATAAACAAAAGATTCATAATTTTATTCGAATATAAAAATTGGTACAGTTCATAACGAATATACCTAGATGCTCGATACCGAGAGGGAATGGAAACGTTCGCGAGCTATCTCGTAAGTTTCCACATAATGATACCCGTATAGACATGGGTAACTCAGTAAAATTTCGTGCGTTAACCCAGTAGCGCTAGCGCAGCTTACTGCGCCGGCTCACTGAGTTAACGCAAAATTGCGCCATGGCGCAATGAGTTCGAACGCGCTTCCGGCTGCTAAGTGAGCTACGTAGCGCACTGCGCCACGGCGTTGCGTACCTATGTGCGCGGCACTGAGCCTTCTGGCGCGCGGTGCGCGGCCGTGCGCCGCTCGGCTCAGCGCCGCGCATTGCGCCTCGGCGTTGCGTACCTATGTGCGCGGCACTGAGCCGACCGGCGCACGACCGCGCACCGCGCGCCTTTGCGCGTGGTGCGCTGGATGTGTTGGATGGTTGACTTTGACAGTTGCGTTGAAACTGCGCCGTGCGCTAACACCTTTTGTAAAAGTGTGTTAACACATCAGCGCAGTGAAGTGTGTTAGCGCAATTGCGCGGCGTAGCGCAGTGTTACCCATGTCTATACCCGTATTTTTGCTTTTTTTGTATTCGCATTTTTTCAAATATCCTAATTTGTCTTTTATTTTACGACCCTTATTAATGTTCCAATATTTTTTTTCCAACCTGGATATTTTTTTTATTAACATTTATTTGTTATTTATTATGAAACAACTAAATATATATATTACAACACAATTGAGCAAACAATTGGTTGTTTCTTTTATACATAATTATGCCTAATCATAGGACAGGCAAGGTCTCTCTTGTAGTCCTACTAATAGGACAAATTAGTAGGACCACTATATGGTAAATGTACAATAGTCATTTACAAAAGACTAGCTTCCGCCTGCGGCTTCGCCTGCGTTTTCGAAATAGACGTTTCATTTTTCGGGTTAATATATAGCATATGACACACACAAATAACGTGGCTTTCTATTGGTAAAAGAATATTTAAAACCGGTTCAGTAGATCCAGAGATTACCCCTACAACCATAAAAACTCACAAACTTTACCTCTTTATAATATTAGTATAGATATCGAAAAGGTGACCTTATCGCGTAGTTAAGTTTTCTAGACCGCCCTGAGAAGTAGGTAGATACGAGAACTAAAGCGGAAACTTTCAATAGTAATAAATGAACAAGTTGGTTAATTATCTATGTGTCAGATATGTCTATTGTCTGTTCTGATAGACATTAAAAATGAAACAAGTCAAAAATTCTAACCATTTTAATACAATTAAATTCATGACCTTTATATAATTCGTTATTGGATACGGCGCTATTATTACACAGAACTGCGAAGTCTCAAAGGTTGAATTTAGAAATGAACATCACACAGAAGGCACCTACTTTACAACAGAAGTACGCAAACATCTCAAGTTTTCATTCGCCTTTACAGTGTAAAGACAAAAAGGGACCGATCTATTATTAAACGTCGATCTTTAATTAAAGGCAGCTCGACATTTCAAAGAAGGAGGACATGCGTTTAATTATAATCGAACACAAATATCATTGGGGCAGCAGTCGGGAGGAGTGATTGCAGGTCGAGGTGCGAGCGAGACGACTAGGATTATGTAGGTGAGTGACAGAGATAAACGTAGGGATTGCCCTCGTTTTGAAGCTATCAAAGCATTGTTTGTCGCGTCAGCGATACGTAAGCCACAGACGTAATGTCAAGCAGGTCGAAGGAGATTCTTGGTTGTCAGACGGTCTGGAGACCGAATGAGTCAAGTCCTAGATATCAGCCAATAACCACTAACATGGCGAGGACAATGAAGCAATTCATTAGACGTCACGTCGGAGGGCTGCGGCGAATTAACCTATCTAGTGATGAATTACGTACGTCACTCGCCATTATGTTATTTCGTATGCTTATACGTGTATAAGGACATTAGTGTAAAATATGCCTTAGTTATACTTAACATACAGTGATACTAAAAGTTACTTTTTTATTTATTTATTGAAAACATCATTACAGGTTACACACCAATGCGATTCTACAAGACAATATAATACATTTGAATTAGATTAATAATAAATTAATTGCAATATGTAATAAATACATAATTTCATACAATTTCAATATATTTTCACTTCCATGATCATTGGATATTTGATTTTGGATAGTTGTCTATTGTTATAATATAACTCTTGAAAGATAGTAATATTCTCAAGATTATTTATAACAAGGGATAGACGAAATGTCAATTTTTTTTATAACATAACAATAAAAAAAAATACATACTGCTGGTTTTTGATTGTGATCTTGATTGTTTAGCGAATATCAAATTATATTAATTAGGTACATATTTTATGAAATTGACATTGATATGACTATATAAACATTTTGTTTGCATCTGATAATGAGCAATGACCATGTAATAACTATACATAAAACATATTTTTCATTTTTTTAGAAACTAATAATAGAAAATCATAAAGATGAAGCCTTATAAATAATAAAAAAATAAAAGCCAAGATGAAAGAATGAGTAAATGTAGTGAGTGACATATCAAAAGAAAGATTTAGTAAGAAAGGTTTCCATCAACAACATCGTAACGTAAAATTTCAAGAATAAAGAGCCGCTAAAACTTATACGAGTGTGTTTATAATTTTCAATCAACTGAAATACAATCAAAATACACAGGAAAAAAACTGAATAATCTAAATGAAAATTAACCTACCTATATATATATATATAAATATAATAAATAAATCTATGTATATATATATATATATATATATATATATATATATATATATATATATATATATATATATATATATATATACATAGATTTATTTATTTATTGACTTCCTTTTGACAAGCATTACAGCAAGCCAATGCGCTTGTCAAAGGCTACATATAAAAAATATAACAGTATAAATAATCATGAAAATAATTTCAATTGGATAACATGAGACATAAATAAATTAAATTAAAAACATATCAAATTAAATTAAAACAAATCAAAGATACTACATCTACTGGCGAATGTGATAAAATATTTAAGACATAAATGATTTATACTAAGAAATGCTACTAATTGATATGGTTAGCAATGACCGCTTTGTCTCCGAGGTCGCGGGTTCGATCCCCACAAATATTTATGTACATGAACATGTCTGCTTGTCTTAGTCTGGGTGTTTTCTATATATTATACGTATATATTTATATAAAAAAATGTATTTATATATTATATCAGTTATCTAGTACCCATAGTACAAGATTTGCTTAGTTTGGGACTAGATGGCCGTGTGTTTTTTCTTCAGCAATATTTATTTATTTGGTATCCACAACATCGTATCTTTCTAAGAAAACTAGCAACGAGCCCCGGCTTCACACGAGTGCAATAAAATAGCCTATGTTACCCGCTGATCAATGGTCATGTAACTGTCTATGCGAAATAGTTTTTTAAAATCTGTTCAGTATATTTCAGGACGAGCTCGGTGGTCTAATGGTTAACAATGGCCACTTTGACTCCGAGGTCGCGGTTTCGATTCCCGCACAAGACAAACATTTGTGTGCATGAACATGTCTGTTTGTCTTGGTCTGGGTGTTTTCTATTATAATATTTACAAAAAAAATGCATTTAAGTACATTTAGCAGTTGTCTAGTACCCATAAAACAAGCTTTGCGCTTAATTTGGGACTAGATGGCGCTGTGTAAGATATGTGTTCAGAAATATTTATTTATTAGTATTTTTAATTTACCCGTTACAAACAAAAATATAAATATTATCTCTTTAATATTAGTCTTTTAATTATGTTGCTAACTTTCAATATAACCAATCAAACAAACCAAATCGAATGAAAGAAAATCCAATAATCCAATTTTAAAAACATGCTAAACCGTTTTATTCTAATTGCACTAATTGAATTAAAGACTAAAAAAATAATAGCTCAAAATCACACAGCAATCCTATTCTCGGAGGTCGGACTCAAAAAGTAAAGCTACGTTCACGAATGAATGCATTTGACAGCGGTGGATAAAGGTTAATTATTTTCTTGAATGAATTTCCCGCTCGCCGGGGAACTTATAGATTTTTAAATATGAAAGTGTCACAATCAGACCGCTATTGTTAAACAATTAGTTAGCTTGTCTATTTTTAATTAGAGTCTGTTCAATAAATTGAAATAGTTTATACCTTTTCTGTGGCTTCCTGGAATTTAAGCAGTTTTAGTATTATCTTTGTAAAAAGATATAAATCTGCGATGTGCGGTTTGAACTTACTTCTATACACCTATAACTATCTATGTTTATAATATTAAAATAACCGCTTTTTACTAAATTCATATGGAAGTATATACGATATATATCCCAAAATAACCTTTTTACAATTTTTATCTGTCTGTCTGTTTGTTCCGGCTTATCTCGGAAGTATTATTATTTTAGTCATTTTATTTATTTTTATTAATATAAATAAATAATAAAAAAATAACTATTCCGCGCGGAGGAAGTCGCAGCCACAGCTAGTCCAGATATAATCTACATCTAATTAATAATGTACCTTTCAAATGAAGTAGTTCCGGAGCGGAGTAACATTCAAACTCCCAAAATTTGCATTCTCTCAGTAATGTTATTAGATAACTTTAGTGACTTAAACAATAGTTAATTCAGGACCTGTCGTATAAACAACTAAAATTATTATTAAATTCTACGACTAACAAGAAACGAGTAAGTATATGAATATAAATTGCATATCTAGTCATTTTCATAAAACTATAAAATAGGAAAACGCCGAAGCTGAAGTCGATTACCATGGATAATTTGAATGCGAAAACAACTGTTTAGATCAAGGCTGGTCAATTTTTGAATGTGGGCCATAATTTAGATATCTTGTTATCCATCGGGCCATCTATAGAAACCTGATGTTCTTTGTTACATAGAAACCATCCCCGTGTCGACGACCGGTCAACCAGTGCCGTTGGCACTGTGCATATTTGAATATTTCCACGGGCCACTCTGTGGCCCGCGTGAGCAGCCTTGGTTTAAATTATGTTGAGCTCAGCTGGTAGAAACTCTAGAGCTCTACCGACTAAGCTGAATAAATAAATAAATATTGTCAGACAAATTACACAGCGCCATCTAGCCCCAAAGTAAGCGAAGCTTGTGTTATGGGTACTAGACAACTACATTTTTTTTAATTACATTTTTTTTTTGTAAAAATATACTTATGATACATAGAAAACACCCAGGCCAAGACAAACAGACATGTTCATGCACACAAATGTTTGTCCTATGTGGGAATCGAACCCACGAGCGTTGGTGTCGAAGCCGCACCATTGACCGCTACGCCACCGAGCTCGTCAATATGTCTCAAGAACTTTAACTTAAGACCAATTTTTGGAATCAAAAAATCTGATGGCAATCTGCTTCAATTTCAACGGCCCTACCGTCGAAATTGAAGCCGCTTACCATCGGATTTTTCGCCACCTGGGGGCCCTACCGCCGAAACTGAAGTCGATTACCACTGAATATCTTGATTCAAAAAATATGATTTCGTTTAAGTTATTGCCAAATACCTTCAGCTTAGTCGGTAGAGCTCCATCGTTTCTACCAGCTAATCTAAACACAAGTAGCTTAAATCTAAGCAGAAGTTTGATTTTCCCAATCAAAAAATCCGATGGGAAACGGCTTCAACTTAGCCGGTCTCCTAAAATAAATTGACATTAATAAAACGAACTAAAAAAACACTAAAATAAAAATGCTCTCCTAAAATAAAGCCCTTCTTGATAGATTTCGCAGGCACCGTACCGTGAAAACTTCACAAACTCGGTTTAAACCGTAAAAACGAAACTTTGTGATAACTACGACACTACGACAGTTCCGTTCTATATTTATGGCTACTATTTATCTATTTATATCTCGTCTGATAAATGGTAGGTAACGGGACGGTGGCCCACCTCACA
This sequence comes from Hypsopygia costalis, assembly GCA_937001555.2. Taxonomy (NCBI): domain Eukaryota; kingdom Metazoa; phylum Arthropoda; class Insecta; order Lepidoptera; family Pyralidae; genus Hypsopygia; species Hypsopygia costalis. Next base: position 17,678,538 of record OW443343.2, on the reverse strand, counting down.
TTCCCACCACTGTGTAGGAAGGATTATCAGCAGTAACCACCAAAAAAAAAACAATGAATGAATGATATTGAATAATAATTCGATGCATAATGGAATGAAAGCCAAAAGATGACTTCACTAGCTGATAAAATTGGATTTAATTATGAAATAATATTTTATATGAAATAATTTATAGTCAAAAAATTTTAATATATACCTACATAAGAACCTGTTAAGTAAGAACATGACGTCGATGAAAACTATAAATTTTAAAGGGGCCGTATGCCTGTTAGGCACCCTGCGTGGTGTGAAAAAACTAGCAAGCGACTATATATATTAGTAACAAATTAAGAAGACATAAATACTTAAGCGTTATATATAATGCAGAAGCAACTATTTTTAATTTTAATCTACTTCAATCTCTCATAGCTTTATTCATGACGTACCTGCTTCAAATCTAGCGCCACCTAGTTTTGGTACGCCCTGAATGAAAAATTAATAGATTTTAGCGAGTAGGTAACTCGCTAAATACACAATGAATCAAAAAACACTGTTACACGAGTGTTTATTTACCCCCGTAGCTTTTGTAATAACTCATAAAATTGATAAAACATTATACTCTGTAGTTGTTACAGCAAACTGTGCCAAAAATGGCTGAATACCGCAAATTTTAAATTTAAAGTTATAGAAAAACTACGTGACTTAATAAACAATCGTGTTACTCAGTTTTTTTGATTCGTTATGTATTTAGAATGTATTTTTACTAGAGTGGCTCTTAGTTTCGCTGCATGGAACACCTTAATAAACAACCCATCCACTCTATCAGTAATTTGTACCCTGAAAAAGTACCCAAAAATACGTGAACTGCATCTACAGAGAAAACTTTCAGGAAAATATTCAATATGCAATACTGTTCATGCTTGGATATCTTCCAAAAAACTTCTTTCTTAAAAATAACAATTTTATAGGGATGTGCAATACATGGTTACTTGCATGTTGGTATTTCTTATTATTGGGAAAATGAATTAAAAATGCTTGCCTAAATAATTTTATGAAGAGCTGAGGTCAACTCTATGTTTTCGTGGCATAATTAACTTTCGCCTATAACTTCGCATATATCCTGAGGAGAAATTGCTAAAATTTGTTCGTAAATAACGTACCTACATCATAATAGCGAGCTGAATACTAGATTTCAGCCTAAACCGTCGACTGGTTTTGGTTGTTCATCGATCCATCAATCAGTTAGAACTTAGATCCGTATTTTGTGATTAGACACTCGGGCAACTTTTTGATGTGAAACATCTAATGCAGGGTGGCTGTTGGCATGGTGACGCGTCGCCACGTGTTCGTAACTCAGTTCACTCGACTTGGCAATCTGCTCTCTCTCTCGGCGTGTTAAGTTAAATTTAATGTTTCACATTTGCAAGGCTCGCTTTTATTATATATTTAGATGTTTTAGCCAATATTTGAGTATCCATCACTTATTTACTCATACATCTATTGGCATATTTATGATAATAGGATACTAGTTTCCCCTCAATTGAAGGAGTTTAGGGCATATTTAACCACGCTACTCAACTGCGGCTTGGCGGAGTTCTGTGTTTACAAGCCCCCGAGGAACAACTGGTCTGCTCAATGACTATTATCGAATGAAAATAGTTATATATATACATATTTTAATAAAAATATTAAAGTAAATTTTATGAATAACGCAGGTACAAGTGTGACATAATTAAATCCTTATAAACATGTAAAAGAGTACCTAGCAAAGAATATCTCGTATAGGATCCCTCATAACTGTGCCCTGCCCTGCGAGACGACTCCGGAACTTCCCGAAGAATATATTAAAACTTTATCAAAGCTGAAAGTTCCATTTCCTTTCCACTTTCCACTGTCGTGAAACCCGCCCTAGGGAGGCGCAACTTACGGTGTGTCTGTTTGAATTCGATAAACGAACAACCCTCTTGACAAAGGCCAATACCTTAATCAGATGCGATTAGGCTGCCTCTCCACAAGATATGTTCGACTTATAATAACTACTAAACGGTGTGCATTGCCAAAACTAGCAACGAAACTATGTATCTATATTAAATGTCTACCACAAGATATTTTCCATCGAGAATACGGGAAGAACATATGCTTCCCGTATATTGCCACGATTACGTCACGAGTTTAATTGACAAAATCTGTCATTCTCCATACAAAATATGGCTGATGACGAAGGCATATTCCAATCACGTGACGACATTTGTCACTAAAGAATGTACCGTCTGTTTTTGTACCTTGTTTTTTTCACTAGATAGGTTCGGAGTATGACTAAGGTAGTCAACAATAAACATGACCGAAATTAAGTACGAAACTATACGTGTCATGTTCAGTATATCCGACCACATCATCAAATGCCCGATAATTTCATAAAATCATGACATTTTATGAAATGTTTCATTTTATGAAAATTTTATGAAATTATCGGGCATAATATTTTATGAAATACTAGCGGCCCGGTACGTGCTTCGCTACGTATAAAGTGAAATAATAAAAATAAAAATTGGAACACCAAATTAATTTATTCAAACAAAGAATATTTTATTAATTGCTAGCTATTTTAAAACTTAATCCAAAACGTTTGGATAAACAATTTTTTTTTTTTCATTTTGAGCATGAATAAACAAACGGCTGGCGGTACCGACTCTGGAACAGGCAACATAAAATCGAAGCACGTCGAAAATGAAATGACCGAATGAATGACATAACAACATGCTTGTACTGTCAACACTGAAAAAAGTTTCAATTTGACAGCACAATCCCCATCTGAAAAAAGTTTCAATTTGACTGCAAAATCCCCATTAACAAAATGATCCGCCATTTATTGAATTCATTTCTTACAAAAAATGTGATAAATGAAGAACCACTCTACCGATTTTGTGCAAACTTCACCTAAACCATCTACTAAATAGTCCGAATAACCCCTAAACATTTGGTTTGGATAGGTGAGCCCGTTCTTGAGTTATAAAATTACAACGAAAAGTGGCATTGATTTTTATATATATAGTCCGTCATTTGACAAGATCGTGATATGTGATCATGGCCCGAACAATGAATACTTTGATGATATGGCCAAGTAATGAACGGCCATTCCGTGATGGTCAACCAAATTAAAGTTTGTTATTTTTTTTTATATTAGAATACATTTGGGACTCCTACCTACATCTGATTACCGGTCGAACATTAACATAGTCGGAAAAAAAACTGGTTATTTTACGTGATAACGTCATAAGAAAACATTGGCAGATGAAGTGGAAGAGAGATAGCTGGTTCTGCGCTCTCGCCTGCACGCTCGGCTCAGGTTGAATGTGACAATGAGTCATGTTTCTACTTGCGTGCAGCCGGCGTTCATCGATTCATAAAAGATAAACTCGTCAATAAATTAAATCCTATAAAAAAAACAGTTATATTATAGCAAGTTATGGCAATACGCATAACTACACAAATACTTTCAGGCAAGAAAAGGATTGTTCCCGGAAATTTAGTATGGAATTGCATAAAATTTACAAAATACTTTTATGGGAACTAACTATAGTAACCTTAGAAATAAAACTTTGTATACAACAGAACATACCTCATATTCGTTAACTAATGTTGTGATAAATCTCTAAACAACAACATTTTAAGTGTTGACTTACATTGACTCACACACTTTGTTGTCACACACATTTTAAGTATATGAAAATACTTTATTGTTTCCTTGAGAGATGATACAGAATATGATTTAATATCATCCCATATATCAGCTATGACTTTTCTCAATGGCAGTGATATTAGTCTACAATTACTAAATAAACCCTGTTTATTTGCTAAATCTTTCATTCATGAAGATCAGAACTTAAATGTTATCTAGGTAAATATTGACATTACAATTACAATACAATGCAATTTGGGGTGTAAGTGGTTCATCAACATCTTTGAACCAAAGCCAGCCTCACCTGCACGTGGTGTACCCTGCTGATTGACAAACGAGACTCTGGCGAAAAGAGAGGTAGGGTATAGCATATTTTTTAAGCTGCCCGGCTGTGTGTGTGTGATGTACCTCCACCTCACAGAATACCGCAGCCAAATAATAATTCCCTTGAGGGTTGTTGTATTCCTGCGAGTGAGTGAGGTCGCCAGTATGACAGAAAGGAAGGAGTATAGGCTGGCAACGGATCGGCGACCCCTTGGAATTGCTGCCCTCCATGGACGGTGGTGATTGCTTTCCATCAGGTGACTCACATGCTCCTTTGCCCCCTTTCATGAAAAAACATACCTACTAGCATTTCGGTATTGACCAACATACGTAAAAGAAAAACTTACGATTTGTACACCTCTTTTTTGAAATCGGTTAAAAAATAGTTAGATTATGAAACAGACCGTGAGATTAATTGATGTTGCGTATTGCACGTTATAGCCGATTTTACAGCCTCATAGTAATAATAACTTTATGACTCTATTGCTGGATTGAGGAGCACATAAATTGATGATCGTTTGAACTGGCAGAGAATCCAATTATATCTCTTTCAATAAATACATATTGCTATATCAATAGACATACATCTTCGAAGACATTTAACTTAAGGCGACGTAGGTACTTGTAAAATCAATACTCGAGCGTCCGCCCAAATTAGTGCATTAAGTTGTCATCGGTATTTTCATTCGAGTACTTGACTTTAATAAATAACAATAATAAATAAATAAATATTCTTGGACAAATTACACACGGCCATGTAGTCCTAAACTAAGCCAAGCTTGCACTATGTATACTAGATAACTAATATAATACTTGAATAATTTTTTTTTTCGTAAATACTTACATAGAAAACACCCAACCCAAGACAAACAGACATATTCAAGCACACAAACAAGCACACAAGCTAGTGCGGGGATCGAACCCGCGAGCTCGGAGTCAAAGTGGCCATTGTTAGCCATTTGACCACCGAGCTCGTCAAATCACTTTTGAAATAAAAGCTATGGTCCTACTGTATTTTTCAGATTCAAATCTCCTTTGGTTGGGCCGGTTGATGTGTTCATCCAGCAGGGAATAATTTTGTGTCTAATTAACACAATAAATGTGAAACATGTTTTATCGAAGAAACTATTGTATTTAAAAAAAATTATGGTCTAAAGTTTGAATTTTCATTTCATTTCATTGATATTAGGTATCTAATTAAGTTAAACCTTCTGATTGCATATCCACTGCAGTATGATAGTTAAAGCTGTTAAAACTTTATAAGCTCACTGTAACTCCTTGGAACAAAAGTTGCGTTAACGTCTAATTAAAAATTTTATAAAATTTCGTTTTTGCCGTTTATTCACTTATGTAATTCATCCAACGGAGGATATTTACACAGATTCATTAAACATTTTCTAAGCAACATCGGCCGTAGCCTCTCCGTGGATGGCTTTATTTATCTCAAGCTTCTCCGTGATTCAGAGGGCACGTTAAATATCGATCTTGGCTGATGTTTATTGTTGGGTATTGTATACTTTTGTTAATTAGATGAGTTGACTTGAAAATACTGGCCTCCGCCAACCCGCTATTGAGCGAACTTTCTAAATCTTTTCGATTGATCCGGGGCCCTACCGCCGAAGCTTTTAATCGCGAAAATAGATCTTAGTTTTAAGTTAATGTCATACACCTTCAACCTAGTCGGTAGAGCTCTATGGTTTCCACCAGCTAAGTTAAACATAATTACCGCCAATCTAAGCTAAAGTTTGATTTTCGCAATCACAATATCCAATGGTAATCGGATTCAGCTTCGGTGGTAGGGGCCCTGTATCCCAGCAATGTGATGGTTAAGGGTTGACACCAAGGATAATACCTTCGAATATAGACACTTCTATAGAGATCCGAAGCCACACGCTAATTGGTTGATTGGTCAGCGGAAAACCGCACACGCGGACATTTCGCACGTGCCGATGAATCATCAAATGACGCGGCGAACTTATAGACTACATGCGTATTGCCTCACTGATTTAAATCGAATGAATAAGAGATAAAATTAACATTGACCTAGGTCTAAACTTTATGTAATTGTGATGACATTGTTGTAGTAGTTTATGCAACAGTCACATGATAAACGTCATCTTAAAATAGTAGTTTATGAAACTGTTGCATAATAAGGGTTTTTAAAATTCGAGTGTGAGTTTATCACATGAGCCGAAGGCGAATATGATAATAGAATCACACGAGTATTTTAACATCTAATTATGTGCAGTTTCCTACATACTTTATATAATCTTATGAAATAGATGATAATAATATTTTAAATAAAACCAGAATCAGATTCAGAAAGATGTTAATATTCTGTTCAAAACCGTCCTATTAAAACAATGATTTTCTTAAAATGTTTACTATTGCCTAAGATCGTATGAAAGAGAACGGAATTAATTCTAAAGGGAGTTAACCCGGCCTAAGTACACACGTAGGCTATATCTGCAAATGTGCATTGTTTCGACTCCAACAAAACCGATTTAATTCCAAAGTACGCGTAATTAAGCGGCCGTTCCGGGCAACAACCGACGACATTAGTTGAAATTGTTCTTATACGAGCTTTAAATTATTCAAGAAAGACGTAGCAAACGGGGCCTTATGTAGCCTTATGGGGCCTTTGCTGTTAACAGTCCTTCGTCACTCCCTAATCACACACGCGGTTAACTTTCAAAAGACGCAAAGGAACCCAGAAAACTCGACGACCGCTTACTACGAATGTTTAATTAGAGAAAATAATTATTTCCCCGCAAACCCTTGCATTAATTCACGAAATTATGTCATTAATTTGAAACGCTGTTTCGGATATCGCCTAATAATAATGTTGAGGAGCTGTTGGTGACGAGTTTTTTAATTTGTTTCTTTCTATTTGTGAAATCGTGAAAAGCTTCTAATTAAAGTCAAATTTATATATTTACAGAGTATATAACCCTGTAGGTAAAATAACAATGTAAAATTTGAATCTATACAGATAAATAAAGTTGGAGTGTCTGTTTGTAATATTAAAATAACCGCTTTTTACTAAATGCATATGGACATATTCAAGGTACATATACTAAAATAACATTTTTTACCATTTTTAACAGTCTGTCTCTTTGTTCCGTCTAATCTCTGAAACGGCTGGACCGATTTTGAAGGGACTTTCACTGGCAGATAGCTGATGTAATAAGGAGTAACTTAGGATACTTTTATTGTAGACATTTTATTTATTTTTATTAATATAAATAAATAATAAAAAAAATAACTATTCCGCGCGGACGAAGTAGCTGGAACAGCTAATCAGAAAATAAATGTACATGCATACTATGAGATAAAGAGAAAACTAAATTCAAGTAGTTACTCTCTCTTGTCCACGGCTTTGTGTCCCAATATTGAAAACTATTGGGAAAATGTAAGTTTTGAAAATATTATTCAAGGATTTGCCGCAGACAGTGCACAATCTGATATAGCGAAATACTTTTCTGTGTGTAGAGCTTTACAACATAGTTCTGTAACTCATTGTATTTTTTGGTTTAGTAGTGTAATACTTAATAGGTAGATGGCGCCACACTACGATTTCACAGCAGTAAAAGAAAATGCATAGATTCGCCACCATCACAAAACCTTCATGGTAGCTCAGTTGGAAGAGCACTCGACCGGTAATCGAGAGGTCGTGGGTTCAAATTTCACCTAGGCTAAGGAGGAGGTAAATTTTTCCATTTTAAAAAAAAATATAATATTCTGGCAAGTTGGTCGGAATCAACTATTCATATAATAAATAAATATTCCTGAACAAATTACACACTACCATCTAGTCCCAAACTAAACAAAGCTTGTAGGTACTATGGGTACTAGGTAACTGATATAACACTTAAATTCATGTTTTTTTTAAATACATACATATAATACATATAAAACACCCAGACCAAGACAAACAGATATGTTCATGCACACAAATATTTGTCTTATGCGGGGATCGAACTCGCGACCTCTTAGTCAAAGCGGCCATTGCTAGCCATTCGACCACCAAGCTCGTCTACATCTTTGTCTACATCTCAATCATTGTCTTGTATGCGGACACTCATTTGTCCATAAGCAACAAAGTACGTGTGTGAGATTATGTGAATAGGTACGTACAAGTTGTACGGTACAACTGCGAACAAATTACTATCAAGACAACTGACAATACAAAGACCTCATCAGCCGCATAGAGCGCTTTCCGCTGATTATAACAAAATAAACAGGGTCGCGCTGATCAAAGTAGGAACGTTTGTTTCATCTCGCTCATTTCCTTCACAAAGTTTTCTCGAGCCGCAAGCCTGATAAGGCTGCCGAGAAAAAATACCGATGAAAAACAAAGCGTCGAACAATAAACATAATGACGGAGACACATTACTGATTCTACGCGGCGGCAAACAATATATGTGGCTGATAGAGACGGCTGCCGCTCCGTACGGGAGCTTCGAAGCCTACCAAAACAATAGCTTGCAAAAAGAAAACGAAAGAGCCTGTTAAAACCCTCGTGACGTCACCTGAACGAATTAAGACTTCCATCTCTGTCGCACGAGGAGCAACCCTCACCTCTCGCTCATACGCGTGGGGCAATTGACCCATTTTCGGCGGCCGTGCAATAATTTCACGAAGGGCGGACTGCCTAGCTATAGATTTCGCAGGCTTGCACATTCTTAGGGTCGGTCGCGTCGGTCGAGTTATACTTTCAATTTGGTCATCGTTTCGTAGTTATTGGCAATAACAAGTCTTCTTATTTTGCGAAAATGGGGTTCTAGTTCCCCGATAATCTCTGTTAATAGTACAAGTTCTGATTACTATGAATATAGGAGCAAGTTATGAGTACTAAATACAATCTGTGCATGTTTATACACCTACGTAATCACAGTTGTTTGTTTAATCTGAAATTGGTGAGCCATTTTTCGTAACGAGAAAACTTTTCCCGGCCATCATTCAAATGTATTTGTCCAATGTTATCGCAATACGGCATGTTTTTATGAATAAATTAAATATAAATACCATTATTGTAAGTAATAACCGATGCCCTTTCAGTCGTGACCCTCGAAAGCATTCCAAAAAAAGCGACAAAGCTCGTAGGTAGCCTGAGGGCGGAACTTTTCTCAGCGACTTTGAAATAACATTCTCCTCACCCAAGGCCATACATTCAACGTGGGTCTTATTATATTTACATAAAATAAGTAATAAAAGGTAACGCTACAATGATGGAGGAAACTAACTGGGGCGACGCAGCACGCACGAGCGGGCCGATGACGAGCCCGGAGAGGCGGTTGGGGCGCACAAAACCACCAATCATATGCGATTTTCGTGATCGGAAAATACATGTGCATTGCGGAAAATCCTCTGATTTCAGTATTCGTTGATAATATTTAAGTTATTTTTAGGATAAATATAATACTGCTCTTCCCGAAGGTTGTCTGGTAGAGAATGCTATTATCATTAAGACCGCCTATGTACCCTTTAATTGTGATAAATGAAGTTTAAATAAATAAATAAAAAAATACATAAAAAATATACAGTAAAGTAAGTGAGTGATTGAAATATATTTTGTTGTATATTTTTTTTATAACCTACATTATGAATAATAGTGTTAAGCTGTTGTACTTACATTAAACAAGTCAATAGCATTTCGGCCTGAAAATTTCATAAATCTATCTATCTATCTTGTAACTATTATATTCTATTTATACATATAATAAATTAGTAAATGAGCCGTTTCTGTTTATTAAAATATATTTTTTTAAGTTTTATTGTACTTATGTAATTTCCTGTGTATTCACGTTCCTTTCATTTCTTTTCAATTCATAGGTATAGCGAACTGTCCACTATATTTTAAATCAGTGACGTAGATGGAGTCGCGTGCACAGCTAGTCTTAAACAAGCTAAGTCTAAACTTCGCCTAGAAAATTGAAAGTGGTTCATAATTATTCCAAAAGCAACACCTTAAATCTCCGTACGTAAGTCCGGCACGTGACCGGAAGAGAAATTGGTTGCGATGCCGACGCCACCGCATCCGGCCTTTATTGACAAAGCCGCGCAAAAAATGAAAAATGGCCGAATATGAGCGCCAGCTGGCCACTCCGTGCAACTAATAAGTCTTCTGCGCAATAATGGTCGCCGATCTCTTTTTACTAAATCCAGTGTGCGTACGTGTTGTGGTTTAGCTAATGCTTCATGTTATTCCCTTTATAAATCATTGCCGTCGATGCCGCGCTTTCAGCTTACCGGCTTTACGGGAAAACGTAATGGGAACTCGCTAACAATCGTATTTTATATGCGTTGTAAATATTGTGCTTTTACGCTTTTATGACATTAAATTGTTAACGAGTTTGATACTAAAGAGTAGCTTGGTACAGTCTGCGGCGACAAAGATATATTTTAAATATTAAATTTTACATCTTACTGCATTGATTTAAGATCTAAAATCATCTACTGGCTAGAGTGGTACAGTGGTTAATTATGGCATTAGGACAACATAGATTTTTTAACTTTTTGCAGTTTGTAGATAAACTTTGTTATAAATAACATCAGCTATTCTAAGGAAACCTAGTGGTCGAAAGGAATATACACTGGGCCGCAATGAAAGCGGGTCTGTAACAAAAACATAAATTTTTGAAATCGTGTTAATTTTTTATTTATGGTTTTAATACAATCACCAAAAAGAAATAAAAAGATTTTACTTCTGCCTATATTTGTAAGGAAATAAACTTTAATTCAGTATTTATTTCATAAAGCTAGCTAAAATATTTTGGAAGTTATTGATGTTTTTGTTACCGACCCGCTTTCATTGCGGCCCAGTGTATATATTATTTATTCCAAGAAAATGGTAGACTTGAAGAGATCCCTCTGAGTGATAAGTCTACCTTTACCTTTGTCTTTTTTCTATGTGTATTCTCTCCCATCAAAGGTTTTTACAGCGTACTCGACAACTTGCGAAAGACAGTGTTTTCAAGCCGCCCAAAGGCCACTGCTTAACGACTGTCATCTAATGACAATAACCGGGACCGACATCTTAAGGTCCCCTCTGAAGCATGTGGCTTAGCACGATATTTCTGAACTTTACGATAAGGTATCTAAATCAAACATACACTAAAATTTTAATGAAAGTTTTAATTTTAATCCTCAAGATCTCTTTGTAATCCATTAAGCCGCGTCGGGGCTTATTTGAAAATAACTTTCAGATACTTGAAAACAAAAGAAAGAAATAAATAATAAATAAATATTTCTGGATAATTTACACAGCGCCATCTTGTCCCAAATTAAGCTCAATGCTTGTACTATGGGTAGGTACAATCGACAAATGTATTTAAATAAATACTTATAATAGATAGAAAACACCCAAACCAAGTCAAAGATATATGTTCATGCACACAAATGTTTGTCCTATGTGGGGATCGAACCCGCGACCTCGGAGTCAAAGTAGCCATTGCTAGCCATTAGACCACCATGCTCGTCAAAAGAAAGATATAAAGTCGGCATCAAACATATTCTATACAAACAAAGTGCCGACAAATTTGAGATAAGAGTGTGTTTTCAAGCTGCCGAAGGCCACTGACCTAACGACTATCATCTAATGACAACAGCCGCGACCAACAGCTCAACGTGCCCTCCGAAGCACGGAGGATCTCTAGATAAATAAACCCATCCATGGACAGGCTCCAGCCGACGTTTCTTAACTTTCGTATTTGAATTAAGCGCAATGAAGCTATTTAGCTCTATACTTACTTGCTTCCACCCGATTCTTCGCCCGCAAGAATGTCGGTTATCGAGCAAATTTCCATCACCATCATCCTTGGACCTCATCGCACATGGAGGTGGTAATCCCAGGAGATATTTTTTTCGAAATAAAAATCGGCTCCGTATTTAAGGCGTGAAAGTGGAACAAACAATAAAAAAATTTTTGACATTGATTTCTGTGACTCATATAGGTAATCATGTTTTTACATTGACATCGAGCCAATGCAAAAAACTAAAAAATGAGGTGTGACTGTGTAAGTGTGGGGGGGCCACTCATTCCCATCACTGTGTCTCCTGTGTAGCCAACATTAAAAATGCCAGTAATGTGTTCATCAAAAATGTATTTATCATAGATACGGTATTAATTCATTTGAAATAATTTATTACCTGGCGCCAAGAGCGACCGCTCTACCCCATAGCCGACGCTGATTGCTAACTTATATTTGTCTAATTAATATGATAACATCTAAATGTTTCTCAAAAGGATATAATTTGAAAGAAGGAAATTCCACTGAGAATCAAGGTCGTCGACATAGCCCTCAGAGTCAGCAAGTTGCATTTGCTGAGTCAGTGATGACGGATGGAGAAGGAAAGTCCTACAATGGAGGTCTCATAATGACGCGACGCATTGGATTGCCCCTCTATAGATAGACAAATAAAAGAAACAAAAGGGGTCAACTGAACCTATGGGCTAATGACGGAGTTATGAGTCAAGTTGGTCTTGTATTGTCAACGACACCAGTGTGGAGTAGTATATATTTTTTTAGGTAACCACACTGCCGACTAGTGATGTGTAATGTGTGGTGCGCGGTTACATACCATAGTACATAAGGCACCAGAGCACTTTGTTTTTTTTTTATAACTTGAGCACCAAAGTACCATTTTTGAATACCATTTCTTTCTTCTTCATTACCATTCTTGATAGACATAAGTATTGATACATGATTGTAGCAAGGCGTGTTCTCCATTCACTTTGATAAAAAAAGGGAACTTCGGTAACGATGGAGTATGCTCTAAACCCCTTCGATTGAAGGGAGGCTAGTATACCAGCAATGGGATGAATAAAGATTGATGTCAAACGAACTTATGTCGTTCCACTTGCACTTAAAATGTCTGCCTTGAATCGAACTTGTGCCTCTTTTAAATTAAATTATTTTTATATTAATACTGTCTAATAAATTAATTCCTTATATCCTATTTCATCACCAGGGCAGTCTTTCTGTAGTCTTAATAGCAGGCGTCGAGATGAATAATGAAATGTTCTGGTTTTCCAGTTTATCATAAATCCATGGTCGTAATACCGGTTACATCACGTCAAGGAAACGGAAACGGCACGTGTCTGGGTGATGTCTACTTACGAGACGGTAAAACGATGATTTTGTAACAGACTGCAACAGCTGGTGTACCGTCTACCTTACCATAGATTGTATATGTAAGGTAGACTGGAATTCTATGGAGGATATTTAAAAAAAATATATTAAAATTTAAATTAATTCATCATCATCATCAGGTTATTTTATTTTGGCCGTGTGGTTTCCGGCAGAGTAGAATATAATCACTCCGTCTCTTCCCGTGGATGTCGTACAAGGCGATTATGGGAAATACATTATCAAATATCGATCAGGCCTCTCCAACCCGGTTGGCCAGCGTGGGGAGTGTAGGCCAAATCCTCCTTCCGTCTAGAACGGACGAGAGAGGTCGTGCTCCTGTAGAGGAGACTAAAATGGACCTGATGATGATGAACATATATATATATATATATATTGCACATAAATTAGCATAACATAGTTACATAGCTACATAGTTACATGTCATAAGTGTACAAAGGTGAGCTTATCTCTACAAGAGATCTCTTCCAGCCGACCCATAGGCAGTAAGAGAAAGACTCACTTGGCAGATATTACATTATGTGCGTACTATTATTAAAGAAACATAAGAAAAAAATAAACAATTTGTCCGGGAATATTTATTTATTATTCTAAATTTTGAAAGTGTTGATAAACTCTTTTGTACGTGTACAAACAACGCTTTTGGCATGTGCATGACATTTGAGTAGCCGACTTTAAGATGGTAAAAAATCGCTTAAGTGCGAGTCGGTCTCGCGTACGAAACATGATTTATTGCAGTTTTTATAGATAGGTACGGAACCTATCTATAAAAACTGCAAAAAATCATGTCTGTTGTATGGGAGCCCCCTTAAATATTTGTTTTTTACCCCCCTTAATATTCTGTGAATATTTCAAGCGTCTACATGTTGTCGTTATCAATATAGAGCTAAAATGAGCAAGAAGAGTCACGTTTGTTGTATGGGAGCCACCTTAAATATTTATTTTATTCTATTTTTTAGTATTTGTTGTTATAGCGGCAACAGAAATATATCATCTGTGAAAATTTCACTATATAACTATCTCGGTTCATGACATACAGCCTAGTGACGGACGGACGGACGAACGGACAGCGAAGTCTCAGTAATACTTTCTTTTTCTAACCGTTTTACCCTTTGGGTACGGAACCCTAAAAACAATAAAAAAAATGCGTGCAATGCACCTCCAACAGCAGCAGCATAAACATTTACTACAGCAATACAAAGCAATCGAGCAGATTGTAATTTTGCACGTATTGCGTGCAAATACTCGTACAAGTCCCAGAATATGCACGGGTATTGCGTAACAGACATTTATCAAGGTGGATGAAGTGCCGTCTCCCGAACTGCAACATAAATCATTTGCCACCGCCCCGCCCCGACGCCGTTCTGATTCTAACATCTAAAACAATTTAGACATGAAAATGCATACATTTTTTTTTATGACCATGCTAAAAAAGGATAAAACTATTGTCGTGTGAAATGTTTCTAAAAAGCATTTAAATGTTTATTAATTTACTTTACAAAAAAAAAAGCTATCTAAACTCAATATACCTATATGATTTAAAATATATACAGTATACAAATAAAATAGAAATTGTTAGTATTTATATATTACTAGCTTCCAACTGCGGTTTCGCCCCCGTTATTTTTTTTCAGTAAAAAGTATTCTATGTCCTTCCTTCATGATTTATAATACCTTTGAAATAATGTGTGCAAAGTGTCATGATGATCGGTTGAGCAGTTTCGGCATGAAGGCGTAACAAACAAACTCACGAAAACTAAACACTTATTTACTTATAATAGGGTAGAGATGAAAGCCCAACTATTCATTAAACTACCTGATGAATGTAAAACATTGCACTTACATCAGTATAATCTGTTAAATTATGTTAGCAACTTTAGATAACTTAATCTATACTAATATTATAAAGCTAAAGAGTTTGTTTGTTTGGTTGGTTGAACGCATTAATCTCAAAAACTACTGGTTCTAATTGAAAAAATCTTTTAGTGTTGAATTGCCCATTTACCAACGAAGGCTAAAGGCTATATAACATCACGCTACGAATAATAGGAGCGAAGCGAGCTGTGTCAACGGTTAAAATTACACATCACACAACAATCGTGGATGACGGATTTTTACGCTTAAAAGTTCTAAAAAAAAGTCCGCGACAGTGAACTTTGCTCTTTGTAAAACAGTATAACTTTTTTGAACCTATAACCATAATACAGTACGTCCTTCTATTATGCATACACAAATAATACATAATTAATGTTGTCAAACTTGGGCCGGCGCCCTTGGACAGCGAAACGCATCTGCGGCTAACAGGGACGTATTACCCTCATAAGAATCGTAAATTCTCATGAATATGAAAAACACGTTTTGTTATAATAATGTTATGAGCTAAATAAAATTAAAATTCCGTAAAATCAGTATAACTCTTAAATAGTTCTTGTAATTAAACATATTATTATAGAGACATATACAGGCAGTCAGATCATGCAAAAAATATTTCTGCAAAAATTTAGATATCGTTTTCACAGTTTTAGCCTACTTTAAATTTTGTCATGTTATATAATCTTGATACATTAAATAGAAGCGGAATTATTTATTAACTACAGTTCATTTTCTGAAGTTCAAACAGACGAATTTTCTGTAGGTATTTTCATTTATTTAGTAATACCTAACTAAAACTTATTAAATAACCGAGCAGATATAATATAAATTTACTCTACAATTTTATTACATCAATGGTTGATGAACCACAGATAATTTTGTTCTTACATAATTCCATTTTAAACAATGCCTCAGCCCTTTACCGTTTGTAACAAAAGATTAAACCAGAGAGCGATTGCTGCGATAATGCCTCATCAGCATACAGCCTTATGTATTCCAGGGCCGGACTCGCCTGCCTTGATGAGGGTTCCCGATGCCATGCAAGATTTAGTGACGGCCCTTATGACCGGCTCGGTTGCCTACATATTTATCTTGAGCCGTCAACTGTCATTTCATTATTGAATTTACACACAATATTACAAGGTTTTGTGTGATTTATTGCTTTGGAAGAAATCACAGGTATTATATTATATCGTTTATTAAACGAAGAATTGTTGTTTACTATTAAATGAAGAATCGTTTAATAGTAAACTTCGTTAAATAGTGCCACGACGATTTCGTGAATGGTTCTAAATATTTCTGTTAAATTTACAATACAAGGTTTTAGGCGGTCCAAAAACCAATCTAGCTAGTTCAAAATTCTGGATAAATATATATTTTCCACCACCAATCCAATATACTTAAATCAGATAGAAACCAATAATTAATTTAAGGTACATACTACACGATGGATAGATGGAGGAACTCGATGGCGTCGTTGCGCGGAGCAGTATAATCGATTACGCAAGTCAAGCAACGTCGACCGTAGGCTGTACTTGGCTGGGGTTATTTATCTCGAGTTTCTCCGTGCTTCGAACGAAGGGCACGTTAAGCCGTCGGTCCGGACTTTTATCGTTAGATGACAGTCGTTTAGCCAAGTCAGTGGCCTTTAGGCGGCTGGAATAGACTGACCTCCGCCAACCTGGACTTGAGCAGCGTGATGGAGTATGCTCTAAACGCCTTCGATGAAGAGGAGATCTATATCCCAGCAATGGGATGAATAAGGATTGATCATGACATACTACACGTCGATACGTGAAACATGACGATACAATAACATTTTTTGTGTAGGTATTTACGCCAGACAACCGATGCGCAATTAGTAACGACTCTTATTAAAACAGCCCTTCAAAAACAAATTATATACACGTCTAAAACACGTTATAATTCTAAATTAAAAAGACTTCAAAACTTTAATTAAACTAATAAAATTTAAGTTTCCATTAAATTACACCATAAAATTAATTTCCAAAGTCCGTCAAACACGCCGTCGTAATTAACTTGTGTATAATAATAGTTTATTAGACTTTCCCTTGCTAAAATTAATTTCATCGAGTAAATAAACTGATCTCAGTTAACAAACAGAAAGTTTTCTGTTTAAATATTAGCATCGATACAGCTCTGGAGTTATAACGTCGAAGAATAAATCATTGATCTCGAATGGTTTCCATCGACGGTGACACCGTAATCGAAGGAGACATTACTCATTGGGGACATCCTGCAATAGAACGTTCCTCCTTTTTCCTTAGCAAGTTTCCCACATGGATACGGTATAAGCAGGTAAAAACGTCACGTGAAATAAAAACAATGCTGACGCACCAAAGTTTATGCAATTCCCAGAATGAATATGTTTGTTCTGGAAATTGTGACGGATGTACACCTACGCTCAGTATTTCTCCATTTGCAAACGCGGTGAAGAATCGAATTAACATAGATTACCACTATGAATAGTTCGATCAATCGAATTAGAGATAAAGATACATTTATTTGCTAGGAACATGTATTGATATACATCATACACGTACTTGAATAAACTGCAAGAGTGTATAAAACTGGTGGAATATAATTATAAATGCTCTGCATATGTTGCTGTATTGTATAACAGCATGCAAATATGATTTATTACATGTCATAAGTTTTAATTTAATAATATAATGTCAGAAATTTTAATATATAATTATATAAATATATGAATATCTTAAAATATCACAGCTTATCAGTAAAAAAAGCCATTTAAATTATAATAGCATTTGTCAATAAGTTGTTTTTTTAAGTTTTGAATAAAATAAATTTGTATTTAAGTCTTTATAGATGCTGGAATTTTATTGTATACTCTTTTGCAGCTGAGTTGTTTTGGCAGGCTGCAAACAATGTTTAGAATAACCGGTTTTATACTAGTTATGTTAAGACATACAGACATATTTGGGAAATTGACTGTGTCATAAATAATTTTATTATAGCTTCATCAAAAATGATATCACGAAATATCTCTGAAAATGTAAAGCGTCTGACTTTTTACGCTACAAATAAGAGTAAACAAAACAGGATGTTTATTTGAACTAAGCTTTTATTAGTTAGTTACAAAGATACGTAAAATAATTCTGGCAATGACCTACTTGAGTTCCATCAGATACATAATAAATATTTTTGTTGACTTGTAGGAAGCAAATCTATCAAATTAATTATCGAAGATCCAAGTTCCAGTCATAGCTACCAAACATTAGGCATTTTGGTTCTATCTGTAAAAGGTAACCGTTAATGACTCATCTATCAATGCACATCTAAAACCACTGAACGGATCTGGTTATAATTTCGTAAACAGGTAACTATTATGACGAAGGAACGCTAACACAAGATTTTTGATAAATCCTACATCATACCGCGATACATACGCAGTCGTAGCACCAGCAGTCTGTTTTTATAAAAAAATAACCGATACTGACTGATTATCAGCGCATAGCTTAAAACAATGAACGGATCAGGCCTACTGGCTAAGCTGAAGCGGAAGCCAACCAGGCACTCAAGTGGATTGGTAACAGGTCTTACTCCCATCTCACTTGCAAGCAGGTTACTAGGACACTCTTAAGTCGGATTGTGGGAGGTCGCTTTAATGAGACAAAATAGGATATTCTTAACCCTTAACGGTTCAAATCAAGGGTTCAAATGTTACTATTCCCAATCACAAACCTTTTTGATGAACGTGGCCACCAAAACCGTGATCTACAAATACAGATAGCCCCATGTGCAATCAATCAAAGGCATTCATTAATTCTAAATGAAGCTCATTAGGGCGCCTCTGATCCTAGTTTACGGCTCCCTTTAATAATACGGATTAAGAATCGTATGAATGAAATGGGATAAAAAACATGACACACTATTAATTCTTAAACTATTTATATCAGTCGGTAAGTAGATGCGATTTAGAAAAGATTAGATTGTTCTGAGTGCTTAGTGAGAATTTTTTGATCACATTCGATGGTGATAACGTTTACAAGCTGACCAAATTGAGAAAAAGTTTCATATTGTGAACACACGCGTGTTACATATCCAAATTCGCCGGGTTACTCGCTTCAAAATGTGAGCAAGTAAGCCACATAATTTTAATATGTAACACGCGTGTTATAAATTCGCAACATGAGAGTGCTTCTCTATTCTGTCGGTTTGTTTAGGTTGATCTAATCGAATGCAAACAAAATACGTCGCACTAAGCAGTCGGATTGTTTTTGATTATAATAAGATTTTCTCAGGAGACCACTGTCTGCCATTTTCTTAATGGATGTGAAGAGATTTTTACAGTGTTGATAAGTGAAGCTTGGTATTGTACGAGTTTAGACGCTGCTAACTGCTTTCCATCAGATTCTCAATCCAGTCTTCAATATTTTTTTTTTTTTTGAAATTGTTAGGACAAGTTTTTTATAGGAAATTCAAAGGAATGAGATGGGAACGGGAAGATTGGAATACAGAGAAGCATAGACGAGCTGCAAGTTTATCATAAAGACAATGAAGTAAGTTATGCCATTATTGACTTAGACATTTGCACTTAGATATTTTTTTCTGCTAATATCACCGCCTCTCATACATAAGGTACACTCAGAAATAGTTTCTGACACTGGTTGACTTGAAAGAAATTACTAAAAGGAATAAGCATGTCTTTGTGAACTACAATATTCTTGTATTATAAGTCAAATTCCATCAAGAAATGATATAATTAAGTATTTTTACGTTATGTCCAATATTTAAAATGTACAGGCAAAGCAATAAGCTACAGTACTAAAAAATGCAGTTTTTAATGAAATGTGGGACATATCATGGTAGAAAGACATAAGGTATGTTCTTCCCGGATGTTGCCAAGAGACTAAGACTACGTCACGAATTTGGTTGAAAAAATCTGTCATTTTCCATACAAAATATTAAATACAGCTGATGACATATGATACGTACAATACGTGTTTAAATTGCGTGACCACATTTGGCGCTAAATAACATATTTTGAGTCTTAATACCATGGGGCATGTTATGACAAGCATGCCTGTAGAAGTACTTGAATCTCACAGAATATCGCAGCCAAATATGAAGAAATATTGTGTTCCTATGAGTGGCAGAGGTTACCAGAAATGAGGACATTTTCCATTATTAGAGAGAGCACCGGGGTACGAGCAATACTTCTATTCGGAAGCACCGTTCTACTTCTTGCGTCATTCTACTCATTACTGAGGGTCGCGACCTCCACGTATCGTTTTATGGACGAACGCTCCCCACTTGTTGCGGTCCTCAGCAGAGCGCATAGCGTCAGTCAACCTATAGGCTACGTTGAACACTTTACATCAAGCTGGTCTTATGCTTGTCTGCACCCGGCGTGTTGAAAAATATATAAAAAAACAA
Organism: Hypsopygia costalis; assembly: GCA_937001555.2. NCBI lineage: Eukaryota > Metazoa > Arthropoda > Insecta > Lepidoptera > Pyralidae > Hypsopygia > Hypsopygia costalis. Next base: position 17,658,111 of record OW443343.2, on the reverse strand, counting down.
CCTAAAAATACCTAATTGTCTTTATAGTAAAGTTTACTTGTGATAGCTTATTTTAATTTATTTGCCAATTTTTATTTGTTATTCCGTGGCGGCGCTAGTTCTGCTCACTAATCGCAATAAGCAAAAATATTTCCTCTACCAATAAATTACACTTTTTCATCTGAGGCGTGGGAGTACAATTCCGCTTTCACATTTAAATATGGAATCCTAAAAAGATGGGACAGAGGAGGCGCGAAGCCTTGAGCAATAGCCGTTTTACGAACGAAACAAGTGCTTGCTCATTTTAATATTTCCAAGTTTGCCGAGCATGGCGTCATTAAGCGGGAAGGAAAGAAAGCTGCGGGGGAAAGTGGGCCAACAGGGATCTCCCTTTAAATCTCTCCAGTCCATTGTTATATTTTTTGTACCTTCCACGAGGTTTCAAGTTATATAGATAAAAAGAATTTACTTGTCATATTTTTGCCAGATTTATTTATGATTGGGGCAAGATTAGAGCACGAGAGGTTTTTCAAGCGTCGTGCATAATTAGTCATGCTTAAGTCGTTCACTTGAGTCCTATTTTTTTAGGATGTATCCATAATTATATAAGTATTTTAAATTCTAAGATTTAAAAAAAAGTATATATCTCAGTCTTATTAAATGTAAAATCAATAACAACTACGCTTCCCAAGTACATACGTGATCACATAAGTTTTTAAAGTATTTTTGAGCTATTTTTGCATTGTATAATGAAGTAAATTTAATAAAGCCACCTCCATCAATCCCTTAGTCATCCCACTGCTGAGATACAGATCTCCCTTCAATCGAAGGGAATTAGAGCATACTCCACCACGTGGCTCGACTACAACCCGTAGTCGAGCCACGGCGGAGGCCAGTATTCTCAAGACACCCAAAGGCCACTGATTTGGCTTAACAACTGTCATCTAATGATAACAGCCGAGACCAAACCATCCATAGACAGGCTACGGTCAACGTTGCTTAACTTGCGTGATTAATTGAACTAACACGTATAACGCACCATTGCTCCTGTAAGCTAAGTTTACTTCACATGACTGTATTTTTCTGCTGTTTTTGCATCGTTTCATGAAGCAAGACGGCATTTTGTGTGGAATTTCATAATTTCAGTTGGTACTCTGTGCATTACTGTGTGTGTTTAAGCATAGTTTTATTGGACTAAGATGCAAATAGGCTGATTGATTCGAGTTTTATGAACTTGTTGAAAACATGATGCTTTTGAACTCGTGCCAGAGTTTAAAAAACAAGTGTCAGGTACATAACTTTAATTTATCATTCAAGCTGGCAGCATTTTATTCCATAGTATTTATTGTTCGCTTCCACTCACCTGAATTTAGATTTTTAGTAGTGCATCCCTCTTTCCACTCCTTAAAGCATAATTATAATAGACTAAATAATAAACCTTCAAAGATTGATATTCGTATGTGTTTTTGAAATAACGAAGGTAGGTAGGTATATATTATATAAATAAATAAATAAATAAATATTTCTAGACAATTTACACAGCGCCATCTAATCCCAAATTAAGCGCAAAGCTTGTATTATGGGTACTAGACAACTGATTAAATGTACATAAATACATTTTTTTTGTAAATACATACTTATAATACATAGAAAACACCCAGACCAAAACAAACAGACATGTTCAAGCACACAAATGTTTGTCTTGTGCGGGAATCGAACCCACGACCTCGGAGTCAAAGTGGCCATTGCTAACCATTCGACCACCGGGCTCGTCATCGCGTCAAATCTGCGTCAAATTAAGCGCAAAGCTTGTGTTATGGGTACTAGACAACTGATTAAATGTACTTAAATACATTTTTTTTGTAAATACATACTTATAATACATAGAAAACACCCAGACCAAAACAAACAGACATGTTCATGCACACAAATGTTTGTCTTGTGCGGGAATCGAACCCACGACCTCGGAGTCAAAGTGGCCATTGCTAACCATTCGACCATCGAGCTCGTCACTTTCTTTCAATCATATCAATATATAGTTAAAAAAATTGGTTGTCTGTAAAGTCGGTTTGCGGAAATAATTTTACGTGATAACGTCATAAGAAAACATTGGTCGATGGAGTGGAAGAGAGATAGATGCGTCACTTGTTCCGCGCTCTCGCTTGCACGCTCGGCTCAGGCGGAACGTGACAATGAGTCGTGCTTTTTCGTGAGCGCAGCCGGCGTTCGATTTATAACAAAAAATAAAATAAAAACAAATAACATACGCATCGGTATTTGTGCTCCATCACTAAAACCCTGGAAACTTCGTGGTAAAAGTACATCCCAAGACCATTCTAATAAACCCAAACACGGCTTAGATGCACGGATCCGTTATGGAGTTCTAGTGCCTTACTTCCAGCTCCATCATCAGATCAGCTTGATTTTATTATGTTTATTGTATTGTCATCAGAGGGGCAATTCTCGTAATTAAAATGTGGTGGAAATTCAGTTTTGATCCAGTCACAATCTCACAAATGTCACATTTCGTAATCTCGTAACACAATATGAAACTTCAAAGATAAATTTAAGTGGGATTATTATGGGACCGAAAATTTAACAAACTGTCATCTAATGACAACAGCCGTGACCGACGGCTTAACGTGCCCTCCGAAGCACGGTGGAGCTTGAGATAAATAATCCCATCCATTGACAGGCTGCGGACTTGCGTGTTCGATTATACTGACACGCGCAACGATGACGCCATCAAGCTATATTCAAGGAGAGTGCTCTAAAGAACTGTTTTGCCTTATCCCATCCTCCCTTTTCCGTCACAGAACGTTACGTGCAGGCTTGCGATATCACAAGTTCAACGTTGGGATCATCCCTTCGCGTACTAAAAAGTTAAAAAGGCAACTGCTATCTATGTCGCACTATTAAAAAGTGGAACGCGTTACCGGCATATGTATTTCCTCATTCATACAAAATCCTTCAAGCGAAGCGTGATGAAGCATCTTGTAGGCCAGCACGGCAGCGTCAAGTGACAAAGCATTGAGGTCTCTTGTCCGTTGCCAATGCGATTGAGGCTCCTCTTTTCGCTTACCATCTTACCATCAAGCTAGGCGGAGCCAATATGGTGAGCTAATAAAAAAACATTCGACAAAACCTAAGCAGGGGTCTTAGTCAATCGGGTGAAAAAAAAAAACTATGTACATATATTTAAGTGCCTGCAGAGGCTACTAAACAACATACTTAGGAATATCGTAAATGCCCCATGGTTCACGAGGAATAATGAAATACATGAGTATTTGAACATTACAACAGTTGCCTCAGAAATAGAGCGTTATAAGAAACAACATATTGAACGTCTTACCAACCATCCTAACCCACTGGCTTCTGGGTTGCTTAACACTGTCAACGTGGTGAAGAGGCTAAAACGAAACCACGTGCTTTGAGGGGACAGTAAGGCATTGGCCAATACTGCTCTATACTGATCTACAAGTCACACAACTCATCTGATTATAGTCTGGCGACTGATTGCAGATATTACCACTAAAAAAATGTACATATATAAACTGTATGACAATATAGTATCTATTATAATGGAATATATAGCGAAACGCAGGTTCGCCGAAATATTATCCTGTGAACGCAGCAGGAGCCTGCGGCCATAAATCAGGGCTTGTCAAACTATGCCGAACCCAACGGTATAAATTACTGTTGCCGTCTACCCTGTTTCACTTTACAATGGAGAAAAACTAAATTTTAAGACGGAAGGTGAAAATAGGACTAATGGTATACCTAAAATTCAAAGCATTGAATTTAAAATTTATGAAACTATATAATATTAATACGTGAAGCAAAAACTTTGTACCCCTTTTTAAGAAAATTGCGCGGTCGGAGTATGAAATTTCGCACACTTATAGTTTATTAGCTGACCCGGCAAACATTGTTTTGCTATAAAAAACAGATAACAACCTATTTTCAGACCTACTGAATATGTATATAAAATTTCATAAAAATCGGTCATGCCGTTTCGGAGGAGTAATGGTAACTAACATTGTGAAACGAGAATTTTGTATAGATTACGATTTATGTGATGGGGGGAGGAAGGTATTAGAGTGGAGGCCGCGCATAGGACGACGAAGTGTTGATCGCCCTCCTACTAGATGGTCCGATGACCTTAAGAAAGCGGCTGGGAGCGGCTGCATGCGGAAGGCGGAGGATCGTATCTGGTGGAAAGCATTGGGGAAGGCTTATCCAGCAGTGGGTACATACAGGCTGATGATGATGATGATGATGATGATGAGGTTATATGTAGAGAAGGAGTGAAGAATTGTAATAGATTTTTTTATTAGGCATAAAAATACATTAAATCAGTAAAAAACATATCACACACCACCATATATTTGACATACACACACACGCATATATACTCTTTTGTTTATTGTTAAAGTCATAATTTAAACAGGGCGACCACTAGTCTCAATAAATATTGGAGATAATGGACTCGACACACTATCGTTTCCACCATATTAGTGGACTACGATATTTTTTATAATTTAAAAATGAACATGATTCATAGTGCTCTTTCCCAGAGAGTCAGAGAGTCTGTCAAACATCAAAGATGTAATATTTATGTCGCACACGATAAGTAACTGTGATTCTGTGAATAACTTTTAGACAGGTTTATGTTAACGTCAGATTTATATTTCATCATCATTATCAGTCCTTATCTACCCACTGCTGGATATAGGCCTTTCCCAATGCTTTCCACCATATGCGATCCTCCTCTTTTCGCGTCTAACCAGCCACTTTTTTGTGGTCGTCGGTCCGGAGAGGGAGCGCCCTACGCTTCGTCGTCCCATACGTGGACTCCACTCGAGGCCTAATTAATTAATATTTAATTTAATTTAATTCCGAATTATCATCATAAAATTTAATATTATAACCTGATTTCCATTTGCCGTCAAGATACAAGTACAATCGGAATTATTTTAATAATTAGATATTTTGATATATTATTATTGTTTTCTGTACAATAAATTAACTACCTTGCGCCCGTGACTTCGTACTCGCGTATGCTGTAGAAAATTTGTAGACTTTAAGTGCCTTTGGAATCAGACCCAATAACTTGAGCTGGTCGTTGATACGTTTATAAATATAGATAAAAATCATTGAATAATCCTGAAAAAATACAAACAAAAATAGCCTTTGTATTCCATGTATTTTTGGCGTTTTTTTCTTATAGTGCAGGGTATTTTTGTTCACATTCGTCGCCCACTAAAGCGTATTTTTTAAGTATTCTCCACTCATTTCCAAATTGCAGTGTTGAAGGTAAAGTAATTATCTCCGACACCGACTCAAAAACGATTCACTAGTATTAAAATATCGCTTGGAAACCATGAAAGTCGCTAACTCATCACGTATTCCCAGTGTGAGTTATAAAATAGTTTTATGAGCATCAAATCTAGTTAGGTATAAACGTTTCACACTATGCGAGATGTTGGATTTTATTCATACCGCATTGCGTCAACTTATGAAATTGTAAATAATGTAACGCAATGTACGTTTACCTTTGTTTACCCTTTACTGTATCCTCTGTTTTAAAGGTATTGTTTCGACGACTAGGATAGATAAGACAAAATAATAACTATAAATTAAACTAAATTTAAGGAAATTAAATTTAGTATATAAATAATCATTACTTTATTAAAATTTCAGATATTTACAAAAAAAAATGACGCCATTTTGAGCTACGAGTAGATTAGGAAAAGAGATAGCAAGTTTCTTAAATAGCTGATCAGATAAGGATAGCGATAGTATTTGAAACTATAAGCCAGCTATCCATGCAACAGCAGGAATAATTTTCTGATGCAATTAATTATGGGTATGCCATATCTATAGAAATATAACATCATTAACTGAATATCAGATTATCGTGTATCCGAAATCACTGATTTGGTAAGTATAACTGATGAGCATTTCTTTGAATGTGTTGAAAATGTTGAAAAAGGAACAATGCTCCTTTGATGGATATTATTTACTTTGTACTTTTCAAATTCCTATTCTCAGTTTAATTTAAGCTGCATTTTGTTGTATTTGTGTTTATATTATTTCTGTATATAGATTTGTAAATGTTACATGATATTTAAAATCAATGTTGACTGGAAGAAAAAGAAAGACTGTGCCGTACCAAATAATGGGAAAAGCATAGTCATTGCTGACATGGGATATAAAATCATCTGGCACATGATGATTATAAGTGTACATGATAAATACTGCAGTAGATAGTAATCATAAATAATTAATATTGTTTGCTTCATTATTATGAATATCACAAAACATATTCGTAACATGGGGTTATAGTTACGAATATGTTTTGTGATATTCATTTTCAAATAAATTTTTACACTTTCAAATAAATAAAACGGGATGTTATTTTTTATCAACAATCGCTTCTCTGTGACAGAGTGGTATTTTAGTTATTCAAAGAATTTGGAGACATTAGTGTAGAAAAACAAGCGTTTATTTTCTTGTTTTTAACTTTAAAAAAAATATGTTATTTTGTAAAGCAATTTAAAAATAAAACATTATTGTGACGAAGGAGTTTTTTTTTTACTTGTATGGAGTACTCGTAGACTGTCTGTAAAAAAATATTAGGCCCATATATGAAGTACTTCGCTGGTGTGGGCTAAAACTAATTAGTTGACTAATGTATGTATGTATGTATGTAAGTATGTAATGTAATGTAAATACTACCCTAGTCTCCATTTATATGGCTCCATTAGTCAAAACAGTAGCCTATGTAAAATTATCAATTTCAAAGCTATTACAATCAAATCCCGTCATTATTACGATTAATATTTTTTTCTGTGTTTTTAAAACCACTAAAGTGACAAACAAGCATACGGCCTGCCTGATGGAAAGCAGTTACCGTAGCCTATGAACGCCTGTAACACCAGGGCACCACGCGTTGCCTATCCTGTAAAAACCTCTACACGCCTTTTTTTACCTCCTACTGTAGTCTCCTGAGAAGACCTCGACAGGCAGTTTATTCAACAGCTTGACCGTACCCAATATAAATCTTCTCTGGAACCGTACAGTACGCGACCACTTAGGCTCCAATGTGTGAGGAAGAATTCCCTGTCGATGACGAGCGGTACGACTGTAGAAGGAGGCCGTGGGCATCATGTATCGTCTAGGGATGTAAGTGGTTCATCAACATCTTTGAACCAAAGCTAACTTCACCCTGCTGAACACACCCCATTGTACAATCAGTAGAACACACAAAGGGACGTAAAGTCTGAGAGACTTTAAGGTTCTAAACCGTCTGTCAGTTTGGGATCTTCAACAATCCTCATAGCACGCCTTTGAATTGAGTCGCAAGGTACCAGTATATACTATGTAATGGAAACAAGCCTTTAGTAGCTAAACCTAAAGCTTACAGTAATGTATGTGCTTTGTAGATTTATTTAAATACAAACAGTGCCACTATTTGTCAACTGTCACGCGATTGTCCGTCTAATAAATGTATCGCATGTCTCATTTCAGAGGTCATTTTTAGGGCTCCGTAGTAAACAAGGCACTGTTATGCCTTGCCTGGCCTGGTTTTCACAGCAACAACCTGGACAGCAAATCAGTGTACAAGACTTTCAGTACATTATTGGGTGAAACTAGGTACTTAGTGTTCATACAAAACACACTACTATTAATTAGATAAATGAAGTATTTTATTCTTTTTTTCTAACTCGATCAACAACATTCACACATAAACTCCCACATATTTTCTAATATACACTACAATTATACCATTTCTTACACTCCTTCACACCCTTTCACTTACGACAGTCAAAATAACACTTCATGTTGCCTTAATTTCTACTGCGTGTTTATGATTCCCGGGGAGCACTGATGCTATAAATACAGGTACTAACCTAGTTATGGCATCAGCGTCCATATTTTTATATAAAATATATATAATATTTATAATGTAATAATATAAATTAATGTATATCTTATTATATATTTATTATATCTTGGCCTTGTGGTTTCCGGCAGACTAGAATAGAATCACTCCGTGTCTTCCCGTGGATGTTGTACAAGGCGACTAACATTATAAAACATCGATCAGGCCTCCCCAACCCGTCTGGCCAGCGTGGGGAGTGTAGGCCAAATCCTCCTGTCTGTGACGGACGAGAAAGGGTCATGCTCCTGTAGTGGAGACTAAAATGACCTGATGATGATGATGATATATATATATACATATATATATTGTATAATGTACCCCTGTACGTATACTGTATTCTTGTTTTTGTAATGCAAGTTAATGTATTAATAAAGATTGTTGTAATCGTTAATTGTCTTATAATTTCTAAGGTCTGTCTAAGCCACGTATTTGTAAACCATATATATATGGATTAGAACACTAAAAGTTGGTATGGTTATAGATAAAAGCAAAGTTAGGAAGCAAACAAATATAAAAAAATGGATCTTCTCCCCTACATTTAAAGCGGGGGCGTTTCTTTTTAATAGTGTTCCTAAAGTCATCGTGTAAGGTGTCGTTAAAAAGGGTTTCAAAAATTTTGAGGGTCTCTTATAACATTTTTACGAGTATATTAAAATGAAACGGTAACTAGGTAAATATTCAGGATTTAAGGTTTTTTTTTATAATTCATTTATAACTAAAGCAGTTTGGGGTGTAAGTAGCTAACTACGATCTTTACTGCCAAAGTCAAATTTACCAGCACGTGGTGCGCCCGCAAAACCAAAATGCACTTGCATTGTTTTATATACCATAAAAGATACGAATTACAAAGTGTTAGATTATTCTAACAGTTCTTACTTCGTATTTTTTGTAAGTTGTAAATTCGAAGGCAATATTACAACAGATTATAATAAAAGTAAATTATATTTATGAATGTTCCGAAAATTTTACGTGTCTTTCAATTCCAATGTAAAATTTTAAAAGAAGGTTTGTAAATATAGACTCTTGCAATGTACAAAATATTACTTACGTGGTAACTCCCACTGGCATCGTAGCACTTCCTCTGAAGCTTCGGAAGCATACAAACAGTGATACTTCAAAACTGTCTCCTATTATGTTGAAGATTGGAGATCGAACTGCATCTCAAATATGTATATTACGAGCAGCCCGGGCCCTAAATCGGACCTAACCGACCGGAAGGAGCTGAAGTCGATTCTCTTCGGGTTTTTTGATTGCGAAAATCGGACTTCTGTTTAAGTTTGTGATAAACACCTTCAGTTTAATCGGTGCATCTCCGTCTTTAGGATAAAGTTATATTTTCGCAATCAATAAAACCTATCGTAATCAGCTTCAGCATAGGCGGTAGGGCCCCAGGTACAAGAATGAAAAGACTAACAATTAACTTTATTTGACTTTATGTTTTTTATAGTTACCACATAGATATATAAAAACCGGCCAAGTGCGAGTCGTTCTCGTGGACGAAGGGTTCCGTACCATTAAATTTCAAGCGAATACGCAAGCAAAAACGCGGAAAAATAATCACGTTTGTTGTATGGGAGCCCCCTTAAATATTTATTTTATTCTGGTTTTTAGTATCTATCACGGTTCATGAGATACAGCCAGGTGACAGACGGACGGACGGACGGAGGGACGAACGGACGGACGGATAGCGAATTATCAGTAATAGGGCCCGTTTTACCCTTTGGGTACGGAACCCTAACAACATATTTCATTTTTACACAGAATAACAGAAAGAACTACAGAGAATATTTTGTTTGATTGGGGTCATATTCGGGACGGCTTATCCGATTATAATAGGATTTTCACTAGAAGGTAAAAGAATATCTAATCAATCAGTATATATCATACTTTTTACCCTGTAACTTGTTAGGTTACATGAAAAAAGAAACATAATTCAACTAATTCGCGGGCATTGGCTAGTTTTCAATAAACTGTGCTTCATAACGTCTACTAGCTTAGGAACAAGTAATAGGCTTGCCTATATAAGCTTGCTATAGGAACACTCTTCAAAGACTTAATCCTCAAAGCGCATTTTGCGGCAATGCACCGCCAATTAGTGTAGATAGTATCTTTGAAAGCTTTCAAGCAGGTATCGCTATAGACTGATGTTTCCATAATCTTTGTGAGCAACATAAAAGAAAAACTACAGAGGAATGGCTATTAAAATTTTGTAATAGGAAGGGAAAACAGAGGTAAAGGAGCTTAGTACGTGATGTACATACTTTTGAAGAAGTATTGCAGAATAATAGGGATATCGAAATGAAATGAAAATGTTTATTTGTCTCTGGGCTCTTGTCGGAAGTTATATGTTTCTTTTACAAGCTATTATTTATTTTGACCGCGATATCTGTAGTCAAATCGTGAAGTTAAATTTGAACTACCTCTCAGTGTACGAATGAGCTGCAACACTTGTTCGGTGGTGGACAATGCACGATTACCTAAATGCGGCTATTTTTAATTAAATGTATGTAAAGTCATTTCCACATTAACCGCTATTATATGGGTAATTGGGTATCAAATGAAAGGATTTCATGAGGGAAACACAGTAAGTAAACTTTATACTCTTTTTTATCATAAAAAAATATTTTTTTCTATTTTTCTTCATAAATCAAATTAAAATTATATATCGTTCATATTTCATAATGGAATTAAGTGTATATTACACTTACAATAGAAAACAAACTATGACTTCTTGTTGTAGACGTGCATTATTATGATTGTTGTAGATTTGTTTGTAACCGAATACTATTTATTATTTAATATTTGTATATTCTTTTTAGAGCAAGAACTAGTTTGTTCTAATGTCTATTAATTGTAAAACCTATTTATTGTAAGTATCTGTTTCTACATAAAACGAATTCATTTGCTTTGACGTTATTTCAAAAATATAAAAATATTATTGGATTGGTATGAATGTATATAAGATTACTATTATTTTTTTACTATGGATAGAATGGCAAAAAACTGTCTGCATGCATTTTACTTGGTCGGGAGTTTGTTAGCTTGAAAATGAAATTGATTTAGGGCGTGGGTGGGAAGCGGAGTTATTATTGTATTTAAGCTCGTGAGTAAAAAGTCGTACATAATGTAAAGATCTAACAACGACATATTTTTTTTTGTACTACGACACATGGCAGACAAGCATACTGCCCGCCTGATATGAAGCGGTTACCGTAGCCATGTTAACGCTCGCAACATAAAATATCGCTCGCGCGCCGCCACCCCCGCTGCCAACGCAGCATCTACTTCCTCTCAGGGCGACCTCACTCAGTCGCAGGAACACAACAACCCTCAAGAGAATTGTTGTTGGCTGCGGTATTATGTAAGGTGGAGGTACATTCCCCAATCGGGTAGCTTACAACTACGCTCCCTACCTCTCTTTTCGCCAGAGCTTCGTTTTTTAGTCAGCAGGGTACACCGCGTGCAGCTAAAGTTGGCTTTGTTTCAAAGATGTTGATAAACCTTTTTGGTTAATTTTTTGGAAATTTTTTTTTTGGTTAATTTTTTTATCGCCACAGTCATCATCATCATCATCATCAGGTCCATTTTAGTCTCCACTATAGGAGCACGACCCTCTCTCGTCCGTCCTAGACGGAAGGAGGATATAAATTTGAATTGCCACAGTCGTTACTTTGCAACTTTTCACTTTGATTCAGCACCACTTTTTATGAATAATAATATACAGAAATTAATAGCGCGTGTCATGTTTTGACTTTATTTTTGTACATACAAATTTAGCTAATTATATGAATAAACATACCTACATAGAACATGTACATGTGAAAATAGTACCAAAACCACTCAAATAAACGAACTCTATTATATTCTTAACTTACATATAAGTCAAGTAGAGAAACTCCTATATTGAAGGCGGTTAAAAAAGACACAATACCCATTACCCATATTCGCTAATTATCTTCCAAGATTCGGCGCATTTCGTGAAGTGAGAAAACATTGACAGTTGCATATAGCAGGTGACGAATACTCTCGTCGACGATCTATTTTCGTTTTCAAATTAGATATTTTCCGTCACCACGACCTTGACTCGCTGAAAAATCCGTGAATAAGCTCTTTGTTTCGCCACGTGCCTTGAAAATATTCTAAAAAACACGTGCCTACGTTATTTGTCTCAAAATTTTTTAAATGTTTTACTATTTTTATCTGATTTTACTATTGTTCAGTGCGCAGAGATTGGACAACAACACTGCTCTGTATTTTTTATGACATGTAAATCCATACTAATATTATAAATGTGAAAGTGTGTTTGTTTGTCCTTCTATCACGTCGAAAGGAACCTAAGTACCGACATGATCCTTCAGCGTCAGAGGTTCACGGGTTCAATCCCCGCAGAGGGATTGAACCCGGTGCTAATATTATTAGTGTTAAAGTAAGTAAATTCATCCGCAGACGATGATGATTAAAATTTGTACATATTGGTACTACGTTTTATCCCACGAAGTAAAAAAATTGCAACAAGAAAAAAATATACACAAATGAATGGCAGCGACCCTGGACACGGCCAATTTCTATTACAAAAAAAATATAAAATATATATCTATTAACATAAAAAACAAAGCGTCTGATCGTCGGTTAGTTTGGTAGGCGGCTGTCCTATGCAGGCCTACGTTGTGTTTCCTCTCCGCCTAATTGTCTCACATTACAATATTATTATTGTTTACACTTTTAGTATTAATAGTGTGGAATATATATGTGTTACAAAACGTAATAATATCAACCAGGAACATATTATTATTGACGTGATAACTCTCACTATTAATAACTATTATCACGTAAAATTATCGTACGTAAACCGACTTTACAGGCAACCAATTTTTTTTTGGTAGATCCTGAAATACAGGAAATCTTTTAAAGCTGTAATCTCAAAATGTGCGCTTTTGCTGAAAATAACATTACAAAAGCAATCCCGATGCATTACCAGGACGGGAGAGATGAAGATTTTGATGAAAGTATTAAAAAGTGATTAAAACATCATTAATTTGTTTCCTAATTACTTCCGTAAAGATAAAAGTTGCGTCAAATTTTGGTCTCGCGATTAGTCTTTGTCGTCATTGTGAGTTATATGATCAATTTCTATGGAGTTACTGTTCAACTTTTAAATTTTTGAGTCTGCTTCATTTAATTGTAAACAATAGTTGGAAACAGCTAATTCATTTAGTTCATCAATTGTTAATTTGAATTGTCGTCAGAATTTCCAGAGTACTTTTTGTGTGTATCAGATTTTTGGTTTTAACAGTATAATTCAAAAACTTCAGTATAAAGGATCATTAAAATAGTCGAAGAATTTGAAGAAGATTCTACTAGAAGCGACTTTAATGACATTTGTATTATAACTCTCTCAACGTTTTGTCTCTCTCAACATATTGTTATAATAAACAGTGTTGGTTTTACATTTACCGTAATTTTAACTGCAATTGTGTTAAGAAATATAATGTAACCTGTTTGTCATCATCATCATCATCATCTCAGCCATTTAAAGTCCACTGCTGGACATAGGCCTCCCCTCTAGATCTCCAATAAGACCGGTTGGAAGCGGCTTGCATCCAGCGCGATCCTATGGTCTTAATGAGGTCGTCTGTCCACATGTGGGTGGACGTCCTACGCTGCGCTTGTCGGTACGTGGTCTCCACTCGAGAACTTTTCGCCCAAACTGTTTGTTAGACCTTAATAAATGAAAATAAGATAAATAATAACCATAAGAATGAGGTCACCAGTGAGGAAGGAGTTGCGTTGGAAGCTGGAGTGGCGGCGCGCAAGCAATATTTCATGTTGCGAGCGTTAATATGGCTATGGTAACCGCTACACATCAAGGGGCCTACCGCCGAAGCTGAAGCCGAATACCATCGGGATTTTTGATTGCGAAAATCGGTTTAATCGGTAGAGCGTCACCGTCCTTACCGGCTAAGCTTATTACTATTAGCGCTAAGTTAAGGTCAAGTTAGATTTTTGCAACCAAAAAATCCAATCGCAATCGGCTTCAGCGTCGGCGGTAGGGCCCCAGGGCCGTATACTTATGTTCCACCCGCAGTGGTATAAAAAAAACCGTCGAACAAAAACGTTAGTTATATTATAGTGACAAGAAAATTGATGAATAAATTAAATTAAAATTAAACTTTAGAGTTTTGAATAGTCATTTATTTATAGAATGAGGGAATTAATGCACAAATTATAGCATCATTAGCAAATACATATACATTTCATTAGTGTGCATTTGGGGTTCGAGCATAATAATCGATCACAAATTTGAATAATTACTGTTACTACGCGGCGTTTATATGAAATAACGGAGTTGTGGTTTAGAAATGTCCCAGTCTAGGAGACAATAGAAGGTCAGAGTTGTATCATAGCATTAGAATTCGCCTTGGCAGACTCGAGAGTACATTACCGCGAGAGATTTGGCTCGGCGACAATTTAAAGCCGAGGATCGACTATTGAGCGCAGGCCACATTGCGAGCGGAACGAAGTTCTATTCGCTCATATCGCTCAATTTGTGCATTCGCTACACCGGCACTAAAGCGAAATAAAGCTAAATTCGTTTACTTTCGCTCATGCCCCTACCGCGTCTTTTCATACTTTGGTTCACTCAGCTCTGTAGTAAGCAGTGTGAACCAAAGTATAAAAAGATGCGGCAGCGGTATGACATATAAACGAAGCTAAGCGAAATTAGCTTCGTTTTTCTTCCTTCCCAGTATGGTCTGCGTTTTAAGACGAGAGAGATAACGTCGAGTTCGTCAGCTCATAGAACTACATAACTAAACTACGCCAGAGATGCGAACTTGCGAGTTGTCGAACCCGACGTTATTTATTTATTTAAAGTATTTATTTACCACTGTAATCCATTTTCTATCGGTCAACCTTCGAGAAGTGCAGACATCCACGAATGTGGTCTAAAGGTGGTCTTACATAAATAGTGTCTAATACATTATACATAAGTAAATTGTATTTAACACACCCATATTACAGTTATACTCGTACATAGCTACATAATCTGTCATACATATATACCCATACATAAATAAAATGTAACATAAATAAATATGACATACAAGACGATTCAGTGCTGAATTAAACTGTTATCTCTCTCGTTTCAAGTTGGGGGACATTAGCGAAGCGAACCGAACTCGTTTCGCTCGCAGTGTGACCTGCGCTTTGCACGACGTAGCCAATAGCCCACCAATCATAGAACGATTTCCACTTTGTTCATATAAACTTCTAGATTTATTATGTGTATATTACGTATTCTTTCTATAAATAACTGATGCAATTGTTGATTGCAAATCCGTGTCTAACTTAATCGACATACACTGATTATGCTGGCCTACTTAATGAAAAAAATTGAGAAGCCCTGACCCCTTAAAAATCGTTAAAATTATTTAAAACGAACAATGCCCTATCCATGTCTTTTTTTAAGTTGGCTGGAAGAGATCTATAACAAGAATAAAAATATTTTTTTCGCTCCATTCTAATGTAAATCGGTAGATTTAATGCAACACAAGCATTCTCTACCAGTCAAACCTTGTTATCAAATTTATTTTAAGCACAATTTTATTACATTTACACACTTTAAAACACACGATGTGAGCAAAGTAGGAATTTGTGTAGGTAGATAATTCTATATTGATTGCAAACAACAATTTGTCATTGTCATGAATAAATTAATACATGCGTGAGGGTGCAAATACGTATGCTCATAAAAATAAGCTCATAAATAATGTTATTCGCATAGAAATATTGTTCACAAATAAACTTCAAACCATAGATAAATGACAGAATGTCAATGGGGATGTTTGATATTTTTTCTGACATTAGATGTCGCTAGGTAGGCGTCGGCTCCAGATTGTCAAAATGTACTGAATTTTTTGACAGTGAAACTTTAAGACGACAAGACAATACAAGACGTCAACAAGACATTTGACAAGATGCTATGAATTGACAAATGATTGGACCCTACGCTACAGTGCTGCCAAAAGACCCTCATTCTCTTAATTTTTCTACTATCGTAGAACTAATGTTAAATTGTTTACTTGATTTCATTCATTAATTATTTTTATTTATTATCAATTGTTATTGTTGGCAAAATATATATTTTTTTTTGTTAATTTTCCGTCATATTTCGACGTTATTCGAAATGGAATCCGTAATAATGGATCCGTAATGGAAATAAATTGTAAAAAAAAATATCTATTGTCTATCGTCGCTACATAGAGAAGGAGTGGCTGCATCTGTATTCACCCTGAAGAAGATCTCAGTGTAAGATCGAATCTAGTTAATTTAATTTCCTAGCAAAAATACGCGAGAAATGCCGTTTAATTTACTTATGTAGTTAAATGTATTTATTAATACCTATTTAATTATCGTGGTCACACACAGACTGTAATAACACAAATATAATACAAATCAATAGGAACAATAATTAATGTTAATTTTAGCAATATATATTAATGCCTCAGAATAAACAATAAATTATTACCTACCAGCTGGTTGGCAAAGTGCACGTGATACAAATAACGGAAGTACGGTTTTATGAAACGATATTTACCTACAATTAGACAATTAATTGTCGTTACTACCTAATAATAATTATTTATTTATTTTGCTAAAGTTGTATAAATATTATTCTAGGAGCTCGATGGCGTGGTTGCTCGTGTCAGTCTAATCGATCAGACAAGTGTACATTATCTCGAGCTCCTCCATACTTCGAGGGGACATTAAGCCGTTCGTCCCTGCTGTCGTCATGTCACTTGTAATTCAATTTTTGAATAAAGAAATAAAAAAACGACCACACGACTGAAGTACTTCTTTAGCTCTACTAACTTATATCTCCCTCGCAACTTCCGTTCGTCGTTTCCGTAACGCTTTCGTCACGCATTCACCAGCTTACTCTCGAAGTCAAGCGTGCATAAAGAAGTTTTTCGTCAATAATTTTTGTATATTAACTACTAACTAAAGATTAAAATCAAAAATAAATTATATATTACTTTAAAAAATGGTTACAAATTGGCACTTCAAATTATCACTTCAACTACCAAGATGAATTGTTAGTTACGCCCATGCATTTTGTAGGAAACCCATGTGTTTTCCCGTTTGTAAACCGCTATAAAAGTCGATCATTCATTATTTCTCACATTAGTAAAACTCGAGCATATATGTGTCATAATTAAATTTTAGGATTGACCAGTTACTTCGTGGAATTCCCGTCACAAGTCAGCATGTTAGGTATGAGGCTATGTTTAGTAATTAAAGTCTACGATGTTACTCATACGTCATGAACCTATATAATTTTCTTGAATAACATGCACTGATTCCTTTCGAATTATTATGAATTTATGAATAACACGTTGTTAATATAAATCGCCCCTAATCCGTCTGGCCAGCGTGGGGAGTGTAGGCCAAATCCTCCTTCTGTCACACACAGGGACAGACGAGAGAGAGTCGTGCTCCTGTAGTGGAGACTAAAATGACCTGATGATGATGAATATAAATCGTGCTTCGGAGGGCACGTTAACTCGTCGGTCCCGGCTGTACTCATTAGATTACAGTCGTTAAGCCAAGTCAGTGGCCTTTAGGCGGCTTGAAAATACTTCCTTCCACCAACCCGCAGTTGAGCAGCGTGGTGGTGTATGCTAAACCCCCTTCAATTGAGCGGAGGTTCGTATCCCAGCAGTGGGATGAATAAGGGTTGACGACGTTGTTGATAATGATTTTTGACTTTGATTGACTGAGTCAATAAACGAACGCATGGCACTTTCTTGACAGCTCTACCAATATTCAATGTAACGCCATATTTTAACAATAAACGTTAGCAAATGTACTCAACAATAGATGGCGTTACATGTAATTTTACTAACATGATTAAGAGCAAATGCGTTTCTCTTAAAAATACACCGAATTTTTATTGGTCATCGAAGTATTATAAATACAAAGCCACGACGATCTCGCACATGGCTGCGACACGACGATCTCGCACACGGCTGCGACACGACGATCTCGCACAATTCTTTTATGAAATTTGTAATAGGTAAACATCGATTTAGTTGGGTCAAAATTTTGGGAAAATAAGTTTTTTCTATCGATATTCAATATAACAGCATTTGTTAACAATAGGTATTTGTTTGCAAATATGTTACCTACACGACGGTAAATCGCTCTATATAAAGTTGATATTGTTGTTTGTTGGCACTTGGTGGAACATTATTATCATAATGTTATAATAAAGCATTTGTACTATTCCACGTAATTACGTGGAACAGTACAAATGCTTTATTATAACATTACGCTCTGTATAACCCTTTTGCTTCTTTTTCTATCTACCAAAAACCGAACAGTGCTCGGCCATCGGGTATAAAAGTATTTTTTTAGTTACATAAAGTATTTTCTACCAGTCAATCTTTGGGAAAACAGAAACTAACAAATGTTTGACATTTACTTATAGAAAAAAAAACAAAATTTTAATTACAACACAATAGTAATAAACATACATACAGATTAGATAATAGGTAACAAATATCTAAAATATAATATAAGTATTAAAAAATACGTGAACCATACATAATATATAAATAATGATTCATTGCTTTGACCATAAAGGTAAGCATGAATTTTCTTTTTGAAACTAAATTTATAAGTAATTCGTCTAAGACATTCACAATTATTATTTGCAAGGAAGCGATGGCTTGACCATATGACGGTGTTGGCCGCCTTTGTTACTTGATAATTTTCAATGTTATGATACATACATTTTTCTTTTTATGTAATTTATAATATCATCATCACCATGTCATTTTAGTCTCTACTACAGGAGCACGACCCTCTCTCGTCCGTCCCTGACAGGAGGATTTGGCCTACACTCCCCAAATTGGCCAGACGGGTTGGGGAGGAATATAGAATATATAAATAGCATATTATGCTATATACTTAATATATATATATATATATATATATATATATATATATATAAGGACTTATTAAGTCCTGTAATGTCATACTACCATACCAATGCATGTGGGTAGGTTTCTTCTTACATTGGAAAATATAAGTGCTACTAAGAAAATTAAATTTCCAGGAGTGTATTTATTACTGAAAAAATATTAAACTCAATAACTTATATTCTTTCCACAGCTAGGGTACCAATGTATACTACATTGAATACATATTCTGAAGGATAAATTTCAATTTGCTGCTGTGCATTTATTTTCGTTTTTTTTTTTATTTAAACTTCATGCACACTAATAAAATGTATACAGGCGGACAAACAAACAACCTTAGGATGATGCAGACATAAGACATGATAAATAGTAGACATGGTGATGGAGTAAGCGTCCTATTTAAGGCAGGCCGAATTTCTAGAAATTGTGGAAATTCTTTGTCTATGTTATAAAGGGGATCTGGAAGTTCTGGGACTTCCTTGTCTATACTCTAAAGGGGATATTTGTGCAAAATTTCTAAGCTCTAAGTCCGAGGATCTGGGTTATGCGTCAATGACTCAGTGAGTCAATCAGGACATTGCAGTTTTTAACAATTTACCGCAATAAAATTTGCATTTAGATTAGCGGAAAAACGCGTTTTTTGTTCAGATCACATAAAAAAAGTAAACACACAAGGCCTTTAATTAATTTCATTATATTTATTAGACGAGGTAGACATCGCACTAACGAACGGCAAATGTGGCATTGAAATTAAAGAGATCGCATAATAGAATATAGTATGCTTGAAAGCTCCCACGTTGTATTCGTTTAGAAAGAAAAATATTAAATTGATTCACAAAAAAAACTTGATTTGTACATCAAATTAATTTGATCGCACATCAAATCCTGCATTTGCATTTATTTTTTGATGAGCAAAACAGGTTAGGTTAGGTTTGCAATGTATTTATTTGATACTAGCAGACCCGGCAAACGTTGTTTTGCCATAAAAAATAGATACCAACCTATTCTCAGACCTACTGAATATGTATATAAAATTTCATAAAAATCGGTCAAGCCGTTTGGGAGGTGACACGTATTACGTTTATATTAGTGACACGAGAATTTTATATATATATTTATTTATTTATTTAAACTTTATTTACCACAAATTAAGGGTACATAGGCGGTCTTAATGCTAAAAGCATTCTCTACCAGACAACCTTTGGGAAGAACAGATATGCACGAATGCGGCATACAAAATAAATTAACAACAATATTATTATGGTATAGTATAACAGAAAATGTACATACATACACATTACTTAAATAAATAATATATATGTATATATTTCAGATTACGTTAAATAGATACTGAATAGTATCCGTTTAGAAACACCACTAAGGGTTGTTGATCAATAGGTTGATTCAACAATTTCACCATTCGTAGTAGAACATGTCCTTAAAAGCGAACTTCTATAGTATATCAAGTTGTCACGATGATATGGAAGAAATTTAATTTATGACGAGTTGTATTCTAGTAGAATTCAGGTACTAAATCAAACAGCTCATCCGAATACAAAAATTAACATATTTTATGTATTCGAGCAGAATCGTTTGATTTAAAATTCAGTCTTGTGCCAGGCGATAACCCAGTTTGGAAAGAATATTGTTTCCCAAATACTATTACCATTGCCAGCCAATAAACGATTTTGGGGATCCCAGCCAAATGCAACGAACGATACATATTCATAGAGGCGTTATTTATTGAGGCTGTTCAAATACTGCTGGCTTTCAGACTGGCGTAACAACTAGGACAGTACGAATGTAGGACGTATCAACATGATCAAACATTACGAGTGGAATCCAATCGTGATTACCATCTTAATTAGTTTTGGACAGTACCTAACAACTTTTAATTTTAGATTGTAAGATAGTATTCGGCATCAATCCGTAATCATCCCTCTGTTTGGATACGGGTCTCTCCTCAATCGAAAAAGTTTAGAGCATACTCCACCACGCAGCTCAACTGCGGAGGAGATAGTATTCGATAACTAATCGTGGTCTAATAGTGGTGCACGGCAGTTAAGCTTCATTTGACTAGGTCATTAGATTTTTTCTGCCTTATTTGTCATATTGTCAACTGTCACATCGCCAAGGGAAAAGTCAATTTTCAAAATTTCCTCCTCCTAGTAATTCGTTATGTTTTAACTTGCCATAGTTTTACCCTCGTAATGAATTTCACTGTTCATTGCCTTTTTGGTGGTTGCTTAGTTAGTCATTAGTTTTTAATCAAATGGATTTTAACAGATTCAGTGACGTAGATTCAGTGAAATTTCTATGTTTTTAAATCAATATTTCTTAGTACGAGTATTTGGGACGCCCAAACGCCCAAAGGTATTATAATTTCTTTAAGGACTCATTTGTTTATCTTGCCCCCCTCGCGTGCCGCGATGTGTGTATTCTGTAGCGCTGTACCGACGATGTACCCATCATGGGACCGCGGCACACGAAGGGTTAAACTTAGCATTACTCGTACTTACTATTTTAATATAGTATAAGTTTATAAGAAATTATCATAAATAAAGATTTATAAAAAAAACTTATAGTTTACTTTTAAATTTTCTAATGGCTTGAACCGATGATATCTTTATAACTAGTGTCTGTATTATTTATTCACCTTATTATTGCAATTCGGAATATTAACAACATGAATTGTTCATAGAAATATTTGTTTACTTTTCTCTACTGTATTTAAAAAAAAGATTAAACCAATTTTTTCTCAGAAAATTGAGTCGTTATCTACGTAATAAGTGGTTTATCCACTGATTTCTACGTATATGGGCTAATGTTAATTAATTTTCCAGGAATATATTTACATAATTTTGGTTTCTCACTACATATAAGATTCTGGAAAATAGACAAAAGCTACCTACTGCTATAAAATTATACAATCACCATTACTACATGTAATTCCAAATTACTGAATGAAAGTGCTGAATTATTCACACTAATGGCAATGGAATTGATATTAAAACTTAATATTAGACAAACAGATATAAGATGTTTACCCAATACAAATTTAAAAGTACAGTAAAAGTACCATAAATGTTTACATGGGCTTGTATATACGCAAAAAGACGACCATATTGCTGAGAACAATCTTTTTAAAGCAAGCTTGTGGCAATTAATTTGTTCTTGGAACGAATAGGATTCGCAACGCAAGTCATCTTTTCAAAGGAAGCTTATGGCAATGAAATTGTTTTTGGAACGAATAGGATTCCTAATATAAATGATAAACAGGAACGTACCTACATACGGGTTAAACGGAGAATCTCCGTTTTAAACTTAGTTAATAATTATAAAATATTGTAGCAAACGATTCGACAAAGCTTTTAGAAATTCTTTTTGGTCCGTTTCAGTTATTATATCTATTCTAAATTCAGGCACATTTGTGTTAAGTATGTAATATATAAGTTATTAAAAAAAGGAGAAGTTTTGCTCCTTTTGAGCGCATAGTTACGTATCTTGAAAATATATTATTTTATAAAAGCATTTCACTGAATGACTGACATAAGATTTTCTTACCTACGAGTATGTCAGTCAATCTGTAAAATGCCTTTGTCAAATAATGGATTTTATTTTAAAACTGTAGTCCGATTTACGTCATGATTTAGGGAGACTAACAAGATTCGATATTTTATTTATTATTCTATACATTTGCGTAATCAGTATTTAGAATTTTCCCGTTATCAAAAGAAAGCAAATCGATCAAAAAATATCGGTGCAACTCGGGAAATTCAAAATAATTTAATGACTGAATTATTAAGACCCAGAAGGTAAAGTTAAAATGCTTTTAAATAATATTGCTGATATATATTTTGGACAGCGTGATTAATATGGTATTGTTCTTCAAAGACAATATCTAAAAAAAAATAGCTATCACCGTCAAGAGATCCGTGATGTTTTTCCGTAAGAAGTTGCTAGATCTAGAAAACTGTTTGATGGTGTTTGACTGATTAAGATATAAAACAAAATTAAAAATTGTGTATAAGTTTGTTATATTCAAGGGAGTTTAATCGATAAATAATAATTATTATATATATTTTTTAACACCAGATTTCGATCTCTTAATCGAACTTATAATATTTATTTGTATTGAAGTTTTCATCAATAACATTTCTTGGTGTCAAACAACAACCCATAGTCAGAATGTGCCGCCAATGTAATGAAAAATATTTCATATAGGTATTAAAATCCATTTTTTTTTTGTATCACAAACACAATGTTTCACAATACCTAAAAATTATATTATTTCCAGTCCAATTAGTAACGCAAATTCAGATTTGGCATGAAAAAGCATTCACGTTCAGATTTTTCAGCATGATAACCAAATTATAGATATCTAGGAAAATATACGGTTAATGTAGATATTCCTTCAATTTGAACATCCCTTCCTGCTAGATATTCCGTTTTCAAAGAGGTTACTTTGTTTGTTGTGTATTCGGTACTGTACTTCACTAATAATCTATATATTATCACTAGTAATCGGATCTGCGGCCCCTTGGTGTTGCTGATTTCTATGGGTGGTGGTGATTGCTTTCCATCAGGTGACCCACATGCTCGCTTGCCCCGCTCTCATATAAAAAAAAGAAGAAAAGATCCGTTTAGTGGTATTCGAAATAATAGAATAGAGAAAATCGGAACTCTTTTCTTTATTTTATAACGCTTGTCATAAACGCTTGTAACAAATAAGGAATAAATCATCGAAGACGAACAATGATAATTTAAAATAAAGCGCCAGTGTATATGTAACATGTTATACTTGTGATAGAATTTGATTAATCACCATTCAGGCTTACATTTCACGAGAAACATATATTTATTTATTTACTACAAAGGAAGAGCGGAGTTTCCTAATACAGGCATCTAGTTTGCCTAAAAGGAACTCCAACATTATTTACCATTACTGTCCATCTAAACTGAAATAAACTTTTTGATTTTTTGATTTGATATATATAAAGTCAAATCCATCAATTTAAAGCAAAATATACATAATTGTTCACTTACCTTGATCATCAAAAGTCGATCTCTTTCCAACACCGAGGCACAAACACCTTTCGAATTTGTCCAAGTATTTCCACTGTATCACTTTATATGTAAACAACTTCCATTATGCTATCCACATCTGAATGATAATAGAGCCACCAAGTTTTCGCCACAGTTCTTTTATTGTAGTTTTCACAACCTCGAGGGAAATAGGCCCAAAGTTAGTTCCGAACGGAACGGACAATATTCATGTCATCGTTTCTACCGGAAAACTCGATCACCAAGACAGGTACCTAATATTTACATAAATACCTAATATTATTCACCAAGTGATAGATAAATATATTTGCTTTAATCACAACTTACGAGGAAATTACAACCAGATTATTACTGATAAGTCTTTACATGAGCCATCGGAGGACAGAATCGAGCGCAATCCGTAGGTTTCTGCTATCACAACCATAGTTGATCTTTTTAAATATAGTCTATTGAAAGGTAGTCCTTTCTGCAACATCTGTTGCCTACATTGCTTCGGCACATTGAATATTATCTAAGATTTTAAACTAATAGTCATTCACAACACTGAAGAGGTAACATTGATAACATCCAATTCACATCGTGTTAACTTCTCGTGTCTCCAAAAATTAACACTAGTAATTCCATTTCAATTCACGGTTACATCACTAGAACTCACGTACGGTAAACTCTCATGTTTGGGGTTTATTTGATTGTTTTTGGCACAGTCAAATATTTGGCGGTTCTCATATCGAGCACGTGAAGTTTAACTCGTCGGGAACGCGCGACGCGAGATTTCGAGCTACTCGCGAACTCCACTGAACACACGCTGAGATCGCTACAAATTGTGTATTTATAAATAGTTATATGTATCCGTGTCGGCCCATTTCACTAAGTCGCGATGCCGTGCGGTGCAGAGGACAGCCGATGGCGGTGAATGTCAGGTGATTTCGAAGCTGTCAGTGAAACTGTTTTCAGTTTTCCAGCGGTACGTGTGTTCACCGTACTGTTTGTGCTCACTTACTAGAGGCACGCTTTTCTCACTGCAACTGCTGAAAGGCGAAACCTGTTGAAATAGGACGGGACACCGCGCGGGAGCGAGACGCAGCTGCGTTTCAGGAGTTCGCTTCTAGTTTCAGCCGCTTATTTTGCTTGCGACGCGTGTGTGCGTGAAAAGTTGCGTGAATACGAGAGGCGGATCGGTGTTAGTGAGTTGTAGAAAACTCTCTTTAGGGCGCATTCACAAACGCGGGATTTCGTTGATTTTCATCTGCCCGCCTAATAGATTCTATTGAATATTGTATGTTTGTTTATTTTGTCTTCTTTTCGTACAATTTGTAAAGGTTTGAATAGAAGAATTGTGGGTATTGAACATTTTAGGGAATCAATTTTAGAAATATATTCAGTAAGATTAAGTACGTTTTTTTCATTACAGTATATTTGTAATTTTATATTGTAAACTATATTGTATCTTTTGAGAACTAGATATTTTCTATAAAAAAAGGTATCAGAAACGACTATATAAATAAAATATAAAATAACTATCCATTTAATTGGGTATATTGTACTATTCTTTACCATCTCTAAAACCATTAATCTTAAATTAAATTTAAGCATTGATTAACAATACCTAAAACTGCAACCATAAAACAGGTGAAATCGTAATCGTGAACAATCAAAGGTGTTGTTGTTGTAAGAATTAATCAATTTAAAGTAGCATCAAGCAATATAAACAAGGGGCTACACAAACGCGTGGCATAATCAAATAGCACGCAAGTTTCGTAGGCTGTGTAGGTCGGGATGCGAGAGCGGCGGATGCTGGAGAGCGGGCGAGAAGACAACACGCAACGTGTCTGCGCACGCAGCGTTCGATACACCCCCCCATACCCGACCCAACCTCGCCACCAAACTCACACCCTCCCGAAATCTATACCGAAATGGGAGACCACCTCTGACAGCCCGTTCTAATGTACCAATGTACCCTTCATTATATCGGGAATCAATTGACAAATGGGTACCAATGGTCGTACGAACACACGCGCGGACTGCACTCACCGGCCCAAGGACGACTCTTAGGCCTTTTGTTTATCTTTTTTAAAAGCCTCCTAATGGAGAGACGTCCTGCGCGACCTTAAGGGTGGCCGCTGCGACCCGCTTCTACGAACGTTTCGTCTACAAATTAATTGAACGTCTACACTTTTTCAATCTGATGTAACTCAAATACAACAATAGGTTTGTTTCTCCTCTAAATCGATTTATTGTGTCAGTTTCAAAGGTGGTGTTAAGTTCAAACTAAATAAAATGTAGCTATGTTTTCGAAGATATTTTCATATTACGTGTTATGCTGAATTATAAGCAATTACGAAGGAGCGTGAATGGCCACGGCATTCAGCTATTCGTGTTACAAGACAAGGGTACAGATTGCCTGTGACGACGTAAATCATCTCCCAGGCGCGTAAATGAGAAAAAATTCTCATAGGCAATTTGTTCTCTACCTAGAGCTTTATAGGAGGACCTATTTTGCGAAACCTCGATATAAAACACTCGATACAACAACGCACAAGATTACTTCGGTACCAATATCATACATGCAGATAGTCCAAATATTTGATTCATAACTCGTACTAGAATTAGTATACAGATATACAAGCATTAATTAAGAATCAGTCTATTATCTAAAAGGCGAGCTTTTGGCGATAAACAAACATAGATGAGTAAATAAGAAATTGTATAAATTTTATAGTCTATATATTTCATTGACAGATATTTTAATAATTATAGCGCTTATGTCTATAAAATATAGTTAAACATTTATTTAAATAGACATTAATTAAGTACTAAAGCTATTTATATAAAAGCCGTGGTCTTTGCTTCTGTCTCTCTGTCGCTATTGATTCTGTCCGTTAAATCTGGAGAACTTTGAGGATTACGAAATGTACAATTATACAGTAAATGTAAAATTAACTGTGAATTCAATCAAAGAGGATTAATTTATATAGCAAACTAAAATTGTCTCGATTAATGCCAACGTTTAAAATTTTGTCACGCTGCCAGGAAATGTAGCTAATACAGAAAGAATCATTGTAAAAAAAATAATGAGACTCGCTAGTGACATAAATTCTTAAGGTCTTCACAGACTACGACATAACTATACACGTGGATATTACCGACCGTAAACGAGGCAGCCACTAGCTATAAATTACAGATCAAAATAACATGTTAATGAAAAACGCTCGACTATTCTCTGTCGTTGTCTACTGCTTAGAGAATAATGGATTCCACGCTATGACTGTTACATGTTTGATCAATTGTATAACTAATTATTTAATTCCAAATTAATAATACATTACCTTAACATATTACGAATACTCTGCCACAGCCAAAGACAAGACGTGTATTTGTTTATCTTTAGCGAAATTCATTGAGCCTATGAAATCGTCCGGTCGTTCTGTCTGTCCGTTGCCATGGAACTCAAAATTTAGACATACTAACTTCGGATTCGTGTAGAGCATCAAAAATTAGTACTGTAAAGTGACCTTGGTTTTCCGATATCAATTCGGGATTTCGAAAAAAAAGTCGTTTTTGTCTATATGTGTTTGTCTATATGTCCGCTATGTCATATTTTCGCGAATTGGCATTTATTTAAAACTGCCTTAAGGCCCTTTATGCTGTGAAAGAGGCGCCTCTTTGGACAAAATTCGTATGGAAGCGTAGAAGATAAATATAAAAAAAAATACCTATGCACCTATGCAAAAACAATAAATAATGTATAAGTCACTATTATTTGCTAGTATGGAAATAATTTTTAGTTTTAACTAATACATGAAAAAAACCATACATTTGTGACAAGAGAATCTTTGTGTTTTAAGTGCTGTTTCATAAAATTTTCTACGCTTGACAATATTGTTAGAGCCTTGCATAAACAAAAATCTAATTAAGTACCATAAGTAGATTCAAACAAATTAAAATTTAACGAAATAAATCCAGGGAAAATGTACACAGAATCACATTTCCCGTTTCTTAACGTTTTATCTAAAGGTCTTGTTTAAGACGACGCATTGACAATTAAAAAAAAAAACAAATATAACAAAGTAAACAAATATATATCTTACTAGCTGGCTCGGCGAACTTCGTATCGCCTTTATATCATCATCATCAGGTCCATTTTAGTCCACTACAGGAGCACGACCCTCTCTCGTCCTTCTTAGACGGAAGGAGGATTTAGGAGGCCTACACTCCTCACGCTGGCGAAACGGGTTGGGGAGGACGCATTTATATATTTTTACGTAATTTTTTCCAATGATAAACTATCCTATCTCTCAAGTTGGATCAAACTGCATGCACTGTACGAAATTTTATTAAAATTGGTTCAGTAGTTTAGGATTCCATCGCGGTCAAATAACGTGACACGAAATTTTTATATATTTTGATAAGGGGCTTACTACTCACGATTACTATATAATTATTAGATAAGACAAACGTTATTGGTATGATGATGGATGGATGGTAGTCTGGCCTATGGCTATTGGCCAGACGCCTATAGCGTTAAAGTGGAGGCCGACCTACTGGGGAATCTGTTTGCCTCTAACTCCACATAAAATGTGGGAGACGCCGTGCCGCCTACCTATAATCCCACGGGATTATAGGTAGGTAGGTATAACCACATCACGATGTGGTAACTTCATGCCGGAGATCTTGATGACACAGCGAAATGTCCAGTGGGCATTAATTTCCCTCGATATTCACAAGTCGAATGGGCCAAACGGCATCACTGTTGAAGCAGTGTGCTCCCGAGTTGTGTTCTATATTGACTGTTGGCGCCTGCTCGTCACCTTCGTTCCTACGCTACGGGCTGCTCTCAGCACATCCATTGTGCCGTTGCCGCAACCTACTGCGGGCAACCTCCCTTTATGCCTGCACAGCCGAGCACGCCTACGAGCGCCATCTGCAGGCAGGTAACCTGCAATCCTCGCGTCCCACGCAACGCGCGGGCGCTTCGTCTCCGCATGCCAGAGATTTGCCCCCCAGAGAGAGCTGCCCCCTAGAGATTTTGCTCTTGCTTTAAATGGTGACCACAAACAATAGCCGGAGTGACATGTCAGACGTGAGGGAGTCTCGCCGTAGTATATCTCCTTAGAACATTGGAACCTAATTTGGTGCGTAGTGTACGGTTCCAGATGAGTATTCTACCTCGAACTCGAACTCTCAAGTTGTGGAATGAACTTCCTGCGAAGATTTTCACAGGAGACTTCATTATTTTGGAGTGTAAGTGGTTCATCAACATCTTTGTACCAAAGGCAACCTCACTTGCACGTGGTGCACCCTGCTGACTGACAGACGAGGCTCTAGCGCCTTGGTTCCGAACCTAGGAGTAAATACCCCCTCAGGGGTAAAATAGGAATTCTGTACGGGTAATCAAGCTGATAAAAGATAACAAATTAGTACAAGCCAATAAAATCTAATCTAAGGAGGGGGGTAAAATTAGTTTCCTTTATTGGTCATAGGGGTACCATCATTGAAAAGGTTAGGAAAAAAAAATTCTGTGAGGTGAAGGTGCTTCTTTAGTCGGGCAGCTTAAAAAATACGCTATGCCCTACCTCTCTTTTCGCTAGAGTCTAGCGAAAAGAGAGGTAGGTCACAGAATACCGCAACCAAATAACAATTCCTTTGAGGGTTGTTGTATTCCTGCGAGTGAGTGATGTTACCAGAAAGGAAGGAGTTGCTGCGGTGGCAGCGAGGGTGGCAGAGCGCGAGCGATATTTCATGTTGCGAGCGTTAATATGGCTACGATAACCGCTTCAAATCAGGTGGGACGTATGCTTATCTGCCACCCGACGTGGTATAAAAAAAAATGTGGTTCTTCAAGAAAAAGTAAAGGGGTTTTTACTGAATCGGTAACGCATGAGTGACACCTCTAATGTCCCGAGTGTCGATAGGCTACGATGACTTCTTATCATCTGACGGGTCGTACGCTTGTTTATCACCCTAGTTATATAAAAAAAGGCCTCATAGAAACCTCGGTGGTTCGTTGACCCTTTTAAATCGTCTGTTCTCTGTATTATCTAACAGGTATATTTAGTAAGTAGGTAATATTTCGGTCATCAATGCGTCACCTTAAAATAATTGTAATGTACATACAAGAGAGAAGGCACGAGGACTTGGCGCCGGCTTTTGCAGTTAGTAAAATGAATTATGCATAGCCGACACTCGGCCGTATCGTGACATTGTCTAGAACTAACCGAATTAGGTTTGAATTTTACTCGAAAATCAGTTCTACCTCACTCAGGGACTATTTCACTATCAGCTTATCGTCTAATCTTAAAATCGTTAATTGTAAGCGAATATTAAGTTGCTAGGATTTACAGCTTATATTCTTGATAATTAAATACACTACTAAGATGTAGTAAAACATCCCTACTAATATTATAAATGTGAATGTGAGTTTGTTTGTAGTACTACTAACTACTTAACGGACTTAACCGATCATTATGAAACTTTGTACACATATTATCTAACGTATTTGCAAGAACATAGGATTTCTTTTTATTAAAAAAAAAAGTAACCGAGGGCGAAGCCGCGAGTGGAAGCTAGTATTATATAAATATAAAATTGTCTCCTGACCAGGTGCTGCGTTAGAAGTTAGAAGAAGAGTGCTTGTGTTACAAACACGCGTATAAGCGCGTCATCTGCGCGTCGACTGAGCGTTTAAAATCCGCCGTGTGCGTAGGCTCATTCTTCTCTTCGGCTCTTCACAACATGAGAGTCTATTTGCTCTATTTGCTCGGTTATAAACTCGCACTATACACTCATAAGCTAAGCACGCTTATGTAGTATTATATATAATAGTATTGTGCGCGCAATGAGCCGCTGTATGTAATAAACATTGATGACAACATAGGTACTATAAACATAAAGAACATATTAACACATTTCATAGAATAATTAATAGGTACACAGAATACTCACTTCGAATAATAATAAGTCATTGATTTTTGTTTTGGCTTCTATTGCTCCAAAACCTATGATAATTATTATTATCTTTTTTTAAATAATATCTCCTATGTACCGACATTATTCATATAGAATTTTATTATTATGTAAAGATACTAAACGCACAAATATTTGTAATACAAAATATACAATTGTATAAAATGATTTGCTGAAATGATTTATCGTGGCCGCTAACCTCGCGGAAATAGGTCATTGTCGACGAAAATAAAAATATCCAGTGTCGTGTCTCCATCCATACTGCTCTTTCAGATCCATTTGGGCAGAAGTAAGATGTTACCGCGACTGATATATAAAACAGTAAATAAACATTAAAAAAATGGTCTAAATATCCTAGGTTTTCATAAAATCTCAAACCATATGAAGATTATAAAAAGTTGCCCTTAACACTTCTTGAACCAAAACAGTGTTTTTCAAACTTTTTCTTTGGGCGACCCCCTTTGTATGTAGAAATCTTTTGCATGCCTTTACTCTTCAAGTTCCTAACCTGTATGTATTCTATTAAATTACAAATATCAAATCCGTACATTTTTATTTATTTTCATAGGTATCGCGTGGTATCGCTTAATATATTAATGAAATATGTAGCACAGCCGTCGAATACATTCCGAAATGAACATGTTTTTTTAATAAAAATGTATTGACGGGGGCCCACCACACATTCCCACCACTGTATCTCCTGTGTAGCCAGGATTAACAGCGGCGACCGCCAAAAAAGGCAATGAACAATGAAGTCCATTGCAGTCCCAGGGGTAAAACTACGGCTGCCTTGGAACTCACAACGAATTTAATCAGAAGAAATTAGTAGGAGTAGGAAGCTTTTGGAATTTGACTTCCCCTCTTAGCAATGTGAGAGACAGCAATATGGCAAATAAGGCATTAAAAGCCTAAAGAGATGGCTAGTCAAGTGAAGCTCAACTGCCGTGCACCACGGATTTTAAGTTTCTAACACTATTAGGGACCTAAAACATTGAGTTGTTACCTAACACATCGATTCCAATAATATGAATTGCAAAATCGCCTGAACGCTTGGTAATTCTCCCTTGTTGCTACCAAATCTGAATAGTATACTACCCCGGATGCAACTTGCAATGAATTCAACATGTCATCCCGCTCCCGCTGCCAAAGATCACACTCCCAGAGAACATGATGTGCTGTTTGATCGAATTCAGAATTAGCAGTAGAACATTCGCATAAGGGCGACGGCACTAATTTAAACGAAAAGAGTTTAGCTTTAAAATTGCCATGTCCAGTTAAAAATTGCGCAACAGGGTGGTCGACTTCTAACCACTTTTTCTTTAATCTATCTCTTACCGATTGAAAGAACAGATACAAGTGGCGTCCTTTGGTAGAAGTTTCCCACCTTTCCTGCCATTCAGACAGCAATGTTTCAAATACTTCATTAAAAGGTTTGAACAGTCTAACTATTTTTTCACGATCACGCGTTTTCAAGAAATCAGCGACCATATTTTTAGATGTATAGTACATTGAAGCGCGGCGTTGTACTTCTAAGTCTACCGGTAACACACCTGCTAGCACGGGTAGTGCCTCGGTGCTTACAGTTCTATACGACTTACATAAAAATATCAGAGCAAGGCGCTGGCTTTGAAGCAATTTACGACGTGCTGCACCTATAGTAGCCCTATCTGCCCACGCAGGTGAACCGTACGTAACACAACCTAAGTATGTGGCGGTATAAATAGTTTTTAACGTTTTGAAAGTTAATCCCCACGTAGAGGTAGAAATTCGTGTTAAGGCATAGAAATTCTTTTTTGCTTTTTCACCTACTTGCTTCATGTGCTCAATGTAATTAAAATTTCTATCCAAAAGCAAACCTAAGTAACAAACCGAACCTCTATTAGCAACAGATACTCCATTAAAATGAAATCGCGGTGAAACCTGTAAATTTCCCTTAAGCAAGAGTTGATATGTTTTATGTGGCGCAAAATCGAGACGATTACGATAACCCCAATCTGAAATTAAGCCTAGGCTAGCGTTGGGTAGTTTCTCTATGCTAGATCTTGAATTAGCATTGATTAATAAGAGACCATCGTCAGCGTAACCAGTTAACGAGCACCCTTCCGGTAAGGGTAGGCTAAAAAAATCATCAAAACCGATATTCCAGAGATACGGTCCCAACACTGAACCCTGGGGGCAGCCCTGCATGAGCACCTTTGAAGCAACATAATGGCCAAGTTTTAATTTAGTTGTACCATTCAAAAAGTACGATCGAATGAGAGAGTAGATGTTGCTAGTGCAACCTCTCACCTTAAGTTTCAGCAACAATATTCGCCACCAAGCATTATCAAAGGCACCTGAGATATCTAAGAAAATAGCTACAACATACTTGCTCTCCGAGAGCTCAACAACTTTGCGCACTGCAAGCGCAGCATCAACAGTGGACTTGCCAATGGTGAAGCCGTACTGATTTTTATGAAATTGTGGGCCACCGGGCAGCAACCGTGGCACAACCAAGCGCTCAAGCAGCTTACCCAACGACGGTCGCAGAGTAATAGGACGGTAGGACTTCGGATCGTCTGGTGGTTTATCACCGCCTTTTGGTATTATTTTTATAACACCACTTCGCAAAATGCCAGGGAAATGACCTTCTACAATACACCGAGTAAGTATTGTTAAGAAAGGTCCAGCGGCTACTTTACAAGCTTCTTTAATCATTCTATTCGAAATCTTATCATCACCGGAGGCTTTATTTGTAGGCAAAGCTTTAACAATAGACATAAACTCATCCATCGACGGTACATTTGATATTGGAGTGGAAGGGCACATATAATAAAAATGTATTATTGAATGCTCTTTTTTTACAGCTTCGATATATCGAGATAAACCGACGCATTATCTCGTTAACCAATGTGTATTTAAAAAAAACATCAGCATCCTTAGTGCGAATTTTTTACGTATTCGTTTTTGATAATGGTAACTTCATTTTGTATGTAATTGCCATAGCGCTATCTACCGAAAAACAGTCGAAGTAAAACCGTGCGAGTTTTTTAACGTTGATTTAACAACAAAAAATACCAACTCCAAACTTTACTCCACATTTATGTATGAAGATACAGGCTGATAATGATGATGACGATGAAAAAAATATGGGACCAATCTGGAAGTATACTCTTTCAAATAAAAAAAGTTTTTTTCAAATCTCTTTATAAATGACGGAGTAATGAAATAACAAACCTAACAGTGGGTAGATACAGGCTGATGATGATGATGATGAAAAAAATATGGGACGAATCAATCTCTTTCAAATAAAAAAAGTTTTTCAAATCGGTTTATTAATCACGGGGTAATTAAGTAACAAACATTAAAAAAAAATTGAACAGAATTGAGAACCATCTCCTTTTTTGAGTCGGCTAAAAAACTGTCACGAAACCCCAAGAATATAGTATTACCAACGACGAATCCTTTCTCTATGGTATTACATATACAGATATCATTATGAAATTCGGTGTACCACGACACGAATAATTATTGAAATCAATTTTAATCATAATTCATGTCCCGGTGGCATAAGTTTTTAATCATCGCACGAACGAATCGCATTGTCAATTCTATCCGTGTAATATTAACGCATCGTTAGTGTACATTTACATTTATAAAGAAATAAACAAACGAAGATCAATGTTTTAAAGAAGATTAAGAATAATCTAATATAAATCTTCGTCAACCCTTATTCAGCCCACTGCTGGGACATGGGTCTCCCCGTAATTGAAGGGGGGTTTAGAGCATACTCCACCACGCTGCTTAACTGCGAGTTGGCGGAGGCCAGTGTTTTCAAGTGCCTAAAGGCCACTTGACTTAACGACTGTCATCTGTAATGACAACAGCCGGGACCGACGGCTTAACGTGCCTTCCGAAGCACGGAGGAGCTCGAGATAAATAAACCCATCCATGGACAGGCTACGGCCGACGTTGCTTAACTTGAGTGTTCGATTAGACTGACACACACAACAATGCCAGTGAGCTCCTCATATACTCAATGTGTGGTAGGCATACTATCATCAACCATGGACTATATTTTTACTGCCAAATTTTAAGTCACACAAGTATATACTTATTCATTCATCATCATTATTTTATTCTTTGATTGGATATTATTTATCCACATGAATCTACATCTAATCTAAATACATACACTATTTTCCGAACTTATACCGATATGTAAATAAATCATTGATTTGTTCAAATTTAGCTACCGTCAAATAACGAGTGGTTACCAATTCGTTTCGCAACCCGCTTATTGTATTTCAAAAGCTTATTTGATATCGATTACGTTCTGTTTTGTTTCGATGCTATTACGACTCAGTGGCTCTTGGCAAGTAGCATGTAATCGTAGAACGCACCGGAATAAATTCCTCAAGTGGGTTTATGTTTTATTGTTTGCTATATATTGTTTTACGAGTATTTGTGCTGCTTAATTATGTAGCTATTGAAAAAAAAATTGGATGTCTGTAAAATCGGTTTACGGACGATAATTTTACGTGATAACGTCATAGGAAAACATCGGCCGATGGAAAGCCTAACGCTTAGATCGATCATGTCTGTCTATCGCTTGATCCGCGCTCTCGCTTGCACGCTCGGGTCAGGCGGAACGTGACAATGAGTCATTTTACACTTGCTTTTTCGTGCGTGCTGCCGGCGTTCATTGATTTATAAGACTGTTGTCACGAAGTCAAGAAGATGTTATCACGTAAAAACTCTAGCTTATATTGTGACTTAGTGGTCGAACTAGATAAAGCGATTGAGGTGCGATTGATATGCATTTTTGTTAAATTCATTAACTTCTTTGACATACCATTTTTTGCACAACTTTTAATGGTATAACAATACCTAAGGACGCATTACGTGCTTTTATAATAAACTAGCTTTCGCCCGCGGCTTCGCTCGCGTGAAATTAGGGGCAAACACGTGTTTACTCATTTATCCATCGAAGTAGTCGTGTAAAGTTTAAGATAAAATAGTCAACCAATCTCGTTTCCCCATAAAATTTTTGGACCTCCGTTTCACCTTCTTAGGGGTAAAATTTGAAAAGTCCTTTTAACTAATTTTATGTCCACTATGTTATATTTACAAATCGATGCCATTTTCGTAGTTAACGTTCCAGAAAACCATAGAATCAACACCCATATTATTGGTATTATGGCATTTCAATCCGATCGCACTCCCACATGGGATCATTTTATGTCACGTCGGCTATATTGGATTATAAAATAGATGTTTTTTTCGTAATCAGCGACCCGATAAACTATAAAACAATACCCATGACGATTTTGAGACTTTTTGACCGCATTTTAGACATTTCAACCCCATCACACCCCAATAGGAGATGATGGTCACGTTAGCCACGTTGAATTTTAAAATCGTTGTTGTTTTCGTAACCAGCGACCCGACAAACCATACCCATGACGTTTTTCAGACTATTGGGACCCATTTTACCTTTTTAAGGGTTGAATTTTGAAAAATCATGAAACACGTGTTTAGTTATCTATGGAAGTACTCGTGTAAAATTTACAATAAAATAGCCCAACTAAACTAATGAGTGGGGAAATGTCCCCATACAAACTTTGAACCTCCTTTTCTCCCTCTTAGGGGTAAAATTTGAAAAATCCTTTTAAATAATTTCTTGTCCACTATGTTATATTTTCAAATCGATACCATTTTCGTAATTGACGTCCTAGAAAACCAAAGAATCAACACCCATATAGATATTATGCAACCCCATCGCACCCCCACAGGGGGGATTTTATGTCACGTCGGCTACGTTTGATTAGAAAATACTTGTTATTTTCGTAATCAGCGACCCGATAGACTATAAAACAATACCCATGACGATTTTCAGACTTTTTGACCGCATTTTAGATATTTCAACCCGCATAGCACCCCAATAGGAGATGATGGTCCCCCTCACCCCAATAGGAGATGATGGTCACGTTAGCCACGTTGAATTTTAAAATCGTTGTTGTTTTCGTAACCAGCGACCCGATAAACCATAAAAACAATACCCATGACGTTTTTCAGACTATTGGGACCCATTTTACCCTTTTAAGGGATGAATTTTGAAAAATCATGAAACACTAGTTTAGTTATCTATAGAAGTACTCGTGTAAAATTTAGAATATAATAGCCCAACTAAACTCGTTTCCCCACACAAACTTTGAACCTCCGTTTCACCCTCTTAGGAGTAAAATTTGAACAATCCTTTTAAATAATTTCTTGTCCACTATGTTATATTTTCAAATCGATGCCATTTTCGTAATAGACGTCCTAGAAAACCAAAGAATCAACACCCATATTGATATTATGACATTTCAACCCCATCGCTCCCCCACAGGGGGGATTTTATGTCACGTCGGCTACGTTTGATTAGAAAATACTTGTTATTTTCGTAATCAGCGACCCGATAAACCATAAAAAGAATACCTATGATGATTTTTAGACTTTTTCACCCCCTTTTAGACATTTCCATTCCATCGCACCCCCACAGCATCGACTTTTTGTCACATCGGCTGTGGTTGATTAGATAATAGTTGTTATTTTCGTAATCAGCGACCCTACAAACTATAAAAACAATACCCATGACGATTTTTAGACTTTTTCACCCCATTTCACCCCTTTAGGGAGTGAATTTTGAAAAATCCTGAAATACGTGTTTACTCATTTATCTATAGAAGTACTCCTGTAAAGTTTCGGATAAAATAGTCCAACTAATCTCGTTTCGCCATACAAACTTTGGACCCCCGTTTCACCCCCTTAGGAGATGAATTTTGAAAAATCCTTTCTTAGTGTACCCCTAGACGTCATAAGGAACCTACATGCCAAATTTGGAATCTCTAGACCCAGCGGTTTGGGCTGTGCGTTGATATATCAGTCAGTCAGTCAGTCAGTCAGTCAGTCAGTCAGGACTTTGAATTTTATATTTATAGATAAATATTTTTGGACGTATTACGCAATGCCTGAACTAGAGCAAAGCTTGTACTATGGGTACGAGATAACTGATATTATACTTAAATATAATATTTTTTTGTAAATACATACATATAATACATAGAAAACAACAAGACCAAGACAAACAGATATGTTCATGCACACAAAGATTTGTCTTATGCGGGGATCGAACCCGCGACCCAAGAGTCAAAGTAGACATGGTTAGCCATTCGACCACCGGGGTCATCATAAACGTTGTTATAATATTTTTTGGTATACTCTTTAGGTAGGCATTGCACTAATTATGTTGTAGGCATACCTACTATCATCTACCATGGACTATATTTTTTCTGCCAAATTTTAAGTGACACAAATATAATGTACTTATTAATTCAACGTCATTATTTTATTATTTATTCGCATGAGTCGGAAATTCAATGGACACAAATGTGAAAAATATCATTCTGTAACTAATATTTATGACATAATATATCTCTCTTAAATCACGGGTCAAGCCCAGTCATTTGATAGGCGTGCGCAGGGATATTGATCCAACGCGTAGAGGCCTCTTTGAGAAGTTTGATGTAATGTTGTACGCCCGCCGTGACCCGTTCCAAGATATGTCAATGGAAGGATATACCCATCAGCAGGTCTCGGCAGGCGTTGAGACTATTGTGAAGTGTGATGGAAAATAAATGGTCTATGGAGATGAGATCTGGGTGAATTTAATACCGGGCTATTACAGAAGAGGGACGGACGCCTGCCATAACTGCTTTTATTGCTAGTTACATGATATATTATTATTAAGTACTTTTGCATATCGATAACTTGTGCTGCATTTACACAATATTCATTCCCTTATCACATAAATTCTCATTTGTCGTAGCTCTTTGATTAGCGGGCACTCCCCGTACGCCTACCATCGGTAGTCGAGTGTCGTCATTTCCGATGTTCACCGCGAGGGGTACCTACAAGGCCTAGTTGGATTTTTTTCACGTGATAACCTCTTATAAATCGACGAACACCGGCTGCACGGACGAAAAAGCATGACTCATTGTCGCGTTCCGCCTGAGCCGAGCGTGCAAGCGAGAGCGCGGAACAAGCGATAGAGAGGCACGATCGGCAGATGTTTCCTTAAGATGTTATTACATAAAATTCATCGTCATCAGGTCATTTTAGTCTTCACTACAGGAGCACGAACCTCTCTCATCCGTCTCAGACAGAAGGAGGTTTTGGCCTACACTCCCCACGCAGGCCAGACGGGTTGGGGAGGCCTGATCGATGTTTGAAAACGTATTGCCCTTAGTCGCCTTGTACGACATCCACGGGAAGAGACGGAGTGATTCTATTCTAGTCTGCCGGAAACCACACGGCTAATTACATTTAAAAAAATAATAAAATAATTACATAAAATTATTATTCGTAAATTGACTTTACAGATAACTAATTATTTTTTTACACTATGTTGAATGACAGACAAGCGTATGGGCCGCCTGATGTAAAGCGGTTACCATAGCCATAAATACATTCGCAGTATGAAATATCGCTCACGCGCCGCCACCCCTCCATTTCTGGGAATCTCACTCATTCGCAGGAACTCGACAATCCTCAAGGGTATTGTCATTTGGCTGCGGTGTTCTGGAAGGTACTTTCCCAGTCAGGTTTTATTATTTATTTAAAAAATAGATATACAATTTATTGTCAAGAATTCCACTTTTAAATTGTATAAGTTTTTTTTTTATACTACGTCGGGTGGCAGACAAACATACGGCCCGCCTGATTGAAGCGGTTACCGTAACCGTATTAACACTCGCAACAAATTAAAAAAAAACCGGACAAGTGCGAGTCGGAGTCGCCCACCGAGGGTTCCGTAGGTACGTAGTATCATTATTAAATTTGACATTTTTCATTATAAATAAGAAATAATGCGTCGAAAAAAATAAATCTATAATAATAAAAGGCTTTGTCCTCACTGACTGACTGACTGACTGACTGACTGACTGACTGACTAATCAACGCACAGCCCAAACCGCTGGGTCTAGAGCTTCCAAATTTGGCAAGTAGGTTCCTTATGACGTCTAGGGGTGCACTAAGAAAGGATTTTTCAAAATTCATCCCCTAAGGGGGTGAAACGGGGGTCCAAAGTTTGTATGGGGAAACAAGATTAGTTAGACTATTTTATCCGAAACTTTACACGAGTACTTCTATACATAAATGGGTAAAGACGTGTTTCAGGATTTTTCAAAATTCAACCCCTAAAGGGGTCAAATGGAGTGAAAATGTCTGAAAATCGTCATGGGTATTGTTTTCATGGTTTATCGGGTCGCTGATCACGAAAACAACAACTATTTTATAATCCAACATAGCCGACGCGACATAAAATTACCCCTATGGGTAATGGGCAATGGGTTTGAAATGTCATAATATCAATATGGGTGTTGATTCTGTGGTTTTCTGGGACGCCAATTACGAAAATGGCATCGCTTTGAAAATATAACATAGTGCACACGAAATTACTTAAAAGGATTTTTCAAATTTTACCCCTAAGAGGGTGAAACGGAGGTTCAAAGTTTGTGTAGGGAAACAAGATGAGTTGGACTATTTTATCCTAAACTTTACACGAGTACTTCTATAGATAAATGAGTAAACACGTGTTTCAGGATTTTTCCAAATTCAACCCGAAAAAAGGAGTAAAACGGGGTCAAAAGGTCTAAAAATCGTCAAGGGTATTAGTGTTTCTATATTTTATCGGATCGCTGATTACGAAAATAACGACGATTTTAAACTTCAACGTGGCTAACGTGACCATCATCGTGTATTTTTTTAAGCTTTGGTTTATCCGTTTTATGCTGATGGAATAAGACTTCTGTGTTGACTGAAGTGTTATCCTAATAAGTTTTTAAATTTGTATTTGGCATCAATCAGTGCTTATATGATCGCGGGCGGCGCGGCGGGGGCGGGACGGGTGTAGTAGTTATTCGGCAAGATCTTGCATTCGTATTTAGTACAATTAAAGGTGCTACATGGAGGTGGTTGCGTTGCGTGTTAGACTTGACTTAGATAATCTAAAATGCCCGAATTTCACGCCAGCGCAGCCGTGGGCAAAAGCTAGATAATAAAAGGCTTTGTCCCCACTGACTGACTGACTCACTGACTCACTAATCAACGCACAGCCCAGACCACTGAAGCTAGAAACCTGAAACTAACTTTGGATATGTATTCCCTATACAATGTAGGCGCGCACTAAGACGGGATTTTCCGAAATCTAACCCCTAAGAGGTTGAAAATAGGGGTTGAAAAAAAACCCTCTTTTTTAGAAATCGATTCACCTACGATTTTGAGACTTGGTGGATTGGTTGTTCATAAAAAAGGGGATGTTTATGGGAAACTGATTAACTTTTGACCAGCGCCCGGCCAAGAAATGTCTAAAAATGTTATATTTATATTGTTTAACTCATCACTAGATGACTGGCCTAGCATATGTACAGCGCGCTATGGTTTCGTTATTAAGGAAAGGGTATATACGAGAGATTATTTCAAACCATGAGGTTATCCATGAGGGTTCATCGCTCACCTCATCCCCGAAATTACCCCCGGAGGTTGTCCATCGCGCGCGTAGAGCGTAAAAAAAACTGTTTCCCTCAAATGAAGCTAAGTACCGACTTTATGGGGTATGCCTACTTAATATCAGAATTTCGGTATTTTTCAAACAATGACATCAATATTGGCTAAATTTATACTTGTGGAAGGTGTGATGATGCCCCATACCATTATAGCTGTGGAAGGTGATGGAGCTGGCCTGTTCCGCTCCATCTCCTACCACTTGCTTGGAACGGAGGTGTATCATCAGGAGGTTCGTGCCACCATTGTTCACGTATTAAACAACTGAAACGATGAGTTGTTGGGTGAGGACAGTAAGGGATGCGATGTTGAGGAATCTCTCTTTATACCCCGCATTCCCATTATTCCATCAGACCACCCCGTTCAATTTAAGAGACTTCAATTTTCCATAAAGGTGTTTTGCTATGACCATTAACAAAGCTCAGGGGGCAGTCTCTAAAGGTCGCTGGGTTTGACTTGAGACAGGACTGCTTCTCTCATGATCAGTTGTATGTATTGCTCAGGAATAAGTTCTCCTGGAAGCCTTGCAATTTTGGCTCCTGGTGCGAATGCCAAAAATATTGTTTACCGGGACGTCTTAACCTAAATCCCTAAATGGTGTATGTTTGTAATAATGGTCAATACGAAACAGTCCTTTATGGGGAAAAATGAAATATCTGGAATCTTAACAAAAATAGACGCAAATCAGGAGTGTTCCCGTAGCGAAGCACGGGTACTTTGCTAGTAAAATATATTTTGCAATGTGTACATCGAGCCCTTTCATATGATACCTCATTTGAACTAGTAGTTTCAATTTGAAATTTCGACACCCTAGAAAAAATATAGACCCCCTATTTTTTAAGATCTATTTACAAATGTATAGTTTTGAGATTTATTCCTGTACTTGTAGTCTATAACGATGTTATTTGCCAAATTTCATAGTTCTAGGTCAACGGGAAGTACCCTATAGGTTTTGATTCCCGAAATATGCGTTTTTTGCTGAATAAACGGCCGTAACTTTTTTCTACGTAAACTTAGCAGTTTGATTTTTTTACTACTTCATGGGACCGTAGACCTCAGTATACAGTTCAAATTTCAGCTTGATACCTCCACGCATTCTCGACATAGAAATTCTTGACAGACAGACGGACAGACAGACAGACGGACAACAAAGTGATCTTATAAGGGTTCCGTTTTTCTTTTTGAGGTACGGAACCCTAAAAAGGAACATAGCAGGAATCCAACGAAACTGTACATACCAAGCCAGAGGCTAAAATTATACAGCGACAACATATATTGTATGGTAATAAAATTATATAATGCTTTATTTGCGGGAGATATTAGACAAATACCGTTTTATAATAAGTTCAAACGCACTTTATTTAATTGGCTTCTAAACAAATGCTATTACACCGTAAATGAATATATAAATGACAAGCAGTGACATTATATTTAGATGATAAGACAAGAATGTAAATGTGATAGTATAAATAATTATTTAAGTCTATAATTAATCAATTTATTTGTGACATGTATAATACTTTGTAATAACCCTTGACAATTGTATTACTTATAATTAATTTTAATATGTTATTTTAGACTGATTTCATAATTTGTAATAATTCCTACGCCAACAATGGCAGAATATGTTTGCACCATACAGCTTTGTACGTTCTTGTTAATACCGTATTCTGAGGAATAAATGAATCTGAATCTGAACATAATATATCGCTTGCGCGCCGCCACGCCCGCTGCCAACGTAGCATCTCCTTATTTTCTGGTGACCTCACTCACTCGCAGGAACACAACATCCCTCAAGGGAATTGTTATTTGACTGCGGTATTCTGTGAGGTGGAGGTACATTCCCCAGTCGGGTAGCTTAAAATTACGCTCCCTACCTCTCTTTTCGCCAGAGCTTCGTTTGTCAGTCAGCAGGGTGCACCACGTGCAGGTGAAGTGATGTTGGTAAACCACTTACACCCCAAAGTAACAAGTTTTAAATAGTTATGTGGAATGTTGTCTTTATATGTGGTGTATACCAATTAGGTTATACACTAACTCGACATAAGGTTTGTACACATAACTCGTCTCATAAATTATGCTACTTACACATAATTTATGAGTAAATAAATAAAATAAAAATCCTGAGGCTGAGAGTGGTAAACTGGCAATTACATGGAATATGGTGTAAAATGTAAATTATCACGTAGATTTTACACACATATAAAATGCCCGGAAAACCGCGATGTAATTTTTAATTAACGTCATAAAATAGGGCAATAGTGAGTAGGAGCGATATTTTAAAGAGTGACTACATTAGTTCGTCATACAGTTAGTACCTATTATCACATCTTCCAGATGCGGTCACAACGTCACACGACGTCACCACTATTATCTGGAGGTGACTTTACACCACAATGTGCGTACCGTACACATACACTCGCAGACTCAGTATGTGTGCGAAAATATTATTGTTGTATGATTCAAAGGTAATTTATTAGGTTCTGTTTCCTTTTTTAATTTAATATTTTGTATGTATGTGTGTGACTGTAGTTGAAATAAACATATCTGTCTGTCTATCTACCTAGGCTCTAATGAGTGAGGGTGAATTCTCTGTTAGAAGGACTGAAGTGTGCGACTGTAGAAGGAGGCAGTGGGCTTCATAAAACAACTCCTATGAACACAGCCAATTATTGCCTGGTAGAATTTATTTGCAAAATAGATGGAAAACCACTGTTGTAATTTTTAATTATCGTCATAATATAAAGCAAGATATGCGTAGGACCAGTATTAC
Organism: Hypsopygia costalis; assembly: GCA_937001555.2. Classification (NCBI taxonomy): domain Eukaryota; kingdom Metazoa; phylum Arthropoda; class Insecta; order Lepidoptera; family Pyralidae; genus Hypsopygia; species Hypsopygia costalis. The sequence continues at coordinate 17,613,818 of OW443343.2, read as the reverse complement.
TAAGTATGACGACATAAATTCGTCATCAAGTTAGCACCTAATATAATGTCTTCCCGATGCGGTTACGACGTTACACTACGTCACTTCTATTGTCTAGACTAGTCTAGAGGGACACTAAATCATAAAGTATGTAGTGCGTCCACAGTACACTCATAAACTCAGTGCTATGTTATCATTTATTACCCTAAATGTAACTGATAGTTACTATGCTACTATTTACCACTTGCGCTTTCCATCGGCCGTGGTGGAGACATTTTGGCGGACTACACTTTGAATTTTCATGCATAATAGTGCATGAAAATTCAAAGTTTTGCACTTGAAACTGCAACAAACGGTTACGACTTGACGTCATCTATTGTTTAAAGGGGACAGGCCCGAGCCACCACACCGTCCCGAAGTCCCGGCACTTCACGGTAATTTTCCTTTTTTTTTAAATTCTTATGTCATCGACTTTTGTAAGAAAAAACATTACCAGACTCGTACTGAAATTTAATGTTGTCATACAATATCAATAAGTGTTTGGTAAGAATTCCGACCACATATGATACGATAGAATAAAAATGTGTGAGTGAGAGAGAAATAACAAATGTGTTGGCTGGGTATCAGATTACAGAGTGTGTGTAAATTATAACATTTTACCCGACTGGCGAAGACGATAGTATGTATTAAGTATGCCAAATTACTTAGCCAACTCTATACCCTAAACCGTTTAATGGATTTCAACGTATGAGGTGTAATTATTTTCGTCTTAACTGTAGAAGCGACACAGAGTATATTTCAATATAAATAATAATATGTACAACAAACATCAGCGAAAAAAAATGGACAATAAAATATAAATTATCTGTTCAATAATTTCTTGTTTCTAGAAAAGTCTATATTATATACTTACTTTCTATTTCATGTTAGAAAAACACCAAAGGGGCAATACTCGTATTTAAAAAGTAGTTTTTCAGTTCCGATCAAGTCGGATCTCACAAATGTCACATTTGGTATTCTTGTATCACAATATGAAACTCCAATGTCTAATTTAAGTGGGATTATCTATAAATATAAAATTCAAAGTCCTGACTGACTGACTGACTGACTGACTGACTGATATATCAACGCACAGCCCAAACCGCTGGGTCTAGAGATTCCAAATTTGGCATGTAGGTTCCTTATGACGTCTAGGGGTACACTAAGAAAGGATTTTTCAAAATTCATCTCCTAAGGGGGTGAAACGGGGGTCCAAAGTTTGTATGGCGAAACGAGATTAGTTGGACTATTTTATCCGAAACTTTACAGGAGTACTTCTATAGATAAATGAGTAAACACGTATTTCAGGATTTTTCAAAATTCACTCCCTAAAGGGGTGAAATGGGGTGAAAAAGTCTAAAAATCGTCATGGGTATTGTTTTTATAGTTTGTAGGGTCGCTGATTACGAAAATAACAACTATTATCTAATCAACCACAGCCGATGTGACAAAAAGTCGATGCTGTGGGGGTGCGATGGAATGGAAATGTCTAAAAGGGGGTGAAAAAGTCTAAAAATCATCATAGGTATTCTTTTTATGGTTTATCGGGTCGCTGATTACGAAAATAACAAGTATTTTCTAATCAAACGTAGCCGACGTGACATAAAATCCCCCCTGTGGGGGAGCGATGGGGTTGAAATGTCATAATATCAATATGGGTGTTGATTCTTTGGTTTTCTAGGACGTCTATTACGAAAATGGCATCGATTTGAAAATATAACATAGTGGACAAGAAATTATTTAAAAGGATTGTTCAAATTTTACTCCTAAGAGGGTGAAACGGAGGTTCAAAGTTTGTGTGGGGAAACGAGTTTAGTTGGGCTATTATATTCTAAATTTTACACGAGTACTTCTATAGATAACTAAACTAGTGTTTCATGATTTTTCAAAATTCATCCCTTAAAAGGGTAAAATGGGTCCCAATAGTCTGAAAAACGTCATGGGTATTGTTTTTATGGTTTATCGGGTCGCTGGTTACGAAAACAACAACGATTTTAAAATTCAACGTGGCTAACGTGACCATCATCTCCTATTGGGGTGAGGGGGACCATCATCTCCTATTGGGGTGCTATGCGGGTTGAAATATCTAAAATGCGGTCAAAAAGTCTGAAAATCGTCATGGGTATTGTTTTATAGTCTATCGGGTCGCTGATTACGAAAATAACAAGTATTTTCTAATCAAACGTAGCCGACGTGACATAAAATCCCCCCTGTGGGGGTGCGATGGGGTTGCATAATATCTATATGGGTGTTGATTCTTTGGTTTTCTAGGACGTCAATTACGAAAATGGTATCGATTTGAAAATATAACATAGTGGACAAGAAATTATTTAAAAGGATTTTTCAAATTTTACCCCTAAGAGGGAGAAAAGGAGGTTCAAAGTTTGTATGGGGACATTTCCCCACTCATTAGTTTAGTTGGGCTATTTTATTGTAAATTTTACACGAGTACTTCCATAGATAACTAAACACGTGTTTCATGATTTTTCAAAATTCAACCCTTAAAAAGGTAAAATGGGTCCCAATAGTCTGAAAACGTCATGGGTATGGTTTGTCGGGTCGCTGGTTACGAAAACAACAACGATTTTAAAATTCAACGTGGCTAACGTGACCATCATCTCCTATTGGGGTGTGATGGGGTTGAAATGTCTAAAATGCGGTCAAAAAGTCTCAAAATCGTCATGGGTATTGTTTTATAGTTTATCGGGTCGCTGATTACGAAAAAAACATCTATTTTATAATCCAATATAGCCGACGTGACATAAAATGATCCCATGTGGGAGTGCGATCGGATTGAAATGCCATAATACCAATAATATGGGTGTTGATTCTATGGTTTTCTGGAACGTTAACTACGAAAATGGCATCGATTTGTAAATATAACATAGTGGACATAAAATTAGTTAAAAGGACTTTTCAAATTTTACCCCTAAGAAGGTGAAACGGAGGTCCAAAAATTTTATGGGGAAACGAGATTGGTTGACTATTTTATCTTAAACTTTACACGACTACTTCGATGGATAAATGAGTAAACACGTGTTTGCCCCTAATTTCACGCGAGCGAAGCCGCGGGCGAAAGCTAGTATCGAAATATAACCAATAATTACACAAACTAAGAATGTTACTTTACTAACAATAATAATTGACAATTATTAATGATTGAAATCAAGTATATATTTTTTACTAAATTCAATCTCGATTCGATCAACTACAATCTATCTGTGTGTTCTACAATCGTAAAATAATAACGAGAATAGGTCATCTGGTTTGTTCTTCCACAAGCTTTCCTTAGTTTGGGACTAGATGGCAGTGTGTAATTGGTCCTCGAATATTTATTAGTACTGGTTTATATATTTTTTATTCAATTCACAATTCAATCTCGATTCGGTCAACTTGCATTCTGCGATCATAAAATAATTGCAACTGTCCTTCCGTTTTTTTATATTAAACCTACAATGTTAAATTGAAATATATCATAAAACATTGTGATTTGTCAAAAGTTTATTTTGTTCTACAGATTTGTCAAGGGCACCCGCGAAGATTAATGTACAATATTTTGGTGAACAAACATTCGTTGAATCATTTTTACACGTTAAAAATTATGAAGATATTAACCTTCCAAAATAAATCGTGCTGGAATCGTGTAGGAGTGACGGACTGTAGAACGCCTTCCATGCAACATTAACTAAAATATGTCACGTAGTTATTTTAAAAATATTGTGATAAAAATTAGACATGACGTTAGTAATATTATGTGGGAGTTATTTAATAATATTTCATTCAAAACTTTGATGTCTTGCTTCGAAATTAGATATTCGTGTGTGGTTTTTATTGTCAATTGAAATACAGGTTAATCACCTTTCAGTTTACAATAATACCTGCTTCACACCCCGGCCACTCCATACAAATGTCGCGGCGTTTACTACTATATAAACAGTGACGACCGTGCAGAGTGTGAATGAGCGAGTGTATGTGCGGTGCCATGCAAACTGTTCCAGATTTGTCTCAGAGGGGAGGTGAGGTCGACACGAGAGAGCGGCAGGGTGTGGCCATACTGTACGTAGTACTATTGCTCATACTGTGCCGGCATGTAAGAGCTGTAATCTCGCCACCATCTTTAGAGCCAAAGCACAGTATAAATAATAGTACTACGTACAGTATGGCTACTCCTTGCCGCTCTCTCGTGTCGACCTCACCTCTAGTCTGAGACGAATCTGGAACAATTTGTATGGCGCCGCACGCCCACACGCTCATTCACGCTCTGCACACACGCCATTGTTTATGTAGTAGTAAACGACGCGACATTTGTATGGAGTGGCCGATGTGTGGCCAAAGTCTCTCTCTGGTAAAAGAAATGTAGATGTAAATGTCAAGCTCACCTGGAGAAGCTCACCTCACATTACATCACAGCCAAATAACAATGCCCTTGATAATGACAGACAGCTTTTCATAGTTCTTTTTGTAAGGCGAAATAATTTGGCGGCAATTGTAAATTTCCATCTACTCACGTATGTTTTGTAACTATGACTTCCTTTACGACCAGCGGCGTCAGATTCCCATCGGGTTTTTTCGACTGCTAAAATCAAACTTCAACTTAGATTAGTGAGAATAGGCTAGTTGCCAATGTTACAAAATTATAAAAACTCTCTATCTATCTTCTCGTATAATACATAAAACTAGAACGATCTGCGTTCTTAAAATTTTAATAACTTATGTCCGACGTGTTTTATGTTCGATCAAAGTTTGCTGGGAAAGTCAATTTTAAAGGTATGAAATTATAAAAAAATAATATTACCATTGTAGAAACAATAAAAAATACTTTTGTTACGGCACTGGCTACATAAACGCAATAATTAACATAGCTGTCGTACAAATTTCTGATTTAATGCATATAAAATAGCAAGGTGGTGGCCTTTTGTATGGAGCGTTTTCGGGATAGTCCAAAATCGTGATCTTCAAGTTATCAAATCTCGAGAAGTTTTTATGCAATCGAAGTAATTATTTCACCTATATTTATATTATTGTGACGTCTTTAAATAACAAATCGAAAAAAAAATGGGATACAAGCCTATTTTAGCTTAGCTGATAGAAAACCTGAAACAGCCTGAAGCTCTATCGATAAAGCTAAAAATGTTTGACAATAACTTAAAACTAAGTCCTATTTTTCGGAATCGGTTTTTCAACCGTAGCCTGTCCACGAATGGGTTTATTAACTCGACTTGCTACTCCTCCGTGCTTAGGAGGGCACGTTAAGGCGCCGGTTCTGGCTGCTGTCATTATATGACAACCGTTAAGTCAAGTCAATGGCGTTTAGGCGGCTTGAAAACACTGACCTCCTCCAACCCCCAGTTGAGCAGCGTGGTGGAGTACGCTCTAAACCCCTTTAAATGACGGGAGACCCATATCCCAACAGTGGTATGAATAAGGCTAGACGACGACGAAACATGCAAACAGCGGTAGACTTACTTATAGTCATTTGGAAATACCACAATAATTACCCATGATGTCTGGTATGTACTATGCTTACTATTACAATCCTCATAAACATTTTCTCAAAGATTTTCCTGTGTATTTATGATTGATTTTCCTTCAAACATACTCAGTGTTTATATATTCTCACGGCGCTGTTGAGTACAAATATAGTTATTTACTATAATTTGTAATTGTATGAATCATAACGCAGGTAAATTCATACAATTTGCTAATGTAATTTAATTGATGAGACGGGCTCAAGGAAACTATCATATGGCACGCGTATGAACGAGTTAAGCACGTGTCACAGCTACAGTTTGTCCGAGATTGCGGTTTATAAGGCTGTTGTATATGTATATGGATTTATAGGTATATAATTTAAGTGTATTTAAGAGTTGATCTATGTAATTTTAACGAGTAATAAACCAAATGTAGACTCATCTAAATATATAAAAGGAGAAACTGACTGACTGACATATCAACGCAAAATCAAGTAAAAAATCTAAATCAAGTAAGATAGATGTTTTCAATCTAGCATGCACGCATACCTTATCTAGCATGCATGCATACCTTAGTAAATATAAATTTTAGTTATGGCTGTATTTTGAAAAATTCCCATGGGAACGACAGTTAGCGGGAAAAAAATGTTGTATCTATATATATAAAATTCAAAGTCCTGACTGACTGATATACCAACGCACAGCCCAAACCGCTGGGTCTAGAGATTCCAAATTTGGCACATAGATTCCTTATGACGTCTAGGGGTACACTAAGAACGGATTTTTCAAAATTCGTCCCCTAAGGGGGTGTAAACGGGAGTTCAAAGTTTGTATGGGGAAACGAGATTAGTTGGACTATTTTATCCGAAACTTTACACGAGTACTTCTATAGATAAATAAGTGAACACGTGTTTCAGGATTTTTCGATATTCAACCTCTGAAGGGCTGAAATGGGGTGAAATAGTCTGAAAATCGTCATGAAAATGGTCGCTGATTACGAAAATAACAACTATTTTCTAATCAAACATAGCCGACGTGACAAAAAGTCGCCCCTGTGCCCCCCACAGGGGTGCGATGGGGTGGAAATGTCATAATATCAATATGGGTGTTGATTCTATGGTTTTCTGGGACGTCAATTACGAAAATGGCATCGATTTGAAAATATAACATAGTGGACAAGAAATTACTTAAAATAATTTTTCAAATTTTACCCCTAAGAGGGTGAAACGGAAGTCCAAAGTTTGTATGGGGAAACGAGCTTAGTTGGACTATATTATCCTAAATTTTACACGAGTTCTTATGTAGATAACTGACTAAACACGTGTTTCAGGATTTTTCAAAATTCTACCCCATAAAAGGGTAAAATGGGTCCCAAAAGTCTGAAAAACGTCATGGGTATTGTTATTATGGTTTATCGGGTCGCTGATTACGAAAACAACGACGATTTTAAAATTCAACGTAGCTAACGTGACCATCATCTCCTATTGGGGTGCGTGGGGTTGAAATGTCTAAAATGGGGTCAAAAAGTCTGAAAATCGTCATGGGTATTGTTTTATAGTTTATCGGGTCGCTGATTACGGAAAAAACAACTATTCTATAATCCAACATAGTCGACGTGACATAAAAAAATCCCCTGTGTGGGTACGATGGGGTTGAAATGTCATAATATCAATATGGGTCTTGATTCTATGGTTTTCTGGGACGTCAGTTACGAAAATAGTATCGATTTTAAATATGATGTAGTGAACACGAAATTACTTAAAAAGATTTTTCAAATTTTACCCCTAAGAGGGTGAAACGGAAGAAGATTAATTGGACTATTTTATCTCAAACTTTTCATGAGTACTTCTATAGATAAATGAGTAAACACGTGTTTGCCCCAAATTTCACGCGAGCGAAGCCGCGGGCGAAAGCTAGTAACCAATAAGTCGTACAATCACCAAAAACATGGCGACCCTAACCACTTAGGCGGTTTGGCGGTGTTCGGTTCAGCGTGTGTACTGTAATTCTGAATAATTAAATATACACATTGTTATTTCTAAATTCGTACTAATATCACTGTGAGTTGTTTAGCTTGCACGCCGAAACTACTTAAACGATCATCATGAAACTTTGAACACTTATTATTTTATTAAAAAAAAGTAAACGCGGGCAAAACCTCGGGTTAAGCGGGTTAGCGGAAAGCTAGTAAGATATAAAAAAAAAGTATCGTCCTAACGTTCAAAAATTCTTCATATCGCAATAGATGTCTTCGAGAGTAAAGAACATTATGCAGTGTTATTGCAAAATTTATACCATTTGATAAATGTAGTAGCTTCACTAGCTCTTATCTCAATTACAGATCCTGAAAGAGCTTTCTTTCAGGATCTGTAAATGGTTTTTAAATATCTTGTGTTTAAATTTTTAAACTATTGTTTAGAAAATAATACTGTGAGGTCACTTATAGTTGCCACTCGATATTATGAATTTATATATATAAAAAATAATCAAAAATCATTTATTTTGAACTTGTGTTGACTACAAGGGTTCCCTTTCCTTTCTTTTTAAGTTTTAGAAAAAACTTGTGTTAGGAAAGACCTGCTCTTCCGTACACATTATACTTGTATACACTTTTGAACGTTCATATTTAAAAAATAATACAATGTTTATTACACAAGAATACTATATATATATCAGTTTAAACTATAGGAAGGAAGATTGGTGACTTTAACTGTATGTTTGTCTACTGCATGAGTAACACATGAGTAATCAAGTTACGAAAATCATTTTTTGTATGTTTAAACAATATATTTGTGTTGGGTAACGGTAGAACCGGTAGTCCTATTTGAATAAAATTTAGATCAATGTTAACATATACTTGAAGGCTGCGAGGTTCTTGTTGGGACTAAGATCCCCAAGTGTCATATGCATTCTTCTATATCCATTATTCTATAATTCGAGTTGTTAGTAGTTTGTATAAGTGTTTAATCTCTTTCCTTATAAGTTTGTATCACCATAATTTTACCTCTCACGGACCACTGGTGGTCCGCGGACCACCGGTTGGGAACCCCTGCTTTAAGGTCATTGTGATCGTTGATTAAGATCGGTTCAGTTTTTGAAATAGGTACAGTCGGTACCTTCAGATAACTGACCACTGCCATACATTTAAGAATGAGATGTATGGCAGTGGTGCTGGTGTGTGGTGGTAGTGGTGGTGGTGCTTGCTTGTCTGCTACCCGGCTTTTGCATTTGATTTCATTTCCGTGATTTGAACCATGGGAGTGTTCTATTATACGCCTCCTTGTCAGCTGCGCTAAGTAAAAGCATCTTTCTCTTCTTCGTGAACCCTTATTATTCATCCCATTGCTGGGATACGGGTCTCCTTTCAATCGAAGGGGTTTAGAGCATACTCCAACACGCTGCTCAACGGCGGAAGACTAGTGTTTTCAAACCGCTTAAATACCACTGACTTGGATTAACGACTGTCGTCTAGCCAGGACCGACGGCTTAACTTGCCCTCCGAAGCACGAAGGAGCTCGAGAAAAATAAACCCATCCATGGACAGGCTACAGCCGACATTGCTTAACTTGTATTTTCGATTAGATTGACACACGCAACCACGCCATCGAACTCCTCATGCGAGTAGAAGTAACATTAAGAATTAAAAGGAAGGTCAACGTATACTTACTCTGCACTAAACACAATATGAATTAGAACATGAGTCACTTGATTTTCCTTGTTACAATTAACAACTGATTTGGGTAAAACCCAACGGGTTTTAAACGTGGAATTTATTTTATTAAGAAAAAAAAAAAAGGTTTATTAATATACATAGTTGATACTGGTGATTACTGGCACTTGGTGAAAACTCTCAACATTTTAATAAAAAAAAAACATTTAAATACCTTGATAATGGCGTAAAGGCACAGAATAATATACTCTAGTAAAGGGTTAAACCGGTAGTTATAAATAAATTTAATTTAGTGGCACAATGATTTTATTTTATCATTATCAAAAAAAAAAAATATTGTTGTGTTTGTTTGTCTCTTGCTTGCACATTAAGTACCTATTGTAACAGTGCAACTAATACAGCAAAGTACTTACGTAGCCGTGCTTCGGAGGGCACGTTAAGCCGTCGGTCCAGGCTGTTGTCATTTGATGACAGTCGTTAAGCCAAGTCAGTGACCTCTAGGCGGCTTGAAACACTGACCTCCGCCAAACCGCAGTTGAGCAGCGTGGTGGAGTATGCTCTGAACCTCTTCGATTGAGGGGAGACCCGTATCCCAACAGTGGGATGAACAACGGTTGTCAACGACTTACGTAAAGACAGTCCCTGATGTCAAACTACGTAGACCGATAATATATACTTATTTTGCAGCTGTCATCTCTGCCAATATCCCTCCTCCCCTCTGAGATGACTCTGGAACAGTATGTATGGTACCGCAGCAGGGGCGTAGCTACCGCCGTATCAGCCGCATCAATGATACGGAGCCCCCGGCAGTGGCGGACTAAGGCTAAACCTTGACGAGCTCGGTGGTTCGAATGGTTAGCAATGGCCACTTTGACTCCGAGGTCGCGGGTTCGATTCCCGAACAAGACAAACATTTGTGTGCATTAACATGTCTGTTTGTCTTGGTCTGGGTATTTTCTATGTATTATGATTATGTATTTACAAAAAAAAAACGTATTAAAGTATATTTATCAGATGTCTAGTACCCATAACACAAGCTTTGCGCTAAATTTGGGACTAGATGGCGCTGTGTAAATTGTCCAGAAATATTTATTATTTTATTAAACTTCTGAACCTACTAAAGAAGTTTGCACTTCCAAAATATAAATTAAAAACCTATTTTTGAGCCCCAAAAATTACGGGCCCTAGGCCTTAGTCCGCTCCTGGAACCCGGGTTACATGGGCCCCCAGCATGTTCGGTTCGAGTGAATAGCCCCTCAGAATTATTGAGCCACAGCAAATGTGCCTTTAATAGCAATGAACGCTTAGACCTGAATCTTAACGGGATTTAAATAGACCAAGTTTAATCGTGCCCAATCGAATAGTCTAGCCAGAGTACTCTCGATTTCGAGAACATGGCGTTCGCGACTCTCCTCCACTTGGGACCGAGAAAAGTTACGTATGCAGCTTGCTTGAGGAGCCTAGCTTCTCTGCAGGATCGATTAACCCGCGACCGCTTTTTAGCCCCCACAGTGGCTATGGCGGTTGGGGATATGCCCGTTGATATTACATTAAGGCGGGGTGGTACCAGTGGTACTGCAAAATCCACAATTTAGAATTCATCTTTGAAATAATAAACAGAGAATTAAAATCTAGGAAAAATATATTGATATTGTTGAGGATATATACTAGGGAATATATCCGATGGAAACATGATTTAATGAAGTTGACTCGATAAAATAAATTCACAAAGTTACTTCTTAATTTCAATATTTATAAAGCCGCTAGGCATACATAATTTTGGGTTATAATCTAGCTCTGTACTAATTATAAGCTGTTATAATGGTGTTTACGTCGATTGTAATCTGTCTTGTAGCTAATAAATATAAAAAAATACCTACGTAATTTTAATTATTGCATAACAATCAATTTTGACGAGCTCGGTGGTCGAATGGTCACTGGTCAATGGCCACTTTGACTCCGAGGTCGCGGGTTCGATCCCCGCACAAGACAAACATTTGTGTGCATGAACATGTCTGTTTGTCTTGATCTGAATGTTTTCTATGTATTATAAGTATGTATTTACAAAAAAAAATATATTTAAGTACATTTATCAGTTGTCTAGTACCCATAACACAAGCTTTGCGCTTAATTTGGGACTAGATGGCGCTGTGTAATTTTTTTTTTTTATACTACGTCGCGTGGCTGACAAGCATACGGCCCGCCTGATGTGAAGCGGTTACCGTAGCCAACAACATAAAATATTGCTCGCGCGCCGCCACCCCCGCTGCCATCGCAGCATCTGCTTCCTTTCTGGTGACCTCACTCACTCGCAGGAACACAACAACCGAAAGGAAAAAATCAAGGGAACCGTTATTTGGCTGCGGTATTCTGTGAGGTGGAGGTACATTCCCCAGTCGGGTAGCTTATAATTACGCTCCCTACCTCTCTTTTCGCCAGAGCTTCGTTTGTCAGTCAGCACGGTGCACCGCATACAGGTGAAGTTGGCTTTCGCTCAAAGATATTGATGAACCACTTACACCCCAATTGTTATGCATAATTGTCCAGAAATATTTATTTATACTGAAATGTATGGCAGAGTGGTCAGTTATCTTAAGGTACCGACTGTACCTATTTCAAAAACTGAACCGATCTTAATCAACGATCAAAATGACCTTAAAGCAGGGGTTCCCAACCGGTGGACGGACCTCTCACGGAGAGGTAAAATTATGGCGAGGCGCTGTGTACATTGTCCAGAAATATTTATATTTATTTATTATTATTATTTATAACAACAACAAAGAAATATCTACAAACACAAAAAGTTTATCTCTTTGTGTTTGTAGATATTTCTTTGTTGTTAAAAGATTTATTCCAGCCAACCATAGTGCGAATACAGAAATTTTATTGAAACAGTTAATTTATACAGAAATCCATGTATTTGTTATAATTTTATTGTCGGTTCGTATGATTACAGAGTATTGATTGCATTGAACGCAATAAGATTTCTCGTTTTATTTATGCATACAACTTTTGTGATAATTACGTAACATTGTGTAAACACAACTAAACGTGTGAAATGCTTACGTAAAAATTGCATAATTTTCTATATTATTTGCATTAAATTACATATAACTAGAGATGGCACATAAATCTACGATAAATTACTTTTGTTTAAAAAAATGTATATGATTATGATGACATGTAAGGAAAAAGTGGTTAGGGGTGTATATGGTTTATCAACATCTTTATTCAATAACAAGCCAACCTCACCAGCACGTGGTGCACCCTGCTGACTGACAAACGAGGCTCTGTCGAAAAGAGAGGTAGGGCATAGCGTATTTTTTAAGCTGCCCGACTAAGGAAGTACCTGCTCCTCACAGAATATAATTCCCTTGAGGGTTGTTGTATTCCTGCGAGTAACTGAGGTCACCAGAAAGAAAGGAAGGATTAAAGGCTGGCAACAGATCGGCCCCTTGGTGTTGCTGATCTCCATGGGCGGTGGTGATTGCTTTCCATCAGGTGACCCACATGCTCGCTTGCCCCCCTCTAATATAAAAAATAATAGCTGTCAATAAATTTACTTAATAAGTGACGATTATTTTGTTCATATGACGTTAAATAAAATATCATACAATTTTCGACGTCACAATAAAAATGTCTACGAACGCTAAGAGTTTGCGAATGTATCATAGTACAGTTCAATGCTACGATGGGACTGTTTATGAATCATCTTGACAAATCACATAAAACCAAGTATTTCGAGCCGTTCCTCACATTTCGACTCAAACCGCCTACAGGGAAACATCGAAAATGGCTTCATATGTGCCTATATTGGCTCTAAGCCTACTCGTCATCATTAACACGGAGTGCCGTGTCCTACCAAGAGAAATAATTGTCCCGCCAGAAGGACTATCAATGGAGATCAATATTAAACCGGTTTTGGAAGGAAATAAGGACAACAGACAAATGAAAATCGAGATTCTTGTCAATGAAAAGCATCACAGACATCACGATCCTCCGGTATTTAAAGGAAAGGACAAAGGGAAGGAAGACTTTGTGCCGAGTATCGAAAATCGACATGGAATAATTGTTGGAAGGTGTCCTAGTGGTTACGTTCAGAAAGGAGGTTTCTGTTTTCCTGATGACGACTACTGAACTGTGAAAAACACTATAGACTAGAATACGATTTCTTCCACCAATATGACAAATATACTTACAAGAAACTTGCAAAATGAATAGTACTTACAAAAGGCGGTCTTATCGCTAAAAGCAAGATCTTCCAGAAAACCTTTAGAAGATAAACAATGAAAAAATTTGGTAGACACTATAATTATTTTTGGTGTAATTCACAGTGCATATAAATTTATATTGAATTTATACAGTGCATCGGAGTGTCTATATGTACTTATAGTGTTTATGTGCATTTATTTCTTTTGACACAACTTATACTATAGTGTCATAAAGTATACTAGTGTTTTGAGTGTTTACGATATACGCTATCATGGTAGAAAAACGCCAGGTATGTTCTTTCCGTATATGGTCAAGACTACGTCACGATTTTGGCTGTCAAAATCTGTCATTTTCTATCCATTCCATATATCTGATGACACAGGCGACTTCAATGCTAATAACCACATTTGTCGCTAAAGAACTTACCTTGTGATTTTGTACCATGATAGGGGTTATATAGGGTAATAATAACGAGCTCGATGGTCGAATGGCTTGCAATGGTCACTTTGACTCCGAGGTCGCGGGTTCAATCCCCGCAAAAGACAAATATTTGTATGCATGAACATGTCTGTTTGTCTTAGTCTGGGTATTTTCTATGTATAATTATGTATGTATTTACGAAAAAATGTATTTAAGTATTATATCAGTTATCTAGTATACAAGCTTTGCATAGTTTGGGACTTAGATCTTCTTCTCTGTCCTTTCGCTCTTGGCAGAGCGGTCGTGGTCATGTAGAGGCATCCACATCGGTGGTGGAGGCGGATACAGCTCTCCGCACGATCTCCCGCCATTCTCCCTGTTGGCAGACTGTCTTTAGGGACTTAGATGGCAGTGCGTGATTTGTCCAGGAATATTTATTTATTGTATTCTATGTAGGCATCTCTTGTTAATACAGGGGTTTTAAGGAGTCTGCGACAAGAGATGCCTCTGGTATTGCAATTTCAAATTTTGTTTAAATTAGCAAAATTGTAACATAGTTTATCTAGGTAGCTATTTATTTTTTTGATATAAAATGAATGAATATAAAACTTGTTGTATAATTTATTCAAGAATGACTGACTAGTTATTATAATGCATTTATTGTTTAGTATTTAAGACAGGAATATTCTCGTACAGTCAGCCAAAAATAGTAATCCGAGCCGCGGATTATTAAAGAGGATTACTGCAATAATAGATTAATACCGATTTTTTTTTAAATCGGTAATTTGTCTATGCTACATTACAGTCGCAAATTTTCACAATGTTAAATATTGTTTGTAAAATTTTATTAATCAGTTATTTCTTAGAATATGTTTGTTCTAAATCGGTGATTTGTCGATTCCACATTACAATTGCAAATTCTCACTATTTTAAATATTGTTTGCTAAATATTTATTAGTAACTTACTTCTTTGGATATGTTTGTTCTGGTTCTCGTCTCCTATCGCTCTTACTGACTGTACCTAGTTACTTTATGCAAATATTAAGTATAAATAAAAATCTGAATTGATAATGCTAAGAAAAAACATTTTTATTACGCCCTTATCCATCTAGTTACATATATAATAAGTTCCTGCTAACGCCCTAGATTCTTCAATTATTTTTTTTTATTTAACTAGCCCGAGTGGTCGAATGGCTAGCAATGCCCCCTTTGACTCCGGGGTAGCGAGTTCGAATCATACATTTATCAGTTGTCTATTACCCATAGTACAAACTATGCGTTTAATTTGGGACTAGATGGCGCTGTGTAAATTGTCCTGAAATACATATTATTTATACGAATAATTGTTTATTCCCTGCAACAAATGAAAATGAATCGTTGCCAACACAACAACTTTCAAGGGAATTGTTATTTGGTTGCGGTATTCTGTGAGATAGAGGTACTTCCCCAGTCGTATCTTAGTAAGTTACGCGTTTTGACATAAAAAACAATATTGCTTGCTGTCAATAGTTAGATCGTAGCACGAAATTTATATGTAAGGTTAAAGTAATACTGCATTAAGAGATTGTGGTTGGCCCCCAGGGCAGGGCCCCCATTACAATATCTTCAATCAATACCTGCTTCTTTTATATTGTTAATACCATTAATTATCGGCTTGGTGGAACATTAACAGTCTCATATTAATAAAAATAATTACGTGGAAGTCCTAAATGCTTTATTAATAACAGAACTGTATTTTATTTTGGCGTGGAAGTGGCTCACCATAATCTTTAGAGCCAAAGCCAACCTAATCCGCTCGTGGTGCAACCTGCCTACTAGAGAAATAGGTGGCGAAAGAGAGGTAGGGATAGCAGTCATAATTCCACACACTTATTTGTGCTGCCACATACATAGGTTGGAATATTTAAATGCCACCTAAATAAATATTCTAAGCAAATATCATACAAAGAAATAAGCGGAATTACCTCCACCTCACAGAATATCGCAGCTGAATAACTTACCAGGGAAAAAGGAGTTGCGACCGTTTATATGACCTATAACAACCGCTTCACATCAGGCGGGCCGTAAGCTTGTCTGCCATCTCACGAAGTATAAAAAAAATGAGAAAGATCTAAACTTTTTTCAAAGTGAAACTGAACACTGTTGTAAGACCACGCCCTGCATTCTTGAGATATAATTAATTTTAAAATAGTACATAAATTGTGAACTATAAGTTTTTTTTTTTACACGTAAGTATATAGGATCATAATTTATAAGGTTCATATGCATAAACAAACAGACAACATTGTATACAAGTACTACCATAAATTTTAATGAATGTTTTATATGGTAATACATAAATCAAAATTCTAAATTAGCAATCACATCAAATTTATCACTTAAACTCATATAACAAAATAAAAATACACACGTATCACAAATAATTTATTTAAAAAAGAATCTGACAAATACGAAAACCTGTCAATTATGTATAATACATTATATATTTTTTTATAAATGTACTCGTATGTCGCAGTACTTGTTAGTAAAGTGCTAAACAAAATATACACAACACTATTTTTTTCATAAGAACAGTTTTCACATGGCAATCTTTGAATACTTTTGTTACCTAAAAAGTCAATTATGCTAATAAAACAATTTGTCCCATTTCTACTCTTTTTGGTTTATAACGCAAAAAACTCCTACGCGTTCACT
Source organism: Hypsopygia costalis (assembly GCA_937001555.2). Classification (NCBI taxonomy): domain Eukaryota; kingdom Metazoa; phylum Arthropoda; class Insecta; order Lepidoptera; family Pyralidae; genus Hypsopygia; species Hypsopygia costalis. The sequence continues at coordinate 17,597,333 of OW443343.2, read as the reverse complement.
TAAAACTTGAGATTCGTTTCTTTCATCGCAGCCACGCTTGCATTTCCACAGATGATCGAAAACCTTTCCGATTACACAATACCACTGATAATTTCTACCATCACTTTAATAATCGCTATCAGGAAAACATATATCTCCAACCATGGCATAACCTTTTGGACACTTCCCGACATTTATAAAGCTGCGGCTTTCTACACTTGGAACAAAGTCACTGTTTGAAGCTGGTTCTGCTGGTTTGACACGAACATCCATCTTCCATCTTGGCGCCGCTCTTTCACTGCGTTGATTAATTTCTGGCTTAATTTTGATCTCCAAGGTTACTCCTTCAGGAGGCATTGATATTTCTTGAAGTTTATTGATAACATGACTTTCAACACTGATGACTAATATTAGGGAAAATACCAAAATATTACAATATAAAGCCATTGCGATGTTTTACGGTGTATTGGCTGTGAAATATTGTGACGGAGTATGGCCAGCTCTGAGTTTTATAGCATCAATGATCGGTGGTGATTCATAAAGTATCATCTGCGTCATAGTGTCAAGTATCAGCATCTAAATGACTTGTTTACCATTTAGACTAACGGATCGCGATGGGGTCATAACAGTTTTTGGAGCAATTATTTAATTCTCAAAAGCAGACAATGCGAATTAAAAAATTAAAAACGACCAAGTTTCGTCACATAACCGTGAGTTCCAGCGTTTCATCAACTCTGTCAGCTGAATACAAGTGACTTGGGGTACGTTTAGCACCGAAACTTAAAGCCATTGGTCCAAGATCCCACAACACTGAAAACCCGCGTGTTTAATCAATGTGTTCTTCCAATCATACCTAGCATAATATGCTTGCGACAAACGGACGTTGACTGTGGGGCTTATCCATTAACTAAACGACACGCAAAGGGCCTCGGAGCGTTTGCTGATTCGATATCTCTTTGCGGAATGAAATTAGGAATGACATCATACGCCAAGACTCTAAAGTAAATGATGTACGCAAGAGAGAATCTCAATTAAAGTAACAATGAGCTGGATATATCTATCGTTTAATGACGAAGGATGGAGGCAGAGCGTTCCCAATGAAGTAACCGAAACATAGACGAGCAACTCAATAGTCAGACGACATTAAAAAGCTGGCAGGGCTAAACCGGGGCCCTACCGCCGAAGCTTTTTTTAAATGCCAAAATGACACTACAGCTTAGAGATACTTTAGAGTTTCACTGACTAAGATGTAGATGTTTCTCAATAAGTTTAACTTAAGACCAATTATCAGAATAAGGCTTCAGTTTCGATGGTAGGGCTCTAGATGAGATACATCGCAGACTGAAAAACCCATACAATACGGGTATCAAATGAAGAGGCTTGATATGTGCCCTAGTGATCCTAGATTTCTACACGAAACAGAAGTCAACTTCTTTTTTTCATCAACAACAAATAAAAGCTTTTGTATTTTTTTTACTATATTCTTGTTTATATATTCTTTTTGGTCGCACTGTACTCATAAGATTTTTTATTATGATAATATATACTTAGTCTGCAAATCTAAGCGGAAACTCCCATTTAACAGGTTTTTATTTAAAAACCTTCGCATTTCGCATATTATTAATGTGACGTTGTTGTGCATCTAAAAAAGTTCGACTCATCATCATCAGCATGTCAATCGAAATACGTCCACTGCAGAACATAGACCTCCCTCGTAGAGTTCCACAACGATCGGTTTTGTACCAATTGTATCCATCGGCTCCCTATGCGATCTTTAAAGCCGCCATACCATGACGAGCTCGGTGGCGTAGCGGTCAATGACGCGGCTTCGACACCAACGCTCGTGGGTTCGATTCCCACACAGGACAAATATTTGTGTACATGAACATGTCTGTTTGTCTTGGTCTGGGTGTTTTCTATGTATCATAAGTATGTATTTACAAAAAAAAATGTATTTACGTATGTTTATCAGTCGTCTAGTACCCATAACACAAGCTTCGCTTACTTTGGGGCTAGATGGCGCTGTGTAATTTGTCTGACAATATTTATTTATTTATTATTTATTTATACATTACCCAACATGTTAGCAGTGTTGGTCACTGAAGGATTTAAAAGACACTCGTTTTCTAAACACTATTTTATAAAGACACTCGTTTTCTAAACACTATTTTATTTCATGGCTTATTAATCTTTTTATTATACATATATTTGTCTATTTACATTACGTTCCCTAGTCCAGTCAGTCGTCGATTGTCGATTGTCCTCTTTTTCTTACGTCATATCCTTATCCGTCTTGTCAGTTGGTTCTTTGTCGGTGGCCAGTTGCGAGGCTGCCCGCTAAAGAGTGCGCAACAGTCACATTGTCTAACAATATATCTGCGTATATATATGTTATTAATCATATTGGCAGAATGTTAATTGACAGCACGTCCATACACAGCTATATTGTTGGCCAAAATGACTAACACGGCTAACACTTTGGCTAATGTATTGCAGTTTTTACAAGATTATCCATTAGTCTAGTGTGGGGCCTTTCTAAACTTGATTAATTATTAAATTAATAAAATTATTAAGAAGATTTTAAAGTTGTAATACAAAATAATGAAAAAAGCCGCTATAAATTATTATAACAATGAAGTATATTTTTAAATTTATATTAATTTTAAATATTTTATTTGAGGCAAGTTGAATATTTCTGCCTCAGAACGGCAGTTCTGCGAGCTTGGTAGTCTGCCCGCTGTCACTTCAGCCTGCTGATCCTTTATACCGACATAATTCTGAAGCTATGTCGACAACTACAGTCCAACTCCAGGTGTACTATGACAAAACACATTTTTGAGTCTATCGTGTATACTCCGAGTATAGCTTTCTTCATCGCATTTGTAGACAAAGCACATACTTGAATAGTAGCAAAAATATACTTGGGCTGCATATATCGATTGATTCAAAAACTTTAATAATAATTGAGGATGATTTCATATTTCATCAAATACATACTATAAAAATCTATCAAGGTATTTATGATTTTTATAAAAAAATCTTAGTTTAACATCAAATATATATTTATCTGCAATAATTTGATTTAAACTTAATGTTAACTAGTTCATAAATATGACACACACAAAAATTTTAACATTTATATCCTTTCGCGTGCCACGGTCCCATATCCCAACTAATATATCAATTTATCACCGTATATAAATGTAGAAATCACAACCAAAAACACAATTTTAAAGTTAATGATGCCAATTTCTTTCAAACTTTCAAACTAAATACAATTACAGGACGTAATTTTACTAATATACTGCGGTTTTACATTATGAAGCACATCCTTAATAATGGACTTATTCACCTTTGAAACACACTGCATCAGATGTTGGCGTTAAAAGTTATAACAATAAAATTATTATGTTAATTAAATTAAACGTATAACACTATTAAAACATACGATACGATACTGTTATTTTTAACGTTCTGTCAATTTTACATTAATACTGCTATCAACTCACGTTTGAAGGAAAATTTATAGATAGTTATTTTATCCAACCTCACTATTTTTTTAATATAACTCTTTTCGATGGAAAGTTAATAGACAAGATATTTACCATATATTTATTTGATGACTTAAAATCTAGTGTAAAAGTCTAGCTAATCATAATCATCGGGAATACAGAATCGTCCATGCCGTGAGAAACCATTTGGGCATCTTTCCACTATTATAATTCCTTGTCGTTCTTCGAATATAGGTGTACCTTCCAGATTCTCTTTCTGAATTAAGTCCATGTCAGGTTCTTCAAAATTTGATTTAATTTTATCCGACAGCAGATCGATTGATGATGATGAATATTGCTCCGATTTGAGGATATATCCTTCGATTGTGATGATTCCCATCAAGAATAAGGCCATAAAGCAGATATATGAAGCCATGTTGTATTCGATGTTATGGTCTAGAAAGACTAAAGTGTAATGGTTGATTAGCGACATATTATGGCGATTTTATACTAACGTTTGTGTTGTGATTCATTGCGGGATGCAAGACGAAAAAACATTATTGACGAAAGCGCATCGCGATACAGACTTCAGTGACGCGGGTTAACGGAAAATTGTTATATAATTCTACATAGTTGGTTTAGGATATCAATTCCAAGCCAATAATTAATTATCATTGCACCATTGTGATACGACAGGGTAATGACGAAATCATAAGTAATAATAAAATAAAATGTATAAAATTAATCAAATATAACGTTCTTTTATCAAGACTACCTAAGTTTAAGGAGCGACTTGCCTCTTTCAATAAATTGTACTTGCAAGACTTGTATGGTACAATTACGTAGAATGTACTATTACTTATACTGTGGTACAATATTCACAGGAACCTTCATTGCTCGTTAAGTATCAGTAGCCTGTTAACTAACAGTTACCTGTTGATTAACATATCAAAATAATAGTAGTTAAAAATTAAAATTGACAATAATTAATTAATGAAATTAAGTATATAATTTTTAGTCAATTCACAATTCAATCTCGACTCCGTCAATTTTTGTTCTGCAATCGTAAAATAATTACAAGAATTGATCATCTCCGCATCAATTCCGCATTAGGCGCCATGCGCCAGGGCACTAGAGGTGGAAATTTGTGTGCCAGTGTCAAATATTGAATACTTTTACACAATAACATAATTAGTACTACGCGGTATCGATACGTAAATAGGCACAGAGTCCATGACAGTATCAACGCCTGTAGTTTACATTTGAACTGATCCAACGACAGAAACCAGCAGTGTACGTACTGAAGAGGGCTTCACCAAAGTAAGATCCCAAAGTTCTCCAACTGCGATCATCATGGCACCACACCGCCCTGACCGGACCAGCCCCCTTACCACCATCTCTTATTGCGACTCAATAACTGAATATAATGCTTATTCATACCAATGAATAAGCGACTCTATTTCAAATGGAACCTAAGACCAACTTTTGGAATAAAAAAAGCGATGGTAATCGTTTTTTTTATTCCAAAAATGGTCAGCTTCAGCTTCGGCTGTAGGGTTCCAGCCCCCTTACCACCATCTCTTATTGCGATTCAATAACTGAATATAATGCTTATTCATACCAATGAATAAGCGACTCTATTTCAAATGGAATAGAGTCGCTTATTCATTCGTATGAATAAGCATTCTATTCAGTTATTGAATCGCAATAAGAGATGGTGGTAAGGGGGCTGGAACCCTACAGCCGAAGCTGAAGCTGACCATTTTTGGAATAAAAAAAACGATTACCATCGCTTTTTTTATTCCAAAAGTTGGTCTTAGGTTAAAGTACTCGTAATTGACAAATATCTTCAGATTTATCGGTAGAGGTCTAGGGTTTCTACCAGCCGAGATATAAACATAATTAGCAATATAAGCAATAGTTTCATTTTTGCATTCAGAAATTTTGAAATTTCTGCTTAATGGTAATCTGCTTCAGCTTCGGCGGTAGGTAGGGACCCTGTTGTTACGTCAGGAAATACTATCAACGCAGCTTCTATGCAGCTGCCGGCTCCTACGGCAGTCACGAGATGTGAGGGGGTGGCACAATTCCTAGCCGGTAACCACACTGAAGAATCTAAGAGCACGAAAGCATAAAATTCCAATTACAAAAGGCGGATTTATTTCAAGAGTGTAGGTACATACTGATCGTCCTCAGTTCAAATTAAGGTTTCTTGTGTAGCCAGTATTATTCCACGTAAATCATCTTTGGCTGTTACGGTCATAGACTATTTTCTAATGGTTTTAGTGATCCGAATTTTTCAGAGAGAACAAGTCTCGTAGGTATTACTTGACGAGACGAATTCATTCAATGATCGGATGATCAAAACCACGATGAAATAAATCAAGTGCGCTGAGAAGGTTCTTTGCCGAATCTTGATTTGAAGACGATGTTATTTTATTAATTTGCACAATGTTTATTATATTCTTCTCTTATAATATTGTATTATTTATAATATTCTATTGTTTATTATTATGTATGTACATATGTGTTTATAAGTGTAAGTGTTTGGTACTCCACGCCTATTCAAGAAATCCTCTCATATACTCTAAGGTTGGCTGGAAGAGATCCCTGTGAGGGATAAGTCCGCCTTTGTACTTTTCCTTTAAATTACTGTGTTGTAAATTTATTTTATGTACAATAAAGATATTACAAACAAACAAACAAACAAGTGTGATGATTTGATGATCTAATTTTCATGTGTGATTCTATATATCATACCGCCCATATTTATTTCGTGAGTCACCCCTTTGCTCGTATTGTTTGCCAATTGGTATTTCATTTGATTCTAAATTTGTCTCCAATGAATTAATATCTCAATCTAGCAACAGACATATGTATATCACCAGCCATACGTGTCCACATATTTCGTGGAAAACAACTGTAATCTTTCCTTTTTATGTTTCGCTTTGTCCCTGTCTGTCCGGCCGCGGCTTAGCTCACAGACAATTAGTACTAGAAAGCTGAAAGGAGATTGCCCATTCGTGTATGGATAAAGGTTCTAGAAAGTTTGGTGAATATTGTTTTGCGGAGTTCAGAAATATTTAAGAAATAAAAGCGTTTGATTTTAGTTGGACCAGTGTTATATTTGATCATATCACAATAAACATCAATTGTAAATATACATCCATAGAATTGGCTGTCTTAATGTTCTGTGCATTTTAAAGTGTGTACCTTTTTAGGGTTCCGTACCTCAAAAGGAAAAACGGAACCCTTATAAGATCACTTTGTTGTCCGTCTGTCTGTCAGTCTGTCTGTCAGTCTGTCTGTCTGTCTGTCTGTCCGTCTGTCTGTCAAGAATTTCTATGTCGAGAATGCGTGGAGGTATCAACCTGAAATTTTAACTGTATACTCAGGTCTACGGTCCCATGAAGTTGTAAAAAAATCAAACTGCTAAGTTTACGTAAAAAAAAGTTACGGCCGTTTATTCAGCAAAAAACGCATATTTCGACACATTCTCCAGGGAATCAAAACCTATAGGGTACTTCCCGTTGACCTAGAACTATGAAATTTGGCAAGTAACATCGTTATAGACTACAAGTACAGGAATAAATCTCAAAACTATACATTTGTAAATAGATCTTAAAAAATAAGGGGTCTATATTTTTTATAGGGTGTCGAAATGTCAAATTAAAACTACTCGTTCAAATGGGGTATCATATGAAAGGGTTTGATGTACACATTGCAAAATATATTTTATTTATTTTTTTCGACGCATTATTTCTTATTTATAATGAAAAATATCAAATTTAATAATGATACTACGTACGGAACCCTCGGTGGGCGAGTCCGACTCGCACTTGTTCGGTTTTTTTAGTTTAGATCTGTAACTGTATGGTTCAACTTAACCACACAGTTACAGTTGAAGAGTAAGAGTGATGAATTACTTAAATATAGCATGATTACTTATTGAGACAATATTAAGCTATCTCTCTACACGTTAGTTATAATATGAACACTTAAAATTTCTGGCAAACTTAAAATAATTACTTAAAATCCCTGAAGAGAACTTTTTTTAAATCGTTTTGTTTATTTAGAACTTAGACAGTAAACTTTTCCCTAAGACACAACTAATAATCTAAGAGTACACCGATAAAATGGTAAAATAAAATCTACAAAAGCTACAAAAAATAAATTAAGGGTACCTCCTACCTACACGTAATGTGGGGATGATTTTATATTGCAAGTTTCCAAAAATATCGCAGTGTCGGAAGTCGATTCAAGGCTCCGTTTGCGAAATATTGAACTTTAATTTTTTTTTGTTTGACTCAAGTGGCACCCTTGCCAGCTAAGTAGGTATATATGTCGTGGTCATATCTTAAAATTAATCATGATGTAGTTGTCATTCATGAAATGATTGTATTTCATGATATAGACTTTTTTATACTAGGTCGGGTGGAAGACAAGCATGCGACCAGCCTGATGTGAAGCAATTACGCTCGTTAATATATCGCTCGCGCGCCGCCACCCGCGCTGCCATCGCAGCATCTCCTTCCCTTCTGGTGACCTCACTCACACGCAGGAATACAACACCCCTCAAGGGAATTGTTATTTGGCTGCGGTATTCTCTGAAGTGGAGGTACATTCCCCAGTCGGGTAGATTACAATTACGCTCCATACCTCTCTTTTCCCCTCCGAATCAGAAGGTCTACCTAGAAAAATGATCGCCAGAGCTTCGTTTGTCATTCAGCAGTGTGCACCGCTTGCAAGTGAAGTTGGATATGGTTCAAAGATATTGATAAACCCCTTACACCCCACTTAGTCAGCTAAAATCAGTCCTATCGTTTAAACGGCAACGTTTCATGATATATCAATCCACGTTTGGCCATATCATTAACATAGGGATACCATGATATCAAAGGTTTAATAAAAAACCAAATAAAAATGTAACATTTATAAATACTTTTTGTGAGTACAAAACTGTTTATTGTAGTTTGAACTGTCAGCATAAAATTTTACACATTGAATCTAATATAAATCTTCCATGTAATAAAATCGCCCAAATTGTATTATATTGTGTATAGTACATAAATAAATAAATATTTCTAGACAATTTACACAGCGCCATCTAGTCCCAAACTAAGCGCAAAGTTTCAATCAATCTATCAATTTATTTGCATAAATATAGGTTACATTTGATGTTAATTTTATTGTGTGATCGCTATATTTTAACCGTTAGGTGTGCAAATTTATCATAGTAAACTCGTAGATTACACTAAACATGTTACAATAAATTTACAAATTATCCAATACGAAATGATTAAATTACAATGCTATTAGATTTTACGAGTATTACAAATAATTACAATATTATCAAATATTACATGATATCGAATATATGTCAAACTATCATATTAAAATTAATTATTTACATTACATGTGTCATGATCTTATCATTTAAAAATTAATCTATGGAATAATAGGCCTTTTCAATTAATAGTTTTTTTAAATTATATTTAAAGGTACGTATGTACTATGAGTACTAGTTATTTCATAAATGCATTTAAATACATTTTATTTATAAATACATACATACTCGTACAGTACATAGAAAACACTCAGACCAAGACAAACAGACATGTTCATGCACACAAATATTTATCTTGTGCGGGGATCGAACCTGCGACCTCAGTCAAAGTGGACATTGCCAGGCATTCGACCACAAGGCTCGTCAAATATCGACATATATTAATTCTATACAATATTGGTGTAATTATTACTAAGCCTAGGTAATCTATACGATGTCTAGATAGTTATATAAAAGGCTATATAACATAAAATAATTACTTTGCCTGTTTGTGACATTCTATACAATGCCTAGGCGTTCTTAGCATAAGTTACACATACCTATTACTGATAATTCCTAATGTCGGCTGGTAGAGAATACTTTTAATATTACAACAAAGATTACGACTCAGGCCGTCTCTTATGCCCTTAATTTTATTATCAACAATGAAATTTAAATAAATAAATACACCTGATGAAATGTATAAATTTTTACTTTAATTCACTATTTTTACACGCTTCTAAAAAAATTATGCACTAAATCACTTATTTATAATCCTTATCACTAACATCAGCACAAACGTTTCCAACCCAAACAGTGCCATTCGGACATCTGTGGACATCGAAATTTGTTCGTTCCTCGAGAGTAGAGAAGTCATCTTCGTTATCTGGGCTTACTACTCGCGGATGGTCTGTTGTTAAAGCCTCAGTCTTCATTTTTCCTCCCTCCACGTTACTTTTGAAGTCCTTTTCAAGCGTATTCTTGACCTCCAAAGTCGAGCCGCTTGAAGATAATGTTGCTTGCTGACTTTTCAAAACATAGCCATTAATACTGGCTATCAAACACATAATAAAAATATGTCTATATAACGCCATTGTTGGTCGGCCGATGTCGTGTTGTGATGATCACACAATAACAGTATCTTTTTCCCCCATGTAGTGTCTTTTTATATGTCTCAGGCGCACAGTCATCGCTGTGACGTAGTGTTAGTCCATCGTGGCGTAAGAGGCAAGTTACACTAGCAATCCGGGCTTTGACATCATTCGGTAGATGATCCATATAATTATGGTCAGTTCACACGCACAATCGCGTGAACAGAATGCCAATTCTTGTAATTTTATTTCGATCGTACCTACGTAATTTTTCTACCATCGTAGAACGAAAGTTGACCGAATCGACATTATATGACGAATTATAAATTGACTCAGAATTATTTAACTTGATTTCAATAATTAATTAATAACAATTCTTATTGCTAGCAGAATGCCATTTTTAGTTTGTTTAATATTCAATTATAATTCGATACAATCACTTTGGTATAAACTTTCATATTTTGATGAGAATACCAAATTTGACATTTGTGAAATCGAGATTGGATTGAAACTGAATTTTGACATTTTAATTACGAGAATTGCCCCTCAGGTGGGCCTCTCAGGTCGCCACTGCGCGCGTGCTTGTGCTCGTAAATGTCCTGTGCTTGTGTTCGGGTTGCATGTCTAGTTGCTTGCCTATCTGTATGCTCGTTGCATCGCGTGTCTAAACACATATCAGCATATTCTTCATCGGTATGGGAGAAAACATCAAGACGCACAGAAATAAATAGTGATGATTTAATAAATGTATTTAGTTTATCAAAGGTCGCATCGTTGCATCCTTGGAGGTTCTAGTTCCATCAATAAAAATATTCTTATTTCTGTGATGAGAAGTGTGGAAACTGCGTGAAAAAATATATCTTAACACACCAACCAAAAGCCTATCATGTGTTTTTATTTATTTTTAAGCTATTGCATAGCTTCTATCGCGGGCCTTGAGCGCGGGGACCGAATCCAGAAATTCCGTAACGAAAAAACCTCACGCTCCCCACTCCGACCGGCAAGGAGGTGTGGCTTGAAGGCCGTGCATCGTCTAACGTCGTTTCAGTTCGGCAGTCTTCGACACGGCGTTGTGTGCGTGCGATTAGACGTATTGTACGACTCTACGAAACTCGTTTTATTTATTTAATAATAGAAAAATTTGTTTTCTTATCGGTCACCACGCTCAAAAAGTGTAACTTGAATTAATATCAAAGAAAAAGCAATACTGCATGAATAAAATAAATAAATAAAATTATAATTGCATAAGTTGATACAAAATGCTATGCAATAGCTTTACCGCGGCAGTCCCCGAGTGCCACACGTCTTTTTTTTTTTCTCTCTGTGGCCGTATTAATTACCGTAATATCTGAACAGATTTTGATGAGATTTTCATTATTATGAAAAGAAGACGCTAATCTGTTTCCTTAGGAAAATTAGGGTTCATGCCACGATGCAAAATGATCGTTTTTTTTTTTTTTTTTTTTTTTTTTATACTACGTCGTGTGGCAGACAAGCATACGGCCCGCCTGATGTGAAGCGGTTACCGTAGCCATATTAACGCTCGCAACATGAAATATCGCTCGCGCGCCGCCACCCCCGCTGCCATCGCAGCATCTCCTTCCTTTCTGGTGACCTCACTCACTCGCAGGAACACAACAGCCCTCAAGGGAACCGTTATTTGGCTGCGGTATTCTGTAAGGTGGAGGTACATTCCCCAGTCGGGTAGCTTACAATTACGCTCCCTACCTCTCTTTTCGCCAGAGCTTCGTTTGTCAGTCAGCAGGGTGCACCGCGTGCAGGTGAAGTTGGCTTTGGTTCAAAGATGTTGATGAACCACTTACACCCCAAATCGTTTCATTTTATCATTAAATTTAAGCATATTGAATGAAGATAAAGGTACAGTTAGTTAATTATCAATTCTACAAGATAGATACATACCGCCAAACAGTGGTTAGACTGGTGTTAAATGATCGTGTAATATAAATGATTTATATTTGTATAATACGTCGACTAATGCACTGATAAAGGGTTTTTAACCTTTTGTATGCGTTTTACGTTCTATAGTAAGTCTAACAGTGGACTGCCATCAGATCTAAACTTTTTTTATATACCACGTCGGGTGGCAGACAAGCATACGGCCCGCCTGATGTGAAGCGGTTACCATAGCCATATTAACGCTCACAACATAAAATATCGCTCACGCGCCGCCACCCTCGCTCGCAGGATCTCACTCACTCGCAGAAACACAACAACCTTCAAGGGAATTGTTATTATTATTATTTATACTACGTCGCGTGGCAGACAAGCATACGGCCCGCCTGATGTGAAGCGGTTACCGTAGCCATATTAACGCTCGCAACATAAAATATCGCTCGCGCGCCGCCATCCCCGCTGCCATCGCAGCATCTCCTTCCTTTCTGGTGACCTCACTCACTCGCAGGAACACAACAGCCCTCAAGGGAACCGTTATTTGGCTGCGGTATTCTGTGAGGTGGAGGTACATTCCCCAGTCTGGTAGCTTACAATTACGCTCCTTACCACTTTTTTCGCCAGAGATTCATTTGTCAGTCAGCAGGGTGCACCGCGTGCAGGTGAAGTTGGCTTTGGTTCAAAGACGTTGATGAACCACTTACACCCCAGAAAAAATGATTGTGGCGCCAGACTACGAACGTGTAAACAATCTCTTAGCCATATAATTATAATGGGCAAAACCAAATCGCAAATCAGAAAACCGATTTTGAATAGGTATTTATATGTGTTAATTGTATGTAATTTATATGTTAGTAATCCTTTTTTTTTAATAACAAATATGTATTTTCTCCATACAAAGCTCGTAAATATAAGTACTTACAATTGGGTTGTTTCCAATGTTTAAAAATTGTACAAATAAATTAACAATATCGTAAAATACACAAAACTATAAAGATCTGCAAACTTTCATTCTAATATCTTCAGTCAGACTTTTTTTAGCGTCGATCAAAGTTTGGCGGGAAAGTCCATTTTAAAAGTATGAAATTATTAAAAAATAATATTTCCATTGGAGTAGCAATAAAAAATGCTATAACTTTTATTATGATAATAATTACATAAACGTAATATTTAACATAGCTGTCGTACAAATTTCTGATTTGATGCATATAAAATACAAAACTGTGACGTCATAATTCGGTAGTCTTTTGTATGGAGCGTTTTGGGGCAGTCTAAAAATTGTGATTTTCAAATTAATATATCTCGAGAGATTTTTGTGCTATCGAAGTAATTCTTTCACCTATGGTTATATTATAGAGACGTCCCTACATATCAAACAGAAAAAAATGTTAGTCAAATAGCCAATTTTGGCGCAAATAATACAGCCTATGTGTGAGTGAGCTGGTGCCTGAAGTAGGTTTGATGAAAACCCGAGTTACCAGTCACCAGTTTCACAATCTATTTATTTTATTTTAAGTTATTTCTTTAATGGTTATGCATTATTTTAATTTAGAAAATCAGCTTGCCAAACAGTCAAGTCATTTTAAGATTATTTTTATGGAAATACTGGGAAAGCTCGATGGTGAGCTGTGGGGCTGGAGAGCTTTTACGACATTTTTACAATAATTTTACAGTTGTAGTTGGAACTGATATTTATTGGGGTGTAAGTCGTTCATCAACATCTTTGAACCAAAGCCAACTTCACCCAAGCTACCCGACTGGGGAATGTACCTTCAGTTCACAGAATACCGCAGCCAAATAACAATTCCCTTGAGGGTTGTTGTGTTCTTGCGAGTGAGTGAGTTCACCGGAAAGGAAGGAGATGCTGCGTCGACAGTGGGGGTAGCAGCCCACGAGCGATATTTTATGTTGCGAGCGTTAATATGGTTACGGTAACCGCTTCACATCAGGCGGGCCTTATGCTTATCTGTAACCCGACGTAGTATAAAAAAAAATTAAGGTACCTAACAAGCCCAAATTACTCCACAGCCATTCCACTGAATAAAATCAATCCTAACTCAGATTACTCGGCTATGTAAGCCTAAGACGTAATGACATAGATGCTTGCATAGCAGGTTGCTCGTCAGACAGAATGCGCGCACTGCGCCCATTCCCAGCGAGTACCAGTTATGCAAATTATTTAAAATGTTATCAATAACTTTTGCTTTTATGGACCACGTATTTTGTCGAAATATTAATATAAAAAACACGTTTGTGAACTATAGTTATGCATAATATTAATATAACGTATTTGCATACGTATATAGTTACAAATATAAAGAGAATTAATGTCTCAAGTATTTATTATTGTGACGTCTTCCAAGACATCTTCACAAAAACCATGACGTTTACTTTGGCATTTATTGCCTCAAATATTTTTAAGGGACGCCGATAATAGCGAATATATTTCTAAATCGCTAAATATGCGCTTATTGATAATACTTGTGATAAATACTGCATTAATACCTACATTTAATTAATATCGAATCTTGCCCACTCCATGGATAAATTCGTTGCTCTAAGGTTAATTTGAAAAGAATACTGACAGCAATAAGGCCACCTTGTTGCATAATATTAATGCAACATACAAGTCTAATAATTTATTGATTTAGGTACTGTACTTTTTAATTTGTATTGTTCAAATAAAGCGGATTCTATTAACTGTATGTACTCTAAACGCCTACTTATAATATCAACTATTAGTAATAGCGGATTCTATTAACTGTATGTACTCTAAACGCCTACTTATAATATCAACTATTACTAATAGTTGATAAGTAGGCGTTTAGAGTACATACGCTTTATATTACCATGCCATTCACACGTAGAATGAAAGCACCCAAAATGAGGAAAATTATTTTTAAATCTACGTCATAGTATGTCACGATGCAAAGAAATCTGCAATTTCCTTAAAGCAAATCTTTTTTAAAGTAAGTTATTATTTACTGAATTTGCTTAGTTAGAAAGTTACCTATAGTAAAATTAACTAGAATTCGGGTACTGACCTTAAAGTAAGCCTGAAACTAAGCAGTTTCGTTTCGCCAACCCTCAGTTGACCAGCATGGTTGAGTATGCTCTTAAACCCTCCTTTAACCCGTATCCCAGCAGTGGGATGAATAATGGTTGACGACAGCGACAATAACTGTGGTAATAGTTTCTCATCAGGCGGGCGTATGTTTGTCTGCCTCAAGTGTTAATTTTGTATGCATTAAATTAGAAATTTTCGAAGTGAAAATCCTGGAAAATATGCGATATATAGCGCACGCAGTCTTCACTTTAAGAATTTTGAACTCGTCATCGTCGTCAATGCCCTTAGGTTTTACCAATTGTTCGTTCATCTAAGTGCTGGTATTTTTAAAATGACCCACGCGTGGCCTCAACGCATGCTGTTATGGTTTTCCTCAATGATAATCTGGTTGTGACGAAGTTTTATAATACGTAATACACATATATTATTATAATTAAATAGAAGACACCCACGCTACGCTGCCACATAATACTACTGTAATTATTTATTTGTTTGACAGTAATATGGTACATACCATACATACATTTTTAACAATAAAATTACTGTACATATACATATACTACTATACTATACTTTGTATAAATTTATATTAAACTATACATAAGCGATCTCTTTAGTAGTCAGTCTTTGAGAACTTATTTTTAAGCAAACTGACATAAAATTCAAAATACTAGAGGTCGCTCCGTGGTCGAAATCCGACCATTTAATTTAAATTATGACTTTAGCAATAAACAAAAGATTATATATGCGTGTGTGCTTAACACACACATACACGGTAGTGTTTGTAACGTTTTTTTTTTATTGATTTAATATATTTTTTATGCATAATTAAAAAAAACATTAGCATTCTGCAGTCCTTCTCTATATAAACTCTAAGTGTGCGAAATTTCATACTCCACTGTCCGTGCAGTTTTCATAAAAAATGGGTATTTATTGGTTGTCAAATATTTATGCCTGTGGCCTGCGTTCAGAAATGTATATCAAGCTCCTTATAGAACAAATGACAAATGTAAAATGACTTATTTTGAAAAAAAATGTCAAATCGATTGATATCACGGTTACGTCGCGAAAGTAAATTTAGTTTAGGTAACACGACATTCATTGACGAGCCCGGTGTTCGAATGGTTAGGAATGGCCACTTTAACTCCGAGGTCGCAGGTTCGATCCCCGCACAAGACAAATATTTGAGTGCATGAACATGTCTGTTTATCTTGGTCTGGCTATTTTCTATGTATTATATGTAAGTATTTACAAAAAAAATGTATTCAAGAATTATATCAGTTATCTAGTACCCATAGTACAAGCTTTGCTTAGTTTGGGACTAGATGGTGTGTAATTTGTCATGGATTTTTTATTAATATTTATTTATTTATTGACTGTTAGGCGATACGTAGTTCGCCGGGTCAGCTGGTTTTTTAATAAAATTAACACAGTGTACAGACACGTAATTAGTTCACCGCGGCAGAAATGACTACGGTGTCTGTAATCAAATCTTTAGGAGCTCTATGGCGTCGTTACGTGTGTCAATCTAATTGAACACGCAAGTTAAGCAATGTTGACCGTAGCCTGCCTTGAACCCATCCAAGGCAGGCTACGGTCAACATTGCTTTAATCATCTCGAGCTCCTCCGTGCTTTGGAGGGCACGTAAATCCGCCGGTGCCAACTGTTGTCATTATAAACGTCAATTCATTCCACAACTTATAGTACGAGGGGGAAAAACTCTCTGAATTGTAACAGTACGTACGCGACTATTTGGGTTCTAATGTGCTTTTACAATTGCTATAGCTTTAGATCTTAGATGCTCATTAGGAATAGTTTTGATTGCATGCTTGTATTGTGCCGAACGTAATGCAGAACGGTGAAAGCTACTTCATCATCATCATCATCATTAGCTTGTATCTACCCACTGCTGGATATAAGCCTTCCCTGCGCCTTCCGCAACCAGCTGCTTCCAGCCACTTTCTTAAGGGCATCTGATCATCTAGAATGAGAGCGTCCAGCGCTTAGTCGTCCTACGCGCGGCTTCCACTCTGATATCTTCCTCTCCCATCTGCCATTACTTACTCGGCAGATGCGACCGCCTCATTGCCACTTCAACTTGCAAACTCTGGAGACTTTATCGACAACTTTGGTTCTCCGTCGAATTTCTTCGTTCCAGATTCGATCCCTCAAAGAAACGTCGAGCATACCCCTCTCCATCGCTCGCTGGGCTATCTTTAACATGTGAGCCAGTCCGATGGTCAGTGTACAAGTCCTGTACCGTAGGTCATTGCTAGGCTATTAGAACCTCAACCTTTGTATGTTATGCGCGATTTTATAGGCCTTAAACGAAACCTATAAAGAATAGGTTTTTTTTGTATATGAGAGGGGGCAAACGATCACATGGGTCACCTGATAGAAAGCTATCACCACCGCCCATGGAGATCAGCAACACCAAGGGTCGCCGATCCGTTGCCAGCCTTCTTTTCTTTCTTTCTTTCTCTTAACCTCACTCACTCGCAGGAACACAACAACCCTCAAGGGAATTGTTATTTAGTATTCTGTAACGTGGAGGTATTTCCCTAGTCGGACAACTTTAAGTCGCCCGTGCAATATCAGTCAGTGACATCGACGGACGGGTGAAGGAGGAGAGACCAAAAAATCCTTTTATTGCAGGGTGCACCACGTGCAGACGAGGATTTGGCCCTAAGGATGGCGATAAGCCACTTAGATTACATCTCTTCGGTTCATCTGTTCAGCAGCTACGATATTATAGACACACCTACAAATACGCAAGTAGGTTAAACTTATAATGCCCCTCTTTTTGGCCTTGAGTTGAAAATATAAATAAATAAATAATTATTCCTTGACAAATTACACACGGCCATCTAGTCCCAAACTAAGCAAAGCTTGTACTATGGGTACTAGAAAACTGATATAATACTTAAATACGTTTTTTTTTTGTTAAATACATACATATAATACATAGAAAATGCCCAGACCAAGACAAACATACTCGTACATGTTGATGCACACAAATGTTTGTCTTGTGCGAGGATCGAACCCGCGACCTCGGAGTCAAAGTGGCTATTGCTAACCATTCGACCACCGAGCTCGTCATATTGTGTCGTTGCAATCTCGACTATAGCAAATCAAGGTAAAAAACGATTCTATGAATCGGAAGCGAATTTGGTACAAATTCTGATTGTTTTCGCTTCCATTTCATACTTTTAGAATTTACGCTATTTGTATGGCACACCCGTCTCTTAAAACGTAGTGGTTACATTCTCTTTGTATAATATAACATATGCTCAAAATGAATCAATACAAAATGTATTTTTCTCCACGAATATGAACAACTTTTACCATGATGCGGAGGTCTAACAACGCGAATACCATTAATATAAATATATCTGGACAATTTACACAGCGCCATCTAGTCCCAAATTAAGCGCAATGCTTGACACTAGACACTAGACACTAGACACTAGACAACTGATAAATATACGTAAATACATTTTTTTTGTGAATACGTACTTATAATACATTGAAAACACCCAGACCAAGACAAACAGACATGTTCATGCTCATAAATGTTTGTCATGTGCGGGAATCTAACCCGCGACCTCGGAGTCAAAGTGACCATTGCTAACCATTCGACCACCGAGCTCGTCAAATTTAGATATGTTAACAAAGGTAATATTTTCACGATTTTGAATTTGATCTAATAGAAGAAGTTCAAAGGATGAGCAACCTGGAATATTGCAACCATGCAAATTAACACCTTGTATACTCTTTTAAAATGGTCGAGTATTCCATTGTCAGGCTCCAAGCGTCCTACAATTATATTTGACCCTAAGTGGTATGAAAAACGTATGCATGTATAGTCAGGTCACAGAGTGAGTAGCGCTCACTTTTAATTTCTAATAAAACACGCATCTATTGTCATATAAAAATTTCAATAACTTATTATTTAGAGGTGAAGAGAAAAACAAAATAAATTTAAATATTATATAAATTTAAATCGCAATAAATGAGTATTTTATTCAAACTTAAAGGTAAAGTAAATGCTAGTTCGCACTTATGACCCTTTAACTATACTTGCTCATAAATTAAAACGCAAAGAGACAATAAATAAATCAAAAAAAATTTACTCAATCATTTTATCTTTTAATTTGGTAACAACACTAGTGAGATCATTTAACATAACAACTTCTTCTTATTTTATTCACACGGTATTCACATTTCGACACGGACACGTTAATATAATGTGCCCAATTTTCACTCCAGGTTCACATTATCCATCAATGTTATACACTGAAAAACTTTAATAATCATTGTCTTCAAAACAAAACCCTCCTCTTTGCACATAACCGTCTGGACACCTGCCAACACGAATACCAAGTCGATTTTCAATAACTGGGTCCATTTTCTTATCAACAACTAACTCAATCTTCAATTTCCCGTCCATTTTGCCAGTGTTATCAAACTCTGGTTTAATCTTGACCTCCAAAGATAATCCTTCTGGCGGTATTCTTAAATGTCGGCTGAGAATATGGCATTCATTCCCAATGGCCAGCAATAAGCAGATCGCCATGAAATAAACGCGGGAAACCATTTTGGATGGTTCACTATGAGTTGTTAGCGGATGAATGAATTCGTTTCCTTTGGTTCGGTGGTTATAAATGCTCAAGCTGATTCATGTCTGATGCGTAGAGATGAATAGTATGGTAAACTCCGTTTCGCAAACAAAACAGATGTACCCATGTGACATAGTGTTGCTGCAGGGAAATCCCGTTTAATTTCTTAACATTTTATAGTTGCTAAAAATAGTTATCATCTATAACATTCTATGTGTCTATGGTATCTATAATAATTTACATTTGATACCAATTTTTGTAGAGGAGTTGTAAATACTATGTCTTGAGATAAACTAGCCTCTGCTCGCGGGTTTGCTCCGCATTAACTAAACATTGTAAATAAAGTGTATCATCTATTTCAGTCCAAATCATAATCATTATTCTAATATATGTAGGTATGCACAGTTTAATCTAAATCCATTTAGCCGTGATAATAACCAAAATCCATAGATATCTATGTCCGAACATTTACCCATCCATCAGCATCACTCACAAACTTTCGAATATAACCTGCTAAGATTTCGATTAAAAAAAAATGTTTATTTGTTTGTAATATCTAGATTTAGCATGTATCTGTATAATTGAAAAAAAAATTGGTTGTATGTAAAGTCGGTTTACGGACGATAATTTAACGTGATAATATTATAAGAAAACATCGGTCGATGGAGTGGAAGAGATAGTTTGTTCGGCGCTCTCGCTTGCACGCTCGGCTCATGCGAAACGTGACAATGAGTCATGCTTTTTCGTGCGTGCAGCCGGCGTTCATCGATTTATAAATAACAATTCTCTTGAGGGTTGTTGTGTTCCTGCGAGTGAGTGAGGTCACCAGAAAGGAATGAAATGCTGCGTTGGCAGCGGGGGTGGCGGCGCACGTGCGATATTTTTATGTTACGAGCGTTAATATGGCAACGGTCACCGATTCATATCAGGCGGGTCGTATGCTTGTCTGCCACCCCACGTAGTATTAAAAAAAAATCATATTTCGTGATATAAAATTTCTTAGTTAACCTACTGTAGTAGATCGCCAATTATCAAGATGAGTGATTTAAGTGTAATTGTAACTTATTGGTTTAATAAATTTAATCAATTACACAAGCTTATTATTATTGCTTTATTTGTGTAACTGATAACGAAAGGAGAGCACCGGTATCAGTAAGTCTTATTTTTTGACGAGCTCGGTGGCGTAGCGGTCAATGACATAGGACAAACATTTGTGTGCATAACATGTCTATTTGTCTTAGTCTGGGTGTTTTATATGTATCATAAATATATAGTCTAGTACCCATAACACAAGCTTCGCTTACTTTGGGGCTAGATGGCGCTGTGTAATTTGTCTGACAATATTTAAAAAAAAAGAATAAAAATATATGGTACAACTAATAAGGTCCACAAATTTAATTCACATCCCAGGGGCCCTACCGCCGAAGCAGAAACCGATTCTTAGCGAATATTTAGATTCCAAAAATAGGTCTTACGTTAAAGTTTTTGACAAACATCTTCAGCTTAGTCGGTATAGCTTTAGGGTTTCTACCATCTAAGCTAAACATGGCCGTGTGGTCTCCGGCAGACTAGAATAGAATCACTCCGTCTCTTCCCGTGGATGTCGTACAAGGCGACTAAGGGAAATACATTATAAAACATCGATCAGGCCTCCCCAACCCGTCTGGCCAGCGTGGGGAGTGTAGGCCAAATCCTCCTGTCTATGACGGACGAGAGGGTCGTGCTCCTGTAGTGGAGACTTAAATGACCTGATAATGAAGCTACAATCTAACATACTTAGCAACAATCTAACCAGTAATATCATTTTCTAATTAAAAAATTCCGACGGTAATCAGCTTCAGCTTCGGCGGTAGGGTCCCTGTTTTGCTTATACTGTGGTCATGGTCTCATGGCAGTGGTTAACGAAGACTTTCGTCCGCCAACTGGCATTTTATAAAAAGGTGTATTTTTAAATAAAAGTCAGAAATGAAAATATTTCTATGTGTTTCTGAGTTCATACAAAACTATTTGTTTTTCGTTGTTACTAAAATCCGAGTATAATTAACTTTATGCTAAAAACTTTATCAAATTGAAATACCTATAAATTTTTGACTTCAGCCGAAACCGCCAAGGATGTGTGACGTTATAATGGTATTACAGTTTCGCCGATTCTCAAAGTGGTCAAAATTGGAAGTGATGCATTATACTAAAGTGACAAATCGAAATTGCGGTTTCATCGCTATTAGCGTCAAACAGATAAGTTGTACATGCCTACTCATACATCTGAGCTAATTTGACTATTGTTCCGTTACAATATGTAATTGTTTGTATTAAAACAAAAACCAAAATCATAAATATTTGCAATAATAACACTTCAATCCATGTAGATGTAACTCATAGGGTGTCTATTTATTCATGTGTTTATAGAGTTACATAAACTTCATCATTTACATTATTTTTTTCCATAGAATAAGACACCATAATACCTAATGCTACTTATTCAATAACTAACATAAACGTATTTCTAACCGACTTCAAAGAAAAGGTGTTCTCAATTCGACTGTATTTTATTTGTGTCAAAATCGGTTTACCCAGACCTTTTTTTAGATAAACCGATTTTGATGATTCTTTTTGTATTTGGAAGCTCTTATTAAATATGATCAAGCGCTGACCTATCGTTTATGAGTTTTCCTTATTAATGCATACTTATTTAATTGACTTGACATTTGACAAGAAATAAAAGAAGAACTTCATCAATGTAGACCACATTGATGGAATTCTTGTTAAATTACTTGGCGATTTAATAAAAACCGGCCAAGTGCGAGTCGGACTCGCGCAGGAAGGGTTCCGTACCATTATCTATATAAACTGCAAAAAAAAATCACGTTTGTTGTATGGGGACCCCCTTAAATATTTGTTTTATTTTTATTTAATTATTTCTTTTTAAAGTGAATATTATAACTAAGTAATATGTGAGTATTTCAAATGTCTACCTATTGCGTTATCAATTGCGAGCAAAAACGAGCAAAAAAAACTGGCCAAGTGCGAGTCGGACTCGCGCACGAAGGTTTTCGTACCATTATCTATAAAAACGGCAAAAAAAAACACGTTTGTTGTATGGGAGCCCCCCTTAAATATTTGTTTTATTTTTATTTAATTATTTATTTTTAAAGTGAATATATAACTAATTATGTGAGTATTTCAAGCGTCTACTTATTACCGTTATAAATTGCGAGCAAAAACAAGCAAAATAATCAAGTTTGTTATATGGGAGCCCTCTGAAATATTTATTTTATTCTATTTTTTAGTATTTGTTGTTAGAGCTGCAACCGAAATATATCATCTGTGAAAATTTCAACTGTCTAACAATCACGGTTCATGAGATACAGCCTGGTGACATACGGACGGACGGACAGCGGAGCCTTAGTAATAGGGTTCCTTTTTACCCTTTGGGTACGGAACCCTAAAAATGAACGAGCAGAAAAAGCAGAAATACCTACATCTAATCAGTCCTACCTAAATCAGTGAAATTTTCGTTGAAGTCGGTTCAACTATTTTTTTGACAATGCCAAGGAAAGGGTTAATTTATTCTATGGTTTTTGTCAATCACAGCAAACGCAGTTTAATTGCAAACTTAAATATTCTTAAAAATTAATCGCATTGATTAATGGCTTTATGTTTATTTCGAAACATCTGTGGGGTTCATCGTTTATTGTGTTTTTATTTATCCTCACTAAGCTAGTGTTTAATTACCCTGTGGGAATTTCAAAAATAGATCCTACAACTACATAGGTATATCTACTATGAATAAACTGCTTATTTTCTCTAACATCGCCAATATCCAATACACTCTTTCAAGAGTTTGTGTATTGCGCGGGTTCTTATACAATATAATATACAAATTTCATAGATTGTATAGATAAATCCAATATAGTACGGAAAGTGTTTAGTATGTGCCGCATTAACTGTAAGGGCCACGTGGGGTCGATTGGGTCCCCTGGAGTCTCGATAAAGATGAAATACGGGACGGGTTACTCAGATTATAGCAATAAATATTGCTGAAAATATGCTGTGTATCATAATGGCCACTCGACCTACGTTCCCTGGAGGCTGCTTTGGATTCATATTTGCGAATAACGTAAAACTATTGCGCAACGATGTACCTATAGGGCCGATGTGACGCTTACTTTCAAGGTACTTACCCAACAGCGTTTATTGACCTAACATTATGACTAATAAGGACTACCCAGGCAACGACGTGTGTCATTAGAAATCAGTAGGGTTTAGTAGGTCATTAGAAACATTGGCACTCCATCTTCGATCATTGATACTAGAACTAGATGCACAACTAATATCCAAAAAACGTCCTCTTTTTTTTACTAACCGACTACGTCAGGTGGCAGATCGCATACGGCCCGTCTGATGTGAAGCGGTTACTGTAGCCATATTAACGCTCCAACATAAAATTTCGCTCGCATGCCGCCATCCCCGCTGCCAACGCAGCATGCATCTCCTTCCTTTCTGGTGACCTCACTCACTCGCAGGAACACAACAATTACAATTACGCTCCCTACCACTCTTTTCGCCAGAGCTTCGTTTGTCAGTCAGCAGAGTGCACAGCGTGCAGGCAGGTGAAGTTGGCTTTGGTTCAAAGATGTTGATGAACCTCTTACTTAAACCACTTACACCCCAAATCCTCATCGAAAAAACACCCAAAATGACGATCTGGAAGCTCTTTCACTTAACTATATTCGAACGTTTCCATATTTGACATTATTTTCAAATGAAGGATTGTCTTTGTCTTAATCTTGTTTTTATATAAGAGTTGTTTTCAAAATAAATGTACGTCCCGAAAATTTTTGTAAATTGTGCCGTCAGGAAATGGTAAAAATAAGGCAATGTCAATGTTAGGAAATTGTTGGTCAATACAACCATGGTAAAACGTTATTTCCTAACAAAACAATTTACTGACACTTTCGTGACGTACATTTATATTGAAAACGACCCATAAATGACATAAGAAATAGTCTGAATTTGAAATCTTAAACCGATTTCCTAAGAGCGTATTTACAATGCATAAGTATTATGGAGTTATAGTTTCTTTTATTATTGGTCAAAAATAAGTAAGAGATGTCATCTCCTGCCTACTGCAGATAATATTTACGGTTGGCTGGAAGAGATCTCTTACAGAGATAAGCCCGCCTTTATACTGTATAATTTATTTGTCTACTTTTATTTGTATTGTTTTGTGGTATAATAAAGAGATTACATACATACATACATACATATTTTGCTTAGTTTTTGTACGTCATTGTGCATCTAGTTCAAGTAATACTGATCGAACCAATCCATCGAATATTGTCTAATACCGGAAGTATTTTTGTTATTAGGGAGGTATTCTTCTTGTAGATATAAGCCGAGGTTTTCTAAGGGGATTTCACCATGCGGTTCTTCAACAAAAGGGCTTTTTACAGAGACAGCAGTATGTGAGTGATGCCTCTCGTGTCGCAAGAGTTTATGGACTGCAATTTTTTGACTGTTACTAAACAAATAATTAACAGTTGCTGCTATTGAGTGTGGACCAATTATACAATATTCATATGGTTTTGGGACATAATTTGTCCATCAACCAGCTTATGGAGACCGAGGGCTTAACGTGCCCTACGAAGCACGGATGAGCTCTAGAATAAACCCAACTTGCGTGTTCGATTAGACTGACACGCGTAACGACGTCATCGAGCTCCTGAAATATTGTAAAATACTAATATATTAACTGGCCGTGTGGTTTCCGGCAGACTAGAATAGAATCACTCCGTTTCTTCCCGTGGATGTCGTACAAGGCGACTAAGGGAAATACATTATAAAACATCGGTCAGGCCTCCCCAACCCGTTTGGCCAGATCTTCCGTCTAGGATGGACAAGAGAGGGTCGTGCTCCTGTAGTGGAGACTAAAATGGACCTGATGATGATGACTAATATTATAAGCGGAATAGTTTGTATGTTTCTTTAATCGCGCTAATCTCAGGAATACTCACAGATTCGAATTTAAAAAATATTTTAATGTTCGATAGCCTATTTATCGAAAAAGGCTATATACTCGTAACATCAAGCTACGACCAATAGAAGCAATACATCAATGAATACTGTTTCAAAGGCGACGGGCGACGCTGGGGCGGGTCGCTAGTGTTCAAATGTTGATAACCTATATCCATACATATACATTAATACTCTTCACAAATAAGACACTATTCCCATGTGCCTCATTTTCTGTAAGCAATTAGCTATATTAGTATTGGGGGTTCCCTTGGGATCCCCGCTATGAGCCCCTTAATTATTTATAATTCATCATGAAATAATTGTACCCACTTGTTCGTTAGACGTTTTTGATATTGTTTTAATGCACAGCAACTTTTGGTATGGGCACAGTATGAATAATAGTACTGCCCCCTTACCACCATCTCTTATTGCGATTCAATAATGAAATAGATTACTTATTCATACCAATGAATAAGCGACTCTATTGCTTTATAAATAGAGTCGCTTATTCATTGGTATGAATAAGCATTCTATTCTGGTATTGAATCGCAATAAGAGATGGTGGTAAGGGGGCTGAGTATGGACTTGCATGGGTTGAGGATCTGGATGACATCGTTAAGGGAACGTAGAAGCCCATGTAATTTTTTTCGCAAAGTATTAATAATCTTTTTTTTTATGCTACGTCGGTTGGCAGACAAGCGGCCACCTGATGTGAAACGGTCGCCGGAGCCAAATTAATGCTGGCAATATTAAAAACGCCCGCGCGCCGCCACCCCCGCTGCCAACGCAGCATCTCCACCCTTTCTGGTGACCTCACTCATTCGCAGGAACACAGCAATCCTCAACGGAATTCTTATTTGGCTGCGGTATTCTATGTGAGGTGGAAGTACATTCCCCAGTCGGCTTACAATTATGCTCCCTACCTCTCTTGCCGCCAGAGCTTCGTTTATCAGTTAGCGGGGTGCACCGTGTGCAGGTGAAGTTGGCTTGGGTTCAAAGATGTTGATGAACCTCTTACACTCCTAACTAATCTTTAAAATATATTTATTATATAGATATTTCCGATCAATTACGACATGATAGCCGTCAAGAACTGAATCTAATCATACTCATATTTCCCTTAAAAGGTTGGCTGGCTGGCGTAAAACAGGAGGCCTACCGCTCAGTGGCGTCTCCAGCCCATGTAGCGCCCGTGTGCAATCATTACCCAGGCGCCCTCTAGAAGCGCGCGATTAAAATGAAATGCGCTCGTCGACGCCCCCTAGACCGCTGCGCCAGTGTGCAACGCACACCCTGCACTATAGGTAAAGCCGCCTCTGCTACCGCTGAAGCTTACCATTGAATTTTTTGAATGCGAAAATTACACTAATGCTTAAATTGTAATAATGTTTCTCGGGACTGCGTCGATGAGTACCTACAAAACTTGTGTCTGAGATTGAGACACACTTGGACACGTCTCGGATTGGGGTAGATTGACTTTGGTGCAGCTAAATCCCTCCAAGACACAGGTTTGTGCGTTTACCGCTAAAAAGTCCCCATTCGTCGTAGCTCCTAGTTTGGAAGGTACTCCCCTTAGTGTTAAAACTAGCATTACCACCTTGGTTGTCGACATGTCGAGTAATGTTCAGTTTCGCTGTCACTTGGAATGCAAGGCCAGACAGGCTTCTAGGAAGATTGGTGTCATTAGTAAAGCCAGGCGGTATTTTACACCTCGACACCGCCTTCAACTATACAAAGCCCAGGTTCGACCTCACATGGAGTACTGTTCGCATCTCTGGGCCGGTGCGCCCCAGTACTTGCTTGCTCCATTTGACCGCATACAACGAAGAGCAGCTTGAATCGTCGGTGACACAATGATCTCGGATCGATTGGACTCTCTCTACACGCATAGATATAGCGTCTCTTTGCGTTCTATACAAATTATATCACGGGGAGTGCTCGGATAAGCTGTTTGATTTGATACCTGCCGCTGAATTCCACTATCGTACAACTCGCCATAAATTAAAATTCCGTCCATATCATCTTGATAATTGGCGATATACTACAGTACGTTTCGACATTTTATACCACGAACAGTGAAACTGTGGAATCAACTTCCCTCAGCGGTATTTCCGAACAACTACGACATGGGTGCCTTCAAGAATAGAGTTTTCATTTCCCTTAAAAGGCTGGCAACGTATCGGCGACCCCTTGGTGTCGCTGATCATCATGGTCGGTGGTGATTGCTTTCCACCAGGTGACCCTCATTTGCCCCCCTCTCACATAAAAAAAAGTTGGTAATTATGTTTAGCTCAGCTGGAAGAAACACTAGAGCTCTACTGACTAAGCTGGAAATGTTAGTCAATAACTTTAATCTAAGACTGATATTATGGAGTAAAAAAATCCAATGGTAATCGGTTTCAGCTTCGGCGGTAAGGCCCCGAATCGACCCCTTAGTGATTGCTTTCCATCCGGTGACCGTCATGCTCATTTGCCTCCGTCTCATATAAAAAAAATAACAGTTTTTGACTATTACAAGTCATTTTCTAAAATGTTTCATGTGATTTCTAAAAAAAAATCCAACAATAATTCTGGGAGCTTGTAGAGAATTCTTCCTCGCTGGCACGTACCATGCGATTCCAGAACAGCCCCCTTACCACCAACTCTCATTAGTCGCTTATTCAGGTAAGGGTAAGGGGGTATTCTACCTCAACGTATCACGTTGTCTAATGAACTCTCTGTCAAGGTTTTATTTTCATTCATAATGGGCATTTTTATAGAAACAAATAAACACCTACTTATAATAATACAATATATACATAATATACAATAATAATACAATTATGCGGAAATTCCCAAACATAGATATTTTGACATTCGTTTAGTTACCTATATCTAAAAAAGTGCGGTGAACTGACGAAAATCCCCGGCGCAACGGCACGGCGCGGAGCGGCGCGGCGGCGGCGGCGCGCGTTTTGTCTCAACGTGAACCCCCGTTAATGACAATGGGCGATTCCGTAATATTATGAAACAATAAATTTATCTAAAACTTTTAGTTTAAAAAACTAATTTGCCTAACTAGAAAAATAGTTTGGGGTGTAAGATGGTTCATCAACATCTTTGAACCAAAGCCAACCTCACCTGCACGTGGTGCAGCCCGCTGACAGACAGACGAGAGTCTGGCGAAAAGAGAGGTAGGGTATAGCGTAGGTACTTTTCAATCTGTCCGACTGGTGAAGTAGGTCCACCTCACTGAATACCGCAGCCAAATAACAATTCCCTTTGGGTTTCCCCAAAACATTTAAGTGTGGAAGTCAAATTCTAAAATAATCCTACTCCTACTAATTTCTTCTGATTAAATTCGTAGTGATTTCTAAGGCAGCAGTAGTTTTACCCCAGGGACTTCAGTGAACTTTATTGTTCATTGCCTTCAGTGAACCTCATTGTTAATTGGTTATTATATATTAATATATAGGCAGCAGTTGTTAATCCTGGAAGGACACACACATGCACGCGCGCGCGACCGCGCACACACACCCACAAGCACACACACACAGGAGACATATTTGTTGGGAATGTCTGGTGGGCCTGTCCAGTCCAGAGTGTAGTAACAAATATTACTATTCAGCGAGGAAATGCAGCCAGCGTTCTTGCCGCCATGCCACACAGGCACGATTTTCTGTAGATTTCTATTTTTAGTTTTTTTTATTATTTTATCATATTAAGTTTACTGTTAAGTGTGTATTGACTAGATTTATTGGAAACAAAAATGTTATGCGAATAAAAATTTATGATAATTTTCGTAACTAGTAAAATAACATTAGTAAGAAATATCTAAAACCAGTTTGCGCCCGCGACTTCGTACGCAGGGTATCCCGTGGGAAATTTTTAAAATCCTTTCTAAGTACACCCACCCCTAGACCTCATAACATGACGAACCCGGAAAAAATGCTAATATTTCTTGTGCATGAACATGTCTGTTTATCTTGACTGGGTATTTTCTATTATTTATGTAGGTACCTAGGTAACTGATATTATACATACCTATGTATAATATTAGATAACTGATATTATACATAGGTATGTACAATATCAGTTATCTAGTAGCCATAGTACAACCTTTCCTTGGTTTGAGACTACATGAGTGTTGTCGTTGAATATTTACCTACGTACCAAATTTGGAATCGCTAGACCCAGCGGTTTGAGCTATGCGTTGATATGTCAATAAGTAACTCAGTCAGCTTCTTTTTTTTTACCAATATAGATATTTAATTTACTTTCATTTACTTTCATTGTATTTTAAATTATAAATTTTAGTTTAATTGTAAATTTTGTAATTTACCACATAAATGTTTTGGTCGCATACTATAAATTTATGTGTGAATTTAATAAATAAATAAAAATAGACTATATATTATTATTGTTTTTTTTTTCGAATATCAGGTTTGGCTTGTAGAGTCGCTCAGCTTCCTATGTATTATTGTATTGAGTAAGAGTATTGAAGCTGAGCGACTCTACAAGCCAAACCAACCTACCAACCTACCGGACAAGGAAAAAGCCTTACCAAAAAGTTTCCCATGTTTCAATTTAGCCCATAATTATAAATGCCAAACGTCATCTAAATCTGGGGCCCTACCGCCGAAGCTGAAGCCGATTACCATTGAATATTTTGATTCGAAAAATAGGCCTTACGTTTTAAGTTATTGACAAAGTAAACATCTTCAGCTTAGTCGGTAGAACTCCAGAGTTTCTACCAGCTAAGCTAAACACAAATACATAAAGTTAGGCTGAAGTATGGTTTACGCAATCAAAAAATCCGATGGGAATCGGATTCAGCTTAGACCTCTGCATCCTTGCCACCAACTCTTATTGCGATTCAATAACTGAATAGAATGCTTATTCATAACCATGAATAAGCGACTCTATTCGATTTGAAATAAAGTCGCTGATTCATTGGTATGAAAAAGCATTCCATTCAGTTATTGAATCGCAATAAGAGTTGGTGGTTTTAATAGGCTTATTCATTGGTATGAATAAGCATTCTATTCAGTTATTGAATCGCAATAAGAGTTGGTGGTATAAGGGGATGATCAGACGTTTGCGCGTGAATCATCCATGCATACATCCGTCCTCCAAAACTTTAGTACTTAATATAGTGGTTAGTTAGATAGTAATATTTTTTTGTCTTCCAATTGCAAAAACAAAGTATCAGTCGGCGTCGTCAACCCATATTCAAGCCACTGCTGGGATATGGGTCTCCCCTTAATTGAAGAGGTTTAGAGCTTCACCATGCCGCTCAAGTACGGATTATTGAAGACCAGAGTTTTCAAGTCACCCACCAAACTTGACATATTTACATTTCATAATTACATCCGGGACCGACTGCTTAATGTGCCCTCCTAAGCACGGAGAAGCTCGAGATAAATTGCGATGTATTTTTGAAGGCGGTCTCTGATAATCTGGCTGATCCCATATTTAAGTACCTATTGGATTCCTGTTCACCTGAATGAAAATAGTAAATGACCTTTACATGCCTACTGATTAAAAGACTGACTGTTTTATACTGTATGCTATTTTATTTATTACATACATTTATATGGGTATTTTACCTGCAATAAAGGCATTATAATCTTATTTAAAATTAACCCATCCATACACAGGCTACGGTCGACGTTGCTTAACTTGCGTGAAAGATTAAACTGACACCACTACTGGCGTTAAATTTATAAAAACATATACTGTAACGTACCTACATTCTATTCGAAATTCCAGGAACGTAACCAAGACTCCTGTAAAAACGCAATAAGGGGAGCTAGGGGCAGCTGTGATTTGCTCAGTCACTGCCCTGATGAAAAAATATCTCGTAAGGTCTTTAGGGCGCTTCCCAACTTGCAAGTCACCATTGCGATTTGGATTCTCGAATACTCTTCTAGACATCTCCTTACTTAATGTTGAAATAAAATTGAGGAACTCGATGCAACGTAATGTTAATTGGACTGTAATTTAAGATGAATATTATTCTGTTGAGATTTTCCATGTTATGGTTCCCGACTGACTTTGAAACTGGCGCCGATTGTCGATTTACGATAGATACATTATTTTATCACAAATCAACCTTCGAGGTTTCCCCAAAAAAGCGTTATCTTGTCGGCACAGACAGAATCCACACAATATTATTACCTATAAATATGAAATGTGTTTGTTTGTCATTCTTTCAAGCCCCTACGAACCAATGGATTCAGATTTTTTTTCTGGGATAGTTGATAGTTTTTTTTAAGGTTGGAGAAATAACGTAGATTCTTTTTATCCAGGAAAAACACGGAAAAAAAGGTTTTAATAAAATAAAGACCACGCGGGCAAAGCCGTGGATAACTGTCGATATTATTATAAAAAGTGAAAGTATTAGGTATTATTATAAAAAGTGAAAGGTAAAGATCAACCTTGCAGTTACTGGTCTAAACACCAATGCGCTTAATCAGCATTTTAGCACTTCCCCAACTACAGTTGACCCAATCCTAAAACAAAAAACTCTGGCTGATCTTGTTGACACACCTGTTGCGAAATGTCCTCAATTGGAAATTGATCCTATTACTACCACAGACATACTCAAGATATTAGGCAAAATTAAGTCTGGAGCGGTTGGTGAAGATGGCATATCATTGGACATGATAATTACAATTAGGAGAGAAATTGCGCCAATTTTAGCGGATATCTTGAACTGCTCACTTTCGTCGGGTGTATTTCCTTCTTTATGGAAGTTAGGGCTCGTCATACCAATTCCTAAAAAGCCTAATCCTTCCCTTTTCTCTCAATTTCGTCCCATCTCCATACTTCCTCTCCTGTCTAAAGTGTTGGAACACTTTATACACCAGCATCTGACGAGTCACTTGCAGCGCTATAGTCTCATAAGTAAATTTCAATCTGGTTTTCGTAGTGGGCACAGCACTGTCTCTGCTCTAGTCAAGGTCACCGACGACGTGCGCTTTAATATCGAGGATAGAAATATCACTATACTGACCCTTCTAGATTTCACCAGCGCGTTTAACTCAGTCGATTTCGACATTTTACTCGGAGTAATACAAACCTTTAATGTTTCACCAATCTTGCTCACGTGGTTTGACTCGTATCTGAGGGGTCGGCGTCAGTTGGTGAAGATTGGCGATAGTCGGTCGGACTGGTGTAATTTGACTGCTGGTGTGCCGCAGGGCGGAGTACTTTTACAGTTGGGCAGCGTAGTGGAGCATGGTCTAAACCAAATTATATTTTTCAGCATATCACTGGATGATGAAATATAGTATGTAATATAGTTAAATAGATTTGATAATGGCATAAATAATATAAACTACAGAGTGATTGCCATTACAGAATAAAGAAGTAGGCGATCTGTCTAAATCAAAAATCTAAATGTCAACGTCACGTCACATTCACGTCCGGACCGACCGAACCGACTTCAATCAACGAAATGAATGAAAGAATTTATCAAACTTGGCTAGCAAAATCGAAATAAAATAAACTATGATCTCATAACTTGCTTGACTCACTACTTGCTTTCAGTAATAACCGTGAAAGTTTGTTCAGTAATTAGCAAAATTCAGAAGAAATGCAACAGTCTCCGTTCGAGAATATATTCAATATTATAGGAGGTTTATCAGAAGGCAATGAAAAGCCTATGAAACATGGGTTTTATAATGCATTCGCTTTATTTATACTAACATTATGTTGCGCTGCGGTCTATGTTTTATTTCTTATATTAGAGCCGTTCTTCAAGCCTTTGTTTTGGGCCCTCCTAGTGGGTTCTATACTGCATCCTTTCAAGTACAGACTGTCGCAAAAGTTAAAGACATGGTTTGAAGATCTTGAGAAGTCAAGCACATCTGTGATATGTGGTTTAATAGTCATACCAGTGAATGTGGTTAATTCTGCTTCAGACACTGTGGGCCTACACTTCAGAGAACATTATAAGGTGAGGATTTGTTACCTATTTTTTATATCACCCAGGTATTTAGCTACCTTCTAGGTGAAAACTGCAATAAAGAATAGATTATTATACTTTTTTTTTTATACTACGTCAGGTGGCAGATAAGCATATGGCCCGCCTGATGAGAAGTTACCATAGCCATATTAACGTTCGCAACATAAAACATTACTCGCGCGCCGCCACCCCCATTGCCATCGCAGCATCTCCTTCCCTTCTGGTGACCTCATTCACTCGCAGGATCAAAACAACCCTCAAGGGAATTGTTATTTGGCTGCGGTATTCTGTGAGGTGGAGGTACATTCCCCAGTCGGGTAGCTTACAATTACGCTCCCTACCTCTCTTTTCGCCAGAACTTCGTTTGTCAGTCAGCAGGCTGCACCGCTTGCAGGTGAAGTTGGCTGTGGTTCAAAGATGTTGTAAAACCACTTACACCCCATATTAAAATTAAATAAAGTAATAATTTCGAAATTTGGGGTGTATATAGTTCACCACCATCTTTAGAGCCTAAGTCAACCTCACCTGCATGTGGTGCACCCTGCTGATTCACTGACGAAACTCTTTCAAAAAAAGAGCTAGGACAGCGTAGTTATAGGCCACCTGACTAGGATAATACCTCCACCTCACAGAATACCGCAGCCAAATAACAGTTCCCTTGATGGTTATTGTGTTCCTGCAAGTGAGTGAAGTCACCAGAAAGGAAGGAGTTGCTGCATTGGCAGTGGTTGTGGCAGTACGAGAGCTATATTTATATTGCAACCATTAATACAGCTACGGCTTCACATCACGCGGGCCGTATGCTTATCTGCCACCCAGCATAGTATAAAAAAAGGTAAAACTTTCTAACTTCGGAATTATTTTTTATTGTTTTAAAGAGACAAAAAAAAAACTAAAATATTAAAGGGTACAAAAGGTTTTACTATACTAATATATTTATAATGAAAATATATTTATAAAAATAAATAAATTGTCAACTTTCATTATGTTATGAAATATGTTATGATTTGTCAACAAGTTGATTACCTACTTTAATTTCTCATATTTCAAAGTCCTTTTTGTACCTTTTTATTAATTTCAGACTGTGATAGGGCTCCTGTCAGCAATATATGTGCTACCATGGCTGTACAGTTCCGTGCCGAGGAGTTTTGCTTGCCTGTTCTGGCAGCTGTGCAGCTTGATCAGCTTCTCAACCACTATGCTCATCAGTGTGTGCAGTTCCTATATTGTAAGTTTGGCATTATAAACTACACGCCTTTGACGCAATATTATTGCATTCTGAACTAAGCAATCCAATTTGCCTACCCGGCAAATGAAATACTGAACAGTCTGCCAAGAAAGTGATCTTTCAGCTTTGACAAATTTTCCTAACAAATGCATATGTTGCTAAGGTTGACTTTCTATTACTTTTTAAAGGGAAATTAGACCTTGCTAAATTTAAGAAGTTCAAACGAATGTCTATCTAGAGGTGGTAGATCACTTCTTTCGCCCTCTGTACTAATGATAAGGTTGGCTGGAAGAAATCTCTTAAAGAGATAAGCTCACACTTGTGCACCATTTGTAGTTCACTATATTGTGTAAACTAAAATCATTGGTGACAAATGAAACCCTCTCCTCAAAACATTTACCTAGGCCAAATTGTTATTTGAAAACTCTCAACGAATTTGAGTAGGTGCAAAAAACATGGTACTATAAGGCTTGTTTCTTAGTCTAAGTGACTAAGAAACCAGCCTTATAGTACCTACATGTTTTGCAAAATCAAGCTTATCTTATAGATCTCTTTCAGTGAACATATGCTGTGAAACATTTTGTAAAACAACATGACAACATGTTTAAAAGAAGGACCCAAATCTGTCCTTGTATGCAACAGTACTTATTACAACTCTCACCATACCACAAACTTTTCTTCAGAAACTAGATGGCGCTGTGTAATCTGTCCAAAATATTTGCAGACATTAACAATCGTCCTGGCATATCTAATAAGTGTGTACACACTATGGACTCCACAAAGAGCCGTGCTGTTCAGGACTACCTCCCAGCTGATGTGGCTGGTCATCACCAGTTTCCTGGCCAGCCTCTGTGGCTCCTACCAGGTCTACATGTTTGTGCTGCTACAAGTTATCTGTGCTACAGGGTTTGCTCTCGAAGTATTAGATGTACATCGGAAGCTTTTGTTGAAAGGTGAGTAAATTGTAAAAAAACTTTTATCTATGTACTAGTAGTAACAATATTATGTAACTTTTACAAAGTTACATACATATACATAATATTGTTCATCATCATTATCATTATTAGCCTCTTGAATTACAAGTGGCATTCTAGCTGCTTATAACGATAAAATAATATTTCTCCTTTTTTTTACAGTATCTATAAATTTTACTTGAAATATTAATAAAAATTGGTTGAGGAGCTCCATGGCTTCGTTGCACGTGCCAATAAACCCATCCATGGACATGCTACGGTGGACATTGCTTAACTTGCGTGTTAATCGAACACGCAAGTTAAGCTATGTCCACTGCAGCCTGTTATTTATCTGTTTATTTATCACGAGCTCCTCTGTGCTTCGGAGCTCG
Source organism: Hypsopygia costalis (assembly GCA_937001555.2). Classification (NCBI taxonomy): domain Eukaryota; kingdom Metazoa; phylum Arthropoda; class Insecta; order Lepidoptera; family Pyralidae; genus Hypsopygia; species Hypsopygia costalis. Next base: position 17,561,309 of record OW443343.2, on the reverse strand, counting down.
AAATAATATAAACCCATCCATGGACAGGCTACGGTCGACGTTGCTTAACTTGTGTGTTCGATTAGACGGACACGTGAAACAACGCCATCGAAATCCTCAAAATACTGCACATATGTAAAGTCTGACGATTGCACGAGCACCATAGAATCAAGGGCTAAAACGGCCGATCATGCTACGCACCCAACTGTTTTAAAACAAATACAATATTATCCTCACAGAATAACCTATTTTATAGTTAATTAAGCATACTATAAAACGTAATATTGCCAAAATCACAACTCTTAACTTATTAGAGAAAGTCAACATTTCATTTGATTTCTCAAACTCAGGCGCGGTCTCTACCTAAGGTTCTGTTGCTGCCCTGTTTCATTTTACTACTCAATATATCTTAATATATAAAAAAAGCGTGTCACGTTGTTTGTCTGCGATGGAATCCTAAACTACTAAACCGATTATAATAAAACTTTGCACAGTGTGTGCTCCAACTGTGTGAGTTTGATCCAACTTGCGAGATAGGATAGTTTATAACTCATCGGAAAAATTTACGTAAAAATATTTAGGCGATACGAAGTTCGCCGGGCCAGCTAGTTAGAATATATTTTTCTAACGGTCGCTTTGTTAAACAGATCCTGACGCTTCAATGACCAGAGCTTTACATCAAGTATTAACTAACAGACATCGTGAAGACACACAAAAATGTATTGATCAAATACCCCCAGAAATCAGCCAGCCCAGTACAAGTGAACCAGAATCCACACCAGAAAAAGACACGCCTTCTCCAATCACACCAGAGTCCACAATAAAAAGATCAAGTTGGACGGGCAACGATGCTCAAAGTTCTCCTAGGCATAAAAAATTATATAAAACAAAGACTTTGTCAGATTTGCCTTTGAATACAAAAATGAAGTCGGCCTACGAAAATAGGTTAATTGCAGCATTCAGACAGAGATCTCTTGACGAGAATTACATGAAGAATAATTTCAACAGCGATGAAGAAACTGCGTTGTATTTCAAACTATTGTTCTTCGGATGTTTCTGCATGCTGGTGTGGAAACATATATGGTTGCTGCCTGTCATGCTTTTCTTCTTGGCTATCCATGTCCTCAAATGGCTGCTGGAGTACTTTGGTGTGTGGTTGTTCTTGGAAAATCATTACAATAATATCATGGGCAAAGTCAAAAATTGGTGGAGGCAAAGGTAATTCTTTTTTTTATTATTATTAAGGTAGATACATACTGTTTGTGACGTTTCGTGACGCTTTAGACGTTTACGTGGTTTTACATATTTAGTATGGTATAGAAAAAGAGATTTACGTTAGCGTGTGGAGTATTGTGGTTACCCGCCACCACATTTGAGTTTTTGTGGAAATAATCATATTATATGGCCATAGTAAAATAAACTTTATTCTTGTAACATGTACTTAGTTCTGCGTTAATCCGCAGAAGAAGATTTGCACAAATAGTCGATGTCTTAGGAAACAACTTTAAGTGCTATAAGCCATACGCGAGTAATATGTATGTGCGCGTTTATTCAAACCGCCAATAAGAATAATAATTAATAACGATTTCAAAAAATCATTATGACATAAAATATCAGACCAATCAGAAAATTAAACAGCCAATCAAATGAGATGCCATAGTATGGGTTATATGGATGGGCCAGACCTACTAATGGCGACGCGTCGCCACGCTTTCGTAACTCTATTACTCCCACTCGGCTTGGCGATATTCTGTCTTGCTCAGCCGTATTTCCTATACACAATAGTTTCTCGCCTGCCTGGCGTACCGCGACCATTCAGTTTATTTTTAACTAACAACCCGCAACTTCGTACGCGCATATACCAGTATCCAGTAGGAAATTTCAAAAATCGATTTTTATATTTTCCCGATATTTCAGCGACCTTGCAGACACCATAATGGTCATGCGATGATTACATCCATCCATTGTTGTTGTTAGTTAAATTATAAAAAAAGTGTGATAATAATTACAGTACCTATATCGTTGTATATTTTATATAAACACTTGAAAAACACAATTTTGGACTTTCCCGAAAACGCTCCATATAAGTGGCCACCGCGTTGTGACGTCGCACCTTCGTATGTATTAACTCAGAGAATTGGCTATTTGACTAACATTTTTTTCTGTTTGATATGTAGGGACGTCTCCATAATATAACCATAGGTGAAAGAATTACTTCGATAGCACAAAAATCTCTCGAGATATATTAATTTGAAAATCACAATTTTTAGACTGCCCCAAAACGCTCCATACAAAAGACTACCGAATTATGACGTCACAGTTTTGTATTTTATATGCATCAAATCAGAAATTTGTACGACAGCTATGTTAAATATTACGTTTATGTAATTATTATCATAATAAAAGTAATAGCATTTTTTATTGCTACTCCAATGGAAATATTATTTTTTAATAATTTCATACTTTTAAAATGGACTTTCCCGCCAAACTTTGATCGACGCTAAAAAAAGTCTGACTGAAGATATTAGAATGAAAGTTTGCAGATCTTTATAGTTTTGTGTATTTTACGATATTGTTAATTTATTTGTACAATTTTTAAACATTGGAAAATAGCCAATTGTACCAGAGCTATGTAAATATTGTATTCATTTGGCTGGTGCTGTAAGAAAAGTTATAGTATTTTTTGTCGTTTTTCTAATGGTAATAAATTTTATTATTTATTCCACCCCGTGACCATGGCATCTGCAACTCGCCGATATATTGGAAAATCGTGAAACCATGAAAATTTAAAAATATATGTGTTTTCATGTTTTTCAATTGATTACAGAGAATCAGCACTAGTACCAGCCCACATCCGTGGCATTGGCAAGATGATGTCCATATGCAACAACAGCATGCGGGAGATGGGATACAGTTCCGTGGACACCGTGTCCACGTGCTTCGTGATCGTTGGCCTCATACTGTTCCTCACCGTGGCCATCATATTTATTTGTATACAGGTGCAAATTCCAATCGTATCTAATATAATTTCGACGAGCTCGGTGGCGTAGCGGTCAATGACGCGGCTTCGACACCAACGCTCGTAGGTTCGATTCCCACATTTCCCACATAGGACAAACATTTGTGTGCATGAATCATGTCTGTTTGTCTTAGTCTGGGTGTTTTCTATGTATCATAAGTATATATTTACAAAAAAAATGTATTTACGTACGTTTATCAGTTGTCTAGTACCCATAACACAAGGTTCGCTTACTTTGGGGCTAGATGGCGCTGTGTAATTTGTCTGACAATATTTATATTTATATATTTATAATAATCGTGCTTCGGAAGGCATGTTGAGCCGTCTCATCATCATCATCATCATCAGATCTATTGTAGTCTCCACTACAGGAGCACGAGCCTCTCTCGTCCGCCCTAGACGGAAAGAGAATTTGGCCTACACTCCCCACGCTGGCCAGACGGATTGGGGAGGATGTTGAGCCGTCTGTCCCGGCTGTAATCATTAGATGACAGTCGTTAAGCTAAGTCAGTGGCTTTTAGGCGGCTTGAAAACACTGGCCTCCTTAAATATTCTGCATAAATATAATTTTTTTTTTCTTTTTATCAACGTCGGGTGGCAGACAAGCATACGGCCCGCCTGATGTGAAGCGGTTACCGTAGCCAAATTAACGCTCGCAACATAAAATATCGCTCGCGCGCCGGCACCCCCGCTGCCAACGCAGCATGTCCTTCATTTCTGGTGACCTCACTCACTCGCAGGAACACAACAACCCTCAAGGGAATTGTTATTTGGCTGCGGTATTCTGTGAGGTGGAGGTAGATTCCCCAGTCGGGTAGCTTACAATTACGCTCCCTACCTCTCTTTTCGCCAGAGCTTCGTTTGTCAGTCAGCAGGGTGCACCGCGTGCAGGTGAAGTTGGCTTTGGTTCAAAGATGCTGATGAACCACTTACACCCCGAAAATATTCACAACGTAGACAAATAGTGTTTGACTTTCCATGTGTTGAGACATCCGACCACTGCACAAGTAACTCCCATATTTTATTTTAAATTGAATGGAGAATAAAATAAGCGACGTCAATACGTACCTTGTGGCATCCCTTGCGAACGATTCCACATCGGTCTCAGAGGGGAGTTGAGGTCGACTAGTGAGAGCGGCCGGGAGTGGCCATGCTGTACGTAGTACTATTACTTATACTGTGGTTTAGAACTAGATGACTGTGTGTAATGTGTCTAAGAATATTTATTTATTTTTTTAGGTGCTTTCACTTTAACTTATTTTTGGTCAAAATTTTTCATTTGTTATTTTCATTTCAGATAGCCTCTCAGATATGTAACTCAGGGTTATATCATCGTTATTATATAAAATATTAGTCATACAATCATTTCGTCTCTTGGGAACAAGTTCCTAGTATTCCCAGTAATCTATAGGATGTATTTATGACATATGAATCAACAACGTTCATGTTCGCTATGAATAACAAAGAGTGTGACTCAAATTTACGATCACTGTTGCGATGATTTCAATGTACAATAGATTATTAAGGGGAAGTATTAGTAAGGAAACTGATTGAATGACTATTAATAGGACAAGACGTAACATATAGAAGTAGTACTTACGATTTTATTAATGACGTACTAATAATGATATAGGAGCTCGATGACGTCGTTGCGCTTGTTGGTCTAATCGTTCACGCAAGTTAACCAACGTGGTCCGTAACCTGTCTATGGATGGGTTTATTTATCTCGAAGTCCTACATTTTTCGGCTGTACCTACCAAACGCACCAAACACCATGCAGGCAGACATCCATACGATTCACATATCTGATGGGCATCCGATATGTGAATCGTATGGATGTCTGTCTGTCAGCTTCGGCGGTAGGGCTACCGCCGAAGCTGAAGCCGATTTCCACCGGGTTTTTTGGATTGTTGACGATTGATTGACGAGCTCGGTGGCGTAGCGGTCAATGACGCGGCTTCGACACCAACGCTCGTGTGTTCGATTCCCACATAGGACAAACATTTGTGTGCATGAACATGTCTGTTCGTCTTAGTCTGGGTATTTTCTATGTATCGTAAGTATGTATTTACAAAAAAAAATGTATTTACGTTTGTTTATCAGTTGTCTAGTACCCATAACACAAGCTTCGCTTACTTTGGGGCTAGATGGCGCTGTGTAATTTGTCTGACAATATTTATTATTTATTTATTTAATATTATTTATGTGAAAATCGGACTTCTGTTTGAATTTGTGATAAAGATTTTCAGTTTCATCGGTAGAGTATCTTCGTCCCTATCGGCTAAGCTTATTACTATTAGCACACATTTTATGTGAAGTTAGATTTTTTCAATCAATAAATCCGATCGTAATCGGCTTCAGCTTAGGCGGCAGAGCCCCTGATCTACATGCTCTAGATACTAAATCAGCCGGCGCGCTGATATTTAAGTCAATCCGTTGCTGCCACAGGCGGGTCGTAAGCTTGTTTATAAAAACTAGTGCTCGACCATAATTAATTTAAATTATGACTTTTACAAAAAACTATAAATGTGTGTGTGCGTAATGTTTTTTTTTTTATTTAATGTGTTTTTATGCATAATTTTATAGCATTCTGCACTCCTATGTATAAACTATAAGTGTGCGAAATTTCATACTACTCCGTCCGCGCAATTTTCGTAAAAAGTTGTAAAAAGTTATTGCTTCACATATTAATATGGAGATAATATAAAATTTAAGCCGTGTGGTTTCAGGCAGACTAGAATAGAATCACTCCGTCTCTTCCCGTGGACTAAGGGGCATACATTATAAAATATCGATCAGGCCTCCCCAACCCGTCTGGCCAGCGTGGGGAGTGTAGGCCAAATCCTCCTTCTGTCTGGGACGGATAAGAGAGGGTCGTGCTCCTGTAGTGGAGACTAAAATGACCTGATGATGATGAATATAAAATTTGATATTTTATTGTTTCCCAGATATACTCAGAGGCGATAGTGGTGGTACAAGTGAGCGGTAGCCTCCTCAACAGCACGTTCGTGCAAAACAGCGAGTTGCACGCGTACCTGCCTGAAGGTTGGGAGGAGAAACTTGACTCGCTCATCGATAACGCTTATACTTATGGAAGGGAAGGAATCTCTACGGCTGTAAGTATTTATATTTATATTATATTAGCTGATCCGACCGACATTGCCCTGTCTTCTTAACCCCTCTCGTGCCTCTACCTGTCAAATCTGTACCAAACGCTGTACCAACGCTGACGGTGGCACGCAACAGGTTAACATTGAATATTGAAATCGAATTTGTTTAGCGCAATCTGTCAAATGACTGGCAGTTCTGTCAAATGATATAATCGACATTGGAAAAGTTAATCTGGTTGTTCAGTTTCCTTAAATTTTCTAATTTTCGACGCAACTTTCTTATATTTTTCTTTCATACGAACCTTCTCCTGACATTAACAAATACAACATAAAAAGAAATAGCTAAAACGGTCCAGACGTTCATGCGTGATGCCGTGACCAAGGGGAATAGGTATTCATTTTTATATATATGTATATAGACTACACTGTTCAGAATTATAAACAAAACAAAACCCAAAAAAAATATAAGTAGCCGGTTGATTTACCTCCGTTGTATGGTATAACAGCATTGACCCATATACATCCCACTTTTGAGATAAGAGTACTCTGCATCGATTTGGTTTAGATGGGGGTTACAACTTCATTTAGTAATATTTATTTTTAAAGTAGCTGACCCGACTGACTTTGTCCTGTCTTCCTAACTTTCAATTTCTAAATATTGAATTCGAATTGGTTTCGCACACGTTGTCAAATGACTAACAGATCAAGGGGTCTAGTCAAATATATGGCAGTTTGCGAAGTAGAAAAGCGTAGCGATCGCTAATTTGAACTGTGGAGCTCATACTAAAATGTTCGAATTGACAAATGTCTCGTGAACTATCTAACATTCGTTACGCTACGAATTACAGTTGGCTAGGGGGGCTGTTAAACGCCATAAAGTGACATTAGAAAAGTTAGTAAAGTGGTTCAGTTTTCTTATATTTTCTAGATTTCCGCGCAACTTTCTTATTTTTTCTTTCATGAGAACCTTCTCCTGACAATAACAAATACAACAAAAAAAGAAAGAGCGAAATCAGTTTAGCCGATCACGCGTGATACGATGACATAGGGAAATAGACTTTCATTTATATATATAGATCACATTGTCCTGTTCTTGCAAACCGATGATGCTTCAATCACAGATACAAAGATATGTAAGTTACAGTAGCGTCACTAGATAAATCATAATTATTAATATAAATCATCTATCATACACAATAGAAAGACCTTATTTTTTTTAGGTAATTTAAATCTCAAGAATCACAAGAATTGATGACCGATATGGAGAAGTATATAATTTATTATATAGATAAACGATGCAAGCGTCGAGCGACGCAGTTAGTATGTCGTCTTGGCCGGCGAAATCCTATCAAAACGTGTCTCTATTAGATTCCGCCTTTATCCGAAATTATCCGAAACTTTTATATAGGTTTTGGTTACGGTTTCGGATAGATGTTTATTTCGAATATCCGATAGTTTCGGTTACGGAGCTATAAAACGTCCCTAGTACTAAACAACCGAATTGCATACCCGAGAAACGACCTAATTGTCACGGCTCGCAATTAGTTCTCACAAACAAGTTGACGAATCTAATGTTTGTGGCAATTGATTAAATTATGTAATCATACAGACTTCTATTTTTCGAAAATGCACATTTTATTGATAAACTAAAGCCCAAGATGTGACATATCACACGTTCATAAGTACACAATATAACACAATTGATTTTACTATTAGGCGCGTATTTTAGATATATGCAAAGAAAATACGCGCCATTGCGCGCTTTGTGAGAGAAAGAGATAACAAGTATAATAAATCGCTAATATGAAACGAAAGCTATCGCCTTATCACAAGCATTGGGAAAGGAAAAGAAATCCAACACTGGGTTATAATGATGATGATGCCATATCTGTAGTAAACATAACATCATTATCAGATATTCCATTGAAATGTTTTAGGAACCTAAAACTAGGCCAGTCGTGTAAACTTTTTCAGCACGTGACTTATCTTGTGCATGTATTAGTATTTAAAAATGTTAATAAATACAATCCAGGTGAAAAGTATACTCAAAGAAGGTGATCCAGAGAAGATCGGTCGTGTCGAACAGCAAATTCTGGAGATTTGGGATCGAGTTTACCAGAGCTGGGTGTCGGGGCACTTCATTTCGTCTGTAGGACCGCAAGTCGACGGTAGCGCCGTACAAGATTCGTGGGATAGCTTCGTCAATGACTTTACTAAGACTCCTGGTAAGTAACATAATTTTTACCCTCGAGTGGAAAGCAAGTGTTTAAATGCCTGAAACGGCGATTAATGTTAGATTCTAGACAATTCAGACGCGTTTAAAACACCAGATATGAATGGAAGAAAATGTTAAATACTATAAACACCAGATTTTTTTTTGTATGAGAGGGGGCAAACGAGTTTGTGAGTCACCTGATGGAAAGTAATCACAAAACCAAGAGGTCGCCGGTCCGTTGCCAGCCTATACTCGTTGCTTTTTTCTTTTTGGTGACCTCACTTCCTCGCAGGAACACGACAACCCTCAAGGGAATTGTTTTTTAGCAGCGGTATTCTCTGAGGTGGAGGTACTTCCCCAATTGGGCACCTTAAAAAATACTCTATGCCCTACCTCTCTTTTCGCCGGAGCCTCGTTTATCAGTCAGCAGGGTGCACCACGTGTAGGTGAGGTTGGCTTTGGTTCAAAGATGTTGACGAATTACTTACACCCCATTATAATAAATTAATAAATATAAAATGTGAATGTTTGCGACGGTGGATGCAATTTCACGCACATATAGAATATGTTTTTTGGATTCCTATTTCTTTTCATCATCATCAGGTCATTTTAGTCTCCACTACAGGAGCACGACCCTCTCTCTTCCGTCCCAGACATAAGGAGGATTTGGCTCCCCACGCCTTCCAGACGGGTTAGATTCCTGAACTATTTATAATGATCCTACGTACGGAACCCTCGTTGGGCGAGTCCGACTCGCACTTGTCTGGATGTCTTGTCACTTTTTTGGTTCCGAACCTCAAACGGAAAAACGGAACCCTTATAAGATCACTTTGTTGTCCGTCTGTCTGTCTGTCTGTCTGTCTGTCTGTCTGTCAAGAATTTCTATGTCGAGAATGCGTGGAGGTATCAAGCTGAAATTTGAACTGTATACTCAGGTCTACGGTCCCATGAAGTTAAAAAAAAATCAAACTGCTAAGTTTACGTAGAAAAAAGTTTCGGCTATTTATTCAGCAAAAAACGCATATTTAGACACACTCAAGGTAATCAATACCTATAGGGTACTTCCCGTTGACCTAGAACTATGAAATTTGGCAAGTAACATCGTTAGACTACAAGTACAGGAATAAATCTCAAAACTATACATTTGTAAATAGATCTTAAAAAATAGGGGTCTATATTTTTTATAGGGTGTCGAAATTTCAAATTGAAACTACTAGTTCAAATGGGGTATCATATGAAAGGGCTTGATGTACACATTGCAAAATATATTTTATTTATTTTTATCGACGCATTATTTCTTATTTATAATGAAAAATATCAAATTTTATAATGATACTACGTACCTACGGAACCCTCGGTGGGCGAGTCCGACTCGCACTTGACCGGTTTTTTTTTTCAATAACGGCGCTGCATAGAGCCTCCTAGGCATGATATTGTCTGTATCCCAGATATGTTTGACTTCTCTGGTATCGTGGCGTGGGTGCAAGCCAACGTGGGCACTCTGAGTGCCATAGCGAGCAGCATGTGGTCACCGCTGGCAAGCAACGTGTCTCTACTGGCGGGTTCTGTGGGTGCCTTCACCTCGCTGCTACTCTGCGGCGGTGGCGCCATCATCAACATGTTTATTAACTTGGTGAGTCAACAACTCTTCCCACTGGTTTCATTGAATAAAAAATTGTTGCGAGTCTTATGCAGAGGGGTTAGGGTTCAAAATGCTTCATAGTAAATGTCAAAATAACAAAAGAAAGTGTTCGAATGGTTAGAAGTGACTGTATTCCTCCGAAGGTCGCGGATTCGATTCTCGTACATGAGAAATAAGCCGTACAAGCTTAGCTTTGTTTGGGTCTAAGTGGCGGCGAGTAATATGCTCAGGAATATTTATTATATATTATCCAGGTACTTTTCAAGCAATCTTACTAGTCATACTAATATTTTTTTTATGTGAGAGGGAGGCAAACGAGCTTGTGGGTCACCTGATGGAAAGCAATCACCACCGCCCATGGAATGATTTCCAACACCAAGGAGTCGCCGAGCCGTTGCCAGCCTATACTCCTTCCTTTCTTTCTGGTGACCTCACTCACTCGCAGGAACACAACAACCCTCAAGAGAATTGTTATTTGGCTGTGGTATTTTGTGAGGTGGAGGTACTTCCCCAATCGGGCAGCTTAAAAATTATGCAATGCTCGACCTCTTTTTTCGCCAGAGCCTCATTTCAGATTCAGTCAGTCAACAGAGTGCATAGGGATTGCAATCCGGCATCATTTTCAGTCCGGCCGGATCCGGCCGGATTGATCAAATCAGAATGATTTTCGCTATTCAATTCAAAATGAACTGTTAGTAAGTGAATCAAGTGTCATGTACATACTTTATATACTTAGGTAGTTTATAAAAAATATATAAAATCAATTTTATTTCTAATCTGATGGTAACATTAGACAACGAGCAAACAATTAAAATCTAGTAGTATAGGTAACCAGTAAAATTTTAACGATGTAACGACTAACGAATAGCTCAGTCTTCCTAGATTTCACTTTCACAGATAGATCCATTATTTTAGTAAGTAACTTTATAAAATCTAATATAATTAACCTTACGTAATTTACTGAGATGAGTTCACAATAATCATTAAAGTATTTGAGAATGCTAACAAACAAGTCTTATATTTATGACATACACTATCATGGTTTGATGAATCTGTCTAAAGAATGGCACAATTATCACAATAATGAGTTTGTTTTATAATTACAACTCTTTAGTTTAATCAGCTTACGATAAATAATTATTTTAAGTAGAATTTTAAGTAATAATTGTCTTAATATTCATTATAGGTATATTATACGAAAATCATTTTTATTTTGAAAAAAGGATCGTAGAAAATAAATAGTGTTAATTGTGACACCACGCGCAATGCATTTAAAGTACCTACTCATGCAGAGATCTATTATTTTGCCAAAAATTGCTAGCACCGGATCCGTAGTACGGATCCGGTATATTAGTACCGGATCCGGCAACCGTTTAATAATGCCGGATCCGCCGGATTACCGGATCCGGTTTTCCGGATTGCAATCCCTAAGTGCAGGTGCCACCGCGTGCAGGTGAGGTTCGCTTTTGTTCAAAGATGTTGATGAACCACTTACACCCCATTATAATAAATGATTAAATAGTAAATATTATAAAATGTGAAAGTGGATGAAATTTCACATATACATATATTGAATGTTTTGGACACGTATGATACTCTTTATTTACGTACTGTGTTCACAAACCAAGCCGAAGCAAAGTCGCGGATAAAAGTTGGTACATTATCTAATATATTGCTTAATCATCATCGTATAATTTCATCATAATAAGGTTCTGTAATTACGAACAGATCGTGTTCTTCACCACGCTGTTCTACTTGCTGGCGTCCAGTAACGCCCTCTACAAGCCAGTGGAGGTGATCACGCAGGTGCAACCTAACTTCGGACCGAGGCTCGGTATTGCCCTATCAGTTGCCATTAATCAGGTAATATATTTCTGCCGTTGCGTTAACATATATTCATCCCACTTCCGACATTCATGATGCAAAACAGGAGCGTCTACAATATGCTACTATATCATCCCGCTTTGCGGTCACTTCGGTATGTCACACCCCATTCATATAAACGGGCAACGTCTACGCGCGACTGACGCTCTCGCATTCCGTGTCCCGCGTCAATTTGGCCGGGCCTTAAACAAATTAGATTTCTAACGGAACTAAAACAACAAATCACGATTCAATATATTTATAATAGATACTAGCTGACCCGGCGAACCTCGTACCGCCTAACAGTCGATTCTTTATTTTTTTATTTTTTTAATACTTACGTCTTTTGTCGGGAAAGCCGACTAGTTGGACCACCCTTTGTCTCTCGCGCCGGACATACTCAGTGTCCGGCGCGAGAGACAAAGGGTGGACGTGTCTGGACATTCGCCCTGATGAAGGTCTCCTTTTGAGATCGAAACTAGTCGGCTTTCCCGACAAAAAGACGTGAGTGACCCGTTTAATTTATCTAATTAATTTAGTATAATGTCTCACGTGAGTTTTAATAATATTATTTTTAATACTTATTCTGCTATTCGGGACGCCGGGTCAGCTAGTCGTATAAATATTGATGTCAATATTTATATTATTTATACGATGGTAACATTAGTCAAACACAAATTGTCTGTGATAAAATGTCACTTGAAATGTAAACCTACCCAAAATTTTATATTTTCTAATCACCGCTAAATCGAATGTTCGCCTTCCGAAAACCGGTTCATTTTTCATATTCACGTGGAACAAACGTAATTTAAAACTAATACCACACATGACATCACGCACAATAAACATTGAAATGTAAATAAGAAAATTATTGTAAACATTAACAATAAACCACCTTACCTCAAGTGACAGCAATGTCACTTCCACGTCTGCGCACTCACTTGCTCTTTGAGACATATAAATCTGCTATAATGCTATCCTTTTCTCATCTCGTATTAATTGTATCTTGTATCCTACTTTGACAGACATGAATTAGTTATGATGAAACTATGGCTGCCACATGCTTTTTAGGTAATTTATAAAGAAAATCAGTACTTTAGTCTAGTTTATCGAAGATCGAATAAATTTATTATTTTGACTTTCCATGTGTTGAGACATCCATCCACTGCACAAGTAACTCCCATTCTTTACATACTTCCATATTTTAAACTGAATGGAGAATAAAATACAAGCGACGTCAATTTGTAGGACGTTGCATCCATTGCGAACGGTTCCACATCGGTCTCAGAGAGAGGTGAGTGGCCATACTGTACGTAGTACTATTACCTATACTGTGGTATTATTACGAATTGCCGAAAAAGTCTAAATACAACACTTTTCTATACTCCCATACAAAATGGGAGTATAGAAAAGTGTTGTATTTAGTCTTTTTCGGCAATTTTTTAAATTTTTCTCTGCGTAAGAACCATCCTCGTACTTCAAGGAATATTCTAAAAATAGATAATTCTTTTTTGAAATTGCGAAATCGGTTCAGTTGTTCTCGAGATTTGCGCTTACCAACACATTCAGCGATTCATTTTTATATTATAGATTAATACTAGACCTCTAAGCTGTATGACATTTTACAGGTATTTCGGGCTTCCTTCAAAATGGCATTGTTCTACGGATTGTGGACTTGGCTGGTGCATAATCTCTTCGGCGCGAAGGTGGTCTATCTACCATCAGGTAAATAATGATTCACTTATTGTCTCTTTTATACAATTAGGTCCTAGGATGAACATAATATGACTTGCCAGGTGCAACCCAAATTGTCTATCGATCTAAATAGTCTGGCTACCCTGCCCGCGCCAGTTTATTATTTTAGTCAATTTGCTTCCCACAAAATTAGTTGCAGTTAATTGTATACTTAAATAATTAGATCTTATCATACAATGTAACAGACAGTATTCTCCACGAAGTAATTACTGTCCAGTAAACGCAACCTTCGTCTTGAGGTAAATCTAAGCTAGTGTTAGTAATAGAACTAGTATCGTTTCAAGTTTCAACTATACTTCGCTACCACGAAGAATTTTTACCTCAGTTCTTTTTTTAATGTGGTCCGTCAAAATGTTTCCACCTTGCTGATGGAAAGCACAAGTGAAGACTAAATGTGAGGACCGCGATCACTGCAATTAGCATAGCGCTGGCGATCGCCATACCCCTTGACGACCCATATAAGATTTTCTTCACGCTTTGCCTAAACGACCCTGGGTTATAGGCTTGGCTTAGATCAAAGTCTAAGTCAAAGTCAAAACTCTTTATTGCATAATTAAGTATACAGACTTACGACTTGTATAAGCACTTACAACTTAGTCACCTTTGTTTGTCAGGTATCGCAAAAGACTTTATGCGCGCGCGACTACCTACTTACATCCGTACGTGAAGACTCGTCATATAAATACAGGAACGTATTTATTAAGAACTAGCTGTCCCGGCGAACTTCGTACCGCCTAACAATCAATGAATGTCGTGGTACATATTAGCTGAACTAAATTTATGATTTTATGGAATTCAAACAATGAATAGTAGAAAATAATAGAGAAGCTCGATGGCGTCATTGCGCGTGTCAGTCTAATTGAACACGCAAGTTAAGCAACGTCGACCGTAGCCTGTACATGGATGGGTTTATATTACCTCGAGCTCCTCCGTGATTCGAAAGACACGTTAAGCCGTCGGTCCCGGTTGTTATCATTAGCTCATCTTGAGCTCCTCCGTGCTTCGGAAGGCACGTTAAGCCGTCGGTCCCGGTTGTTATCATTAGCTCATCTTGAGCTCCTCCGTGCTTCGGAAGGCACGTTAAGCCATCGGTCCCGGTTGTTATCATTAGCTCATCTTGAGCTCCTCCGTGCTTCGGAAGGCACGTTAAGCCGTCGGTCCCGGTTGTTATCATTAGCTCATCTTGAGCTCCTCCGTGCTTCGGAAGGCACGTAAAGCCGTCGGTCCCGGTTGTTATCATTAGCTCATCTTGAGCTCCTCCGTGCTTCGGAAGGCACGTTAAGCCGTCGGTCCCGGTTGTTATCATTAGCTCATCTTGAGCTCCTCCGTGCTTCGGAAGGCACGTTAAGCCATCTGTCCCATTTGTTATCATTAGCTCATCTTGAGCTCATCCGTGCTTCGGAAGGCACGTTAAGCTGTCGGTCCCGGTTATTATCATTTAATGACAGTCGTTAAGTTAAGTCAGTGGCCTTTAGGCGGTTCGAAAACACTGGCCTCCGCCAACCCGCAGTTGAGCAGCGTGTTGGAGTACGCTCTAAACCCCTTCGGTTGAGGGAAGACCCGTATCCATAAAAACTGAAGATTTCATAAAAATAAAGATTTCCTTAATTGTTAATTTAAAAAAAAAAAAACGTTTTGTTTTATTTTTTTTAGTTTTGAAATAGGTTTTATCATTTTGGTGATTTGTAATTGTCATTTCTTTTGATGTTTACTCTGATTTGATTCTTGCGCTCGAACCCCATGGGAAAAGCGTTTTCACCCCTATCGATTTGACATTTTTAAATTTTCATAACAAATCACAGACAACTTTCGCGACATAAAAGTGACACCAATCGATTTGACGTTTTGATGTTTGACAACCAATAAATATCGTAATCCCTTTTTCAACTGACGTTTTCATTTGTATGGGAAAATGTTTTTTCTTTTATTTTATTTTTTCGAAAGTTTTCCAATGTTTTTAAGAGTTATTCTGCTATTCGGGACGGAAACAAATCCAACAAATCAAAAACCATGGCAATCGGTCCAGCCGTTCTCGAGTTATAAGTGTTGTAACAAACACGACTTTCTTTTATATATATAGATTGTATAAAAAAAAATTGTAGTTGAAAATCATCAGCTATAATTTTTATTCGTTCATCGTTATTTCTTTACCCCATCGTTATCATCGTTATTAGATTTACCACTTATGGTTCAATACCGTAAGTACCGTGCAGTACCGTTGGGGATAGCTCCCACAGCCACTGTATTGAAGAATATACCTATTTATTACAGAGCATTTCGTATTTTTTCTTACTTTTTAGTTCATCCGTAGATGGTCATTGGCACGATGTTTAAAAACAATATAATTTTAGACGTGACTCACACAAGAAAAACAAAATTATTCTCAGAACTGATACGTATACCTTAATGAATGACTTCTATACTATTACTTATCTGTACTGTGCTATATTTTGTTAACCTGTGTTGTTCCACTGTATTATCTGACTTAATGAAAAAAATACTTTTTGACTGTACTGAAGAAAGAAACAGCGCCAGATTATGCGTTAGGGATTTACTCGTATATCCCTACTGCATAATTTGGCGCTGTCCGATTCGAAAACAATTAATTGCATTTCTTTCTTCATGGATGACAATGTTTAGAGCTAAAACTAACTTCACCTGCCTTCGGTGTACCTCACTGATCTCATAATTTGGCTTTCGGGAAAGACCATTTATTTGGGGTTCTTACAGTTAGTGAAAGGAAAGAAATGTTTCTCGAAGTTATATCGTTGTATTCAGTTACCAGGACGTACATACACAATTTAGTTCCACAATAATAAAGTTCACAATCACTATAAATTGGTCTCTGAATTTATACAAACATTTACACATATATTCGGATACAGACAAAGCCACGCGAGCATGTAAGTACCTCGCAAAAGATGTTAGACGACTGCGCGGCTGGGAACTTTCCATCTGCGCGCGTTACAAAGTACAAAAATGCTTACATAGCAACACGTGTGCCACACACTCTAAAACAACCACCGTATAGTGGATACTGGATACTCGGAAACGTGTGTCTATCCACCCTGTTCAGTAAGATATTACGTTTGCGATTATGAACGATGTACAGAATAGATAATGGATACGCTGTTTTAGGGTGGATACACAGAATAAAGCCTTTTGGCAGGGAGCTATATGTATAGCTCGAAGGGATCCTTCTTGTAGCGACTTTTTTTGTGAGTCACTCACACCACAGACACACACCCAGTGGGGGAAACGCCACCCCCCCCCCCCCCCACAATAAAAAGTGGGTTTCAATGTGTATAGAGAAACTGAAGATCACTCAGCGAGCGATAGAGAGGGCTATGCTCGGGTTCTCTGCGTGATAGGATCTGGAAAGAGGATATCCTCAGCAGAATTAAAATAACCAACATAGGTCAACGGATAAGCAAGCTGAAGTAGCAGTGGGCCGGCCATACGGCTCGTAGAACCGACACCCACTAGGGAAAGAGTGGCGACCCCGTACTGGCGGACGCAGTGTGGGACGACCCCCCACTAGATGAAGCGACGACCTCGAGAAAGTTGTAGGGAGTCGATGGATGCAGGTCGCTTAGGATCGGGGCGTGTGGCTCTCTATGGGGGAGGCCTATGTTCAGACGTGGACAAATACGCGCTAATATGATGATGATGTGGAGAGAACTGAGGTGCCTGTGCTAGGTAGGCTGAGCCCACCTGTATTAGTCACCAGTCTCCCTCAGATTCTGAACTATATGCAATATAGTTGTTAAAGATATAGTCAGTATATGTATTCACGTAGTTGTCTACGGCGATGTTCTAAATGAAGTAGTGAACAATATGTAAAACTTAGCTTGTTACACTATGTATTAGCAGATGCTGAGAGGGAAATTAAATACTAAAATTAAAGCTAATAACATTATTATAAATATTAGCATATCCATTGGGTGCAAGTGCTTCTGGAAAGCTTCGGCACATCCTCACCGCAGATATACCCCAATGCTTGAAGATCAAAGCGTTAAATCAGTGCATCCTCCCGATATGACCTACGATGCAGAGACTTAAACGCTGACCATTGGGCTGGTTCACGGACTAAAATTTGCACAGCGAGCGATGGAGAGAGCATTGCTTGGAGTCTAAGGGATCCAATCCAGAACAAAGAAATTCGATGGAGAACTAAAGTGGTAGACATGACTCATGGTCAACGCTGGCAGATAGAGGAAGAAAGATGTCTTAGATTGGAGCCCACGTATGGAGACAAAGCGTAGGGCGCCCCTTCTAGATGGACCGACGACCTCAAAAAGGGGCTGGTACCTGTTGGGTGCAGAAAGCGGAGGATCATAGGCATATAGTGGAAAGCATTGAGAAAGGCAGCATTGTGTAGATACATGCTGATAATGCATTTTGGGTATATGTGCGTATTATATATATACATATATAGCTATATATATAGCTCAAAGATGGCGGGGACTCACTTACACCTCAAAAAAGTTGGTAGGCGAGTAGTGACTCGGTGACCTAGTGTAAAACAATAAAAAGTGTAAGAAATATTTTACATATTACTTTATTACTTATTACCTCCGAGTGCGAGTATGTCCCTGTAATATCGTAAACAAATGCGCATCGAAATCTCACGTGTCATTGAACTAATAATTTCGTCCGAACAGATAAATACTCATTTTTTTCAACGTCAATCGTTTAGCAGAGAATTATCTCGGGATTGATGTTCATTCGCGTCCAATATCACATTTTTACGCCCGTCTCGTATTGTAAATATTTATCGTGCATACTTTAGAAAAAATGCAAGTGAGAGTCCATGATCATGGATCATTATGTATTGTTTCTCGTGTTTGTCTTATGGCAGTCGACTTTAGGAGTTAGGATTAACTTCACGTCTTGTCAAAACCCCGAATGGAGCTGTGTAAATAATACGCCCAATGAAATTGTGTATACTTGTTCCCATATCAGAAGTGACGTAAGTACCTATTACTAATCTATCGTATAGTAAAATTGTAGACTTTTAGTGTATGTTTGTTGTTTCGTTTGACGTGTATGATGCAAAACCAACTATTGAAATAAAAATCTAATTACTATAAAAATATGAAGTTGTGAGATTGATTGCGAAATTACTCTTATTTTTATAGTAATTTCATATTTTTTCCTAAAAGCACAACTTCATATCTTTTTCATAGAAATGAACCTACAAAATCAAAAGGTTTTTTTGGATTTTAAGTTTAGGAGCCTCATACGATATACAGACCAAGTTGTGGGCACAGTTTATACAAAAAAAAATATTATTCTGGAAATTTAAATTAAAAACAATGTTATTCTGGAATAAAATAATTCTACTCTAAATGGGTTTACCTGCCTCATTTTGTCCGCTTATTATTTTACTATCATGATAGAATTACAGCACAATTTTTAATTGTTCTAGGATTTCATAATTCACCTCAAAGACTACTACACAGATCACATTACAAGCGTAACCGTGCAAAATTGCAGAGATATCCGAGTCGTATTGGACTGTCCCATTCTACAGAGGCCTTCCCAGTTGCAACGGTTTATAATAAAAGATTGTGACAGACTCGAATTTGTTTCTTTATCTTCCAATTCATTACTACAAACTCCACCCGAGGTTACAATAGAAAATGTCAGAGAAATCGTGTCA
Source organism: Hypsopygia costalis (assembly GCA_937001555.2). Taxonomy (NCBI): domain Eukaryota; kingdom Metazoa; phylum Arthropoda; class Insecta; order Lepidoptera; family Pyralidae; genus Hypsopygia; species Hypsopygia costalis. Next base: position 17,542,061 of record OW443343.2, on the reverse strand, counting down.
TTTCCAAGGCAATTATTCAAGTCGCCCGTCACGACTACTGAAGCAAAATGTCTGGGATCGCCAACTCTTAGAAAAATCCGTATAGTAAACAGCAAAATAAATTCCATCAGAACTAAAGCCGTTTACAACGTGACGGGTACTAAAAGTATTGAATTTAAAAATGTAACCATATTGAATATTGAAAACCAAGCGATAGAAGCGCTAATGGCCAATGATAATACAGTCTTCACAATTTTAAACAGTAAAATTGAAAATATTGATGTCGAAGGAATTACTGTGAAAAGCACCACAGCTATAGTTGCAGACAATATCTTTAATGATATTATTGCAAATGTATTGAATATAACAGCTGATTATTTACGTATCACAGGAAATTCATTTAACGAAGTCAACGGATTAATGCTCAAAGCATTCAGTATTGATATTAGTAACAACTATATCTACTTGCTCAAAAGCAATGCGTTATCGAACGTCAAATGTTTAAGGAAGAAGAATAAGAAGAAGCAGTTCAGTTTCTCCAGGAATGTAATCAATAATATCGAACCAGATTCTTTAATATTCGACTACGGTAGTTGTAAATCCCCTGGAGCTACGATTGCTTTTAATCAAAACAAAATGGATTGTAGATGTCGTAATATCGCCTTCTTGAAAACTGCCACTTCGAATAGTGAATTAAATAACTTGATTTTGGATACGGCATCTAACAACACGTGCTTGAATATTCCTAACTGCACGCTTCCAGTAGACATAATAAAGTTGCTAGTTGATAGCAAAATGTGCGAGTTAGATCTTGACGCACAGGTGATGTGTTTGTTATACAGCGATAAGCACTCTGACAATGAGGACAGTACTACTGATGAAGATGTGACTATCCCTGATCCAACTTTGTATCTGATACGACCGGCGAATTCTCCTAACGGTGCACCCAGCGCGGCCATGACCGCTATCGACAAGGACGATCTTTTAAAGGATAGTCATTTGAATATGACTAATCGTACAACAGTAAAAATTGTTTTTGATTCTTCGATGGACTTTGTGGAAACATTGCGAAGAACAAATAGAAAACCAGCCGAGGAACGCAAAGGGAATGAAAGTAGTGAACAGTATGTGAGTCATTGTGTGGGTGCTCAATGCAAGAACACTTTCGCGTACAATAGACAAAAAGCTTTAGATTTTTATAAATATGTGTACGCACAGTTACGGCCTCCAAAACAGAGCGATAATAAAAACAAAACTTAGTTTGGGCATAGTATTGTTATCTCTAATACAGAACTGGTTTAGGTCATACTCGTATCTGTAAAAATATACAATCTAATGATGTAACTATGTATGACTAATTTGATACTTACGTATTAAAATATGTAAACATTAGTACGTTATTATTTTTAGTTTCCTGTATTCCTCTTATCAACAGTATTTTAATATCCGTGTTGATACAATTCTGTTGTAAGTTTACGTTACATATTCACAATATTTGATAACCGGCTTAGATGCCATCTTTAACTCTTTTCGACTGTTATCAGCTTTAATACATATAGGCCCTCTATAACAAATAGACATAGAGATAGATAACACTTTGCTTACTTTTTTTTTATACTACGTCGGGTGGCAGATAAGCATACGGCCCGCCTGATGTGAAGCGGTTACGTAGCCATATCAACGCTCGCTACATAAAATATCGCTAGTGCGCCGCTACCCCCGCTGCCGACGCAACATCTCCTTCCTTTCTGGTGACCTTACTCACTCGCAGGAACACAACAACCCTCAAGGGAATTGTTATTTGGCTGCGGTATTCTGTGAGGTGGTGGAGGTACATTCCCCCAGTCGGGTAGCTTACAATTACGCACCCTACCTCTCTTTTCGCCAGAGCTTCGTTTGTCAGTCAGCAGGGTGCACCGCGTGCAGGTGAAGTTGGCTTTGGTTTAAAGATGTTGATGAACCACTACACTCCAAGTATATACTATAGACAATACTTGATGAACGAACTTGCGATCAATATTTGTCATGTTAATTGTATATGTATTACTGTAATATATATTACTTTTGTATGGAAAATTAACTTAACTAGGTTTTACATTCTAGTGTGAATAAATATAACTGACTTATTTTCATTTTCAGAGATATTAAACTCAAATTTGTATCTAATACTGTTATTGTTTTGATACAAATTTGAGTTTAATATCTGCCTGAAAGCCTATTTTTTTTAAAACAAACAAGAAATCAACATTTCTCCGCAGTCATTGAAGGAAGTAATCTATCTTCATTTACAACGACTGGTGCTATAGTATATAAAAGAGGATAGTATGTAAAAGATGCTCAGGTGGTACTGTGCTCTAATATATCCGTTTAAATATATTCTTGATTTTTCTGTACGAAAGTCTAATTAGCCAATTCTAAACTTTCATTAATTATCCTTCAATAGTTCAAAAACATGTTAATATTAATTGAATTCATTAATTATAGCCGAGTGGTTTCCGGCAGACTAGAATAGAATCACTCCGTTTCTTCCCGTGGATGTCGTACAAGGCGACTATTGGAAATACATTATCAAATATCGGTCAGGCCTCCCCAACCCGTTTGGCCAGCGTGGGGAGTGTAGGCCAAATCCTCCTTCCGTCTAGAACGGACGAGAGAGGGTCGTGCTCCTGTAGAGGAGACTAAAATGGACCTGATGATGAATGATGAATTAATTTTGAAAAAGTCCGTGTAATAAAGTATAATAACAATGCTACAGTTACATTTATTTGACGTTCAGAGCTCTATTTTAGTCAAGTTGACCAGCTTTTCTGGGAGTGGGTTTGACTAGTTACATTGGTTTTAAATTTTCAATGTATGTTCGAAGCTAACTAGCGCTGCGTGTTATTGGTCCGTGAAAAAAAGCTTGCAATAGAACTGAACAAGACGTAGAGCAATTCTTGACTACACACTGCTTCTCTTAATTGTATGTGTTATCAAGTTGCCAAAGAACTAAACCAAAGAGTTTCACAGTCTCGCTGAATATAATTTTGAAGAGTATCATTTTTTGGAAGGAAAGTTCTGTTTTTAGTACCATTACCATACCAGTACCATTAAGATGACAACAAGCATATCGCCGGTCTGATGAAAGTAACTACTTCAGCTTATAATCGTCAAGGGTATATCATGCGCGTTATCGACCCAGTCCATGTTCTTTTTAGAAGAACTCCATGCTGTAATTTCTTGAAAATATTAGATAGAAAATTTGGTTCTATGTAATATGTGAGTGTGAATACTCTACCGTTTGTATAGCAAAACTATAGAAACGGTTAACCCAGACGTCCGATTTTCTTCAAGAAACTAGCTCCATCTGTCCTTTTGACAGATTTTTCTTCAGAAGCTGAACACAAGACTTTGAAAGCATTCTTCTAAATTTGCACACCAGCTCAAGACTAAAATGCAGATTGACTATTTTTTTGCAGCTACTACAAGCGCATGTCTCTATACGTCTAAGTGTCATTTTGCGTATCGGTTCTTAAGCGCCAGAAGGTCGAATATGGTTCTTACAAAGTATATTTTACCTACATATGATGAAGATTTCTGCCTATTGTATATTCCAGTATTAGCAGCAGTACTAGGCGCAGCGCCATTCCTCGGGCCGTACCTAGCGGGCATCCCCGCAGCTTTGGACGTGTGGCTACAAGGCAGGCCAATGGCGGCTCTGCTACTACCAATAGCACAGGCAGCACCTATAGCATTTCTTGATGCTGCTGTATACGCCGAAATTAAAGAGTAAGTATTACCAGCACTGCTGAGCGCAGTGCCAGTCTCCCGTCGGTATCAGACGGGCAAACCGCCTGCGTTGGACTGAAACCAGTTGCGATCCAGGGGCCCTACCGCCGAAGTTAAAAGCGATTACCATTGGATTTTTTGATTGTGAAAATCACACTTTAGCGTAGATTGTCAGTAATTGTATGTAACTTAGCTGGTAGACAGTATAGAGCTCTACCAACGAAGCTGAAGATATTTGTCATTAACTTAAACCCTTAATAAAGCTACGGTAAGCGCTTCTCATCAGGCGGGCCGTATGCTTGTCTGCCACCCGACGTAATATTAAAAAAAAGCCAAGGTCTTTGAGCAGCTTCAAAACCTTGACAAACCAAATAACAATGGAGTGGAACACCCTGAACCTTTAATTTAATAGGATGAGCCGTATCCCAGTGGGGTCAATATGAGTCATTGGTATCTTGCTTATTTTCCAGTGGCGGTCATCCGTATGTGACTGGTCTAGCCATAGCCGGCGGTATCTTCTACCTCGGACCAGAGGGCGCTATTCTCGGACCCCTACTTCTTTGCTGTCTCATGGTCGTCCTGAATCTCTCCTCTACCTTCCTAAGAGACACGCCCTCAGAGGAACGTGCCGCTCTCCACTCCAGAGCCAGGTAAATCAAGTGTTTGACCTGCCAGGAAACTTTATTTTGCGTTTGGTTTTTTTTTTTGGTGATGTGATGCGAATGAGGTAGCGGATTCCATGGTGGATTTAAAACTGGCTTCTCACGAGTGAATTATAAAAAAAAACGATTCCGGTATTTCCGAAGTGCGAATCTATGTCAACTCAGCGGACATAGTAAGAATGTTAAAATTACAAAGCATGTTATAGGCTTGACAGTGTTTCTCTAGTTTAGAGGTCCGTAGAAGTCAACGTAAAATAAATCTTACGGTACAGAATATTTATATATTTTTTTAATATTTAATATTGTCAGACAAATTATACAGCGCCATCTAGCCCCAAAGTAAGCGAAGCTTTGTGTAATGGGTACTAGACAACTGATAAACATACGTAAATACATTTTTTTTTGTAAATACATACTTATGATACATAGAAAACACCCAGACCAAGACAAACAGACATGTTCATGCACACAAATGTTTGTCCTGTGTGGGAATCGAACCCACGAGCGTTGGTGTCGAAGCCGCGTCATTGACCGCTACGCCACCGAGCTCATCAATGAGTCAAGAATGATTGGGAAAAGCTAATTTATATTCTATTGATAAAAACTTTAATAAACCTATTTAAGAATTATTGAGTACCCATATTGGCAAGGGTCTTTCAAGCATTATTTTCTTCTTTGCCAATGGTCAATACCGAAATGCTAGTAAAAAAAATACAAAAAATAAGATTGTTAATAATAAAAAGTCTAAGACGCGTCCTAAGTACATCCTTAAAGTCCCAATGACAGAATAAATAATTTTATTTTTATTTCATTGAGGTGAACGCTTTCAAATAGATAAGACGACGTACTTACTTTATTTGTACTATTATATAGAGTAGTTTGTGTTTATTCTTTATGTACGGCAATAAATATACATCATGATAAAATGCATACACAAGAAAAAAGCTAGAATACAAGCTCCAGCATATTGTAACAGTCTAATTCATAGTCTAGCTATTGAAGCGACGTTTATACATTCATTTCTTTATTAATTAATACTAGTGTCGTCCGTTGTTTAAATTTGACTTTTTTTTGTTTTTAAATAAGAACGAGAATATACATATAATTTATAACTATCGTTCCTCTTTATTCATAAATAAATAACGACGAGAAACTGCACAAATATGTTATTTTTTAAATAGTAGTAATACGATATTTGTACTAGTCTCTGGATTGTGGAAAGAGTGTTTTTATAGCCTAGCGGTATGCGCATGTTTTAGATTACTCGAAATATATGCATGGTAGTGTCAAAACACTACGAACCGATTTCTACTGACCTCGCAATTACTTCAACAGCCATGCAACATGCTTAAAATCACGACTCCTGAAGAGAGGATCGGCCAGTGATTCTAAAAGTGGAGATAGCCGACGGAAGATACTAACTGGGGGGCGGCTTTTATTCACAAATACACCGTGCTGATAAAAAAAGCCTTTTCAATAAGATGTTTGTATATACACACTTAAAGTAGATGACGTTTGTATATACTCTACTTAAATTTTCATACAAAATTGCCACCAAATAAAATCCAACACCTCATTCGCAAATAATACTCGAATCTTAAATTTGTTGTGTTGTACCTAAATATGTATAGATATTGAGATTACTTTTTGTTGATTTAGGTCTTTATTGGGAATCTTTAATTAATAAGGTGTGTATTTAACTAGCTTATTGATTAGATGTTTTAGATTAGATCTTTATGGTACTGAACTAGGGGCTTTCTTATTTTCAGATTTAGCTTTAGTACAAAATTTAGCTCGAATGTTATTTTTTTTTAAATTTAATTATGTTAAAGTCAAAAACAATCTCAAAGTTTGAAAGTGAAGTTCAACCCTAAACACATGTGACCTGGTCAGTGACATTTCGAGGACTTAATGTTTCTAGAACTCACTTACTTGGATTTATGTTGAAACGGAATAAGAATAATAAATATTGACAATGGCGAGAACATCAAGAATGCCTCAAAGAAGAATTTGATTGCATTTACATCCTTTATTTTCTATTTGAAATTCAATGAGTTATTTATTTCTTCGAGTGAAAATGAAGTGACTTCGACAAGTTTAGTTACACTACTGGCCAGCGCGCACGTATGTTATGAGCTGAGCATAGGGGTTGCCATCTTTAAACGATAGCAACCATGACAAGATGCATGAAAAGTTAAATCCCGGACATGTCATCAGTGTTTTTAGTATAAGTACTTTTTATTCTGTGACAAGACTGTTATTCTCAGTATAGAGCGGGTGCTAGTCGTTTAAAACTTTTAACCGTGGACTACAAATGAAACCCCGCCCAGACGCACCCCGGACGCTCCCCGAACGCCCTTAAAACTAGGACAAATCCGGGTAAATCCGGACGGATGACAACCCTATATGAGCAGCATCATCAACAATAGTTTATTTTGATGGTATAAATAAAAAAATGCATACCATATCATTTGAAACCGATTGTACATCACCATACTATGCTATATTTCTAATAAAGCCCCTCGTTCTGTCCTTCTATGTACGAGTATAATTATATACATATATCTTCATATTGCTTTGACGCACCAGCTGTTGTTATTATTTATAGTTATTTAAGGTAAGCACTTTTGGCATTTATTATTAGCACGCAAATATACTAGTCATATAACATTTTTTTACTTTTTTATTTTTATACTAACTTTGTGATTGTTTATAAGTTTTGTGCTGTAAAGATTATAATCTTTGTGATTATAATCGTTTATAAAGTGTGAACAAATAAGGCTTAGAAATATATATAGTGGACTTATATTTCTGTATTATAATGCTATGGATTTATTTTTCATTGCTGTTTCTGCTGTTTTATCTCAATTGAATTGTTTACTAAGCACCTTAAATAAATATTTTCAATCTTATCGATGGCTTAAGTCACATTTATCCTAATTACATTTTTTTTACCGTACACTTTCATCCTAGTACCATATTCCTCACATTAGACGAGCCTTATGTTTTCTGTCACCAGAGGTAGTATAAAATTATATAGCCGCCATTTTCTACCCAGTGAAAGCCACAAAAGTGAAAATTTTGCGGCTTGTGAGTACTGCTTAAGGACATGACATGCTGTACTGGCATTCTGAGTACCTCATTAGACCCTCTAATAATAATAAAAAAAAGTAAATTTTAATAGAAGAATTAACATTCGGAATATATAATTGATTAATAAAGTACTTAATTTATAAATAAAAAGAAAACATATTAATTTAAATTAACGGTACAAAATGTTAGTGTCACGGTTGACATGCTCTTAACCGTACTAATGTGAATTATGGCATCGATACATGATATATGTAAAATTATATCTATGTAAGAACAATCCCGTTATAAAACTTCTTTTTTTCTACACTGCACCATACTTTTCCCTCAAAGTTATTACTTTTGTCAAGACATAAGTGATCTTGTTGTATTCTATTTATTAAGGTGTCACTAGACCTGCTCGGTCGCCCTCGATCGATTCTCATTCGATTTGATCTGTTCATAGATTTTTTTGGTCATATTCATTTGTTGGGTATGACGATCGAAGCTGATCGAATGGGCCTAGTAGCACCTGCAGTTTTTTCGGTCTACATAAAATATACGCTATTTTCGAAGAAATTCGTTGTTTGTTCTTCCCAATCGAGTACAAAACCAAGTGAAGTGTGGCCGCCGATTTTATAATTTTTAGTGACTAATCTAATCATCCTCGATCAATTGCAACCTTTAATGTATCCGCCTTATGACGTTGTCCTCCTCCAAACTTTGCTATCTTTGTCTCTCCCGTGCTACTGCGCCTAACCGAGGCCTGCATAGCTCTTCGGTTACCCAGCGAAGCAGTGAGTGGCTTCTACCGTGCCTGTTGACCCATGGTCGTCACTCCTTTACCCTTTTGGACCATCAATCTCGGTTCATTCTAGCTAAACATACTCGACCTTAAACTGGTAAAAAACAATGCCTAACCTGCACATACATTTCAACCAATCAGAGGGCATGGTGTACCTATCGGGACGTAGGCATCTCAATATTAATTTGCCTGAATTTTTCTCAAAGAACATACTTTGTTCTGTACTCGGTTTATTTCCCTACCTCTTATTCAACTATAGTATAAATTAAAAAAAAAAATTGTTGTCTGTAAAGTCTGTTTACGGACGATAATTTGACGTGATAACGTCATAAGAAACATGGCCGATCGTACCTCTCTATAGCTTGTTCCGCGTTCTCGCTTGCACGCTCGGCTCAGGCGGAACGTGACAATGAGTCATGCTTTTTCGTGCGTGCAGTCGGCGTTCATCGATTTATAAGACGTTATCACGTCAAAATGATTCTTAAAATTCACCGTATATACCTTACGTTCGATAATGTCAACGTAAACAAACCGACCAAATAGATAAGTACTCTCATGTTGTGAATTTATATGACGCGTGTTACATATCAAAATTATATAGCTTACCCGCTCACATTTCGAAGTGAGCAACCCGTGTAAATTGGATTTGTATCACGCGTCTGGTAAATTACATGAGAGTACTTCTCTATTTGGTCGGTTTGTTTACGTTGATATGATCGAACGTGAATAAAAATCGCGCACTCAGCACTCTGGTCAGTGTTTGCGCTAATGAACGATATATCAAAATTATTCGTTATGATTTCAGGAGTCCTACCGCGTAAGCTGAAGCCGATTCCCATCGAATATTTTAATTCGAAAAATAGGAATTAGGTTAATGTTAATGACAAATATCTTAGTCGGTAGAGCTCTAGGGTTTCATTTTCGCATTGGAAAAAAAACCGATGGTAATCGGCTTCAGCTTCGGCGGTAGGGGCCCGTATCATGATTTAGGTGCCTTTAGACTTGCTCGATTATCAGGGCCGATTTAACCTTCTTGGACACAGATAGAGTCACGGTAACGTTACATTGACGACTGGTTTTCATTGTTACTATTATTAGCGGGCTAGTAGCAGTGGTAGCTCCGGAATGTAGCTAGGAACAGGTCATGCTGGACATTTACAATACGATTGTAACTCTTATTACGTGCGGCATAAGATCTATACAAAGGTCGAAATGTTATGGTTGAAGTGTATGGTAAGTGGTATGGTTTTAGCTGTAGTCCTACTCGCCCGATTTTACTCTACCCGTGTACGCCAGGCTGTGTAGACAGGCTTTACGGTAATTGATAGAATAGATCAAATCATTTATGAGTGGAGCCAGATTAATCGAGTGGGTCTAGAGACACCTTTTCTAATTCGTTTCTTCATCATATTTCATTCTTTCTATAACAATTTAATGCTTTCATATTTTTATATATTATATTTATTGGTACAGAACATATTTTAATATACAAATATTTCTTTACAGGCTCGGTGTTTATTTCTGATGGGCTTGCATGGACAACTAACGCTAGCTATATGAGCAATTGTCAATTCATTAAGCAATGTAGGTATTAACACATTAACGTGTCGGTATAGATTTATAATATCCGTAGATTGAACATTGATCCGCTAACCCGCAGTTGAGCTGGATAATGGAGTATACTCTAAACCCATTCGGTTGAGGAGAGATCCGTATCCCAACAGTGTGATGATTATGGTTTGATCAAGATGCGAGCTTGATTCACATATGCCAGCTAAGCTATCAGAGTGCTAACTCACAAAAGGACACGCAATTCCATGTATGGTACATAAAAATGATTTTTAGCGCTAAGAATACAGCTAATAGGGATAATGGCAATATAAAAACAAAATAATTTTCAAGGGTTGGCTGGTAGAGATCTCCTGTAGAGACCGCCTTTGTACATCTATATTTTAAAGTATTTTTATGTATGTATATTTATGTACAATATATATAATGCAAAAAAAAATACTTCTTTATTGCATATAAATCATACAGTACAAATAGTATACATAATACAGTTATGCAAAGGCGTATGTATAAATTTATGCTTCACGTTTTTTTTTATTGTTAAATATTTAAATCAATATTTTTTTACTTAATATCAAATTCCACCTCTTATTATTGATTTACAATTTTTTGCCAATGAAATTGCATTGCGATTTATTATTCCCTTACAAAATACTGAAATACACTACTAAGCAATGGAATCTTCGGGTTGTGTGATAAAATTAAAGCCGCAATTAGATCCTTTTTCCTGATATTCTTTCGATGCAATGACTATAATAATATCCATATTATACTTTCGTTATACAACCATAAGCCAAGAGCAGCTCGTGGTTGTATAACGACTCGATTTTATAAAAAATGCGGTATCTACGGATATTATAAATCAATGGGATAAAGTCATGAGATACGGTAATTTCACGGTCAATGTAATAAATATAATGAATTGTAAATAATTTACCAACTCTTGGTCAATTTTATATCTCGTGTTTTGGTTAGATTTGAGTTTTATTTTCGGATAGATTTGTGTTTACTTGTATTCTACCACCGAAAATAGGTCGACCTAATTGGTGAATGATCCGGTTTCAAGTAAGCTTAATAATTTGCAATTTGTTTATTACATTGACCGTAACATAAATAGGATAAGTGCCATGGCTTTTAAAGTCATCACCCTGAAGGCTTCGAACATAAATAAATTATTTGTAACTAGGTAATTGAATGAGCACCAGCGCTTAATATTTAAAGTACCTGATATGAAGAAATGTTTATAAATATGTTTTATATATTTCTATGTATTTATTTCAAGCCTAACTTAGATACTAATATTTATTAACTTTTTTATATAACAATTTGAAAATACCTAGTATTTTTACATTAAGCGGTAGATTGCAAAGCGTAGCGTTCACATACCATTTTGTAATGTTAATACACTCAAACGGTCTTATTCATAAAAATCCCCTAAAATAGGTTTTAAACACTTATTAGTTAAAATACTCATTAGAACTAATAAACCTACTATAAAATTCTCTATTCATAAACGTTCAATAAACCCGTCATAGTTATGTTGTCGTTATAAGACGTTTTAACGTGGTTAAGTTGTCGTTCTGATGACTCCATAGATTAAAATGCCAAAAAAACTACTGTCCACGGCGAAAAACTGCAAAAAAAAAAGTTTGACGTCACCACATGGTGGTTTCTTGTGTTTGGTTTACAAGTATATTTTTTATGAAAATTGGATTGCATTATTGTATTCTTGCGAGTGCTACATTTTTTATTTTATTTTTTTATACTACGTCGGGTGGCGAACAAACATACGGCCCGCCTGATGTGAAGCAGTTACCGTAGCCATATTAACGCTCGCAACATAAAATGTTGCTCGCGTGTCGCCACCCCCGCTGCCAACGCAGCATCTCCTTCCTTCTTTACTGGCAACCTCACTCACTCACAGGAACACAACAACCCTCAAGCGAATTGTTATTTGGCTACGGTATTCTGTGAGGTGGAGGTACTTTCCCCAGTCGGGTAGCTTACGATTACGCTCCCTACCTCTCTTTTCGCCAGAGCTTCGTTTGTCAGTCAGCAGGGTGCACCGCGTGCAGGTGAAGTTGGCTATGGTTCAAAGATGTTGATAAACCACTTACACCCCAAAGATTATAATGGAAATAAAAATGGAAAACCAAAAAAATATAAAGAAAAGGCAAAGAAGCGAATAGGCTGGAGGAAGATCACATAGGCTTGTTTATTTACATTTATTTTCGTTGATAAACTGATATAATATTATAAAATTGTATCTCTACTTCCCAGCTCCTTGCAAATAATACTTAGCTTCAAGCTTCAACCAACTAACCTTAAAACAAGAGTTCGGACGCGAAAAAAAAATCAGCTGTTGCACATTTGTCGGCCATATTTCTGTTTATTAAAGGTTTATAGTAGGGTCGACCCTGTTTTAAGTTACGAAGCCGCTATTGAATACTTACAAAGCTTTTTAGCGTTATTGAACGTTTATGAATAATACTTTTCGGGATTCTCATTATAACAAGCTAATAAACCTATTTTATCTTTTTATGAATAAGACCGAAAAAATATAAGTACCTATAATAAGATTTTTGATTATATTGTGATCAAAAAGCCACGTGAATGCACTCTTTAGAAAATGCTATGGTATATGAACATAATAAAAGTATGCCAATAAAACAAATCAAGCGATGGAAAATGTAAATTATTCGGGCAAATGGACCGATGAGTAAAGTATCCAGCCAACAAATTTTCTCTTAAAAATACTATTGTTATTGGGTTCCAAATATTTTGTACGTGAAGCGTACAGCCTGTCTGCTCATTAATTAAATGCTCAGTGCTTAATTTTTATATATTCGACATGTGAGATAGCTCGAATAAGTATCATTTTGGTTAAATGTGTGTGAGATGTTATGAAGCTATAGTGGGTATTACACCTTAGTAAAGAAGGTTAAAACTGCAAGATCAGTTTTGTTTGTGTCGAAATGCGTAAAACTGGAATTCGTGACACATGTCTCACATATAATAGGACCGATAGAAATAGGCCTCCCTCGTGGTTATACTAATTGGTTCTATTAGTAGGACCACGAGGGAGGCCCATTATGTTATATATGTTATATTTTTAGGACTCTTATTATATTATTATAAGAGGCCTAAAAACGGTGAACCTTTGCCTCATGACGTCGCAACGTGCGTATACGGCGAATGCTCAATACGAGCACCCACGTTCATACAATCCAAAACATGTATCGCGAAGCTGTCGCGACACATGCCTCATGCATGATATCGCAATGTGCGTATGCGGCGAATGCTCAATACAAGCACCCACGATCGTAACACGTACGGTGAAGCTCTCGAGACACATTCCTCACAATGTCGCAACGTGCGTATGCGGCGAATGCGCAATACGAGCACCCACAGTCGTACAATCAACATGTATGGTGAAGCTCTCGCGACACATGCTTCAGGATGTCGCAATGTGCGTATGTGGCGAATGCTCAATACGAGCACCCATATTTACACAGAGTGAAATATGTATGAATCATTCGCGACAAATACCTAATGATGTCGCAATACATGCGTATGTGCGCGTGTATGCGGCGAATGCTCAGAGCGATCATCCACATGCTCACAACCGGAATCATAATGGTTAACCGTTCGCGACACATGCGACGAATGTAGATAATTTCAAAGTACCTACTACGAACTAACCCTTTCAAATCAAGTTCATTGAATTGATGTTGCCTTTTCTAGTGAAAATAGTTATAAGTTAGTAAAACATTTAATAGCCAAATATATTTTAAACATAATTTCTTTATTACCAGCAGCTAAATTAGTGACGTGTAGATATTAGGACTTTAGAAATGGAAATTTAGGATGTAAGTAAAGCTCTTCATCATATTAGAAGCAAAGTCCACTCCGCAGGCCTGTGGTACAATCTTTCGTTTACCAATGATGTTATAGCAAAAGAGGAATTGCAAAGGATAGGTCTAATTTTTTTTATAGGCCATTGTGCCGCCTGCTACCGGTTTCGTAGGAAAAGAACAACGGCGGCTATTCTAACATCTATTAAGTGGTCTATGATTGAAGCAACCGATCGATTTATCGATACAAATGTCCTCACTAATTTAGCAACTGGGATTAATTATGTGGCTAAACGTATATGATTATTTATATTGGTGAAACACTATTCGCCGAAAAACGTTTACTTGCTTGAAAATAATTATTCAACATAATTTTTGCCTTGGATCTGCTTTTATGATCATGTTCTTCGGAGAATAGTATTTCGATTAACGGTGCTTTATTAATGTTATGTCTATGTTGTTTAGACTATGTTCGCTCAAAACGAAAGTTTTACTAAAAGTATATATTTATATTAATGTTCATAGTCTGCATTTAGTTATAAGTACTTACATTTTTTATATTAATTTTATACATAGTATAAGACTGCTTACTAGATCGCCTCACGATCTGATAAAGATCTCAAGGAGCCGATAGATGCAAACCGCACAAAATCGATCATTGTGGAAGTTTAATCAAGATATTGGCCTGCACTAAAAAATTGGTTGCCTGTAAAGTCGGTATACGGGCGAAAGTTTTACGTGACAACGACTTTGAGTGGTAAAATGTTTTCGAGTGGAAGGGACGCATGCCTTTCACTTTTTATGTCTGTCTCTCTCGCTCTTAGGCGGGCTAACCATGCCCGAGTGGAAGGGACGCGTGCCTCTCACTCGCTCTCATTGTGAGCGCATAACGTGAGCGCGTTTCTTGAAGTGTCACCCGGCTAACCAATTTATAAGACGTTGTCACGTCAAAAAACAGGGCTGAGATCACAGAATGATCACAATGATACCTGAGGGTGGGCCAAAATTTCAACATCACATCTTCAATTACATGTAATGTTGTATTTGTGTACCTTTACTTTGTTATGTGATGTTGAAATAAATATATTTCTATGTATTTAAGAGTAAACCATTGTTGAGAGTTGTATGTGCTCGGTAGGTACTCTTGCACTGCATGCAGCAAACAAAATACGTACGATACAATTACCGCACGACCCGTGTGTTGAACGCGTTACTTGGCTGACCGTATAAGTACCGTAGATCACTCCTAATAGATCGCGTATGTATGTAGGGCACGACGCATCAATCAAAATTTATTATCGTAATTCAGGGCCCGAATATTCACATGTTGACTATTATTAAACCTTAAATTGACTATTTTAGACTTTAAATATCGCAAGTAATGTATATATTTAATTAGACGATGCGGTCTCAGGTTATACTGACTCCAGTACTATTACCGCTATCAAATGACGAGCACGGTTGTCGAATTGCTAGCAATGGATAAAGTGACTTCGAGGTCGCGGGTTCAATCCCCGCACAAGTTCATGCACACAAACATTTGTGTGCATGAACATGTCTGTTTGTCTTGGTCTGAGTGTTTTCTTTGTATTATAAGTATGTATTTACAAAAAATATTATATATTTAAGTATATTTGTCAGTTGTCTAGTACCCATAGTACAAGCTTTGCGCTTAATTTGGGACTGTGTGTGAATCGTCCAGAATAAAAAAAAAAACACGGGTGTCCCACATCCCCTACAAGTAGCCAATCACATTAGACGAGCCGCTCCCCGCGCCACTCTCCCATACCGTTTGGTTAGTTGGCATGATCCTGTCCATGCCACAAAAGTAACTTGCATGCTTATGTGCTTATATAGCAGAACAAGCGTGTAGTCTACTTTTAGTTGACAATTTAAAAAAAAGATGTTTAAATGGAAAAAAAAAATAGTGACTTGTGACCTCAAACTATTTCAAAATATCCAACAATACGAATCTATTTAGGAGTGATCTATGTTGGTAACGTAACGCTATGTTCTATGTTTTTTCTAAGTTAGTAAGTAAACCACAAAATAGATAAGCCCATGCTGTAAATTATACTAATGATATCTGAGAAAATAACTTACGTATGATTATTATATTGTAATTTTACAATACAAATCACCGATTTAAAAACATCGTAATATTTCATTAATGACTTTGGTTACCTTTTTTACTGACTGTATCTTACCTACTTAGTATGTTAATAATTCTTCCAAAATGTTTTTATACAAATATTTTTTTATACAATTCATTAATTTCTCTTACAATCACGGGAGAAACCCGGTTTTAGGAAGACGGAATTTAGGAGACGTGAATGTGGATCCAACGCGTAGATGCCCCTTTGAAAAGTTTAATGTAATGTTGTACATTCGCCGTGACCCACTCCAGGATATATCAATAGAACGATATACCCATAAGCAGGGTATTATTAGCGACATAATTTAAATTCATTAGACTATTATTAGCGACTATATTTATTTTTTTCTAACACGCAGCTTTACTTTTTCTAACAATGTTCATTTTAAGCATCACTAACAATATTGATACTTCGCATGCCCCAATTATATACAACTATACATTGTTATAAATTGAATCTGTATTATTTAATAATTTTGACAAATATTTTAATCTATTCTCATACCTTTGGTAGATACAATAATAGATCAAAATTCATGAAAAAGGTCATAAAAGTCGGTCGAATTCACTTACTAAGCATAGTCACCTACTCAGACACTGCTGAAATAAAATAAATATTGTCATTGGCGGAAACACCAAGAACGCCATGAAGAAGAAAGAATCGAAAGCCGGTCGAACCGTTTCGGAGGAATGCGTCCACTAACAGTGACAGGAGATTTTTATAGATATAGATTATCTATAAAAAATAAACATACACAGATTTATTTAGTAAATCTTTACATTATACATAACTACAATAAAATTGGTACATAATAAATTCAACAAGCCCTTACCAGTTTAACAAAATCGTCCAGAGATTATTTCAGCGCTACCTACCACGTACCGTATCTTACGTACGATATGATACTCGTATTTAATTGCAGCTGTTTGTAATCCGTGATTACTCACACATATTCGCATATGGACTGAAATAAATATGTTAATTTGCAATTTCTGTGTATTTATTTACGATTAACAGATTTCACCTACCTGCCAGTGGCGTAACTACGGGGTGGCAGAACGTGCAAAATGCCACGGGCCCCGGATCAAGGGGCCCCAGGATCGCGAGCTTAATACAAATATATATATTTTTGAAAGTTGAACTATAAATATACAACATACATAATCTTAATAGGTAGGTAAAAATGTACAAAATACTTCTTTAGTGTTGGTTACTTAGAGGATTTATTAGGGAGGGCCCATCTGATGAATTTGCCACGGGCCCCTGATGGTATGGTTACGCCACTGCTACCTGGATGGATAAATCCGAGGTATCTTCTATTATCGAGGTATAAAATATTACCCATGTTTTTTTTTTTCTAAATTCATCGACTCATCGTCCGACTCGGTCGACGTTATCTTCCTCATATACAGTGCCACAAACTTATCTGGCCCGGTGGCGGGGGCGGTACGATCGACTTAAGTGTTGCCATTAAACGAAATGCCGCCCGTTTTAGAGGAAACATTAAAATCAAAGAAATATATACACTGTTAAAATAATATGTAGCATTGATATACTGATTAATTGTGTTGTGTGGTGTTTCAATTAAATATCAATTGCCTTAAATTTTTTGTTGATTAGTTTTAAAAATGCACCACGTTAAGCCGCGATCATAGCTATTATATAATATTAGAGAGTTATAATATTGCACAGAAACAACTCGTTGACGATTTTTTTATTATATGTATTAAATTTAAAAAGTGTAAACAGAAATGTTGTGTAAAATAAAAATTAAAAAGATATATATGTATTAAAAAAATACACCTCAATGGAATGTGTAAACGTGGTAAATAAATTAATTGTACCTGGCAATACTAACCTGTAGCAGACATTTCAAGATGGCGTTCAATTTTTGATTCCGTTTGATTTTGGACTAAGATTTCATTTCCCGGGATTAGGGAAAATATCGAACATAATATTACACGAAAGATGACTTAAGCCGCAAAATAAATATGTGGTTGCCATGGAAAAGATAATGCAATCTTTATTAAATGTGACTTTATTATAATATCACTCTTACTGTTATGCCATAATGTTCACTTCATTTATACCTATCATATCCCAACATAATGATTTTAGACACCTCAAGTCAAGTTAGGGCCAAGCAAGCATGGGAAATGACCAATGTTCTTTGGGGAATTTGATAAACTAGCATTGGCAACCCTAGTCAAATGACAATTACTGACTGACAGACAGACAGTCAAAAATATTGAATATTAAATATTGTCAGACAAATTGCACAGCGCCATCTAGCCCCAAAGTAAGCGAAGCTTGTGTTATGGGTACTAGACAACTGATAAACATACGTAAATACATTTTTTTTTTTTGTAAATACATACTTATGATACATAGAAAACACCCAGACTAAGACAAACAGACATGTTCATGCACACAAATGTTTGTCCTATGTGGGGATCGAACCCACGAGCGTTGGTGTCGAAGCCGCGTCATTGACCGCTACGCCACCGAGCTCGTCAAAAAAAAAATTCAAATAAATGAATAGGTACTTTATAGTGCCACAAACTTATCTGGCCCGGTGGTGGGGGCGGTGCGATCGACTTAAGTGTTGCCATTAAACGAAATGCCGCCCGTTTTAGAGGAAACATAAAAATCAAAGAAATATATACACTGTTAAAATAATAGCATTGATATACTTATTAATTGTGTTGTGTGGTGTTTCAATTAAATATCAATTGCCTTCTATTTTTTGTTGATTAGTTTTAAAAATGCACCACGTTAAGTCGCGATCATAGCTTATTATATAATATTAGAGAGTTATAATATTGCACAGAAACAACTCGTTGACGATTTTTTTATTGTAAGAAATGAAATATGTGTAGAAAAAGGTAATATGTATTTTAAAAAAAACACCTCAATGGAATGTGCATACGCGGTAAGTAAATTAATTGTACCTGGCAATACTACATTCCAAGATGGCGGCTTTAGTTCTAAATTTGGCCACCGGGTCAGATAAGTTTGTAGCACTGTACGTATAAATATGTGTTCACCATGAAGTAGTTAAGTAGTTTACTTTATGGCGAACGCACATTCTCCATAAAGTAGTTTTACTTTATGGTGAACGCATATTTATACGTGCCGAATGAATCGAAGTCAACGAGGCTTCGTACACCTATCCGCGTCGACAAAACCGACAGAGTCGGACGAGCCGACCGCGCCGAAAGATTTGCTTCCAATTTTTTTCACCTGTCGCACTGTAATGACGTGTTTTATAATGACAGCCACTCTGATTTGGATTTTCCCTATCCTCCTCACACGGATCCTCAACAGGCGCGTAATGTACGGTTCCAGATTTTTTTTACCTCGAGCTGTCAGGTTCTAGTACGAACTCCATGGCATGGTTTTCCAGGCGAGACTACAGTGTGGGTATTTTTTAGTATTTTCGTATTTCAAGAAAAACGTTAAGGGATTTTCGTAGGGTCGACAATGCGTGAGTGATGCCTCTCGTGTCACAACGTCTATTGATTCTGCTCGGATAGGTGTGCGAGGTGTCATAAGATTGTATATAGAGAATTCTTAAATTCAGTTCGTTCGGCGTGTTCGGCTCGGTTAAATGTGCGTTCAGGTTTAGTCGGAGTAACCCTCGGTTGCAAAGTGGCAATTGAGATTCGTAACTAGTTTTGTCTCGCCTGAACTGCCAACATTTTACAAGTAGGTATATTTTCAACCCGGTTTAATTATATAATAAAAGAGTACTTATATTATGCTGCATAGTTTTAATACTTATTATTTTACATTATTAATACACAAGCAATAATACTCAATTGATATAATATTTGTAAGTAATAGCCGATTTTAACTCCTTTGGTGACAGTTTAAGTTTACTTATAAAATTAACCCTTGTGTATGGCTGGGTAATTATGAACCCGTTGTCTTCAAAATGGCCGTCATAAGTACTCTCGAGCCAGAGGAATAGAACCACGGTGTCTGCTTGGATGTCCACATTATAGCGATACTCCTGTTCTGGATAAAAACTTGCATTGTGTCTTGAAACTGTAATCTGTAATCACAATAGTTAATCAACATCGACAGTACCTCGTCTATGAATGAGTTTATTTGTCTCGAATTCAGACTTATGTAGTAATTTCAACGATAAAGCACAATAAACTTTATATGCAATTCCAAAAATAATTATTAATTTGCTGGATAGAACAGAAAACTCCGCATGAGATCTAAGGAGAGACGACCCAAGTGGCGATTGCAGTAATCTTAAATTTCATAATGTGGTCATAAAAGGGCAAGATGGCCTAAGGACAAATGCTAGTCAAATGACAGGTTGTGAGAATGCAAACCTCGAAGAAGATACTACCTACAAGGACTTTTGTGTTGACTTGAAAATATTTTGTATTGAAATCAGTTTCCAAATGAAATATCCTAGGCGCTGCCAGTCTGCCTTTCTAAAACCTGCACTAAGTACCCCGGGTTTGCGGTAACTGATGGTTCATTTCATAAAATCTTTTGGTATAGGTATTATTAAACGAAAAAGTCAAGTATATAAACATGTATATGTCCAACGAAGATCCCGCAAGCGGCTCTTACAATTTCGATGAAAATAAGTTCAAATATAAGGTTTTCCCTATATTGTAAACTTCATCGAAGTCCGTAAAAACGAGAGCGAAAAATCTCGGTTAGCTAGCTTCTAGGAAAATAAGTTTTCTCATAAGAAAAGCCAAGAAAACCTCAGCCAGCATTTCACTATAACGCCATCGACAAGAGACAAGATCAACAATCAGAAAACATATGCACTATATGTCACTTTATTGAGTGGAGCTAGCGGAATGCTCATATACTCCGAAAACTCATTCTTGGAAAAGAATAGGCTCCAAAACCTAATAGCAGTCACAATTAAAGACCTCGACATGTTTGAGGTTTGTGTCGAAAAAATTTAGATCTATCATGTCCATTAGGAATGATCGTCAAATACATTTTCTATTGAAATCAATGGAAAACATACCTACACTCAGCGAATCTACTCGCTGTACTCAACCCCGATTTCAGCCCCGTGGGCTAGAATCCGGCCTAGTTTACATGGTTCTGGGAAACACCGTTTCTTCTAAAATAAAAACGCATTTAAACCTAACATAAAAATTATACAGTAAAATGTT
Organism: Hypsopygia costalis; assembly: GCA_937001555.2. Lineage (NCBI taxonomy): Eukaryota > Metazoa > Arthropoda > Insecta > Lepidoptera > Pyralidae > Hypsopygia > Hypsopygia costalis. Next base: position 17,521,037 of record OW443343.2, on the reverse strand, counting down.
ACCTGTATGCTGGGCTCCCTTAATCCTATCACAGACTTCAATGGTTTTGGGAAAATGTAGTTGTATGGTGATGATATGACACCAGGCGCTTTGAGCTTGAACCGTAAGAACGTTCCATATGTGTCAGCAGTCCACACTGACAACTTCAAATCCTGTTTCTTGGAACTTAGCGGCCCTACATGTCCTGTGTATACTTGAGAATGCATAGGCTCCAAACTGCTCCAATTGAATACGTCCACGATTATTTCTGCCTCAATAATAGGAACGAACCTATCATTAATGAGGTATACGTCTATGTCATTGCTTGGTAACAGTCTTGGTGAGACCAATACGGGTGCGAAGAAAGATTTAGCGTAATAATGCAGCATTTTCCATCTTCCGCCATAGTCTGGAATTAAAAGTGGAGTTCTAAAAAGCTGCTATCTAAGGCCGTTACTACACTATGATGTAATTAAAAAACTAGACCGGACAACGGAAAAATAAGAATTCACAAAATTTTTAGAGTTCCCTCCCTCCAAAGGAAAAAAAACGGGATCCTTAAAGATATACGTATATATGTAATGGAATACACATTTCATTGTCCGTCCGTCCGTCTGTCAATACCCTTTCTCTTAGGAACGCGTGGAAGTATCAAGTTAAAATTAATATCACATACTCCCGAAAGCTACCCACTGACCCAGGTCTGTAATCTCTTAATGCAGTGAAAAACCAAGCTTCTAAATCGACGCAATCAAATGATGCGGCCGTTTATGTTCCATTTATATCGCATATTTTGGCATTCTCATAGGGAATCAAAACCTATAGGGTACCTACTTCCCATTGACCTAGAAAATTTCCAAGAGCAATGTAAAGGAAAAATCCGAAAACCGCAAATTTGTAGTTATTCCACACAATTTACATGCCTACAAATTTTTCCGAACCCTCGTGGCGCGAGTCCGGCTCGCACTTGACTGGCTTTTTTTAGGGATCAAGTTTCTCACCACCATCTTTACAGCCAAAGCCAACCCCTCCTGCACGTGGTGCACGAAGCCAGTAAACAAACGATGCTCTGACGAAAGAGTTTCCCAGTTTCCCAGTCGGGAAAACTGACTCCCGACTGGGAAACTGGGAAGTACCTATATCTCACAGAAGACGGAAGCCAAACAATACCCCTAAGGATTGTTGTATTTCTGCGAGAGAGCGAGGTCATCAATCCTATGAAGATGCTGCGTTAGCAGTAGGGGTTCCAGCGTCGAAGCTGAGGTTGATACTACAAGTATTATTATAAACGTCTATAGGCTCCATTTTATATCAAGCGGGTCATATGCTTGAAACCGATGTGGTATAAAATACTCATCAAATTCTAGTGAATAGTTTGAAGGCTAAACCCATAATCAACTGCTATCTCTCCCTAAATCTAGAGACAAAATTGAAGCTTATTTTTTACACCACTAAAGTGACAAATAAGAATATGGCCCGCTTGATGGAAATCGGTTACCTATTCCAGCCCACGAAGGCGCTTGCCAAACATCATTCAGCTGCCAGTACAACGCGCCCATGGTGTACCAATCGTCTTGGCTCTGTCGATAGAATTCAGTTTCCGCCTTCAAGGCCATCGCTTGCGATATCTGAAAATGTTTTATTTTTTATGCCACTTGGGTACCAAACAATCAACCATAGAAACCATGAAAGGATATATGAATTTTTTAATTTGGCGATATCTTAGTAGGAACTCATTTTAAAAAATAATTATAAAAAAAAGATACTATGAAGAATATTTTTACGAAAACAGAACTGGTTTAAAATTTCATAATAGATATAGACATATAAATATCACAAGCGTTAAAAGACATACTGTATACAATACCATCCAAGATATACATATAAATAAATTGTGAAAATTTTAATTACTTTTTGTTATTTCCGTTTCTTTTTTTGTTTGTATATATAGTTAGTCATATTTAGTATTTATTTTAATTGTATATTTTAACCGTAAATAAATACGAAAACATTACTAACTCAAAATATCGGGAGTGCTAAACAAGTACTTCCTCACGCTCGATTTAAATCCAGAAAGAGTTTGTGACATTTTGACATCCACTGGGAGCAAGTTCCAAAGGCGCGCTGCATTTACACTGAAGGATTTAGTATAGGAATAGGAGTTGGGGACAGGAATTTTTAAATAACGGATTTTTGCTTGAACGCAATCGGTCAAGCAACAATCATAATTATTCTTCTTTCTAATGCCTTATTTGCCATATTGCTGTCTGTCACATTTCTAAGAGGGGAAGTTAAATTCCAAAAGCTTCTTACTCCTACTAATTTCTTCTGATTAAATTCATCGTGAGTTCCAAGGCAGCCGTAGTAAGTAAGTAAGTGTGATTATATCAAATTATCACTGGCTTCCGCGCGTGCCGGCCGGCGGCCTGGCCACGGGCTTGGCCGCTGACAGTGCTGCCATGCCTGTGTAGATACACCATAAGTATACAGAGTCGGCAACGCGTGTTTGATCACTCTGATGTCGCAAGCGTCCATAGGCTGAGATGACTGCTTGCCATCAGGCAACTCGTACGCTTGTTTCATCCTAGTCGAATAAAAAATGGAATAGGAGGGCTCGACATACCCTACCTCTCTTTCGCTAGTCGGTAGGGTGTACCACGTGCAGGTGACGTTGGCATTGGCTCTAAGGTCTAAGGTCATGGTTAGCCATTTACACCCCACCATTTATTTGTCACACGATTTCTAAATTCGTTGAGCAAGAAAATGGATTTATAGATACAATTCAACAAGCTAAGTAATATACTGTAACTGAATTGTAAATTGGGGAGTAAGTGGTTCATCAACATCTTTGAACTAAAGTCACCCTCACCTGCACGTGGTGCACCCTGCTGACTGACAGAAGAGGCTCTGGCGAAAAGAGAGGTCATAGCGTATTTTTTAAGCTGACTGCCCGACTGGGGAAGTACTTCACAGAAAACCGCAGCCAAATAACAATTCCCTTGAGGGTTGTTGTGTTCCTGCGAGTGAGTGAGGTCGCCAGAAAAGCAGGAGATGCGGGGGTGGCAACGCGCAAGCGATATTTCATGTTGCGAGCGTTAACCGCTTCACATCAGGTGGGTTGTATGCCACCCGACGTAGTATAAAAAAAAAGTAAAACCTACCTGGCTATAAAATACAAACTTTTCAAAGTATCTCTCATCGTTCTCCTCCAGTTTCAAATGCTTAGTCAATTGATTTACTATATTGTTAAATCCATTTGTGCTGTGTTGTCTGTGATTATTAAAATCGCTATTCATCCGCAAATCATCTGACACGTTAGTAGCAGTTCTGAACGTTGTCAGCGAAGGCATTGACTGGAAACCGTATTCAGAAACAAATCTTGCATGTGGGTAAATGTTCATGTCCCAGTTATCTGCCAAATAATTGTAGTAATGTGCGTCTCCATAGTTAGGATCGAGCGGATTTTCTGCAAGGTATCCTTCTGTTTCGGATTCTAACCCGTTGGATGGGCTGGATACAGCGTAGTATTTATCATCCAAGTCCAACACAATAGGTCTTATTGTATCTACATAAAGTTTTACATAGTCCGACTTGTATCTATCGAAGTCTGCCACGGTGTTGTACCAGTTGCCTCGTAGAGCCCATTCGTTCTCGTTGTTTCCAGCCCAGAGGGCTATAGAAGGGTGGTATTGAAGACGGATTACGTTTTGTTCTATCTCTGTCTTAACAGTACTGGAAACAAAAATGAAATATTAGGTTATTCTCACATTTTAGACAATTATACATAATAATAATCATTTTATTTCAGGCAATGTTTACAAAAACAATACACCCTTATTATAAATCTATATATACGTATATATAATATGATTAATCACGAAATTTCAGAAACTATAACACCTACAAACTTGAAATATGGCAGGTACCTTATAGGGTGTAGAAATCCGCTAAGAACGGATTTTACGAAACTCCACCCCTAAGGGGGTAAAACGGGGGACGGAAGTTTGTATGACAGTCCTATGTTTTTGAAGTAGGACACTTTTTTTTTTTTTTTTATATCACCAAAGTGGCAAACAAGCATACGGCCCGCCTGATGGAAAAGCAGTTACCGTAGCCTATGAACGCCTGTAACACCAGGGGCATCACACGCGCGTTGCCAACCCTGTAAAAACCTCTTCACTTGCTAGGAAAAGCTAGTAGGTACCTTATAAACTAACATACATATTTATATATAAACTTAACTCTAGTATTTATTATATTATACACGCAGTGTCGGCGACGTGTGTGGAGAATCGGAAGGCAGCCGTCCTCGGAATCTCCGAAACACGACGCCCTGCGGCCAGAAGTCTTCCATCATGAAGGTCTGCAGATGGTGGGTCGGTACCCTAATCACAAACGAGCTAAAATTGACTCTGTGGCGAGGTATCAACCGCTCGACCCTCAGAATGAAGGTGCTCTTCTTCTTCGCATATTCCACAACGTCTTCAGTCTTCGTGGACCAGTGTAAACGTGACACGTACAACTGCGTTTATGGTTCTGCTTCGTTTATGGTTATGGTTCGGCTTCCTGACGCAGCAACATGTCCGGTCCGGACGTATTGTATGACTGAAGCACAGTATAAATAATAGTACTACGTACAGTATGGCCAATCTCTGCTACTCTCTCGTATCGACCTCACCTCCACCCTGACCAAATCTGGGACAGTTTGTATGGCGCCAAACGCTCATGGACGCTCTGCACAGAGGCCATTGTTTCTGTAATAGTGAACGACGTGACATTTGTAGGGAGTGGCCGTGGTGTGACTGAAGTGCCAAACAATCCACCTGATGGTAAACCGCAGCCCATGCTGAAGCACAGTATAAGTACAATGTTGCTAAGGTTATCCCTTCAACCAGCAAAAACGCTTTTTACCTTGAATCACTTTTTTTTATTGATAAGCATACGGCTGGATGTCAAACGTTTACCGTAGCCTTAGACGCTTGCAACATAAAGTGTCACTCACTCGCCGCTATTCTCACTGCCTTCGCAGCAAGTCCTTCCTTAATGTTAACCTTTTCCAAGGTTCCCCTTCCTTAATCAGGCATCTTAAATAATTACCCTACCTTTCAAAAAACTTACTTAATGAACTCTGCATCCACTGGATACATCGAGCAAGCGAAGAGGAAGTCTTGCCAGATCAATATCCCCAGCTCGTCGCATTTCTGATAGAAGTAGTCCGACTCGTACACTCCGCCGCCCCACACACGCAGCATGGACATGTGCACGTCTCGAGCCGCATTTAAGAGCCTATCGACTGTGAAACGGTCAAGCATCGATAGTTACATCGTCAGCCACGACAAATCGCAGCCAATGTCTCACTGCATCATTTATCTATATATATGTATACATATATGACGAGCTCTGGTCGAATGGTTAGCAATGGCCAATTTGACTCTGAGGTCGCGGATTCGATTCCCGCACAAGACAAACATTCTGTCTGTTCGTCTTGGTCTGGTTGTTTTCTATGTATTATATGTATGTATTTACAAAAAAAAATGTATTTAAGTACATTTATCAGTTGTCTAGTACCCATAGTACAAACTTTGCGCTTAATTTGGGACCAGATGGCGCTGTGTAAATTGTCCAGAAATATTTATTTATTATTCATTTATTTATATAAATGAATGCCTATTTCCCTTGAACATTGAATGAACGGCTGGATCGGTTTAGATAATTCTTTTTTGTTGTGTTTGTTATTGTCAGAAGAATGTTTTTATGAAAGAAAAAAAAAAGAATGTTGCGCGGAAAATTAGAAAATTTAAGAAAACTGAACGATGTAGCTGTATGTCGTCTGAGAGTCGTACAAATAGTCAGTCTAATCGAACACGCAAGTTAAGCAACATCAACCGTAGCCTGTCCATGGATGACTTTATTTATCTCGCGCTCCGGAGGGCACGTTAAGCCGTCGGTCCCAGCTGCCCTGGCTGCCAGTCAATGACCTTTAGGCGGCTTGAAAACACTGGCCTCCGCCAACTCGCAGTTGAGCAGCGTATGCTCTAAACCCCTTCGATAGTCCTGTATCCCAACAGTGCGATGATGCCGAGTATAGGTAACTTATTTAAATTACTATTAGGTATTTATCATTCATCCTATATAATTTTATTTACCTGTTTTCTTATCACTCCCATATTCTGGCAGAATATGCGCTGGTATCCAATTGGATCCCTTCATAAATAGGGGATAATTGTTAATTTCAAAATAAAATGTCAGTCCATGTCCCGCCGTTCCGTCACCTACAAAATTACAATGCATAAGTTTAATATGATATGTAGTGGTTTGAGATAACACTTGACGAGCCCGCTCGTCGAATGGCTATCAACAACTACGAGTACTTTGGGTTCGATCCCCGCTCAAGATAAACATTTGTGTGCATATATCTGTTTATCTTAAACGGGGTGTTTTCTATATATTACTAACCCGGGAAACGTTGTTTTACCATATAAATTATTCCCACGATGATTTTAGTAGAAAAAAAGTTTCGTTAGCTAGTCGACAGGATGCACCACGTGCAGGTGGCGTTAACTTAGACTACAACCCATCCTATATATAAATTTAAAACTAACCTAGTATTGTAGAAGCATTCGCTTGCACCACCTTTATAGTACGGAATCCAATCCGCAAATGTTTGTGTGATGTCTCGCCGATATTACCACGGGTCGATAGATAGACGTCCAAGTCATACAGTGGTTGATCTCCGTATCCATTTGGCCACCATAAGCTGATTACATTCTGGAGAATATTAATTAACCATTATATACCCTACTAATATAAATAAATAAACGGAGATAAAAACTATAAACAAATTATTATTTTTATTGACAAAATTTGATTTTGAATTACAATATGAAAATAAAAAATTTTGAAGTACATAATGAAAATAACTTACTAAAAATTAAAATATACAATTAAAATAAAAACTAAATATGGCTAACTATATATACAAGCAAAAAACTTTAGTTAGTTTTTGTTTTTTATATAAATTTTAATTTATAAAATGTAATAACCTAAATAGCGTCAAAAATTTCTTCCGCATCGTCAGCATTGCCACGCTGGATGGCAATGCTTATTCGCTAAGCGAGAAATAAGCCAGCCCTTTAGTCGCGTGAAGGAGTCGACCAAACGTTTGGAGATGTATCTAATTAAAATTAAGTTGCGTCAAAATATTCCTCCACACCACCATCAAATGGCATCGTGCCCAGAACGCTGGCAGCATTGCCACACTGAATAGCAATGTTTATGCGTTGTGCGACAAAAAAGCCAGCCCGCTGGTCACGGGAAGTGTCGTCCAAACGCTTTGCTAATTCATTGAAAAGGAGCTGTGCATTCGGACCCCATGAGCCAAGCGTTTCGACCCCAAACGGCTCAAATATATGATTTATACAGCCTTATGTACAAAAACCTATTTTTCAGCTGCCTCCCATTCAGTTATCTGAATGAGTCAGTAAATTTATAAGAGCATAAATACATATATAAACACAATGCACACAGGCGTAAGCAGCTCACTACTAAATTTAAAGCCAAAGCCAACCTTTCTTTCACGTGAATCCTGTCGTAGAAATACCTTCACCTCACAAATACTGCAGCTAAATAACTACCCTTGAGGGTTGTTATATTCCTACGAGTGAGAGAGGTTATTCTAGATATATGAAGCCGCTTTGTAGCGGAAATGCCAGAAGGCTAACCTTGTATTGCCTATAGTCTATATGACTGCAGTAATTCTACATCAGGCAGGTCGATGCTTGTTTATCACCCATCGTCGCATAGTTTAATTTTATAGTCATATTTGACAGGGGTAAAATTACAGTCACGCAGTTTCGAGATAATGGCAGGAAATATGTGTCTCTCTGTGTTGAATTCTTGAATTCTTGCTAAACATGCTCCACTCACACGAGTGGGGCATGTTTAGCAAGAATTCAAGATTATAAATAAATCCAACCGAGGTAGTGCTTCGGTTGTGTGTCATGAAGGGGGCAGTTGAACACACACACCCTAGATCGGCGCCTGATATCATCTCAGTTTGGATTAGGCTTATAGCTTTTATGAAATACTAGGCCCGACTAGGTCGGATCCTAACCCACGGGGCTGATTCGCTGAGTGTATGTTTTACATTGATTTCAATGGAAAATATATTTGATTATCATTCCTCAAGGACATGATCTCAATTTTTTTGACACAAACCTCAAGCATGTCGAGGACTTTAATTGTGAGAAATTTCATCAAAAACGGGTCAGTGGATTTGGAGCCTATTTATTTCCAAGAGTGACTTTTTCGCGTATATAAGAGTTCCGCTTGCTCCACTTCATTACGCTATATATTAGGTACTAAAATGTATTACAACAATACAACTACGAGATATCTCATACTTCACTAAGAGCCATGAGGATTTCAACTTCGGCTGTGCCGTCATCTCCAGTCGTAACACTGAAATCCTTTCCAACTTTGATCATTTGGTGACTATCGACTTTGGTGCTGGCACTCAGATACCCTGCTATCTCCTTCTTGTATTGACCCGACTCTAGATGCGCCTTTATTGACAACACCCACTGGCTGTCTTGTTTTTCAGTTTTTGTTGTTACTGATCTTATAATTGCTCCATTATAAAATTCTAGGGCTACTGGTTTCCTGCAATTTATGATGGTTAAATTTAAATAAACTGTTATAAGTATATTCTGGTAGCTACAGTACAAATTGGGATATGTTTCTCTATCGTTGTAGTTTTGTTTACTTGTTTTTATATCATTGCCAGATTAGAAAATTAAACATTGTGTACAAGGATGGACTTATGAGATGTCTTTCAGTCAAATTTTGAGTCCCTGAAATGTGAGTTTTACTGGCTGGCAGAGAATGCTTTAAGTCCGCCTTTTGTATCCTTGTATAATTTGTGATCAATTTTTATAATAAAATAAAAGAATAAAAGAGATTTCTATGCAAAATTCACTTCATTCATCAATTTTATAGAAAAGAAGATTCGAGACTGTCCAACAAAATAATGAACACTGAATGATCACTGCAGACCCATCAATGACTTATGCATTACTAGCAAGGTTCTAGTATAGATGATCGAAGCTAGCAGACCTCACGTTAAACTGTGACAGTCTGGAAATTCAAACATCAAATAAATGTGCATAAATTAAAGGAGACTTGACTCTGTATGAGACAAATATAATAGTCAACTCAAATTTTTCACTTGCTAAAATCACAGTTAAATTCCAAAAGCTAATTTCTTCTGATTAAATTCGTTGTGAGTTTCAAGGCATTATACCCCCGGGACTGCAATGGACTTTACTGTTCATTGCCTTTTTTGTGGCGGTCGCCGCTGTTAATCCTGGCTACACAGGAGATATAGTGGTGGAAATGTGTGGTGGGCCCCCGTCCCATGCTAAAATTATTTCTATTTACAACATTGGTCAACAACTCACCATATACCAACAGACGGGAACGCTGGTCCCCAGTCCCAGGAGAAGGAAGCCTGCATTTTCCTGAGTTGGTTGGCGTGGCACTCGCCTTTGAATACAGCTGGTACACAGTTTGGCTCTGTATAATATTTTTCTGATCGAATACGAGCTGCCTCCACTGGCGAATGAAATGCTACCTTCAACTCGTTTTCTCCGACCTAAGCACGTAAGTATTTAAATTAATAATCAAATGTTCTTTGCCTCAAACAAGTGAATCAAAACATGGAAATCATGGTTTTGATTATAGTGTCACTTTATCTTTGTAAATTCACAAAGCTTACGAAATTATCTAGGAATGGCATTATCAACTGCAGTTACATATTAGACTCTATAAACTGATTGTGAGTAACGGGCTCAGGCATTATATAGGTACTATATATATACTATATATAGCTTACTATTTAAGTTTCCATGCCCAAAAAGTGCCTAACCGTCAAACTATGTCTCTGTTCGGCGTTTAGTTTATCTTTCTGTCCTATTTTTCTAAACATATTGGGTGAAGTGTTCAAAGACAATGAGCGGGATCACAAGGAAACACTTGTGGAGTTATGGCGTAAGCAACGGGAGAGGCAACGTGCGAGCAGCACACCTTGTATCACAAGCGTGCAGTTGCCGCGATAACCACCTCACAGTAGGCGTCCCAAGTGCCCATTTTTGACATCGGACTGGACGTCATAGTAAGTATAAAGAAATATTAGTTTATGAAACTGTTGCATAATAAGGGTTCTTAAAATACGAGTGTCAGTTTATCACATCACGAAGGCGAATGTGATAATAGCGTCATACACTACTTTATCTAATCTCATGAAATAGATGATAATAATATTTTAAATGAAACCATGAAATTAATTTAACAGCTTCATTTCCTACTTATAAATCCATTTGCAGATCGACCATGCGTGGTGCGCTTGCGCGACGCGCCGCGCGGCGCCGCGTTCACAGATTATGTAGAAATTTTTTGCAAAGTTGCAAAAAGTTTCTACATTTGCATTGCATCTTGCTTGCTGCTGTATCGAAATGGAAAAAAAGTTATTTTTCGATACAGTTGTCCATAAAGAGCTGTATCGAAAAGTAACTTTTATGTAAGGCTTGTGCGTAAAAGACTGACATAAGGATTCTGTGTTTAGTCTCTAAATTTTAGTATGAGAGTAGATAAAAGAATATGTTTTTCAAAATCACGATAAAAATAATATAAGATCATACTTAATCGGTTTTTTAAACTAACCTTTAGATGTTCTTTCACGTCGAACAAGTATCTGACAAACATGTTGTTAGTAGTACCGATGGGGACGCCATTGACGTCTATAAAAGCTATTGTATCCAACCCATGGAACACCAAGTGGGCTACTTCTAAACTGAGTTGTTCTTGCGTCACTGTAAGGAACACAATAAATTATTTAATTGCTTCTTCAAGTTTCCTCGTAACTGCATTAGAGTATATATTACCTATCACATGGATCATGGAAGCAAACTGTACAAAATCGATCGTTGTGGAAATCTAAAGGAGGAGGCTTATATTCAGTTCATGAAAAAAATATACTCTTATTACTTAAATCATAATATACTTATTATACGAATAATAAGTTTGGTCTTATCACAAAAATAGCCGAATTTCATCACGATGGACTGCTAGCTTTGTTTAGTAGTGTAATACTTAATAGGTAGATGGCGCCACACTGCAACTTCGCAGCAGTAAACTTACGTAGAAAATGCAAAATTAGACTCTTGTAGAGTTATCATGTCGGAACGGATGTCAATTGCCCAAAATAGAACAAAATGGAGAGGATTGAAGGAGGCCTACACCAAAAAATTGGTTGGATAAGGCTTAAGATGATAAAGATGAGAGTTATCATGACTTTTCTGCCACTCTTCTGCCACTCACTATTGTTATCACAAAATATTATAATCCTATACCAAAGACACGAAGTTCCAGAGATTTAACGGCACCCCGTCTGGTCTTGTTTCTTAAAGGCCTTCACCAATGTGAAGGCCTATATAGACACAGGCTGATGATGATGCATAAGTATAAAGGGTATCATGGTTATTGCCACGCGCCCTCTGTGGGCTACGCTAACCTTTAATACAGCGCCCTCTATAGGCATATTTCTAGTTAGTTCAACTTTCTCCCAACAGAGCGGTGTGGTGCGTAATATATGTTACGGCGAGGACGACACGACGCTCTTTCTACCGTGTTGCGATCGCAATAAATAAAATTTAATATATTCCTTTTTTCTTCCATCGCCGCCTAAGCCGCACCCCGCTTCAGTGCTAACAATGGTAATAGATTAAACAAACACTTACGGTTAAATCGTCCAGTATATGTCCACGTGTCGTACGCAACCCATCTCGTCTCGGCGTCCTCGAATCTGTAGAAGATATCGCCTATAACTCCAGCAGTTTGAAGGTCCGAGTAGATGCCGCCGGGCACCGACGCCGCAATGTTAATTGCTAAAAATTAAATGATTACAAGATCATGATGATTCATTCGTTCAGAGTTGACGAGCTCGGTGGTCGAATGGCCACTTTGACTCCGAGGTCGCGGGTTCGATTCCCGCATAAGACAAATATTTGTGTGCATGTATGTCTGTTTGTATTCGTCAGGGTGTTTTCTATGTATTATATGTAAGTATTTACAAAAACAAAAATTTTAGTATAATATCAGTTAAGTAGATAGTATCCATAGTACAAGCTTTGCTTAATTTGGGACTAGATGGCAGTGTGTAATTTATCCAAGAATATTTATATAATTATATAGAGTGTTTAATGCAAGTTTTTTTGCCACATTCGAACGTGTTTACGTTTACAAACCGACCAAAGTAAGAAAAAGTTTCATATTGTGAATTTACCAGACGCCGATGTTACATATCCAAATTAGCCGGGTTGCTCACTTCGAGCAGGTCGCATAATTTTAATATGTAACACGCGTCTTATAACTTCACAATATGAGTGTTCTTCTCTATTTGGTCGATTTGTTTACGTTGACATGATCGAATGCGAACAATAAACCCGCACTAAACACTCAATGAATTCCTCACAGACAACGATGTATGCCATGAATCAGCAGACATACAATAAATAACAATATCTACATTGAATATTTACATCTTAATTGCGAAATGTACATACAAATTATGGTGTAATTGTGGTATTATCTAAAAAAAGGTTGGGCCCGCCTGATGTGAAGCGGTTACCGTAGCGTTAATAACGCTCGCAACATAAAATATCACTCGCGCGCTGCCAGCGCTGCATCTGCTTCCTTTCTGGTGACCTCACTCACACGCAGGAACACAACAACCCTCAAGGGAATTATTATTTGGCTGCGGCATTCATTGAGGTGGAGGTACATTCCCCAGTCGGGTAGCTTACAATTACGCTTCCTACCTCTCTTTTCGCCAGAGCTTCGTTTGTCAGTCAGCAGGGTGCACCGCGTGCAGGTGAAGTTGGCTTTGGTTCAAAGATGTTGATGAACCACTTACATTTAATTTAATTCTAAATTTATTTCTCCACATTGGTATATTATTTCGATTTGAAAGAAGGTCACACTTACGTAATTTGAACACATAAGTAAATTCGGTGTAATTACTCATGTGTTTTGAATTTGTAGTTAACTGCATTCGTTGATTTGTGATGTTGGCTAACCAGCAGATAACAGTCTTGTGAAATAAGGTTCGAGGGGAATCCATGGCATGCATTTAAGTTAAGTAATGTCTACTGTACTTATTAAGACTATAAAAAAGGTCGAACAACGAGCGATGGAGAATACTAGGGTTTTCTCTAATGCCCGAGATACGAGGCTAATTTTTCAAGCTAGGATACCAAGGTAGTGTTAGTAAGCTAGCAAGCTAGTAACTCAGGCTTCGTGTACAAGACTCTTCTTTTCTAGGCTAGTAAGCCAGCATCTCATGCTAGGATAGTTTTAATAGGTGGCGTTCTATTTTTTGAGCTAGTAGCGCCCCCACCACTGATTTTACTATCCTGGCTTGAATACTAGCTTCATATAGCCGGCGAAGCTAGTATTCGCTAGCTAGTGAACACTCACCACGCATTTTGTCTTTCTGCCCGCAACTGCGTATTTTGAAAGGGATAAAATGCCCAAACTAAGGACCAATATTAACTTAAAGTTTGAACAATTGTATCATGATCATATTGGCATCATGTAGACAGCGCTAGCATGTTCCAAGCAGAAAGCTCGGACAGTTTAGTACAGTATCTAGCTAGCTATCCTAGCTTGAAAAACTAGCCACGTGTATCTCGGGCATAAGGGATGGAGTCCGGAACGAAAGATACAGATACTCGTATATATATGAAAGAAAAAAGAAGAAAGAAAAAAAATATGTTTATTAACATCACAATATGAGACTATACATTGATACAATACACAATAACATATAATATTTCAAACACAAGGTACATAATCATGATTTTAATTCGGCCATCATGATACACACATAATAAGCAAGAATTTATTAGCATTAGCACATTGCGTATTTTACCGCCTATGGAGAGAACTGAAGAACTGTTTTCCAATATCCCTTCCTCCCCTTTCCGTTACAGAACGTGACGTACAGGCTTTCGATAATTCACTATAGGAATCATTCCTTCGCGTGCTAAAAAGTTTCGCAACTCCTATCTATGTCGCACTATTAAACTAAAAAGTGGAACGCGTTGCCGGCATATGTATTTCCTCAATCATACAATATGGGATCCTTCAAGCAAAGCGTGAAGAAGCATCTTGTAGGCATCAAGGTCGACAAGGTCTCTTGTCCGTTGCCGATGCGATTGGGGCTCCTCTTTTCGCTTACCATCAGGCGAAGCGGAGCCAATATTTCTTAGTTTCTGTGTATTACGAGAATCTCACAAACGTCTTTATCAATTTCGATGAACTTTACATTGTCATACTTTACGGGCACGAAAAAACGATCTAGCTACCTCCGAATTCTGGGAAAATTCGTTTTCCCCTGAAAACTTCGAGCAAACACATTCCTCTCCCAGGTTCTCCTAATATAATATATACTCGAAAAGAGGAAAGATTTGTCTATGTTTTTATTTTTCTGTTTGTAAACTATTTACTGAACTGGTTTTAATAAATGATGAAAGAATTATTTATTTATCTGTGTTTTTCAAAGTGTGGGTCTCGACCTCATAGGGGGTCCCCTAGCCTTTACAAGTGGGACGCGGAAGGTCCCGTATCTGTAAAAAAAAGAGCGTTCAAAGAAGATTAATTCTATTATGAAAATGTTAATTTCTGAACGTAGTCGACAGCTGTGTTAACCGTACCTAACTATGAAAATAAATTAAAATGTAGGTACACATTTGATATGTGTAATTTAATAAATACAGTACCTAACTATGAAAATAAATTAAAATGTAGGTACACATTTGATATGTGTAATTTAATAAATACAGTACCTAACTATGAAAATAAATTAAAATGTAGGTACAGATTTGATATGTGTAATATAATAAATACACACAGGTTATGAATCTTGTAGGGTAAAGGGTCGCAAAAGATTTCTACATACTAAGGGGGTCGTGTCATAAAAAGTTTGAAAAAACACTGATTTATCTGTTTGTTTATTTATTGGACTGATTTTAATAATTCTTTCATCATGCAAAAACTACTTGTAGTAATTTAGGGTGCTTGCATAAAGCAACCGGTTACCGGGCCGAGCTCTCGGTATGATAAGCGTATGGAATAAAGTACAGCTTCGTATTCACACGTACCCACTACTTATAAGGAATCTGGTTCTTTATGTAAGCACATATGAAGCTATATTTTATTCCAGTATAAGTAATATGTCCGTATAACCACAGTATAATGAATACGTACAGTATGGCCACTACCTGCCGCTCTCGCAAGACAACCTTACCTCCCCTCTAAGTCGAATGTGGAACCGATCGCAAGGGCTGCCACGCAGCGCCGCGTATTACAAAAGTTCGTTCGTAGTATCTCTTTGCCTAAAGCTGTGTTTTTCAACCTTTTTGAATATGGGACCCCTATACAAGTTAAAAACTTCTAGCGACCCCCTCCCTTTTCCTCCTCCTACAAACTTCAACAATTCAGCTGGCTATAAAAACTTTAAAATTGTTAGTGTCATTTGCTTTCGATTTTGTTGACATAAAAATTAAGAACAGAAATAGGCTTCCATTGGATTTTTTTTATATGAGAGGGGGGCAAGCGAGCATGTGGGTCACCTGATGGAAAGCAATCACCACCGCCCATAGAAATCAGCAACACCAAGGGGTCGCTGATCCGTTGCCAGTCTTTTAAGGGAAATA
Source organism: Hypsopygia costalis (assembly GCA_937001555.2). Taxonomy (NCBI): domain Eukaryota; kingdom Metazoa; phylum Arthropoda; class Insecta; order Lepidoptera; family Pyralidae; genus Hypsopygia; species Hypsopygia costalis. The sequence continues at coordinate 17,505,285 of OW443343.2, read as the reverse complement.
TTGACCCTGTTCTTGAAGGGCCCCATGTCATATTTATTTGGGAATACCGCTGAAGGAAGTTGATTTCACAACTTTACAATTCTTGAAGGGCCCCATGTCATATTTATTTGGGAATACCGCTGAAGGAAGTTGATTTCACAACTTTACAATTCGTGGTAGTAAACGACTACTGTAGTAGATCGTCAAATATCAAGATAATGTGAATGGAATTTTAATTTATGGCGAGTTGTACGGTAGTGGAACTCAGCGGCAGGTATCAAATCAAAAAATGTTTGCTTAAAGATTTGAGTTGATGAATTATTGAACAATCATCAGATCAGTTTACGTTTTTTTATTGTTGCGTATGGAACCTGCGTTTTTTCCCCCGCGACGACGCCCCGAATATTGACACTACGAAACTTGGCGACCTCCCTGGGGGTCGCCACCCACAGTTTGAAAATCACTGGCCTAAAGTATACCTAACATCTTACGTCACAGCGCAAGGTACCTGCTTCATCATGCAGTCAACCCTAAGATATCTACACACATTTACACGTATACAGACGTGGTTTGTTTATGTTGTCGTTTCTGTACGGAGAATTAAGCAATAGTCACACTATTTATTCGAAAGTATTTTTATTTAAGAAATTTACAGTAAAGTTATTCATACTTTCGAATAAATAGTGTCAAATCGGCCTTTAACAATATTTTAGGTTTCGACACGCGGCACGTTCTCGCAATTTTCAAAAAATGAATGTAATTTTCAAAAGTTATCTTACGGGATGAAATTAATGATTCTTATCATTATTTCATTCATGAAATTCAACAATATAAAATCGCATCTTCCACAGAAACACGCAGATTCTTTTAAAATTTCTCTCTAGACGCGTCACCTTGCGACCATGTCGACGGAAAAGACAGGAGACCGAAAAAGTTGCCAGAATATAGTTTCCGAACACCAACCACTTCCAACATCAAAAATTTTATTACATTCCGTTTCCGCTACATAATAAACCATAATAATAATATCTATCCCAATGACACCACACAGGGAAGGAATTTCGTCTTACTTTCCAAAAATTATAGCGGTTTTAAGATAAATGTTTTTAAAAATTTTATTACATTCCGTTTCCGCTACATAACAAACCATAATAATAATTTCTATCCCAATGACACCACACAGGGAAGCAATTTCGTCTTACTTTCCAAAAATTATAGCGGTTATAAGATAAATGTTTTTAAAGAAGGGAACACCAAAATTCTTTAGTAAAAGTAGTTCATTAAAATGCAGGCACTGTGAGACTGGATAAAGAGAGTTTATTTACCCTTGAGAAAAATAATCGATGCCAATGTGAATTAATATATGTAGTTTTTATGTTATAAAATTTTTGAAAAGTAACACGCCGTAGCGTCCCAAAAAGGCACGCTACACCTACCCCGTAAGGTAAACTTCCCAGCTGACATGCCAAACAAATGAATAAATAACTTACATTCATTTTTATTCTCCACCGTCCAAACAGCATTCTTTGAACCTATATCTAAAATATTTATCGATGAATCGACATTGCTTATGAAGAAAAAAAAAACAGCTATCACTACGCACGTCTTCATTTCTCCATGCAGATGATTCACAATTTTTTATATGTCAACAATATAAACTACACTGACTTTAAGTGGACAAGTGGCTCGTCGCTAGGAACGTGCGTGCTAATGGGTCAACTATTTTATCGATAAGGAAGAAAGAATGTGACTGGCTAACTGCGTTACTCGTATCGGCGGCGTTAATGATATATGTGGGCATTTGAATCTTTGCAAAAATAATAGGTTCGTAATACATGCCGTGAGTGAGTTGCCGCGTTGGCAGCGGCGGTGCCAGTAATATTTAATGTTGGGAGCGTTAATATGGCTACGGTAACCGTTTTACACCAGGCGGGTTGTACGCTTGTTTTCCACCCGAAAAAGCAATGGATGCCCTTAATAAACTGGGCAAAAACCTGGTGGGTTACTCCGAAATGAAAATGCGAAGATTCGGAATACCTTAAGATATGTCACTCCGAATTTCTTCTTTAATAACGGATTTCGATCAGCTAGCAAGTGTCGCTTCAAACATTTCAACGCTTATAAGTGATTTTTGTTAACTACAAGCGTCAACTGACAATCTTTTAATTATTGAATAAAAATAACATCTTTAACAATAAAGAACAGGATTAAGTATACGATCTAATTAAATTAAAATTATACATAATTATAATATTAAATTGTGTAGGTATATGCTCGATTCTTATGCTTTTATTGGGTCTACATCTACAAAACAAGTATCGATATTACATTTCTAGTGTGCCATTTCCACAATAATTTAAGTCATACAAAATTAGTAATCACCAAACGAATTGAAAAATTTCGCACTTTTGCCCGAATCTTTGAATTTTCATTTCCAGAACCCTTCGTAGATCTTTCATATCGAACAGTAAATACGATCATTAATGAAACAGCAAAGTCTAGGCATCAGGCTAATCGAATGAGATGAGCGCAATACTTCATTCCAAGGAAACCATCAGCAAAGACACAGTGAATTTGGTATAAACATGTACAAAAATACGACGAGAAACGTATGCGTTCCATCTCATGCTTCGGGCACTGTCTGGTTATTATGCCTGCCATGGACACTTATATATAAGATGAGACTTGTCGATACCCGGACGACTTATAAAATTAGGCCTGGCCAACGAAAAGTACCTCGTTGGTATATGTAAATTAACCAAATTTTTTATTAGATTAACTAGATTTAAGTGACTATCGGCACGGCTTCCGGTTGCTTCTTGATCTTAAATTTCACGTTTCAATATGTTCTATGGACTATCTCAAACAATTATCAATGAGGAATAAAATTAAAAACATTTTAAGACTTACAATATCAAATCATAAAACATTATCGCTAAAGACATCGACATCTGCGCATCACTAAAAGATTATCTTTGTTGGAGGGCATTGCGTACAGCGACGTCTGCCATCATCTCATGTTACGTTATAAAATTGTTTGTTACATAGTCTTATGTACCTAATACCTATTGGAGTGCAAGATAATTTTAGGATAAATCGATAACAATCATTCGTGTATAGATAGCAATTGTACAATATTCCGTGCTATCTCACATCGTGTCTGTCGAAGGCCGTTCATTGCTAACATTGTTTAAAGATTTGTAATGTTCTACAGCTTCCCCTTTGTTATTAACGAGCCCGGTAGTCGAATGGCCAGTCATAGCTACTTTTACATTAACTCCGAGGTTCCATCCCCGCACAAGACAAACAATTGTGTGCATGAACATGTCTGTTTATCGTGACCTGGGTGTTTTCAATGTATTTTATGTATGCATTTATGAAAAAAAATGTTTTTAAGTACATTTATCAGTTGCTTATAACCCATAATACAAGCCTTGCGTTTAATTTTAATTTGGGACTTGTTGGCGCTGTGTAAATTGTACCTACAGAAATATTTGTTTCTTTCTTATAATTTATTCATATCATCGGTCCAGCTCGTAGGTATATAATCAACATTATTATTAAGCTAGATACCTATTGGTTATTGAAAAAGAGCACAAGTCTTTGTTTGTTTTTTGTTGTGGGTATTCGTACGCGGTGCACCCTGCTGACTGACAAACGACGCTCTGGCGAAAAGAGAGGTAGGGAGCACACAGAATCCCGCAGCCAAATAGGAATTCCCTTGAGGGTTGTTGTGTTCCTGTGAATGAATGAGGTCACCAGAAAGGAAGGAGATGCTGCATTGGTAGCGGGGGTGGTGGCGCGCGAACGATATTTTATGTTGCGAGCGGTAATATGGGCATCGCTACCCGCTTCACATCAAGCGGGCCGTATGCTTGTCTGCCAGCCGACGTAGTATAAAATAAAATAAAAAAACTATATTTGTAAACTTGTTAAACTATATAATAAAATAATAGGTCTTTACCTATGAAATAGCCGTTCTGCAGTACTGGCCATTTCAAATCAAAATAATTTTTGTTTGGCTAAGAATTCTAATTTCAAATTAATTTTATTTTAAAAATATGGAATTCTTTTTCCAAAAGTAGTCATTTGTTTATTGATTAGTGTTACATTTACATCGCATTTCAATCTTTTTCGTCATCATGGATACGTTAAAAATTCGAGTAATTATGGAATGAGTACCGTCGCGGCAGCAACGCGGCACAAGCGGCACGCAACATCAACGACGTTTACGGAGCTAACACTACAAACCATCGCACCACCTGTTATTGGTTTGCTCGCTTCCGTTCTGGAAATTTCGACTTGAAAAATGAACCTCGCGGTCGTCCGAAGACTTTGGCCGACAATGACGAATTAAAGGCGATTGTGGAAGCTGATGATACACAATCTATGGCTGAATTTGCAGCAGCTTTCGACGTTAGCGTCAAAACAATATTGGGCCATTTTCGTCAAATTGGCAAGGTAAAAAAGCTCGACAAATGGGTGTTCCACGAACTCAATGATCGCCAGCGCGAAGTACGCGTCGAGGCGTGCCTTGCACTGCTCAACAGACACACAAATAAAGGAATTTTGAACCGCATTGTTACCTGCGATGAAAAATGGATTCTGTTTGATAACCGCAAGCGCTCAGCAAGTTGGTTGGATCCTGGTTCAGCACCTAAACAATGCCCTAACGAAAACTTACCCCTAGAAAAGTGATGGTCACTGTTTGGTGGTCTAGCGCCGGTGTGATTCATCACAGCTTCTTACCAAACGGGGTGAGCACTACTACAGATGTGTACTGTGAAGAACTGAACACAATGATGGAGAAGGTGGCACGTCTCCAACCAGCATTGGTCAATCGCTCGTCTCCGCTGCTCCTGCACGACAACGCGCGACCTCATACTGCACAGCAGACGGTCTCCAAGTTGCAAGAACTGGGGTTGGAAGCTCTCCGTCATCCGCCCTACTCGCCAGACCTTGCGCCTACAGACTACTACTTTTTCCAGAATTTGGATAACTTCTTTTCGGGAAAAAAAATTAATACCCGATAGGCAGTACAAAATGCCTTTGAAGAATTTGTTGCTGATTTCTTTAAGAAGTGCATCAATAAACTGCCCCTGCGTTGGCAAAGATGCATTGATTGCATGGGTGATTACTTCGATTAATACAAATAAAAAAATACATGAAAAAAATTTGTTTAAATTTTTTCATACAAAACGGCAATTTCATAGGTAATAAAGACCTAATACATATTATATCGCCCGCGTAGTCATTTGTTTCTTTTTTCATGCTTTTTTCCGTGGGAATAAAATGTTTGCCAGGAATCAAACGTAGCCAATGTCACTATTCATACCTTAAACTATCTCCGTAAAAAATCTTATTAATCCATTCATTCCTTTCGACAGGAAAAAAGAACAAACAAACAAACAAACAATTGTATGTATTTCTATTAAAATTATATGATAAAAGTTTTACTTACATTTTTCATACCTTAAACTATCTCCGTAAAAAATCTTATTAATCCATTCATTCCTTTCGACAGCAAAAAAAAAAACAAACAAACAAACAATTGTATGTGTATATTTAAATTATATGATAAATGTTATACTGTTTATAAATATTTGTTCCAAAATCTATTTACTTAATGAACTTTTCATTGTTGATTGTAGTTAAAATTGTTGTTATTTTTTAATAGCAAAATGTATCTACTTGTGCTTTCTCACCTTGATTGAAGATGTTTTGCTATTAAGTGGTTTTGAAATGTGGTCATTATGCTATTTAGAAATTCTGATATAAAGACGTTCGGGATACATAGTCTTTCTGAGATGTGAACTATGTGTCTACTTGGTCGTTCTGATATCTTGGTCTTATGATACTAACCCCTTTCAATGACTGTAAGCTTGACTGGAAGAGATCCCTATTAGGGATAAGTCCACCTATGTATTACTCTTTACTTTCAAGAATTGTATTACATATTGTTATTGCATTAAAGAACTTACAAACAAACAATTATGGTCTCGCCCTCGTGGTTAATAAAACTTTATTCCCCTTTTAAAAAATATATTTTTATCATCTCACAATATCCCCCTGAAAAAACAAATCAATCCATTGGGTTCTTTCGAAGTGAAACAAAGACAAACAACCAAACAATTGTAGCTTGGCCTCAGTGATCATTATTTTATTAAAACTAAGTTTCCCGGTGGCAATAAGATATTCTCAGGGATAGAAAGTGCCACTCTCCAGATATGCCACTCTCCAGACCTTAAACAAACTCCGTATAAAAAATCACGGCAATCCTTTTCCCTTGAAAGTAGGACAAACAAACAAACACACATTCATAATATTAGTATGTATTCATTGACTTAAAAATAAGCTCTTTGCTCAAAAACATTTAATAGAGACTAAATATAATAAAGTAAATATAGTATGTCAAATAAGCAGTTAAATTATATTGAAAGACAAATAATAACATAAGTATTTTATCTACAAACTAATCAATTTTATTCGAGAACCGTACTGAGTACACTACCTATATCCGCGAAAAACATTTCGAAGTTAAATATTAAAAAAGACAATTAAAATAAATTGCCTACAAAATATTTGCACACGTTCATACAATTCTATAGAATTAGCTCGAATCACATACGTATTCGACATTTAGGGTTGCGCATGTCGAATCAATAATTAAACAAGTTATGTTAATTTAAAAAATAAAAAACCCGACTGCACCTGTACATATTTATTAATCACGCGCAATAATAATATAATTCCATACAAGAAAAGCTGCAGGCAAAAACTAATATATCAAATATATATTTGAAGTCAGGTCATCGAGACCTTTATTTTGATACCCATATTATCGATATGGATATTTAGAGGAAGGAAAATATTACTCCAACGACAATTTTGCGGCTCACAGCCGCCATATTTATTTTTTTTATATTTGATATAGGTAGCCTATGTGACTCTCGTGATTAAGACGAATCTAACGACACCTCTTATGTTGAAATCTGTCAAACGGTTTAGTCTCTAAAGCGTGCCAAATAATAAGACATACATACATACACCCTCGAAAAACATAACCCTCCTTCGGCAGTCGGGTAACAACAAACGCAATTCGTATACTCGTGTGTCCTTGTGTCCGTCTGTTACAGTTAATTTTTATATAATATATGTATGTATCAATTTCAATATCTGTTGTTTCGGAAATAAGGCAATTAATATATCTATTCTTTATAGACGTAATAATTGCCTTATCCATGAAACAATAGAGTCTTTTATCTTGAAACAAGTGCAGTTTCTTTCTTGTGTGTATTTTATATTATAGTGCAATAAAGTTTTTACACACAAACCAACTTGCATTTTAAGAATCTATAGGCTACTATAACCGCTTTACATCAGACGGGCCGTATGTTTTATTGGCATCCGGCGTGGTATAAAAAAACATGATAAATTGCTGAATATATTTTTTAAAATTTAATTAATTTGCAATTGTAATATATGGGAGAATATTTTTAAATAGAATTGATACTGTTGATTGTTGGCGCGAAGACCATCTGTTTACCTTGATAATACATTAGCAGCGGAACCGGACGGCAATAATAAATATAATTACGTGGAACAGTATAAGTGCTTTATTATAACATTATTTTAAATAAAATGTCAAGATGTTTTGGGATGAAATATTACTACTCGTCTTACTTCAACTAGGCACTCGTCACGCACACTTCATATACTCGTACTTATTATATTCATCATATGGGGACCAATGTTCTAATACACACCTATAGTACATTGTACATGTATTAGAATGTCATTGTACGGGACCCTCTCTACACGAGTTCGACCTACACATATATTTTTTTTGCTACAAATTTTGCATTACAGTGTTAATTAATTCAAAGAGTACCTAATCGTGTAATTTGCAAATAAATACTGTTACATGTTTTTAAACGGAAACATTCATCTGTCAATATAGGTATAACAAATATAACTTCCTACCAAATGGCATAGGAAGTGATTGCACAACTCCCGAGATGCGAAGGTCTTGCTTTGACCGCCCGCCCGCCCAAGAGGTCTACATCATAGAAGTCAGTCCGTGTTTGATGATTTGATTTAAACAACTCCATGATACGTCGCTATCGCTACATCGAAAATCGGGCTCAATTTATATATTAATTTATTAGCATAATATACAGATTACAACATAAACATATAATTAGTACAGAGCTAGATTACCCAATGTTTGATTTCTGTAGCACATACCTACAACAAAATTTGTAATTTACCTTAATGTATATCGTTGACTTGTATAATTGTTTGTGTGTGACCTTAATACAATTAAACAATATATTTACCTATCTATCTACCTATCGTAAACGAAGTCTCACGGAAACTGTGATCGGCTTAGCCGAGTAGTCGGCGGACTAGTCGGTCTTTTTACTGCCGACTAATCGGCTAGCCGGCCAAAGCCATATGGCGCATCTCTAATTATAACCATAAAATGTTGACCCGGTAAACGATTTATTAATTTTTAAATAACGCATTTCTAATGAATTTCTGGCTAGAGACACTTTAATAAACTAGTTGCAAGAAATATACTTCACGACATATTTTCATACCTACCAAATATACATTAAAATTTCATTAAAATCGGTCGAGTCATATCGGAGACTCTGGTCTATTCATATTTCATTGCAATAAATAAATAAATAAATATTCCCGGACACATTACACACTGCCATGTATACTAGATAACTGATAAATATACCCACTTAAACATTTTTTTTTCTAAATAGTACTTATAATACATAGAAAACACCCACACCAAGACAAACAGACATGTTCATGCATACAAATGTTTGTCTTGTGCAGGATCGAACCCACGGCCTCGGAGTCAAAGTGGCCATTGCTAGCCATTTGACCACTGAGCTCGTCAATGTCATCAGTGGCAAATTTTGATAGACAAATATCAAAACCTGTCAGTTTATGTACGAAAGATAGGTAAAATATATTGGTTTAGTTCACATCTTCTATTGAAAAAAATATTATAGTTAAATAGCAAAATGGACAGTCTAAGATTGTTTGAAGAGTACAGGTTGGTAGAGCGGAATGAGTCGGAAGTAAATGGAGCTTGGAAAGGTCTGTACCTTACGATCACACCAATTCAATGTCCTTAGGGGAAAGTGTAAAATGTAGGGGATTTTCACGAGAAGCTAGGGAAGATCCAAATCAGAGTGTGGGAGTACATCAAAAAACACGTGATTTTAGTGCGACAGGTTAGTAAATGGAAGCAATTTTTTCGGCTCGGTCGGTTCGTTCGTCTCGGTCGGTTCGGCCCGGATAGGTGTGCGAGGCCTCCATGATTTCGGTTCGTTCGCCTTGTTCGGCTCGGATAAATGTGCGTTGAAATTGGTAGAAATTGGTAATTTGTTGTCTCTGCCAGTGATGTCACCAATCTAGAATAAAAAAATTATTTGCCATATTTTGAAGATCAGGCATTCCGCTACTCTGTTTAGTTAACCATCTGCCGCCCTTACTAAGGTCCCTCCCCCCCCCCCCCCCCTCCTTCCCAGGTTTCTTCCAGGACATAACTAATTCATATAATATACGTATATTCCTGGACCAATTACATTTTATTTTTATTTGGGAGTCTAACAGTTTAATAAACATGAAAAACATTATTAAATGCCTTATTGCAAATTATAAGACTCCACCGTTGTGCTTTTGTACATACTGCTATCTAGTCCCAAATTAAGCAAAGCTTGTACCTACTATGTAACATACTTCAATACATTTTTTTGTAAATAATAATAAATTAATAAATATTGTCAGAAAAATTATACAGCACCATCTAGCCCCAAAGTAAGCGAAGCTTGTGTTATGGGTACTATACAACTGATAAACATACGTAAATACATTTTTTTTTGTAAATACATACTTATGATACATAGAAAACACCCAGACCAAGACAAACAGACGGTTCATGCGCACAAATGTTTGTCCTGTGTGGGAATCGAACCCACGAGCGTTGGTGTCGAAGCCGCGTCATTGACCGCTACGCCACCGAGCTCTATTTATACCTATAGTAAATATATGTATAAATAGAGAAGATAGAAAACATCGAGACTAAGACAAGACATGTTAATGCACACAATTTGTCTTATGCGGGGATCGAACCCGCGACCTCGGAGTCAAAGCGGCCATTATTAGCCATTCGACCAGCGAACTCGTCAAATACCACAATAATCTTATACCTATTTAGAAATGAATTGCTGTTCTTTAGTCTCGCTTAACCCGAGAACGGCTTGGCCGATTTAGCTGATTTTGGTTTTGAAATGTTTGTCGTAGCCCAGGGAAGGTTTAAACGGTAAGAAATTATGGAAAAAAATTCAAGAAAGATAGTAAAAACAACAAATTTATTTTCCGATACAAAGGAGAGGAAGATATTAGAGTGGAGGCACGCGTAGGACAACGAAGCGTTGGACGCCCTCCTTCTTGCATGGGGGAAGGCTTATATCCAGCAGTGGGTAGATACAGGCTAATGATGATGATGAAGTAGCTTTCAGCGTTCTGCATCACGTTTGGCACAATACAAGCATGCAAGCAAAACTATTCCTAATGAGCATCTAAGATCTAAAGCTATAGCAATTGTAAAAGCACATTTATTAGAACCCAAATAGTCGCCTACATACTGTTAGATTTCAGAGAGGTTTTCCCCACTCTCACTGTTATAAGTAGTAGAATAAATTGACTGAAAGCGGCTGGATGCTGATGGCGAAGGATCGTATTTGGTGGAAAGCATTGGGGAAGGCTTACATCCAACAGTGAGTAGATACTGATGATGATGATAACTATTAATTTAATCTGTAGTAAATACCGAAGGCTCTAACCATTGGCATTGTCAGAACTGAAAAGCTGAACCTTAATCTTGAAGCTTTGATCTTGAAAACTCATCAACGCGATTGTTTGCCAAATTGCAAAAGTAAAGGTCGTATAATACTTATCCCATGACCCAAATACCACTTTAATATTTATATACCTAATTCTTTTATGGCAAGCACTTATTGTCTAGTATGACGTCAATTTCGCAATGTCCATACATCAACGGACAATATTTGAACGCACGTAATTAAAGGGTAAGGGCTAGTTCACACTGTACATTTTAATAAATAACGCGGTGCGGAGCGTCGCAGAATAAATTCCGCCGTGTATTGTCAACGACACCACTGAACGACACCACCCGACCGACACCACCGACCCTTGATAAAATTGTTATTAGTGTTGGATAACTACTTAAGTGGTTTACTATAATTAAACTAAGTACAACGTGACGATTTTTACTGAGTGCCTCATCAAAAAAAATTGCCACGGCCCCAGATGGTATAGTTACGCCACTGACATGACTTACGTTTTTTTTACCGGAGCCTATCGCACGCCTGCAACCCTACTGACAACGCAACATGTCCAATGTTTAGTGACCTCATTCACTTCCAGAAACAAATGGCATAAAATTCGCAGTATGAAACGCATTGTGTGAACTAACCATTAAGGATAATTCTCATTACGTGTATAGTACACGCTCCCTTATAGTTCGCCCTCGGCCGTGGCACAGTCATCTTTATTGTTAAACAATATCTACTGATCAAAGTCGGTTTTGTAGATATACCTATCCGTCGCCACTTGTCACATTGTCTTATTGATTTATTTTCTGATTTAATAACGTGTGAAGCCGTGAGTATTACTAATATACAAAAAAGAGAGGTAGGGAGCGTAATTGTAAGCTACCCGACTGGGGAATGTACCTCCACCTCACAGAATACCAAGGGCGTCGCCAAGGGGGAGCAGGAGGGGCAGCTGCCCCCTCCTAGAGATTCTATTTATTTATAAGTTTTATTTATTGTAAAGTCTCTCGTGAAGCTTTATACGTTGGGCTCTGTACCGTACTTATAACAATCGCTGTAGATGTAAGTGAAAAGCTTCATGAGCTCTTGACTTTACCTACAATTCATACTTTTCTCATTCTCCATATCAACTTGCCCCTCCCTGGGCCATCGGCTGGCGACGCCCTTGAAGAATACCGCAGCCAAATAACAATTCCCTTGAGGGTTGTTGTGGTCCTGCGAGTTAGTGAGGTCACCAGAAAGGAAGGAGATGCCGTGCCGGTAACCGCTTCACATCAGGCGGGCCGTATGCTTGTCTGCCACCCGACGTAGTATAAAAAAAATATAATGTATCAGGTCGTCGTAACTGGTGACCCAAGATCTGGCACATTCCTCGCCCAAAGGATCTAAAGCCATCCAGCGAGGTAATGCTGCTAGCATCATGGGAACGATGCCACAAGGGCCAAACTTTTTACATTTATTTTAGTTTTATAGTTCTATTTTATGTATAATTCTAAGAAATAAATGTATTTCATGCAATGCAAGACAAGCCAAGCTGTTTAGATAAATAAATTTGACATTAAACGCGCCCGGTGGTCGAATGGCTAGCAACAGCTACTTTGACTCCGAGGTCGCGGGTTCTATCCTCGCACAAACATTTGTGTACATGAACATGTCTCATTGTTTGGGTCTTGGTATTTTCTATGTATTATATCATATATGTCGTATTTACAAAAAAAAAAATAAGTATTGCATCAGTTATCCAATGGGTACCCATAGTACAATCTTTGCTTAATTTTGGGACTAGATGGGGCTGTGTAATTTCTCCTTGATTATTTATTTATTTAAATACAGCTACAAAATGCAGTAAACAATGTTTATACTAAACTGTACACTTGTGTTTTATATCTCATTAGCAGACACTATCCAAGTAAATATCATGTTGTACGTATACTACGCAAGGAATCAATAATAATTTTATTATGATCTGTGATATTGATCTAAATAATGTAGTGCATCAATGACGCGTCATTCTTTATATATATATATATCTCTTAGATTTTGATCCACTTTGCATCCACGACCATAACACAACTTTAAAGTTTACATATTCTTAAAATTCACATTATTGGAATTGATGTGATAAGTAACAACTCAATGTTTTAGGTCCCTAATAGTGTTAGATACATAAAATCCGTGGTGCACGGCAGTTGAGCTTCACTTGACTAGCCATCTCTTTAGGCTTTAATGTCTTATTTGCCATAAGAAGAAGACAAGAAGTAAATTCCAAAAGCTTCCTACTCCTACTAATTTCTTTTGATTAAATTCGTTATGAGTTCCAAGGCAGCCGTAGTTTTACCCCCGAGACTGCAATGGACTTCATTGTTCATTGCCTTTTTTGGCGGTCGCCGCTATTAAGCCTGGCTACACAAGTATGGTGGGAATGTGTGGTGGGTCCCGTATATTCTTAAAATGAAAAATTATTTGTGTAAATTTTTTCTACCACCAGTAAGGAGTTTAAATTTATGTGGCTCTCTAGGAGAGAGGTCTTTGTTTAGCAGTGGACAGTTGACGAATATGAGCTGATACAGGTCGCGTCACGTAAAAAGAACGCTGGCGGTCAAGCTGCGCATTAGGGAATTTATCGCTCTATTTGGTGGTATGATGTACGATGTCCTACCAATAACTAATATACGAAGCCGCTAGCGAAAGGTTTGTTCAAAAATAACACAATAGACCTAGTACTTTTGTGCGAGTGTATGCCCATGCGCAAACACACCCCCTCCGCTTTCTTCATGCGTTCTTTTTACATAGGGTTTCCAGCCGCCCGGGTTTCCCCGGATTTGTCATAGATCATAGATTATAAGGCGTCCGGGATGCGTCTGGGCAGGGTTTCATTTGTAGTCCGGGGTTAAATCTCTAACCCCCGCTCCATGCTGCGAACAACCTTCTTGTCAATTTTTAATATTGAATAAAAAATTGTACTGTATAAGTAATAGTACTACGTACAGTATGGCCACTCCTTGCCGCTCTCTCGTGTCGACCTCACCTCCCCTCTGAGACAAATCTGGAACAATTTGTATGGCGCCGCACGCACACACGCTCGTTCACGCTCTGCACAGACGTCATTGTTTATGACGTAGTAAACGACACGACATTTGTATGGCGTGGCCGGGGTATGCTACTACTAAAAACATTGATGATGTCCAGGTTTTAAGATTCAAAATCCGGACTTTTCACGTGTCTTGTCCTGGTTGCTAGGGCTTAGATATGGCAACCCTATTTTTACATGACGCGACATTATGATGATGTAGATATTATCTGTCTCAGGTTTACGGCAAAAAAAGAAAAGATTATAATCGATATATTGTCAATTTTTATTACCTTCTATTGATTTTCAATAACAAACACACACAATCACAGCTTTAATTTAATATAGTAATATGGCAAACTGAAATTCACTAATATGAGCACAAATCAATACAACAAATTACGGCGATTATGGTTAAGTACTATAATATACATTATATGTCACTAATGCTTACTTGTAGTTCAGGCCAACGTTGCAATCAAAAGAATCCCAATCTTTTGAAAACCTCGCCTTATAAAGGAAGGATCCTCCATCACCACTGAATACTACCAAGTTTTTTGAGTGACTATTTTAGATAAACAATTCAGAGAAAACCAAGTGGGAATACGTGTATAAATTATGTTATAAATAATAAAGATTTTAGCAAAGTATAATAACATGTAAAACATTTGTAAATTGATTGAATTAGAATAAAACACGTTGGGTGGTTACCATGGCAACTCAAAAGGAATCAATCTAACTTAAGCTATTTTAGAAAAATCATTATCTAAACATGTGCATAAATCATATTACAATTAGTAAAGATTTTAGCAAAGTATATTAATATTTAAAACATACAAACTGTTTCCACTAGTATGAAGTAAGTTAGACGGTTGCTATGGTTACTCAAAAGGAATGAATCCGACTAAGCTATTTTAAACAATACAATAATAATCATGGTTGAAACATGTGCATAAATCACGTTGTGATTTATGAAATATAAAAATATCAATCAACGTAGTTATAGCGATTGTTAGTAATAGCACGATTGTTAAGGTACTGCTCAAAACATACCGCCATAATTGTACCTGGTAAATCTAAGTTGTACCCTCAGTATCATAATTCTAACATAGATAATGAACATAATATGTTTTTCTGCAGGCGTTCATCTGCTACTGTTCTTCATGGCGTTTGTCTTCGGTTCATTCTGCACCTTCTGCTTCCACATGCTCATGTACTTGTTCGATGAGAAGTGTGTATTGTACCCGAAGTTACAATCCCTCACGTCGCTGAAGCATAATATCATTTACGAGTTCATACCACCGGACAAGGAAGCCGCTGAAAGTAAATTGCATATTTTATTAATATTAATAACTAGTGACCCGCCCACGCTTCGCTGTGGATGAATCTTCCCGTTAAAGCGAATTTCCCATACAAACTTTGTCCTGACAATTTCATCACAACTTTTTATCGTAAATTTTTTGATATTATCAGAAAATTTTACGAAAAATAGAATAAGCATATATTCATATGTTATATGAATATATGCTGCTATTCGGGATGGAGACAAATTCAGCATATCAAAGATCATAAAAATCGGTCCAGCTCTTGAGTAATAAACGGTGTAACTAACTCGACTTTGTTTTACACAGAGTGGAAACTTTTAATGCCACGCTGGAGGAAACGTACTCTTAATACTGTAGATAGGAAATTTTATTCAAAGAAAACATTCCTTTATTTTGAAAAGAAAGAAAACGGCATTCAAAGATTTTCGAAAATTCGCTTGCTATACCCGGTATTCGAACCGACTAAAATCTGTAAAAGTTACACTCTGTAACTTTCATTGCATCGATCGTTGGAGTCAATTATAAGGATGAAATCTTTCTAACAAACTTGATAAATTAAATGAATGGAAACTACTCGTATTTGTTTTGCAACGAAATTGTACATAGCATAATGAACTTTATCTCAATTGTATAACATTATAAACTTAAATACGAGCCAAAAAAGGTCGCGCGTCTTCCAGGTAATCCACGCGCATTCTCAAGAATTCCCCTAGCTACTGTCGGCGCCGTGTGGAATCGGTGGGAAGTGGCGCGAATGGAGACTCGATCGGGGGCCCTACCGCTGAAGCTGAAGCCGATTACCATCGGATATTTTGATTCCAACAATTGCTCTTAGGTTAAAGCTATTGACAAATATTTTCAGCTTAGTCGGTAGTACTCTAGGGTTCTCACCAGCTGAGCTAAACATAATTAGCAACAATCTAAGCAGTAGTTTCACTTTCGCATTTAAAAATTCCGATGGTAAACGGCTTCAGCTTCGGCGGTAGGGGCCGACCAGGGGCCCGTCGGTCACTGCAGTGGAATTGCCGGAAATACTAATATAAAATAATAAATAATAATAGAGCATTCCAGCGAATTCGCGCGCCTTCTCGCGTCATGAGACGAAACTGATGCTTCCATTCCATTCCGCGGCTATATAAATTGAGCCTTAGTACAACAACTATGAGACCTTTTTTTAGAATTTTCATCTATCTATCTAGAATAGTGTTAGAAACGGTTCAACAGGTTTTGGGGTGTAGTGGTTCATTAACATCTTTGAACCTAAGCCAACTTCACCTGTACGCGGTACAACCTACTGACTGACAAACGAAGCTCTGGCGAAAAGAGAGGTAGGGAGTGTAATTGTAAGCTACCCGACTGGGGAATGTACCTCCACCTCACAGAATACCGCAGCAACAACCCTCCACCTCCCATGGCTCCACCGACCTCGCGGTCATATGAGCCGAATCGCGGGAGATGCGCGCAGCACTTTGCTCTGAGGCTCTTTCGTGCCGCGGGCAATTCTTGACTCCCTACAAATTATTTAACTCTATATCCTTTGTCCCTCATTGAAGCTCTCTCCCCCTTCTGGGGCAGCCACATATACGCCTACACCTTCGCTTTCTCCCACATGCTCTCCTCCTCCTCTCTTTTCTTCTCTCTCCTCCGCGCTCCTGCGCACATGCCAACAGAATACCGCAGCCAACATTTCCCTTGAGGGTTGTTGTGTTCCTGCGAGTGAATGAGGTCACCAGAAAGGAAGGAAATGCTGCGTTGGCAGCGGGGGCGGTGGCGCGCGAGCGATATTTTATGTTGCGAGCGTTAATATGGCTACGGTAACCGCTTCACATCAGGCGGGCCGTATGCTTGTCTGCCACCCGACGTAGTATAAAAAAAAAACAGAGGTTTTTACTAAAATTGTTTCCTTTCGATAACAGCTATCCTATTGCCTTCCAGTGCTACCATTGGACTTCCTAAGCACTCAGTGGGTGGAGAAAAGTGCGTGTTACGTGCCCACCTACGTTCCCCTGATATCGGGCATCTTCGGCCTCGTGTGGACCACCATGTTCCTCATGTGTTCCACTGGCAGCCGGACGTTAACTGGGTTATCCGCTCTATTACATCCACATTTTAAATTACAAACATTAGATTAATTAGTTATTAGCCGAAGTTTTTAGAGTGTAAAATACCCACCATAGGGTAAGCCTGCACACACCCTGCAGATTCACTGACAAGGGTCTTACAAAAAGATAGATAGATAGATAGATAGATAGATAGATAGTTTATTTGTATTACAGCAGTTACACACGTACAATTATAAGCTTTTACAATTGGTGACAGTATACACATTGTTCATTGTAGGTATGTGTTGCAGCAATACAAAGGGGCCATAGCTCAGTGGAAATGTTGCATAAGCAACACACTGATTTTCGGCTATTACCCAGAGGTACGAGTGCGCATCAGTCCAAGTAATGTCAAGTATAAATAATAACCATTAAAAATATTTATATGAGATGTGCTAAATGTACAAATACGATTATGAAATAGTGAGTTACTGACTAATACAAGTTTAAATATATAAATAAATGCGGAATAATAATAACAATAATGATAACTGTCTTTACTTATAGATAGCGTAATAATTTATGATAGACAACAAGTGAAGTAGATAGTGAGATTATAATAAAATTTTATGATATTAAATTTACTTAATATTCAATATTCAAAAATAGTGAATGGATTACAGACATAAAATTAATACCCAAATGCCCATGAAGTGACAGCAGACCGCTACGACAGGTAACTCTTCGGAATGCCTAATTTCTGTTTATCAAGTAGAAAAGAACTTAAATGTTTTTTAAAAGTAAGTCTGGCGGTGATATTTCTGATTGGCGGCGGAATGTTGTTCCAACATTTAGTTGCCTGGTAGCGGAAGCTGCCCCTAAAGGCAGCCGTTCTGTGATGCTGCACGACTAGACTGGATCGGCGACAAAACCTAGTGCCATATCGCTCTTGGAACGGAGAAAACATCAATTTGGAGTGGAGATATTCCGGATTTTTAAATTTAATAACCCCAAATAACAAATTTGCCAAATGGAGCTGCCTACGCGAGTCCATGTTTAGTAAAGAAGCATTATTTAAAATAGGCGATATGTGACTTCTAGGAGCAACATTTAAACAATATCTACAGCAAGCGTTTTGTACTCGCTGTATTAAACGTTGAGTTCTACTCAGCAAACGAGGTCCATAAACAACGTCCCCATAATTAAGTCTAGACAAAATAAGTGACTCACATAATCGAAAGCGTACTCGTTCTGTTAGCAGATCACGAATCTTGTATAAAACTTTAAGTCGGTAAAAACAGTTCCTGACCACACCTAGTACGTGACTCTCAAAACGCAGTTGGCTATCCACAACTATTCCTAAGTTCTTTGCCTCTTCTACCCTATCTATAGGTTTACCGAGCATGTTGATAGCTGCCGGAATCCGGCTTATGATATTATTAATCTGTACTTTTGAGCCGAGGACCATATATTTTGATTTGTGAGGATTCAGTACGAGTGAATTTCTGTCAGCCCAATCAGCAATACTGTTCAGATCCTCGTTCATATCTTGCGCAGCCTGGAAAATCTTAGTAGGAATTTCGGATATGTATACCTGGACATCATCAGCGTAGCAATGATATTTACAGTGCTTTATCACTTTCGTGAGATCGGCACTGTAAATTATGAAGAGAAGAGGTCCAAGTATGGAGCCTTGAGGTACCCCACGAATTACAGGCTGAGGCAGAGATAGTAGCCAAGAACCATCAGCCTTCGGCAGCTTGACGCGCTGCGTTCGACCACCCAGATAACTCCCAAACCACCCGACAGAATGACGGTCCAGGCCGTAGTAAGTCAATTTGGATAATAAGAGAGGAACATTGAGACTATCGAATGCACGGGAAAAATCTAGAAGTGTTAAAATGGTACCACGACCATTATCTTGTTCCGCAAGGACATTATCCGTGACATCCAACAAAGCTGTAAGCGTACCGCGGTTTCTTCGAAATCCGGACTGATGCATAGGCAAGATGTTATTTTCTTCTATGTGTCTCAACAACTGGATATATACAGCCTTTTCTAACACTTTAGAGAGGAATGGGAGGATACTGATTGGTCTGAGATCGTCACAATCGGCCGGATGATTCGTTTTGGGTAAAGGGGTGACCAATGCCTCCAGCCACTGCGAAGGAACAATACCCGTAAGTAATGACCTATTTATAATTTCGGTAATAATACCTAGGGTATATGGAAGCGTCATCAAAATCATATCCCTGCTGATACCGTCACGGCCGATGGCATTGGACTTTATTGAGAGGATATAATTTGCGATATTATTGTCAGTAACAGTTTTTAAATGGAAAGTGGAGTCATTATGACGAGAATGCTCATAAAATGTGAAATCTGAGATAGGGGTTATATTAGTGGAGGGAACGTTTAAAAAATGCCTGTTAAGGACGTCAGGGTTGTCAAAACAGTCCGGGAGAGTATCACTTTTGCTGGGGTCTATTAAAATGTTTTCTTTTAGTTTTTTCCAAAAAGATTTGCTGTTATTTATTTGCGAGTTAATGTGATGATTAAAATAAGCTTGTTTCTCATTAGCGATGCTTGTCCGTACCAGCCGTTTAAGATCTGTGTAATATTTTTTTTTAGATTCAGATCCAGATATTCTAAATTTTTTAAAGGCTTCATTACGCAATTCTATCATCAGTCTACAAGTGTCTGTTACCCAGGGTAACGATTTATGTTTATTAATTTTTATCTTTTTTATTGGCGCGTGTTTATCAAAGATACCTAATAATAGAGAATTAAATTTGTCAACCATCAATTCAACACTAGCCAACTGAGACAGAGAATTCCAGTCAACGGATTTTAAATCATTCTCGAAAGCAGTTACATTGATATTTTTTAGGGAACGATGAAATATATATTTGGGAGGAATTTTAGATTTTTTCAAGGATAGTTCAACGTTAACCATTGAATGCCCAATAGAGCCCGTAATATTACTAACTGTAACTTCTCGCACTGGGGCATTAGTACATACAAGATCAATGAGAGTCTCTGTAGTAACTGATGTGTGTGTCGGCTTATCAACTACTTGCTTTAAGTCAGCATATTGCAGAAACTCCGTAACTTTGATGGTATTGGGATTTGACAGATTCTGCATATTAATATTAAAATCGCCCAAAAGCACGACATAGTCATGGTTCGAGAATGACATAACAGACTCTGTAACAGCATCTATGAATGAGTCGACACCCACCCATTGAGGTCTATAAGCCGTGCCAATTGCGAGAGTGTACCCGTTTACTCGCGTAGATAGCCACATCTGCTCAACATCAGCAGCCGGATGCTTGACAACACGCACACGAACTTCGCGGCTCACATAGAATGCGACCCCACCGCCACGACCAGCCCGCATGTGCCGCGGGCGGGGTGTGCTTAGCAGTCGGTAGCCGGGAGCGGACGGCGCGCAAGCCTCCTCACCCGCACGAAGCCACGTCTCGTTAATTGCAATGATATCTGGGTCGAATCGACTCACAGCAATAAGAAAGTCGTCCTGTTTAGTGTTTAATGATCCAGCATTATATAATCCCAATTTAAATTGTTTATGTTTTGTTGTCGTCATTTTATTATAATATAAATATATAAGCGTGTGTATATAATGGGATAAATCTTAAATATATTTGAAGTTTTCATTGGACAATATATAAAATATATGAACACATATTCTGCTAAATAATACGATATAATAATTAGGTGTAGACGCGAATGCTTCGAACAGAAGTATACTTTGGACGTAAAATAATACGTAATGGTAAAAGTTAATAATCTATCTCGTGCCAGGTCCCTTTGTACAACTATAACACACAACAATTTTCTTACAACATAATACATAGAGCGTACATAGCATATTAGAAGTGCATAACTACTCAAAGATAACGACAGATCATAACATAGCATATATATAGCGACCGCGACAAGTAAATACATAGCAAGCTTTAAGCGTCGTCGTACGTCAGAAAACGACTTGTTAAATAACAAATTAATTAAGATAGATGCTCCTCCTCTACAATGAACACATACAAACTGAAAGACTATATGCATTGGGAGCCATCTGACAAAGTAAGCATAAATATATATTGATAAAAGCAGGAAACACAAAGCTAGACAAATATAAAAAAATGTATGAGGTGAGAATCGTTCTACAATACAATTCATAACAAGCATACATAGAAAGCTCAAAGCGAAAAATAACACATAGGTAAAGCTTAGTAAATGATTACAGGGTAAAACTACTGGATTATTCTTAATGTTGTCTCCCAGGTGAGCAAACGACGTCCTGTCCAAAAACACGCACGAGGTCCTGTTCGTTACGAATGCGGCGCCGCGGAGAATTGGTACCCTCATGTTGGCGAACATAGATGCGTCCCTCCCTCGTCCATGCGAAACGCCAATTATGCTTTTCCGTTAATTCACGAGTTCGACGGAACAGGTGGCGGTTGACCTTTGTAAGCCGCTCGTTAATAAAGAATCGACGGGGGTGTCCAGGCACACCAGTGCCCTCTGTGGTAGCCCCTCTACGCACGCGCGCCGCCTTAAGAAGCTGGTCACGAAGTGATCTGCGCGTTAAGCGGACAACAATAGGGCGAGGACGTGGCCCCGTAGGGGTTGAAGTCTCCGTTTGTGTTAATAAAGGTCCTACTCGTGTTACGCTCACCAGGTCTTGCTCATCCATTTTAACACCCAACTTTTCCGCCAGGGTCAATGCAATGTGCGGCAGGCTCTCTCCGCCCTGTTCGGCGATACATGTTATTTCGACGTCGTTCAACAACAGCTCCTGGTCCCGTTCGTTAATTTCCGCTCTCAGCTGTTCCATCGACTCCAGCAGTGACTTATCGACATTCTCCACCTCGCGCCGGTCCTCAGCCTGTCTCTCCAAGGACTCAACTCGCGTACTTAGCCGCTCGATGCGCCTATCACAATCGTCTACGCGATTTGTGAGAGTGGTCAAGGCTTCAGTTAAAGACTTCATCTGCAACCTGGTAGCGCCCATCTCCTCCCTGAACTGACGTAGCTCATACGACAAGACTTGTACATCTGAAATGTCTATGGTATCGTTAAGAGCCGTAGTATTTAGGTTAGATGCTGGTAAGGGCAATACTATAGAAGAGTCACGTAACCGCTCCTGTGAACTCGTAAATGCCACCTCTCGCCGGTACATTCCTGCATTGGCACCACCGCGCACAGGAGTGTTTGTGTTGTCAGTCTTAGGTAGTTTACTGACACATTGCACACATTTCCATACGGCCTTCAGTTCATACGTCATCGCATGGAACTCCTGCTCCGATACGTTGGCACACATGTGATCATATCTTTTCCCACACGTACCACATACCAAGTACAGGCAATTTTCAATTGCATTAAGGCATCCCGAGCAACTGAAGCTTCCAGACTGCATTGTAAAAATTGCGTTTAGTTTGAGCGAAGCAAAAAGCAGCAAAAAAAAAGAAAATAAAAAAAAAATGCAAGAAAAATAAAGCTAAAAATATAGGCAGGTAATTAGGATCGAACTTGGTCTTTCAAGCGCCGCACATACAAAGTGTCTTTACGGACGCGCCAGAATCTCCAATAGAAGCACGTCGAAAATTACGTTTAGCTTAGGAAGCGCGTTCAAGTTTGATAACCGATAGATAATATTCAAGGTCGTTCTTTGTTCGCGAACAACACGGCCACCCACTTTTATTCGCACTTATTCATTAACTCATTTCACATTTGTTTCACTTTTCACTATGAATTTG
Source organism: Hypsopygia costalis (assembly GCA_937001555.2). NCBI lineage: Eukaryota > Metazoa > Arthropoda > Insecta > Lepidoptera > Pyralidae > Hypsopygia > Hypsopygia costalis. Next base: position 17,482,203 of record OW443343.2, on the reverse strand, counting down.
ATGATTTGTATTAAGTCACTTTATTTATTTGATAGCTGGGATGTTATATACTATTATAATACAATTTAGACACAATAACATTCAGTAAATATACATAAAATTATTTATTGAATAGGAACGTATGTAAACACGTCAGTACGTTATAAAGCGCCCCGCGCACCTCCAAAAGAGAGGTGGTATGAGCGTAAATATATGCTGCCCGACTTAGGAAGTCCCTCCATCTCACAGAAGACCGCAGCCAAATAATTCCTAGAAGTTTATAAGGTTGTTGTGTTCCTACGAGAGAAAGAGGTTACTGAGGAAGGAATGCGACGATGTCAGCGGAAGTGGCGACGCGCGAGCGATGTTATTGTGCACGCGTCTATAGACTCCAGTAACTACTTTACATCAGGCAGGCCATGTGCTTGTTTGTCACCCGAAGTAGCATAAAAAAGCTCTTTGTTTTCAGTGTACGACCCGTAGAGCGTACACGTTTTGTACCGGTAAATACCGAAATTGCAAATACCGCTAAGTTTGAATATTATTCAACGTCTTTAAACAGTTGGGTATTTCATTAAATATTTTAGGTGCCATACATAAAACATTCTTTTGCATCATCGCAGTCTTGGCGGAATGGTTGCAAAGTCTATAATTATCACGTCGACTTCTAGTCCCATAATCTGAATTGAAGGAAGGAACACAATTGAAGAAATGATGATGTGACTTCTGCCGTATTGATTTCAGACTGCAGCGACCTTGGCGAGTGCTGCCACCTGTGTTCTTATTTTCCTTGGCCATGGGTGGCCTCTGTGTCTATTCCTCTGCCGTCACTCACTATGGGCTGCAGGAACTATGTCTTAAACTTGGAGAAATCACAGGCAGTACCACGTAAATATACAGGGTGTAATTTTATTGACTGGTAGAGAGAAATTGATAGAGGCGATTGTGTAGCTGTTACTGATCACGAAACAATAAAAAAAACTACACCTAAAAAAACATCATAATCAGTTAAGTTTTTGTAGTATGCTGTCATTTTAGCATATACTGTAATGTTGATAACATTTTCATTGAAGCGACAGCTGCGAGCGCGCAGAGGGCGCATGCGCGACAACCTCACGTGTCTCCTACCTATGTACATAGTAAACATGAATCTCCGAGATAAACAACAAATCTTTCGATAGCCATACCGCGTTTATGGTTGATTTGTTTTTACATTCTTTTTATTGATTCGTGATTAATACTAATAACACAATCGTCTCCTTGAATTTGACCACCCTTAAAAATACAGCCTGTTTATTCAAGATCGTAATCTGCTGCTGTATCTTACATATAAAACTAATGCATATCTGACCTCGTTTTTATGTTATTTACATCGCTAGACTACATAACTTTTATTTTATTTATTTATTAATCATCATCATCAGGTCCATTTTAGTCTCCACTACAGGAGCACGACCCTCTCTCGTCCGTCCTAGACGGAAGGAGGATTTGGCCTACACTCCCCACGCTGGCCAAACGGGTTGGGGAGGCCTGATCGATATTTGATAATGTATGTCCCTTAGTCGCCTTGTACGACATCCACGGGAAGAAACGGAGTGATTCTATTCTAGTCTGCCAGAAACCACACGGCCAACCGGAAATAACACGGTAAAACGGTTACCGTAGCCATATTAACACTTGTAACATGAAATACCACTCGCGGGCCGCCACCCCCGCTGCCAAGACAGCAACTCCTTCTTTCCTAGTGACCTCGCTCATTCGCAGGAACATAATAACCCTCAGGGGAATTGTTATTTGGCTGCGATATTCTTGAAGTGGATATTTCATACCGCTAGATGAATTGTCCCATATCCAGGTTTATTTTTATTTTTTTGACAAGATATGTTTTGTTTTTTAAATGGCATCAAAAACGTTATCGGCCAAATATTAACTAGCAGAACAACCTTTACGGAGTCAGCTAGTTCCTTTTTTATATTCTTTAAATTTTATTGCCCTAACTTTATATAGGTATACTGAACACGAGTAAAGTAAGTAGGTATATTTATTCCGCAGATGCTCATACACAGTAAACGTGGCAACGCTAGCATACGAGCGTCGCATCCGTGGCGTCTACCAGGCCATCAGGCTGACCGTCATCTCTGCCTGGCTACATACCTCCTGCTGGTTACTTTCCGCTCTGCTGACATTGGCCAGAGTACTCTTGGTCGTCGACTTCCAACTTGTTCGAGTCAACGTTGATCTGGTTGGAGACATCGATAAATTGCTGGTAGCTATTATGTTTTTCTATTCAACTGCAGTACTTGAACTATTATTGCATTGTATGCATATAAACTTACGTATTCGTTTTTCGGAAATGGCTCTACCGATTTGGATGAAAATTTATACTTTGATAAGTTTTGTTTATCTTCTCTAAAAATGCGATTCTACTTTCATGTAATAATGCTATATATCGCCGTCTGTTAGCAAATTTGAAATTGCCTACTCGAAAAGAAAATGGCACTTCATTACATTATCAACAGTCCGTCTGCATCTTAGAAATGATTTTATAAAAACAATAAGGGAGCTTTAGTCGTCCAAGTACTTCATATTTATACAACACCTTATTTCTAGGAGGATCATGAGCAGCAATTATGTACAGTGTTGCCAGATGTGTGGTTCAATGCTGATAATGAGTCGGTACGATCACTTCCAATGCGTTCCCGTATATCTTCTGTCTCAAGATTCACAAACAAAACTTTTAATACAGAGGATGTTGGCGTCGACGCAGAAAATCCTGATCATGATGTCGACTTTGTTCCCAACGACATGTTGTTCTTTTCTCAAATATCAGCTACTAATTCAAAATCAGAAAATTCATTAGTACTTGACGAAAGGCGTAAACTAGAAAAAATAAAAGCCTATGCGTCAGTAGCTTTAGAGCACCAGTTTATAGTGAAAATGTTGTTCGATAGACTGGAATCAATTCAATTTCCAGAAGCTTCTATATCTACGAATTTGCCTGACGAAGACGTTTCAAGCTTAAATAGTATAGAAATAGAGTTAACGCGACAATATGGACAAGAACGAATAACGTCAACGACACTGCGGTCATCGCCCTTAGTAGATTCCGAAAAAACTGCAATAAGTGTAACTGAGATCCAGGAAGTTGCTCAGGAGATTAGAAGTAAAATAAAAGATGAATTAACAAAGAAACTCATAGCGTTGTCTTCAGATGCAACTTCGGCAATGACTATGCCTTCTACATCTAATGCAAGTAAGGAGAAAGAAAATGTTCGCTTCAAATCAAACCTCAATATAACAAAGGAAAGGAAAAAAGCAATAAGCTTAAATAGTCCTAGTCCGGGTACATCTAAAATTAAGAAATCTAGTTTGAAAAACATTTCTGTACAGACGGATGCATCTAAAAAAAGACCTAAAGACCAAAAAGTGTACATAGCAAATTCAACTCGAAAAGGAGAAATACATTCAGAGGGATCTGATGATTCTGCCAGAGATAAAAGTAAAGAGACTCAAACTCCAACAAAAGAAAAACAAGATTGATCAAAAACATGATTGTTTATCCATAAAATCTGTACCTATAGCACAGTATAAGTAATAGTACTAACGTACCTATAAGTAATAAGCAATGACTGACTGATATAAAAAAATAGAAAAATGTGATCACGTACTTTGCATTCAAGAATAACATCAATGGATTTTAGTTATTTCTCCAGAATGTTTATTATGTTTATATTCACTTTAAGAATGTGTATTGAGTACTTACTAACGACATAGTATAAATACTAACGATATTAACATGCTTTGTATCTTAGTTCTAAAGAATATATTTTTATGTTCATTGTTGTGTTGTTAGTTTTCAGTTTTACAAGTTTTTGGTTTCACGATTTGTCATAGCCATAAGTCGCCGTATTCCCAATTTAACTTCAGTATGCCAGAATCATGAACAACAAAAACCGCCAACCCGCAGTGGAGCAGCGTGGTGGAGTATGCTCTTAACCCCTTCGATTGTAAGAAGGCCAGTATCCCAGCATTGGGATGAATAAGGGTTGTCGACGATGGCGGAATCAATGGCAAAATGTCATTTTTAGCGATGGCAAAATGTCATTTTTATTGACTATAAAATATTTTATTTCTGACTATATAATAATATATTTATTTTTGACTATGTGTTGTTTTTCCTTTCTTTTTTCTTTTCATAGATAAAAGGTACTGAGTACTTATAATTAATTGTTATTTGCTTTATCTATATTAAAACAAACAACAATTAAAGTTGAATTAGAGTAGGAATAAATATGTCAACGTATTTATTTCTACTTACTTCTTTCCTTCTTTATCATTTCTCGTGATCCATTTTTTATATCTGAAGGTTTCCCCACTCCACAGTTTATATCTAACACTCAAAAATTGGCTGGTAGAGATCACTTGTAGAGATAAGCCCGCCTTCGTACGTCTATATTTTAGATGTTTTTTATGTATGTTTTCATAAAGATAATACAAACAAATCTATCTAATAAATAAATAATAATAAATATTTCTAGACAATTTACACTGCGCCATCTAGTCCCAAATTAAGCGCAATGCTTGTGTTATGAGTACTAGACAACTGATATATACTGTACTTAAATACATTTTTTTTTGTAAATACATACTTATTATACATAGAAAACACCCAAACCAAGACAAACAGACATGTTCATGCACACAAATGTTTGTCTTGTGCGGGAATCGAACTCGCGACCTCGGAGTCAAACTGACCATTGCTAACCATTCGACCACCGAGCTCGCCATACCCAGAAATATAGAAAAGGCTTGTTGCTACAAACAATTCTTTTGAAGGTATTAAATAAAACGACATTTGAAGGACGATATTTTACTTAATTTACATTTAAATAAATTCAGCAATTTACTAATACCTCCACATGCCTACATGCACTGGTTAATATTCACATCTCACCAACGTGTCGTGTTTCGTAAACCTAATGCTAACCATTCACCATGTGGTGTTACGAAACAGATACAATTAAATTATAGGCACAAAATACAGATAGTATTTGTGCCAATGTCCTTATCCAAACAAGAACAACAACAATATCCTAAGTAGGATCGCCATTTTGCCAAGAAAGTGAGGGTTATAGAGTATCAGAATCGGCGGGAATTTTGCATTATCTCTATTATAAAATTCTTGTGTCACAGTTTTAGTTACCATACTCCTCCGAATCGACTGGACCGATTTTGATGAAATTTTATTTGTATAGTCAGTAGGTCTAAGAATAGGTTCTCTTTTTTATACCCATAATTGATAAGGGTGGTCCACACCATTTTTTATTTCTGTACAAAATATTTTATTTTTTTATGATCTGGCATTAAAAATACATACAAACCTAAATTTTCACCCTTTTGCCATCAACCCCTATACCTTTTTAATAGCAATATTAGTATAATTTTATGATGATAAAAATTATATCACAAAACATTGTTTGCCAGGTCAGCTATAATTTATAAATATAAATCGGCCTTGACATCAAGTGAAGTTTTGTGACATATTTTATTGCAACGAGCTGTTTTCATATTCCATATATTTTGCCCACTATAAATCCATGAATTCATAATTCATAATACATGTCTTAGATGAACAACCACTGTATAAAACTTAAAACTTCATAGAATTCGTTGTTTGTTTGCTTTCTATTGATGTCAATCTCAAATCTGCAGTAACATCTATTTGTGACTAGAATAAGAATTGTCATGTAAACAAATCTGCTTGAACATATGTGTTATACAAAAACCGAAATCTAGGAGCTCTTAGGTTTGACTACGGGACGGGGGGCCCGCCACACTCACACATACACTCCTGGCTACACAGCCCCCTTACCACCAATTCTTATTGCTATTCAATAACTGAATAGAATGCTTATTCATACCAATGAATAAGCGACTCTATCCAATTTGAAATAGAGTGCTTATTCATTGGTATGAATAAGCATTCTATGCAGTTATTGAATCGCAATAAGAGTTGGTGGTAAGGGGGCTGGAGACACCACTGTGTCTCTTGTGTAGCCAGGATTAACAGTGGCGACCATAAATATATAATAGTAATTATAAATTATACTCGGCATCAACCTACACGCCTACTTCTTATCTGCCTTTAAAACAGCAAGTATGTATGAAAACGGGACGGGGGCCCACCACACATTCCCACCACTGTGTCTCCTGTATAGCCAGGACTAACTGCGGCGACCGCCAAAAAAGGCAATGAGCAGTGAAGTCCATTGCAGTCCCGGGGGTAAAACAACAGCTGCCTTGGAACTCACAACGAATTTAATCAGAAGAAATTAGTAGAAGTAAGAAGCTCTTGTAATTTGACTTCCCCTCTTAGCAATCTGAGAGACAGCAATATGGCAAATAAGGCATTAAAAGCCTAAAGAGATAGCTAGTTAAGCGAAGCTCAACTGCCGTGCACCACGGATTTTAAGTAAGGGGCGGTAACTATCTAACACTATTGGGAACCTAAAACATTAAGTTGTTACCTAACACATCGAATCCAATAATATTAATTATATAATCGTTTTTAACTGACCTACGCAGTCAAAAGTAGTTTTGATCGAAGACATTGGATAGGTTAGGTTAAGCGAGCGAGGCTCGACTTGCTTTTGAAGAGGGAGCTGAGGTACCTGAGGTTTAACAAGTCAAACAGAGGAGCACCAAGATTTCCGTCATATATAATAGATGAATAAATAAACTCCGCTGTTATCACTAAAGTCGGCATCAGCAATAACCCAGTTGTTAACGTCTCAGTGCATGAAGCTATCTGAAGAGGTATTATTGTTAATCTCCCTGAGTCGCAGCCACACGCCGCCCTCTGCAGAGCACACCAGACATGACGGTTTTAGTTTGACTGGCACGCGGGTCCGCTCGTCCAAGTACAGTTCGTATTTCTGGAGTATCTTCACTAACGCCATTTTTGCCTGTATGTATCCTTGTTTTACACCTGAAATCACATTTTGGTCATATTTAAAAATAGATAAATTTCTTTTTAACCGACTTCAAAAAAGGAGGAGGTTATCAATTCGACTGAATATTTTTTTTGTATGTATGTTATTCGTTATCTTCGCGAATTGTGAACCGATTGTCATAATTCTTTTTTTATTTGAAAGGGTATGATTGCAAGGTGGTCCCATATTCACCAAGTCAGGATCTGATGATGGAATGCCAGGAAAATCAAGGGAAACCCTTAAATTTTATAAGCACGTATGGTCTAATTTATTTTTTTTATTTGAAAGGGTAATTGCGAGGTGGTCCCATATTCACTAAGTCAGGGTCTGATGATGGGGTCCCAGAAAAATCGAGGGGAACCCTTAAATTTGCCCTGTGGTTGCCGGCAGAATAGAATTGCGCCACTCCATTGCTCTGCGCTGGATGTCGTACAAGGCGACTAAGGAATCTTGTGTCACGCAATAACTTTTCTCCCGGAAGACGGGCAGCAGCGTCTGCCGGGGTATTCCACCAATAAGCTGCGCTCACCAACTGAAGTCGGTTTAATTTTTTTTTTTTTAATCAATTTTATTGTTAATTTCTTTTTTATTTGAATATCCAGTTCATATAAATATGAGATAAGACCTTAAACATTTATATTTTTTGAAGTGAAAACTTCTTTTGTGGCATTTTGCACTTTTTGGGATGGGTACAAAATGTTAAACTCGCGTCAGGACACGTGACCTGATCGAAAATTCGTAAGACGGCGAGAGAGTAGACCGCTGCCGGCGCGACGAAGGACAGGAAATGATATCTACCTCTCTTTCTACCGCGCGGCGAAAATGTATGCCTGCTCCTGCTGTTTATTTTTAATGTAATATAAATTGTCATGTTTGTGTACGATAGCGCAATAAATGAATATTGTATTTGACCACATAAATGTGAGCGCTTTTATATTGATAAATAAAGCAATTCGTGCGAATGTTAATGTTCAAGTTTTAACTTCTACAGCACTCCCGGAGTGCAACTAGGGTTGCCACCTCTGATTAGTCTAAATCCGGGAGAAAAAAAAACCAGCGACTTTTCGTAACTTTTTATTTTATTTTAAACTTATATACGTAACGTACAGACTTCAAAATATCTGGCCTAGAACTAACAAATTTAAAAAACTCTTTGCAGTCTATATTAAAATTAAAGAACGTTTGGATTTCTGCCTTGACATGATCTTCATTTAGGCGGTTTCTTGGTCCTTAAATCGAAAACAATAGCACAACACTATGCGCTCGTATGATTTTCGGTCTCTCAATTATTCCGATAGCGCGCGTAAATTTGAACTTCCGAGAGAAAATTGTTTATTTAAATTTCCTTCCGGGAGCCGGGAGATTTAAATTTTCATTGCTGAATTCCTGGAGACTCCCGGAATTCCGGGAGAGGTGGGAACCCTAAGTGCAACCCGTTATTTTTTTTAAGTTCTAACATTTGGTTGTAACGATTAACCTCTTAAACTGGGTGTAAGTGATCACCAGGATGTGGCAGCGCGGAAGAGGTATTTCATATTGTGACCGTTTATATGCCTACGCTAACCGCTTATCATCAGGCGGGCTTATCTGCCCTCCGACGTAGTTAGGGCATGCAATTCGAGTATTCGAGTATTCGCCCTTGTTTTATATTCGAATAGGTACTATAAAACTTAGTATTCGAGGTTTCCGAGTTTTACGAATAGTATAAAATTGCATATTATATAACTAGCAAAATAGCTAATAGATAGCAACAAAATTTGCGAACGCAGCTTTTTGATCTGTGCGTGTATCCAATCGTTCTCGGGGGGTTGCGCGCGCGGGGATGAATAACTGACGCCATCATCCGCCATTTTAAACAAAATCCAACAAATAAAGACATTAACATGCCACAAAACTCTCTGATATCAAATAGAAAACCAGATATTGCACAGACTCAGCCAACAATCCCAGCTCAAGTCAAACATTTGTGTGCATAAATATGTCTTGTTTTTGTTTGTCTTGGTCTGGGTGTTTTCTAAGTATTATAATACATTTATTTACAAAAAAAAAAAAAAATTTATCACTTATCTAGTACCTACCCATAGTTTTAATTTGGGACTAATGGCGCGCTGTAAATTGTCAAGAAATATTTATTTATTTGTTTATCTATTGCTGAAAACATCATTAAAATCCGTTGCGTAGTTAGTTTAAAAGATCTAAGCGCACAGACTGCGGTTGCGACTTTATTTTATACTACGTAAAGAAGATATTCGAAAAACTCGTAAAACTCGAATAACTCGAATAGTATGAATCATGATATTCGTATAAATCGAATACTAAAATCTGGCGAATATTGGATGCCCTAGACGTAGTATATAAAAAAAGTTTCCGCCAAAGAATGTTGTATATTCTTTACCATAGTAATTTAATAATTAAAAGATCTTATGAAACGCTTTACATTATCTCGTAAATAATGTCTAGTGTTTTAATGCCTAGAAGATTTTAGAAGTGATAATAATATAAATAAGTCTTATAAATTGATGAACACCGGCTGCACGCACGAAAAAACATGAGTCATTGTCACATTCCGCCTGAGCCGAGCGTGGAAGCGAGAGCGCGGTACAAGTGACGCATCTATCTCTCTTCCACTCCATCGGTCGATGTTTTCTTATGATGTTATCACGTAAAATTATTGTCCGTATACCCACTTTACAGACAACTTTACAGACAACCAATTTTTTTAGAGTTCCGTACTCAAAGGGTAAAACGGACCCTATTACTGAGACTCCGCTGTCCGGCTGTATCTCATGAATCGTGATAGATAGTTGAAATTTTCACAGATGATGTATTTCTGTTGCCGCTATAAGAACAAATACTAAGAAACAGAATAAAATAAATATTTAAGGTTTTCCCATAAAACAAACGTGTTTTTTTTTTTGCTCGTTTTTGCTCAATATTGATAACGGCAACAGGTGGACGCTTGAAATGTTCCCAGAATATTTAGTTATATACTTTAAAAATAAACAATAAAATTAAAATAAAACAAATATTTAAGGGGGCTCCCATAAAACAGCCAAGATTTTGCCGTTTTTATAAATAAGCGTCCCTTCGTGCGCGAGTCTGACTCGCACTTGGCCGGTTTTTTACAATTAAACACGTAATCAAGTCCACGTACATCAAGTCGTGACCTGATGTTCAATTAAAGACGATTCCACTTGCGGAAGCTTAATGTAACATAGCCTTGTTTGTTCATAGACATCAAATCCAATCGTTGCATAAGCGTTTGATTATAACGCATCCTTCACCAGCGGGTCCTATCGTGACTATTTATCTACCCCGTAAGGCTGGTACATTGCTTGCAAATGTAAAGTATAATCAGAGATGCATAGAAATATAAAGGCTGTTCAATGTTGTTACTGTTTTATTTAAATTTTATTATTTATCTTTAAAGTGAATATATAAATAAATATTCTGTGAATATTTAAAGCGTCTATCCGTTGCCGTTATCAATATCAAGCAAAAAAAAACACGTTTGTTGTATGGGAGACCCCCTTGAATACATATTTTATTCTGTTTTTTAGTATTTGCTGTTATAGCGGCAAATGAAATACATCATCTGTGAAAATTTCAACTGTCTAACTATCACAGTTCATGACATACAGTCTGGTGACAGACGGACGAACGGACGGACGGACGGACAGCGGAGTCCCAGTAATAGAGTCCGTTTTACCCTTCGGGTACGGAACCATGAAAATAAGAAACTTGCGCGGAAAATTAGAGGTTTTAAGAAAACTGCTGTCAGTCATTTCACAGATTGCGCGAAACCAAATCGAATTCAATATTCATTGTTAAGGAGACAGAACAGTCGGGTTGGCTACATATATATAATTTTATACATATAGGTGTATATGTATAATATTTGCCACGACAATCTCACAAACGACACATTTCGTTGAAATTTACAATAAAGGCGTTTACGCAACTCTGAGAAAATTCGTGGTTTTTCTTAAAAAATACACAATTAATGTTCATACCTAAACATTTCCGTGGGCCTTCACCAAACGGCATCCACTGACATGGATGAAGTTTCGCTTTGTTTTCTGGCGTGAATCTTTCCGGATCAAACTTCTCTGGATTTGGAAACAAATCTGGATCCATGTGGATGGCGTGAACCGGCACAAATACTAATGTGCCTTTCTCTATCACCAAATCGGTATTCGGTATTGTGTATTCTTTGTTACATCGTCGAAATAATGCCCGCATTGCAGGATACATCCTCATTGTTTCTGAAAAGGAAACTTTTTTAATATGTGGGGATGGTAGCAACCAGCGATGGTAGCACTTTTCGTCTCTCTGATAGTCCCTTCCTTTATTCTTTTATCTATAGAATTCTTAAAAAAACTTTGTACCTACTGCTTTGTTTTACATTTTATTTTGTTATTTTATTTTTGATATACAAACAAACACTTTCTTACTAGTTTCACTTACTCGTGCTCTAAGCCTGATAACCGAGTCTATTCGCCAAATTACATATCCATGTTGAAATTGTGTGAAGTCATATTCTAATTCTTGTGAGTTACTTAACGAACCGGTGCGGTGCATTGACAACATGTGTTACGGAATATTCAAATGTTTTGGCACACACCCAATTAGCTGTATCTATTACATAATGGTCACATTTAGAAGAATAATTTTAAAAACTTTTATTTATTTTAATTTATAACAAACAAAATATTATTTAAATTTTACGTAATAATCTACTTAACAATAAATAAAAATATACAATTAAATTAAAAACTAAATATGGCTAACAATATATACAAACAAAACGGAAATAACAAAAACTAATTGAAAGTAATAAAATATAGTGATCTATATGGCGTCAAAAAATTCATCCATCATAATAATAGATAATAGATACCACATACGTACACACAGTTTATTTTAAAAAGGGGAATCCAGCATAGAGTGGTAAATTGGAACGTTTAAGTTACCCTTACTGCCCCGTTCCAATTTACCACAAATTGGAACGGGGCAGTAAGGGTAACTTAAACGTTAATGGTGGTTATAATTTATAGTAACAAAAAGAATCAGATATTCATAGTGGCAAAAACGCTTATTTTTTAAGAATTGTTTATAATTGAGATTTCTTACCGATTAATTCCGATTTGTTGTTAACTGGCCCCTAATAATTGGCCATTCTGGTATATATCAACTAAAGCTCAATATTTATGTAATTGCCTATTTAATATTTGTTAACAATCATTCGTATTTAGTTTACTGCTCGGTTGCTCAGTAACTGCTAAAGTTGTTAATAAACAGGCATTTTGTATTTTTTTACTCGCCAATTCTACATTATAGAACTGCCGAATATGTTGTCAAACTGTTCCAGATTCGTCACAGAGGGGAGGTGAGGTCGACACGAGAGAGCGGCAGGGAGTGGCCATACTGTACGTAGTAGGTATTATTACTTATATTGTGTTATTACTCTTAATAGATAGATAACTGTGATATAAACATACCGTCTAGCACCATATTGAAGTAATTCATTTCATTTTGTGCCTCATAAGTGCATTTTCCGTCGTACTTTTCCAAAACTGTGTTAATTTCCTCCCGTACCCTATCTTGTATGTGTGGGTTCAGGGCGAGTTGGTAGGCCGCGAACTGCCCCGTCGTCGCAGAGGTCTCATAACCCGCTATCATGTACACCATTGTGTTCGCCACCACATCTTTCATGGAGAATGGGAAGTCGTCAATGTGTTTGATAATACCTGGTGATTCAAAGTAAAAAAATATTAGACGAAGATTTATGACGAAGAAGCTGTTACCCGCGGCTTCGCCCGCTTGGTCATTAATAATTACTAAAACGTTTTTTTTCTCCCGTTCGAATAAGATGTTTTTCCGGCATAAAAACCAGCGTACGTCACTCTCTAAACCTTAAACTATTAAAAAAGTCATATCTAAAACAATCCATTGGTTCTATGGGACTTGAAAAAACGATAAACAAACAACTTTCACATTTTTAATATTAGTAAGGATATAAATATGAGCAAAGTTCTCAATGCTGAACTTATTTCATGAATAATGAGAAAAATAATTCCTCGTTTATAAATGGAAATGAAATATATGAAATCGGGAAATTCTTCACAATTTCCAAGATGTATATAGTACCTACTAGCTTTCACCCGCGGCTTCACCCGCGTTTACGTTTTTTTACCCGACTGCCGAAGGAGGGTTATGTTTTTCGAGCGTATGTATGTCTTATTATTTGGCACGCTCTACAGCCTTAAACCGTTTGACAGATTTCATTTTTTTTTCATTCATTTCAACATAAGAGGTGTCGTTAGATTCGTCTTAATCACGCGAGTGACATAAGCTATATCAAATATAAAAAAAACAATATGGCGGCTGTGAGCCGCAAAATTGTCGTTCGTCAAAAATGTTTTTTCTTCTAAATATATCCATATGGGTATCAAAATAAAGGTCTCAAATATGACCTGATTTCAAATATATATTTGATATATTAGTTTTTGCCCGCGGCTTTGCTTGTGTGGTAGATTATTGTTGCGCGTGATTAATAAATCTGTTGTAGGTGCAGTCGGGTTTTTTTGATATTTTTAATTAACTTAACTTGTTAATAATAGGTATCCTATGTCCTTCCTAATACCTTTGAGAATTTGTGTACAAAGTTTGATTATGATAGGTTGAGTAGTTTCGGCGTGAAAGCGTAACAAACATACTCACCACATTCACATTTATAATATTAGTAGGTATATAAGGTAGTAGGTATATAAGATAATACTTACCCTTCTCATCAACAATTTGTCCGTTCCTCAAATCAATAAGTGTTTGCAAGAAATCGTTTCTTCTATACGAATGTTTCTCTCGAAAAGAAACCGTCTCCTTGACCAGACTATAAAAGAAGTTCTCCACCCGCGGAGTGATGCGCTTTATTCTTAACTTGTCGAACGCATCGGGGGCGATAAAGGAGAACGCTCGCACGAAGGTCCTGGGAAAGTGTATGCCATACACCGAGACATCTAAATTAATCATTGCAATCATTATTAATCAAATGTTTAAACAATATACTCCAGACACATTTTCAAGACAGATTAGAACTATACACAGTTTAATAGTATTAGCACAACCCGGCCACTCCATACAAATGTCGCATCGTTTACTACTACATAAACAATGGTGTCTGTGCAGGCGTAAATGAGCGTGTGTGCGTGCGGCGTCATACAAACTGTTCCTGATTTGTCTCAGAGGGGAGGTGAGGTCGACACAAGAGAGCGGCAGGGAGTGGCCATACTGTACGTAGTACTATTACTTATACTGTGGTATTAGCTAGATTATTGACAATAGGCTTGTGAACATTTTTTTTTGTTTTTCGATTTGTTATTTAAAGACGTCATAATAATATAACTATAGGTGAAAGAGTTACTTCGATAGCATCGAAACTTCTCGAGATGTGATAACTTGAAGATCACAATTTTTGGACTATCCCGAAAACGATCCATACAAAAGGCTACCATGCTATGACGTCACACCACGCTATTTTATATGCATAAATGCATCAGAAATTTTATGTTAAATATTGCGTTTATGGAGCTAGTGCCGTAACAAAAGTTATAGTATTTTTTATTGTTTCTACAATGGTAATATTTATTTTTTTATAATTTCATACTTTCAAAATGAACTTTCCCACCAAACTTTGATCGACCATAAAACACGTTGGATATTAAAATTTTAAGATCACAGATTTAGATTATTTGTACAAAGAATACACGTGATTTGGGGGGGGGGTGCCTTTGACTTACACCGTACCAAGTATCACGGGGGGGTGTTTAAAAATGCAAAAAAAAAAAAGACCTCACGTGATTAATGGACGGCCCCTTTTCAAGACAGAGACGTTATAGTTTTATGTATTTTACGTTAACTGATAGAGAGTTTTTTTAACTCACACGAGGTTTAATTTTGTGAGAACTCACACGAGTATTTTAGTGAATTATTTCGAAAAAAAAATAAAAGGTAGAAAAATAGTAATCACAATTTCTAAATTATAGACTTTTCTGAAATAATTTTTTTTTTCAAAACGATTTTAACAAAAGTAGTTTTGGGACTACTATCAATGGTCCATCCTGTATTTACCCCAGATATAGAACCGTAGTTTATAATTTATTGTAAATTAGGGTATATAGAACATGTACATATTACCTATATATACCTTTACATTTTCCCTGATTTAAAATGTTTTATTAGTTGTGAGAAGCTGCATTTTCGTTTAGTGAACAGTCTGAATGAGCAATCGTTCAGAACAAGTATCATAAGGTCGTAGTCGTACATCTGTTCGTAGTCATAAGGTCAAGCATCAAGTCATCAGTCAATACAGCACTTATACTATTGCACGTAATTATATTTAATTTTACCGACCGGTTTCGCCGCTAAGGCATTATCAAGGTAAACAGATGATTTATTATAACCAGGGTTCGCCGATATATATCAAAGGATATATATCATGATATTATATATCACGATATATATCAATTGATTTTTTCTGAACTAAATTTTTTGGCGATTAATGTTTACCCTGGCAACACGTAGCGAAAAACTACAATTCAGAATACTTTGGATTGCTTCCCAAAATGACAACCTCATTTAAAGTTAGGGAAATCCCCTATAGCTTACCAGTACGGCCTGGCTTTTTCTTGAAATTCAATCCTTAACTTCATATCACAAAAGGTTTATTTTACGAGGTAATAAAAAAATAAGATTATTATAATAATAGGTACTTGTTTTTTTAAGTGTTCATTAAAAGTGATAAAAAAGTGGTAATTTGACACTTATATTATTTTACAAATTCCTTTCACATTTTTAAGTGTTTAAACCCCTTACAGAATAAAATTCGCTTCGTTTTCTCAGCCTGGATATATATATCCGATATATATCAAAAAATCGGATTTTGGATATTTATTATAAAAATCGGACTTTTTCGAACCCTGATTATTATTATATTTATATTACATTATGATAATAATATTCCACCAAATGTCAACAATCAACAGTATAAACTTTATGTTCGTAGTGAATGTAGAAACTTAGAACATTTGCTCAGTGTTGCTCAGAATGAATACTCGGTATACAACGCGCTCAGCTGGTGTTTTTCTTTTAGCTAATGGAGCGAATGTACTAATTAGAATATAAAAAAAATAGATTTTTTTAAAGCAAAGTTTATCTTTATCCCACTCTTTATTCGCGTGGAATTTTAAATAGATAGGACTCCAATCGATAGCGTTTAACCACAGTATTACTATTTTTCATAGTATAACCCAGAACACTACTTTAAATAAAAACGCAGTTTAGGCAACTAATAAAATATTTAAAATCAGGGAATATGTAAAGGCTTTAGACTAGGGTTCTAGTTCTGGGGTAAATACAGGGTTGCCATTTGATAGTGGTCACAAAAATATTTTTGTTAAAATTATTTTGAAAAAAAATTGCTTCGGAAAATTAGAAATTGTGATTACTGGTTTTTTTTCTACCTTTTAAAAAATCTCTAATATATTCACTGTAGGTACACTCTCGTGTGACAACTGTTTTATTGAATCAAATGCTAAGTGATAGGGACGTAGTGTCACAGATTCTCATTAATCTAGCTTATTAAACTGTGTATTTCATTTAATTCAAAGTTTAAATTTGTTTTATTCTTTTGTTATTTTTTGTATGAGTTCAACAAAAAAGTAACCATAACAATGTTATAATAGTTCCACAATACGACTTTATTTTCCCGAATTACCTACTTTTTAATTCAATGGCCAAATCTTATATACCTACCTACAGCGATTTTTTGACATTCAATATATTATAATTTTTGAAATCAACAAACTATAAATCATAATCACTTATTTGCATAAACCACAGTGATAGACACATACTTGCATAAACCTGGTACATACACAAAGATGTTAATGTTGATAATAGGTGCTCGATAATGCAGTACGAAAAATATTAAATCTATCTCTGTATATAGTGATCTATCTGATGTGATCTTTAATGTGCGCATATAAATATGTGAAAATAGAAATATAAAAAAAACGAAAATTTTTGTAAATCCCATGCCCCTTAAAAAACACATTTTTTTTTGTTTTCTGCACGTTTTATAATGCCCCGAAGAGTATACCCCAACTCCAACAACCCGCCCCGAAATCTACCCACTGACCAAATGTACTACTATGCCATCTGGCATCACCTGTTCGTTATCATCTCACTTTTATATACACGAGCATGTCTTTTGGACCGTGTTCATTTCGTACCTATTATGTTTTGTTTTTTTATGTCTATAGTATATTTAGTGTATGAGACATTTATAGGTGGAGGTATATTATCGGCAATCTGTACTTAATAATAAATAAATAAATATTCCTTGACAAATTATACATGGCCATCTAGTCCCAAACTAAAGCTTGTACTATGGGTACTAGATGACTGATATTGTACTTAAAAACTTTTTTTTTTGTAAATACATACATGTAATGCATAGAATACCTACACCCAGACCAAGACAAACAGACATGTTCATGCACACAAATATTTGTCTTGTGCGGGGATCGAACCCGCAACCTCGGAGTCAAAGTGGCCATTGCTAACCATTCGACCACCGAGCTCATCAATCTTATTAATGTTTATTTCTTATTTTTAATAATTAGTATATGTCATTTCCAAAAAATAAATAATTAAAATTAATATTCATTAAAAATTATCAGTAAATGGGTTTAGCAAGCAGAACACGTAATTGAATAATGATACCTTTTCTATACTTATTTTAAATCAGTCCTTGTCATTATAGAATAATATATATAAATAACATTTATTTTTTATTTATTTAGAAACATACAGTCTTTATTGATTATATTATTAAATGCATGGACAACAACATACCTTTTTACTAAAAATAAATGCAATCATCCAATAAATAACAAAAACTTATTGCAAAAAGATTTTAGACAGCACTTAAGTAGCTCATACAAACATTGGTTTATTTCAGCGACTGGCAAACAAATCGATTTGGAGTAAATTTTCAACATGAAATTAACATGTTGTTTAATAATATATTCAATAATAAGTCAAATGAATACATTGGTCTCGAGGCAACCTTTTGATTTTATTTTATAAAGTTTGATCAGACCAATCCTAAAATACTAACGGTCCTAGCCATTGTTAAAAAATTCGGTACCTTTGCGCCAAGTACTGCCCACTGTTTATATGTATACTTATGTATATTCCAATTCGTAAAGCTATAATTATTTTATTATATAGAGAGGTAGGGCGTAGCGTATTTTTTAAGCTTCACGACTGGGGAAGTACCTCCACGTCACAGAATACCGCAGCCAAATAACAATTCCTTGAGGGTTGTAATGTTCCTGCGAGTGAGTGAGGTCACCAGAAAGAAAGGAGTTGCTGCGTTGGCAGCGCGCGAGCGACATTTCATGTTGCGAGCGTTAATATGGCTACGGTAACCTCTTCACATCAGGTGGGCCGTGGCTTGTCTGCCACCCGACTTAGTATAAAAAAAAATATTTTCACCATGATCTCTATAATCTTTAGAACTAAAGCACTAAAGTCAACCTCATCTGCACGTGGTGCACCCTGCTGACTAGCAAAAGAGGCTCTGGCAAAAGAAAGGTAGGAAGTACCTCCACACAGATTACCACAGCCAAATAACAATTCCCCTGAAGGTAACACATAACCTTCAGGGGAATTGTTATTTGGCTGTGGTAAAGTGACTAAAGTGCAAGTGAGTGGCGTCACCAGTAAAGAAGGAGTTGATGCGTTCTCAACGAGCGATATTGCATGTTGATACATCCGACATCCGTCTCTTACAAAACGGAGATGTACACATGTTAAGATTCAAATGTATAATATATTATTTATTTTGTGAAATAAAATAAACCACTATATTATTATTAATATGACTACGGTAGCCGCTTCAAATCAGGCGAGCCGTATGCCTTGTGTTAAGTTTATCTTGTGATTAACTAGAAATTAGAGCCTCAGACCCATTTTTTTAAAACAGCAAGCAATTATGTAGGACGACGGATTCAGCGGATTGGCTGCGACACGTATAGTAGTAGTAAGATTTTTTAGTTTTAATACTAATACTATTTTTTATTCTGCAGTTTTAATTTAAATGTATTGATCGTCATGGCATTAATTACTTTAAAGTTTGACTAAATACGCTGTGCATCGCAAGTATTTGCAAGTAATTTTGTAACATATTTTTGAGCTGTGTCCCATCCTCTTGTAATGTATGATTGGTTATAGAAGATTTTATGCAATGCGCATCCTTGCATTGCTCTAAAATTCCGGAATTATACAGTTTTTAGTATTTATAATTAGAAATAATTGAATCATATACGAACAAGTCTTAAGTAAAGAAGAATCATAAAAAAAAAATATAAAGTGAAAGATAAAAATTTTTAGAAATGCAGTAGTAATTTTCGTTGAGCTCCGTTTCTGATTTATCAGAAACCAAAATTGCTACTGCATCTTACCGGCATCGCCTTAAATAAAAAAATATAGAAGACTGTTTAGTCCTAGAAAGTGTTTAAATTCAAAATATTCCAAATATAGTTCACTTTTTATAAGACATTATAATGCTTACTTAAATTTTTAATGACCTCCACAATTCTTACTTACTCTAAGTACATCTGTATACCGAATATTCAGAGGAAAAGAGGGGAAATGGTCTTGGAAAAATATGTAAGTAAATGAATTATTTTTCTTACCAATACAAATCTCCAGTATCAAAATACTCTCGTCCACGGTTATAAAATTCAGATTCAGAGTGAGGATTATTTATTCCATTGCACTCTACGCCAAAACCAATGTTGGCTATAATTTCCATCGCATACCTCCCGTAAAAATCCGTAAAATTTACCGATTCACCATTTGAATGTAATAAGTCAGCAAATTCTCTTGCTTCATTTGCTATACCCGCTACCATAGGAAACATCGTCTTTAGCTTTGCTGATGAAAATGTTGGTGACATTTTTAATCGTAATTTTTTCCAAGGTTTGCCGTAAATGTTGAACAAATTCTCAGCTAGCGGATCTCCAACTCCTCCGGCATATGTGCCTCGTGATTGAAAGTGTTCATAATCTCTTATTAATATATTCTTAGCCATCTCCAAATCATTCACGCATAACACGGGACGGTAGAAAGAGTACATGCCAACGTACGGTAAATGCTTATATTGTGTATAGCTAGTGTTGTACGGCTGGAAGAACTGTTCCTTTCCTTTGATAACATCTCGTAAATTACCGTAAGGGAATATTGGTTTAGGACCAGTTACCCCCTTTCTTGACCAATACGTGAATTTATATTGAAACCAAAAGTAAATGATCACTATTGCCGACACCAACAATATAATAAATACTGCCATTTTTTATTTATTTATGAGTTTGCACTTCACTTAAAACTGCACTACTTTTCGCAGTAATAATTTATTAAGATTTTCGAAATTTATTGAGTTTAATTAAAATTTATCATTGTTTCTTTTTTCAAGTTCTCTGCTTGCGCTCACGTTGTAGTGGCGACCGCTAAGCTAGCAACTGAGATGACTAGTTTGCCTACTGAATGCATATACCGGATTCAACATTTCATAATATTAGATACTAGCAAACAGAGGTCACCCGAACTAATTTCAACAGATGTAAATACAAATGTAAGCTAGTATACAGCAGGCAATGGCCACCCGTGACAGTGGCCGTGTGATCATGATGAACTAATTTTTGCACTCCGCGCCAGGTGCCAAACAAGCATACGGTCCGTCCGATGTAAAGCCAAAGCCTATAGCGGATTGCAATGCACGGAGTGTAGTTAAGTAACTATTATTATTTATTCTGTGATGTAGCACGCTCTATGGCACCCCCGCTGGTTTCGCAGCTCCTCGCGTCTGATGACTCCTCAAGATTATTGGTATTTGGCTGCGCTCTTCTTTTAGGTTTTTGGGTACTAATAAGATTGTAGAATGAACTCCCTGTCGAGGTATCGGGAATACCTCGACAGGGAGATTATAGCATGGGTTTCTTCAATATGGTATGAAGACAGGGGCGCCGACTCCGTGGGTGCTCTGGGGCTCGAGCACCCACATGAAATAAACAGTAGGTGCTGAGCACCCCTGAGAATAGACATTAAGAACCAGGGGCCCTACCGCCGAAGCTGAAGCTTCGGTAATCAACCAGTTAATATTTTCATTCTCTTACGTTTCAGAAAAATATCTCTTACGTTTTAATTATTGACAAACATCTTCAGCTTACTCGGTAGAGCTCCAAAGTTTCTACTAGCTAAGCTAAACACAGGTACCATAAATCTAAGGTGAAGTTTGATATTCGCAATAAAAAAATCCGATGGTAATCGGCTTCAGCTTCGGCGGTAGGGCCCCTGCCCCCCTAGCCAAGTGTAATTCGTATCGTAACGAACGTAGATAGATCACGTGACATTTGTCAAAATGGAACATTTTATTAAGAGAATTGACAAATGTCACGTGATCTATATAACGTTCGTTACGCTACGAATTACAAGGCGTTTTTTCATTACCCGACGACGCGTTTAGCGCAGTGGTATAGAGCGCCGGTTGAGACGCAAGGGTCGCGGGTTCGATTCCCGCAGCAACACAAATGTTTAATGATGAAACAGATATTTGTGTTGGGTCTGGGTGTTTGTGGGTCTCACACTTCGTCACTTTTTCGAGTCATCAAATGTTATAAGAGAGGTAGGGAGCGTAATTGTAAGCTACCCGACTGGGGAATGTACCTCCACCTCACAGAATACCGCAGCCAAATAACAATTCCCTTGAGGGTTGTTGTGTTCCTGCGAGTGAGTGAGGTCACCAGAAAGGAAGGAGATGCTGCGTTGGCAGCGGGGGTGGTGGCGCGCGAGCGATATTTTATGTTGCCAGCGTTAATATGGCTACGGTAACCGCTTCACATAAGGCGGGTCGTATGCTTGTCTCCACCCGACGTAGAATAAAAAAAATAAAAAAATAAAAATGAGCATGAGCACCCATGAGGTTTTCTAAAAGCCGGCGCCCCTGTTTGAAGAGGTGTTTACCATACAAAGATACCGTAAAAATTATGCGTGTTCTTCAAGTTATATTGCTATAAAACTGGCCATTGAAATTATTATGTACATAATTATGTGAAATTTTAAACTACGTACCCTACAACATAAAACAGTTGCAATAACAATTTGAGTGACTCAATCACTGAGAAATAAATTTTCTTCCGTAATTTCAAATGTTGCCAAACTGTCGAGTCCAAGTCAATTCAAAATACAACATTATTCAAAATTAGGCATATTTTTATAGATAATGTTTACTACTGATAATTTTAAATTTGATATTAATGTCAAATTTAAAATATTAAGATATTAAAATTGGGCCAGACTTCATCTTTTGTGCTGTTTGCCCCATTTCTATGGTTCGCTGCCCAGGTTAGTAGATAGTAGTTATATTAATTTTGTGCCCCAGGCCTGTGTTTTGGCCTGTATGCCCCATTTCTATGGTTCACTGCCCTAGCTAATAAACTTATTTTGTGACCCAAGCCAAGAAACCAAGACAACACGAATAGCCTATGTAGATTTTTTAACTAAAATACTTCCTGACCCTCTAATATGATGCCATACAAATGTGAAATCGTAAATAATTATAAAATAGTATAATGAATTTATAAAACGAAAAATAAAATCAAAAAATGTCACACGTAGAAATTTAATCATTTATTTTCAAAATTCTTACATAACACATTCTTACCATATTCACATATTCTTACATACCTACGAGTATGTAAAAGTTCATTCTGCATGCGCAAGTATTGAGAATATCGCTGGGTTTTAGTACAAACACATTATGAGATTGTGATAAATAGAAAAACTATATTCTTAACAATATCTTAAAGACTTTAATTTTATTTGTTAGATAGTCCCAGCGAACTATCAGTATCGCAGTCAGCTTTAACTACATCTCTTCTTAGTTGAACTAAATGTTGCAAATATGCCGTTGGTGTTCCATGAGTAAAAGGAACTGTCTTGCTGGTACACGTGCTTGCATTTCTAGGCAGACTGGATAAATAATTATCATATCTATTTACAGTTTTCTCTAGTTCATCACAAGAGTCTAAAATTTCTAATTCAAGTTTTTCAAAGTCGTTTCTGTGATAATCACATCTAAATGAGTCTTCAAAAAACTTTCTTGTTTGTCTGAATTGCAATTGTGACCCATTGTTTATATCTTTACATTCTTTAGAATGTATTCCATTCGCATTGTTTTCATAGTCATCTTCATTTCTGTCTAAACCTAAAAATTCTTTATATAATCTAGCTTTTGCAGTCTTATAGCGAGAATTATTTTTGTACACTGGGGTATAATTTCGTCCTGTACATTCCATGGTTTTATTCGGAGCGCTACCTTTCTTCCATATAAATGAATCCGTTTCTATTTTACTACAGTCAGTAGAAACTGAGGTCGTCTCGACTTCTGGAACATTTCGTCCGTCGTATTCTTTATCAGAGTTTGGAATATTTTCTGAACTGGGATTAGTTTGAATACTTGTACAACTTTTAGTCTCCCATTCCCAGCTAGTCTGTGAAGCAGCCGACATGACAGGAGGTATTTCAAGGTCTTTAAACGTAACAATTCGCTTCAAATTTTCTTTTTCTCTTGGTGGTGACAGCACTATGTTATAAGGATATACTGTGTCATTTCTGCCCAAAATCATATTTTTCATTTCTTCGTGGTCTGACTTTCTTGCTGTGCCTACTCTTACCCTTGGAAGAGGATAATCTTCAGAATCTGGAAATTCCTCATTTGTAGTTTGTAAAGGAAATATTTCGGAATATTCTGGAAATACTGTGTGTGTATTGTTGTGCTGTTCCGCCTTGGAAGATTCATTTTCTTTAGAAGTCGATTCTGTATCTTGATTAATTTCATTGAATATTTCACTATCTAAGTCAATGGCACTGTGATTTGTTAGCAAATCAGGAGTCATTGTTACTTTAGGTGTTTCACTATTTTGACTTTGCTGCACTGGTAATTCTACGTTGTCATCAGAACTTTGAGATTCTTTATCTGTAGGATATGATTGGGATATATTAATATTTATGACTGGATTAACTGTGCTACATTCTTCCAAACAATGCTTTTTGGACTCTTTGCTCTTTAAATACTTTGAAATACATGATATCCGCTTTTTTCTTCTAGGTGGAGGCACAACAGGAGTTTGTGTATGTTTGTCACACTTTAGCGGAATATCAGTCATAGCAAAAGAATTTTTCATAACAACGGGGTCTGGATCTGTTATGGTTGATCTGTCTTGTAAATTTATGTTGCCATATCCAGAACCTACCGCTACTTCTTTGCAGCGTGGTGTAATTGGTTCAGTTGCTGTAGCTACATCTCGTTGTAATGAATAAAATCGTCTATTACGATATACGTATGCTTCCAGATCAGTCTGCACTTCGACACCCTGATCTCTCATACGAGTAACAGTTGTTCGAGTCTGAGTATGAGCTGGTATTCCAATTCTTCTTTTATTTCTAATCGCTTTATGACTTAAGTCTATGAGGCGTTGTCGAGCATTCGTACAAATTCTTAGTTCACTAAGTGGTTCCATTACCTTCTTATCGATTACTGCTTCCATTTTAGAAACAGCTGCTTCTTCTTTCTTTTTAAGTTTAGAATATAGTCTTTCGGTAACAGATGCAACTATTTCTGCTCTTTGATTATCATAAAGAATTGGAATACGTGCAGTTTTTAACTTATCTGCATAGTTTGAATTTCGGATATTTATTTGTTGTTCACTTTGACTTGGAAGCGCATTCGCTAAACTTTGGTTGCTGTTGGTATGTCGAGTTTCATCAATAGACAAAACTTCTTGTGATCTATACTGTCTTCTTTTGTGCCTCAATGGAGCAATTATCTTGAGATCACTGCCACTGTTAGTTCGTTCTAGGGATGGTACGAGTAGTTTATCTACTTCTTTTCTGATTTCATTTTCGATTTCTGTATGTTTATCCATTGCATTAATGACATCCGAACTTCCGCTAGCAACTGACGAAGCTGTAGATTCCGATTGAGCGTCAATTCTCGGATGCAGAAGATCCATAATACTACCTATCTTTGTGATTTTATTTGAATCGTCCAATGTGCCAACCTCCTTATTAACTACATTTAACGTCCAATGTTTGTCATCGTACGAAATTTTTCCAGTGTCAGGTATCTGTAAATTTAAATAGTTATTACCTATATACCAGGTAGGTTCTGAACAGAAGCTAATAATTATAGGTTTTTTTAGGAATTCAGTATGATTTTCTTACGTATTGGATGTAATTCCTGGTGAGCTCAGCAAGGATGTGAGCAAGCTGCGCTTGTAGAACAGCTCTGCTAGTGGTGTTGGAGCTTGTGTTTATTGCGCGCGGCGGTGGCAGCTGCCGTGCTCGCGCCGCCCAGCGGAGAGTAGAAGCCGACTCACCGTAGCACCCGACGCTTGGGGAAACAGCTACGATAAAATTAACAATGACTTCATGATTTATGCTACTCATAAACACCTGGCTGCAATAGAGAAACGAGAAGGCAAAATTCCATAAGATGCAGCAAATAGAAAAAAATATTGCTGGAAATGTAAAGCGTCTCAAGATTTGTCGAGTAATTATTGCGTGTGATTGAGGTCACCAAACGTGAGAAGATGCTGCATAACCAGTCTATATACGTCTGTAGACTACGATTAGCGCTTTACATCAGACGGGCCGTATGCATGTTTGGAACCCGGCTTGGTATAAAAAAATGGGGTGTGGCTGTGTCATGGACACGGCCGTGTGTCGTACCTGAATACGTTATATGCACCAAAATTATCTCAAAATAGCAGTGCTTTCCCCTCTCCCGCACACGATTCCATAGTCCTTACTTTAGCTTAGGTAATAACTTCTTTGATCCTTCATCTATCCAGTGATGTGATTGAATTTTGGATGTAGAGCATAGATTCGAAACTACAATGCCAAACTTTTTCCCTTGATTTTGTTATCATTCGATTTTTTGGATTGCCCACGTATGGCAGCAAATTTAAAGACCTATTCACGTCAAAATCCTTACTTGCAATAATAAAAGTACTAGCGCCGCCAGTAAAGCAATCCTTCAGGAGCCACGTGAGAGCTGAATCACGATATGGAACGAATCGTCCTCTAACTGCGCCTCCGCTCACTGGAAATAAAAGTAAAGAAATCTTAGTAATATTGTACAGTAAACGAGCTTATAGGTAGGTACTACAATGATAGACAAAGCCAGACTGAGATCAGAGAAGATTAATTCACACTTGCAAATTTATTGGACTAGCTCACTACAGACTTTGTTTAGAGATCTGTTGAATCGATTCGGGGTCTAAGTCTTTCGAACCAATGCCAACCTGCACGTGGTGGTGCTCACTCGCGAAAGAGGCAGTAAAATAAAATACCAAATTTTATTTTATTAGTAAAATAAAATACCAATAAAATATATAACAATAAAATAAAATACCACAGTAATTTTTTGTTACATTTTTAAAGTGTCTTCTTGGGTGAATATATATTTTATTGGTATTTTATTTTACTTATATTCCTGGACAAATTATACTCTACCATCTAGTCCCAAACTAAGCCTAGTTTGTACTATAGGTTATATACCTCATATAATATTGAAATACATTTTTTAATACATACATTGAAAACACCCAGACATGTTCAAGTACACAAATATTTGTCTTGTGCGCGAACCGAACCCGCGCTCTTGTAATCAAAGTGGCCATTGCTATTCGACCAACGGGTCCGTCAAATAAAAGTTACATTGAAGATTTGATAGCGTAAACTTACCGAGTGCGGATATGACGTTGCTGAGTGCCACAAGTGACTTGTTGATGTTGGCGCCTTCCTTCTGACGGCCACGGCCGCAACCCTCCCAACTCGCCTTTTCACTGTTTAAACGTTACATAACATGGGTACTGAGAACCAGGTATAATCTAATTATAAGTCCAATCACCTCTCTTTAGGCTTTTAATACCTTATTTGCCATATTGCTGTCTCTCATATTGCTAAGAGGGGAAGTCAAATTCCAAAAGCTTCTTACTCCTACTAATTTCTTCTGATTAAATTCGTTGTGAGTTCCAAGGCAGCCGTACTTTTACCCCAGGGATTGCAATGGATTTAACTGTTCAATACTTTTTTTGGTGGTCGCCGCTGTTAATCCTGGCTACAATGGCGGGAATGAGCGGGCTAGGCTATGTGTCTTATTATATTATACTATAAATTATTCATTAAAAAAAATACAGGGCTGCAAATCTAATTTGTAGAGTTGATTTTATGGAAAAGGCACAGGATCATCATCTATATATATATATATATATATATATATATATATATATATATATATATATATATATATATATATATATATGTATTGTACATGTTTATTTTCCCAAACGCAGAGAGTAGAGATATTTTATAGTTAAGTTGGCCATTGGGGTAGCGTTAAGTTTATACCCTTATTAATAAGTTATGGTAAATCATAAAATCACTGTTAAATTTATTACTGTTCAACAGCTAACTAGAAATAAGTTACCCGGCGATTGTAATTGCGTATATTTTAAAAAAGTATCCCTCTTCAGGATTCAAGATAATCTCAATTACCTTAAAACTATTAAAAATTAAACACACTCGCGTACTTATTTTACTAGAAAATAACATCGTAGTATCATAGACTATAATCCTTAGCGATGTATATTGCATCGCAATCGGGCAATAACCAAGAGCTCAGAGTCTCTTTCGCTAGTCAGCAGGGTGCACCATGTGCAGGCGTTGACTTTGGCTCTAAATATTGGTGAGCCTTGGTGAGAACAATATTGTAAGTATTACAATATCTTCAAATGTCCTTTCTTGCGTTCTGATTAAAGGATGTTGAATCACAGAAAGGAACCTGATTTGCAGCATCATCATCATCATCAGGTCATTTTAGTCTCCACTACAGGAGCACGACCCTCTCTCGTCTGTCCCAGACAGAAGGAGGATTTGGCCTACACTCCCCACGCTGGCCAGACGGGTTGGGGAGGTTTTGATTTGCATGATGTTTTCAAATAATGTAATTAAATATGGAACATCTCTTTGTAATAACGTTTAAAACATTACAACATATCCACTGCGAAGACTAATAAATGGTATTAGGTATTGATATTGCGAATTTACGATTTGAAGTCGATAGGCCTGTCTATTCTGTGACACATTACAGTTTATGCAGTCCTAGTATATTATAAGGCTTCTAATTAAATTAAATAAGGTTACTCGCACGAGCGTTTGCCACTTATGTCCTTGGGAAAAATCAATGAACTGACACAAGTTAAAATATGTAAAACATAATGAAGTAAAGATCAGCATTACTATGCAGCGCAGTAATGCCGACATTCTTTTCGGAACGCGGGTAACGATTTAGGGGTATACTTTATTTGTATTTTTTTTTTATTATGTATTAACACGCTTTTATTAGCTTCACTTGTAACTATGTAAGAAAATCTTGGAATCTTAATTTGACCCACTTCCCGGTGTCCGATTAGGATGAAATTTTGCACACGCTCTGACTTCTGATGACAATACAATAATATGGTACTGTCGAACTAATCTGACGATGGAGCCGGAAAATATGAACTGGAACTTCATGATGGAACATCGTATCATAGCTGTTTTTGGATTTCTTAGAAAAGTCTTGTAATTAACTTTGACCACGATTAGGTTTCAAGGTCTGATGATGAACCCGGTAGATAGGCACTGGCATTCCATGATGGAATATCGTATCATAGTCGTGTTTGCATTTGTTAGAAAGGCCACGTAATGAACTTTGAACACGATCAGGTTTCAAAGTTATAACAAACAACAATACAACCTCACCTGCACGTGGTGCACCAGAAAGAAACACATCAAACTATGAGCTTTAAAAGCGTGTTTTTTTAGTTTATATAAACTATATTTTTTCTTTTTTTAGTCACTTGTCAAGCCCACTCATTTTGTAGGCGTGCGCGGGGATATGGATACAACGCGTAGAGGCCCCTTGACAATAGTAATGTAATAATATTGTTTACCCTTCGTGACCCGCTCCTGGATATATCAATGTAACAATATACCCATGAGCAGGTCTCGGCAAGCATTGAGACTATTGCATAATGTGTTTGTTTATGAGTTCTGGGTGGACTAAGTAATGGTCTATTATACAGTTGAGGGAAGAACGCCTGATACCGAGCAATCAATGACAATAGGCTATTTGACCAAAATTTATTTCTGTTATATTCATTTATTTGTTGCTTTCATGTGGTACATTAGGTCTTAAAACTATATAGCAGCCGTAACATGAACCCTGTAAGGGCATCGCAACAATTTGTCACTATAATTATATACTATTTCAACTTAACATTTTTCAATTAAAAAGTCTGTATAGGGCACAGCAAACGCTAACATTAATAATAAAGTACATTTTTGGAAATATATAGGCACGTCTCCATAATTTAACCATAGGTGAAAGAATAGGCTTGTTGCCCATGTTACAAAATTATAAAAACACTCTATCAGTAACGTGAAATACATAAAACTAGAACGATCTGCGATCTTAAAATTTTAATAAGTTATGTCTGACGTGTTTTATGTGCGGTCAAAGTTTGGTGGGAAAGTCCATTTTAAAGGTATGAAATTATAAAAAATAAATATTACCATTGCAGAAACCATAAAAAATACTATAACTTTTATTACGGCACTGGCTACATAAACGCAATATTTAACATAGCTGTCGTACAAATTTCTGATTTAATGCATATAAAATAGCAATTTTGGACTTTCCCGGAAACGCTCCATACAATAACTATTACTACTACTGAGTTATGACGTCACAGGTTTGTATTTTGTATGCATCATATCAGAAATTTGTATGACAGCTATATTAAATATTACGTTTCTGTAATTAGTATCATAATAAAAGTTATAATAATTTTTATTGCTTCTGCAATGGAAATGTTACTTTTTAATAATTTAATAATTTTAAAATGGACTTTCCCGCCAAACTCTGATCAAACCTAAAATATGTTGGACGTAAGATATTAGAATGAAAGATCTGCAATCTTTATAGTTTTGTGTATTTTACGATATTGTTAAATAGTTTATACAATTATAGAATATTGTCAAATAGCCTATTGTTTGCTCGGTATCAAAATGTTTTGTAGAAATGCAAACACCATCTGTTTACCTTTTATAACAACTTTAGTCCCCAAGTTAATATAATAGTCGCCCAGTTATACAGCTTTAGATACTAACAAAATACATAATATTCATGGTAACCTTCCAGCAAGGTCTGCTAGATGAAGCGTAGCATTGCTCGTGGTCAGTTCTAGCAGCGCATGAGATCTGGACGAGGTGGAGTTGCGGCGGGTAGCAGCGGTACGACGGCGAGAGGTACCTTCCTTTACTAGAGATAGTAAAGTATTGACATCGTGTACTGCTACTCTACGAAGATCTATATGGAAACAAAAATACATTTATATGTCTTGATATACAGATGAACGAGTTCTGTATAAACCCCGGCTCTTTCTACCTTGGGGCGGTAGAGCCCTAACGCCCCCAGGTAGAAAGAGCTGGGGCTTGGGCCGCGGCGATGCGTGACGGGCTATTATCAATTTCTGTTGGGTACTAGCTCTAATAAATAAATATTCCTGGTCAAATTACACACTACCATCGAATCCCAAACTAAGCAAAGTTATATTATGGGTACTAGACAAATGATATTATACTTAAATATATTATTGTTAGTTTAACCCAGACCACACATATATTTGTCTCGTGCTCCTGCACAAGACCTCGAAATCAAAATGGCCATTGGTAGTTAACCACCGGCAGTATAATAATATTCCTTGTATACCATAGCGTCAAGGTATATTGTATTTCTACGATTGAAGATTAATTCACTCGGGTACACTTTTTTAGCATTCGGGATCGTATAAAAAAAATCTGATCGACTAGAACTGATCGAAAATTGATTATCATACAGAAGTTTAGTTATACCTTGCAACTACGAGTATAGCATTATTTCGTGCTATGTGTACATGTGTATTGTGTACTTAGGTATCTGGTGTTTTATGTATGATTACGATTTCAAGGTGATCAGCAGTACCTACTAACACGCCTCTTTGTTTTGTGCACGAGTTATGAAAGAAGGCCAGCCTCACTTTGAGAAGCTGCATCCGTAGCTTTGTCTGCTAGGAACTATTGAACGATGCTAAATAATGGGTATTCAAAATATTTCTTAATAAATAAGTCAATATTTCCCAAATTAAGTGCAAAGCTTGTACTATCGGTACTAGACAAGTGATAATGTACTCAAATACATTTGTTTTGTTCATACATTAATTATGTATAATACATAGAAAACACCTAGACATGCACACAAATATTTGTCTTGTGCGGGGATTGAACCCGTGACCTCGGAGTGAAAGTAGCCATTGCTAGCCATTCGACCACCGGGCTCGTCTTAGTCAGTTATGAACGATTCATGTAATAACCCAATGACTTACTTTGCACATAAGTCCCTTTATCAGGATGTTCCCTCACACGTAGATCCTTCCGCGCATTGCCCCGTCGGCGCGGCAGCGAGTGACAGGTGGTCGGCGCAACCTCGCCCAACAAGTCATGCACTCGCTCGTTATAGATCTCCAGGAAACTGTCACAGAATAATTGAGAATATGAAATGCTAAACAAAGACCCATGAAGGCTTAACCAAGGGCCTTACCGACGAACATGAAGCCGATTACCATCGGATTTTTTGATACCGGAAATCAAACTTCAACTTAGATTTATGCTACATGTGTTTAGCGTAGCTGGTAGAAACGACGGAGCTCTACCGACTAAGCTAAAGTTATTTATCATAAACTTAAACGTATGACCTATTTTTTTAATCAAAATGTTCTATGGTAATCGGCTTCAGCTTCTGCCCTTGTTCCTCATTAAAGTCGCAGTGATAAAATTTACCCGGATATAATGCATCGACCATTTTAATAATTTGAAACCAGCTTCCGTTACGTAATTATTACCTACGTAAGTATTTACCCGTAATTATATGTGAACTTGCACTTTGCTCTATCTCATCCATCATCATTAGCAGCATCATTATCTTTTTGACATGTAATCTATTGCTTAAGCGCTTCATCACAGGGCGCGGTATGATGAGCCGTTGTTGACAGTTGTATGTGCTCGGTGCGCTCTCGTACTGCATGCAAAAACAAAAGGCGTTCGGTACGATACGCGAGGACACGTGTGCTGAGGACCTTAATTAGTCAAACACCATTATCTCACATGTCCATGGGTCCTGGGTGCAACTACGTGGGTTTTGAAGAAATAATTTTCGATGTATACTTTATTCAAACCCATTCGACTATAAGAGTAGAGACTCAATAATTCGAACTAGGGTTGTAACGGAGGCCTATTTAGCGGAGGCGAAGGCGGATGCGGAGGCGACCTGTATCAATTCGCGGATGCGGAGGTTAACGGAGGCGGAGGCGAAGGTGAAAGTGGATGTAGAAAATAATAAATTTATGGTGCATTAAAACTAAGTACAAAGTTTTCATTTCAAATCACATAAGTAAACATATACTCGTAAATAAACATTACCTTCTAGTCAATCAAAATTAACACAAAATCTGTATTTGATGTCTTCTAATAGTTTTTATCGCGCGTTATTATTCTATGATTACGTAATTAAACCTCTGTTACAACTCCGCAAAAATTTTACGGAGGCAGAGGCGGAGGCGAAGATATGATTTCTTGCGGAACTTCCGCAGTAACGGAGGCGGAAGCGGAGCTCCGTTACAACCCTAATTCGAACCCATGCTAATCAGAACATATCCAAACGTCACTATAATCCAAGATGCCAAATGACTAACCGTCATGTTGTCCATGATTGAAGAGATCCATGAGATCACAGCCGAATTTACGCCTACGAATCTTTTGTTGACAACTCAAACTCCATGTCAAATAAATGTCAAGGAAATTCTAAAACTATAGCAGCACTGAACTGTTACTTAGACTGGACTGACGAAAATTACTTCTCGTTATCCAAAAAAGCATTGCTTCGTAAATTTTTATAGTTTATAAAACAAATTCGGGTTTGTTCGAACACTTATATACTCATACTATACTCGAGAACGGCTGGACCGATTTTCCTGCTTTTTGATTTGTCGGATATGTCTCCGATGCGATAGATGAATAACTATTAAAAACTTCGTAAAAATAATGAAAAACTAAAATGTATGGGAAAACCAATTTTCCATACAAATTAGACTTGCGCAAAACAGTTCACTGAACTGAAAAGAGAGATGCAGTTCTTTTGACGCAAATGAACTACATCACTCATCTAGTTCATTTTAGCAATTGAACTAAATGAACTACATTTAGTTCAATTGCTTCATTTAGTTCAATTGCTTCATTTAGTTCAATTGCTTCATTTAGTTCAATTACTTCTGTAGTTCAATTACTTCTGTAGTTATTTTGACTCACTTAGTTCGTTTAGTTCAATGTATCTTTGATTCAATCTACTCAGTAGTTCTGTTGACTGATTCCTTCTACATTCTTCTCAGTTCTATTGCATCATTTTGATGGCATTGTATTTTTGTATTAAGTAAGTACCTATAACTAATTAAATATTTTATAAATTCCCTTACAAATATTGATTTTCCTTCAAACTTTTCACAGGCTTAGGACTGTCAACCTTGAGTAAAAAGAAATTACTTAGTAGTTAATATAAAAATTGAGCCTATTTTCGCTAACACCTTATGGTTCTTATGTCCTTAGCCTTCGAGTTCTAATTCGGTCAGTTAACCACGCACGAAACTATTTGTCTCGTTTTATCCCGAACAATTTCAGAATCTTCCGTCCTTTTCGCTCTCTATTTGGCATTACAACGTATCTCTCTCATTCTAACTCATACGCTTTATGTATTTCCGTTCTTTTTACTCTTTGCCACTCGATTGAACTACATGGGACAAGAAAGAGTGAGTGACAAGAACCGGCTTGTATGGTGAACTGGTACAATTGAACTACTCATTCAGGAACTACACAAGTCTAATACAAATCGTGTTTCATTGACTGTACGAAGTTGGCCAAGTCAGCTAGTTGAATATATATAATATATTAATATATTATTCATTTTGGTGTATAAGTGGGCTCCCATGACCTTTGATGTGGTGTAAGTAGCTCACCATCGTCTTTGAACCAAAGCCAACCTGACCTGCACTTGGAATACCGTACTGATTAACTAACGAGGCTTATACAAACGACAGGGCACTCAAACTTATACCTCCATCTCACAGAAGAGCACAGCCAAATAACAAATTCTTGAGGCAAAGAGGGTTGCGGCAAGTAAGTGAGGTTATCTGAATGTAAGGAGTTGCTGCGACGGGGCTGGAGGCGCACGAGTAATACTTTACTTCGCTAAAGAGATTAGCAAGCAGCTGATCTGCTTTCTCCTGCGGCTGGTTAACAAGCGTGAAAGGACCCATCCTGACATTCCAGCGGGGGCAGCGATTGCTGACAAAAAATGGATTACGTAATTTTGTCCAGCCGCCAATAGTAAATAATAAATGCCCGTAGGGTGCAACAAAAGCTTTCGCCCTATAAGTGAAAGTATAGAAAATAAACTTTTTCTTGACTAAAATTTAACAATTTATGACTAAGTATTTACGTATTTTGTTGTTAAGTTTACATGCCCTATGCTTACGATGTACGATAATTATTTAGTTACTGGACGCACTGGTAATCCGAATGCTCTGCGGGTCCAAATAGGGGTGAGTTTTTGTTAGGTCGGGTTATAGAGGGTCTACTATTTAGAGCAGGGGGTCATCCAACCTTTTTTGACCGACGTAAGACCTACCGCGTCCTTGACATCGAACTATGGCGTGATCTTGACATGGGGCTCAGTAAGTAGCACACAAGTGACGTAAAGTTATTTGCCGCTTTTGCAATCTCTGTGCTATGCAGACCCAGATTAGACACGTTTTGTTATGTACGTATAAATCGTTATTTACGTAAGAAGTCTCTTTACGTATGATCGTAGCTGTTGACAAGGAGGCTAGCTCGTTTTTCGCCCGAAGGTGTGTAGCAATTCAGCGAGACCAGCCAGTTATTGCGGCTCTATGTTATTAGTATTCTGGTTGATTCTGGGCCGCTATGCTACTTGTACATACCATACGCGACTTTAACTGCTTTTAACATTTTTTTTTCTTTAGTAAAATGTAATGTGATTCATTGGTTTTTTATTATTGGCATTTTAGATATTTTTTTATTAATTTATTATAGTTAGTTTAGTTACTTTTATTTAGTCGAATTTGAACAAAAAATAATAATAATAATAACCCAAACTTATTATTACTCATAGACTTAATTTAATAATATTAAATGTTTATCCGACTAACGAAAAAGGGACCTCCCTTCTTCGTTAACCGATTTCAACATATGAGATGTCAGCTGTGAGAGTGACAAAGGGTACATTATTCCAAATAGCACCCATGAAAAAAAAATTGCAGGATATACTTAAACAAAAAAAGATATTAGAATTTTCAGTGGGGTATTTTTGTTTTGGTTGTAATTTCTTGTTGAATTCTGTGAATGAGTCATTATTTACTTGCTACGCATTAAAACCACTTTTCGATATACCAAATTAATAACCAAAAAGCAAATAAAATTTGCGCCATCTATTTTATGTTCTATTTATTATATTTTCAATGGGTGATCGTTATAAACCATTTTTTATTGGAGGAGTTGTTTGAGATGATATCCACGGGCCGTTTCTATAATCGCATCGCTCGCCATATCCGCAAGGAAATCATCCTTACACATTGGATGGAACCAGGATGGTTGCATACATTGCGGTTCTAAAGAAACTATCTTCTGCGAACGCTTGTGTTGTGGAATGAACTTCCTTTCCTGCTGAGGTTTTATATAGTATACTATAGACTCATGGGAAAATGGGAATGTGCTCTAGCACAGAAAAAAAATAGAACTAGTAGTGTAAAAGCCCTTCACACCATTCTTGAAGACCCCCATGTCTTCAATAAAGACGTGAATGGATTTTTACAGGGTCAGCAATTATTATGAAGAGTCGCTTCGCCTGCAAAATCCGCTATGTATGTTTTTTCATAAAATCGGTTTCAATTTTGAGACGCGCAAATTACCTGCAAATTCTGTGTATAATATTCCCTTTAATTTTAGAGAAAATATTTTCGACATTTTCAGTGTTTTATCCATATTCGACAATACAAATTGCTCGATATGTACAAATGGCACATAGAGCAATATTAGGTACTTCTACTTTGCCTGCGTACTTGTACTTTGCTGTTGCGTCCATCTTCATCAGTACCCCTTAGGATCAGTAGTACCATTGACTAGTACCATTGATGGTACAAGTGACACAACTTTGTATCTCTAGTACTATTAAAGAAAATTCAAGATATTCCCCGTGATAACTGATGGAACTAATGATACAATTTTGTATCTCTAGTACCATTAAAGAAAACTAAAGATATTCCCCGTGATCAGGATGGTTTTGGGATGCATCTCTCAGATTTTTTCAAAATGGCCGCTATCCACAAACACTACCGTAATGGTAATTATGATACGATTTTATAGCAGTATCGATTTCTAGAGCAAAGTAATAGGCTTGTTGCCCATGTTACAAAATTATAAAAACTATCTATCAATAACGTAAAATACATAAAACTAGAACGATCTGCGATCTTAAAATTTTAATAACTTATGTCCGACGTGTTTTCGACGACGTGTGTTCGGTCAAAGTTTGGTGGGAAAGTCCATCTTAACGGTACGAAATTATAAAAAAGAAATATTACCATTGTAGAAACAATAAAAAATACTATAACTTTTGTTACAGCACTGGCTACTAGCTGTCGTACAAATTTCTGATTTAATGCATATAAAATAGCACGGTGTGACGTCATAACGTGGTGGCCTTTTGTATGGAGCGTTTTCGAGATAGTCCAAAATTGTGATCTTCAAGTTATCATATTTCGAGAAGTTTTTATGCAATCGAAGTAATTATTGCACCTATATTTATATTATTGTGACATCTTTAAATAACAAATCGAAAAAAAAATGGGATACAAGCCTATTACATAAAGTTTATGTACTTTTCATAGAGGCTCTTATTTTAACTTTTGATTACTTTTTAATTTAATAGTGCTTATGTTTCATATCTCAAGCACAGATACAAGATGCAAACAAACAAGATAAACATAGTGCACATTTAAAAGTCTAAATATATAAACCTATGTGAAGTTGAATTACTTATTTGACGATATTGGTACATCACTGTCCTTGCTATTCTTTATTTATTTATTTTTTATTCAAGAGCATCGCACTTGTGTAAATAACGTTAAATTGTGAAAGTCCAGCAATTGACTAGGTCAATATCATGATATTGCATGATGCGTTTAGTTATTAACATTCCATCGAGGTTTATGGGAATTACTCTTGACGTGAAACGTCTTTAAATCACTCCATTACCACAGTATAAGTGATACCTAGTACTCCATTACATACGGATACCAGGTCAGAAAACAGGACTGTAACGAATTTTTCTATATCGTCTTA
The DNA here is from genome assembly GCA_937001555.2 of Hypsopygia costalis. NCBI lineage: Eukaryota > Metazoa > Arthropoda > Insecta > Lepidoptera > Pyralidae > Hypsopygia > Hypsopygia costalis. The sequence goes on along the minus strand of OW443343.2, from coordinate 17,444,551 downwards.
TCTTAACAATTACAAACCTATAAGTCATAGAAACATTGCATGTTATTATTTAGCGTATATAGTCAGCTCGCTGCTAAGACCTTAAGTTTGCATCGGGGCCGGGCGGGGCGGCGGAGGAGGGGCATGGCGTCAAATAACAGGAAAAACACTAAAAGCGACTCGCTTATATAGACGTTTCACGTTAACCAGCGGCCGTGTGCACCGACACAGCCCCACCCGATTTTTTTTATAGTTAGAGGGTCTACAGGCCAACTATATTAGTTATTTTCATTTTTAAATATTTTTTGCATATACAAAAGCTAATATAGCTCTGGTGAAAAGGGAGGTAGGGCATAGCGTATTTTATAAGCTGTCAGACTGTGGAAACGTACCTATCATATACTTCACAGAATACCGCAGCCAATAACAATTGCCCATGAGGAGTTGTAGTGTTCCTTCGAGTGAGTGAGGACACCGGGAGATGTGTATTGCTTATTTCGCAGCGCGGGTGACGACGTGATACGATTCACATCATTTGAGCCGTATGCTTATCTGCCATCCGACGTATTATAGATAAATAATATATCGATGAGAAGGACCCTAATCGATATTTAGACGACGGCGACCCTATTCTAACTTACTAGCGAGGGCTATATGACTCGCCAGGCCAACTTACTAACTTAAGTTAGTCTTAAATTTGGTCTACCAAGACAGATGATGATTTTATCATAAACTTAATGTTTTTTCTAATATCTAGTAATATTCTAATAGTTACAGACATATAGTAAATTATATCTTATAGTAAATTCGATGTCGAACGGAGCAAAATAATCCCACTTGCTGGCTTCGCTTTCCCAGTACGGGGCCCATCCCCAACACCGTGTCTCCTGTAAAGCCACGATTAACAGCGGCGACTACCAAAAAAGGCAATGTACAATGCAGCCCCGGTGGTAAAACTACGGCTGTCTTGGAACTCACAATGAATTTAATCAGAAGAAATGAATAGGAGTAAGAATCTTTTGGAATTTGACTTCCTTTCTCTTAGCAATGTGAGAGACAGTGATATCGCAAATAAGGCAGTATAATACCTACGTAAAAGAACACACGGTGCTAGAACGCCTTTTCTTATTGTCTTAAATCAACAAGCAACCTTGAAAATCCCCCAATATTCATTAGAGACCGCTAACGGAGTCACCGCTGGAGAGTGGCTAACGACTCTTTGTCACGATCGGGTATGGTTGTGTTATTATAATGAATCGCTGCTATTTACGCCCCTCGTTAACCAAATATGATACTTGTACCCTGGAGGTGACATTTTATAGTGCTAAAATCAATTGGACCAGTACCAAAACACCCCGGCAACAGTTTCTTCTTTTTTTATACCTCGTCGGGTTCCATTCTACCCGTCTGATGTAAAGTGGTTACCGTAGCCATATAAGCGCTGACAATATGACATATCGCTTGTAACAATTCCGTCCTTCCTCACCAGGAAGCTGGACCACAACAACCCTCAAGGGAATTTTTAATTAGCTATGGTATTCTGTCATGTGAAAGTACTTCCTAAATCGGGTAGCTTTTAAATACGTTAAACCCTATCTCTATTTCGCCAGAGCCACGTTTGTTGTGTGAGCAACATTACCTCGTTTATATATTAGCATAGATATGGATGTATTCAACCCGCTCCGACTTCATCCGTGTAGAATTATATAGGTAAATATGTTATACATAGTATATAAAATAAATCTTCTTAAAGAAATTCTTTATATTAGTGGAAACTAGGTACATCAAAATCCGCGTGGCGTAATATAAAAGAAGGAAACAGAAATAGACGCGGATAACAATTTCGTATTATATTTCATGATTAATGACTAAAACATACACTTTCTGTACTTAATATAAAAAAAAGTCTTACTTTTAATAGTTTTATACTGTCGAAGTTACATAAAATAAAATGGTAATAAGTGAAAATAGCTTGCTTTAATTACGATTAATAATCTATAATTGAACATTTATAATCTACAATTGAGCCAAAGGAAACAAAAAGTAAAGCAAATTAAGGGTAAGACATAATGAACTATAAAAATAAAACTGTAAGTACGTACTAGAGCGCCAATATTTGGCGTGCGATCATGCTTGCACTATACAAAAAACCGGCCAAGTGCGAGTCGGACTTGCGCACGAAGGGTTCCGTACCATTATCTATATAAACGGCAAAAATATCACGTTTGTTGTATGGGAGCCCCCCTTAAATATTTGTTTTATTTTTATTTAATTATTTATTTTTAAAGTAAATATATAACTAAATATTATGTGATTATTTCAAGTGTCTACCTATTGCCGTTATCAATTGCAAGCAACTACGAAAAAAAAAAATCACGTTCGTTGTATGGGAGCCCCCTTAAATACTTATTTTATTCTGTTTTTTAGTAATTGTTGTTATAGCGGCAACAGAAATACATCATCTGTGAAAATTTCAAGTGTCTAACTATCATGGTTCATGAGATACAGCCTGGTGACCGACGGACGGACCGACAGCGGAGCCTTAGTAATAGGGTTCCTTTTTACCCTTTGGGTACGGAACCCTATAAACATGACAAGTGCGAGTAGAATTCGTGCGGATTGAGTTCCATACCTTGAGAGACGGTAAAAAGGACAAGGAGAGACGGCTACCTGGGGCCCTACCGCCGAAGCTGACCTACTACCACCGGATTTTTTGATCGCGAAAATTGATCATAGGTTAAGTTAATGACAAACATATTCAGCTTAGTCGGTAGAGCTCTATGGTTTCTACCAGCTAAACTACATACAATTACCGCCAATTTAAGCTAAAGTTTAATTTTCGCAGTCGAAAAATCCGATGGTAATCATGATGATCTTGATGAATGATGGCTTCAGCTTCGTCAATTCAAATAGAAACGTTTTATAAAAAACTATTGGGGATATATTTTACTTGTAAGTAAATTTCTGTATTTTTTATCGTGTTAGTTTTCTTTGATTTATTGATAAATATATATAGAGGTTTTAGATAAAAAAAAATTAAAACTATTTCATTTAAAATTATACAAAAATAATAGACTGTGGTATCCTACCATACTTTAATCGAACATAATACTAGTCTGACGTAATATGTTAAAATGAAAGATCGCAGATCGTTCTAGTTTTGTGTATTATCAGGGTGTCCACTGCTAATGTTCGAAAAAAATCCCTGACTTATCCCTGGCTTTCCCTGACAATTTTTTCAAAATTCCCTGACCAACAATATATATTCATTTTACAGAAAAATAAAATACAATATATATTTTTGAAATACTTTAAAGTGCTATAAATTTTACAGTATTTTTGGCAATTTTTAAGCTATTGCATAGCTTCTATCGCGGGCCTTGAGCGCGGGGACCGAATCTAGAAATTCCGTAACGAAAAAACCTCACGCTCCCCACTCCGACGGGCAAGGAGGTGTGGCTTGAAGGCCGTGCATCGTCTAACGTCGTTTCAGTTCGGCAGTCTTCGACACGGCGTTGTGTGCGTGCGATTAGACGTATTGTACGACTCTACGAAACTCGTTTTATTTATTTAATAATAGAAAAATTTGTTTTCTTATCGGTCACCACGCTCAAAAAGTGTAACTTGAATTAATATCAAAGAAAAAGCAATACTGCATGAATAAAATAAATAAATAAAATTATAATTGCTGATGTTGATACAAAATGCTATGCAATAGCTTTACCGCGGCAGTCCCCGAGTGCCACACGTCTTTTTTATATTTAAAATAAATGATATTTAAAATTGTAATTTCTTAAAAAGTTGGGGTGGTTTTAACATAATAAAATTACGTTGAAGTTTCAGATTTGGTAATTTTTTGCAAAAAAAAAGAAATATCAGGTTGCCCTTTTTTTAACTCAATATTTTTAATATGTTTAGGTCCCTTGGCATGTGAAACTAGAGCTTGTCTACCCATATTACTTAGTTTAAATGATTTGCAACATACTTTACAGTATGCTAATCCTGGTTTATCTGGGACATCATTTAACCAATCCGAAAATTCTGAACTGAGTTTAGGATCTAGCCACTTTTTATTATTATTTAGGCGATCCTTTGGTGTTACTGATCTCCATGGGCGGTGGTGATTGCTTTCCATCAGGTGACCCACATGCTCGTTTGCCCCCTCTCATATAAAAAAAAATCTAGTTATGACAAAAAAATCATAACATAGTTACACTCTAATCCTGAAAAAAAAAACTATATGCAAGTAATGTAAATATGAACAAAATTATGTCATAATGTAGATTACTCCACTCCATTAGATAAATAAATAAATATTGTCAGACAAACTACACAGCACCATCTAGCCCCAAAGTAAGCGAAGCTAGTGTTATGGGTACTAGACAACTGATAAACATAACTAAATACATTTTTTTTTTTGTAAATACATACTTATGAATTACATAGAAAACACCCAGACTAAGACAAACAGACATGTTCATGCACACAAATGTTTGTCCTATATGGGAATCGAACCCACGAGCGTTGGTGTCGAAGCCGCGTCATTGACCGCTATCCGAGCTCGTCAAATAGATAGAAAACTAAAAAGGAGTAATTTAATTATGACTAAAAACGAAGTCATAATGTAGATCACTCCAAACCTGAAAAAAAAATGCTTCGATAGTCAAGTCTTTCTAGGTCTTTCTAGTGCATAAGGAGACAAACAGTGTTTTGGGAGACAAAATCTCAATTTCTCCCTGACTTTCCAGGTGACCCCTCTATTTCACTGACTTTCCCTGACTACTTTGAGCTTCCCTGACTTTTCCCTGATTTTCCCTGACTTTCCAGAATGTGGACACCCTGATTATACAATATTGATAAATAGTTCATATAATTTTAGAATAAAATAAACATATAAAATAAATATTTCTGCACCCAGCGCCGCCATCTCATCCCAAATTAAACGCAAAGCTTGTACTATGGGTACTAGGCGACTGATAAATGTACTTTAATATATTTTTTTTTTGTAAATACATACTTATAATACATAGAAAACACCCAGGCGAAAATAAACAAACATGTTCATGCACACAAATGTTTGTCTTGTGCGGGAATCGAACCCGCGACTTCGGAGTCAAAGTAACCATTGCTAGCCATTCGACCACCGGGCTCGTCTACACTGTTAAGTGGCCTATTGCACTTTAATACGACAATCTAGAACGAACCGGAACTGGTTATCAAATATATCTACCGTCTATACAATAACGCGGAACAACTGAGGATGACTGAGGTCATCAAAGGTGTCATACTCATTTTAGTCAAAACGACTCTACATTTGATGTACGAAGGGTCGAATCGTCCTTCAACAAAAATGAACAAAAACTTTCGCAAATTAAATTTTCGGATAAATTATTTCTATTGTTTGCGTAGTTATTACAGAGCACGAACAATACATTATTACCTCTGAATATTCGCGGTATTCAATTCTGTTACAATGGCGAAGTTCAGCTCAATTTGGTGAATTTGCCGAATAACAAAAGCTATTATAGAGGGTAGCGTGGCGTGAAGCCGTCGTCGCAGACACCTCGCGAGACTGCAAACTAAATAAAACAAATCACAGACTAGACACCACCGCCAATAGAATAGATCAGGGCTGCCCAAACCATATTTGACGACGTCGGTGGCCGATTGGTTAGCAATGGTCACTTTGACTCCCGAGGGCGTGGGTTCGATCCCGCACATAACAAACCTTTGTGTGCATGGACATACAGTAGAGCGTCGATTATCCGAACTAATTGGGGGTCATGGGTGTTCGGATAACCGGTATTTTCGGATAATCGAACTACCTATATACCAAATGCGAGACGGACTCACGCACTAAGGGTTACCATTATCTATAACGTTTGTTTTATCGGTGCCCCCCTTAAATATTTGTTTTATTTTAATTTAATTATTTATTTTTAAAGTAAATATGTAACTAAATATTCTGTGAATATTTCAAGCGTCTACCTGTTGCCGTTATTAATATCGAGCAAAAAAATCACGTTTTTTGTATGGGAGCCCCTTTAAATATTTATTTTATTCTATTTTTTAGTATTTGTTGTAATAGCGGCAATAGAGATACATCATTTCTGAAAATTTCAACTGTCTAACTAACACGGTTCATGAGATTCAGCCTGGTGTCAGACAGACGGACGGACGGACAGACAGCGGAGTCTATAGGGTTTGTTTTACCCTTTGGGTACGGAACCCTAAAAAATCGTTCAGACAATCTTGTAGTAAAACACATATGTGTACTAGGTACAACACTTAAAAAGATCTTCGTTTGCCGAAGCAAGCCTACCCGCTTACGGGTGGCTTAGGTCTTAGGTCACATATTTTTTTACAAATATTTGATACTGGTCGCTTTCAGCCTGTGTTTCATTCTAACCAAAGCAAGGCAATCATTTCGTCTTCATTATTTGAACTTGATGAGGGACTAGAAGTTCGGATAAGCGGTCGTTCGGTTAACCGACGTTCGGTGTAAATTGTCCAGAAATATTTATTTATTTATTTATAATAATATGAATACGGATCCGGACCAATAGATATTCTTAAATAGATTGGAGAGCAGTAGAAAATAACTTTAAATTCTTAAAGCTTAAGCTGAGTTACGTAGTGTTATTGCTTATACTGTGACTGAATTATATATATATATATATATATATATATATATATATGTATGTATAATTCAGTCACAGTTATATATATATATATAATTCAGAGGTCGGCTGGTCATTCCAAGTCTGCAACTCCAGTGAAATAATTGGTTTATTTAATGTACCTACTATATTGACTGTACCGATTCTCTTAAAATATACAAACTCTAAAACAAGATAACCAAAATTAAGAAAACAGCTTGTGCAGCAGCAGCTTCTACATGAAACAGGGCAACTTTTTTTCTATGAGTTTTAGAAAATCACAAAAACAATTTTGCTTCTCATACAAATCGACTCGATCACTCACTCAATTTATATGGGGGAAGAAAAAAATATATATAAATTTCCAAAACTCGTAGAACAAAGTTGTTCAGTTTCATATGTACTCGTAAAACAAACGGATTCTTTAGTTTCAGTAATGTTTTAGAACACTGGACAAAGTCGATATAGTAAATTCATTAAAAAGTGTACCTAAAACATAATTACTCTTTATAAAACCGCTATCAATTTTTCCAAAGATAAATCATTTGATCCCAGATTAATTGTGCAATATCTGTAATGGTAAAACTAAACAAAAAATTGTAGATCACGTCGCGGGCGCGTTACGAATATAGGCCGCGGGCCGTGCCTTAGACAGCCCTGGAATAGATATTCGTACTCGCATGCAATTTATTATTTTTATTGTCACATTTTTATTTAAATAAGAAATAAACTTTTTGAAAATGAAATATAAAACTATTTACAAGAACATTGGCTCGTTTTCGTCGCTGTTATATCAATACTGATTTTTGAGCTTAGTAGAAAGAGCCAGCCCCCCGTCCAAATCGTTTTAGATACAGTTTCAAAGATTTCTGAAAGTAACTCTTTCGCAGATAAGCTCCATGGATCAAATGCCTTAACTACGAGTATTAACATGCATTATTCTGAGACATTACATTACACATTCATGTCACTATATGTTGCGCGTGTCAGTCTAACCGAATACGCGAGTTAAGCAATCTCAACCGTAGCCCGTCCATGGATGTGTTTATTTATCTCGAGTTCCTTCGTGCTTCGGAGAGCACGTTAAGCCTTCCCGGCTGTTATTAGATGACAGTTGTTAAGCCAAGTCAGTGTCTATTAGGCAGCTTGACATCACTGCCTCCGCCAAACCAAGCTAAGCAGTTGAACAGCGTGGTGGAGTATGCTCTAAACACCTTCAATTGAGGGGAAAACTATAATCCCAGCAGCGAATGAATATGTGTTGATGCATTTATATATAAACGAAGGTATAGAAATTATATAAACGACAGTGAATACTGCATAAATCCGATGCGTAGTTTAAAACAAGTAAGCGGAGATAACGCTACTAGTAAGTAATTATAATTAATTAAAAAATTACTGTTACATATATCGAAAAAATGAGGAAAAAGCATCTTCGAAGATAGATTACGCGTCGATTGAGACCTCTCCGAGTGAAATTAGTTACTAATTGTGTCCTGTAGGTGTGCCTTTACGAGCGTGAAAAAAGATATTTTTGACATAAAAATTCTTTTCGCAAGATTTGTTTTATTCTTAAATTCATTTTCAATGCCTCCGAAGATTGCGGGAACTGCAAGGTCTGTGGATTTTTTTTTTGTATTTATATTCAATTATTCGACTTTCATTGTTAACATCAACTCTTCGATCATATGTGCTACATCAAATGCATTTACTTAAGTAATGGCCCATAACAAGATCTTTCCAACAAGTTTATGAAGTGTCTAACTGATTATAATACTTGACATCTCCAAACGTTTGAACGACTCTTCCCGCGACCTATTGACTTTGAAAATGTCTATCAAATCCTTTTCGGCCAATAAGCTATTTTCGCTTTATCTCCGAGGATAATGTTGACATTGAAAATGTCTATCAAATCCTTTTCGGCCAATAAGCTATTTTCGCTATATCTCCGAGGATAATTGAGATTTCGCCATGGAACAAGTGTCCCCAGGTTCAAAATTTATTTGTGGATCCGATAGTTAAGGAATTTTGAAAATTGGCTGGATAGTTTTTGAAAAATTTTGAAAATTGTAAATAAATCTTTTTTAATAAGTAATTAATTAAAAAAATACTATTACATATATCGAAAAAATGAGCAAAACGCATCTTCGAAGATAGATTGCGCGTCGATTGAGACCTCTCCGAGTGAAATTAGTTAATAATTGTGTCCTGTAGGTGTGCCTTTACGAGCGTGAAAAAAAATATTTTTGACATAAAAATTCTTTTCGCAAGATTTGTTTTATTCTTAAATTCATTTTCAATGCCTCCGAAGATTGCGGGAACTGCAAGGTCTGTGGATTTTTTTCGCTCAGAGAATAAGCATTGCCATCCATCGTGGCAATGCTGCTAGCGTTATTACATTTTATTAATATTAATTAATTAATCACTGTTATATTCTAAAATGTATAATAAACTAAAACTAATCTAAAAGTCTATCTAATTTATCTATAAACCAAAGAAAAAGTTATGGAATAAAAAAATATATATATAAATAAATACAAATTTACTTACAAATAAAAAAAAAGCCCTAAGATCGTTGTCTTTCGGCAGTGTCCCCAGAACACTGGCAGGTACATTACCTCGCTGGATAGCTATACTTAATATTAATTAGTTTTTGTTATTTCAGTTTTGTTTGTATATATAGTTAGATATATATAGTTTTAATTTTAATTGTATAATAGGTAGGGGAAAAAGTCTTTTCGCATTATAGTATGTATGAACTTGTAATAAAATCTCTTTGGTTATACCATTTGTGTCTGGCAGGTTTTGATATCTTTAAAAAGTTTATATTTTAAAAAAGATAATTCCAAATTCAAATTAGGTAAATGTGTGATTTTCATTTGTTTTTTTTACTGTCAAGATGAGTGAATCTAATGAAGAAATTCGATTCATTTTAAAATTTTACTACAAAAAAGGTAAAAATGCAACGCAAGCTGCGAATAAAATTTGTGACGTTTATGGACCTAGTGCAGTGTCTGTGAGAGTAGCACAAATTTGGTTTAAGCGTTTTCAATCAGGAAATTTTGATGTGAAAGATGCACGTCGCTCTGGTCGCCCTGTTACGGATAAAATGGATGCCATTTTTGAAAAAGTGGAGCAAGAGCGGCATATCAGTAGTTACGACGTAGCTGAAGAATTAGGAATTGACCACAAAACAGTTTTGGCGCAATTGAAAAAAGCTGGGTACACTAAAAAGCTCGATATTTGGGTGCCTCACGATCTCACTGAAAGAAACCTAATGAACCGTGTACTCATTTGCGATTCTTTACTACGACGTAATGAAAGCGAACAGTTTTTGAAGAAGCTTATAACTGGTGATGAAAAGTGGATCACGTACGACAAGAACGTGCGAAAAAGGTCGTGGTCAAAGGCCGGTCAGGCTTCACAGACTCTGGCAAAACCCGGGTTAACCCGCAACAAGGTGATGCTGTGTGTATGGTGGGATTGGAAGGGTATTATTCATTATGAGCTGTTACCGCCAGGCAGGACTATCGATTCTGAACTCTACTGTGAACAACTGATGAGATTAAAGCAAAAAGTTGAGAGAAAGCGGCCGGAATTAATTAACAGAAGGGGTGTGATTTTTCATCATGATAACGCTAGACCTCACACATCTTTAGCCACTCAGCAAAAATTAAGAGAGTTTGACTGGGAGGTGTTAATGCATCCGCCGTATAGTCCTGACCTTGCACCTTCTGATTTCCACCTGTTTCGGTCTCTTCAGAATTCTTTAGGCAATGTCAGGTTACCATCACGAGAAGACTGCCAAAACCACTTGTCGTGGTTTTTTGAACAGAAGTCCCAAAATTTCTATAGTAATGGGATCATGTCTCTACCTACAAGATGGCCAAAAGTTATCGAACAAAATGGCACCTACATACTTTAGTTAAATGTAAATAAACTTTATTAAAAAATGTTTTGAATTTTCATATAAAATACGAAAAGACTTTTTCCCCAACCTAATATTTTTAATTATTAGTAAGTTATTTTCATTATGTTCAATTGATAATTAATTAAGAATTTTAATTAATAGACTGTAACAACTCATTATTACGCATTTTAGGCAAATAAACATTCATACTCGACGAATCATTGTTATCATTAATATCATCATAAAACACCATAAATATCTATACATTTTATATGATTCCATATACAAGAAATCGTACATACCACAGATATTTTCCAATAGTGTTCTGCAGTGTAAAGCGGGCGGGCGGATGTCGCTGGACGCACTAGCACGTGAGGGAGTGTGAAGCCTTACTAACGACGGCTTGGCGGCATCAACCCTCGCGACATCGGGGTAACATTGACTGAATATCTTGATGTGAATACGTCTTGACAATTTGCTTCCATAGACAGGCAATTCAAAAAAATTAATAAAAACAAAGTCGGGGGACACAGTCCAGCTACAAATCACACACACGCTCTGCACAGACACCATTGTTTATGCAGTAGTAAACTACGCGACATTTGTATGGAGTGGCCGGGGTGTGATAATGTATTAAACCAACATATACTTTCAAAATTCAAAAGGTCATGATGGTGAACCATATGAATGATAATATTCCGACCGTAATAGTTGTAAAACGAATCATAAACAGACATTCATGAGCTAGCGTGGTTGTTGGCATACGCTACTGTATCTTAGGACATGCGCTGGATTGCGCTGGAGACACTCACGGCACATCCCAGCCACTCCATACAAGTATCGAGAGAGAATTTACTTCTATATAAACAATGACGTCTGTGCAAAACGTTTTTGTGCGAACGTGCATACAAACTGTTCCAGTTTTTTCTCAGAGGGGAGGTGGCCATACTGTACGTAGTACTGTTACGGTACTACGTACAGTATGGTAGCAAATAAGTAATAGTGCTGTAGGGGTTAGAAACTAAAGTGATCTCACTCGATTATTACTGAACTATACATGATATTGAAAAACAGATTACTCATCCTGAAAGTGCTTCACGAGCTCTTTCAAATGGTATAAATAATGATTTGTAAAATGAACTAGATCTATCCGACTTTTTTTTAAATGTAAATGAAGGACTCCACTTCGAACAATAACAAAAAATATTTCATTTTTTGTTATTGTTCGAAGCGGAGTATATAGAGACTAAATAAATTAAAAACTCTTAAGATCTTACCTATATAAAATTGTGTCTGGAGAACATTTGTCTTTAAACTTGCGAGGTTATTATCATGACATAATATTGTCATATATATGTATATCTATATATATAAAAGAAAGTCGTGTTTGTTACAACACTTATAACTCGAGAACGGCTGGACCGATTGCCATGGTTTTTGATTTGTTGGATTTGTCTCCGTCCAGAATAGCAAGATAACTATTAAAACATTGGAAAATTTACGAAAAAAATAAAATAAAAGAAAAATCATTTTTCCATACAAAATGTTCGTGAATGTCGGACCTGTCACACGTGACGTTAACGTGCGTACGTCAAATGTATGCGTGCGTTCAGAAATGTGGGTATAGGATAATAAGTATTAAAACATTGACAAAATTGTCGAAAAATTAAATTTGAAAACGGATTGGAATATTTATTGATTTTCAATTAAATGTCAAATCGATTGGTCTAACTTTTACGTCGCGAAATTTGTCCGTTGTTGTTTTGAAAATTGTTTATGAATGAATGCTTGAAAATGAATATTAATTGGTTGTCAAGTGTCATGGTACTTTATTTTGTGACATAGTAAAATACTGAACTTAATATTTACCCACTGCTGGGTAATATTAAATACGGGTCTTCCTTGAACTGAATATGTTTCGAGCATACTCCACCACGCTGCTCAACTGCGAGTTGGCGGACGCCAGTAATTTCAAGCCGCCTAAAGGCCACTTGGCGTAACGACTGCCATCTAATGATAACAACCAGGACCGACGGCTTAACGTGCCTTCCGAAGCACGGAGGAGCTCGAGATAATCTAATGATAACAACCGGGACCGACGGCTTACGTGCCTTCCGAAGCACAGAGGAGCTCGAGATAATCTAATGATAACAACCGGGACCGACGTCTTACGTGCCTTCCGAAGCACGGAGGAGCTCGAGATAATCTAATGATAACAACCGGGACCGACGGATTAACGTGCCCTCCGAAGCACGGAGGACCTCGAGTTAATCTAATGATTACAACCGGGACCGACGGATTAACGTACCTTCCGAAGCACGGAGGAGCTCGAGATAATATAAACTCATCCATGGACAGGCTACGGTTGACGTTGCTTAACTTGCGTGTACAATTAGACTGACACGCGCAATGACGCCATCGTGCTTCTCTATTATTTTCTATTATTCATTATATTAATTTCAAGACATCATAAATTTTGTTCAACTAATATGTATACCACGACATTCATTGACAATTAGGCGGTACGAAGTTCGCCGGGCCAGCTAGTATATATATATATATATATATATATATATATATATATATATATATATATATATATATATATATATATATATATATATATATATATATATATATATATACTACCTGTATGTATATATGTTATGGTCAATGTAATAAATTAGTTATTATTCATACTGACTAATACTTGGTCAAAGTGATAAATCATGTTTTGGTTAGATTTAAGTAGATTTTTTGTTAGGTTAGTCTAGGAGCAACCTAGATGATGAATGATGTGGTGCCAAGTAAGCTTAATTATTAATAATTGACAATTTATTACATTGGCTAGCCATTATAAATAATGACCAATTTATTATATTGACTGTAACATGTTCACAATATATGTATAATATTTATGTAAATATATAGTATTTTTAACATAATTGAATATAATAAATGTCTTACACAAGACAAAATGTATATGGGAAATCTTCGTGGGAAATTGTCTTAAGTCGACACGAGTATTTAATTATTTGTACAAATAAATAAATATTGATTAATTGATTGATCGTTTACACCCAGTAGAGACTCCGAGGTCTCGGGTTCGATCCCCGCACTACACAAATATTTGAATGCATAAACATGTCTGTTTGTCTTGGTCTGGGTATTTGTATGTACAAAAAGAAATGTTTTATATATCAGTTATCCAACATGGCAGTGTATAATTTGTCAAGGAATATTTATTTATTATATTTTGTATGAGAACTAAACCAGTTAAATGTAGCAATAAAGTTAACTCGATGCCTTATAGTATTTATGACCTCAAATCGCATCGTTTATTGGATGTAGGAATGTACAGCACAGAGATATTGGTTCGAGATAAGTCGTGATTGTTGCAAAGGGTGCTAAAGGCTTGCGTGTCGCTCCGGCCTTGGGGCCAGGAGGCATGGTGCCATGGCGGCCTCTTTATTACCATTCAAACTTAATCGAAAACTCCCCACAGGCACAGTTAAATCCACAGTTAAAACAAACACGAAGACTTACAAATGTGTCGTAAAGTTTAACATCTTAATCCCTATTCCGAAAAAAATGGTTTTTGTACTAAATCTATATACCTACGTGAAGCAAAAATTTTTACGAAAATTGAGCGGACGGAGGAGTAAGAAATTTCGCACACTTTTAGTTTATACAGAGAAGGAGTGCAGAATGCTAATATTTTATTTTTAATTAAGCGTAATAATACATTAAATCAAAAAAAAATTTTACACACACTACCATGTATTTGACACACACACACGTTACTCATTTGTTTATTGTTAAAGTCATAATAAAAATTAATTATGTCGCATTTACGAATATAATTTAGTACGAATTAATATAAATATGGATACTATTTAACGTAACATCAAATAAATACATTTCAAACTTAACTTAACCTATTTTGTACATCAAAAAATACTTACTGCACATCAAATGCAGGATTTGATGTGCGATCAGTTAATTTAATATTTTCCAATAAATATTATGCATGTTTACTTCTTCTGTACGTATTTTATAGAAGGAACTCGCTGTCGATAAGTTACTCGCTGATCTATCAACGCACAAGTCAAAGATCTGGACGGGTTGAAATCTGGCATACTGGCTATTATGACGAAGGCTTCCGCTAAGAAAGGATATTTTAAAATTCCCACGGAATATCGTGATACGGGTGCGCGAAATCGCGGGCCCAAGCTAGTCTTCTTAAAAACAAAGATTTTTTCATCTATCTGTAATATAAAAATGAATCACTGAATGTGTTGCTAAGCCCAAATCTCAAGAACAGCCGAACCGATTTCGATAATTATTTTTTTAGAATATTCCTTGAAGTACGAGGATGGTTCTTACGCAGAGAAAATTTTTAAAAATTACCTGAAAAAGTCTAAAATCAACACTTTTCTATCTCCCATACAAACGATTCGTAATAAGTCAATTTGAACTTTAATACCATACCATAAAGTTCAAGTGTTAGTGGAGAGGTTCCGAGGCGAGGAGGCAAAACAATTGAGTGATGTTGACGTGACAACTATAGCGGTACGAAGTTCGACGGGTCAGCTAGTTAATTATAAAAATTTCCTGTCAACCTGCACATGCTAGGTACTAACTACACCTTGCCGACTAGCAAACGATGGTCTGAGCAATGAGAAGCATTTTGAACCCGACTGTGGAATCCTAACCACCTCACAGAAGACCGTAGATAACAGTACCACAATACACTGAGAACTTATAAGTTTATTGTGACAGTACCCTGGAGCTTAATCGTGTTCCTGCGAGTAAGTGGTGGTAAAATCAACAGAAGCAGAAGTGCTGCATTCGCAGCGAGATGCCTGAGCACAAGCAAAGGTCCTAATAAAGGTATGACCGACACGCGCAACGATGCAATCGAGCTCCTCCATTTTTTATCAACATATTTTCGTTCAAAACTATTTAAAATGTAAAGGGTAAGTAAATAAGAAGTGATGCTGAACTTATTTTGACAGTAGCATCGCGTGAATGCTGTAAAGCTATTTGTATTATTAGCATTGTGCACGGAACTATCTGAAGTAATTTAAACGACATTTTGTTTCGTTTTCAATAGCCAGATCACAAGATACACTGTCGACTTCAAGGAAATCTGATTTCCGTTTATTATCTCTATTTATTTACTATTCATTGGTCACAATCAAATAGTCGATATTATGCACAAAGGTAAAATGAAAGGTTTTGGAGCTGCAGTTTTGCAAAATAATTGATTCAATTAGTTTAAAACTTCTTACTCCTACCAATTTCTTCTGATTAAATTCGTTGTGAGATCCAAAGCAGCAATAGTCTTATCCCCTGGGACTGCAGTGAACTTCATTGTTCATTGCCTTTTTGGTCAAATTGACCAAAAAGGTAATGAACTGAAGAAATAAATTTGGGTAGCTTTTTGGTCAAATTGACCAAAAAGCTGACCAAAGATCGTCGCTGTTAATCCTAGCTACACAGGAGATACAGTGGTGGAAATGTGTGGTGAACCCTCATAAAAAAAACGAGTGTGCTTTAGACCACACGACTGAAATAAAACTTCTTTAGCTCTACTAACTTATATCTCCCTCTCAACTTCCTTTCGCCGTTTCCGTAAACCTCTCGTAACGCATTCACCAGCTTACTCCCCAAATCAAGCGTACTTTTAGTACCAATCAAAATACTCGTAAAAAACTATAGTTACGGGACGACTTACCTCACTGTGAAGTCAAAAAGCTGAAGCTCCGCGAGAGCAGCACAGAGGCGAGGAATCAAGCCTGGGTCCTGCTCTGTCCCCACCATGGTATGGGTTTTGCCCGTGGCACTCTGCCCGTACGCCAGGACGCATGCTGACACGCCACGAGCCACGCTGGCAAGTACATCACGACCTATAGCTTCGAACACCTGACAAATAAAGTTATTATCTAAATTTTTGGTTAATAGGGGCATAAACAAAGACATTTAATATAATGTGGATATCATCATCATCATCAGGCCCATTTTAGTCTCCACTACAGGAGCACAACCCTCTCTCGCCCGTCCTAGACGGAAGGAGGATTTGGCCTACACTCCCCACGCTGGCCAAACGGGTTGGGGAGGCTTGATCGATATTTGATAATGTATTTCCCTTAGTCGCCTTGTACGACATCCACGGGAAGAGACGGAGTGATTCTATTCTAGTCTGCCGGAAGCCACACAGCATCCGTGTGGTTTCCGGCAGACTAGAATAATCACGGCATAATGTGGATATGCCGACATTAAATATATTTTATGTATATAGGGAACATTGTAGCTCCATAGGAACAAGAGTTCGTTTGGTGCCATACAATAAACACGTAAAATCTTGTTGACTTTCTTATTTCAAGTCTGCATACAGTCTATTGCTAATTTAACATTTTCGTTCATACAGTTAAACTATTTACTATTAAATGACCAAATTGTGCTAATATTGCAGTATAGGTACGCTGTGATGATCTCGTAAACGGCTTTAACGATCGCGATGAAATTTGCAATACACGATTTGACGGAGGTGAATAATTACTCTAGCAAAAAACGATTTTTCCTGTATACATGGTCTGTAACCATGTATACAGGGAAAATCGTTTTTTTTTTTAAAGTAGTAGTAAAGCTTGCTCGCTCAGATAATTATTTATATTTTTTTTGTATTCCAGGACAAGTTACACACCGCCTTCTAGTCCCAAACTAAGCAAAGCTTGTACTATTTGACCACCGGGTTCACTAAAATTTATAATACATCTGTTAGCAAATTATGTATGGTACTACTCGTTATTTCTTCTAAGTCATTATTAGATGACACACTCATGTAAACTGACGTGTTATGATGAACACAAATGTTGAGTGTTATTCGGTATTCCAAGTAACCTATCTGTTAAAAAGGTCATTTTTACCAAACCTTTTCCTGAGACGCAAACGCGGGGTCTGTTGCTGGACACGCACTGTCAAAAGTATAATCAGCGTGGTATCGACGTACGCGCTCTCGACTGTCGCCAGCACCTGATACGCTCACCTGCGCAAATTGACAAAATGATGAGTTTGCTGAAAGTCTTTGAAAGCATCAACTCAATTATGATTGCCTACATCAGGGATGGCGTACCTAGCTTGCCTATAAAGGTAAACGTGTCATTAAAAAAATAATAAGTGACATATTAAATCACATGTCGTCAAAGAATATTACTGCCATATTGATTTATTGAACAAAAATAAAGTTAGATGCTACTACCAGAGGCGGCTTTACCTATAGAGTAGGGTGTGCGTTGCACACGGGCGCAGCGGTCTAGGGAGCGCCGACGAGCGCATTTCATTTTAACCGAGCGCTTCTAGCCTGTCTGGGTAATGATTGCACACGGGCGCTACATGGGCTAGAGACGCCACTGGCTACTACGTTAGTACTATTACTTACACTGTGATGCTACTTAGTTTTACTCTTTTTTAGGAACTCGAAATTTGTATAGTAACTATTATTGTTTTATTATTATATCAATAACTTAATAAGATTCTTATTTTGTTACTTTTAATGTGAGGAGGAGGAAAGGAGATTTTATGCGGTCGATTTCTATTCGTGCTGGAGTTACTTTGAAAAAACAAAAAAGAACAAAAATGGCGCTTATGCGCTTATTCAATGTAGTTTAGGAAAGATAATATTGATAAACTTTTCAGGAACAATTTTGTGAATTCGTAACAGATTCAGCCCTCCAAACTAAACGTGTGGCATAAACACGTTTTGCGATCATAATACTACCTAGTACGTAGTACTATACTTATACTGTTGTATAAGATAACACTCACTTTTATGTTGGTAATTGTTACTGTGTTTTCATTCTCAACATTAACAACCGGTATCCGATCCCTCTCTGACTTACGCTCCCTGAAATAATATTAATAAGTATTAAATAATAATAAATATTCCTGGAAAAAATACACACTGCCATCTAGTCTCAAACTAAGCAAAGCTACTACTATAGGTGGTGTACTATGGGTAATTATTATGAAGGTTTGTGTCCATCTAGCTTTCCTATAGGTCCCGACTGTTCAAAATCTCTATGTTCCACATTAAAATTTTAATTAAGTACTTAGATTGTGAGGTAACGCCTCATCGTTACAGCCAAAGAAAAGTTATTCGACAGTTTTTTTAGTAGAATCACAAACACCATCTGCTTACCTTGATAATGCCTTAGCGGCGAAACCGGTCGGTAAAAATAAATGTAATTACGTGGAACAGTACAAGTGCTTTATTATAACATTAAGTATGATAATAATGTTCCACTAAGTGCCAACATTCAACAGTATCAACTTTATTCGACATTAGTTAACAAATTTCTATCTAGGTTACGTATATAAAAATAAAATTACTGTTCGAAATGTGTTCTTACCTTTCACTGAATGGTCTCACACGTATGCCTAGTTTAACATTTTTAGACATATTTATATTAATTTTATATTCCTTAACAGTTACATTAACATAGTATAACCTGTTTACTATATTTCACTATATTAATGTCATGTTTTGTGAATGAAAGTGAGTGAACTGAATCGACTTTGTTACAGAAATGCACCGCAGCATCGTAGTCAAAGTTATTTTCAGCTACACGCTCACTTCCTGTTTAAGGAAATTATAAGTTAACTAAAATAGATTAACCATAGTAGACATTAGATCTTTAAAATAATAAGTCAAACCGACTTCACTGAAGTCTACGCCTTTACAGATAATGATATGAATACGCGTTTAATTCAAGTCCGTTTCCTTTTTTATTTAAGACTAGTTTCCGCCCGCGATTTCGCCCGCGTTTACGGGGTGGGGTACATACGTGCTTTTCGGGTTAATAGCCTATAACACTCACAAATAACGTGGTTTTCTATTGGTAAAAGAATTTTCAAAATCAATTCAGTAGATCTAGAGATTACCCCCTACAACTTCACAAACTCACAAAGGAGTGGAGTGGCCGGGTTGTGCTAAGGTTATGATGAGGGCATCATAACCTTAACACAACCCGGCCACTCCACACAAATATCGCGTCGTGGACCACTACACAAACAATGCCGTCTGTGCAGGGCGTGCATGAGCATGTGTGTGTGCAGGGCGTGCATGAGCATGTGTGTGTGCAGCGCAATACAAAATGTTCCAGATTCGTCTCAGGGGAGGTGAGGGCGATGCGAGAGAGCGGCAGAGAGTAGCCATACTGTACGTAGTAGGTACTATTACTTATACTGTGATATTGGTATAGATTAGCTGTTATCCGCGGTTTCACCCGCTAGGTTATCATTTTAATAAAACTTTTTTTTTCGTGATGTTTTTTCTGGATAGAAAGTAGCCTATGTCATTCTCCAGACCTCAAAGTATCCTCATAAATAAGAAGAGACAAAAACATTTTTTTTTATTATGATTTAATTGTTAATATATGAAAAAGAAGTAAATAATTCATGTGTTTCGCCCACAAAGCCATGTCATTTGATACCTTTAGCTACATAACGGCTCACCACAATCTTTAGAGCCAAAGCCAACCTCGACTGCACGCACGCACTAAGACGCAGAGTACATCGTATTTGTAAACTGCCCGACTGGGGAAGTACCTACAGCTCACAAAATACAGCGGCCAAATAACAATTCCCATGAGGGTTGTTGTGTTCCTGCGAGTGAATGAGGTCATCAGAAGGGAGAAGAAGTTGCTGCGAGAGCGGGGGTTAATATAGCTACGGTAACCGATTCACATCAGACGGGCCGTTATGCTTGTCCGCCACCCGATGTAGTGTAAAAAAATACCCATATTACAGTATGCGGTATACGGGTTAAAGTGGAAATTATATAATGTCGTCTAATAGGCCCTAATAATATAGGTACAGTTCTATCTCTCTTTGGGAAAAGGAACAAATTTCACGACAACCTATACCAATAACAAGCAAGGTCGCGACTCAATAGGGGTTCTGTTCAGGGGTGGACGCGATCGAGGGGGGGGGGGGGGGGGTCTTAACAAATAATAATTACGTATTTTTTTCTCAAAAATGCCTCACGTAATTAGATAAAAATTGTCGAAGTTTTAGTTGGCGTTGTGTTCGTTGGAGATATCGCACATATTCTTTGTCATTCAATTGAACATGTCTATTTAATTGGGTATTATATGTATATATGATACTTTAGTTTTTATTATACCATGCCATATGCCAAGCAAGCATAAGGCCCGCCTGATGTAAAGCAGGATGTCGTAATAAACACGAAGTTTTTACATGTTACCGGAAATTTGCACGTTCATGCCATTGTTCTTCTAACAATGGAGTTATCTTTTCATTTAAATATTAAACACAGATCTATTATTTGCCAAATACAGCCTCATGACTAGAGGTCATAAACAATCACCATGTTCGTATTATTATTCTAAAAACTATAGAATACTTTTTTTTACCGACGACAGAAAATAATACCTACCTATAAAATAATACTTATACAAGTACACCATGGAATACTTATTTTGATTCGGAAAATAGGTATTACGTTTTAGATATTACCAAATATCTGCAGCTTAATTGTTAAATCTTCAGGGTTCCTACCAGATAAGCTAAACACGAGTACCGTAAATCTAAGCTGAAGTTTGATTATCTCAATAAAAAAATCCGATGGGAATCAGCTTCTACTTAGGGGCCGTCCATTAATCATGTGAGGGTTTTTTCGCCTTTTTAATCACCACCCTTGGTGATACTTGATGAAGTGTAAGTCAAACAACACGTGTATTTTTTGAAGCTACAAATAATCTTAAAATTTTTGAATATTATTTTTAAATGCAAGTATAAAGTATATAATTCTATGTAAACTTCTCTGAAAGGAACCGCACGGTAGAAGGAGGCCATTATGTCAAAAACCTTCTCTGAACAACCACAAAAAATAAATACACGTGATATCTTACTAAACCCCCCCTCACCCTTGTGATATTTCGTGATTTTTACCGAACCCCCCTTCCCCTCTTTGGAGCCTCACGTGATTAATGGACGGCATCTTAGGGCTCCAGCCACGGGAATTTCCCCCGTTTTTGTAACATTTCATTATTGCTCTACTCGTAGTGGTCATACTGTCTATTGTTACTACAAATGTTACACATCTAAGCTTCTCTCACCCTTAAATGGAGAGTCACAATCGACCGGCAGTTAAGCAGTGTTGTTCTTGATCTACTAACTGCCGTATTCTGAGGTAACTAATTGCCGTATTTTACGACATTCAGAATGTCTTAAATACGACAATTAGTTACCTTTGCTTTGTAATCAAAATCACCGCCGCAACGTTTACATTACTCAGCCGCGTGAATGAATCAATAAAACAGATATTCTTCAGGAATCTACCAATGGTTGTTTTTTTATACTACGTCGGGTAGTAAACAAACAGATGACCCACCTGATTTGAAGCGGGTACAGTAGTCATAGAAATGGCTCACAAATCGCAACATGAAATATGCCCTCGCTGCGATCGGAGCAACTCCCTCCTTCCAGCCCCCTTACCACCATCTCTTATTGCGATTCAGTAACTGAATAGAATGCTTATTCATACCAATGAATAAGCGACTCTATTTCAAATGGAATAGAGTCGCTTATTCATTGGCATGAATAAGCAATCTATTCAACTATTGAATCGCAATAAGAGATGGTGGTAAGGGGCTGGTGACCGCACTCACTCGCTGTAACACAACTACCCTCAAGGGTCAAATTGTTATTTAACTGCAATCTTCTGTGAGGTAAAGGTACTTCCCCAGTCAGGCAACATACAATTTACGTTCGCCCTTTCTTTCGCCAAAGCCTCGTTAGTCAATCAGGGTGCACGTGAGTATCTTTGAGCCAAAGCCGGTTGGCTTTAACTCAAAGATAGTGCACCACGTACATGCCTAGATTGATGGTGTTCAGAGGAATTGTTGGGTATGATGCCTCTGGTCACCTGCAATTCTATTTTATCTAACATCTAACTAATATTTATGAATGTGAAAGTTAGTGAGGACGGATGTCGGTGTTGACAACGAGGATTGGTATG
This sequence comes from Hypsopygia costalis, assembly GCA_937001555.2. Taxonomy (NCBI): domain Eukaryota; kingdom Metazoa; phylum Arthropoda; class Insecta; order Lepidoptera; family Pyralidae; genus Hypsopygia; species Hypsopygia costalis. The sequence goes on along the minus strand of OW443343.2, from coordinate 17,421,957 downwards.
GATGATATATCGATTTAAGAATGTTTGTTACTGTTTCGCGGCATACCTTTTAAATATTTTTTTATTTTATTAAATTATTATTGCACAAAATACAAATAAAATTTTATACAAACGGCGAACTTAATGCTAAAGCTTTGTCAACCGGTTTACCTTTAGAGTTTCAGAATAGGGATGTAGAGGTTAAAATTTAACATACTTAAAAAAATTACATTAATTAGATATAAGTACAAAACACCAACAATTTGTATATATAACAAAGAATATGTTCTGGATAAACACATAGGACACTTTTTATAAATGTACCTACCTAGTTACAATGTTTTATGATTGAAGTCGCGGGCAAAAGCTAGTTAGCTATATACCACACACACCATCGACAAGTTCCCATCATCATTGAAACCAAAATGTTCTTGGCCTCTTTACACTGTGCTTTGGTTTAAACATCCACTGGTTCATGTGACTACTTACCTACTTATCATCAGGTAGATGCTTAGTTTATTTATTGCGTTGATCTACTTATACAAACATCATATCTTTTGTCATGCTCATCAGAAACTACACCTTTTCAATCTTTCTCTAAATTATTATTTTTTTAGGTACATTGGATATCTGAAACAAATATTATTTTTAAAATAATGTGTAATGGATAGATATAAGATCATGAATAAAGACAAAGTTCAAAATACAAGGCTGTAGCAACTTCGTCAGATTATGTTAGAATCATTTAAAAAAGATAAAAAAATATATTTATATTTTTTATTCTCATGTCAAATACAGCAGCAGAAGTTTGTCAGGAACAACACTAATTTCTAATTAGGCACTATTGACACTAGTTCGAATACATAAGAACAGTTTTGTTATTATGTAATATGTAGGTATGTATTTAATCATTGAAACTCCGAAGACCCTGCATAGTGTGTTCAGTTTTCATGTAAGTAGGTAGTAGAATTATCACCAAGATTTAAATAAAAAAATAATAAAACATCGCTATGGGTATCTACGACTGGTTTATTTTCGGCGGTTGTATTATAATAACTTGGGTAAGTCGACATCATTTGACTTTTAGGACGTAATGTTCCGACATTTTCTACTACGAATTGTATTCGACACGGTTATCATTCATTCATTTATGTATATATTCATATGTATGTATTTCCAAAAAATGCATTTGTGTATGTTTATCACATAGTACCAGCTTTGCTTAGTTTGACTAGATGGCAGTGCGTAATTTCTCCAGGAATATTTATTTATTTATTATTTCATTCAGACGGACTGCGCACACCGAATCTCAGGAATTCGGGATAGCGGTATACACGCAAACGAAATCACGAGCGCAAGCATTTTATACAACTCTAATGTCCCACACCACAGGTCCCACTTAAATAATTGAGGTCTGTGTTTATGTTATTTTTCATACCACTAAAATTAACAATTAGCGTACGCTCCGCTTGATGGAAGCTTGTTATATCAGGGGCATCATTCGAGAGTGGTTAGACGAGGCTGCAAAAACCGCTTCACGCTGTTTTTTTAAGCAATCTATGCTGGAGTCTTCTGTCCCCTGAGAAAACCTCGACATACAGTAAGTTACTACTGTGGTTCTAATGTGTGAATATGAATTTCCTGCCCATATGTGCTAATGGCGATGGAGGCTGAGGGTATCCAACCCAACCAAACACCTCCTCTGATCATAACCCACTGTACATTTGGTAATATTACGGTGGAACTTTCTCCTCAGATTTAAGCGCTCAATACCATCTATAACCTTGAAATTGTCAACAATCCCGACCACTGATGACTGACTGACCACTTTGCTATACTGCTATACGGTCTGCAGAAACCTCTTGACAACCCGGTGTACCACAGATTTTGATACTCGTAATAATTGGGTCATATGTTTGTAGGTGTGCCTAGTTTGAATTAAAGTAACAGCCCTAGCAACTTGAGTGGCGTTTAGATCTGACATTCTCAGTTTATTTGCAATTCACCCATAGCACGACGCACAAGGAACTCGGGGCAAAAGTATAAACAAAACCTACATTGAAACATAAGTTCAGAAGTTGGCAATTTTTTTGCAGTATGAAGAGCACCTAATACGGTACGTAATTAATAATAAAAAGAAATGAAATTCGAAAAAAAACTAAATTTCAAAACTTTCTTTTTTTAATAAGTTTTACTAATGTATGTGGCCAGTACGCAAGAAAATTACAACAGGAGATACTTAATACCTTTTTTTTTGCATTCTTCTAAATTTGTTCATGACTGTATATGGCAAAGAGGCAAAGACAACTAACTGGTCTTTAGGGAACTGATTGAACTCCATTAATTGATGTCGCACTTTTGCTTTAAAAAGTAGAGTTAAAAAGCCAAGGCAGCCAATATGCATGGATACACTGAAAATGATAATAAAAATAAAAATCTGGTACGGCGTAATTTTTAATTATAATATGTAATTGTTATCATAAATGCGAAATTTATTGTTATAATTCGTTTTTTATAGGAGAAGGTTCCATGTTCAACTGTATAATTAAATATAGAACCTCCTCCCTTTTTGAAGTCTGTTAAAAGTGACAGTAAAGTGTTTTATTGAAACTACTATCGTGTCCCATAATTATAGTCCTATAATATCTACTAACAACTCAATACAAAACGAGAGCTAGTAACACTAGCTACATTTATATTTTATATTTAATTAAGATAAATGTAGCATTTATATTATAAACTTCCCCAGACTGGGCCAATTATCCCTACCTCCTCCTCTCTTTCGCCAGTGCCTCTTTCGCTAGTCTACACGGTGTATTATGTGCAGACGAGTTTACCTTTGGCTCTAATAAAAATGGTGGAGAATTTATAGTGGTGACCCCATATATTTGTATATAATATTGCAGGTATAAATCGCCACCTTGTGATGGCGATTTAGTTCCTGCAATATTTGAGGGTAACGTAGGGCTAGTCGTGTTATAAGTAAAAAAAAATGATGATAGCATTGTACTCGTATCTTCAAAAAAATAATTAAAATGTAATTATTCGCACTTTTTACCAAACTCATTGTCCCCATAAAGCTCCTAACGCGGCGGCCGGCGCGGCGCCGCGGCGTTGCGACGGCAAGTGGACTATAGAACGCTCGTCTCGTGCACCGAGCGCTGAGTGTTAATTATAGTGTAGTGTTCACTATCCTTTGAAAAAAAGAAAAAAAAATACTTTGTATTTTTTTATTTTATTTGTTTACCTAAGTAGTATATCACAGTACTATTACTTATACTGTGATATCACTTAGAGATACAGTTTCTTAAATATTGCAGGTGAATTTGTTTAAAAATGATATTGTTATGTTACGATTTTTTGGGCGACTTGGTAGAAATGGGGCGCTTTCGGCTTATTCAACATCCTCTACTGGCGACTGTAGCCTTCGAACATCTGGCAACCCAGGTCAGATGACTAACTTGACATTTGACATTTTTGGCATTGACAACTGACAGAACAAAATCTCTGATAAAAATAAGAAATGAAAGTTTTGTAGTTTTCCTTTGCTTTGGTTATATTAGGAAATTTTTCAAAGAAAGAAAGTGGTATTAGTTCGTAAATAATCACGTCATTTCACTTTGTATTCGTGAACAAATACAAGTAAGTATTTTTAATTTTAGATGTTACTTTTGGCAAAGAGTAATAAAATGTTTTAGTACGAAACTTACATGATTAACGTAAATTATTTTTCACCCATTTTTGATGATATTTGTCGTTTTTTCCCCGTGTTAGTACCAATCTTAGTACTAGTTGGGTCAGTGGGTAGCTTTCGGGGCGGGATGGACTTACTTTTTTACTACTTTCTTTCGAAGTATTGTGGTTACCTTTTTTATTTCCTCTAAATATATATAGGTATATAGATCGTTTAGTTTATAACATGGATTTTTTATTTAAATTAAAACGTTACCCGTATAACAATTTCGATGGTTAGTAGTAACATAAGCAAGAAATTCTACTGCTCTAACACCTGATAGTAAGATTGCTAATAACAAAGGAAAAAGGATTTTGTCTCGGCCCCATTTAAACTGGGCACATATTTCATTCATGGTATTAAATCATTATATTCCTAAAATATATTATCTTCTTAATATAAATATCGTTGTATCCTTCGTTGTATCTACAAATCGCAACTTTTACAGACTGATTGTTGATTGATAGATCTATCAATGATCCGTCAGTACAGCACATCTCAAACCACTCAACAGATCAGGTTATATTTTACATACAGCTAATAAGTCGTAGGCATCTCCTAAAAAAAGATTTTTTTAATTCCCATTGTGTATCAGGATAGAAGTATTCAAATTTGTGATCACAAACAAGTTATAATCTATGTATTTGAGGTCAAATGAATTATAATCTATGTTTTTGAGATTTGTGTTTTTGATAATTGTTATATACTGTTATTCTTTAGATACATTACATACAAACTGCAACCCCAGTACTGACCCACTATTTACCATTACACATTATTCAAACAGCAATTACCATAATTCATAAGGGAAAATTCTTACTGAAGGAGCTGGCTATTGTTCAGTATTATATTGAGCTGAGACATGTAGATCTATTGATTAGTACAATTTGAATGACAAATCCATTGTCATTATAATTTAACATGAACAAAAATATATTTAACAATATGCTTAAAGAAGAAATCCGGTCTATGATAGTCATATAGGTATGACAAAGCATAGTGCTGTTACTCCTCAGCCTGTCAGCACATATATAAAGGATAATTGCACCTGGAGCTGATTTTCTTTACAAAATGTAGGTTTTGTATTCCACTATACATTTTTTTTTTTTTCAAATTCTTTATTTTCCTACATACTGGCAGCATAATTTGGAGGACCTAACCTAACTTTTAAAAAACATAAATGGACTCTGTTATGCAGAATACATCTAACTAAAATTTTGTTACTATTAACTTAAAGCTATTTGAAGTTTAATAAGAATAAAAATATCACGCCGCTATATATAGCAGCAGCTATATAGTTTTGGGCAGCACGGTTGGATCTATTCTGCATAACAGGGCCCAAATGCCTTCTCTGTGTCAAATTTCTGCCCTCTTACCACCACCTCTTAGTGCGATTCAATAACTGAATAGGATGCTTATTCATACCAATGAATAAGCGACTTTATTTCAAATGGAATAGAGTCGCTTATACATTGGTATGAATAAGCTATCTATTCAGTTATTTAATTGCAATAAGAGATGGTGGTAAGGGGGCTGACTGGTAGAATAAACTGTCTGGCCATGTATGTACATGTGATATTGGGTCCTTCAAAAAGGAATGTGAACAGACGCCTTCTAGCGCATAGTAGTAGAAGGAAAGAGATGACATAAAATTAAATTCTGTATTTTGTCATCGGGGCCCTTGTGCTCTTGTGGGCACTTAAACTAGACACATTTTACACTTTTTTTATCTAAAGTATTTTTTTTCTACTAGCATTTCCATTGAAGATGATACCCATATCAACGTTCCCTATGTATAAAGCGACATGTCAAAAATGGCAAAAATTTTTATTGCATAAATTGCTATTGATTTTCCGTGTAAGAAAAAATATTTTTTTTGTTTTTAAAATTGATTGTATATAATTAAAAAGTATGAAGTTTACTAATTTTTGTAATAATCATTATGAATTAATTACTATATAGTAGTATAAGCAGACATGTCTGAAATGGAAAAAAATGCCATTTTTGACATGTCGCTTACATACATGTGATTTTGGTGCATACATTCCTGGACTCCAGTCCCTGTGACCCATCAGTCAGGCACTGGCTCTAATGCCAAAACCCAGGAAGAAAATTGGAAAATATATTTGTATGGGGAAAGCACAGACTGAATTTCGCCTCAAGTCCATTAAAATTTAACATTTGTTTATAGATGCTGGTCCGTAGACTGACTCGGTCGTTATGGAGCACGATCCGCACGGAATCACGTTGTATGGCGTCAGAACCAGTTAAACCACAACCGGTTGAAGAGAAGGATAAAGATGGAGTTGACCGAGTGCAGGTAAAAAATTATGTTTATACACACTATTTTCTTTTATACTTTCCTTATTCATGTATAAAGTCTTGGGCCTCTATGTTATATTTATGGCTCTAAATAATTGCATCCAAAAATTATGCCATTTTTACTTTTTTGTGTTTTTTAAATGGACTCTGTTATCCAGTATAGATCCATGCGACATTTTGTTACTTTTAAGTTGAAGCTATTTTAAGTTTAAATAGGAATAACAATATCACAGAGTATAAGTTTTGTGAGGCATATGTGATCAAACTGCTAGAATCTGTTGCGAATATATGAAATTTCATGGTAATTTCGGTTCATGGTATAAAATGTCGCCAATTATCAATATAATATGGATGGAATATTAATTTATGGCGAGTTGTACAATAGTAAAACTCAGCAGCAGAATATTCTTTTTTTATACAGGTCAGTTGGCAGATAAGCATACGGCCCGCCTGATTTGAAGCAGTTACCGTTGCTAAGATATACATATTTTTTTTCACAAACTGAATTCTTGAAAGTATAAATTACAACTATTGTGGTGGTGAGCCACTAACGCCCCAATAATATACAATAATATTTTTTATATACTATGGGGGTAAGTGGTTCACCACGATCTTTAGAGACAATACCAACCTGCACTGCCTGCACGTGGTGCATCCTGCCGATGGGGGTACATCCACTTCACAGAATACCGCAACCGAATGACAATTCCCTTGAGGGTTGTTGTGATCTTGAGAGTAAGTGAAGTCACCAGAAAAGAAGGAGTGGCTGCATGGGCAACGGTGTTAGCGGCGCGCGAGCGATATATAATGTTGAGAGCGTTAATATGGCTATGGTAACCGCTGCACATCAGGCGGGTCGTATGCTTGTCTGCAGACGTAGTATAATATATCACACAACACTATAAAAAACATAATTCTTCATTATTGTTACAGGCATTAGAATTGGATAATGACCTTTGTCTCTTAGTTGATGAAAAGGATAATTTCCTTGGCACAGCCACTAAGAGAGAGTGCCACCGAGTAGACGATGATGGGAATGTGAAGCTACATCGAGCATTCAGCGTGTTTTTGTTCAACAAACGTGGGGATATGCTTCTACAGAGGAGAGCTAGTCAAAAAGTAAATATGATTTTAATTTTATTCATTCATTATTTTTTTGTTAAAATCCTCAAGTAGATAATCCATTGTATATATTATAAACTACCGACCTACCCCGGCTTCAAGCGGGTGCAATAAAATATAGTTTATATTATTCGCTTGTAACTTTCTTTAGGCAAAAGAAGTTTTAAAATCGGTTCAATAGTGTATTCATTTCAAACAAAAATACAACTTCTCTCTTTATAATATTAGTATAGATAGACATCGGAAAGGTGAATGCTATATATGCTTTTGGGAGGCTGGGGTTGTTACCCCAGCCCCCAGCAGGGTTGAGAAAAAACAATATTTTTATTTTATGAAACAAACAGTTCAAAGTATTTTGAACAAGTGGTTGTTTTTCTGTTTTGTATGTTTGTTTTATTTTTAATTCAGGCCATTAATTTCTATTAAATTATAATATAACATAATTTCGAGATTATTATGCAATTCGCCATAGTAAATATTTACATTACACACTACCGGGTTTTTTGTATATCATTAACACTACCCTAATATTTATATAATAATCTATATATATAAAAGAAAGTCGTGTTTGTTACAACACTTATAACTCGAGAACGGCTGAACCGATTGCCATGGTTTTTGATTTGTTGGATTTGTTTCCGTCCCGAATAGCAGAATAACTCTTAAAAACATTGGAAAATTCTCGAAATAATAAAATAAAAGAAAAAACATTTTCCCATACAAATGAAAGTGTCAGTTGAAAAAGGGATTACGATATTTATTGGTTGTCAAATATCAAAACGTCAAATCGATTGGTGTCACTTTTATGTCGCGAAAGTTGTCTGTGATTTGTTATGAAAATTTAAAAATGTCAAATCGATAGGGGTGAAAACGCTTTTCCCATGGGGTTCGAACACAAGAATCAAATCAGAGTAAACATCAAAAGAAATGACAATTACAAATCACCAAAATGATAAAACCTATTTCAAAACTAAATAAAACAAAACGTTTTTTTTTTTTAAATTAACAATAAGGAAATCTTTATTTTTATGAAATCTTCAGTTTTTATGGATACGGGTCTTCCCTCAACCGAAGGGGTTTAGAGCGTACTCCAACACGCTGCTCAACTGCGGGTTGGCGGAGGCCAGTGTTTTCGAACCGCCTAAAGGCCACTGACTTAACTTAACGACTGTCATTAAATGATAACAACCGGGACCGACAGCTTAACGTGCCTTCCGAAGCACGGAGGAGCTCAAGATGAGCTAATGATAACAACCGGGACCGACGGCTTAACGTGCCTTCCGAAGCACGGAGGAGCTCAAGATGAGCTAATGATAACAACCGGGACCGACGGCTTAACGTGCCTTCCGAAGCACGGAGGAGCTCAAGATGAGCTAATGATAACAACCGGGACCGGCGGCTTAACGTGCCTTCCGAAGCACGGAGGAGCTCAAGATGAGCTAATGATAACAACCGGGACCGATGGCTTAACGTGCCTTCCGAAGCACGGAGGAGCTCAAGATGAGCTAATGATAACAACCGGGACCGACGGCTTAACATGCCTTCCGAAGCACGGAGGAGCTCAAGATGAGCTAATGATAACCACCGGGACCGACGGCTTAACGTGCCTTCCGAAGCACGGAGGAGCTCAAGATGAGCTAATGATAACAACCGGGACCGACGGCTTAACGTGCCTTCCGAAGCACGGAGGAGCTCAAGATGAGCTAATGATAACAACCGGGACCGATGGCTTATCGTGCCTTCCGAAGCACGGAGGAGCTCAAGATGAGCTAATGATAACAACCGGGACCGACGGCTTAACGTGCCTTCCGAAGCACGGAGGAGCTCAATATGAGCTAATGATAACAACCGGGACCGACGGCTTAACGTGTCTTTCGAATCACGGAGGAGCTCGAGGTAATATAAACCCATCCGTGTACAGGCTACGGTCGACGTTGCTTAACTTGCGTGTTCAATTAGACTGACACGCGCAATGACGCCATCGAGCTTCTCTATTATTTTCTACTATTCATTGTTTTAATTCCATAAAATCATAAATTTAGTTCAGCTAATATGTACCACGACATTCATTGATTGTTAGGCGGTACGAAGTTCGCCGGGACAGCTAGTATAAATTAAATAAAAGGGAATACTGAATGTAAGAAAATACTTTAATAAACCCACTGGTGTATTAAAGTATTTTCTTTTACTATTGCGTTTTTTCTAATATTTCATTTCATCATTAACCTGGCATGCGTAATAAAAAACACACACATCATGCCAACTCTATACGAATGTCGCGTTGGTAACTACTACATAAAAAATGACATCTGTGCAGAACGTGAATGAACATTTGTGCGTGTGGCGCCATACAAACTGTTCCAGATTCGTCTCAAAGGGGAGGTGAGGTCGGTTCGATAGTGCAGCAGGGAAAGACCGTACTGTACGTAATACTATTACTTGTACTGTGCCAGGGTATAAATGTTCCACTTAATGAAATTTATTTTTAATCTACAAAACATTTTGTATATCAAAATGAACGCAAACACCATTTGTTTACCTTGATAATGCTATAAGGCGAAGCCGGTCGATAACAATGAATTTAATTTAAAGTGGAACAGTACCAAGACAAGTGCTTTATTAATAACAAATTGTTAATAATGTTCCACCAAGTGTCAGCAGTTAACAGGAACGACAGTAGTGGTCTAATTCGGCTTGCAATATATGGCATATACAAACATTAATAGTTTATTTTATATAATTAGTTAAATTAAATATTTGTTAAATTCAAAAACTTTTAGAAGTATGGAAATTTACATATATATTGTTAAATGGTATGTGTGTCGAGAGTAAGTAAAGTCCTTAGTGATCGACACTATTTATTGTGTTATTCACATAATAAGAATACAAATCATTTCAGTTACACAGAACTAGGTACATACATACCATAATAATGGATGGATAGATAAATATCTTAGTTATTCAAGCTTCTACAGTTTATAAAAAATCGATAAGTGCTGGATCAAAAAAAAATCTAAATCAAAATATCTTTATTCCTTGGACTATATAAACTAGAAACGTCATACAAATTAAATATAAGAACATGTATCTAAATCATTACTCTAAATCCGCAGAGCTTAGATTCACTTTCATCACACTATCTTGAATGTGAAAGTGAATTTAAGTGCCAGTTCCGGCGACGGGGCTTCTTGAGAAGAACTGGCAAGAAACTCAAGGCCGACTCTTTTAATTGCCAATATCGTATACAAACATGAATAGTTTTATATAATATATAATTAGTTAAATTACAGATTTGTTAAATACAAAAACTTTTAGAAGTATGGAAATTATCGAGAGTAAGTAGAGTCCTTAGTGATCGACACTATTTATTGTGTTATTCACTTAATAAGAATACAAATAATTTCAGTTACACAGAACTAGGTACATACATACCATAATAATGGATGGATAGATAAATATCTTAGTTATTCAAGTTTCTACAGTTTATAAAAAAACCGGACAAGTGCGAGTTGGACTCGCCCACCGAGGGTTCCGTACGTAGGATCATTATAAATTTGATATTTTTCATTATAAATAAGAAATAATACGTCGGAAAAAATTAATAAAATATATTTTGCAATGTGCACATCAAGCCCTTTCATATGATATCCCATTTGAACTAGAAGATTCAATTTGAAATTTCGACCCCCTATAAAAAATATAGACCTATTTTTTAAGATTTAATTTTAAATGTATAGTTTTGAGATTTATTCTTGTATTTGTAGTCTATAACGATGTTACTTACCAAATTTCATAGTTCTAGGTCAACGGGAAGTACCCTATGGGTTTTGATTCCCTTAAGAATGTGTCGAAATATGCGTTTTTTTGCTGAATAAACGGCCGTATCTTTTTTTTACGTAAACTTAGCAGTTTGATTTTTTTACAACTTCATGGGACCGTAGACCTGAGTATACAGTTCAAATTTCAGCTTGATTCCTCCACGCATTCTCGAGATAAAGGGTCTTGACAGACAGACAGACATACAGACAGACGGACATACAGACAGACGGACAACAAAGTGATTTTATAAGGGTTCCGTTTTCCTTTTGAGGTACGGAACCCTAAAAAGTGCTGGAACCGCGCTGAATCCAGCTGGATTTGCTCAGATCCTTGAGATGTTCAAAAATTGTATAAAACTATAAAGATCTACAAACTTTCATTCTAAAATCTTCCGTCCGACATATGTTAGGGTCGATCAAAGTTTGGCGGGAAAGTCCATTTTAAAAGTATGAAATTATTAAAAAAATATATTTCCATTAGAGAAGCAATAAAAAATACTATAACTTTTATTTTGATACTAATTACATAAACGTAATATATAACATAGCTGTCGTACGAATTTCTGATTTGATGCATACAAAATACAAACCTGTGACGCCATAACTCAGTAGCCTTTTGTATGTATGGAGCGTTTTCGGGAAAGTCCGAAATTGTGATTTTCAAATTAACATATCTCGCGAGATTCTTGTGCTATCGAAGTAATTCTTTCACCTATGGTTATATTATTGAGACGTCCCTACAAAACAAACCGAAAAAAATATTGGTTAAATAGTCTTCATTTTCTCAGGTGACATATCCAGATTACTACACGAACGCGTGCTGCAGTCACCCGTTGTTTTTGGACGATAAGCAAGAGGATATAGTTGCAGCAGCTCGACGTCGACTCAACCACGAACTTGGAATACCACTAGATCAGGTTGAACTTCTCAAACCTCTCTTATCATCTCATTAATATTATCATCTGTATTGTTAAGTCGCATGGCAATGTAGGGCCCACCTGATGTGAAGCAGTTACTGAAGATATAAACGCTCGCAATATATATTGCTCGCGCGCTGCCAATGCAATAAATCCTCCTTTCCAGATGTCCTCACTCACTCGCAGGAACACAACAACCTTCTAGGGAATTGTTATTTGGTTGCAGTATTCTGTGAGGTGGAGGTACTTCCCCAGTCAGACAGTTTACAAATACGCTGTACCCTACCTTTCTTTTGTCATGTGCAGGCGAGGTTGGCTTTGGCTCTAAAGATAGTGGTGAGCCACTTATACCCGCTTAGTTGCTTATGAAAGTACCCAAATTTTATCGTCGTCATCAACCCATAATAATCCCACTGTTGGGATACGAGTCCCCTCAATCGAAGGGGTTTAGAGCGTACTCCGCCACGCTGTTCAACTGCGAGTTGACGGAGGGCAGCGTTTTCTAGTCGCCCTAAGCCCACCGACTTAGCTTAACAATTGTCGTCTAATGATAACAGCCGGGACCGGGACCCTCCGAAGCGCGAGATAAATAAACCCATCCATAGACAAGCTGCGGTCGACGTTGCTTAACTTGCGTAATCGATTAGACTAACACGCGCAACGACGCTGTCGAGCTCCTCTAGTTATACATAATAGGTAATATGTATTTATGAATGAAGGAACTTTGTTTACTATAGATGTGGTACAATATCGATGTTATATTATTATAAAATATTATTCTAATAACATGTCAACTGTCCCAGATAAAGAGCTCGACATAAATAAAGCCATCCATAGACAAGCTGCAGTCGACGTTGCTTAACTTGCGTGATCGATTAGGCTAATACGCACAACGACGCCATCACATCCCAAGTTTATATCAGTCACTAATTACCTGTTTTCCGATGTAACATTCACAAGCAGTAATCAAACACCGCTATCTTATCTTAAAAGAATTTAATTTATAACCTGCCTCCTACCGGCTAAGTCTCCAGTTTATATCGTGTTTTACTAATTCGGATCATAAATAAATAAATAATATAAATAAATATTCCTTGACATATTACACAATGCCATCTAGTCCCAAACTAAGCAAAGCTTGTACTATGGATACTAGATAACTGTTAATGTAAGTAAATACATTTTTTTTGTAAATAAATACATAGAAAACACCCAGACCGGACAAACAGACATGTTCATGCACACAAATATTTGTCATGTGCGGGAATCGAACCCGCGACCTCGGAGTCAAAATGACCATTGCTAGCCATTCGACCACCGAGCTCGTCACCGAGTAATCGTCGGCGAGTGTCGGTGATGATCCGAATTAGGCTCTAGACAGACGGACAGCATTTCAACTGCAATTCCACTGCAAATTTGCCGTTTGAACGCAGTTCGTACGACTGTACGACAATGAAACTGCAAACCAGTTGCAGTTGAAATGCAGTCCGTCTGTCTAGAGCCTTAGCGATGCCTCTGACGAGCATTTCTTGTAATTATAAATAAATGTCAAAATTGGTATTCTCTTATCACAATATGAAACTTCAAATTTTAATTTAAGTGGGATATATCGAATTAAGTGGATAATATCGAAATATGACCGAGAATTAAACAAACTAAGAATGTACTGTTACTAATGATAAGAATTGGTAATAATTAAATAATGAAATCAAGTATAAATTTTTTTATCAATTCACAATTCAATCTCGATTCGTTGAACTTTCATTCTGCGATCGCAAAATAATTATGAGAATTGGCCTTCTGGTGTCGCAAGCGTCCATAAGCAGCGATGACTGCATGCCATCAGGCAGGTCGTGTGTTTCTTTTCCACCCTAACAATATAAAAGACGGCGTGTGCCTGACCACACGACAGAATTGAAAACTTCTCGCTTCGACTCGATATAATTATACTAAATATTTAACAATATCGTAAAAAAAATGGCAAACCTTATATAAATATATATCTTATATCGTAAAAAAAATATACGCGACGACTTGAGAACCTCCTCCGTTTTTTCGTCGGTTAAAAATACTAATGCTGCCTTCGATGTAAGTACATCCTATAAGCCTGCAAGTTTGTTAGAAAATATACACAATTCTACACACAAATGGGATACCTGCCTCGGCTTTTTCTCTCGCGATACAAAAATAAACTAGTGCTAATAGCGTCAAAATGATTAAGCAAACATGTTTTGTTATTCAGTGCAGACTAACTTTATTTCTATTACACAGCGTCATTACAAATGTTTAGTTTACATACCATAGACTAGATGTCGCTAGTAGTGCGGTCTTTTATTTCAATTTCTAAGTTACTTGTATCTCAATGCACTATTACATTAACATTACATAAACAAAGGCGGACTAAGCCCTATTAGGGACCAGTTCTAACCAACCTTTGAGTATTTCAAAGGATTGCAAACTAAATATTTACAGAATGTTTCTCTTTGCCTAGATGGACCCTAAGTTGTTCACATACCTAACTCGCGTGCACTACCACGACCCCGGCGACGGCGTGTGGGGCGAGCACGAGATCGACTACATCCTGTTCTACCAGGACGACGTCAAGATCAAACCGAACCCTAATGAAATATCGGAGTACTGCTTTGTGCCCAAGGATGAGTTCAATTCGTAAGTATACAGTTCTAACAACATTGTATTCTAAAGTGATTCTGTGTGATGTGAATGAGTTCTAAGAACAATCAACGATGACACCTGCAGTAGTAACTGCAGATGTCATCGTTTCAATGTTGAATTGTATATAATAACTTTGTTCCAAATAAAGTATTATTATAGTATTGTACAAATAAATGTAATTTAGTGATGTAAAGGGTCACGCCGCCAGCTTAGAGCTCATGACAAGCACACCTGCACGCGGTGCTTACTATTGACTAGCAAACGAGTCTCTGACGTCTATAGGCTAGGCATCGGCAACCGTTTTACATCAGACGGTCTGTATAGTTGTTTGACACTGCATAAAAAATCATTAAAAAAATAAGTCTCATTTTTTAACTGTAAAATGACGAGTGTTCGGAAGAACTATTTCTTTTTTTTATACTATGTCGGTGATAGACGAGCATATAGTATTGCAACGTCAAGTATCGCTCGCGCGCTAAGTCTACCATTGCTATATTAGCCTCACTCTTTCGGAACCCCTATGAAACTTTTTTCTACTACTTCGAAATTGATATTCGACAGCGATCTTCTGTGAAGTGCCGTGAAGTACTTCCCAAGTAGGATAAGTTAAACCACACCCCGGCCACTCCATACAAATGTCGCGTCGTGAACTGCTACCCCAACAATGCCGTCAGTACAAGGCGTGATTGAGCGTGAGAGCGTGCAGCGCTATACAAACTGTTCCAGATTTGTCTCAGAGGGGAGGTTGGGCCGATACGAGAGAGCGGCAGGAAGTGGCCGTACTGTACGTAGTACTTATTATTACTTACACTGTGGTTTAACATTCATAGTCTACAATAGTAAAAGTTTTTGCATCTCTATTTACTGCTGTAAAGTTGCAGTGTAGCGTGCGAGGTGAATTTTTCCATTTTTGTAATATATTTATAAAAACAACCTAATTACAAATGTGTATTTATCGACAGGTTCCTACCCACGTTAGAGGGACCAATAACTCCATGGTTCAACATAATCCGTCGACACAGGCTGAAGCTGTGGTGGAACAACCTGCACCGCCTGAAGGAACTGGCCGAGCCTGATAAGATTCATAGGTTCCTGAGCGAGAAATAAGAGCAAACAGGCTATTTTGTACATTTATTATGTAAGAATTTGCTGCTTCCTCGGTTCCCAATAACGACGATAAAATGATATGTAGATATTATTTATATATACCTACATCTGTTATCTAAGTTTTTTTTTTTTGGCATTCTCGATTAAAGACGACGATGACGTCAAAATGATAATTTAAATCAGTATTTCATGAATATTTCTTAGTTCGCGTTATATTGTCTTTCTTTTAAATTCCTTAACATTACTACCAGTTTCCATTAGAAAAGGTATATATACTGGCTTAAACGTTTTATGTAATAGCGAAATTACATAATTCAAAAAAATAATTCACTTTGTTTGAAAGACACAGAAATATATTGCATTTATTTATCTATTTAGACGATGTTGCAACAAAACAAGATTTTGAATTGTATTACAATAAAATTAAAATTCAATTTTATTTATTTGTACAGATTAAAATCTAATTGTGTATATGTATGGCTTTAAATTATCCGACTTTTACACCTTTAAAGTCAACATAAAGCCTTATAATATAGACAAATTATTTTCATCAGAGTTAATCAAAGCAAAAAGTGAGTTTTACATGATCTACGTTACTAATGCTATCGTTTGCGTCAATAGTTTGTATGATAACTGAATAACTATCGTTTCCGAAACCCATTTCCATACAAAAGATTGACGTATATATGACGTATGTATATATTATATACATCACACGTCATACGTATGTATTATTGTAAAAGTCTATGGTCTCTGAAGTATATTTGCATTTTCATTATTAATTATTTTATCATTATTAAGTAATTTTCTTAGTTTCGATTCAAATGTTGTATAGTTTAGAGCTAGTTTCTGTTTGTAGATAAAAAGAAAGATCGCAATGTATCATAAAACGGTGCTTCTATTAAATCGTTTATATACCTACAATGTTTATTTTATTTTTATTAACTGTTATGAAATTTAACAAATTCCATACGTTATTTGCATAGAACCATCATTATTTTTATGAAATAAAAATAGCTGAGTGACTCCTTATAACATCACCTATCTGCCCGAAAGTTCCATCAGAATCAGTTCAGCCGTTTCGGACACAAAAAGGTTATATTTTGTTATATTACCGTATGCACTCTTATATGCATTTAGTACGGGACGGGAGCCCACCACACATTCCCAACACAGTGTCTCCTGTGTAGCAAGGATTAATAGCGGCGACCGCCAAAAAAGGCAATGAACAGTGAGGCCCTAAACAGAACGCTGCTTCGGAACTCACAACGAATTTAAACAGAAAAAAATAGTAAGAAGCTTTTGAAATTTGACTTCCCCTCCTAGTAATGTGGGAGACAGCAATATCGCAAATAAGGCTAATAAAGCTTAAAGAAATGGCTAGTCAAGTGAAGCTCAACTGCCGTGCACCACGTATCTAACACTATAGGGGACCTAAAGCATTGCGTTGCTACCTAACACATCGATTCCAATAATATTGCAATATCGTCTGAACGCTTCGTAATTCTCCCTTGTTGCTACTAAATCAGAATAGTATACTACCCCGGATGCGACGTGCAACGAATTCAACATGTAGTCCCGGTCCCGCCGCCAAAGATCACACTCCCAGAGAACATGGTGTGCTGTTTGATCGAATTCATGATTTGCAGTAGAAGATTCGCATAAGGGTGACGGCACTAATTTAAACGAAAAGAGTTTAGCCTTAAAATTGCCATGCTCAGTTAAAAATTGCGCAACGCAAGACACCCTATCTTCTTATTCATCAATAGGCTTTAATAATTCATCAGAACTGTTGACGTCTGAGGCTGAAGACGTGACGTTTCTCCGCCGCGGTCTGTACGCGGCCGTCACCCATTGCATGGTGCGCGTTTGCCGTGCCCTTTTCTTCCTGAACACTTGCTTCCTAAATAGTCCCTTCGGCGATATCTGGGTGTTCGACGACGAGCGCAGCAAATACGCCTTGCAGACAATTTGATTCCCGATGTGTAGGCCGTTGCGGTACGCTGTGTGAAGATATCGGACTGCCACTACTTGCAATATCTGTGGTTAAGAAGAAAACAAATAAAGCTAGATATAGAACTTGGCGTATTTTTTAAGCTGCCCAACTGGGGAAGTACCTCCACCTCGCAGAATAACAATGAGTGAGTTACTATGAGTGAGTGAGATCACCAGAAAGAAAGAAATTAAGGAGTATAGGCTGGCAACGGATCGGCGACCCCCTTGGTGTTGCTGATCTCCATGGGCGGTTGTGATTGCTTTCCATCACGTGACCCACATGCTCGTTTGCCCCCCCCCCCCCCCATCACCCATCCCCTCATATAAAACATTTTTCTTAAACAAGCTTTTATTAATTGATTTAAAGAAAATAAGTTTACATACTGTTTCGCTCATTCATTCATCATAGGGGATAAAACGACCTGCCTGATAATAAGTAGTCATCATTGCCTACAGACGCTCGCAACATCTCAAATCACATCACACAGAGATCACGTCTCCAGTGAAAATATCAGTTCGAATTCG
The DNA here is from genome assembly GCA_937001555.2 of Hypsopygia costalis. Taxonomy (NCBI): domain Eukaryota; kingdom Metazoa; phylum Arthropoda; class Insecta; order Lepidoptera; family Pyralidae; genus Hypsopygia; species Hypsopygia costalis. Next base: position 17,403,766 of record OW443343.2, on the reverse strand, counting down.
ATATTCATTCCACGCCTGAGCATTGGCGGAAGAAGACACCCCCTATGGATCCGTATATTTAATGGACATAATAATTACCATAGCTATTATAATTAGAGCCATAACAGCGTTGAACCGCCAGGATACCGACATCATTTCATTGATCAGCTTCTCTTCGCAGCCTGATTTCCATATAGTTAGTTGTTTCTGTAAAAATGCGTCGGGGTTCAATATACCAGCTAAACTAAACCTTGGAAACATTAGCATGTTCCATCGGCTAATTATCAGCTATGCTAACTTGACGTAAAAATAACTAGGCCGCATTCTAGCCCACGGGGCCGAAATCGAGGTTGAATGGAGCGAGTAGATTCGCTGAGTGTATGTTTTTCATTGATTTCAATGGAATATGTATTGGATGATGATTCCTCAAGGACATGATCAATCACAATTCTATTTTGACACAAACCTCAAGCTTGTCGAGGTCTTCAATTATGACAAGTTTCATCAAAATCGGTTCAGTGATTTTGGAGCCTATTCATTTCCAAAAGTGACCTAACGGCATATACCTAAGCATTCCGCTCCGCTATGTCAATTCTCTTTAAACCGGCTGGTCCATGTGCTCCTAATTTTAGATAGTACTTTTAAATTGGGTAAATTGTTTACGTAAAACAAAGGTAAAAGTGTCTTCGAACTTATTTTACTGCCATTTTAGAGCCAACCTAACCTGCACTTGATGCACCCTGCTGACTGACAAACGAGGCTCTGGCAACAGACGTTGAAGGTTGTGTAACGAGTAAAAAAGAAATTGCTACTGCGTTGGTAGCTGCGTTGGTAGACGGCGGCGCGCGATTGATATTTCACGTTACAAGCGTTGATATGGTTACGGTAACCGGTTTATATCAGGCGGGCCGTATATTGTGTCCTTGGTAGTATTAAAAAAAACACTAACTAATTAATTATTAGTTATTACTAATTATTACTAATTTCGAGACTTTTACGTATTAATGCAGGTAATCAACTACCAATCAAATAAAAACGGTACAAATATCTTGATTATCTTCATTATTATCCTTATCCTTGTCGGATTATTATTATTATAAATTGTCCAGAAATATTTATTTATTTAAATACTTACCGAAGGGTTATACTTGTAAATAGTCCCTGTGTGAGTGATCCCGTGGTGTATGCAAGGCCACAAGGACTCCATGGAGCAGCAGCTGTACGGGACGTTGTCGGACAGGAACCTGTGGTCTGATCTGTTTGGTAAACATCATCATCATTATCGCACCTGCTGACTGAAAAACGAGGCTGGCGAGAGGTAGGGAAAGCGTAATTGTAAGCTGCCCAACTGGGGAAGTACCTCCACCTCGTGAGGTGTATTCTGTGGAATACCACAGCCAAATAACAATACCCTTAAGGATTCTTGTGTTTCTACATGTGAGTGAGGTCACCAGCAAGAAAAGAATTGCTGCGCTGGCAGTGGAATGGCGCGCGCGAGCGATATTTCATATTGCAAGCGTTTATGTAACTGCTTCACATCAGGCAGGCCGTATACTTATCTGTCGTCTCGTCATATCGGATGTCTCCCCAGCCATGGGAAGACGCCAGTACTGTAGAAGTTCTGATGTCTCCCTGAGAGGGCCGTCAGGGGAGACAGGAGAACGAAGGGCATCCGACGTGGCATAAAAAAAATCAGCCTGTATCTACGAGTATACATACTTATGCCTACCGCATTCAGTCACTTCCAGCCGCTTAGATTGTCGGTCGAAAAGTGAAGGATCCAATCATACGTCGCCCTACATGCAACCTCTAGAACCTTCCTCCTTCATCTGGCATCTCTGACTCGGCAGATCACCTGATAGACAGTAATCACTACCGCTCACAAAGATCAGCAAAGGGTCGCCGATCTCTTGCCAGCCTTTTTCGTAGCGGAGTTTCCTAGCACAAGCATAAGTATATATACTTAAAAGGAGACTCCAATAACAAATTATTTGTTCACAAAATTGTACCAAAGAAAGATATTTTGTATTTGTATTTTTAAGACAACGAAAACAAGAAAAAATAAAGTCTTAAAGTACTAACAGTGATATGGAATCCACCGTCTCTCCTGTAGTGTACCAGGGTATGTAGAACCACTCCTGAAAGTTGACCCGCCCGCAGCAGTGGAACCTCGTCTGCAAGCGATCTATTGCCACTTTGGATGGGAGGTGGCTAGCGTACCGGAGCATTGCTTTAGTTATACCACCTTTTATTTTAGCTGCAGAAAAATTGGAGACGTTTTCATCACATTGGCATATAGTATCTAGGAAGCTAAGGCCAGGGGCGCCGTCTTTTAGAAAACCTCATGGGTGCTCATGCTCATTTGATGACTCGAAAAAAACGAAGTGCGAGACCCACAAACACCCAGACCCAACACAAATATCTGTTTCATTAGCAAACATTTGTGTTGGTGCGGGAATCAAACCCGCAACCCTTGCGTCTCAACCGGTGCTCTAAACCACTGTGCTAAACGGGTCGTCGGGTAATGAAAAAGCGCCTATCCCTAAAAGGCCATTACTGATCTGTTTCTTGATGTCTATTCTCAGGGGGTGCTCGGCACCCACTGTTTATTTCTCATGGGTGCTCGAGCCCCCGAGCACCCACGGAGTCGGCGCCCCTGGCTAAGGCTCTATTTACACCGCCGCGGAATGGGACGGAAGCGACTGTTTACGACGAAATTGTACATAGCAAAATGAAATTTATGTCGATTGTATAATAGTTTATATTTATATTCTTATGTTCAACATGGGAAATATTATAATGGAATTTATAGATTTTATATAGGAGTTTCTCGGGAATATTTATTATTAATTTTACATTGATTACCTTTAAATTTTTTCATATAAACTTAAATACCAGCCAAAATAGGTCGTGCGTCTTCCGGCGAATCCTCGCGCATTCTCGAGAATTCCCCTGGCTACTGTCGGCGCTGCCTGTGGACTCTGCGGGAAATGGCGCGAACGGGAGTCGGTCGGGTTGGTCACAACAATGGAATTCGCGCGCATTCCAGCGAATACGTGCGCCAATGAGGCGAAATTGACGCTTTCATTCCATTCCGCGGCGGTGTATTGAGCCTAATGAAAAACAGCGCTATTGGCTCGTAAGATCACGATAAACCACTTACACCCAAAAAGGTATATAGGTACTTGACTATTCTGTGTTGGCCTAAGTGGGTCTGCAATGCATCCTCCTAAGAGACTATCACGTGCACATACTTAGTTTACCCCGCCGTTAGAAAACACAGTAAGTACCTACCCTACCTAAGTACTTAATAGTAATTGATTCAATAAAAGTGATAACGTCGTCGGGGACCACAATCTTATACAAATTCTACTATCTAGTAGGTAGATATATTTATTCGAAAAATGAAAAGACTATTTCGTGAACACGGGCGAAGCTGCGTGCGAAAGCTAGTAGAAAATATAGGGTTACCTCGAATAATCGTAGACTGAAGACCTGAATAAAACATGATTGCGAGGAACACGAATATCATGATGATCAGAGCCCACATGTAATAGTAGAGGCCGTTGGTAACGTTGTGCTGTTTCTTCGGAAGACCAGCCCTGAACAGCTGGTATAAGCCATACAACTAAAACAAGCAATTTTTCACAATATTGATACTTTTAGATAACCGTGCTACTTTGACACTACTAAGATTCGTTGTTGTATCTATAAGCTAATATACGGGACGGGGGCCCACCACACATTCCCACCACTGTGTCTCCTGTGTAGCCAGGATTAAAAACGGCGACCGCCAAAAAAGGCAAGGAACATTGAAGTGCATTGCAGTTCAGAGTGTTAGACTACGGCTGCCTTGGAACTCAACGAAATTAATCAGAAGAAATATGTAGGATTAAGAAGCTTTTGGAATTTGACTTCCCCTCTTACAGTGGCAGACAAGCATACGGCCCGCCTGATTTGAAGCGGTTACCGTAGCCATATTAACGCTCGCAACATAAAATATCGCTCGCGCGCCGCCACCCCCGCTGCCAACGCAGCATCTCCTTCCTTTCTGGTGACCTCACTCACTCACAACAACCCCCACGGGAATTGTTACTTGGCTGCGGTATTCTGTGAGGTGGAGGTACATTCCCCAGTCGGGTAGCTTACAATTACGCTCCCTACCTCTATTTTCGCCAGAGCTTCGTTTGTCAGTCGGCAGGGTGCACCACGTGCAGGTGAAGTTGGCTTTGGTTCAAAGATGTTGGTGATCCACTTACACCCCATGTGAGAGACTGCTGCTGTGCTGTCTCTCATCACTACATAGTATAAAACAAAGTCGCTTTCTCTGTCCCTATGTCCCTTTGTATGCTTAAATCTTTGAAACTACGCAACGGATTATGATGCGGTTTTTTTTAATAGATAGAGTGATTCAACTGGAAAGTTTATATGTATAATATATGCATAACATAGTAGAAAAACGCAGATAATTTAGAGGTTTCTAATGTGATGTCGTAAATAAACACATTTTTTTGCTCTTTCATTGCAAACGCTGGCTGAACCCAACGAGATAGATCAAAATAATGTAGTACAGTATTGTTCACCTTAAAATGGTCTACAAAAAAGTTCGCGATGGTATATGTCTATCTCTTAGTGGTAACACACAATAACCGTTATTTTATCCTTTGATTTTTACAAGAAATAATGCCTTATTTACGAAGCGATTTTAAGCAATACAGAATTAATCCTTATCCAATTAAGTACCTTAAATACATTGCGCATTTAATATAGATCAATATGGCCCTTCACAGCATGTAATTTAAATGAATAGTTTAGAAGATATTACACATTTAAAATGCAGGGACATAACGGCTGTGGCGGTACCGGCCGCGGAGCCGGCGGCGCGGTGCCTATAACTGGGGAAGGACTGGATAGGACAAAGCGCAAAGACCTTTTGTAGTACATTTAGTATCAGCATTGCACCCGTGCGAAGCCGGGGCGGGTCGCTAGTAATCTATATATGGCAAATAAGACATTAAAAGCCTAAAAAAAATGATTAGTGAAATGAAGCTGAACTACCGTGCACCACGGATTTTAAATAACACTATTTGGGAACCTAAAACATTAAGTTGTTACCTAACACCTGGATTCCAACAGTATGAATAGCAAAATCGTCTGAACGCATGGTAATTCCCCCTTGTTGCTACCAAATCAGAATTTTATGCTAATATAATAAACTTTTCATGAATTCATTCATAAAGTGATAAGATACATACCTCAATAACAACCGCTATAACAGACCCGCAGGCGATAATCACAGGTATCGCGTTGCCGTCCGGCCAACACACGAGGTCCAGTAGAGTGCCCTCTTCGCTTCGGATCCCTTCCGAAGTGTTGACCAACCAAATTAGATAGAAAATTACTACTGGCATGCTAGCCATCAGCAGCATTCGAATGTTGTTGAATGACGCCCACGTTAAATACATCGTGTGTACTTAGTTACTTATCCTTAAAATTGAAATGAATTAAACCATAATTAAAAATCTTACGAAATTATTCCAGGTCCATCCATTTAGTCTATACTAGATTAAGTATTATATATTGGAACTAGACAGTAATGTGATTGGAAGCTGTGGTAATAGATAAAACGTAGTGATTATTTGCTCAGTGGTAATAGAAGCTTCTTACCTCTGAGCCATAAATAATTTGCACCTAACCACTAACAAAACTGACAACAAAACTGTCTCTCATGTCTATAAAATATGTAATATGTTATGGTCAATGTGATAAATTAGTTATTATTCATACTGACTAATACTTAGTCAAAGTGATAAATCATGTTTTGGATAGATTTGAGTTGATATTTGGTTAAGTTAGCGTTTTATTGTCCTGTTATCCGAAATAGGAGCTCCGCTCCGTCAACCTTGATGATGAATGATGTGGTGCCAAGTAAGCTTAATTATGAATAATTGATGATTTATTACTTTGGCCAGCGATTATAAATAATGACTAATTTATCACATTGGCTGTAACATATATATAAATAGTGTAGTATAATTCCGTTAAGCTTTATTACACGGAATTATATAAAAAACATGAGAGACATTGTCAATTTTGTTTCTAGTAGGTACAAATTATTTATGGCTCAGATGTAAGGAGCTTCTACAACCACAGAAGCGACAATCTGAGGTCTGTGGTTTAGAACTAGACGACAGTTTGTCCGAATGACTACGTCATTTAAGACTGTCATTAGTTGGCATAGACTTCGTCTTTTATGAACTTTTAGTTATCAGCCTGTGCTGTATCTACCCTCTGCTGATATAGACCTTCCCCAATGCTTTCCACCCGTGCTTTCTCCATGTTTCCACTACATTCGATAGAGGATATAATCTTTGTGTATTAGGAAAGGCCAGAGGACCTGTAGCAATTTTTTTAAGTAGGATACTCATGGGTATAATACCACTCGGTACCATCTGTACGAACATAACGTTTGAGTCACTAAATACATACATGGCGACATAAAAGACATTTCACCCAGATAGCGGCGAGACCTTAAATATGATTGGATATAGAAGATAACATGTACTGCATTGAATTAGATAGCCTTATTAAAAAACGTTTTCATTTTATTGATTGCAGTGGAGGCCAATTAGACCACTGGTGACTGAAATGCTGGTTCATTTCTGGCACTGCACTTTAACGACGCCATCATATATTACAAGCCCGGTTATTTATTTGCAAGTGGCCAGCTACAGGGGATATACGAGTACCAAAAATATAATTTTAAAAACAAGGTCGTATGTCTCCCCAGCCTTGGGGAGACACCAGTACTGTAGAAGTCCTGATGTCTCCCCGAGGGGAGCCGTCAGGGGAGACGGGAGTCCGACGACCATATCACGACCATATTGGCAAGTTTCTTTCAACAATTTCTTCTTCGCTAATGGTCAATGCCGAAATGCTAGTAGATACAAACAATGACAAGAAAATAAGAATAAGTATTATTAATAAAAATGTGTAAGACGTGTCTCATGTGGGCACAAGGCGCCATCACAAAATAAATATTATTTCATTTCATCAGCGGGGAAATCCTGACAGCATCTACGATACCACGAAGGTTTTTTTTAGATAATGTCCAGATTAATTTTTAACATTTTAATTTCGTTTTTAATTATTTTAATCTATCTTGTAGATCTTAATATTATTAATCTAACTCTAGTCTAAAGTTTCACATTAAAAAAAAAATAACATTTTAACAATTTATTATCCCAGAAGACACTTATTTACATTATAATACTAGTAAATACATAACTTATTACCCGACTAGACCCGTTTACTACGCGCGTAGTTACATTTGCGACTCTAAAGACTCGTAATACGCTAACTCTTCTTCAGTCACGGACGGCTTGAACGATTCCACTCCTGTCCACAAGTTGGAGACTCCAATGACTACAGAATCTGTACTTAGTTCACTTTCCTTTACTAAACCTGTAACAAATGTTTAGTTTAAATCTCCATCTCAGAGCCGGCGGCGAACTCGGGCGCCACAGTAATTCATAAAACGCATTGTAAGTGACGAAGTAAAATGGACCTTAAGTGTCTAAACACACTATACCGAAGTAACGCGACTGAAGTCCGGCGTTATTACGCCTGCAATACTTTTTCCATGACTATCGACACATTTGATTAAAATTACGTTGCGTTTTTTACATACCAATCTTAATCACGCGGAACATCGGCCGCGGAATTTCGATTTAGTGTGGTTTGACACTAAAAACATAACAATGCTTTTAGTGTCAAACAAACTTTTATGGCCCCTCTTCACAATGGCCCATGATGGACGATTACAGACAAGCACGATTGTGTAGAGGGCGTGATCGTGAGTGTTTGTCTGTGATCGGGCGTCATCGCCGGTAATCGGTAAGTTGTCGGTACATCAAAGGAATGCTGGCCCATGATTGTGTGCGCGTCCACACATCGCCGATTAGTCAGTACGTAGTTGTCTCGGGTACAGTGTAGACGTGTAGACGTCTCGGTAAAAAAATAAAGAGGGACATATTCTTAGTGTTCTGTACATAAGTATCTAGTTCTTTCTGTCGATTTACAAACACAACATGGTGACGTGAACGAATGAAAAACCTTTTCGGTTGATAGAACTATATCAAAATTTTGGGGTGTAAGTGGTTCATCAAGATCTATGAACCAAAGCCAACTTCACCTGCACGCGGTGCACCCTGCTGACTGACAAACGAAGCTCTGGCGAAAAGAGAGGTAGGGAGCGTAATTGTAAGCTACCCAACTGGGGAACGTACCTCCACCTCACAGAATACCGCAGCCAAATAACGGTTCCCTTGAGGGCTGTTGTGTTCCTGTGAGTGAGTGAGGTCACCAGAAAGGAAGGAGATGCTGCGATGGCAGCGGGGGTGGCGGCGCGCGAGCGATATTTTATGTTGCGAGCGTTAATATGGCTACGGTAACTGCTTCAGATCAGGCGGGCCGTATGCTTGTCTGCTACCCGACGTAGTATAAAAAAAAAATGAGAATTGCATTTTACAATTCATAAGTCTGTTTTTGCGCACATTAAGTAAATAATTATAATAGCCCTGCCATACACTCGTCGAGTGGCGAGGGAAGTAGCGAGGGAAGTAGGCAGGAACGTAGTGTGGCCACGTTACTCGTCTTGCCGCTCGTCTTGCTCCTCGCCTTGCCCATCATTCCCTGTTTTGTCGGTTTTTTGGGCGCGAGTCAAAAGGACCGGCAACGTGAATGCGAGTGACCGGCCACATAATCGCCTCGGACGCATTCCGCATCGAGCGCTCGGGCGCGTAACACGCGTCATATTTTTTAAATCATTTTTTTAAAATCATGTCTGTCATGAACATTTCCCTATAAGAGTTGGTAGCAAAAAAGAAATGTTTGATGGCATCTTTTAGACAGTTAGTCCATAAAAAAAAGCTTCGTTTCGCTATAATAAAAATGCATATCGCGGACGCTGCCACAGCTTCAACGTCCATTGTATAGCAAAGGCGAATGTCCATGTGCGGAGCGTCGCGAATAATTGCGCGAGTAGAGCAGTGTGTGGGCAGTGAGGGAAACATCGCGGCAGCGCGAGGAGCAAGGCGATGAGCAGCGCGAGGAGCATAGTGTGGCGGCGGGGTAAGAGCTAAGAAATATTGCCGCAGCCGCGATCACTTTGATATCCATCTTCGATAGACGTCTTATCATAACAGTAGACAGTCAGTAAATGAATAGACACGATTGTGTGGAGAGCTGCCCGATCATGGCGGCGATTATGGACGATCATTTGATGGGCCATCATGTCCCATTGTGAAGAGGAGCCATTATATCTGACTAGCTCACCGGCCCGGCTTCGCACGGGTAGAAAGTGTTATTTTATTTTCCTCGCAATTTTTACGTCTTTTCTCTCCATAAGAACCTTCCTAATACCTTAACGAAAATATTAAAACAAAAATTAGCAGAATTTGTCGAGCCGTTCTCGAATTTTGCGCTTGCAACATTCATTTTTATAGATTACGTGATGCGCTGTATATGCTTATTTCAGAAAGAGAAGACGATAACTCCATATCGCGTTTCACTTTATTATAGATAACGCTGTTTCCAAATTTTACCTATTATATTATTGATGTCGCCATCTTGATTATGCCGTGAAATGTGTAAGTGGCACGCCATCATCTTTGAATTAAAGCCAACCTCACTTGCACACGGTGCACCCTTCTCATTAACTCGCTACTGGAGTGCGTCAGTGATGTTCGCAAAGGCATGAATCAGTTACGCTAACGCTAAAACGTTAACTAATAACTTTTATTACGGCGCTACATAGACTTGATATTTAACATAGCTGTCGTACAAATTTCTGATTTAATGCATATAAAATAGAATGACCGCCAACCCGCAGTTGGGCAGCGTGGTGGAGTATGCTTTAAACCCCATCGATTGAGGGGAGACACGTATCAAGGGATGAATAAGGGTTGACGACGAAAATAGAATGATGTGACGTCATAACGTTTTGTATGGAGCGTTTACGGGATGTCCGAAATTGTGATTTTCAAGTTATCTCGAAATGATTTTGTGCTCTCGAAGTAATTTTTACACTTATAGTTATATTATTGTGACGTCCTTACATAATAAATCGAAAAAGAAATATTAACAAGCCTATTCATAGAAGCAGAGGGTTTTTGTATTCGTGCGAGTGAGTGAGGTTACGAGGAAGAGAGGGCTACCTGTCTGTAGGTCGTGGACGAGGAAAACCGAAAAAAAATGTTGATAAGCCTATTCGTAGAGGCTTAAAGGGTTGTTGTGTTCGTGCGAGTGAGTGAGGTTACGAGGAGGGGAGGGCTACCTGCGTGTAGGTCGTGCACGAGGCCGCGCACGGCGGCGGCGCGCGCCACGGAGACCACCTGCAGCAGGTCAGCGCCGGTGCAGCGCTCGGGCAGCGCCGCCGCCACCGCCTCCAGGTCCACCTCCGGGCGCATCCTGTAGCTGTTACCATACACCACCCGTTACCATAAATATAAACACTCTATATATTTCCTTAGTTATTAAATAAAGTTGGCCGTGCGGTTTCCGGCAGACTGGAATAGAATCACTCCGTTTCTTCCCGTGGATGTCGTACAAGGGAAATACATTATCAAATATCGATCAGGCCTCCCCAACCCGTTTTGCCAGCGTGGGGAGTGTAGGCCAAATCCTCCTTCCGTCAAGGACGGACGAGAAAGGGTCGTGCTCCTTTAGTGGAGACTAAAATGTACCTGATGATGAATGAGGAATTAAATAAAGTAAAAAAGGGGTGTAAGTGGTTCATCAGCATCTTTGAACCAAAGCCAACTTCACCTGCACGCGGAAAAGAGAGGTAGGAAGCGTAATTGTAAGCTACCCGATTGGGGAATGTACCTCAACCTCACAGAATACCGCAGCCAAATAACAATTCCCTTAACTTAAGGGTTTTTGTGTTCCTGCGAGTGAGTGAGGTCACCAAAAAGGAAGGAGATGCTGCATTGGCAGCAGGGGGTGGCGGCGCGCGATCAATATTTTATGTTGTGAGCGTTAATATGGCTACGGTAACCGCTTCACATCAGGGGGGCCATATGCTGTGCCACCGGACGTAGTATAAAAAAAAAAGCACTCTGGATGACTAGATTCGATTTTTCACGTACAATTTTGACATGAATATGTCTTTAAATTTGTTACCACACGTGGGCAATTCAAAAAAATCTAATGATAACAAAATCGAGGGATACAGTTTGGTGTCGTAGATTCAAATCTATGCTCTACATCCAAAATTCAATCACACCACTGGATAGATGAAGGATCAAAGAATTTATAACGCTAAGCAAGGACTATTTAACATCGCGTGCGGGGGAGGGGGAAGCGCTGCCATTTTGAGATACTTTTAGTGCATATAACGTATTCACGTACAACACACGGCCGTATCCATGACACAGCCACGCCCCATTTTTCCCGTATAATCAATAATCATTCACAGGACGATCATTCCATACATTATAATTGCACGTTCCAATCGAATGGGATATATATAGTATGGGAATGAGTGTCGAGCATAAGGGAAAAAGTAAACGTGAAAAATTCGAATCGAGTAGTAGTCGTGTGAACGTATCCAAAGTGCTTCAATGACTTCAACAAAATTTTCTTGTAAATGTTCCACGGTTGAACATTTACTTGAATTGTTGAGCGAGGTTACTACTACGCCGCCAATTATTTGCACCACGCGATTATTACAACAGTTTGAAATAGAGGTAGAGATTGAGATAGCGGTGTTCCATATATAAAGACATTCTTATCTTTATCTATGGGACACCTCTATTTGTTATCTTTGCTTTTTCCGGTCGTGCAAAGTCTAAAATCTTGTATCTTGATTACGATAAATTATTGTGTAAAATCCATAAAAAAAAGTGGTAAAATATAAAGTAATCTTCAAATTGAAAAACGTTACATGAAATTCAAATTGAATTACTTTTGGTATTGATGATGTCAGAGGATTGTGATGACTCAAATAACTTTTCCCCACCTCTGTTACAAAAAAAAAATTGGACTGTCTCGGGACAGTACACATGTAATATCCAAACTATCAGCGCGATGAGAGAGCGAGAGAGGAGGTCACCAAGCACTCGGCTTGGTGATTGCATGAGGCATTGCAAAGAGTAGTTGAAAAGGATATTTAAATAACATATGTATTTAGAAGTTGTGACCTTCTACAAAGCGCCTTCAGCACAGAGGTCTTCTCGTGGAGGCCGCAGTAAGGCCCCACGTATATGAGTTTGTCGAGCCGGCCCGGACGCAGCAACGACTGCTCCAAGAGGTCTGGGCGATTGGTAGCGCCCATTATAAACACGAAACTATTTGTATCGGCATCTGAAATGAACATAAAGTTTAGTCGCAGGAAAATCGTTGTTTTCTTCCGTTAACTGTGATTTAAGACTTTGTAACTTTTACTATCTTGTCTTGAGAATTTATCAAACTGAAAAAAGCAGGTGCGGTGTCGCTACGAATACATTGCTCGGGTATGAATGACGGAGTAATGTATTCCAAGTATCTGTGATAGTTAGTGACCTGTGCCGCTGGTGACTCCGTCGAGCTCGGCCAGCAGCTGGCTGACGACGCGGTCGCTGGCGCCGCCCGAGTCGCCGGCCGCGCCGCGCCTCGGCGCCAGCGCGTCCAGCTCGTCCAGAAACACGATGCAGGGAGAAGACGCGCGGGCTGACTCGAACACTGAAACAAAATAGAATTGCAAAAATTGGATATGATAGACAAACAACACGATACGCGAGTGACCCTATGTCGTTTTCGTTCGAAAGTTATCATTTTCTATGAGTGAATACGAATACACAAGCGTACTCTTTATATTGCAAGAATCTTTAGGATATGTAACCGCTTCACACCAAGTGGAGCATATGATTATTTGTATGCAAATGCTATAAAAATTTGAATGTTATTTTCGTGGCTAAATGTTTCGTGGCTAAGTGGACGATAGAAAAGAAATACGGATAAAACTGGATCTTTGAAACAGCTTTATATTTATCGATTTTATACATGCGAAGCTACACGCAAAAGTATAACAATATGCTTACCAAATTACCCACCTTTTCTGACGTTTTCCTCAGATTGTCCAATGTACATGTTCAACAACTCAGGCCCCTTCACACTTAGGAAGCTCACATTCAGTTCTGTGCTCACTGCTTTAGCCACTAGGGTTTTGCCACAGCCAGGAGGGCCGTACAGTAATATACCTAAAACATTACACATTGATCTTAGGCAGCACTAAACGCTCACAATGTCAGTTACGACTTACAACAGAATGCACGGGAAGTATATTACTTCAGGACGACACGAAAGGTTTTCTAACCGGTGTTATATGTTCTGTGGTTCGTGCACATCAAACGCGCGGCCAAAATGGTCAATACAACGTGTTGCACTCAGTGGTGTAACTATCTCATTAGGGGCCCGTGACAAATTCACCAGATGGACCCTCAGAGGATGGGGCCCTCTCTAATAAATCATCTAAGTAACCAACACTAAAGAAGTGTTTTGGACATTTTTGGTTAATAAAATATAATTTTATTTTCAAGAAATATGTTAATGTACCTACCTATTAAAATTTTGTATATTGTATATTTATAGCCTAACTTTAAAAAAATACTATATTTGTACTAAGCTCTCGAGCCTGGTGCCCCCTTGGTCCCATGGGGGCCCATGGGATTTTGCCCGCTCTGATATTACGCCACTGGTTGAACTCTGCCGTAACGCCCCCTGCTTTTATCGCGCTCCAACCTTTTGTAGTTTACTATACGACAGACGAATACCGTGTACCAGTTACAGTGGACTCTGTACGTGCAGTCATTTTGAAGAAAATGAGCATTTTCTAGGGCGCTACTGAAGAATATACTCTGCAGCAACGCCATTGAGAATCTTTATTTGCAGATGCAATGTAATGCGGATTTTGATTTTTTTTTTTTTTTTTTTATTATACTACATCGGGAGAGTATACTCTCCAGTAGCGCCCTAGAAAATGCTCATTTTCTTCAAAACAACGGCACGTACACTTTACTGTAACTGGTACACGGTATTCGTCTGTCGTCCATTAAACTACTATAAGTTGGACCGCGATACAAACAGGGGGCGTTACGGCAGAGTAGGTATAACACAAGACGACGCGAAACCGCCGAAGTTGCATAAATGAGCCCACTAGTTTGTAAAATAATAATACATAATTACCTGATCTTTTCAGACTCGAGTTTTTGAATAAATGTGGATATTTAATAGGGAATTCTATAGTCTTTAATAGCTCTTTCTTAAGTTTTTCTAGACCTCCAATATCTTCCCAATACACTTTCGGTATTTTAGGGGCATCTAGATGTTGGCTCTGTAGGCTTCGGATCGATTCTGTATATAAAAGAAAGTTTTGTAAATTATTTTTCAAATATTACAGCATAGTCAATATCTACCTCTCTCATTCAACAGGAGATAGAAATTGAGGTTATTTTTTTCGAGATTTCGAGGCTTTTTCACACCAAATAGTTTCTTCAGCTTAAGACTCACATCTTAACAGTCTATTAAAATTATAACTCGATAAATAGACATTTATAATTTAAATAGATCATTATAATATAATTATCTATTTAGCGAGTAGAATTTTCAAAGAGAAGGAAGGAAGTTTCATCATCATCATTTCAGCCAAACGACATCCACTGTTGAACTAAGCTTCTCCCAAATTTCGTAACAACGCTTGCATCCATCGGCTCCCAGCGATCCTCATTAAATAGTAGACCCATTTACGGAACCCTCCTACGCTGCGTGACTCTAAAATTCATAAATAATATGATAATTATAATACCCAGGTTTTCCTTCAATCGTAGCTAGCACATATGTACCCAAAGTGCTGGTTGAAACATAATATATATGCGAAATAAAAATTTTATAAAACCATCCTGAACTTCATTTCGCTTTACGACGTTTTCATGACACGAGAACGAGGTTGCTCATCATCAATCGTAACATCGGCTAGTACAAAACCATTCATGCCACCATACATGCAGTCATGTATGGAAATCTATTTAAACAAACAATAAATAAACATATTTAAATACCTAATGCTGAGTTAAAGTCCTCTTCTCGAACAAGACGCAAGTCAGGCACTGGAGGTAACTGATTGTAGATATTGTGCTGATTTAAATATGATTCTCTAATAGCAAAATGTACTAAAGTATCCAAGTCGCCGTACAAAAAAGTTTCAGTCTTAGCTGCGACCCTCTGGAGAACATCTGTTGAGTCTTTACTTAAAATTTCTGAATCGTCAACTATTAAATTATCTCGATCATTATTTTGTCCGTTTATATTCAAATCCATGACTGAAGCAAACCATTGCAACATCTCAAACCTTTGCTGTACATTTAGTCTAGGTATGTGAAACTTTTCAAGGAATATTCTAAGTATATTTGGTTTCATATCCAATCTCTCACTGACTGCTATAAATATGATTGGATGCTTTGTATAGTTTTGGTACAAATCAGTTATTGAGTTCATGAAGTATTCCAGTACTCTACAGTCTTCATTATTTTCTGGATCTACTGCAAACACCTAAAACCATTGGACAGTCAGCAATGGAAATTGTTTTTGAATCATTCATTGCTACTTACATTTGTTGATTGGACACTACAATCAGGAATATTTATAAGTAAAAATAAATGCACCATTTTAGTAAATAGAAAATAATTCCATGAGCCACAAAAAATTGCCTAACCTAGTAGTTAGTAGTAGTACTAGTTTCAGTGGCCCTGAATGGGCCACTGAAATACTAGATTAAGTTTGGTATGTCTATGTCACCTTTAGTCCAAGTTAATATAATAGTCGCCAAGTTTAAGTAAGTTCTAAGTGCTTTATAAAGTCCAAGGAATAAAGATATTTTGATTGATTGATTAATAACATTAGATGCACGGTTTATTTACTACCCTTTGTAAATACACACTGATTAATTTTTTTGTAAATAGACAAATACATAGTAAATAGTTAGACCAAAACAAATAGTTAACAGTGTCTTGTGAGAGATCATTTAACATAACCATTGCTAGCAAGTCAACCCCTGGGCTTAATAACTTTAAATTAAATATGTTAAATATGTAGTTAATGCGATAATTAACACTTACTTTATTTTCCTGACAAAAAGCAAAAATATACAAGTTCGTAATAATACAAGTTAGAAACAAGAAATTATTTACTGAAACAAAAAACCTGACGGAAAATTTTAATGGAAAATTCTAGTCACTATTTTTTGTTATTATCCTCCAAATATATTTCTATAATGCTATATTGAAATAATATACCCAATGTCACTCTCACAGCTGAGACAAATCAAAGGACACTCATATATTGAAATCAATCAAGCATTTTTTTAAATGTTTGTTATTCATTACTCCGTCATTTTTAAACAGATTTGAAAAAAAAAATATTTGAAAGAGTATAACTTCTAGATTGGTCCCGTATTTTTTCATCATCATCATCATCACCATCAGCCTGTTTCTACCCACTGTTAGATATAAGCCTTCCCCAAAGCCTACCACCAGATACGATCCTCCAAAATCAAAATCAAAATATCTTTATTCCTTGGACTTTATAAAGCACATAGAAACGTCATACAAATTAAATATAAGAACATGTATAAATCATTACTACTCTAAATCCGCAGAGCTTAGATTCACTTTCATCACACTATCTCGAATGTGAAAGTGAATTTATGAGCCAGTTCCGGCGACGGGGCTTCTTGAGAAGAACTGGCAAGAAACTCAAGGCCGACTCTTTTAATTGGCAATATAGTTACATTAAATACAAATAAAATCATTAATATAACATAACAAGAGCAATCCATTTCCAAATACTTTTAATCATAAGTAATCTGAGATACTTTTAGTAAGCCTTTTCACATAGTCTAGCTTTGATATATTTCTTAAATTTACCCATGGATAATTTAAACGCGTCATTTGGAAGTTTATTGTAGAAGCGTATACATTGACCTGGGAATGAGTTAGAGATTTTATGGAGCCTAGTAATATGCACAGCGAGATTGTTTTTATTTCTTAAATTTAATTGATGGAGATCCTCCGCCTTTCGCATCCATGAAGACTTTAATCTTCAAGCATTGGGGATATTTTGTTTTTTCATAATGTAGAGTAATTTTTGGAGTCGGGTTTTTTTTTGTTAAAATCATATAAATATAGATGTTACCCCGCCGCCACACTATGCTCCTCGCGCTGCTCATCGCCTTGCTCCTCGCGCTGCCGCGATGTTTCCCTCACTGCCCACACACTGCTCTACTCGCGCAATTATTCGCGACGCTCCGCACTTGGACATTCGCCTTTGCTATACAATGGACGTTGAAGCTGCGGCAGCGTCCGCGATATGCATTTTTATTATAGCGAAACGAAGCTTTTTTTTATGGACTAACGGTCTAAAAGATGCCATCAAACATTTCTTTTTTGCTACCAGCTCTTATAGGGAAATGTTCATGACAGACATGATTTTAAAAAAATGATTTATAAAATAGGACGCGTGTTACGCGCCCGAGCGCTCGATGCGGAATGCGTCCGAGGCGATTGTGTAGCCGCGCTCACTTGCCGGCCCTTTGACTCGCGCCCAAAAAACCGACAAAACAGGGAATGATGGGCAAGACGAAGAGCAAGACGAGCGGCATGACGAGTAACGTGGCCACACTACGTTCCTGCCTACTTCCCTCGCTACTTCCCTCGCCACTCGACGAGTGTATGGCAGGGCTATTAAAGTGTACATCTCTATGCGACAAGATACTGGTTATGGTCGTATTGGTTACTGCATATGGTTGATATTGGTTACTGAGTCGCCAAATTAAAACAGGATTGGTCTGGACATCTCAGTTGCAGTCGGATTTTTTATAAAATTGGTACAATTTCAGATATGGCCTCTTAAAATGTATTATGCAATACTGTTGTCTTACCTCAAAATTGTCTAACAAGACTATAACTGGAGAAGCAGCTTTGGCCTTTTGTATTGTAGAACTAATTTTGCTTTCAGTTTGTTTTGCAGTGGAGCTTTGGAGTGCATTGCAGTCTATTTGTAAGCAGTTCATACCTTGAAATGAAACTATCTTGGTTAATCCAGGCAATAATGACTCGAAAGAAAATCATAACCCTAATATAATAAATATCAGGGCCAACTCATATTAATTCTGTTGCTGGGATATCGACTCTGCTCAATCAAAAGGTGTTTAAAGTGAAATCCAGCAAGTTGCTATGAGTTACAGAGGCCACTGTTTTGATGCCACTTGATGATCTACTACAGTATGTTTCCTAAGTATCAACTTCACTCAGTGGTATTTCTGAACAATTACGACATGGGAGCCTTGAAGAACAGAGTCTTTATATCTTAAAAAGCTGGCAATGAATCGGCGACCCTTTGGTGATGCTAATCTCCATGGGCGGTGATGTCTCCTTTCCACCAGGTGACCCACAAGCTCATTTGACCCCCTCTCATATAAAAAAACTGGCCTGACAGTCATTTAATGACAAGATCCAGGACCAATATAATCACTACATAGTATAAAACAAAGTCGCTTTCTCTGTCCCTATGTCCCTTTGTATGCTTAAATCTTTGAAACTACGCAACGGATTATGATGCGGTTTTTTTTAATAGATAGAGTGATTCAACTGGAAAGTTTATATGTATAATATATGCATAACATAGTAGAAAAACACTGATAATTTAGAGGTTTCTAATGTGATGTCGTAAATAAACACATTTTTTTGCTCTTTCATTGCAAACGCTGGTTGAACCCAACGAGATAGATCAAAATAATGTAGTACAGTATTGTTCACCTTAAAATGGTCTACAAAAAAGTTCGCGATGGTATATGTCTATCTCTTAGTGGTGACACACAATAACCGTTATTTTATCCTTTGCTTTTTACAAGAAATAATGCCTTATTTACGAAGCGATTTTAAGCAATACAGAATATTAATCCTTATCCAATTAAGTACCTTAAATACATTCCGCATTTAATATAGATCAATATGGCCCTTCACAGCATGTAGTTTAAATGAATAGTTTAGAAGATATTACACATTTAAAATGCAGGGACATAACGGCTGTGGCGGTACCGGCCGCGGAGCCGGCGGCGTGTGCCTATAACTGGGGAAGGACTGGATAGGACAAAGCGCAAAGACCTTCTGTAGTACATTTAGTATCAGCATTGCACCCGTGCGAAGCCGGGGCGGGTCGCTAGTAAACATATAAAGAATAAATATAATGAGATACATTAGTGAAATAAAAATAACATTTACCTTACCATTATATTTAGCTAATGTCTTGACAAGCAAGTGTCGCCCAGAGCCCGTATGTCCAGTTAAAAGCATCATTGGAATTATGGGGCTTGTCATAGCAGATGATAAATTTTCTGTAATATTTGTAATAATAGTTATAAGACTACCAAATTTAGGAGCTTCTTGTAATTAGTACACTAGTCTCATTTCACAGAGTCATTCAAATACTAGAGAGTAAAAAGCATGTACTGTAGAATCTCTCTAATCCAGTACTTCAATAGACCTACACATCAATAATCCCACACTTCAATAATCCGGCACCGTCCGCCTGCACCTTCCCCACCCCTCTTTAATTAAACTTAAATTAAAGATTATTATAAAACTATATATGTAATTACAAGTTAATTTTGAGATGTTACTGTTATAAAAACATGTAGAACAGGAACCCAAATATATTGTATTTTCTTTATAAATTACTTTATTATGATTTTTTCTATACAATTCAGTAATCCGAAACAATCGGTACCCTCTTTTTTTTAATACTGCTCATTAGTGAGATTCCACTGTAAATACTTCATTTAATTATTCAATAAAATAATTACTTACCTATGTCTCCAGTGAGAAATGGACTGATTGTTTCTTGGATTTGACAAAACTTTTCTTTCAACCCAGTAGGACAGAGTTTCAAAAAATGTTTACTTTCACTAGTCGCATGAACCTTTGCAAATTCATCTGTCGGTTTTAACAAATGAACATTTTCACCCAGCGTCAATTGTGTTACTCCTTTCACTATGAAGTACGCTGGTATTACTCTATCACAGCTACTTTGAGTCTTTGTGTCTGACGAGGTGTTAACTTCGCCCACTAATTTTGTACACTTAAAATAAAGTTTCCCTGTTGACTCTACCAAATCTAAATACTTATGGTGATATTTAGCTGTGATTTTAGAAGTAAGGTCTATGCTAAATACGTCATTTCCACTTAGTAACTTTGGTACTTCAAAATAGTTACTAAGGATCTCTTTGATAAAATCATTCGCTAAGTCATAGTCATTCACTATGAGACTGACTTCCGCAGTGGCTGCTATTTTTGGTGAGTCATCAAATGAGAGCACTGGATGCAATGTCACTTGGACATTTTTCAAGTTATTCAATGCAAAACTAGATATAATACTATGATATTCATTCTCAGTTGTGAGAGCAACATTTTCAGCTACCAATTTTGACCCAACAACGGGGACAATTCGCATACTGTCTAGACTACACACTGTTTGCTCTGACCACAGTTTCTTGTGTATTTCAGAGGTAACAAAGTGGAGATTATTTTTTAAAACGCTGATCTCTTTTTCATTTCTATTTTTTTCATGTTTCTTCTTATATTCTGGAGACAATTTTAAAGCCAGCCACACGACACCGTTATCTATGTAAAACAAATTTTCACTGCATAGCTGTATGAACTGCTCTTTTGAAATTACGATACATTTATGCATGAGGACATTTAGGTTATCTTCGAGGCGTTCTTTGAGAATTGCTCTCTGAACATGGACCGGCACAGTCTTCAATTCAAAGGTTTCCATGACGTTTGCCAACCACCTTCGGTATCGAATTCTATACTTTATTATGATAAAGACTAGAAAAAAATAGTAATTGAACTTTGGATACACAAGTTTTAAACAAAATTTTAACACCCATAGCTTTTTGGAGATTTGTTCATTCATAGTACTAAATAAAACTCACGGTATTTATTACAACGATAATTAATATGAACAAACATAAATTTATAGTGATTTAAAGTTCAAAACAAAATAAAATTTATTAATTTCGTATTTTCGTAAAGAAATAAGTACAGTAGGATAACATTCGACAATTTTGTCTTCTTTGTTTACGTTTTGGCAACCACTCTTCAGTCGAAGTTTATTAATGCCATTATGATGTTAATCATATCATCATCGGTCCGGCTTCAGGGATATCCCGTAAAATATATCCACCAAAAATACAGATAGTGCGATATCCCGTAAAATATATCCACCAAAAATACAGATAGTGCGTTATGGGTTTTTACTGCATTTTTGCACAACTTCTTGGAACAACTCAACAGCAACAAAAATATGGATTTATTCATCCCTAAAGATAAAGTACCTACATAATGCCAGGTAATTGAGGAATAGTGAAAAATAAATACTATAATAAACAATAAAAGAAATTATTTTTTCTTTATGCATTTCAAAATTTCAGGAAAAACTTTTGCGGCTGAAATTGCCGTCAACCCATATTCATCCCACTGCTGGGATATAAGCCTCCCCTTGATCGAAGGGGTTTAAAGTATACTCCACCACGTTGCTCAACTGCGAGTTGGCGGAGGATTTGTGCATGATGGAAATTGATTTTTTTTCTTAAAGTATTTTCTAAAATTAAGACCACCCAGATACTATTAGCTGTTCGACCGCCGCGGCGCCGCCGCACCGGGCTCGTCAATCACTTAAATAGGTAATAACGTTTTTTATTTTTTTATTTTCATACTATAAAATATAAAAACTAAAATTTCTTTAGCCTACCCTCAGGGAGGGTAATAATTTTCGAGTATATCCCTAAACCAAATATGGATATACTCGAAAATTATTACCCTCCCTGAGGGTAGGATAAAGAAATTTTAGTTTTTATACAAAATGATCTATATTTCAGCCTTTGCCTGGTAAATATTATAACGTATGCCTAGGAAAACTAAGAATAATAATTTTATACTGTTTATTCTATTGCTGGAAAATATCTATGCCAAAATCGTGTTTAGGTACGTGTAAAATGTGTAAGTCTCTGGATTATACTGTCTTGTTACCACACAGGACGAAACGAATCACAAAAAGTCCTAGAATGGAAACTTCGTAAGAGGCGACGAAGCGTCGAATGCGTAATATGTCAACATACTTAAAATAGGTCTGTAAACCATTTTTTTTCGATTTGTTATATAAACACGTTACAATAATATAACTAAAGGTGAAAGAATTACTTCGATAGCATAAAAACTACTCGAGATATCATAACTTGAAGATCACAATTTTGGACTATCCCGAAAACGCTCCATACAAAATGCATACAGTATTATGACGTCACGATACGCTATTTTATATGCATTAAATCAGAAATTTGTACTACAGCTATGTTAAATATTGCGTTTATGTAGCTAGTGCCGTAACAAAAGTTATAGTATTTTTTATTGTTTCTACAATGGTAATATTTATTTTTTATAATTTCATACTTTTAAAATGGACTTTTCCACCAAACTTTGATCGACCATAAAACACGTCGGATATAAGTTATTAAAATTTTGAGATCGCAGATCGTTCTAGTTTTATGTATTTTACGTTACTGATAGAGAGTTTTTATAATTTTAGAACTTTGTTCACAGGCCTATTATGAGAATCTTAATTTTAAAATGTACATAAAATTTTTAGAAAATTATATAGTAAAATCTTTTAATCAAAGATTCTACTAATTTCAGGCACTGAAATGATTAGTTGCACCATAATACACTAGATCTCTACACTAAATTATGAAAATTTGTTTAGAAGCACAGCCGCGCTTACCAAGTTCGCGCCAAAAAGTCCAGTCATAGACATTATGCGATCGAATTAACTTGATCACAAACAACAAAGTTTCTTTCGGACTCTCCCCTCCCTCCGATTCCGATCTTTCCATTTTCAACATGGTGAGTAGATTGTGTAAAGATGAAAATTTTACTCAAAAATGAATAGTTTCTTGTAACTATTATAATTAATTGCGATTAAACTAAGCTATACTGTTTTGTGATAAAAAGATTTTGATATATTTTACGCGCGTAGTTTACCACATAGCCATCAAAGTTTTTGTTAAAAAATGCCTCGTGGATGTGCACTGGAAATTCAGCTCAATTTTTGTGATTTTAGCCTCCCAAAAAGGACGCGAAGGCTTCAGCCAAGCAGCCACAGAAGACTCAAAAGAAGAAAGAAGGATCAGGTGGCGGCAAAGCTAAAAAGAAGGTAAACAATTTGTTTGCGTATAAAAGTGAGGTTATCTTATCATGTCACTTGGATGTAATACACATGTTATTCCAATATATCCGAGGTATTCCTTCAATTGAATACAAGTTTTTAGTAAAGCGTTTTTATTTACTATCAGTTCGTTTTTGAAGTACAACGCCATATGATTATAAATATATTACTTGACTTCTATGAGAGTAAAATCTGATATATTGAGGCTGATGGCGACTATAATAGATCCGCTTCAACGTTCATACACCGAGGCGTATGTATTCATACATTATAATTTGAAAATTGCAGAAGTGGTCCAAAGGAAAAGTCAGGGACAAGTTAAACAACCAAGTCTTATTTGACAAGCCCACATATGAGAAGCTGTACAAAGAAGTGCCGCAATACAAGTTGATCACTCCTGCAGTTGTCTCCGAAAGATTGAAAGTTCGTGGCTCACTTGCGAGGCGGGCACTCATTGAGCTGCGAGAAAAAGGTAAACACCATTTTTTTATGTAGTTTGTGTCAATATATTACATGTTTGTATTTTAACAAAAAACTTGTAAGTACATTTATTAGGGTCAGTGGGTAGCTTCCGGGTTAGTTAAGAGTCATGTGAATGCAAACAAGATCAAGTATTCTATATTGACCATTAACAGTGTTTCTGGTAAGGATTTTTTGGTACAAACTTGGTGAGTGAGGTTGTGCTTCTATACAAAATTCGCAAATAAGACCATGTCTTATAAGATCATGATATTTTGAGAATGTGGTTTATGAATATGGTCTTTTGAAAATATGATATTCAGTGATGCAGATAAACTACACTATCAGTTTTACTGTTGACTTAATACAAGTAATGGAGAAACATGAAAATTCCTGACAATATATTTTGACATGTCACCGAAAACAGGAATAACAAAGAAATAATACGAAGACAGGCTATAAATAACATAGATTCCAGAGCCTTAAATCTATTAATGATAATGTTTCTAGTAAATTGTAATGGTTAATAGATCGTTCTTGTATGTTTTACACCTTCATACATTGGGGTATAGGAGAACTATCATCAAGCCAACCTCACCTGCACATGGTGTATTATAAATGACATGAATCAATTTTTATTTTTATTTGAAAGCTAGTTTAGTGTAGGAAGCTGTTTATCCAATGATTTACACTTGTCAATGTGTGCGTGTCAGTCTAATCGAAGACGGTAAGTTAAGCAACATCGAGAGTAGCCTGTTTGTGGATATTTATCTCTAGCTCCTCCAGCCTCAGAGGACACATTAAACTGTCGGTCCCGGCTGTTGTCATTAGATGACAGTCATTAAGCGAACTCAGTGGCCTTTAGGCAGCTTGAAAACACTGGCCACCACCAATCCACAGTTGAATAGCATGGTGGAGAACCCCTTTAATTAAGGGGAGTCCTGTATCCCAGCATTGGAACTATGGGTTGACGACAATGAAACATAATATAGTTGTTAATCTTTAAAGGATTTCCCTTCAAGAAAGTCAATTTGTTGTTATTTGTTATGATGATCATTAAAACTGGAATGTACAGTGACAGTTAAAAACTGATATATTGAGTCTGATTCTGTTGATATAAAATATGTTATTCATTAGTTCATTATGCAAGCTGAATTATTATTTCTTTGTTGGCAGGTCTAATCAAGCAGGTAGTTCAACACCACGGGCAAGTGATCTACACGAGGGCAACAAAGGGTGATGATCCTGTTGCGTAAAATTATGGATAAGTTTTAAAAATAAAGTAAAAAAACTAAAATTTATTATTTTATTCAACTCACAGTTTACACAATAAATTAGCATAAATCCAACCGACAAACTATGCAAAATTGAGAGATTACATAACGGGAAATTTCAAATCGAGTTTTGTATATTCGCAACAAATTTTTTGATATAGCGGCACAGAATGGTTATGGCCAACTGCTGAGAAATTGAGTTCCTGCACTATCGGCACTGAGCTCCTCCGGCTCGCTTGCAAAGCTTTCATCATCTTCAGTAGGCAGTAATTAGCGAAAATCTAATTTCAACCAGATGTTGCCTTGAATTTGTCGAAATTTGTCGGATATAAAAAACAACTGGTCGATGCGTAATTAAAAAGTTACACGTATTTTAATAATTCACGTTGTAGTCAGAGAGCCTAACGTAGGCAGAGTAGAATAACACCACCCCATTCACATATCGCACGCTGAGAACGAAAATGACCTAATCCAAAATTTACGGAAATCGAGTTTCACACAAAAATAGACTTAAAAAGGAATGCTCTTTTTAAGTCTATTTTTGTGTGAAACTCGATTTCAATCCAAAATCCAAAATTTACGGAAATCGAGTTTCACACAAAAATAGACTTAAAAAGGAATGCTCTTTTTAAGTCTATTTTTGTGTGAAACTCGATTTCCGTAAATTTTGGATTAGGTCATTTTCGTTCTCAGCGTGCGATATGACTATCGTAAAATGCAAATAATGTAGTGCTAAAGAACACCTAAAGCATTCGTAGATCAGAAAACAGTTGCATGCATTGACAAACTTTGCCAGACTCTGAAAAAGGAAGGAAATAAAACTTTACTGTTGCATTTTGTGCATGATATAATTTTGATGCAAGATCTCGGACTTATTGTACGCATTACGCATCGACCAGTTGTGTTTTATTTCCGACAAATTCAAGGCATCATCTGGGTGAAATCAGATTTTCGCTAGGTGGTGTAGTTTTATTGGGCAGTGCCGAAATAAGGCTTATTTCGGCACTGCCACAAAAAAATACTTATAACTTTTTAACGGGAGGTCGACTAATTCTGATACTTGGTGTCTGAATTCGACAAATTGACGACTAATTCTGGGGAAAATCATATCTTCGCTATGTTATGTAGTTTAATAGATCCCGAGTGGGCTGTGCCGAAATAAGCTTATTTCAGCACTGCCACAAAAAAAAACCTTATAGCTCTTTAACGGGAGAGCGACAAATTTTTTCCTTTGGGCGACAAATTAACGACAATTTTTTTGTCTAGTTAAAATCAAGATCTGAGACCTGGGCAGTGCCGAAATAAGGAACACGTTAAGCAAAGTCAGTGACCTTTAGACGGGTTGATAACACTGGCTGCCAACCCGCAGTTGAGCAATGTGGTAAAGTATGAACTAAACCCCTTCGATTGTGGGTGGCCCGGATCCCAGCAGTGGGATGAATAAGGGTTTACGACCAATTTACCACTTCCCTAATGGAACTAAAATATTTTTAATAGAAACAGACATGTTAAAAAAGTAAGTCAAGTTTCAACGAAACTCAAATCTCTTCGATTGACAGACAATATGATGGAATTGATGGAGGAGTAACTGTTCTCTTTGATGAGTCTACAGGTGTGTAGATACTTTTCTTATTTTGCGGTTTTTTTACTACGTCGAGTGGCAGACAAGCATACGGCCCGCAGCCCGCCTGATGTGAAGCGGTTACCGTAGCCATATTAACGCTCGCAACATAAAATATCGCTCGCGCGCCGCCACTCCCGCTGTCAGCGCAGCGGTATTCTGAGGTGGAGGTACATTCCCCAGTCGGGTAGCTTACATTACGCTCCCTACCTCTATTCGCCAGAGCTTCGTTTGTCAGTCAGACAGGCGTGCAGGTGAAGTTTGCTTTGGTTCAAAGATGTTGATGAACCACTACACCCTAGTTTTGCTCTTTGACTAATGAGTTGCGTGTGTATTATTATTAGGCGAAATAAGTCGCCTATTTGAGATAATTAAACCCTGTGCGGATAAATTATCTTGTTTCTCAGGTTAGACCAAATTAATTACTCGTAATATGCAAAAACTCATTAATATTAATTGTGTAATATCAGAGTTTATCGCAAACAATGACAAACAACCTGTCTATGGATGGATTTATTGTTTCGAGCTTCTCCGTTGGTTCGCAGGGCACGTTAAGCCGTCGGTGCCGACTATTGTCATTAGACGACAGTTGTTAAGGCAACTCAGTGGCATTTAGGCGCATAGAAAACACTAGTCTCCGCCAACACGCAGTAAAACAATGCAGTACGCACTAAACCGTTTTGATTGAGGGAAGATCCATATTCCAACAGTGGGATGATTATAAGTTGATGCCGAATGACAAACGTAATACTGAATTTTCGTAGATATGAAAATTAATATAATTGTACCTAAAATTTCAATTTAAAAACATAATATGTATAAAACCGATGTAAAAAATTAAGGTTGACTGGCTTAATTGCTAATAATTACAAGTTTGGCAAGCCTTAACCAATATTCAAGGTAGTCATACAGTGTGTAATTTGTAACATGTGGTAAAAGTTGTGTCGTAGTGGAGTGGTGCGAAGTGAATTGAAACTGACTAAATACAATTGTCATAAAATGCAGAGCTACATGTATCACAAGGTATGTAATAAGTAAAACATTCAATTAGTGTTTAACTATTTATTTCACAAGAAAATATATAATGGAAACTCGATTAACTGGACTAATTGTTGCAGTAGGTCATGTGAATAATTAATAATCAAGATTCTCTCTCTACATATAGCTATGTAGTCTCTTTGCATTCTATACAAATTATATCACGGTGAGTGCTTGGATGAGTTGTTTTTCCACTATCATAGAACTCGCCATAGATTAAAATGCCATCAATATAATCTTGATAATTGGTGTTATGCTGCAGAATGTTTCCTAAGGCATATCGTACGAACGGTCAAACTGGAATCAAATTCGCTCTGTGGTATTTCCGAACAATTATGACACAGGAGCCTTCAAGAACAGAGTCCTTATTTTATTAGATTAGAAAAATAAGCTTTTGAGACAAACGTTTGGCACGATAACCGATATTCACATGGGTGAAGCCACAAGCGGGTATTTGTACAAACAACAAAATGCAATATTGTGGTTGACATAACAATTGTGATTAATTGAGGTCCAGATAATAGAATCTCCAATGTATAGCGATAACTTAGAAATATATTTTTAAATTAATTAATAGCTAGAGCATCATTATGTGCTTCCTGTGCGAGCTGAACCTGAAGATTCAATAGTTTGTTTTTCAGCACCACAATGCCCATCAACACTACATTCTCTGGCTTCAGAGCTCCTGATGACTCAACATTATAATAGAACTTGTTTGGTTTCGCTTCCCAATTAAAATCAGCTTCATACTGATCCTCGTCTAATTCAGTATGCTCACTTTTTGGCCATTCATCAGGCTTTGGAAATAATGTGTGTCTCATGGAATTGTCTGGGTCATATTCAAAGCACACGCCAGCTGTCGGGTTCCATTTTGCATGCTCCTTGCCAAATCCCTTCTTAGCATATGCACGTAACTTTAACTCCTGTCCTTTACGTAGTTTAATAATTAAAATTTCATCTGTTTCACCATAATCAGCCTGGTCTTCGTCCCTGTGCCTGGATGTAACGGGAACTACTCTAGGGTCACTGGATTTCAAATCTGCTGTAGTGACGTGCCTTGTTTGATCACCAGTACACTTCACATCTAGTGTAAACTCGACACTACAATCTGAACAGAAGTCGGCGCACATACAATCTCTGGAATACCTGATTTTATCAACAACATCATCTGATATGAGCGGAATAAGGCCAATACGATGTGCTAGAAATTCATCACTAAGCACTGTAGAATTAGCTTCCAGTTGAACCCAGTCGATAGCCATTGTCGGCGTTTCTGCAATAAACACGCGCCGCATGCTGTTTGCCACACTCAACTCTGTGTCTTCAACAACAAATTTCACATTGTCATCAGTCAATTCAGTGATATGTACCGAGGGCTGATTAGCATACGGCATTTTGTTCACTCACAACGTTTATTTTATACAGGAATAAAGGTTTATACGATCACATAAAGCAAAACAAATTGGAACGTAATCAAAAATTCACATACAGCAGATTTTTATTTTCGTAGAAACTTGTTTAAGTTGAAGTTGACACTTGGTGTACACTTACAGTGCTACAAGGATCTAAATGAACGTGAGTGACATTTGTAGGAGGGCGTTACTGTGACTTTCGGGTTGCCAATTAGGGAAAATCTCCTTACTTCAAGGGAATTTTTACATATCATAATTAAGACATTTAAAATGCTCAATCTTAGCTGGGCAGAAGTTAATTACTTTAAATTAATTCTGTAATGAACACCATATTATAGTATTTTAGTTAAGTTTATTAAATAACGATACGGCCTAGATAAAAAGTTAATTAAAATGAATAAAGTCATTTCGTACCTATCTTGGGGTGTAAGGAGTTCATCAACATCTTTGAACCAAGGCAAATCTCACCTGTACGTGGTGCACCCTGCTGACTGACAGACGAGGCTCTGGCGAAAAGAGAGGTAGAGCAAAGCGTATATTTTAAGCTGACCGACTCGGGAAGTACCTCCTCAAATAAAAAATAAAAAATCTAACAACGATCTGTGAAATGAAGGAATGAGGAATATGTGAAATAAAAAAACAACATATACAATTTAGCTTTTATTTATATATTACATAGGATACATACATATTTATTAAAATATGGTCATCAATCATTTATCTATTTATTGTTCATTATGAACAATTATTTTGCACGAATGGAACTTATTAGAATCCACAAGGATTTATGAAGAGACACGTCATAAAAAACTCGTGAATCTTTCTTCATAAAACTCCAAGATCAAAATCATCCATTATGAGTTTATCTTTTCTTGTTTTCCTGTTCTTACCAGGTGTAACAATTTTACTGCATGATGCCTTAGCCAATGTGCCTTCTTTGACAACGTTTGATACAGTGTATAAAGTAACACCTGAAAATAATTTAAATTTACGTATAACAATAAACCAAATAAAACTTTTTACTGTGGAACAAAGTGGGAATTTAAGGTAAACACACATGTCTGGCAACATTTACCTGTAGCAGCAGCGACTCGCTCGTTAACCTTTTCAAAAGGAATTAATGGGTCGTTGTTTTGTTTTTCTTTTACAAAAATCTCTTTCACCTTAAACACAACCTCCCTGACACCACTTCATAAAACTTTCGGCATGATAATCGTACTATATTAACAAAATATACTTTAAAATCGCACCACAACATTCAACGGTGAAGAACTGTCAAAAGTGACGTCTTACAAGATGGCGGCTTTAGTTCCGTTTTCTGCCACGTTCATTTAGATCCTTGTAGCACTGTACAGTAGTCCAGTCCGGCCGGCAGTCCAGGGATGCCAATATTGCCAATGCCAATTTTTGAAAGTCCCCAATAATCAGTGTTGCCAACTCTGGTCTTGGGATTAGAACTATGAGCTGTTGTAAAAAAAAGAGCTAACTTTTACCGTAAAAAAGAGCCAAGTAAAAAAGTCCATGAAATCAACGTTCATAATATCTTCATCGTCACATTTTTTATAAATTAATATTTATTTTATTGATTCAGGATTTCATTTAATTGATTATTTCATGGAAGTCAAATTTTATGCAGTTTAATCTTACTATTTTGCGTGCTTCCGCCACCAGAAATATTTTATACATGGGTATTTCTACGTTCTATTATGTATTATTATAAATCGACGGTCCCTACGTATAAAGCGACATGTCAAAAATTGCATATTTTTTATTGCATAAATTGCTATAGATTGTCCGTAAAAAAACACTTTTTTTTTTATTGATTGTATATAATTTTAAAAAGTAAGAAATTAACTCATTTGTCCAATAATAATATTCTTTAATTACTATATCGTAGTATAGGCAGACAAGTCTGAAATGACATGTCGCTTTATACGTAGGGACCGTCGAAATGTGAAAAAACATGAGGATGAATGGAGGAGTAAGATTTTCTTGTGCTTCGCTCTCATTGATATGCTGCCATGTGTTTGTGAGATACAAAGGTATCATTACTACTTATTTACCAAGTATCATTTGACAACTCATAGTTGTAACAGTAGTAAATTGACTTGTCGTAGTTCTAATGAGATAGTGAACACGTTATTGGTACGTTATATAATTTTAACTTTGTTTCGTGTTTTATTCTTGCTTGACGACGTTTAGTTGGCTGAATATTTGTTCAACTTCGCCGTTATTATAAAACTTAATCGTTTTTGCATTTTGAAATAGCGTTGAATAACATTTAAAAAAAACATTAAATCATTTTTAGAGCTGTTAAACTGTAAAAAGAGCCAAATCTAGCTCTAAAAGAGCTAAATTGGCAACACTGCCTTAATCCAACTTAAATCCCCGAATATGGGGTCGAAAACTAGCTGATTCTCCACAAATTTCCTTCAAAATTATTTTAAGAGATGAAATAAATTTCTGATTTTAATATTTAGTAGGAACTATGTCCGTATCTTTCAACGATAATATTAAAAAAATAGGAGGATGATTATGATGGGATCTAATGATGGGAATCCCCTAATCATAGACAACTGATAAACAATAAGGAGCGTGTGTGCATTATATGTTTCTAAAAATAAAGCCAAAATGTTAATTTGGTGCAATGAAAAGTATTGAAATATGGAGAGCCGTTCGTCATTCATGTAACCCAAAATTTAGTTGTATTGAAGAAGTGTTCCAATTCGGACTATTGATAATATTAAACGCTGAGATGTCAAATTCCTCGCATTTTCCCAATTTCCCAGTACAATGTCAATCCCCACAAAATCCCTATCTGACTTTAGTTCCCCGCAGTTTGGGGAATTCTCCACATGTTGGCAATGCTGTACTCGTCGTTTGAGGCGTCGCTCGTTCGGCTCGTCGCGTCATGTGGTCGCGTCGCGTCTACCGCAAATCTCTTCTTCTTTTTCTCATTGCAGGCAATTACTTTTCAGTCGAAGATTAGTTTTACCATTTTCAAGTTTAAAATTTGCAACTTTAGTTGGAAATCTAATGTCTTTTATGTAGGTCACACTAAAAGTTTTGCGTAACTTAAAAAAAAACAACATGTTATAACCAAAATATTATGTTTATTGCTTTTCGAAATACTCTCCTTTACATTTTTAACATTTTTTCATGCGATCAAACCATTTTTTAAAACGCTATCACTGCCTCTTCGGAGTTGGTAAAACCTCTCATCAAATCTTTGATTTTGGGGAAAATACAGAAATCACAGGGTGCTAGGTCGGGGCTATGTGCAGGATGGGTGACGAGTTGTACTTTTTTGGAAGCTAAAAATGACTTTGTTTTATTGGCCGTGTGTGAAGAAGCGTTGTCATGATGTAGGAGAACGCGGCTTTTTGGTCGGCTTTCGCGAACACCCTGGGTAAACAAATGGTAGAATACCACTCGGCATGATCTTCAAGTGGAATTGTGCAGATGATCATTTTTTTACCAACGTTTCTCGCCTGCCTCACTTTTGTTGGTCTGTTCTCATTTTCAAACACCCATTCACAAGATTG
Source organism: Hypsopygia costalis (assembly GCA_937001555.2). Lineage (NCBI taxonomy): Eukaryota > Metazoa > Arthropoda > Insecta > Lepidoptera > Pyralidae > Hypsopygia > Hypsopygia costalis. The sequence goes on along the minus strand of OW443343.2, from coordinate 17,371,119 downwards.
CTGTTTTTTTTCTGGTTCAAAACAATAAATCCACGTTTCGTCTCCTGTGACAATGTCATAAACAGTATTAGAATGTCCGTGGTCGTACCAGCCTGGCGCAACTCAAAGTAAAAAAACGACTCTATGAATCGGAAGCGAATTTGGTACAAATTCTGATTGTTTTCGCTTCCATTTCATACATATTAGAATTACGCTATTTGTATGGCACATCCGTCTCTTAAAACGTAGTGGTTACATTCTCTTTGGTCGTACTTCAGTAGCATCTGTGAGCACCATTCCACGCGAGCCCGCTTCTGCTCCGCTGTCAGTTCATGAGGCATCCAACGACAACAAAGTTTCCGAACTTTTAATTCTTCGTGTTAAATTTTCTGAATTTGGCTCATACCAATCCCCAATAGTTCTCGAATTGTCTCATAGGTAATCCGCGGGTTTTCTTCAATTAGCCGCTTAACAGTAGCCACATTATTTTCGTTGACGGCAGTTGAAGGCCACCCTTCACGAAATTCGTCATGTAAAAAAACCCGACCTCTTTCAAATTCAGCAAACCATCGCCTCACGGTGCTTAAACAAGGTGCTTTTCTCCCAGAAGCATTTTGACGACGAGCGGCACAGTCTTGCGGAGAAATTTTAAAATCATAAAAAATCATCGCTCTAAAATCTTTTCGACTTAATTCCATTTTCGTTGCGTACGTAGAACTTTGATGTGTGATAAAAAACAATTGACAAATGATTTCCGGCCAATTTTTTTTTTTATTACTAAGAAGGTTGCTAGTCGTTTCAAAAAATATGACATTCGAAATTAAAACAGTTCCGATTAGCTAGAAGTGCAAAACTTTGCCCCATGTAGACCGTTACGCTGTGAGCACAACAGCGCCACTGTTTTGATTGGGCGGTTATTATGTAGGTAGAACGGCATTATTATCAAAACGGAAGGGGAAATAAGAAAACAATAGATAGGAGTATGAAGGAAAGAGCAAACGCAAAATTTACAGTTTTCTTAATTTCGAAATAAGGCCAGTGATGGAGTTATAATAGTTGTATAACTCCTTCGCTAATGCAAAGGAGTTTAACAACAATGACTGAAGAACGCTTAGAGAATTAGTGAAAATAAGCTAGATAGGTTTGGCACTGGAAAGTAATATATTTAATACATTCAAGAATTGCTATACCCTCAGCAGACAAATTACTGAAATATAAGGGCCATTTGAGAAGCTTGAAATACCCAGTTGAATTTTGTAAAAATGCTGACCTTACACTGTTACGTCAGGGACTCAAACCTGAGTCAGTATCTAGCATCGTAGTTCTAACATCGTAATCGTAGTTGAAGAGTGGATGAGAGGAAAAACTAACCGCTGTACAATCGAGTTCTTTGAAGCGTCTGTACTACTAAATGAGTGACGCAACGCTTTCGCCAGTAGGTAACTATTGTTGTCTTGAATTATTGAGCTCAAATCTATTAGACAAAAACACCCAGACCAAGACAAACAGACATGTTCATGCACGCAAATATTTGTCTTGTGCGGGATCGAACCCGCGACCTCGGAGTCAAAGTGGCCATTGCTAACTAAGCGACCACCAGGCTCGTCTGATCTATCCATATGAATATATATCTATCGTAATGATCGAACCATATAGCAAGAGGCGAGTTCTGTTGAAGTACTATATGAATATACTAAAACGTGATCTGCGTATTGGAGCATAGCAACAGATTAGAATCCAAGTCCATGGTATAGGTATAGATATCGCAGAATAAGGGGCTAATCGATCGCAGCATGGAACTCTTATATAAACAGTTATATAAACTGTTCTGCCAGAGAAGAGATTGAATATAAAATCAGTGTAATAATGCTTCGCATTTTCGATTTTAGTTTTTCTAAATCAACATTGTTTTAAGCCGTCGATATGTCCAAAATTATGGCCACCATAAATAAATTTCACATAATGCATCAGCACTGAAAGCTCCATATGACAGCAGTACAGTGCTGCCGAGTGTTGGAATTACTTGCCTCCACCAGTGCCCGTAAAACCATTCAGTATACAAACTCAGAGTCTCTTATACTCTGTTTTATTATAAGTTTATAATAATATGCAATAAATTAAATTATCTTAAGGTTGAAGTAGATATCTGCCGCAAAACAGAATCAAAGAAGTTGTGTGAGTGTGACCATAATAATAATAATAATAAATAAATCTTTATTTCCTCCCACAATAAAAGGCTTATAAACTAAACTTAAGTTTCTAAACAAAATTTTCGTTTCCTTAAATGCTAAGCCATTTTAAGTGAGAGGCTGGTGCCTGAAGTAGGTTTTGAAAAAAAAAAAACCTGTGTTACAGGTCACCAGGCCCCTCCCTTAGGATGTCTAGTTGTAATTGCCCGAGATGGCCAAGTGGCGTCCAAGCGAGATCACAGAAGGTGTTGTTTTTGTTATCTGTGGTGTGTGTGTGTGTGTGTATGAGTGTGTGTATGTGAGTGTGTGAAGATGTGCGCGAGCATGCGCGCTCGTGCTTGTTTGTCAGTGTGTGTGTGAGTGTGTGTGAGTTGTAGAAGTTGTGTGTGTTGACGAGTGTGTACAGTGTAGGTGTTTTAATTGCTATTAGGTGACTGCAGTGATCGAGCAAATCGTAAATGTGTGTGTTGCTGTCTATAAGGCTTCTCTTATTTTATAGGTATGAGCAGGTCTTCAGTTTGCTGATAAGTTAATGATTTCAGGTGGTTACTAAGGGTAATTTTGACGCTGAATTTCGGTAGGGGGTAAAGGTTCAGTAGCGAGTTTAGCTCTTTGTATAGGTATGGTCCCAGAAAGCAGAAGAAGTTGTGTGAGGTAGAGGTACGAAAGATGGTTGTCCATTTGAGAATCGGGCCTAGTCTTCGTTTATCGCGCGTTAATGCCGGGTCGTAATTTAGCAGGGCGTGCTGTTTCAGTACTGTGTGGAGGATGAAAGATTGCCGTATGGATAAAACGTTCCATTTTTTATATAGGTCGATGGTGGGATACATATATGGGAGGCCGGCTGCTACTTTTAGAACCATACGCTGTGCTCTTTCTAGCTCTAATAGGTGAGATTTCGCAACACCGCCCCATGTGTCTATGCAGTAGTCTGTTATTGATTGACATAGTGCCTTATAAACTAGTGTTAAGATTTTTCGGTCTGCTATGTGTTTCAGGGTTCCATGAAAACTTATTTATTACATTACAGATAGTTTTGTTTAAGGCTGTTAAGTCCAATTAAGTATTCATTTTATTGTATAATAATTATATTAACCAGTAAATTATTAGAATACCTACATAATAATGTGTCACACTATCATTTAAGTAGGCATTCGTTTTGCGTGTGACTTCCTCCACCTAATTAAGACGACACTTATTTATTTTATTTATTTATTTTTCTCAGCAATTATAAAACATAATACATAGCAATTATAACACGAGCTCGGTGGTCGAATGGCTAGCAATAGCCATTACTAGCCATTCGACTTTTGGATTCGGCTTTTGTTCACTTTGAGTCTCTGGTCGCGGGTTCGATCCCCGCACTGTACAATACAACCATTTGTTTGCAAGAGTATGTTTGTTTGTCTTGGCGTGGATGTTTTCTATGTATTAAAGTACGTAGTTACAAAAAAAAATATATTTTTAAGTACCAGCAGCACATAGCAGTATCGGTTGTCTAATACCCATAGTAAACGCTTTGCTTAGTGTGGGATTAGATAGCGCTCTGTAAATAGTCCAGAAATATTTCTTTATATGAATGTAATCTTTGAGTAACAGAATAAAAATCGTAAAACAAACCCTTTTTACACAGAGATCTGGGGGCGCGGCAATGCCCCCGCCAAGCCAAGGCGAGTAAAAAACGGCACGGCCGTACATCATTTTCTCGATTTTTATTTTATGGGCATACGAGACAGAAAATTCCTCAAAATTTTCTATATCACACTTCAAAATGACAAGTGTATTTTAAAAAATAAGTAGTATCTATCCACTGCAGGATATAGGCCTTCCGTAATGCTTTCCTTTCTTTCCGTTTTTTGAGGTAATTGGTCTATCCAGAGCAGTGTTTTTCAATCTTTTTGAAAAACACTGCTCCCATGCGACCCCTTTACAGATTGAAAAATGCTGGCGACCCTCTTGTGCCAGACAAATAAATATTTTTTCTTCCAACTATGCTTTAATTTCATCACAATCACACTAAAAACTCAGTACAAAACGAGTCTTTAATGCTCTAGAGCAATAAAAATGTATGAAATTTCATTATTGCACAGTTTTTTTTAATCGCACCAAAAGGTGCCAATCTCAATGGATTAGCTCTATTCAGCCAGCCGATATCAATACTTTTTTTTCGTACGTATTAAATTTTTTCTATCCTACTTGTTCCAAATTTAAAAAATGATTGCTGCTCTCTCTCTCTCACTCACTCTGAGTTAAAAATGAAAGAAATTTAAAAAAGTGATTTGGCGGGAACTTTGTTAATTTTGCTTGACAATATTTTTGGAAACGATAAAAGTGCGATACTATCTGATTTTGAGTGCTTCGGCTTCGAATTAAAATGGAATCATCTAGCGACACATTCTAAATGAAGCCGACAGTGTTATAGAAAATCTTTTACCGTTAAAATCTTGAGTACAATACGTAAAATCTTATGAGAAATTTATTGATTGGAAAGATATAAATGGAGCAAAGTCGTTCTCAGAGAGTGTATTTTTGGCTTATTTTAGTGAACTATCGAAAAAATTGAAGCCATCTTCGTTGTGGTCCATATACTCAATGCTAAAATCCACTGTTAGTACAAGACACAATGTGCATATCAAAGAATATTCAAAACTCACAGCGTTTTTGAAACGATCATCGGATGGGTTCAAAAGCAAAAAATCTAAAGCTTTTACAGCTCAAAACGTAGAGATGTTTTTAAATAAATCCCCGGTCAGTGGGTAGCTATAATATAGTAAAATAAAAATAAATGTTTATCGAAAAAAACATTTATTTTTATTTTACTATATTAATTTTTATTTGAATGTACGTAATTTATATATAATGTATGTAATTTATATTTGTATATTAAATATAAATTTGCCCAACAAAACTCTTAACCTTACGTTTAATAATTGCTCAAACATAACTTTTAATTTCAATAATTAAACTTCTATTTTAACTGTTTGATATGAGTTTCTTTTATCTACTATTCCTATAGGTATTAGTTGAAAGAAAAGCAGATTATGCACCTCGCCTTAAGTAATTTATGTTGCCCTCGTGCCTGTTAGATTTGAGCCCTCGCTAACGCTCGGGCTCTAAATCAGGCACTCGGTGCAATAATAAATTACTTTGTGCTCGATGCAATAATCTCCTATAAAAGACTACGTAAAGGGTTTTTTTAATAAGCCGCGAGAGTTTTGAAAATTATCACGATGTAAGTTGACAAAGCTACCCGCGACTTAAGTCAAAGGCGCCACACCACATTGTGGTTGCGGCGAGATCAAGCGCTCCTCGCCACCAGCAATGTTCACTTCTACACCTTGCCTTTTTCTTATTGCTGGCGACCCCCCGAGTTTATGTTCGCGACCCCCGGGGGTCGCGACCCACAGATTGAAAAACACTGATCTAGAGAGACAAGAGCCCCCAACTCTTGGTTGCGTCATACAGGACCTCCACTCGAGGACTTTCCTCCCCAATCTGCCATCGTTGATTCGGCACATGTGGTTGGCCCACTGGCACTTCAGCTTGCAGATTTTGAGAAAATAGATTATAGATTTTTATTTTAAAAGACTAAACCAGGAGCAGCTGCGCGCGTTTTTGTATGAAATGATTTCACCCTTCAGTAAATAAAAAAATTCAGTACATCAATTCGTACCATCGAAATGGTTACCATAGTCTATAGATGCTTGCAATGCAAGACAAAATGGATCACCAAAGATATACGAGTTACATTCATGATCAACAATATCTAGCTACCTACCATTTCAATTACAGAAATGCACTAAGTTGCATCGGCTATTTTTTTTTTTTTCACATTTTTTTTTAAACCCGGCATCAACCCATAATCATCCCACTGTTTGGTTTACGGGTCTCCCCTCAATCAAATGGATTTAGAGCATACTCCACCACGCACGCTGCTCAACTGCAGATTGGCAGAGGCCATTGTGCTTTCAAACCGCCCAAATGTCACTGATTTGCCTTCATTACTGTCATCTAATAATAAATAAATATTTTTGGACAAATTACACATCGCTAAATGGGACTGAAGTCCCAATCTGAGCATACCTTGTACTATGGATACTACATAACTGACATAATACTAAGTTTTTTTTGCAAATACATACACACAAACACATAAAAACATCCAGCACAAGACAAACAGATATGTTCATGCAAACAAATGTTTATCTCGTGCGGGGATCGAAGCCGCGACCTCAGAGTCAAAGTAATCATTGCTAGCCATTCGACCAACGAGCTCATCTAATGACAACATCCGGGACGGACGGCTTAACCGCCGTGTGAAGCACGAACGAGCACGAGATAAATAAACCCATCCATAGACAGGCTACGATCGACTTTGCTTAACTTGCGTGAACAATTTGACTGACACGCGCAACGACGCTATCGAGCTTCTCACTTATATAACACGCCCAGTGGAAAATAAAATACAGATACTATACAACGACCTATTCGAATAAAAATATTCGTGCTTCATGGTATTCGGCTTCAGCTTCGGCGGTAGGGCCCCATAGTCCGTGAGCCAGATAGTATTTTTGTCAGTCATTTCCTCTCAGGCGATAACTCATGAAAGACTTCAGAGAGTTGTATTATGCAGTATGGTGAAACTCAGCTGCCGCCGCTCCGTGGGTGGGTGGGTCAGTGGCAGCCTCTTAATCACGTAAAAAAAAATGTTTTCATTATTATCATTTACTCCCGCTGAAAATTTGTTAAATGATAGTTAACGCAATTATTCGAAAGATAAAAATAAGTCAGCTGGCCGTACCGTGGTGGATTATACGTCAGCTGGTCACACGAACATGCAAAAAAAAATTTTCGTTCAGTGATGTCCTCTCACTTTAAAAAAAAAATTGTCAGATGATAGCTTATATCACAGTATAAGTAATAGTATGCTTACATGCAACTTTGAATAAATAAAAACGTCAGCATCCTATATGTTGGTGGAAAGGTCATCAGCTGACGTATTTAAATAAGTGATCGGCGCTCACGCCTGGCTCTCATGCTCCACCTTTCACTGCATCAGCTGATTAAGAGGCTGCCGCTGCCCCACCCACCCACGGAGCGGCAGCTGAAGTTCACCATGCTGCATAATACAAATCTCTGAAGTATTTCACGAGTTATCGCTTGAGAGGAAATTGGTCAGGAAAACCTGTTGTTGGCTCTAAATAGTTTGACCACGAGAAAGAAGGGAGTTTTATCACCCCTACAGGGCAGACAGACTTCCATTTCGACCGAGAAGATAATAACAACACAATTTACATACGCCATTTTATTCTAAGTATTAGATAATAAAATAATTACATTATCAATTTCGCGCAAATTAATTATTAGTCGTATTCGTATCTCTCTACATGTGATTGTCGTTTGAGTTTGGCGAGGTCTCAATTATTTTTAATTGTCTACAAAAAAAGTATCCACATTAAGATATCCGTGATCCATAAATTTAACTCAAATGGAATGTTACAAGGTCACAGCTACTGTAAGTACCCTAGTACCTATCTATATGTGTATATTACACCATTAACCAATATAAACGGGTCACTCGCGTATTTTTTTTTTCGGCAAAGACGCCTCGTTTCGATCTCACTTGGAGATCTTTGTCAGGGTGAATAGCCAGACGTGCACTCTCTTTCTCTATATATATATATATATATACCTAGTCTCTAAAGTGTTCGTGACACAACAACAACTCTATAAGAACAAGATCTCCGTATGAGACCGAGACGTCTTTGAGAACAAAATTTTGAGTGACCCATTTCATTTCATTAATTAATTTACAATAGATTTATCGTTTATAATAGATGTAGCCAATATCTTATGATTTGTCTGATATTTGTTGTTTCTCACACTAAACCACAACGATTGAATAATTGGATAATTAAAATTAGGCACGAAGTTGGATTATAAAAAAGTATATATTTTTTTTTTAAGATCCTGGATAAAGATTATCAGGCTAGGTGAACAAAACTTTTTGTGAACTTTCTCCATATTGTATTTGAAGTTAATTTAGTGATTAAAGTAAAAAAAAACTACATAACTAAATTACAAAAAAAAACTTTCTGACCGTGATCTTTGCCCTCGTGTCCCGTGTCTTGTCATCCGAGATATCTTAAAAACTCGGGCGATTCTAAACACTCATACCGTACATATAATCTAAATCATTTAAATTGAATGTATTGCTAAGCGCAATTCTCGAGAGCAGCTAAACCGATTTCGCTAATTCTTTTTTTAGAATATTTCTTGAAGATCGAGGATGGTTCTTACGCAGAGAAAATTTTTAAAAATTGCCTAAAAAAGACTAAAAACAACACTTTTCTATACTCCCATACAACAACACAAAAAACAAAAACGATTCGTAATAATACTTAAAAGTCAATTTGAACTTTAATACCATACCATAAAGTTCCGGAAAGGCAAAACGATTGAGTGATGTTAGTATCGTATAAATATTGATGTCAATATTTATTTATGTACCTAAAAAGAAACTGACTGACTGACTGATATATATTCACGCACAGCCCAAACCGCTAAGTCTAGAGATTCCAAATTTGGCACTAGGTTCCTTATAACGTCTAGGGGTGCACTAAGAAAGGATTTTTCAAAATTCATCTCCTAAGGGGTGAAACGGGGGTCCAAAGCTTGTATGGGGAAATAAGATTTGTTGGACTATTTTATCCCAAACTTTACACGAGTAGGTACTTCTATAGATAAATGAAGTCGGTTAATGAGTAAACACGTGTTTCAGGAAAATAAAACACCATTTTCTACCCGTGCGAAGCCGGGGCGGGCAGCTAGTTGTGAAATAAAAACATAAGCAACGAAGTTAATATTTCAGTGTCTACCCCAATCCAGAAACATTTCAATCGCTTCTGGGCAATTATGTATAATCACCATTATCATCCGAATTGTTTTCTTTTCTACTATTTGATTTATACCGCTCCGCACCGAATCTTACTGGATACATAGGTACTCGTAATTACATATCTCGATTATTTATCATTCTTATGCTGTAAGTTGGCGGGACCCGACGATAATATCGAGTCGATCTATATTTATTTTAATTTACGTAGTTTAGTAATCGACAGTTCGTCAATATGGTGTTTCAGACGAACGATTTCGATCCTATGTGCGACAAGGATCACCCTCAGAAAATCAGTTTCGAGGATGTGTCGGCTGCATCGTTCAGGATACAAAGTGGAATTGTCAAAACGCCATGCGTGGTAAGGACCTTTTTATTTAATAACGATATGTGAAGAATACTTTGAGAACACTTAAAAATATATGTGATCACTTAAAAATCTTAAATCTTAAAAAGATTTTCCCGGCAATGCTGAATCTGCTACGCACATATTTTAAATGGATAAAGTCACAAATTTGTACAGCTATATTTAATACTAGCTGATGCCCGCGACTTCGTTCGCGTGGACTTTAAGATTCCGGCATATAAGTAGATACATAAGAAAATATTTGGGGGAGTATTATACGCTAAAAGTCAACAAATTATTATTTTTATTTAAGATAGTCACCATAGTTTCAAAAAAAATATAAAATAAATGAAGGGAGTCTTTCCTTCGGGAGCTTTTCTATGTATTATATGTATGTATTTACAAAAAAAAAGTATTTAAGTATTATATCAGTTATTTAGTACCCATAGTACAAGCTTTGCTTAGTTTGGGACTAGATTTGTCCTGGAATATTATTTATTATTATTATTTATAGCTAATATGAAAAGACCTCAAGCGTTACTAATCCTCGATAAAGCCACATTGTTGGCCATTTCGCATTCATCTGAAACGATTAGACAGCAATCCTGAAACATTTTCGCTTTTACACAGTTTCGTGTCACAAAGCATGTCGGTGTTTCCGTTCTGTATAAATCGAGTAGAATATTGAACATTGTATTTGCGTCCTTCCGCCTAGAGGTAATATTATGGCTGCAATACCTGGCGATGCTGCTCTATGATATTATTTTGGCGCCTGATTTCAGCGAGGATTGCTCTCGTCAGGTATGTTTTTCCAGTCCCTCCTGAAGCATCTAAGAAAAACAGTTTCCCCTCGTTGTTTAAAAGACTTTGAGTCACAAAATCTTGCTACATAGCGTCCCGCAAATGCACGCATTCTTCTGGTTTGTGCGAATATATACCAATCGTTCCATTTCAATTTTAGCGTACACGTCTATATAAAACTGACTAAACAGACCACGTTAACTTTATATATAAATATATATATAAAGTTAACGTGGTCTGTTTAGTCAGTTCTATATATATAAAAGAGAAAATCACTGACTCACTCATCACGAAATCTCAGAAACTATAACACCTACAAACTTGAAATTTGGCTGGTAGGTTCCTTATAGGGTGTAGACATCCGCTAAGAACGGATTTTACGATACTCTACCCCTAATGGGGTAGAATGGGGGTTGGAAGTTTGTATGAAAGTCCTATATTTTTGAAGCAAGAGACTTGAAATTTAAAATGTATGCTCTATAGATGGTGTGGAGGTGTACTAATAATATATCTTTGGAAATCAACCCCTTTTTGGGGTTAAAACGGGGGTTGGAAGTTTGTATGAAAGTTCTACGTTTTTGAAGTAAGAGACTTGAAATTTAAAATGTATGCTCTATAGATGGTGTGGAGGTGTACTAATAATGTGTCTTTGGAAATCAACCCCATTTTGGGGTTAAAACGGGGGTTGGAAGTTCGTATGAAAGTTCTATGTTTTTGAAGTAAGAGACTTGATATTTAAAATGCATGCTCTATAGATGGTGTGGAGGTGTACTAATAATGTATCTTTAGAAATCAACCCCCTTTTGGGGTTAAAAAGGGGGTTGGAAGTTTGTATGAAAGTTCTATGTTTTTGACGCAAGAGACTTGAAATTTAAAATGTATGCTCTGTAGATGGTGTGGAGGTGTACTAATAATGTATCTTTAGATATCAACCCCTTTTTGGGGTTAAAATGGGGGTTGAAAGTTTGTATGAAAGCTCTATATTTTTGAAGTAAGAAACTTGAAATTTAAAATGTATGCTCTATAGATGGTGTGGAGGTGTACTAATAATGTGTCTTTGGAAATCAACCCCATTTTGGGGTTAAAACGGGGGTTGGAAGTTCGTATGAAAGTTCTATGTTTTTGAAGTAAGAGACTTGATATTTAAAATGCATGCTCTATAGATGGTGTGGAGGTGTACTAATAATGTATCTTTAGAAATCAACCCCCTTTTGGGGTTAAAAAGGGGGTTGGAAGTTTGTATGAAAGTTCTATGTTTTTGACGCAAGAGACTTGAAATTTAAAATGTATGCTCTGTAGATGGTGTGGAGGTGTACTAATAATGTATCTTTAGATATCAACCCCTTTTTGGGGTTAAAATGGGGGTTGAAAGTTTGTATGAAAGCTCTATATTTTTGAAGTAAGAAACTTGAAATTTAAAATGTATAGATAGTGTGGAGGTGTACTAATAATGTATCTTTAGAAATCAACCTATTTTTGGTGTTAAAACGGGGGTTGGAAGTTTGTATGAAAGTCCTATGTTTTTGAAGTAAGAGACTTGAAATTTAAAATCTATGCTCTATAGATGGTATGGAGGTGTACTAACAATGTATCTTTAGAAATCAAGCCCCTTATGGAGTTAAAACGGGGGTTGGAAATTTGTATGAAAATCCAATGTTATTGGAGTTAAAGTAATTATGGCAGAAGGATTTTAAATGATATTTAAGTATAAAAAATATTGAAAACAACTACATACTTACTATTATAAGGAGGGATGTATTATTATAACAATAAAAAGTACTTTAGGTTTTACAAAGAGGTTTTAAAAAATAATATCCGTCGACTTCATTGATTCTAAAAATTCGTCTAGATATTGATTGTTTTTTACTTTTTCATCTTTTTCCTTTCATTAGGTATTTAGCTTTTTCGAATGTAATTAAAAATTATTTGCAAATAACTAACTCCACGCGTACGAAGTCGCTGGCGGCCGCTAGTATATAGTATATATATAAAATAAATAAGACTATTGCGTCTAACTTGTAGCAGGAAAGAATAAAAGTAGCACTGCGTGTGGTTATTTTTTTTACAATACAATCAATATTTTGTTAAACTATTTATACTCATCAGGCTGAACAACTTTTGCTAAGGCGTCATTTTTATATTTCTTATAGTTTAGCTGAACCATTATGGTTCTGCATCAGGTGTTCCAAATCTTGGATTTTTATACCGAGATGCCATTTTCGTAATTGACATTTTAGAAAACCATAGAATCAACACCCATATTGATATTGTAACATTTCAACCCCATCGCACCCCCACAGGAGTGCTCTTGTGTCACGTCGATTATGTTAGATTATAAAATAGCTGTTGTTTTCGGATTAAGCGACCCGATAAACCATAAAAACAATACCCATGTCGATTTTCAGACGTTTGCACCTCATTCCACCCCTTTAGGGGTTGAATTTTGAAAAATCCTGAAACACGTGTTTACTCATTTATCTACAGAAGATCTCGTGTAAAGTTTCGTATAAAATAGTCCAACTAATCTTGGTTCCCCATACAAACTTTGGACCCCCATTTCACCCCCTTAGGAGTTGAATTTTCCAAATTCCCGTCTTAGTGAGCATCTACGTCCTCAAAGAAACCCCCATACAAAATTTGAGACTCCTAGCACTTGTAGTTTCTTAGATTTTGTGATGAGTGATTTTCTATAAAGAAAATTTTTCTTTAAACTTTAAATGACGATAACTTTTTAATCTGATATCAGATTTCGATGAAACAAAGCCTATATGTTGCTCAGGGATGACCTTAATCTTTTAGTGAAAACCGCGTAAAAATCTGTTCAGTAGTTTTAAAGATTAGCGAGTACATACAGACAGATAGACAGACAGACAAAAAAATCAAAAAAATCTTTTTTGTGTTCTGTTACTCTTTTTTTATCGCCCACACTCATTTTTTGTTAATTTTATCAAATGTACAGACACGCGGTTCCTACTGTTTTATTATATGTATTGATTGCGTTTGTGTAGCTAGTATCGTAACAATAGTTATAGTATTTTTTATTGTTTCTTTAATGGTATTATATTTTTTTAATAATTTCATCCTTTTAAAATGTATTTTTCCACTATTTCTGTAATCGAACGTGAAACAAGTTGGGCGTAACATATTAAAACGAAAGATTACAGATCGTTCTATTTTTAGAAGATAGAAATATCAATATTTCTTAAAAAGTTGCCAACTTTTATGGTAACCTAATTTCAAAATTTTATTTCAAGTGACATTCACAGATTACAGAAAAATAATACACTCAGTAAGAAAAATGCCATTATTTGCAAACTTTTTTTATTTGTATAAATCTTGATACTTAAAACACCTTATATAAATATAAGGATCAAAATATAGAAATTACAAAAAGCTTTTCCCATAAAGTACCTACGTATCTAATCAAAAATTAATAAAGAAAAGAGGTAAATTGCACTTATTTATGATGATGTTCCCACCTACATAATCATTATTTATGTACTGTAGTAGGTACTTATTATTTTGGAATTTCGAAGTAGGTACGTAGCAACTTATTAACAAAATCTTGAAAGCAATAGATGATTGATACATTCCTTAAAATTAAAATGATGTTCTCTACGCTCAGTTTCTGTTACATAAATTGATTAAAATAGAAGAGTTTTGAAAACAATAATTCTTTCTTTGTCTGACAATATATATATATTTTTTTTTCTTTCCAACAAAATATATCTACTTACCTATGAGCAAAACTCTTAATTCAGTTGCATAGACATTTTTCCCCTTACTGTACTGTCTACATCTCCATCAACACCTATTCATCCCACTGCTGGGATCCACACCTCCCCTCAATCCAAGGGGGGTTTAGATCATACTCTACCACGTTCCTCACCGCAGGTTGCCAGAGACCATACTCCACCACGCTAATAATATAACCCGATCGAATTCGTTATAAAAAGTTTTACGAAAAAATATTTTATTTTTATTACTGTATTATTATTTCAAAAATCTATTAATGGTGCAAGATTTTTTCAAAAAATTGTATCCTGAAACGTTCTAGTTAACCTGTAATTATACCTAACATTTAAGACCCTTACTGCTACTCAATTTTACATTACCATATATATACCCGTATAATAGATACATACAGCTCGTCTGATGTGAAGTGGTTACCGTAGCCAACATCCTGCTGTATCTACCTACTGCTGGATGTAAGCCTACCCTTATCTTTTCGACAAATACGATCCTCCGCCTTCCGCATCCAGCCGCTTTCTTAAGTACATCGGACTATCTAGCTGGAAGGAGGGCGTCCGTAACCGTAATCCATAAACTCCATAGGTACCATACACATGGCTACGATACCTGCCAATAGAAACGCAAATAATATAATATTTCCGCAAAAACCAATACTAATTAAAAATATTTACCAAGTTTACATATGTAGTCAGTAGTTTAACTACAGAGTGGCAGAGCGGGCAAAATGCCACGGGCCCCCGGACCAAGGGGGCCCCAGGCTCGACAGCTTAGTGCAAAAATATTTTTTTTTTAAGTTAATCTATAATAAATATACAACATAATAAGATCTTAATAGGTAGGTACATTATCATATTTATTGAAAATAAAATTATAGATTAATAACCAAAAATGTACAAAATACTTCTTTAGTGTTGGTTACTTAGATGATGTATTAGAGAGAGCCCCATCCTCTGAGGGCCCATCTGATGAATTTGCCACGGGCCCCTGATGGTGTAGTTAGGCCACTGTATGTAGTGTACTACATATACCTTATTTATTAGATTACTCATGAACCGACAGCACAGCCGATAGTATTAAAATCTACCATAAGAATTGTTTTATTGAAATTTATTTAATTTTACAGAAATCCCACATGTCTACGATATACGGAATGGATATTTACCTTAAAAACGACTTCCTGCAACACACCGGAAGGTAAGTCCTCAACAATATTTCTTTTTTTATTACTGGTTTTTTATACACTAAAGTGTGAAACAAGCATACGAGCCGTCTTATGGAAAGCAGTTATCGTAGCCTATGGATGCCTGTAATACCAGGAGCATAACACGGGCATTGCCGACCCTGTAAAAACCTCTTCACGTCCTTTTTAAAGAACCCCATGCTGTAGTCTCCTGAGAAAACCTCGACAGGTAATTCATTCCACAGCTTGACAGTATGCAGGAGAAAAATTTTCTGGAACCGCACAGTACCTACGCGACCACTTAGGTTCCAATGTGTGAGTGAGGATGAATTCCCTGTCGATGGCGAGCGGTGCGACTGTAGTAAGAGGCCGTGGGCATTATGTCAAACAACTCCTCTGAACACACCCCATTGTATAATCGGTAGCACACATACAGCGACGCAAAATCCGTTCTCAGACTTAAAGTTTCTAAACCGTCTGGCAGGGGGTTTTGTATACTTAAAATTACAAATAGTTACACTTCAGTTAAAAAATGAGCATTTATTTATATAAATAAATATGTTTATCTTCGTATTCATATTAATAATTCCAAAGAATCATAAAATTATATATTCATCAACTTGCATATTATGATAAGCTGATAAAATAGGTATACATAATTAATTACAAATAGTCATAAATAACATAATATGTATCTATAATCCAAATTGTACGTACTGGTATTTATAATAATAATAATAATAATAATAATGCTTTATTCATCAACTTAAATATTACACATTAACGATTGCTGGTGTCCCCATTTAAGCTACAGTGCTTGTGGTTGGGAACACCGCTCTTCTATAACAAACATTGTTGACATTTTGAAAAAATAAAATACTTAATAATTATACCTAGATTTTTTTTTTTTTTTTTTGTATAAATTTAGAAAAATGATATTAAACATGCAACTTTGTGTGTGTGTATGTGTGTGTGTGTGTGTGTGCATGCGTGTGTGTACACTGTGTGTTCAAAAAACCCCGGGATAATTGTATGTGAATACAATTATACACGGCTGTGTATATGTTAAACACAAACGGTGTTTAAAATTGTGATTAGTGAGTGTATACAGTGTGATGTATGAAATAAAGGAAAGGATGTGAGTGTGTCTGGTATAAATATAATGGGCATAGTTATGTCTGTACCGTGTGCAGGACATGGTTAGGTAGAAATTATGTGATTTCACATAAAAGTAGTGTAGGAATAAATTGATTTCCTGCTGTATATCTACATGCGTATGTAGTAATTATTACGGTTTTGATTTGTTTTTGTTATTGTTTTTGTTAGCCCTGCGACAATGTCTTGGGATCAGAAGTTGCTAGGATGTAGCAGCTTCCACTAACTTGTACTAAATGCCAATGGTCAGCAAATCACTTTATGAATAAGACGTTCTACGTCATCATAGTTTATAGTTTTTAGCCAATTTGTTACATGTATTTTACATTGTATAGATGTCAAAGGGTAGATTTCTAATTCTTTATTAAGGATATTGTATATGTGTGACGATTGATTTATGTATTGTCGTTTGGCAAAAGTAGTCTTCACAACACATGGAGGGACAACCTTGCTATTTCTTCTATGTTGTATTTTGTTGGGATCGAATAAGGTGGTTTTGTGTACTCTAAGAGCAAGCAAGAGAATATATAACTTTCGTACAGTCAGAAGTCCAGAGGTTTGGTATAGGTCTTCAGTAGGGAATCTGAATGGTTTAAAAAACATAACTTTAACCAGCGATCTTTGTGCCCTCTCAAGCTCCAGAAATTTTATTTTTGTTGCTCCACCCCAAATAGGCAGGCCATATGTGATTATCGATTGGGCTAATGAATCATAGATTTGGAGCCGTAAAGTTTCAGTAGTTATGTGTCGAAGTGTCTTAAATACCCAAATGAGTTTACGGACTCTGCTCATGATGAGTTCCGTATGCTGGTGCCAAGATAGTCGTTGATCTAGGACAATACCCAAATATTTAGTGTGTTGAACCTTATTTATCGTTATACAAGAGCAGTTAGAACGGTTTGTGCATTTATGTATTTTTATTTGAAACTGAGGTGGCGGTTGCGTCTTATCGTACATTGTAAAGCAAATGTAGTTTGTTTTTAAGGTATTTAAAGTTAGTAAGTTAGTATCTAACCAAGATGCAACTCTAGATAATCCTCTCTCTGCATTATCATGCACTCTGTCCCACGTTTTCCCAGAGAAAATTATCGCAGTATCGTCCGCATAGCAAAAGATTTTTCCATCGTCTAAATTGAGATCACAAAGACTATTAATAAAGACCAGAAATAGTGTCGGACCAAGAACGCTTCCTTGCGGCACGCCATGGGTTATAGTTTCCTCTGCGCTAAGAATTTCTCCAATTTTAACTCTCTGTTTTCGCCCTTGCAAGTAGTCCCCGAGAAGGTCCAAGGGGCCCCCTCTTATCCCGATTCCCTCCAGCCTGTGCAAAAGTATGGGAACGGAAACCGTATCGAAGGCCTTTTTCAGGTCTAAGAAAACAGCCATGCATTTATTACCTTTATCTACTTTATCAGATATTATTGTAGTAAGCGCCAGTACTGAGTCTTCCGTAGACAGGCCTTGTCTGAAACCATATTGATAAGATGAGAGTGTTTTAGATGTGTTCATATATCTTATAAGCCGAATATTAATTATTTTTTCTAAGATTTTAGATATGGATGTCAGTACCGAGATAGGCCTATAATTCGATGGATCGGTTTTATCCCCATCCTTGTGCACAGGCGTAATAAGCGCGAGTTTTAAAGCAGACGGGAAGATGCCTTTTTCAAAGCACAAATTTATCATATAAGTTATTATAGGGACAAGTTCCTCATGTGCTGCTTTTAGAAAACTTGTTGGTATTTTGTCCCAACCCGGGGCGCTATCAGATTTCAACCCCAATAATATGGCTCTTACCTCGCCAGGATCTGTGTCAAGTAGCACAAATGAATTCAATGGTGAACTTCTGGAGTCATCATTGTCTGGAGTTTGAGCGCCTACCGAAATATTATTTGCAAGATTTCTACCTACGTTACAGAAAAATCTATTGACTATATTTGCCGACTCAACAGGGGTTGCTGAAGTTTGCAGTAGCTCAGCGTTATGTGATTTAGTCTTTTTTCTCCCTGTGATGTTATTTATTGTGTTCCATAGCTTTTTAGGATTTTTGTGCGATTCAGAAAGCTGATCCCTGTCAAATTTCCGCTTTTGCTTTTTGATTATGCCGTTACAATAATTTCGGTACCTTTTATATGTAATTTTTAGAATTTCATTATGTGGGTCTAATGCAAGTTGTTTTTGTAGAGAATTACGATTTTGAATGCAACGCAGTAAGCCTAGGGTCATCCATGGTTTGATAATTCTATTTTTTTGAGGAATAGTCATAAAAGTAGTGTTATCATTTAGGCATTTTTGTATTTTATTTATTAAACAATTTGTCAATATGTTAGGATCATTTTGTTCCAATAATTCATGTAGGTTACAGGATTTCAAGTCTTCCACGGCTCCTTCTATATTAATTTTGATTTTAATTTTGTTATTTTCATATTTATATTGACGCTCTTTTAGTTTTAAGTATATCATGAAGTGATCTGTAATTGTAGTATTAATGACAGCTATTGTTGCTTTTTTGTTATTAGGTTTAAGTTTAACGATGTAATGATCCAAGCAATTATGCCCTCTCGTGGGTAGTTGGTGACCGGGTAATAGTCCATGCATGGCCAGCATGTTCAGGTAATTATTTCTATTGGAGCGATCCTGTGATTTTTCATCTTGCTTATAAATTAGGTTTATGTTTATATCTCCGGTGATTACTATATTTTCTTTTGAAGCTATTGTACTTAGGTGGTTGTTTAGAGAAATTATGAAGTCATCTGCATTTGATTTTGATGGAGAGCGATAGATACCGAGGATTGTAAGGTTGGGTAAAATGTCGATTTGTAGACATGAAGCGTGTGTTAGTTTAATTTCTTCTACTTTGAATTTGAGCGTGTTTTTAATGTAAGTTACTACACCGTCAGCTTTATTAAGATGATTAGTTGTTTGGAATGAAACGTAATTATTCATTTGGGGTATGTTTTTGTTACTGTTAAGTCTACATTCACTGAGGATTATCAGATCAGTGTCTGGATTCAATTTCGCTAAATGTAATTGTAAGTCTACAAAATTAGAATAAATGCTTCTGATGTTCTGTGATAGAACAGTGAAGTCATTTTTTTTTATATTCATATATTTACGGAAATCATTAATTGAGCAATTAACCGTCTTAGTGATTTCTGTGTTATCTATTTCATCTATTGTATTTAGTATCCTATCCATATTTATCCCTTATTATAAAGCTGTATTCAATTTCAAATCTAAGGTAGTGTATTTGTATTGTGTTGTGTTTATGTAGTGTGAATGTACAGATAAGTGTGGGTGAATATGTGATTATGTATAGATTTATATGTAAATGTCTATGAGTTTTAGTTAGTATAAGATTTTGTGAGAGTGTATATGCGAATTTATGTATGTTCATGTATACTATTATTACCTTATTTATAATAATTACATACTTTAAATAGACCTTATTGTCATAAACTTGCAACAAATGCTTTTTATTATTATGTATAACATTTTCGAAAGCGCTTAAGTCTAGTCAATCCAACTGCATAAGACTGATCACCTGTTGTTCACATTTTATGTTTATGATTGGTGAGTTCTCATCCTTCCTGACGTATATCTTCCCAAAGGCGGTCCAACAGAATTTGTATTTTTTCACTTTTGCAAGATCTCTTGCAAGAAAATGCAGACGCGACCCCTTAGCTGTCAGTTGCTCGGACACATAGATTGGGCTATATTCATCAGTCTTGAGACCCAAATGTTTGGCGCATAGTTTATCTTTGTCTTTTATATTGAAAGCTTTAGTCATTTTTAAGATATCCGTTTTTAAATTGGTAGACACCATCTCAACTATCACTGTACTGTTTTTCGTATATTCTTTCTTATTCTGCACCCTGTATACATCTTTAATATCTCTCTTTTCAATCTCACAATCAATAGCCTTTGACAAACTTATAGTCATTTTTATAAGATCTTCCTTTGATTCCTTGGAAACCTTTGGAACATTTTTTATTTCTATATTTGACTTCCTAGTCACGCGTTCCATGCTCTCAACCTTATCTTCTAATAATGCAATCTGGTCTTTGTCTTTCCTAGCCTATTTAGTTCTTAGATTTTTTTAAGAACAGGATTTAATTATCCGTAAGTGGCATTTTGGTGCAAGCAAAATTTTGTTTGGATACGCAGTATCCAATACATAAACCACCATAATATATTGTTTTTTGACGAAATTAATAATAATGTATGTATAAACATTTGAATTATCTTTCTTCTTCTACTTCTAAATAACTTGAAGCAATAGGCAAAGTCCACACAACAGAAAATATTATAAAATAAAAATATTTTTTTCTGTTCTGTCGTATAGTCACAGCCTACAAATACCTTCCTTAAAGGAAATACCGTAACTATTTCTGAATTTTATCTATAATGTAATATAAATTTTCATCTATAATGTAGAGGACATAATACTTATTAAACAGTCTAATATATCGACGACAATAGAACGGTTTATTCACCAAGTGGACAAGAAAGAGAAGCGGTGCCCGCAGCCATATGAATGCTCCCAAGTCCCAATAAGAAATATCGCTTACGTTCTGCCAACAACGCAGCAATTCCTTCCTTCCTGGTGACCTTACTCACTCACAGGAACGCAACAACCCTCAAAGTTTAGATTATTTAGGTTTTGTTTAAATTATTAATGTTCTGTAAAGTTACTGAGAAAATAATAATCTTTATTGAGAAATATAAGTGACAAAACATGGCTTAGATCTAAATTAACTTGATGAAATTTAAATTTATTTCTTTGTAACTACTTACTAATAATTAAAAATATACAATTAAAATAAAAATCTAAATAGCGTCAAAAAATTCTTCCGCATCGACGTCAAAGGGTAAAGTGGCCAGAAGCAGAGCAGCACTGCCACGCTGGATGGCAATGCTTATTCGCTGAGCGAGAAATGGCCAGCCCCTCTGGTCGCGGGAAGAGTCGACCAGACGTTTGAAGATGACTCTAAATAAAATTCTTGCGTTCGGATATTGTACTTAGAATAGTTTTTGTGTATTATTCCTACTGTTATTCCTAATTTATTCGTTATTGATCTAATAATTCTTAACGTAATTGTTATTTAGTTCAGGTATTGGGAGGTAGAGGTACTTTCCCAGTCGGGCAGCTTATATAATACGCTATGCCCTACCTTATTTGTAACAAGCACCCTGTTGACTTACAAATGATTACAAATGAGGCTTTTATTAGGACCATGTGCATGTGAGGTTGAGTTTGGTTCAAAGATGTTGATTCACCTCTTACACCCAGAAACAAAAAAAATACTAGTTGCAAACGCTAATCCTTCACAATGTTACCCTGGCAGTTTCAAAGAACGTGGAGCAAGAAACGCTCTCTTACTTCTGTCACCGGAAGCGAAGAAAATTGGTGTCATCTCCGCCTCCCTGGGGAACCACTCGCAGGGGCTCAGTTACCACGCTAACTTGCTCAAGATCCCGGCTACGGTGGTGATGCCAAACGTCGCGCCCATCATGAAAATACAGAATTGCCAGTCTTTTGGAGCCAACGTGATCATCCATGGTAACAACATGAAGGAAGCCAAATACCACGCGATGACTCTCGCCAATGAAAGAGGCCTCACTTATATCAATGGGTAAAGTATTATTTTCAGTAAAATACTTTATGTAAAACGAAATCTAACTATTTTTAACAATTTTAACGGATCTAAAACCATAAAACTGGGCGATTATTTTACTACCCTGCCCACTCCATGCAAAAAATCATTACCCTAAGGTTGTCTTGAAAAGATTGCTCTCAGCAATAATTAGGCCGCCTTGTTACATGTATTATTTGTAATTGTAAAGTACAGTGAATCAATAAATTATTACAAGTCTGTAATAATTTATTGATTCACTGTACTTTAAAGTATTACGCAAAATAAAGCATATTCTAATCTACTAACTTGGCGACTAAAGATGATATAAAACCATTCCAGCCAATCCAATTCCAGTCCAATTTAGTATTTATTAGTCGCTCAATATTTTTATGTTTTCCTTTTTTAATCCCCAACCATCGTACATCGTATTTCCTAAAAATGGACCGATTTTGATGCGATCGTTTTGGTTCGAAAGCTGAAGTGATCGAGATAGCTCTCAGAGATGATGATGAGAAATGATTTTGATCAGCTGTTGCAGCATCACCTTAAGCTTTAAAAAAAAATATTTGGAACACAATGTCTAACGTAGCACTGCATAGCACTATGTCCGCCCTTTATTAACCGACTTCAAAAAGTAAGTTCTCTATTTGTACGATTTTCTCAAAAACTACAGTTCCGATTTAGACGGGGATTTCTCTTTGCGATTACACATTTTTCTGAGAAGATTTTAGTGTAGGTAATTCAGGGCCAAGGAAATGTAGAAGTAAGTCAGCTGAATTGAAATCGATATATTTTACTTAAAAAACTTCCTGAGGACAATAAAGTTTAATAATGTTTATTGTTTCGGTTTGATTCAAGCTACGAGGTATATAGGTAATAACAAATATAAAAGTACAAACTAAACTAAAGTAAATAAAAATAAACTTATCCTAAAATTACTTAAAAATAAAACAAATAAAAAAAATCTTTAACTATGTCTCTTATGGAAAGTTCAATTATATAAATATCAAAGCCTTCATACCGTTGGTCTCCTGAAGGTTATGACAAATGGATATACGGACAGACAAAGACTTAACGCGATGTAAGTCTGTATTGTTCCATTCTATGATCCTGAACACTAAAATAATGTAAGAAATGTGTATTACAGTTATGATCACCCGCACATAATGGCTGGTCAAGGTACAATGGGTCTCGAGATCGTGGAACAAGTGCCCGACGTGGACGCGATACTAGTGCCGGTGGGCGGCGGTGGGCTTCTAGCCGGCGTGGCCACCGCTGTCAAACATCTCAAACCACACGTTCTTATTTATGTAAGTACTATAGGAGTCACAGTGAAAACATTAACTACCTAGTAAGACTACCATGGAAGAAGTAGGTAGCTGAAGCCAGTACTCTCGGTGCGCAAAAGCAGAGTTGAACTTGATGCTGACGAACGATACAAGAATCAATCTACATTTAGGTAGGTGCTTATAGCGTAGCCACTCCGTATTTTTTGCAGGAGCATCCAGTTCAAAACTACTTGGCGCACTCGGAAGAAATATGCCTTTTTTAGGGAGGCAATTCTTACAAACGAATGATATTAAAATCGAGGCAAACAGTTTGGTGTTACAGCTACAAATCTATCATCTCCATCCAAAATTCAATCACACCACTGGATAGATGAAGGATCAAAGAATTTATTACATGCAGTATGGACTATGGAACATCGCGTGCGGAAGAGGGGGAAGCGCTGCCATTTTGAGATAATTTTAGTTCATCTAACGTATTCACGGCTGTGTCCATGACACTGCCACACCCATTTTTTATACCACTAGGGTGACGAGCAAGCGTACAACCCGCCTGATGGAAAGCAGTCATTGTAGCCTAGGGACGCTTACCAGAGGCATCGCTCACGCATTTTTGATCCTGCAAAAACCCCTTAACGCCTTAAATATTTACTCAAAGGTTTGCACAAATACAACCTTTCATGATCGATAGATAAGTGTTGCCTCATGCGAAGAGATGGGCAAAATGCCGGGCATTTACGATTTATGCCACAAACTAGGCATTTATTGGGCATTTACAGGTACTTCATTATCACCATCATCATCATCAGGTCATTTTAGTCTCCACTACAGGAGCACGACCCTCTCTCGTCCGTTCCGGACAGAAGGAGGATTTGGCCTACACTCCCCACGCTGGCCAAACGGGTTGGAGAGGCCTGATCGATGTTTTATAATGTATTTCCGTTAGTCGCCTTGTACGATATCCACGGGAAGAGACGGAGTGATTCTATTCTAGTCTGCCGGAAACCACACGGCCAACAGGTACTTACTGGGCACTTATTGTAAATGTTGCCGATTTCTACTAATGCGTAGTAGGAGTGCTTACCATTCCCCTCTCATGATGGGACCATCCAGTTAATGCTTTCCCCGTAGAGGGGCTGGGCATTATACATAATAAAATGAAATAAATACGTAACGGATATTATGCTACGCCTCCAAATATCTTCAGACCATTAAAATAGTGCCAAAGGTGAGCCAACCCGTGAGATAACTTATGTTATAACTGCATAAACATTATTAGTAGGTACTTAGTTTATCAATTCGTTAATTTAAATCTCTTTGACAGTATTTGTAAACAAAAGTATCGAACGAACCGAGTTCATTTTATGCTAATCAATGCGTATTAAATAGCTGTCTAGTTGAATAATTTTAACAAAAAAAAAACAACTAAACATTACTCTACATTTATGTATGTAGATACGGGCTGATGATGATGATGAAAAAAATATGGGACCAATCTGAAGTATACTCTTCCAAATAAAAAAAAGTTTTTTTCAAATCGGTTTATAAATGACGGGGTAATGAAATAAGAAACATAACAGTAGGTAGATACAGGCTGATGATAATGATGATGAAAAAAATATGGGACCAATCTGAAGCTCTTAGTAAAAAAAATTCTAATCGGTTTATAAATCACGGAGTAATTAAGTAACAAACACTAAAAAAAAAAATACAGCTGAATTGAGAACCTCCTCGTTTTATGGAGTCGGTTAAAAAGGTAGCTTATGGCTTCAGTTTCATGGGGTTTTTGATATGAAGTACTCATTTGTCTCTTATTTACAAGCTACTGAACAGTGCATTGTGTTCCAACCACAGACCTCCACAGACAGACAGTCAGACCTCCTAGGTTCGAATAAACTTTTTTTTTTCTACGTCGGGTGGCAGACAAGCCTGATGTGAAGCGGTTACCTTAGCAATATTAACGCTCGCAACATATAATATCGGTCGCGCACCCCCACCCCCACTGCCAACGCAGCATCTCCTTCCTTTCTGGTGACCTCCTCACTCACTCGCAGGAACACAACAACCCTCAAGGGAATTGTTATTTAACTGCGGTGTTCTGTGAGGTGGAGGTACATTCCCCAGTCGGGTAGCTTACAATTACGCTCCCTACCTCTCTTTCCGCCAGAGCTTCGTTTGTCAGTCAGCAGGGTGCACCGCGTACAGTGTAGGCAGCGACTGATCAAGAGTTTTGACCGCCCTAGGCTAATTATGAGGACGAGACTGACAAGTCAGTGTTTATTTTACGCGCGCTTTTTAAAATTTATTGTTTTTCAGTTCACAGCGCATTTAGTTTTAGTGTTTTGTATCGGGTCTAGTTGAAATAATATGTAGGGTAGTTGCAATGATGCTAGATTAATAGTGCATGCGAAGACACGGTTTCAGCGCGCCCCCCAATCCTCGCGCCCTAGGCTGCAGCCTAATTGGCCTAAGGGTTAATCAGGCCCTGAGTGTAGGTGAAGTTGGCTTTGGTTCACAGATGTTGATGAAGCTCTTACACCCCAAAGGTTCGCAACACTACTTATTATTTGTTTATTTATATGGCTCCCCAACAATTGTTTACATTTAATTATGACATAGATTATGATTTTAAATAGTTGATTTCGACCTGCCAGAATATTATAAATATTTTTTTATAAATGGAAAAATTCACCTCCTCGCTTAAGTAGGTGGTGCGACTTGACAGCAGAAAAATATATAATGCAAAAATTCGTCACCATCACACCTTCGTGGTAGTTCAGTTAGGGTTCAGATCACACTTATGGGAGAGGTGAATTTTCCATTTTTTTAAATATTTATAATTGTTTACACTATTACCACACCCCGGCCACTCCATACAAATGTCGCATCGTTAACTACTACATAAACAACTGCGTCTGTGCAGAGCATGATGAGAGCATGTGTGCGACAGGCGCCATACAAACTGTTCCACATTCGCCTCAGAGGGGAGGTGAGGTCGATACGAGAGACCGGCAGGGAGAGTCCTTACTGTACGTAGTACTATTACTTATACTGTGCTATTACTCAAGCATCATGTTATTTTTTTACAATAACTGTATCAATTACTTACAGGCTAGCACCACTTGCACTTGCTATAATTATTAGATAATGCAGATTAGAACACTAGCTTAGGTAGGTTATTTCTCTGTGATACACTGGTCAAACCCTTTCATTTGATAGGCGGGGATATGGATCCAACGCGTAGAGACCCCTTTGAGAAGTTTGACCTAATGTTATATACCCGCCGTGACCTTCTGTACTCGTATTAATATAAAGACCATAATGATTTAATTAAACATAAAAATGCAGAAGTCGTTTGTGTGTAAACAATAAAAAAAATATAAAGAATAAACCGACCAAGTGCGAGTCGGACTCGCGCACGATGGGTTCCTTACCATTATCTATAAAAACGGTAAAAAAAAATCACGTTTGTTGTATGGGAGCCCCCCTTAAATATTTGTTTTATTATTTATTTTTAAATTGAATAATGTAACTCAATATTCTGTGAATATTTCAAGCGTCTACCTGTTGCCGTTATCAATAACGAGTAAAAAAAATCACGTTTGTTGTATGGGAGCCCCTCTTAAATATTTGTTTTATTTTATTTTAATAATTTATTTTTAAAGAGAATATATAACTAAATATTCTGTGAATATTTCAAATGTCAACCTGTTGCCGTTATCAATATCGAGCAAAAAAAAATTACGTTTGTTGTATGAGAGTCGCCTTAAATATTATGTACAATATAATGGTACGGAACCCTATGTGCGCGAGTCCGACTTGCACTTGGCCGGTTTTTAGTGTATATCATCTGTGAAAATTTCAACTGTCTATCACGGTTCATGAGATACAGCCTGATGACAGACGGACGGACGGACGGGCAGCGGAGTCTCAGTAATAGGTCCGTTTTACCCTTTGGGTACGGAACCCTAAAAACTGGAAGTCGTCGGGTGGAAAACAAGAATCCGACGCACTTGA
Source organism: Hypsopygia costalis (assembly GCA_937001555.2). Taxonomy (NCBI): domain Eukaryota; kingdom Metazoa; phylum Arthropoda; class Insecta; order Lepidoptera; family Pyralidae; genus Hypsopygia; species Hypsopygia costalis. The sequence continues at coordinate 17,343,879 of OW443343.2, read as the reverse complement.
TTTAAAATACCGTAGCAATAAAAGACCTCTCTTTCATCAGGGTCTCGTTTGCCTACTTAGGGTGACTATGTGGATGTAAAGCTGGCTTTGCCTCTAAAGATCGAGGACGCTCCGTATAGATGGAGGACGCTCTAGTCAATTTAAAATACGCGCATTTTCAAACAGCTTTGCCTTTCATGTGGTAGCAAATATTAGGTGCTGATTCTGGTGCTCCCTAAAACGTGATGTACTAAGCAATTGTTTAATTTACTTAATTTTTTTTTATCATCATCATCATCTCAGCCATTGAAAGTCCACTGCTGGACATAGGCCTCCCCTCTAGATCTCCAATAAGACCGGTTGGAAGCGGCTTGCATCCAACGCGATCCTACGGTCTTAATGAGGTCGTCTGTCCACCTTGTGGGTGGACGTCCTACGCTGCACTTGCCGGTACGTGGTCTCCACTCGAGAACCTTTCGACCCCATCGGTCATCCGTCCTTCGTGCTATGTGCCCTACCCACTGCCACTTCAGCATTTATTTTTATTTTTTATTTAATTAAATCCGGCACTACCCTCAAAGCAATAATATGTCATAGTAGTGTCCAGAACTATCTAAGGAGTAACCACGCTGGTTGTGTTCACAGGGAGTGGAGACCGAAAAGTGTCCAAGCATGAAGCAGGCCTTAAAGAACGGTGAACCGGTGAACGTAGATATCAAGTCGACCCTTGCAGACGGTCTTGCTGTGCCAACTGTCGGCTACAACGCATTCCTCACCGCCAAGCCAATCCTTGACAAATTGGTAAGTACAGACATCGAAGAGAAGAAACAATAGGGAAGCCTACGATTGACCCATCAGCTGACTGGTGTATATATACAAGTGTCAATGTTGTCACTGCGTACCGGTTTAAAGCGGGAAGGTTTTTTTTTATACCACTAAAGTGGTAAACAAGCATACGACCCGCCTGATGGAAAGCAGTTACCGTAGCCTGAAAAACCCCATGCTGTAGTCTCCAGAGAAAACCTCCATAGGCAGTTCATTCCACAGCTTGACAGTACGCGGGAGAAAACTTCTCTGGAACCGCACAGTACGCGATCACTTAGGCTCCAATGTGTGAGGATGTATTCCCTGTTGATGGCGAGCAGTGCAACTGTGGAAGGAGGCCGTGGGCATCATGTCAAACAACTCCTCTGAACACACCCCATTGTACAATCATAAAAAAATAGGTTGTTGATGTTATTTAATACCTTGATCCGAAAGTACCAGGGCAACCGAGCTTTGCTTGGCTTTTTTTTTTGCGAGAAAATGAATTCTCATAGAATTGTACTTTATCTATTTCGTCTGGAGATACGTCCGAAAGTTGCGGTGTATGTAAAAGTCACATATTTTTATATGCGAGCGGGGCAAACAAGCATGTGGGTCACCTGATGGAAAGCAATCACTACCGCCCATGGAGATCAACAATACCAAGGGGACATTAACGAGTTATTTTTCACAATTGTTTTCGTAATGATGTGAACTCTAGTAGGTATATGTATATTAAAGTCATGCATGACTGGTGACATAATATCCACGATAACCTAAGTGAATTAGATAAGATCACAATATTAATAATATTATAAACATTAGGCTACCCAGGCTAGTATATCTAGCTTATCACATATTTATAAAAATCCTTACACAAAACATGTAGACGTGCCCATAAGTGTTACTGCTGATTATTTTATCTGTTTATTGTAAAACTAGCTGACCCGACTGACAGTATAATATTACAAAGTACTCTGTGCGACTAACGTTGTTCTGTCTTTCTAACTATGAACATTGAATTAGAAGAGCTCCTCTCATTAGACAAGCCGTCTGATTAGGCTTTTAATGCCTCATTTGTTATATTGCTGTCTCTCACATTGCTAAGAGGGGAAGTCAAATTCTAAACTTCCTACTTCTACTAATTTCTTCCGATTAAATTCGTTGTGAGGTCCCAGGCAGCCGTAGTCTTACCCTCCGGGACTACAATGGACTTTATTAATTATTCAAAGCCTTTTGTGGTGGCCCCCGTCTCGACTTAAGAGTCGGGACGGGCCAGCAATAAAAGTAGATTTAAAAAAAAAACCGACTTCAGTTGGCGAGCGCAGCTTATTGGTGGAAAAACCCCGGGAGACGCTGCTGCCCGTCTTCCGGGAGAAAAGTTATTGCGCATCCAGCGCAGAGCAATGGAGTGGCGCAATTTTATTTTGCCAACAACCACACGGTAAATTTAAGGGTTTCCCTTGATTTCCCTGGGATCCCATCATCAGATCCTGAGTTGGTGAATATGGGACCACCTTGCAATCATACCATTTCAAATAAAAAAAGAATTTTGAAAATCGGTTCACAATTCGCGAAGAAACGAAGAACATACATACAAAAAATAAATAAGTCGAATTGAGAACCTCCTCCTTTTTTGAAGTCAGTTAAAAAAGCATTGTGTTTAATTGATAAAAAAATATAAACTTGAATTTCTGACGTATCTCAGTATCTATATATAGTACTTACACTACATATATGAGTAAATTTCTATTTGGGCTACTTATATTCCTATGTTCAATTGCGCCCTTTTAGGCTTAAGATAAATTGGAAGTTATAATTTGCAGGTAACTGTAAATGAAGATTGGCTAGCTCGAGCTATTTTGCGACTGGTGGAACAGGAGAAGTTTGTGGTAGAGGGAGGTGGCGCGGTTGGTGTCGCTGCCATCATGGCCGGCCTAGTTCCGGAACTCGCTAATAAAAAGTAAGTTCCATTGTCTGTACTTAGTTGTACATTGTACACAAATTGTTGTACATTTATACTAAATTTAAATCATGTATTTGACCTTATTTACTGCGAAATGCGCGCGCCAGCGCTGCCAGCGCAACTCCTTCCTTCCTTCGAAGATCTCAAAAAAGTAGTTGAAAGCCTCCTTTTATCATGCGGCATGATGAAAGGAAGATCAACTAGTTTTTTGGTAGATCGGCCGAGCGATATATAATGTTGCAAGCGTTAATATAGCTACTATTGCCATCACTGGCTCACCGAATCTGGCCGGCTCACTATCATTTAAGGTTGCTTGCTAACTCTGACAGGTACAGTTATGAATTGTAAACTTGACTTTGGTTCTCCATTGAATTTCCTCGTTCCGGATTCATCCGGACTAATTCTCTAAGGGATTGAAATCCCTTAGAGAATTAGAGCAACCCCGAGCTTAACGCTTGATCCCTCGTTCGGCACACATTTTTTTTTACATTTCAGAGTAGTATGCATTCTCTCTGGAGGAAACATTGATTCGACAATCTTGGGTCGGTGTTTGGAGCGCGGTCTCGCAGCGGAGCAGCGTTTAGTGAAGTTCAAAGTGACTGTGAGCGACCGTCCAGGAGGCATCGCCGAGCTCTGCAAACTGATTTCATCTATTGGAGTCTCCATAAAAGACATCATGCAGGAGCGCGCCTGGATCTTTGGAGACATCTTCAGTGTTCAAGTAAGTTTTAGTACGGTGAAAACGTCCAGAAACATCTATATTTTTAAACTGTTCCCGTAAACAAAGTTGAGTTTAAGATGATCAGGTTAAGATGTAAATATTCCGGCAGTGGTGTTGAAGCAGTGTGCTCCCGAGTTGTGTCAGGTACTAACGTGCCTATTCGCGCTCTCATACTCCACTGGGTAATTTTTGTCTTCTTGGAAGGCTGCCAACGTACACCCGGTGTCCAAGTAGGGTGATAGATTCGTCGAATTACAGACCTATCGCTATAACCTCCCTTCTCTCCAAGCTGATGGAGAGAGTAATCACCATGCAGTTCCTGGGATACCTAGAAGAGCACGATTTAATCAGCGAACGGTCAATACGACTTTCAGCAGTTGAGAGTCAAGATGAGGCATTGGCTGTAAGCCTAGACATAACGAAGGCGTTCGGTCGGGTCTGGCGCCCTGCGGTGCCAGACCCGATCGAACGCCTTCGTCTTCTGTCAAAGTTACCATGGTACGGTCTGCCTAGGGGTTTGTGCAAATGGATTGCTAGCTTTTTGTCCAGCAAAAGCATAAAGGTTATGATTGATGGTAGTTGCCCCGATAGAATGGATATTACTGCTGGCGTCCCACAGGACTTGATAACATTCATTGCTTCATTTTCATTCATGCGGATGACAGCACCGGGGACACTTTTTACATGGGCGGTACTAACATTTCCCGTTCTCAGGTAATCGAGAGTCGTGAACGACTTGTATCGGAGATCGGGAACAGTTTGTGCAAGATGTCAGATTGGGGGCGACTAAACATGGTCCATTTCAATTTCATGTGCGCATACCGCTAAAAAACCCCATTTGCTGTGGCTCCACAATTCGAGAGCACAGCACTCACCATCGAGAAGAGCATTAGTATTCTCGGCATCGAGATCTCTAGCGACGTTCAGTTCCAAAATCACTTGGAGGAAAAGGTCGGGCTGGCGTCCAGGGAACTCGGCGTACTCAACAGAGCAGTACTTTAGTTCCTCGCAAAGACTTCTATTACACAAGTCACAAGTTCGACCTCATGAAATACTGTTCTCATCTATGGGAAGGAGCCCATATGTGAGAAACACCGGGATACCAGCTTGGGTCTTGTTATTCGATCCAGAGTCATCCATGATAATCGTCAACCTTAAACTGACACATTGTATTGTACCTTTGAGTTTAAAGAGAGACTTTGCCTCTCTTTGTGTGTTCTACCGATTATACAATGGGCTGAGTTCGAAAGAGATATTCGATATGATATCTATAGTCTCGTTCTACAATCGCACCGGTCGCCATCGGCAGAAAATTCATCCTCACACATTGGAGCCAAGATGGTCACGAACTGTGCGATTCCAGAGAGGTTTTCTTCCATGGACTCTCAGGTTGTGGAATGAATTACCTGCCGAGGTTTTCCCCAATAGACTACAGCATGAGGTTCTTCAAGAAAGACGTGAAGAGGTTTTTACAGAATCGGCAACGAGTGAGTGTGCCTCTGGTGTAGCGAGCGCCCATAGGCTGCGATGACAGCTTACTATCAGGCGGGTCGTATACTTGTTTATCATCTTAGTTGTTAAAATCTCTGAGAGTACAGAAGTATACCTCATGCATGTACTTCATTATCACATCAAGATTCGCGCGTGGCGCTAGGGTCATCAAAATAAGTCCCGGACGCGCGCGTGCATCATTGATCGGACTCGTGTGTTAATCTGGCCCCGTCATTCCTCGTACATACTTGTAACACATACATGATATTCACTGTGCTCTACGTAGTCATTTCATTACGTAGTTTTTGACGTGCGTCAGCGTGCGTTATAAGGCGACACCCGCGCGCTTACTAGTCCGACAGTCCGCTATTTCCCGTCCGTGAATGTTCTCAGTGAGCGTTTCTTAAGTACACTTTACTTCTTTAGGTACTCTCAGTATTTTGTGATGTTGTTTTCCACCCTCACTCACCTGCCTTCGGATCTAGCTTCTCCGTTTTTCTACCGATTCCCAAATAACTTTATCGCGTAGTTTTTCTAAATATCATTTTTTATTACTTTACTGATTACATGCGTTATTTTATAAATGTAGTTTATATTTTATAAAATTATATTTTATTTTATAAAATGTTAGTGATAGTTACTTATTAGTATGAGTCACGTCATGACATTCTTATCATGTAGGTAGTTGATGATAGGTTGATAGCATATAAAAAAGGATATAGGTAAGATAGGCTATACTTAGTACCTATATGCGAATGAAGTTGCAAATAATTAAAATTAGTAATTAATTATTTTCTTAACAACAAATTAATTAATTAACTATTCCAAATTATCGATTTACGTTCGATACATCATGGCTAATTAACATGAACTACTATCGCACATCTGTCATGGCTGACACAATCCTTTTTAATCCATGTATATTAATCGAAAATACTGCGAAGAAGAAATTAAAATTAGTCCAACATTTAGTAATTAAAAACAATAATTATTGATAATATTTGACGAGCCCGGTGGTCGAATGGCTAGCAATGGCCACTTTCACTCCGAGGTCGCGGGGTCGATCCCGGCACAAGACAAAGATTTGTGTGCATAAACATATCTATTTGTCTTGGTCTGGGTGTACTCTCTATATTATATGTATTTACAAAAAAAAATGTAATTAAGTATAATAAAATAACAGTTATCTACTTAGTACAAATAGAACAAGCTTTGCGCTTAATTTGGCACTAGATAGCGCCGTGTAAATTGTTCAGAAATGTTTATTTATTATCCAGATTATTTATATCCAGATTTATTATCCAGATTTATTATACAGATATTATTATCCAGATATCACAATACATATTATTAAATATAAAAGAAAAGGAAAAATATCTATGTACAAATTATAACGAAATGGCGTCAAAAAATTCCTCCACATCACTGTCAACAGGCATCGTGAATGGCAATGCTTAACACGTTGTGGCAAATAAAAGCCGTCTCGTCACGGGAAGTGTCGACCAAGCCACAAAATACAGAGAATACCCTCTATATTTTGTGATAAAGCGCTTTGCTGATTTAGTTGATTCTCGTAACTTGTTTTTTAAACAAGAATGACTTCCTTAAAAACACTGTTAGGATCAGTAATCGGTTTTTCAATCTAAATATATAAAAGAGAAAACCACTGACTGACCCACTAATCACGAAATCTCAAAAACTACAAATGCTAGGAGTCTCAAATTTTGCATGGGGGTTCCTTTTAGGACGTAGGCGCTTACTAAGACGGGAATTTGGAAAATTGAATCCCTAAGGGGGTGAAACGGAGGCCCAAAGTTTGTAACGAGATTAGTTGGACTAAACTTTACACGAGCACTTCTATAGATAAAAGAATAAACACGTGTTTCAAGATTTTTCAAAATTCAACCCCTAAAAGGGTAAACTGGAGTCAAAAAAAAGTTTGAAAATCGTCATGGGTATTGTTTTTATGGTTTATCGGGACGTTGATTACGAAAACAACAACGATTTTAAAATTCAACGTGGCTCACGTGACCATCATCCCCTAATGGGGTGCGATGGGGTTGAAATGTCTATATATCAATATATGTGTCGTTTTTTCGGTTTTACGGAACGCCAATCCATACTGATATTATAAATGCGACAGAGTGTCTGGCTGTTACCTCTTCACGCTTAAATCGCTGGGCCGATTTAGATGAGACTGGGTTCAGACGTTTTTGTCCCAGAAATTACCAATAACAGGTAATTTATAATGTATAAACAACAATAACAGTTAATTTATAATGTATAAACAACAATAACAGTTATTTATTGTACTCGTAGGGCGGTTCTATGTTCGACTGTATGTATTTTTTAAATATAGTTTTAATGATTTCTCCGTCAGTTGTACAGCAATTTTAATAATTCTTATTTGTTTGAGAGGGTACACTCTTCAGGTGGTCCCATATTAATCAAATCAGGATCTGATGATGGGCTCCCTGGGAAATTCAGGGTTCAGGTGGTCCCATATTAAAATGAATGTTGCTAAGCGCAATATTCGAGAACGGCTCGACCAATTCTGCAAATTTTTGTTTTAATATTTTCGTTAAGATATAAGGAAGGTTCTTATGGAGAGAAAATACGTAAAAATTACGAGGAAAATAAAACACCACTTTCTACCCGTGCGAAGTCGGGGCGGGCAGCTAGTATCTTGAATAAAAATAGTTTAGAAATAACCGAGTGAGAAAACTTATCGTTTCCACCCTGTATAAATAATATTAAAATCGTCGTCAACCCTTATTCACCCCACTGCTGGTATACAGGCCTCCCCTCAATCGAAGGTGTTTAGAGCATACTCCACCACGCTGCTCAACTGCGGGTTGGCGGAAGGCAAAATTTTCAATCCGCCTAAAGGCCACTGACTTGGCTTAACGACTGTCATCTAATGTCAACAGCCGGGACCGACGGCTTAACGTGACCTCCACAATATGTTTTACGGTTATTTCCTGATTAAGACGTTGAGTCAGTTTTCATCTTTGTAAGCTTGAACTCAGGAGAAGGACGGGTTGATTTTCAAAACCTACGCGAAAAGATATTAGCGATTTTAGAAAGACATTAGCTTTGGAACTTGACTGTACCTGGGTTAATATTCTTTCCTCCTGTATCCTTATTTACTCCCGTGGCGCACCAGCTCAACGTGAGTCTTGGCATGTCGGAACATGACCACCTCCCTTGTCCCTGTCTTGCGCTATTTCTTGCCAGTTATGGACTTTAAGCTCGACCAGATCAGCTTCCAGTCTGTCGTTCCAGCGATATTTAGGCCAACCGATAGGCGCCCATTACACGATAGGTTTTGCTGTCAGTATTACCACAGTCACAGCTATGACTGACGGATTACCTATCGTCTAATGCAGGGACTGATGGTTGAATGAAGTTGATTGACGATTATCTGAATATTTTTATTTTTGCTTCATTCAACCGTCAATCATGACTTTTGAGTGAACGTGTAATGGCAATTCATCAGTCAAGCGTCAGTCAGCGCGCGGACAGCGATGGAGTCGGACATGGAATGCATTGGAGTTACATCTTTATAAGAAGTACAAATAATTTTACATCTTTAGAAAGAGGCACGGCTTCCCAAATAATTTCAAGTATTAACTATCATTACGATCAACCATCTGAAAGACCTGCTTTAAATTCAAATGAATCCATACTACACATCCCAAATATTCCTACCCCATCACATTAACAAGATAATAATAATCATCTTGCATCACACATTTCTCAACAGATGCCTGAATTTTAAAATTATAAATACCCTACTTTTTTATCTTATTACAATTATATCCCGAAATAAGTATTATTAGAATTGAAGTGTTAGATAAATAACTTGTAATGTTGTTTTTGTACTTCGGCATCAACCTATAATCATCCAACTGATGGGATACGAGTCTCGCATCAATAGAAGGGGTTTAGAACATACTCCACCACGCCGGCCGCTCAACTGCGTTCAACAACAACAGGTTGGCAGACGCCAGTGTTTTCAAGTCGCCCAAAGGCCACCGACCAGGCTTAACGACTGTCATTTAATTACAACAGCCGGAATTGACGGCTTAACGTGCGCTCTGAAGCACAGAGGAGCTCGAAATAAATAAACCCATCCATAGACTGGCTACGGTAGATGTTGCTTAACCTGCGTGATCGAATAGACTGACACGCGCAACGACGCCATCGAGCTCTTGTAAAACGTATATAAGTGCCCGACATGTAGGTATTTAAAATTTGAAAAATTCATGTCTTCAATATTTCTACTAGCAACAAGATATCGCAAAGTTGCTCCGAGCTTTTCGAGCTGATCAACAGGTTATCAAAACACGCATCTTTCATACGAATATAAATAAATAAAAAATGCGTACATAGGGAATAAATATTATAGGAATAAATATTTGTTCTCGCCTGAACACGTGTATTCCCTGTGAAATTTTGGGTTTGACTGACGATCAGTCAGAGTGACCGTCTAATGTCGATAAAATTTCATCAGTCACCGTCGAGCAAACGCAGTTCATGACTGATGGAATTGACTGACGTTTAAATGAGCGTCTAATGGGCGCCATAAGATGCCGTCATTGCCGTCCGACTGGTCAACCACTATTTGCTCTCCTGACGCTTTCTTATTTCTTCCTTTTTACTACCTGATATTTATTCTCTATTCCAGGTAAAAGTAGTGTGTGAGACACGAGGTGGTGACCACATTAACGAACTGAAGGCCTTGATAGCCAACACTTACAAGGAATGGTACTTCGCCGGCGACAGCGACGACGCCAGACGGAGCTTCACTGATAGCAATGCCTTCCAGGACAGTGATTAATTGCCCTACGTTGACTTTGTTTTACGTAGGAAATTAAAAAAAAGGAAAAGAGTACAAAGATAATATTCGTGACCAGCCATTCGCGGTAATGAATATTGTAAATAGTACTCACTATAATTGTGTGACAATAACCTTATTCTTAATATAATTGAATGCATATATATATATATAGTTAGTTACACAAAAATAACAAGCGTAATATTAAAATTAAAATGAGGTGTGGCCAAAGGCGGATTTTCCTTAAGGCCAACTAGGGCCGGCCCTAGGGCGGCCAAATGTTAGGGGCGGTGAGACGAGGGTATTACCGTAAGATAATTCTTACAAATTACTGACATTTCGGTTTTGCAGATAAGAATATTATGTAAATAGGTATGAAGCTCATAAATAAGAACCAAGATATATACCTAATAAGGAATAAAGAGTCAGCTAAAAAGTACCACTATACGGCGTAAGGCGGCCACGATACGACCTAGGGCGACCAAAACTCTGGGTGTGCCTGTGCCATGGACACGGCTGTGCGTTGTACGTGAATACGTTATATGCACTAAAATTATCTCAAAATGGCACCGCTTCCCCCTCCCCCGCATGCTATGTTCCATATTCCTTACTACGCGTAATAAATTCTTTAAACCTTCATCTATCCATTAGTGTGATTGAATTTTAGATGGAGATGATAGATAATGTACCTGCAACACCAAACTGCATCCCTCCATAATATATATAAGCCTCAAGTAATTATTAGTTGTACATAATTATGTTTATTTTTAGTTAATAAGTTTCACTGTATATTTGCAATATTTTTTAAATAAAGTAAAACATAACGTTAGTTGATGATTTGTTTTATTTAATATCACACAATGTACTAAGAAAATATGATAAAATTCGAGTATTTAAACCTAGCCTGGGTTTAATTTAATCACTCAACGTTATTAAAGAAAACGTATTTTTTTGAAACCGTATTTCCCAGAATTGAAATCTAGCTAGATCGATTTTGGTTGAGGAGACTGTCGTGGCCACAAACGTCGTGGTGTATATCCAGACCAGGGGCCCCGCCGCCGAAGCCTAAGCCGATTACCGTCGAATATTTTGATTCGAAAAATAGGTCGCACGTTTAAGTTATTGAAAAACATCTTCAACTTAATCGGTAGAGCTCCACTGTTGCTATCAGCTAAGCTAAATACAAGTACCATAAATCTAAGTTGAAATTTGATTATCGCTATCAATAAATCCGATGGTATTTGGGATTAACTTCGACGGTATATAATGCTAGAGTATATACTCTAGCATTCGTCGGTGGGTCGGTCGACTGGCCATTCTGTTTCCTGGGGCCCTACCGCCGCGCCGCCGGAGCTGAAGCCGATTAGTATTTATTCTATAGTATTTATTCAATTTTATAATAAGACTTATCTAGTTTCATTAGTTCCATAGATAAGTCTTCTATATTGTCTCCTAAAATTAATAGAATCTATGCCAGATATTTAACATTGCATACCATTCCCCTTTGATTTCATTTCCGGGACCTACACCATACCTATATAGATAATGCACTACGTTATCTACAACTACAACAATAACTCTTCAAGAACTCGTACACCATTAAATTAATTGTTGTGGCTATAATTCACACCCATAAAGTTAATTTACGTAAGGTATAATTTACTTTTTGTACACACCATAGATTTACTATACGTGAACTATAGATACATACAAATCGTTTAAATTATCAGACTGGACAAGTAAACGAAACATTTCACTTCAAAGTGACAAGTAATTAAAAAATAATGGCTGCTTTTCATCACAGCTTTTAATGCCATTTGGTAAACATTAAATAAAAATTCTGCTGTTATTTGACCACAGTTATATTTGACCACATCCTACAAAATGAAACAGTATATTTTGTGAGACAAAATCCACTTAAACCGGACGCCATCAACATGGAGGTAAGTGAGTTTACTGACTTCTTATAAGAATATGGCTTTCTAAGTATAAATAATTCATATAAACTTAATTATATATTGAATTCATTCAATAGGATATAGAATTCGACGAATTTAGCGACCCAAATAATCCACGCAAAATAAAATATGACGATATATTAGCGGCATCACGTCGCAACCTCGGAGTGGTGATGAAGACTCCTTGTACGGTACGTTGCCATAAATCGTGGTGGTTCTACTCTACACGTAGACTTATATTTTTAATTTTAGGTTCCACTGCAGTTTCAGTGAACGCAGTTTTATATCTGTTCTTTCACTCGGTGAAAGATAGCCTGTGGGGATGGTACTGAACTTCTTGATTGTGACTTTCCTTTTCCTTGAACAGTCCATTTGCAGGAAAAATACTCCGTAATATGCGGCGATAGTTTGTCGCCACAGATAGTTTAAATAAAATGGAGTGTGGCTGTGTCATGGACGCGGCCATGTGTTGTACGTGAATACGTTGTATGCACTAAAATTATCCCAAAATGGCATCGCTTCCCCCTCCCACGCACGCGATGTTCTATAGTCCCTATTGAGCGTAATAAATTCTTTGATCCTCCATCTATCCAGTGGTGTGATTGAATTTTGTATGGATGTGAAAAAATTGTAGCTGCAACATCAAACTGTATCCCCCGATTTTGTTACCATTCGTTTTTTTAATTGCCTCCCTATGGAAGCAATTTTAAAGACGTATTCACGTCCAGAAATGGTTAGATGTCGATCATACAGCCCCCTTATCACCATCTCTTATTGCGATTAAATAATTGAATAGATTGCTTTTTCATACCGATGAATAAGCGACTCTATTCCATTTGAAATAGAGTCGCTTATTCATTGGTATGAATAAGCACTCTAATCAGTTATTGAATCGCAATTAGAGATGGTGGTAAGGGGGCTGGAACGCTATTTTAACCATCGAAAGTAATCGAAACTAAACTCTTATTTTTTGTTGCTAGAAAGCAAACATGTCTGAAAGACTGGGAATGGATATATACTTGAAACAAGAATTCATGCATGTCTCAGGGTGGTAAGTAATGTCACTACCTGTTTCAATGGCGAAGGTTGAAGTGAGGTGAAAGTTGCAGTGACAAGATTAAAAGAAGTTAAAAACAAGGTTAAAACGAATGATCTTAAGAAATATTTACTAATGTTTTAAATAAAACATTAGATACATATTATTTGTTAAGTTACTGCACCGACGCGACTTGAAAAGCCTACTACGGTAATCTCATGTGTAAACAACTCCACGCGGAATGACGCGGATATTTATGTTTCTGACCTTGTTTGGGTGGTGATATTGTATTAATTATCTTTCATATAAGATTCCCATATCATACGATGTTTCCACGCGACAAACTTCAAAACTACTTAAACGATTTTATTGAATTGTTCATATGTGTAATTTGGAGCAATTTCTGATATCGAATAGTTTTTAACTAATTCACCCCCCAAAATGTTAAAGGAAAGTTTGTATGAAAGTCTAGTCAAGTGCGGATAAAATCGCGGAAAACCGCACCTACTAGCGGTTTTCCTGCAAAAACTGATAACATTACATAAATTAATAACGTACTTTGCAAGTATGTGGAGGAAGGTGGTAGTAGATATGCGTAGTTGCGGGCAGCATTCTTCGTCTAATCCACAGATATTGGTCTAATCTAGTGTATCTTACAATAGTTTCAAGGACCGTGGTGTTCGCAACACGCTAGTAATGTTGACTGAAGATCAGAAGAAATTCGGTGTGATCTCAGCCACGACCGGCAACCACGGCATCGCAATGAGCATCCACTGCAGCCAATTGGGTATACCATTGGTGCTCGTGGCTCCGACGGACACGTCGCTTGCCAAAGTAAATAAATGCGTGCAGCTAGGCGCTAAAGTCATTTCGCATGGTGCCAATTTTGGAGAAGCAAAACTACATGCAATGAATATCAGAAAAGACAAAAAAATGACATATATAGACGGGTAAGTGTACTTAGATACTATTCTTATCGGTGATAATGTGAAAAAGGTGTCGATTTTTTCGAAATTTTGTACCTTCGTATGATGACTAAATGAAAAGTTTCCATTATAGAAATATTCAAAATATTAGTAATAGTTACGATAATATACCGATTTTAATAGGTCTTTACATAAATCAATCTAGAGTTAGAGTTCATGTATATTATAGTAGTGAACATTAAGTAACTAGATAATGTTTGTTTTCCTCTTTTTTTTCAAACTAACCGTTTTCAGTGCAGTGTAAGCAGTGGCGTAACTATACGGCAGGGCTGGCAAAATGCCACGGGCCCCCGACCCAAGAGGGCTCCGACCCTTGATAAAATTGTTATTAGTGTTGAAAACTACATACTTAAGTGGTTTATTAAAATTAAACTAAGTACAACGTGACGATTTTTACTGATAGGGCCCCATAAAAAAAATTGCCACGGGCCCCAGATGGTATAGTTACGCGTTACGCCACTGGACACCAGCTATTATAATATTATTTATTTATTCCCAATGTAGCTATGACCATCCAAATGTGATCGAAGGACAAGGGACTATCGGTATAGAAATTATAGAACAAGTACCTGATGTAGACGCAATAATAATCCCCTGTGGAGGAGGTGGTCTCCTGTGTGGTGCTGCTATCGCAGCGAAACATTTAAAGCCCGACACTGAAGTATACGTAAGAATATATTTATCCTATATATGGGTACTTGCCTAAAAAACCCGATTACTTGCTTACAGTTAGCAGTTACGTGTGAATTCAAAACCAACTATACTTTATTCCTTAAACTTACTCTGTCACTTCGAGAGCCGGTTCCGGCAATCTATCGCCAGTAAGCACCCTTATAGTGCATCCATAATAAAAACCCTCTAAAGCTTTAGACATTTGGAATGAGAACAGGCGTTCAATACAAGAATACATACAAGTTCTGCGAAAGGTTAAGTCTAAGTAGTTATAGGCCAAATTTTGTAATTACCTAGTTATTGCACTCTATTTCATAAAATATAAAAAGTATTTCAGAAAATTGACCAGAAATATCAAATTATAGGGCGTTGAAACAGACAAAACTTGTAGCATGGTTGAATCATTGAGGAAGAACGAACGTATTAAATTGGACATTGATACCTCTATTGCTGACGGAATCGCCGTGAACATGGTTGGAGTCAACACTTTTCACAATATAAAAGGGCTTATAGACAAAATGGTATATTATATTATTATTAATTTATATACACTATTTATTAATATAAAGTTGATACTGTTCATTGTTGCCACTTGATGGAACATTATACCATAATGTATTATCATAATATAATAAAGCATTTGTACTGTTGTAAT
This sequence comes from Hypsopygia costalis, assembly GCA_937001555.2. Lineage (NCBI taxonomy): Eukaryota > Metazoa > Arthropoda > Insecta > Lepidoptera > Pyralidae > Hypsopygia > Hypsopygia costalis. The sequence goes on along the minus strand of OW443343.2, from coordinate 17,328,771 downwards.
TACGTGAAACAGTAGGTACAAAGTGTTTTATTATAACATTATTTATTAATATTTTTTATAAATTTATCTTTGCTGGAAATATCAATTTGGAGTTTTTTAATCAGATAGGTACTATTGACAATGTCTACCAACAATCGTTGGGTCGGGACATGTGCAGTGGAAATCTAGGGAGGAAACCTATATTCCGCAGGGGGCATCTTCCTTCATAATTTATGACAATAATGCCAGTAGTAACATGAAAACTTGTAATAATTTTTGATAAGGAGAGTATACCTTGTCGAGCATTTTTATCATTTTAAACAACAAATATTATTGATGATATTACAAATACTCTAATCAATTGTAGTGTAGATAATACACTACTTACAACGTAGATATTATCTACAATTAATTATGAGTTATTTGTAATATCATCAATAATGTTTGTTCATTTATTAAAACCATTCATTGTTGAGATGTTATCAAATCATATGACACATTCAGCAAACATGGTAGGTACTTGGTATAGTGATCAATTTATTCATAATACGTATAATTAAGAGTACCTCTCTTAATATTTACCTATATCAAAAATATGTAGACTCTACAAGTTATTGACAAAATCTTTACTATGAATTTTGTTAACAAACGAACACACAATAATGATGACAATGCAAATCAGCCTTGCCTAACGTCCTGCTTTTGGCGGTGGCCGCCAACTCATTGATGGACCGCCAGAATTTGTAACTTGAATTGCAATTTAAGAGCTTTGTATTTTTTACATATTTTATAACATTGAAAATTAATTCGATCTTTTCATTGTATACGCTGGTGCCAAAAGCATATGCCCCGGTTTTTTCAAACGAGTCCCGCTTTAATTAAAGCGGAATTTTACAAATATTTAAAATATCGCTTTGCTCAAAAATAATCTGCCAACGCTGATACAAATTATAATGTGGCTAATTTGGTCATTTTTATTACACAGGTTGTAGTGAAGGAAGATTGGGTTGCTCGAGCTATAATGCACATAGTTGAAGAAGAACGATTTGTAGTTGAAGGCGCCGGAGCAATATCTATTGCCGCAGTCATGGCTGGTCTTTTTCCTAACCTTAAAGGGAAAAAGTATAATAATTATTAATTATGTCAAGTTCTTAAAAAAAACAAATACTGTTTATATTATTTATCTCACGGGTCAAGCCCGGTCATTTGATAGGCGTGCGCGGGGATATAGATCCAACGCGTAGAGGCCCCTTTGAGAAGTTTAATTTAATGTTGTACGCCCGCCGTGACCCGCTCCAGGATATGTCAGTAGCACGACATACCCATGAGCAGGTCTCGACAGGAGACTATTGCGAAGTGTGATGGAAAATGAATGGGTGATGGAGATGAGATCTGGGTGAACTAAATACCGGGCTATTACAGAAGAGTGATGGACGCCTGCCATAACTGCTTTTATTGCTAGTTATTTGCGGCAGGCGGTGGCTTGCCACTCACTAGATGGGCCCCCGAAATTCCAGGAAAACGGCCGGAGGCAACACCGGTTTGAGTGACTCAGGGATATCGAGAGGTGTGCTGCGCTTTCTCCGAAGTTAGTCGCGGCTTGATGCCCTTTAACACTTCCACCCCTGGAGCATATAGCTCTAGCGGCTCCTCTCTGGACGGCCAATGAAGGCAAGCCAGAGCTGAGAGTCCTGCGGGCCTTCTTGTATTTACACTCCGACCGATGAAGACACGTCGGAGACGAAGGCCCTGACCGACTCTCTGGAGACTCGGGTCCGTGGTGTCACTACTCACACAACAGCTCGCCACAGGCTGCCCTGTGGACATATTATATTATAATATATAATATTATAATATAATATATATTATAATTATTATTATCAACAGTCAGACATAGTAAAATACTAAACCTTTATTTTTCAATAGCATTTATCTTTTAGGGTGGTATGTGTGTTGTCTGGGGGTAATATCGATAGCACAATCCTGGCACGCGCTCTAGAACGCGGGATGGCCGCAGAGGGAAGGTTGGTGAAATTCAAGGTGACTGTGAGCGACAAACCTGGAGGCATGGCTGACCTGTGCAGCCTCCTTGCCAGCATCGGTGTGGTGCTGCGAGATTGTGTTCCAGAAAGAGCCTGGGTTAAAGGAGATATATTCAGTGTTGAAGTAAGAACTTAAGCGACGCTATTAGTAGATAACTCATTGACATAATCATTGTACAACCAAACCCCGGCCACTCCATACAAAAATGGCGCGTTTGCATGTAGAAAATCAAATGACGTCTGTACACGTGCCTATGTTTGCGTGATGTTCTCTAGGGCTGACATTATTTAATTATTAGTTGGACATAGTAAATACACTTCACTGACTCCAGTCAATATTCACAAAATGCCTTGTTTAAAAGCCATTGCTAACTTAACCCACAATTTTATATTTTCTAATCACCACTAAATAGAATGTCCGCCTTCCGAACACTGATTCACTGTAAATGTAAAAGGGCGTGAAGAGGTTTTTACAGGGTCGAAAACGCGCGTGTGATGCCTCTGGTGTTACAGGCGTTGATAGGCTACGGTAACTGCTTTCCTTCAGGCGGGCCGTATGCTTGTTTACCACACTAGTGGTAAAAAAAAATGGTAAAATCCATTTCATGTTCACTAATTGTAGCTTTTTACTATCCATATAACTGCATGTGCAATGTAATTCATATTCACATTCACATAGAATAAACGTAATTTAAAACTAATAGGTACCACAGGTGACATCACATGCAAAAACAATGACATGTAAACAAAGAATTGTAAAAAACCATAACTCGAGCAGCACTGTCATTCGCGCCTGCGTACGAGTCACACGCTCTTTGAGTCATATAAATCTGCTATAATGCTATCCTGTTCACATCTCATATTAATTATATCTTGTATCCTACTCTGACAGACATGAATTAGTTATGATGAAACTATGGCTGCCACATGCTTTCAGGGAATTTATAAAAAAATCTGTACCTTATTTCATCCAAAGGGAACGAATAAAATTTTCTTTTTGACTTTCCATATGTCTCAGAGGGGAGGTGAGGTCGACTAGTGAGAGCGGAGTGGCCATACTGTACGTAGTACTATTACTTATACTGCGGTACAACTTAAATATAAAAGGCGTATAGTTATAACTTTGTACGAATAAAATGTTTCTGTTTGATGAAGGTTGACTTAAGTGATTCGACGAGGATCAAGCAGCTTGCCGTGAAGCATGCAAAGCGTGCTTCAAGGAAATAGCGCATTTTAAAAAAATGTAGAGTCTTATCAAGCACGTACACATTTTACTGACTCTGAACATTGGTAGCTCCCGATCGTCGAAGGGTCTATTCTATGGCAGATGATACTTATGCTTGATATCCCAAAAATGTTAAGACCAGTCCGAATTGATAGCACACCTGAAGACTTGTTATAATTTTTTAGATGAAAGTAATTGCAGAAACGAGAGGCTGGGAACACACTAAGGAAATGATAGAATTGATAAAGAAGCATTACAAGGAGTACTTCTTCCAAAACATGAATGATCACCCTGAGAAAAGCATGACTGCCCGCCGTGGACCTTGCCTCGCACCAAATCCTGTCTGCATGCAGAAATAACCTATGTCAGGCATAAAAAAATAAGATAATATGATAAATACTCTCAATAAATGACGTCATCCTTTCCTGATTAGTCCTGCATTTTCGTTTAAATCCATTCAAATGATCCTAGTTTAATCGTGGCATAAAACATCGGTCCTCTGCAACATTGTAAAGTTTTCAGTTCAGTGTTATACGCGCAGAGGTTCCCAGCCGTGCCACAGTCTACAGGCGGTGTTGATTGAACGAGCTACTTTACTGCAATAAGTATAGGGTCTACATTCGGCTTACTACGAGTGGTACATTCACAGGGATATAAACATATTTATATCTCTGTGGGCACATTAATACATCTATATACACTTTCGCATTTATAATATTAGGTAAGGATTCCTATCTTCCAAATTCAAGCTACAGGGGGCCCACATGAGCTCTATGCTTAGGGCCTCAGAAAGTCTTAATCGGTAATCCGCCACTATATATTATGCATTCGTTTACCGCTCATCCGATTGCAATGAAACTTTGGTGGGACATTCTGGGTATACTGCAGGTTTCGACAGGACCACGTCTGTCAGGTCAGCTAGTTCATTATAATATATCTAATGGATATATTGCTACCGGACTATCGTCACACTATTACTTATACTAGGCTATTGTGTAGCCTTTGAAACTAAGTATGATTAGAAAACTCGATTTTCAGTATGTACACAGACCTAAAATCCGCAAACATTAATAACATTATAGAAGTTGATCGCGAGTTTTTATGTGTCAGACGCAGAAAACTATCTTCCGGTCTCATGTCATCACATGATGAGCGATGACTTTCTGTATACATAAAGATGAGCTGACAATGCAAAGCGTATTTTTTGTGTGGTACTCTGTGGGCTACGATAGTATAACCTCTGTAAAAGTATAACATCATGGTACGGGCACTAGTACAGACCATAGACGTATACAACAGCAGAATACATATAAGTTCATGGCACAGTCCTAGGATCTCCCTAATGTTTAGGTTTAAGCCAATGATAGAGTAGTAGAAAGTGCCAATGACCTGCCTCAGAGTGCCTGTAAGGCTCAGATACAAACACCTTCAGATCAGAGTAACTCACACCAAACACCTTTGTACGACAACGAGCTCGGTGTACGAATGGTTAGCAATAGTCACTTTGACTCCGAGGTCGCGGGTTCGATTCCCACACAAGACAAACATTTGTGTGCATAAACATGTCTGTTTGTCTTGGTCTGGGTGTTTTCTATGCATTATATATAAGTATGTATAATAAAATATATACTACAAAAAAAAATATTTATGTACATTTATGAGTTGTCTAGTACCCATAACCAGGCCTGTGTCACTCCGCCATTCGGCCGAGTTATTTACCTACACGCCCGACGCCCCCGAGAGCAATAATTAGTAGAGTGTCACGCGCGCTCTCTTACGCACGCGGTATGCGATGACCACCACGCCTACTAAATATCTCGGTATTTATGGTCGGTTATTTTGTTTAGCGCTTAAAATACATACCTACATCTATTTCACAAATACTTTCCGTGTTAAAGATACATCCGAGTTATTATTGGGACAATGTGAATAATAAACCTGATCTGTAAGTACGTACAGTCATGATTCCTGTTAAAACTTACTCTAAAATTATACATTTTATCAGTGTCAACATTACGTAACATTATTGTTACTTATGTACTTAATAATCACAGAGTATGATATAGTAATATAAGTAATTACAGCAGAGTAATAAACATACACATACGTAAACCTACGACATTTTTTGGTAGTTTAAGTATATGTATTTTATTGATCATTAATAAACAAGCGTATGTATTTATACCTATCTACGCGAGCGCTTCATGTTCTACACGTGGTTCAACCCTATGAGCGATACGCAGCCCGGTTACGTCAACGGCGAGACAAACCATTTTGCAAAAGCAGCGGCGGTCGCTCGTAACGCGTTACATATAGGGGTTACTTTCGATTGCCCCTGCCGCTGAAAGACTTAGGTACGAATACAGCTGCAGAATTATTTTGGACCGTATTAGCGCGTATCGAAGGTTGATATTTTATTAATTTTTATTCCAATCGTGTCGTAAGTGGATCTTCTGTTAGAGTATATTATTCTGTGCCATAACACAAGCTTTGCGCTTAATTTGGGACTAGATGGCGCTGTGTAAATTGTCCAGAAATATTTATTTATTTATTTGTAAACATTGCTCTTTGTTCAGGCCATGTTCAGGCCTTGTTTTTAGGTTAAGGCTCAGGCTCTTTGGAAAGTGAAAAGAAAAGTGTATACTCCTTTTTCCTATAATATGTTGTATGGGGGAAAAGGAAAATAGTGAGTTTAGTACATATTGATTTGATATCATAATTTGACCCTCAGAGATTGGTCAACCCCATTAAACCCATAGAGTTTTGTAACACTCCGTTTGACACAAAGAGTACTTTAACTGATATGACATTAGCCTTAAACAGCAAAATGACAAAATGTAGCAATTATGTTCTTTTTAAAAACTAGTACCTTTATATTCCGAATAACATAATGATCACCGTAAATTAAAGTATCTTAGTTATAGAAAGACATGGAAGGAGACCTATCATACAACAATAATTTACTTACTAGCAATCACTAACTACCTAATTTAAACATGCCAAATCAAAGTGAAGCTTCCCCACTGCCTCCAAACACAATATCAACGCTAGGTGTAGCTCCTGGAGTTTTAGCTAAACGTGATGTGGGGAAACCCGTTGTTTGGTGTGAGGTAAGATACACTTATAAGAAATATTAGGATCTTAAATTTTATTGGTCCTTACCTCCGAAACTGTAGATTTTTAACCTAACCGTGCCGCGGTCCGATGGTGGATACAGCGTTGGTACAGTACTTGGTATAGCGCTAAAATTTGCAGCACGTGAGGGGTTGCAGCACATAACAGATAGGTACTCTACATGTGAATAAAAATCATAGATAAAACAACACGAAACATTTTTTGTAGAAATCTAAAAGTAACCGCTCAGCAGTGGGATTGTTTATGATAATGATTATTGATAACACTAAATAAATTTCACTTTAATTTCAGAAATTGGGTAGCAATTTGGAGTATGACAGATGGTGCGACCCGCAGAATCCAAAAACTATAACATACAAAGATATTCTTAAAGCTGCCTCTGTTATTAAAGGAGAAATAAAAGAAACTCCAATTTGGGTTAATACAATTCAATTTATTATATACATAAACTATTAAAAAATCGGAACGTGTCTATAACATTGAGTTATCTGCACATATAAAAGCTCAGTAAAGCTCACGGAATTATTTGGATATTACGTTTGTTTATACCATAAACAACTAGTACCTATGACATAGGGACATGACAATTGTAACTGTAATTGGTATCATGTACCTTGTACATGTACATTGTACATGATACCAATGTTTGAATTCGACTATTATAATAATGTTCTATTAGAGATCTCTTCTGTAGAATTATACAGAATAAAACATTATTGCCTTGAAAGGCACAACAAATTTAATCAGAAGAAATTATTAGGGGTGGGTTAATATGACTACCCACTTAACAATAACAGCGATAGCTGGCTATCAGTTTATCAGAATTAACAACTACATATTAAGGGTCCGTTCACACAGACCAGCTCGGAGCGTAGAGTCGATTTTGGTGGCGTCTAAAATTGAGTTTTGGGTCATTGGTATAAGATTTATTTATCAAATTCACTTCTTTTGTTATATGAGAATTCACGAGAGCCGATGTGAATTTTTAAAGTAAACCTTATACCAATGATACAAAGCTCTATTGTTGTTATTATTTAAACGCATTCGAAAATCTGCTCTCCTCTCCGAGCCGGTTTGTTTGAACGGACCCTTACTTGGAGGAGCAACGCAGGTCGCTACGCTCTACTCTATAAAATTCATAAGCTGTAATATAGTGAAGCGCGTATCAAACTGTACTATTTTAATAAAATGTATATTTCAGAAACCCCGATGTAACACAAATTTGAAGCTGAAACTTTATTACAAGCTTGAAATATTTCACAAAAATGGAAGGTGACTCATAATTATTAGCAGTAGTAATTATTATTAAGCAATAACAAGAAAATTCATCAGTTATCTGTATACTCTTTTTCTAGTTTCCACGAGCGCAGTGCTTTGTACTGTTTATCAATGCTTACGGAAGACCAAAGAACTTCTGGAGTAATCACAGCATCTATGGGAAATTGGGCTATGGTATTTTATTTAATAATTATTTGATTTGATTAGATGAGTTGGATATCCCGCATGATTGTTTTAAACATTATTTTAATCTAGCATAGCATCATTGTTAAAAAATTGATTCAACCCATGCAAGTGTGAATCATAGTATTACTATTTATATGATCATTTGCATTACGTCGTATTTTTTTATTCCTGATTTTCTAATGGATACATCACCTTCTATTTCTGTTGCCCTTTCCGACTACATTATTCATTATTTTATTGTTTACTATCCCTCCAGGCATTAGCCTATCATGGTTGTAGGCTGAAAATTCCAACTACAGTGGTGCTGCCAGTCAACACATTATCACGGTATGTACAGTACTGTGAAGAATATGGAGCAAGAGTAATACTGTGCGGGGCAAACTTCGCAGAAGCAAAAAGACAAGCATTCGTTATTCGCGCAGAAACAGCCGCTACATATATAAACAGGTACACGACGGCATATTTACCACACATTATATCCTCCTATAGCAATCTGTTCTATTTCTGTACTTAATGTGTTTTCAGTTATGATCACCCTCATGCAATAGCCGCTGCCGGTACAATTGGTAAAGAAATATTAGAGCAACTGCCGGAAACAGATGTCATACTTATTCCAGTAGGGGGTGGAGGTCTTCTAGCGGGAATAACCACAGCGGCTAAGAAGTTAAAACCTGACGTTTTAATTTATGTAAGATTATTTAGATACAATCAAACAGCAAAGAGAGTAAAGTTTAATGTTAGTAAGCAAAAAAAATTTGCTAGACGTCAGGAATAAGTCAAAACATTATTAAACTGATTTGCCTGATTTTCTGTAGGTTAAAATCAGTGATTTGCCACTTTGGTATCCTTATATTCGCGAAATAATGAAAGACAGTATAATTAAACTGTCTTTTTGAAATTTCAACATGTTTTTGTACGGAAAAATCGTTACGCTCATTTGGGAGTTCAGTGTCGGTGATGGATTAACATACAAAAAGCGGAATGTCCTAATGTTTTTTTTTTTATGCTAAGGGTGTCGAACCTGACAAGTGCTGTTGTTTCTTCAAAGCAATGGAAAACAGGATGCCTTACAGAACGGTCGAAACAGAGAGTTTAGCAGGCTCATTGGCAGTGCCATCTGCAGGCTACAACTCATTCCACACTGCGAAATCGGTCGTTGATAAAATGGTTAGTGCTAAAAAGTGCTAAACGTGTATGGAGTATATAGAATTTAACTACCTGTCACAAGATTACCAATGTTATTTAGGTTTTAGTTGACGACAACTGGATAGCACGAGCTATGCTACAGCTGTTAGAAAATGATATGTTAATAGCAGAAGCTGCAGGTGCTACAAGTCTCAGCGCCCTATTAGGAGTTCCCGATGTGCTGCCTGAACTACATGACAAAACGTAAGTTATTGATGTTTAAAATTCTGATGATTTAAATAAATATTTTAAATGTAACGATAAACTGAATTTAAGGGTCGTATGTGTGATTTCTGGAGGGAACATAAACGTCGGAACTATACCCAGATATATAGAGCGGGCGAAAGCAGCAGAAGGTCGCCTAATCAAACTGACCGTAAGGAATGATCTAAATAAAATAATATTAGATTATGGTTTGCATTTCAGCAATTAATCAAGAAAATTATGTTTCATTTAAGGTAACGATACCCTCAAGCCGTCCAGAATATCGAGCGAAAGTTCTCAATATAATAGGGAACGTTGGTTGCTTTGTACGGGATTGTTTAACAGAAAAGGATTGGCATACAGACAATCTTGTCTATCATGATCATGTTAGTGTATTATATTTTATTATTTAAATACTATACCGCGATAAAAGAAATCTTACTTATTAATCAGCTAGAACATTTTCTGTGTGCCAAATGTTATCTAAATCTATTCAGTCATTTACGGCGCGTGATTGACAAACTTAAAATCATCGTCGCAAATATTGACACCAGTAATAAGTATATACAAATAAAGTCTCCTGGGCCCAAACAAGCGAATCTTGTACGGTCAAACCACTTAACACAGAGTAAGTGATCTGATGGTTATTAGAAATAGGTATATATATGATCTCACAAAACCTTATTTGACGAATGTTTAATTAAAAAAAATCACAAGAAAAGTACAAAAAAAGATTCTAGGACGGTTTTAAGTAGTTATATTATAATTTATGAACATTTTACGAAATTTACCACGCAGGGGTGAATTGCTTGTATGTACCTAATAAAACATCTCAATTTATTTTATTTTCAGATGATGTTGATATGTGAAACTCGCGATATATCACAATCATGTACTTTACAACGAGTATTGGAAAAAATCTTTCCTAATGTTTGTTTCTTTTTAGAAGATCCTTTCTGTGCTATTCCAACGTGTGCTTGCTTTCCAAAAAGGGTTATGTGATTTCAGAGAATTTGTACTAAGTAGATAAATAAACTTCACTCGTACTTCGCACACATTTTCTCTTTCTAAGTATCTTTTGGTCAAAACATTTTAAAGTATAAATTTGGTGCTTTTGGTAAGATCTTTTTTTTTTTTTTTATACTACGTCGGGTGGCAGACAAGCACACGGCCCGCCTGATGTGAAGCGGTTACCGTAGCCATATTAACGCTCGCAACATAAAATATCTCTCGCGCGCCGCCACCCCCGCTGCCATCGCAGCATCTCCTTCCTTTCTAAATTTATTCGTCTTGAACCAGGGGCGCCGACTTCGTGGGCGCTCGGGGCCTCGAGCACCCATGAGAAATAAACAGTGGGTGCCGAGCACCCCTGAGAATAGACATCAAGAAACAGATCAGTAATGGCCTTTTAGGGATGTGCGATTTTTCATTACCTGACGACCCGTTTAGCGCAGTGGTTTAGTTAGAGCATAGTGTTCCGCAAAGTGTGTCCCGTTGTCATTAGTTGGTGTGCCTCGGAAAAATAAAGTTATCTATCTCGTAAAGCTAAATAGACGAGCAGAAGAAAAATACATCACTGATTTTTCATTTATGGTGTACCTTTTCCTAGATGTTTGTTTCACAAAAAGTTTGCGGAACACTGGGTTAGAGTACGCAGTATGTAAGTAGGACGTTATTTATTGGACGGTCGATCAGTGTGCATTTCTCTTCTCACACTTAGCCACTTTTTCGAGTCATCAAATGAGCATGAGCACCCATGAGGTTTTCTACAAGCCGGCGGCGCCCCTGTTATGTACTTATTGCAAACAACGATTCCGTACAACTCCTCATCGCACACTTATAGTTTATATATGGAAGGAGTCATCACCATCATCATCAGGTCCATTTTAGTCTCCACTACTAAGCACGACCCTCTCTCGTCCGCCATAGACGGAAGGAGGATTTGGCCTACACTCCCCTCGCTGGCCAAACGGGTTGAGGAGGCCTGATCGATATTTGATAATGTAATTAGTGGCGACTAAGGGAAGTAGATTATCAAATATCGATCTGGCCTCCTGTACGACATCCACGGGAAGAAACAGAGTGATTCTATTCTAGTCTGCCGGAAACCACACGGACGAATGGAATGAAAAATATGGAAGGAGTGCAGAATGTTAATATTTTTTTTTTAATTATACTTATTTAGCAAAAATACATTAAATCAATAAAAAAACATTACAAACACGCATATATATACTCTTTTGTTAAAGTCATAATTTAAATTAATTAAGGTCGAATTTCGACCACTGGGCGACCACTAGTACTAATTAATTGATATTTTCCATCGCATTCATACAAGAAAATAAGCAACTTACATTATCTTCGTGTAAGAAATGAGAGACATTGATACGATTTTTTTTGTTTCGCGGCTTGTGCTGGTTCTTTCAGAAGAAAGCGCAACAATATTTATTTAAAATAGATATATGGCACCGCTATACAAAATGTGACATATTCTCGATTTCATGATTACCACGCTTGATAGGCGTCACTCGATAGTGAATGCTTGTACGTCAGTAGGTACAGGCGCGGATTAAGAATTTCGTTCAGCCCCCTTACCACCACCTCTTATTGCGATTCAATAATTGAATAGAATGCTTATTCATACCAATGAATAACCGACTCTATTTCAAATTGAATCGCAATAAGAGGTGGTGGTAAGGGGGCTGGTCGGGGTATTTATTCTAATTTTTAACGACATAGTCATATATAGGCATAATGGGTGAAGTATGGGGGAATATTCAGTTCAGTGAAATTTGTGTGAGGGGTGACAACCGCCCTCCATAAAAAACCTCGCTCCGTTAAGCCGTTTCCACTAGAACCATGCAAAACTAGGCTAGGTAAGTAAGTGATGTGGATTCTAAGGGTGCTTAACAAACACATGTCTCGCTACGCACCCTCGCACATTTGTGGTGGAAAGGCTGCCTATGAAAAGAACTTTAGGCAAGCTACATTCAATGATACTCAATGGACCGAAATTTGAAAAAAAAAATATTAGAAAGTCAAAATCTGACATAACGTCATGTAATTAGCCTCAATCGGTAAATAATCAGTAAGCAATCAGCTTCAGCTATATCGTCCAACCCTCACCCAACAGCCGCATCTTACAATGGTGTAAACCTTCATCTAGAGTGAAACAGTGTAATACTTTACCCAAAATTATAAAGAAAATGATAATTTATAAATTGTAGAAATAAAAATAACGGTACGAACGATAGATAATTGCAACATGTCACGACGGCACGTAAGTACATTATATTTATAACAATAACAGTCATCTATTCTAATCTGCCGGAAACCACACGGCCAATGCGACGAATGAATGCGAAATTTGAAATACTGCTTTGGTTGTTGCTATTTATGTTTAGCTCAGCTGGAAGAAAGACTACAAGTCTGTCATTGAATGAATAAAAGATCATTGGAACTGTATATTAAATTATTATATTGCATTATCCCTAAAGCAAAATCGACAGCGAAATCCTTCCTTACAGGAATCTATTTCATTTTGATTCACTTTATCCCTAGACGACAAAATTTATTGTACCTACCTAAATAGGGAAAATAACAACTAGCAGCTAGTAGTTATTCGATGTTATTTTCCCTATTAACTAGCTACTAATAACATCATCAGAACAAAAGGTAGTAGTATTTCATGAAGTAATAAATAAATAAATTAAGCCACTCACGTATTTTTGACAGAAAAGCCGATTAGTCTGAAACCGAGATCTTCATCAGGGCGTATGTCAAGACGCGGCCTCCCTCTCTCTAAACAACGAACACTGAGATGTGAAACTAGTCAAGCTTTCCTAACAAAAATACATGAATGACCCGTTTAATTTAATTTATTTAATACTCCATCTAATACTACCTCTTATCCTGATAATGTTGATATATAAAATTCTAAAAAATAACCTGAAAGGTTTTAACGGAAAACAAGCTGGTATTGCTAGCTGCCTCCAAGCCTGATTGCTTCTATTTTCCAACCTCATAAACAAGAAATCTCTTATCTGGGGTTCTACCGCCTATGCTGAAGTCGATCGAGATCGAGTATTATGATATCAAATATAAGGACATAACTCAGCAAAGTCCAAGTGTTCCTAGATAAGTCAAACACAATTACCACTAATCTAAGCTGATGCTTGATTTCCGAATTCAAAAATCCGATGGGAATCGGCCACGGTTTAAACGTAGGGTACCGTGTATTACCAAAACCACTTAATTGAAGATAGACTGGACCCCAATTTTGCCTAAGTATAACACACTCTACAAAACTTGCGTTACACAGGAAGATTTTGATGAAAATTGCGATCCCGAAAATCCTCGGGTTCTCAAGTATGAAAATATTGAAGAAGCAGGGGACAGAATTAGACATCATATTAATCTAACACCGTGTCCGGTAAGTACCATCATAGCTGGCTGTAATTCTACAATCTATTCATCTTTATCAAGTCCCTATATCTTTGCAGCCATCTCAATTTCAACGCGAATTCGTTATGCATTTATATTACAAACAAGAATTCCTTCAAAAAACTGGATGGTAAGAGAAAGATTTGCCTATTTAAATCACAAAATATAATTTATGAAGAGATATTTCATAATTTCATGTTTTCAGTTTCAAAGAAAGAGGTTGTGTGAACGTGCTGCAGCTATTACCTCTGGATAAAAGGAAGATTGGTGTCGTGATTGCTTCAACCGGCAATGAGGCATATGGGTTTTGCTATCATGCTGCCAAGATGGCAGTCCCCGTGATTGTTGTAATGCCCAATTGCGTTCCAATCGGCAAGCTACAGAAATGTCACGGCCATGGAGCCAAAGTGGTCGTGCAAGGAAGCAATTTAATGGAAGCACAGAGATACGCTCGAGCTATAGCTAGAGAAAAAGGACTGACTTACATAAATGGGTTCGAGATTTCTGTTATCATCTATTTCATGAGATTAGATAAAGTAGTGTATGAAACTGCACATAATTAGGTATTAAAATATTCGTGTGATTCTATTATCAAATTCGTCTTCGGCTCATTTAATAAGCTCACACTCTTATTTTAAGAACCCTTATTATGCAACAGTTTCATAAACTACTATATCAGCATATTCATATATTATTATGTTATGAAATAAATTTGCGTAATTAATGAACTGACCTGGAACAATCAGTTAGCGAGACCTGAGTACCAGAGGGGCAAGTCTCGTAATTAAAATATAGTCAAAATTCAGTTTCGATCCAGTCTCGATCTCACAAATGTCACATTTGGTATTCTCGTAACACAATATGTAACTCCAAAATTAAATTTAAGCGGGATTATATCGAAATATGAGTGAAAATTAAACAAACTAAGAATGTTACTTTGCAACCAACAAGAATTGATAATAATTAACTAATGAAATCAAGTACCTATATACTTTTAGTCAATTCACAATTCAATCTCGATTCGGTCAACTTTCAATCTGCGTTCTTGGCCTTCTGATCAGCGACTGATCAACAGTTCTGACCGCCCTAGGCTAATTATGAGGACGAGACCACCGACTGATTCAAGTGACAGTTTAGTTGAAATATGTAGGGTAGTTGCAATGATGCTAGATTAAAAGTGCATGGGAAGACACGATTTCAGCGCCCCCCCCCCCCCCCCCCCCCGATCCTCGCGCCCTAGGCTGCAGCCTAATTAGCCTAAGGGTTAATCAGGCCCTGCTTCTGATTCACACTTGACCGTTGATTTTGACTTGAATACGTCTTTATTTGCTACTATACGGGGGCAATCCAAAAAAATTTATGATAACTAAATCGGGAATACAGTTTGGCGTTGTATTTTCGAATCTATGCTCTACATCTAAAATTCAATCACACCGCTGGACAGATGAAGGATCAACGAATTTATTATGCTAAGTAAGGACTATTGAACATCGCGTGCGAGCCAGGGGGAAGCGCTGCCATTGAGATAATTTTAGTGCATATAACGTATTCACGTACAACACACGTGTCCTAGACACAGCGACACCCCATTTTTTAGTCGACTTGTGCAACCATAATAAAAAGGAATGTTGTTTGTCATGAAAGTCGCGACCACCCGCACATGCTCGCTGGCTACGGCACTGTCGCTCTGGAGATCTTGGAGCAAGTACCCAACGTGGACGCTGTGGTGGTGCCCGTCGGCAGCGGCGCGCTGGCAGCCGCCGTCGCTACCGTCATCAAAGCAAACAAACCGAGCTGCCTTGTCTATGTTAGCATTCATTCTTGTTAGCAAATTGCAAGTATTATTGATCTGAACATTACTTTCCGAAAATCTAATTAACACACACAATGGCAACAATTTAAGTAGTCTTAGGTCTAATTTGCCCTAATTCCTCACTACCATTTCCTAATAGTTAGATAAAAAACAGTAGTTTAACCCTGTTCTAAAACTAAATTCTTCGTCAATTCTTTCACTGTTCATACAGCGACATTGGAATAAACTACTGTACATTGCCCATCCTAACTCTATCTCTTTGAAAAGGCATTAACTTGTACTCGTACATGGCTATACACACAAACACGCACGCGTTGTTGTTGTTTATATATGTGTGTGTGTGTGTTTTGAAATATATGTAAGTGTACATGTACTAATTATTGTCACTAGGAAATATTTTTATTGTTTAGTGTAAGACCTAGTTCTTTAAATATGAAACATGTTTGCATTCAACTTCCAATTACAACACACCTTGCTATTTATACAAAACTAGTGGAGAACTTGCATTCCTGATAGGAAACGACCGCCCGAAAGACGGGACGTGTGCCTCCAAATAGATTTATTAAGTTTATATTATTCAGTTTTGTTATTATCTATCAATTTATCATTTGTATTTGTTGACTCCCGTCCCATAATTTTCTATCTGTGCTTTTCTGCTGCTACAAGACCTCTTGTTGAGATATGCTCCTCTTTACATACTGATAAAACTATGTTAAATAATTATTTATGTGCAATAAAAATATAAAAGTTAAACGGGAATAGGTTTGTATTGCTGTATGTGACCTAGGTAAATATTAAACCTAGGCACGTACATCATCATTGGCTTGTTCTCTTCCCATTAGATATTAGTGATCGGTCGCAGTACCTACTTATGAATTTTTCTTTACGCGTAGGTACCTATCAGCCGACATATCTACAGTTACTTCTTTCTTACCCATATCAACTCTACTCTCACACATACCAACCACCTCTTTTTGGTCTTCCTCTCTCCTAAGATACCCATATCCATTTCCATTTGTATTAAAATTCTCGTCGTTCTCTTTGTCTGTCAGTTAGCATCCACCCACTACTACAGATTACTGAAGAGGTACTTCTTCCACTACTGCTAAATAAATAGTGCGCACCTACCCACATTATACACCACGTATAAGTACGTAGAGGTATATATCCTACATAGATACACGCAACTGTGATCGTAGCTGCTACTGCTACTTTTGCTGGTTAAATTCTGTGCATGCAACTATAGATGGTGACAGAGGTGAAAATAAGATCCATACAGCACGAAACTTACACATATAACATGTCAACCAGAATAGATACCATTTTTTTGTACTTACAGGGTGTTCAACCAGAATCCGTGCCGGCCTTCTTCAACTCCCTGGAGACTGGATATCCAGTTGTAGTACCAATGCAAGCAACAATGGCGGACGGTATATCAGTGCCTAATGTGGGAGTCAACTCTTTTAGCACTGCTGTTCCACTGATTGACAAAATGGTACAATCATCCCATTCCATACTATAGTGTGCAACTCAATCTATTAATCAACGCAAGTGTGATCTAAGTATTACCATGTATTACTACAGACCAGGGACCAGGGGTTCCCAACCGGTGGTCTACGGACCACTAGTGGTCCGCGAGAGCCAAATCAAGGTCCGTGGTACAGAATTATAATGTAAAAGATTGAGCATAATTGAACCATTGTATTCTCGAGATACAATAATAAATAAATATTGTCAGACACATTTCACATCGCCATCTAGCCCCAAAGTAAGCGAAGCTTGTGTTATGGGTACTAGACAACTGATAAACATACGTAAATACATTTTTTTTTTGTAAATACATACTTATGATACATAGAAAACACCCAGACCAAGACATGTTCATGCACACAAATGTTTGTCCTATGTGGGAATCGAACCCACGAGCGTTGGTGTCGAAGCCGCGTCATTGACCGCTACGCCACCGAGCTCGTCAATGTAGTAGGTATATTTATAGGATAATTTGGTCTCTACATTTAATAGAGATCTGGAAGTGGTCACCGAACAAATAAAGGTTGGGAATCACTTCTATAGAACATAGACTATTAGATACAAAAACCCTTGTTACAGCTGCTCGTGAAAGAAGATTGGATAGCTCGTGCTATGCTGCACTTGTTAGAAAGAGAACGAGTTGTGGTGGAGCCTGCGGCAGCATGTACGCTAGCCACTGTTATCGGGAACCTTGTCCCAGAACTAAAAGTGAAGAAGTACGTTAACGTATACCTACCTACATACCCTACTATATGAAATTAATAAATATAAGCGCAGCTTCACAAGCTGGCGACCCCATTATTATATTTTTTTTTATACTACGTCGTGTGGCAGACAAGCATACGGCCCGCCTGATGTGAAGCGGTTACCGTAACCGTATTAACGTTCGCAATATAATAAATCACTTGCGCGCCGCCACCCCCGCTGCCAACGCAGCATCTCCTTATTTTCTGGTGACCTCACTCACTCGCAGGAACACAACACCCTCAAGGGAATTGTTATTTGGCTGCGGTATTCTGTGAGGTGGAGGTACATGCCCCAGTCGGATAGCTTACAATTACGCTCCCTACCTCTCTTTTCGCCAGAGCTTCGTTTGTCAGTCAGCAGGGTGCACCACGTGCAGGTGAAGTTGGATTTGGTTCAAAGATGTTGATAAACCCTTATTATGCAATATACACCCCAATTTGCAAATTGCCTGAAAATGGCTAGTTTTATAAAAAGAGTCTGCAAGTATTTGGCGGTCTTGCAAATATTTGTCTCAGTCCTGGGTATGGCATATTTAAATGTGACATACAATATTGAACCCTGGGAATGACGTAGTATATGAGAACTTCAGCACAGATTAAATAAAAGTTTGCTTTGGATGTAATATAGCAATTAGCATATTAAGATTTTGGTATAGAGTACATTGCAGATGCAAGTGGCTCATCATAATCTTCGAGGAAAAATCTTAACTTATGACGCTTGGGGGGGAAAAATAGAGCACAGCGTAAATTATAAGTCTGGAGAAGTACCTCTACCTCACAGGAGATCTCAGTCAAATAACACTATCCTTGAAGATTACCATGTTCGTGAAGTGAAGTTATTGCGAGGGCAGCGGATATCGCGGCTGTGAGCGTAACGTTACTCGTATCGTAGCTTATAGACGTTTGCAGTAACGTTTACTGCAAACGTCTATAAGCTACGATCGCCGCTTCACAACAAGTTGAATGTAATCTTGTTTACTATCCAATTAATATAAAAAAGCAGCTCGAGACGTAGCATGGCATTAGGCCCTAGGTTCTGTAGTTGACGATACTAATATGTCTTATAGCACACAAATGAAGCATATACAGAGAATCCGCGCCGCATGATAAATTACTATTCTTTGGAAGACAAAGGACAATCGTACAACATTGTTTCCCACGTTCTTATAATGTTCATTTATTTCTAGCGTGGTATGCATCCTCAGCGGCGGCAATGTCGACACCATTCAACTAACCCGTTGTATAGACCGGGGACTAGCGGCTGATTGCCGTTTAGTGATGTTTAGTGTAAGACCTAGTTTTCTTTAACAACATTTTTGCATTCAACTTCCAATTACAACACACCTTGCTATTTATACAAAACTAGTGGAGAACTTGCATTCCTGATAGGAAACGACCGCCCGAAAGACGGGACGTGTGCCTCCAAATCGGTTCATTAATGTGAAAGGGCAAAAAGCTATTCGTTTTGACATGAATTAGGTATGGCGTTCAACTCGAAGACAACACTAATGAGTTTACCAACGCTCTGAGCAATTTACATACACTAAGTAAATAAAGTGCCACAATATCCTGTGCTTAGAGGACCACTAGAAAAAAACTTGAAAAAAGCAGTCCCATATTATTTTTATTAAGGAGCAAAAAAGTCCAAAGACTGATTAAGGATAAAAACAAAAAGACTAACAATATTGTTGACACAGACAGTGATGACAATTGGGATTGGATCTGGTAATAATTAGGGTAGGGGACAGATTGGGTAGGTTAAACAATAACGCAACGTTCGCGGGTTCAATTGTCGTATCTGACAAATTGATATTAGTATTATGTTATCAATAGGTAGCTCTGAGGAAGATAACAATCACTATGCGCCCAGATTGGCGAGAACATACTTTTTGATGACTTAGTGTGATTATAAAACAAGAGTACAAATACGGTCACGTGCTAAATCTATGTACAACTTAAAGACTAAAATCGCGTGCTCGGTATGGTAAGAATATAAACCTTCATTTAATATTTCAGGTGGGTATAAAAAACAATGTGATTTCCAACAGCCAACTGTTGAATCTCCTTGCCAAGGGCGGGTACAACGTGGTGCGACAATTTAGAGATAATTCGTGGATGGAGGACGAAACTTACACCATTGAGGTATTACTACAGCTACTAAGGTAGTGACTTTCTTGAAGGAGTTGATACGAGAGCAGCGGGGGCGGCAGCGCGCGAGCGATATATCAAGAGTTTGTATGGCTACGTTAACAACAACAAAATCAGTTCAGTAGTCAGAGATATTAAAATTGTTTCGAAAAAATATGTTTTTCGGTTTGCTCCTTAAGTTCCCGTTGCGCCCCCAGTGCTCGATTCCAACATACATGCCAGTATCATCAAAAACGTCTATTAAATTGGACAATATCTAAAAAAAACAAGGGCGCAGTTATAGAAGCTCGCACAGGGCGCAGAAAAGGCTATTTACGGCACTGCTTGTTATGCAGTATAGATCCAATCGAGATTTTGTTACTTTTACGTTAAAGCTATTTAAAGTTTAATGATAATAAAAATATCACGCAGTATAAGTTTTGGGAAGCATATGTCATCAAACTGCTAGAATCTCTTGCGAATATATACTTAACACTCGATTTAAAGTTTCTCGCTATGTATATCTCTCAATTTTTTTGTTGGATCTATTCTGCATGACAGGATCCATTTCTAATGACCCCCTACTGGAATAAGTCAATTTACAATTCTTTCAGGTCAGACTTGTGTGTGAAACAAGGGGACTGGAACATGCTCTGGAATTAAAAAGAATCATTGAAATAGCCTACCCGTGCACGTCAATATTTGAAACGGAACCATTTAATGACAGGCGAACATGCCCTTGTTTTGTCAGGAACCATTTGTAAAAAATTAAAACATTGAAATAAACATTTGATTACCTTAAAATGCCCTCAGACTTCGATCATTAATATACTAGGACTAGAAATAGATACACAATCAATACCCAAAAAACGTCCTCACCAACACAGAATCCAAATGACGATCTGGGAACTATTTTACTTAGACCATATTCAAACATGCCGAACTGCTAAAAAGTTACATTTTTAGGACAATGAAAAAGATGGAATCTCATATTTTCAACATGTAATTTAATACTAAGCAAATTTAATTAATATTATTCTGAAAAAACTTAACGTAAATATTTATTTTTATTTAAAATTCAGTCTTATCAAATTTTCTCCAAATATTACGATATTTGGAGAAAATTTGATAAGACTGAATTTTACGCAATATTTAAATTTGTTCTGTCTGGTTTAGTCGACAAATGCAAGTTGGAAATGTCAGATGAGTTTAAAACTCCAGATTCTGTGAATGCCAGATTCTACAAATGCCAGATTCTATTAATGTCCGATTTTTGTTAAAAGTGAAATATAATAATTTTCTGAGATCAATCAATGCAGATCTGATAGAAGTGAATTTTTATTTTACAAAATTGATGATTTCGATTATTATAATTTATTATAATAATCAAAATCATCTAAATAGAAAAGAAAACACAATCGGTTTACCGATTGTGTTTTCTTTTTTATTTTATTAACTAAACTGATAGAAAAAAATATGACGAATACTTTGTAATTTTGTCTTTCCATATTTATTTTGTTATTAAATGATTTCCCAGTAAGTAACTGTCGTTCTTATTTCCTTATAATATTGGCAAACATCGACAACACCATATCTAATAAAATGACAATTTCTAAAAGCACATTTGAATGTTTTGCATAAAATGATTGTTCGCATAAGTACAAATATTTTTATGCAAGTTTTTGATATTAGCAAAATTTTTATATACACCCTAATGAAATTATTATATTCCAATTTCAACAAAAAATTGACAATAATAGAATCTGCCATTTATAGAAACTGGCATTATTAGAATCTGACGACGACAAAAGTGAAAATTTTATCTTCATATATAGCAACATCATTAGATTTTTATATATATATTTTAGGGTGAGATTGATGAGTCTAAAAAAATACAAAACAATTAAGACTAATGGAATATAAATTTGTGCCAGACACTAAAGTGCCTAATTGATAATCTATATGTAAATCTATATGTTATAGTCAATGTAATTAATTGATCATTATTTATAATGGCTGGCCAATGTAATAAATTGTCAATTATTAATAATAAATTAAGCTTACTTGATACCACATCATTCATCATCCAGGTTGACGGTGCTTTTCTATTTCCGATGACAGGACACAAAAAAACCCTAAAACCTAACCAAAAATCAACTCAAATCTAACCAAAACATGATTTATCACATTAACCAAGTATTAGTATAAATAATAGTATAAATAATAAATAACTAATTTATTACATTGACCATATATTATAATTCAACAATAAAACAAAGTCTTATACGAGAAATAACGAAAAAATATTTTTATTTCACTTCTATATAAAGTATATACTTATCAATGATCGAAACTATACATAAATTATGGTATTTGACACGGTTCTCTAAAACTGCATGCTTACAGCAGTTACAGCATTTCACGCCAAGAAGCTCAAATCAATAGCACTTATTATACTGTAAAATAATATTGTCTGTTTCCCATGGTTTACTTAAAAGCCTTGTCCATGAAAGTAGCCATCCGTATATCTCTTTTGCTAAGGCCGTTGACATCGTGAGATGAGAGGGTTACCTGTGAAAATAGATAAATGAAATTATAATAACAGTTAAATGCTTAGCTCAATTCTGAATTAATTTTGCCTTTAACGGCAAGGGCGACCAAGCATTATTTTGTCACCATATTTTTGTTGTTATAAATGGTAAATCTCCACACCCCCCCCCCCCCCCCCCCATACTGGTAGTTTGAAGCTAAATAAAATAAATTATAAACTTTTATGTATAGGTCTTTTTTGACTAAGGTGGAAAAACAAGCAACAAGACCTGCCTGATGGTAAGCAGCCTATGGACTAGAAACCAAACCAAAACCAGAAGTGTTTTAAAAATGTCAGTATTTATTTCATTATCAGTCACAATACCTCACATAATTTATGGACAGACAACATGTTGATCTTTTTATTATTACCATTAACATTAACCTGCAGAGGTCACATGAGATAAGACCATCTTTTAGTATGCCTTTGTAAAGGCATATTTTTAAACAATTCTATTATACAAGTGCATATTGTTGAAGTAGTCATATAATTTAAGTAAACTTTGTCACTCGTATTCATGAAAAGTTAAAGAAGGTTTAATAACCAAAAGGCAGATCCAAAAAATCTCTATTCATAAACATTCTACAGTATTAAAATTCACCTCCCCCTCATATAAGGCGGTGATTTTTTTCATTTTTAAAGTATTTATAATATTCTAGCAAGTTGTTTGAAATCAACTATAATTGTAAATAACAGCTGCATAAATTATATAACAGTGCACCCTAGTATAAACCTTTATTAGCAAGAAATATTACAGTCTAGTTGCAGACAGCTGACCGATGAAAGATATAGAATATAGAATTAGACTTTACAGATATAGAATTGGACTTTTCTACTCAATTAACATTTTTATTTATAATGTAGACATTAAATTCTCAAATTTCAAATAAGTAATTAAACGTCTTATTGTACAATGAATGAATAGGGATACTTGCAGACCCCACCAGTTATGTTCAGATATTAGAAATTTTGGTGTGTAAGTGCTTCATAAACATCTTTGAACCAAAGCCAACCTCACCTGCACATGGTGCACCCTGCTGACTGACAACCGAGGCTCAGGTGAAAAGAGAGAATAACATGTTTTTTAAACTGCCAGTCCCCCCGTACAGTAAAAGTAGTAAAGTAAACCCCCCCCCCCTCACAATAACAATTCCCTTGAGGTTTGTTATGTTCATGTCAAGGAGGTCACCAGGAAGGTAGGAGTTGCTGCATCGGCAGCGGGTTGGCAGTGTGCAACCATTGTTTTATGTTGTGAGCATTTATATGGCTGCGGTAACCGCTTCACATCACAGGCTGTACGCTTGTTTTCCACCAGAGGTAGTATAAAAATAAATTCATAGACTAAAAGGGTAACAGTCATAGTTTTACACATAATATCTTGCAGTCATTGTAACAGAGATACAAAAGTAAATTGCTATCATTATTATTATTGTTACCACAAATCAAATTTGACAATAACTTTATTTACAAACAAATGATTATAAATAGTATTTTATTAATTATTATTAGTATATAGATGCAGATGCATCACCCTCAAAGTAAAAGAGGCAGCCCATGCAGCATGATTGATTCAAATAAGATCACTAGGAACTCACTATGAAGGCGAGTTGACACTTGAACACTTTATTGAGCTTTATGATGTAAAATATCTGTGGATGCATGTGCTGTGTTCAACGTTATGCTAATGGTGCACCTGTAACACTTCATTCTTAATTGTGTTTACTGTTTGATGACATTTCATTTGTTGTTAAAATTACAGACAGGACACATACACAAACATCAAGGGATGAGTAAAGACTTCCTTTATCCAGCACTTCATGCACTTCATACCACATAGCCGTCACTCATATTTTTGCTTGATGAAATGTTATTTTGCTGGTGAGTTTGTTAGGTTCTAGTAAAATGAAAAAAGTAACAGATAAAGTAAATTATCTAACCTGCAACTTGTTGTAAACATTGAACCATTCTGGATGATGATCCATCTTTTCGGCAAGAAGTGCTACTCTGGTCATAAAAGCAAATGCTTCATTGAAATTCTTGAATTGGAACTCTTTTTCTATAGCGTCCCGGTTACTTTGTACCTTCCAACCAGATTGAAGTAGGGGCTGCAGTTCAGTGTCTCGATCCTGGGTGCTAAGTTTATCTGCCTGCAAAAATTTACCACGATCATACAATACAAACACCTGTTGCTTTAACAATCATAACCATAACACACAGAAATATATGTAAAGCTAATTAATTACCATTTTCCTTTTACTGGGCGCGGCTGTGGACACGGTAGCAAAGCCGGCGAGTGGACTGGCATTGATCGCTGCCCGCACTCGCGGCGCTGACCCCGCCGGGTGAAAGTGTATCGCTACCAAATTAGAGGCCTTGAACAAGTTCCTCAACATTGTTATTACAGCCGCACTAAGTTACGCTACTTTAATGATTTATCATTTAAAAATGCCTTCTTCGGCTTCTTCACAAAGACATACCTATATAAATAAATTCAAATAGGTTATGTACCTACAAATGCAAACAAAATTCAAGCAAAAGCTTAAATTGCATTTGCATTTTGCAAAAGAAAAACAACAATCATGGTTTAAGACCAAGTATCACAACTTGTGAATCTTGTGATACTTGGTCCTAGATCATGGTACATTCTTCTTCGTGACAGTCCATTGCTATGATAGGTCATTTCATTAAGTTGTGATTCATGTGATTGCATTCCTTTTGGATGGATGATGATTAAAACATTATAATTTATAAACTAGGCTAAATTATCAGTTAAACAGTGTGGTGTGAGTATTGAAATATGTATTTATTGACATCACTAAAACATCAAAAAACATTAACATGATGCCAATTTGTCCATCGCTCAGCACTATGCTGTGCAATACAATACCTGTGCAGATTTGCAGCTATCCCAATTCTGCACTGCAGAACAGCCAACTAGTGTCCAACCGAACTTTCAGCTTTGACTTCGGCCACTCTCCCTCACCTTCGGTTTCGGCCAAAAATTAGTCGAACATTAGGCCGAAGCCGAAGTTTTGTATCAGTCGCTAAAAGACTGGCTTATGGAACGGATAAGTGATAACCTACACGCGACTCCTGAGATACCTAGACGAACACGATCAGTCAGCGATCGTCAATATGGCTTTGTATTTGGCTGCAGTATTCTGTGAGGTGGAGATACTTCCCAGTCGAATTGTTCACAAATACACTGTACCCTACCTCCCATAATGCCAGAGCCTCTTTAGCTAATAGGCAGGGTGCACCCTTTTATTCAAAGGGTGCACCACGTGCAGGCGAGGTTGGCTTTGGGTCTAAAGATCGTGGTGAGCCCCCAAAAATAAATTTGCATTGATATTGTCTGGGTTTAAAGACTTTCAAGCAATACTTTAGAATTTCATATTAGACTTCGACTTCGGCTTCAGCCGAAGCTTACGGACAGCGCCATAACAATCGGTATCACCAACTGTTGCCGGGCCGGGACGGACATCGCTGGGAGAGTTACACCAGTATAGGGATCGAAAACAATAATTCAGACAAACCATAATTATCAATCAAGCTCTAAAGACCCAGCATCCAGGGCCATAAAACTGTGCAACATTGGATTGTGCAGAGCCGTAACGTAACAGCGTGTCGAGCTTTGAGAACTACTTCTACTTCTAGAACTACTTTTACTACTGACTCGTATCTCTTTTTAATCACGGGTCAAGCCCGGTCATTTGATAGGCATGCGCGGGGATATGGATCCAACGCGAAGAGGCCCCTTTGAGAAGTTTGATGTAATGTTGTACGCCCGCCGTAACCTGCTCCAGGATATGTCAATGGAACGACATACCCATGAGCAGGTCTCGGCAGGCGTTGAGACTATTGCGAAGTGTGATGGAAAATAAATGGGCTATGGAGATGAGGTCTGGGTGAACTTAATACCGGGCTATTACAGAAGAGGGACGGACGCCTGCCATAACTGCTTTTATTGCTTTACTACTATTATTATTATGCTTCTTTATGGCGATCGTGATGTTCTCCCCAAGAATTTTTATACTGAATGCTTTAGAGAATTCAGTATAAAAAGTCTTGGCTAGAATTCTAGTTAGTAAAATTCATATAGGTAATATAATACCTTGGTAAAATTATATTATAGCGAATCTTCAGAAGGAAAAGCGCGGGAAACGTCGACCGTGGCGGGTGATTTTTCTTGATACAAATTTTTAATTTTCAATAACTTGTGTAAAAGATCGGTTTGTAGATATATTTGTGTAAAAAATAGTTCATTTTATTTTATTTAATATATATTGTGTATATAATACCCATTATTGGTAAGTTTTAAATACTTTTATATGTAAATAGCTTGGCATGTACTAGGCTAAGCAATGAACGAACCTCCAGATCCGGAGGACCCCGGTGGGGGCTCCGATCTTATAGTAGGATATAATGTTACTATTTCAAATCAATTTTCACAACTTCCAAAAGAAAATGAGTCCAGCATGGATACTGATGCATCTTCCCGTGGAGAACGGAAAAGAAGTCGCGTTACATGTAAAATGTGTAAACACTGCAACAAAAGAAGGAGAAAACACGACTCTTCGCGTCAGCATAGTGATTCTGACTGTATTTGCCATGATGTTTTACCCAGTCTCCCTTCTCTAGAACCAGAATCTGCTTTGGGAAAGGCCCCTGTAATCCCTCAAACTAACAAACAAACAGATTTACTGAACCTACCTAAAAATACAAATTCAAACCCATCAGATGTGTCACTATTAAATAATAATACACCTAAACTACAGTCTAATGCGATTCACACTAATATTCAGCCACAATCTTACACCCTGACTGGAAGATCTCGCTATGAACCGTATGATATTGAGCCATTTGTAGTACATGTCCAAAAAGTAGCATCAGACACTGAAATTCCTTCTCTCCATCCAGTACAGTTTGGTCACTTTGTGAAAAGAAATAATTTTAAGAATATATTGAATGGTAGTATGAAACGCATTGGTAGAAATAGGCTTTCAATGGCATTCTCTGACTACAAGGATGCCAATGAATTTATTGATAACTCTTGCTTGACCAGAAATAAATATAAGGCTTTCATTCCTACATTTAGTGTGACTCGAATGGGACTTGTGCGGGGTGTTCCTTCCGAATGGACACCAGAGGAGATATTAGAAAACGTAACTGTTCCTATTGGGTGTGGGAAAATAATTAAAGCAAGAAGATTAAACTATAAAGTACGTAACAGCAATCCACCTGAATGGAAGCCCTCGCAAACTATTGTTCTGACATTTGATGGTCAAATTTTACCGAAGCGCATATTCATGTGCTATAATGCATTACCCGTAGAACTGTACTCATATCCTACCATCCAATGTTACAACTGCTGTCGTTTTGGCCATACAAAAACCAAATGTAACTCACGTCCTCGGTGTTATAAGTGTGGTCAAAGTCATGCTGGAGGTACATGCACAGTTGAGGAGGAGTCTGTAACATGTTGTTTATGTTCTGGGTTCCATCTCGCTACAAGTAGAACATGCCCAGAGTTTGAACGACAAACTAAAATTAAATCTTATATGGCCCAAAACTGTGTTTCATATGCAGAAGCAAATAAAGTGTTTGTACCAGTTTCTAAATCGTTTGCTGATACCATAAGGAATGCTTCAGCTCAGCTCCCTCAATCGCCTGTACCACCAGCTTCACCTATACCTACTACTCGTAGTAAAGTGCCATCATTCTCTAGGTCATATACGAAAACAGTCTTCACTAAACGCTCTGATCCCCCGAAAACAATACGAGACTACAGTCAAATTGAACATAAACAACTTGTCAGAGATTACGATGCTCCGCAGCCTACCAATGGTGTTGCATTAACTCGCGGTGTAAATCATAATGAAACATTGTTTTCAATCTCGGATATTATCCAACTTCTAACTGAAATAAACTCCTTATCTAACAATAGTACCGAACAACGCTGCCCACTTATTGATACTCTAACTCAGTTAAAATCCACTTATGGATCGCGAGCATCGCGACCAAATTATCCAGTGGAATTGCAGAAGCGTAATCTGCAATAAAAATGATCTATTCCATCTTGTAAATAAATTAAAACCTTTTTTATTCACTTTATCGGAGACTTCAATTCAATTCTTCTTTGTGGCGTTCTTGAAGTTCTCGCCAATGTCAATGTTGCTTATTCCGTTATAACACATATAGCCAAGTAGGTGACTATGCTCAGTAGGTGACTCTGCTATAGATTAGCTTTGTGAGTGTACATAAACTCGATTTGAAATTAGTTAATTACGATTAGGACGATCTGTTGATATACCTAAAACAAAGGACAAAGACAACATGTAAGACGGCACAAAGGGTTAGTTGATTAGTATAATATCGGAGACTTGGCTTAAGCCGAGCTCTGCTTTCAAAATTCCAGGTTATGTCATTCTACGACAGGACAGACTTGACGGCTATGGCGGTGTTGCCATAGTAATGAAGAATTCTGTTCCATATTCTTTATTTCCACTTCCCACCTTCAGCGACGATATTTCAATTATCGCCGCTATTGTAAATAATGTTTGTATAGTTTCAATTTATTTTTCTCGTCCCAATGTAAATATTTTTTCACAATTGAACAATCTATTTTCTATTCTTCCGAGACCGTTCCTGGTATTAGGTGATTTTAACTGTCAACACCAATCCTGGGGAAGCACCATCTCGAATTATTATGGTGAACAACTGTTAGAAATCATTGATTCTCATAATATTTGCATCTTAAACACCGGCTTACCTACTCGACATACTGGACCGAACGAAGGGTTTAGTGCCCCTGATTTATCCTTATGTTCACCTGACTTAGCTTCGTCTCTACACTGGCAGCCACTTTCATCTTCATATGGCAGTGACCACTTCCCTATTGTAATAACTTTTCCTTTTGCTAAACATGTTAAGCATACTAGATCGCCGCGATTTAAATACCGACTAGATAAAGCAGATTGGAAATTATATAGTCAAAGAGTAAAGCAGAAAGTATCTGCTCTTCCTCAAGGAAGTGACCAGATTTCGGCCGATATGTTAGGTCAAGTTCTAATCGAAGCAGCGGATGAGACCTTATGTATTAAGTCAGGGCCTATGTCTCACATCCCATCCCCCCCTTGGTGGGACCACGACTGTACAATTGCAATTAGAGCAAGAAAAGATGCAGAAATAAAATATTGCAAAGAAATGACAGCAGAAAATTTTGAATCTTATTTAGAAGCAGTTCGTAGTAGTAAAAAGCTATTTAAGAAGAAGAAATATGAAGGTTGGCAGTCTTTCTGTGCAACCATTAACCCAAACGTTAGTTCGTCAGTGGTCTGGCGTAATATACGCAGATTTAGATCTGCTTATGTTAACTCCACTTCGAAACTACCGCTACCTTTAGCTGGCCCGTTTATGGACCGACTTGCTCCCTCTTCCGCTCCTGAACAAGAGTTTACTCCAATTTCTATCCCTCATTATATTGCCGATAATCTTTCTGGACTAAACTCTCCTTTTTCTTTAATTGAGCTTAAAGGAGTACTCAATCGCGTAAAAGATACTTCACCTGGTGATGACGGAATTTTCTACTCTTTTGTTAAGAATCTAGATGACTCGGTACTTGTAAAATATCTTAGTATTATAAATTCCATTATGATAACTGGGAGAATGCCTTCCTCATGGAAAACACAGATTGTTATTCCAATCTTAAAACCTAATAAAGCGCCAGACGATCCCTCTTCTTACCGTCCAATAGTGCTCTCATCAGTTTTGTTAAAAGTGGCTGAACATTTAGTCAAAATCCGTCTTGAATGGTTTATAGAAAACTGTAAACTCTTAGCTGATTCACAATTGGGTTTCAGAAGAAGTAAGGGCACTATAGACAGCTTAGGAATCTTTATTACAGATATAAGGTTAGCTTTCTCAAATAATGAATCTGTCATTGCCACATTCCTAGATATTACAGCAGCCTATGACAATGTTCTTATATCTGTTTTGAAGAAGAAACTTGACAAGTTAAATGTTCCCATAATTTTGTCAAATTTTATTATAAATACACTTAATGAGAGGTATATCAAACTAACTGTTGATGATTCTACACTATCTAGAACAGTATGGCGAGGGCTACCCCAAGGATCTGTACTCAGCCCATTACTTTATAACATTTATACTTTTGATTTGGAATTGTGTTTGGAAGGAACAGCTAATGTATTACAGTATGCTGATGATCTTTTAATATATAAATCCGGATCATCTGTTGAAACCAACTGTAATTCGTTGACTCATTCTCTTTCAAGTTTTAAATCGTGGCTAGACTCTAATGGTCTGGAATTATCTGTATCAAAAAGCAAGGCAGTATTATTTTCCAGAATGCGCCGACCTCCTCCGTTTACTGTTAAATTTGATAATATTATGATTCCTTCTGCCGATTCTGCCAAGTTCTTGGGGGTAATTCTTGACGCTAAACTTACTGGCCTAACTCATTGTGAATATATAGCTGCAAGATGTGAACGAAATTTAAATATTCTCAGATGCCTCTCGGGTGTCTGGTGGGGAGCTCATCCCGTCTCCTTGAAGCTGGTTTACAATGCGTTAATTAGAAGTATTTTAGATTACGGAACTTTTTTGCTTGAACTGAAATAGAGCCTTATTTCAGCTTTCAGAAAGTTGGATATGATTCAGTCAAAGGCCATGAGAATAATATTAGGCGCCATGAAGTCGAGCCCCATTGATTGCTTGAGAGTGGAATCTGTGGAGCCTCCATTGAATCTTAGACGACAATTTTTATCAGACAAGTTTCTATTCCGATGTGCTGAACGGTATAACAACCCACTTATTTCAAAACTGTCAAGTCTGTCTGACAAAATTGTTTCTTCCAACTATTGGAAAAACAAACGCCCTCCCTGTCTGGTGAAAAGCTTCAATATATTCAACTCTCTTCAGAACCCTGTTCACTTGTTAAAATCCAACCCTTTATTTCTGACTAGCTATGATGCCCTCATCCTTCTGCCTGACATACATACTAGTATAAATATTGTTAAATCGGATGTCAATCAAGAGCTTACTTTCAATTATGTTGTAGACGAGAAGTGGCCGGAATGGCATCGTATATTCACTGATGCCTCAAAACGCTCTGAATCTAGTTGTGTGGGTGTTGGAGTGTATCATTCCCAATATAACATAGTCCAAAAAATTCGACTTCCTCCTGAATCTTCCGTATTTACGGGAGAATGTTTTGGATTATTAAAAGCATTGGAATATATTTTAATATGTAAACTCAGAAAGACGGTCATTTTCTCAGATTCAATGAGCGCACTCCAATCGCTAGCTCGGTTTCCATTCGGGTCACACTATACGTTTCCAATAATTTTTGAAATTAGGAAACTACTCCTAAAATGCACATCGAATAATTATTCTGTCTCCTTTGCATGGGTCCCCGGTCATTGTGGCATAACTGGTAACGAAAAAGCAGACAGAATTGCTAATGAAGCGGTAGAGTGTGGTGATCTCTACCCATTTAAGAACTATGTTCATGATTTAGCTTCTCTACCTAAGACTTTTCTGATGGTATCTTGGAATAATATCTGGACAGCAAACGACAAGAAAGGTAGACATTATCGTGCCATTCAACCATCAATTTCCGTTAAACCTTGGTTTTGGAAGTTGAGACTGGGTAAAAAAGCAACATCAATTTTAATTCGTATGCGACTGGGTCATGTTTGTACTCCGTCTCACCTAGCAAAGCTCAATATTGTGGACAGCTCTGTGTGTGAATGCGGTGAACTTGAAGGAGATATGAACCATATGATTTTTGCTTGTTCCCTTCATAACCGTTCATCTCTCCTGGAAGGTTTACTATCTCTCCGAATTCCTTTTCCGTCATCAGTTCCTTGTCTACTCTCCACATTTGATCCCGCTCTTTATCGTATTTTAGCAGAATTTATCTTATCCAATAATATTAAATTGTGAACTTTAGTATCCTGTATATATTGCTATCTCTCCAAACGTCCTGTATATATGTTTAAATTTTATTAATATTATTTTATCATTCCTCTTTTTAAAATTTCCATTGTAATATTTACATTCCATTGTAATTTCCATATAATATAATAATTACCACCATCCTTTAAAACCGATCTTTTCCTTTACCAAATTCCGTTCCTTCGTCCTTTTACAAACAATCCCGTTTCCCCGTTTTTAAATTTCGACACACGGGCCAAAAAGCACAAGCCGTGCAAGGCCAAATATATGAAAAAAAAAAAAAAAAAAAAAATCTTCAGAATGACAGAATCTTTGTATAATGACAGAGAACGTCACGTCACGTTAATATGGGAAAAGTCAAATTCTTCTTTGTTTCATTTTGGCAATGTCTCTTCAGTCGAAGATCAATAATTTATTGATATTTTTTTTATTAAAATAATGTATATTTTTGGCAGGAGACCTTTTTAATACTTACAAGCAGGGATTGAAAGCGGTAAAGGTTTATGGGTATGGTACTGGTATAAAATTACGATATCCTTTTTATTTAAAGGTAGAGCCAAAACGGTTGAGAATTGTGGTTACGATACCGGTAAAACAAGAAGAATACCTTTATTTTTTACGGTACCAATAAACCTTTAAATTACCAGTACCATAACCAAAACCATTTCGGTACCGAAAAAATGATGCGACAACGACGCGACGTAGGTATCGATCAAGTACTTACCTACCAATGCGGCCGACATTGTGGAAAGAAAACCTTTATTTTATAATTTAGATACCTAAAAAAATAACGATACCGGAATATTACAATACCGAAATTATTAAGATACCTTTACTTTAAGGTATCGAAATTTAAAACCTTTATTTTATAATTTAGATATCTAAAAATATAACGATACCGGAATATTACAATACCGAAATTATTAAGATACCTTTACTTTATGGTATCGAAATTTAAAGGTATGACGTCATACCTTTAACCGATATATCCAAATTTTTTCAGTTATTCAATCCCTGCTTACAAGCCTAAAATGCTACGATTTTTAATCACAGTCATCTAGATTAGTATTAGTATACTTTTTTTTAATGCAATCAGTCGACAATAAGTATGTCCTTATTTTTATAATTGGGTTGTTTCCAATGTTTAAAAATTGTACAAATAAATTAACAATATCGTAAAATACACAAAACTATAAAGATCTGCAAACTTTCATTCTAATATCTTCAGTCAGACTTTTTTTAGCGTCGATCAAAGTATGGCGGGAAAGTCCATTTTAAAAGTATGAAATTATTAAAAAATAATATTTCCATTGGAGTAGCAATAAAAAATGCTATAACTTTTATTATGATAATAATTACATAAACGTAATATTTAACATAGCTGTCGTACAAATTTCTGATTTGATGCATATAAAATACAAAACTGTGACGTCATAATTCGGTAGTCTTTTGTATGGAGCGTTTTGGGGCAGTCTAAAAATTGTGATTTTCAAATTAATATATCTCGAGAGATTTTTGTGCTATCGAAGTAATTCTTTCACCTATGGTTATATTATGGAGACGTCCCTACATATCAAACAGAAAAAAATGTTAGTCAAATACCCAATTGTATTTGTTTCGTTTGTAAATTGTATTTTACGACATGTATTTAATATTAAGTCTAAGGTTTGCTAGTGTTGGAGTCAATCAATTAAATTGTGAAGAAATGAAATAAAACAAATAAAAATCATTATGGAATCTTTGTTTGCTATAATCTTCCATTAGATTTTAACCTTTAAATTAAGTAAATGGAACGTAACACCAGTTGTTACATAGTTTATTTTATTACAGAAATACCTTCTTCTGTTATTATAAATTTTATCCTAGAATTCTTGACATCAGAAGAAAATATCACGCACAGTTCTCTGATATTAAACAGATTGCTAGTCTTGTCTGAAGTTTTTTTAATCCACAAACGAGATGAAATCATGTTAGACCAAGCCAAGCCTAAGGAAGGCAATACATCTACATTACCATCAAATGAAGCAGTCACTTGATTTATGCAAACAATAGCCAAATTATATTGCTGCGCTATACCAATTAACAATGTAGCCAACTCTCTTAACTCTTCAGCTCTTTGAACATAGTTTGTACTTTCAGATCTAAACGGTGCTGCAACAGAGTCCACAATAATTAGTGCCAACTTGTGTATCCTTAGTAGTTTAGGTAAGCGGACTCTTATACAAGACAGTAAGTCTTGATGTTCTATTACATGCTCGACAAAGACATTCTTTCCATAATTAACACCGGAATCAAAACCACTTATGCTCTTTTTTAACTGTTCAAACCTTTTAACAGGGAATAAATCTTCTGTACATATAAATACACTGCCAGTTTCCCAGTTATGTACTGTACCCTGGATAGCTAACTGGGTCTTTCCACACCCACTCTCACCATATATTTCTGTAATAGTTCCTCTTCTGTATCCACCATTTAGGATATTATCTATTTCATCACAACCGGTTGCAACTCTTCCTAAATCTTCGATTTGCAGCAACTTGTCACATGTAGTGCTTTTTGGACAAAAATTTTCACTTACAAGATTTTTTATTAAAATAATGTCTTCCGTGCACAAGTTTGTAAACTTTTTGATGTCCCAATTAGAAAGAGTAATGATTTGTTTAGGTGTACAAATACCCATTCTGTCTAATGTTTCAAATAATTTAGCAGGTAATATATTTTGTAAGCTATTCATTATTTCACTTCTAAGAGAGAAGATAATCACTTCGTTTTCATCATATATTTGTTAATAATGTAATTAACTTTCCGTGTAATTAAACTTAATAAACTTAACAATAAACAAATTAAAATTTAACAATAAACAAATTCAAAAACAAATCAAAATTATTTGTCAACACAACAAAAAAAGTTTTGTTTTGTTGTTTGCTTTGCTGTCACAAATGTCACATTACATTTAGTATTGCCAACTTCTGTAACTCAATAGTAAGTTGTGTTGTACGTTTGTAAGTGTCGCTACTATACTCAATCTCAAAAGTCGCTAGATTGTCGCTAAAACTGTTAAATGAAACAAGCTGGTAAGCTAAGTGAACATTTTTGTAAACTTTTGTAGCTAAGGAATAAGACTGAGCCCCTCGGGTATATAAGGCGTCACGCCCGGCTATCTAACGCTTGTTCGGGTAAAGTCGGCAGTGAGGGAGCGTTATATACTTGCCGAAGAATGTCGGCCACTAAATTACAAACAACGACCTTTTTTTTAAGTTGCCAAAAAAAAACGTATTCATTACTAACTTTATAACAGTTTTAGTTTGTAATCCAATATTTGCCAGTTATGTAGCTTTATTTAGATTATTTAGCAGGCAGATTAGTATTTAACATTTGGTAGACTAGCATAGAGCCCGCCTGATGTGAAACGGTTACTGTAGCCATATTAACGCTCGCAACATGCAATATCGCTCGAACATCATCTTCGCTGCCACTTCACAACTCCAGCAAAACGGTAAATATTATTTGTCGCTATCCATATATACCGACAAAGTAGCTAAACTGGCAACACTGGCATTGACACGCTGCTGCCGCGCTTTGCTTCTATAAAGCCCTGGCTATTGAACAAGGTCGTTTACAGCCCGTCTTTGTACTATTTTCTTCTTCTTACGTCTTCACAAGATTATATGTAATGTTTTTTTATCTCTGTGCGTTCAGGGCACGCTGAAAAATATTGTATTAAATCTTCTTCTCAACGTTATAGTAAAACCAATAGTGTAAATTTATTACTGTTGTATGAAAAGGTCCTCTATCTTGATATTGACAAATCATAACATTCTACTGAAGAGTCAATTCTCTTGATAGTGGCGATCGTGATGTTCCCGCCAATGACAATGCTTTTTCTTAATGCAATGTAGTCTGAGTATGTAACTTTGCTTAGTTTAATGAAGAGTAATTGCCAAATAAAACAAAGAAAGAAGAATTTTGTCTGACAGAACAGACAGTGACAAAACTGACAGCGAATACACTATCATGTCGTTTTACGATTTTATTTATTAATTTTCTAATTCCTTTTTTGTGTTTTGATATATTTAATCGATATAGAGATTTTAATATAATAAGATTTATTTACTTTCATTCATTCTCCCGCAATTTTGTAGCTATACGGGAAAAAATAAAAAAATTGGAACATTTACATTTTGTACATCACGTAGATAGAAAATAGAGAAATGACTGCTGTATCTATGTAAATGATTGGATATTGTATTGTAAAGCTAGTAGAATTTAATTACATTGTACTAAATTCTTTTTGGTGTAATAATTTATACTTAAATGGTTTAAAGAATAGAATTCATTAAAAATGTCTTGTAACTCTTGTGCAAAATCATTTTCAATCTTACGAAAAGAGGTATGTATGATAGCTACGAATTAGGAATTGCAATCCAGTTGGATTTTTGCTGGACTAATGCAAATGCTGTGCGGATCCAGCATTTATCGTTTTTTTTAACTGTAATAACTTCTAAGATATAATCAGAGGCGGCTTTACCTATAGTGCAGGGTGTGCGTTGCACACGGGCGCAGCGGTCTAGGGGGCGCCGACGAGCGCATTTCATTTTAACCGCGCGCTTCTAGAAGACGCCTGGGTAATTATTGCACACGGGCACTACATGGGCTAGAGACGCCACTGGATATAATATATCTTAGAAGTTACTACAGTTAAAAAGCATATACTGTCACCACCGTTGAGAGTATAAACTCTCAGTTTATAAACTCTCAACAGTGGTGACAGTATTATGCTTTATTACCGCATATACATTTTGTAGCGTTTTTGTGCAAAAACAAAGTTAGTTACTTGTTTACAGCTAAATGCGGATTTGCGCCGTTGCGCGATCCATCAAGCCCAATAATGTGCTGGATCCATGAATGGATGAATGTGGACGGATGAAATTGCGGATCCAGCATTGCAATCCCATAAAAACTTCTCATGATATGATATGATACTTGAAAATCATAATTTTGAACTTTCCCGATAACTGACGACCCACCTTTAAATTGAATGTTAATTTGTTAATTCGTTAGATATTAAACAAAAATTATAAAATTTGTTTTTCTTTTTTGTCAGTATTTAATTTCCCAAATTATAATGCATTTGTTATAAAACAATATAACAAATTATTTTCTTACACTGGTGATAATTATCAGATAATTATCAAGAAGCATAATTATCTTTATAATTATGAACCCTTATAACTGGTGTAACAAAAGTCTTAATCTTGTTTTATTGTTTCTCCAATAATAATATTATTTTTGAATGACTCTTAATCTTTTAAAATTGATTTCACCATCAAACTAAGCATTAAAACAAGTTCATTTCATTTGTATATTTACTAGGCTGTTAAAGATTATGTTGAGTCACTTGAACCTCATGTTTCATGATTCAATTCAAGCAATCTCTATACCCATTACGTCAAAATTATAGTAGAGCAATTTTTTTATTAATGTGTCTTATTTCTATTTTCCTTCCAGAAAGGTTGTCCAGCTTGCGGATTTAGCTATTGTTCCAACTGCCTTGTCAACAAAATATTTGTACCAAAATTAAACAAAGAAGCTAAGGTATATTAAAAATATGTGAATTTCTTACAATATCATCAGTATCTGGTCATTGGCAACTCGTCCCATTCCTAGCATGAAAATGAAATAAAATTGCATTTTTTTTTTATATTATACTATGTCGGATGGCAGAACAGCATAAGGCCATAATAATAAACGCTGGCAACATTAAATATCGCTCCCACGGCCACGTCGCTACTTCCACTGCCAATGCAGTAACTCCTTCATTTATGTTGACCTCACTCTCAGGAACACAACAACCCTCGAGAGAATAGTTGTTTGGCCAAATAACTACTGCATATACAATTACACTTTGGGTCCTATTTAAAACAGTTCAACAGTCTCCTTAGTCAAAGTGCATGTGAGGTTGGTTTTGGCTCAAAGATGGTGGTAAGCCACTTACACCCCAATGTCTTCATTCAAAATCAATTCTCCTTGTTTTGAACGAATCATTATTTGACGCAAGTGGTACCAAGAAAGTGCAAATCAAGCTTGACACTACACTTTGATTCCTCGTGGTATATACACAGGACATGCAAATGCCAAAGTGTCAATCTTGACATGCTCTTCTGATAATTTTTTATACATGTAGTTTGAATTTATATTTTACTCAGATTTCTCACTTGCTATTTTCAGGTTTGTGCAAAATGTACCAAAACATCAAATCCAACGGAGCAAATAAGGATTGATCCGCCTGATGCATATTACAAGTAAGTGGTAATCTCATTTCAATGAATTTGCAGAAAAAAAGGATAAATTATTATTTTATTGTAATTAACTCTATTCAGTGCAGGAGCACTTTGCATCTTTTTTTATATGGGAGAGGGCAAGCGAGCATGTAGGTTACCTGATCGAAAGCAACCACCACCGCCCATGGCGAGCTCGCCGATACATTGCCAGCATAAATTTCTTCCTTCCTTTCTTTCTTTCTGGTGGCCACACTCACTCGCAGGAACACAACAACCCTAAATGGAACTGTTATTTGGCTGCAGTATTCTGTGAGGTGGAGGCACTTCCCCAGTCAGGCAGCATAAATAATATGCTATGCCCTACCTCTCTTTTTGCCAGAGCCTTGTTTGTCAGTCAGCAGGGTGCACCACGTGCAGGTGAGGTTGGCTTTGATTCAAAGATGTTGATGAACCACTTGCATCCCAAGTCTATTTATATATTTATTATTGCAGGCGACTAGGAATATTAAATAATAATGAAAACAAAATTGGTAATGTCAGTATCGAAGGGAATAATCAGGAACAAGAAATACACGAGAGATTGCAGAAGCTGAAGCAAGACAACAAAACCGCACGCAAGTTGACTTCAGAGGAGGAAATAGCAGAAAGATTGAAGGGTATTAAAGGAGAAGTTCCGTCAACTTCAGATGCCGAGTTACAGATGAGATTGGCAAATCTGAGGGGAGTTCCTCTTAGTACCGTTCAAAGCAAGGTAAGAAATTGTTTCTACACCACCAGGCAACATAAGCTTATTTTATAAGGAACTATAGATGGACCGATGACCTCAAAGTAGGGTTGCCAACCATACTGTTAAAAACAGTATTATACTGTTTTCTATGCTTTAATACTGTTGAAAAAAACTTCATTTGACCATAGCACTGTTTATTGTACTGATCCGCATGCACTGGGCCCTACTATACTGTTTGTTTTGCTACGCAGCTTTTAATATACTGTTTTTCTTGTAAATAAAAGTTGGCAACCCTACCTCAAAGGTATGCCCGGAAACAGTTGGATGTAGAAAGCGGAGGATTTCTTTCGATAGGCCGCTTGCGTGGACTTCAGAAATAAACAGTTATTGTTAGTACATACTTCCAATAGGAAGCCATACGGTATACGGTAGCCATATTAACGCTCGCAATATAAAATATCGCTCGCGCGCCGCCACCTTCGCTGACAGCGCAGCAACTTCTCCCTTTCTGGTGATTTCACTTATTCGCACGAACACAACAACCCTCAAGGGAATTGTTATTTGGCTGCGGTATTCGGTGGGGGTACTTCCCGGGAGCTTACAAATACGCTGTACCCTACTTCTCTTTTACCAGAGCCTCTTTCGTTAGTCGGCAGTGTGAACCACATGCAAATGAGTTTGGCTTTGGCTCTAAAGATCGTGGTGAGCCAATTACACCCCAAAATTGATATAAACAATTTTGGGGTGTAGTACAAATAAACAGTACAAATGGACAAAAATTCTAAAATTCTTTGTTTTTGCTTCTTTTGCTATATACCTATAGTATTTTTTTATATATACTCCTTTTTTTTAATATCTCCTATGTACAGACATCGGTCACTTAGAATTTTATTAATATGTAAAGGTGTATAATAAAGCTTGTACAAATATATTGACAGAATTAACTGCTGTTACAGCCAATTATACCTGTTCAAGTCACCAAAACTGAACAGGAGGAAGTCAATGAACTAATGAAACAATATATGGACCAGAGTGCAATAGACAACCAGTACAAAGATGAGTTTGATGCATTAGTCAATGACATAGAGTCGCGAGTACAGAAATTGAAAGGCAATGCTACTGCATCTACTACTGTTGAAAACAATAAATCAGTAAAAGAAACAGAATCAGAAGATGAAGAAGAAACTGTTAGGAAAATCATTGAAAGGGTATATTTTAAATATGTTATTAGCAAGACTCATTTAAAATTTCCATTATAGCTGCCTAGAAGGGGTCGGTACCATCTACCCCGGACGTCCCGCCCCGTTAACGGGGACAGTTGGGAAAAATTGTTTCATCGACCCCATCATTTAACGGAGTGTATGGCACAGATCAAGTATCTTCTACCCCGGCGTGTTTTTAACGGGGCGCTTCGTACCATAGTGAGTAGCATACGCCCCGGTAGTGTTTAAAACAGTGAGAAACAGAGTATTACTGTATTGACCAAGGATTATTAGAAACAGGGCGGGCCGACGCGACCGGGGTAAATGGTACCGACCCGCCAACAGAGGAAATTTCTTTTTTTGTTTGAAATTATAACAAAAGCTAGCCTGCCCTTAGTGTCATTCAGTTTCATTTAATATTTCACAGTAAAACAACAAAATAAATCCTGTTTTAGTTAAATATTTCTCAAAGTATAGTCAAATGTGTAATAAACATAAAATAATAATTTGACGTTTAATTTTTAGGTGAAAGCCAAATCATTATTGGAAGATGATGAAATTGACCCTGTAAAGAATGAGGAGCTACCATTCTGCGAGATTTGCAATGAAGATGCGCGAATGAGATGTCTTGGCTGCCGTTATTTATTTTGTAAACGTTGCTTTTTGGAGCACAAAGATGATGATTATGAATGTAATAGATATGAACTTTATGAACCACCAAAAGGTACCAATACTGACTAGATTTTATAATATGTCGCATCAGTAACTACTACATAAACATTGACGTCTATGTGGAGCGAGAATGAGCGTGTGTGCGTGCGGCGCCATACAAACTGTTTCAGATTCGTCTCACAGGCGATGTGAGGTAGAGTAGAGAGCGGCAGGGATTGGCCATACTGTAGTACCTAGTACTAATACAGTGATTATGATGTTTACTTCTAAGTACAGCTAAGAGAATGTTATACTTGACACTTCATCTATGTATGGTTCATATGGGGTACGTTTGTTTGTAATATGTTTATTGTACACCAAATAACAGATATCAAAAAGAAATAATAATTCAGAATTTCAAGAACATGTACAAAGGCGGGCTTATCTCTACAAGAGATCTCTACCAGCCAACCTTCGAGTGTTGAATACTATAATTTCGAGTGATACATAATAATAAGAGTCACAATCGCATTGTGACTGCCTAGTATCATCTGCCCTTAGATGTACAAAAATATAACCCTACAACATACCTCCTGCAATCGAACGAAGCTCGTGCCTAGCTATGGGTTTACGAAGAACTTATACTTAATTACATTACTAAAATGCATTTTAAACAAAAATTATATTATTGTAGTATTAAGAGAGTTTATGTTGTATCAGCGCTGCCATCGAAACAAAGCTCAGGCTTGTGAACGGAGTTAAAAAAGTAAATCGTAATTGGTGTAATCACGACGACAAAAAATAATTTTAAAGATATTGAGATATATCGCGACATGATTGCTTTACGATTTAGGCTCAATTTACACCGCCGCAGAATGGGATGGAAGAGACTTTTTGCAGCGAAATTGTATAACATATAACTTAAATACGAACCAAAAAAGGTCGCGCGTCATCCGGGGAACCTCGCGCTTTCCCGATAAGTCCCTTAGCTACTATCGGTACCGTCTGTGGAATTCACGGGAAGTGCACACCCCGCGCCGCACGGGGTGTTGGTCGGGTCGGTCACAGTAGTGGATTGTGCAAGTATACTCGAGCATTCCAACGAATTCGCGCGCCTTGCGCCATGAGGCGAAATTGACGCTTCCATTCCATTCCACGGCGGTATAAACTGAGCTTTATGTCTCAATAGCCGCGCTTGTGTATGTCTGTGATCATATAAATGTACATGTAGCTGTGTAAATAAAGGAAGCTATTTATTTATCTTTATTTATTTTTGTCAAATTCCTTAACGCTTCCGTTCCATTCCGCGGTGGTATAAATTTAGCCTTATTTTTCAATAGCGGCGCTTGTGTATGTCTGTGATCATATAAATGTACTATAGCTGTGTAAATAAAAGAAGCTATTTATTTATCTTTATTTAATTTCTTTTTCTCAAATTCCTCTATGACGCTAGGTATAATCTTGATTAAATCATCCGATGTCTGCTTGTAATCATTTTCTATCCAAATTTCTTTAAGTCTACTTATAATAGGGCCATACATCTTTCCAGGGGGCACATTATTTTCTTTCAGTATCTTTCCATTCATTGGAAACCTGGGAATTTGCCAGTTTTTAAATTCTTCTAAGAGAGTTTCTTCTCCTCTGTACTTTAAAACCTCACATACATATTGTACTGCGTCTTGTTGTTTGATTTTTGCATTTAACGCCAGTTTTTCATAAGGCCTGAAAATTAATAGAAGTTGGAAATATATATGAAGTAGCAGATCTTGTTATAGATTTAGAAAGAAACCTTTTTTATAGAATTTCGTAGCCAGCCTATACTCCTTCCTTTCTTTCCGGTGACCTCACTCACACGCAACAACCCAACAACCCTCAGGGGAATTGTTATTCAGCTACGGTATTCTGTGAAGTGGAGGTACTTGCTTGGGGCATAGCATATTTTTAAACTACCCGACTGGGGAAATACCTCCTCCTCACAGAATACCGCAGCCACATAACAATTCCCTTGACGGTTGTTGTGTTCCTGCGAGTTAGTGAGTTCACCAGAAAGAAAAAGAAGGAGTATAGCCTGGCACCGGATGGCGACATTGGCGACCCCTTAGTGTTGCTGATCTCCATGGGCGATGGTGATTGCTTTCCATCAGGTGACACACATGCTCTTTGCCCCCCTCTCATGTAAAATAAAATATTACTTACAGCAATGGCCTGGCACCAATTTTATCTCCTCTATGTTCTATCAAAAAGTAAGCCAGGTCCCTGTCATAGTTGGCGAACTTCAGTCTGGAGTGTAACACTGTCACTTCGTCCATATCTCGCAGCAGTGCTGACAGGTAGCACATCGGGTGCAATTGCAAGTGCTCCGCCCTCTTACGTACTCTGGCAAGTTCTTCAAGATCAGGATTTTCTGGCAAACCTGTCAAGTTAATTTTCATAGGTACATACAGTTATGATCATACATATCGCCAATTCGAGGAGCTCGATGGCATCGTTGCTCGGGTCATTCTAATCGATATGCAAGTTAAGCAACATTGGCCGTAGTCTGTCTATGGATGGGTTTATTTATCTCGAGTTCCTCTGTGCTTCAAAAATGTTTGTAATTTTGGTTATCAATCAAACTTTGATCCTTCTATTTTCTAAAAATATTACTTAGTAGATATCTATTACTTACCTATATACTTCCCAACTCCAAGATTTAACATAAGCATTAACAAACTTCCTGCAAATTTCCCTTGCAGTGTTTTTTTGAGTTCTAACCAAATTCTTTCCCCTGATACATTTTGTAATCCATCCATATTGGCTTGGAGAACATTCAATGTTTTCTGTTCATGATTATCTGGGCCTTCTGCAATTTTCCCATAGAATCGAAAATAACGCAATATCCTTAGGTAGTCTTCCTTGACTCTGACGTCAGCATCTCCAACAAAAGCAATTCTTCTCTTTTGTAAATCTTCAAATCCAAAGAAATAGTCATATACCAACCCATCAAAATCTATAATAAAATATTTAAACATTAAAATATATTCAAATCAACAACTATTGACAGTATTGGTCAGGGGCCATCCATAAATTACGTCACAGGAGGAGGACAAGTTACCTACGGGAGGGAGGGGAGTCGACGAAGTGTGAATTTGTGTGACAAGGGGGTGGGAGGGGTCCTAAATTTCGTGATGTGACATTTCAAAATCTATTTTTCTTAATCTCATATTCTATAATTTAAGCGTTAAAACACGAACTTTGAACTAAACGAAAAACTCAAAAACATTTGCAACTCTAGATGTAAAATTTCAAAACTTGTGACGTCACATTAGAGCATTAGAGGCGGGGGGAGGGGATCTCGCAAATGTGACAAGGACGGGGGAGGGGTAAAAAAAATCATGAAATTCGTGTGACGTAATTCATCCATAAATTACGTCACACGAATTTCATGATTTTTTTACCCCTTCCCCTCATAGATATTTCAAGAAAAGCGTAACAGGGTTTTTGTACAGGTTCGGCGGCACGTGAATCCATGGGCTGAATGATAAGTTACTATCAGGAAGGTTATACACATACAACTTGAGCAATAATTATACTTTTAACTTGTTATTACCTGCCTGCATATTTTCTATCTATGGAATACAAAAGACACGTATCAAAAGTGCC
Organism: Hypsopygia costalis; assembly: GCA_937001555.2. Taxonomy (NCBI): domain Eukaryota; kingdom Metazoa; phylum Arthropoda; class Insecta; order Lepidoptera; family Pyralidae; genus Hypsopygia; species Hypsopygia costalis. The sequence goes on along the minus strand of OW443343.2, from coordinate 17,283,804 downwards.
TTCCGACACGTATTTGCGTTCAAAGTAAGCTTTTAGCAGTGATACGTCATATCGATGTATATAAGATAATCTTGATAAAACTGTAGTTAATACCGACAATGATTTAATGTAATGTATAATGACTTTGAGGTGTAAGTGATTCATCAAAATCTTTGAACCAAAGCCAAATCACCTGCTCGCAGTGAACCGTGGTGACTGACAAACGAAGTTCTGGCGAAAAGAGATGTAGGGAGCGTAATTGTAAGCTACCCGAATGGGGAATATACTCCACCTCACAGAATACCGCAGCCAAATAACAATTCCATAATTCCTTTGAGAGTTGTGTTCCTGCGAGTGAGTCAGGTCACCAGAAAGGAAGGAAATGCTGCGTTGGCAGCGGGTTGGCGGCGCGTGAGCGATATTCTATGTTGCGAGCGTTAATATGACTATGGTAACCGCTTCACATCAAGCGGGTCGTATGCTTGTCTACCAGCCGACGTAGTATAAAAAATAACATTGCTTTAGCACGATTAGCTTTTTTTTGCGAACTGCTCATTCTCTTATCTTATCCGATAAGAGCTTCTTTGCGGCTTTTTTGATCAAGTTACTATATTATCCATTTAGTTAGTACCTATTTACTTGCCCAGAGAGCTACACAATTTTTTTTTAATGTGATCAAATAAATTAAAATCTATCAGCGTTATGGCTAATAAATAAAAGAATATGATATAATTATTAATATTTAATATGTACAAGGAATAAACAATAAAATATAATACGGAACAATTTGTAATACATTAATAATAAAAAACTGTAGACTTGCAATTCTTTAGCACAATTGAAATTTTGTATCAGCTGCTAACAAATCAATAAAGATTATTGTTATCAAACAATGTTTACTACAAAGAACATTGGCAATCACATCGAGTAAGTAATAGAAAGTTACAAATATTTTCAATGTATCAGCAAATTTTCTATCTGGTTTGACAATTTTAAGAATATTTTCTATGTGCCAGTAGATTTTATATGTTGTTTGACGACCTTACTAGTGATTTAACGAATGTCAGTTTTTAAGCATTCGCGAATGCGAATACGGATATTCAGTTTTTAAATCTAGCGCAGTTTATCTATGATGTGTATACAAGGACTGATCAAAACAATAGTTAATTAAATTACCTACTTAAATGCATACAAAATTAAAATAAACATAAAATTGACACTAAATACCGTATTCCATAAGTGTAACATAAATTAACATATTCGGAATACGTTAACTTCATATTTTTTATTTTTTTTGAGTGCCCCAGCATCTAGGAAATTTCCGTCGTTTGATTACCCCGTTGTGGTTTCTGTCTAGGGGTTGAAGCATATGGGTGGGCAATTGTGGCGGAACTGTTCTAGTTAGTTGTTCATAAAAAAAGGCCTAGCAACACATTGTTCTAAACAAATAGTGTTGCTAGTGCCCTTTGACGTGATAACATCTTATAAATCGATGAATGCCGGCTGCAAGCACGAAAAAGCATGACTAATTGTCACGTTCTGCCTGAGCCGAGCGTGCAAGCGAGAGCGCAGAAAAAGCGATAGAGAGGCACGATCGGCCTAAGCGTTCGGCTTGTGACGCATCTATCTCTCTTCCACTTCATCGACCGATGTTTTCTTATGAGGTTTTCACGTAAAATTATCGTCCGTAAACAGACTTTACAGACAACCAATTTTTTTGTGTACAGAAAATATGCTTTCAATAGCACAGTCTCAAAAATATGTATCCCAATTTTTTGTAGCACCTAACAGACTTATGCTGGTTGGAGTATAGCTAAACATTTTCCTTTTATAAATTATTGAACAATAATATTTTGCTTTGAATTGGCACGACCACGCGTATTTATTACTTCTACCATGCGTGGTGTATGCTCAGTGGAAAGAGCAAGTTTCTACATGTTTTATCTTTCAACTTCATGACGCATACAGGGGGCGCCCATGAAATACGTGAGGCATTTTAAAGGAGATGTTGTAAGATTTTCCGCTCGACCCCCTCCCGCTTTCCCAATCTCACATCATATTTTTCAAAATTTGTATTTTGCTTGTAAAAATTCATAATTTCCTCATTTATTTTTTATTTAAGGCTAGCAAAGACAAATATTTGCGAATATAGCTGTAATCTTAAATCACAGTGATAAAGTTAGATAATAAATACTTTATTATTATTTAAATAGTTGTCTTGGCCAACTTGCCGGAATATTATAAATATTTTGAAAAATGGAAAAATTCATCTGCCCTCCCTAAGTGGGATTTGAATAATAAATACTTAACGAAAATTAATAAAATTCTACGTTAGACACGTTTTTTACTTTAATTTAACTTAACTTTCACACAGTCTTATACCGTTCTCTGCTAGAAAAAAAAATACGTGATATTTGCCAAGATCCCGCTCTCCCCCCAAGTGAGATTTAGTAAGATTCGGCTTGAACCCCTAAACACCTCAAGTAATTAATGGACGCCCCCACGCCCTTTCTATTACATCTATAATTGCTAGCTCTTCTATTAAGTTTTTTGCTGGCCACCGCACCGTTACAGGTTTATTTTCTATTACAGAGCAACGTGCCCGTGAAGAATATTTTTTTTATAACAAAATTTGGGCGAGGTTTGGGCTGTTGTGAAAGTTGTCCATATAAACGGAATGACCAGCATTTACCTAATCATTCTGTCTGTGTGTCTGTCTGTCCCGCTAATGTCAGGGTCGGCTGACCCTTTGTACATATAATCCTAGGGATAAGACAATTTAGGGTCAGCCAATATGTATAATTTAATTCAAAATTTATGTCTTTTATTTTTAATATATCGTCGTATCAAAAGTCATCCTCTAAATTGCACCATTGATTCGTCAATTGTCAGCTCTTTGTCGGATTAAACATGCACATTAGATTATTATAGTAAATTAATTGCCACTATTTACAACAATATTCTTTTTTGTAACTGCCTACTAAAACAAACTGCTTACTAATAATATACAATTAAAATAAACAATTAAATAAAAACTAAATATGCTACCTATATATAAAAAAAAAAACGTAAATAAAAGTAATAAAATGTAATCTAAAATAAAATTATTTATGTCAAATAATTAATTAATGTTTCAACTTTTGTATATAACGATACCCCGACATTTTGGCTATGAAAACCAAAGTATAGGCAATGTAGTATTAAAAGAATTCTATTTCGACTATAGGAAAATTTATACATTCTGTCTGTGCCCATAAAAAATATAATTCCTAAGAATGTGTGGAGTTCATCAACGCAAGTATGCTTCCACATTCTTATTCTACTTTTTGGTTTTAAGCTGTCTTGTGCCAAAATCGGAGGCGTGCTTATTCATAGAATGAGCTAGTGACGTCATAATTGTCACGTTTGGTATAAACTATATAGCCCGGGACGACCCGTCATTGGTAATGCCACTGGAGCTAATTGATTTTCCGGCCATTCATCTTCCGTTCTTTTGTTTGGTCTTCGACGTCGGCAGCATTGCTGTCAATACTGCTATCCACCGAAATTGAAGAGTCACTCGATCTATAAAAAGAAGGCTTTGAAGCTTTTCTAGCCAGAAAACATTTTCCATATAACTATGAAAACTTCAATTTATACCTTGCATCTGAATTCGAGGCAGACGACTTGGAGTCCATGATAGCCTCTGAGGCACCACTTTCTCTCCGACGCCTCGCTTGCCGATATTGCTCGGCATCTTCATCGCCAAAAATCTCCATGAGATTTCTCACGATGTCGTCGTGATCGCCGTTCATCTAAAAGTAAAATAAAGAATATAATACATTTTATCTACTCTCATACTGACATTTTGAGATTAAAAAATTAAACACAGAGTCTTAATGTCAGTCTTTTACGCAGAAGCCATCACAATAAATTTAAAAAGTTACTTTTCGATACAGCTCTTCATGGACAACTGAATCGAAAAATGCGTACCACGCATGCTCGATCTGCAGATGGATTTATAAGTAGCAAATAAAGCTATTAACTTCATGGTTTTATTTAAAATATTGTTATCATCTATTTCATGAGATTAGATAAAGTAGTATATGAAACTGCACATAATGAGGTCTTAAAATACTCGTGTGATGCTATTTATCACATGAGCCGAAGGCGAATGTGATAATAGCATCACACGAGTATTTTAAGAGCCCTTATTTATGCAACAGTATCATAAACTAATTATTTTACCATCACATAAGTTTATTTCAGTTTAATTAAATGCTAATGCATTTCATCATCATTGACTATACATCATATTATCATATAGTCATAAACTATACATCGTTATCGCACGGGCAGATGTACGTAATAGTAGTTTATGAAACTGTTGCATAATAAGGGTTATTAAAATATGAGTGTGAGTTTATAACATGAGCCGAAGGCGAATGTTATAATAGACCACACGAGTATTTTAATACCTAATTATGTGCAGTTTCATACACTACTTTATCTAAGCTCATGAAATATATGATAATAATATTTTAAATACAACCATGAAGTTAATTTAATAGCTATAATTCTTACTTATAAATCCATTTGCAGATCGAGCATGCGTAGTGCGCATGCGCGATGCGCCGCGCGGCGCCGTATTCACAGATTATGTAGAAAAAATTTGCATAGTTGTAATGTATTTGCATTGCATCTGTTTAAAATACCTGTATCCCGGGCTGAAGCTGTATCGAAATGGTAAAAAAGTTATTTTACGATATTGTCCACAGAAGAGCTGTATCGAAAAATAACTTTTTAAATTTATTTTGATAGCTTGTAGTTGTGCGTAAAGACTGTCATTAAGATACTGTGTTTAGTTTTTTAATGTGTAAATTTCAGTATGAGATTAGATAAAAACCTTTCGTTAAATTTACTACAATATTAGAATTTTATCAATAAAGTAGGTATGATATATATCGTAAAAGTAGTGCTAATCGATCTTACCCATCGTCCGATATTTACCCAGATAAATACCCTATATTATCCCAAATGAGACTTTACCATCGGGTATTTTACTCGTCGTCCATCTGTACTCATAATGTTTATTTTCAATAAACAAAGATAATTAAATTATATAATAAAAATAAAAATAATTTTTATAATAGTTATTTACATGTAACAACCCTGTTCATAGTTCATCCATGCATTGCACACAAACTGCCCGTACGATAACGATGTCTAATTTATGACGCATGTTATCTTCAATTCTAAGTTAAAGAATTTGTGTGTGAAGTACAGTCAACGAAGAAGATAAATAGCCCGGCCCGAAGATTAAAATAAAGATATCTTTAAATTATGCATTATTCTAAGACTTTATAATTTTACCATAGGCAAACTACTAAGCTTAAAAAAAGCAATGCATGAGCACAGTGCCTAGATAAAAAGAATACCATGTAATAATCCTGAACATATTTTATATGTATGCCAAATTTCATCAAAATCTGTTCAGAATTTTGCCTGTTAAAGAGTAACAAATATCTCCCCACACTATATGTCTATAATATGTCCTCTGAAAGTTTGTGATGAAGGACGTGCCTTCTAATATTATAAATGTGAATGTTTGTGAGAATGAATGGATGGGTGTTTACTCTTTCACAAGTAAATGGCTAAACGGAGATGGATGGAATTTGACAAACTTAAAGAATATGTTCTAGTTCTACACAGACAGACAATATGTTTTATCCAAATACATACTATCTTCACATATTTGGCAAAGCCACAGGTAAGAAGCTACTTTATTTAGTATAATAAAATGTGTAAAAAATATATGAAAATATAAAGGAAAATATACTTACGTTAAAATATACTTACAATGGCCATCAATAAGCACTGCACACACTTCAGTTCACCAAAATCCGATCAGAAGTAAACTCATAGTCCGTAAATCAAGCCAAAGTTCACTACACGCACAACAATTTACTGAAAATCCAATCGTAAGAACACGAGTCCATAAATCAAACCAAAGTAAGCTCATAGAGAGCAGAATCTGTATCCAAAGTAACAGACTGGGTCAAGGGTTATGGAGGGAATGCTGATTGTTTATTTAAATTGACATTACATTACATTTATAGACCAAAATGTTATAATTCCATACTTTGATCTATTGTTATATACAAGATCTTTTGAACATAATATAAAAACCAACTGCATAAAATATGAAATTAAAATGAAAATAAATATGTAAAGACTATCCAAATATAGACTAATATAAACAAAAGATACATAATAAGAAAAACAATTTTTGTACTGACCAAGAAACATGGAATTGATGGTCAGATCTCTTCTATTGGCATCCAACTTCCAATCGGTAGTAAATTCTACTTCTGCATGTCGCCCGTCAGTGACCATGTCTATCCTCAGAGTAGTGACCTCGAAGTTTTCTTTATCATTAATCCTTGGTGTGATTGTACCATGTTTTTCTCCATTCATATTAATCATACGAACACCTTCAGTCGTGAACATATCTTTCATTTGTGTTGGAGTTGCTGTTGTAGCAAAATCAAGATCTGTAGGCTTCAGACCCATTAATAAATCTCTGCAAGAAATTAATAAGGATATTAAATAAAAAAAAACCAGTGTGCTTTAGACCAGTGTTCCGCAAACTTATTGTGTTTAATGTACATTTATGAAAACATACATTTTTGGAGGTCCACCATACCTAAATGAAAACTCAGTTTTTATTTGTGTATTTTACTTCTGTCCGTCTATAGTTTTATGAGATAACCTTATTTTTCCAAGGCACACCTACTAATACACCACGGTACACCAGTGGGCACACACTTTGCGGAACACTGCTTTAGACTAAATGACTGAAGTAAAATTTCTTTAGCTCTACTAACTTATACCTCCCTCTCTACTTCCATTCGCCGTTTCCATTATGCACTCGTCATGCATTCACCAGCTTACTCCCCAAGTCAAGAATGTGTAAAGAAGTTTTACTTCAAAAGAAATTAACAATTCACTTTTTATTGCACTTTTTACTTTACCTAACTGCACCTCCGGCAATTCTAATTTCATATTTATATTGATCAAATAGTCTCTTTAACTCCCAAACTTCATTTGTGAATATACTTTTGAATTCTGGGCTGTCCAGAGTAGTTACCACTGGGTTATCACGGCTTTTGATCTCCATATCTATTTTTGATCTCACCCTGCGGCGGCTAGCGACTGTAACACTGCAATATAGCTGAAAATATGTATCTATATTTTAAGAGAACTCTAACAACCATTTTGTTTTATACCATGTCGGTGGCGTAAAAATTAAATTAGATAACTAATAAAAAAAGTTTATAATAATCATGCTGCATGGATGAATCTTTTAATTTGAATTCCGAAATTTACAAAAAGCGAAATATTTACAAAAATATTTCTTACCCTTGTAGTGAAATACTGTCGCAATGTTATGACGTTTTTATACACAACGGACATTACTACATGAAATTGTGTGTGAATGAATATGCATTAATTGAAAAAAAAAAAAAATTAAGTAGGTAAAAATTATTAAAAGATTTGCAACAAATTAGTTTGGTTTTTGACAATTTCCATTTTTGACAGTCGACAGTTGTATTGAAAATATTGAAATTACCACTTACCGGTGTTACCGTTCTCAAATTCAGAGTAATACGACCTAATTCTACCATAAAATATGCTAAATACGACATTGAGGTTTTCGATTTTCGATTGATATTTATTTTACATATTAAATAATTATAACTACCTTACTACAAGGTATAAAAAATAAATACATATTTACAAATAAAATATTTACATATGAGAGAAAAAGAAATAAAACAAAAGTTATAAATAAAAAAAATCTCCCAAATCGTACAGTGTACCTAGAATACTGGGAGCATTACCTCGCTGAATAGCAGTGTTAATACTTACTTTACTTTTTGGTGTTAATCCACTGAGCTAGATAATGGTCAGCCCTCCGGCCGCATGACACTTTGACCAACCTTTATTTTTCTGCATATCTCTTTAAAACGATTGCGGGCTGATGGACCACACGGTCTCTAGCGCAAACGACTCAAATATGTAAGTGTTAAGAGGCCCTGCAAGAAATTGGCTGATTTTGATCAATTTTGTTCATCGGTTGTGAGAAAGGGAAAGCGAATCTAAACAAAATTATTATTGATTTAAAAAGTTCAGTTCTTTGTCTTGCATGTGGCTGAAAGGGTTTTTTTCAAAAATATTAAGTATTCATGGAAAATCACTAAACTTTGCAACAAGTTTTCCAAAAAATGACGCGAGACTGACGTTTGATTATCTGTTTACAAGAAACTACTTATAATTTTGAACATTAAAAAATATCATCAGCATCATTATATAGGCTACTTGCACGTGGCTGGATCACTTTTTCAACTTCTATACAAAATATAGCAGGAAAAAAATATTGAAATAACGTTATTTTTGGGAAACTTCTAGACAAATAAGTATTTTTTTCTATTCCTTAGAAACACTTTTGAGAATTTTTAAAAATTATCTATTAATCTTAAGTTAACCATTTAATAGAATCTAAATTTTATTATATAAATAAATAATAACTTCATTTCGTAATTAAAAGGCAAAGTGAACTATATTATCGACCGCGCAAAACCGATCCTGCCAGTAGCGACCGGGCCTTCCCAGCGAGAGGATGTACTCGTATCACTTTTCATCGCAGGCGCGCGCGTAATCTTCGTAAACATTTCTAGAAATTGTACGCCGACTACCACATTTTGGGCCTGTATTAATTTTAATTTACGTAAATACTTGGCTGATTTATGAAGAATATTAAAATTTTGCATGCCTAATCTTTTTATATTTATAAAAACGGCTTGACCGATTATGATGTTTTTTTTTAATTCTTTTTGTGTCACTTGGATGGGATTAACTAAAGTTTTCGTCATGGGTGTCGTTGTCGTGGTTTTCTAGGGTGCTGAAACCGATAGTGAGGTCAAAATAAGAATCCAATATGGCGGATGTGAAAAGTTTTAAAGTATTCGTCATGGGTGTCGTTTTTGTGGTTTTCTAGGGTGCTGAAACCGATAGTGAGGTCAAAATAAAAATCCAAGATGGCGGATGTGAAAAGTTTTAAAGTATTCGTCATGGGTGTCGTTTTTGTGGTTTTCTAGGGTGCTGAAACCGATAGTGAGGTCAAAATAAGAATCCAAGATGGCGGATGTGAAAAGTTTTAAAGTATTCGTCATGGGTGTCGTTTTTGTGGTTTTCTAGGGTGCTGAAACCGATAGTGAGGTCAAAATAAAAATCCAAGATGGCGGATGTGAAAAGTTTTAAAGTTTTCGTCATGGGTATGGTTTTCATAGTTTTTGAGAGTGCTAAAGTCATTAGTGAGGTCAAAATGTGACTCCAAAATGGCGGCAGCGAAAATTTTCCAATTTTACGTCATCGGTGTTGTTTTCATGGTTACAAAAACCATTAATTTAAATCATACCTGTTAAGGACCTCGTTCCTGACAAAGGTCCCCCAACCACACACGTATTTTATTGTAATGGTGGTTCTAAATCTTTTGTTTGACTAATCAATCGATGGAAAGTTTTAGTGATTGAGCTCAACACAGCCCCTAAGCTACTAGTATTAATATACAAAGTTGTAGATAATGGGTCGAAAGAAAGGAACGCATTACCAGTGCATCATCAAAAAAAAAAAGACGAAACGTGGGATTGTCACGTATGTCGTCTTCGTCTCAAGAATATGTAAGCTTTTACTTTCGATCAGTACTAGATGTGCAAAAAGAACTATTTACGAGTACATTTTTATTTTTAAATATTGTGAATTTTTAGAAACCGATGATTATGAAAGCTCATAAAAGACAGTAAGTAATTACTGGTGATTATGTTCTATGATCAAGTTGACATGAGTTGTTAAAACTCATGTCAACTTGATCTAATTACACGTCCATTTCGTTCGAACTTCGTTTATTCACTGTGTTCAATTACATTACATGACATATATATATACCACATCAATGGTAATTATCACCTTTGTCTTATATAGGGTGTCCCAAAAGAATACCACACGGGAAAGTACCTTTAATATTGTAGATAGACCATTTTACTGAAAGAAGACTTCATTTTCATTTTAAAAATAATTCGAACTGCATTCAAATATTTTTAAATATCGCCTGTCTTGATTGGGAATCCACTTGGTGCTTTTCACATTGAGCGGTACCTGTATAAGACAAAGATGATAATTACCATGTTTAGATCAAGTTGACATGAGTTTTAACAACTCATGTCAACTTGATCATAGAACATAATCACCAGTAATTACTTACTGTCTTATCATAGCTTTCATTATCTTATTTTTCTCCATGTCCCGCCCGTTTTATCCACCTTGTATACAAATAAATTAAATTAGCTTTATAATACGATGAAATGGCTCGCTATACTATATTCTCATGGCCTGCGGTCTTAAAGCTAGGGAAATACTACAGACCTCCCCGTTGTTCTGTATTATGTAAGCAATAACACGTGTAATTCGTTTCAGACGTACCGTATATTATATGCTGCTTACACTTTATAATTTGCTTTTACCATAGTGAATGCCGTACATAATATAGGCTACGATATGTTTATAGGGTGTTTAAACATAACTTCATAATCACTATAAAATCCATCCAGTATTACGGAATCTTAAAAACTATGGATAGCTAATAATAGCGGTGACGGATCAAGATTATTTGTTCCCGTTTCACCGCACGCTTCAACGCACACTACGATTATCAACTATAGTTCGTACCCTGCGCTTCTATAATTACCTAATCTAGTAGCGCGCCGAAATTGGTAGGGACTCTTAATGGGACATTAAGTGATTCTGCTGACGCCTGAGTAAAAGTAAAAAAGTATAAATAATAAATTGTACAATAACTATTCAACCAACAACATGCATACAACATATAACAACGAGCCTTAGATTAAAACAAAAAGGGGAAGATACGGTGCCTAGTCACAGCGCATGAGACAACAAAACTGCGTCTAGCTGACGCGCTATCGTCAGTCATTAGCGAAACCACAGCAGAACCTTGTTTCGTGAACACGTCCCGTTTCACTGCGCGATTGAACACTTTTAATGCGTCTCCTCTCCAATCGTCAGAATGCCTTCTTGTTCATTTGACAAGTGCATCAACCATTCAGGGACACAAAAAAAGTCTAATTCCAGTAGACCTTTCATGCGTAAGTATTTAAAAGAATTTAAAATTATTTTAAATTCAATTTCATTAAAAAATATTATGCAATGGTTTGTGAAAACAAGATAGAATATACGAAAACGCGCGCGAGTGACACGTACCGTCACTGCGATCATTTCGTTGGTACGGTCAGCAAAACAGAAACAAAAATAATGATGTAAGAAAAACAATGTATAACGTAGGTATTTAATTTTATTTAAGTTTCGCGTACATATGAATAATGTGTATGTACCTACTTCCAGCCAACCTTTGCTCATTTTTTTTACATACAACACTCTAACTTACTTTGTATATAAAAATTATTTGCATTGATTTTATGGTCTTTTCTGAACTAAACCCAATTATGTATATTTTATTCAGTAAGTAGGTATGTACTACCTGATAATATTATTTTAATTATCTATCCAAACAGCTTAGTGACTTACTTATTAGTTATTATAATATTTCAATTACATTTTATATATGCAATTCCTGTACAAGAGTTAATTTTTGATCCCCATTATTTATTTATTTGAATAAAAATTAGATTTTTTTTCAAATAATTTTTTTACATTTTAAAATGCCCAAAAGATCAAGATCTCAACTTTGTAAAAATAGTTACAAAGTGAGGGCATCAAGAATACGTCGTCATGGAGAATCTTCATCAGAAACTGAAAATCGTCTTGCAACTTTGCAAGACAGAGATAATTTTTGATTTTTTTTGTTAAATACCCGTGCGAAGCCGGGGCGGGCCACTAGTAATATATAAACATGAATCTCACTCGAACTCGCTTCGTGTCGCCTTTTGTATCGAGTTTCAGTGATTGTTGTTTAGAATAATATTTTGAACTGCGTCTATTAATTTAATATAAGTATAATATTAAATTTTATTTATTTATTAT